>CM057452.1:988507500-993307500 GCA_016271365.2 Neoceratodus forsteri
ATTTATGTAATTTAAAAGTTAGTGCTACATGAGGAAGTGAGTCAAAAGCCTTACTAAAATCTATAAAGATGATGTTGCAAGCAGTCCTGTTATCAAGGTGATAACTGATGTGTTCATAAAAACACATTAGATTAGTTAAGCAGCTGTGTCCCTTCATGAAAACATGTTGTTCAAGATCTTGCTAATCTAAGAGATGATCGATAATATCCTTTAATAGGCTCTTGAGGATTTTTCAAACAGATGATGTAAGGCTAATAGGTCCATAATTTTCCCATATGTTTTGGGGGCCTTTTTTATGTAATGGGATGACATTGGCCATTTCCAATCCTCTGGCACATAGTTATTGTTCAAGCACCTTTCAAAGAGAAGTTTTAATGGGCTAGTGAGACAGTCAGATAATAAATATAACAAATGACCTGCAATGTTATCAGGGCCTGAACTGTATTTGCTTTTTTGAGAGCATAGGTTGCTCAGGATTCTTCCTGTGGGAAGCTGGTAATAGTATCATTAGTGCCAGGAGGTGAAAGTTCAGTAGGATAAGGATTGTTATGATCAAGATCAGAATTAAATATGTTACAACATTTTTGATTAAAGATCTCTGCCATTTCCTTAGAGTCATGAATTAGGTGGTCATTAACTAGAAGGGGACCGACTTGGGAAACTGTGTTTTTTAGAGAATTAATATAAGAGTAAAAGAATTTACTATTGCCCCTATTTGCTGATCTGACCAAGTTGGATGATGTATATAATATCCCATTAAGAAACTCAAGAGATAGAACCATTAATAAAAAGGGAGAAGAGATATTAAAAAGTGCTGCAGTAAATAATATGAGAATTATTAATAAAAGAGTAAAGGGGGTTCATATAGGGGAATACACTTTTCCAGCCATAATAGGTGGTAGTGTTTTGGATCTAGCTTGGACAGATCTCTACTCATTTTGTACAATTATTAAATTTAAGGTACTACCAATGTGGTAAAATTATATTTCCATATAGTACAAGAGTTGAGAGAGCGAGATGGGGATCTGGTCCAAACTGTATCACCCTAGATCCTGAGAAAGCAGATGAAAATCTGACAATTAAGAACAAGAAGCATCTTAGATGGACTCCATATGCAGAACAAGGCATTAAAGATATTTTCCAGAAAACTGAGAAGGTGGAACAAAAGGGACAGAAGTGGCAAAAGGTAGTCAGAACCCAACAGAGAACTGTGAGAAAACAATTTCAGTTATAAAGAAGAAATTGGAGATGCATAAAAATCCAAATAATAACAGAAAGATAGTAAAGGACAAGCCATGGTTTTATAAGGAATGCCTCTAAGGAAGAAATACCCTTAATAGGATCAGACGCTATGTAAGAAAAACAGTTGATTTGGTTCAAAAAATAGCCCTAAAATGGCTGAGCAAGGAATATAGATCATTGTTGGATGACAAGAAAAGGAAACATAAACAACAGATATGGTTAGATTTACAGCATGCCATTAATATGAAAGACAGAACAAATTTCCAGGAACTGGTCGCACTTGGCACAAAAAAACAATGATTTTAATACCCTTTCAGTCATACCGTTAGCAGTATGACTGCAGAATTTTCAACAAAAATATGGCCAGAGTGATAAGACATCAAGACATGTATTACAATCTGAAGGAGATAAGTATTGGCAGCTATGAAGTGTAACAATAATTGAAAGTGAAGGGAGGCAGGCCATCATTGCACAAAAAAAGAATAAAATTGCAGGAGTAGATGGGATAAGCACTGAAATTCTCCAGACTATGCCAGTCTGGTGGGCAAGTAAATTATGCTGTTTGTATAATTATATTTATTAGAATCTAGTTCTACCAAGAGAGTGGGGTTTTAGCCTAATAGTACCATTATTTAAGAAAGGTTCCATGTGGGAACCAGGAAACTTTAGACCCATCAATCTATTGTGCATTGCTCTGAAAATATTTTCTAGAATCATATTAGGAAAACTGGATAATTGGGAAACAGATAATAACTTACTATCTGAAGAACAGACAGGCTTTAGGAAAAAATAGGAGTACAATGGATAACATTTTTATTCCGAATTACTTGGTGGAAAAATACTGTATTTTAAACAAAGGTGTGTTATATATACTGTAGCTTTCTTGGACTTAAAAGCTGCATTTGATAACATGAATAGATCCACGCTATGGACAAATCTAGAAGCCCAAGGGATAGACGGCCACCTGTCTATATTACAGTGACTACACAATAATAACAATGCATATGTAAGCATTGATAGAAGTGGCATGTTTTCAGAAGAAATAAAAATTGAAAGGGGCGTAAAACAGGGCTGCCTTCTTGAACCACTATTGTTCAACTTATATAAACTGTAGAACATCTTATTAAAGAACTCAATAAGAACGATTGCTCAACACCTAGCATACTAGACAGCAAAAGTAGAACTCTGTTATATGCAAATGACATTGTTTTCTGTTCATTGACTCTGTTAGGCCTCAGAAAGGCAGCTGAGTGTTGCCTAAGGACCCGTGGACAACAAGAATTGTTAGGTAACCCACAGAAGTCTCCTATACTAATCGTTGGCAAAAATTGCCAATATAGTAACAACAATTGTACTGTTGATAACATCAAGTTTATATACTGAATGAAAATATAAATATTTGGGCAAAGTTTTTAAGACCGAAGTGTTTTGGAGTAAGCAGATAGCCTATGCAAAGAAACAAGTCTTAACAGCAGCTAAAGCCATTAAAAGATTTTGTAACTTTTTGCTGCTAACTCATGTACAGCATTCAAAAGGGAATTTGATTCTAAGGTGGTAAGCATACTTCTGTATAGGTCTGAAATATGGGCTTATTGTAATGCAGCTAAAGCAGTATTGGGCAGGCAGTATAGCCTAGAGGTTAGAGTAATGAGCTGTAAATGAGCTTGGTACATCCAGTAGATCTGGATTTGATTCTCATAACCTCCACTTGCATACCGTATGACTCTAAGCATGCCACTTAACCACCCAGTGTTCCTGGGTGCCCCTAAAAACAAGCACTTGTGCCTAATGGGCCTTACACAGTTACCAAAGAATAATAATAAAAAAAAAAAAACAGAGATTTGGAAGAGGTTCAAAATGTCTTTTATAAACACATTTTTAATCTACATCCAAGAACTCTGACAGCCTTATTAAGGAGTGAGTTTAACTTAAATTCTATCATACTCGGCACAATTAAGGGCACTATATCTGTGGAAGAAAATGGTCACATTGTCACCAGATAAAATACTAGCTAAGTGCTGGTTGGGAAATATTGAGAAAAGAACAGCAGAGGGGTGGTTTTACCAATTAAGCAAATTGTGGAGAAAGGATTTATTGAAATTTGGGATTAACATGCTTTGGACAATATAGTGATGTATGTAAACACAGCAGCCCAAAGATTTGCAGATGCATTTTTTCAAACTGAATTAGGTAAATTATGGGATCTTTACTTTTCTGAATTTTACTATAAGCATCAATGCCCACAGCAAAAAGAAAAGTATTTAACTTTTTGTGAAAGTGCATCACACATAAATGCGTTATGCAAATTTAGGATTTGGGACCAATAAACCACCGGGATAACAGAGGGAGCATCTTCAATGTGGTGCACCACTGCTGTAGTTGTAATACTAATACTAATAATAAATTAACAATGCCACACCTGATATTTGAGCGCCAGCTATTAAGTAAACAAAGAGAGAAATTGCTAACCCCAATTTTAGGGAAAACTATGCAAGGAACTAATATAAGAAAAATGCTAGCATGTATATTATTCTGCAAAAAAGCCAGATATACATTTGCAATGGCCAAGTTTGCAGTGGCAGCCTCGTAAAAAGTCTGCAGAATGCACTGTTAGAAACCAGCTAATTCATTTGGAATGGTTTATTGTTAAAAGCTGTTTAAGCTACTATGTTTATAATTGGATTTTTATTCGTTTTTACTCATTGTCTGTAAGAGTTATATGTGTATGTGATAGCAGAAGTTTTATACATACTTAATAAAGATGAATTTGAACTTGAAAAAATTGTGTAGTAGTAGGTGTAACATGTAATAAAGCAACAATTGTATTACAATTTTGTGGTGTTGCTATGGATCACAGCAATTTACGATTGCTAATGTAAGTTATGTATAACTGTAATGTCAGCATTATGCAAATACATAAAATACAACTATCTTAAGCCTTTTTTTGCTAGTTTACTATAGGTTATTTTGTGTGTATGTGTGTGTGTATGTGTGTGTGTAGTTCTGCTACACAAGTGAGAAAAAATGTATGTACATCAAAGGCCCCATATTTAGACAGCACTGTCTGCACTTCACTTGAACTAGCTCCAGCACACTGCCATTGGGATATTCAGACAAATTGCACTACTACTAACACCTTTGAATTTTGGATTCAGCTTAGTACACACACATGGTACAAATGCATAGCAATGGCCCAGCACAGCATAGCACAGACGCAGCACAAGTCACTATGCAGCATTGCAAATAGCACTGAATATAGCACTGTACATCGGCACAGCTCTAGGTGGGCTGTGGGTGTGAGAGGAGGACACCAGTGCAAAGATATCATAAAGAGTTTAATACAGTGCATAAAAATGGGCAATGCCACATAAACAACAACAATAACAAAGTAAAAAAACAGGGCATTCACCTGTTAATACATAACAAAAAAACAGGGCACTTGACTGGTATTCAAAAAAAATTAAAACCCAGGGCACCAGCCCATTAATAAAAATAAAAAAAGAGCATGTGCCGTGAATTATGAATAAAAACCAAAGAACACCTGCCCCTCAATACATAATTTAAAAAAAAGAAAAAAAAGAAACAAGGCACCCATCTGTGAATGATAAATAAATAGCAAAGGGAACCCACCTGTTAATTCTTAAAAAATAAACAAGGTACCCCCCCCATGAATAATAAATAAAAAGCAAAGAGCACCCTCCCATTATTCAGTAAAATAATAATGTCTAAGACCCATCAAGGGACTGCAATTGGTGATGGTAGTGGTGGCTGCTGACGTAGCTCCCATGTTATGGCTGCTGGCTGGCCATCTAATGTGCAGGTGTATTTACCCACCTGTTGCACTAGCAGCCTCAGCAGGTTGACCTGGCACTTTAGGAGGTCATCCCATTCCTCTGTCAGTGTGATGTTCCATCAGTCCCTTCAGTCTTCTGCATCTCTCTGGGCACCTCTAGAAAGAAATACACTAATCTCAGCCAGCTGGGAACACATGATGAGGGACACGGGAGTGGCATAACATGCATAACGGCTGACACATAGGTGAAGGGAATCAAATAGCCACAATGGAATGTGTGTGGCTTACCAGAGACAGCACTGTGTACCCAAACTGTAGAGAACTGCACATGCAGTGAGTGTGCCATACTGCAACAGAGCATGACTGAGCTATGCAAGGGACACACGACACCAGCAGGCATGCCAGATGTGGAAACACAGCACATGCAACAGCAGCACCAAGCCAAAGCCTGACAGGCAGTGTAATGACCCAAAGGGCTAAGACTTATACACACATACATACCATGCCCTGCAGATCAGGCATCCAGAACACTAGCCAACACAGGTGTGCAAGACAACAGACATCCATGAGCTACCCTGGTCGGCAGCAAGGCCAGGCCCAGGCACAAGCACATGTGGTACACACAGTACAGCCGTATGCAGAGGGACCATCATGCAGCACTGTGTGCAGCTGGTGGGGTAACACATGAGTGCAGCAGTCTTGTACATGGGTGGGCACCTGACACATTGTACTGCAGTCACCACAACACTAATAGAAACATAGAATTTGACAGCAGATAAGGAATACCTGGCCCACTTAGTCTGCCCATTTCCCTACCTACTGTATAAACTCCAGATCCTACTTGATCTGCAACCTATCTCCTCCTTCCTGCTCCTAGTGTTGCCTTCTGCCTGTCCCATGTGTTCTTGAATTCACCTACCGTTGTTGCCTCCACAACCTCCTCAGGGAGGATGCTCCATGCATCCACCACCCTTTCTGTAAAAAAAATACTTTCTCATGTTGTCCCTGAATCTTTCTCCCTCTAGCCTCATATTGTGACTCCTTGTTCTTGCACATCTTCTTTTCTGAAAGATGCTGCCCTCTTGAACTCTATTGATCCCCTTGAAGTATTTGAATGTCTCTATCATATCCCCCCCTTCCCCTTTTCCTCCAGTGTATACATACTGAGTTCCCTCAATCTCTCATCATATGGTTTTTGGTGTAACCCCTGCACCATTTTTGTTGCCCTTCTCTGGACTACCTACACCTTGTCAATGTCCTTTCAGAGATGAGATCTCCAGAACTGCACGCAGCACTCCAGAGGAGGCCTGACAAACTGCCTATACAGCAGCATCACCACCTCTTGTTTCTACTGGCGATACCTCTCCCTATTCACCCCAGTCTCCCCCCCTCCAGCTTTCCTCATGGCCTTCTCATATTGTTTGGCTACTTTTAGATCATCTGTTATGACTACCCCAGGTCTCTTTCAAGTTTGGTTGTTGTTAGTACCCTTCCCCCAACTGTGTATTTCTCCCCTGGGTTTTTGTTCTCCAAGTGCATGATTTTGCACTTCTTAGCATTGAATCTGAGCTGTAACACTCTTGACCACCCCTTCAACTTGGTTAAATCTCTCCTCATCTTCTCCACCCCCCTGGAGTGTCAACTCTATTGTAGATCTTGGTGCCATCTGCAAAGAGACACACCTTTCCTTCAAGTCCCTCTGCAATGTCACTAATAAAGACATTAAAGAGGACTGGCATCAGTACGAACCCTGTGGCACCCCACTGGTTACTCCCCTTTCTTCAGTTTGAACTCTGTTTACCACCACCCTCTGTGTCCTGTTGATAAGCCAATTTCTGAACCAGTTTACCACCTTGTGACCCACTCCCAGGCTGCCCAACTTGTTTATTAACCTCTTATATGGGACTGTGTCAAATGCCTTGCTAAAATCTAGGTAGGAAGAGAAGCAAGGCAGCACCAGCAAACCACAGTCAATAAATGCTTTTAGCACTGCCTCGCTTCTCACCTATTGACATCTTTTGGCAATGCACAGCAGTACTGAAGCTGCCTTTCTGCTTGTCTAAAATCTAGGTAGGCCATGTCCAGTGCCCCTCCTTGATCTACTAACCTTGTCACCCAGTCAAAAAAATCTGTCAGATTCATTTGACAAGATCTTCCTTTTGTGAATCCATGTTGCCTTGGGTTCAGTGCCCCACTGTCTTCTAGATATTCCACAATCCTTTCCTTTAATAGTGATTTCATATTATACAATGGCAAGAAAGAAAGGCTGACTCTGATTGGTCAGACTGGTACTGGACCCGTGATGTTATCCCAGTACAACATCACGGGTCTAGTCCCAGCACACAAAAAGACCGCATTAACTGTAAATCAGTACACGCAGCAAGTTTCAGTACTTCCCGCTCTGCAGCCAATGTCACTCACTGTGCAGCCGGCAGCCATCCTCAATGTCCCGAAACCCCCCCAGCACAAACAAAAGCAACAACCTTCCCTTATCGCAAAATGACATGCAGCTAAACCATAATGACCATCAGATTAAAGCGAGCGACGACAGCGCAAGCGAGTCTTTACACAGACCGTTGCTGTCAACCTCACTCGCTCAAGAACGAGACGCGAGTGAAAGCGAGTCTTTACACAGACCGCCTCGCTGTTACCTCTTCATCATTTTTTACTTTTCCCTGTCTAAATTTTTTCAGATCGACAGTAAAGCTGTTTAAAATATTCTCCCTACCTCCTTTCTTACGGCTTGACACATCCACACAGCACCAGTGCAGGGGCGGCAGTCCCGATAATACAGCACAAGAACTGTAATTTAAAAACGGTCACTCATAAACAGACGAAAACGATGTAAAAAACAAAGTCAACAAACAGTGAGGCCATAGGTCATACAAGCAAAGAGTAGCACCACTGACAAAGGTTAAAACATTGCTATGGGGACTGTACAGCTGCTGAAAAAACACATTAGCTCCTGCTGGCTAAATTGGCACTACTTTTCCTTCAAGTAACCCTACCCATTCCAAAAATGACAGAAAATCTACTTTAAATGTAGTTTTTCATCATTTTTTTTTCGTTTACAAACGAGCCATTGTATAATAGCAATAATGCACTCCAGGGTGTGTGTTGTGCTGGGATAACGTCACTTCTGGGATGATTAGTCACACTCGGCCTGCGGCCTCGTGCCTAATCACCCCAGGTGTGACATTATCCCAGCACAACACACACCCTGTCATGCATTATTGCTTAAATCTTTCCCACCGCTGAGGTCAAACTGACTATAGTTTCCCACTTCTACCTTGCTTCCACTTTTGTGAAGGGGTATCATGTTCACCCTCCTCCAGTCCTCTAGTACTGCTCCCTCCTCCAACAATTTGTTGAATAGGGCTGTCAGTGGTGTCCGTAGCACCTCTCTATGTTCTTTTAGTATTCTGGGATGTATCCCATCTGGCCCCATTGCCTTGTCCACCATCAACTTCAAGAGTTCCTTTAGGACTATCTCTCCTGTGAGTGGTCTGGTGTCCACCCTTCTTCCTTGTGTATATGGGATGCAGAGCAACCTGGAGGAACCCACCACTCCAGCAGCCATTGCTCCCACCCTAAGTAGAGGGTCTCCCTCATACAGAGCCAGTGCAAGACATTGGTCCTGCGAAGACCCAGTTGTGTTGTAATATATTCATGGCTCCACTTGTGTACTGTGGAGTGATTGCATTTTGGACACCACTGTTGGTTACACACTACTGACTATGCATCATCATAATAACGAACAAATATGATAAGGTACATTCAAGGCACATGACTTCCCTGCCATTGACCCCATGCCACATAAGGCCATCTCTGGTGAGATGCATTGGCATGACACAGTACATACAGCACTGGAGATGGCACTGATGCCGACAGACTGCCACAGGTGCTGTATGCTGCACACGGCATGTGACAGGGGTGTGCCATTACAGCAGTGGTCTATGCCTAAACAGATGCACATACCTAGTCCAGACCATGTGGCACAACAGGCCGAATAACAATGACAGGCATACTACATGGGTCTGTAAGTGGTACTGCCAATGCCGTGATGTACCAGGTCTGTGGCACAGGGGCCACCACACAGTGTAATGAATGCCAAGGCACAGTACACACACACACAAATACACACAGCAACTTGCCTGTCACAATGACAAGTGAAACAGTAGACTGCACAGCCCCTGACACACCAGTGTCAGTGGTGAGTCAATGCCTCGGGCCATTTGAGTGTACTCAACAACAACCACATAGGTGCTGCCCCCATAGGCATGCACACAACCTAGTGAGATGCAAATGGATATCCCCCTCTAACAGCAGAAGTATGTAGCACAGTGAAGATGTGCAACCCAGACTGTGAAACAGACAATGCAGGGAACATATGTGGACATGTGTCCATGGACCGTCCTGCCACTCCCTTATTACCCCGGCCCCATCATGGTCAGGCATCCCTCCCACCACCATAGCTCCTGCAGGCAATGCTGTGGCTGCCCAGCCCTGACTTGGCCCTGCTGGGCCCTGGTGTCTGTGGAGGAGGACAAAGGAGATGTGTGATCAGTAGCATGCAATGGAACACACGGCACATCACCATAAACCCTAAACAGTACACTCATCTATATACCAGTACTATGCAACAGCAGCCACATGTGCATTGTGGGGATGGACAGGACCATAGATGGCTGCATCTTACCATTGTGCACAGCCTTTTTACACCACACACACAGGCACAGCTGCAGCCAGTGTTGTAGTTATAGCATAGCACTGTGTACATAAGGCCCGTGTAGTGCTCCTGTGCAGCCATCCTCACCACCCTGTCCAGCATACCCGTACATGTTAGCTACATGCCATATACATCTATTACATAATAATATGCATGTAACCCCAATTTGAATAAAGGAGGGACACAAGAAGCATACTCATCATACTGTAGGTGTAACCAAACACAATGGCAGGACCTAGAGTGGCACACCCATTCCAATCTCATGGTATACAGTGCATTATGTGGTGTATGCATATTAACACCCATGCTATGTAACACAGACAGTGTTCACTGAACAGACAGTGGTCTCTGTAAATTGCTGTTTTTTACACCTGCTACCCTGGCTACAAGTAGACCCCATGTCACATGACATATTCTTCCAATCTGACACAACATCTGTAGATGGACAGCGATCACATCGTCACCGTGGTAGCACATGTCTTTGTGTTAAGTTAAGGCAAGTGCATGGTTCCAAGATCCAAAGTAAATTCTGTATTGTACAGAGTAATGTAAAAATGTACCAAGATAGTGGTCACATATACCTGCACTGGTTATGTAGGCTATACAGAGGATCAGGTCCCATAGGACAGAGTGGAAACTACAGGGACACACAAGTACATTGCACATTTCCTCAGTCAGTAACTCAGAAGTACAGTAGCATGGAAACTGTATCACACACAAGACACCACAGCAACCATATATACAGCCAGCTGTACTTATATGGCTGTAGCACAATGCCACTGTCCACCATAGCCCTGAGTTGATCTAGGTACCTAGGATCTCCCCAGGACAGGTCCTTAAATCTTTGCCAGCATTCAGCCCCATCTGGACCACTGTGGTGCCCATGCCAGGCACCTCCACAGACATACCAAAATTTATATCTGGGCTTGTCTTCTGCATCTGTGATCTCTCCCATAATCTGGCCTCACTGGTGACCACCCGGTCTACCAGGTTGACCAGCTCTGTGGCCTGCCAGCATGTGTCTCTCTGGTGCACAGTGGGTGTGGCTTACCATACGTGCAGCATGTTTTGGCATTAGCACTGTACTAACTTTGAAGAGCACAATGCTATGCATGCTTGTGCTTGGAGAAAGACCGTCCACATGTTGCAGGAACTGAGTCACATGTGCGCATGGTGCACATGTGCTGTATCGTGCTGCACAAGCTTAATGCCATAGAGCAACATCATAGCGCAGATTCCGTTACAGTATTGTGATAGCGCTGATATGTGACATTGTGTTTGTGCCACATGTCGTACATGGTACTAGCACTAGTGCTAGTGTTATTAAATTAGTGCTTAGGGCAAATCTGCAATATCCAAGCAGATTATGCAAATGGACTAATTTCGCAGTTGGAAGCAAAATCTACATTTGCATGTAATTTCTGGAATGTATTCATTAATTTGCAAGCCTAATTGCCATTGGAACATATCAGAGGAACAAAGGGCACCATAGATTCCATAGAGGTACTGCAGATGGCTAGAGATAAATGTATTGTGGAATGGCTTACAATAGAGACATGGGTGATCATAGCACTGTGTTTATGCTGTACCAGTACTAGGCTATTGCTCTATATGCACATGGCCAAGGGCTGTGTTGGGCAGGTAGCTAGCCATGTGTTGGACCAGATCATGTAGAAACACATACATGTCTTGGCCAGGGGACACTGAGGACTACACATTACTATAGCTTTGCTCTATGCTCTGCTGTGTGGATACAATGCTCAGTGCTGTTTGTACTCCACATTTCCAATAGATACCATGACTGATGCCAAGAGGCACAGAAAATGTAAATTCTCCAAGGAGGAGCTGTTAAACCTGGCACAGGTCTACGTGGCATGTAAGAGTCTCATAAGTCAGAAGAGGGGAGCAAGGGCCAAAATAAAAAAATGATTGGGTTAAGATCGCGGAGGCCAAAAATGAAGTGGGTGGAAGAGACCAGACACTAGAGGTCAAGAAGCCACTCACCGACCTCAAAAGACATACAAAACAGGTAAAAGCCCAGGCCCGAGCAAACCTGTAGGCCACAGGTGGTAGTCACAGCAGTGTTGTGCCCCTAGCTCCTGCCGAGGAGATGAAAGTTGACACTTTGTCCCAGGTGCTGGTGAATGGTGTCTAGGGAGCTGGGATTGAGAACTAAGTGAGACCTGCACTGACATATGAGTCACCACATTAGACCTTCACATAGTGCTTGTGTGTTTACATACACCAGTGGTGTTGGAGTTTGCATGCCTGTGGAGGGGGGAGATGATGTGGGCTGCAGTCAGACAAACAAAGTGTGTAGGCATAGGATGAACTGCACAGACCTATGCTCTGTGTAGACATCCTACCATAGCACTATGCATTCAATCTGCATGGTCCATAGGACACCACACGTGGGACATTACTGCTGTATGCCTTGTCTGTAATGGTGTACCTGTTGCACAGTTGGACCAGTCCATCAGGATGTTTGAGATTTCCATGTGTTCCCCCCATCCGTTGGGTTTCTTGTCACCTTCTTTGGTCTACAGATCCTTCCATTTATCATCTGTTTGAATAGAGTATTGGTGGCATTGCAGGTAGGAGGCACACACAAAATGGGCCACATACGTCACATACATCTGGACCATGAGCAGCATACTGATGCGCACCATGCAGAGCACATTGTGGCCTTGGATAAAATAGAAAGGTCCCTTGCATGTAGTGATGTGTGCCATGTTGCACCAGTCCTCTGCAATGGATGTGGAGTGTAGGACAGGTGTTAATAGCTAGTAACACATGGGACATGCACTGCCACTTGTGTAAGTAAAAGGCATTAGTTTGTGACATCATTGGTAACAGGAGAAGTTAGTGTATCACATTTTCATGAAATATTTACATGTGTGTGTCACCCTGGCCCCTCTTCCATTGATTTTCCAAGGTGGCAACTGTACCTACATTCCAGGTAGACCCTCAGTACCCCAGAACAGCCCAATCCTGCCTGTTGGATGTATTACACAAAGGGCATAGCCGGCATGGTAGTATCCAGGCATCCTGGTGGTGTGGCCATCTGTGGGGTAATCAGTTACTGTACCACATATGCGTCATATACTGTGGGATCAACAGTAATTGGGTGTGTGTGTGTGATATGTACAACACTGGTGATGTATGGGCACTGCACTGCATGGGCAGCATGTACACATCACACTGGGACTGCATGCTGCAGTGGTCAGCACACAGAAAAGTACATTACTCTTCACTATCGCACACTTCTCTTTTCTCAACAGCACAGTCTGCAGTGGTGGACACCATCCCGGAGGATCCCCCAGACCCATTTCACTAGTAGTTGTCACTAAGGCCCATCCATGCTGGGGCTGACACAGACTCCAACAGTGATGAGGAGGACAAAGATGCTATGATGAGGCATTTGTGGAGGATTGGAGCAAAGAGGGATTCAGCTTGGACTAGGAAGGGTTGCCCGTCTCTGCTGATACCCCTGCCAATGGGATGCAGCAACCCCCTCACTGGCATGGCCATCAACATGCTGCCTCCATCCACTACTCCCTGATACAGCCACTGCTGTGCCACCCCAGGACCCTGCTCCTGGCATGGCTACTGGACTGCTGCCCCAGAACTCAGTCTCTGGCACAGCCACCACCCTGCCTTTACAGGCCAGTCTCAGTATTCCAGCCACTGCTGGGCCACCCAGGACCCCAGGGTGCAACTTGGCCCATACAGCAGGTCAGGATACAGCCTGACCCTGTTCCACAGGACAGTCCTTGCTGACAGTGGGAGAAAGACAACAAGCAGCTGCTGCAGTCTTCTGTGTGGGTGCAGGAGGGTGTGCAGGCCAAAATGGGCCACATACATTATATGTAGCTGGACCATGAGGAGCATACTAATGCTCACCATGTGGAGCACATGGTGGCCATGGATAGAAAGGAAAGGTCCCTTATAGCTGACTTGGGTAGGGTTGCAGCCATCATGCTGGAGGCCACAGCCATGGTCTCCAGCACTGTGGTTGCCAGGCACAGCACTGGCTGTTACAGTGGGGAGTGTGTCATCCCATGGTAGATGTCCACCCAGTTCAGTACAGGCAGCCAGATGCCCTGCACTCACAGGACACCTTGTATGCTGACATATGGTGGCACAATGCCATGTACCCCTGTCCCCGGCCTGCTCCTTGTAGGGGTCAATGCCCCACTGGGTTATGGCCGTGGGTGGCTAACACTGTCCCCAAACCCATACCCCATTGAGAAGGATTATGACTCTGCTACCCTCAGATACAGAGCTTGCACAGTGTCCGCATCCACAGTGGGAGTACATGTTGCACCTAGTGTGTCTGTTTTCCCCCAGCCACAACCCAAATGGACCACTTTATGTCCCCCACACAATACTCACATTCCCTCCTGCCTGGATGGCCTCTGATTTATTTATTTATTTGGTAACTGGGTTGGTGCACTGATCTGAATACCTTTTCTGGCATGGCACGGGCCAGAAACTGGTACAAACAGCTTAAAATACAGTGAGAAAACAGCATGTATCATGCAGGGAACATAACAGGGAATCCAGTGTAGGTCAAGCTAAAAGAGAAAATGTAACGTAAACAGTACCAGACACATCAACAATTGAGCATACCAAGGTATATAACATTTAGGTAAATGGAGTAAGGTTGCTCCATCATTCAACAATAGGAATAACAATAGTATTCAGGGCTGAGAACAAGAGCAGAGCACTAGTCTTCAGGTGAAGCTACCTCTGGCTGGAAGCTGCAACACTGGACTTAAGATTTGCAAGAAAGTGAGTTGTGCCCACAACAGAGGGATGTGAACCTTACAATTTACAATTGTCTTTGGTTTGAAGCATATTCCTTAGGAAAGGTAATATTCTTCAGGTGGAGGATACTTCTAACTGAAGGGTGAAATAAGGAACTTAGAATTATCAGAAAAGGCAGTCTTTCAATCAACAGAGGGAAGTGGACCTTGCTTTACTTTTGTTAAATTGTTAAGATTTTCAGTGCACAGGGGCTGAATACTGTTTTCTGTGTCTGCCCTTCAGCACAGCTGACTTGATTGGAGTTAGTGATTGACTGTTTGCATTGCAATATTTGTAATACTGTGAGTTATTCACTGGGCTAAGAATTTGTCATAAATCCTGAATTGAGAGCAGGTTACAGGCTGTGTATTGGACCCAGCCAGTGCATAGGGGATGGAAACTGGTTTTTCTTTTGTTTATTTCTGTGTGCCTTAAAAGGCCAGGCCAGACTGTGTCAGGAAGTGCTTACATCACAGCTACTTAACAGCCAATAGCTCCGGAACACTCTTACAGACCTTAATAACAGTACTAATTTTAGCAGGCTCATCAGATAACCTAATAGTCTTCAGGTGAAGCTACCTCTGGCTGGAAGCTGCAACACTGGACTTAAGATTTGCAAGAAAGCGAGCTGTGCTCACAACAGAGGGAGGTGAACCTTACAATTTACAATTGTCTTTGGTTTGAAGCAGATTCCTTAGGAAAGGTAATATTCTTCAGGTGGAGGATACTGCTAATTGAAGGGTGAAATAAGGATCTTAGAATTATCAGAAAAGGCAGCCTTTCAATTAACAGAGGGAAGTGGACCTTGCTTTACTTTTGTCACAATTGTTAAGATTTTCAGTGCAGGAAGAGTTTAAACCCACAGGGGCTGAATACTGTTTTCTGTGTCTGCCCTTCTGACATGTTTTGGGGCTGACTGCTTTCACAGCACAAGTCACCAGGCTGTTTTGGGATGGGGAGGTTTACCTGTGTCTGGTGGGGGGGGGGGCAGAAGGTGATGGTGGAAAGGCAGAGATACTAAACAAACATTTTTGCTCAGTATTTACAAATGAAGAGGGTGAGGTTCCTAAAACAAACAATAGAAACACTCTGGATACAGAAGTTGATACCAGCCCATTTACAGAAGAAAGGGTTGTGAAAGGACTCTTAAAACTGAAGGTGGACAAAGCAATGGGGCCTGATGGGATTCATCCCAGAATTCTAAAAGAACTAAGGGTAGAACTAGTGACACCGCTGACTACCCTCTTTAACAAATCATGGGAGGATGGGGTGGTACCTAAGGACTTGAGGAGGGTAGATGTGATTCCCCTTCACAACAGTGGGAGCAGGGCAGAAGCAGGAAACTACAGACCTGTTAGTTTAACCTCAGTGATAGGGAAAATGATGGAATCACTTCTGAAGGAAAGAATTGTTGAGTACCTAGAGGCCAGAGAGGCATAAGACCCAAGGCAGCATGGATTCACAGTGGGAAGGTCATGCCAGATGAATCTAATAGATTTCTTTGACTGGGTTGACCAAAGTAGATCAGGGAAGGGCTGTGGACATGGCCTACCTAGACTTTAGCAAGGCATTTGACTCAGTCCCACACAAAAGATTAATATACAAGTTAACCAGCCTGGGAGTGGGTCCCAAGATGATAGCCTGGGTAAAGAATTGGCTGGAGAATAGGACACAGAGAGTAATAGTAAATGGAGTCCACTCTGAAGAAAGGGGGGTTACTAGTGGGGTGCTGCAGGGTTCAGTATTAGGACCGGTCCTCTTCAATCTCTTTATAAGCGACATTGCAGAGGGACTGGAAGGAAAAGTATGTCTCTTTGCAGATGACACAAAGATCTGCAACAGAGTTGATGCACAAGGTGGGGAGGAAAGGATGAAAAGGGACTTGGCAAGGTTAGAGGAATGGTCAAATGTATGACAGCTTAGATTTAATGCTAAGAAGTGTAAGGTAATGAACCTGGGAAACAAAAACCCAGAGGAAGAGTACACAATGAGGGGTGAGATACTAACAACAACAAAATGGAAAGGGACCTGGAGGTAGTCATATCAGATGACTTAAAGATGGGCAAGCAATGTGAGAGGGCAGTAAGGAGGGCTAGGGGGATACTGGGATGCATAGGGAGAGGCATCACCAGTAGAAAACAGGAAGTTGTTATCCCTCTGTACAGACAGCTGGTGAGACCCCATCTGGAGTACTGTGTGCAGTTCTGGAGACCCAGTCTCCGAAAGGACATAGACAAGACAGAAGCTGTCCAGAGGAGGGCAACTAAAATGGTGTAGGGTCTGCACCAGAAGACATATGAAGAGAGACCAAAGGAGCTTAATATGTATAGCCTCGAGGAAAGGAGGGAGAGGGGAGGGGACTGATAGAAACTTTCCAGTACCTCAAGGGTATAAACAAAGTCCAAGAGCGTAGCATCTTTCAAAAAAAGAGGTGCGCAAGAACAAGGGGGCACAATTTGAAGATAGAGGGGGGCAGCTCAGAGGTAATGTAAGGAAGTATTTTTTCACAGAGAGGGTTGTGGATGCATGGAACGGCCTTGTGGAGGAGGTTGTGGAGTCAAAAACAGTGGTTGAATTCAAGCATGCATGGGACAGCCATAAGGCAATTCTAGGGGGTGGGAGTAGAAAGAAGTAGGCTGCTGGTTAACTAGGATCTGCAGCTTATCCATTAGGTAGGGAAATGGGCAGACTGGGTGGGCCAAGAGGTCCTTATCTGCTGTCAAATTCTATGTTTCTATGTTTCTAGAGTGGGGAAGGGTAAGGGTGGGCTGCAAGGAAGGTGCAGTCGTGCCAGCTGCCTGTGGGCAGATGCAGGTTGTGGAGGACAGAAAGTGTATCCTTAATAGGGAATTAAAATTTAAAGGAGGGTCAGGGGAACATAAGGAGGAGAGGAGGTCATTCCATGGTGAGGGTCTGGCTGTGGAGAAGGCTCTTAGGCCCATCCATGTAGTTACATTAGGACATTCTAGCTGGAGGTGGGAAGACAGACATAGATTATGGCAGTAGCTTCTTGGCCAAATAAGAAGGGATAGTGAAGAGTAGGAGGGATTATGCAAGGTATCAGCAACTGTCCGGGCCAGCAGGTAGGAGTGCCACGCTTGTGAAGGGAGCCAGTTAAGGGACTGGTAAAGAAAGCAGTGATGAATGAGGAGAGAGGTGCAGAGGGCAAGGTGGCATATACAATTTTATTTATTTTATTTTAGCTTTTGTTGACTAGGTAAGTGCACTAGACAAATCCTGCCTATTTTCAGGCATGACCCGGGGGAGGGAGATACAGATGAATGCCAACTGACTTTGAACCAGATTAAGCTGTTGGTGGTATTTTTAGTGAATCAGGGAAATTTGGCCAGGACACCGGGGAAGTTCCCCTACTCTTTTCGATAAGTGCCATGGGATCTTTAACATCCACCTGAACTACCACCAATCCAGGCAGATGGGACCTCGGTTTAATGTCTCATCCGAAAGACAGCACCTCAGAAGTGCAGCACCCCTCTCATGCTGCACTACAGTGTCAGTACTGGGATATTAACCCAAGTGCCAGATGTGGGAACTGAACCCACAGCCTTCTGATCTCCCGGCCTCAGAGGCGAGTGTGCTACCTACTGAGCCACTGACACTATTGAAGGTAGCATCCAGGCAGTTCAGGCTGGTAATGGAGGTGAGGGAGTACACTGGGCAGCCATAGTCAAGGAGGGGGAGAAGGATGCCACGGGCAATAACAAGACAGGCTTCCAGCGAGAGGTGGTTGATCAGGCAATAGCAGAGCCCTATCTTCTGGTTGATGTGCCTGATTAGTGAGGCAATGTAGTCCATGTAGGTTAGGGATGAGTCCAGAATTACACCCAGATACTTGTAGGCAGGAACAGTGTCAAGAGGAGATTCATCTGGGGGTCTGACTGTGAGAAAGCCACTGTTGTGGACAAGGGTGGAGAGTTTTGGTTTGGAACCGAAAAGCATTGTTCTTGTGCTCCTCGATCTCTCTGCAGCTTTCGACACCATGGAACACATTGAGCTTCTTGGTCAGCTCTGTGAATTTTGTGGATTCACCGGTGTTGTCATCAGATGGTTTGAGTCCTATCTCTCACACAGGGTGCAGCGGGTAGTGATGGGGAATTTCTCCTCCTCCTCTCCAATTCCTCTGTCTTGTGGAGTTCCATAGGGCTCTATCTTGTCGCCAATGCTGTTAGCGGTGTATATGCTTCCCCTGGGTGAGATCATTTGACAGTACAGCATGGAGTTTCACTGCCATGCAGATGACACCCAACTGCATTTGTCATGTGCCTCCAGGACATCTGGTGCAGTTGATCTGCTTAACACCAGTCTGGCTAAAATCAATGACTGGATGGCTTCCAACTGGTTGCAACTCAACTGGACAAGACAGAGGTGCTGGTGGTAGAGCTGGGTCACAAGCATGATGGGTTGATACCTGGGGCAGACACAGGTCTTTTCCTTGTGTCTGCTCCATTGGTTGCTTCCCCAAGGGTACAAAATCTAGGTATGATCCAGGACAGCAGACTGACCTTTGAAAGTCAGGTGTTGTCTGTTGTGAAGAGCGGTTTTTACCACTTATGGAACATCTCCAGGATCAAGTTCCTCATTCAGCCCGAAGATCTGCTGACCCTAGTACATGTTTTGTGACCTCCAGACTTGACAACTGTAATGCTCTTTATTTCGGGGTCACAGGCAGGACCTTCTGCAGGCTGCAGCTGGTGCAGAACGTGGCAGCCCAGTTATTGGTGGGACTATCTCGGTCAAGCCATGTTACCCTGGTCCTGTGTGCTCTGCACTGGCTGCCGATTAGATGGAGGGTCCTTTTCAAGGTGGACTTCCTCACCTATAAGGCCATATACTAGCTGGATCCTGGCTACTTGTCTAAGCTCCTGTCACCTGCGACCTTTGCCCGCTCCCTTCAAGGGGCCTCCTGGATGTTCCCAGGGTCTGGCTCAAGACCTCTGACAATCGAGCATTTAGTGTCTCTGGGCTAACCCTGTGGAACACGCTTCCAGCTGCAATCCGGGAGGCCCCCTCGATTGGTGTCTTTAAGCAGAGGCTTAAGGCCTATCTCTTCTGCCAGGCTTTTGGGGATTAAGCCTTCTCCCCCCTACCCTACCCACAGCTACTGTATATTTTATATTTATTCTTTTAAGAATATTGTTTTAATATTCAACTACTGCCCTAATGTTCTACTGTATTTTGTGTTTTGTTTTTATTGTTTACAGCACCCAGAGCGTCTGGGATTGGGCACCTTAGAAATAAAGTTGCCTTGCCTTGCCCTTGCCTTTGTTTTGGCAGCACTGAGCAACTAGTTGTTGGTGGAGAACCAACAATGTGCCTTGCAGAAATAATTGATAAGAGTGGCGGATAGTGAGGAGAGGGAAGGGTCACTTTGGTATAGTATTAAGTCATCAGCATAGAGAAGTGAGTTACAGGATAGACCCTCCAATGGGAGAGAGGTAATGAAGAGGAAAAAAAGGAGGGGGCCAAGGACAGATCCCTGGGGGACATCCAAAGAGACAGGCAAGAGGGGGGAGGTGGCACCACCAAGGCAGACCATCTGTGTTCTACCAGAGAGGTAGTTAGTGTGCCCTGCATTGGAGGCAGGGGAGAAACCAAGGGCATCAAGCTTTGCAATCAGGATGTTGTGGTTTATGAGGTCAAATACCTTGGACAGATCTACAAACACTACACCAGTTAACTTCTCTTCATCCATATTCCTCAGCACATGGTCGGTGAAGAGGACAAGGGCCGTGGTAGTGCTGTGCCCCTTCTGGAAACCATGTTGCTGAGGGCAAAGGTGATTATATTTGGAAGTATGCTCTGTAATTTGGTAGTTTATTGCCTTCTCTAGGAGCTTACCAAGATGGAGCAGCATGGAGATGGAATGGTAGTTGTCAATAAGACTAAGGGTACCTGATTTATGAATGGGGACAATTCTGGCCTGCTTCCAGAGAGAGGGAACAGAGGCTATAGCAAGGGAGATGATAAAGATGAAGGTGAGTGGATAGGTAATATCCTGGGCCATTAGCTTTAAGAAACGCGGGGACTGACTGTCACTACTACACTCCCTCGAGATGGTAGGCTGAGGAGGAGCTTAAGTGTCCCAGGAGGAGAAATGGTCTTAAAATAAAAAGGGAAGCTAGTAGAAGGGGAAGGTGGAGGAGGGGGCAAGGGGGTGGAGCGGGGAAGTTTAGCCAGGCAGCTGCTAAGGTTTGAGAAATGTGCATTAAGTGCATTTGCAATGTCAGTAGGGTCAGTGAGGAAGCCTTGTTGTGTGTTTAGGGGGGAAAGTCACTGCTTGGTGGGGGGAGAGCAAGGCATTAATGGAGGACCAGAAACACCTAGGGTTGCCTAGGTGACTGGATTGAAGTGACTGGAAGTAGGCCGACTTCCTAGAGTGTATACAGCACTTGCAGAGATTTCACAGTTGACATTAGCCATTCCAAAGGGTAGGGGTTGGGGCAGCTTTATAGTCGGCCCACTTTGAGTCACTCTGCTTCATAAGCTTGAGGAGGTCCAACATGAGCCAGCAAGTGTCACCCCCATGCACTCTGTGAGAAGTGAGCAGGAAATGCTTGTCTTGGATGTGAGACAGGGCTGAGACAAAGATGTCTAGTGCAAGGTCAGTGTTAGTGGCACCATAGAGGGAAGTCCAGTCAAGAGCTCTGAAGTCATCCTGAAGCCTGAGTTGGACACAATTAGAGTAACTGCGGAATGTCAGGTAGGTAGGTGGGGTGGAGGGGTTGGTACACCAGACGCAGTAAATGGGGGAGTGGTTACTAATGGTGTCAGACTGTATGCTGGCATGGACAACTTTGTCTGCTTAAGTTGTCAGGATCCAGTCCAGGGTTGTGAGTTTCCTGGACCAATTGTTAAGGCGTGTATGGGAGGTAATTAGTTGGGTGAAACTGTGTTGTGTGATGGAGTTGCAGTCAGAGAAGGGGTTTGTGTCCCAGTCAATGCTGAAATCCCCTACAAGAATGGAATCTCTTGCGGCAAAAAGAGGTGCAAGTAGGTTCAGAAGGGCTGCAAGCTCAGGGACACCAGCTCCTGGCGGGTTATAGCAGCACTCAACAAGCAACTTCTTATTAGTGGCAACTGTTAGTTCAGCTGAAAGCTGCTCAGAAGGGAGGTCACTGGAGGACTGGCCAAGGAGTGTGGTTGTGTAGTAGTTACGGTAGTACAGCACTACACCACCACCTTGGCGTGAGGTACTGTACAGCGATCATGGCAAAGGAAAGCGTAACCAGGTAGGGAGCAGTTTTGCTCATGGGTGAAGCTTTTCAGACAGCTCTCTGAGATGCCCAGTATATCAGGATTGTATAGGGAGATACCCAGGCCTTCAGCTCAGCTATTTTAGATAGAATGCTCCTTACGTTCAAATGTGCAATTTTTAGACTGTGCTTAATATCCAATATCTTATTTTGTTCATCCCCCCATGTGATCCTCCACATGGATGGCATCTTATTTATTTTCATACCCCCCTCCCCCACCTGGATGGCTTGCTTTTTATTTTCAACTCCCATCTTGTGAACACCCCCCCCACCCCTGCATGGATGGCATCTTATTTACATTCATTCACCTTCATACACCCCCATCTGGATGACATCTTATTTACTTTCGTTTCAGTTTATACCCCCCCTCCCATCTGGATGATATGTTATTTATTTTTATCCCCTTTTGCATACAGCCCCCACCTGGATGGTATATTATTTACTTTCATTCCCCTTTATATGCCCCCCACCTGGATGGCATTTTATTTATTTTCATACTCCCCTTGAGTAACCGCACACACCAGGATGGCACAATGTTTACTTTCATCCCCCTTTACACCCCCAGCTGGATGGCTTGCTATATGTTTTCACCCCCTTTATACCCCCTTGCCTGGATGACTTGCTGTTTCTTTTCATCCCCCCAACCTGGATGTCTTATTTCTATTGATCCCTGTTATTTTCCGCATGTTATGGTTTTTAAAATACCTTTTGTGAAAACATTGTGGTTTCCTGTGTTCTCTGTACTCACCATCTGGGTCCAAAGAGGTCTACAGTGAGGTGTGCTGTATACTCCTGTAACCACCTGGCCACCTTAGCATCAGGGAGTATTACAAAATACCAACATGCACAATACAGAGTGCCAGGATCCCTAGACTGATATCCTGAAGCTTGGTATCTCAGCACTTGGTATTTGTCCACAGCAGAGTTTGTTCTATTAAATAAGGTGGGTGCGGGGGCGAAGAGCCCCAAAAACCTCAGCCGCAGGCAAATACCGAGTGTCGGGTTACCGAGTTTTGGGATATCAGTCTCGGGATCCCGACACATGGTATTGTGAATGTCGGGATTTCATAGTAAATCCTGGGGTCATGCCTGGGGTCATGCCTGTTGAGCTGCTCCTGTATCCCCTTGTCTTCTAGCTTTGCATCTGCTGCAGTTTATCCCTCTGGGGTTGGCAAGCATATCCCATGGTTGAGTGCCATGCTGTGTATTATGCAACAGGCAAGAAATATGGCACAGACCCTCTGAGGGGTGTTATGTAGGCACCATCTGATCGATCAAGTCATGAGAACCATATCTTCAGCATGCTTAAAGCCCCCTCAGTGATACTGCATGCAGTGATGTGTGCCACGTTACACCTGTCCTCTGCAATGGATGCAGGATGTAGGACTGGTGCAGAGGACAGGTGCAATGTGGCATCTGTCCTCTGCACCATCCTACGCCCCACATCCATTGCAGAGGACAGGTGCAATGTGGCACCTGCCCTCTGAAATGGATGCAGGGTGTAGGGCAGGTGTTAACAGCCAGTAACACAGAGGACATGCACTGCCAGTTGTGTAGGTAAAGGACATTGGCTAGGGATATCACTGACAGCAGGGGGAGGTCTTGGGTGTATGCTTACTGAGAAGGTGCCCACTAGATATATCACCACCTTCAAACCTCTGGCATGGATGGAAGTGTGCCAGATCAAGGCCTTGTGGGTGAAGCTGGTGTACCATGCCAGGACACTGATGATGCACCCTATTGCATTGCACATCACCTGGCAGTTGATGGAACAGAAGCCCTTTCTGTTAATGTAGGCCTCTGCCCCATCACCTGCAAGTGCTCGGATGGTAACATGGATTCAGTCAGCGGTATCTGTAAGGCAGGTAGGTGCACAGCTCAACAGAATTGCTGCTTGCTCTGCTGATGTGATGTAGAATATGATGAACTCCCCAGCATGGGCCAGAAGGGCATCTAGGACTGGTCCAACAGGTGTGAGGTGGCAGACTGTATGATTCTGGTGGTGTCACTCACTAGTATTTGGAATGTTCCACTGGTCAGGAAACACAGTCCTGCTGTCACCTTGAGCTCTTCAGACATGGCATTGCTGTGTTGGGAGTCTGTCCAGAGCTGGTCATGCAGCGGCTCACATAGCTGCATGAACACTGCCCTGTTGAGGCAGTACCTACCCACAATTTGTCACTGAGGTCTTCGAATGACACACGGACAGTACTGTCTGTTTGCAGCATAGCATCTCCAGGGCCTGTGTGGGGGCCCGGGGGAGGGAGTGGTCTGCTTCTGATCCTCCATGACTGCCTGCATCAGGCACACAATGTGTGCCATTTTTGTTTTGGGTGCTATGTGCTGCAGTGCTTCTCCCTGCCTCTGTGGTTTGCCAAGTTTAAGACCTGATTTTTATCGTCCTTAATTTGTGCTTTGCTAAATCATGCTCAATGTCACTAACACAGCACAAAACCATTGAATATAGTGCTGTGATGAATATGCACATCACTGCTCCCCTTTTCCAGTGCTGCATACATTAATTTTGGTTGGGCACTAGCACTCCTAGTAAATAAATAAGTACGTAAAATTTTAGTTAAGTGTCCCATCCCAGAGATTCTGGGCACCGTACAGATGGGCAGGAGTTAGAAAAAATAACATACATCCAATACAAACATAAGCCAACAACAACAAGCAACGACTAAAACCTAGATGAATCCTAACTTAAAATAAACAGTTCAGCAGTCAACTGTTTCTAAGGCTATAGACAATCCACAAACACCTCTTTAAAAATATGTGCCTTCAGACTCTGCTTAAAAACCTCCACTGATGAGGCCTGTCTCAAAGATCTTGGAAGCGAGTTCTACAGTACTGAGTCTGCCACCTTAAATGATTGATCTCCAGTGGTATTCAGGTGGGCCCTGGGAACCGCTAGGAGGCCCTCGTAAGAAGGGGGAGTGGAGTGAGCACACAGGGCGGACAGGAGTCAGGAGGTCACTCAGGTAGCCAGGGTCTGATCATGCACAGTGCAAATTGACGAATACAGCATTCTGTCACAAAATACAGATTGTGCTGGTACAATCCAATAGTGCCTGTCTTTTGAATATGGGACCCTTATGTCTTACAGTATACAGATATGTCATTGTTTAGAAGTTGCAGAAGTGTTGGCAAGGGTGCAGTGTACACATTTTATATACCATATAATTGTAATTATTTGTAAACTCAGATAAAAACATTTCAGAATACATGCTTGTTGCACATTTTGCGAAAGCTATTCAATAAAATGGTGGTATACACAGTGCATAACATTTCAAACTTTGTATGATGCTGTTGTCTCAACAGACATTTGCTGGTTAAAATCTGACTGGTGTACACTACTAGTTGAAAACATAATGGTACAGTATGTTGTTACATTATAAAACATAAGAAATATGAAAAGATGAACAAAATACTTTCCTACCTGTTTTTAAGTACGTTATTAAAACACAGATTAGTAAAAATAATGAAGATTAAGTTCACGATCACTTTAATAAATGAATAATAATAATAATGAAGAAGTTCGTGATCACTTATAGTTACAGTTTCATTCTATGGGAGATGCGCATCATATGCTATGAAACATATCACTGTAAATATTTAGAAAAATACCAACTTGTAAACAATATTAAGTTTAGACAACTTGTATGCATTAGTTTATCTGTCTTATATCTTAATTAATTTGTTTTATACATTTTATCAAAACATTATTTTTACCACCTCTGCAGACCCAGCAGGTGCTACAACCCCGGGTGCATCCTCCAGCTCATCGGGGCCATCATGGGTCCTGCCAGGTCTCAGTATTTTAATCCGTTTCTTTTCTCCCCCATGCCTGCAGACCGAACCCCTTCTTGCTGTGCTGATGTACACAGCACAAACTCCCCCTTCCCAAGGAAGGAAAGCAGTCCTCCGGACACTCAATTCTTGCCTCCCCAGCTGACCCCCAAATGACTCGAGTCCATTCCCGAACCCGGGTTGCCGGTGTGGCATCCAACGCCTCAACCCTCAGCGCCACCGGGCCGGCGGTTTGTTTTATAATTGAAAAGAACTTTATTGAAATATACTGTATTGACGTTACCACCTTTTCAGAAGCCCAAAGTGAGACATTTCAGACTGAAACATGATCTTTCACTGGACAGTATGTAACCTCGACCAGTGCAATAGACTTGTTTTCTCTAAATAATCAGAACTAAGACTAATTACTGTAGTTTTTCAGTTGTTCTTATAAAATGAGTGCAACATTTCCTGAATTATGTTTGGCTGAAATGGTCTTCCAGCCATGTCTTTATCAGGACAGAACTTTATTGTACAAGGGGACAGGGAGTGAAGTGCAGGGAGCTGAGAAAATTGTATCTCAGAATCAGCGATAGAAGTAAGTGCTGTGTAAAAGTGTCTTATAGCTAGTCCGAGTAAGCATGGAGTTAGTGATTCAAAGTGGTGATACTGAACTTCAGCATACAGTAGAGCTGTAAAGTATGTAATTATGCTAAGACTGATAAAGAACCTCAACTCTATTGCTTATAAAGAACATGCAGAGTTAGGGTCTTTTTTTTAAACTAACTATGCTTTTCTTGATGTTTTGCATTTTGTATATAAACATGAGAGTATATTAATGTTTTTTGTAAGCGTTTCCTTTTTATGTTGGCTTGTGCACACATGCAAGCAGCATCTTCTGGTAGTAGCACATTTCAGAGGTGTGTCAGTGTTGGCCATGGCAGGGGATGCTTTAGTGGGTACATCCCTCAGCTGCTGATCAGTAAGCATGCTGCCAATGACAGCAGTTTCAGAGTGAGCCAAAGAGTTGAAATGAATCTGTAATCAGAGACAGGCTCATCATTGCAGGGGCAGATAACACGCCTCCATTACGTGCCTTTCCTGGTGAAACATTTCAATAAATACGGCTCCTCCTGCCATCTGCCACACAGTCCCCAGAAAGCCAACATCAGGGTGCCCACTCCCTGTGTAAGCATGTTCCCTCCCCCCACATTATGTTTGCACACTGTAACATGGTGGCTCCTGTTAATGTTTCTTTCCTGGTTAAAGGGTGTTCCCTTTCCTTTCCGACAGCGGGATGCCCACTCCTAGTGTCGGATGCGTGCCCCCTAACCTGTCTATACACCTTGCCAACATCGGGGTGTCCAATCTCCATGTCAGCATCCCCCCCTAGAATTGTGGCACACTGGGAGCCCACCCCAGTGTGCCTACTTTTTTTGTGTGTGTGTAACTGTAACGAAGAAAACCTTTCCTCATGGTCTTTTTTCCATGCAAACAAGAAAATGGTCCACCGTTGTCTCCCTCATCCCCTCTCCCATCCCCACCTCCCTCTGTGCACCCACCTCCCCCACCCCCACCCATACTCTCCCTCCAGATGTCAGGAGCCACAATCTTCTCTGTATCAGGGCACGCCTGCACTCTTCAAAGCTGAACTGCGAACTGAAGAAATGACTGTAAGCTTAATAATGGAAGGCAATGGGGGGTTCAACTTAACTTGTTATCTTTGCCATTTTTTGGAATTTTGGCCACAAATTATCAACATGGGGTTCTTGGGACCCCACCTCATGAACATGTCACCGTCATTTAGTTTCTTGTTCCCAAAAGGTGATTTCATGGTTGCTGCACAGAATCACCTCTTGGGACCGATTAATGAAATGACAGTGCCACTGTTCACGAGGGGAAGTCCCAAAAACCCCATGTTGCAAATTTGGTAAAAAAATTCCAAAAAATTACTGCATTTTGAGTGTGCATTGTGCAGTTTCTATGCACGCTCATAACTTCACCAATTTTTAATATTTTCTCTCCAGATTTTCAACATTGCCATTTTTTCACACTGCCTCGTGAACAGTATAGCTGTAATTTTTCGCATCCTTCCTGAAGTGTGTTTTCACACCTGTGGCACAGAATGGCACGGTCGCTGTGGGAAATCAACTTTTGGGACAGATTAACAAAATCACAGTGCCACTCTTCATGGGGAGAGGTTCAAAAATACCAATGTTGAACATTTCATGAAGAAATTCCAAAAAATGATTGTGTTACAGGTGTGTATCTCGCAGTTTCTACTCATGTTCGTAACATCGCCACTTTTTTGTATTTTCACTCCAGATTTTTAACATTGCCATTTTTTCACACCACCTCATGAACTGTGCAGGTGTCATTTTTCACATCCTGCCAGAAATGTGTTTTCACACTTGTGGCGCCAAATGATGCAGTCGCTGAGCAAAACCACCTTTCGAGATTGAGTAACGAAATGATAGTGCCACTGTTCATGAGGTGGGGTCACAAAACCCCCATTTTGAAAATTTGGAGTGAAAATACCAACAAACAGCCAGGGCATTAGGGTTTCCAACCAAAACGCCCTACTCTGTAGAGACTGACAGGCATTGTGGGTGTGACTTGGGATTGTTGACCATCATGTTCATGCCATTCCACCCCCACCCTGCAGCCAGTGACAAGCACTGAGGTGTGCCTTGGGGTCTTCAGCCCCAGCGTTCACCCCATTCTCCTATACCACACCCATCTCAGCGTATTTCCTTATGGAATGGGGTGAGTATAAGGCCTGAAGACCCCAAGGTGCATTGCAACACCTGTCAGTGTCTGCAGGGTCGGGTGAGGTGAAATGGCATGAGTGTTATGGCAGTTGACCCAAATTACACCCCCCAACACCTGTCAGTCTCTGCAGGGTAGGGGTGGGGTTGGCATCAATACTTCACTGCCATTCCTATTATGCATCTCTCTAACTTCTGCACTACCAATGCCAATGCCAGCAAGCCAACAATCAGCTTGTTTTAATTATATTTTTATTAATTTTTCAGAAACAAGTGAACAATAGACAGACTGCTTGCACATTTCATTACTTGATATTGGCGTGTGGTAAATGCAAGTAACTTGAGAAATTGAATAACAAATCAAGATACCTTATAAACTTGGGAGAATCCCCCCCCCCCAAAAAAAAATAATTCAATCCTTGCCATTCCATTCATTATCCACTTTCTAAATAGTTTCTCACATCTATTAAATTTTGAATCAGTGTCATTGTGCAAACCATAAAATGAGATAGGAAAACCACAATAGCTATGTGGATTGAATTAAAAGATAGAACGTTATAAGAAACAGTTCATTCTGCTGTATTGTCAACTTAAAAACTATCTTAATCAGGTTGCAAAGGGATGGAGGAAATCTTCCTATGGGTGGAGGGGTTATGGGCTGACTAGATGGGCCTAGAGGTCCTTATCTGCCAATAGCCTTCTATGAGTCTATGATTAATACAGTTCTTGTTTGCCATAGGTCTGTATAAAAACCATATGACTACTGTGAATTGCAAAACTACAACTGTGGCTAGTTCCTCTAGTCAAGGATTTCCTTCTAGAGTACCCTATTGAAGTATTTTCAGCATTCTACTAGCTTTCCCTCTCCCATAAGATCTGTGCCACTATGGGGGAAAGGGAGTTAAGAAGGCTGCCCCATTCTAAAAGGAACCGTTCTTCTCTCCCTCTAAGGGTGCAGGTTAGTCTGGCCCTGGCCAATGTTATCAGTAGTAGAATTTTGCACATTGTGAGTGTGGGTGACTTACATGACACCCAAGTGTTGAGTATAATTTGTCAGGCTACCACCAGGAGTACCCTCACCCACCTCGGACAGAGTTCTCATTCTGCCTTTGTGTTAACTACAACCCTGAAGAGGAGGGAGAGGGATGAAAACTCCACCATCCTTCCCCATATTTAAGAGCTCTCTAGAGCAACATCTCTCCAGTATCTTTGAAGAGTCGGACATGCCCAGAAGTAATGAAAGTATCAACCCTGGCCATTGAGCACCTTCCACACATGTCTGACATCCCTGGGTAGAACTTGTGGACCATACTGGGAGGATAAAATAGTCTGTACATGAGTTTATACTGCATTTCATTGAACCTATTACACATCAGTATCCTCATATGGGTAGAAATTATTCAGACACAACAACAAGAGGGACATCTTCTGCATTTTAAAGGTCCATCTATTTTTAATCCATCGCCTTCAGCTGCAATTATGGTTTTCGAAACAGCATGCTTAAATGATGTTGATTCTATGTTTAAGGAACAGACTTCCCACTCATTTTGTAATCTAAATCATGGAGAGAAGGAAGCATTGACTGAATTAGAGAACAACAGTTTAATTACCATCAAACTGGCGGATAAAGGGGGAGCAGTGGTGGTGTTGAATACTGAGGACTATATACATGAAGTATATCGTCAGTTGGAAAATGATGTTTTCTACAGACCCTTGGAAAGAGATCCTACTTTGGATTTTAAAAAAGAAATTGATGTTTACCTTTTCCAGGCATTCCAGGAGGGTATGAAATCTAAAGATTCCCTTGATTTTCTTACAGTGCAACATCCAGTGAGGGCCACCATTTACGTCCTGCCAAAAGTCCACAAAAGTGTACAGAACCTCCAGGGAGACCCATTGTTTCAGGGGTAGGTTCTCTCACTGAACTGCTTTCCCAATATGTGGATGCCCATATACGGGATATAGTGGGATCTTTACCTTCGTATTTGAGGGATACTACACAAATTCTGGGGATCCTGGATGATTTACAAATTGAGCAGTCATGGTTGCTGGTATCTATGGATATTGAATCTCTGTACACTAACATACCACATAAGGGTGGACTTGAGGTGGTGCATGCTTGGTTGGACCTCACTTCCACGTTGGATGCAAGTGAAAAAGATTTTTTAGTTAAACTATCTGAATTTGTGCTTAAATTTAATGTCTTCAGTTTTCAAGGGAAATATCATCACCAAATTAAAGGGACAGCGATGGGAGCTACATTTGCTCCCAATTATGCTAACCTTTATTTGGGACAGTGGGAAAGGGATGTTATTTATGATCGTAGTAGAAATCCTTTTATGATAAGATTGACCTATGGAGACGCTTTATTGATGATGTGTTGATGGTGTGGCGGGTACTCATTCTGAGCTGGAAAGCTTTGTGGAATATTTACATTCATCTAATATGCATCTAAAATTTTCTGTATGGGCAGATCCTAGACACATTGATTTTTTTGGATTTGGATATTGTGAAATTACAGGATGGCACTATTCGTACGTCGATTTTTCGAAAACCTACGGATAGAAATTCTGTATTACATGCTTCCAGCTGTCATCCCCGTCACACCATCAGTAACATCCCAAAATCGCAGTTTATGAGGGCTAAGTGCAATTGTAGCGAATTAGGGGACTTTGAAGCTTGTATGTCCGAAATGGCAGAGAGATTTTTGAGTAGAGGTTATGCCACTGGTGCATTACAAATATCTATGGATCAGGTGCGTAATATGCCTAGGGATGAACTGCTTAAATATAAAATTAGATCAGAAGATGATGTACATTTCAATTTTATTACAACTTTTGGTCAGAATACATTAGCGATTAAAAATATTATTGACAAACATTGGTCCATTTTAAATACAGATACTTCGTTAAAAGATGTAGTCAAAACCAAACCCAGGTTTGTCTATAGAAAAGGTAGGAATATTTCAGATTTACTAGTACATTTGTATCAACCTGTGAGTATATCCAGTATTAGCTGGTTACCCCCACCACCAGTGGGCTTTTTTCGTTGTGGACATTGTAAGTTTTGTAGCATTATGGATCAGACAAAACATTTTTCTTCAGTTAATGTTAGTAAGCAGTTCGATGTGAGACAGTTTATTAATTGTTCCTCAGTAGGGGTGGTGTATTTGGCTACCTGTACCTGTGGTGCCTTTTATATAGGTAAAACCTCTAGGGCACTTAAATTAAGGGTCTGTGAACATACCAGTGATATTAGATGCCACAATGGTAGGAATGCCTTAGTGCAACACTTACAGTTGTATCATTGCGATACTAAACATACATTTTCTTTTTGTGGCATTGAAAAGGTGAATATTGGTCCACGTGGAGTGGATTTGGAAAATAAAATTTTGCGCAGAGAGTCCTTTTGGATTTACACATTAAATGCCTTAGTATATCCAGGATTAAATGATGCTTTTGATATTGCACCTTTTTTGAGGTCCAGATATTTAAGGTAAATGTTTTTGAGTATTGATGTAGACATGTGGCATTCTGTGTTATTTATTTTATCTTTTTCTCCCCTTTTTTCTAGGTTGGAGTCCTTTCATTATTACTTTTTTATACATAATGTATTGTTATTTGACTTAAATGTTTAAAATTGTATATGGATATATTTTCCTTATGTACATTATTGTATAATTCAAAAAATTTTTGGTATATGCCCTGATTTAGAATTTACTTGTTATTCTAACCTTTTTTCAAATTCATTCTAACACTTTTTTTATCACCCTGTATATGAGTATTATGAAATTTATGTTAGTAATAAGTTATAGTTCTGGTATTTTTGGGTGCACTGTCACTTTAAATTATGAACTTTATATAAAGGGTTTTTGTTAGTTCTGAATTAGTCCCTGAGGAGGCGCTTTTTGGCGCGAAACCGGTCAGGCGTTTTCTTTGTTCTTTGGAGCTGTTGTTGCCTTGCATGGCGCTACTGTGTTTTACATCGTTTGCCATCCTTCTGTAAGTTTAATACAGCTTTATATTTATGAAGTGTTGGTGCTGTGTTTCTTTTTGACTGCTATCTTGTTCTTTTACACTGGCACGACTTGAATTGGAGCCGCTATTGTTGTGGTATAGAAATTATTGTTTGCCAGTTATCCTCTGTTATGGTTAACCCCCGGTCTGCCTCCCACTGAGATTTAGTTTTCTCTGAGGAGTCTGGTACAAATGCCCTGACTTGCTTAGTGACATTTATAAGCATTTCAATTGTTTTTAAGACAGTAATTTAACATAGATAGAAAGATAGCTACATAGATGGATAGATAGATAGATTGATAGATAGATAGATAGATAGATAGATAGATAGATAGATAGATAGATAGATAGATAGATAGATGGATAGATAGATGGATACTGTATTTCTAAAGTGTCCCTTCCCTGAAGCTCAGAGCACTGTACAATAACAAATAAAACAAATACAGCAAAAGCATGTTCATGACCACATTACAGAGTTTAAACTCATGGGACTGGGCTGATGATCTGCAGAACAATACCTTGGAAGCAATGTGGAGTAAGTTCAAAATGACGATTGACTATTGTATTAAAAATCATGAACCTGAAATTAGTAAATACAGTACTACCAGAAAAATACCAAACTGATTTAGTGGAAAGATAAAGAAACATACATACCGAAAAAAAAAAAAGCATACAGAAAATATAAAAAGAAGCCAACAGCCGAGTCATGGGATACATACAAGAAACTAATAATTGTAAAACGCAAATAAAGATAGCAAAAATGAACAATGAAATTAGGATGGCAACATCAACTTTAGATAACAAAAAACACTTTTTCAATTAAATAGGTAGTCTAAAAGGAGGACAGAATACAGGGGGGCAAATTAAAGTGGGAGGAACCAAAATATCGAATGGAAAGCAAATGGCTAACACATTTCATATATACTTTGCAAGTAATTTCATGAGCCAAGAAAACAGCAGTAATTTGACAGATATCATAATAAATAGTGAAGAAAACATTGGGAATATATCTGCTGCTGATGTATATACAAAATTAGGAGGCAGTATACCACATGTATATACAAAAATAGGAGGCAGTATAGTGCAGTGGTTTAAGGTTCTGAGCTGCAAACCTGGAGACCTGGGTTTGAATCCCACAGCCCCCACTTGCATACTGTGTGATCCTGAGCAAGTTACTTAACTTTCTTGTGCTCCCAGGTCACACCTGTAAAAAGCTTCAGCTTAGTGTGTCTCTCCTGGTAAAAAAAAAACAAAAACTTACGACAGTTAAAAGTTAATAAGTCACCGGGTCCAGGTGGAGTGCACCTAAGGCTTTTAAGGGAACTTGCAAATGACATATCTGGACCATTGGCTATGCTTTTTAACAAATCATTAAAAGAGGGTGATGCAATCAAAGACTGGAGAATTACTAATGTGACTCCAATACACAAAAAAGTTGATAGGAGTGACATTACAAATTATCGACCGATCAGTCTTACCTCTGTGATAGGCAAAGCAATGGAAGGATTTGTCAGAGACATCATTGAATAACATATTATGGGTAATGGGCTAACAGACATCTCACAGCATGGTTTTAGTCATGGCAGATCGTGTTTGCCAAATCTGATGCAATTTTTTGAAACCGTTGAGTATGGCTTTGGATAAAGAACTCCTGGTGGATGTGGGGTTCCTTGACTACTTGAAAACATTTGATTCAGTTTCACACAGAGAACTAGTTAACCAACTGATAAAACACATATTTTCTCCTTGTGTAATATCCTGGGTACATTCATGGTTAGATAATAGATCACAACGTGTATGCATTAGTTCTGACTGGTTAGGGGTTACTAGTGGAGCTTTGAAAACATAACATGCAAACATCCAAAAAATCATGGATCTGCAAATATGAAGATGATGCAAAAGTGGGGGCAATAATTAATCATTTAGAGGCAGCGTCAGATCTGCAACAAGACTTGAACATCTAGAAATATAGGCCAAGAATCATAGCTCGGTGTTTAATGTGAAAAAGTGTAAAGTGATGCACTTAGGACACAAATCATTAACAACTATAGAACTGGAAAAAGATCTGGGAATATATGTAGCCAACAACTTAACCTTTGATGACCACACTAGGGAGATGGTCAAAAAGGGGAATAGAATTGTTGCGTGTATACTAAGAAATGTCAGGAGTAGATAAAGAGAGGTTATTATCCCACTATACACCTCACTGGTTCGACCACACTTGAAGTACTGTTCTCCCTTTGAATCATCTTATAACTTAGGCAGTATGAGGATTATGGAATGAGTACAGAGGAAAATGACCATAAAAATACATAATTTGAAAGCTTTGACATATAAAGAAAGATTAAATACTCTAGGTCTTTGCTCAGTACAGTACAGGAAACAGCGAGATGACCTGTGTTATGTTTTCAAAGCATTTCATAATGAGAATATACGGGTTACCATAGGGCTTTGTAAAAACAAAAGTAAAAAAAATGACGAGGTCCCATGGAATGCAACTAAGTGGAGAAGCAGCAAAAACAAACAAAAGGAGTCAGTGGTTCAGTCAAAGGGTGGTAAGTGCCTGGAATGTACTACCTGCAAATGTGGTATACATAGGAATGATGGATGAATTTAAAAAATAACTTGATAAATGTATGGCACTGACAAGGTAACCCAATACCACTGGTAAGTGACAAGTCACTAAAGGCTAATGTCTCCTGGCTTATTCCCTGAACTATGAAACTATATAAAACCTAAACTCATAATATATCTACCACACATAATAACACAGTTAGAAGAAATATCAAACTTCCAGTAAGTATGTTAAGTCAAATGCCTGGTTAAATATAATTGTCTTGAGCCCCCTCTTAAAGGTTTCCACTGAGGGTGTCTCTCTCAAATAACCTGGCAGTGGATTCCACTGGGCTGGCATGGCAATGGAGAAAGCATAATCTTCCGACTGCCACAACCTAGCCCTGGGAGCACCAAGAGGCATCCCTTGGAGGAATGGAGAGACTGAACAGGGCAGTAAGGTACCAGGAGGTCTTGCAGATAGTCTGGTCCCTGGCCATGTAGGGCATTATAAGACAGTAATCCAACCTTGAAGACAATACTCCACCTTATTGGCAGCCAGTGCAGCCCACAGAGAACAGGCATAATATGATTGAATCTTGATGCACCCATTAGCAGCCTGGTTGTTGTGTTCTGCAGCAGTTGCAAATGGTGGAGTTTGCCTCCCAACAGCCCTAGGCACATGACATTGTAGTAGCCCAACCTCAACATGACAAAGGCATGTATTAGGGTGGCAAGGTCATCAGCTGGTAACAGGGCACAGATCTGGGCAATGTACTTAAGATGGTAAAAGCCCCTTTGGATGGCAGCTGAACTTAGAACCTACTGAACATTGTGAATTCATATATAGCCCTACCATTATCTTAGCATAGTTTGCAGAGATAACACAAGTAAATTCTCATGTTGATTATAAAGTCTCATATCCATATGTGAACATTATTTGTCCAAGATCTCTGTTTTGTTTACTGCCTTGCTGTATGCAGCCTCTGCAATGTACTTTATTATGCTTATATTTTAATAATTTCATATTTTTTCTTATTGTAATTTGTTAACTTTTTCAATAGGATCCAGTTTATAACACACCAGTGACATAGCAGACTTTCCTGGCAAACCAAATCATTAAATAATCAGGGAACTGGATTGCTCAATTGATTATTATTGGGTTAAGCAGCCTTTCCCCTCTTGGCCATTGGTTTAAATCTAGCTTAGGTCAGTAGTGGCCAAAGGCCATTATCAACTGAAGGCAGTTCAGTGGCTTGTGTGAAATGAGTTGTAATGGTCTTGGTTCAATCTGCAGTTAACAAGAGTCCACATCATAAAAACAACTAACACAGCTGGCACTAATTAGTACCTGTCCTAGCACTCTCATGTGAGAGACCTAGGATTGAATGGCCATTCAGTGCTAAACTCTCACCTATGTGGCAGTCCCTATCTGACAGAGTTGAAGCATATTGGGTAGGGCATTGAGGGAAACTTACACTGAGATTAACCATGCTGTAGCTATCATGTGGATAAACAGAGGGCTCTAGTTTTCAGTACTGCCAACCTGACACCTTTAACAGTCACTTGAAAAATGTGTGGACAAGTCAATAAATGATTTAACTCCCTCCTCCCTGGTATAATTGCAGTAACATAGTAATTTCAAGTCAGTAGAGACTCACGATCAGTCATGTTCCCCCCAACCCCTGTGCTTCACAAGCAGGGATAAAATAAGTATTCTACACAATTATAGCCCCTCCCTTTCTAGGAGTTACAGCTGACGGTCTCTGAGTGTAGTGTACTATGCTAAACATTTATATTTTTCTTCAGATCCAGGGTCAAGCAAGAAAGAATTGATTTAATTATTCATGTCACATCCCTCTGGCAATTTATTATCAGGCTGGCAGCGTCAGTAAATATTGCAGACAGTAAATGGAAATATGTTTTCCTCCTTCTTCTAGTCACACCTGCTCTCATGTGGAGAAAGCTCCACTGGGAATCCAAAAAGTATCCACGACAGGGTGCTTCATAGCCATGTCTGGGCAATTAAAACATCAGACATCTTCTGCACACATGCAGAGCTCTGGCTCAGGAGCAGGAGGAGACATAAACTCAGGATGATGCTTGGGGAAGCTTAGCCCTCGGTTTATGGGCTGATCTGGAGGTAGTCATCCTAGCAATATTAAGTATAGTACCACGAGAGTATTCAGACAATTCTGTCTGGTGCCACAATTTACTTTAGGAAGATCATAAAGGGACTGCTGTGCTGAGATAAGTGTGAATGTCTAGGCTTTGACCAGGGGATCACAGCTGGATCAGGACCTAAGGCACCCCCACCCACCTGACCCAGCCACCATAAGGAAAAGACATCATAATTAGGTTAAATGAGAAAGAATATATTCTGTTCCAGATTATTTTGTCTTTCTTTAATATGGAAATCAGAGAAGGCAACTGAATACTTCCCAAGTAACTACATTCAAACTCTTTCTCTCTTAGTACATTTTCTCAGTATATGCAGCGGGGCTGCACTCCATTATGCACTTCTAGCTTGAATTCACAAATTCTTGGGCTTTTTCTCTCTCTCTCTCTTGCCTGCAATCCCCAGTGGAGGATTGTTGAAGAAGCAGCTTCTGTCACATCACTTCACTTCAGTCATCACACTTTCCTGAATAAACTGAGGTTCACACAACAGAGAGAGATGCAGGCTCTTAAAGAGGAAGGTGCAAGATGATGTTTGTAGAGTAACTCTACACTATCTAAACAGTTTACAACATGCAAACAGTAACCTCCGAGGGTCATGGGGGAGTTGCACACAAACACACACACACACACACACACACACCCTTAAATCCTTACTATCCTCAGCAAGGGCATTGGACACATTTGTTAGCCCTCCCTAAAGTCCATACATGGGGGGAAGTAGCTAACTTGCCTTCTGCCTGCAGCCAGCACAAGCAGAAACACCCAGGAGGCACATGTAGCTACTTTTTGGGCCAGCCCATGAAAATGAGTAGGAATACTACTCAGGATCTTCATAATGACAGTTGCAAAGAAGATGATAATTGCAACCATGTGGTGAAGCTTTTGACAGATTCCTATGGACTTGAGTCAAGTGTTCTTCTTCTGTGGCCTATTGGGCATACAGTATGTATCCTCTGACCAAGATTACAACTTATCACCCACATTAACAGTGAAAACACAATATTTATTAGGCTAGGTGTCAGCCAGTATCATCTCATTTTTCAACAAGGCAGTTATCAAGAATGTCTTTTAAGGTCTATCACACTAGGTAAGGAAAAAAATGCAGATACACACACATAAGACCTATTAGTTTAACCTCAGTAATTGGGAAAATGATGGAATCACTTCTGAAGGAAAGTATTGTTGAGTACCTAGAGGCCAGAGGGACACAGGTCCCAAGGCAGCATGGATTCACAGCAAGAAGGTCATGTCAGATGAATCTAATAGATTTCTTTGACTGGGTGACCAAAGTAGTAGATCATGGAGGTGCTGTGGACATGGCCTACCTAGACTTTAGCAAGACATTTGACACAGTCCCACAAACAAGATTATTACACAAGTTAGCCAGCCTGGGAGTGGGTCCCAAGATGATAGCCTGGGTAAAGAATTGGCTGGAGAACAGGACACAGAGGGTAATAGTAAATGGAGTCCACTCTGAAGAAAGGGGGGTTACTAGTGGGGTACTGCAGGGTTCAGTACTAGGACCGGTCCTCTTTAATGTCTTTATAAGTGACATTGCAGAGGGACTGGAAGGAAAAGTATGTCTCTTTGCAGATGACACAAAGATCTGCAACAGAGTTGATGCACAAGGTGGGGTGGAAAGGATGAGAAGGGTCTTGGCAAGGTTGGAGGAATGATTGAATGTATGGTAGCTTAGATTCAATGCTAAGAAGTGCAAAGTAATGCACCTGGGAAACAAAAACCCAGTGGAAGAGTACACAATGGGGGATGAGATACTAACAACAACAAAAATGGAAAGGGACCTGGGGGTAGTCATATCAGAGGACATAAAGGTGAGCAAGAAATGTGAAAGGCAGTAAGGAGGGCTGGGGGGATACAGGGATGCATAAGGAGAGGCATCACCAGTAGAAAACAGAAAGTTGTTATCCCTCTGTACAGACAGCGGGTGAGACCCCCATCTGGAGTACTGTGGCTGTTCTGGAGACGCAGTCTCCGCAAAGACATAGACAGAAATGAGGCAGTCCACAGGAGGGCAACTAAAATGGTGCAGCATCTGCACCAGAAGACATATCAAGAGAGTCTTAAGGAGCTTAATATTTATAGCCTCAAGGAGAGGATGGAGAGGGGGGACATGATAGAAACTTTCAAGTACCTCAAGGGAATCAACAAAGTCCAAGAAGGTAGCATCTTTCAGAAAAAGAGGTGTGCAAGAACAAGGGGGCACAATTTGAAGCTGGGGGGGACGGCTCAGAGGTATTGTGAGGAAGTATTTTTTCATGGAGAGGGTTGTGGATGCATGGAACAGCCTTCCTGAGGCAGTTGTGAGTCAAAAACAGTGGTGGAATTCAAGAATGCATGGGACAGTTATAAGGCAATTCTAGGGGGTTGGGGAAGGAAGAAGTAGGCTGTTGGTTAGCTAGGATCTGCAGCTTATCCTTTAGGTAGGGAAATGGGCAGACTGGGTTGGCCAAGGGGTCCTTATCTGCCATCAAATTCTATGTTTCTATGTTCTAAAAGACATACAAAAACATGAAATTACCCTTGTGGTATGCACTTCCTCACTCTAGAGCACCTGTGAAAAAATAGCAGGTAACATATGCCATAACATACACTCCAAGAGAAAGCAAGTCGTGCAGTGCTAGCCATTCCCCCACCTAGTTAAGGTGTAGCTGATGGTGTGATGTGACTCAATATTGATCTGAACAGCAATCTGACTGAGACTCTCCTCAGAACATAGTTTTGTCAAACCACTGCTGCATAGCTTATAGCTATATCAGCCAGCTCCTCCCACCAGGCACAAATGCCATTGTCATGTGACAGAAGAGCCATGGGAAGGTCTGATAGTTAACAGTACACTGCCTAAACAGCTTAAGACACAAAACAACAATCACAGAGGTCCATGGGAGTTACACAGATATGTACTAATTTATAGGAATTCGCTAGACGCTATACGTACTGTATTTATTTATTGAAATGTTTCACCAGGAAGGCACACTGAGCGACAAGTCGCTCATCTCCTGGTGTGACCTGGGAGGAAGGGGTACAATAGGAGTGAGACATTAAATATTCAAGTTACAAGATCATCATTAACATACAGTTGAAAGGCAGGAGTTACAAGCAGTGTTACAACAGTGTTGCGCATAATAGGAAGAAGAGTGGACAATAATAAGTGCCGGGTTAATAAGTAAACAGGAGCTTATGTGAAAGAAAAGGGGGGAAGTAGAGGGAGGGGTGAGGTGGGGGAAGGAGAATAGTCGAGTTCAAGTTACATTCAAGATACAAAATCAACATTAACATACAGTTATAAGGCAGGTGTTACAAACAGTGCTACAACAGTGTTGCGCATAATATGTAGAAAGAGTGGACAATAATAAGTGCCGGGTTAATAAGTAAACAAGTGCTTACATGAAAGAGAAGGGAGAAAAGGAGAGGAAAGGGTGAGGAGGGGCAGGAGTCATGTCCATGGAGACCCCTTCTGGATGCGAGGAACCCTGAAAGGGGACTGGGATCAGACAGAAGGGGATAGGCAGTGTCTCAGAGAGACCCCTTCAGGATATGGGGAACCCTGCAAGGGGGCTATAGAGCTAGACAGAAAGGAGGATAAGGCTGTAGGGATTAAAGTGGGAGGAGAAAGAGAAGGAGGAGGTGTGACTTAAATGCTAGGTGGGGGAATAGGACCTAACCCAAGAGAGGACCCTTCAGGATGTGGAGTACCCTGTCAGGAAGTTGGGGAAAGTCAATAGATAGGGATTAAAAGAGTGATAGGAAAGGGAGGGAGAGAGTGAGAATCAAACCCTTGAGGGGGAGAGAATTCACACCTTTGGCAGGGATGGGTCCGAATGAATAGTCCATCAGGATGTATGGATCCATGGGGAGCATTTGGGATCCCCTTACATTCTGTGAGAGATCAAGGGAGGCCAGTAAGGGGGAGCAATTTGGGGGAAGGGGAGGAGAGCTAGAAATTTGAGGGGTGGGTGCACAGGGTAAAATGAAGATGATGACAGAGGGGTAGGGTTTATCCAGGGCTCAGAGGAGGGAATTAGGGAGGGATATGGCAGGAGCAGTTAGGTGCAAGATAATTATTGAGGGCAGAGCTGATGGAGTAGGTGGCGGATGAGTGCTGGATTTGAGGGTGGGGGGAATCCCAAATTTTTGGGAGGCAGTGACAGCAACTGGATTGGCCGATTAGGGTGGATCTGTGTGGGATTACCAGGGTGTGGGAGTCAGTTGATCTAAGGGAATGGGAGGATGGAGGGATTGTTATGAAGAAGGAGGTGAGGTAGGAAGGGAGCTCACCCAGCCAGTGCTTGGAGGATAATTTAGCACAGTGGGAGAGTTGTCTATTTGTAAGGGAGGGGAAGGATAGAGCACAATAAAGATCACAGTGGTGGGTGCAAGGGGGGCATCCAGGCAAAGCAGCAGAAGGAATTGAAAAGGGTGTCCAGTCTGGCCAGGGAGGACTTAGGGGCAGCACCGTAGACTATGTCACAGTAATCGAAAATGGGCAGTATCATCTTCTGAACAAGTTTCCGCCTAGCCATAGGAGGGATGCAACTATGGTTCCTGAACAGGGCACAAAGCTTGGGGTGCAGTTTTTTCTGGATGGCATCAATATGTCCAGAGAAGTTTAAGTGTTGATCCAACCAAACACCGAAGTACATGAAGAAGGATGCATCCTCAAGTAAAGTCCCATTAAGGATGTGGAAAGTGGGTAGTGAGGGATGCTTTGACAGTCTCTGCCTAGTGACAGAGGTCATGGAGACAGTCTTCTTGGTGTTGAGGAAAAGTTGATGGTTAGCAAACCAGAGCTGAACCTTGTCAAAGTCTTGCTGTACGCTGGTTGTAACCTCAGCAGGACAGCAACCAGATGCATACAGGACTGTATCATTAGCATACATATGTATAATGGAGGACAGGGAGCAAACAGAGGGCAGGTCATTTAAGTTGATGGAGAATAGGAAGGGCCCTAATGCAGAGCCCTGGGGGACATTATTGCTAATCGGAAGGGGAGGGGAAGTGGCATCAAAGATCTTAACTGATTGGGTTCTGTCAATAAGGTAGGCCTTGAATCAGTTTGTGACGGAGGGAGATAGACCAGCTGCCGGGAGTTAGTTGAGGAGAAGGGAGTGATAGATGGTGTTGAAGGCCTTGGCCAGGTCAACAAATATGGCAGAGGTAATTTGGCCATTGTCCATCCCAGTTAGGATGGTGTCTGTGAGCCATAGGAGAGAGGTGGTGGTGGAGTGTTTTTACCTGAAACCAGACTGGAAAGGGGTGAAAAATGAGGTGTCAGATAGAAAAGAGGTAAGCTGGGAGGAGACAATGTGTTCTTGGAGCTTGGCAAGGGTAGGGAGGAAAGAAATGGGGCAATAGTTGCTAGAGGATGAAGGGTCACCCCCATTGGGTAAAGGGAGGCCCACTGCATGGTTCCATGAAGAGGGGACTGTGGCTGTAGAAAATGAGAGAGTTAGGATTACTGACAGGGGGTAGGCAATGGCCAAAGTGGTGAGAGAGAGGAGTTTAAAGTTGAGGCCATCAGAGGAGGCACCTTTAGAAGGGTTGATGGTGAGGAGGGCACTTAGGGCATTGTTTGGGGTTGCAGTAGCAAAAGAGAAGGGGAGGCGGGTGGGTGGTGGAGGGGCACACCGGTAGAGGGTGGGGAGGGTGATGGGTAGGAGGGTGTTACAAGAGGTCCCTGCACCCTAATTGGTACCCTCAGAGGTACATTGTAGACAGCTAGTGCTTAGGCATATGTTATACCAACATATAGGGCTAAGGGCATCAACCGTACAAGAGTAGATGTCAGGATATGTATGCATATTGTTGTGATACACTTTGCTTGCTAATACATATATTCTTCCATGTATTTTCTGTGTATTTCTTACTTGTAAGATGCCAAGACACTTGTGTCCTTGGAATAATTATGATATGTAAGTCGGCATTGCCACCTTTTGGTGATTTGTACTACTACACTGAGTTATGTAAGACTCTGTATAAGAACTCTTTTGTTTCAAAAACTGATGACTACTACAAACTTTGTATAATGTTATCTTGGACCATGAAGCCACCTCTGATTTAGCCAATAGGGCTCATCTCTGTAACTAGAAATGTTTCTATCTTACAGTAACCATAGTAATTATCATAGGTATATAATGTGATATACTAGTCTTGTACCTCGGAGATCCCAAGACACAAAGAAACCTCGAGGTATAGGGAATGCTTAGCACTGGCTCCCGGTTTGTATTGGTAAGAACTGCTTGGGGCAACTGTGATTTTATCCTTTTTGGTAGTAATAAACAAGTTTACTACTCTTATGCAATGTGTTTGTTATTACTTGCATTCCCAATATTGCCAAGAACCTGAGAGTGAGGTTTAGACCACCTGACAATTAGCGACTGCATGGAGGCAATATTTGGTGTTTGTAAGTTTTCACTAGTTGCTACAACTTTTCCCTTTCCCACGGGGACAGTAGGTGTACATTCCTGTATCACCTCTCCCATTTTAAAACCAGTTTGTAGTCACTTACAAAGTCTGGCTGTCTTCTTCTCGGGTGTGGTCAATGTTGACTCTACTCACTACATTACAGCTTTGAATTGTAAGCCTACAACTCTTAACGTAGCCCGACTGTGTATGAAGAGCTCCTGCTGTGGATCGATAAATAGCATGGCACCTTTTTTATAGTTTGATTTTTCATTCCCTCCCACACAATGGCCACCGTATTAAATATCTGCACAGAACTGAGACTTGATGTCTCAAACTTCCCTGCCTCCCATGAAGGATGGGCTGACTTCACGCTGGATGCAAGTCAATCTGAAAACCCTATACTGGGGATTTCAACCCAGTACACAGAGGCAAGACAATCAACCAATAAGCGTCAAGCTAAGGGGCTGATGGTTGCGACTCTCTACGCTGCTCTGGAATCCTCCGAAGTGAGGTTTCAAACCCTTGATCTGCAAATTTCATCTCTTAAGCAACAGATGGGTTTGCAGGAAACGGCACGTGTTAGACTGCAGCAGAACTTGGAGTCTGAACTTCAAACTCTGCAGAATGAAAAGGATTCACTTTTGCATCATTCAGCTCAAGCTGGAGAACAGGAACTTTGTATGTTGAAGCAGGAGTGTGAAAGTTTGAGACAGGATAAGGGACAGGCATTGCATTTGAATGACTTGTTAAGCACAGCAAATACACAGTTGAATGAGGAGATGGGAGAGCTACAGGACGAGCTGAACCAGGTACATAATGACTTAGAAGTGGCTACTAGGGACAATCGCGAACTGAGCGCCGCGTATAGAGTGCTGCAGAAGCAAATGTAGGATGAGGTTGATATGGATGTTGCAACTGTGAATCATACTGAATGTAAAACTAAGATAGCAAAACTGCGCCATCAGCAGGAGGTACTGGCTGGACATGTTAAGGTGATGGGAGGCGTAGCCCCTGCCTTACACATGTCATCTGAAGGGGAGTTGTCAGATGATGACATCTCTCAGTACAATGCCCAGTTACACTTCTACCATGGCCCGAAGACCCCACCCAGCCATCCACAACATGGCGAGTCTCTACTCCACCCACAGCATGTCATACATCATCGACGTCGTGATGCCCATCATGGAAGACACCAACATGGTGACCACCATCATGGGGGGGGGAGCAGGCCCAGGCCTGGTCCCAACGGCACCACCGATAGCTGTTATTAATATGGAAGACAGGCAAGAGATAGAAACAATGATTGAAACTGCAATAGGTAATGTACCTCCTTCTGAGAGAAGTAAAAGGGCCATTAAAATCCAGATAAGGCAGTTTCTACAAGAGGCTGGCACTCAGGATAGTATTGTTCATACTGCAGCTGAGGCTGCAGCTCGGGCCACCCTAGATGGTGTCCGAGACAATCTACCTCTGCCTGATTGATCCAATAATCCCATACAAATGGCCTACTGTGTCCAGCAAATAGCTGACAGTATTGGTCGGATGAACCAGTCCGACAGCATCAGCTGTCACTTAGAAAAGGTGCGTTCTAAATGCGAGATACTTAGCCTCACTGCAGAATACCAGGTCCAGATACTACGCTAAACCATCAATCCTAGTTTGTAGGCCAAACCCCCCGATACCATCTGCCAGGATTGGAATGCTACCTTTGATGAGGTTGCAGCTGAGCTCATTTCTGCTCACAGCCCAGGTGTAGTAGGAGTGATGCTTGCATAACTTGTAAAACAGAATGCAAAGGAAAGTCCAGCGACTTACCACCAGAGACTTTGGATGGCCTACCGAGCAGGAAAGCACCTGGCACAAGAAGCTGCAGATGTAGATCTTATTGAGTATAAGACCCTGTTCCTTTGGAACATGATTCCTGCAGTACGAGAAAAGGTAGACCCAACCACCTACCCCAATACAGACAGGTTTGCCAATATCTTTCCGAAAACCAAGAGAGTTTACCAACTCTATATCCATGATCTGGGCTCCGGTTCCAAGAAAGTAGCTGCCGTGGAGCCTATTTCAGAGGCCATGATGCACTACACTATGAAAGGGCAGGCCCAACACCAACAGGCCCAACATCAACAGGCCCCTCCAGCATAACCAACACCCCCAACAGACTCAACACCAACAACAACCACAACAGCAGCAACAATGGGTGGGAACTGGAATTGGCATAAGAACAGAAAACATAAGAACAGGGGTAAACCACAACAACAAAGAACAGGCCCTTCATATAGGGAGATAGCCAAGGAAAATTGGAAATTCCGAGAGCTCCTGGGACAAGGGAGCTCTGTGGCGGATGCTGTTTCTGCTTAGGCCCTTGCAGCTGTACATCCAGCAACCCAGACCCCAACAGGTCCTGGTGATACTGGAAGTACAGGCCCTCAGGCCCATACAGGTCTGAACCCAGAAGTTCCTCCCTATATAGCATCAGTGCAGCATGGTGAAGTGATTCAAAGAAGTCAGGCCCGACCTCTCCATGCTCCCAGTAGTACAGATTGACAATTCCAGGCCCCAGTCCAGATTGTAAACAAGCTGGTCTTGGATACAAACAGAAGGCCCTGCACCGAGGCCTAGGTCAGGGGCCGCCTACTTGTAGTTTTGCTAGACACAGGTGCGGCTGTATCTGCATTACATGATGAACACCCATACACATCTCCTTGGTCCACCAGACGGAGGACCAATATGTCAGGAGTAGATGGTACTAAGTTACCTGCATACTGGTCTCTACCCATGCCGGTAGAACTAGGCCATTTAAAGGCCTCACACACCTTCCAACTGATGGTAATGCATGATCATCCTTGTATCATAGGGATTGATTTCCTTGCACCACATGGCTGTGTGGTAGATCTAGCTAACATGCTACTGATACAGATTCAGGGTTAATAGCACACTATTTTAATCCCTGATTCACACTTTGTGGTGACAATTTCTGCTAACAACAAAGAGTATGACGTCATAGATTTGTTTAAAAATCATGAGCTTTTTCCAAAGCTTCTCCCCATTTTGCAGTGACATTTGGAAGTGTTTGCCATCAACAAACATGACTGTGGCAGAATGCACACTGTCATCGAAGTGCCAGGCCCAGCACATGAGAGGCAAAGGCAGTACCCTTTTCCAGCTGAGGCCTTATCTTCTCTCAGAGAAACAATCAAGTCACTTCTCAAGCAAGGAGTAATCAGAACTTGTGTTTCTACTGCTAACTCCCCAGTGTGGCCCGTGAAAAAATCCACAGGTGCCTGGAGACTTACTATTGACTACAGGAAACTGAATCAGGTCACCCTCAGTTGTTCTCCAACTGTGGCATCAGCACCTGATGTGCTACGACTTTTGACCCCTGACCTGAAATGGTTCAGTGCCCTGGATATCTCCAATGGTTTTTGGTCATTACCATTGTCCTCCAAGAGCCAATATAAGTTCGCCTTCACCTTTGAAGGAAGACAGTACATATGGACTTGCTTACCACAGGGATTCCACAATAGCCCATCCCTGTTCCATCTGCATATGATGGATGTCCTTGAAGGTTTCTCTACTCCCCAATGTCTCTTGCAGTATGTGGATGACCTGTTGCTGACAACTGCCACACAGGAACAACACCTGGATCTCTTGGACGAACTACTGACTCTCATTCAGAGAGCTGGCCTGAAATGTAATCCAGCAAAAGCACAATTATGTCAGAAAGAAGTACTCTTTCTAGGTCTAAAAATAACTGACCAAGGTCGAAGCCCTACCTGGAAGAAGATACAAGGATTGCAAGACTTGCCATTGCCCACCAGCGTGGCAACTCTTCAAAGATTTCTAGGTATGGTGAATTATTGGAGAAATTTTATTTGTGATTTTGCTCAGAAAGCTGCACCTCTGTATGAGTTACTGAAAAAGGACATCTCATGGACTTGGGGCCCTATATAAACCCAGACTGTTGTGTCACTGAAGTAGGCCTTGGCCTCTGCCCCAGCTCTGGTCAACCCCAATCCAGCACTACCATTCCATCTGGAATGTGCCACCTCTGACATTGCCATGTCAGCAGTACTGGCCCAGAAGGTTCATGGCACCCTGAGACCTATTGCATATGCATCACAACTTTTGACCCCAGTTAAACAGAAATACAGCCTTTGTGAAAGGAGCCTTCTGGCCACCTACTGGGCTGTCAAGTACTTTCTCTATATCATTGAGTACTCTCCACTGATTATCAACTCCAACCACACCCCAACCACCTTTCTGTTCTCAGACAGAGTGAAGGATGGGTCAGTCTCCAAAACCAGACTGACACACTGGTCACTTCTTCTCCAGGACAGAGACATACACGGACACCCAACAAAAATTCCATCTATGCTGGAATTCCCTACTGCTGTTACTCCTTATGGCAATTAGGGGCACACCCTCAGCCACCACCCAGCTCACACCCTTTGAAGTGATGACTGGAAGACAGATGAGATTACCTGAACACCTGTTGTTTGACCTGCAAACCCCCACTGCAGACTGTGTGTCTGTAGATCAATATGTGTAAAAACTTAGAAAAGACCTCATACACACACACTTGTATGCTGCCAACTGCATGGGCAAGGCCCAGCAACAATCCAAAATATGGTTTGACAAGCACGCACAAGAAGTGGATTGGCAGGTTGGAGATCAGGTAGTGGTACTCCGATTTGCACATCCCACCCATTCCTTCTCCAATAAATGGGAAGGCCCATACCCCATTGTCAACAAGTTCAGTCTGGCAGTCTATCAAGTTGGACTCCTGCATAACAATAAACTGACTGACAAATGGTTACATGCAAACCAACTGAAACTGTATAAAGGAGCTTAATTACTTTTTATCACCCCTTTGGGCAGAATAGTACCAACTTATTAATGTTCGATTTTTCTTTTCAGATACACTGACAAGATTGCTATCTTATTCCATTATCTCCTCATCTCAGGAGTTATCCCCTGCATTCAAGGCATGGTACCAAACCTCCTACCACACCTTGATCATCCAGCATCTCCTTCAGAGGGAGTATCCATCAATATACCCTATAGTCTGATTACTGTCCAGGAAGGTTCTGATGCTTACCTCACTGCCTCGGTTGTTGCTCCTGATAAATCTAACCTACAAATTGAGTGGCAAACCACATCGCAAGGACAAATTCTCCCTGTGGACAAACTCTCCAAAGGAACTTTCCAGGGTTGGCCCAGTGCTAAATTATCCCCAAATGGTTCCCTGTTTTTGTTACAAACTGCTCTTAGACATTCTGGTTTATACAATATTACTGTCTTAATTGATCCTTCATACTGTAATTTGTCTAAGGATTCTGCTAGGAAACTTTGTGCTGTACATCACATGGCCTCTGCTGCCATGTATCTCTCTGTATTACCACCCACTGATAAACAGCTTTTGGAATGTCCAAAGCACACATCTGGTCCCCATAGTGGTCTAACAACCACTGCCCTCCCTGGTTCATTGATCAATAACTTACAATTTATGCATATACCTGTTTTGTTTAATCTGACTTACTGGAATATGAAACAATTTGGTATGTATCACAATACTAATACATCAGCATTTTATAGTTAATTATTGCTTGATAGTTTAGCTTCATTTCAGATTCGTACTCAAGACCCTATTGCCGGGGTCCATCTACTGAACATAGAGGCAACTTCAGGAGAAAACCCAATCCTGATGATCAAAGTCATAAACGTAAGACACATGAAGTTGACAGTTCTGATGTCACAGGTGCAACAGGTACTGTCACATGCCTTTTTGGTACGGCTATGTCTATTTGGAATAAAGCAGACATTGCTGCTATCAAATCTCATTCTGCCAAATTTTTGACTGGTTTGGTTAAAAATATACTACCCCCATTATTGCATGGTGTGGATGGCCTTAGTCAGGAAGAAAGATACACTGTGTACAACATACATGACATTGCTAAGGCATTTACAGACTCTAAAGACAAGATTAACGCACTCATTGCACAGAACAACAAAGAAGCAGATAAACAATACATTGCTAGAGAAATTCTCTGCTCTGCATATGGCTCATACATTATCACTACCATCAACAATCTCTTTCGTGATCTAGAATCTGGAAGAATCCCTGATATCATACATGATAGACACATTTCCAAATGGTATTGTGCACAATGTAAAAGCCCAAGCTGTATTGCTATGTGTATGCAACAATATCTAATGATTCCCCTTTCTACAGCTAGGAACCTGGGGTTTGTGACCAGACACCCTAACACTGGTTCTTGTTTCACTGCTAAAAAATGTTCCATAAGAGATACTATGTTTGTTTCTTTTACTGTCTCTTTACCATGTGTTGATCCCACTACAGCCTTGTTCAACAAGCTCACACTGGTACATTCTATTGGGCACCAGGACGAAGACATCTACAGAGAGCACCTGAATCTATCATCTCTACTGGTTTTCCATCCTTTTCTGGACACCTGGGTGGCTCCACACACGGACTGCTGTGCAAAGAAGCAATACATTTACTTGTGCCAATGTGATGTATTGATGTTATTCAACCTGTTTGTGGTTATTCTCCAGATAGCATTGATTGGACATTCACCATGGATGACGACATCACCACGAAAAGAACAGATTTCTCGGATTCTACCTTAGCTCCAGATCAGCTCTACCAATCATATCGTGAGGAGGTTCATCGCCTGTCAACATGGATTTCGAAGATGACCTACAATTGCCCTGTCAAGTTGCAAAAGTGGAGACTCCCCATTGTTCGCTCTCAGTACAATTCTGATGGGGAGTACTGTGTGGTAACTAACTTTAAAAGCTATACTTATGGATCTGTGATATGTGTTATTGATAACCCCAATTTTTGTTTTGTCCCCCACCAGAAGACTGTCATTGGACATGCCGTTATAACCCCCATCCCCCTTATGGACGCAGACATCATTGATGGTGATCCCGATTATCTGCTCACACTTTCTGAATACTTATCATATTTTAATGTACACATAGACCCACTTACACATACATTAAAATCACTTTTAGACAGGAAAGACACACACCTCAACCACATCAGCAATAATATGACCAAGGCCAATGAAGCTATACTTTCGTTGATAAATGATGGTGACATGAATGATGCATTGACTAACACCTGGTTAGAAATTACTTTTAAAGGTTTTGTTATTATACGAGCATTTTTGATATTTTGTTTTGATTATTATGCTATGCTGCCTACGGCGCACACTGCACCAACACTGTGAGCAGCTTGAGTTCATTTACAAAGCTTGCGTGTCTGGTTTGTAAATGACCACTGCTCCCTGGCCTTTCCCTAGATTTGCCTGTGTTGCCCATGGAGGCAACAAGAGGGGAAATGTTACATGAGGTTCCTGCACCCTAATTGGTACCCTCAGAGGTACACCGTAGACAGCTAGTGCTTAGGCATATGTTATACTAACATATAGGGCTAAGGGCATCTACCGTACAAGAGTAGATGTCAGGATATGTACGCATATTGTTGTAATACACTTTGCTTGCTAATACATATATTCTTCTATGTATTTTTTGTGCATTTCTTACTTGTAAGATGCCAAGATACTTGTGTCCTTGGAATAATTATGATATGTAAGTCGGCATTGCCACCTTTTGGTGATTTGTACTACTACACTGAGGTATGTAAGACTCTGTATAAGAACTCTTTTGTTTCACAAACTGATGACTACTACAAAATTGTATAACATTATCTTGGACCGTGGAGCCACCTCTGATTTAGCCAATAGGGCTCATCTCTGTAACTAGAAATGTTTCTATCTTACAGTAACCATAGTAATTATCATAGGTATATAATGTGATATACTAGTCTTGTACCTCGGAGATCCCAAGAGACACAAAGAAACCTCGAGGTATAGGGAATGCTTAGCACTGGCTCCCAGTTTGCATTGGTAAGAACTGCTTAGGGCAACTGTGATTTTATCATTTTTGGTAGTAAAAAACAAGTTTATTACTCTTATGCAATGTGTCTGTGATTACTTGCATTCCCAATATTGCCAAGAACCTGAGAGTGAGGTTTAGACCTCCTGAAAAGGGGAGGGATTTCAGTAGCACAGTGGCACAGGAGGTATAGTAAGAGTTAAATTCTGCAGCTATGGCTGGTGGGTCAGACACTAGTGAGCTATTTACTTTAGATACCAGGTGGGTGGGCTAGATGAGGGGGTAAATAGGGCCTGGACCACCTTCCAGAACATTGAAGGGGAATTTAAGTTGGTGATGAAGGCAGATTTTAAATATTTGGACTTGGTTAACCTTGTAGCCCTGGTGCAAACATTATGGAGCATGCAGTAGTTCACGAGGTCACTAAGATGCTGGGTAGCTTTATGACACTTCCAGGCTCAATCACTGGCCCTGAGGCAGGCTAGAAGTTCAGAGGTTGTCCAAGGTAATTGATTACCTCTGACTCTGGTTTGTTTGAGTAGGGCAAAGGCATTCAAGTTTACAAGAAAGATTTCTTATAAGTAGGCAAGGGCCTCATCAACTGAGGGGAAGAAGGTTAGGAGAGACCAGTCAGAAGTGACACGGTTACTCAGGAGAGGTTCAAGGTCAAGAGACTTGAAAAAGCATAGTTGTATGGTTTTGTGAGGTGATTTAGTTCTATGGACTTTCCTAACTATGAATGTTGTATTACCCAAGGTACCCAGTGATTCCCTTTTAAGCACACATTTGTACAGGCTTACCTTAAAGGCTTGTACTGTCTTCATATCCACTGTCTTTGCAGGTAGGCTGTGTGATGTAGACAGCCATGTTCTGAGTGCTGTATCATTTTTATTTCTTAAAATAATGGAAATGTGGTATTGAAGTGCCTGTTAAAAATGTCAGTGCCCTTGGAATAACCTCACTTGCCCCCCCCCCCAGTTTCAGCTGAAGGATGAATGCTATGAGAAAAATGCTGAGACAGCATGTGAGATTATACACAAACAGACTTTAGAGACAATGGGCCAGATATTCAAAAGAGTTGAGCCATCCGCAATAGGATTGCACCTGTGCAAGTCCGAATTTGCGCCATTCTGCAATATTCAGCAGGAGGCAGTTGAGCCCCCGAAATCATGCTGAGCAACAGCGCAATGATAATGAAGGCATGCACAACCGAAGGGGGAGGAACCATGCATAAATGGCACAGTGTGATATTAAAGACTTGCACAATGTGCAACAGTGGAGCAGCAGAAGTTGCACCATAGCAGAAATGAGCCAAAATTAAAAAGACCAAGGAAGAGGTGTAAGAACGCTACAGGGAAGCCACATGAGACAGAGGCAGAGGCACAGACAGGGCAAGTGGCAGGAACAGGGCAGGCGAGGGAAAGGCCACTGCAACAGACAGGCACAGGGAAGGTGTGGGGAGCCCCAAAGCTCAGAGGCCAGCACAGGCAGGTGTACTCGGTGCAGGGGAGGTAGCAGCCAGGACAGCGGGGGGAATAAAGTAACAGCTGCCAGGGGGGGTGAACACAAGCCAGGGACATGGCCAGTGCCACCTTCCACATAGAGGCCATAATGGGGGTGAGAAGGCAGGTGGCAGGGGGATGTGGCCATGGAAGGGCCCATCGGTGGTATGACCCCAACAGGCAGTACCAAGCCCACACCAGCTTTGAGCTGTACAGCGATACTGAGATTGTGGGCCGGTACCGCCTGAACAGGGCAATACTGAGGCAACTCTGTGAGCTGTGCAGTGATGTGATGCAGGCACCCACACAACAGAGCCATGCCCTGTCAGTGGAGACAAAGGTGACAGCCTGCATGTGCTTGCTTGCCATGGGTACCTTCCAGAGACTGACTGGGGACACCACAGGCATAACCCAGTTGGCCACATCACGCCACATAACCCAATTCCTCAGCGCACTGCTGACACATGCTGAGGAGTACATCCATTTCCCCAGCACAGCAGCGGAGTGCACAGCAAACATACAGGAGTTCCACAGGGTAGCACTTATGCCTGGCATGCTAGGGGCAAAAGACTGCACCCATGTGGCCATACACACACCACCTGGCCACGAGGGGGCCGCATACATGAATTGCAAGGGCTATTCCAGCATCAACTGCCAGGTGGTGTGCGATGCCAGGGGGCGCATCATCAATGTCTGTGCCACGCACCCTGGGGAGGCACATGATTCATTCATCTGGCACCAGTCAGCACTGTGCCACAGATTTGAGAATGGGGACATCCCCACTGGACACCTAGTGGGTGAGTATGCAAACCAAAAGGACAAATCTAGGGTCTGGGGGGGCATGGCCAGAGATGCCGTGGGTAGTGGCCTACATGGCTTGGGGCAGGGCGATGCTGATCACCAAACTAACCTCCACCCTCTACACACAGGTGACAGTGGATACCCACTCCGTCCCTGGCTGCTCACACCCTACCGGCGGCCCACGACCCCATCGCAGCAATGCTACAATGAGGCACATGCCACCACATGCAATGTCATTGAGCAGGTGTTTGGAATGCTGAAGGCAAATTTCCATTGCCTGGACACCTCTGGCAGTGCCCTACAGTACAGCCCCTCAAAGGTCTGTGGGATATTCCTTGCCTGTTGCATCCTGCACAACATGGCCAATGAATGTGGGATAGCTGTACAGGTCGAAGAGGGGGACAGCGATGGGGATGATGAAGATGCCGGTGATGATGGTGATGGGCAGCCCCCCCTTGGCCGACGGGAACCCCGACTGATCCGTCTGGCACAGCTGCACCGGGACATCATCACGGAGGAGCACTTCAGCCAACCCAGGTAAGTCATGGGGACATGTGCAACCACCAGTGGCTAAGGCACAACCCACAAACATGCATGGACACACACCAGGGTGCATGCCATCTAGGGAAGTGGCAGGGCACAGAAGCACACACACAACCAGGGATGGGTGAGGATTAACATGCCACGTGGACAGACACACACGCACACACACAATGCACCAAACATGCACAGAGGGCAGGAGGCACACCGACCCAGAATGCCAACCCTAGCAACACACATGTCCACAGGCCACCACACCCACTGCCTGTCCATGTGCGTGTGTCAGATGCTGGGCACCATTGCACTTTGGTGTACAGTGCAATGCAGGCATCATCATGCACACATAACTGCTGACAGCAGCCGGGAGGATGTGCAGGTGGACTGTGTGTCCACGTGCAGGGCCAAGTACCCACCTGTGCACTGCCCTCCAAAACACACAATGCACACAGGGCAGCACCAGACAGTGGCCATGCTGGGAGACAGGTCAGTCTCGCGACACAGTGCCATGGCCACCACGTATGCGTGGGCGGCCTCACCGAGACCTGCCAGCACTGTCAGGCTGACCACTGGCCTCATGGGGTGGCACCATGGTCCCCCAGGGGTTCCACTGTGTGAATGCGACTGTGCCCGCGCAGGGGTCTGCAGCACACCGAACATGACTGCATCAGGAGTGCTCAGGATGCCCACAGCTGAACCCAGTGTCAATAGGGTGGGAGTCGCATGCCACCAGGAATGGGGGGTGGAGAGTGCACTGCATGGTGTGAGCGATGCATGGGCACCTGACTGTATGCCCATTGTGGCCATGACAGCAATGAACACCTGTGCATGCCTGTCAATGGCAGTGGTCACATCGTCCCACAAATGGTCCATCTGTGCCAGGATCCATTCGGTGTCCCTACTGCGATGCTCCTCTGCCCACTCCAGAGCCACACACAGTGCTTCCATGGACGTCGCAAGCTGCATCTGCTTCTGGACTGATGCTTGTAGTAGGCAGGTGTGCTCATCCAAGAGGTCATCAGCCTCTTCGGCATCCTGTCCCTCAGGGTGTGCAAGGGCCAGATGTTCAGCACCCCTTGAGGGTGGGCGCTGCACACCAGGACCAGGTCTGGGAATGTCCACAGGCAGTGCACAGATGCCACCGCTGAACCCTGTACCCCCAGACCCCGTGGGCGAATGTTGATGCTGCCCCTCCAGCTGCTGCACACCAGGGTTCAGTGGTGCCACCACAGTGGCCGCAACAGTCCCACTATCCTGAACAGACACCAGTGCTGCCCCACTGGTGCTAACAGGCACAGCCTGGGACTGTGCTGAAACACAGGCCCCCACAGTGGCACCAGCCACAGCCATGGGTGCGAATTGCCCTGCTGTGTGTCCATCCTGTGGCACACACGTGTCACTGCCCATGAAAGTCATGTCATCATCACTGGTGCCGGACTCTGCCCCGGCCACAGCCACAGCATGCTGGAATCCATGGATGCCAGCACACTGGGACACAGGCAGGGCTTCCTCCACATCTGTCTCAATGACATCAGTGTGGACAGACAGGTGGCCCTACTGTTGTACAGACCCACACATACCTGTGGAGGTGGATGGTCCCACCTCCGACTCCCTCCCACTGTCCGCAGTGGACAGACCCACCACCACTGACCCATGCAGATGCTCAGGATCTGTAAGGGAAAGCAAAGCCTCATTACTGCATGTGACCTACCTGGCCCCCCCAAGGCAGACCATGACTTACCATGCAGAGATGGGCCACCACCCGTCTGGAAGCCACCACCCGGAACTCCTCTATGGCACTTTGGTGCATGCTTGCAGCAAGCCTGTCCTCCACTGGGGTGAGCTGTACCACCTCCGGCTGTTCCCCACCTGCTGCAGCATGTGCTGCCCTGATGGCAGCCACCTTCTCCTTTACCCTCCTCCTGTCTGTACCCATCTTCTTCTTACACTCCTGCACAGAGTGCTGGTGGCTGCCATGCAGGTTCATGACATGTGCCACCTCCTCCCATGCAGCAGCACAGGTCTGAGGGGGTGCCCCGCCATCCACTGAGCAGTGGCTCCTGATCCAGGTAGGCATCGAAAAGGGCCTCAGTTTCGGCCTTAGTAAAATTCAGCCTCCTCCTCCTCCTACCACTGTTGTCCTCCTCTCCAAGAATGTGCTCGGTCATTATTTAGCCTGTAAGCATGGCAGTTGTTATGTTTTACTGTGCAGTCCCATGCATGTCCCTGAATCCACAGTCCACACTCCCACACAGCATGCAACTCACCAATAAACTGCAGTAACCGACCATGGCCACTGCAGCACTTTGTCGCACCTTTATAGCGCAATCCATGCAAATTAGGTGAGGAGCAACTTTAATTAGATGCAGATCATGTTGCTGCACCATTGAATGGCTGATTGGATGATTAGCATATGACGGCTGAATATCACGCTGTTGCACTTTGTGCAATTGTGTTGAACGTGCTGAGCCAATGGCGCAGTTCTGTGGCATGCATAATACACCTCACTGCACATGCACAGGTTGCTGATGCAAGTGTCTGCCACGCTGATGACATGCTGTGCACGGTAGGCAATGCAGGGCATGGCCACCATTGTGCCAGTGGTGCTATAGCGAAGGTCACTACATGGCGCTGTGGCAATGGGCCTTCATAGGTGAAAATGCACAACTGCCCAATAGTCCGCTGTGGCACTGGCACACAGGCAGCCAATCATGCTATACACATTGTCGTCCAATGGCACTGTGCGTGGCCTTGCGCCAGGGACCCTTAACCCTGTGCCTGACCTTTGCCCCCTTGGCACCATGTGTTAGGCATAGATGCACCTCTATCACGCTGTTCGGTAACAGCGTGATAGGGAATGGCAGTGCTGTACTGCGCAGCATCTGCACATGGAGTACCACACTGCATAGCGCCATATTGCCTACTATAGCATTTGCAATGGCGCAGAGAAGGGCTGCTTCCTGGTCTGCAATTGAGTTGGCATGCTGGTGGCACAGTGGAGCCACACCATGGGCATCTCTTTGGGAGGCCCCCTGGATAGGCCTAGGTCCCAGATGTGGCAAGAGGCCACAGCTCAGAGCCGGTGACCTGCAGGCAGGATGGCATAGCAGTGCAGGCACCGATATGGTGACCTTCAGAGGAGGAGCTGGAGTTACTGGCCAGACTACGGTCACATGCCAAGAAGGAGCACGGTAACACACGACCAGGTAGGGGTTCTGTCGAACACTGTTATCATCCATATGAGTCACATTGTTGTTTGTGTCCAGCACATAGGGAGAGACTGATGTTGGCTATGGTGGTGGGGGCACACTCTTGGGTAGGGGGACTTTGCTTCCAGAGTACACTGATGTTCTTCTCTCCTTTTTCCCCACAGGCCCGGAAGAGGTACGCCGTTGAAGGTGGAGTGAGGGCGGTGGAATCACAGACAGGCAGGCTGAGGGTCCACAATGGCCACCAGACCATCCTGATGAGGGTGAGTGACAGAAATCCATGATTAATATTGCATGCTGTGTGCAAGTGTGCGGCAGGGGGCATGACCACCATTCATTGACATCACTGCCATGCACGCCACTGGTTACAGTCAACACTGTCCAGTGGCAATGCAGCCTGGGTGCGCCACTGGTGGTGCATGCGCACCAGGTGCATGGCTGTGCCACTGGCTTTGTACTACATAGCCATGTCACTGACGGCCATGGTGGTGCTAAAGTGACTTAGCTGGTGGTGTGCAGCTTTCCTCATGGCTGTATGAGTCTGGGTGGGCATGTCCTGTGGACGTGATCACTGTGGCTGGTCACACACCATCACAGTGTTATGTCCCATGGCCGCATGCCATGCACAGAGGGCGGGCTTTATGGGGCTGTGCATTCACACCTATTGAATGTGCTCCCTTGTCCTAGGTGCGAGACATCTGAGGGAGATTAGAGACACCCTGAGGGAGCTACTCACCCTGGCCCAGGAAATGGTGACCATCCTTTGGAGGATCAATGAGGCGGGGGTACTGAGGAGGCATAGAGCGAGGGGGATCCGGAGCCTGGACCAGCATGGCCAACATTAGTCCTTTGTCCTGACCTCTCATCCCCTGATCCACTCCTCCCACCTCCTATCCCATCCCATTTGTCCACCCTTCCTCCTGACCACCCTCACCTTTTTGTGTCCCCAACTACATGTATATAGTTGTTCTTATTGTAAATAGTTGATTTATATATTTTATAATACATTTAACTTTCTATGAATGCCGTGGTCTCTGATTTGCAGGTTATAGGTGCTTAGCTGCAGTGGTGTGCATGGCATCGGGGTGGTGCAGTCATGGGTATGTGTCTGTGTCCGTGTGGAGATGTCTATGGTGTGGGGTAGATATCAGTCAGTGTCTGTGTTGTGTGTGTTGTTCCCCATGCACTGGATGACTGTGTGCAGTGGTCCATGGCGCATGCTCTGTGTCCATGGTGCACCCATCAGCCCATCCATTGCCTGTGCAGCCGACACCCATGCCTGTCTGTGACCTGCAAGATCTGCTGACATCTCAGTGGTGGCATTCCCTTCATGGTGGATACTGTACCCATTGCTTTGCTGGGTTGCCCATGTCACTGGTGTGGTGCATGCCTGGCTCAGGTGGCACTGTGGGCAACATGGTCATTGTCCCATCTCCATGCTGTGGCTTGTGCATGTTGCAGGGGATGTGCCCTACTGTCTGTGGCTTGTGCTCCAGGTGACTCATGGTGGGGTATTGGTCCATGGTGCCGGCGCAGGGTGGTTGGCACTCCAGTGCCATGGTGGACTGCAGGTTGTGTGTACACGGCTTACATGGGCCCAAGATGTGGGCTTGGTTGCCCCACCACTGCATCCCTGTGTTGTTGTGCCCTTGGGTATGGGTGGGTGTCTGTCCAGACCCTGTGTGGTATCTGGTGTGGTGCATGCTTCCATGCACCACTGTGTGTGTCTGTGCTGGCTGTTGTGGCCAGTGGTGAGCCGGGGTGTGTTACTGGAATACTGTGTGGAGCACTGTACCACTGGGGGAGGTGTCACTTACACAACCATCCAATATGGGGTCACTCTTGTGCCATCGCATGGTCGGTCTCTCAGCAGTACATCGGGTGACTGTGCATGGTGGCACTTTGTTTGCCATTGTTGCATTGCCATATGCTGCAACCTGCTGATGGGTGCTCATGGTGGGGCTGGCTTGCATGGTTCTGTGGTGCACAGGGTTGCATTGCCAGTGTGGGGGTGGTGGCATGCATGCAGATTCCTGCAGTGCTGGTCACTGCTCATGGGGGGTTGTCTGGGGGTCATGGTGCAGGGTGTGCTGTGCACTGGGGGGGATGGTATGGCACAGGGTGGTCCGCCTTTCTTGTGTGCCAGTCACAGCTTGCTGGTAGGTGTGATGGGGCACCATGGCCAGGCTGTGGGTTGGTTGCTTGACTCCATGGACCAGTGGTTATTCCAGCCCTCCCCTGGTTGTGCAGTGCTTGGGGTGGGGGGGCAATGTCTGTTCCGCTGTGTGTTCCTGTGCCTATCTGTGGCATGGGTGGTGGGCCCCTACTTCTCTGATTGTGCTGTTACATTACTCTGCAGCTGGGGGCCTCGTTTGGCGCTTATGGTGCCTTCTGGACTGCTCAGCTGAACATCCCTTGTTGCGCCATAGCGCATCATATCTGCTCAGCTTCCCCTCCCTAGTTGCGCTATGGCACAGGTTGTGCTATATTCAGACATTGGTTGTAGGCGTAATTTGGCCTGCTCCTTTTTTGAATATCGCGTCTGTTGCACATGGGCGCAATAGACTTGCACTTGCTCCTGCTATTGTGCACTTTTTGGGCATAGTTTGAATATCTGGGCCAATGTGTTATGTGGAAAAGCCTGAAGCTAATTATAGGGTTAAGAAGCCTGAGTTCAGCATATCCATTTTATGACACTTCCAGAAGAAGAAAAGCAGGTTGTGGTGTATTAGTGTGACAGCATAAATGCTTTGGTGTCTGTGTGACAGAGGATACTGTTTAAATATCAAAGAGATGTCATTTGACACACATGAGTTATGCTGAGGATTGCAGAATGTAATACTTTGAAAATACATCCTGTGGTTGTATAAGATATATATTTTTTAAATATAATCTGACATAGGAGGAGCTAGCTGACCTCACCAAAAAGGGGTTGGCCAATACAGATGTTTAGGGAATAATTCTGTTTTACAGAGACACACTTTTATCTCACACTGACCAAGAAAACATATGCACACTGAAAACAGTTATTTAGAAAACTAGACAAAATTTAAATATTGTTGTAGGAATTGCACTGTTTTAAACCTTGTTTTTTTTAGAGATATGTATGTCTTGTGATATAAGAGTTCTGTTTTGTATATTTGACATATTATTATATTTTTTAGTAAAAATTCTAATTTTAGAGCATACCTGGTCTGTCTTTGAATTGCTTTCTTTTGCTAAGAAATATTTATGGTTATAGCAGACAGCAGACACAGGCTTGTATGGTGGTACCAAACTGGAAAGAGAAGCATTTTAAATGAGAGGTCTTTATTAAAGTTTTAAAGGGTTCATCTCTGCACACCTGCCTAGGTGCCCGTAGGCAAAGATATCTGGCCCCCCGAAGACAGATATATCTGATCCTGTTCATTGGGTATGCTAGCAAGAGGTTAACAGTTTGAATCCCTCCTGAACTGAGACCAAAGGTTGATCCAAACTCACAAAAACAGACAAGAGGGTTACCTTGTCTGTTACACTGTTCACAAGACTGCGCTCAGAGGTTGGTACTTTGGGAGTAGAGGGCCTGATCTGCTAAGTGAATTTGTGACAGATTGGTGGCAGTAGTGGGATAATTTTGGTATCACAAGCTTTATTGTTCTGTGTCAGTTGAGACCGTAAGCTCTCTTGCAAAAAAAGAAAAAGACAGAGTTTTATTTTAAAAAGGAAACAGAACTATATATCACTTGGTGTACAGTCAAGCTCTTACCTATTTTATTTTTTTCTAAAGTGCAAAGTCAGAGTAGCCATAGTCAGAGAAGAACAAGACAGCATCCGACTACAGCAGGCACACTGTAAATTACTTGAAGCAGTTGTATGGGGACAGGGGAGTCCCTTTCAAGGTGACAGCCAAAAAGCAGAACCTCAGAGAGGCCCTGATGGTAGCAGAAGCCCAGAGCAGTGAGTCACCGACCGTGACTGAAAAGGACAGTAGGGCCACTGCCAGTAAAGAGCCACAGCAGCAGGGAATGGCCACCAGTATCCTGAATCCAGAGGTACTCAAACTGCAAACAGAGTTGTGCAGGATGGAGCTGGAGTCCCAGGAGAGGAGAGAGCAAGAGAAGCGAGAGGCAGACCGTGAGGCAGAACGAGAATGCAGAGAGGCAGAGCGAGAACGCAGAGAAGCAGAACGACAACAGAGGGAGACAGACCTTGAGGAGCATGAGCACCAGCAAGCTGCAGAGGAGAAGATAGAGGAGTACCAGAGGCAACACGAGCTGGAGAAGATGTGACTCTGATCAGTGGCACCAGAGCAGGTAAGTGGCTTGGGTTTAACTGGGACCACAGGACTGGGTTACAAATTGAACTCCAAATTAATAGCTGAGTTTAAGGAAGGGTAGGACATGGATGCCTTTTTAAATTCTTTTTAAAAATTTTGCATTCCAGCTAAAATTCCTAGAGAGTCCTGGAGCTTCCAGCTATCCCCGCTTCTTAACGGTAAAGCTCAAGATGCATTGGATCAAATGGACAATGAAGACAGTAACGATGACAGCAAGCTAAAAGCTGCACTGTTAAAAAAGTTTTAATTAACTGCTGAATCATACAGAGCTAAATTCCATAAGCTCAGGAGAAACCCTGATATGAGCTATGAGGAGCTAGCCATGAAACAACGTCAGTATTCAAAATATTGGTGGGAAGGAATTGAGGCAAATTCTGTTGATAAAATTGAAAATGTGATTTTATTAGAACAGTTTTATTGGGCATGCCCAGCAGAGCTAAAAACCTAGGTAGAGGACTGAGATCCAAAAACAATGCAAGAGGCTGCTGAACTCTCAGACCGATAAGCCAAGAGCAGACCTGCTCTGAGAATGAATGGGGTAGGCGTTGCAGCACAGAAAGGGAAAAGTGCGCCTTCAGGGCAGCTAAAACCCTCACTGCCTCCACTGAAAGCAGTCAGCCCAAGGTTTTAAAGAAAAGATTTCTCTGAAGTAAGCAATGCCTGTTGGTTGTGTAAAAAAACTGGGCATATTGCCAGACAGTGCCCCAAAAAGGCAAGCCAAAATACACAACAGGGTGCTAGAAAAGAAATGGGTTGTTTGTGTGTCCCTGGAAGCATGCCAGTGATCATGAGGGAACACATGCACCCAGTCATGGTGAATGGAGTACAGACACAGGGGATAAGGGACACGGGGCATCCCTGACATTGGTAAAGGGGGATCTGGTACAGCCTGGTCAGCTTATACCCAATAAATACATAACTGTACAAGGGTTTACTGGTGAAAAGAAAATATTGCCACTCGCTAGTGTTCTCCTGGACTGGGATGAAACAGGGGGAACTGTGCAGCAGGTGGCTGTAACCAACACATTAGCAGTGGATGTGATCCTGGGTAACAATCTCCAGCAGGGGGTGGTATGTGCAGTTATCCGTAGCCAGGCGGCAAGGGAAAATAGTAGTTCCCTGAACCCCACAGAAACCAGCGTGGAAACCACTGAGAGGCTGGTTCCACAGCCTGGATCTCCAGATGGGGAGATTGATAAAAAGGGGGTAGAAATTTCTCCGGTAGCAAGAAACGATACAGCTACAGAGGGTTACTCCAAAGAGGGAGGGGTGACCCTGTGTCAGAGGGTTAGGATTGACAGTGATCCTGAGGGCCCTGACACTAGTGCTAGGGACCCTAGTTTAGCGACTGAAGGGGACCTGTCCCATGCCTTGGGAATGTGTGAGGAGTTTGCAGCTGCTCAGAGGAGTGACCCTAGTTTAGAGAAGTTGAGGACTTGGGCAGACTCGGAGGGTACCCAGGGAGGTGACGGCAAACATAAAGTTTATTGGGAAAATGGACTTATGTATACACAGGCAGTACAGACAGAGGGAGCGATGCTAGGCAGGCAGCTTGTCATTCCCCAGGGATATCGTGAGCAGTTGCTCAAGGTTGCCCATGATGTTCCCTTGTCTGGTCATCTGGGAATCGCATGCACAATGCAGCGGTTAACCCAGAATTTCTACTGGCCTAACTTCACCAAGCAGGTGAAGGAGTATTGCAGGTCTTGTCACCGGTGCCAAGAAATAGGGAAGGTGGGCAAGAAAACCCAAGCCGCCCTGATCCCCTTGCCATAGTGGAGGAGCCATTTCAGAGGGTGGGAATGGATATTGTGGGACCTTTAAATACCCCCAGCTCCTCAGGGAAGAGATTCATCCTGACTGTGGTGGATTATGCCACCTGGTACCCAGAGGCAGTCGCCCAATCCTCTCTGAGGACAGACAAAGTGGCAGATGCCTTACTTGGGATTTTCTCCTGTGTTGGGATTCCACAGGAGGTAATCACCGATCGAGGGGGTTCCTTCAAGTTGGACCTGATGAAATGTTTATGGAAGAAGTGTGGGGTGGTGCAGAGATGCACAACACCATATCACCCACAAGTCAATGGGCTTGTGGAACAATTTAATGGTACTCTAAAGTCAATGCTCTGGGCATTTGCTGAACAGCATGGGAGGTACTGGGAGAAATACCTTTCCCACCTGTTGTTTGCATACAGGTAGGTGTCCCAAGAGTGGACAGGATTTCCCCCTTCTAACTCTTATATGAACGCCGGGTACGTGGGCCCCTAGACTTGATCTAGGAGGACTGGGAAGGCAAGCACGCCACCCAGGGAACTCCCATTGTGGATTATGTCCTTAGGTTTAGGGAAAGGCTGAAGGGAGCTTATGGGGACAGCCCAGAGCAACCTGGCAGCTGCCCAACAGAAACAAAAGGTTTGGTACGACTGCAGAGCCAGAGCTCGCTTGTACATGGTAGGTCAGGAAGTCATGGTCCTTAATCCAGTCCGGAAAAGACAAACTGTAAGCTGAGTGTGCAGGACCGTACAAAGTGGTTAGGAAGGTAAATGACGTGAACTACATTGTGGAATTACCTGACAGAAGACAGATAGAAAGGATGTACCATGTCAACATGATGAAGCCATATGCAAACAGGGCTGACATGGTGTTCACAGTATGTAGTCACGGGGAGGGGACGGATGGAGGAGACCCCCTTCTGGGCTCGCTGGAAGAGAGTAAGTAGGAGTCCTCTGTGGAGGCAGTAAAATGTCTCCCCAGCTGACCCCGGACCAGGTCCAGAAAGTAAGGAGGTTTTAGCAGACTTTGCCCCCTTGTTTAGTGCCAAGCCTGGACTAACCCCTTAGCGACACATGATGTGGAGACAGGGACACAAATGCCCATACAGCGGACAGCCTATTGGGTGTCAGAGGCTGTCCAAAAGGACATTAGGAGGGAAGTGAAGGAGATGCTGGATTTAGGGGTAATCCAGAGATCCCACAGCCCCTGGGCCTCACCTGTAGTCCATGTACCTAAGCCAGATGGCTCAACTCATTTCTGTGTGGACTATCATGGACTGAATGCAGTCACAAGTCCGACACCCACCTGATGCTCTGGATGGACGAACTCCTGGACAAGTTGGGAGGGGCGACCTACCTTATGACTATTGACCTGACCAAGAGGTATTGGCAGGTAGAATTGACAGACAGAGCTAGGGAGAGGTCAGCCTTCATCACTCCAACAGACTTATTTGAGTTTGAAGTAATGCCTTTCAGAATGAAGAACGCCCCAGCCACTTTCCAAAGGTTGATGAACCAGGTGTTAAATGGTGCAGAGGAGTACGCTGTGGCGTACCTGGATGACACTGCCATCTTTAGTACCAGCTGGCAGGAACACCTTTCCCACCTTAGCGAAGTGCTGGGCAGGATACAGAGGGACAGGTTCACTGTCAAAGCTGAGAAGTGCCAGGTGGCCATGGGAGAAGTGGCATACCTCAGGCATGTGGTAGGCTGGGGACAGCTCCGTCCTAACCAAATAAAGATAGTGGTGATCCAGGTGTGGCCCAGACCAGAAACCCAGAAGCAGGTCAGGAGCTTTCTAAGGACATCAGGGTACTACAGGAACTTTGTACCCAATTATAGTGCCCTGGCTGCTCCCCTATCTGACCTGACAAAGAAAAAGGTGAAAAAGTAAATTATCTGGGGCCCAGCCTGTGAGGAAGCCTTTACCAGACTGAAGGAGGCACTGTGCAGTGCTCCTGTTTTGAGAAGTCTGGACTATAGCAAAACCTTTATAGTTCAGATGGATGCCTCAGACATGGGTATTAGGGCAGTACTGAGCCAGGCATCCAGCCAAGGGACAGATCACCCAGTAGTGTACCTGAGCCAGAAGCTGTTCCCCAGGGAGCAAGCATACTCTACGGTGGAAAAAGAATGTCTTGTCATAGTGTGAGCCTTAAAGAAATTAGAGCCATACTTGTATGGGAAGCATTTTGTGGTGCAGACTGACCACAACCCCCTGGTTTGGCTGACACAGTTGGGGAAGAACAATGGGAGACTACTAAGATGCAGCCTTGCTTTACAAGGGTATGATCTAAAAATTGTACATAGGGCTGGAGCGAATAATGAAAACTCAGATGGACTGTCTAGGGTCTATGAGGAGTGAACTGATTTGGGATGCTCATCCCATGTAGGGGATAGATCCCTCAAATTCAGTCTAGGTGGTGAGGAATGTGACGTAGACAGCCATGTTCTGAGTGCTGTATCATTTTTATTTGTTAAAAAAACGGAACTGTGGTATTGAAGTGCCTGTTAAAAATGCCAGTGCCCTTGGAATAACCTCACTCGCCCCCCCCCCCAGTTTCAGCTGAAAGATGGATGCCATGAGAAAATTGCTGAGACAGCATGTGAGATTATTCACAAACAGATTTAGAGATAATGTGTTACATGGAAAAGCCTGAAGCTAATTACAGGGTTAAGAAGCCTGAGTTCAGCATATCCATTTTATGATGCTTAGGAAGAAAAGCAGGTTGTGATGTATTAGTTTGAGATCATAAATGCTTTGGTGTCTGTGTGACAGAGGATACTGGTTAAATATCAAAAAGATGTCATTTGACACACATGAGTTATGCTGAGGGTTTCAGAATGTAATACTTTGAAAATACATCCTGTGGTTGTATAAGATATATATTTTTTAAATATAATCTGACAGAGGAGGAGCTAACTTACCTCACCAAAAAGAGGATGGCCAATACAGATGTTTAAGGAATAATTCTGTTTTACATAGACACACTTTTACCTGACACTGACCAAGAAAACATCTGAGCACTGAAAACAGGTATTTAGAAAGCTAGACAAAATCTAAATATTGTTGTAGGAATTGCGTTGTTTTAAACCTTGTTTTTTTTAAAGATATGTATGTCTTGTGATATAAGAGTTCTTTATTGTATGTTTGACATATTATTATATATTTTAGTAAAAACTGTAATTTTAGAGTATACCTGGTCTGTCTTTGAATTGCTTTCTTTTGCTAAGAAATATTTATGGTTATAGCAGACAACAGACATAAGCTTGTATGGTGGTACAAAACTGGAAAGAGAAGCATTTTAAATCTGAGATCTTTATTAAAGTTTTAAAGGGTTCATCTCTGAACACCTTGTTAGGCGCCTGTAGGCAAAGATACCTGGCCCCTCGAAGACAGATATATCTGAGCCTGTGCATTGGGTATGCTAGCAAGAGGTTAACAGTTTGAATCCTTCCAGAACTGAGACCAAAGATTGATCCAAACTCACAAAATCAGACAAGAGGGTTACCTTGTCAGTTACACTGTTCACAAGACTGTGCTCAGAGGTTGGCACTTTGGGAGTAGAGGGCCTGACCTGCTGAGTTAGTCTGTGACAGGCTGTTCTATAGGTTCAACTTTCTCTGGGAGAGAAACTGTCTCTTGATGTTACCCCTAAATTTACCTCCCCTGAGCTTTGGGTTGTATTTCTACATCCTGCTGCAGGACATATGATCAAACATCTCTGACCATGCAATCTCGTCAATATCCTTGATCATACTGAAAACTGAGATTTCATCTCCTCTTAGCCTCCTTTCTCCATGTTGAACATGTTAAGGGATTCCTCCTCATAGTTTTTGTCCCCATACTGCTGATCATTTTGATGCACTCCGCTGCACCATCTTGTTTACCATGTCTTTCCATCTTGTATTCAAGAAAGTAAAACTGTACACAGTACTCCAAGTAGGACCTGACCAGGGCCATGTAAAGTGTCTGGATTATTTCCCTTGCTGTGCTGGTCACCCCCTGCTGATGCACCCCAGCATCCCACTTGGCCTATTGGCAGTGACTGTGTACTGCTTGTCTAGCTTCAGCCCCTAGTCTATTATAATTACTGGGTCCTTTTCCTCCTTGACTGCAGCAAGAGGAGAGCCACACCGTGTGTAGGACCTACCTCCATTTTTCCTCCTCAAGTGTAACAACTTGCATTTAACTACACTGACTCTATGGTCCCAGGATTCTGATCAATTACCCAGCTTGTTTAGGTTTTACTAGAATTTGTCCCAGTCCTCAAAGGAGTATACTACCCTGGCTAGCTGAATGTCATTCATGATCTTAGGCAGCTTGCTGGAGATTCCAGCTTCCAGATCATTGATGAATATGTTTAAGAAAAGTGACCCCAGCACCAGTTCCTGATTGATACTACTGAGTACTCCTCTCCATTTGGTGTAGCTCCTGTCCATTACCACCATCATCTGCTTCCTGTCCCAAGCCACTTAGCAGCCCACCTTGTATATGTCTTGTAAATACCACACTGGTTATCCTCCTCAGGAGCTTATCATGCAGCACAATATTCAAAAGCCTTTCTGAAATCCAGACTATGTCCATGGCCGTTCCTCTGCCCACCTCTCTTACCACCCCTAGAAGAAGGCGAAAAGGTTTGTTTGGCATGATATGCCCCATATAAAACCATTCTTTAATAACGGTCTTGGGGACTTTGTCCAGGACTAATAACTGGCTGGTAGGCCTGTAGTTGCTTGGGTCTGACCTTTCCCCCTTATGGAAGATGGGGACCACATTGGCTATTTTCCAGTCCTCTGACAGTATACTTGTCAGGAGAGACTCATGAAAGGTTATTGCAAGAAGCCCTGCCAATTGTCTCTGTAGCTCCATGATCCTGGGGTGTGTCCCATCTTCCTCTTGTGACTTACTTGGCTTGATCATTGCCAGGCATTCAGTTACCAGAGCAGGCATGATGTCCAATGGTTCTACTGTGGCTACCCCTGATGACATGTGTCTTCACAATGAGCCCCCTTCCCCTCACATGGGGCCCTTTGGTGAACCTAGAAGCATTCATTATGCATCTAGCTGTATTAGAAAAAGTCTTTATTTTTATTCAAGATACAGCAATTAGGACAAATACTGCTTTCAAGGCTGTCCTGCTTAAGCTGATAGTACATTTTAAAAACTTAACAACTTAGTAAACTTAACACTCAGCCACTGCCTTAGTTCTCTCTACCTTCTCCCTTATCTCTGTTTTCTTTTTTTAATTAACCATTTTCTTGCCCCCTTCCAGCTCATCAGACAGCACCCCAAGCACTGTCACTGGCCTCAACTTGGACTTACCGATTATCCAGTGGTGGGTGGCTTACTATGTTGATCATGCTGGGCCTGTTGTGGGGTATCAATACAACAGACCAGAGCTTTTCCTCCTTCTACTCAGTTTCTCCACCAAGGGTACCCGCAGGCAATAACATACATGCATACATAACTGACATTTGATGGCTGCCCCTCTACCCATCTTGGTGCTTCCACTGTACTACCACCTTGTCTTCACTAGATGGCAGTCACATATAGCAGCTGGATGCACCTTCCCCACCAACGTAGGAGATCTGTCACTGAGATGTGCAATCCTCCTTCACCAGGCAAGCCCCTGAGTGACCCAAGCTATTCTCAAATGTGAGTAACCAGCATAGCGAGCAGTATCGCTTTTACTGCACTACCAGGCCAGCCTCCCACCCATTTTCAAGGGACCAATACCCCCGTTCATTGTCCTCCTTCCACTCTGCACTGGAATAAGGCTTTGGTGTTATTTGCAGCTGCTGCAGCTACTATCCTGACTTCCAGTTCTTCCCTTGTTGTCTTAATGCAAGTTTGAAGTCCTTCAGTGCTGCTATATATTCTTCTGTGGTCTGGAAGCAACCTGTCCATTTCCAGTGGCTCTAGACCTCCTTTTTATCAAGCATCAGTGGAATTGGATCCTTGTTGAGATGGGGTAGGGCATTTTTCGAATCATTTCCCTTATTGCTTATAGGAATGCAAACATCTGCAGCTGCTTTGGCATCTTCACACCACAAGTGCTCTGCATTTTCAGCTTCATGCGGCCACTCAGATCCTTGAATAAAAGTTCCTTCATCATGGCAATATGTTCCTTTCTAAAGTTTCTCATCCTGTTGGCTGAGGCACAGCTAGTTTCCCCTATAACTAGGAAGAAGATGACCCAGTTGTGGTTACTCTCTCCCACTGGTTTCTTGACTTTTACACTGAAGATGACCCATCCCCATTGCTAAGAACACACAGTCAAGGGTGGCCTTCACATCATACCCTGTTGGACATGCTGCTTTAGAAAGCAGTCCTTCATGGCGCGCAGGAATTTTGTCACAGCCTTGCTGCTAACCTTTTTAAGTTGCCAGTCTCTGCCCAGATGATGGATGTCCACCAGAGTCACCACTGAATCTATTTTGGCTGCTCCCATAATTTCATGACCAGCTGGGAGTACTCTTTGAGGACCTTTAGCCCACCACCAGGATGACACTTCTGCCCCTTTTTCCCAGCTTAACCCTGTTGGACTTTAGCAATGTTAGTACCCCTCATGCCTTCCTTGTCTTCCTTAGTGACTCCTTCTCTTATGAAGAAGCCACCCCCACCACCTTCCCATAAGGCCTTTTCCTACAGAGACATCCCAGTAAAATCAGTTCTCTATTTCCACAAGGACTAAATTAAAGACATGTTTCTGAAACAAAAGAAAAGTGCATATATTCCATTAATGGAAAGTAGACTACTCAAGGGCTGCTTACATATAGAAGAACAAATAAATTATCTATGTTTCAAAGGGTGAGTGTGCAATGTTCATGGTGGCACTCTAGGTTCAGTCAGAGTGCCAGTGAGGACAGCCTAGAAGGCGGCAGGTGAGAAGGAATCCTCATTTTCCTAGTGTTGGTGACAATATTTGGCATGTTTTGCTCAAGTTTATTTTTAGTCACAAAAAGCAGACCATTACAGATAATTAAACATTTCAGACATATTCATTAATAAATAACAATATATGAGCATGGGCTAATTCACATATTGCAAGGCAATTTAAATACTGTAATCTTTAGGGGGAATTTTCTTAGCAGCAAACAGAAAATTGGTAAGCTTAAGCATAACTGCATCATTTTCTCTGTTAAGGAAAAAGTTAACTGTATTGTATCAGAAAGTAAAAATGTAAGAGCTTACAAAACCTGACCCAGCCAGTGCCTCCTCACCTTATCATACTACTTGCATACCAGGAGTACATGCAAAAGATCTACAGTACATCCCATGTTACAATTGTAATATTTGTCACAGGATTTCTTCTCTTCATTATATTTGCTAACCAATATATTGCTTGGGAAAGACTCAAAGTGAAAGCTATTAAATACATAACCCAAACACCCTTCTTCTAGATGTTTATTATTAAAAATGTAAACAGAAGCAGCACTCACCCACCCACACCAATGTTTTCATGCGTATCATGTGCGCTTTGTCAAGGCATGCCAGGGAGAAGAACTTAGTTGCCTGACCTTGTCCACATCTTTTTCCTCAGACAGATAACAGATCTGATTTCTAATCAATGTTTATGTTGAGGGGCCGAAATCAACCAATATCGGTGGAAAACTAGTTAAGCAAGATTCTTTTCCACAACAGAAACTCAGTATGATTTCTTACATCCTAAACCTGTAGTCCCTTTTCCTTAATACATTTTGACAAAATATTATTCAGAGACCTGGAGATGATCTTCAAGAACAAAATAATTAATCAAGCCTGACAAGGCATTTGCTCTTAATGAGAGAACACCTAATTCCAATCTTACAAGGGTAGCAAGAATTCATTTAGATGCTTTAATGCTAGACCTATGTATCTGAATCTACTGTGGCCATGTTTGCATGGCCACAGATTTTTAATTCATACAGTGCTTGGGCATTGTCCTTAGCTCTGATGACCTCCATCACTGGGATCAATTTATTGCCATCAAGTATATAAGTAAAATTAATTAATTCACCCTAAGCGATAGCGTATGAGGGGGAAAATCCACTGTGTTTCCCTCTACCGATACCTCTGATTCCCAGAACTTAACTGATAATAAAAAAAAGAATTTCATTTAGGAAGCAGTGAATGTCAAGAAAAAAAAAACAGTAACAAAGTTCAAAACAGAGACAAGTTATCGTACGGTAAGGAGTAGAAAATAAATACAGAAATTCCAAAATTTCTTATTTTAATAAACATAAGGAAGCTTATGTAAGATAACGTCTAATTTAAAAAGACTGAGATATCAGCATTTGTTTATTGGAAATTGCTATAGAAACCTGGACACAACTCTATTTATTACAGTTCTCTTGCATTGCTATGATAAGAATGTTTACAATAATGGAAGACAAAGGTAATGCCCATATACCATCCTCAACATTCAGTTAGAGCTGATAACTGGGATCTCTGTACATGAACTGCAATCTAGGTCTCCTATGGTAACCTACCCATCATATATCATCTGCACATTGTTGCTCTATGCATCTTGGCTGCTCCTGAATGGGTGAAGATCTTACTATCACTTTTTTTCTTTGGCAAACATCTTTGGTGCAACCTGAAGCAATCTCACTCTGCAGTTTATTCAAGGCTGGTTTTCCCATTCCACAGTGTAAGTCCTTGTTTTGAAGCAGAAGTGTTTGGGTTCAGTTCACCGGCTAGCAGCTTGAATAAGATTGCAGACAGAAACTTAAACATCTCAGTATCAATGTTCTCAACAAAATCAAAGACTGACCAGTACACAAAGAAAATAAACCTCCCATACAACCTTGTATATTTTGAGGTGTTAAAGGACCTGTTAAGCAAGTGTGGAAAACAAACAGGCTGTCACAGTAGAGAGTGGAGCAGAGTGGAGAATGTTGAATTAGGTAGGTGTCTCTTGTAAAGTTTTTTTTTTACCTATGTCTGACTTCTTTTTTTACCAGTAAGTGCACAACAGCTATTGTGTGCAAAATAGCTGCAGTAAGTTCGTAGTGTTGGAGCATGGTGGTCTCATGGATGCTTGTGTGATCAGCTGATGCTTCAATGTCCAATCAAGTGATCTCTTTCTCACTGTTCAAACATCTGGCATTGCACAACTTTTTACCCTTCATTGCCAACTGAGGTCCCAGAACTGAGGTAATGGTTTATTGGGATTCTCCACATAATATTTAAAGGTTCTACTGAACCAGTACTTCAAACTTCTTTCCAGACACCAGCATGACATCATTCTTCACCCACAGAGTTGAGCCTAGGTTCTCACTGAAAATCCTTGATGGCATAGAGAGAAAAACTGGCAGTAGTGGAAACAGAGGGTTTATCATTCTCTAAGTGACAATGCGAGAAAAATCTGTGTATGGTAGTATGAACAATCGAAGGTATGTCTTATAAAAAGGCATGAACCCATTTCCAGTGTATTACATTTATGAAAAAGAGAATTAGAAGCCATGTCAATTTTCATGATTAATAGTATTTTCATGAAAGCAGGAACATTGAATCTTAAATTCATCTACTGCTGAGACTTATTTCAAAGTTGAAATAAATATGTCCCACTTGTGAAGCAGCAGGTAGACAATTTATGACATCAGCTCCTAAATATACCTCAGCAGTAGATGAATGGAAAGATACAAAATTAGCATTTTCCCATAGATCTCATAAGTAATAATGAAGGTAATGCATTGAACTCAGTTATTTTTCAGGAATGCTGGTCAACTCAGTTTGACTGATGCAAAGTATGACTGTTATGTTGGTGATCTGAATGTCGGTGACCTGAGCCCCTCTTTAATAGAACAGAACAGAATTGACTTTTATATCAACTGCATAATGTGTTATATAAGTCAATGAACTGGATACTGTTTGCACAGGAAGTGTATGCAGTATAAATGTAGTATAGGCATGAGGCACATTAATACTACACAAACACAGTTGTGCCATTTTAGGACTTCTATATTGAGAGAGCTAATGTTGTCTGGGGGGAAAGTGGATAATGTCATACTCTTTCATAAAATGCCAAGGTGTCTTTTACTTCCAGCTGGGTAGCTACCAGAGATAGGCACAAGGGACCTTGGTTTATTGTCTCATCCAAATGATCGCACCTCCAACAGCAGAGCACACCCAAATGCAGCAATAAAGAGTCAATGATGGATATTAAATGTTTGATGCCAGACTTGAATCAATGGCCATCTGATTTTTGTGCCTTGGAGGCAGGACTGCTAACATCTGAGCCATTATTACTGTGCTATATATGAGAATTCTGCACAGGCTGGGTGAGATAATGTAGAAGTAAGCTTGAAGAATTATGACTGTGAACAAAATGTTCATTGACCAGGTTAGATGAGATGGACTTCCATGTCTTTTTCTGCCCTTCCCATTCTGTGTTACATTATTTCAATGACAAAGTTACTAGGGTCATTCAATTCTGCAATTTGAAAAGAGCCACAGTAAAAATATAATTTGATCATCCCAGCAGCTGCCATTACAACACACCTCCAGAATTCATGAATGAACAGGTTGTGAGTAAATAAGAATCATCAGAATCGTCAGTCTTGTTCAACTGATGGATGGATGGATGGATGGATGGATGGTTGGATGGACAGATGGATGGATAGACTTTATTGGAATGGGTAAAAACCCAGCTGAAGTTATATATACAGTCCTAGTATCAATGCATAACATGCTTAGAGATAGATGAAACCAATAGCAAAATTAAGCAATTATTAGAATAACAACAATAGACATCATTAATTCATTATTCAACAAATCTTCAGTTTATGTTTCTTGCACTATATAATGATATCTGTTTCTGTCTAACCAATTTTACTTAGGGACTGACTGCATTGATCCATTGTAGTATTAACCAGACTGATAAAACCAAGCAATTTTCAAAGTATTGATTGCAGATAAGTGAGAATGGTATCAATAATTTATAATGAGTCCACACATCAGCACCACTTAAAGCAAAAAGAAACTCCTCTACTCTGTTTGAGCTCCTAACACCTTGGCAATTATTCCAACATACCTGTCTATGGCATGCAGTATAAAGGGAGACTGGGACAGTTGAGCTTTGCCTAAACATCACTGAAGTATTATGTTCCACTGAATCACTATGAGATGTTTATCTGGCAGGTTTCTAGGACCTCTGTGGTTTGCTTTGGAATAGTGAAGTTCATGTGGAAGAGATAGAGTGTCAATTTGCAGAGTTGGAGGGAAGGTTTTAACATAGTGGTTCATCCCTTACTATTGATAAGGACATAACCTATGGCTTCAGGAAAGCGTTGAAGTGAAAGAAGAGGTCCCAGATGAGCATAAACTTGTAGTCAAGCAGCTGACTCCTCTCATCTTGCTTCTGGGATTGATGCTGGACTAAGGCAGGATCACAGCAGCATAGCTGAAGAGAGGCACTGAATATTTATTATAGCTGTTGGAGGATGAGTGATATAACTGATATTATCAGAGTACAGAATTGTTCAGTAGTTGAAATTACAAGTGTAAATACTTGCTCAAGGAGGGCATATCTTAGCCATTTTTGGTACCCTTTGCAAACTGTGTGAGAGGCCTTTTGGCACCATGCATTTCTGCTTAAAGTTGAACCAGCATAATATTCTGTGATGATATGCATATGTAGCCCATGATGCTTTACAGTATGGGGGCATGTGTGATTTTGTATTTCTTTGAAACTTGGCTTCCCAGCCAATGCCCTTTGGGGTAACCATTGCCTCAGTGCGTGTGCGCTGTGGTTCTTTGTCTTATATCTTAGCCATTTCTTTTTTCTTCAGTTCCTCAAGATGTTCAAGGATATCCAGAGGCAAAGACAATAACTCTCATAAAAGGATTTTGAAGTGGTGTTAGTATAATGGATATTTTTATATCAACAGGTGATGCCCTGCGTTTCAACAATCCAGGGCAATCAGAATGAACCGTTTAATGGAATGCATATTATAATTTGGTTATGGTTTGTTTGCATTGTATACTTCAGTATCCACATTGTAGTAGTTTTCATTTACTTACATTAAAACTAGTGTTTGTGCAAAGTAGACAGTTAACTAACTGTTCATGGCGCATTTAGCCTTAATTTTCCAATAATGTCATTTATGTTATTATTTGCATTTTCTGAACAATTGTACTGTTATCTTGGGATTTTACATGCTGTTTTCACACTGCAGTTAGCACTTTCTCTGCTGCCTTACTAATCTGTCTTGGGAAGTTGTCATCTGACACATTCTTTGCACTGTATATATTATAATTCTATCAGATCTTATTTTTTCCCCTTTCTCTCCACTAGAGGGATCCAGCAGGATATTGTTTCACAATGTTGTGTAGCATGCAGCACACACCACGAAGACATTCTTTTTCCATGGAAAATGCCAGCATGTCCAATTGGAATTGATCATATTCTAGGTGAAGGAAGCCCACTCTTCACCATGCCAAATGTCCTTTCAGTGGCAGAGCTGCTGCAGCAGTGTGCTGTCTTGTATTTCTGTGCTGCTTGATGAAATTTCTGTAAGCAGAAAATTGTTTTCAGTTTGAGGTATTTAGAGTTGAGGGTTGTGTAGAACCCATATATTTGGTTTCACTACACAACTGCAAGCTCCAATTGTGCCAAGGAGATGCACAGACACAAATGGCAACCAAAAGAAAGACTCACAGACACACAGATACTTTTTTTATTGTTCATAACATATTTAAAGTAATAATACCATCTCAGTATTAATTAATTAGAACAGGTGTTGAAAATATGCTGTAAGTCTCAGGATAAGTAAGTGAAGCACCCTTGGAAGTTATGAGCAACTGACAGGCACATTTTTATTTATTGGCAACACTTTTGCTCCCAGTTGCTCATACAGTATATTGAATTATTTATTTTTACTAGAAATTATAAACTTAAAATAAAAAAAAATGGGAGTACAAAGAAGATAGCATTCTCTGCTGGATAAGAGGACCTACATTTATATGGCTCCACCCATTTCTTGAAGTATTCACAAAGGTGCATGCTGCCTGCATACATGTTGCCCTTTTAAGAATGTGAAGAGCAAGAAAAATACTGCAAAAGTGTGGAACATGCCCTACTTTCCCATGAATGTGTTTCACACTTCTTGAGAATAATCTCAAATAATCAAGTATTGTAAGCCTCATCAGCTGCATTGGCAGTGCTACTGAGACATGAGAAGCACCATGCCCTATAGAACAGAAATCTTGCCATTTTTTTCTCTTGGAGGTGTGTCCTTTCTCTCTATATAAAAACCACCAGTCAAGCAACTAGAAATCAGATTTGTTGCCTTCCTCCTGGAATTCACAGCCTCCTCTTGCCTCCTTCACTGAGTCACTTTTTGACTGCTGCATTGACTGAGCACCTATTTTTGAACATTCCTGGATATTCCTGAAACAATCAACACTGGATATAAGGTATGAAGGTTTATTTTGAAGCTTTTGTGCTGTATTTTATTAGATTTTAAGTTAGTTTTGTATCTCTTAATCAGCTGTGTAGACAGGACCCAGAGAGAAAGGAACTACCAATTTAGAGATAGAAGATGCATTGCTGTTCTGAAGGTAGCAACTTTGAGGGATCCCAAATACATGGAAACTTTAATATCTATAAGTTTTAATAATACCTAATAAGAGTGAAGTGCTATAATGTAAATGCTTATGAACTTTAAAATGGCTCTGGGAAACCAGGAAAATATGGCTGAGTTTTTTATGTTATTGTAGTCAGAGAGTTCAGTTAGGAAAAGATTGGTGATCTTTAAAATGACTATCTAGAAAACACAAGTTTAAATTCCTTAAAAATGAATTTATTTCATTTATATAGATAAGTGCAGTAAACAAAATGGCTGGCAGTGTTCTGTTTTGTGAAGGAAATGTTACAATAAGCCATAGAGTCTCCACCCTGTTATGGCTCCGTCACAATTTCCCCCTGTGGAAGTAACACTGCTCTGCACATGTATTAAGCAGTGAAGTCTGAAATGAGTAGAAAAATGAAATTGTTTAAGTCTCCAGAACATAACACAACAATGTATAGCTAGGGAACTTTCTTAAATGCAATGGAAACTGATTTCTCCCTTTGCCTATACTTTTATTGAAAATTTAAGTGAATGTATAGCTTAGAAGTATATCTTTTCTAAATGTGTTTGAAAAAGAAAACTAATTTTGCACACTACCCTACTCTGATGTACATTTAAACATGTTAATGTGATTAAAAGTATATATGTAATTTGTGGAATGCAAAACTATCAACTAAATTGTTTTCAAACAGATGTGTGGTTAATGGAGATTACATTTAAAAAAAAGGCTCACTCTAGAGATCACAAATATGTTAAAATATTGTCCTGTCTCAGTTCTTTTAGATATATTAGGGCATATTGTATGTATGTATTTGTGTGTATATATGAATGTATGCATGTACATTTGTATTTTTGTCTATATTATGTAGTGCATGTTGCTCACCATTTCCACACAGCAGTGCTGCAGCAATACTGCAGTCAAACACTGTGTCACCTCCTTAGTTTTCATAGGTGGTGCTGCAGTACTGCAGTAGCATTTTACAAAATTAGAATGCCAGTCCTGTTTATGTGTGCATGCATGCTATATTATTAAACATAGTACAGAAATATTGCATATTTTCTAAAATTTACAAGTTAATTGGTGGATACTTACTTTTCATAGCCACCTAGTTACTTAAATATTAGTTAGTATTCAATATGTCAAACATAGATTGCCTTCTTTGCATAGTTCTAGACATACTTGAAATATAAGCAATATGGTGCATTCCTAGTATAACTTTTGTGTATTAATATTCTTATCAAACCATGGCTCCTACATAATTTCTAAACAGTATTTACATCAGTTTATAATACTATCAAAACTGTTTGAAATCTAACACATTTATACTGTGTGTAGCATAAAAATAAAAAAAAGCAACATGAAAGTTTTCTCTATCATCAGTAACATCTGTCTTTGTCTGACTATTTATATAGGATAGGAGCATACTGTATGTTTAAATTCTGTTTTCAAACTCTTATTTTATAATTGTTATATGTTTTCAAATTTAAGATAGTTCTATGTTGTGTATCATATCTGTATATAGTTACACATTTCCAACTAGCAAAGAACATTATATTATTGTCATGGTCAAACATTATAATAAGAGATTAATATGCAATAATTGTGTACCTGTTTAACATGAAAAAAGGAAAATGTATTAGTACAGTCTACCTGTTGATTATACTAGCACTGAGTATTTTGGGAGTGTATTGAATATTTAGTAATTAATGTGTAATTACAAATTAATAACATGGTAATTACAAAGGAATAACATGGTAATTACTACAAAACTGATAAAGTAATTGCATGACCATAGATATAACTTGCATGGTAAAGTTTTAAAGTTTCTTGAGTGTATACATTGTTATTCATGTATAATTACTCAGTTTTCTGATGTCTTTTATCATTGAATTGAGCTTACACCATTTAGCTAGAAAACAAAGGATACATTTAACTACTAAAGCCATATGTGTATAGCTTTATTTAATTACTTATTTCTTTATGTATTCTGAGATGCATGCCTTGTAATGAATTGGAAATTGTTACCTTACTCAATGGTAACTAACATGGAAAAAATGTGTACTGTTGTTCAGCATGATGATTTGTAATTAATTACGTGCAACTAGCATTCGTTTATATGCAGGTGTATGCTATATTTATTGGGTAACATGGATTATTTAGAATAATCATATACAAATGTAGGTTCAGTTATATTCAGACTTGACAAGTACTTTGAAGGAAATAACATAGCAGGTTATTTGCACTTAGCTGATGAGGGAGGAACTTGATCGACCACTGATACTCTTTTCCATGAAATATGAATGTATGCACATACAAATGTATGTATGTATATATGTATGTATGTATGTAGAAATAGCTACAGTCTAGTTACAGATATACCTTTAAGGGATCACATGAAAAATTTGTATGGTTTGGACAGGCATACACAGGGTACAGTGGGATACCATGCACCTACTGCATGCTAATTTGCAATTTATGAATTAACTATTGCAAAACTGTTAATTAACATGGACTAAATCTAGTTAAAGCATATCTGAACTTATATTTGCATGTAATAACACTGTCATTTATTTTGCAAGTTTGTAAAGGAACAAACGAGCACTTATTGGATGGTAAAAAATATAAACTAAAGATAGCTACCAGTAATTATGATATCAACCATATAACTACAGTCTTAACAACTTTCTCTTCTGTATAGCTTCTTATCCAAACTAATAGACATTTACCCTTCTTCAGGGGCACAAGTGACTTCCCAGTCTCATCAGCTTGGGTCTTTGGAGAGTCTATCCTAGTGATGGGGGCCCAAAATTACCAAGCATCCATTATTCAGACTACCATTCAGAGTCTGTAATTGTTCTCTCTGTATGTCCTTCCCACTTCATGCTTCCCTCTGGTGATGCAATGCAGTGCATGTCACTTCACAGATGGACTGTGAGTCCCCTGCAGGGAAAGGGATATAGAAAGGGATCGTATGCCTGCAGAGTTGGTAGATAACCCTCCCTGATCTTGGAAGTACTGAGGCTTGCAAACCCCCCAAAATATTACTTGCCACCTGTCCCTGCCACAAGGGCTAAGTCATGGGGGGCATCAAGGGTTATGTCCTTGGGATGGTGAGTGACTGGGCTGTGGTGGGCCATCATGCTGGAGCAGGTGTGACAGGAGGCATAAACATAAGTTAAAAAACAGAAGGCCAGTAAGAATGGAGGCTGGAGCATCTCAGAGGATACTCTCCTCTTCTGAGGAGGGTAGGTCATGCAATCCACTGCAATACTACCACCCAAGCGACTACAGGTTGAGAAGCAGTTCCGGGTGCCTATGGATAGATGTGGGAGGTGACAGCATAAATGTTGATGCATCAGGAGTTCCAGCACAGGTGATGCCATGTTCTCTCAGTGGGAGGGGCCAAAAAATGGAAGAAAATTGATGCCTGTTGAGAGGATGAAGCCACATACCCACATCATGACTGCTATGGGCTGACATTCTCTCATGCCTTTGGGATTGCTCCGAGATGGCCTCCACCGTGGCAGCTGGATTAGAGGGGTATCACTGTTGTGCAGCAGAATGTATGACCACATCTTATGAGGTAAACCAAGGGGGCTGTCACAGTGTGCCACAAGCAGCCTGGAGACACAGAGAGTCCTAAAGAGTTGTAACTGCTAATGTCAGGTAAGTGGCATTGGCAGTGGTGGAAGGAAGTACTAGCAGGGGGCCATGCAGGCAAAAATTGTTAAAAATGTACATTAATGTGAATTTTTCTCCCCAGTCCACTTATTCTTCACCCCAAAGATGGAGTCACAATGGCTGAACATTTTCTCCAGCAGGGAGAGGCAGGTGAACAACTGCCTTCCTTGTTAAATTCAGCATGACTCTGTAGTTGGCCTGCAGGTGGCCCACAGATGCCAAGTTGCCTGCACCATCCCTCCTTTCCTGAAAGTGGAACACCTCACTTCTGTGACACAGTTACCCCCATACTGACTCAAGTATGGTCTTTTGGGGATTGCTTGTAAACCATAGTTTCCCAGGTGTACATTAGATGCAGTCCACCACTGCCAAATGTCTGGGCTAGCCCTAGCTAGGGGTGCTATAAGTTTTGTTATGGGGTTAAAAACTGGGGCCTCAATATGATTACTTGATGGCTAGATTTAATGTTTGTGAACCAGAATAGACTCATTAGATGCAGCATATCATATATTGTTGTGGTCCTAGAGAGGCAGCAATTGTACCAATGAGGCCTTCTTAATTTTGGAATGAGAAAGTTGGGGAAAATCTGAGAGATGGGAGCATAAATATTGTAGGTGTAATTAACATGGAAAAAATGTTCTGATAGATTTTTTATTTAACATAAAATACATGTAACAGTAATGTAACTAAAATAGATGCACCAGTAATTATATGGTTATACACTCTGTTCTTGTGTACTTATATGTACATATATTAATTAAAAAGTAACTGTTGGATTACTAGATGCTAATAATGCTAACATATCTGGAATGTGTAGTAGGGTATGGGTTGCATGCCCATTGGCTCATGCTGTGAACCAATGGGCGTAGAGCCCTACCGATGCTGTCAGTTGGTGGGCGGTGGAGTGGCAGGCGGGTTGGATGCCGCTGCCCGCCGGCTGACTGGGGGGGGAGCAGGGCAGTGGGGCTCAGTGGGCAGGTGGGGGGGTACCCTAGACCACCAGGGATATAGGACAAATGTCTATTGTTAATTACAAATGCCCGTAATTGGGCTGATAGCGGTTCACTGGACCACCAGGGATATTGGACTTATTTTGTTACTTATACAGATGCCCGCAATCAGGCAGATAGCAGTCCATGAGACCACCAGGGATATTGGACTTATTACTGTATTTATACAGATGCCCTCGATCGGGCAGTCAGCGGTCTACTGGACCACCAGGGATATTGGACGTAGTTCTATTTTTAATTACAAGAGCCCGTGATCAGGCAGTCAGCAGTCCACTAGACCACCAGAGATATTGGACGAAGTTCTATTTTTAACAAATGCCCATGATCGGGCATGGGGGAGTGCCGCCAGGTGCAGTGGGAGCTCGGGTGGCCACCCACAGGTGGCAGCTGCCGTGTTGTGCCCTGAAATGCAGCAGCTCACCTGTGGGTGGCCATCCATTGTTCCTTTTTTTTTTTTATCAACTTTGTGCTGGCGCAGGTAGGTGTTGTACATGCATGGATCTGCACATCCTGGGCTGAATATCGAGCTGTGCAGGGTATGCATGGGCACACCCCCCTTCCCCATCTGCACCTGCATACATTACTGATGCACTCCGGCACATTGGGATTTGTGCTGTGCACTTTTCCCTTTTGAATATTGTGCCGGGGCGCATCAGTAGGTTGAGCATGGTACAACACTGTTGCGGCATGCGTAACCCTTTTGAATATCTGGGCATATGGTTCTTAAAAGAGGTGGATGGGAAGGTTAGGGAGAAAAAGATAGCATTCAGGAAGTATAAGGAAACACAGAAGGAGCAGGACAGAGAACTATACCAGTTAAAGCAGAAGAAAACAGGCAAGGCAGTCAGAATAGCAAAGGCCCAAACCAAGGAAAAGATAGCCAACTCAGTTAAGAAGGGGATAAAACCTTTTATAGGTACATTAGGAAGCAAAGAAAGACAAAGGGAGGGAAAGTGAGGCTGAATAAAGGGGACGATGGGTGGGCAAAGAGGGACAGAGAAAAAGCAGGGATACTGAATGAATACTTCTGCTCAATATTCACAAAAGAAGAGGAGGGAGGAGGTACCTAATCCAATCAATAGAAGCATTCTGGATGGGGGGGGGGGTCAATCCCAGTCCTTTCACAGAAGAAAGGGTTCTGAAAGAACTCCTAAAACTGAAGGTGGACAAAGCAATGTGGCCTAATGGAATTCACCCCAGAATTATAAAAGCACTAAGGGGAGAACAAATGACACCACCGACTACCCTTTTTAACAAATCATGGGAGGATGGTGTGGTACCTGAGGACTGGAGGAGGTCAGATGTGATTCCCCTTCACAAAAGTGGGAGCAAGACAGAGGCAGGAAACCACAGACCTGTCAGTTTGACCTCAGTGGTAGAGAAAATTAGGGAATCACTTCTGAAGGAAAGCATTGTTGAGTACCTAGAGGCCAGTGGGCCACAGAACCCAAGGCAGCATGGATTCACAGTGGGAAGGTCATGTCAGACAAATCTAATTGATTTCTTTGACTGGGTGACCAAAGTAGTAGACCAGGGAGGGGCTGTGGACATGGTCTACCTAGACTTTAGCAAGGCATTTGACACAGTCCCACACAAAAGATTAATAAACAAATGAGCCAGCCTGGGAGTGGGTCCCAGGGTGGCAGCCTGGGTAAAACATTGGCTGGACAACAGGACACGGAAGGTAATAATAGTAAATGGAATCCAGTCTGAAGAAAGGGGGGTTACTAGTGGGGTACCGCAGGGTTCAGTAATGGGTCCAGTCTTTTTTAATGTTTTTATAAGTGACATTGCAGAGGGACTGGAAGGAAAAGTATGCCTCTTTGCAGATGACACAAAGATCTGCAACAGGGTTGATGCACAAGGGGGGTGAAAAGGATGAGAAGGGACTTGACAAGGTTGGAGGAATGGTCAGAAGTATGGCAGCTTGGATTCAATGCAAAGAAGTGCAAAGTAATGCACCTTGGAAACAAAAACCCAGGGGAAGAGTACACAATGTGGGAGAGGCAGTAATAACAATAAAAATGAAAAGGGACCTGGGGGGAGTCATATCAGCCCTAAAAGGTTAGCAAGCAATGTGAGAAGACAGTAGAGATTGCTGGGGGAATACTGAGATCTATAGGGAGAGGCATCACCAATAGAAAATAGGAAGTTGTTAACCCTCTGTACAGACAATTGGTGAGACCCCATCTGGAGTACCGCATCCAGTTCTGAAGACCCCATCCCTGCAAGGGCATAGACAGGATGAAGGCAGTCCAGAGGAGGGCAACTAAAATGGTGCAGGGTCTGCCACAGAAGCTATACTGGGAGAGACTAAAGGAGCTTAATATGTATACCCTTGAGGAAAGGAGGGAGAGGGGGGACATAATAGAAATGTTTAAATACCTCAAGAGAATCAACAAAGTCCAAAAAGGTAGCATCTTTCTGCAAAATAGATGTGCAAGAACGAGAGGGAACAATTTGAAGATAGAGGGGGGATGGCTCAGGGGCAATGAGAGGAAGTATTTTTTCACAGAGAGGGTGGTGGATACATGGAACGGCCTTTCTGAGGAGGTCATGGGGTCAAAAACAGGGGGCAATTCAAGAATGCATGGGACAGACATAAGGCAATTCTTGTGGGAGGTAGGATGAAATAGGCTGTTGGTTAACTAGGATCTGCAGCTTATATAATAGATAGGGAAATGGGCAGACTAGGTGGGCCAAGCGGTCTTTATCTGCCATCAAAGTCTATGTTTCTGTGTTTTTATTATCCTTCCAGCTGAAACTGTGGTCTCCAGTATTAATAATTCCCTTGGCCTTCAGTTTTGGGCATTATAGCCCACTATCAATAACTTTTTCATTGGAGTAACAGTTTTTTACACCCAGTCTTAAAGGGGAACAATCAGCCCTAAGGCCCACACTCAGCTGTGGGACTACTCCCAAATTGCCCTTTGCATGCAACAGAAATGTGTTTTACTGTTTACTGCAGTACAGTAGATTGTATCATACTGATCCTGCTGATTCCCAAGCAGACATTTGTTGTAACCAGAAATCCGGGTATCCATGTGGCTGATGTCAGAGCTGGGCTGCAGACACAGGAGATTCAAAAGCCTGCAGTGAATATTAAGCTCTGATCAGCTGATTGCTGGTCTCACTGTTCTCCTGCAGTTAAGTATGGTCCTCTGTGACTGTACATAGCCCTGCTAGGACAGAGGGCCAGCAAATGAAGCATCAGGGCTTATAAGAACTGTAACATACTAAGGAGACATAGGAAGCCAAAGACAAGGTTCCCCATAATCCTAACCCATAATAATGCAAATTCTTATTTCTCAGAATCTATGCATCTAACTTGTTCTTAAAGATGGGCTTATTTTTATTGAGAATTATCTCAAGTGGGAGAGTATTCCAGGGATTCACTAACCTTTGGGAGAAAACACATTTTCTCTTAATGCTGTTATATTTAGCACAGTGTAATTGAAAGGGGTGACCCCTAGTGTTTTCTTTTTCTTGTTTAAACTCTAAACTTATCTCTGTAAATAAATATGGATAATTTACGATGTCCCACATAAGGAGCAGGTCACCTCTCAACATTCTTATGTTTAAGGACATAAGGTTCAGTTTGCTTAATCTGTTATTATAATTGAATTTACTTAGTTGGCTAAATTACTAGGTTATCTTTTTTTGTATTTTTTCTACCTGATTTATATTGTGGTATTTTTTTTGGAAGGACACCATAATTGTGAACAATAGTCCAGAAGCTCATGTACATATGATCTATTAGGACTTCTGGAGTTCTGGACTTAATATTATTTCTGATTGTCCACCAGATTTTATTGACTCTGCTAATTGTCTCATTGGTACGTCCTTAGCAGGCTGAACCATTTGTTATGTAGATTCCTAGATCTTTTTTGAGTGTTGTTTTTTTCTAGTTGCTTCCCACATAGATAATAATTATAAATTCTATTATTATAACCCAGATGCATGACTCTGCATTTCTCTAAATTAAAGCGCATTCCCCCAAACAACAGCTCAGTTTGTAAAAAGCATCAAGGTCTTCTTGAATAAGTTCCATTTCATCTTGTGTTGCACAAGTACTACCTATTTTCATATCATCTGCATATTTCACAGTCTAGCTGCTTAATACTTGTGTGAGTTCGGTGATAAATATACAGAAAATAAATGGACCTAATACTGACCCCTGAGGAACATGCACTTTAATCTGTTGAATCTTCAACAGCTGTAGCTCAGCTCTGATGTCAGTTGCAGTGGATGCTGGTATTTCTGGTTACAGCAAATGTTAAGGTTTACTCAGTAGGATCAGATGGATACAATATAATATACTGCAGTAAACAGTAAGCAAAAAAACCCACACATTTTGCACACAAACTGCTAATTGGAACCAGCCCGCACTTGGACACAGGATTTTAGTGCTGACTGGTTCCCTTTAATACCAGTCTATATTTACATGATAGGTATTAATAAATGGATAAGAATGGGTGCTTGCATAGCAATTAATATACACAAAATGTGGCCATGAGATAACTATAAATGTACCACACTATATGATTATAGATTTCAAGATCTCAATATTTAATTATCTCTGGATATTGTCTAGGTGGAAGATTATATTCTACTTTGAATTTCCTAAACAGGGCACAGGGTATTTTTGGTGGTCTGGTGTACATTTTGTCTCTCAGTCTAGTACAGTACATTTCTATGTGGCTGTACTATAGACAGATGTCATTATTGCTTTGGTAACTTGGTAAGGACAACTGGGCATAAGTTGGTTTACTGGGGGACCCAGAACAATAGACTCAAAACATACAATATATAATACAAGCACATATAAAACGTAGGCCATGGTTCTCATGCAATGATTTCAAAGAATAGTTGTAGTACAGTGGGTTCATGTGTGACAGCTACTAGTAGCCTGCTCCAGCAGGTGACCTTTCATCGTATTTTTAAATGACCGTGGAGTCTTTGCTTACCTTACGTGCAAGTGATGAGTTACAAATTTTAGGCTATACATATATTTCAATGAATGTTGTTCCATATTGGTTTTACAAAAGGGAATGAGCAAGAAATTATTTACTGTGGAGTTTTTGCCCGATTGCTTACTTTGCAGTATCAATAATATATTTAAAGCATTTGAGGGAGCCAAGGCACTAATTTTAAAATCAATGTTATGCAGCAGAAATTGTAGCATTACCTCCAGGGAGATTGAGTTGTAGGTTTACATAGATGGTATAGTAGTATGTCATTTTGTTAGCACCAATAGCAAAGTGGTCCATTCTATTATATAGACTACACAGTCTAGATAACTCCTTCCCAGCTAGCGAGTTAAATAAAACAGTTCCAATGTCTAAAAAAAGACTGGATATCATGGCTAGCAATTGTCAACCGAGCCTCATTAGTTGAGGACACCTAATTCTGCATAACAATACATGTTTTCTGTTCACCTTCCCTACTGTGAAACTCAGTTCTGACAACACAAGCAGGAGTGCTGTACAGAATTTGAAATTCCACTGTCAGACTTTTTTTTGGAATGACTAAAGCGTCTTTCTTTTTTAAATCCATGAACTTCTGAAAGGCATTTCTATGTAAACTGCAGAATAACATTCCCTCAATTATGAAATCCACAAAATATTATTCTGCAGTTTGCGGACAATGAATTTATACATAAACTGCTGAAAACGATTCTATGGTTTATGTAAACTGTGAATTACTAATTTGCAGTTTTAAAAAAAAATACTTTTGAAATTTCAGAATTCTGCTTGTATCAGAATTCCAAAACCTGCAACAGAAGCAGAATTTAAAAATGTAGCATAGTTTTAACAAGCAGTGGTCCAACTATATCTCCAAACGTGTCAAACTGTTACTGATTTTCAGTTTAGTTATTTGAAAGGACAAGAAGGATGTCTTTGGAATTGTTTTGTGCATGGACCCGGGCTGTTAAGCTGAGGAACACAGATTTTGTTTCCCTCTTATGCAGTAACAAACAGTTTGTTCCCAGTAACCATTCATCTAAGAGAGCAAAATCTTTCCCCAGCCTTTTATTGATGGTTTGCATGTCTTCAGCACTTTTGTAGAGTACACCATCATCAGTTAGGTTCAATGTGTCATAGGAATTTGGTAGGGAGTTAGTAAATAGTGAAAACAGAAGAAGGCCCGGAACTGAGCACTGGCTGACTCATGGCCTTACAGGGAAAAAGGTTACACCATTAAGTTTGGCAATCTGAGTTGTAGTATGTCAGCAAACAACTAACACAGTCCATGGATAGATAATCCAGACACTGCTCACCTCGTCTGTATAACAGCTAACTATGGTCTATTAAATTGATGGCACTGGTCAAGCCCACAGACACATCAAAAGTCACCATTCCCTTTTTTGGGGCCAGCAGGATATTGTTTGTGAATTAGAACAATGCTGTTATTGTGATACAGTCCCACCAAAAATCAGGTTGTTAGCTTGGTAATTATTTGTGTAGTTCTACAGCATCCAGACATTGGGCAAGTAATAATTTCTCATGGATTTTGCAAAGTGTAGATAGTATGGAATGATGGTTAAAGCAACCCACAGTCCCCAGTGGGCCTTTCTCTCTCTCTTTCTATGGGCTTTGCCACTCAGGCAATATGGACCAGTGTCGCTGCCATCAAAGTCTCTCCTTTAGCAACAGTACAGACCTTGGTACTCTGATAACCATTTTTTGGCACTTTCTAGGCTTTAGACTCCCTTGTAGGGAGGATGTCTGCACTGTGTAGGACACAATCTACTCTAGGAGACCTTATTTCTATGTACCTTGTTATTCACATACCCTTCTCTCAGAGGTGCAGTCAGAAACAGCCAGTGACTCCAGCCATTAGAAAAATTAATTATTTCTTACTAGACACTAGTTGTCCAAATAGAGCAGTAATATTTATGTTTTTACATTAGTTACAAATAGTTAAACATACACAGAGGATTACAAAAAGGAGATTGCACTGTAGTGCAGGTAAACCCTTCAGTTTTTTCACTAGTAACATGGTCTTCTTACCTTACTGTCCACAATACTCTTTGTTGCCTTTCTCTTTAATGTTTAACTGACAGATCACATATACTTTTAAACTCACCAGTTACAGCTGTGTAAATATAGTGTGTTTGTAATTTTGGATGAGTCCCCTACAATTGCAGTCTCATTTTAGACTCTTGTTACCAAAAATCTCAAAACATGCTTGCTAGTTTCCTTACTTTGGGAAATTATACAGACTTTTCTTTGAAGCTCACATTGACTGCAATCACTGATGTACAGAGAACAAAGTAAATCTTCCAAACAGGAAGCTGCAGTCTGAAAAGAAATGTCCCTGCTAGCAAAAGGGTAGGAAAGGAGAAAAGTTATGAATAAACTTACAATAAAGCCTCACTAGCACGGAGTTCAAAAAAGCCATTTCTTTCCTTACAATAGAGCCACATGGTAGGCCCACAAGATACAGTAGCTTCCCAAGCACATAAACAAGGCTATCAAAGTAGTCCTACTCCTAAACCCTTCACTATATTTCCTTAACTCCCAAATGCATGTTCTTACAAAATGCCTGGTGATTGCCATGTCCATTTTTCCCAGGCACAGAAATCCATGCTTACCTCCATTCAGCTTCTCAACTTCTGTAGAGAAAGCTAGAAAGAGGTGTGGTGAACTATGAACTGATTGGCTAACAGTTGCAGCCTGCAGAAACTCAGAACAGAGCTATGAGGAACTGAATTTAACCATTTCAGTGTTGGATACAAGGAGAAGGAAATCCAGAGGTGAAAATAACCAAAGATAAGCTAATGTACAGGTTCGATCTGCTATACAACAGCATACAAGCATACACAATCCATTTTCAGTGGAGACATAGCACATGCCGTAGCATACACTATCTATTTTATTGGAAAAATAATGTACCTAGTGTATTTAACAGGAAGCAGACAGTAATGTACCCAATCTTTTTAACTAGAGATGTGGCATACCCAATGTATTTAACAGGAGACTTAGTGTGACTACTGAATTTAATAGGAGGCAAAACATATCCAGTGCATTTAACTGGAGACATAATGTGGCTGTTATATTTAGTTGGAGATATAACATAACCTGTGCATTTACTAACAGATATGACATACCCAGTGCAGTAATACACCCAATCTTTTTAACTAGCGATGTGGCATATCCAATGTATTTAATAGGAGGCTTAGCATGACTACTGAATTTAATAGGAGGCAGAAAATATCTAGTGCATTTAACTGGATACATAATGTGGCTGTTATATTTAATTGGAGATATAACATACCCTGTGCATTTACTACAGTAACAGATACTGTATGACATAGCCAGTGCATTAAATTGGAGATATAACATACCTGATTTATTTAGTAAGAAACATTAAATACTCCTTGTATTTAATGGGAGATATACAATGCCCAGTGTATTTAAAAGGAGACAGAACATATCCAGTGTGTTGATTTATTTATTTTAAATTTGGTGACCAAAATAGGCATTCAGAGCCAGAGCATGTTTCCAGGTGTGATTCAGGAGAAGGGTAACAAGTAGTGATACAGCAAAAACAGTGATAACAACATTCATGTGTATGGTTACAGTAAAATGCAAGTGTAAGTAATGAACTATAGAAAATTAAGACCATAAATACATATTTCAATGTTTTATATAAATGTACAAAGAAAATTATTTACAAAGGGATAATGCCTATTACTAAGGGGAGAAAGAAGTCAATAATAAATCAGGCAATAAAAGAAATAAAGCAAATATCTAAAATAACACTGCAGGGTGCAAGTAATCCCATGAGGTGTGCATTGCATAGTGTGCTACAATATAGTGTATAGTGTATATAGAATAGGTAAAAGGTTGTAAAGGTAAACTAGGTGTGGGGTGGCATGGCTGGAGATAATGTATTGTAGAAGACAAGGAATGGATAGCTGCAGGTGCATGCTTTATAGGAATGACCTAATAGGAGAGGTTTGAGGGAGTGCAAGGAGGATGAGAGTCACATAGCAAGAAAGAGGAAATTCCACACTGTAGGAAGCCAGGTGGAGAAAACAGACTACACAGCCAGTTATATCGCACACAGTCAGCCCAAATTGAAAGCACACATTGGCAAGATTCTGCTGAAATCAAGAGATGAAAGTTTATTACTGGTGAAATGCCAGTCCATTCAGGTCTGCAAATACAATGTGAAGCAAAAAAGAAATAGTATGCCCACACAGAGGTTCAATACTCCAGCGCATCACTCACTGGAGCTTCCTCAGGGATCTCCTGTGTGCGATATTCCTGGTTGTGTGTTACTGTTGGGGCTGCTTACCCCTGTCTGCACTACCTCCATTTCTGAGTGCAGTGTTGTCTTTGTTTTTTCTGGAGAAAGCATATTAACCTGTTATACAGTAGATTCACATTGAGGGATGTAAAAGATGCGAGTATCAGATGAGCAGAGGGAGTGGGAGGATGATTTGGAATGAGTACCACATGGAAAGAGGAGAGTTGGGGGGACTCAGTGGCAAGCCAGTATTTGGATAAGTAAGAAGAACAGAATGAGGCATGCAGGTAGTGCAAGGAACATTATTTACTAGGAGATATAACACACCAAGTGTAGTTAACTGATGACATAGCATACTCAGTGTATTTATTTGGAGACATAAAATACCCACTGTATTAAAAAGGAAACATAACACACACAGTGTATTTTAATGGTGGCAACAAATAGCATAGCAAGTGTGCCTCATCACCAGAAGGATGTTCCATAGTTGTACCTGGTCATATGAAACACTACTGAACAAATCCCCCCTATATTCAGTATATTGTCCCTATGCCACTGTTCTTACAGCTGTTACTCTCCTAGGAAAAACACCATTATTTTGTTAGATGTACCTAAGTTCCACACCCATTTTGGTATATTGTCATCAGCTATGCTATTCCCTCCACCTATAACAAACTGCAATCCTCCCTCAGACTTTCAAAATGTGTCTCTTTCAATGCCACCAAACCCTTAATTAGCAGCTCCCTAAAAGTAGACTGTCGTTGTCACACTAATTAGTATGTCCTTCTACGTTACGTTAACACCACTCTTCAGTCAGCAGTTATCTGCTATTTGGAGTTATTCTTTCCTGTTACCTTTGTCAGTATTGTACAACCGCTTGACCAAACCACTGTTATGCTTACTGCAAATAGCTGTTTCATATTTGTATTATTGTTTACTTGAATACTAGCATTTTTCCTTGAATTATGTGAGTATGCTACTATTATGCCTATTGTAAAAAACTGCTTCATGTTTGAATTGTTGTGTATTGTATGCTAGTGTTTTCCTTGAACTATGTGTTGTTTTCCAATACTGTGTATTGTAGCCGCTGTATTGTATTGTCCATGGCAGGACCACCTTGTAAATGAGCTTGCTCAATTGAGCCTTCCTGGTGAAATACACTTGAACTAAATGAACATCTGTCATAAAGCTCAGCATAATGTATGCAATTTATTTCAATATGGAGCAAAGAGTACATGGAGGATAGCATTCCCAGTGTTTTTGTATGGAGCCACGGCATACTATGCCCAAGGCATTTCAGTGGAGACATCCTGTAACATGAAGCATTACACACCAATTTCACAATATATTTCAAAGGAGACAACAAACAACAGTCTTGTTGTTTTGTGCTACAGACATAACACAATTGTTTTGTGCTACAGACATAACAAGTAGTACAGTATAACTTTTTCAGTGGACTGCAGAGAGATATACAAAATGGTATGGTGCATAAAATAAAAGTTCAGCAGACACGAAATATAGCATAATATGCTCCAAATAATTCAGTTAAGTAAAAAACATATACCACAGTGTATTTCAATAGAGACATAAACCATAGCATACTATATCTAATGTATTTCATGGAGACAAATTATAGCATTGTGTGCTCAATTAATCTCAACAAAGACAAAAAAGCTGGTGTACCCAAGTATGTTCAATAAAATTAACATAGTGTACTTCATGTACTTCAGCAGGGACACACATTTAACATAATGTGCCAAAATGTATTTTAATTATATACTTTACATATAAATGTCTTATTACAGTGACTGTCAGCAGAGGCCTTTACCCAACAGCCAGTACATAATATTTGCTCTGACATGATCAATGCCAGTGGTGCTACAGCCCAGAAGTGTTTAATATTTATCACTAGTGGGTGAGGGAGGGGGAAGTTAAAGACAACACAGAGCCTCATGACTCAGGAGTGTGTGGGGGGTGGCTAATAATCATTCATGCAATAAGCAACTGTTATTATTCACAGGAAGTCCTACCTAATTCCGCTGATGGTTAAAGTTGAACTGCTTACTAGCACTGACCGTTGTGTGTGTTGGAAAGGAAGGGGTTGGCAATACATGGTCACACACAATACCCACCCAGGATTCTGTCCACAGACAACACTAGAATAGCAGAAGGCTTACATAGATACATAGATGTTGTCAGCAGATAAGGGCCTTGTGGCCCATCCAGTCTGCCCTATCCCTCTTTCTAATGCTTAAGGTACCCTAGATACTACAAGCCCCCCCCTTCACCCCTAGCTTGATAATTCCTGTGTGCCTATCCCACACATTTTGAATCCCTGAACTGTGGCCACCCCCACCACTTCCTGTGGGACTGTTCCATCTCTCCACCACCCTTTCAGTGAAGTAGAATTTTCTCAAGTTCCTTCTAAGTTTTCCCCCTTTTAGTCTCATGCTGTGCCCCCCGTTCTGCTATTTCTCTTCATGTGAAAGATGCTCCCCTCTGGTACCCTGTTGATCCCCTTTAGATATTTGAAGGTCTCTAACATGTCCCCCTCTCTCTGCTTTCCTCCAGGGGAGTACATATTTAGAGCTCTGAGTCTCTCCTCATTCGACTTATGCTTCATCCCCGACACCATTTTTGTCACCCTCCTCTGTACTGTCTCCATCCTGTCTAAGTCTTTTTGGAGATGGGGCCTCCAGAATTGAACACATTACTCCAGATGAGTCCTCACTAGGGAGATGTACAACAGTACCACCACTTCCCTCCTTCTACTTGTTAAGAGACAAAGAACCTCTGTGTGCAAGCACTGAGGCAATGGTTACCCCAGAGGGCATTTGGCCAGGAAGCCAAGTTTCAAAGAAATACAAAATCACACATGATCCCACAATGCATACTTGTTATACCCGCTCTCTATGCACCCTAGCATTCTGTTAGCCTTTCCAATTGCTTTGTAGCACTGTTTAGCCACTTTGAGGTTGTCTTCTATGACTACCCATGGATCCCTTTCCTCTGTGGTGGCCTCCAGTGTTACCCTGCATAATTCATGCTCAGCCTTAGGATTCCCTCTCCCTAGGTACATAATCTTGTACTTTTTTGCATTGAAGCCCAACTGTCATTCCTTGGACCAGTTGTCTAGCCTCTTCAGATCACTCCTCATTTTTTCTATACTTTTCTGTGTATCTACCCTGTTACATAGCTTTGTATCATCTGCAAACAGGCTAACCCTCTCTTCTAGACCCTCTGCAATATCGCTTATGAAGACATTGAAGAGCACTGGTCCCAGCACTGATCCCTGAGGTACGCCACTTATTACATATCCCTCCTGTGAGCTAACCCCCTTTTACCACCACTCTTCGTGTTCTGTTACTCAACCAGTTCTAACCCATGTGACTACCTCTGTCCCCACCTCCAGATTTGCCAGCTTGTGGATTAGTCTCCTGTGTGGGACTGTGTCAAAGGCCTTCCTGAAGTCCAGATCCGCCACATCTACCACTCTGCCCGGGTCCATTTCCTTTGTTACCCACTCAAAGAAATCAATCACTGTGAGTCTGAGCACGCTATTGCCCCAGTGTATCTCCTAAACTCCAAAAGAAGAGGTATCTGGGTTGCTCCACAAACTGGGGTCATCTACATGAGAAGCCAACACATTCCTCCTGGGCAACTGAGGCTGGCAGTATTACAACAATATGCCAGATATCAAGAACAGATAGTACTAATCTGGTATAACTATCCAGATTATCTTGGGCAGGTAACTATAATCCTGTATAACTATTCAAGATGTCTAGGGTAGATAGAGAATAATAATTACCTGGCATAACTGTCATTATCTGGACAGACAGCTGTTATCCACTGTGACTATAGTTATCTAGGGTAGATAGTGAAAGCAACTCGCTGGTGTAACTGTCCTGATTATCTGGGGCAGATAGCAACTTCCATGTGTCACTATCCAAGTTATCTAGGGTAGATAGTGAAGAATATCTAACAGGTCCTCAGAGACTATCACAGGTCAGGGAGGTCACAAGTAGGGTAACACAAGGGTCAGAGCCGGGGCTAGTACTGTTCAATGCATTCATCTGTGACATATGCAGAAGAGATCAAGGGAAACATTTGCCTTTTTGCATATGACACTAAACACTATGGCAGGCTAGACTCCAAGGAAAGAGTCAGCAACAAGAAGAGGGACCTGTAAAAATTTGATGGGGAAGTTCAAGCTATGGTACCTGAAGTTTAATATGAAGAAGTGCAAAGTTATGCACAAAGGCAAGGGTAACTAGGAGATATGTTATTTACTAGGGTGTGAAAAAATAAGTCTGACCACTGAGGAAATGGAGTTGGGGATAATCATTAGTTATGGCCTCAAGTAAATGACTTGGTGCACTTAAGCACATAGGAAGGTAAACAGGATGCTGGGATGCTTAGGGAGAGGGTCTCCACTAGGAAAAAAGATGAACTGTGGCCCTTTATGGATCATTAGTGTGGCCACATCTAAAGTATTGTGCCCAGGTCTGGAGCACACACCTGAACAAGGAAGGCCATGTAAAATCTATCCAGAGGTGGGCTGCAAAAATGATACATGGACAGTAAGAAAAATATAAAATGAGGAGTGTTTAGCCAGCCTGAACATGTACCTGCTGGAGGCCAGAAAGGAGAGGGAACATAATTGGAACCTTTACTGGATCTGAAAGGGATTAACAGAGTAGTGTCATTAGGACCTGTTTAAGCAAAGCATAGGATCATCAAGTAAGATACATAAGTATAAACTGGTGGTGGAGGGGAGTTGTATAAACTGGTGGTGGAGGGGAGTAGATTCAGGAAGGACATATGAAAGTACTTCTTCAAATAAGGGGTGGTGGATAGGAGGAATGGTTTGCCAAAGAGGGTGGTGAACACAAAGACAGTGACACATTTCAAGAGAGTATGGGGCAGCTACAGTATAAGAAGCTGGTGAGATCTAAGACAGTAAAGGAGTGGAAAGTGAATAGGAAAGGGTAATCTACTACTAAGCATTCAGCTTGTGTATGACCAAGGGAAGATTGGTAGAGGTCAGGTAGGAAAATGGGCAGACAGGATGGACTACTAGTCATTTTCTGCCAACAACTTTCTATGTTTCTGTATAACTATCTGTTATAACTGTCCTGATTGTCTAGGGCAGATAGCAACTATGCTTTGTGACTGTCCTAATAATATAAGGTAGACTGTGAAGAATACCTACAGTACTTGGTGCAACTGCCTTGACAATCTGGAGCAGATTACAATTGCCTTATATGACAGTCCTAATGATCTCTTATTGTGATAGTATAGTTTGACTGGATAGTAACTAACATCTCTGATAGTTTTCACATAGCTGGGATAAGCAGAAAAAGTGGATTTAATTTGTGATGTTTCCAATCCACTGCATTGACACAGACTAATTCAGCTGAGATATTCTGCTTCTATTCAATAGTGCAGCTTGAATGACTGAAGCATGAGGAGGTCACATTAAGAAGTTGTTTATAGCACAAAATACAAAAGTCAGCTTTTGCCTCCTCTGTGTAAGACCTGTGGCCCCCCCCAATCTGGACTGCCCCCAACTCAGCCGCATCACCCAATATCTCATGGACTTACCAGCTTCCTCCCATGTCTTCCTCCATGGCCCCATGGTAGGGTGTGGCAGGGCCACAACTACTGCTGTCAAAGATCAGGTGTCATGGAAGGGCTACCACTTTATGGCCTGCAAGGGGTCAGGTCATCATACTGCCCCAGGTCATTGCTGCTTCTTTTCTTCATTTTCAAACCTCCAAAGATGCTGGCCTGGGCTGAGATGCTAGCATTGAATGTGAGTGTGGTGAACATCATGTGCTGGCATCTCCTCTCCCACATAGCTGCTCTTGGGTGCACTGTCACCTGTGATCACTCAGGTAGCAATCTTGCACCACAGTAGGCTACCCTCTCACCCTGGAGAAATGGAGAATCCACTGGGGTGGTCAATCTTTCTCCAGTCCCCAAATCTGACCCTCAATGACTTGGGCTTACTTCTGAACCCCAGTCATTGGCGCTGCAAGTAGTAGCACTATTGTTGTGCTGACGGGCTGGTGGAAGTCACTTTAAAATATGTTTTGACTCTGTCATACATGTTCTCATAATGGTTATTAAAAACCGGTGTGACCGCAAACAGCAACTTCTGCAGTGTTATGTATAGTACACTTGAATTGCCAAGGTGAAGCCACCATAAATCTACTTTGCGACATGCAGGCTATTGGTACACAAACCTTTGTTTTTGGAATTCCAGTGTTTGGGATAAATTGACACTCTTGTTGTCAACCTCATATGAGAGGCCAAGGACAGATTGGGCATGGAGTCTGAACTACCCTCTCACCTACAGTATGTGGTGGTCCTCCACGACAGGGTTGAGGAACAGAACACTGGCGGGGTAGTGTAGGGAAGCTTGCCTTGTGATTGCATGTTACCTAACCTATCGGTGCTAAACAGAGTGCTTCAGTCTCAAGTGTTGTATTTTGGCACCCTTCTCAAGCACAAAAAAAATCTCATACAAAAGCTTGTCAGTATTGTAACTCATTCCCAAACTACTGAAATTAGAAATACCAGTAGTAGATATCAGGGTCTCCAGTCTAAACCACTTTCAGACACTGTGCATGTCAAAAGAAGAGATGAAAATAAATCAGACAGAGTTTGCACTAAGACATTATGCACGTGGAATTGTCAGTATTGTGTACTGTTTCATTTTTTATCAGTGCCACTGCCAGTGACTCAGTAGATTGCATGCTCACCTCTGAGGCAGGAAAATTGGAAGTTCATTGGTCTTAACTACATCAGCAGTATCAGTGACTCAGTAGGTAGCACACTTGCCTCTGAGGCCAGGATATCAGAGGGCTGTGGTTTCAGTTCCCATACCAGGCACTTGGGTTAATATATCCCAGTACTGATACTGTAGTGCAGCATGAGAGGGGTGCTGCACTTCTGAGGTGCCATCTTTTGGATGAGACATTAAACCAAGGTCCCATTTGCCTGTATTGGTAGTAGTTCAGGTGGATGTTAAAGATGCCATGGCATTTATCGAAAAGAGTAGGGGTGTTTTTATTTACAAAAATAAACATAGAATACAACACGTTTTCACAGAAATCAAATAATAGCCAAAAAGACTACAACACTATATCCATTTAACTTCTTAGATCCACTTCTTGAACACCTGCTATCAAACTGTTTTTCACATTTATTCTTGCTTCTTCAGTTTCTTTATTTATACTTAATAAAATGAAAAAACCCTTTCCATAATTTCTTTAGTGATCCTGGGGATACTCTTAACATATCAGAGGCAAAAATGTTCTCCAACTCTTTAACAATTAGCCTACTAATGCAAACATACAACATTTTCTTTTGATATATAACCCATTGTATTCTGGCTTGCCACAGGAAGTATTTGAGACATCCCAAAATAAAGTCAAAGTCCCCTTATGCAATCCGAATGAACCCACTGTAGACACTCCTAAAGCTAAGAATTCATATGTCATATTTTTCAGCCATGTCAGGTTCCATACATCTGCTAAAAAAAACCACAATCCTGAAGCATAGGAACAATCTAGTAAAAAATAGACCATGGATTCCTCCTTATTAATGCATTCAAGGTAAGGGCATAACCTTTCCTGTAAGACTTTATATTTCGCATTCCACCTAACATTCAGTCTTCCATAGAAAATTAACCACTGTACCTCCCATTGATTTTTGGGCAACCTAGGATTATTCAATTGAGCCACTACGATGGGGTTCAAAGTTAATGGGCAGTTTTTAAATTCTGGCTCTTGTGGGTATAGTTTTTTCATTAGATGGTGATACAAGTCCCTTGTACTATATGTGAGTGCTACTGTCTTCTGTATTTCCCATTTATATAATTTTTGTGCCGTTGGCCGAAAGTGCTCTGGAATATGTAGATATTTATTAAGTTTAGTATTTCCCCATAATTATTAAATTCCATGAATTTTCAGATCTGGATTCCGATATCAACCCTTCTTTCAAGGAGTTGGTAATAAAGAAAACATGGGCGTATACCACTGGGTCTATCATTCCTAAACCCCCCTGTTTTATTGTTAGGTAAGTAAAACTTCTTTTAACCGGGTTTAGACGGTTACCCAAAGCATCTGAAAAAGATGTTATATAACTTGGTTTCAAATTCTGTTGGTAGTGGAAATATCATTGCCACAAATTGAATAATGGGCAAAAGGAATTGTTTAATTATCTGAACTCTTTTAATTTTAGACAAATGCCATTGCTTCCATCTAGAAACTTTATTTTCAACACTCCTAAGTATCCTCTGCCAATTATCATTAGGAACATTCTGAGGACCAAAGTTAATGCCCAAAATTGAGCGGGTCTCTAGAAAAATGAATTTTCTCCAGCCGTGTTCCAAAATCCCACCCCAATAATCAGTCCTTTTGTTTTATTTATGTTTAGTTTGCGTTAGACACTGTAGTAAATTCCTCAAATGCTCTCATAAACCCGTAACTGATGAACAGTCCTCCAAATATATAACCAAATCATCAGCATAAGCTTGAATATGTAGCTGTGCTAGACTGTTTCTCTATATTGTATCCCTTCCATTTCTTTGCCTCCAATGCAGTTCGTAAAAGGGATCAATAGCAAATGTATATAAAAGGGGCTTAAAGGGCACCTTGCGAACCCCCGTGGTTAGGGAAATCCAGCAGCCGTTCGGCCTCTCACAAAGGAAAAACCATCCCACTCTGGTACAATTGCTCAATTAAATTTGTCAGCTTAACCTGCACCCCATAATGCCTCAAAGTTTTAAAAGAAATGGCAAATGGACCCTGTCAAATGCTTTATCCAGATCAGCTGCTACTAAACAACCTGTTAATCTATCTCATTGAAATAGTCAATTACATCTCTTATCTGCATGATGGCAGATTGAATTCTTCTCCTGGCAAGCCACAATATTGATTAGTGAAATCACTTCCTACGTGATGTTTAAGCCTTTCATTCAATATTTTGGCAAGATTTTATAGTCAGTATTTAATGGGTGATTGGTCTCCAATTCCCCATATCTTGCCTGTCACCTGATTTAAAAATATAAGTTAATAAACCTTCTGAAAAGGAGGGCTAGATGCAATTCTTGTCTAGAAAATCTTGAAATAATAGGCCCAGGCATTGACTTAGTTCATCCAAACTGTTTATACAAGTTATTTGTGAGACCATCTAGACCAGGTGAAATATTTAATTTTAGAGACCTGATAGTTTCCATAATTTCTTTCTGGAGATAGTATCCCATTCTGCTTCCTTGTTATGCCTTATACATGATACGGAATCTTGTTTAAATAATCCTCTATCTCTGTTATAGAAATAGTTTTTAGGATTAAAGGGACCAAAATGTTCTTAATTACCTCTCTTAATTCCTGCTCTGAAGTTACTACACCCCATCAGATCTTTTTAGCTCCTCCAAACCCATTGAATCTCTAAGTTCTTTGCACATCTGAAAGGGGTCCCCAAGAGGTGATTTCTTTACTCCATTAAGTAATATGGTCTGCATTGTTTTACTTCTGTCATACTGATATTCTTTCATAGCATCTTTTAATAAGGAGATTTGATCTGAGTAATCCCACCTAGATGTGTAAGCTAAGGACAAAATTCTCTGAAGTTGCTGTCTCAAACTTAGATAAGCAGAAATTTTTCATTTTAATTTTCTCCCAGTATTTTTGAACAGGTTACGTAGATCTGCTTTTGTGTCTAACCACCATATACATATATCTGTGTATAAAAAGCTACTGAAAGCCTAGCCTTCAATAGGTTTCTTATCCTAATCTGGATAAAATTTAGTTCTAGCACTAAATTATTAAGCTTCCATCTTATGTGTCTTATTTCTGTCATCTCTGGAAGGAAAAGGTGCTTACCAAAAATGAATGATCTGAAAATTCACAGGAAAAATTTGGAATGAGTTTATGTGAATGTTTGAAGAAACAAACATATGGTCGATGAGAGAAAAGATTTCCCTTTTGAAAAAACTTATTCTTAAGATTTAAAGAGTATTACAACTCACTAAACCTGCATCTCTAAGAATTTTACCTAAAGCGTTAGTATCGCAGTAGGTTTTCTTGCCACTTTGTTTACCATGTATAAGATCTGGAACTGTGCAGTTAAAGTCCCTCCCATAAAACTCTGACCGTCGTGAATAAAAAGGTTGCACCAGTGTTAGGCAGTTCACCCTACCTGATTTGGTTTGAGGATTGTAGATATTAATGAAGCGAAAACAAAACCCACACCATTTCCATCCAAAATCAAAACTCTCCTGGTGCCAAGTCTATCAGATTATGCAACTGAAATGAAAAAGAGTTGAATAAATCCCCTCCATCAAACATCCTCCCAAAAGACCAATAGGATGGGCCCCACAGCCAATCTTTTTAAATGCTAACCTTTGGTCAATGGTGGACATCCATGTCTCCTGTAAAACCAGACTGACAAAGGAAAATCATGTATAAAATTAAACACAGCTAGCCATTTCGCTTTATTTAATAAGCTATGAGTGTTTAATGAACCCCAGGAGCACACCATAGTCCTTCATGATGGTCAATACCCTTCATTTTCTCTTTTTTTCTTTTTTATCCTTATAGTTGTCTAGTATCTGAGATTTGGTTGAAATAGTGGATTTTTGAGAGTCTGATTCGTCCCCTTCTGTCTTACCCCAAGATGTAAACAGAGCCGCATAAGTATTGCTAGTCTCCATCTGGCAATCTGGGGGGGGGGGCTTTAGCATGCAGATTTCTTGCTGATCTGCGCTGCGGAACCGGTACAAAAGTATCCTCTGACTTTTTTACTATTTCTGTTTTCCCTACTTTCTCATCAGAAAAACAAACCAGGGGAATGTTTAAGATATTCAGAGGACCCATTCCATCCTTTTTAAGTGTCCTTTTGCTAACATCTGTACCCTGCTTATTTCTTTGATTTTCAGGAAACACTTTTTCCCCTGTTACCACCATTTTTGAAACCAAGCTAGTTTTCCTTTCTGTTGTACCTCTGACCTCAGGGAGTTGTACCACAGAACTAGGAACAAAATGGAACCCTCCTGCAGGGGTGGATAGAACCACAGCTTCTTGTGCTTTCTGTATATAAGACTCAGAACCAGAACTATGTGACAAATTATGTGCGGCCCAAGGGCAGAATTTAAACACATGACCTTTTGCCTCACATAAATCACAGCAAGATGGATTACCACAAAACATAGTTACGTGCCCTACCTCCCCACAATTATCACATCTGGGTTGGTCACAAACGCTAGACAGGTGAGTCTTTGCTCCACATTTATAGCAGGCACGAGGCTGTCCACTGTAAAAGCACACTCCTCTGTCCTTTCCTAACAAAAAAGAGTTTGGAATGTGCTCAATTCCTGCTTCATTTTGCTTAAGCTAACTTTATATTCCACCCTCCGTCCAAAATTGTTCTGAGTCTAAAATAGGCTCAGGTTCACTAAAACATCACACCTTTTTTAGCCAGAATGTAATATCTTCTACCCAGACCCCTTCATTCGAAACATTATAGTGACAAATTTAATCAAGGGCTTTGACAATGGTATCACAATAAAGGGGTCCATGTTGGGAAAATTTTACTTGCCCATAAGCGTAACAGAAGAGGTCAAGTGCTTGTTGAGACCTAAAGCTGATATCAAAATTATCTTCACCGAAATGTGTATAAATGCATAAACATCCTTAGGAGAAAAATGCAAAGAATCTTTCAGTAAAACTTTCCCTCGTAATGTCTGTAGGTCTGACTTCCAATCCCCTTTATACAGTAAGCATTACTGCATTCCTCCTTGGAGCAGCTTCTCTTGCATGGAAAAGACCTCTGACAGCAAAGGCTTTCTATCTGGTTCCTTTTGGGGGTACTAACAATTCACTGCAGGTTTAGGTAAGGCCTTATGAGACACAGCAGCCTCAGCTGAATCACTCAGAGTTATTCAGGTTACCTGCAGTACCTAAAACATACACTCCTCTACCTTCTTATCTGTACCGAAACATTTTCCTGCAGTTGCACCTTTGGAGCCCACTCAGGAGAATCCTGAAAAAGGATGACCTGGGCTCCAAGTGGGGTCAGGAATCCATCCACCTGATTCCAACAGAGACCAACCTGCCCCACTAGAGCTTTTTCTGGCGTCCAGTCTTTTGCCCTCATTATTTATAATAGATGCTGCTTTATTACCTAAACCTAATGCATTTGGCATGGGAATTACATTTTCCTTGTGTGCCCCTCAGAAAGAAAATTCTGTAACCCTAATTGAGAACCTACATTAGACTGATAAACCACATTTTATTTGCCTCTACTGCATCCCCCTGCTTCATATTATTATTCAACACAAACCTTTTATTTTATCCATAGGGACAGCAAAGTCAGTAAAATCCATAGGCAAAGTGGTACAGCTCTTTTCAGCATTAGTTGAAATAATGTCCTGTTCCTCCTTCCTTTGTGCAGGCTGAAAAGACAGGCTACAGTTTTTTGAGGCTTTCAGGCATCCCAGACTTTTCTTCTTTAAATCCTCCCGACTATATTGCAGCAGGCGCTTCAGAGCTCGGTCATTCATAGCGCTATTTTCTGTCATTAAAAGCTGAGATCTGAGCTCCGTTTTACACGAAACAGTAAGCAGTGTTAATTTGGAAAGCGAGCTTGGCTACAAGACGACAGGCAATTCTACCTGTTTGGACAACTTTACAGTCATTTCTGGAGCTAGAACAGGCAAATTCTGATGTTGGGAAAATAAAAAGTACCTGTTTGAATTTGGCGCTTTTACCGGGGCACAGTTCCATTGGACAGCCGCCAGCTCACAGACTCTCCCAATCTCTTCCTTCTTCTTCTTGCTCCATGACCACCTCTGATTGCCTTGTTTCCACCATTTTTCATCCATCCTTGTATTGCCATTGCAAATCGCAGGTTCAGGTTCAAATCCTGCTGCAGCAAATAAGGAATTCACAACCGAAGTTGTAATCTTGTGCTCAGAGCCACTCTCTTCCTCAAGATCTGCAGATGCCATTACAGGCAATACCTCTGGCTGTAGTTCTTCAGTAAATTCCTTAGTAAGCTCCCTGAAGATTCTCCTTCGAGAGCTTAAATTCTGAAATAAATTCATCGAAACACCGGCTGCAGCCTCTAACATGATAATAGTAGAAGATGAGGCTCTCTCCTACCAAGCAGACATCCTCCTCCTCCTCCGCCATCTTGGTCCCACCAGAAAATGGGTCCCCCTGCTCACAGGAAGCAGGAAGCAGGGAATTTCCCTGGTGTCCTGACCAAATTTCCCTCATTCACTAAAAATACCACCAACAGCTTAATCTGGTTCAAGGTCAGTTGGCATTCATCTGTATCCCCCTTCCCTGGAACGTGCCTGAAAATAGGCAGGATTTGTCTAGTGCACTTACCTGGTCAACAAAAACTGAAATAAAAACAAAAATAAAAAAAATGTAAATCCCTTAACTGACATTATGGTGCAGTTTTTGAGGATGCTGCACTGTTGAGCTGCTATCCTTCAGATGAAATGTTAAACTGAGGTCCCCTCTGTCTATCTCTGGTCAGTGTTCAGGTGGATGTTAAAGATTCATGGCACTTACTGAAGAAGAGTAGGAACATTTCTCTGGTGTCTTGGCCAACATTCCTCCATCATAAAAACTGGGGCCTGATTTTCAAAGAGACTGGCATGGCCCCTGGAATGGTCCCTGTGCACACATGCCAGCGCACATGGGTGAAAATGCTTTTTTCAGCATTTTCTGTGCATGGGTATCACTTTCCATTTTTTTGCACACATTGTAATATCAGTAATAACATTTACATAAACAAAATGTGTGCATGCTGCTGTAAATACATAAAACAATCACAAAAGGTTAACTTTTTGAAAATCACATAATTTCAGCAGAAAATGTGGTTGCACAAGGGAACCTTGTGTTGCTAAACCTTTTCTGCCACACATGGGCAATACCTGTAGTTTTGAAAATCAGGCCCACCCTGGTCCATATAACCCACCCCAGGATATACCAGGAAATGAGCTGTCATAGCTCTGTGTGTCTTTCCTGCTCAAAACAAGAAATGAAAACTAAAAAAATAAAGATATACATACACAGACACGTTAATAAATAGACAATATTTAAAGTTTTCAGTATACTCTAATTGGCTGTTGGGTACAAATTTTCCAAAAACAGACACACAGAAACTTTAGGCAGGTGAAGGCATACAAACCGTCTAGTTTATGCAAGCCTGCTAATTATGGCACTATGTCCATGTCAGTTCTCATTTCTGTCCTCCCTTCCCAACTTCCTTTATAGACACTTTTCCCATGTACCTCTCCAACCCCCTTTTGAACCAATCTACTGTTTCAGCACAGATGAGCTCTTCTGGATGTTTGTTTCAGTCTGTCACCGCTCTTTCCATAAAAAAGTATTTCCTTATATCCTTTTCGAACCCCCATCAATTTCTTGGAGTTTCCTCTGGTGCCCTTATTTCTATACATTGGTGCCTATGCACTAATGCAGGTCAGCTATGTGCATCAGGCACACCATCCAGTAAAGCTGGCCGACACAGGCCATCTGTCCATTGCTCCACCATTCCAGCACACTGGTGTATGGGGGAAGACCAGTAGACAGGTAGTAGAGTGGATCCCATGTTCCATGCAGAAAAGGGGAGTGTGGGACACCACATGTCCCCAATAACTATTAAATCAGATGAGTGCCCCGATGGCTGCTCCAAGCCCTCTCTGCATGATAGGAGGGCTAAGGCATCAAGGCAAGGAGGTCAGCTGTCCTACCATGGCTAGCAGGTGTGGTACATGGGGGCACACAGTAGCTACAGAACAGCCTCACCGCCCCCCTCTCCTAGCATTCTGTAGCCTGGTGAGTTGTGTGGAGTGTGGGAACACCCCCTGGCCACTCCCCTGTCCATCCATGTGTGCAGCTGTGAGGACGGACAGGGGATCAGGTACAGAAGGGGTAGGCACCCTTTCATGAATTCTGTGGGGTCTGTGGGACCTCTGATGTGTGACTGATGAATGTAGGGAAGCCTATGCACCATGGATACATGGTATGTATACTTAGTAAATAGATCCCCTGATATTAACAACCCCCTGATTTCTACCTTGCTTATCCTGCAGAGGTACTTAAATGTCTCAATCACTTATTATTCATTTAAGATTTCAGTAAGTGGGTGCAAACCCAAGGACAAGCATTGTCCATATTCAAGGGCGACCCAGAAAAAGAGGAAAAAAACAAGTAAAAATACATAGCATAAATGAATGGAATAGCACATACAATCAACTGAAACATTTACAGTTACAACTGGCTGACATATAGTTTATCTAATGAAATTTGAATACAGTACCAACATTTTTAACAACCAGCAGGATGTTTGCCTGGACTTAAGCCCTCAACCTTAGACTATTTTCTAGGTAATAAATAAGCCCAAATGTTTATTTATGTATTTATTTGTTGAAATTCTCAGAGAATACTTTTCAGCACAAGTGCTCTTTTACAAAAGTTCCATGTCAATAAATAAATATTTAGGTCACCATACAATGAACTATGATGTGTCCCCTCTTCCTCCTGTTCTCCAACATATACATACTGAAATCCACCAAGCACTCGTCATAAAGGTCTCACCTTTTGCCTCTACATCATTGATAGCCCTTCTCTGCACCATCTTCAGTCTTTCTCTCTCTTTTCTCAGGCTCAGGCTTCAAAATTGCACATTGTACTTCAGGTGCGTTTAACCAAGGTATCTACAGTGTACTGGGTCAGTATTACATCCTCCTTTGCTAGTCATCCCCTTCTAATGCACCTCAATATCCAATTTTCCATTCCCACAGTCCTATTACACTATGCTGATGCCTTTAAAGAGCTGCTGACACCTTAAAGAAAAGTTTGAAAGACATCATAATTAGGTACAATTCAGGTTTTTATTCCATATGTATTTCTATGGATTTCTTCTCCTTATTATTTATTACTGAGGAAATTTGCACAAATTCATGATCTTTATCCTTTAGAGTTCATCTGCCTCTAGAGCTTGTTCCCTACTTCAAGTCATAATCCTTTGTTGTGACATCACAACCTGTTGCCATAGGAGTAACTGTGATGTCACAATCAGTATATTATGATCTCAGGCAGGGAGAAATCAACAGGAATAGATAAACTCTTCCACAGCAAAGGTCCTGTTTTCATGCAAATAACCTCAGCAATAAATAATAGGGAGGAAAAATACAGAACTAATGTGAAATATAAACTGAACTTTGTCTAAATATTATGATTTGTTAAAGTTCACCTGAAGGTGTCAGCTGCTCTTTAGGTTCTGCATTATTATCCCTCCATGGTTCCTTTCCTCCATTGTTCTCTCCACTACTACCCCATCTATCCAATATCCCTTACTTGGGTTCTTGGCCCCTACTGTCTGTGTATTACTTTACACTTTTTCATGTAACATTTCAGCTGCCACACCCTCAGTCAGTTCTCAAGTCTTTCCAGATCCTTCTGAATTATCCTTATCCCCTCCTCAGTTTTGACTCTACCATAGATCTCAGTGTAATCTGTAAAGTAAAGAGACAAATCTTACTCTGGACCACCAGATATATGCTAAAGTCACATATACTATGAGTACATTAGAGGATAGTTCCTAAAACTGATTTCTTTGCAACCTTTCTCATAACTTCCTTTACACCCAGAGGACTTTCCCTTTAGGACTGCTCTTTGAGACCTCCCACCTAGCCATTTTTTACTCACCTAATTTTCTTATCCAATTCTTCAAAAAAAAGACAGACAAAAATGTTTGTATATGGCCCCACAAATACCCAGAAGTTTCATATAAACACTGAACTGCTTGCTGGTCTCTATAACAATCAATAAAGTCCAGCATTTAATTGTGACCACACAATAAACTGTAATTTAACTTTCTAAGACCATTCCCCATATGAACTGATTTTTAAATGGTGATCAGAGAATTCTATGGGAAACAAAGCAATGGCAGATGTCTTTACAGTCTGCATGACAAAAAGGTGGTTAATTGTGCTTTTGCATCGACCTCTAAAATATGTGCACATACACACACACACCCAACCAAGGATGGTGCTCTAAGAAGGCATCTTTCCATAATGCTTGAGTACACATTGGACCCTAAAAAGCTGAGTCATGATATATTTGTTGGTAGGTTTCCCCTCTGTCTTCCCTTGATGTCACATGTTTAAAATCCTTACCTATAACCACCAGAGGGCAATGTGTAAATAGGGCTTTATTTTCTTAAAAAGATCTTTTCGAGTCAACTTAGACCGAGGACCATATATATTAATGATGAAATACTGAGTAATATCTAATAATAAGGCCCTCCCAGCACACACATCCACTTATTTCTCCACGTGAATATCCAATCCCTGAAAAACAGTACCATCTCCATTATAAAAGCCAGGCCCAAAAGGCTAAAAAGAAGGGACCTTGACTACCTTTTTGTAGATACATAGAAATATAGATATTGTTGGCAGAAAAAGGCCTACTGGCCCACCCAGACTGCCCACCCTACCTAACAGCTCTGCATTGGCCCTAGTGACTGTCACAACACTTATTCACTGCCTCTTCTCCCCCCCTTCTAACTAAGCCCATATGCATACCCCATACCTCCTTTAAACTACTTATTGATTTGGCTTATACCACTTCTTCTGGTAGCTTGCACCACTTGTCCAGCACACTTTTCTTGAAAAAGTGTTTCTGGACAGCTCTCTCAAATATCCCCCCCTGCTTATTTTACTAATTTCCCCCTCATACATGTATTTGAGTTCAAGGAAAAAGCTTCCTTGGCATCCACCCTGTCTTTCCAATTCAGGTACTCATACGCTTCTATCATCTCACCCCTTTCCTCTTCTCTGCTCAAGGATATACATGTCCTAATCCTGCTGCTCACCTCATGTGACATTCCCCCTGGTCACTTGGCCATCCTGGACTGTACTGTTTCTACTGTGTTGCAGTCTTTCCTCAAGTGTGGATTCCAGTTCCTTGAACAAAAGTGAAATGATGAAATCAATATTCAGTTTCATGAGAAATGTACTTAGAGTTGAAAACATTTTCTTAAAATGTTATGGACATGTGTGTATAAAATCCAGCATAATTGTATATGATCACATTAACACACCTTAGGATTTTGCCTTTTGGAAAATTCTGCATAAATATTTAGTTTTTTCTTAATAATGATTGGGACTTTTTTTATTTAAGCAGAATGAACAAAATACTATAAATGTATGGTAAAATGCCTGCAATATCTATGAATAATATGTGTTTGACATACAAGCCACTCTAGGTACTGAAGACACAGTTAAACACTGGTTTTAAAATTACATTACAAACAGCACACACTTTTTTAGAAGAGGTGACACCCTGTCCCACAGAAAGCCTTTTACTGATTCAGCACCCCAGGGACAAATATGTGGGCCCCTAGATTTTTGCATGATTTCTGTTGTGCTTTACTGGGAAGTTTCAAGTACTGTACTACTTGAGTTCAGAAAAAAAAAAATACCGCAGGGTTTACTGCACTTACTGTAGGAGCGTAGTTATTCATTGACAGTAGTCTTTTGTTGAATGGAAAAATAAAGGACTTTCTGTCTGTTACAAGCACCATCTAAAACAAATGGTCCCAAAATAAAATGCTTAGATAATCCAGTGCTGGACTGTGTAACACATTACTGGACATATTTCACATATTTGGGCATGGCATAGCATACCTCTCAACGTTTTGTCCCCCAAATGTGGAACATTGCCTCTCAAAATGTGGAACAAATGAGCAAAATGTGGAACACTTAATCAAATATTTACCTAAGAGACTCAGAACACTGTTAAAATGTTTGCATGTATGTTTAGAAATTCTGTTATTAATTGAATAATATATTTTTTGCATCATTTACTATAGATTTTTTGTTTTAAAAAGTTAACATTGAATGTGGGACAAGTCCTCAGGATGTGGAACAGGGAGTTTTTGTGAAGTAAAATGAGGAACGTTCCTCGTAATGTGGTACAGCTGAGAGGTACGTGGCGTAGCACTCAGTGCAGGGCTTTCTTCTAAGGAATAAGTACATGATGTACAGTAACCAAAATTAATAGCATTTGTAAACTGGATGGTAAGTGACCTGCTTTCTGACTCACTAAATATGTTCTGAGGCCTATATGCTAATCAACCACAAATGCACAGTTTGAAAATGTTTAGGTAGGGGGATGTGGAATTTTGGCACTTTTATATCTATAGTAACACCTGATTGACTGACAAGCAGGCAATCAGGTCTTACTATAGATGAAGACATCATTGTTCATTCATTCTACAGCAGGATACTGAAGAGGGAGGGTGTCTCACTTGATCACTCAAGCAAGGGACTGTTTTCTTTTTTACGGGTCAAGGCCTGTGACCAGGACCAGTGACCAGTACCAGCAGTGTCAGTGGCTCAGCAGGTTGCACACTCACCACTGAGGCTGGAAGATCAGAAAGTTGTGGGTTCAAGCACCACACCAGGCACTCGGGATAAAATCTCTTAATACTGACACTGTAGTGCATCATGAAGGTGATGCTGCACTCATGAGGTGCCGTCCTTCAGATGAGATTAAACTGAGGTCTTGTCTGCCGGTTCGATTGGTTATTCAGGTGGATGTTAAATATTCCATAGCACTTCTTGAAAAGAGATGAGTATTTTCCCCAGTGTCCTGTGCAGATGTTCCCTATTCACTAAAAATACTGTCAACAGCTTAATCTGGTTCAATTTCAGTTTGTTACCATCTAAATCTCCCCCTTCCCCTGGGACGGGGCTGAAAATAGGCAGAATTGTCTAGTCCTCTTTTCCCAGTCAACAAAAACTAAATAAAATAAATAAGGATACTGTGCTTTCTTTTGAACCCCATATTATTAAACTTTGAAAGTCTCTTCATCAGAGATTAGGCTGTCTTTACAAGGTGAAGCAATTTCTTACTAAGGATTCCAGATACTTACCTGCTCATAGTTTTTTGTTGAGTGCAATGGATTATGGCCTGGTGATCTATTCTGCTATTTCGGGAAGGCTACTTGATAGACTTAATGTTACTTATTATTCTGTCCTTCACTTTATGCTTGCTGTACCCTCTCTAACCCCCCCCCCCAATTGTTCTCTGCTTTCTAATTCTCATAGTTTATCACTTGAAAATAGAGTATCCCATGAAATGGGTTGTCTGATGTACAAGGTTACAAAAGGCCTTATTTCCCCTGCAATTACAGCGATGTTTTCTAGATACCTAATTTACGTGGTGCTAGATTTCAGTCGAAGTTTACCTTTAGATTTACACTGTTTGTTACAGCCCATGGTCAGATATCCTTATCTTACAGGGCTCCTATATTTTTTAATACCATACCCGATGAAATCTTTGAAAGTAAAACAATTTGGTCCTTCAAATCCAGGTTAAAGCAATGGCTACTGGAAAAAGATGTTTGCACATGTTTTGCATAATTTTGTTGTGACCTCAATTGTTTGTATTTTTATATTCTGTACTTCACTGTGTATTTGTTGTATCCTGCCTGTTTTCTACCTGTTTTATGCCTACACTTGTCGTTGGGGAAAAAAGGGCAGTTTTGCTCATCCAGCTTACAAGTATAAAAAAAATGAAAATGGGAAAAAAAGTAAGACTCAGACTTCTTGTATGCTTATCATTTGGGGCTGGTGAGAGGAGGGTGGTAGGGTGGGTTGGTCTAACAATTTATATGACTTGGGGGGGCAGGTACAGGGCTGCAGGAGGTGAGTGATGTCTTTTATTGATGTAGCATGGGTGGGAATGGAAAATCAGTGTTATTATTGTAATACTTCACCAGGACTATGGGAGAGGAGGGAGGTTGGTGCTAGAGCGTGGCAGGGTGCGGGTACTGCATTTAAAAAGGTCTGGGTGATGGGAGTGGGTGGAACAGTTTGTCAAAGTGGAAGGGTGTGGATATAAATTAAATAACAGGGTTCTTTTTTAAAATAAAAAAGAGCTTTGCCATGTCAAGATGGGGTGAAGTTGGGAAATGGATACACACACATGGCTGGAATGCCCATGTGAGTATACCAAAACAAACTCCACCTACTCACATGGGCATTCCAGCTACACTATGGCCCAGATATACAAAAGGGTTGCGCCTGCGCAAGACCGAACTTGCTCCAATCTGCGATATTCAGCAGGAGGCAGTTGCGCCACAGAAAACATGCTGAGCAACAGCGCAATGCAAATGAATGCATGCTGAATTGGAGGGGGAGGAACCATGCATAAACTGCACAGCCCGATATTCAGCCGGGCTGTGCAGAGTTGTGCAGGCGCAACTCCCAACCTGCTCCTGCACAACCTTGAGCCAAAAAAAAAAGGCTTAGGTCGAGGGCCACCCACAGGTGAGCTGCTGCATTGCAGGGCGCAACACAGCAGCTGCCACCTGTGGCTGGCCCCCAACTCACTCCCTGTGCCCCCCGCAGCCCAATCGCCGCAGACAACTGTAAATCCCCATACCACTCCCCACTGGCCCGATCGCGGGCATAGTTTAATCCCCACCAGCCCGATCACGGCAGCAATGTGGCTACCCCGAGCGTATCCCTGGTGGTCTAGTGGACGAAAAGCCTGATCGTGGACAGTAGTTGTTTAATAAACACCCCCACTCCCGAATTCATCCCTGGTGGTCCAGTGGACCAAAAGCCCGATTGCGGGCGTAGTTGTTAATAACCCCGAAGTCATCCCTGGTGGTGGTCAGTGGCACATCCGGATTGCGGGATGTAAAAGTTGAACAACCCCCAAACATAGCCTTGGTGGCTAGTGTCCCCCCACCCACCCACCCACGAAGCCCCACCGCATCCCCGGCGCAGCCCTGCCCGCGATCGGGCTGGTGGGGTTAAACTATGCCCGTGATCGGGCCAATGGGTGGTGGTGGGGGATTCTACACTGTTTTGCCTCGATCGGGCTGCAGGGGCATTGGTCTCCGACGGCTGCTGCCTGGCTAGCGCCAGGCTTAAGTCCTCGGGATCGCGCACTCAGACAAGACGAGGATGCAAATGGGGCCGTAATCAGATGCAAATGGCCCCCCTGCGCCCTTGTGCATGAATTATGGCCCCATTTGCATGTCACCTTTGAATATGGATTTATGCGATGGCGCAATGGTACTTGTGCACCGCAAGTTGAATGCTCCACTCTGACAACTTGCAGTGGCGCAAGTTCCACTGCACCATGCACAGTGGCTGTGGTCGGGTGATTCAAAGGAGGTTGCCTGTCGCCAACTCCTTTGAATATCGCTCTGGACACACCCCAGCGCAACTATTTTGTGCAGCACAAGGGCTTGCGCCACAAAATAGCGCAGTTTGAATATCCGGCCCTATGTGTGCATATCCATTTTCATTTTCTCCAGATGAGCCAGTCTCCTTTCCCCACCTTTATCACCTTTCAGCCACCTTACTATGCCCAGTTATTTAGACCCCACTTGAGGATTTCTCTGCTCATTCAGTCCTACTATGCCTCTCCATCCCCATCATCACTTTTTTGTTTTCCAGCTTCTGTTCTTACCTTGTCCATTATCACTTTTTTCTCTTAGCTCCACCCCCAATTTCTTTCCTTCCATATGATCACCTCCTTTTTCTTTCCTGATATATGCATGGTTTCCCCTTACTTCTCCACTAACTTTGCCTTTTTTTCTCTTTAAAGATAATTCCTGAAGAATGGTTAAACTGTTTGTTATGTCTATTTTTTTTATTTTCAGTGTGCCTTTAATATTACATTGTTTTGTTTCCAGCCCACATACTGCTGCAGTACCTTGTTTGTTTGTTCTTACTATACTGAAGTAATACTGTGGTGTATGACTCCTCACAAAAATTAAGAATTCAGCTTACTTCATTATCCATACTTAAAAGACATATGTTTCAGTACGATAACTTTAGGCCACTTATGCTGCATTGTGTTACAGCTGGTAGCTCAACTAGAATGGTATTCTGGTGGCCTGGGTTCAAGTCCCAGGTGAAGCACTTATTTCTTTCTCTCTTCTGTTTATATGCATACCTACAAGTACCTCACAGGGGTGAAGAGGGTACAGGAGGAGAGTGACTTTCGTATGAGAAACTGCACCAGGACCAGGAGGCATGCAATGAAGCTGGAGTGTGGGACATTTAAGAGAGATGCAAGGAAATATTTCTTCACTAAAAGGGTGGAAGATGCTTGGAACAGACTGTCAACAGAAGTGGTGGAGGCAAAAACAGTGGGGGGCTTCGAACATGTGTGGGATACACATATGGGGCCCTATGCACTATCGGGTAGGAAGTACATGCTGGAGGTATATATCCAACCCTCATAGCTCTGCACCTGCAGACAGTTGCACACCAGCTATATTCATCAATGGCTGCCACAGTGTCCATGGGTCCACCTCCACGGTGCACAGGTCCACAAAGGGCAACTGTGTGTGTAGTTGAGGACCCAGCTGGGTATCCAATCAGATGCCCGGCATGGGTCCCACAGTAAATCCCTTGCACATTACAGTGTGGATCCAGGTGCGTGAATGCCTAACGCAGGCACCCAGACCTGTGCAGCATAGCCCCATCATCCTGTGGACCCCCACACCAGTCATTACTGCAAGGTGCCCTCCCAGTGCACACACATACCCAAAGCAGTGGAATCCTGCCCTGTCCTGCAGGCTGCCCCCCCCAGCACAGATGTGCCCTGGCCCCACTGGTGCCTACCCCTGACCCCATACCCTGCATCCCTGAGCACCACTGGTGGTCAGCACCCCCCCATGCACACAGATGCCCCATTCCTGACAGGTCACAGCCTGCCCCCAGTACCCCATCCCCACATTTGTGGTTAGTGTAATCCCCAGCTGCGGCGGCACTGACAACTTCCCCCCTGCCACCATACCTTCCTGTCAGTGCTGCAGCCAGGAATGAACAGCAGTGCAGCTCTCCTCACACCTCCTCAGCCACTGGCTATCCAAGTGATGCTGGCAGTGTGCTGCCTATTTATGGGGCATGCTCCCAGCATCACTGGCTCAGCCGGCAGCCAAGGAGGTGTGATGAGAGCTGCTCTGCCAGCTGTTCCTGGCTGTGGCACTGATGGGAAGGTATGGGGGCATGGGGGGCAGGTTGTCAGTCTTCCACAGTGAGTAGGGGAACACTGACCACCAATGTAGGGCAGGGGTACCCGCCATCCAGGGATGGGGGCACCTGTGTGTGTACTTGTGTGGGGGGCAGTACAGGGGTAGCTCCATGTGCTGGGGGGGTAGCGCACTGCATGGGAACCAGGCAGACACCTGTGGGGGGTTGTGGGGGTACATGGGGTGCAAATGTTGTGGACCAGCACTATAGCCATCGGAGTGGGGGGGACATCTCCTGCCATGGGAGGTATGGCATCTGGACTGGGCGAGTAGCCGGTGGTGTCAGGGGCATCCCTAACACCCACTGGGGCATTTGCGGGTTTTGGCTGTGTGTGGGGCTGGTTGCATAGGCCACTTATGGCAGGGTATCCTCTGGCATAAGCAGTGCCCTCCTACACCCCCGTTGCATGGAACTACACCCCATAGCGCATGCTGCATTGTGCCAGCCTGCCCTTGGTGCCTTTCTGTCTGTGAGGCAGGGGATCAAGTGCATAGGGGCTGTGCACCCAATTTTGTGCATCCTGTGTGGGGGGCACAATGGATGTGGAGTGGTTAAGTGCCTTGGATGTGTGGCTCATAGCCACTCCATGCATTCATGCATAGGGCTCATGGGGTGTATTAGAAAACAGGCAGAGAGAAGGGAGGGTCACCACAGGACAGTCAAAGTCTGTGGAGATAGATTAGGCAGGGAACATTTGGGCAGAATGGGTTGGTCAAGTGGTCCTTTTCTGCTGACAAATTCTATGAAAGAAAAATAGTACTAGCATTGTAGTGTTACTTCAACTATGGGAAGAATATAACTTTGTTTTTAAAATTGCACCCACATTCAGCCAGTAGATTTCCTTTAAATGAGTGTTGGTTTTCAGCATTTTAAAACGTGGCACTAGCAGCTACTGCATAATTATGAGTAAGAGAAGATGACAGTAGTTGCTGTAATTTACATCTGCCAGCTGTCCTACTGTACCCTCAAACCAAGCTTTTATTGATTGCAAATGATAACCAAATGTAAATGTTGACAATTACAATAAACATAAGGAGTACAGTAAAAAAAAAACATGGATTACTGTGCACACCACAGAACATGCAGTAGGACACCTGTTAATTTAAGGTGTGTCTATTTGTTTTAAATAAACACTACAGGCACTGACTGCTGACAGCAGCTCACCTTCCTTCCAGTACTGAGAGAACTGTGCCAGAAAACATCACATCAGACTGACCAGTGACAAGAAAGGGCATCTATCAGGTAAGAGACCTAGTAGGTAAGTCACGAACAAATACAAAATGGAGAAAATAAAAATAAGTGAATAAACATTGAATTACTCAATGAGCAGATGCATGGATTTAGAGAAATATAAATGTATTATGTTACATTTTATGCTGACCATCAGTATTTTTTTATTACAAGCACTGAATTGAAAGTGATACTGTTGAATGTGTTTGTAGACCAAATGCTTCAAGTCACCTGTGAAAGGTAGGTGAACATTCCTCAGTCACAAATTGCAACTTTCTAAGCAGCAGTGCAACTAAAAATGTTTTCCAAAATACTAGTTTAAGCTACAGTTACTAAGTATCAACACACCTATGAAATCTTCTTTTCTAGGTATCGCCTATATTGCTTGTCATGAGGCCAGAGTTTTAAAGACAGCTGTTTTCAGCGCCCATGTGGAAAAACCTTGTGCGTACACAAGGTTTTTCTGCATGCAGCGTATTTTTGATCTCAGAGCTGTTTGCGACCTGCTCCACAATTTGCAGCAGTTTGCAGCCATTTTGTGGCACAGCTGCATTGAAGTGTTACACCTGACTGGACCAGGCATAACATCCTAACCAGCTGTACCTGCTGCCCATGTGGCAATTAAGACTGAATGCCAGTGCATGCATTTGTTTCCACAAAGGCAGCTGCAGAGTGGGATTTAGTCCCCCAAATGGGCTGAATATCTGATCCCATGAGTGTATTTTTTAATTTTCTTGATCCTAACCATTGCTAGATAGGGGTGGGTGAAAGTGTGGTTTTCTGCCCCACAGAATTTCCGTGGAAATGAACAAACTTTCACAGACGTTTCCAAACTTCTGCTTATGGTGGAGCAGAAAACTTCCACGAATGTTATGGGCGAAATTTCACCCTAAGGACAGAAAACCACATTCTGCCGTCCATCCTTGGCCATGGTAGCTAGTGGCCCTTCCCCCCACCCACTCCAGGAATACTTATAGCCTGTCCCTGGTGGCAAGTTGTCCCTCCCCCCACCGGATCAACCACCAGCCGCTGCCGGCTTGACTTTATTTATTAGCTTTTTTTTGATTATTTTAAAACAAATACCCTATCCCACCAGGTTGCGATCCCTCCCCTACCCCATCCCTGCATGACAAAAAATGCCCTGGTGGCTAGTGGTCCATCCCCTCCACCTGCCAGCCACTGCCGAAATTGTACAGTAACCCCTCCCCTTCTCCATATTGTATTCTTTCCAAATCCCTGGTGGTCTAGTGGTAATTGAGAACAAGTAAAAGTAACCCCTTGTCCCGACCCCTCCCCATCCCCGAATCCCAGTCCCATAGCTATCCCTGGTGATCTAGTGCCCCCCATTCCCCACCCCAGCAGGTGCCTGCCTACCACCTGACTCCCACCGCCATCACAAACTCCCCCTCAGAGTGGGCAGACCAGCACAGCCCTCATCTTCCTCCATGGCCAGCCCGCCAACTGAGCTCAATGAATGAACATGTTCTTGAAAGGTGCATGCTCATTCATTAAGCTCAGTTGGTGGGCCAGCCATGGAGGAAGACGAGGACTGTGCAGCTGTGCAGGTCCATGCATTCTGAGGGGCGTTTACGATGGGGGTAGGAGCTGGGTGGTGAGCACCTGTTGGGGTTTGGGGACACTAGACCACCAGGGATAGTTATGGGACTGGGATTGGAGATGGGAAGGGGTTGGGACAAGGGGTTACTTTTACTTGTCAATTACCACTAGATCACCAGTTATTTGGAAAGAATACAATATGGAGAGGGGGGTTACTGCACAATTTTGGCAGCAGCTGGTGGGTGGAGGGAAGGGACCACTAGCCACCAGGGATACTTTTTTACATGTGGGGTAGGTGGGAGGAGGGAGTACTAGCCACCAGGGGCTTGAGGACAATCACGCCTGTGGGCTGAATTTCCGCAGAAGTTCAGGAATCAATTTCCAAACTTCTGCAGAAGCAAAAGTTAGACTGCCACTCGAATTCTGTCCACAGAATTTAATTTTCACACACCTGTATTGCCAGATCTACAATGCTATTTGTAATCTGAATTTGGCGAAAATCTTTCTTGAAAAAAAAAACCTAAATCAAACTATTTACAAAATCTATAACTTTTGATTGAACTAAACAATTATACCACCAAGTAAACTGGAAGATGCTTGGAATATTGAGAAAAGGTAGGGCCAATGTTTTTCCCAGTTTTGTTACACTGCTGCTTTAAGGCTTATTTCAGAAAAGTATCCCATCATCACACTTTGTCTAGGATTGCAATGGGTGAAGACGAGACAAGAATTGGGAAACAGTGACCCAGATGTGGCCAGGTGACCAAATTCAGAATAAACTTCATTGAATGGATTCTGGGTAGAGAAGCGTATAGTAACAAACGTGTGAGAACTGACTTGCTGAATTGGGACTGTTCACCATTGAAAATGAAAGACTCCGAAGAGACTAGAGCTGTATGGAATGTAAAATTCTGGCAGGAGAATTCAGGCAGAATTATCATTCTGATCCCATGAAACCTTTCAGATTTTGCATGAAAATTCTGCAGAAATTTACCAGAACTAGAATTTCATTTATTTGGGTTTGCTTTTAAAAGTAAAAAGACAAATAATATGTCATTTGGCAGGTCTACAGGCTCTTACACCATATACATGTGTGTCAAGTTTCAGAATCCTAGCTTTAAAAGGAGATCAGTTATACGCAACCAAACATTTAATCAAAATTAAATTTTCAATTATTTCCATCTGTTTTTAAAATTTCTTATCCACACTGAGCCAGTTTCAAGATTTAGAGTAACATACATTATGGGTATATGAACCAAGTTTTGGTCTCATTTAATTTAGTTGTTACAGACAGCCACACATTTTGCTAAAATTTAAAAAGCACTCTTGCCACAATACTCTCCCTAATGCTGCTTCTTAGATTCCCCACAATAGGTCAGGTTGTGCATCAGAAATTCTCTTCCCCCTTTCTTAACTCGCTTATTCATATATATTTAGGTAAGATTGCCTTTTGTACATAGTTGATATTGCAATGCACAGGGAAGCTAGACATGCTTGAGGCAGAGAAGCTGGACTATGACTAAGCTTAGCTTGCTTTATCCTTACTTTTTCTGCCACATATCCCTTTCCTTACCCTTCTTGTGGCTCCTTTCTTTTCGAGAACAATGAACCAACATGGATTATTAATTCATGGAGTCAAGGACTGTAACATAATTGTGATGCTAAGATATATGCTTTTTATATTTTTTAACCTATGAAGTGTATATATGGCGATTGTACATGATATTAGTGCCAAATGCTGTGATATGATTCAGATATGGAAATGTGACACTCTGTCTCTATGTGTGTGTACTGTCCAAATAAATGCCAAAAAAAGCACTCTTCAAAATGTTGCAAAATGTGTTCCCTGCCACATGTATAAGTGTACCTACTGTAGTTTCAGAGGTTTAGCTTTAATGTAAGTTGAATTATCGGTAGCCAAACATGCTGCCAAAATATACATTTCAGTTATTTCCATCTAATTTTAATACAAGTCAACCAAATGTCACCATATTTGAAACATTTAAAGAGGGACTCTGGCCAAAAGTGCTACATTGCATAATTAGAATAAGCGTACCCCCAATAAATCTCATACCACAAATTAGGTGTCTGTGTTACTTCATTTTAAAGTTATGGGCTATTTTGTAACCCTGATTTCACTACCTGTTCAAAAAGGCCAGTTTCAGTGAAAAGGTGCTGATGATGTCTCTCCTGAACTCAGTCTAGCCCTCCCTGTCAGCAAGCTTATAGGAACTGTTTCTCCAAAGCTAAAAGATCATTCTGCAGTGGTTTTCATAAGTAAAACAAGCAGCACCATTCTAAAAATAGTGCTATAGAACGTATGTGTTTCAGGTTTTGTAACAAAGTTGACAAATGTGTATTTTAATGCCTTTTTGGTGTAGTTCATTTTGCAGAGTTGCAGGATGCTGTCAGCATGCTTCCTGGCTGCTGATACCATGTGAAGTGTTACTCTGCAGTGCCTGTTTGGAAGCTGTATTGCTACAAGTGTTGCAATGTTGGTAACTGCATTGCTGTTTGTCAGCGTATGCTTTACAATAAGGTTTAATAGGGGCCTTATATGTGTTAATTCCTACTAGGGGTGGAAGTGTTAGCCCTGGTAAAACAATCATTGTAATGTGGAGTACAACGCACATGAGCCTGGATATAGCTCAAGTAACAGCTTGTCAATGAGAAAACAGGAAATGAGCTCTGCGCAACTGAGTATCCCATTCCTTCAAACTTTGATGACGAATAAAATATTGATTGATTAAAGATTGAGCTGGTTACTGCACAGAAACTCTTAGGCCATGTCCACACTATGTCTCTGTAACATTACAGAGGGCTCAAACCGTTACCTCAACGGTTTGCGTTTACACCTGTAATGTTACAGAAGGTGTTTTCGTAACTTATGAGGTGGTTTGAACAACAGTTACGAAAACAGTTGTACTCCTATGCGTTACCAGCCATAGTGTGGATGTGCGTGAGCGTAGAAGCTCCCAGCATTCCCCAGTGCAACACGAACTGCATTGTGGGATAGGGTGCAGCCGTACTGGTTACACGGCACCCACAGTGTGGATGGGCTGTAACGGTTCCAAACCATTATCAAGACTGTTTGCTGTCAGTGTGGACACACTGTAACGGTTCTGGTCTGTAACGGTTTGGAACTGTTACAGGCTGTAAGTGGTGAAGTGTGGACAGGGCCAAAGTAAGGTTTCAAAACAGCACTACCTCTCCCACCCCATTTACAGGGAGATGGAATAATTGTTTTAAAGGGCCATCCTGAGAAATCACCTCAATTGAATGATAAGTGTGAATAATCACAGCCTTTCTCCACATCAGAGATATCCAGTCTGCAAATCTCACATTAGTGAGCTGTGACTTAATATCCAGCAACCCAGGGGAAATGGATTGCAACAAAAAAGCACCAAAACCAAAAATATGAATTTGTCAACTTCGTTACAAAACCTGAAAAACACGTAGATTTTAAAGCAATGTTTATTGAATGGTGCTGCCTGTTTTACTGGAGAAAACCATTTGCACATAGTTTTTAAACTTCGGAGAAGCAGGTCCTGTAAGCTTGCTGACAGGAAGGGCTAGACTGAGTTCAGGAGATGACATCATCAGCACCTCTTCACTGAAACTGGCTTTTTTGAACACGCAGAGAATTTAGGGTTGTAAAATGATTTGTAACTTTTAAACAAAGTAACCTAGGGATCTCAATTTTGGCATGAGAGTGATTTGGGCTATGCTAATCCATATTCTGAATTTATTTGTGCCAGTAATTTGTGACAATAGTCCCTCTTTAAATTACTATATTATGTGGTCATGGAGTTTGACACATTTTACATTTCTAGCTTTAAAGGGGCCAAATTATCAGTAGTCAAACTTTCAGAAAACAGTTAATGAAATAATGCAAATTTGTAAACTGCAAATTTATAAACCCCAGAAATACTAACACTAGAGCAGGCAATACCATTAAATCTAGTAAGTTCTCAGACCATAAAAGGAGACTCTGTACTGTATGTCAGTTTTTGCTGTCCAAGTTATAAGCTGGTAAAAACTGCAAAATAACATCAGCACCTAAAAACAAATTCAATGACTTGTGAAGATTGTGGAATTTCATGGTAGTTATGTGGAAACCAGAACCAAGAAAATTTCCCAGCCATACATCTGACCTACCATGCAGAGGAAGAAAAAGGCTAGTGAGAGAAGTAGCAAGGTTTGATTTTTGGAGGACACCATTGTAAAAGCAGCAGGATAGCTGGTGAGGTATGCAGGGCCTTTATGCTAATGCTGATAAGGTGGTTTGTCTGCCTACTGTGCAGGTCAGATTAGTGTGATCCACAGTTAAGCACTGCATGTAGAGGGATTTGCTGACTCTTGTACACATTGTGATAAGCAGTACAGTTCCTGAGATCATGAGGATGTCACTTATTGAAAGAGAGATGTTTCTTAAGGGAAAAGATGTCCGGAAGGATCCAGGGGCCTGTGATGAATTACAGCGACATAAGATGAGCTAAATGTTTCTCTGTTTTGTTGAAAAGAAAGGGTATTCTTTTTTGTGTCAAGTTAGAGGGTATTCTAGGGTCAAGGGATGCCTTCATGCTCAGGATATGCTGCAGTTGTACCAAGAGGAGGGGGTACTGGTCTTGCCAAGGGACATGATGTCTGGGGGATTCAAGTTAAAAGATAGGGGTTTGGGAAGCAGCTAGTGCATGGGGTCATCATTTGCAAGAGTTAGATGCATGGTTTTGCCAAGACAAGAACAGCTGAGCCAAATAGCGCAAAAACAGCCATCCCCCCAGTTAGAGCAAGGAAGCATAGAGTTTCAATAAGTCCAGCTTGAATGCAGATTATATAAGAATCACACTTAGCAATCTGACTACCCAGAGAGCTAAATGTACTTGCAAGTACAGACTTACAGGTACTCAGAAAGATGTTGGGGAGGGGGGGAGGACATGTCTGAGGCACCAAGAAGAACGGATTCTGGCTATTCCCACAGGAGAGGTTTTTTAGGAAAAGGAGTGTGTGACTCTTTTTATGTTAATTGCGTGCATGAGCAAGAAACATATTGCAGCAGCTTTCTCCAGAAGCAGGTTGTGGAGATGTGGCACTGTTGTGGCCAATGCCCCCACAGCCTTTAAAGGCTTGGCCTGCTTCCCCCAATGCTGTGGCATGCTGCTGCTGATAATAGTTCAGCCAGCGTGACACAACATTGTAAAAATGTAGCCGCTCGCTGCAATCAGGGGCTGCCTCGTCTTTGCAGCATCAGCCATTCACTGCAATGAGGGAGTGATCTGTCATTGCAGGGCAGAACCTTGAAACACTGATATCGTTTGTGAACTTAGCGGCATCTTTCCACCGTGTTCACAAACAATATTAAACACCTCCCTGCCGAGGGGGTGCTCAATCCCTCTCGGCAGCATGTGCCTCCCCCCATTGTGTTAGTTTGCAGATGGGGGCTCCAATCCCTGTCGGCTTCAGTGGCCCAAGGTTTATGTTGCTGATAGAACCCACTCCCCATTGGCACTGTGTCTCCCAACCGCTTTTGTTGTCTGCCGACAGGAAGCCCAATCCCCGCCGGCATAATGTCACCCCCTTTGTTGTAGAAGCCGATGGGGGTGCGTAGTACCCCATTGGTCAGTTGCCCCCAAAAAAATACTCTGTTTGCATGTTGGGATCCCACCTCAGCATGCCACATGCCCCTGTAAAATCAAAAATGGTCCCACAATGTCTTTTTTTTTTTAACCGTTAAAAAAGGAAATGGTCTCGCGGCAGTCTCCCTGCCCCACAACCCGCACCCACCCACTGCGCACCCTGCCTCCCCACACCACCCCCTCATCCCATACTTACCTCCGGAGTCTGGCGCAATGATCTTCGGTGGACCAGGAACACATCTGCACTCTTCAAAGCCAACCGTGAACTGAGGAAATGCTGGTAAGCTGTATAATGGAATAAATAATGTTTTTTCAACTTTGATGCATATCTCAGGCATTTTTTGGAATTTTGGCACCAAATTTTCAACATGGGTTTTTTGGGACCCCTCCTCATGAATTCTGGCACTGTCATGGAGCGTGTACGGCCGATTGGTCCCTGGACAAAATGTCGCGGTCAAAATCACGCAGACATTTCGTCGTGGGGACAAATAAAAGCTGAACATTCGGTCATCGACATAACTCGTAGGTAGGTGAAGAAGTCGCGGTACAAATATGGAAACTGGACAAATAGTTGCAGAACCGACTTACCCCAGAAATCAGCTGGGCTATCCCCAAACAGTGCAGCTTACCTGCCCTTGCCCAGGAACTGGAACTCCAGGATGCCCACACACAAATCAGCCAGACTACCCCCAACAGTGCAGCTTACATGCCCTTGCGGTATACAGTGAAGTACAGTAAATACAAGTGGCTCCAGGATGCTCACGCCTAAATCAGCCGGACTACCCCCAACAGTGCAGCTTACATGCCCTTGCGGTATACGGTGAAAATAGCTGCTAAAATAGCGCGGAACTGCCATCTGGTGTTCCTTGTTTGCAAACAAATAAATATCCTGCCTGCCCCCTCTCCCTTTTTACCACTCACTTTTTACTTTTATTAATGAGACTGAGAGGTGTGCAGCTTACCTACCCTTGCCCAGGACCGGAGCTCCAGGATGCCACCGCAGAAATCAGATGGACTACCCCCCCAACAATGCCGCTTACCTACCCTTGCCCAGGACCGCAGCTCCAGGATGCCGCTGCAGACTCAAGCAGGTACTGATTTTAGCAGGGGACCACATTTAATTTGACACATTTTCCACTCACATAACACAGTATCAGGTATTCTGTTAATATTGCCGCCGTACATCGGAGGACAAAATGTTGCGGGTATCTGGTTGCGGTGGCTGCATTATGTCCGCTAACTGTTTTACCAGTGACAAGTTGACATTTCGACGAAATCGGCGCTACAGTTTGACCGCGACCAATTACACCGCGACGAATCGACCGTATGCTGTCATGGAGTTATTTGGTCCAGAAAAGTGATTTCGTGGTCACTGCATGGAATCTCCTTTCAGGACCAATTAATGAAACAACAGTGCCAGTGTTCATGAGGTGGGCTCTCAGAAAGCCTGTTCTGCAAATTTGGTGGGAAAATTAAAAAAAAAATGACTGTTTTATGAGTGCTACACACGCTCGTAACTTTGCGAATTTTAATATTTTCACCCCTAATTTTCAACATTGGCATTTTTCCAGACCTTCTTGTGAACAGTATAGCTGTCATTTTCCACACCCTGGCCGAAACGTGTTTTGCTTGCTTCGGCGCCAGAATAACGCCAATTCGGTGTAGAAATCAGTGATTCAGGACAGATTAAGAAAATGACAGTGGCACTGTTCATGAGCAGAGGTCCTAAAATACCTATGTTGAAAATTTGGTGATGATACTCCATAAAATGACTGTGTTACAAGCGTGCAATGCGTAGTTTGCACGCACACTCTTAACTTCACGAACTAATGATATTTTCACTCCAGATTTTCAACATTGCCATTCTTCTGCACCTCCCTATGAACAGTACAGCTGTCATTTTTCACATCCTGGCTGAAATGTATTTTCGCAATTCCGGCACACAATAGCGTTGTCACTGTGGGAAATCCATGTTAGGGACACATTATGAAAATGACAGTGACACTGTTCATTAGCAGAGGTCCTAAAATGCCTATGTTGAAAATCTGGTGATGAAAGTCCATAAAATGAGTGTGTTACGAAAGTGCATTGCACAGTTTCCACGCACACGCGTACCTTTGCAACTTTGCAATATTTTCACTTCAGATTTTCTGCATTGCCATTTTGCCATACCTCCTTATGAACAGTGCAGCTGTCATTTTTCACATCCTGGCCGAAATATGTTTTCACTCTGCTGGTGCACAATAGTGCTGTTGCTGTGGGAAATCAGTGTTCGGGACACATTAAGAAAATCACCCTGACACTGTTCAGGAGCAGAGGTCCTAAAATGCCTATGTTGAAAATTTTGTGATGAAACTCCATAAAATGACTGTGTTATGAGTGTGTGTTGTGCAGGTTCCACGCACCCTTGTAAGTTTGCAAATCAGTAATATTTTCACGCCAGATTTTCAACACTGGCATTTGTTCACAGCTCCTTATGAACAGCACAGCTGTCATTTTTCACATCCTGGCCGAAATGTGTTTCTGCACTTCCGGCACAGAATACCGCAGTCGCTGTCGGAAATCAGTGTTTGGGACAGATTAGGATTGAGCGACTGGGGAAGGGGGGAGTGACCGAGCTCAACTGAGCTCTGTCAGAACTGCTGCGGATTTCTTTATGGGCAGGAAAAAGCAACAACACAGGCAGGAGCCCAGTACAAAAGGGCAGCCTGCAGTGCCAGGAGACATAGAACGAGCGAGTGAGGGAGGTGGAGTGTGCGAGCTCAACGGAGCTGTATCGTGACTGCTGCGGATTTCTTTGTGGGCAGAAAGGGGTGGCAATGCAGGCAGGAACCCAGTACAGAAGGGCAGCCTGCAGCGCCAGCAGAAATGCAATGAGTGAGTGAGACAGGGGGAGTGAGTGAGGCCAACAGAGCTCTGTCGGGCCTGCTGCAGATTTCTTTATGGGCAGAAAAAGATGCCAACAGAGGCAGGAGCCCAGTACAAAAGGGCAGCCTGCAGCACCAGGAGAAACAGAATGAATGAATGAGATAGGGGAAGTGAGCGACTTCAATGGAGCTCTGTTGGGACAGCTGCAGATTTCTTTGTGGGCAGGAAAAGGTGCCAACACAGGCAGGAGCCCAGTACAAAAGGGAAGCCTGTAGTGCCGAGAGAAACAGAATGAGCGAGCGAGTAAGGGGGAGTGAGCGAGCTCAACAGAGCTGTGTTGGGATGGCTGCAGATGTCTTTGTGGGCAGAAAAAGCCACCAACACAGGCAGGAACCAAGTACAAAAGGGCAGCCTGCAGCAGCGGGAGAAACAGAACGAACGAGTGAGAGAGGGGGAGTGAGTGAGCGAGCTCAATGGAGCTCTATCGTGACTGCTGCAGATTTCTTATTTATTTATTTCAATCTAGGATTACAATACCTTTGAGCCGAGGCTCTTTTACAAAGGTTCCACATCAGCATGTGCAACAGTCATCATTTTTAGTTACAAACATATAATCATTGACTTACAGACATGTAATAACCAGTACAAAGACTTGAGCTATGAGCAAGATAAGGGAAGGGGGTGGGGGAAGAGAGAGTAGGAGATTGGGGGAAGGAGGTGCATGGGTAAGGGGGAGTATGAAAGGTGGTTGGGGGCAGGGGCAGGAGTGAAGATACGGGGAGGAGGTGGACGAGGGTGGCAGACAGTGCAGCCAGGGGGCCTTGTTGATAGAATATGACAGATAAGGTGCTAGGGGTGCAAAGACTGATTGTAAGTGCTGGGTGCTGGGTGCTGGGGCATGTGCAGCTGGAACGGTGGAAATGTTAAGATGGGCAATTGCAGGATACAAGCAGTGAGAGGTGCAGCTTGGACTTGAAGAGGCTGAGTGTTGGAGTGGTCACTATGTCGCTGCCAAGAGAGTTGAGCCAGTTGGATGCCTGATAGGTGAATGATCTTTGTCCTTGGGTTGTGTGACATCATGGGATATGTAGTAGATGGGAATTGGATCTTCTTGCAGTGGCGTTCCTGTGTCTAGGCTTAAGGAGGGCACAGACACCAGGTGGGGCAAGCCCCATTATAATTTTCTTGGCTGTGATGCAGGTTTGTGGGCAGAAAAGGACGGCAATGCAGGCAGAAGCCCAGTACAAAAGGGCAGCCTACAGCACTGGCAGAAATGGAATGAGCGAGTGAGACAAGGGGAGTGAGTGAGACCAATGGAGCTCTGTCAGAACTGCTGCAGATTTCTTTGTGGGCAGAAAAAAATGCCAACAGATGCAGAAGCCCAGTACAAAAGGGCAGCCTCCAGCACCAGGAGAAACAGAATGAGCAAGTGAGACAGGGGAGTGAGCGACTTCAACGGAGCTCTGTTGGGACAGTTGCAGATTTCTTTGTGGACAGGAAAAGGTGCCAATGCAGGCAGGAGCCCAGTACAAAAGGGAAGCCTGTAGTGCTGGGAGAAACAGAATGAGCGAGCGAGAAAGGGGGAGTGAGCGAGCTCAACAGAGCTGTGTTGGGATGGCTGCAGATGTCTTTGTGGGCAGAAAAAGCCACCAACACAGGCAGGAACCAAGTACAAAAGGGCAGCCTGCAGCAGCGGGAGAAACAGAACGAACGAGTGAGAGAGGGGGAGTGAGCAACCTCAACAGAGGTCTATCGTGATAGCTGTGGATTTCTTTGTGGGCAGGAAAAGGCGGCAATGCAGGCAGGAGCCCAGTACAAAAGGCCAGCTTGCAGCCCCAGCAGAAATGGAACAAGTGAGTGAGAGAGGGGGAGTGAGCGACCTCAGCAGAGCTGTGTCAGGGCTGCTGCACATGTCTTTGTGGGCAGACAAAGCTGCCAATGCAGGCAGGAACCCAGTCCAAAAGCGTAGCCTGCAACAGCAGGAGACACAGAATGAGTGAGTGAGGGAGGGGGAGTGAGTGAGTTCAACGGAGCTCTGTTGGGACTGCTGCAGATTTCTTTGTGGGCAGAAAAAGGCAACAATGCACACAGGGGCCCAGTACAAAAGGGCAGCCTGCAGCGCCAACAGAAATGGAATGAGCGAGTGAGAGAGGGGGAGTGAGCGAGCTCAACAGAGCTCTGTTGGGACTGCTGCAGATTTCTTTGTGGACAGAAAAAGGCACCAATGGAGGCAGGACCACTACAAAATGGCAACCTGCAGTGCCAGGAGAAACAGAATGAGCGAGTGAGACAGGCAGAGTGAACGACCTCAACAGAGCTCTGTCGGGACAGCTGCGGATTTCTTTGTGGGCAGAAAAAGGTGCCAATGCAGGCAGAAGTCCAGTACAAAAGGGCAGCCTGCAGTGCCTGGAGAAACACAATGAGTGAGTGAGAGAGGGGGAGTGAGCAAGCTCAACAAACCTCTACCGTGACTGCTACGGTTTGCTTTGTGGGCAGAAAAAGGTGGCAACACAGGCAGGGGCCCAGTACAAAAGGCCAGCCTACAGTGCCAGTAGAAACAGAACGAGTGAGAGAGGGGGAGTGAGCTAGCTCAATGGACCTTTGTTAGGACTGCTGCAGATTTCTTTGTGGGCAGAAAAAGCCGCCAACAGAGGTGGCAGCCCAGTACAAAAGGGCAGCCTGCAGCACCTACATAAACAGAATGAGTGAGTGAGAGAGGGGGAGTGACCCATCTCAAAAGAGCTCTGTCGGGACAGCTGCAGATTTCTTTGTGGGCAGAAAAACGAGCCAATGCAGGCAGGAGCCCAATAGAAAAGAGCAGCCTGCAGCACCGGGAGAAACAGAAAGAGCAAGTGACACGGGGCAGTAAGCGAGCTCAACGGACCAAAGCAATCAACATTTGACATTGAAAAATGCTTGTCAATGGATTGCATCACCGCAAAGAACAGTGAAGATATCAGGGGTACCAGTAGTTTCACTGAAAAAACCTGGAGAAAGAAAAGGGGGAGGACAGAAGTCACCCAAGGAGGAAACATAGCACTGCAGACAGCTCACCTCAGCTTATCAGATGAAGTGGTGATATGTGCTTTGCAAATGTTAAATTCCACAAGAGAAATTTTGGAGGCATTACCTATTGTGCTACCACAGATATTTTTGAAAATCTTACCAATAATTATTCTTTGCATTTTCACTTTACATATAATGCTGCTAAACCATTTTTTCCAGTTTTGTTAGATACCAGGATACACTGATACTAGATACACATTAAACAGGTTAGGTCTGCATCTACAAGAGTAGAGAAGTTACAAACATCCACATGTTTAAGATGTTTTCACATTTCCAAATAATTACATGGCAGAATTTTGAACCCCTGTAACTTGAGCTCCATGAAGTCACAGCCCAGCATGTGATACCAAGTGATCACAGTAAACGTTTAGCAGGCTCAGATGGAAATGTGTAACAGGATGGAACCTATTGTCTCTAAATGAGGACTGTGCACATCATGCATGATATGATTTATTGCTTTACCTGGTGGGTTGAATAGCATACTTTTTGGCTTTATCCAGTCTGTTTAATTTGTACAGCACAAAACTAGCTCACTTCCTACAAATAATAAGATTAGTCATCATCATCATCATTTTTGTTAAAAGCGATATTGTTAGCACAATCAGAAGGGCCGTGAGCAACAGAAGCGTGACTATGTAGCTGGCACTCTCTGATTTGCCCAACTCATAATGGATAGTAATTTCACAATCCTGCTTTAAATTCAAGCAAGTGATTTCTCAGAATAAATCTGATGTTTGAGCAGTATCCTCCAGTGGGACACACGGATATGCTTTGAAGCTCTGAGGTGACAAATTCAGGGGTAATGCAAGGAGGCTAACTGCCCGCATAGTTGCACCTACCCGGAACTGAGACTCACAGCGTCTGATTTAGGGAGCAGCAGTGTAAGGATGAACTTCCTTTCCTAGATATTAGTGAACTTACTGAACAGCCTACCATCAGAAACAGGTGACAGGAAGGTAGCACAAGGCCTGCAAAAGTAATTTAGGATATAGTTCTGTTTACTAAAGGTATCTCGGGATACCCTGGATAGTAGAGTGAGGAGGAAAACCCCTATAACCTGGTGCACACTGAGGAAGCAAGGCTTCTTCATCCCTTATTAAATGGGTGTGTATTGGGTAGAATGTATAGAGAAACTTTTGGGAGTATTTAAATGTTGCAATAACCAGGGCCATGGTGCCAAAGGATGGGGGAGTGCCCCGGCATGCTGGTGAGCCAGGTCTACGCCCTAAACCCAGGACGTCAGGAACAGAGAGCAGCGGGGAGAATTTGGAGTGTCCTTTCCATGGCTTTTTCCTGGGAGGGTTCCAAATTCACCACTCTACAGTGGCTCCTGGGGGTGGTGTGGTGGAGGTGCTTTTTATGGCATGGGTGACCAGGCGGCATCAGGTCCACCCCCCCAAGTCAGCTGAAGCAGGTCAAGAGACTGAAGGAAGGGCAGGGAGAAAAGGTGGCAGTAGTACACAGGTATGCCAGATGATGGACCCCAGGTTCTGCCACAGCAATGGGCACCCCAGAGTGCCAGCATATGTGCCCGATAGTTATCATCCAGTAAGTGTTCTCCCCTACAGGTCACAGGGAGGCTCCTGGCAGGGACAAACCAGCACACCAAACGAAAGCCAAGTACAATTCAGGAGCCACTCTTCCGTGATGACTTGAGGGGGCTCCTGGGAGGAACAAGCCAGCATGAGGACATATGGCTACAGGTCTGGGTTGCTCTCCACGTAAGCAGTGAGGGGTGAATCTGGCAGTTAGCGGGGCTGGCATTGGGGCCTGAAGGAGTGGGATGCCAGTGGGCATGGTGGGGAATAAAATAGGCAAACTATAACTGTAATCAGAGCATGTGAATTGACATGCATCATGCAATAAGAAATTCAGAGCAGTACGAGACAAGAAACTAGAATCTCAGTTAACACAACCTTAGGTGGAACATAAAACAAATCCCCTACCTCAAGGGACACATGGAGTTTTAGGTCAATTCCCAGCTGAACAATTTAATCAAAAATAATACATTTAAAACAAGGAAGACATAAACGAAAATAATGGTCAACCTACTGGCTACTGGCTAATAGACTAAATATACATACTCATAGTGAACAGGTCTAAAAGCAAGGCAGAACAATACTTGATATCTTAAAGGAGAACCACACTGAACTAACTGCAAGTCGTTTTCCCAGTAGAAGCTGCTCTTTATGTACTAATCAATTCTGTGATTGTTTCATCAATACAGGCCTTTTAGTAACCACAGTAGATGTTTTTGATTTACACTCAAGTGGGAAGACCCTTTTTAGAACTGTATGATGTAGTTTATGTCCCTCAAAACCAGAGTTCTGCAGTAACCCACTGGGTATCCAGTGATAATAACTATTATTAGAGAGTGACCGAGAAAACAGCTCATGAATAATATTGAAAGTCAGAAGGATAAACTGTGAAGGAGGAGGAATGCTGCCCTACTGCTATTTTGCAATTCACAGAAATGTCAAAATAGCGACTTCTCAGAATAGCGTATTGCATAATAGTGACTGGGGTAAAACAGCTACTCTAAAAACAGTGACTGTGCAAGGTGAATACCAGAATAGCGACTACATGTGGGTGCGCGTGCACACCACGCACAGCTGCGCGAACACAGCAAAGCACTGCAAGCTGAGAGACCACATTGCCCAGCTCATAAGTATCTCATGAAGCCCCCAACCCCGCATACCCGTAAGCACCCTGGGGACATCGAGACACCTAGCAGTGGCAAACCTCCACCACACCACAAGGTGGCGGCCGGACACCCGGAGGCCACCTGGAGGCCATCCAGCAGCAGCAGCAGCAGCTCTCAGGAAGGGAGCGTACACAGGAATGTGGCAGCCCATGCAGGACAGACCACCACCCCCCAAACAACAGTGGATACAGGACCTATTGGCAGCCTGGAACATGGCCAGCAGCACCCTCACCGCCAACCCGCCATTGTGGCTCAGGCTGATAGGTACATGCAGCAATGCAGTGCTGGGTCAGGTATGTACTGGGGTTTGAATCCCTGCTGCAGCACACCATAGAAACATAGAAACACAGAATTTGACGGCAGATAAGGACCGCTTGGCCCACCTAGTTTGCCCATTTTCCTACCCAACAGATAAGCTGCAGATCCTAATTAACCAACTGCTTACTTCCTTCTACCCCCACTAGGACTGCCTTATGTCTGTCCCATGCATTCTTGAATTCCCCCACTGTTCTTGACTCCACGACCACCTCAGGGAGGCTGTTCCATGAATACACAACCCTCTCTGTGAAAAAAATACTTCCTCACATTACCTCTGAGCCGTCCCCCCTCTATCTTCAAATTGTGCCCCCTTGTTCTTGCACATCTCTTTTTCTGAAAGATGCCACCCTCTTGGACTTTGTTGATTCCCTTGAGGTACTTGAAAGTTTCTATCATGTCCCCTCTCTCCCTCCTGTCTTCAAGAGTATACAGTACATATTAAGCTCCTTTAGTCTTTCTTCATATGTCTTCTGGTGCAGACCCTGCACCATTTTGGTTGCCCTCCTCTGGACAGCCTCCACTCTATGTCTTTGCAGAGATGGGGTCTCCAGAACTGAACACTACTCCAGAATGGGTCTCACCAGCTGTCTGTATAGAGGGATAACAACTTCCTGTTTTCCACTATTGATGCCTCTCCCTATGCATCCCAGTATCCTCCCAGCCTTCCTTACTGCCTTCTCACATTGCTTGCCCACCTTTAGGTCATCTGATATAATTACCCCTAAGTCCCTTTCCATTTTTACTGTTGTCAGTATCTCACCCCCCATTGTGTACTCTTGCCTTGGGTTTTTGTTTCCCAGGTGCATTACCTTGCACTTCTTTGCATTGAATCTGAGCTGCCATACATTTGACCATTCCTCCAACCTTGCCAAGTCCCTTCTCATCCTTTCCACTCCATCTGGTGTATCAACACTGTTGCAGATCTTTGTGTCATCTGCAGAGACATACTTTTCCTTCCAGTTTCTCTGCAATGTCTCTTATAAAGACATTAAAAAGGACCGGTCCCAGTACTGAACCCTGCGGTAGCCCACTAGTAGCCCTTCTTTCTTCACTGTGGACTCCATTTACTACTACCCTTTGCTTCACATGCTGAAGCACAACATGGAATAAGCAGCACAGCAGTTTGAGTAATGGGGAAGGGGAGGAGAAAAACACCACAACGGTTGCCAGTGTACTCATCCGTGTCCTTTGATGGATCCATTACCCAGGTAAACTGGGATGTTCCAGCACTCAACCCAATGCTGCTGATGGAACAATTCCCCTCCTCATGCAGGTGGGGAGTAGTGGGAGACAGGAAACCTTTTTATTCCTGTTTGGTGTTGTGCACGGGCATGGCCACATATGGAAGAACTCAATGTGTGGCTATAAGAGGGACACGATGTGGAAGAACAACCATCTGCAAAGACAGCGAAATGCTGATGGAGCTGGAATTGCCAACTTTTCTTATGAGCCAGAACAGGAAACCCTTGCTCAGCCTCTCTGGTCACCTGTACCACACAGACAAAGAAGTGAAAGGCAAGATATACTCGAGGTGCACCCAGTGCCACAAGTATGACTGTACTGCCTGCATACACACTGTGGTAGACCATGTGGTACATAGGGGGCACCCCCACAATCATCTGCCCGACATCGGGGAGATAGGTGTCAGGGCAGTGGTGGGAAACGTCAGTGAGAGCGCCCACTCCAGCTTGGAGAGCACCTCCTAGTAGTGGTGCAGTGCACCTCGGGGGTGCCGGACACCATAGCTGGCAGGCTGCCAGCAGCACCTCTGCTGAAACGCACCATGCAGCATGTGTGGCAGGTGGCAAAGGGCAGTCCAGCAACACCTGCAAGCATGGCAGAACTGACCACCTCACCAGAATATGCTTCCATGGGACAGGGGGATCTGTTCCTCCTGCATTAAAGTGGGTCATCCAGTGACAGGTTGCTGGTGTTCTCCACACAATGGTCCCTGTGCTTCCTCAGGGACAGCAGAGACTAGTTCCTGGATGTCACATTCCACACAACACCGCCACTTTTCAGGCAACTATACACCATCCATGGCATCCACTTGGAGGTTGTCATGCTCATGGTGCACATCCTGATGTGCACCCGCAGGGAGCAGATATACGTGCGTGTGTTCTCCGAGGTCCGGCAGCATTTGGGGGATGTGCAACCAAGGACAGCCCTCATGGACTTTGAGAGGGCAGCATGGTGAGCAATCAGCACAGTGTTTGCTGGGGTGGTCATCAGGGGCTGCTTTTTTTCATTTCTGCCAGATGGTGTGGCAGAGAATACAGCAGTCCACTGAGGTGCTTGCCTGCTATACTGCAGAGGAGTTTTCCCTCCAGGTGCAGACGTTGATGTCCTTGGCATTCGTGCCAGTAGCAGCCATGGTCCGTGTGTATGGTGACACCATGTTCTACCAGGACCATGAGGCCATGCTGCAGCCCATCCTCAACTATGTTGAGGATACCTGGATCGGTAGGCCCATCGGTTGGTCTGGTAGGTGGCACCCCACATACCAGCTCGAGGACTGGAATATGTATGAGGCCATCCATGCTGGCCTCACATGGACCAATAATGAAGTGGAGGGCTGGCACAGGGTCTTCAGGACACAGATGGGTGTCAGCCATCGTACCATTTGGAGGTTCCTGGACTGTCGCTGGGAGGAAAAGTGCATCAGTGAGCTGCGTATGGAGCAGCTTGTCTCCAGGGCAGACACTGCAGTCAAGCGTGGGCAGTACAAAGTCCTCACACGCTGGATTGAGACCATCGTTGGGGAGTATTGGGAGTACAGCTATCGGGCCTGGCCTACAACTTTCAGCTCCAGTTGTAGTCAGCCACCACCCCTGCCCCTGCACCCTCCTCTCTGCTACTGCGTGTCACCAGCCCCTGTACCCTGTGTCTGCCTGTGGTGCCTGCCCTACCACCTTGCTGCTCCCTGCTGCTGGGCACCACTCCATCTCCTGGTCTCAGCCTACTGCCTGCTATGCTGTCCCATCTCCAGACTGCCTTGCCACCTTGCTGCTCCCTGCAGCTGCCTACTACACCTTCTCTGGGTGCCAGCCTGCTGCCTGTTGTGCTGGCCCATCTCAGGACTGCCTTGCCTTCTTGCCATACCATGCACATTCCCATTCATCCCCCCAGTTTTTGATTGCCTGCTGCAGCCTCCCTTCTGTGTTCCCTGGAGTGCTCCACCGCCTGTGTCATTTCAGTCCCCTTGGCACCATTCAGCACGTCCTGACCCTCACGGCTTTGTCCCCCACACCATCCCATTTTCTGCACCAGTACCTGTCCTCCTGTTTGCATCCGTGTTGCATTGATGGTGGTGTTGCTGAGGTTTTTTTTTCACACCGGTCGTTCGCTATTTTGACAGTCGCCTAACTTTACCGGTGTCTGTCTTTTGGTTCACCGTTCTGCCTGTACCCATATGCAGGTCGCTGTTCCCACATTGCTATTATCACTTAGAACCAGAACACAGTTGAACTGTAACAATAATGTAAGGACTTAACAAGGACATTAACTACACCATGCAGTTCTAAAACTGTCATTATCACAAGCATGTAAATCAGAAACACCCAATAATTTAACTAAACAGCATGTATAGATAGAACAATAGGAGAATGTGAACCAGTGCTTATAAAACAGCTTTTACTGGACAAATGACTTGCAGATCTAACACAGTTCTTTCAAAACATATCCCCTAGCCAGCTCTGCAGCCATTCAGTAAATTAACATCCTGGCATGCTGGGGACCCTGATTCACATCACAAGCCAGACAGACCAGGAACACATGCTAGCTAGGAGGATTGCAGTACATCCCATGGATCTGCTCATTCTGGGGACACTGGAACATGGCATGCTGCTGCAGTTGCAAATCCTGGTGGAGGTGAGGTGGAGGTCCCCTAGGTAACATGGGTAACCACGCACTGCAAAAACCCCCATTACATTATTGCGTGCATGCACAGAAGGTAAGTGAGACCACTGAAAAGGGAAGCAATACCATGTGATATCCCATCTAGAGCCCCTCCCATGTCGCCTCACCCTCAAGTGGGCTGACTGTACCTGCTCTAGTCATTTGTTCAATAACCAGCAACTGCTTACTCTCTGTTAGCAGCAGGAAAGACCCCTAGAATGGACACACAAGCATCTGAGAATTAGTGGAGGACCCAGAGGAGTAGGAGGTAACATCTGGCAGTGCAGGGTGAGTACAGCTTGCTATGATGGATCTCTTTGGTGGAGCCTAAAGGAATGGAATGTTAGGGGCAGGAGCTGAAGAATAAAAAGTTTATGCAATCAAAAACAGATCACAGACCTTTTTGTAGCATTTTATGAGATCCTCTAGTCAGATGGGGAAGAAAAATGAGGGAAAAACATAAACACATTCTCATAAGCATTCGACTCTTCTAAGGTTTTGAAAAGTAATAAAGCCCAAACTGCCCTCTTGTATCATTGAAAGGGGATTCAGGACATCGTTAAAAAAATTAAAATATTCTATTCCTTGTAATATATGAGTAGGTGGTCAAAAAACATTTTAAATGCGAAAAACAGCCAAGTTTGAAAAAAAAAAATCACCTGTAGAATTATGTGATATCTAAAAGGAATAAGTTAAAAAAGTGCCATTCATCTGATTGCGTGCTACAGTACCTTACCAGGAACAAAAAAAAACCATTTACACTGGGAGATGCTTTGACAGCACATTGTTCAGGTATCGTTTCACATCCATATGATTATTGTAACTTGTACTCTGTCTATATTTAGATTGGAATAACTACTAATACCTGTTTTTGATATATATATATATATAGTTTTTGTTGACTGGGAAAGGAGGACTACACAATTCTGCCTATATTCAGCCTTGTCCCTTGGGGTGGGGGATACAGATGGATGCCAACTGACTTTGAACCCAATTAAGCTGTTAATGGTATTTTTAGTGAATGGGGGAAATGTGGCCAGGACACCGGGGAAATGCCTCTACTCTGTGGTAGGGTTGCTGTGTCACTCTGGTCAGCAAAATGGCCGACAGTTGTGTAGAGGTCAGTGGAGGTGGAGGTGGAGGTTCAGAAGCCGAGAGCTCCAAGAATAATGCAATACCTTTCTGTAGTTCCATGGAAATACCCAAAGCAAATTAAGTAGTTGATATTCCAGTGGAGATTGCTACAGAGATTGAAGACGTTGATATGGAGGACTGTGCTCAAGGTAAAGAAAAAAAAATACCCTTAATGCCAACAGCAGTTCCAGCTACTATGGAGGAGACAGAGGTGAGATCTCCAGTTGAGAGAGCAGCATTTAAGATGAGGCTGTTGCAGCAGCTGCAAAAGGAGAATGCGAAGATGCAAACGGAGGTTAACGTTATGAAACAAAACCAAAGAGAGCAGTGGGAGGTAGCAGAGGATGAAATGCTGCATCATAGTTCTGACTTGGTGACCTGAAAGAGCTCTTCAAGCCATGGGATGGACTCTGGCACCTGATGGTAAAAAGTGGCTCCCAGGAGTGCCCTCGACCACAACAGAGATACACAACCTGTCGGTGGAAGATACAGTGCACATTACCGAAACAAAGGCTGCAGACTCCAGTGGCTAAAAAACAAGGCATGGCAGCCCAGGCACAACTGCAAACAGCAGTTGCTAAGTCTGAGGATACACCAGACAGAAACGAAGACACAGGGCAAGATGCTCAAAATACAGGTACCACCTCTGAAATTATTACAAAAGTTAAAATCATTGCTTTAGAAACAGCACAGACTGAGACTGAAAATAAGGCTGGTAACCAAGCACAGGGACCAGAGACTTTACCAGATAATATCAAGGGAGAGTCTGAGGACATGAAGATAATGCACTGCAGCCAACACCCTCTACTTCCTGGGCTGATGCTGTGAAAAATGCTACTACTGTAAATGAAGAGCTGACTACTTTGGCAGAGCCTAGACAGGGGTCGGGAACAGCACCCCAACCCCCAAAGCAAACACCTCCAGACCACAAATAAATCCTAGATCCAGGATGGCCAATTTGTTTCCTAACTTGGGTAAACCTTGGTCAAGGAGCAATGCAGTACTCCTAAAGTACAAAGGTGGTTTAGACCTTCCCCCTGTTAGAGTGTACAGTATGTGGCGAGAAAACTACTGAAAGAATCTATGCAGTTTTTAGCAGCCGATATCTTTGCACTAATTCATATATCAGGAGATATGACTTTTGATGTTAGCTTCAATACCCCAGTGCAACTGGAAAAAATTCGCACAAAATATGCATACTTAATGGACTCAGCTCTATGGGTACCATTTATTGCTATCCCCTCATTTGTCCTGCAGTTAAAACTATCGCTATCATATTCAGAAATGAAAATGTGCATGCTTCTGATATATTGTACTGGATAAAACAAAAAGCAAATGTGTTGGACAGACCAGTACCCATAATGGACAGTGAAAATATATGGACTGGAGGGTGGAAAATTAAAATAAAATTGCATATGACTGAAGAAGGCTCAGTTCATGTCCCTAGCTGCTTTTATTTAGGTTTGGACTGAGGTTTCTGTTTTAACCTGGCCAACCTAAAACATGCCATAGGTGCAGCTCCTTTAATCATTTGAATAATGCTTGTGATGTGCTAGTGTGTAAGTTTTGTCTGCAAACAGGACATGCCAGTAATTGCTGTAGAAATCCACCAAAATGCAATCTATGTGGATAACTGGGACATCTCTTTTTACAGTACCATGAGCTGTTCACAACAAAGAATCAGTCTGGAACCAAGAGAATATTGTTCATGTAGCTCAGAAAAAAACACAAATACACTGTCCCTAAGTAAGATAAGTATACCAGAGATGATAGAAGCCCAGAAAGGTATTAACCCAGAGGACACTGTAGAGACTCTCACAGACAATTCTACTTACCCTCCTGAAACCACACCAGTTGAGGGGAAACAAAGCATGGATGGAGTAGAAAGCAGGGAACATGAGGAACCTGTAGTGGAGTTACATCGGGTAGCAGCTGCCCCCCACCCCTCAACGAGTATCAAGCTGTGCGAGGCAAAAGAAGATCAACGAGAAATATTTCCAAGTCAAAACTTCCAAAAACAGAGTCAATTATAAACATTAACAAATATATAGTTTTGCAAGACAATTCAGTCAAGGAAGAGGAAGATTCAGAAACTTCGTCTGTGGCCTCTTCACAAAAATATACCTCTGACGTGAAGGAGAACTCATGAATAAATTGAAAGTGAAGAAGAAAAAGAGGAAAAAAAGCTTGAGTGGATACTTTTTCAGGACAACACTGTTATTAAATGGCCAAATCTGCTGGGGACAATTTAAAAATAATTTCACTAAATGTCAATAGTATAAAAAAATACAAAAGGCGCTGTATCACTTTTCAAGCCTTGTTTGAATCCCATACTTCCATTTGTTTATTACAGGATACCAGATTGTGGTCAGAAGCTGAAAGTTATTAGCCACAAAAATCCTGGTCGTGGAGCTCCACAGTTTGGTCATTAGGAGATGAAGTATGTTCAGGGGTAGGGGTCTTATTTCATGGACAGGTTAAAATTAAAAAAAAAATATGGATATAGACCCAGGAAGAGCTTTATTTTTGGATATACAAATTCAGAATCAAGACATTAGAGTAGAGGTAGTGTATGCACCCCAAACAAAAAAATCAAGAAAGCTCATCCAGCCATATTTATACACCAACCATAAGATGATACTGGGTGGAGATTTTAACTGTCCATTAGAATTAGCAGATAAAACAGGACTAACATCTAAACTATATTGTGATACTAATGTTTTAAAACAAATTTTGGCAACGGCAGAATTAAAAGATGCTTATAGACAGATAAGAGACAAAGGGGGCCATACTTACCATTGAGGCAATCTTTTGTCAAGAATCTATTATGTATTTGTTTCCAAACACTGGCAGGTAAAAAAAACGCAGATACAATTACCAATGCTACATCAGACCATATGGAAGTTCACATTACTTTAGGTCAGTTGGGGAAAAATAATGTGGGCCAGGGTACTAGAGAATCAACAATCACATGTTGACTCATCCTACAGTAGTGAGTAAAACCACTGAACATTTACAAGCCAGGATCACATTAGTTGCCTGATATGACACCTTGGGAGAATGGTGGATAGATACAAAAAAAGTGATTTAGCAATTATATCAAAAGTGGAGACAGCAGCAGGGAAATTCAGCATATTTTTAATTTTGAAAATTATGAAAACAGCTGTATAAACTAATTTCTATTCAGAATATAGAACATACCGACTATTCCATGCAAATTCAACAATTAAAAAATTAAATGAAAATCTATCTCTATGACAGAGCTAAGTCCTTACAGATGGAACAATCAGTAGGAACACAAGGGACTAGAAACTCCCTGGATATTTTTAAGGATTATCCAACTACAATACAGAATAGGGAATGGGAAGTGGTAAGAGATATCTTTGGGACCATACACACAGACTTTGATAAAATAATGGAAGTAATTTCAGAACACTTACTCACTTCATTTGGTACCCCTGTGCATATTACTGGGAATACACAAGATTTCTTAGCAGATCTTCATATAGACACACCAGCTCAAGAAGAATTGGCTATTTTAATAGAAACATAGAATTTGACAGCAGATAAGGACTGCTTGGCCCACCCAGACTGCCCATTTCCCTACCTAATGGATAAGCTGCAGATCCTAGTTAACCAACAGCCTACTTCTTCCTACTCCCACCCCTAGAATTGCCTTACGACTGTCCCATGCATGCTTGAATTCCACCACTGTTTTTGACTCCACAACCTCCTCTGGAAAGCCATTTCATGCATCCACAACCCTCTCTGTGAAAAAATACTTCCTTACATTACCTCTGAGCCACCCCCCCATCTTCAAACTGTGCCCCTTGTTCTTGCACACCTCTTTTTCTGAAAGATGCTACCCTCTTGGACTTTATTGATTCTCTTGAGGTACTTGAACATTTCTATCATGTCCCCCCTCTCCCTCCTTTCCTTGAGGCTTTACATATTAAGCTCCTTAAGTCTCTCTTCATATGTCTTCCGGTGCAGACCCTGCAGCATTTTAGTTGCCCTCCTCTGGACTGCCTCCATCCTGTTTATGCCTTTGCAGAGACTGAGTCTTCAGAACTGCACACAGTACTCCAGATGGGGTCTCACCAGCTGTCTGTACCAAGGGATAACAACTTCCTGTTTTCTACTGGTGATGCCTCTCCCTATGCATCCGAGTATCCCCCCAGCCCTTCTTACTGCCCTCTCACATTGCTTGCCCACATTTAGGTCATCTGATATGACTACCGTCAGGTCCTTTTCCATTTTTGTTGTTGTTAGTATCTCACCCCCCATTGTGTACTCTTCCCCTGGGTTTTTGTTTCCCAGGTGCATTACCTTGCACTTCTTAGCATTGAAATGCATTCTATTTCATCAGAAGACATTTCTATAGCCATAAGTAAATTTCAAAATAATACTGCTTCTGCGGCCAGATGGGTTAAGTCCAAATTTGTAATGATATTATAGAGAATGTTGAAATGTCAGAGCAAATGGCTATGACCTTTTTTACATTATTACATAAAAAAGGGGATAGGCTTGAGATGACAAACAGGAGATCCCTTTCCTTACTTAATATTGACTTCAAATTGCTCTCTATGATACTCTGTCGCAGGCTGGGTCAGATGGCACAGAAACTAATATCCCCATACTAAACATGTGCTATTGCAGGTAGAAACTTAAGGGATTACATAGTTTGCGCTAGGGCAGTATTTACCAGAGGACATATAAAAAAGGCCCATGGATACATGGTGGCTTTAGATCAGGAAAAAGCTTTCAATCTAGTTTCCCATGTCGTCTTATTCCAAATTTTAGATTTCTATGGGATACCACGCATATTCCCTAAATGACTGCAAGTATTGTATTCACAGGCACACTTTCACCCATTACTAAATGGTACAATAGGGAGAAAGACTGCTATACATAGAGACATTAGACAGGGGTGCTCCTTGAGCCCCCTGTTGTACATTTTCTAGATTGATATCCTTATTAGGAAAATAGTTCACAATGTACAAATACAAAGAATAAAGCTTTCATCAGACACTCACCCACTGAAAGTACTGGCCTTTGCAGACAATTTATGGTTATTCTTAAGTACAGAAGCAGACTGTGAAAAGTCCTTTGAAATGCTTTTAATGTTTAACAGAGAAGCTGGGGCAAAAATCAATTTCAACGAAAGTAATGCCTTAACAATAGGGAACATAGTCACAGATGGAGTATCGCAGATTAATGAAGTACCCATAGTAAATGAAGCAGAAATATTAGGTATAAAATTTGGTTAGCCGGAAATGGATAGGATCAACTGAGAGGCTAAATTAGCATTATGTGAAAAATGAATACATGCATGGCAAAGGTTGCAGATCTCCAAACTGAAAAGGGTGTATTTAATTAAAACGTTTATTATCCCATTATAGAGATACAGTGAATTTAAATTCTGCTGGTGACGTGAACACGAAGTGGGCACTTCGCATTGCCACTCCGCTATGAGGAGTGGGCAATGCAAAGTGCTCTCTCCGCCTTGTCATTACCACTTCATGTTAAGGCGGAATGGCAATGAGAAGTAAGGTGAAGTCATTGTTTTAAATGGACTTTGCATTCCTCATTAGGATTCTAAGTGATCCACTCGGTGTTTCAGATTTGGCAGCCCCCCCCTCACATCACATGGTCTACTGTACTGTAAGTTACATGCTCTTTAGTTAGGCAGGAGGAAAGTGAGTCATACAAGCAGACACTTTTACTTTCTCCTGTGCAGACAGAGAGAGAGGAGTGTGTTTTGTGACTGCTGATACATTGAGATCAGAGCAAGGAGGAGATTTAAACTTTGATTTAGACCCAACAGCTTTTTTAAAAGCTACATTTTTTTGTAATTTCTGTACTCTTTTTTTTTACTTAATTTGTTCTTTCTGTAAATTTTATTTTTCTTACCTTTATAAGTAGTTAGTTGTTTGTCTGTGTGACTGTGTGTGTGTGTGTGTTGTGTGACAGTGTGAGTAGTGATTGCTCAGACTGAGGGAGCTCTGTAAGAGAGATGGACCAGGGTGAGGGAATGTCTGGGGTGGGGGCAGCTCTGGGAGAGCGTGGTAGTGGTAAGCATCGTACCATGCACATGTGTGGAGGGCATGGATGCCCATTCCTGTTGGACCACTAGAAACTTGTGAGTGTCCCCCCCCGGAAGCAGGACCAGCACCGCCTCCTGTCCTGACTCTGAGATAGTTGAACCACCACCACCACCAAGTCCAGCACCAGGTCCTCTGGAGCAGGATGTGCCTGTTCCCCCGGGCCCAGGTGTGGATCCCATCCCTGTTCAGCACCGTGACCAGCCAGCTGCCAGTTCATCTGGCCATCCCTTGCCTGTGCCTGGTCCTCCCCGCACCTCCATTGTTTGGCAGTTTTTTGACTGTGTCGGGGCGGACAGCAGTGTGTTCAAGTGCTGCCTATGTGAGGTGGAGATGCGCCGTGGCCCCCGGGGACTCACTTGGGGAATGGGGGCCAGCACACCCATATGGTCAATCACCACCAGTTGGAGTGGCAGGCTGCCACAGAATGGACCATGCCTGCACCTGCTGGCCATTCTGTGGCAGAGGGTGCAGCTGTGCGTTGCAGCATCCTTAAGAAGAGGAGGGTCACAGCAGCACCTGCTGCTCCACCAACACTTCCACCACCACCACCACCACCAGCAGGTCAGCCTGTAGAACATGTGGACCCCAGAGAACTGCTTGTAGCACAGGCTGACTTGGCCTTTCTCTGGAGTGCTGTCAAGGAGAAAAATGAGAGGGTGAGTGCTGTGGAGCAGTGGCTGGATCATATAGAGGGACATCAGTTGCAAATTATGTCCATGCTGGAACTGCTGCTGGATCACCATGGGATCCCACATTATTTTTTTTCCTCACACCATGTGTGCCCACACCTTCCTTGCTGTGTTATAAAATGTATTCCTCCACCATCCCTGACCCTTGTATGTAATTATGTCCTTTTTTGTTGTCTTCCATATGCTTGACACTTTGTATTCTGAGCAGTGCAAGTATACTGTGCTAAACTGCATGTGTGCAGTCAGTCTTCTTTCTAGTCTGTGTATGTACTGCAGACACTGTCCAACTCCCTGACTTAAAAACATTTATTAATGAGTATAATGGTGGGATGGTGAAGCCGGGAGAGATACTACAGAACAGGCTTACAATACATCCAAGTAACTAGTAAAAAAATGAATGTTTTGATTCATGACATAATCGTAAATCATGATTTGTGACTGCATTTGTAACTGTGATGATGAAGAAACATGAATGCCTATGGCTGTACTTCCCCGGGCCCTGATGAGGTGTGGCACAAAACTCCCTGACTTAAAAACACTCATTAATGAGTACAGTGGTGGGGTGGTGAAGTATGGAGAGATAATACAAAATGGGCCTACAATACATCCAAGTACCTAGTAAAATATTAATGTTGTGATTCGTGATGTGATCGTAAATTATGACTTGTGACTGCATTTGTGACCATGATGATGAAGAAATGCGAATGCCTACGGTTGTTCTTCCCCGGGTCCCAATGAGGTGTGGTGCAAAACTCCCCAACTTAAAAACACTCATTAATGAGTACAATGGTGGGGTGGTGAAGCATGGAGAGATACTACAAAACGGGCCTACAATACATCCAAGTAACTAGTAAAATATTAATGTCGTGATTCGTGATGTGATTGTAAATTATGATTTGTGACTGCATTTGTGACCGTGATGATGAAGAAACGCGAATGCCTATGGCTGTTCTTCTCCGGGCCCTGATGAGGTGTGGCACAAAACTCCCCAACTTAAATACCCTCATTAATGAGTACAATGGTGGGGTGGTGAAGCATGGAGAGATACTACAAAACAGACTTACAATACAGCCAAGTAACTAGTAAAAAAAAAATTAATGTTGTGATTCGTGACATGATCATAAATCGTGATTTGTGACTGCATTTGTGACCGTGATGATGAAGAACATGATTTGTATCACGGGTGACTCGTTATGATGGTCCTGACTTAAAAACGCATATTAACGAGTACAACGTTCATGTAGAATTATGCACCACACCTGTCCGGTACTCTGAAGGGAAGCCAAAGAAACAACTGTGACTTAAATTAGAGATGGAGATTGGGCCCTAAAGAGCTGCAAATGCACAGACAGATTAAAATTGCACTGTGCACTGAAGAGATGCAGATGCGAAGACATTACCCCAACCAGTGCTCACTATCAAAAATTCAAATCTGGAAAAGAATACCTTTGCCAGTTGGGGCAGGCTGCCGGGGCAGCAGTGTACTACAGTGCTGCAGTAACAATCACTAATACTAGTACTAGTACCAATAAAGATACCACAAAGAAGTACAAAAATTATGCAGCTGCAGTGGATAGCAGGTTCACATTGCTGAAATTATGTGGCACAACAAAAGGTGTCTGATTTGATGACTTGTGTCACACACATACTCACACACACACTAAGTAATGAGTAGCAAATTGAAAACTGCAGTAATATAACCACATATTTTAAACAAACTAAAATTATTCACTGCTGCACCACAACAATCAGCAAAAAAATGGCAAGAATTATTGAAAATATTACTGTGTGTACATTAACACAGTTAGACAAGAAAAATATCACCAAAACAGAAAGCACTGTCTTTTTCTCCAGGTTAATCTACCTGCACCACAGATATGCCCCTCCCCCAAAGCACACTTCCACTGTCTCTCAGTACACAGACTCAATGTTGTACATTAATATTCAAAATCCACACACAAACAATAAATGCTCAATGATTTGAGCACAGGAGGGTTTCCTATAATCGATGAACTAAAGTTTCAGCAAAAAAAATGACTCAAAAAGGATTTTTAAACAGCTTTTAGAAGGTTTGAATCACAGAGAGCTCTCAGAGCATATTGTCTCTTACAACTTCCTACACACACTACCCCAAACTGAGGCTGTGCAGAACAATCTAGAGCCCATGTGACCTGAAATCCCATGAATCACTGCAAAATTCACCTTTGGAGCTTAAAAACAAGGCGAAGTGAGGTGAAGTACATTGTTTTCAATGTACTTTGCCTTAAGAATTGGTGGAGCAGTGGTTTGGGAAGGTGGAGTAATGCAAAGTCATTGTTTTCAATGGACTTCGCGTTACCCATTATAACGCGAAGTATCAGATTGGGCGGACACTCCAGAATTTGCTCTCTACTCCGTGAACTTCTGATAGTTGCACCAGCCACTTGGCCCATCTCTATCCCATTATTGCTTTTATAGGGGTGATTTTTCCTCCCCCAACAGCTCTAGATGCAAAAATATATAATACATTTTTTCATATAATTTGGGGTAGTCAGCTGAACCCTATTAAACAAAATACTACATATAGGTCAGTAGTGCAAGAGGATATAGGAATGATACAACCTGTAGTATTTTTCCATATGATTTTTCTGGAACTTTTATTTGTTTCCTATTTTAAAAGACGGGAACACAATATGGAAGGAATGGGGTAAAGAATGGATACAGAGTGTACTACCAATATGGCTAACAGATGAATGGACTTTTAAAATGAAGAAAGAAGATTTTCCATTTTATATCCATGCATTGATGAAAAAATTAGGACTTGGAAAATAAAAATTAGTGATTTAAAGAGTTTCATGAGACATATTATATAAGAAGAAATATTTTAATTTTCCAAAGAGAACTCCCCAAAATTTGGCACAAACTGCCAAACAATTAATGGATAAATGAATACCGAAATTTCTTTGGGAAACAATTTGGCTTAGTGAGTCATGGAAGACTTAATGTAAAAAATAATCACAAACATAAGAAAACAGAAGAAAGGTATTGCCCTAGAGATGTTGGTAATATGATTTTGGAGAATCAAGATCGCTTATTTTTTGAATGCCCCATATGCTTAATTTTTGGAATTTATTGGCTACTAGAGTACAAGATCAGAATTTTGTTACAATTAGTTATGAAGTTTTGATATTGGGCATTTTTACAGGACCTTGGGTATATTACCAATACAGCACATTAAGACTTCTCTGTGGTATATTGAAATATCACATTTGGCAAGCACACTGTCATTGGACCCTACAACAGCAATATACTTCCCAACAAGAATTAGTACGTATTATTTTGGGACAAGTACAACAGATATATGAACGAGAGTATGAGTAAAAGTTCAATGACTTAAAAAACACTAACGCAATATACTTTGTTTTCAGTAAGTTCTCTGTCAGCATTGGCCAATGTTGGTAGCAGCAAGATGTGCTGCTAGTCTGAGGTGTTCAGTGGTGAACCAGATAGATTAGTGAAGGATGTAGGGGGGTTTTGGGGGATGGGTGCTGAGAGGGGTCTGGGGTGGAACATGTGGAGTCAGGGAGCAGAAGAGTAATGATGGACTATTTTTATTTCAGGTCTAAAGGGACACTGTTAATCCTTTTGCATCATATTATTTTTGGATGGAATCCTGCATTTTATGATTGCTTATCTTCTCTAAAATTGTTAATGATGCCTGTCGTTTTATCTCCTTCCTTTCTTAGTAGACCTGAAATGTATGTTGAGTGTAATTACACCCAACTTTGTTTCGTTTCAAATTTTTGATCTACTCTTATTGCATACTTCCTTTGCATTGGGAACACTCCCATAGAGTGCACCCACTCAGGATGCAATAGTCTGCACTCCTTCCACTGTATCATGAGTGTTTGGACTGCATTAGGGGTGTTCCCAAGTCCAGCAAAGGTGCAGTGGGAGTTGAGCAAGGAATGTAAACAAACATGTTTTTGTGTGGTAACACCAGAATGGTGGGTATTTTGTTTTTCACTTTAAAAAAAAAAGCAGTTAAAATCAAACTAGCAGCTACATCAGTAGTCTCTACAGAATGTGACCAATCATGACATGTTTTTTAAACTCAGTCTAGACACTTTGAGGCCTAAAACGGTTGACAGTATCCCTTTAAACAAAAAAAAAAAAATACAGAGGATGATGAGAGACATTTTTTATTGTAGACACCAGCAATGGGGACTGGGCACCCCAGTGTCAGTGTGTATGGTTTGGTGTCACCTGTGATGGGTACCTCAGTGTTGTATGCAGTTGGAGGGTGTAGTATCTTCCAAAGAGAGGTTGGGCACCCAAGTGCTGGACTTTGGCAGGAGTTGTTGTGGTTGTTTCCATAACTGGGGTTGGGTACTGCCGCTGAACACCGGTGGGGGATGTGTTGTGATTTCTCACAGTGGGATTGGACACCTGCCCACCAGATGTTTGGGGAGAGGGTTGTGTTTTCCACTAGTGGGTTGCACACCTGACCACTGGAAGTCTTGAAAGCTGAGTGGGACAGCAGAGAGATACTGGTGGTGGGACTGAGCACCAACTGCTGCTGCTACAAAGCTGGGTCAGGTGGCAGAGCACTGTTTCAGTGCCTGATACTTGAAATATGAAAGGATGCTGCCACGCTGTAACAGGCGTGGCTGTCTCCTTTCATATGTAAGAAGTTTCCATCTATCAGCCAGTGAAACAACATCAGCACCAGCCTTGTCAGGAGTGGGTGTTGACACACCTCTTGCTGGCTCAGCTGCATTGGCTGCTACAGCATATACCTTTCCAGCCTCTTCATTGCAGAAGCAGTACCAATATGTTTACTTGCACATGTGCACAAGAAAATATACAAATAATGCCTGTCCCTTCTGCTAATTCAAAGCCAGTATCCATATTTTTGCATTATTGAGACAAACGACTAATGGTAGTTCCCTCCAGTTCTAGATATAATTCAAGCTGCACATGAAAAAGGCAATTAGCTATGTTAAGGAAGACACAACTGATGATTACGTGGCCCCCATTAATTCTTAAGTCCACACTTTGGAGGGGCCAAGTAACACTGTCATTATCAGATCAGTGAAAACACAGCTGTATTTCATGCATTATATGCCAGCTGGATGTGCAGATCTAGCCCCACCCTTCTACCCCTCACCTGTTCACTTCCCCACTTGTCTTATAACTGCCCTCCCTTGGGTATACAATAGCATTTCAAATCATGTGCTCAGCCTAGTACTTGTAGTACTTCAAATGTGTTACGCATCCTCTAACCTTCACCCAACTGGATCACCTGCTCTTGGGTTGTTGCAATGTACATTATGTCTGAGTCTGGTTTTGTTTACCCTGGCTGGTTGGTCTGGGTTATTTCTGCTCTGTAATTGTACTACGCTATTATGTTTTAGTAATTGTATTTGTATTGCTCTGTTATTGCTATGTGTTTGCCTGTTCTCCCAATTATTGCTTCTGGAAATGAGCTGTTTTCCTGGTGAAACATTTTCCAAATAAATAAAAATTAAAAATAGTGAAAGTAGGAAGGGAAAGGTTACAAGGTTACAGTGTACCACCTCAGTTTAATGTTGTTTAGGTTATAATGGTGCCTCTATAGTCTTGAGAATGTCAGTAAGTGTTCAGCCTTAAACAGTAATCATCAAATGACTGAACAGAACTGAGGAGAACCATGAAAAGGAGATATAATATATTATGGGCTATGTAGTGATGCTGTTGGTTTCAAACTATCAATCAATAAATAAATATATCGTGTATGGTGAGGCTTTGTTAAGCATGGAATTCTATGTCTTGTAAACAGTTGTTATGCTACAATAGTGGCATTCATACTACAGCAGAACAACTTTTTGTTCTGCTGCAGTAAGGACGTCGTAAGACAATGGACTGCTGACCTGCTGATTAGCAGACGTGCTACTACCATTGCACCATAGTAAAACGTGTGGTGAGTAATGCTTTCAAAAAAATAAAAACAAAGTGGACAAAATGAAAATTAGGACTTGTAGCATTTGTTTTACACACTATATAAAATAGTGTATGGGAGCCACACTACACAATAAGGCTATTCTTTCACATCATGGTTACCAAGATGATAGATGGACCTCTCAAACTTCGCTCTCAAGGTCCTTCTCATCCTGGTAACCACTCACTGAAATAATAGCCCTGTGTGTATGAACTCCCTTACACTGTTCTATATATTGGCAATAGGAGAACTACAAGGACAAGTTGACAAACCTTAGCCTTGAAATCATTTAAGGTGAAATGGAGGATAACAGACATGACAGAGGCCTACAAATACATGGGGAATATAATAGGACTGATATCAGTGAATTATGCAAGCAATAAAATATGACAGGGTGTGGGCTGCTCTATGATAAATGCAAGTCTCAGGTGCATCATAAGGTACAATGCGCTTGTGCTGAGTACCTACTCTTCAGCACCTGGGATGGGATCTGTGATGCCGGTTCAACAACACTTTTTGTCAACCAACATCACAGCGACAGGATTTATGTCGACCGCAAGTTGTGGTAGACATAAATCCCAAATGCTTCCCAGTCCTGCTTTTCTCTTGGGGGGCTTCACCCCTACGAACCCCCCATGTGGGGGTTCTGCCCCCACACCCCCCATGTGGGGGGCTCTGCCCCCGCACCCCCATACTACAGACTGTCAACTCTAGTTGGAGTTGACTCGGGGAGGGGGTGCAAGACTGGGAGACAGTGTGCCCCTGTCTCGGGTGCACCAACACAGCAAGCTGTTGGCAAAGTGTTTATTTTGCCGACAGCGAGGTATGTCACTGTGTTGGTGTCGCCATCGGGTCAGCATACCCCTGGGATGGGCATCTATCTCACAAAACCCCACATCAAAGTGTCTTATTGCATTTATAAAATGGGTTAGAGTAAAAAATATATATGAAAGACATTTATTTTTACCAAACAAGTATTACAAAGATTTACAAAAAAATATGATTATCAAGAAAATAGTCGAGGCCCCCCATTTTCTGCAGCTCTGTGGCACTCGGTGACTGTTGCTTTGGTCAAGGCCAGCCACAGAATTTGGGACTGGCCACAGAAATTACACAGAAAACTTCCCCAGTAAGGTAGAGATTGCCCCCACTCCATTCCACCCATTACTCTGCCTGCTTGTAGCTTTGTAAAGTAAAGTTCATCCCAACCATCTCAGCCCCCCACATCCACCCCACCCCAGCCCAAAGAGCCTCCTTTTGTAGTCCTATTTCGTTATACTGACACAATTTTCGGGTTGAAGGCTGATTGATGATCGTGTGCCTTTTACTATCACTGCTACTAGGCTAGAATTCTTGCATCTCATCCCAGTAGTGCTTTCTGGGGCCACATAAATCAATAATGGGGCATGAATCCAGAATTTGGGACCAGAAGTAATAGGAAGAGGTAGAGGATTGTCCTACAGTGTTGGATCTAAAAAATGGTGCTAATGTAAAAAAAAAAAAAACAGTGACTTAATAAGACTCTGGGTGTAGTGAGTTTTGGTGCTAAGATAGACTGGGTGGGTTTTGTTGTGTTGATTTATGAGGAGGCAGAGTAATGTCTAAGAGGAGGACTTACAATACTTTTGAGGGAGGTAGAGGCAGGGGATTATTGTACAGTGTTGGAGTGGATAATGGCATACGTTTACAACTACAATGATGCTCAACAGCACTTTCAAGTCTGGTTAAGATGGTGATGGGGCTGAGATGTGAGGGAATAGGTTTTACCTGTTTTAAAACCATGAGAGGTCAATGTGTTAACTGGGAGATTATATACAGAATGTTGCTGCTATTTAGCCAGAGCAGGAGTTGCTAAGAGCGTAACTACCATTGAAGGGGAGAGGAGGAGAGACAGCATTGCTGCCATGAAGTCTATTGGATGATAGGAGAGAGCATTGCTGCCAATATGTGCATTTTTTTATTTATTAACTTATGTTGTTTAGTTTTCATTGGCCAGGTAATCACACTAGACACATGAATGCCTATTTCAGGTACAAACCAGGTTGTGGAGGAGAGAGCATTGCTGCCATTAGGTAGGTGGGGGTGGGGGAGGAGAAAGCTTTTATATTACTAAGTTGGGTGAAGGGAGAAAAGAGAGCAGACAGCAAAGAGCATTGCAGACATTTGGTCTGGGGTGGAGTAGATACATTAGCTTTGCTGCCATTAGATCCTCCATGTGAAGGGGGAGCTTTGCCTGACATACTGTAGAGACATAAACAGTGAAACTACAGAGGCATAAGAAAGACATTTAAATAAAAAAAGTAAGTTGGACCACCCTGATAGGTCTGTGATAGAGCATCAAGGTTCCAGGAGGGCAACCCATGCTCTGGTGCAATCCTGTGATCACCCACTCTAGAAGAGCCCATTGTCAAAGGGTACTGCAGAAGGCAAGGCTGTCAGACTAGGGGAGGTGCACATGAATTAAATGAAGAAATGATGAAGACGCAGTTAGAAAGATAAACAATCAGGCCAGCCCCACTGGTTTGGTGAGTTGAGGCAATGAACGCCACTCCACCAATCACGTTAGTGATCTGGGTTTGGGAATGGACCAGAGTCACTTGGTGGCTGGCTGAGAGAAGGAGGATTGGGCATCCCATAACAGCTCTCCTCCCTGGTGGTGGAGGGGTTCCTGTGTCCCATCACTTGAGTACCAACTGGTGAAGGCGAGATGGCAGCGATGACAGGACCACCAACAAGGTGCAGGTCATCAGTGAATGTGGCATGTATTCATGGCAACACACATATGGGTGTGCATCTTTGCATGCTGGTACCCTGGGGGAACCTAAGGAAACACAATCAAAGGACATACCCTGTCTTGCTGTGCATTACTGACAGGCACTGCATGACCCTATAGGACAGACCCACACAGTGGTTAACCAGTATGTCCCCGAGATGGGTAGGTGACAGTGCTGGGGAGTGCCACTGAGACCAAGGATGTTGGGAGCCACAGCGTATATGAAAAAAAAAAACAGAAAGATGACAACCAAGCTAAAGATTCTTTTTCAACAATGTAAAGATTAAACAAGGAAAGAGTGAAACAAACAGAAAAAAAGAGAAATCATGACACTGCAGATGTTTAATGTTTTATGTTTTTCATTTATGGCTGGTTTCTATGGTGGTAGTACGGGGAGCCTTTGTGTGCCCCCAAAGCCTGCCGACCCCATCTGCAACTGTGTATGGTGCCCTGTTGAGTATTCACAGATGAGAGGAACCTCCGTGGTTTGTCTACTTCCAGCTTCCGCTTCGGGAACAAGTATTCAGCTGTTTGCTTTGCTGCCAGCAGGTAGTGGTCGACGCTGGCCAGTAGTCATTAATACTGCATGAAATGACTCTAAGCCCTAAATAGATTTGGATACATAGAGAGCCAGAACAGCTGTGGAAAATGATAAAACTGGAGGTTTGACGGAAGTTGTGTAACTTAAATTTAATCTGTGGGTGTTTAGGGTCCTCCTCACAGGCCATCCATGCTGGGTCCACACAGTACTGCTAGATCTGTATCATTTATTTATTAATGTGCCATAGAACATTAAACCTAACAGTTTCACAGAACTTCAGAGTCCCTGCTACAAAAGTTATGACTACATTGCTGTGTAAGATAGGGGGTCTTTAAAATAGTTTGTACTATCTATATTAAGCAGGAGTAATGTATGTATTTGTTACAGGTTGTCACTAGAAGGCGAGTTCTGTTTTCACTGCTGCCACCCCCCATGCTCAAGAATGAAATTGTATTATTCTCAGACTTTTGGGGGGTTTAACAGAGCTGTAGTATAGTGGGAGATAGGGAGCAGTCTAACATCCATGCCAGGGAGCAGTGCTTTGTTGCTCTCAACATTTACAGCTGGATGAGTTTCTGTTTATAGTCAATGCCAAAAATTGCAAGGCAATGCAGTTAGGGAACAAGAACCCTAGGACATAATACTGGATAGGAGGGGTAAAGCTGAGCACTACAGCTGAGGAAAGGGACCTAGGAGTCATCATTAGTGAATCCATTAAACAATCAACCCAGTGTAACAAAGCCTAGAGTAAGGCAAATAGAATGCTGGACTGTATCAGAAGGGGTCTTGATAGTAGAAAAAAAGAGATATTACTACCCCTTTATAGATTGTTGGTAAGGCTACAACTGGAGTATTGTGTCCTGGAGTATTGTGCCCAGTTCTGGTGTCCTCATTTCAGGAAAGGCCAAGAACAGTGCAACAAAGGATGAAAAGGATGATTCAGGGCCAGCAGAGCAGATCTTGCAACAATCGGCTCAAGGTACTGAACATGTTGTCACTGATGACCAGATGAGAGAGGGCAAATATGATTCAGACCTTCAGACTCCTAAAAGGAATAAACAAAGTGAACTGTGAGGCACTATTTAGCATGAGTAACAGTTTAAGGACATGGGGGACACGTGGAAACTGATGGGAGTGAGATTCAAGAGTGATAATGAGAAAGCTTTATTTTACAGAAATGGTGGTGAAATCATGGAACAGTCTGTCAGCCAAGGTGGTGGGTGCCATAACCACAAATGGTTTCAAGAACAGCTGAGACAGAGTGAAGGGTATAGTGGTTACTTAGGGCAACAGTAGTACAGGGGGAACATGTGGGTGAATAGTAAGGGCTAGTACCCAGAATGGACAATAGGTCCCAGGGTTCGATAGGGAACTATGGGCAGACTGCATGGACCTCTGGTCTTTTTCTGCTGTCATTATATTTGTTTCTGTGTTTCATCGAACACGTCTAGTTTTGCAGATTGTGGTCAGATTTCACATATGATTCAGAATAGAAACAGAGACAAAAACATTTGCATTAAACAGACCCATTTGTGGGAGAAAGATACCTTTTAAACATTTTCAATCTTAGGAGCTGAGGTCGTTGGGTGGGGGGGAGAGGAGAGAAAGAGAGAGAGACAGAAAGAGAGGAAGAGGGAGAGAGATGGCAGCAAGGTGGGACAGAAAAACTGCAAAGATGACAACTTGCCATTTGAGAGCTACAGGACTAAAAACAATATGATAGAAAACATGAGAAAGGGTCACGCCATGGGTTTTACATTTTTAATATACTAACCATTTCGTAACTGTGGGATGCAGATAGCCAATTATTTAAATGCCTAGAAATGTTATTTTTTAATTAATGGAAACAGCAAGTTGTGAAGTATATGCTGTTTTTCTTTCGCAACATGGATGCAAGGATTTTTTTTTCTTGGAGGCATACTGTAGATATCAGGGTGTGCTGCATTCTGGTTGCCAGAAAGGTACCTAGTGTACAGTTTATGGCTCTGTAAGAACTCAGGCCAAGAAAGGTACCTCAAAGCCAATCAGGATTCAGCATGTTCCCTACCCATTTATAGTCAGACTTAAAGGACAAACAGCAGGGGTCATAACCTCAAAATAGGAGGAAGCCAATTTAGAACAGGAAGTTTCTCTTTACTAAAATAGTGGTAGACCAATGAAACTCACTACCCTATGAGGTGAGAAATATTGGCTCCATAGAAGATTTCCAAGATCAAATGAGAATAGACAAAAAGGAGTAGTTAAGAACAAATGGGATTATGGGGTGTTCATGGATTTGGAGATCTAGTTAAACTAAATAAAACTTATAGGGCAGGCTACAGGGACGGAAGTTCTTGTGTGTCCTAAACTATCTAGTGTGTCTATTTATAATATGCAAATGTTATTGAATAAAAAGGAAAAACAAACACAATGAACACTTTGAAATGCAAGGATATTCCTGGCCAGGCCAATGCCCTTTGGAAGTACAGTACAACCCTATGAATTATTTAAATTGAAACCACTAACAGTATACTGCACGTTAGAATTGTTACAATCTCTAATACAGCATTTAATTTTTCTATAATCAACCAATACAATTCATTAAACTTAAAAAAACATTAAAAGCAACTCCATGATGGCCAGTGCCAGCAGACTAGAGCCTACCAGGGTTAGCTCAGCCTGCACCCAAAAGGGAGTCATGGACCGAAGACATGCTATCCAGTGCCAAGCATGTTTCACACCATTGACCAAATGCTATAGTATGCCCACATCCAAGAAAAGTTCCATCCTCATGCAGAGGGTGTACCACAAACACTTCTCTTGCCAAAGTGTGGGGGTTTACCTTCCCATAGGAATGTGTGGATCAGCATATCACTTCTTCTCCAGATCATGCTATCAATAGGCATAGGCAGGTTATTGAGACTGTGGAGCAGATGTGGCTGGCCCATCATCCTAAATGCAGAGAAAAAGCTTTGTTGTTCATCAGCCAGCCACACTTGTTTTCTAGAAATCTATTTCCTTTTATTTGTTGCTGTACTATGAACACAGTATTCCCCTGTAGCCCGTTTCACCCAACCCTGGGCTTCATCAGGAACAAGGATCTAAATAAAAATACAAACATAATATTCATATTCCTGTACTTATAATTTTAAATATATATATATATATACATATATATATGGGATACATGTACAATTTGCGCGGGTTTAACACGGCTTTGCGCAATTGCATGGCTTTGCACAGCTTTGCTCGGGTTTAGCATGGGTTTCAGGGGTGTAATAAACAGTATTTATTTTACCTCTGCTGACATCATCAGGATTTATTCCACTGGGGTGAAAATAACTTGCTTTAGTTCACCGAAATATGTCTCACCTCCATTGTATAAATATATACATACATATACAGTATATATATATACTCTCTCACTCACTCTCTCTCTCTCTCTATATATATATATACATATATACATATAATATTTGTATTTTTGATCAGACAAACTTTGTCCATATTGGACCATATTACACTTTAGCATAATATTAAAGGAGTAGTCCACCCAAAACTTGCAAAAAGTATATGTTGTGCAGTTCTAGTGTTTCCTTCCCTCTGACTGCTATTAAGAGTTTTTCTAAATTAGCCTGCTAGCTTTATACCAGTTTTATGACCCCTGGGGATCTTCATCTGAGACAGCTTAACTATATTCCTTGTTCCCACCGTGCATCTTGTCTCATGTGACAGTAATGTAGCAGAGACCCAACATTCAGCACACACATGTCAAATAAACTAAATATCTTGAAAGCTTTACAAGCTGCACAAAAATTACCAGCAGCAAAGCTCTTCAGGACAGTAAGACATTTACGATGAGGGTAGTCACTAAGCTGAATTCTATAAATTTTAAAATATAGCCATCTCTACTGCTGTGAACTGATTGTAAAGCAATGCTTTCTGTTGAATTTATGGTCTCTGCTACATCACTGTCACGTGAAACAAGGGCCCAGGTATTCAAACTGCGACAGGCTGTAGCGCAAGCTTGGGCACAGCTCAACTTGGCTGTGCAGGGGTGTGGACTAAGCGATATTCAAAGGAGCTACACCTTGGCTCAGCAGCTTTGAATATCGCACCCTGGCCACCCCCACTGTGCATGGCGCAGTGGCACTGCGCCAGCGCAAATGGCCAGAGTGGAGCATGGAGATGCACTAGCGCAAGTGCCATTGCACCATTCACAGCACCCGTGATATTCAAAAGGTGACATGCAAATGGGGCCATAATTAATGCAAGGTGCACATGGGGCCATTTGCATGTCATTATGGCCCCATCTGCATCCCATTTGCATGCAGGTGCACCGATTCCCGATGACTTGCGCCTGGCACCCTGCCAGACAGCAGCCATCGGGGACTGACGTCCCCTGCAGCCCGATCGCGGGCATATGTCTGAAATAAAATCCCCGTTCTATATCACTGGTGGTCCAGTGGACCATTTTGTGACCAATCACAGGCATCTGTTGTAATAAAAGAACCCCCCCCATTAAATATCCTGCTTTCTGCCCGATCGCTGGCATCTGTTGTAATAAAAGAAACCCCCGTCCAATATCCCTGGTGGTCTGGTGGTACCCCCTCCTCACCCGCCCACTGAGCCCCACCACCCCAGCCTCCTGGTCAGCCAGCAGGCAGCAGCACCCCACCCGCCTGCCACCCGCCGTCCGCCAACTGACAGCTCAGTAGGGCTGCACTCTCATTGGTTCACAGTGTGAGCCAATGGGCATGCAGCCCATACTGTACTACACATTCCATATATGTGAACATTGCTTGACGTACTGCTGTATCTGTTATATTACTACTTACTTTTCTTGTTTCTTATTCATTCATGTTTAGGGCCTCTTAATAACCTGCCAGTATCATTTTTACTTTGCAGCTAGGGCCTTTAAAGTTTTTGTTACCTCTTTCAATAAACCTTTTTTATGCAGGATCTGGAGATATAAATGTTAGAATTCTTTAAAAACTAATCATTGGTTGCAAATGCCTTACATTTGATTTACCAACAAACACTTATTCTTTAGCTTTGTATAAAGTTTCTTATGTATTTATCTTGCCCCCTATGTCCTGGGCCTTGTCTGGTGCAGTTTCAAAAAGTTCTAAGAGTGTGCCTTACTTTAGTGATACGTTTTATGTGCCTGCAGAGTGGGCGGTACCTCTGGTGCATCACTCTACTGATCCACCCACGATGTGATGTGTACAGAGCAGTAATTGTTTTATATAAATATGTTATTGAATAAACAAGAAAAACAAACACAATGAATACATTGAAGTGCAAGGATATTCCTGGCCAGGCCAATGCCCATTGGAAGTACAACCCTATGAATTAAATTGAAACCACTAACAGTATACTGTACATGTTAGAATTGTTACAGTCTCTAATACAACATTTGACTTTTCTATAATCAACCAATACAATTCATTAAACCTAAAAAATATTAAGAGCAACTCCATGAGGGTCAGTGTTAGCAGACCAGAGCCTACCAGGGTTAGCTCAGCCTGCACCCAAAAGGGACTCATGGGCTGAAAATATGGTATCCAATGCCAAGCATGTTTCACACCATTGACCAAATGCTACAGTATGCCCACATCCAAGAAAGGTTCCATCTTCATGCAGAGGGTGTACCACAAACACTTCTCTTGCCAAAGTGTGGGGGGGTTATCTTACCATAGGAATGTGTGGATCAGCTTATCAATTCTTCTTTAGACCATATAACCAATGGGAATAGGCAGGTTATTGAAACTGTAGAGCAGACGTGGCTGGCCCATCATCTTAAATGTCACAATTTTATCTGGTAGGGATCAATTGTTGTCATCTAGTTATTTCCTGGAATACCATCTCAATTAGTGGGTTTACATTACTTAGTACAAGGCCCCCTGTGAGAGGTGATATAGTCATTTTCAAGTATTTAATGCTGCTGGGGGACCATTTAAGTGCGTGGTGAAGGGCTTGAACCATGCCTTGATGGCAAAATTTGAGGGGAAGGAGTTTCATCTTGTCCCAGTTTACTCAGAGACCAGATAGGCCCCCTAACAACTAAGAATGCTTTTGGGAGAAAAGTTTCTACTTTAGATAACATAAGCAAGAGGTTTTCTGCATAAAGTAATGCATTATTCCTAAAGGAACTGACTGAGAGCAGTCCCATGAATCTGCGGATCTAAGCGTATTCAAGCTGCAAGTGGCTCCATAGCAATAAAAATGAGAGGAGAGCATTAACATCCTTGGCAAGTCTCTTGGTGGAGTGGAAACTGTTGAGAAAGTAATCCATTCATGAGCGCATTTGTACATGGGGACCTATATAGGGTCCTAACCCAGTTAACAAAACTTGGCCCTATGCCTATTATCTGTAGGGATTTGAAAATATAGCTCCACTCCACCAAGTCAAAAGTTTTCTCAGCTTCAATTGGTACTAATTCAGCTGAACCTGGATGTTTTTGTGCCTGATGTTGAATGTTAACTACCACACAGAGGTTATCTCCTTGTCAACCCTTCATGAAGCCTGCCTGAGAGCCATGTATGAGGTATAGTAAGACTTTTTCCAATCTTATGGCTAGTGCTTTGGCCAGAACCTTGGCATCTGCATTAAGTGGTGAGATGGGCCTTTGGCTTGTACACCGCACTTTGTTTTTATTTGGTTTAGGCACAATTGTTATAGTTGCATTTTGCATGGAATTTGGCATCTCCCCTGAAGACTGTGCAGCAATGAATAACCTGTGCAGCCTAGGCACCAGCTGTTTGCTAAAGGTCTGATAGAATTCAGCACTCAGGCCATCTGACTCTGGGTCCTCACCCTTTGTCTGAGTCTAGATTGCTCGCATGCTGTCCTCCATAGAGTGGCCAGCTTCAAGTTCTTGTATTAGGTGTTTTGGCACTGTGGGTACTATTGCAAGAAGGCTTGAGTTTGTTCAACTGATGCTGTGCATTGAGATGTATAGAGATAGGTGTAGAAGTCCTGAAACATGTTATTGTTCCTCCCTTGTTTAGATGTGAGTGAGTAGTCTCCCACTTCTAGATGCGAGATTAGAGCTTCACTCTTTAGTTTATGAAGTCTGTAAGCTAAAAGCTTACTTGCTTTCTCTCCATGTTCCCAGCCAGAACCCTTGCCTGGTGAAGAAAATGGCTCTTTCAGCTTGTTTGCAAGTTACTGAAATTAGTTTTATTTGATATCTATCACTTTTTCTGGGATCAGCTGGGGTTCTATTCAGGTTAATGAAAGAAAGGGCTTTATCTGACTTTATCTCTTTCTCTAGTTGTGTTCATTGCTAAAGCCTCTGTTTATTGATATGGGCTAAGTTTATTGATATGGGATAAGTACAGTACCTTATAATGCATCCCCACATATATACTTTAAAAGCATCCCAGATATTATGGTCCAAAACCTTAAGTATAGTGTTCAGCTCAAAGTATGACTCCATTTTAGATTCTAGCCACCCTTTGAAGACCATCTAGATATCTAAATAAGTCTCAGAAAAAAACTGTCCAGAAACTAGGTGTCTACCATGACCCAAAAGTAAGCAAAAGGACATGACAGCACAATTGTAGTACTATGACTACTACAAGCTCAGGGACATTGTAAGGTGTGAGGCCACAGGGTGAGTGTCTTCAGTTCCTTGAGGTGCAATTGTCACAGTACTATGAAAGCCCTGGAGTGTCTTACTGCACTTTTAATATAGATTTATGTGGAGAATTTTAAAAATAAAAGAAAACTTCAAAAATACTAAAAAAGGAGGGCAACTAAAATGGTGCAGGGTCTGCACCGGAGGACATATGAAGAGAGACTTAAGGAGCTTAATATGTATAGCCTCGAGGAAAGGAGGGAGAGGGGGGACATGATAGAAACTTTCAAGTACCTCAAGGGAATCAACAAAGTCCAAGAGGGTAGCATCTTTCCAAAAAAGAGGTGTGCAAGAACAAGAGGGCACAATTTGAAGATGGGGGCGGCTCAGAGCTAATTTAAGGAAGTATTTTTTCACAGAGAGGGTTGTGGATGCATGGAATGGCCTTCCGGAGGAGGTTGTGGAGTCAAAATCAGTGGTGGAATTCAAGCATGCATGGGATAGTCATAAGGCAATTTTGGGGGGTGGGGGTAGAAAGAAGTAGGCTGCTGGTTAACTAGGATCTGCAGCTTATCCAGTAGGTAGGGAAATGGGCAGACTGGGTGGGCCAAGCGGTCCTTATCTGCTGTCAAATTCTATGTTTCTATGTTTCTAAATGCCCATTAGTAGTACTGTCAACACGCACAGGTCCATGCCAATCAGGATGCAGGGATTTTCTAACCCATTTTATAATTATCATTTGATATATACATACTGTAAATCATGCCTATAAGAACTTCTGTTATCTGTGCAACATCCAAAGAATTAAAGTCAATTCACAGCAAAAGCACTTCTTTCATCAAATCCTTCAACAGCTAGACTACTGTAACTCTGTCCTTGCTGATCCTACTTAACCCTCTGACCAACAATCTGCAATCTCTCAGAAATGCTGAATTTCTCTTCCTCTCTCAGAAATACATGGGGGACCATATCACACCAATACTGCGCAGCATCTTTAGATTGCTCAACACAGAAAAGGCAAAGTTGATCTTCTTATCTGAGCGGTACTGGGTGCTTCAGTTGGGGGGGATGTTGCTTTGTTCAGGGTGGAGTCAGATAGAAACGGACTCTTCTAAATGACCCTTCATGAGCAAAATGGTAGTTTACAAAGTCTTCACCAGATGAAGTGGGCTCTTCACTTTGCATATTGCTATGTGAAGGACCATGTAAAGTAATGTCACTTTGCATTGTGAAGTTTTAACACTTCATCAACACTAAACCAGGACCCATGCCCTGACAAAGATCTTGAGTAGGCTGAAGTTGTGGAAACAAAACCTAATTTGTAAAAATATAGTTTTTTTTTATTTTTTTGGCGCTGCCTGTCCTATATTATCAGCCCTACCTCCTGGATCCCCCCTTAATAGATCCCCGATTTTCCCTGGCTTACCCCTCCAAGGCAGGGCCGCTGAGACGTCCCCACCCCATGGAGACAGGTCCAGGTTACCTGCCACATCACCGTGACTGGCAGGGTTCCCTAGGCTTACCCCCCTGGGTGGGGCCACAAGGGTGGGTGATGCAGTGGAGCAAGGTCTCAGTTGGGATCAGGTGCTTGGGGGGTGCAGTACCAGGAGGTGGCATCATCCCAGGGATAGGCAGCATTTTTTGTGGATGCTAATGCCCTCAGGAGGCAAGATGTGCAATGACATCAGTGGGACAAACCCAACGTTCATCCCACCTCCCCACATATCAGGTGCCAGTTGCATCAGATCTTTCATCCTCTGCTAGGTATCCACACTTTTGTACCAGGCACTCGATCACACACACCCTCCCACCAGAGGAGGAGAGCAGTCCATGGGATGCTCAGTCCTCTCTTGGCCAGCCCTCTGCTGGCCCGAGTCTGGATTAGAACCCAGGTTGCCGGTATCGCAGGTGGAAATCCTACCCCTGTGCCAATGGACCAGCTTGAAAAAATATTTTTTAATAATATTATTATTCTGCATTATTATTATCATACATTTAATTATACTATTAAACTATTATAGATAAATGGGAGGAGTCTTTACCAAGAGAACTGGTTTAAATGTTTGTCTGCATGAGCTCTCTAAGCAAGGAGAAGAATTGTCTCTGAGAATGGGGTTTAAAAAAGATCCTGACTAGATAGACTTGAGGGCATCTGTGGCTCTCCATTTAAAACAGGAAGGCATTCTTAAACTGACTCCTTAAGAGAGCAATATAATAAATCCTAGAGTCTTCCTATAGGACCTAGAAAAACAATCTGATAAGGTTGCCTAGTAACCCAGGCTTCAATAACCTCTCATGAGTTATATAGCTTTAGTACCTTACACTGAGAAGTTATTGTCAAGAAAAAAAGACTGAATTAAATCTCTTTGGGTTTTTGCTATTGGAAGAGACTTTTGTTTGAAAATGCAACATGCTGCTGGCATGAAACTTACACAGTGGATAAAGAACTTCTGGTTCTATTGATTGGCCGAGTTACAGACTTGCAACTTCTGGATAAGGCAAGTTATTTGGCAATCTATTTTGTATCAAAAATCTAAAAGCTAAAGTATCTGAGTTTGGTCTTACATGAAAGCTGGGGTCATGACAGATCTGAAAATGTGCCTTGTGCGCATGTCCATGGTAGCAGAGGAAAGTTACACCACTTTGGAGTCTTCTCTAATCACTCAGACGAAGCATGGCTGCATGGTCCAGTGAACACAAACAAAAGGACAACCCTTTGCAATGGAATTCAATGCTCCTAAGAACTTTCCTAAAAAGTTTTTCTGGAAGAAACCTACCTTATTCTGAAGCTTGAGACATGGAGAAGAGAAGTATTATTTTGTTTTCAAAAGACTTTGCTGAGAACTGAAGTTATAATAATCATTAGAGTATCTCAGAAGATATTTGTCCCACAGAAATGAAAGACACTTTAAAAGATCACTTTTAATGAGCAGAGTTTGGAAATGTTTGCTTGAAGACTGCATCTTATTGTATTCAAAAGTTATATGGAAAATAAATGTTGGACTTAAAGTTGAACAATGTACCAAAGGGGCTGTCCTTTTTTTTTTTTATTTATTATTTTCCTGGCAGGTTCCTCCATCAGTATCTGCCCTGGTCATGGCCCCCGGACTCTGAACAACCGTCAATTGCCTGCAACTCCCGGTCACCCCCGGCTTACCCCACCAGAGGGTGGGGCTGCGCACTGGTTCCCCTAATTCCAGTGTTGCGGATCCAGTAATTAGTTGGGAGTGCTGGTGATGGTAGCTAATTGAAACCCAGGGAGGGCTTCATGTAGACAGAGGACCCACCCCTACTTTTTCAATTTTTTCCTCCAGGAGGTGGGGACATGCAATGATGTGCAGCATCTGTCCTGCCTCCATTACATGTGAGCAACAGTAGCTGTGTGACTCTTGGCCTCCGCCAGGAGTCGGTCTCATGCTAGGCACTTCCCCACCCTCCCCCTGGGGAAGGAGAGCAGTCCATAGGAAGCACTATCTTTCTCCCCCGGCCGGCCCTCCCGTGACCCGGGTCCATTTCCAAACCCAGGTTGCCGGCGTCACAAGCAGAAATCTTACCACTGCGCCGATGGGATGACCAAGAGGGGCTGTCCTAAGACAGAGTGAAGAGCCACTCCTTTCATCATTTGCATGATCTAATCAATGTTGGTAAATCTTGCATATACGCATTATAATGAGGTGGACTTTAAACTCACATCCTGAAGGAATGCCTCAGAATCTTCTGAATCATGATGCAGTGAAGACCTCTGCTCATGCAATGGACATTTTTGTTACATAGATACATAGATACATAGACAGTGTTGGCAGATAAGGGCCTATGGCCCACCCAGTCTGCCCATTTAAGTTTGTAAGTTCAGTTTATGTTTCCCAGGAAGTCTGTTGCCCCTTACCCCTGACCTCCAGAATTCCTTTATGTCTATCCCATGCATTCTTAAATCCTGTGATTGTTTCAGCCCCCACCACTTCCTCTGGCAGGGTGTTCCACTTGTCCACCACCCGTTCTGTGAAGAAATTCTTCCTCACGTTTCCTCTGAATCATCCTCCCTCCAACTTCATCCCATGCCCTCTAGTCCTGGAACATCTTTTTCGCTTAAAAATAGTGCATTCCTGCACCCTGTTCCTCCCTGTAAGATACTTGTATGTCTCTATCATATCCCCTCTCTCCCTCCTCTTGTCCAGGGAGTACATGTTCAGTGCCTTCAACCTGTCCTCATAGGACTTGTGATGCAATCCATGCACCATCTTTGTTGCCCTCCTCTGAACCTTCTCTACCCTGTCTATGTCCTTACGTAGGTAAGGTCTGCACAATGCATTGGTGAGAACTCATATGGAATACTGCTCTCAGTTCTGTGCCCCCTCCTCCAAGAGGACTCAGATGATATATGAAAACATACGAAGGAAAATGACAAGACCTATAAGACCCATTAAGAATTTGAGATATGGAAATAGGTTGCTTAAATTAAACCTTTACTCGACAAAATATAGGCAGGAAAGGGATGATCTTTGTTTAGTATACAAAACTTTACAAGACCCTTACATGATAGAAACCCTCAGATTTAGGAGAAATCCAGGAATTACCACTACCAGATCCCATAAGCTGCAATGAATGGGGGAGTCAAATAACACAATTAAACAAAGTAACTTTTACACCCAGAGAGTGATGATAAAATGCAATTTGTTGTCAAGTTATGTCACAGACAGTTCCAACATGAGTACTTTTAAGGTTAACCTCAACAACTATATGAAATATAAAAAATTTCAGTTCCACCAATGAATTGGTGGCAAATTCATTAAAGGGTCATGTGCTCACTGAACTTGTAGTCCACTATGAAACATCCAAGCAGTAATGCTTTGTGAATGTGTGAACTGTTTTCCAAGTAGCTGCTTTGCAAATGTCTAGCAAAGTAATGTCTTGAGGCTACCACAGAGGCAGCAGTGCCCCTAGTAGAGTGAGCTCTGAGCCCGAAAGGGGGTTGCTTACCAGCTTTGTTATAACAGACCTGGATACAAGAGACAATCCAGCGGGAAATGGATCTCTTAGTTGCCGGTTTCCCTCTGCCCACTTCACCATAGGTGAGAAAGAGCAGTGTGTGTGAGACTCTGAACTGCTTAGTACAGTCTAAGTAATAAGACAGGGCTCTCTTGACATCCAGGCTATGCAGCATGCATTCGCCTGGAATGGACTGGTCTGTGAAAAGAACCGGCAAGGAAACAGACTGGTTTAGGTGGAATTCAGAGACCACCTTGGGCAGAAATGTCCCATTCGTCCTAAGGACTACTTTGTCCTTGTGGGGAATGATGTAATTAGGATCTGTACAAAGGGCCTGCAACTCCGAAATCTGTCTGGCGGAGGTAATGGCTACTAGAATGACAGTCTTCCAGGTTACAGACTTCAGATCAGCAGTAGCCATGGGCTCGAAAGGAGGTTTCATGAGCTTGACTATACAGAGGTTCAAATCCCAAGGGGGGAACTGGTTCCCTCAGAGGGGGCTGGAGGTGAAGCAGCCCCTTGAAAAACATTTTGAAAATAGGCCGTGAGATGACAGATTTCTCTTTCCCAGTGGAAAGATAGGCCAAGATGGCCGCCAGATGTACTCTTAAGGATGAAGCTTTCAGGCCTTTCGCCTAAGTTGCTAAGTAATGTTTTGAAATTCCCTCCAAAACTAGAACAAGGAAAGAGACTGCCTATTGATGTCCATGAGCAAGGAAGCAAGTTTGCACTGATGTGTTGAAAACAGATAAGTCCAAAGTCCAGGGTTTGAGTAGGGACAAGAGTAAAAAAAAGAACAAAAAAGATCCAGCCATGAACAAGGTCCTTTGCCATCCCAGAAAAGAGAATTCTCACCAACATCCTGAAACTAAGGAAGAAAAGTCAGACTGTACAACTAACCAGTTGTCTTGAGTATTATTTTAAATAATTATGTTGCTTGCACACATGTGCAAGAAACATAGTGCCATCATCTGAGTTTTCGGAGATGTGTCAGCCTGTCTTCCAATGCAGTCAGTGAGTTTGCAGGCGCGGCCCCTGTTCCCAAATCACTGCTGCAGCTGTCTATGACAAGCTGAAAATGCAGTGGCATACAATTGAAGGAGAGCTCCACTTGAGTGAGCAGAGCTCTCCCCACACACACACACACACACACACACACACACACATGCACACTTTTCACACACCATGCTCATGCGCCTTACCCCTCATTGTACAGCTGACGGGGGTGCCCAGTCCCCCATCGGCTGCACGCCCCCCCCAAAGCATCCAGGTGCCATGCTGGGAGCCCACCCCAGCGTGGCAAAATCATGTTATGGCCAATTGGGGTGCCCAATCCTCCGTTGGCTCCACTGTCACTCTCCTCCCATGCTGTTGCTGATGGGGGTGCCCAATCCCCCATTGGCTCCACTGTCCCCCCCAGTACAGGGTGCCATGCTATGAGCCCACCCCAGTGTGACAACAGATGCCATGGCCAACAGGGGTGCCCAATCCCCTGTTGGCTCCATGCCCCCCCAGACATCCTTCTGCCATGCTGGGAGCCCACTCCAGCATGGCAAACATCCCACATCATCATTTTAAAAAAAAACCTGTAAAGAAAAAAACGGTCCCACACAGTCTCCCTGCCCCACCACACACCCACCCACTGTGCACCGCCTCCCCACCCCTCACCCCATACTTTCCTCCAGAGTCCGGCGCGACGATCTTCGGTGGACCAGGAACACGTCTGCACTCTTCAAAGCTGACCGCGAACTGAGGAAATACCGGTAAGCTGTATAATGGGATAGATAGGGTTTTTTCAACTTTGTTGCATATCTCAGGCATTTTTTGGAATTTTTGCACCAAATTTTCAACATGGGGTTTTTAGGACCCTCCTCATGAATTCTTGCACTGTCATGGCGTTACTCGGGACCAAAGGGTGATTTCACAGCCACTGCCTGAAATCACCTTTCCGGAATGATTAACAAAATGACACTGCCAGTGTTCATAAGGTGGGCTCTCAAAAAGCCTATTTTGAAAATTTGGTGGAAAAATTCCTAAAAATGACTGTTTAACGAGCGTGCGTTACGCAGTTCCTACGCATGCTCATAAGTTCACGAATTTTCAAAATGTTCACTCCAGATTTTCAACATTGCCATTTTACCACAGCTTCTTATGAGCAGTACAGCTGTCATTTTTCACATCTCACCCAAAATGTGTTTCCACCCATGTAGCACACAATGGCGCATTCGGTGTGTGAAATCAATGTACAGGACACATTAAGAAAATCACAGTGACACTGCTCATGAGCAGAGGTCTTAAAATGGCTATGTTGAAAATTTGGTGAAAAAATTCCTAAGCATTGTTTCTACAGTGTTAACGGTTCATTTACGCTTGTAAGTTTGTGAAGTTTCAATATTTTCACTCCAGATTTTCAGCATTGCCATTTTACCACACTTCCTTATGAGCAGTACAGCTGTCATTTTTCATGTCTCACCGAAAACATGTTTCTGCCCATGTAGCGCACAATGGCGCAGTCAGTGTGCAAAATCAATGTATGGGACACATTAAGAATATCACAGTGGCACTGTTCATGAGCACAGGTCTTAAAATGGCTAAGTTAAAAATTTGGTGAAAAAATTCCTAAAAATGACTGTTTTACGAGCATGCATTGCACAGTTCCTACGCATGCTCGTAAATTCCCAAAATTTCAATATTTGCACTCCAATGACTTCCAAATTCCTAAACAGCACATAGAAGCATGCAACATTCGGCATTGACAAATGCTTGTTTTTATAATATTCTAATTGGGCTTAGCTGAGAGGTTCCATGAGGAAAATAATTTCTTAAATACTAAAGAGCTGGATATATAGTAAACGCTTGAATTTAAGTAATGACATATAAACATTTTTGCAAGAGAAAAGGTATTTGAATAAGTTACAAAGAAAAGTTTTCAAATACTAATAACACAAAGCTATTTTAAATCTTTATACAAGAACAATTTTTTCACTGTTTACAATAGTTACCAAAACTGCAAGCTGTGTGCTTTTGTTTTGTTCTTCTTGTTTATTTTATGAAACCTTTGATGTTTTGTATTTATGCTGCTTTCACTGTGTTTACAATGTTTTAATATATATGCAAAATTTATTAATAACTACTTATATTATACAAGGACAAATAAAATATATTTTTTATATACTACAAAAAGGTGTGGTGGAAACGTTATTCGTATTTATCCAGAACTTTATACAGTAGGTTGTAAAGTAAGGTTTGAGCCAGTCTTACATTGTTTATATGGCTTTTTGCATATTTTATGACATGGGACTGAAGGCTAAACTAAGTGCCCATAATAAGAAACTGGTATTCCATCCTATTGTTCTGACAAAGTGCTAGGGCATTAGGCTTAGCCAGTTGTTCTTTTACTTGCTCACAATAAACACAATGATGGCTATTTGAGTCGAGTTTGTTATTTTTAATATAACTCCATGAGTACAGAGCTCTATTTCTTTTGATGTTTTGCAGGCTGGCCACCCTGTTTTGCACCACCTCTCTATTCCAGTGCACAGAATGCCTTTTGTTGTTTCTACACTAAGCCAGGAGTGGATGTTTCCTATATTACCTTAAAGTGTATGTTTGATTTGTATTATACCTCACCACAAATGCAACACAACCTTAGTTAAAAATGCCAAGCCAAGGCAGCTGTTCTTGACTGTAGCCATCTTGTTTAACTGGCTGCCTTTCCAGCTGCTCTCAGTTTTTTGTTGATGGTTTCTACCGCCCTCCTGTCTGTCCAGCCCCATTCTACTGGTCACCTGGCATCCTCCAGGACTTACCTTATCCATGTGTGTCCCCTGGGCTTACCCCCCCTTTGCAGGAAATAGATGGGAGGATCCCTCTCTCTCCTGTTATTGAAATGGATCTGGTTTCACTTTACCAGGGCCTGGACAGCCGGGTGTAGAACCTGTGGGTGATCAGTGTCATTCTACTGGTCTGATCTGTTTTTCCCTTGTTCTTTCCCCCAGGAGGTGGCGATGTGCAATACCACCAAGATGCACATCACATGTACCCACACAACATGTGTTGATGGCCATCACACCTCCAGACATGCTATGAAGCTCTGGCTTGCCTCCTCTCTAGCTGTTTCTAGAGGTCAGACATACACCAGATCCTGCATCCCCTCACCCCTGGAAGAGGAGAGCAGCCCTATAGATGCTCAGTCTTCCTCCCCCGACTGACCCTCTGACGTCCCAAGTTTGCTTCTGAAACTTGGTCATTGGTGCTGCAAATAGTACACTAATGCTGTGCTGGTGAACAGGCCAGCTGCCCCAGGAATTCAGTTAATGTCTGGTTGTCACTGGCCAGCCCCTCCCCTACTACCTAGCAGCTCTGCAGATCCCTCTGTACTGTTGCCTTAAAGAGGCTTTACCACAAAGAGCATAACTCACTAAACCCTAGTTCAGCTCCCCCAATTCCCCCGGTGAAACCCTCTCAGGGTCCACAAAGTGACAGGGAGGGAAAAGGGAAGATCCACCTGACGCATTTACATTTTTAATATAATTGTTTATTTGGGCATGTGTAAAATCTGTTTAATAATGTTAACATATTATTTGTTTGTTTATTTTGAAACAGTCTTATTTTTTTCCTCATGTAGGATCCTTTGAAAATTCTGCTCTTTTTCCTGCCAAATAATAATGTTTTAGTTAGGTATGAATTCCAAACCCCATGAATTCAGTTGACAATAGCTTAAAATGAAGTTTTCCATGATGGGCTGCTGCTCAACTGATGTCACTGGGTTCTGGAACTTCCAAGTAATTAAAACATGAACAGTGGGCAGTAGCTCAATATGTAGCACACTCACCTCTTCGATCAGAAGATTAGATGGTCATGGGTTCCAGTCCCAAATCGACACTTGGGGCTAATACCCATAACTGACATTATAGTACAGTGTGCGGGGGGGTGCTGCACTGTTGAACTGCCGTCTCCCAACCACATGACATACAGTACCTGGAAACAAGCTGTCACAGTAGTTGCTTAGTGTGCCTTTGTCATCAAAAATTACAAATAAATAAAAAAATAAAAGGTTGTAGTAAAAAAGAATCCTAAATAAGGAAACAAAAACAAGAGTATATCAAATATGTAAAACAATACACCAATGTTAAAGGAAACTGCATGCAAAAATATAAAACAAACATGTCGTGCATTTGGGATTTTGTTTCTCTGTTTATTCTTGGCATTGTGTTCCCTGTGTCTGTGGCAAGTTTTTTTTTTGTTACTTTTTGTTGCCAGTTTTATGGCCCTTGGGGGGGGTCACTATTCAGGCTTCTTGTATTGCTTTTGGGCTATCAGAATTTTCCCAGAATGCCTCTTGGAATGATGTCAATTAGACATACTAATAGTCCAGAATACTACCAGACCTTTAAAGATGTATCGACTTTATTATCATCCAGGGAAAGCACTTTTCCAAGAAGAGTGCCACATATCCATAATAACAAAAGAGAAATCTAATGTTGGCTGGTGAGGGAGGGCAGACACTTTTTCCAAGTGGTTAACTTTCACAAGTAATTACAGTTGGATGCTGTGATTGTATTATAACTAGGATGCTGAGCTCTTAATAGTGTTAACTGACATCATGCCAGAGGCATTCTGGGAAAATTCCAGCAGCTCAAAGGTAATAAATAAAGCCTGCATGGCTGCCTCCAGGGGCCATGAAACTGTCAGGTGAATAAAAAAACAACTTTACCACAAACAGGGAAAAGAACACCAGGAGCAATCTGGGAAACAAAAACTCAATACACAACATGTGTTAATGTAGTTTTCCTTTAATAAACAGACTTTTCAAATGCCTAAATTTGCAGTTATATTAAAAAATATAAACAGGGTTTATATTCCTTTTAAACTCTTGTTTTGTGATACATAGAATCTTAGACAGTTATGGCAGAAAAAGACCCAGAAGACCACCTAGTATGCTCAGAAGAATGCATACCTTATAAGGATGAGTTAATGTCATATTTTTATTCAGCGAATGTGTCACAATTCTGTACTTTTGTCATCAGTTTGGCACAGCTGAACATTTTGCCACTTTGGGTCACTTTGACCTTCAGCCAATTAATAATAATAAAAAAAATGTAAAAACTACATGCCGTCCTTTCCCACATAGCTACGGTTCCCAACGTTAATAAAACTGGAATAATGTGTCCTTCACAAAATGGGACATTCTAGATAAAATAGCCAGACAGGGAAATATTCCTTTCCATTCTAGCATAGTGGATAACCCAATCATCCTCTAGTGTTGAAGTAGCACTTATTTGGCTGCCATGCCTGCCACAGTCAGTAAGTACAGATGGGGATCAGAGAGGGTGATCTCCATAGGGGGATACCCAGAAGGAACAACTGTGGAGACAATGGAAAATTGGGACCAACAACAGACGTGCAGTTACATTGGATCCACTTCCAGAACTTTTTAAGGGTTAGACAAGCCCATAAAATATGAAAAAGTGTTCTTATTAGATTTTGACACTGCTAACATTTGTCATCTGGCAGTAGATGTATGGTGTACAATTTGTATGGTATTCTGCAACAACATAGATACATAGATACATAGATACATAGACAGTGTCGGCAGATAAGGGCCTATGGCCCACCCAGTCTGCCCATTTGAGCTTGTAAGTTCAGTTTGTTTTCCTAGAAGTCTGTTTCCCCTTACCCCTGACCTCTAGAATTCCTTTATGTCTATCCCATGCATTCTTAAATCCCATGATTGTTTCAGCCCCCACCACTTCCTCTGGCAGGGTGTTCCACTTGTCCACCACCGTTCTGTGAAGAAATTCTTTCTCATGTTTCCTCTGAATCGTCCTCCCTCCAACTTCATCCCATGCCCTCTAGTCCTGGAACATCTTTTTCACTTAAAAATAGTGTTTTCCTGCACCCTGTTTCTCCCTGTAAGATACTTGTATGTCTCTATCACATCCCCTCTCTCCCTCCTCTCCTCCAGGGAGTACATGTTCAGTTCCTTCAACCTGTCTTCATAGGACTTGTGGTGCAATCCATGCACCATCTTTGTTGCCCTCCTCTGAACCTTCTCTACCCTGTCTATGTCCTTACGTAGGTATGGTCTCCAGAACTGTACACTGTACTGCAGGTGGGGCCTCACTAGTGTCTTGCATAGCGGAATTATGACCTCCTTTTTCCTGCTGGTGATGCCCCTGCCTATACATCCCAGCATCCTATTTGCTTTACCTGATGCCTTGTCACACTGTTTCCTACCTTGAGGTCATCAGAGATGACAACCCCAAGATTCCTTTCCTGCTTGGTGCATGCTATATCCTCACCCCCAACTGATATATTGTGCCAGGGTTTCTGTGCCCCATATGCATTATCTTGCACTTCTCTGCATTGAATTTCAACTGCCAAACCCTTGACCATTCTTCAAGTTTCTGCAGGTCCTTCTCATTCTGTCTACACCCTCTGGTGTGTCTACTCTATTACAGAGCTTTTGTGTCATCAGCGAACAGTGAAATTCTGCCTTCTAGATCCTGTGCAATATCACTGATGAAGATGTTGAATAGGACCGTCCCAGCACTGATCCCTGTGGTACCCCACTGGTCACTCTTCCTCTGTGGAGTGACAGCCATTTACCACCACCTCTGTGTCCTGCCACCCAGCCAGTTACCTACCCACCACACTACTGTCCTGCCCACACCCATATTCCTCAGTTTGTGTAATAGTCTTCTATGTGGCACAGTGTCAAAGGCCTTGCTGAAGTCCAAATAGGCCATGTCCACTGCCCTCCCTGATCCACCTCCCTAGTCACCCAGTCAAAAGTCAATGAGGTTGGTCTGACATGACCTCCCCTGGTGAAACCATGCTGCCTTGGGTCCTGTAGTCCATTGACAACCAGATGTTCCACCAATCTCTCCTTCAGTAGTGCTTCCATGATCTTTCCCACTACCGAGGTGAGGCTGACTGGTCTGTAGTTCCCTGCTTCCTCTTTGTTCCCACTTTTGTATAAGGGGACTACATCTGCTGTCCTCCAGTCTTTGGGTACCTCCCTATTTCCAGTGATTGGCTAAACAGGATAGCCAGAGGTTCAGCCACCACCTCTCTTAGTTCTTTAAGGACCCTGGGTGCACCCCATCTGGCCCCATTGCTTTGTCAACTCTTATTACTTCCAGTTCCTTCAGGACCCTTTCTCGTGTAAAGGGACTTGTGTCCATTTCTGCACCTTTCTCACCCTTGTACTCCCCTTCAGACCCATTACCCCTCTTCCTCAGTAAAGACTGAGCAGAAATACCTGTTCAATATGTCAGCTTTACTGTTGTCATCCTTCACGCGACTCCCATCCTCCCCCTTCAGTCTCACTATCCCTCCCTTTGTCTTTTCTTTTTTCACTTATGTACGTGTAAAAGGTTTTGTCCCCTTTAACCACTGATTTTGCAATGTGTTCTTCTGTCTGAGCTTTGGCTTCCCTTACTGACTTCCCTGCCTCCCTTTGTTTCTCCTGGTACTTCTCCCTATCCCCTTCTGCCTGTGTCTTTTTGTATTGCCTGAATGCAATCTTTTTGGCTTTCACTTTCTTTGCTACCTCTTTGGAAAACCATAATGGTCTCCTCTTCCTTTTCAGCTTGCTAACCTGCTTAATGCATAATTCTGTTGTTCTTATAATCCCCATTTTAAATACTGCCCACTGTTCCTCAACCCTGATTCCTGTCCCATTCCCTTAATGCCTCTTTCAAGTATCTTCCCATTTTCCCAAAGTCTGCCCCTAAAATCCAGGATACATGTTTTTGTGTGGTTTGGTTCTGCTCTTTCTGTGATTTCAAACCACAATGACTGGTGGTCACTGTTACCCAGGTGCTCCCCACTGTTACCCCCATCACACTGTCCCTGTTTGTGAGCACAAGGTCCAGTATTGCCTTCTGCCGAGTTGGTTCCATGACCAGTTGCTTGAGGAAGGCACCCTGAAGGGAGTCCAGGATAAATCTGCTCCTAGTTGATGCTGCTGCTGGGATGCTCCAGTCCACGTCTGGAATATTGAAGTCTCCAACCAGTACTACCTCACCCTTGTCTGCCATCCTTTGGATAGCTAGCATCAGCTCCCTAGCTGTTTCTTCCTCCTGGGCTGGTGGTCTATAGACCACACCTGTGCGGATGGCTGGCCCCATTTTCCTTTCCAGCTTAACCCATAGTATCTCTCCCCCATTTTGTTCCTCCTGGATCTCTGTGGCCCTTATGTCATTTTTCACATACAGTGCCACTCATCCTCCCTTCCTGCCTCCTCTGTCTCTTCTGAATATGTTGTAGCCAGGTATGGCCATCTCCCAGTCATGGTTATCATTACACCAGGTTTCAGTGATGGCCACAATGTCCAGGTCTGACTGTACCATGACAGCCTCAGATCTTCCATCTTGTTGCTAAGGCTCCTGGCATTTGCACACATGGCTTTCCATGATTTGACCTCCTAGCCTGCTTCACTGTTCTACTCCAGCCCTTCCTTGGTTGTCATTTATCCCTGGTTCTCCTTGCTGTCTTCCCTTCTGCTGAATTTTGCCCCTTTTCTGCTTATCCACCTTTTGGACACTAATCTCCATCTTTTGCACACTGCTTTGCAGAGATAGCCACTCCTCTGGTTCACTGGTTCCACTGCTAGCTGTGGGGGTGAGCAAGTAGGTACCTCCTGGGTTGGCCTGCTACCCCCCTTTGCTAGTTTAAATGCTTGTCAATGTAGCATTTATACTTATCATTGAGTGCTTGGATTCCCTCCAGGATGGATGCAGGCGGCAGGCTTGAACAAACCTCCATCCTCCAGGTGGGTCCCCAGTCACCAATGAATCCAAACCTTTCTCACAGCACCAGTTCTTCAACCATGAGTTAAAGTTCCTGTGCATGCACTCCTATGCTCTCCTTGCCTCTCACAGGTAGTACTTGAGAAAGTGACAGAAGTAGCTACTTGCTTGAGACCCTTCCCAGTTTCCTAAACTCTTCCTGAACTTCCTTTGGCTCCCATTTGCCAAGTCATTAGTACCTAGGTGGATAATGACATCCAGCTCACCCTCCCGTCTTGCCTTCCCAGTGATCCCCAGTATCTTCCTTCCATCCCTCCATGCCGTGGCACCTGGTAGGCACCTCATCTCCCTGTCCTCCCCCTCCTGTGTCCCTAGCTGGATCCCTCTTACGATGGAGTCCCCCACCAGGATTCTCTTCCTTCTCCTCTGGGGTCCACTGCTTTCCCCACTGAGGTCACCTCCTTGTCTAACAACAGTGGAGCACTTTATTCTGAATTGTCTGTAGTTATCATAGCAAGCTCTCTTGACTGTTACCCAGCACATACTTCAGTCTTTTACTGAAACTGGTCTGTTCAGTTTGGTTTCACATTATTGGTGCACTTTTTGAGACTGGTCTAGAATGGAACCAATGATAGATTGATCAATTCTTCTGGCACAAACCTGTAGATGTGGACTCAAGCCGGGGGGGGGGTTATTAGATCTAGCACTAGTCAAAAGGAGAGGATGCAGGATGCTACAGGGCTGGAGGTACCCCAAACATCCTGGCTCAGCAGGCTGTACGTTTGCTTCAGACTCTAAAAGGAGTCCAGGGTACGTGTCCCCAGACTAAATAAATTCTGAACTGTACGGAATTCAGCAATCTGCTACTATTGCCATATAATGGTGTGCTTGGCAATAATAATAAGCAGACTGTCCCAGAACACAGCCAGAGCCAATAGGGTAAGTTGGAGCTTGGTATGCTTGAATATCTGTTGCCAGGTTCTCACAGAGTCTTTTAACATAGGCCAGTGCTTCAGAAGAGTGGTTGGTGCTACATATAAAAGAGCAATGGGGCCTAGGCCTGAGCAAAGATCCCTTTTCATCTCCAGCCATAAAGGGGTTGGCTGCTGGGAAAACAAGAACCATTTTATTATTTGGGCCTCTAGAAAACACATACGATAAGCAGGGAGGCAAGGCAAGTTTCACCCCCCCCCCAGTTTTTCAATGAGATCTTAGCTTAGCTCTGCCATATCTCTTCCTATATCTAAATTCCCATTAAAAAAATTACCTGTCAACGCATCTATTTTAGTATACCAGGAGGTTGGGATGACTATTGGAAGGTGAGACAAGCAATGTACCAGTTTTGGGGTCGTAATCATCTTAATCACTGAAATATTTCCTGCCTATGCAAGGTTATGCTTTAGCCATTGGTTTCACTCCACCAAAAGTTCCATCAGAAGCAAAGCGAGGCTCAGTTTGTAAATTTGAGATAAGTCTGGAGTCAGCTGAATACCAAAATAGCAAATTTTTTGGGAGACCATTGTAAGCCCAATTAAGTAAAGGGTTGCTGGGGACAACTGTTAGTAAGGGGGAGTATTCCTGTTTTAAATAGATTTACTTTTAAACCAGAGATTTAAGGGAACTGACCTAAGAGAGTCAATAGGGCATGAATCACAACCGATGCTTACAATAGAAACATCAGAAAGTGATCAGCATAGAGTTTTGTACAGTAATCTACGGCACCTAATCTGATGCCCGTGATCTGAGGGTTGGTTTGGATAGCAATGACTAGAGGCTCGATGGCCAAAACAAACAGTAAGGGTGAAAGGGTGAACCCTTAATGTGTACCCTTGTACAAAGGTTTGGGGGAAAGATAATGTTTTATTGGTCAGAATGCTGGCCGATGAACTGGTATACAGAGCCTTTATCCAAGCTAGACAACATAGTCCAAATCCCATCCATTTAGGAACATGCAACAGGTTATCCCACTCCACTGCATCAAATGCTTTCTGAAAATCAATGGTGATGGCTGCAGTAGGGATGGGATTAAACTTCACAGCTTGGAACAGATTAAAATTAGTAACCAGAGGTGATCGGTGCTCAGTCTTCCATTCATGAAACCAACTTGAGAAAGGTGTATTAGATCTGGAAGAATACCTTCCAGATGTAAAGCAAACTACTTCACAAGGATCTTCATATCTGCATTTATTAAAGAGTCTGGATGATAACTGGAAGGACTGAGTGGGTCTCCCCCTTCCTTTGGTAAAATTGTAATAATCACCTTGCTGAGTGTAGGTGAAAGGCACTGAATTTCATGAGCTTTGGGGAACATTCAACAGAGGGATTGACTGATGTGAGCAATGATATGTTGATATGAGTCCAGCAGGATTCCATCACCACATGCAGATATATGTTTACTCATAGACATAATGGCCTAAGAGATCTCCTCTACTAAGAATGGAGTTTCAAGACCTTTGAGCTGATCCAGACTAATTCTAGGAATTATTAATGTGGAGAAAACATTTTCCAGGGATCATCCATACACTTTCCATTGAGTGGTATAGAGGGGATTTGTAGAAAGCAGTCATAATTTATTGCAGCTATTACATGAGAGGTACCCCCCTGGGGCTTGCTAAGAACAGAGATATAGCACCTGCCTGCTGTTTTTGAAGATGGTAAGAAAGCAACCTTGAAGGCTCCCCCACGCCCCCTTTTCCAAAATCTGTGCCTAGTTCTAAAAAATACTAATTCTGCCTTGTGGAAGAGTAAGTTATTCAGTTGGAATTTGATTCCTGCCATTTTGCAAAAAATGCTGGCCAGTGCTTTGCAGACTGGCATGCTTTGACCACCATCTCCAAGTCTTTCAGTTTTGTCATTAGCGCCCTAAGTTCTGCCTTTCTAGCTTTTGACCTATGAGAGACAAGCTGCATTATACTCTATGTTCCCCACAAAATGTGCCTCTCATAATGAGGGCTGGTTGACTTTGTCAGCATCATTCATTTGAAAATAATTACTGTGGTCTGTTTGACCCAGGCTATGAAAAGATTTGTCTTGCAGAAGAAAGGGGTCAATCACCAGGATGATGACCTGGTCCCAAGACCAAGAGAAGGGAAACAGGCACATGGTCAGAGATCACAGTCAGTTCTATGACTAATTTGAGGGAGGCTTGCAGCATCTATAGGGAGCCAAGCCAGAAATCTGTTTGACTAGCTGAGTCATGAACCCATGAGATGCAGGAATAATCCCTGTCAATAGGGGGCATGATCTGCCAAACATCAGATAACATGAGCTCAAGCATCATATTCTGGACCACCAGAGCAGACTGAGAATGAACTTCAGTGATAGATGCAGAGCAGTCCACTGGGATCAAGAGTGACATTAACCACCCCCCCCCCCAAAGAGACAGGGAATCCCTTCCTCAGTGAGATCAGCAATCATAGGGATGTGAAAAAAGAAGGAGTATCTTTATCAGGGCCATAAATAGACCCTTAGACCAGTGAGCTTTCATGGGTAGATATCTCACACAGCAGTCAGCCTCCAAGACCATCAAAGAGTTTTTTGCTCAGCCTACTTCAGGGATTTGTTTATCAGGACAGAGACTCCTGTGTTCGTGGTAGGAGCTCAATTATGTGCCTCAAAGCTGACCCACTCCATACGCAGCTTCTTAGCCTCTTCCTCCATTAATTTTGTCTTCTGCAGTAAAGCAATCTGTTATTTAAGTTTTTGCAATGCATTAGCTCTGCTTTACACTTGACAGGGGAATTTATCCCATGGACATTTCATGTAAAACTGGATAATACCTCAGCTATAAGGGAATGCCTGAGAGGAAAATGTCAAGGGAGAGGAAAGGATAACAGGAGGTATTCCAAAGGCCCCCTCCCTATCATTTAGAGGTCAAGGAAGTAACTGTGGTACCCACATAATGATCCTCTGCCAGCAATGGAACCTACCACTGGTACAGAAACCTGTGAAGTCAGATCTATAAACAGCAGTAAAAATAATGAACACAAACAGAAAAGGCGGTGGCAAGTAGTACACAGATCCCATTAGCAAATGGCTGAAGTGGTGAATACTAGACTATTAGCAAACCACAATAAACTGGTACCTGAAAAATTGGGAAGGCCCTCAATAGGTGACTCACTCTGATGAAGAATGTACAAATATACATGTATCCCTCAACATAAGGTAAGCCACCAAACTGGGAACCAAACTTGTCATGGGGCAACAGTCATGTATCCTGTGAGCACACACAGTGCACTCAAGGCAGCAAACGCTCTTGACCTGGAGTGTGGTATTACATACGGAGCAACTAAACCAGGGCAAATGTGCCCATGGCGTAGTGCTAATGCCACTACTGGGGATAATCATTAGATAGAGCACAACTACTGAGGTAACACTTTGCAGAAAACTAGAGCTCTAACCAAATAATAATACAAAGAGAGCTCTGTCCTGTAACCCATACATCCTGCCCTCCTGAAATCCCACAAGAATCAATATAGTAAACATATGAGATTCCACACAACTTAACAGTAACAAGTCAGAACATTTATGTGGCAGCTGCAGTAATGACACTCAACAAGGCCATATGCCAGATATAAAGCCAGAAGAGGCCATGGAACAGTGCTATGCCAGGTGACAAGCCACGCTAGCCTCCAGCTGACAGGGCTGTCGGGAACAACCCCAGTTGCTATGGGCTGAGCAAAACCAGTAATTTATAAAAAAATACACTTCTTGCTGCTACAGCATATCCTGGACAGGCAGAAGTCGGAGACAGACTGGCGGGTGAAAGCTCAAGTGTGACAGGACTACTGAGAAACAGCTGTTTGCTGGCAGCTCAGTAAGCAACATTACCAGAGCACCAGTCATTTCCCTGGAAGAGGAGAGCTGTAAAGGGGGCTGAGGAGGAAAGCACAGATAAAGCTAGATTGTGTGACAAGGGTACAGATGACTATCACAAACCTTATTCCTCCAACCCCCAAATGCAGCCCCCCTTCCTCCATATACAACTTCACTGGAAATACAGTACCCCAGGTAACGCAGAGCAGAAAGGCCTACAACAAAAGGAGTATGCTCCTCTGCACAATCGTTAACCAGGGATAAAGGCAATCACAGCTGGAGAGTAACACAAAATGAGATGACCCTATGACAACAAGGACAGTCCACCATCTTCAGGAAGGGTGGGGGACCTGAAGGAGGAGAGGGAACACCAAAACACCGATGCTTAAATCATGAGGTTAGCTGTTAACTCAAAGCAAACAACAATTTTTTTAAAACATCATAAAGGATATAAACTGAACCCTGTAAACATAGTCATAGTGTTTTTACAATGTTAAAAAAATAAGAGTTCAGACCCAAGAGTCCTACCAAAGCTCAGGGGTAGGTGCCATATCAACACATTCTGCTACATGTCCCACCAGGTTCCCTGGCATTAGTGTGATCCCTGGTAACAGTAGAGATCCTCACAGAGCTCTGCAGTGGGGAAGGGAACCACAGACATATATGTCACACAGCACTTGGAGTTGCAAGTTCAGCCCAAATCAGTCGGAGCTTACACCAGTTTCTGCAGGGAGTTATCAGCCAGGAGTGGCATGGAGGCTGCTACCTTTGCCATGTCCTCTGTGGAGAAGCCACTGGTGTGGGTCCCATTGTCATGGTCTACTGGTCAGGTAGATCTTGACCCTCAACCGGGGAATTGACTCTGTGGGCTTCTGCTTCTAAACCTGGAGTAAGGTAGGGTAAGGGGTTTCTTGGCTGAGCCCTGTTGCCTCTCATACCCCCACTATGGCGGGTCAGAGACCATTTCTCTGGAGTGGAGCCCTGGAAGACCAGAAGTTGAGTCAGTCCCCAATCTGGTGGTGGTGCAGTGGTGTCCATGGGAGTCAGCATTCAGCCTCATGCTGGCAAGGGCTGAGCTGCCTCTGCAGAATAACAGTCTGTAGGGACCCCATTCACAATCACTCTCAAGATAGCTGGATACATCTGTGAAAATTTTACCACCTGCTGCACTTACTGCTTTCTGGCTGTGGTGATGTCTCAGCAGTGCTTAGTGAGTTTGACAGAGTAGCCATAAATGAGGGGGATATTGTGTCAATATCAGCTGAGTTGGCCTCTCATCCTTACCAGGTGGTAGATATTCTCCTTTACTGGGATACACTACAGTCTGACCAGAATAGACTGAGGTCTGGCTCCTGGGGAAGGGTAGCTTTGGGGTCAGAGAGCGGTGGGTGCACTCGGTTTCCACCAGCAGACAATCTGGGTCATTCAACAGTTTGGGGATGGAGGCTTGTAAAAATCTAGCCACATCAGTGTCCTTGACCTCTTCTGGGAACCCGACAAACCTGATATTGTGATGTCAGAGCAGGTTCTCAGGATCCTCCAATTTGTTAAGCATGTAGCCAGCCGTCGCAACTTGGTCCTTCAAAATCCCATGCGTGTCTTCCCCCAGATGCTTGACTGTCAGTAGCCTGGTTTCAGCTGCCGCTACTCTATAATGGAGTAGCTTGACGCCTTACGCTGTTTGAGAAGTGATGACTTTATGGTCTGCCATATCTCTTAAATGTTGAGCTAACGTGTTCATCACATCTTACTGGGTAGGAGCCAGGGAGCTACCACCACAGTAGTAAGGACACAGCCAAGCCACACTGGGAAAGAGCTAAGCAGAAAGAGGTTGTAACCTCATGAGATAGATCCAGCACTTGAAGAGCACGTACAAAATAAAAACACCATCAGGTAGCTCTAATGCCAGTGTGAACACAAATATGTGCGGGATGGTGAAATATTTCAGAAATATAGTGCATGATGTGAGATTTTCAGAAAGGGGACACAAAGCTCAGCAATTTACCTTCCATCTTGGCCACTACAAGGGCACGTCCTGAGTTTATTTATGTTTTAAAAAAATTAATAGTGGAATAGGAGAGGGACAATGGGATTGGAATTGACTGGAGTGAGTGAAAAGTGCCTCTTTCCCCTATATTTAGCTTGCTAGATCTCTGCAGCATGGTTCAGAAGTGATTTTAGCAGATGCGTCGAAACCAAACCAATGTCAGGGGGGTCTGAATCAAAACCAAACCTAAGTTGTCAATTTTCACATTTGCTCACTCTTAATACATACTTCCCTTGTCCTACTGCCAGCCAGGGTTAATGAAGACTGATTACCACCTCAATCCTCCTACACTGTATTTGTCCCTCAATCTTCCCATGATTCCTCCTGTCTCTTCTCACACTTTGGTGTCACTGAACCTTTGTATCTGTCCACCCAACATCAAATTGATTCATAGTCCCCACTCAGACCACCTCTTTTGGCAGTCTATTCTTCTGGTCCACTGCCTTCTCAGTGAAGAACCTCCTTGCCTCCTCCATGATCTTCTTCCAACTAGCCTCCAGCATGCCCTCTCATCACTGCACTCTTGTTCCTAGTGAGCAGGTCCTCACAGTCTACTCTGTTCATTCCACTCATGAGTTTTTATGTCTCAACCAATAACATCAACCCTGGTTAAGGCACAGAAAACAGAGGGCAGTGGTGAATGGAATCCAATCAGACGAAATGGAGGTGACCAGTAGGGTACCTCAGGAGTCAGTTCTGGGGCCAGTACTCTTCAATCTCTTCATCAGTGAAACTGCAGATGGGCTGGAGGGAAAGGTTTGCCTGTTTGTGGATGACACCAAGATCTGCAACAGGGTGGATACTCCGGAGGGGATGGAAAGGATAAGAAAAGACCTGGAACTGCTAAAGAGATGGTCAGGAGCATGGCAGCTAAGGTTTAATGCAAAGAAGTGCAGCATCATGTAGTGGGGAGCAGGAACCCTGGGGCGAGCTACAGGTTGGGGGAGCTGCTGACAGTAAATAAGGAGGAGATGGACTTGGGGGTCATAACCACAGATGACTTGAAGGCTGCTAGGCAGATGGGAAAGGCATTGGGAAAGGCCAGTGGGATGTTGGGTGGTTTTGGAAGGGGAATCACAAGTCGAAGGTGGAAGGTAATAGTTCCACTGTACAAGACCCTGTTGAGACCTCACCTTAAATATTGTGTATAGTTCTGGACATCACACCTTTAAAAGGACATTAACAAAATAGGGATGGTGCAGAGGAGGGTGATCAAAATGGAAGAGGGATTACATCACAAGCCTTATGAGGTGAGAGTGAGGGACCTCAATTTGTACACACTGGAACAAAGGAGGGAGAGAGGTGACATGATAGAAACATTCAAGTACCTCAAGGGCATTAACAAGGTAGAAGGTGACAACATATTCCAGATTAATAGTAGTGCCAGAACAAGAGGACATGACATGAGACTGAGGGGTGGCCACACAAGGGGAAATGTCAGGAAGTTCTTTTTTATAGAAACACTGGTGGATGCATGGAATAGCTGCTTCAAGAGGTGGTGGCAGCCCATACACAGGTGGGCTTCACATATGCATGGGATGGAAACAAAGGAATAACAGAGATAGGAAGAAAAAGCTAAAGATAATGACCAGATAAGGTCACTGGATGCTTCGTTAGGAAGCTTAAATGGGCAGACTGGATATGCCTAGTGATCCTTATCTGTCAACAGCATCTATGTATCTATGTAACTCTCTTTCTCCTTGCCTCCAGTGTGTACATGTTGAGATCCGTCAACTTTTCTTCATGGGTTCTACCATCTTGCTGTCCCTGGATCATTTTAGTGGCTCTCCTACATACAGTGTCCAGATAGTTTATATCCTTCCTCAGGTGTGGGCTCCACAACTGCATGTAGTATTTCAGATGAGGCCTCACCAGTGGCCTGTATTGGAGCAATATCAACTTATTTTTCCTGCTGTCAAAACTCTTTCCTATATGCTCCGATATCCCACATGCCTTGACATACATCTTGCTACACTTGACTTGATGATATGATGACTGCCTTTGCTGTCATTACTCCATCCCAACCAGTGCATGGTATTTGGTTTCTTCTTTTTAATGTGCATCGCTTTGCACTTCTTCACATTAAACTTTAATGACTATAACCTTGACCAACTTTCTAATTTTTCATGGTTGTTTTCATTTCCCTTACAATATTTTCATGGCCTACCCAGCTAAAGATATTAGAGTCATCTGCAAAGAGACACATCTTGCCCTGGTTACCCTCCCCTATGTCACTGATGAATATGTCAAGCAGAGCAGGTACCACCACTGCCTCCTGTGGCATACAACTCATGACAACACTGGCCTCTGATTGTATCTCATTCACTGCCACTCTCTGTCTCCTCTCTTCCAGATAGTGCTCTATACACCTTGTCATCTTATTTAATTCCCACCACCAAGTCCTCCAGATTTTTCAAGAGCTTCCAAAGTGATACAGAATTGAAAGCCTTGCTAAAGTCAAGGCATAACACATCTACTGTCTGACCCTTGTTCACCACCCTAGAGTGACCAAGTCAAAGAAGGTATACTGTCAAGACTGTGAGAGAACAGATGCACATTCAAGAACCACTTGGTCAAAACAGTGTGCACAGTTCAGAGTTAGTTTATTTAATCTAGCACAGTTTTCAACCGCACATTTTTTGGGATGTCTGTGCAGCACACTTTTGGACCATGCAGGTTTCGACCACATGATTAATATACAGAACCATCAAAGAATATGATCAAGCTTATCTGGCATAACTTTTCCACAAAAAAATATGCTGCTTTTTGTCTTGTAGCCCATTTTCTTGTAGGTATTCAACAGTTTGTTAAACTAAAGTCTCCTGTAGCTTTTACCTACAATTGAGGTAAGGCTAACTGGCCAGTAGTTTCTTGGGCCATCTTTATCTCCCCTCTTGTGGCGTGGTACCACATCTGCTGTCCAGTCTACTGGAACATCCCTTATTTCAAAGGAGCTCTTAAACAGAGCCATTAGAGGTGCTATGAATGTCAGCCACAGCTCCTTCAGTACCTTTACATACATACCTTACATACCTTACATGCTTTATCTACCTTAAGAAATTTAAGCCCCTTCAGCAGTCTACTCTTCATGACTTGTCTTAGCTCCAGTCCTTTCAATCCCCTCACTGATGCATGCACACCGGTTTTTGGCAGTGGCCCCATATCCTGTACCATAAATAAAGAATAGAACACATTTTTCATGTCATCTTTCGGGCAATCATCCCGTCTCACGACAAAGTCCGGTCTCTCTAGAGGCTAACAGTTACCTCTTCATGTTCCTTTTTTTCTCTAATGTACTTAAAATAAATCTTTCTCCACCTCTTTAACCCCTTCTTATATTCTTAGTTCTGTGTCCTCCTTTGAGTATCTAACCTTGTTGTTACTTTTATTTGTTTTTCTTGTAATCCTTCTAATTTTTCTCAGAATGATTACCTTTGTATGTTTACCAGTCCTTCCTTTTTGCCCTCACAGACTCCCTACCACCCCAGACAGCCACATTGGTTTCTTGTGCTTATTTAATTTTACAAACCATTTTATGCAGGACTTCATTCCCTCTATTATACCTTGCTTGATGAGTTCCCATAGGGCTTCCATGCCTTCTGTTTACTCCATCCCTATCAACCTGTCTCTGGGTGTCTCCCTCATCTAGTCATCACAGATCCAGAACCATAGCCCTTGACTTAGAGACAAGTGACCCAATAGTTATTTAAACCCATACTGTGTTGTGCCTACTGGACTCCAGCAGCTCTCTCTCCTCCAAGTCTCCTGTCATTTCTGTGTTGAAGAGTACTATATCAAGGGAGGCCTTCTCCCATTGTACTAGGAAGCAGTCCTGCATTACTGTACTTCTAGCAGTGGCCGACATCTTCCACTTCTGGCTGCCTAGACTTTCCAATCTATACTCCAGCATGTTCAGATCTCCCACTAGTACCACTTCTTCCTTAGAGGGAGTCTTCCTGCTTTCTTCCCTCAAATGTTTTGCTCTTTCCTCCTTCTGATATGGCAAGCTGTATACCATCCTACTTTAATTTTTTTCCCTCTCTTGGTAGCAAATTGGACTCATACTGGCTCCACCTCGACCGTTCCCTTTAGTAATCTCAATAACTTCTCACATGTACAATACCACCCTCCCCATTTGGGGTTTATGTGATAATGGTGAAAGCCTAAGAGCGGTGCCATTATCCGCAGATCAAGTGCTGAAAATTTATTTCAGCACTCTGACACCACACACAGCAAAATGGCACCAGGACTTAGCTTTTTAATGTTTTATAGCCCCCACGCACCCTATTTAAGTATTCTCAACTTGGGGTGCATTTCAGAGGGTGTGTGAAAACATTAAAAAAGGTTCGGGTTGGGCGCAACAAAAACGCACCAGCACCCAGACCCAAACCCAGAACCCTGCCAACCAATGCCGCCAACTCACCCACCACACCATGGGGTCGGCTCGGCAACCTACTGCAGAACCACCCCTCACATTCCCTCCTGCCCCTCACTGTGCATGCTCGCTCCCCCTCCCACGTGCGTACGTATAGTGACATCCCATTGCTATATTTGCTGACCCCACCCATCTGGCCACCCTACTGTACTGTAGCCCTGGAGACATGTGCTGGGGATTGAGTTGATGTTATTGTAGGCACCCAATCCCCAGTGCTCATATCTAGTGCTAACCCCATTTGCCCTTCCATGTATCTCTCCAGTACAAGGAATATCCCAGAATAGCAAGATCCCACTCACTGCCCATGTCTCAGTTGCTGCATTGGCCTCTGCTACCCCTGCTTGGAACTGACTTACTTTGTTTCCCAATCTCATGGCCTGTAGGCTTACAGCCCTCCATTGGCCTTTCCCACACCCTCCTTTGTTTTCTTTACAATGCTCTCTCCTGCTATTTTACCTACTCTCCTCACTTCTTCTACCTACTTCTTGCCTTCCTTTCTCACTTCCTCATCCTATCTCCCCTTCTAACAGGAAATATAGGCTCTGACAGCAGAAACAGACCATTGGTCCATTCATTCTGCCCATAATAGCCTATCCTACCACCAAGACATGATGTCTATACAGGGTCTAGGACCATGCTACCCACCTCCATATTCCCTGCCTTACTGCTACACCATGGGTGATTATTAAGCTCTTAAAGAGCTAGTGTACTGAACTTTATCAGTTATACTGTGCTAACTGGAATTCCCAAATAAGCTCTATTTAATATGTGTTGTATGTTTTTTATTAACCTTGCCATGTTTCTCTTAAAATTTAAATTAAGTTTCAACAGCAGTTTGGGCTGATCACCATGAAAGTCTGTATGTGATTCCTAGCTCATGACTTGCAAACTTTGACTGCTGTCTGCTTTTGTTGTTTTTCTCAACTTACTGGAAGAAGTTGTGGCTGATTTGCTCCCCCATCCTTATGTGCTCAGGCTGCAGTGCTCTCTCTAACCCACACATACATGAAACAGAGCTGCCCCACTATGTGGGCACTTAACCTGGGGGTCAGAGGGCCAAGTGGGGGTAGAAATAACTTTCCGATTGCTTTTTTCCCCTGAAACAATGCAACTAGATAATGGGAAAATACCTCATTATAGTTAATTTACACTTCAAAACATGTTACTTTCAAAAGTTTCAATGTACACAAACTTTGTGCTAGTCAAACCAGCTTCACCTTTTGAAATAGAGCTGACTGGCAACCTCCCACGATGTTACTTCCTGTACTGTAGGCAGTCTGGCTCTGGGCACAGCAACCACTTTCTCACAAGCATAAAATGTGAAAAACTAGCCTGAGGAGTCGATAAACACACAAAGTGATGAAACAGCAACATCTATTATAGTGACTATTAAGTCAGTAAAGGCTGGAGGATTTTGCTAACTCTTTTTTAATACATTATCTCTTTAATTCAGTTGTAACCATGTCTGAAGCCTTAATGGTGTTGGCAGCCACCATTAGAGCTGGCAGGCCATTCCATGTCTCAACCACTCTCTCTGTAAAACATCTCTTCCTCCACTCCATCCTGCTGTCCATCACCCCTTGTGGTTCTTCCCATTCTTGCTTAGCTCCCATGGAGTCCCTCTTGCTCTATTCCCTTGCACTCTTTAATGTTTTATCTATCCTCTAATTCCCCTTTATGGTAGTCGGACCTCCCATACATGGGTTAGTGTCCTTATCCATTGATTCACTAACCTCCCCCATAATAGTTTAAATATTTGTCTATGAACTATTTGAGTTCCTGTTCATGTGCTGATGGTATTGTTTTTGTTGCGGGGCAGAGAGGACAACAGTTCTGTAATTTTGGGTTTTAGATTTACATTACAACATGGGTACACAACTCCAGAAACCTGACTAGCTGAAGAGGTTGGAACCCAGTGCTGATATATCAACACAACAGCACTGGAAAAAAGAGCTGTGACCTCACCGACCAGTTTACATTAAGGAGCTACAGCTGTATTTGTACACCCCAATTTACTTATTAAAAAATATAGCACCTGCTATGTACTGACCAGACAGCAAACTTACAGTAGCTCACTAAGACTACTTTTTTCTCTTTCTCCTTTTTTCACCATTTTTATGCCTGCTTGCATGCATAAACCAAAGACCAAAAAAACATATTGGTACCGCTGCAGTAGTGTAGGGGCTGAGGAGGTATGTGCTATAAGCAGCCAGTGTAGCTGAGCATGCAGGAGGTGACCTTTTGCACACCCAATCCTGACAAGACAACTGCTGATGCTGGTCTGCTGGCTGATGGATGGAAACTTCTCACATATGAAAGGATGCAACTGTGCCAATCACAGTGCATCCTTTTATGTGACCAATGGTTGGATCTCAACTCTGCCACACATTTGCCTCCTCCTGTCTGATCTAGTCTTGAAAGCATACTGGTGGCATGTACCAAATCACGTCCCCCGTATCCCTCCTCCCACCTGACCCAATCTTGAAAGTGAACTCTGGATGGGTGCCCAGCCCCACTTCTGTATCCCATCTCCCACCTGACCCAGTCTTGAAACTGAACCAGCAGCAGGAGCCAAAGCCCGTCACCGGTATCTCCTCTTCTGCTTGACCCAGTCTTTAAAGGCTTTAATGGCATTCCCCACTCCACTGCACATATTTCACCTTCCACCCTCCAAAAGCATGCAACACCAGCATGTACACCCTAGTGCCAACAAACAACAAACCAATGCTGGGGTGCTCAATCTTCGGTGTCAGAACCTGCAATAAGAAAATGGTCCCTCGTCATCTTTTCCCTCACCATATTGTCCCTCATCATCTTTTAAAACCTGTAAAAAGAAAATGGTCTCTCAACAAGTTCTGTTCCTCCCTGACCCTTCAGCCCCCCACCCTGGCACCCTCTCAGAACCCACCATCCCACATCCCCCACCCCTCAATTACCTATTTGCTGAAATATTCTGATGGTCAGCATGTCTTGCTGCTTCCAATGCTGACTGCAAACTGACTGAAACAAGGTACTGTAAATTTAGTGCATGGCTTTTATAGCATTTTAAACTTTTACTCATAAATCTGTCATTTTAAAAAATATTTCTCTCCAAAAGTTTCAACATAGCCTTTTTTGGATCCTATTTAATGAACAAGGGAGGTGTATGTATTTTTTTAAATCCCATCTGCAACATATTTCCACAATTTTTCTGAGAAATTTCCTTTCAGATGATCATAAGGTGGAGTCATAAAAAGAGTATGTTGAAAATTTGGGATCAGAATGTAAAAAAAAATGAAGTTATGAAGAAATGTTAATTTTTCTTTTTAATTTTGTACTCATAACTTTGTAATTTTTCTCAGATTTTGGCCCAAATTTTCAATATTGCCCTTTTGTTTCCCCACCTCATGAACATGACAGGCGTCAGTTTTTAAATCACATCCAGAACTTGTTTTTCACAGTCACACCATGCAATCATCTTTTGAATGTGATTTTAAAAAAGAATTCCACCTGTCATGATCATAAGGTGAGGTCATAAAAAGACTACTGAAAATTAAAATGTAAAAAAAAAAAAAATAAATAAATGAAACAATAAAGGTATAACGAAATGTTGAATGTTCCCAACAGTTACTCATAACTTGGTTATGTTTGCAGATTTGAACTCAGACTTTCAACATAACTGTTGTGTTATCCCACCTGATGAACACAATGGGTATCATTTTTTTAAATCTCTTCCAAAATATGTTTTGCAGCGACTCTGTGAAATCACCTTTCAGATGGAATTTAAAAACTTCTACCTCTATTGATCTCAAGAGGGTGTCATAAAAAGACTATAGACAGGATTTCCAAAAGGTTTAGAGCACCACAAGCTTGGTGCAATCTACTCTATGACAATCTAATTGGAGTTTCCATCACAATGGCAGCTGCTGCAAATTAGACCAGCGTTTTCCTGGTCTAAATTGCAGCAATCCTGGGGGCCTTTTTTATGGCGCTAGTGCCAGATATTTGGTGCAAGTTGCCATAAATCGTGAAAACTGTTGCTACTGCACCTGAAATTGTAGAATCAGGCAAAGTTGTGGCAATGCGGTTGGTGCACTGTCAGAACTTAAGTGTCGTGGTGCAAGGCTTGGAGCGAGCCCTGCATGATGCTTTGAAAGCCTGCCCCATGTTAAAAATTTGAGGTCAAAATGTCAGAAATTGGATTTTTCAGTGTTTACTCATAACATTGTGATTTTTGCAGATTTTGGCCCCAGATGTTTAACATAGCCCTTTTGGTACCCCATGCCCTCTAAAACAAGTTTTTGCAGTCACTCCACCAAATCTTCTTTTGGATAGGATTTTAAAAAGTCCACCTGTCTTACTCATAAAGCGAGATCATAAAATGACTGATGAAAACGAGGAGTCAAAATGTGAAAAAACAAAAGAAAATGACCTTATGGAGAAACATTGATTTTGTTCTATTGTTTACTCATAACTTTATTTTTGCAGACTTGGGCCCGCATTTTTCAACTTAGTCCTTGTTCTACCCCCCCCCCCATGAATATGATATGTATCATTTTTCAAATCCCCTCTGAAACATGTTTTTGCAGTCACTCTGCAAATCACCTTTCAGATGGGATTTTAAAATTCCATCTATCTCAATCATGACATGAGGTCATAAAAAGAATATGTTGGAAATTTGGGATTAAAACCACAGAGTCCACTAAAAATAAGATGTTGCCTCTCAGTTGGCCTTAACTGGGTAAATACATTGTAAAATTGGGTAAAAACAGCACCCCCACAGAACATGAGATATTGCATCCCTGCTGTGCCATTCTGGACAAATACAGTCTATGAATGTGTAAAAGCAGGACTCCATTAAAAATTAAATACTGCCTCTCATCTGGTCTATCAAAGACAAATATATAGTGAAAATGTGTAAACGCTGGACCCCAGTACAGCACAATCCAACTGAAATATGTATCTATGCTGCTTTATCCTGAGAAAGCTACAGTACATCTAAAAAGTTGGAACCAAATAATTTGAAAAATGAGAAATTTATTCTTATCTGGACTATGCTGTGTACATATGTTATAAAAATATGTAAACGCAGGACCCCATTGAAAATGAGATTCTGCATCTCATCTGGTCTGTCCTGGGTAAACATATATATAGTAAACCTGTATAAAAGCTGGAACCCAGTACAGCACACCCCTACTGAATGTATGCACTTAAGCTGTTCTGCCCTGGCAATGCTACATTGTAAAAGCAGCACCCTACTGAAAATGAGGTTTGCCAGGCTAAGCACATTGTATAAATGGGTGAAAGCAGGACCCTGACTGAAAACAAGATATTGCACTGCCACTCAGCTATCATGGGCCAATACAGTCTAAAAATTTCCGAAAGTCGAACTTGATTGAAATTAAGATATTGTGTCTCAACTGGTCCATCCTGGGTAACTACATAATAAGAATGTGTAAAAGGCATGACCCCAGTACAGCAGAACCCCAATAAAAGATGTACATCTCTGCTGTCCTATTTTGGAAAACTACATTGTAAATGCTGGACCCCACTGAAAATGAGAAATTACCTCTCACCTGGTCTATGCTGGCTAAACACAGTATATTGTAAAATGGATAAAAGCAGGATCCCGTTGAAAGTAAGATAGTACATCCCTGCTGTGGTATCCTGGGTGAATACGGTGTAAAGGTGGATCAAAGAAGGCCCTCACTGCAAATGAGTTATGGCATCTCATCTAGGTTATCCTTAGTAAATATATTGTAATACTGTGTAAAAATAGAACCACACAGCAGAACCACACTGGAAAGGAGATACTGCATCAAAGCCAATCTGTCCTGCAAAAATACATCATAAACGTCAGAGCCCACTGGAAGAGATACATACTTCACCACAGCTATTCTGGTTGAATACAGTTTAAAATGTTCAAAAGCAGGACCCCATAGAATATGAGATATTTCACCTCATCTAGTCTATCCATTGTAAATATATAATAAATACAGTATATAGTGTTAAACATGACCTCAGTAGAACAGAACCCAACTGAAAGATGTGAATCTGTGCAGGTCTAGCCTGGGAAAAATACAAATGTGTAGAAATAATAGAAACATAGAGTTTGACGGCAGATAAGGACTGCTTGGCCCACCTAGTCTGCCCATTTTCCTACCTAACAGATAAGCTCAGATCCTACTTAACCAACAGCTTACTTCCTCCTACCCCCCACTAGGACTGTCTTATGTCTGTCCCATGCATTCTTGAATTCCCCCACTGTTTCTGACTCCACGATCTCCTCAGGGAGTCTGTTCCATGCATCCACAACCCTCTCTGTGAAAAAATACTTCCTCACATTACCTCTGAGCCATTCCGCCTCTATCTTTAAATTGTGCCCCCTTGTTCTTGCACATCTCTTTTTCTGAAAGATGCCACCCTCTTGGACTTTGTTGAATCCCTTGAGGTACTTAAAAGTTTCTATCATGTCCCCTCTCTTCCTCCTTCCCTCAAGGGTATACATATTAAGCTTCTTTAGTCTTTCTTTGTATGTCTTCTGGTGCAGACCCTGCACCATTTTGGTCCCTCCTCTGGACAGCCTCCACTCTGTCTATGTCTTTGTGGAGATGAGGTCTCAGAACTGCACACAATACTCAGATGGGGTCTCACCAACTGTCTGTACAGAGGGATAACAACTTCCTGTTTTCTACTAGTGATGCCTCTTCCTATGCACCCCAGTATCCCCTGCCTTCCTTACTGCCTTCTCACATTGCTTGCCCACCTTTAGGTCATCTGATATAATTACTCCCAGGTCCTTTCATTTTTACTGTTGTCAGTATCTCACCCCCACTGTGACTCTTCCCTTGGGTTTTGTTTCCCAGGTGCATTACCTTGCACTTCTTTGCATTGAATCTGAGCTGCCATACATTTGACCATTCCTCCAACCTTGCCAAGTCCCTTCTCATCCTTTCCACTCCATCTGGTGTATCAACCCTATTGCAGATCTTTGTGTTGTCTGCAAAGAGACATACTTTTCCTTCCAGTTCCTCTGCAATGTCACTTATAAAGACATTAAAAAGGACCGGTCCCAGTACTGAACCCTGCAGTACCCTGCTAGTAACCCTCCTTTCTTCACTGTGGACTTTATTTACTACTACCCTTTGCATCCTGTTGTCTAGCCAATTTTTTATCCAGCCTATCACCTTGGGACCCACTCCAAAGCTGGCTAACTTGTGTATTAATCTTTTGTGTGGGACTGTATCAAATCCCTTGCTAAAATCTAGGTAGGCCATGTCCACAACCCCTCCCTGGTCTACTACTTTGATCACCCAATCAAAGAAATCTATTAGATTCATCTGACACGACCTTCCCATCGTGAATCCATGCTGCCTTGGGTCCTGTGCTCCACTGGCCTCTGGGTACTCAAGAATTATTTCCTTCAGAAGAGATTCCATCATTTTCCCTACCACTGATGTCAAACTAACTGGTCTGTAGTTTCCTGCCTCTGTTCTGCTCCCTCTTTTGTGAAGAGGAATCACATCCACCATCCTCCAGTCCTCAGGTACCACCCCATCCTCCCATGATTTGTTAAAAAGAGTAGTCAGTGGTGTCACTAGTTCTACCCTTAGTTCTTTTAGAATTCTTGGGTGAATCCCATCAGGCCCCATTGCTTTGTCCACCTTCAATTTTATTAGTTCTTGCAGAACCCTTTCTTCTGTAAATGGACTGGTATCAACTCCCGTCTTCAGAGTGTTTCACTTGTTTGGTTTAGGTACCTCCCCCTCCTCTTCCTTTGTGAATACTGAGCAGAAATATTCGTTCAGTATCCCTGCTTTTTCACTGTCACACTCTACCCACATTCCCTCCCCTTCATTAAGCCTCAGTATCTCTCCTTTGGTCTTTCTTTGCTCCCTAATGTACCTATAAAAGGTCTTATCCCCCTTCTTAATAGAGTTGGCTACCCTTTCCTTGGTTTGGGCCTTTGCTATTCTGACTGCCTTCCCAGTCTCTTTCTGCTTTAACTGATAAAGTTCTCTGTCCTGCTCCTTCTGTGTTTCCTTATATTTCCTGAATGCTATCCTTTTCTCCTTAACTTTCCCTGACACCTCTTTTGAGAACCATAGCGTTTTTTTCCTTCGTTGTGTTTTGTTGATTTGCTTTACACAAAGGCTTGTTGCCTCTGTGATGGCTGTTTTAATTACTCCCTATTGTTCCTCCACCCCTCCTTCTTGCCTGTTTGCTAGTGCTTTTCTGAGGAACTCTCTCATTTTACCAAAGTCAGCCCTCCTAAAATCTAATACTCTTGCTTTTGTATGGATTGATTGTATGGCTGTGTTTATCGTGAACCACACTTTGGTGGTCGCTTGTTCCCAGATGGCTACCCACTTCTAAATCTGAGATTCTTTCTCTGTCCCTATTTGAGAGTACCAGGTCTAAAATTGCTCCTTCCCGAGTGGGTTCCAATACTAGCTGTCTGAGGCATGCCCCCTGCAGGGCATCAAGAATGACCCTGCTCTTGGATGTGCCTGCAGCAAAGGTGCTCCAGTTAACATCTGGCATATTCAGGTCCCCCATCAACAATATCTCCCCTTTTTCTGCCATTCCAAGGAAGCCTTCTATCATTTCCTTGTCCAGTCCCTCCTCCTGAGATAGGGGTCTGTATACAACCCCCATGCAGATTGTGGTGCCATTTCCTGTCTCCAGGGTGACCCAGAGTGTCTCATCTACTCCCTGTTTACTCTTTAGTTCTGTTGCTTGATCCCTTCTTTTACATAGAGAGCTACTCCTCCTCCTCTTTTACCCTCCCTGTCCCTCCTTGTAGATTGTGTATCCTGGTATGTTGACATCCCAGTCATGGTTCTCTGTGTACCATGTTTCTGTGACTGCCACGATATCCAGGCAACCCTCTTCCATCAAGGCCACTAGTTCAGGGAGCTTGTTACACAGACTATGGGCGTTGGTACTCATAACCCTCCACTTTTTGATGGCCTTACCCCTTTGAGCCCCATTCCTGTCCTTACTGCCTTTACCTTTTTTTTATATTTACCTCTGTTCTGCTCCCTAATGACTTCTCTGCCTTGGTGTTTACCTCACTAATTACCATGTTTTGTGGGGGGAAGCTGGGATTTCCCTGCTCTTTTTTAGTGCCTCCTCCCTTGGCTGGTTTAAACGCTTGCCAATGAAGCATTTAAACCTCTCACCTAGGATCCTGGTCCCCCCCTGGACAGATGCAGACCATCGCACCAGTATAGGTTTGCATCCCTCCAGGTGGCTCCCCAATCCCCAATGAAGCCAAAACCCTGAGCTCCACACCAGTTTTTCAACCATTCATTATATTCCCTGGTGAGGAGTACCCTAGCATCACCCTTGCCATAGACAGGCAGCACCACTGAGAAGGTTACCATATGCGCTACTTGTCTAAGGCCCCTCCCCAACTCTACAAACTCCTCTTGCACTGCTCTGATACCATTCCTAGCCAGGTCATTTGTCCCTAGGTGGACAATGACATCCAGCTCTCTCCCTCATGCAGCTGCTCCCACGATGCTGAGGATTCGCTTCCTGTCCCTCCAAGCCATGACGCCAGGCAGGCACCTTACCTTCTTCTCCCCTTCCTCCCCCATTTCTACCCCCCAATGACTGAGTCCCCCACCAGGAGTTGTTTCCTTCCCCTGTGGGGTCCCATGCCACCCTCCCATGGGTCTCCTTTGTGAAGGTTCCCTGCATCCTCCTTGGTCTCCACTGCAGGGGCCTCTGTAGAGGAACCACTATCCACCAGAAGAGCGAATGAATTGTGGAGAGGTACAGATGGAGGGATGCAACTCTGTTCCATCCCCCTCTCCCTCCCTCCCTGAGCCCACCCTGGCCCAGCCTCTCCTCTTTCTTGGCAACCTCTGAGGTAGTGGCATTGGCCCTGGTGGTCCCTGGGTGGGGATAGGAGGTTTCACAAATCCTAGCCAGGTCAGTCTGGAGATGGGTAACCTCCTCCCTTAGACCAGAGAGGTGCCTGCAAATAGGGCTGCATCGCAGCCTCCAGAATGTCTCCCAGAACACTGCCGCCCCACAACCATTGCACTGCACCACTCCTGTCATGTCTTATTTTGTGTCCCCTCTCCTGTTTCTCTGTATGCTTACTCTCTCCTCTCCTTACAACTCACACCCTTCCTGTTCTGGGACAGCAACTTCCTATATTCTTCAGTAGCCTCCTTCTTCCTTGCTCAGTGTCAGACCACCAGCTGTTGGGGGGGTGAGCTTTTTTTTTTCTTTAGGGTTGACAAAACCAATGTTTCTCTATGATCCTTCCCTTCCTACTGCCAAACAGGAAGTTCCTGTTGACAGTCAAATCCAGTGGCTATAAAAGTAGAACTGGCTTAGGGTGGGTGGGATGGAGGGCAATTAGTAAGAAAAAAAGGCTAGCAACAGGAAGTTGTAATTTGAGTCACCTGCTTTTATAGTGTCTAAGCCACACCCCCAATTAAGCTCTCTCTCCTCCTACTGGTTTAGCAAAGTAGGTTGATACAGTACCCTTTCCAGCACAGAACACACACTGACTTTCTTTCTTTTTTTTAACACTAAATAAGGCCCCTTCTACTTCTAATAAAGTATCTGCTTAATCTCAACAGACACTGACTCCTGCTGAGATATAAGTGTTAAATTAATAAGAAAATGTAGCTTCTTTTAGTTAGCTGCTTTCTGCTCTACAAGCAAGGCTAGCAACAGAGTAAAAGGACACCCCCCACTGAAAATATCATATTGCATCTTAGGTGTGCTCTCTTGGGTAAATAGAGTGTAACAAGCATTTGTCAATGCTGAAAGTTCGCTGTTGGTATTGCTGTTGTACATACCTCCCATATTTTTCTGTGTATATTCCTCTGCCTTGCATTTTAAGGCATCACTCTCAACACAAATGTCTTATGTTCTTCCAGCACTGGTTTACTTCATTAGAAAAACAAGCATTTGTCAATGCTGAATGTTTGCTTGCTGGTATTTTCATTGGTAGTGCAGGAGTTAGAGAGAGATGTATAATAGGAATGGCAGTGAAGTATTGAAGAAATGCCAACCCCCACTCTCACCCTGTAGAGAGTGACAGACATTGGGGGTGTGCCTTTGGGTTGTTGGCCATAACACAAATGCCTTTCCACCTCATCCCACCCTGCAGACACCCACAGGTGTCACAGTGTGCCTTGAGGTCTTTGGTCCTTATGCACACCCCATTCCATAAGTAAATAAGCTGAGATTGGTGCAGTATAGGAGAATGGGGTGAACATTAGGACTGAAGACCCCATGGCACACCTTGATGCTTGCCAGTGGCTGCAGGGTAGGGGTGGGGGTGGAATGGGTGAGCATTACTCCCAATGACCCCAAGTCACACCCCTAATGCCTATCAGTCTGTTCAGGGTGGACGTTATGGTTGGAAACCCTAATGCCCTGAGCATTTGTTGCCATTTTTGCTCCAAATGTTCAACATGGGCTTTTTGGGACCCCGCCTCATGAACAGTGGCAGTATCATTTCATTACTCAGTCCCAAAAGGTGATTTCACACATCAAGTGTTCCATTCAGTGCCACAGGTGTGAAAACACATTTTGGGTAGGATGTGAAAAATGACAGTTGTACTGTTCATGAGGAGGTGTGAAAAAATGGCAATGCTGGATATTTGGAGTGAAAATCTGAAAAATTGATGATGTTATGAATGTGCAAAGAAACTGCACAATGGATGCTCATAACGCAGTCATTTTGGGGATTTTTTTCACCAAACTTGCAACAAGGGCATTTTGGGACTCCACCTCATCAGCAGTCACACTGTCGTTTTGTTAATTGGTCCTGAAAGGTGATTCCACACAGCAACTGTGAAATCACCTTTTGGGAATGAGAAGTGAAATGACAGTGACTGTGTTCATGAAACGGGGTCCCAAGAACACCATGTTGAAAATCTGGGACCAAAATTCCAAAAAATGGCTGAGATATCAACCTAAGTTGAAACCCCCCATTGATTACCATTATAGCGCTTACCGTGATTTTCTTCAGTTTGCAGTTGGCTTTTGAAGAATGCAGATGTGTTCCCGGTCCACAGAGGATCACTGCTCCCAACCTCTGGAGGTAAATATTGGTGGGGGGTATGGGAAGGGGGGTTGTGCAGAGGGAAAATGCGGGTTCAGAGAGGGAAGCTGGTGGGAACGACGAGGGACCATTTTCTTTTTTTCAGGTTTAAAAAAAAGATGTTGTGGGTCTGTTTTCTGTTTTACAGGTAAACTATTTATGGATTTTGTCACACTGAGGTGAGCTTCCAGTGTGCCAGAGTACTGGGGGGGTCAAAGATGACCCAGGGATTGGGCACCCCGAGGTCAGAGAATATAGGGGCTTGGGGGGCACATCCAACACTGGGAGTGGGCATCCCATGTCAGAAACACCATAGGTAGTTTTTGGCACACTGGGGTGGGCTCCCAGTGTGCATTATTAAAGGGGTTAAGGGGATACATGCTGACATGGGGATTGAGCACCCGAATGTCAGCAGGCAGGGGGGATCTGCTAGCGTGATCGATCATGCTTTGAGTAAAAGTGCCTTTGGGCATTGAATACTCACAGCCCTTATGGAGCTTAGGCTGTGGCCTGCTCCACATGGGTGGGAGAAAATAAGGTAACGGAGACAGCGGGTAGTGGAGGAGGCAGGCGAGGAAAGCGTCTCTTCCCACCTTTCAGGAAGGGACTGGTGGGGTGGCGCGTGGGGGGGTGGAGACGTCACAATGCAAACAGCTGTTTGCTCTGCGGTGACCTGCAGATGAAAAGAAAAAGCTGCCACGTGATTGGTGTGGCTTTTTCTTTTCAAGTGCAGACCACTTCAAGCAAAACAGCAGCAGGACCAACCTGGCTGATGATTGGCTTGATACTGTCGAGCCCCTTGCAGAGCACTCTGCATTGGACAGACAGTGTCACACCCCTGCATTTCTTCATGTAAAGGATGGTGGATATGTGAAACAGACTACCTAGGGTTGCCATCTGCAAAACTGGCAGGGCTCTCCCAAACAACAACAGGCCAGGCAGGTGTAAGTTTCCAGACCCCAAACCTCCCTGAGCTGGAGACAGAGTCACTGTTAGGGTGCAACGCTTACTACAGCAGCATATAGTGCAGCCTGTATTGTCTTATGCACATGAAATGTCATAGGTACACTACTGATATGATCTGTGACATCTCTTGTGCATAACAGTCACTCGTACAGGTTCTAGTACTACTACATGCACGACCCCCCCCTCCACACACACACCATATTGTGCTTCTCTCTCATACTGCACAGTACTTCATCATGGTGTTCCCTAATCTTTACAAAGACTACTATACAGAGCTCAGTATGTCATTATGGCACAGTTCATGGTCGCTTACTTGGTAAGCTTAACAACCAGGAAATGGTGCAGTTGATTGCTGTTCTGCATGACAGGTCAACAGGAGGGCAGTGGCACACAATCTAGGATCAATATGACCCTTGCTCTCTCTGTCCTGGTCACAGCACAATGGGACTCCTGAAGCATGGAGTGAGTGAGTAAGTGAGTGAGTGAGTGTTTCCATGCAGTGAGGTAGCACACAACAAGATTGTGTGCTGCCTGTCTCTCACTCTGAGCTTTGCACCTCGGTGCTCGCACTGTGCATGGTGGGGACTGAGTGGCCCACTGATTGAACATAGTAGGGGGAGAGATCTGGCTGATGCAGCTATTACTAAATAGTCCCTAACAAAAACAGTGCTGCCCTACCATGGCAGAGAATGGACAATGTTGCACCTGCTCTCTCTCTCTCTCTCTCCATGTGCTTGCTCCCTGTCTCTCTCCCTGCAGTGACCTGCTACTGTCTCTCGCTGATGCCTTGTCTCTCTCTCGTTCTCTTGCTCTCTCCCTCTCTCTCTCTCTCTCTCTCTCTCTCTCTGTACCATGCAGAAACCCAGCCAGCATGTCAGGAATGGTGATTATGGCTCCCTGATACAAATGGTATACTGTGCATTCCATGACACTTGCTGCCATAATGAACTGACCCGGGAAACTGGAGCATGACAGAGGAAAAAAAAACACACAGTGCCACACGGCTCCCATTACACTACATGACTGCTGCAATGGGGACGGGACACTTTTTGAGTGCATTGCACTGCCCGGCTGTGGGGGTGCTCTCAATAGTTCACATTGCTTGTGGTCCTGTGCTACATTTGTCAACTGCAGCACTCCACAGAGCAACCTTGTGTCAGTGTCTGGTACCGTTTGCTGCTCTTTATGAACTTATTCTCTTGCTCTGTGTCTGACTGCTTCCTTATTCAGGATTTCTCTGTTCTCTCCCTCTTTCGGTCTGCCACTGTGGCTCTGTCAACCACTGCACCAGCCGCGTCTGTGATACACAAATTGGGACAGACCCAGAGAGAGAGTGAAGTTTCTGATATGTGGATTTTACCCCAAGTGAGACACCGACACTGACACAGTAGGGCTACTCCATGCACAACAGAGAGATGCACAGGAAGCAGCAGGCAAAACTGATTCTAGCCCCAATGACCATGCTCAGTCTCTGTCTCCAGGAACATTCCTTGCTTGTTGCTCATGCCAATCTGTTTTGGGGTGGGGGCACTGATCTGACTTAATTTCTTGGGGAGGACAACCCTGTGCCACATGACAGCAGTGTGCCCCTTATCACGGAATGGCAGACAGTAACACTGGCACTGTCACATGACTGACCACCCATAGGGAACAACAACAACAAGAAAATGACTACAGAGGACACTGCAAGAACTGCTCTGGAACCTGTCTCTGTGCCTCGCAGACTAAACTAATGGGAAAACACTTGCCGGCTGGTTTATGCAAATGAAAGAAATGAAGCTCTCTCTCTCATTGGACTGCTTCATTTCTTTCAACTAGAGGATGATTTCAGCTGTGAAACTCTGAACTGGTGTCACAGTCTGGTTGTATGCTCATTGGTCTGTCAGGGATGAGCCCACTGTAGAGTGCTCTACATTGGACTAGTCCCTGACACACCTCTCTAATGTCATTCTATCCCAAGATGTTTCTTGCACACCTGCAAGGAAAAAAAATGAGGTAATGTATCTCAACTGGTCTATCCTGGGTAAATATAGTAAATATATGGTGCAAATTTGTAAATCCATACCCCAGTACAGCAGAACCCAACTGAAAGGTGAATATATGCTGCTCTGTCCTGGAAAAATACATTGTAAAAGCTGGAGCTCACTAAAAATGAGAAGCTGCTAGTCACCTGGACTATCCTCCTCCCTCCTCTCCTGTTCCCTCCATTATACCCCTGGTACTCAATTAGGTAGCCCTACTACCTACTTGCACTGTTTTAATTCACTCTGTCTTTGTCCCTATACTCTTTGCACTGTCATAGATGATACTTCGGCTTGCCCCAGTCCTGTGTCAAATATCTTCTCAACCAGGCCTTGCATCTGTTTTTACCTGAAATGTCCTGGCTCCTCTGAGCTCACTGCTTCTCCTTCCATCAGCTGGGTTCCACTGTCCAACTTACTCTTCTTCTCATAGCACATTAATTGTTCAAATTGTTTCATTTGCACGGCTTAGCTGTATTAATTGTAACACCATTCCAACAGTGGTTGGTGATACTGTTGTTCAAAACTCTGTAGCTAATTATCTTCATGTACGTAAACTGAAATTGTATGTATAATCTCTGTTTTATATCCACTTGTACCCCCCCCCCACCAGGTTGCACCGTGTGATGAGTAACTTGTTGTTCAGTGTGCCTTCCTGGTGAAACATTTGAATAAATAAAATAAATAAAATCCTGGGTAAATACTGTACATTGTAAAAATGAGTGAAAGCAGGATCCCCCTGTGCTTTCCTCGGTAAATACAATGTAAAAAGATGTCAAAGCAGGACCCAATTGCAAAAGAGATATCACATCTCAACTATGATATCCTGGGTAACTTTGTTAAAGTGTCTAAAAGCTGGACCCTACAGCATAACCCCACAGCAGAACTCCACTGAAAAGGAGATATTGCATCTAAGCTGATCTGTCCTGGACAAATACATTGGAAAAGCACCCCAACTGACTGTCTTGTAGCTGTCTGGAATACTCCTGGTGGTCTTGTGTTCCCTTCCCTACTGGTAAGGGCATCTGACCCCCTCCCAAGTTACCTGCGCAGAACCCTCCTCCGCACAACCCCTCCCACTCCACTCCAGTCACATGAAAGCTGAGCTACAGCAATAGTAATGGCGACTGGCACAGCACTCCAGTCACCATCCTGCCCAACATCCATCAGTGAGCAGCTGTAAGTATTGTATAAACAGCTGTTTCTACATTACTCACAATCATTCACTAACAGTCAGACAGCTTTTCTACAGTACTCACGGCCAAATGCTAATTGCCACACAACACACATGGCTGGCTCTGAATACGGGGGCTTATTCCCCTTAACCTGTTGGAACCCAAAATCTATGAAACAGTGATTACTGGGGTAAGAAAGGTCTGCCCACAGCCTCAAGATACTGTTGTTCTCACTTCATCATCACCATTATTTTAGTTTTAAAAAGTACCCTTCCAGAGCTCAGGGCACCTTAGAGTTAAAATACAAAGTACATATACAGTACACATACACATACATTCACAACTTTAAACATAGTTAAAATATTCACAAAATCATTACATACCATTATAGTTCTTAAGAGTGACTGTCTAGTGAAACACCTTGTAACAGCATGCAAGCAAACATGTTCAGCACAGACAAATGCTTCTACTTGTTATCTATTTATTTATTTATTTATTTATTTGTTGAATTTTGTTGACCAGGTAGGCCCACTCATACTTTTTTTTATTTATTTTTATTTATGACTTTGTTAACTGGGTAGGTGTACTGATTCCAAGGACCGTTTTCAGGCATGACCTGGGCCACATAAGGCAGCACAGAGTAGAAACATCAGAATAACAAGAACATAACAAGAGCAGCTAATACATAGTGAAAGGTTACAGTTGTTACATTTGGCAATACATGGTGACAGTAGTTGAGGGACAACAAGTAAAGCAAAGTAAGGCTCATGGTGGCACAGTTTCAGTAAATAAGAGAACCTATTTGGCTCAACTCCAGGAGCCTATAGGGGAGCTAGTCGTTAAAGCAGTGGCAGGTGGATGCCAACAGGAGCCAGTCTTTGAGGCCAGTCTTGAACTGGTGGTGAGTGTTGATGGTGTGCAGTTCAGTGGGCAGCTTGTTCCATTGTGTGAGGGCTGCTACAGACAGGGTTCTAGCACCCATGTTCATGGCTACCCTGGGGATTTTCAGGGAGGGGATACTGGAAAAGCATAGGCAGCAGTGTGAAGTTTGCACGGTGAGAAGGGGAGAATGAGAGTATTACTGGCAAATACGGATGGCAGAATCAATAAAACTGTGCGGTACAAGGTCAAAGCAGGCTTGTAGTGGGCGCCACCCCAGTGTAGTGTAGAGTGTACAATGGTGTGTGGAGAAAGGGGCCAGCAGGGAGAAGTGGCAGGCACTGTTGTATGCTACTGATAGTTTTGCCATGGTGGACGTGGAGGTCCTAGATTAGATGGGAGAGCAGTAGTCCAGGATAGGTGGCAGTTTTCCTTGGATGATGGCATGGCGGACCTCAGGAGTGAGGTATTGCTGGTATCTCTAGGCAATACCTCACCCCTGAGGCCCACCTCAGAAGTCCCTTTTTCCAGGGGGACTGGGGGGGAGATACAGATGGTAACCAAATGAAATTGAATCAGAATAAGCTGTTGGTGGTAGCTTTTAGTGAATGGGAGACATTTTGCCAGGACACTAGGGAAATTTCCTTACTCTTTTTGAGAAATGCCATGAGATCTTTAACGTCCATCTGAACAACCAGCAAAACCTGCAGATGGGATCTTTTTTTAATGTCTCATCCAAAAGACAGCACCTCAGGAGTGCAACATCCCCCTCATGATACACTACAGTGTCACTATTGGGATTTACCCTAAGTGCCTGTAGTGGGGCTTGAACCCTCAACCTTTTGATCTTCTGGCCTCAGAGGCAAGTGTGCAACCTGCTGAGCCACTGACAAGGCCATATTTAAATTAAAATAATAATAAAAACTTTACTATTCCTAACAGAACCATTTCATAATCACAATAAGGTACTTCCTGGTGTGATTTGTGCAGGGATAATGGCAGTTCCTGGGCAGTGGAAGCCACTCAGCCTTTTATCTCATGATTCAACTCATCCAAGGTGTGTAGTTATCCCAGCACAAAGCACATCCTGTCATGCCTTGCTGCTTCAGCAATGAAGTGAGTTATTGATGGTATCCATATAGAGTTTTTTTCTTAAAATCAACCAAATGATTTTCAGGGCAGATTTATTGGTGCTGTGGCTTTGAAAGTATATAAGAATGATTTAATTATAATCACCTTTATTTGTAGTAGAAATGTCATCTGATAAAACTTATTTGTTAGTTGCAAATCGGTAAATAACGTTATCTTCTAATCCTAATAATGCTTTTATTTCCTTTCAGAGGTTGCACAAGTCAAACTAATTCTACCCTGAAAATATACATCTCAAGTTCAGCACTTGTATCTTGAAGCATAAATATGCAGCAGTCATTGGAAGAGTTTGTGGCTGATCACAAGGATACAATAGAAACTGTGCTGGACATTTTTCAGAAAGGAGCTGAATTGTTGTCTAGTACATTGGAAGTGGTGTTTCCCCCTGTTGAAGCAGTGGCATCATTTGTCCAACTTGGCTTAAATTGTGTGGAATCAAAGGAGTTAACATATATGAAAGACAAATTTCAGATCATTGGGGATAAGTTAAATGAGATTTCTAGTGAGTTGGAAAGGGTCAAAGAGGAGCTGGAGAAAAAGGAAATTGACGATGAGTTTAGTGATGTAGAAGAAAATATTCAGTTCCTGTTTAAAGATTTTACAGATATGCTTAATGCTGAACCAGAGCGTAGGGCATGGAGAGAAAAACAGTTCATCACTGACTATAACAGGAGTCCTGCTGAGCAAGATATAGAGCGCCTCTACACAGCAGTGAACAAAGACGGAATGAGGAAAGAATCTATACTTGTCTTTGTTATGAACTATATGGATATGCATCGACGTGCTGTGCAGGATTACTATGCGCATCTTTTGAAGCTCTTCTACCTTGGTCTGATTGTCACTATGGCTTTCAAAAACATTAAAGGGGACAATATTGAAAAACTAAAAGCTACGTGGAATGAAAGGATGAAAGGAATTGAGTCCCAAATGAAAACTCTGATCGACAAATGCATAACCGAATTTCATGACCAGGCAAAGACTGATATTGAAAAGCTGGTCAATGAAAAGAGTGGCACGGACAACCAGGAACTTGCTACCCATATACATGATTTTTTGAAGGACAAATACTACTGGATTTGTTGGACAGTTCAGGTCTATGAACAGTCAACCAGCTGTCTTCCATTTTCGCTATTTAAGGCAAACTATGATGATATATTTGGTAATAATTTGTTACCTATATTTCCAAAGGAAAAAAACCCTAACCCTAAGATTGTTGTCACTTTCTGCACTGATCCCAAACCCATTGACAAGCAGAAAATACAGAAGGTAATTGCAAATATGAAAAAGAAACCAGATGCAACAGAAATAGCTAAATATATTAGTGATGGTATGCCTGACCACGTAGTACACATTGTTAGTCAAAATAAGGGATGGGCATTTGCATGCAGTTTTCCTGAGGGGTACCATTATTATGAACGCAATCAATATGTCAATATTTGCATCCATTCAGATGAACTGGGACTAACAGAACAGAACACAATAGAAAACTAGGCTAGAACAGAACACAGAACAGAACATAGCAGAATGAATAGAATAGAATACAATAGAATAGAATAGAAAGGGAAGTGGATTTATGCAGTATATAGATGAACTACAATAGTCTGAGTACAAATAAGCAATGTATTTCCCATGAGTGAGGGGATGAAACAATAACTCACAAATGGAAAAGCCATATGTGAGTTAAAGGAGTCCCATCCCTTACAAATGGAAAGAAATGGCATATATTTACTGAGGTCATTGTATGTACTACGTATACTACTTACTGTACATAATGTTTTTAAATGTTTTGTGTCAGTTTTATTTATGGTCGATCTCCATCCTCCCCTTTTTTGACATTTTTTTGTGTCCTTTGTTTTAGCTGATCCCCTTCCTGCATTGACAAATTCCTGTGCTCAGCCCCCCCCCCGCACATGTACCTAATCCTTTTTTTTGATCCCAGTTGCCAAACTCTGCAGGATTTGTTTCTCTAATAAACTGTAAATCTGTATTGCACTGTGGCCACTGTTAATTGTCTGTTGCTGCACTCTCTCCGTGGTGCCTGCTCACTTTCTGACTTGCTCCATTTGTGCCAACCACGTGATCTGTGACTTGTTCTCTCAGGGAGTTAGAAAAAGAAAGGCAGGCAGTTGTCTTGAGTACTATAGTGAACAAAAAAAGTACCCATGCTTGCGGACATCCAAATAAGTTGCTAGATACTTGTAAAAGGCTCCCTTCTTGGTCACAAAAATGGGAACATGAGAATGAAACATGGTGGCGTGTGTGTGGATTTGATTTACAACAGTGTTATATGATTGCTCTGAATATGAAAGAGCTTAACATTCTGACTGGCCTGTTTATGATATAAATCAAGTAGACTGGCAGAAATTAAAACCCTGATGATGAAGGTAACTGAAAAATACACAACCCACTAAGGAAGTAAATGAGTTTTTCCAACAACTGGCAACGTAATTTGACAACAGCTCTTTAGCCATTGAAGATAACTCATTTATCTGGGTTATTTTCAAAAAATAAAATGGACTTCCAAATCCTTCAGAGTCCTAGCAACTTTACTGGTCTAAACATATCACTGACCTCTCATTTTTCTCTAGTATACCAACAGTTAGTTACTAACCTTCCTTAATCTACCTACTGTAGCAACATCCTAACTAAATGAAAATATAAAAGAAAAAACAAAAAAAAAACCCTTTTTACTGTTTAAACACATAAGCCCACAAAAGGGCATACTGTAGGCTTCTTTAAAATAAATTCACCATCCAGATTCATTCAAAGACACTCAACCTTTGTTACCAAACTCACATATTCTACATAACAACAACCTAACTAAAGGAAATGTAAAACTTTTTTTTCCATTAAAAAACACTTTACATTTTATAAACTCAACAACCCACTCCAGGTCATGGCTTTCTTGAGAACTAATGCACTTCATGGGTGCACTAAATATCACTTGGCCGTTGGCCTCATACCGTTCAGTTCACCTGGGACGTGCATTAATTCACTAGAAATCTACTGTATGCCCTGTTGTGGAGTATTACTTATTGAATGGTAGGGGGACACTGTACATACATTTATAGGGATAATGAAGCTGGCTCTTATAGACAAACAGGTGTCTCAATGTGCCTTCTTAGGATGAGAGAGCTGTAAACTGAATATGAGAAGTTCTGGCACTCTAGAAACAAAAGTAGACCACATAACTTTAAGACAGTCCCGGACTGTCCCTATAATTAATTATTGGACTATGTTTAAAGTGTAAAAAGAAGTTTTTCTTCCATCTTAAAAGAGGCAGACACCTCTGTTTAAAAGTGGAACTTTCTACTTTTTTTTAAATGCTGCACATGTAACTATTGTTTTTATAAGAGGTCCTTATGTACTGGAAACCCCACATTTCTGGTTGTGAGAATCAACTCTGATGATTTATAGTACTGTAGCAGTTTATGAGGTTGGGCCTTTGTCAGACAGCAGAATAAAGCCTGCTGAAAGGATGCTCATGAAAACAAGGCAGAAAATATTCGTAAGCAAATGAGCCAGAAAGGGCTTACAGCCCTGAAGGGTGCTCAGAGAACTGGCACCAGATTTACAGTGGTAGACAATGATATCAGTAGCCACATCGGGCCATGCTGCATGTTACCATTTTACTGATATTGTTTTCGATGCATTGGGTAACAAGCTAATGAGAATATTGTCTCATATCACACAACAACTTTGTATATCATTACTGATGGCACTGACTGCCACTGCAGCTGAACCTCTGGCAGGGTTGTTCAATAGCTTAGATTAGTCAGAGGTGGCTCTAAAATATTAGAGGATAGAGGATGTAGTTCTAGTCTACAAAGGTAGAGGCAAGGAGCAATCTGGGCCAGCAGGGCAGATCATATGAGGAATGTCTCAGAGCACTAAAGGTGTACTCTCTAGAAGCCAGACAAGAGAGGGGGTAGATATGATAGAGACTTTCAAGTTTCTGAAAGGAATGAACAAGGTAGACCACAATGAAGTATTCAACAAGAATAGTGACTCAAGAATATGGGGACATGAGTGAAAGCTGTGAGGGGGAATTTTGGAGGGACATGAGGAATTTTCATTTTACAGAGAGAGTGGTTGAACCTTGGAACAGCCTAGTAACAGAGAACCATTAATGGTTTAAAACACTGTGTGGACTTATTAAAAGGGTTAACTGTTACATAAGGGGAATGTAGGAGGGCTAGGTGTAAGGAGGGTGAGGGCAATAATCTCTGATTAGCTATCAGGTCCTGGGGTAGGATAGGGTAAAACAGGGTAGACTGGATGGACCAATTGTCCTTTTCTGCTGAAATGTTCTGTTTTGTATTTTTATGACTGCACGGCCTGCTGTATCTTATAACTTGCACAGTGTATATCACAATGGCAAAAACTCAGAAAGAAAAAATTGTAATGGGTAATCAGGCCAGGGATGAAAAAAAAGGAAGCTATAGCAAAGGGTGAATAAAGTGAGAGGGTAGTGGGAATGAAGTGGGGGCTGAATGAAGGAGCATGTATGAAGGGTGAGTTAGCAGAGCACAGATTTGAATGAAAAGGGTAATTAGGTGTAAGACAGGAGGGACGTTGGTTTTTTATTATAATTAAAATGTTATTGACATTTTATGGGCATACAGGAATACAAATATTATCCTGGCTGGGAGATATTCCCTTGGAGGTACAACTCTAAAGTGGAAAAATCTCAAGATCTAGGAATTGCAGTAGTATAGGGAGGATATTCTCAAAGTGGGGAGGAGAAGAGTAGGCTGACATTCCAGCTGAATATTTGAAATGAGGGATAGAAAAAGAATGTAAGTTTGAGGATCAGCATGAGTAGGAGGAGGGGGGGGAGGTAGAGAGGTAGGGGAAAGAAGGCATAGCTTCACAAGAGGTAGGTCATGTCAAACCAAATTTGGTCATGCACGCAGGCAAATCTCCCCCCAGCACCTTCCACTCATGTCCCTGTGTTAAAATTTTTCACAGTGGGGATCAAACCCAGACCGCCTTTAACTCTTGTCTTGCTGCTCTGCCACTGTGTTATTGTTCCACATATATGTACACCCTGATACATGTACACCTTGGATTGCATTGTCCTTAGGCTAAATGCCGAGTGCCAGCAGTACCCAAAAATTGCATACATATCAGTGACTGCATATCCTGATGCATTATATCCCTCTTATAAAATAAATATCCTTTCTAGTTCAATAATTGAATCAGGAACTGAGCATATTACCAATGGTTTAAATACACATTGTGCTGTGCATTCTGCAGTTTCAAGTTTGAAATTGTTTCATGTCAGTTGTAGCAGAGCTAAACTGTTATGTTATTAAACACAGCTAAAGCTGTCTTGCCATGGGTAATGACTAGACAAATATTCACATTAGTGAGGTGTTTGTTGGGGATTCTAAATTAATACATATACTGGATTCTCATTAATCGGTCACATCACTCACATCACTCAAATCATTGCACATTGCAGGACTCATTTTATATTATAAATCATTCTATATACTCATGCCTACTAGTTATCAACTTTCAATGCTTTCACAAGCAAAGCACGTGAAAGCAAGGAAGATTAAGGGTTATGTGAAAGGAGATGGGAATATTCACAAGCACTTATATGCATAAGATAATTTTATACTGGGCTGCAAACTGCACAGTTCCTAAATAAAAAAGTTGTAGTATTACTAAAACTCAGGAAAAATTTAAATACAAATTAGGGATTTATAAAATTATACAGTACTGATATAATAACATATGCACTAATGTAAGGAAATAGCCTTAAAATGGCCCTCAGAAATTATGGGGTAGTGTGAAATATGTCATACAGCTAAATCACACAAATCATTCATCTATCATAATTATTGATGTAAATTGTAGTAATTCTGCCTTGATTGCCAATGCTTTCAACACTAAATTATCAGAATTATATACCCTTCCCCCCATGTCAAGGAGTTAAGTTGTCCTACTGCCTCCCTTTCCTAAATAGATCCCTGTAATATTCATGGTTCCCTGCAACATTATTTCTACTTTCAATTGGTTGAGCCTGCTGATGATAAATAGCTTCTAGCTGTTATCCAAAACTGAAGATAATACTGGCCCTGGTGATCTTCAGCCTAAACTGTTATGGTTAGACCTCATGTCAGTGCTGTACCTACAGCTCAGCTTTTTATTTCATCCTGTATATCTGGTGTTGTCTCCGATGTCTCAAAATTGACAAGATTGTACCAGACTTCATGTCTAGTGACCCAAGCTCTATGGATAACCATTGCTATTCTAGCCACTCTAATTAAACTTCTGGAGAAAATTGCCTTTGACAACTCACTGACTGAACTCTCCCTTTTCTCTGACTCCCAACATGATTTTAGGAAGGGTCATAGGACTACCATAGCCCTATTAAAGTTCTGAAATCACATTGGCATTGTATGGATAATAGTCTGGTCACTGTTGCAATATTTGATTGTCAAAGGTCACTGACTTTGTGAATCATAATATCTTCTTCAGTAAACTGTCCTCAATAGGGTCTTCCTATTAGCATTATCATCACAGCTTATTAGCTTCCTTTCTGATCACTGCTGACAGGTCAGCATTTGCAGCTCCATCTCCAGCTTAGCCAGAATCTCTATTAGTGTACCCCAGGGGTCATTAAAAGGTCCTTTGCTTTTCTTTCTTTTTATAAATGACCTCCATATGTCCTTGGTGCACTGGGTACTTGGTTAGAATATATGAATAGTACCAGTCTACAGCGCGCTAGTTCATGTAGTGTTAACATGCACAGCAAGAGGGCATATACAGCGCCTTCAGTGAGTGCTCCCCTGGTTACTGTCAATTGTGCTTATGGCACATAAAGGCACTAGGATCCAGGAGGTTGGCTGAGCTGCTCCCTGTGGCATGGGGGACTGGGGCATTGAGTAGCTTGGCCAGCAGTATTGCAGACCAGGGTTCTAATCCTGGTCTCCTTCCATTTTGGCACAATAGGGACTTGTATTTTTTCATGTGGAGCTGTGGAAACAGTATTCCACAGCTCTACGAATTTTAACTTTCCCCGTGATCCACTTCCCTTCCAAGTGAGAATCCTAAAGTAGGGGAGTGTAGGGGGAGGCACAGCCCCCCACAAAAAACAAAATGATGCTATTATTGCCGGGTGGTTCTTGATCATGCTATTATTGTCAGTGCTGTTGCTGCACTGCAGTAAGCTACTCTGTATGGATGACCTAGTTGTTTACTGTAAATCTAACAACCTTAAATCAATGCCTGAATGATGACTTTGGCTACATACAGAAAAGTCTAACACAGAAAAAGCTACTGCAGAACTAGTTATGTTCATATTCCTTTATTGTACTCATTGAGGCCACCCAACTTGTTTGCACCAATTATATTTACCCCCCCCCACACACACACACCCATCACTGTGACTGTCTACCTGGTTATTGCATATTATAGATCAAGGGAGCACTCCCTACCAATCAGAGTGCTCTTTTCCCTGCGCGAGACACTCATTCTGTGAAGAGTGTCTCACGAGCAGATGCTCTGGAAACAGGCATGTTCTGGGAACAGTTTAAAAAAATGTTATTAATTGCCCTTGATCAATAATAAATTAATATGTCCCCCATTGCCACTCATTCCTATATTAGAGTGGTTTCACTTTCCTTCAGCTTGAGCCAGAACAGCTCAGCTTCGCTGTTCTCGCTCCAGCCAAAGGCATGTAAAACCACTCTTATGCAGCAAGCAAGGAGTGGCTCCGGGGGATGTATTAACATATATAATATGCCATTACTGTATTCTGCCTGCATGCCTTCCTCTATTATGAGTTGCTTTTCTTGTTTTGACTTCCAAGCCACCAGTCCAGTTTTTGATTTTTTTTTTTACTTTGAATCTATGCCATTTTAACATTTACACTGGCCAAGTTGCCAGCTCAGCCCTCTGAGGCTCTTATCAGCATCACTGTGATATTTTGATGAGAAATGTACTGTACCTTTGCCTTTGTAGCCCTTAGCTCAATTTGGCACCTATAGGTGCTACACAATTCCCCAGCATGTGTCATCCGACACGCTGACATGCCGATCAACACACTGATATGCCAAAAAAAATTAATGACACAACGTCTTATATGCTAGAATGATGAGTGACACACTGATAGGCATATATATATATACTAATCAAATAAACTGACTGGGGAAGTCATTAAACATGTAAAAGTGGTATATTACTATGTATACAATACTGTTTATTGAATTCTTATCATTATATTAGCCCAGAATGAGACACTAACAGGAAAGAGGCAGGAGACTCTGAGAGATACATGAACCGCAAAGACAGCTCTCAATAAATTTGTTCTATTCTTTTTATTAGGTAGATGCAGATGGCAGCAGGATATGGGGATTAGATGAGAAAGTAGACAGTCATCCTTTAGGTACATGGGAGACTAGTGTTGATACATGGGAAGGCAATACATAAATGTATAAAATGACAAAATCATTTGTTAAAAAAGGAGATCCCCTTGAATATAGTAAACTATTACTACAGTGAAAAAAACAGTGCGCCCTCAGTTATCTGCCCACTCAAGTACAAGAAAGACTGAGTGCATATTCAAAGATGGCTGATAATTGAGGGTGGTGTATAATAAGTGGCAATGGACTGGCAAAAAATTTGTACCAACAAAATTTGAAGGATAATTGAGGGTGGTTGACAATAGAGTAGGGAATGATCAAGAGAGTACTGTACTTTTACAGTAGTTATGAACACCCGGATAACAAAATCCATCCTCTTTTTTTCCAAGCACAAGCTCGGCTCTTGGTTATGTGCTATCTCAGTTTATGGCTTGGATGGATTCTTAATTGAAAGTCTGATTTCCTTTAAGTGCCTAGGTGTCACCTTGGATCCCTCCCTTGACTTCTCCTTTTATACTGCCACCACCAGCAAGTCAGTCAGTGCCAAATTGGAGCTACCTGGGGGTGGGCTGCAGCACATGCAGTGAATCCCAATACCTTCTCAGTTAAATGTTTTACTGAACAGGATACTTGCAGAACAAGAAGCACTCTCAGACCCATATTCATCAAACTGTTCTTTTAATAAATCAATCAATCAATCAATGAAAACTTTTTTTAACCAGGCAGATTTGTCATTGTGCAAGCTCATTTTGAAGATGGTCCTGGCAGAAGGGAAGAAAGCAAGGAATAATACAATTGGACACTTAGTGCAGTCTGGTACATACAGTAAAAAAATAGCAACAACATTGGACAATACAGAGTGTGCAGATTATTAACAAATTAAATTAAGGGTACACCAATGTCTGTGGTGGACACTAAACAAAGCAATAGAAGTAACAGGGTATGGTAAGAAGATTATATTAACAATAGAACAAGAAGGCAGGAATGGACCGACCAGGAGGGTCGTCCCTTAGCGGGGAAGGATGGGGGAAGGGGGGTTTCAGGAGGAGGATGTCAAAACTAGAGATGACACGAACATAGTAAGACCAGGGGGTAAGAAGAGTATACAGAGGGAGATGTGCAGAGAAGTGCTGGAGTTGTAAGTAAGTGCTAAGGAAATGGAGAGCAGGGCAGGGAGGCCAGTAGGAGAATCACCTGTGGCAGGTACATATGACCTTCAGGATGCGTGCGATAAACAGCTTAAAGGTATGAGACCCGGCACGGATGAGAACCCTAGAGTCTTTTGCATTTTGTTCCAAAGGGAAGGGAAGGAGAAATTGATAGAAGCCTTACCAAACTGGGACCTTATTCTTGGCACCTTGAAGGATACAAGGGATGTGCTTCTTAAGCCATATGCTTCTGTTACGCATACAAAGAGAGCAGAGATATAACCTGGTAACTTATTAGTTAAGGCCCTGTAGAACCACAGGAGGGCATTTTTTTGCCTCCTCAATGTAAGAAATGGCCAGGCGAGCTTTTGGTAGAGCAAGTAGTAGTGGGTACGACTAGGCATATCCAGAATAAACCGCAAGGCACGGTGATAGAGAGTGTCTAATTTACATAATGCCTGATTTGAACAGTGGCTATAAAGAATGTCTGCATAACTGAGCAGAGGAATAAAAGTTGTAAGGACCAGTTTCTTTCTGGCTTCTAATGTAAGGAGGTGTCTTATGCGATAAAAGATACCAAGATGTTGTCTTAGCTTTTTTGATAGCTCATTCAGATGTACCGCAGAATTAAGCTGGTTATCCAGCCAGACACCCAGGTACTTAAACTTATCCACTATTTCCAGAGCTTCACCTAATATGGTGTAAATCAGGTGGTCCGATGGTGGCCCCTGGGCATGAGCAGCAAGTGGAGATAAGATCATTGCCTTGTTTTTTTTGCATTAAGCAGTATCTTGTTCTTTAGTAAATTGTGTTAGGGAGTGACAAAGGTGTGTTGTAGCTTATTGTAAGCAATATCCAGGGATGAGTTAATAGTACAGAGAACCGTATCAGCAGCGAATAGATGTATGTAGCCTGAGCGTATGTGAGAGTCGATATGGTTTATGTATAAAGCGAATAGGATGGGGCCCAGGATGGAGCCTTGTGGCACAACCTAAGGAAGGGTTTTCAGCAAAGACAGTTCCCCTTGAGCTTTAATCTGTTACAGTCTGTTGGAGAGATAACATTCAAACTACTTTAGGGCAAGATTGTCTAGGCCGAAGCTATTCAGGACGCTAAGCAGAAGGCTATGATCCATGGTATCAAAGGCCTTACTGAGGTCCAGGAAGACGGCATAGACATATTTTTTCATACCCAAAGCATTTTGCCAGTCATTGGAGACTTTGGCGAGGGCAGTTATAGTGCTGTGCTTGGGCCTAAAACCTTATTGGGCTGGGTGGGTTCAGGAGGTTCTTGGATTCTAGATAATCCCTAAGTTGGTAATTGACAATTTTCTCCAGGATTTTTGACAGGGTGGGAAGCAGCGAAATAGGATGGTAGTTGTTCAAGTCAGCTGGCTCTCCAGACTTGAAGAGGGGAATGACATGCATTGTTCTCCAAAGAGGAGGCAATTCACCCTGAATCAGGGAACTATTAAATAGATGGGTCATTTGGGTAGTCAGATGGTAAAAGCCTGTTTTCAAGAAAAATGGTTCTATGAGATCAGCACCTACCACACTTTTTTGTGTCCAGAGATATTAGAAGGTCCTCCACCTGTTTGAATGTAACTGGTTGAAAGTAGAAGGAGGAGTGTCTTGGATTTGTGGCAATGTCAGAGGATAAGCCATCAGTGGCATTGCAGCAGACATTTAGCTTGCTGAGGGGTGAATCATAGAAAGCAAGGCCTGCTGTGGCATCTTGCTTGTGAACAAAAATAATAAAGCAGCTGATGACCAGGAATGGGAATCCCAATATCAAACTGGGTTTGGCCTTCAGGGAGAGATTTAGCCTAAGCCTAAAGCTATAGTGGCCATAGCTGATGGGATCCTTCTATGTAGCCTTATCTACAGTGTTCAGCCTATTTCAACTCCTCCAAAACTTCCCTAGCAAAGTGTGATTTAGTATACTACTGTGCAGTATCTGTTGCATTATGCTGGGTGCTCTTTACCTCACTTATTGCTGCACTCTCTACTTCTCTCTGGGTTGGCCATGGCTTTTATCTAAGCAAAGCTCTGTTATGGGCTGCTTTATTGATAAACACATTAGATTTAGTGATTCTCATTGTCTGTACTTCATGTTGCAGTGTCCTGGCACAGTGAACCTAGGTGCACCATAAGGATGGGTCTGGTTGCATTTTCCATATTTGCTTGTATGTTCTGCAACTGTATTCCTCTCCTGGTCAGGTGCTCAGATTCACACTGGGCCCTATGTATGAAAAATGGAATTGCCTACATGCTACATATCCCCAGTACATAAGCAACCCTAAGTTGGAGTGCTACACACCAAGGTCCCATGGACTCCTGGTGGCATTCACAGAAGAAGTATGCATCCCATTTGCACTCAGTCCTACAGGCATTCATGCAGCTATGGTCACAGATGGATCAGGAGAGTATCAAGGGGCATGCCCGCATTCCATGCCATTCATCAAAGTGCAGAGTGCCAGATGAGGTGGTAACAAGATATGTATCTGTTGCACAGTGCCCTTAGAGTATCTCTGCTGGCTGTGAGAAAATCTGGAACCCCTACTATGCTGCCCTAGCCCTCTGGTCAGGCAGACAGGGCTACAGACAGCTATTCAACTGCCCACCTGATCATGTGAAATTAAAGTGACCCATGCCATCCCACAATCCTATGCTCTGTATGGAGCAGGGGATCTTCTCTGCAACCAGGTTGGCCTTCCAACTGGATGACAATCTATGTCCTCCGATCCACTCCCAATCATCAGTGCACTAGAGGGGTGGGGCAATAGACAGGGAGCCTTCAGTGACCAGCAATCATGAATGCTGGCTACTGTGCACCTGTCTGAGGGTGCAGAGCTGTGAAGGCTGGGTACATGCCTATCGCACGTGCCTGGACCCAAATGGTGCATAGGTACACTTTTCATTTTAAACTTATCCTCCTTAAGCACTGTTGTAGCTTGACCCCTTAAAACTGTCACTGAGTTACTGTGTTAATGTGTGTCTTACTTACTTTTATATGCAGTATTTTATTGTGTAAATCTGACACAAATTTTGTTATGTAATTGCTTACCAGTTTGGTTTACTCTGTTACTCCCAGGTCATTCTTGAAAATAGGTAATTTTCTTGCCTACTGTACTTAGCTGGTTACCAAAAACTTAATAAATAAATGAAATAAGTAAATCTTGCATCATCTGTGAAAAAAATATTGATACTACGTTTAAAAAGCAAAAAGTATGCATCGACATACATTTGTGGGCAACACATTATATACATAGACATGTATTGACACAAGAAAGCTGTATTTATATGATCTACTCATATCGATGTGACTCTAAGCTTTCAATTAAAAAATAAAGTTCCTAGCCTTTATAATTTAAAAGTGAGGCATTTTGAAATTTATTTCCTTAAAGTAGGCTATTGAACTGTAATTGCTAGAAACATACCAGTAATTATTTTTAAAATGAAAGCTTGGAGTCAGCTATGTTTCTGTTCTGATATATTGTGTTGCTGCAATTGTGTTATATATTTATATAAAATTGTATTGATTGTTCTGTAACAGAGTATGCATACTTCCTTTTTAGTTAAATATGGTTGCTTTCTTAGTCTTAGCCTTTGATGTATACTACATGTTTTGTATATACTGCTGCCTGCTGACAGACTGTATATTAGGTTACCATTGAATTTTAGCTGTTTCTTTTTCCTTTGTACCATTACTAGTTTTCTTGTGGGGGGGGGGCTGCTCTTCTCTTTCCTTTTTGAAATCCTAGTTTTCACATGGAAATGTGATTGGCTTCAATGTATCTTTTCTAGACAAAAATCTAAATAAAAAATAATTACAAAAATATAGATCCTGTTCCTATTCTTTAAAAAAATATTGAGTGACTTATCCACTCTAGGCATCCTTGCAGGAAAGGAGAAATAATGTACTCAAAATACTTAGAATGGAAAAGTTGGCCCTTTCTTTAAGGGGATTCTCTAATCAATGGGATATTATTCATAAAGTATTATCTTCTGATGTTATGCCCTAAGCTATAATTGATGTGTTCTTATCTTTTCTCTGAATGCAGACCTATAGTAAACACATATTGTCATCTAACTTACTGATATTGGCGTGACTTCTAGTAATCTTGCAGATCGCCCTTCCTTCCTTTCTTTAATTCTCATCTTTCCTCTGCTCTTCTGCTCACGTCCTCTATGCTGATAAATGTTAGTAACACATTTTAGTTATTTTATTATTACATAGGTTTACTATTTAAGGTGTATCTTCCCTTTAAATATCTTCTATACATATATCTTGTTTACTAGATGAAGTTAGATAGGGGATATTCTTTCAGATCAGACATTTTCAACTTATTTGGAAGTATATTTTAATATGTACAAAGAAACTGTTTTGAGGTTACCATGCTAGTTCACTGTACAACTTACTTGATTAATAGCTACTTATTCATTTGCATACCTAACAGTAGCACTTTGCTAATAATTGTTAATGTTTACGAACTCATTGTTATTTGAGCAAAATAGAAGTATTCAAGAAGAATTTCTTTATTAAGATTCTGAAATGAAATTGTCCTTATGAGCTCATACTGCAAAAACCTATTATTTCCATATTTTCCTATTTCTGTATATATGTATTGACTTTATTCTAAAAGAATAAAAATGTTATTGACAAAAAAAATTCCAGTAATATTATATGCATTCCTGTTATATAAAATCAAACTGTGAACTGATTTTGCTCTGATGTAATGTTTTAGTAACTGATAAAAAATAAAAATAAAAATTCAGACTATAACTAAACATGGTGGGCTCTTTTACAAATGTTTCTCATAGCATTCGTGCATTTGTCACATAGTATTGGTTTGATTTATTTATTGCAATTGGTATACCAAGATGAAGCAGTTACATATGAATTGTCACATTAATATAATGGGAAAATAAAAAAAAATCTGTATTTTAATCATTGCAAAAGATAAAAGACATAACAAACCTCATGCTACACATTTAGTTCACAAATTTCAGAGATAAAAATTATAAATAATAATAAACTATCTTAATAGTAATCCTCTTAGTTTCTAAATCTAGTGGAATTGCCATAATCCCAATTAAATTAGCTAAAGTGCTTAAGAAGACTAATACCCACATTTCAGAAGTCAGGGAATAACTGGAAAGTCAGTTTGAAATTGCGCCATGTGAAAACAGCTAAATAAAAACAGCGACCACCAAAAACAGCTAATACAAAACGTGAATACAGACATGAAAAGCCAACAAAATAATACATTCTACCACAGGATTAAAGAGCCCAGCGAATAAAATAGGAATTGCATCTTTTTGATTTCCTTTGGTTTTAGGCTATCTTCTGATTTTCCTAAATTGGTAGGGGTTTTCTTTTTCTTGCAAGAACAAGTCTACACATTTTCTCTGGTGCAATGGTAGTGGTAAGGAAAAAGGATTTACTTAGCTGCTCTGTTCTTCTGACATATAAAGAAATGTGATATAAAGACATGAAAGTGCTAGATTTGATACACAAATGGATGCAGTGATGATGCCAGCAGGGTGAAAGGGGGACTACTGATTTTGCAAGGCAATTAAGTGTTGTCAGTGTTTTGAGGAGTAATAAACTGAGAAATTTATTGTTTCTTTGTGAGGTTTTCTTTTTATAGGCAGAAGCTATATTGGGAACTGCAGAATGGTTGGAGTGAAGGAGTGATCACGTGCCACCGGGGGGCAAGCATGTAGTAGCAGGAAGCCTGACAGCAATGTAAAAATGCCTCACCTACATATGTCCCTGTGTGTGAGCATCCCAGAGTGTGAGTGCCTAAGTACAAGTGTGGTGTCTGTATGACCATCTGCAGGGGATCCACAGTTCCACAGCAGACTCTTTCCAATTGAGGAATGAGGGGAAAGAAGTGAAGAGGAAAAACCAAGTGTACTGGTAGGAATGCATACAAACAGCGAAGGTAAGAGTAAACTTAGGTGTTAATTAAACAAAATGAGAAAAACTAAGACAACTGATAGAACTAAAAAGGGCTAAACTTAGGAAATGGGGTAAAATCCTTTTTAGGTTGCTTCCACAAGGTAGAAAGTTAGGGCTAGTTAGAATATCATTGTAAAACATGAAACTAACTGTACTGGAACTGTAACTTACATATTAGCACACACACATACAGGCTGGACACTGGAGGGGCATATGAGAGAAGTTTAGGGGTGTGGGGAATTGGTGATCTGGAAGGTGCTAAGGGAATTCAGACACTGTCTGACATGCAAGAAGTTCCATACCTTGACAGTGGAAATGGAAGTGGTAAGGGCTGAAATACTATATTTTGCATGAGGCAACAGCTGCTGGGATGCCACAGGAACCAAAAAGGCCCATCCAGACCAAAGCTGGTAACTGGACGGTTGTACAGGGAGGAGGTAAAGGAAGGGGGAGGGAGAAAGCCAATGGAACCAGGGATGTTCATGGTCAACAGGTACTTACTGTCACACAGGTACTCTTCAGGTCAGGCTCACTGCTCCCACATTGCCAACCTCGAGGTGCAGTATTGTGAGCAGGAGACAGACAGGGTAACCCTCTTGTGTGTTTTGAGTCTGAATCACCTACTAGCTTCAAGTCCTGGGGGTCAAATGTGAACCTCATGCTAGTGCACCCAGTTAACAGGTTCAGATATGTAACCTCTTCAGGAATGCAGTACAATCTTTCACCCAGTGGCACCCAGCCAGGTTTCCAAAATGTACCCTTACAACTCAATATGAGACCTAGGTATATTCTTACCTTTAGCAAGATTAGTAACCCATTCAAGCCCTTAACAGCTGTCAGACTTAAACACTGGTTCAGCATTCACATGAAAAAGAAAACTGAGAAGACACGGGTAGTATTTCACGGAAAATATTGTGTAATAAAAATTGTAAAATATCAATCACAGAACAAATATATCAATAACGTACTGTCACATAAAATAAATGGGAAGTTATGGAACACAAATATGCCTACTCCAGATACTTAAAAGTTCAGCTGAACAGTCTTTCTAAAGTGCCTAGTTACCAGTCCACAGACTAAGTGTGTCTTTAATTTTCAGGGAGTCATTCTGCACAAACTTGTCAGACGCAGGCCAATTCAAAAGTCAGTTTTCTTCACCTCCTGGTGATGTAACCCTCGAGGTCACTGTTAGATCTGTGATACATCTGTAATCTGAGCATGGATATCCACAAGGATGTATGTTATTACTGTGAAAATCAGCAACTAGCAATTTCCCAAAATATGAGTCTCTTAATCAAAACATTCCCTGTGACATTTCATAACCCCACAATCTGTCACTAGTTCTCTTCTAGGTAAGAAAACCATAAAGGATCAGCCAAATGACTTCCCTTCCTGCTAGGGTCATAAAATTCATATTTAGTTTCAGCTTCAAAAGCAGGAGCAGGTTATAAGGGGTAATAAACTGCTCCTCTGGAAGGAAGGCTTTAATTAGTGGTTTCACTGGTCTGTTTATCACATCCTGCTGTTTTCTCACACTGACAATTTTGAAGTCAAAGGTCAAGTCTCCTTACACTGACTACCATCCTTAAGCAGGCAGTCACATATCATACACATATTATTTATAACACAAATATTATACAATATAACAATAAGCAGTTGGCAAAGCATCACACTTACCACTGTTGACTGAGGGGTCCTTGGAAGTCAACACAGTTGGGAAGGGACTAGCAGGCCCACTAGGCAGGCGTTATCAGGTGGGAGTCTACCAAGAAGGGAGGATGGCAACAAATGGGATAGGAGAAAAATGTTAGTGACAGGGGATTCGATAGTGAGGGAAACAGGTGTGTCTCATACCTGGTGGACAAGAAGTGGTGCGCTAATAATCAGGGGCTAAGACTCAAGTCCGGGGTGATGGAACTCACTGGGGAAGAGGTAGAGAAACCAGATTTGATTATGCGTGTAGGTACAAATGATCTCAGAAGGGGAAGGGGGAGGAGGTATAGGCAAGCTTTGATGCTGTAGGTTAGGTAGTCAAGGAGAGGGCAGGGCTGGTTTCCTTCTCAGAGATACTACAGTACCCACACTGGAATATGAGGGATCAGTCTCATCTGCACCTGTGCAATGAGTGGCAAAAAGTGTGATGCAAGGAGGAAGGAATTGGGTTTCTCGAGGACTGGGGTCCAACTTGGAAGGGATAAAGGCTGTTTAAAAAAAGGTGGCCTGTATCTTAATGAGGATGGCAACATTTTTGCTGGGGAGGAGATTTGCACAGTATATCCATAATAGTTTAAACTTGGTGGCCAGGCAGCTCAGTTGGGATCAGGAACACAAACACAACTCAGGGACCTTACTGCCCCCCCCCCAAAAAAAGCAGAGACTGAAATAGCAACTGGACAGAGGAAGGGGCAGGGAAATGGGTGAGCAGAGTGATAGGTGGTAATATGTACAAAATGCCAAAAGCTTGGGGAACAAATAGTCATAGCTACAGGCATAGGTGATGGAAGCACAGCTGGATATGGTAACAGTCACATAAATGTGGGCTACATTGAACCACAACTGGGACATGATTATAACAGGCTACAGGAGAAGGGAAGGGGGGACTGACTTGCACAGTATATAATAGAGGGAATAGAGGTCACCGGAGTTAATGCTGGGGAGACTAAGAGATTAGAAATCCTTTGAGTGCAGGCAACCATGGAAAAGGAACAAAGGATCAAAATAGGAGTAGTATGGTATAAGAAAGGCATTCAAGATGTACAAGAAGAGCCAAAAGGAGAGAGGGCATGGACTAAAACCTAAGGAAAAGCAAGGAAAATCAGTAAGGTTGTGAAGAAATCAAATTCCTGGCCAGGACTAAGAATTACATAATGGGTAAAGCTAACAGAATAAGATGTGCTTCTGTTGCTTATTAGCCACTGGGGTTATTACTAGGGACTGGAGGACAGTGTATGTACTTCTGCAACGTAAGATTGGGAACAGAGATGCATCAGGGAACTGTAGGTCAGTCAGTTTAACATTTATAGTGCAGACAATTATGGAAACTCTATTCAAGGAGGATTGGTGGACTTCCTAGAAGGGAATGATATGCCAGACCCTAGACAGCATTGATTCACAAGGGGAAGGTCTTTAAAGACAAATGTGGTTGAATCCTTCAACTGGGTAACCACAGCAACAGACAAGGGCAGGCAGCTGATATAGTGTACCTAGACTTTTCCAAGGCATTTCACTCAGTTCCACACAGAAGACTGGTCAAAAAGATTAGGGATCTTTGGGTACAAGAAAAAATGGCAGATTGGGTTGAGAAATGACAGCGGGATAGAGCAGAGAGGTTGAAACATAATGGGGAGTTCTCAGAGGTGAAGGAGGTGACAAGCAAGGTAGCTCAGGGGTCAGTACTAGGACCAGACCTCTTCTATGTATTCTTCTATGACAAAGGTGAAGATATCAAGGTTAAGATCTGCATTTTCACAGATGACACAAAAATCTGTGCATGGGTAGACATGGAAGAAGGGAGAAGGGAGCTAATGGAGGATTTGGGCAGGTATTAGAGCAAGTCAAAGATTTGACAGCTGAACTTCACTGCTAAAAAATGTAAAGTAATGCCCATTTGGAAAAGGAACCCAAGGGTGCAATTGGAAATGGATGATGAGGTACTAGATAGCACCATGGATGAAAAGGATTTACCAGTGAAGATATTGGAAACCTTAAAAAAAGTGTCTGCACACTGCAACAGGGCAGTGAGCAAAGTGAGAGAATGCTGGGTGCACAGCCAGGGGAGATGAGATGATCCCCCCACTGTACAGGTCACCAGTGCAGCTGCACCTGGAATACTGCACACAATACTAGAGCCCAGACCCAAGGAAGATAGTAAAAAGGTAGCAGTAGTTCAGCACTGGCAACTAAGATAGTCCGTAGCCTAGGGAAAATGATGTAGGAAGGCAGGCTGCAGGACCTAAACATGCACACCGTTGAGAAGAGGAGGGAAAGGCATGACAAGATTGACACATAGAAGTACCTGCATTAGATAACTAGAATGGATGCCAAGGAACTCTTCTCCCCCTGAGTTGAAACACAGGGATAAGAAAGAATTCACAAATGCTGGAAGGGGGAGATTCAAAAAAGGATACCTGTAAACAGTTTCTCATGGAAAAGGTGGTTGACAAGTGGAATAACCTACCAGAGAAGTGGCACAGACCAAATCAATCACCAGCTTCAAGCAGGGTAGGGACAGACATAAGGGTTTAATTAGAAAAAGGAGGACAGTAAAAAAAGGGGGGGGGGCTCACCACTAGGGCAAGCAGAATAGTTAGGCAGAGTGAGCAGACCAGATGAGCCAAGAGTCTTTTTCTGCCATCAGTGTCTTTGTGTCTATGTTTGTAAGGCAGAAGTGTAAAACTAAAGAGACGGTTGGAAGGCGGAGGCTGGTAGAGGAAGATAAGGGTAAATCCAATATAGGGAACAAATACTTTTGTTCTGTATTCATGAAGGAGGAGGAGGGCCCTCCACCAGACTGGGCAGTTAAGCCTACTCTGATGAGAGTGAGGATCAGAGACAATCACATCCCTATAGAAATGATGATGGGGGGGTCTAAGAGCATTAAAGGTGGACAAATCAATGGGTCTGGATGGGTTGCACCCCAAGAATACTAAGAGAAATGGGGCAGTTGCTTGCAGCACCACTAGGTGACATCTTCAACTGCTTACTGAACACTGGAGTGGTTGGACTCGCCAGGGATTAGAATGTAGCTGACCGTATACTCAATGTATAAAAGCAGTAATAGGGATGATATAGGAAAATAGAGACCAGTCAGCCTAATATCTATGGGGGTAAGTTACTCAAAGCTATACTAAGAGAAAAGCTGGTAGGATTTCTTTAGGTAAACATCTACAAAACAGTAAGCGACACAGGTTCATAAGGGTGGAGGTCATGTCAGATAAACCTGATCAGACTCTTAGTTGGGGTAACAAAGGCAACCAACAAAAGACAGGCAGTAGACATACTGTCTGTTGATTTCAGTAAAGCCTTCAACTAAGTCTCCCACATGACAATAATCAAAAATGATTGAGGGATCTAGGGGTGGCAGAAACAGTAACAACATGGGTAGAAAACTTGCTAAAATGGCTGACAAAGAACGTGGTCATGAATGGGAAACACTCAGACGTTAAAGCGGTGACAAGCAGAGTACCACAGGACTCAGTCCTGGGCAGGTCCTCTTTAAAACTTTATTTTGCAATATAGGAATATGAATGCAGGGGACAATCTGCCTCTTCATGGAAGACACCAAGATCTGCACAGGGTTGGACAGCAAAGACAAGATCAGAGCAATGAGACAGGAGCCAGAAAGGCTTGAAAGTTGGTGCAGGATATGGCAGCTGATATTCAATGTCAACAAAAGCAAGGTAATGCACATTGGAAACAAAAACCCAATAACTCAAAAACGCACTATCTGATGGGCGAGTGCAAATGGAGAGCACAACTGAGGAAAGGGACCTGAGGATGATAATACTGGAAAGGCTGAAAACTATGGCACAGTGTGATACATCAGTGGGTTGGCATAAAGAATGCTGGGGTGCATAGGAAGCAAGATCAGTAGCAGGGTTTTATTTAACTCTAAAAATTGATCAGCATTTTGCTCATAAAAGTTCTAAAACATTGTGAAAATGCATAGCACTTGCCTCACTGTGTTTAACAAACATAACACTTCTAGAAAACCTATATAAATGCTTTCTGTACAGTTAATATTGCCCCAAGAAAAAACTGCTAATCAATTATTTAAAACCATGCAGTAGCAAAAGATTGAGAGTTGATCCTTCCCCTGTATACTGTAGGTCCCTGGTTCACCCTCACCTGGAGTACTGTGTGAAGTTGTTGAGCCCACACCTGTGTTATGACTATGATAACAGTGGCAGCTGTTCAGAGCAATGTAACTAAAATGATTCAGGGCTGGGGAAGAAATAATATAAAGAAAGGCCTGGGGATCTCTTTAAAAATATCATGAAATAGAAAGTAACAAGCATTTGTCAATGCCAAGTGTTGCTTGCTGTCATTAGCAGTGGAAGTGCAGCAGTTAGACAAGTGGAGTATAGGAATAGCAGTGAAATATTGAACTGATGCCAACTCCACCCCCAACCTGAAGAGATGGACAGGCATTGGGGTGTGTCTTTGGGTCATCAGCCATAATGGTCATGACATTTCACCTCACCCTGCCCTGCAGACACTTACAAGTGTCAAGGTGTGCTTTGAAGTGTTCGGGCTTTACACTCAGCTAATTCCATAAAGAAATGCACTGAAATGGATGCAGTATAGGAGAATGGAGTGAACTCTGGGGCCAAAGGGTCCAAGGTGCACTTCGATGCCTGCCCCTGGCTGCAGGGTGGGGGTGGAATGGCATGAGCATTACTGTCGACAATCCCAAGTCACACCCCTGACACCTGTCAGTCCCTACAGGGTAGGGCATTATGGTCAAAAACCCTAACACCCAGGGCGTTTCTTGGTATTTTTACTACAAGTTTTCAACATGGGCTTTTTGTGATCCCACCGCATGAACAGTGACACTATCAGTTCATTAGCCGAAAGGTGATTTTGCACAGCGACTGTACCATTTGTTGCCACAGGTGCAAAAACACATTTCGAACATGACGTAGAAAATGACAGCTGTACTGTTCATGAGGAGATGTAAAAAATGGCAATGTTGAAAATCTGGAGTGAAAATATAAAAAAACTGGTGAAGTCTTGAGTGTGTGTAGAAACTGCACAATGCACACCCGTAATGTAATTAGTTTTGGGATTTTTAACAGCAGATTTTCAACATAGGCATTTTGGGACCGCCACTCATGAACAGTGTCACTGTGATTTTCTTAATCTATCCCGAACACTGATTTCCCACAGTGACTGTGCTATTCTGCGCCGGAAGTGAGAAAACACATTTCAGCCAGGGTGTGAAAAATAATAGCTGTACTGTTCATAAGGAGGTGTGGAAAAATGGCAATGTTGAAAATTTGGACTGAAAAGATTATGAATTCATGAACTTACAAGGGTGCATGGAAATTGCACAATGCACGATTGTAATAGTCATTTTATGGACTTTTGTCACCAAATTTTCAATATAGCCAGTTTAAGACCTCTCCTCATAAACAGTGTCACTGTGATTTTTTTTAATCTGTTCCGAACATTGATTTCGCACACTGACCATGCCACTGTCAGCTACATGTGCGAAAACACATTTTCAGTGAGATGTGAAAAATGTCAGTTGTACTGTTCATTAGGAGGTGTGGTAAAATGGCAATGCTGAAAATTTGAGAGTGAAAATATTGAAAATGCTCGAAGTTATGAGCGTATGTAGGAACTGTGCAATGCATGCTAGTAAAACAGTAATTTTTGGGAATTTTTTCACCAAATTTTCAGCATTGGGTTTTTGGGGGCCTACCTCACGAACAGAGTCACTGTGATATTCTTAATCTGTCCTGAACATTGATTTCACACACTGACTGCGCCATAGTGCGCTACATCTGAGATAACACATTTCAGGCTAGATGTGAAAAATGACAGCTGTACTCTTCATAAGAAGGTGTGGTAAAACGGCAATGTTGAAAATCTGGAGTCAAAATATTAAAAATGCATGAAGTTATGAGCATGCATAGGAACTGTGCAAAGCATGCTCATAACATAGTCATTTTGGGGAATTTTTTCACCAAATGTTCAACATAGGGTTTTTGGGGGCCTGCCTCATGAACTGTGACTCTGTTGTTTCGTTAATCTGTCCCGAAAGGTGGTTCTGAGTAGCAGCTGTGAAATCATCTTTCGGGACTGAATAACAAAATGACAGTGACTGAGTTCATGAGGTGGGGTCCCAAGAACCCCATGTTGAAAATTTAGTGAAACAATTCCCAAAAATGGCCAAGATATGCAACAAAGTTGGAAAAAACCCATTCATGCCATTATACAGCTTACCGGCATTTCTTCAGTTCGCGGTCGGCTTTGAAGAGTGCAGACGTGTTCCCGGTCCACCGAAGATTGTCACGCTGAGCTCCAAAGGTGAGGTGGGGGTGTGGGGAGGTGGGGAGGTGAGGTGTGCAGAAGGTGGGCGCAGGTTGGGGGGGGGACAAGAGAATCAATAAGGGACTTTTTTTCTTCTAGGTCTTTTTTTTTTTAAAGACGACAGGAGACTTTTGCCATGCTGGGGTGGGCTCCCAGCATAGTACCAGGCAGTTTGTTTGAGGAGGGAAGTGGAGCCAATGGGGAATTGGGCACCCCCGTTGACCAAGGAGACTTTTGTCACACTGGGTTGGGCTCCCAATGTGGCAGATGGAAGTTTGTTTGGGGGGGACAGTGGAGCCAAGAGGGATTGTGCACCCCCATCGGCCATAAAGTGTGCTGGGCAGAGGTGGACGCATGAGTCATGGGGGGTGTATTATGCCAATGGGAATTGGGCTACCCCATTGACAAATGAACTGAGGAGGGGTCATGCCAACAGGGGGACTGGGCACCCCGTCGGCTTTTTGAGTTTTTTATTTATTGAAATGTTTCACTGAATGGTGGGCGGCAGCTTACTGATCGCTTCCTGGGACTGTGAGAGGCCGATGGAGAAGGTGTCTCCATGGGGACACCACACAATCAGCTGTTTTGGTAGCTTGTAATGCACCAAAACAGCTGATTGTGTAGTGACTTAGCCACATTTCTCGATGTATTGTGGCCTGCTCCCTAACTGCTGACTGACGCAATGTGTTTCTTGCCTCCAGTGAGAGGGTCTCCCTCAGAGATCTTGGGCTTGAGTTCCACAGGGCAAGTCCTGCCACCTCAAATGCTCAATCTCCAGATGACTTGAGCTGTGCCCTGGGAACCAGTAGAAGGTGCACCTTGGAGGAGCGGTCAGGGCAATGGTTATGGCAAGGAGTCTGAAGGTTAAACAGATAGCAAGGGCCCAGTCTGTATAGCGCTTTATAGGTCAATAAACTGACCTTGAAGGTGATTCTCCACCTCACCTGTGAAATGTCTGAAAATATCTAATCTGACCATATATTTTGTTGCAGCTGTAACACGCTTATTTTTCAATACTTTTTACACTGTTTTTTTTACTTTTTATGCTGAATGCCATACAGGGGACCCATACTCTAGAACAGGCTTTTTGGGGTTTATGCACAATGGTTAGCACCTTTTCAACTAGGCAAACTTAAGAGTATAAGAAAAAAATATTTTGTTTAATTTTAACATATATTGATTATAAGTGCTCAAGGTTAAGTCATTCCAAAGAACAGTCCCAAAAAAGTTTGCTTCAGTTACTACAGCTGTTTCCACATTGTTAACATACAAATCTAAGTCCCTTGAATTTCCTTTTATGAAATTAATTCTCAAAGCTACAGTCTTGCATTTGTAATCATTTTGATATTTTCTGTCCATAATGACAACTGAATGGAACTTTTCTTTGTTGCTGTGAGAATATGCAGTGTTGTCATCAACATGAGTAACATGCTTAAAGAGTTAGTGGACCAAAATTGTTATTTAATGTCCACATAGGATGTTAATACATAGGAACCAACCTGTGATGTAGATCGGGTTGTCTATGTGAGTATTTGAACAGCATTTTTTTCAATATTTTAATAGTTTTGTACCTGGAGCTGTGTCACCTTAGAAACCAGAAGTGAGGTACTGGGAGGAAAGGATCCCGCTCCAGACTGTGTTAATTAGCATCCTGGGTGGCCTTTTCTGCGCAAAGCAAAGCCTGTCTGGCTTTTCCTGTTATGAGGGTGTTCAGATTTTTATTTTGTTTCTTCACAGGTGACTGTTGAAAGGGAACGAGGTTTGCTCAAGTTGGCTCCCAATCTCACATGCCCATGTAACCGCCCCCTTCTTGTTTTTCTCTCCTGGCTGCCTGTCCATAGTTCCCAACTCCCAACAAAAGCACAGCAGCTACACAAGTCTTCCATCCCTATCACAGCACATAGCTTTGCTCAGTGTGTCCCCGAGGTAGTTAGCTGTGTATGTGGCCAGACTGTAGTCAGCAGTGCTCTTGGTGGCAGTTACAACTTAAGAGTTTAACGCAGCTTCCATGGCAGTGTGCGGTCCCAGATCCTGACTGCAGTAGCCAACTGCCGAGTGGTATACAACAAAAGCCACTGCAGTAGATGAGGGTACCACCTCTAGAAACTGCAGACTGGGATTTGTGTAGGGGGTTTGAGAGGCAATCTGCTTTCTTAATCACAGTGCCAGACAGCAGCAGTGGTGATCTGCATTAACAAAAAAAGGGTACACTAGAGAATGGGAATACCATACCTCAGTTGCAGCTAATGATGAAATGCTGTGCAAGCTTATTTGAAACAAGGTGAGGTTTCCAATTAACTTGCACAGCATTAGCTGACTTGCGTGCATGGTTAATGTTTTCCAGGAGGTTATCCTACATGTCTCAAATCATAATCTCTGTGTTCTCTGATTTAGATCAACACTGCTGCTATCTGGCACCATAGTCAAGAAAGCAGTTTGTCTCCCAAACCTGCCACACAAATCCCTATCTCAAGTTTTCAAACTATGCCCCTCCAGTGAAGGGGTTGGGGGGGAGAGAGAGAGAGCTGATGCTGCTTGAAGCTCATTCTGTCAAGAAAGCTGCTTGTTTTTTCAAACCCGCTGCTGCCGGTGTTCTTATAAAATCGCCATCACCTAGGAGAAGAGAATGTCCAATTACACATTTGCATTTCAAGCTAGTTGCCACCAAGACATCATCAAGACTGAACAGTGCTGTGCTCACATTAAACAGATGCTGCAAAACTACAACTAACTTTTATTTGATGCCTTAGAGTGGTGAGTCAAATGTGCAGGAGCAGATGTGACCCAGTGTGAGGAGGGAAATGGGTTGATCACGATCAACCGGACCTATACATTTTATGAATGAATAAGTTATGATTTGGTCTACTGAAGCCTTTACTGATGTCCACCAATACTAGATCAGAGGTGCTGTCTTGTTCAGCAGCCACAGGAATTTCATACAATAGTTTTACTATCAATGGACTGCTAAACTTCTGATTTCCATATTTGTTTGGGTTCAGTTAATCCTGGATAATCTCCATGATGTAATCATTAACAAAACCCATGCTAATTTTGATGCAATAGAAGTCAAAAACATATGCCTAGATTGATCAATTGCACCTTGGTTAGGAATAGGTACTACCTCTGTTCTTTTTCAACTCTCCAGTACCACTCCTTCCAATAGAGTGAAATTTACATTGATCAAAAGAGGGGGAGCTAGAAACATATTAACATAGAATCTGATGGAAGATAAGGACCAATTGGCCCACCCAGTCTGCCCATTTTTCCCTACCTACATTATTACCACAGACAATATTTGATCTACTGCTCTTTCTCCCTGCACCCTTCCTTTCCACTATGATTCCCTTGTGCCTATCCCATGCATTCTTCAGCCTCACCACTGTTTCTATACCTCCACCTATTCTAGAAGGCTGTTTCAGGAATTCACCACATATTCTGGGAAGAAGTGCTTCCTCACATCTTTCGTGAATCTACCCCCTCCAGATTCATAGCATGTCCTCTTGTTTTTGAGCACCTTTTGTTTCTGAAAAATACTTCCCTACTGTACCTTATTTGCCCCTGTGATGTATTTAAAGGTCTCTGTCTCCCCTCCCCCTTACAGGGTGTACATATTGAGGTACTTTAGTCTCTCCTTTTAGGGCTTTTGATGCATGCCCTGTACCATTTTAGTTGTCCTCCTCTGGACTTCCACCACTCTGTCTATGTCTTTCCAGTGATGTGGTCTCCAGAATTGGATGCAGTACTCTATGTGGGGTCTTACCAGTGATTTATACAGAGACAAAAGGCTGTGCCCTCCTTTAACAACCATTGTAGTATTTGTTCAAGTGCAGTGGATTTTTTAGGACTAATCACTTTGAGACTTTCAAGTGCCTGCTGATCTTTTATGACATAAAGGTCCAGTATGTTCATTTGAGTTTGATAGACTTCCTCTGATTTTCCCAGATCACTCAATATTGTGCAGAACTTCACATTAATCTGGTTACATTTAAATAATACACCCTCATTGTATACATTGACATTTGGTTCAGTTCCTCATTTCCTAATTGCAAAACCCATTTAACCTCCTCCCGCTGGCTCTTGTGGTTAACGAAAAACAACTGCTGGAAATTTTCCTTACAATAATTTTCCCTCAGCTTCCTCTTTTATCTGTTACTTTATTCCTATAAAATGTATACAGTTTCATTTAAAGTGATGTGTTATCAATGGTTAATAAGAACTAATACATGTTCTTGTTAACTTGTTTTTAAATTTTCAACTCATTGATGCATTTAATTAAAATATGTTCCCCAATAACTCCTCAGATACCCTTTCAAATAATTTCTTCTGTTTTGGGAAAGCCTCTTTGAATTGCTGAATAATGGCTACTTTACCAGTTACCACTATTGTTTTGTTTCTTGCGACTTGATTTAGGTATTTGCCATGTAGTCAAGGGCCTGCAATTTGGCTTGAAGTAATGACTCTGAATGTCCTTGGTACATTCAGCAGACCTGGGTTTGAGTCCCACAACCTCCACTTGTATACTGTGTAATTCTGAGCAAGTCACTTTCCCACTCCAGTGCTCCCAGGTTGCCGCTGAAAACAGGCACTTGTGCATAGCGGACCTTGCTTGGTTATCAAAGTATAAAAAAAATGACTGATCAGATAGATCATTTGCCTCCTCCATAGTTGATTTCTTATAAAAGGGACCTAAGTTTATTAAAATAAGATGGTTGATGATCTACTATTGCTTCGTCTTTGGTTGACTTCCTAATTGTTTTAATTTATGTGACCATTCCAAACTGTTTGTTGGAAGTCTATTAAACTCACCTGTAACAAACAATGCAGAAAAAGGAAACTTTACCGTAACAGATGCTAAGATATGATTTAATGAGTTTAGCATTTTTTATTTATTTTTTGTTGACCGGGTAAGTGCACTAGACAAATCCTGCCTATTTTCAGGCACGACCCGGGGGAGGGGGATACAGATGAATGCCAACTGACCTTGAACCAGGTTAAGCTGTTGGTGGTATTTTTTAGTGAATGAGGGAAATTTGGCCAGGACACTGGGGAAATTCCCCTACTCTTTTCGACAAGTGCCATGGGATCTTTAACATCCACCTGAACTACTACCAATCCAGGCAGATGGGACCTCGATTTAACGTCTCATCCGAAAGACGGCACCTCAGAAGTGCAGCACCCCTCTCATGCTGCACTGCAGTGTCAGTACTGGGATATTAATCCAAGTGCCAGATGTGGGAACTGAACCCACAGCCCTCTGATCTCCCTGCCTCAGAGGCGAGTGTGCTACCTACTGAGCCACTGACACTGACTTCTGCTGGTAAACTGTTCATCAGGCAGGAAGATCAACCTGCAGTATACTTTGTTAAAAGAGAACAAACCAAGTCACAAGTGGGGTACCTCAGGGATCAGTCCTGGGGCCAGTCCTCTTCAATATCTTCATCAGTGATATTGCAGGTGGACTGGAGGGTAAGGTTTGTCTGTTGGCAGATGACACCAAGATCTGCAACAGAGTAGATGATCCAGATGGTGTGGGCAGAATGAGAAGAGATCTGGATAAACTAGCAAAATGGTCAGAAGAGTGGCAACTGAGGTTTAATGCAAAGAAGTACAAGATCATGCACATAGGGAAGAGAAACTCTGAAGACACCTATTGGCTGGGAGGGGAGTTGCTGGCAGTCACAAGGGAAGAAAGAGACTTGGGCATCATCATCACCGATGACTTGAAATCATCCAAGCAGACCTCTAAAGCAGTAGGTAAGGCTAGAGGGATGTTGGGGTGTATTAGTAGGGGCATCACAAGCCGGAAGAGGGAAGTAGTAATCCCTCTTTACATGACACTGGTTAGGCCCCATCTGGAGTACTGCGTGCAGTACTGGAGGCCACACCTTCACAAGGACATTAACCAAACTGAGGCAGTCCAGAGAAGGTAAACCAAAATGGTGCAGGGACTGCATTAGAAAACATATGAGGACAGATTAACTGAACTCAATATGTATACCCTACAGCAAAGGAGGGAGAGAGGTGATATGATTGAAACATTCAAACACCTTAAGGGCATTAACAAGGTGAAAAAGTCTAACATGTTTCAATATAAGAAAAATAGCAGAACAAGAGGACACAGCATGAGATTAGAGGGAGGCCGATTAAGGGGTAATGTGAAAGTTCTTTTTCACAGAAAGGGTGGTGGATGCATGGAACGGCCTACCTCAGGAAGTGGTGGATATGAATACAGTGCAGGGCTTCAAACAAACATGGGATAGGCATAAGGGAGCAATACAGATGAGTATGAATAGATAGGCCATTGACAGAGCAAAGGCCTATGGCACATTCATAAGGTAGAAAAAGAAATGGGAAGACTGGATGGGCCTTGAGTTCCTTATCTGCCATCAGCTTTTATGTTTTTAAATCTGGGAAGCATACAGTATGCATCAAGATTAGGGTGTATCTAAATGCAGAAAGTTTGTCTTGGTAAAGACTGCGTTCACCAACATTTTTTAAGAAAACATCAATAGACACAGGTCATAGTAGTAGTTAACTTTTTGTTATTCACAATAATTTGATGTCTTTTGGCTTTTCGTTTCATATGCTGCTTTATCAGGATTAGCTAACTGTAAAAATAGACATCCTCTTTCTAGAAAAGCTTGAAGACCACTGTTTGTTTAAAGTTCAATTTCTTTCATTCAGTATGGTTGGTCACTAGAATCAAACAAGAAAAAATCCATAACTTTAGTCACTAACTAAAGTGCAGTATATCTAAACTTCAGAACTCTTCAATAAGAACCCTTGTTATCTATTACTCCTCACACTGGATAGTTCATTGTTTTTGAAATACCTACAAGATGAAATATATCGTGGACCATGGGTTTCTTTTTTGCAACAATACATATAATTTAAATCCAACACTCATGTAAGTATTTCACTCACTTAAATAACATTTTCACTGCACTCATGGCTGCCCCTGCCAGTCTTTAAATCTTTACTCCTTAATTTCTCACTGAAAGCAGTGAAGGGAGCCAGTCTTATTAAACAATTATTTATTAAGTTACACATTCATATGCTCACAGGTTTTGAAAAGATGTTGCACAGATTTGCTGCTCTTACTCAGTGGCGGCCAGCAACTAAGCGTCTTTGTGATTAAAACTCAACCAGCTGACCAGCAAACCAGTCATGCTGGGGTGACATCCTATGCACTTCAATGTCATGATGTCAGTTCACATGGACATCAGGCATGCAGAAGGCCTACTTCACCAACATGTCCCACCTATCACTCTTGTGACAGCAACAGCCATAACAGAAGTTGTCAGGCTATTAATTCAATGCAATTCAATATTATTTTTTACTGGAAAGTACGTGAGCAAAAATGCTCATTTTCACAAATGTCGAGAAATTTGATGATACAGAGAAGAAGGAAAAAACAATATTTGCAGAATTTTACAGTATTTACAATAGAAACAGTGCAAATGACAGGATCGTCTAGATTAAAAAAAAATATACAGAGCACACAGTGACAGAGCCAATATACAAATACATATAAACTCTAAGGCAACTCAAGGGTTGGTGGACATTCGGGGGGGTACCTACTGGGGATTGGAGGAGGTGGTCCTTGAAGGAGGAGGTGAATGAGTCAATTGAACTATAGGCTTGAAGTTCAATGGGCAGTTTATTGTAAAACTTAGGGCCCTTGTATGTGATGGAGTTCTGCGGATGCTTGGTGCAGTAAAAAGGGGTGTCGAAGATATGACAGGTGGCCCCTCTTGTACTGCACTTGGGAACTGATAAGGGGTAAAGGGGTAAAGGAAGTTAATGCTGATCAGCATCAGGTTACGGTGAACTTTGTGTAGGAAAGGCAGCATTTTAAGTTGGAACCTGCCTTCAAGGGTGAGCCAGTTGAGGGAGGCATAGAGGGTACAGTGATGGGTCATTCAGGGGAGGCCAGTCATGAAGCGTGCAATATTACTGTATGTAGTCCTGAGTTTGGAGAAAAGGGAGGATGTGTTGGGGGGAGTAGACAATAGAGCCATAATCAAGAAGGGGGCAGGAGAAGGGAAGAGAACATCACCTTAGTGATAGTAACATAAATATATTCATCATGCATCTGTCTACATAAACTTTTTACTTCAAGCAGCAGTGCAAAAAAACTGGACAAAAACAATTGACCCTGCTTTTTTCACTATAAAAGACTCCAGGCATCTTCCAGTTTTATTTGGTGGCACAATTTTCTAATTCTACCAGCATTTAAGTATTTTGTAAAAATTGTAACTGAGTTTTGTTCTCAGGAAAAAAAGATGGCCACCTCGTTTTGCATTGAAATATCATTGTAGACCTGCTAAGGGTTAGGATTGAAAAAATAAAAGAAGACTCATGGGGCATGATTCACAAAGGGGGATGCACAACTTGTGTCCGGCATACATCCACCACTATGCTGCGCCTATTACTTTGGCACACCGTGTGCCCAATTCATGAAGGTGGCACACATTTGCAACACTTCACCCTGTTTACAACGGCTTACACCAGACATGTGGTACAACCCCCCTAAAAGGGTCAGCAGTGGTAGACCAGCAAAAAGCTGGTCTAACATTGGGCCAGTGGTGCACTGGTTCGTGGATCCCTACTGGTAGCTGGGGACCACCGTAAGCCTCAAGCACCCTTTGTTCAGCACAGCTGGGACTTGCACTGGTCCAAACATTTTGTGAATCAGGCCCATGGTGCGCAGCAGTAGAGGAGGTACCTAGACAATTACATTTGACAGGTATGCTAATATTTTCCTTAATTGTTGTTGGAACTAGATTTTTTGGGGGAAAACATTTTTCATTGCATTGCTGTTTTAAGTTCTGTTACAGGTAAATACATTTCTAACACTGTTGTACTGCTTACTATGAAATCTTCTTATTGACTAACCTAAAAAATATTTACACAATTTATAAATCACATACTCAAGACTTCTTTATTACCCAACATGTAGAAATGAAGCAAAAGTATTCTTTCAAGAATGCAATAATTTTATAATTATTCTAAACTAGAAAGAAATTTACATGGAAAGAAATTCCTTTCAACATTTTTTGTACAACTGAAAAGAGATGGGGTTGGGTGGGGGCACAGGAATATTAGTCGGAGGCTCCAAAGGAAGGGAAAAAAGCAAATACTTGTAAAAGTTACAGCAACCCCATAAAAATCTGAGGGTCAGATTCCAACTGTCACATATAAATACCAAACTACAATAAAGCTAGCCAGTCAAGTTCATCATTCATCCCATATTTTGTGTTCAGTGGTTTTAACCTGTCAATCCATTTTGCAATTCTTAAGACATGTAACTTCTGCCAATTGATTCCCAGAGCAGGCAATTTAACATCCTCTAAACCAAAAAAAAAACAAACCTCAGTTGAGAGACAATGTGTCACCTCTTTTTGAAATGTCTCACTACTGTAGAAGTCTCATCATGGCATCTGATGCATCCTTTGTGTTCTAAGATACTTAGTGTAAGTTTTCTTCTAGTCCTACTGTACCTACATAACTAAGGTCACGGGGGCATTTAAGGAGGTATACATCATGGGGAGTCTGACAAGTTAAAAATCTTTGAGTAATATGTTTTCTCTCTTTGCTACATTTCTGATTTCTTTTGTGCTTCTAATATGGAAACCTTGCGGACAGTTCCCACAGGGCAAAGTGCAATACCTTTTGTATCAGACTTTAACCAATCTGTTACTTTCTCTTCATGTAGTAGCTTGTTTTCTAGTCTACATAAATGGCTTTTTTAAATTATTTACCTTCCTAGCCAAAATATATGGTTTTGAGCGAAGTGTTCTGCTTCCTTCAGGATGGATAAGAACCACATCGCAATGTCTTCACATGATTCTCTTAATGTTTTTCTCAGAACTGTGAATATTTAATAGCTAAGACTAACTTGTGTCTTCCCTCATCCCTGTCCTTTTTATGTAGTAATTCCTCCCTAGATATTGGAACCCCTCCCTCTGAACATTTCTCAAAACAATTGTGTGGTACCCCTTTCCCTAAATTTCTCTCTAAAATCCTTCTTTTCAGCCTCAAACTCAACATTATCTGAAATAATCCTATTCACTTGCAAGTATTACCCTTTTGGTACATTATCCTTTATATAGGCTTGATGGTAACTAGAATACTGTAGCAGGATATTTTTGCTGGTACACTTGCAATAAAGGGTAATCTTAAACCTATCGGATTCCTCAAACCCAGAAAAGTGATAGAGTCTTTACTGAACTCTACCAAAAATTCAAGAAATGTGTATACTGTAGTCTACTATACAATTCAAGAAATGTGTACAGTTAATCATGTACAGGTATTCTACTGTACAAACTTTCTTGAGTCCTCTTTTCTATCAGGCCATGAGAATAATATATTGTCTAGAAAATGCTTCCATGTATATGTTCAAATAAAGGGTTAGTTTCTGGACTCCAAATACCATATATTGTAATCCAATTAACCCTGTCATCAAATTTGCATACAGTGGGGTCACTGCAAACTCTATATCTGTTCCTCTTCTTAGAATAAAATAGTTTTCCTCAAAACAAAAATGGTAATGGTAATGAAGTATGTCCTGGAGGGACAGCTACTAGAACAAATAAAGCTGAAATGGGATCTTGGTGTCATGATCTCTAATGATTTAAAGGTAGGGAAGCAATGTGAAAAAGCGGCACTAAAAGCAAGCAGCATTAAGGCAAGCAGCATCCTTGGATGTATTGGTAGGGGTATTACCAGCAGAAAGCGTGATGTAATCCTCTCGCTGTACAAGTCCCTGGTGAGACCTCACTTGGAGTGCTGTGTGCATTTCTGAAGACCTCATCTAAAAATGGGCATAAACCAGCTGTAAGCCATGCAGAGACATGCCACCAAAATGGTGCAGGGTCTGCACCACAAACTGTACAAAGCTAGGCTCAGCCAGCTAAATTTATTCTCCCTTGAGCAGAGGAGGAACAGAGGAGACATGATTGAGACATTTAAATTTGTTAAGGGGGATCAACACATTACAAACCAGGAACCTCTTCCAGGAAAACAGGGCTACACATACTAGAGAACACAACATGCACCTGGTTGGAGGTAAATTCAAAACAAATGTTAGGAAGCGCTTTTTCTTGGAGAGGGTGGTGGACCCTTGGAACAGCCTGCCACCGGAGGTAGTGACAGCCAAAATGGTCAGTGAATTCAAACAGGCATGGGATAGACAGTATAATCACCTTGGCAAAACAAATTGATAGTGGGGGTCGAAAACCCGGGCAGACTAGATGAACCACATGGTCTCCTTCTACCGGCAAATTCTTATGTTCGTATGTCTTATGCAAGAACACTTCCACTGCCTTCAGAAGAAACCTGTCTGGTGGTCTATGACTTGTCACCTGTCATAAAAAATGGACTAATGCTTTTAAACCCTCTAAAAGGGGATTAATGCACAATGCAAAGATCCCGTACATCAGTACTAACCAAACACTGCTCTCTATCTCCTTCTTATCAGTTTCTTCCCTATATTTTCTATAAAATTAATAATGTTGTTGTGACCATCAACAAAGGAATCCAAATGTCTCACAAATTCTTTTATATGATAATCCATATACATTGATAATGACTCTAAAACTGAGCCTCCTCCAGCTACAACACCCCTTTTCTGAAAGTGCTTCTTGACTTCTGAGAATTTTTGGTAGTGAATAATAAACAAGTGGTAAAGGGTATTTATTATACAGGCTTGCTCTTTAGCCCAATTCTGATGCATTAAAAAAAAGTGGAATATGAATTACAGCCAGTAACTCAACAATATGGAACCAGGACCAGTAAAAACAGGTTTACTCTAATAGTTTGATTTAGTTTGTTAGTCTTTCACTTGGGGGTTTCTATTATGTTTAGTGCTTACATCTGTTTTCTATAGTGACTGTTCTCTTTCAGGGTGACTCCTGTTAAACCATATTTGCCATTTGTACAGGCTTACAGCACTTAAGGGAATTTAGGAGTTCACTATTTTTAGCAAAATTTCCTTTGATCTATTCCAGTGCTGTTCCAGCTTTTTTTCTGTGTTTTTAATATTGATGGATTTAGTGAGTTAATAACTGGCTGTCAAATAATAGATATAGAACTAGTTAATTTGGGGACTTGGCATACTAATTTATGCCTGTTGACTACTATCTGCAATTTGCACAGCTCTAATACAATTTAATGCTGTTGACTGGAGATCACCATTAAATGGCAGAACTCCTCCCTCTCCCCATTTTTAGTGCTCCTGGTTTCATATTGTCGAGCACAGGGACTTAAGCACATCTGTATTAAATATTTCTAGTTTTCTATTCTTATGCTGTATATCAGTCAGTTATTGAATTATAATTGTGTGTGCACTAATATCTTTGGCCTAACAATGAATGTGAGATGGACACCACATATAGAGATGCACTATAAATAATGTCTGTATTTGCTTGACTGCACCTTACCCTGATGAAGAGGCAGATCACCTCAAAGCAGTGGGGTCTTGACAGTAACTTGCACTGATACATCTTGTTGCTGTTTTTTGCGCCTTGAGTGTGTGCTACTTTTCTTTGTGGTGGTTTATAGCTAGAAGCCTTTCTAGCAGCAACACCACCACCACCACTCTGCATTAGCAAACATACCTGTGTGACTGTACTGTATGTGCTTTTTTGGGCCATCTGTACATGTTGTATGGCTCTCAAAGCATTGGCTGTAGTTAATGCTGGCTACAGTCCTGGAAGAGTATGTAATCCTCTCAGTAAGAGGCATAAATCTATGTCATGGCTCTTGCATGCCATTTGAATGGGGGTCAGGAGCAAGGTAGAAACTACTCAGTATTTGAGATTACAAAGATGTGACAGCAGAGATGGCAACAACCACTTGGCCATTTTTACTTTTAACAACATATGCTGGGCACTCGATACTCTGACAGCATACAGTATATGCCACAGGGAGCCATTTTCTATAGGATGACAGTAATTTAATCATTTTGATCCTTGCTAAAGATCACCCACCACATAGGGCTTACAAATGCCTTGGGCACAGTGCCAGCATTCAGCATCATGTAGTGGGCTTTCTTGGACTGGGCCTTGGCAGCATGATAAAACACTTGTTTTGTGTGACAATGCAATGATGTTGGCACAGTCACAAATGTCACTAATGTCACATGCTGGTCAGAGTGTGATGAAGGTGTCTCTCATTTATAAAGAAGTGAAACTGCATGAATTAGTAGTGCAGTAATGGCGGTGTAATCTCAATGAAGAGGATGCCAGAAATTAGTGGCCTGGCATCTTCAATTTCGGAAAATGCAACTTTGTGTTGAATAAGAGCTAGTCAATCTTGCATCTATATAACTAGTGACTGAACTTTTTGGGCGGTGTTTCTGTAGCCCCACATTTGACAGGGGCTTTGAACTGAACCCCATCAAAGAATGGAAATAAAGTGAAGCCCACCAGGATGAAGAGCAGCACTGCAGAATTCTGCAGTAGAGTTGCTGCAGCAAGCAATGCAATTTCAATTCAAGGTAATCTCTTTTGGCATGCAGTGAACCTGTGACACTGTGCTTCATCCTGGTGTGCTTCACTGTACATTTTATTTTTAAGCAATTGTGTATCTTGAATCCTCAGAACCTGAAGTGCCTGAAGAATGGGAGTCACATTGGAAGGTAGTGTAATTAAATGCAAGGAGTCTGACAAGATGGCAGATCACCAGGCACTGATGGCTGAGAGGGAGGTGGACACAGTGGCTATTGTAGAGATGTGGGCCACCCAAAACCATGACTGGGACCTCATGATCCCTGGGAATAGAATTTACAGGAAAGAGAAAGAAATGGGGAGGGGAGATGTAGCTATATTCATGAGAGAAGGGATCACATGCACCGAGGATGAGAAGGCTGAGGGTACGCCTGAAGCCTTGTGGGTTCAGCTTCAGACCACCAAGGGGAAAAATGTTAGAATAGGGGTGGTATAAAAATCACCCTTGCAGGACTTGAGTATAAAAAGCACCCTTGAGGAGTTGGATAGAGCATTGGGGGAGCAGATTAGAATGATATCTAGTAGAGGCAGCATAGTCACAACAGGTGATTTCATCCTCTCTGGAGTGGACTGGAGGACCCCAGCTACCTCATGCTCCAGGAAGTAGGTCCTTCTGGAGGATTTCCAGGATAGTTTCCTGGTACAGAGCATCACAAAGCCTACCAGGGATGGAGCCATAATTGACCTAGTACTATCCAATGGTGAGCATGTCCAGGAAATAAAGGTGGAAGACCTTCTTGCAGGCAGCAACCATGGTACGTTGTGGCTCTACCTATGTCTGGGCAAAGAAATAGCCGGGACTAAGATGAGGGTAGTGGCCTTTAGGAAGGCTGGCTTTGGAAAGATGGGCAAAATCCTAGAGGGACATCTTGTCAAAATCAGTCTGGAAATGGAAGTGGAGCAGAAATGGTCCATTATAAAGATGGGTCTGACTGAAGCCACTAATGTGTGTACCAAGGCCCTGAGCAAGAAAGTCAAGAGCAAAATAAAAAACAAGAAAACAAGCTGGTTCAGCAAAGACACATATGAGTACAGTGTGCATATTTTATGGACCTCATACAAACAGATGAGAGAAAGAATTAAGTGCCTCAGCTGGGATTTGAATCCAGGCCACCCAGAATACTGTTCCAATTGCACTACCAACTGTGCCACCAAGGCAATTGGAAACTGAGCTGTCCCTGAGCACATTACTCTTTCTCAAATGCACAACCCGATGGCTACACAAATAATTATGTATTACAACCACACGAGTGCTGAGGCACTTATTTCTTTCTCTCTTCTTCTGTTTGTATGTGGTTCAGCAAAGCGGTGGCAGCAAAAGTGAGGGAAAAGAGTGCAGCCTTTCATAAGTTTACTCAGTGAAGTCAAGAGAGGCAATCAGAGCAGTCAGAGCAGCAAATGCCACAAAGGAACTGAAAAATAGCTCAGGACATAAAAGTAGGGAAAAGGACCTTTCCAAGTGCATAAGGGAGAAAAGGAGTATCAAGGATGGGATTGTTAGATTAAAGCAAGAGGGGTGATGGGTGGAAAGTAGTGAGGAATAGGCAGAGGTACTGAATGAGTACTTCAGCTCAGTTTTTACAAGGGAGAAGGATGGACCTGTGCCACAGGGAAAAATAGGGGTTCAGAAGGGGATGGGGGTGCAACAGATGGAGCAATTCAGGAGGACAAGGTTTTAAAGGGTCTCAGGGTCCTTAGGGTGGACAAAGCTTCAGGACTGGATGGCATACACCCGAAAGGCCTGAGGAAGTTAGCTGAAGTCTTGGCTAGCCCCCTAGTGAACCTGTTTCACACCTTGCTAGGGTGATGCCTCAGGACTGGAGAATAGCACATGTGTTGCCTCTCCACAACAGTGGACCCAGGGATGAACAGGGTAACTACAGACCAGTCAGCGTTACCTCCACTGTAGTCAAATTGAAGAAAAACATACTCAAAGAGAAACTAGTGAACTCTCTGAAGGTTAATGGTTTCCAGGATGAAAGGCAACATGGGCTTGTCTTAGGGAGATCCTATCAGACCAACCTGATAGATTTTTTTAATTGGGTCACATGGACAGTGGACAGGGGGCCAGGTGGTTGATCTTCTTTATCTGGACTTCAGCAAGGCCTTCGACTCTTTGCCTCATATGGGACTGCTCAGTAAGCTATAGGACCTGGGACTTGGGGTGAAGCTGGCAGGGTGGGTCAAGAGCTGGCTACAAGACAGAAACAAGAGGATGGTAGTAGGGGAGGAGCTCTTGAAGCCTAGGCCTGTAACCAGTGGGGTCCCACAGGGCTCAGTGCTTAGCTCAGTGTTGTTTAATATCTCAATTAGTGACAAAGCGGGTGGCATCAAAGGTAGAATTTGCCTATTTGCAGATGACAATAAGCTCTGTAAGACAGTGGACACAGAGGAGGGGAGACAGGAGCTCAAAGAGGACCTGGCTAGGCTCAGAAATGATTAAATACCTGGCAGCAGGGGGTTCAACACCAAGAGGTGCAAGGTCATGCACCTGGGAGCTAAGAACCCAGGGACCAGTTACTGGCTGGGAGTGGTGCATGTGTCCACTTCTGAGGAGGAAAAGGACCTAGAGGTAATCATCATAAGGGACCTGAAGCACTCTCTGAATTGCCATAAAGTAGCAGCCAAAGCTACCAGGATGCTGGGATGCATAGCCAGAGAACTCATCTCCAGGTAAGGGGAGGTGATTCTGCCATTGCCCAGGTCCTTGGTGAGACCGCACTTGGAGTACAGTGTGAAGTTATGGTACCCATATCTGAAAAAATAATATCAATTTACTGTAGGGGGTACAGCGAGGAGCTACCAAGATGATCCAGTGCCTTTAGGACAAACCCTATGAGAACAGGCTACAGGTGCTCAACATGTATTCCTTGGAGGACAGAAGGAACAGGGGGGACATAATCAAAACCTTCAAGTACCATATGTATGGAAGGTATCTTCAAGTTCAATCAGAATAGCTCCACTAGGGGGCACAATTTTAAATTAGAGGGAGGAAGATTTAAAAGGGAAATGAGAAGGCAGTTTTTCTCAGAAAGAGTAGTGCCCAAATAAAACAAACTGCTGGAGGAGGAAGTATCATTGAAAACAGTGGACTGCTTTAAAATGGGTTTGGACAGAGTGAAAGGGAGAGTCATAATGGATGGGAAGATGAGTAGGAGGAAGGCTGTATGTGAATGGGGGGGCAGGTCCCATAAATTCTTCTGAGCGCTGCACACTCAAGCAGACTAGATAGACCGAAATGGCCTCTTTCTGCTGTCATTTTAATATATTCGTATGTAAGAACTATTGTTTGTTTACTAGTTTTTTAGAGCCAGATTAAGAAGTCTTTAAAATATACAGTAGGTAGCACAAGAAACATAACTTTAAAACTGGCATTTAGAGATACTAAGAATTAATTAGTTAACATATGTCAGTTCAAAATATTACATATAAAGTGATTAGCCATTTTTGGTTCAATTTTAGCCCACTAAGGGAAGGGCTTGGATAAATATTTTAACCCAAGACTATGAGGGAGGACTAACACTTAAATAATAAGTACACTGCAGCTTATGCAAATAATGAAACACATGGCTGAATGTAGTTCTAAAAAAGTTGTGTTTCATACTTAAAGATGGCAATGCTCATTGTGGAGGAGTGAAGCTATGGTACAAATAATAGATTGAAGACACAGTTACAGTGCAATATTAGGTACAATACTGAAGGATCAATTTTATTACTTCTTGTAGTAATTTTAAATATGAATAAAGAAATGTGTTCCTAGAAATGAAGAGTTGCTTTTTATTTATTTCTGTTAAATTACTTTTAGCCTCAACCCCTGATGAAGAGGCACTGATTTTAAGTCTTGAACTGTTGTTTTCTGCTTGGATAAAGTGGCAATGAAATAAACTAGCATCTAGAGATCAAGACTTTCATTTGATCCAAGTTGTTTATTTTCTTCTAGTTTAGATGAGTATCTACAGCAGAACTGCATACTGCATGGCCTTAGAATGGACAAGAACATGTCTATCACCTGTAAAAACTTAAACCACAAAACAAACTAAGAAAAAACAGCCTGGAAAACTGCATTAAAATAATGTTCAGCTAAATCAATCACTTTCTGATAAAGGAAGAGGAGGCCAACTATGAGTTGCTGACAAACAAAACTGAGATTGCTGAACAACAGAGAGAGTTCAAACAAAGCTGGTGAGGGCAGATTCAGGAGGAAGATGAGGAGTCACTTTTTCACTGACATGGTGGTGGCCAAATGGAGAGAGTTGCCAAAGGAGGTGGTCTCCTGAAAATGGCGGATAGCCTCAAGAGAGGATGGGATAGAATGGAGAGGAATGTTGCTGACAGAGAAGGGTGTGTATGGCAGATCTAGGCTAAACTCCATAAAAATGGACTGTTGAACCCTGTCCTGTCCTGTCTTCTTTTTCTTCCACTTTAAAACTTCTGTTGCAACAGTACCTTCTCATCTCTTCTACTTTTAAATACTTTTTTCTATTATCCTAGGTGAGCCACATAGGATAAAACTGCACTATCTGTTTCTGTACTTCATTTCTCTTCTCTAGCTCTATCTAAAACTTTTATGTTTGGTTCATACAGCCCCCCCCCCCTCCAAACTCCTAGGTGCAAGGAGTTAGTAAAATGGATATTGTACAGTAAGAAAAGAGGATTATGCCCTTGGATATAATAAAGTAATGAAGACTACCAAATAAACGTCTTCTGGTTTATGAGTTAAAGAAAACTAATGCATAAACGTCTTCTGGTTAAAGAAGAGAGGATCCTGGAGACATGTTAGAGTCGTCCCTGTCTTAAAAAGCTGCTGAAGGCATCTGGCCAAAAGTGCTACATTGCAGAATTAGAATAAGCATATCCACAGTAAATCTCATACCAAAAAGTAGATTTCTGTGTTACTTCATTTTAAAGTTATTAGCCATTCTGTAACCCTGATTTCACTACCTGTTCACAGAAAGCCTGTTCCGCTGAAGAGCTGCTGCTGATGTAATCTAGGGACCTTACAGTTTTTTCTTCCATGTCAGCAAGCTTATAGGACCTGTTTCTCTAAAGCTGTAAAGATCATGTGCAATGATTTTCATAAATAAAACAGGCCGCATGAGTTAGTAAACATTGCTTTACAAACTTTGTGTTTCAGGATTTGTAACAAAACTGACAATATTTTGTCTGGATGCCTTTTTATTGGGGTCCTTTTGCTGAATGCTGGATTACAGCACACTGTGAAGTTTGCAGACTGAATACGTTTCTGATGAAAGGCTGAGCTCATTCATACCTATCAGTCAACTGAGGCAACGTTTAAGAATGGCAATTTAAAACAATTATCCCATTTCCTTCTTAATGGGAGTGGGGCAGACTCATCTATGTTCTACTCTGAATTATAATGATCATTTTACCAGAGCTAACACTTCCACACCTAGTAAGAATTAAAACATATAATGCCCATATTAAAACATATTGTAAAGCAGACAATGACAAACAGCAGTAAAATTAGTAGCACTCTAACTGGCTTCAGCAGTCTGGAGGCATGCTGACTTAGTATCCAGCAATCCAGGTGAAATGGACCGCACAAAAACAACATTAAATAATACAATTGTATCAACTTTGCTACAAAACCTGCAACATATATAGTATTTATAGCAATGTTTACTGACTGGTGCTGTCTGTTTTACTTGTGACAATCATTGCACATGATCTTTACAACTTTGGAGAAATGGGTCTTATAAGCCTGCTGACAGTCATTACTAGACTTTGAGCTCCCTACATGACATCATCAGCAGCTCTATACTGACACCTGCTTTTATGGCACAGGTAGTGCAATTAAAGTTACAAAATGGCTAATAACGTTAAAACCAAGTAATGCAAAAATCTAGTTTTTGGTATGAGATTTACTGGGGGTATACTTATTTGGATTCTGCAATGTAGCACTTTTGGCATCAGTGGCTCTTTAAAACAGCATGCACACATTAAAAAGAAGTAAAAGCAAAGCATGCAAAATGAACATTGGAAGCATGAGGACTTTCAGAAAAAAAGGAGTAAAATTATAAAATGGAATTAAGTTAACCTCTCTGTAATACTGTGCACCCAAAATTAAAGCAGCTTGCAGTTGTTTAAAGGAAAACTATTTTGTTTTAACAAGTGACTCAGGTTTAACCAGGTAGAAATCCCTTACCTGGTTGCTAAGGAAATAAACAGTGCTGCTTTCTCTTGCTTGTCTCTAGACCTGAACTATAATACAGATACTGTAAGACAGGAGGCCCCCCTTGCATCTATACACTTCCAAGCAGTATATAAAGAAAGCAAATTGAAATTAGTTCTTTAAAAATTAAAAGGACTTGCAGAAAGGAGGGAAAAATAATAAAACTAGATTATTTAGACCCCTGCATTACTGTGTACCCTGTAGTGAAGCAGCAATCATTTCTGAGCAAAATAATGCTTTGAAAACTAAGGTTTGACCAGGTTGAAATGCTCACCTGGTCACTTAGGAAAATAGAAGACCTTCTCCTTTTCTGAGCTGCTGATCTTAGAATGGGTATTCCTAAGGGATCGCGCCCTCTACTGTCCCCTTTTTATATGTTCACCTAATAAGCCCCCGTCACTCAGATGGTTACCAAACATATTACCTTTGGGTTGCTAGGTAATTAACAGTCTAATTAACAATAAAATAGGATTAAAAGCTTTGATTTTTAGGCTGCTGTCTAAGTGGGAGCAGTAAGAAAATGGTATTTATCTAAGTAATGGTTTTAGGTCACATTTAGATACCTAACCTATTCTAAAGCATTGAATTTGCATTAAGTGTGTTAAGGGTCTAGTCAGATGACCTTGTTCAGGGAGAATAAATACCTCCCAAATCTGTTCTTCAGGCAGATGAGCCTTAGAAGTGAGATAGGACAGTCTACAATGAGGTGGACTGTGAGAGTTAAAGTGATTTAACAAGTTTGGATATATGAACACATATACTGCAAGGTGACTGCATATAGAACTGATTTGCAATGTATTTTGATAGATGCATAGCCTATTTTAGCAAATTAAATCAGGATTTCACCCTCACAAACCAGAAAGTGTCATTTTGTGCATTGGAGCCTGTATTTGGTGACCTTTGACACTCATTACCTTTGCAATGTCACCATAGGGAGATCTGTGCTCTGCAATTAAAATTAGTTCTTGGTCACAGCAATTCCATCTTGATAACAGAGCTGTTGGTCGCAGCAAGCAGCATGACAATGGCAGTGTCAAACAGTTCATTTTCAGGGTCCGATGATGAAAGCATTATGTTGTCCTGCACTAACAGTGATCTTTTGGACACTGACATAGTGCCACAATTTGACAGCCGCTGCACAGTAGATCCCCATAGGGATGACCCGATGACAGCAATGAGAATGATGTGGGTAGTAGCTCAGGCAGTCACAGAAGTAGTCCCGATCCATTGCAGTACAGCAGTGAGAGCAGACTTAGCAACACGGACTGTTAATATTATATTTTGCTACTTAGTGCTATGGTTTGGTTCCCGTTATTGCTGTCATTTTGCTGTGCAAAATCAAGGTATGGTGTGTGTTCTGTTACTCCCAGCATCGATCTGCCCACATGAATGCTAGTGATAGTACCCTGGGTTTTCATATTTCTTTTTGGGGGATTGCTTTCCCTATGCAAATGAGTTGTTGGCCACTCCAGCTTGACACTGAGAGCATGGCTCGATCTGGTGGCATTGCTTGAGCAGGATAAATGGCTCACAGTTTGTCCAAATCCAATTTGTCCAAATTCCTCACCTGGTACTAGTTAGTAATGACCTCCCACCAATTGATTTATCAGTCACTCACTCTGATGGAGCACAGTGTGGAAATTACAAGCAGGCACCTTGTACCCCAACCACTCCAAACCCCCCAGCTGCACACATACACTTAGAAAAATGCTGCAGCAAAGAACTTTTATTATCTGTAAATTATTTATACTGTTTGGGTCTGTCTTTACCCTAGTGCCAACTGGTCTACGCTATAGCTTTCTTCTCTTTGTATGTGTGTGTTTGGGGGTGGGGGGCCTGCTTGTACTTTCCCCTTTAGAGGTATCAGTGATTGAGTAACATGTTGAAGTCACCGGTTCCCCTGTTTATGGCATGTTATAAATTTAAAACTACAAATTATTGCACCAGCTTTGTGTTACCTCTAAGCGCTCAGGAACTATACAGACTGCAGCTGTCATTAGTGTCTGCATAAGCATCTGTAATAACACCCTGGCATTGGCTTATTGCCGCTACATGTGTGCCTCCAGGTGCATTACGAATTAAGCAAAAAATACACAGTACAGTCAGTGATCGTCCCCCACCCCCCAAGGTTAAAAATGACACTGCCAATGCCCTTCTCATGGAGAAGGAGACTGCATTTATGTTTAGATAGCCTAAGTACCGTTTGATTGGTCCACTACAAAATGGGCCATATCCTTGCAGTAGGTACTCAAGTGTTAGACTGTATTTGAACCACCCTTCCTCACTTATGTCACCATACTTCATTACCACTTCGGTCTGTGTCAAGCCATTTGTGTTTTCCCATTTTTTCCATTGCAGTGATGTACATGCATATAGTGTACAGCAAATACAACAGATGCTGCACTATACTGTCTCTCATGCCTTACCGACGTCATGGTGCATTATGTAGACTCCCTGCATTCATTGCTGTGTAGCCCATATTTTGGTTTGAACATTATTCCCTAAGTATGCTGAACTAACTAGCACACTTTGCAATATAACACCATAGAAGCCGTACATTGGTACCACAGTGTCGGAAGAGGATGGCAACTGCAGTCTCTTCTTTTGCTGATTCCCCCGTGCACATACAATGATGCTATAATCCTAATTATAAATAAAGACTGTATGTTAAAATGTTAAAAAACTAAGTGTTTGATTTTGAGATACACTGTAAACAATGTAAAGTATAACTATGTACAGTATATAACTGATTTTATTGCATTCATTTATAAACTTAACGAGGAGCTGGCAAGCTGGAGAAACAATTCAGTGCACCATGTCCCTTTATTCATGCACATCTAAGCATACTTTGGTGATCAGTGTTATGGTGCTTGCATGAGAACACCAAATGAGCCCAAGAAAACACAGGAGCACAGGAAAAAATATAAACTGTCTGTAATGATGGTGACAATCAGAAATGCAATAGCAAATGCAGTTTACTGAAGCTATCACACTGGAAGCAGCACTTGCCAAAAATACACAGTTTATTGCACTGTTCTCCTGGGATTGGACTGTGCAGCTCAGTGCTTATACTCTTACTGCACATTACAATTCTGAACTGTTGAAAAAGTCATCCATTTAACACAGACCTCTATGTACCAATACTGAAAAGCTTACTGCAATTTATAGATCTGCCCAGTTCAAAAGTCATCTTTTCGTGTCCCAATACACTACAGCTTACAGCTCCACTCAGTTAAAAAAAATATTTTTTATATAGACTTGTTATAATTATGTACTTGCAGCACTTACTAAAACTGTAACACTGTACTCAAGCAATGTAGATTGTGATGTTCCTAGAACCGATGGACCTAGGATACAGAGCTTAGTCAGATGAGTAAAATTGAAAATCAAGAGAAATTACCACTTCTGCAATCCCAAAAGCAAGTATCCGCCTCCGCTGCCAATATTACAAACAGTTTCAGTCATCAGTGCTGTAATTTTTGCCAGTTCAGTTTTGGATCTGCACTCACTGAGGCTGGGTCTAGGCAAGATGAATGAACAAGCAGTGAGAAAGGTGCAGTGGGAACACCTTCCCTGTGCTGATGTCACTCATGCATGTGGATGCACTGTTCATGTGCGAACTTCAAAGAAAAAAACATGCAGAGACAACTGTGGCACAGAAATGCTAAAAAACTAAGCATCTGAATATATTTAGTACTTAACTTCCGGGCAGCTGAGCTTTGCATCACTCAATGATGGGAAGGTGATCTGCAAACATGACATCGGGGGAAGTTGGTAAGTCACTTTAAGTAAAGTAAATACAGAAGTAAGTAGATAGTAGCCATTCTGCGGCATTAGACTGTATATTGGAAACTGCAAGAAACCACTGAGGGAAAAAGTGGTTATTGAGATTGCATTTTACTTTTCTTTATTTTTGATTATTTTTGGTTTTCTGATTTATTGGTTTTATGGTTTCTTCAAATGTCATACTCCTGTGTGTTTTTAATCTTGAAAAATTGCCTCGTCTGAATTATTTCCCACACCCTGTGACAGGGTGGGGGAGGGGCTATGCAAGGTGTACAAGGGGTGAGGGGCAGGTGCCTCTGTAAAAACAGTGGGGCCTGCACACTTGAGCAGACTAGACAGACCATAAGACCTTTATCTGCTGGTGTATTCGTGTATTCCTATATTCATAAAGCAAGATGGCACTAATAATAAGGACTTGGATAAACATAATGCAGAGTTAATTGACAGCAAGTGCTCTGAACATGATAGAGTTGAGGCCATTTTGTAACTGGCCAAATATTTAATTGGACAAACCACAATGCTGTTTAAGTAGGAGCTGTAGAAGAAGGTATTGCAATACAAGTGGTAAAAACAGCAGACAGTCTTCAAGAAGGATTTACAAAAATCCAAACATCATTAACAGCCACAATAACAAACATTTGTCAATGCCAAATGTTGCTTGCTTGTATGTGCTGTGTAGGTATTTGGAAGTCAGTGGAGTGCAAATATTGAAAATTTGCAAACTTACGAGCATGCTTAGGAACTACGCAATGCACGCTCATGAAACAGTCATTTTTAGGAAGTTTGTGACCAAATTTTCAACATAGTCATTTTAAGACCTCTGCTCATGAATAGTGTCACTGTGATTTTCTTAATGTGTCCCATACATTGATTTCGCACACCGACTGTGCCACTGTGTGCTAGATGGGTGGAAACACGTTTTGGGCAGGATGTGAAAAATGACAGCTGTACTGTTCATAAGGAGGTGTGGTAAAATGGCAATGTTGGAAATCTGGAGTGAAAATATTGAAAATTCACGAACTTACCAGCGTGCTTAGGAAGTGCTCAAAGCAGGCTCGTAAAACAGTCATTTTTAGGAATTTTGTCATCAAATTTTCAGCATAGCCATTTTAGGACCTCTGCTCATGAACAGTGTCACTGTGATTTTCTTAATGTGTCCCATACAGTGATTTCGCACACCTACTGCACCATTGTGCGCTACATGGGCAAAAACACATTTTGCGTGAGATGTGAAAAATGACAGCTATACTGCTCATAAGGAGGTGTAGTAAAAAGACAATGTTGAAAATCTGGAGTGAAAATATTGAAAGTCATGAAACTTACGGTGTCGCGTAGGAACGCTGCGCCGCTAAATAAAACAAGTCATTTTAAGGAATTTTTCCACCAAATTTTCAACATAGTCATTTTAAGATGTCTGCTCATGAACAGTGTCACTGTACTTTTCTTAATGTGACCCATACAGTGATTTCACACACCAACTGTGCCATTGCGTGCTACATGGGCGAAAACATGTTTTGGGGGAGATGTGAAAAATGACAGCTGTACTGCTCATAAGGAGGTGTGGTAAAATGACAATGTTGAAAATCTGGAGTGAAAATATTGAAAATTTGCGAACTTACGATATGGTAGGAACTACATCACGCACGCCAGAAAAAGTCATTTTAGATTTTTCCCAAATTTTCAACATAGGCTTTTGAGAGCCCACCTTATGAACACTGGTAGTGTCGTTTAATTAATCAGTGCAGAAAGGTGATTTCATGCAGTGACTGCGAAATCACCCTTCGGGCCCGATTAACGCCATGGCAGTGCAAGAATTCATGAGGAGGGGTCCCAAAAACCCCATGTTGAAAATTTGGTGCAAGAATTCCAAAAAATGCCTGAGATAAGCAACAAAGTTGAAAAAACCCTATCTATCCCATTATACAGCTTACCGGCATTTCCTCAGTTCGCAGTCGGCTTTGAAGAGTGCAGACAGCTTCGTCCACCGATGATTGTCACGCCGAGCTCTGAGGTAAGTATGGGTGGGGATGTGGGAGTGTGTGCAGTGGGTGGTGCGGTTGTGGGGGGCAGGAGACTGTAAGGACCTTGTTTTAAAAGACTATGTAGGACGCTTGCCACACTGAGGTGGGCTCCAGCATGGCAGCTGGAAAAACTGTTTGGGGGCCTGGAACCGACGGAGGATTGGGCACCCCATCGCCATAACAAGCTTTGCCATGCTGGGGGGCTCCCAGTGTGGTACTGTACTGGGGACAGTGGAGCTGATGGGGATTGGGCACCCCGTCGGCTATACACGAGTTGCCACGCTTGGGGTGGCACCCAGCATGGCATCTGCAACTGTGTTTGGGGAAGCGCAGCACAGCTGATGGGGATTGGGCACCCGCCGGTGATACAGTGTGGGAGGGCGAGCACAGCAGTGTGTGTGTAGGGGAGCACGACAGGTGATATCTTATCGCTGCTCACTGAAGCATAGCTCCCCTTTCAACTGTACTCCACTGCATTTTGGAGCTGTCATAGACAGCTCCAGCATGCATTGGAGAACTGGGGCCATGCCTGCAAACACACTGACTGAATTGGAAGAGGGCTGCCACACCTCCGAAAACTCAGATGATGGCACCATGTTTCTTGCACATGCGTGCAAGCAACATAAAAATGAGACAAATAAGAATCTGATAGTGGCCAAGTATAGACTCTGACACCAGCCCCTCTACATTGGCTTCTACCACAAGCTAATCTGTGTTTTTTTTTCAGAGAAAGCAAAGACAGTAGCCACATCTCAAGTGACAGACAATTCAAAAAGAATTTCAATGTCTGAGGGGAAACTCAGGTGCTGAGAAATTGTTTCAGCTGTATGCCCTCTCCCTCTGTGAACCAGTTCAGTGCACACGTAGAACTTTTTAAAAGTTTCAAAAGTACAAGTTTTTCTTTGCAATTTGTAAAATGGGTGATCAGCAGAAAACCTGAGCTTAGAAAAAAAATCGTCAAACTGGTATTATCTGTACTAATTTCAACTATTGAGAAACATGATTCAAACAATTTTGTTTGCAAATATAGAAAGAGGAGCTAACTCTCAATTTGCCAAATCAATAAATATTGATTAAATTATTGATTGAATGTTTAATCACTGGACTCTGTTCTGGACACTTATAGCAGCAATGCACCAAGTTATGATTCTGACATTTCTAATCCCATTACCAACAATATATTGGATTTTGTTTCCTTTTGATGACAGACATAATATGATTCCTAGATTTTTCCGCAAAGTCAGCAATTCTGTTACAGCTTTGATGAAATGGAAAAAAAAACAACAGATTCAAGCCCATATCCTTATTTTGTCCTGGGGCCTAGGAAGGTGTTAAAAAAATCTTTCAAGTGAACAGTTTTCAACAAAGTTACAGTCTTTTCAGTGAAATGTGACACCTGGGCCCCAATAATTTGAGTCAACAAGAAAGAGTGAGTTTAGCAAATCTACGGTACCAAGATAATATAGTCTTCAAAGAGGCAGACAAGGGAGGGAACATAGTTATCCTTAGTAAGGGTGACAGTGCCAGAACAGCAAACAGTTTACTGTCTAATAGAACTGATTCTGAATTTTCCATGATGACCCCACTTCATTATACCAGGGTATCCTAACTGATATGCTGGATTCAGTGTTTGGAGAGTGTCATATCACAGAACAGGAACTTTAATTTTTAATAACAAATAGATCTGTTGAACCAGCCTTCTGTTATATCCTCAACACTCATAAGAGCTTAGTTATCATGCCAGACTGCCAGATTGTCTTGGGTATAGGATCCCAAACTGAAAACCTGTTCAAATTTGTTGACTTGTTTCATCTTTAGCCACTTGTGCATGGTGTGTAATCCTATAACTGAGACTTGATGCATGTTTTGGAAAAACATCAGGATGTGACATAGCAGATTGATTTTTTGTACAGCTATGTAGAGATGTGATGACCCTCTGTGCATGTCACCCTCATGCCCTAGGTCTAGAAGAACTGGAGCAGTTTTTGCACTCTGTGTAGTTTTTTCCAGTGCACCACCACCATCCTTTTTATTGCAGTTGTTGATTTCATCTTCTAATATAACTAGTTCACCTTTTACAAGAACATTTACCTTCAAAAATGTGGAACAGCCATGGGGGCAACCATGGCCCCCAACATATTCAAAGTTATATTTAGGATGACAGGAGGCAACAAATTTTTTTCAATAACAACAATCCATTTTAATCAAAATACAGCAGTGCACTGATACAGGTACATAGATGATATATTGGTCATCTGGCAAGGTGCTCATGTATCAGCTGAGGAATTCATTGTACAAATCAGTACCAATATTCCAAGCCTCAAATTTAAATCAACACTAGATGATGGTATTGTAAATTGTCTAGAACTAAGCTTGTGTGTCACTGTAGATAAAGTTCATTCAAGGCAATTTTTTTTTTGTTACTTTTTGTTGACCAGGAAAGGAGGGCTAGTCAATTCTGCCTATTTTCAGCCTTAACCTGGAGGAAGGGGATGATTTAAATGGAAACAAAGTGAAAATTAACCAGATTATGCTGTTGGTGGTATTTTTAGCAAATGGGGAAATTTTGGCCAGGACACCAAGGAAATTCTCCTGGGGCCCAATTCCAAGTTGGCGTATGCTGGCATAAGCTGAGATATGCCAAACCCCTTGGCATATCCTGTGACTTATGCCAAGCATTACACCTGCCCCAATTCCAAGAGGTGCCTTGCACCATGTCAGCTGCGGGCAATGCTAACTGTGGGTTAGGACATGCACAATGCTGCAGCCAGCAATGACATGGCACAAGTGCTGGTTATGGCAGCAACTGCATTCTATTCCAGAAGGATGGCTGCCATAACCTGCATCTACAATTACAGGAGCCACACTAGCAGAGTGAACTTAGTGCAGCTCACAGCTACTCTAAGGGGCATCTGAAGGTGCCATCCGTCAGATGCCAACTTCACAATGCAGCGGCAATGGCACCGATGTGCTCCCCATGCCCCCACAGGCTCATTCATGCCCCCAACCCCTCCAACAGTCATAGACCCTCAGGGGTGCATTCTGCAGTGTGCCCCCCTGGACTCCAGTGCCATCTGTCCTGCCTCCCCACTCCACCAGGTGCGTACCATGGTGTTTCAGGGTGGGGGGCTCCAGGAGGGCTGCCAGTAGCGGGCCATGACTTGCAACATGTGGGGCTATTATGCCAAGCCCATGGTATTAGCCTTCACATGTCGCATCCTGCATGGTGTAAGTACTGGGACCCTGGCACTCTTGGAATGTAGCACAGGGTCCCTGGCATAGTGGTGAATGTCGCAACTCACATGCACTGGCGAATTGAGACATTCATTGTAGAATCAGCCCCCTAGTTTTTTGAAGAAGTGCCAAGGGATCTTTAATGTCCACCTGGACAACCACCAGAACAGGAAGATGAGACCTTAGTTTAACATCATATCTGAAAGGTGGCACTTCAGGAGTGCAGCACTTGCATCATGCTGCACTACAGTGTCAGGACTGGGATTTTGTCCCGAGTTCCAGGTGAAGGGTTAGAACTCACAACCTTTTGATCTTCTGGCCTCAGAGGCAGGTGTGCAACCTACAGTACTGGGCATCTGACTCAAATCAATGATTTAGGAAACATATATGCCGGAAGTGTCCCTTCACTGGTATTATCAATACCGTATGGACAGTCATTACGGCTATGCCATAACTGTTCCACAGAATTAGATTTTGATGCACAAACCAAAGAAATGCATACCAGATTCCAGGCCAAGGCCTATGCCACAAAACAAATTTAGATATGGCACTACAGAGGGCAGAGGCAAAGAATAAGGATGAATTTTGAAAATCAAAATAGAAGCCAAGAGATGAGCATGTTCCTATTATTTGTGTATTTGAGTTTAATAGAATCTCTAATAAGATTAAAAATATCACCACAAAACACTGATCTTTGTTGGATCATTGTAACATCCCTGAACTGTTTTCAGAATGCCCCAGGACTAGTTTTATTCGGATAAAAAACATAAAAGATCTGTTGTAGCATGGCCATATTTGACCAGACAAACCAAGGTAGATAACACAAACAAAACGCACATGTGCTCCAACTCAGAATGGGTGGGGTGCAAACAAAGTTAACCAGACAGCATCACAAAAATAAAGGTAATGTTGCACTCCAATTAAAAAATCAAGAAACAATTGTTGCTAGTAAAAAATGAATTAATTCCATTTAGGTAAAGTTCAGGCAGTGTCAGACTCCACGACCAGATGCCCCTTTACTTGAAAGGAATACTTTTTTTTTTTTTACTTGCAACAATTGTTTCTGGGGTTTCTAATTGGAGTGCAACATCACTTTTGTTTTCCTAAACCAAGGTAGATCACCTGGTTACCACCAACACCTGTCAAGTTCCATGTGTGTGGGTGGTGTTCTGTTTGTAGGTATGGTCTTAAAGGCAAAACCATCCAGTATCCCACTGAAGAACTGGAGGTTGACATTTGTGAATTCATTTCATGTTACACTTCAGTCATCATCTATGGTATCACATGTACCTGTGACCTTCTTAACACTGGATAAACTATTTGCCCAGCCCATAAGAGAATATAGGAACTCATCAGGAATATAGAAATTGGTAGAGCTGACTCAGCACTTTGTGCCCATTTTGATGAGTTCCATATCCATATATGTTGGAGGCAGTATAGCACGGTGGTTTTAAGGCTCTGAGCTGCAAACCTGGAGACATGGGTTTGAATCCCACAGCCCCCACTTGCATAGTGTGTGACCCTGAGCAAGTCATTTAACTTCCTTGTGCTCCCAGGTCACACCTGTAAACAAGCTTTCGGCTTATTGTGTCTCTCCTGGTTACAAAAAAAAACAAAGGATAGGACAATCTGTGCATTTGACCTGTGTCGGCACCACACATGGGTGCTGATAAAATTCAAAAACTCTTTCAGAAGAAGTTCCATTGGATTTTCAGTCTCAAGGCACTCCAGCCTCTGGGATTAAATAGTGACATAGATTTCCTAGTTTCTTTATTTATAACAGGGCCTGCCTCCATAGGTGTATTTAGGAGATTGAATTAAATTTTCAATTTACAATACAGTATACTTATTATTATTGCTTTCATTTTTCTGTGACATATTCATTTAGCATTTACCATCTTAGCAGCTGCTAATTAGTGTCTTGTATCTCTTTTTTTTCAGGATCCAGTAACTGGCATATGGTATATCTGATGTTCGATGTTCACTAGAGCACCTTTCCATGTGTGTGGTATTTTGCCTTTCCTGTTTTCTTCTGCTACAGAACAAATATCTGTTTTGCTCTTAATCTCTGTAGATACTGGGCTGGATTCAGAAAGGTCCACCACAAGCTGAGGCAATGACAGCTTGCGGTGACCATCCCTGCAACCTGACCCATGCACCTGATTCAGTATCGGAGTGGGTGCAGCGGTCTGCATCCTGCGACTTGCAGTAGCTGCGCAAGGTAGGGTATAGCACCCGGGAATGCCGCAGGTCGCAGGACAGGGTAGGCGGCAGTTGCGCTGGTCAAGGGCCGCCATGGCACCACCATGCCCACCTCCGAGGCTCCATATGGTATGGGCTCCAGCCCCAAGCCCCCTTGCCATGGAATCCCCCAGATCAAGGACCCTTACCTGCCCTGGTTGCCCAGTGGTCCCCCACCCCCCAACACACACACACACCAGGTGGGTGAGTTGGTGACGGGCCCTGGTGGTGAGGGAATGCTGTGCCAGTCACCCACGGGGTATTGGGGAGTGTGGGGGGTTCGCACTGTGGGTTGGGGGGCCACTAGACTACCAGGGGGTTACAGGGATGGCAGGGGGAATCACACCCCAGGGCATGTGGGGGGGCCTCGACATGTGTGTGTGGGGGTCTGGGCACTGGGGTGTGCCACACACCCAGCCTGGTATAGTGAGTGCCATGCATGGGACCCAGAGCCCATGGGGGGTCTGTAACCCAAGGGGTTGTGGAGCTGGGGCACAGTGGCAACATCCAGTGAACAGCAAAGACCAGTTAGACCACCTTTTTGTTGGTGTAACTGGTCTTTGACAGATGTTCACTGGTGGTTGTCTCTGAATCCCATTTGTGGACAAATCAGCCACCCTACCTAAAAAGGGTGCAGATGCTGCCAGAAACCCCCTTACGCCATGTTGAAAGGGGGTTTCAGGTGCTTAGGTGCAGTTGGGCACAGGCAGCCTGCAGCATGTCGCAGGCTGCCTATGTGAATCCCACGGGGATGCAACATAGGATGCAAGTGCGACTTGCACCATTTTGTCTGACACAAGTTGCCTTGCATCCTACTTTGGCGTTTCTGAATCTGGCCCACTGTGTTTTAGTAAATGTATCTTGCTTTCTCATTTCTGACAATAACACACAATTTCACACTCCTCTTTATGAAGCTCCCCTCCTTTTTCCCTATTTTTCCCTTTTGAGAGAATCTGCAACAAGGCATTTTAAACATTTTAATTTCATGGGTATTCTATAATAGTTTGATTTAGTGTATGAGCTTTCACTAGGGTGTTTATAGTATATCTGGTGTTTACATTTATTTCCTTATCATGACCATACTCTTTTAGGGTGACTCTTCTTAACCCATATTTGCTATTTGCACAGGGTTACAGTGCTTGAGGTAAATTTAGGAGATTACTATTTTTAGAACTTCCCTTGTTATTTCACAGTACTGCTGCAGCTTTTTTCCAATTGTGTTTCTAATATTGATGGGTTTTGTGAAATAATATTTATTTGACTGTAAAAAATATACAGTATATCATAAAAGCTAATTTGGGGACTTAGTGTACTAATTTATGTCTATTGACTAGACCATGTCTGCAATTTGCACAGCTATGATAAAATGTGGTGTTATTTATTGGAGATTGCCGTTAAATGACTAACTCATCCTTTTCCATCACTGTTACTGATCTAGGTTTCATATTGTTGAGTTGTAGGTATTGAAACACAACATTATAATCTGTATTAATTGTTTCTGTTCTTTGCTGTATACCAGTTAGTTACTGAGTGAGAACTGAGCATATGCTAACATATTTGACCTAAGAATGAATGTGAGATGAATGTCCCTTTAAGAAATACTATAAATTATGTGTAGGTGTGCTTGACTTTACCGTCCTCTGATGTAAAGGCAGAGTGACTTGAAGCACCGAGTCTTGACTGTAAGCTGTCTACTGGCTGGCAAAACAGATTGGGAAGACTGGGAAAAGAAACAGCCTCAGACATTACATTAAAAGAATGTTCAGCTAAATTAATCACTATTTTGATAAAGGACGATAAGGCCAACTATGAGTTGATAAAATCTGAGACTGCTGAATGACAGGGAGATATAAAACAAATGGAGACTGATCATAATAAGAACTTGGATAAACATGAGGCAGAAGTAATTGACAGCAACTGCTCTAAACATGGTAGATGGTGTCCATTTTGGAAAATGGACAATTATGTAATTGGGAAAACCCACAATGCTCTTTATGAAGGGGCTGTAGCAGAAGACATAGCAATATGGGGGGGGGAGCAGAAACAACAGACAGCCTTCAAGAAAAATTTACAAAAATTCAAACTCTAATAACATACAATAACAAGCATTTGTCAATGCTGTATGTTGATTGCGTTGGTCTGTTGAGCTTGCTCACTGCCCCTTTGTCACTCTCTCACTCTGTTTCTCCCGGTGCTGCAGGCTGCTCTTTTTGTACTGGGCTCCTGCCTGTGTTGGCACCTTGTTCTGCCCACTAAGAAATCTGCAGCTGTCCCTACAGAGCTCCATTGAGGTGGCTCACTTCCCCTCTCTCACTCACTCATTCTGCTTCTGTTGGCGCTGCAGGCTACCCTTTTGTACTGGGCTCCTGCCTGTGTAGGGTGCTTTTTCTGCCCACAAAGAAATCCACAGCTGTCCTGACAGAGCTCCACTGAGGTCACTCACTCCCCCATTTTACTCACTCATTCTGGTTCTCCTAGTGCTGCAAGCTGCTCTTAGGTACTGGGCTCCTGCCTCTGTTGGCGCCTTTTTCTGCCCACAAAGAAATCTGCAGCAGTCCCGACAAAGCTCCGTTGAGCTTGCTCACTCCCCTTTTCTCACTCACTCATTCCGTTTCTGCCAGTGCTGCAGGCCGCCCTTTTCTACTGGGATCCTGCCTGCGTTGCTGCCCTCTTCTGCCCACAAAGAAATCTGCAGCAGTTACAATAGAGCTCCATTGAAATCACTCACTCCCCCTCTCTCACTCGCTCATTCTGGTTTACCCGCCACTGCAGGCTGCCCTTTTGTACTGGGCCCCTGCGTTCATTGCTGCCTTTTTCTGCCCACAAACAAATCTTCAGCAGTCCCAAGACAGCTCCATTGAGCTCACTCACTTCCCCTCCCTCACTCGCTCATTCTGTGTCTCCTGCTGCTGCAGGTTGCCCTTTTGTACTGAGTTCCTGCTGCATTGGCGGCTTTTTCTGGCCAGAAAGAAATCTGAAGCAGTCCCGACACAGTTCCATTGAGCTTGCTCACTCCCCTTCTCTCACTCACTCATTCCGTTTCTGCCAGCACTGCAAGCTGGCCTTTTGTACTGGGCTCCTGCCTGCATTGCCACATTTCTGCCCACAAAGAAATCCACAGCAGTCACAATAGAGCTTCGTTGAGGTCGCTTACTACTGCTCTGTCACTCGCTTGTTCTTTTTCTCTTGGCGCTGCAGGCTGCACTTTTGTACGGGGCTCCTGGCTACGTTGGCACCTTGTCTGTCCACAAAGAAATCCTCAGATGTCCCAACAGAGCTCCGTTGAGGTCGCTCAGTCTCCCTCTCTCATGTGCTCATTCTGTTTGTCCTGGTGCTGCAAGCTGCCCTTTGGTACGGGGCTCCTGCCTGCATAGGCACCTTTTTCTGCCCACAAAGAAATCCACAGAAGTCCTGATAGAGCTCTGTTGAGCTCACTTAGTCCCCCTGTCTCACTCGCTCCTACTGTTTCTCCCACCGCTGCAGGCTGGCCTTTTGTACCAGGCCCCTGCCTGCATTGACGCCTTTTTCTGCCCACAAAAAAATCTGCAGCAGTCCTGACAGTGCTCCGCTGAGTTCGCTAACTCCCCCTCCCTCACTCGCTCTCTCATTCTGTTTCTTCCACTGCTGTAGGCTGCCCTTTTGTACTGGGCTCTTGCACTGGGGCCTTTGTCGGCCCACAAACAAATCCGCAGCAGTCGCCACAGAGCTCAGTTAAGCTTGGTCATGCCCCCATCTCACTCAGTCGATCTTAATCTGTCCCAAACACTGATTTCCCACAGCAACCGTGCTATTCTCCGGCTGGAGTGCAAAAACATATTTTAGCCAGGATGTAAAAAATGACAGCTGTACTGTTCTTAAGGAGGTGTGGAAAAAATGCCACTGTTGAAAATGTGGCGTGAAAATATTAAAAATTTGCAAAGTTACAAGGATGCGTGGAACCAGTTCAATGCACGCTTGTAACACAGTCATGTTATGGAGTTTCGTCACCAAATTTTCAACATAGGGATTTTAGGACCTCTGCTCATGAACAGTGCCACTGTCATTTTTTTAATCTGTCCCGAACACTGATTTCCTATAGCAACAGCGTTATTCTGTGCCAGAACTGTGAAAACACATTTTGGTCAGGATGTGAAAAATGACAGCTGTACTACTGATAAGAAGGTGTGAAAAATGCCACTGTTGAAAATCTGGCGTGACAATATTACAAATCTGCGAAGTTGCAAGGGTGCATGGAAAGTACACAAAGCACACTTGTAACACAGTCATTTGATGGGCTATCATTACCAAATTTTCAAAATAGGCATTTTAGGACCTTTGCTCATGAACAGTATCACTGTCATTTTCTTAATCTGTCCCAAACAGTGATTTCCCACAGCGACCGCTCTATTCTGCTCCGGAAGTGCGAAAACACAATTCGTCCAGAATGGGAAAAATGACAGCTGAACTGTTCATAAGTAGGTATGGGAAAATGGCAGTGTTGAACATCTGGAGTGAAAATATTATAAATTCGCGAAGTTATGAGTGTGTGTGCAAACTGCGCAACGCACGTTCGTAACACAGTCATTTTATGAAGTAACATTACCAAATTTTCAACATAGGCATTTTAGGATCTCTACTCATGAACAGTGTCACTGTCATTTTCATTATCTGTCCCAAACACTGATTTCCCACAGCGACCGCGCTATCCTGCGGCAGAAGTGCGAAACAAATTTCGGCCGGATGTGAACAATGACAGTTGTACTGTTCACAAGGAGGTGAAAATGCCAATGTTGAAAGTCTGGCATGAAAATATTGCAGGATCGTGGTTACAAGTGTGTAGCAATCACGAATCTAACACTTGTAAACAGTAATTTTTGATGTCCACCAAATTTGCAACATAGGCTTTTGGAAAGCCCCCCTCATGAACACTGGCGCTGTCATTTCATTAATGAGCCCCAAAAGGTGATTCTATGCAGTGACCGCAAGATCACCTTTCTGGGCCGAGTAACACCATGACAGTTCAAGAATTCATGAGGAGGGGTCCCAAAAACTCCATGTTGAAAATTTGGTGCCAAAATTCAAAAAAATGACTGAGATATGCATTAAAGTTGGAAAAAAAACATTTATTCCATTATACAGCTTACTGGCATTTCTTCAGTTCGCGGTCAGCTTTGAAGAGTGCAGACATGTTCCCGGTTCACCAAGATCGTGCATTGAGCTCTGGAGGTAAGTATGGGTGAGGGGTGTGGGGAGGCAGAATGCGAGTGGTGGGCGGAGATTATGGGTGGGGGGCAGGGAGACTGCTAAGGACAGCTTTTTACAGGGTCAAAAAAAAACACATCATGGGACCGCTTTTTATTTTGTTAGGGCATGTAGCACACTGGGGTGGGTTCCCAGCATGCCACCAGAGTTTTTTCCTTTGGGGTCAGCTGAAGGATTTGGGATTAGCACCCCATTGGCACACAACAAAAGAGGGGGATTTGGCTATGCCGATGGAGATTGGGCACCCTGTCAGCAGACAATAAAAGTGGAAGGGGTTACATAATGCCGATGGGGAGTGGGCTCCCCCATTGGCAAAATAAACATTGGGGCACAGAAGCCAACAGGGATTGGGGCCCCCATCAGCAAATTAACATGGTGGGGGGTAATATTGTTTGTGAACATGAAGGCAAGCCGCTGCCACGTTCACAAACAATATCACTGTTTCTACATCCCACCCTGCAATGACGGGTCACTCCCTCATTGCAGCAGATGGCTGAAGCTACAATGACAAGGCGGCCCCTGATTGCAGCAGCTAAATTTTCACAAGTTGGTGGCATGCTGGCTGAACTAGTGTCAGCAGCAGCATGCCACGGCATCGTGGGAAGCGGGACAAGCCTTTGCAGGCTGTGGGAGCATTGGCCACAGCAGTGCCGCACCTCCATAACCTGCTTGTGGAGAAACCTGCCACAACATGTTTCTTGTGCATGCGCGCAATCAACATAAAAATGAGAAAACTAAATTGGTAATGGCAGAATTATGGACACTGACACTAGCCCCTCCTTATCGGCCTCTCCCACAAGCAAGTCTGTGCCGTTTTTAGGGAAAACAAATGCAGTAACAAATTGTCAAATGAAAGGCAATTCAAAAAGAAAAGAAAGATCTGATGGGACAGGAGGGGTGGAAAAAGAACAAGACACCAACCCCCTTGAAGAAATCCACAAGACAGAAATTTCCCAAAAAGTAATTAATCTTTCATCCATTCCATTGCCCAAAGGGGAAATTCAAGTGCTGTGGAAGGGTTTCCACTGTATGCCCTCCTCCTGTGTGAGCCACTTTAATGTACAGGTAGAACCTTCTTTTTTAATTTAAGAAAGCTGAAGTTTTTCTTTGCAATTCATAGAATGGGGGAGGGGGATTCAGCAGAAAACCTGAGTTCAGAACAAGAAATGTCAAGAGAGTATTATATCTACTAATGTTGGCTATTGGGTAACATGATTCAAACAATTTTTTGTCACAGAGCTTCCCTTTAATTTGCCAAACCAATAAATATTGATGGAAATATCAACGGAATGGTTCATAACAGAACTCTGTTCAGGACACTTACAGAAGCAATGTGAACAGTTTTGATTCTGCTTTTTTTTAATCCAGTTGCCAAATATATGTTGGATTTTGTGTCCTTAGATGACAGTTTAATGTAATATATTTTTTTCCAAGGTGAGCAATTGTGTTACAACTTTGATGAAATGGAAGGAAAAACAGATTGAAGCTCCCATGCATATTTTGCCCTGGGACCCAGGACGCTGCTAAGAAAATCTTTCAGCAAACAGTTATGAACAAAGTTAGCAATCTTTTCAGCAAAAAGTTGAACCTGGGCCCAAATAATTTCACTCAGCAAGAAAGAGTGGCTTCTGCAAATCTTCAGAACCAAGAAAATATAGATTTCAGAAAGGCAGACAAGGGAGGAAACATAATCATCATTGACAAGGGAGACAATGCCAGAGAAGCAAACAGATTTTTATCTAACAGAACTGGGTATGAGATTTTACATCATGGCCCCACTTCTACATACCAAGGTATCGTATCCTATGTGACATGCTGGATTCAGTGTTTAGAAAGGGCCATACCCACAGAAGAGGGACTGGAATTTTTAATAGTGAATAAGCCTGTCTAGCCAACATTCTATTATCTCCTCAAAACTCAAGAGTTTAGTTAACCTGCCAGGCTCTCTCACTGTCTACGGTACAAGGTCCCTAACTGAAAACCTGTTCAGTGTTTTTTCTATTTTTTTTAATTTTTCTTCTTCAACCACTTGTACACAATTTGGAATGATATACCTGAGACTCAAAGCTTGTTTTGTATACTTCAGGATGCCACGTGGCAGAGTAATTTTTTTTATGGATATGTGTAGATGTGATGTCCCTCTATACATGCATCTCTTATGCTCTAGGTCTAGAAGCACTGAAGTAGATTTTGTAGTCTGCGTATCTTTACCAGTGGACCATCGCCATCCTACCTTACTGTGGCTGTTGATTTTATCGTCTCACATAATTTTCACATTTTACAAAAACAGTCACCTTCAAAAATGTGAAACAACCATGAAGCCACCAAAGCCCCCACACATTCTAACTCATATTCAGCATGGCAGGAGGCAACTCATATTTTCAGTAAAAATAATCAGTTTTAACAAACATACAGTAGTGCACTGATATAGGTACATAGAGGATATGTTGATAATCTGGCCGGGTACTGATGTGACAGTTAAGGAATTTATTGTACAAATAAGCACCAATAGTTCAAACCTCAATCTTACCTCAGCAATGGATGATTCTACTGCTATTTTATAGACCTAAGCTTGTTGCCACTGTCAATAGAAAAGTTCATTCAAGGGGAATATTGATTGATTGATTGTTTTTTTATTTATTGATTGATTGATTGATTAATTGTTGACTAGCAAAGGGGGGCTATTCAATTCTGCCTATTTTCGGCATTGTCCCAGAAGAAAGGGGGCGATTCAGATAGAAACCAAGTGAAATTGAACTAGATTATGCTGTTGGTGGTATTTTCTGTAAATGGAGGAATTCTGGCCAGGACACCAAGGAAATGCCCCTACTTTTTTTTTTAGAGAAGTGCCTTGAGATCTTTAATGTCCACCCGAACAACCCCTAGAATAGATAACGGGAATGTAGTTTAACATCTTGTCTGAAGGATTGCACCTCAGGAGTGCAGCACCTCCCTCATATTGCAGTACAACGTCAGTAGTGGGATTTTACCCCAAGTTCCTTGTGCAATGCTAGGACCCACAACCTTTTGATCTTCTTACCTCAGAGGCATGTTTGTACCCTACTGAGCCACTGACTCTGATCACTGATATAGGAAAGATATGGCAGGACATACCATTTTGTATGCCAGAAATACCCACTCACTGGTATCATCACTACCATATGGGAAATATTTATTATGGCATAACTGTTCCACAGAATCGGACTTTAATACACAACCAAAGAAATACATACCAGATTCCAGGCCATTGGCTATGACTTAGAACATTTTAGATATGATACTATAGTGGGCAAGGGCACAAAAAAGGGATACATTATTAAAATCAAAACAGAAGTCAAGAGATGAGTGCGCTCCTATTATTTGTGTACTGGAGTTTAATAGACTCTGTAATACGATTAAAAATATCATCCACAAACATTGGTCTGTTGAATCATTGTAGCATCCCTTAACTGTTTTCTGAATGCCCCAGGATTCGCTCTAGTCAGGCCAAAAACATAAAAGATCTGTTGTGACACAGCCACATACTACCAAAAAAACAAGATAGGTTACCTGGTTACCATCAAAACTTGCTGGGCTGCACATGTGTGGGTGGTGCTCTATTTATTGGTATGGACTTAGAGGCAAAACCCCGCAATATCCCACTGAAGAACTGAAGGCTGATCTTTGCTAATTCATTTCAAATTATACTTCAGTCATGATTTATGATATCACATGTACCTGTGACTTCCTTTACATTGGAAGAACTATTTGCCCTGCTTATGTAAGAGTACAGGAACACATCAGGAATGTAAACATTGATAGATCTGACTAGGCACTTAATGCCCATTTTGATGAGTTACATAACAAAGACCCGAAGCATATGACAATTTGGGCATTTGACCTGCTGCCAGCACCACACAGGGATGCTAATGGAATTCAAAAATTCCTCCAGAAGGAGTCCCATTGGATATTCGGTCTCAAGATACTCCAACCTCAGTGATTAAATAGAGAAATAGATTTCTTAGGGGTTTTTGATGTTGTTGTTATAATAGGGACTGCCTCCTTGAGTGTATTTAATAGACTGTAGTCAATTTTCAATTTTAAATCCAGTACAATTATTAATATTAATTTAATTTCTCTGTGATATATTCATTTAGCATGCTATATCTTAGGAGTTGCTAATTAGTATCTTGTATCTCTTTCTTTTTCAGGTCCAGTAACTGGTATACAATATGTCTGGAGTCCGATATTCTCCTGAGCACCTTTCCAAAGAATTTGTCATCTTCCTCTCTATTTCTCTGCTGAAGTTCTGGTATGTGGTAATTTGCCTTTCCTGTTTTCTTCTGCTAAAGAACAAATATTTGTTTCAGTGGTCCTCCTAGTCTTTCTAAATATTGTGTTTTAGTGCATGAATCTTGCTTTTTTGATTCTGACAATAATATACAATTTTACACTCCCCTTTATGCCCCCCATTTCCTCTTTTTTCCTTTTCAGAAAATCTGCCACAGGGCATTGTAAATATTTTAATTTCATAGGTGTTCTGGGAGTTATGTAATAGTTTGATTTAGTGTATGAGTCTTTCACTTGGGTGTTTCTAATCATGTCTGATGTTTACATATATTTCCTTATAATGACCAAACTCTTTCAGGGTGACTTTTCTTAACCCATATTTGCTATTTGCATAAGGTTTATAGTGCTTGGAGTAAATTTAGGAGTTTGCTTTTTTAGTAGAACATCCTTTGCCCTTTTACAGTGCTGTTGTAATTTTTTTCCAGTTTTGTATTTAATATTCATGGGTTTTGTGAATTATTATGTGACTGATAAATAATAGATATGGGACAGGTTAATTTAGAGACTCAGTGTACCAATTTATGTCTGTTGCTGAGACTACTGTCTGCAATATGCACTGCTCTAATACAATTTGGTGTTATTTATTGGAGATTGCCTTGAAATGGTTGAGTTCATCCTTCCCTCATTTTTATAACTCCAGGTTTCATATTGTTGAGTATAAGGAATGAAGCACACCATTTGAATCTGCATTATTTTTTTCTATTCTTCTGTATACCAGTCAGTTATTGAATGGGAACTGTGCATATGCTAACATTTTTTACCTAAGAATGAATGTGAGATTAATTTCATTTTATGAGATACACTATACATTATTTGTAGATTTGCTTGACTCCACCTTCCCCTGATATACTGTAAAGGCAGAGTGCCTCAAAGCACAAGGTCTTGACTGTAACTTGTCTCAGTATATTTTGTTGCTTTTTATTATGTTTGCTTGCATACATGTGCAAGAAACATAGTGCCACAATACAAGTTTTCGTAGGTGTGGCACCTCCACTTTTAATGCCCTGATCATTTTTGCAGGCATGGCAGCAGGGCACCAATGAATGTCCAAGCTGTCTATTACAGCAGTTCAGATGCAGTGGCGTACAGTTGAAAGAAAAAGACTGCTACAATCAGTGGTGGTAACATGTAGGCAATTTGCATACTGCTGTGCTGTCAGCAGTATGCAAATTACCTACATGTCACCACCTTAGCAGTCATTCTCTTTCAGCTGTACACCACTGCATCTCCCGGCATGATGCACCCCCCATTTGTTGTGTGCTAAGGGGGTACCCATTCCCACTCAGCACATGCATACTCCCCCCCCAAGCACACTGCATGTCCGACAGGGTGCCCAATCCTCATTGGCTCCAGTGCCCCCCCCAAAAAGCAAACTTCAAGGTGCCACACTGGGAGCCCACCCCAGAGTGGCAAAAGTCCCTCCTTATCATGTGCTCCCCCACACACTGTATGGCCAATGGGGGTTCTCAATCCCCCATTGGCTCCACTGTCCCACCCCAACAAACTACCATGTGCCACGCTAGGAGCCCACCCCAGCATGGCAAAAGTCCTGCATAGTCCTTTTTTTAAAAAAAACCCTGTAACAAAAGAAAACAGTTCCTCATTGACTCTCTTGAACCTCAACAGACGCCCACCCTCTGTGCATCCCACCTCCCCACACCCCCCTCATCCCATACTTACCTCCAGAGCCTGGTGTGATGATCTTCGGTGGACCAGGAACACGTCTGCACTCTTCAAAGCCGACCGCGAACTGAAGAAATGCCAGTAAGCTATATAATAGCATAAATAGGGTGTTTTCAACATTGGTTCATATCTTGGTCATGTTTTTGAATTTTTGCACCAAATTTTCAGCATGGGGTTCTTGGGACCCCATGTCATGAATTCAATCACTGTCATATGGTTATTCAGTCCCGAAAGGTGATTTTGTGGTCACTGCATGGAACCACCTTTTGGGACTGAGTAATGAAAAGACAGTGTCACAGTTCATGAGGTAGGACCCCAAAAACCCTATGTTGAAAATTTGGTGAAATAATTCCCAAAAATGACTGTTTAACGAGCGTGGTTGCGCAGTTCCTATGCACATTCGTAACTTCAAGAATATTTAATATTTTCACTCCAAATTTTCAACATTGCCATTTTACCACACCTCCTTATGAACAGTACAGCTGTCATTGTTCATGTCTCACCCAAAATTAGTTTTCATTCATGTAGTGCACAATGGCACGGTTGGTGTGCAAAATCAATGTTTTGGACAGATTAAGAACATCACAGTGACACCGTTCATGAGCAGAGGTCTTAAAATGACTATGTTGAAAATTTGATGACAAAAGTCCATAAAATGACTGTGTTATGAGTGTGCATTGCGTAGTTTCCATGCACCCTCATAAGTTCATGAATTTGTAATATTTTCAGTCCAGATTTTCAACATTGACATTTTTCCACACCTCCTTATGATCAGTATAGCTGTCATTTTTTACACTCTGGCTGAAATGTGTTTTTGCACTTCTGGTGCAGAATAGCACGGTCGCTGTGGGAAATCAGTGTTCAGAACACATTAAGAAAATCACAGTGACACTGCTCATAAGCAGAGGTCCCAAATGCCTGTTTTGAAAATCTGCTGTAAAAAATCCCCAAACTAATTACATTATGGGTGTGTGTTGTGCAGCTTCTAAGCACGCTCCTGCCTGCACCAGTTTTTTTATATTTTCACTCCAGATTTTCAACATTGCCATTTTTTACACCTCCTCATGAACAGTACAGCTGTCATTTTTCACATCCTGTTTGAAATGGGTTTTTGCACCTGTGGCGCCAAATGGCGCAGTTGCTGGGCAAAATCACCTTTCAGCTAACAAATTGATAGTGTCACTGTTCATGCGGTGGGGTCACAAAAAGCCCATGTTGAAAACTTGGAGTAAAAATACCAAGAAATGCCCAGGGTGTTAGGGTTTTCAACCATAATGCCCTACTCTGTAGGGACTGACAGGCATCAGGGGTGTGATTGATTGTTGACAGTAATGCTCATGCCATTCCACCCCCACCCTCACCCTGCAGCCAATGACAAGCATCGAGGTGTACCTTGGACCCTTTGGCCCCAGAGTTCACCCCATTCTCCTATACTGCACCCATTTCAGCATGTTTCCTTATGGAATGAGGTGAATGTAAAGCCCAAACACCCCAAGGCACACCTCGACACTTGTCAGTGTCTACAGGGTATAGGGTGAGGTGAAATGTCGTGACCGTCATGGGCGATGACCCAAAGCCCCCCCAAATGCCTGTCCATCTCTGCAGGGTGGGGGTGGAGTTAGCGTCAGTTCAGTATTTCACTGCCAATCCTATACTGCATCTGTCTAACTCCTGCACTTCCACTGCTAATGCCAGCAAGCAAACATTCGGCATTGACAAATGCTTGTTGTTTTTTTGCACTTCCAGTGTGCTCTGCTTTTCTTTATGTTAATTTGAATCCTGGAGCATTTCTAGCAGCACCCACCCACTGTGTTACTGCATACGTCTCTGTGTCTGCATCCACAATATGTTTTTCTCCATTTCCCCAGATAATCAATGTACATTTTAAATGCAATTTTTATTAAATTCCACTCTTCATCAGAACATTTTTTAACATTTCTAGTCATTGTTAATGCCCTAGTGGTTATCAGTTTTGCCTTAATTAAAAATGAATATGTCAAAGTGTATATAAGGTCCAGTTTATTTAATTGAAATGTCTCCAACCAGGATAATCACATAAGATGTGGCATTTCATTTTTACGGGGGTCCTACGGAGGATAGCACCAGCCAACAGTGTAATGTAGTCTAGCAAAAAAAATTTTTATGCTAAAATACTCATAGGAAAAAAACTGTAAAGGTAACCACCATTGATTTTTAAAGGACTGTTAGTAGGCAGTAAATTTATTTGAAAGTTCAAATAAATAAGAAAGAGGTGTGTTACTGTAAAAAAAAAAAAAGAAAATGCTAAAAGAATAATCCAGTTATGTAGAGAGTACATTTTTATTAACAGCCACTGGAGAGATTTTCTCTGGCTATGGTGTCAGTTGCAGGAGAATATCATTCCTTCTTATTGTACTTTCCAGTAATTTAAAATGCAAAGATTATGCTAAGTAAGTGGGCCTTAGTCATGTGAAAATAAATTATAACATTAACAGCTGCAGGGGAGCTTTTCTTCTAAATAACCATCAAAACCATGTCTGGGGAACTTCTTTTTTCTGTATATAGCAGGTTACCAGCCAAATCGCAAATCTGATGCTGGTAAGTCCCCTTGCTAAAAAAATAATCTATATTTTAGCCACTGGGGAGATCCCCGCTCAGGTCTCTGTTCAGACACTGGGAAGTCCCCCTATCAAAGGTGCCCATTTATCACTGCTGGGGAGATTACTTCCTTCACCAAATACCAGCCACAAAGTGATCACTTCCTAAACGTTATTACTTATCTGTCATTATTATTGTTTAATGCCAACTCCATCAGTCATTATGAGTTTATCAGTTTTTCAGATATTAGTATTAGGCAGTAACTTTCAAACTCTTAGTTTCACTAAAATTGTATCTGCTGCTAGAAGAAATGGCTGTTTGTACTCCATATCTGGAAGTTTCAGATCCTTTAAGGATTTTTCCTGGTGCCTCCATTCAGCTTAGCTTGATTCCTTCAATTTAATGGAGATACTGTACCAACTTGGTTAGATACATAAGTACATAGTTGCCAGCGGATTAGGCCTATCTGTCTACTGTATCTTGTCTGCCCGATGCAGCTCACTGGTAATGCACCTCAGCTGCTCTGCCATCCACCATTTCATCCCACCTCCCCCCTCATCTGCTCCTAGTACTGCTCCAATGATCTCTTGCTCCCCTTCCATACCTTGTCCCTGTGCCTGTCCCATGATGCTTTCCTCTTCTCAGGCATCCAGCTCTATCCTCCACTGCTAATACTCTTCCAAACAAAAGCATCAGGCAAACCCTCAGTACTTTAAGTTAGCTAGCCTCAAGAACAGGCATTCCTAATATACTGGAAAATTGCCACCCTGCACTCACCCACTACTTCCCAGAGAGTCAGTCCTGGACACCTGAATCACACCACACTCCAGGTGACTTGATTACAATTGTTGCCCTGTACTGTATCAAAACCACCCAGATTAGCAAAGTGACATACCATGCATATTTTGCCTGACTGCCAGCTGCCAAAACACCAATGCCAGGTGGAGTCTTTCAGTAAGTCAGTGCCTGATGAGAACAGGATTTTGGTGCATGAGAACAGGTGCCAAACACACAACAAATAAAATGGGTAAACAAAAATAAAAATAAAAAAGTGAAATGACGGAGAAAGAAAACAGGTCACCAAAACACAAATGCTGCTTAATTCTAGCAAGACCCTTGTAACAAAACGTATAGGGGGTGACACTGTAAGCAAAGACACATAGCATTACTTCAACTATCTTGCTGTAGGCAACGTCCTGCCATACTGTTACAATACAGTGCTATAAATCTGTGAACCATCACAAGATTCTGAAGGTTGCAGCCACACTGCTGCCAATGTCTTCATTTGAATTGTTCCCTGGAAGATAAATACCTTATTACCTAACTGTGTTGTATTTTAAGAGCTTTTTAAATTGTTATCTGAATGGCAGTCAGAGCTTTGGATGAATGCCTGACAAATAAATTACCCTGCATTACCTTCAGTAGCATTTACAGTGGTTTCAGACATCTCTAATAAAGTTGATGATTTCTAGAGTTTCTTTATAATCCATGAGATCGCATTCAACATTCAATAAACAGTTTCCTAAACAAAGAAACATAGACTTTATTGGCAGATAAGGACTGCTGATTCATCTAGTCTTTCTATTTTGTCTCTTCATATACCGTCACTGAAGACCCTATATGATCTCCAGCTACTTCCCCCTCCCCACTTTCCTATCAAGATTCCTTGATGCCTATTCCATGCATGCTTGGACCCCGCCAATTATTTTGCCCTCACCACCTCCTCTGGAAGACTGTTCCAGGCATCCACCACTCCTGCAGTGAACAAGTACTTCTTCACATCCCTCCTAAAGTTTCCCCCTTCCAGCCTCATTGCATGCCCCCTTGCTCCTATGCACCTTTTCTTCTGAATAATACTCCCCTCTTGTACCTTATTCACCCCTGTGAGATACTTATAGATCTCTATCTTATCCCCCTATCTTCCAGGGTGTACATAGTGAGATCCCTCAGTTTCTCCTCATAGTTCTTATGATGTAATCCCTGCACCATTTTAGCTGCCATCTCCTGGACAGCCAATACCTTGTCTATGTCCTTCCTGAGATGTGGTCTCCAGAACCAGACATAGTGCTCTAGGTGATGTTTCATCAGTGATCGATACAGTGGTAACACCACCTTTCTCCTTCTGCTGGTGAGTCTCTTCCCTAAGCATGCAAGCATCCCACTGGCACTGCCTACTGCTTTGTGACACTGCCTCACCACCTTAAGGTATTCGGATATGATAACCCCAAGATCAGTTTCCTGTTTAGTAACCATCAATACCTCTTCCCCTATTTTATTCACCATCTCTTGGTTTCTAGGCCCTAAGTGCATGATTCTGCAGCTTTTGCATTGAAACCCAGCTGCCATACATTCAACCATTCCTCAAGTTTTGTCAGGTCTCTATTCATCCTTTCATTCTTCTACTCCCTCTGGAGTACCTATTCTAGTATAGATTTTGGTGTCATCTCCAAAGAGGCATGTCTTCCCATCCAGCTGTTCTGCAATGTCACTTATAAAGACATTAAAGAGGACTTGTTCCACTACTGAGCCCTGAGGTATCCCAATGGTCACCCTCCCAACATTAGAGTGAACTCCATTTAGTACACCCTCTGTCATCTATACATCAGTCAGTTCCATGCCCAGTTTACCACATTTGGTCCCACCCCCAAACTCCCCTGTTTCCTTGTAAGTCTCCTATGTGGTATGGTATCAAAGGTCTTGTTGAAATCTAAGTAGTCCATGTATATCACCCCACCATGATCTATTTCCCTTATCACCAAGTGGAAGAAATCAATCAGATTCATCTGACATCACCTCCCCCTGCTTGATTCAAGATACTCTACTAGCCTTTCTTTTAAAACTCTCTTCCTTAACTTCCCCACCACTGATGTTAGACTGACTTTTAGAAGTGTCTCCATTAACTTCTCAATCATTGATGTTAGACTGATATTTTATCCATCTGCTTCCGAAACAGTGTCAGAATCAGAAGTAATCAACCCTCCCCCCTGAGTATATTGAAATAAATTTGCATCTTTCCTGGTATTTAAATAATGAACTACAAATACTAAGGGCCCAATCCTCAAAGTTGGCCCAGATGTGCAACAAAGGTGCCAATTTGGGCAGTATAGTTCTCCACTCACAGAATTCTTCTGCATAAATGGTGGCAATAATGATCCCTAGATCTCCCCCCACTACATGTGTGGAAGTCATTGTGTATCTAGTGGGACATACAGGCCAGGAAGACAGACACTGTATCTCATAAGTAAACTGCCAGCCAAGATATTTATTTATGTATTTATTGAATTTTGTTGACCGGGTAGGCTCACTGAGACTAGAAGTCCCTTTTTTAGGGGTGATGGGGGGGGGGGGGTATACAGATGGTTACCAACTGAAATTAAATCAGATTAAGCTGTTGGTGGTATTTTTACTGAAAGGGGGAAATTTGGCCAGCACACTGGGGAAATTCCTGTACTCTTTTTAAGAAGTGCCATGGGATCTTTAATGTCCACCTGAGCAACCACCAGAACAAGCAGACAGGGCTTCAGTTTTAATGTCTCATCTGAAAGACAGCACCTCAGGAATGCATCCTCCTCCTCATGATACACTACAGTATCAGTACTGATTGATTGATCCCAAGTGCATAGTGTGGGGCTAGAACCCACAACCTTTCAATCTTCCAGCCTCATAGGCAAGTGCGCAACCTACTGAGCCACTTTCACTGGTTTGAAATAGTGCAAATGGAAATTATATTGAATACAAAAAATTAAAAATGTTTAAAAGTGCAACAAAATCTAGCAGGAATGCCTGGTCCAGCATCTGAGAGGATCCCATTCTCCATGTGGAGTAGGTATTCTGGGTTAATCCTTCAAGAAAAACAATATTTTTTTTAAAAGAAACTTACAGCATTGCTCATCATCAGGTTATATCTTGACTAAAGATATCCCAGTACTGCAGTCATGATGTACTCAGTCACAACTACTTGTAATGCAAGGTGTCACTGTTTTTATAAGTTACAAATATACACCATCATTTGCAAGGTTGTTAAATGCGATTGTAAACATTTTTTACACTTCCAGATGCCCTTCTTTTTTTTCTTTTAGTGTCTATATTCTGCTATTACACTTCTAGATGTTCTTCTTTTGTTTTGTTTTTTTCCTTTTAGAGTCTATATTCTGCTGATTTGAACTTTTTGTTAAATTAATCATCTATTTTTTGCCTTTGCAACTACCCTGAAATCCTCTCACCACTGTATTTGCTGCTCTCTCTTTTCATACTGCCTTAACATTCTACAACATCAGTAATACCATTCCAGGCCATTTAAATGAATACTGTTCCAAAGTGATATGCACTGTAAGTGTTTTGGCCCCTGACAAAGCCTTGTTTTGGAGGCAAAATGCCGGAGCACATTGCTTGTGTTCACTGGCTTCAGATGTTTTTGCTTTACAACAATAAAAAAGTTTAAATTTCAGACAAAATTTGTCTGGCCATTTTTTTCCAAAAGGCTTAGAGTACATACCACTTTGGGACAGTTATGATTTTGGGGGCTTGCCACCTCCGGTCTGCACCCAGCTGCTCTGAATTCACTGGAGTGCAGAAACAAACAAGGACATGCATTTAAATGAATAGCATGCAAAGGTATTATTGATGTCATAGAATGTCTTGGAAATAGGAAAAGAAAGAAATGTAGCAGGAAATAGGAAAAGAAAGAGCAGTAGATGCTGAGGAGAGTGAGACTCCATGTAGATCTCAGAGCACCCAAAAGATAGAATATTTATTTATCAAAAACTGATCAAAACTTATCAGGATACATAACTGATGTGGGAAGGATATGGGGAGGGTAGTTAACTATGTAAGCATAATTTCTTAGCACCTGTAATGAGTCAGGAGGTGGCTTTATACAGAAACAGTGCAGAGTGTGTGTGTGTGTGTGTGTGTGTGTGTATCTCTTTGTCTCTTCAAGCCCTTTGTCATGTGGGTGGGCTTTAGTGGCCAGCTAGCAAGTTGCAATATGACATGCAAGTGCAAAGTTGTGGCCCTAACTATTCTCACCAGATCATCAGTCAAGATACTGGTCACCACAACTAGACATGACGGAATCTGATGCTGGACAACTGTTTGCTTCACATTATGTTCTGTCTCTTGTGTTTACCACAGATTGCCCTGCATATGTGGTGGGAATACTTCATGGATTTGTTTCTAGTCATTTGCACATGCAGAAGGCTACAATGCATTTGTGGATGGGACTGCAAGTGAATACAATTATTTGAACAACTGTGCCCAGTGCACCACTATAGATTATGCTTGTTTGTAGTAGTAGCCAACTCCCTAATGAGACAGCTGGGTGGTACAAATTCTGGCTTATTTTGCCACAAAGGCAGTCTTACTGTATTACCATTTAATAGATTCATGCATGGAGTAATGATGGAGTATTAAATAATTGTAATTTTATTTCTGAGACATACATGTTGTTACCTGTTCTACTCTAACTATTCTCTGGATTGCTAGATTTATTTTTGTTGTAGGGAACAGCTACTGTATTAATTCTTTGTACCTTAGGCCTTTCTTCTGGGTCTTCGTTAGCTGCAGAAAGCTTTTCAAGTATTCATATCAAGTTCAGAACTCATGCAGCTGTGAAGGCAGATGAGTAACTAACCTTGTATTTTTAAGAAAGAGTTCCTAACTGTATATGCCAGCAGGTGTTGTTGTGTATCTTATTGCTGGTGTCTGTATTTTCTTACATGTTTTTTGTTTCCTCTTTGTTTTCAAATGTTTTCTTTCTTGATTCCTTAAGATTGCTCAGTTATTTATCATTTTTAGTTAGTCAGTTTCAGTGCTGTAGGTTGAATCATGTTGAGTGGGACTGTTTTTGTAAGTTTTTCTGTTCCAGGTTTGGTCTTCAATTGTTCCCAATGTATTGCCATGATGTGCTATTTTTACAGGAGGTGGGTGGATAGGTGGTAGGAGACGGATGCACAGTGGGAAGGGGCTGGGTTTGGACTATTACATATAGAGTGAGCTGGTTCAGTGGCACGGAGAGTTGAGGCACTTAACACCACACCTTGTACCATGCTGGTGACCAGGGTTCGGGAACGGACTCTGGTTGCTGGGGGTCGGAAGGGGAAGGAGAGGATTAAGCATCTGGAGGACTGCTCTCCTCTCCTGGGGTGGGATTGTGGGGATGCTGCGCTCAAGCAGTGACACCCAGTGGAGACCAGGAGGTACCACAGCTTTGGGGGAGGTGCCGGTGGACGTCAGTAGGGGCACGCCCCTCATTCGGATGTCATTGCATGTCCAGCATCTCAGGGGCATCACACAGAAGAAGAAAAACCCCGGTAGGTGGAGAGGTGATGACGGATGCTCCAGGGCCACTCCCACATGCTCCAGTGCCGTCTCCGATCCCCGACATGACTCTCCGTAGTCTTCGTCCCCCTCTATGGGGTTCATGGGGGGGGGGAGGACCCAGCACCCGATTCCTCTGTCAGGGGAAGGAGTTCAGGCAGGGTTGTAGAAGAGCAGCAGAGCGGGCCCTGCCAGAGAGATGCTCCACTGCCGGTGACCAGAGGAGAAAAAGTCTACAAAAAAAATATTAAATAAATGTAGAAAGAAGTTGGGGAAAAGTGGTGAACCTGGCTACTATACCATATTGTGAAGTTACTAACTTTGTACCAACTTCATCATCAAAGCTTTAATTCAGTGCATCTCTAGTAAGAATGGAGGATGGCTGGCCTTGCGGGTTGGTTCCGCTATAAGCTGTCTTAAGTTTGCCCATTCAGGGCAGTCATGAAGTCCCTGCCCCTTGTTGTAATTGCAGTCTGAGTGCTCCAGTCTACCTCAGGCAGGTTGAAGTCACCCATTAGTAGCAGTTACCCTTAGGCTGTCATTTTGTGGATGGTTTCCACAAGAGCTTCATCTGATTCCTCCGCCTGTGCCAGCAGCCTGTAGATCACTCCAGTGTGAATGGCTGTTCTTTTTCACTGTTCTAGGGTGATCCACAGTGTCTCTGCTCCTTCTTGTAACCCTTGAGCCTCTGTTACTTTAATCTCCTCCTTCACATACATAACACAGTGAAGAGCAGCCACTGGGGGGCCTAAAATTAGAAGCTAAGCACTCAGGAGGAAGCTGAGGGGAGAGAGGAACACCTAAAAGGGCAACAGAGGGAAGAAATAGCCATGGGGTGGGGGTGGGGTCCAGGCTGGGTGAATTAGAGGTGGAAAAACTGGGAAGCTGGAAAAAATGAGTCTGTTCACGACCCAGAGCTTGAAAAGCACGAAATATTCAAAAATATTACTTATCAGATTATTATGTAAAGATTTATTTATTATATTATTTTAACAGGGAAACAGGCAGGACAATACAGTGTGGGAAAGATGTGCAGGACTGGAAGGAAAAAGGATGGTGCTGGGGGTAGTGCTGGGCAGAAGGTACAAACAAAAAAAGAAGGGGGATGCCAGCAGGGGAGCAAGCCAGAAATGGACCATGAAAGAGGCAGGGACAGGAGGCAGGATTAGAACACAAGTGAGCAAACCAAGCCATGTGGTGGACAGAGACCAGAGAGGTGAAAGGGCATGGGAGGGACATAGAACAGACAGCTCAAGAGAAAAAGGAGAAAGCTAGGGAAGGAAAGAAGCAAGGATGTTGGAGGAAGATGGCATGTCACAAGGTCATCCAGGTGGGGGGGCCAGAGAGAGACCAGGAAACAAATGGCAGCAGAGAGGGCCACAGAAGGGAAGAAAAAGGAGACAATAACAAGGAAGGGTAGAGGAAGGAATAGGGAAGAGAGGATGATGACCAGTAAGGTAGCAAATGGAAAACAGGAGCAGGCCACTAGAGGCTGAGACACAGGACCGAATACACAGGACAAAACAGAAGACTATAGATAAGGGAAAAAAAAGAGATGGATGGGTAGATGAGAGTGGGGAGAAGGGAAAGCCAGGAGGCCTAAAGGATGGAGAGAGGGGAATAAAAATTGAGATCTTACCAGGCCACGGATCATGGTGCAGAAAAGCCAAAAGGCCCAATGAAGAACACAGTGACGTCGAAGCCCCCTGACATCTCTGGCTTCTCAACGATTGGCTCTTTTAAACATAGACTGCGCCAGCACCTCCTTGATAGGAGTAACTGCATGTGCCCCTGCTAAGGCTCTACTCACAGCAACAATCTGCCTCTAGCACTTACCTTGCCCCTGTCATGTCAGGATAGTCAAACTGCAGCACTTTGCCCACCTCCCTGGCTCTGCCCATTGTTCTCTTGACCTATCTCTACCCTCCACCCTTCCTGCCCTCTGTGCTCTGCTCACCTAGCCCTCCCACTCCCAATGGATCCTTTCCTATCCTGTCTGCTTAACTTCTTGACATGGGCATATACAGTATTATACAATGCCTCAGCATACCTAATGCTTTATGTTTGACCTCTGTAACCTCCATGTATATTTTTCTCAGTATTGGTATATTTGTCCACAATATTGTACCTTGTTGTCTAATGTATCTGACATGGAACCTATCAACGAGCATCCGCTCACAGGTATTATCCAAGATCTCAATAAATAAAATAAATAAAAAAATAAGGTCAAGGAAACACTGTGCTGAGCTGGTTGCAAGAGAGCAATTTGTTTCCAAAGCAACCCTTTTCTAGTAGTCCAGGACACTCTCTACTGGAGTGGCAGTGCTGTCCCTCTCAGGTACTTCCATATCTGACTGGGCTCTTTGGTCCTGGGATTGGCTTCTTTGCCTGTAGGCAAAGGCAGCCATCCCAACAGGTAAAGTGGTCCCTGTGCAACCTCCCCCCCGTGAGAGGCCAGGGGGTCATTCCTGTAACTGTTTGTCACAATGGCTTGTCACAGCTATATTCAAGGCAGATACAATGAATTTGAAAGCAGTGTGTCCAGTTAATCTAGTTTTAATTTCAATAACTTGTGATTTTAGTTCAGTGCTTCAGAAAGCAGCACCTATGTGGGCCATTCTGCCACATGGTTTTAAAGTATATGCTTCACACTAGTAAACGTACATAGATACACAGATGCTGTCAGCAGATAAGGACTGCTAGGCCCATCTAGTCTGCTTGTTTAAACTGCCTAATGAAGTGTCCAGTGACCCTATCTGGTCATTGGCTTTAGCTTTTTCTTCCTATCTCTATTATTCCTTTGTATCTGTCCAATGCATGTATGAAGCCCAAAACTGTACTAGTTGCCACCACTTCCTGTGGTAGGCTATTCCATGTATCCACCACCCTTTCCATAAAAAATAATTTCCTGAGATTTCCCCTTATTCGGGCACCCCTCAGTCTCATGTCATGTCCTCTTGTCCTGGCACTACTATCAATCTGGAATATGTTGTCCCCTTCCACTTTGTTAATGCCCTTGAGGTATTTGAATGTCTCTATCATGTCACCTCTCTCCCTTCTTTGTTCCAGCATGTACAAATTGAGGTCTCTCACTCTCTCATTGTAAGGCTTGTGATGCAATCCCTTCACTCTTTTGGTCGCCCTCCTCTGCATCATCACTATTTTGTCAATGTCCTTTCGAAGGTGTGGTCTCCAGAACTGTACATTATATTCAAGGTGAGATCTCACCAGGGTTTTGCACAGCTGAACTATTACCTCCCTCCTTCTGCTAGTGATTCCCCTTCCAATTCACCTAAACATCCCACTGGCCTTTCCCACTGCCTTTGCTGTCTGCCTAGCAGCCTTCAAGTCATCTGTGATTATGACCCCCAAGTCCCTCTCCTCCTTAGTTACTGTCAGCAGCTCCCCCCCAACCTGTATCTTGCCCCAGGGTTCCTGCTCCCACATGCATGAGTTTGCACTTTTTTTTTACCATCTTTTTCCCTCTGGTCACCGTTGTCCAAGACTCCCTCAGATGACTGGCCTGTCCCACCCAGCCTGAAACCTCTCCAACCTCAGTCACCCTCCGGTACGCTGAACCCCCCAGGACCTACCTGCAGCTCTTCAGCCCCCTGTCTCACCTCTCAAGAGTGGGGCCACCATCACTACACTGGCATTTGTCTCATCTAGCAGGCTGCAGGTAGTTCAAGGGTCATAAGATATCAAGGGACTAGGTGGGCAGGATCCAGTGGTGGGTGTGGATCGGTGTCATCATCATCATCTACTCAGCCTACAGGGTTTTTCCTTGTTCATGAGCGTTAATGACCCCGGAAACGCAGACGTGCAATGATGTCCAGCATGAGCTGAGTGTGCTCCTGCACCCCTCTCAAAGATGTCCTCTGTTGCTTCTACCCCTGCATGCATGACCCCCATGGCTGTTGTACCCCCAGTCTCCACTGGGAGTTGCTGCCAGAGAATCTAGAACCCACCGCCCCTAGGAGAGGAAAGATGTCCTCTGGATGCTTGATCCTTTCCCCTCCAGCCAACCCCAGCAACCCAAGCTCGTTCCTGATCCTGGGCCGCCAGCGTAGAGTGAGGTGTGGTGTCCAGCATCTCAACCCTCAGCACCGCGGGTCCTCAATTTTGTATTTCTTTGCATTAAACTTTAGCTGATTATTAATAAAAGAACATTCCTGTATTTTGAGTTGCAGTGCAAATAATCTTGTTTAATTAATCTTTCCTTTTGTAAGAAATATTTTCTTGGAAGATATACATTTCTTTTATCGTATAAATGAATTTCTCTAGGAATAGAACACCCTTATGCTTGGGGCAAATACACCTGCTAGTCCAGTTACTCTGACTGATATCAAGAATTATAGAAATGATTACATCTACAGCAGAGTCAGACAGGATAAAACATGATACCTTGCAGTGTTACTGCAGTATGCAGCAGGGGAACAAATAAAGTAAATGGTAAATAAACCTTTTTGTTATGCACCGTTTTGTGACATGCCATTTACTGCAAGGTAGTACATTGCATCTTGGCTGGTGCTGCTGTATGTTTAATCATTAGAAGCTTTGGATAAATATGAGTTACTTATATGGAAACCATCTCAGACCTCACTAACATTGTGGACATCTAATATACTTATTAGTATTGGTGATACATTGCCAGAGATTGGATTGGGGGGGGGGTGTCACTATCTGTTTTAAATCGGAATTGGGCCTTGTAGAGGTTCCAGTAGTGACCCCTAGATCCTTTGAGTGTATCATGGGAGCAGAAGTGGGCAGTAGAATCATACTCATCTACTGTCCACCCCGGTGATGAGAAAGTTTTTCTGCAGGAAGTTGCAGACTTCATTGTCGACCTGGTGTTGGAGCCTTCCAGGTGGTTGGTCCTGGGGGACTTCAGTGCCTGGGTCGACGATGAACTCTCACATTTTGGTCAAAACTTTCTTCAACTGATGATTTTGTTGGGCTTTACACAGGTTGTTACCGCTGCTACCCATATATAGGGTCAATCTCTGGATCTGGTGTTCACCCTGGGGATGGAGATCACCAGACATGTGGTGGAACCAGTTGGGTGGTCTGACCATCACTCTGTAAGGTTCAATTTCGTGGCCCCCCCATGAGACCAACCCCTTTAGAGATGGTCCAGTACTGCCCTTTGAGGGGAGTTACCCCTGAGGTTCTGATGGCGGTGCTGGACCTATCGAGTGGGCCTATGGAGTGCATGGAACCAGATGTCTTAGTAGTGCACTATAATAATATGGTGCTGAAGGCTTTGGACTCCATAGCACTTGTCCGTGTTCGCCCCTCTCCCTCCTCTCTTGGCCCCCTTGTTTTGATGGGACACTGAGGGAGTTGAGAAGCGTGGGGCGAAGATTGGAAAAGTGCTGGTGGAAATCCGGCCTGGAAGGTGACAGATTTAGATTGATGGCCCATTATATGGACTATTAATCAGTAATCTCCTGTAAGAAGGCAGAGTTCCTGTCCAGGGAGATAGTTGCATCAAGAAATCGATCAGCTCAGCTCTTCCGGACCATGGACAGACTGTGCAATCCAGCCCGTCTGCGGGGTCGGAGAGCTTTTTCACAAATAAAGTGTGACGAGTTTGCTCGGTTCTTTGATAATAAGGTGTCATCGATCAGGTCGGAGATCAGCAATATACATTCTAATGAGCATGGCAGCGATCTATGCGAGGTTACAGGCCCCCAGTGTGCCTGGACAGATTTTGACCAGCCAGTAATCATGGATATTATCAAGACTGTCCAGGGCTTGCAACCAACTTGCTGTAGTTTGGATCCTGGTTCTACATGCCTCCTTGTGGGGTACATGGATGCGATCGGACCAGCCCTTGTTGAGATAGTCTGGTGCTCTTTAGACCAAGGGGTGTTTCTAGAGTCTCTGAAAGAGGCTACCGTGACACCCCTTTTGAAGAAACCTTCCCTTGACCCAGACTGTCTCGCTAACTACAGACCAATCTCTAACCTGCCCTTTTTAGGCAAGGTTATTGAGAAAGTAGCTGCGTTGCAGCTCGATGACTTTCTTACCACCCATGAAGTCTATAATTCTCCAGTTCGGTTTCAGGAAGAGGCACAGTACCGAGATGGCATTGGTTTGAGTACTTAATGATCTAATAGCGAGAGATCGGAGGAGCAGTTCGATCTTGGTTCTCCTTGATCTCTCTTCAACATTTGACACCATGGACCATGGGATGTTGCTAAAGCACCTGCGGCTGCTCTGTGGACTGTCAGGAACAGTCTTCAGATGGTTCCATTCTTTCCTCACGGGCAGAATTCAGAGGGTAGTATCAGGACTTTTTTCCTCTACTTCCTTTGCTCTGCCCTGTGGGGTGCTGCAGGTTTCTGTGCTTTCCCCCATGTTGTTCACAGTGTACATGCTGCCATTGGGAGACATAATAAGGCATTATGGGCTGAGTTTTCACTGCTATGCAGATGACACTCAGCTCTATAAGTCCTTTGTACCCGAACAGAATGACACTTTATCAGTCTTTAACAACTACCTCGCTGAGATTCAGGACTGGATGAGTGCTAACTGGTTAAGATTGAATCCAGACAAGACTGAGGTGTTGGTGGTGGACCTGGGTCACCATGCAGAGAAGTTGACTCCTGGGTTTCCCTCTGGCCTTGTATTAGGGGGTAAACAGTTGAGACCTTCTGAACAGGTGTGGAATCTGGGCATAATTCTTGACAGTGAGCTGACACTGAAGACACAGGTGTCAGTCATTGTAAAGTCTTCCCTTTACCATCTGAAGAATATAGCCCAGATAAAACATCTTGTTCCACACGATGACCTTCCTGTGTTGATTCACGCCTTTGTTTCCTCGCATCTTGATTACTGTAATGCTCTATATTTAGGGTTGCCTGGGGTGGATCTCTGTCGCCTGCAGCTGGTGCAGAATGCTGCAGCCAGGTTGTTGACCAGGTTACCAAGAACTTGCCATATCACACCTGTGCTGCGCGAACTGCACAGGCTGCTGGTGCAATGGAGGATCACCTTCAAGGTCATGTTGCTGACCTATAAGACCCTATATGGACAGGGACCAGGCTACTTGCAAGATCTCCTTCGACCTTACCACCCTCTCCACCCACTCTGTTCCGCTGACGAGGGATTGCTAGAGATTCTCAGGGTTCGCCTTCAGTCATCTGGGGCCAAAGCTTTTTCTTTCATGGCCCCAACCCCGTGGAATTCTCTACCTAGTCGGATTAGAGAGTGCCTGTCCACAGAGTCATTTAAGGCCTTTTTGAAGAGTTATTTATTTGAATTAGCCTTTGAATAAGTTATCCTGTTGCCTTTTAATTGTTTTTATACCTGTATTTATTGTGATGGATGTTACTTTGTTATGTATCTGTGCTTTGCTATTTTGAAAAGCACATTAAAAATAAACATTGATTTGATTTGATCATTTCTTTTGCTTATTAGTCTTTAAATATGACACCACTCCCCTCCCTTCAACCCTTGGCCCATCAAAGTTGCCTTGCTGACTGCTCTGCTGTTGTCCCTTCTCTATCTCTCCACTCTGTCACTTGACAAAACCAATAGTCTCACTGCTCGAACATTGCTGTGTCACACTATTGGTGCATCAACCTGTACTTCATATTGTAAACTTGTATTTTCTATCTGTAACCCCACTTACTTGTGTCACTGTACACATTCATATTGTTACCTTTCTTCGTTATTTACCAATTTGCACTAGGATTGGAACCCCATGCTCTACTGACAATTTCTCCTCACTGATGGCTCAACTGTCACCTAATGTTCTCATTGTCTGTGCCCACTGTTATCATCTGCACTCACTGTGTCCACAAATGTACACAATGTAATGGTTACCCAAATGAGTATACACTCATTTACCACATAATTCTGCTTTGTGATTCAATATCCCATTGTGTGTACTATTTAATTGTACTTTGTCTGTATTCTAGCCAACTCTGTTAAGAAGGGGGGATAAAACCTTTATATGTACATTAGGGAGCAAAAAAAGACCAAAGGAGGAATAGTGAGGCTCAACAGGCAAGGCAAGGCATATTTTATTTTTCATGCACCCAATACCAGATACTCTGGGTGCCGTACAATCAAAATACATCAAAGAACAGTTCAGATTCAATAATAAAATACAAAACAGTTCTATTAAACATATTTAAAAGCAGACCACCCAAAATGGGAGGCCTGACTGAGCAACTTACACATGGGACCATTCTTTCAGAATACCTAAGATAATCTCTAGGAAGCAATGTCTGGGCTAAATTAAAAGATCTTGAGGCAGGCTTTAAATACCTCAACTGACGGGGGGGGTGGGCAGAGGGTGACAGTGAAAAAGCAGAGATCCTGAATGAATACTTCTGCTCAGTATTCACAAAAGAAGAGAATGGGGAGGTACCAAAACCAAACAATGGAAGCACTCTGGATAGGGGATCGACACCAGTCCTTTCACAGAAGAAAGGGTCCAAAAAGAACTCCTAAAACTCAAGGTGGACAAAGCAATGGGGCCTGATGGGATTCATCCCAGAATTCTAAAAGAACTAAGGGGAGAACTAGTGACACCACTGACTATCCTTGTTAACAAATCATGGGAGGATGGTGTGGTACCTGATGACTGGGGGAAAGTGGATGTTATTCCCCTCCACAAAAGTGGCAGCAAGGCAGAGGCAAGAAACAGCAGACCTGTTAGTTTGACCTCAGTGGTAGGGAAAATTATGGAATCACTTCTGAAAGAAAGAATTGTTGAGTACCTAGAGGTCAGTGGGGCACAGGACCCAAGTCAGCATGGATTCATAGCGGGGAGGTCATGTCAGACAACTCATAGATTTCTTTGACTGGGTGACCAAAGTAGTAGACCAGGGAGGGGATGTGGATGTGGCCTACCTAGACTTTAACGAGGCATTTTATTTTATTTTATTTCATGTTTGATAACAGAGTGAGTGCACTAGACATAAAAATGCCTATTATCAGGCACAAAACAGGCACAGTCCCACACAAAAGATTAATAAATAAGTTAGCTAGCCTGGGAATGGGTCCCAGCATGGTAACCTGGGTGAAAAATTGGCTGGACAACAGGACACAGAGGGTAATAGTAAATAGAGTCTACTCCGAGGAAAGGAGGGCTACTAGTGGGGTACCACATGATTCAGTACTGGGATTGGTCCTTTTTAATGTCTTTAAAGGTGACATTGCAGAGGGGCTGGAAAAAAAGTATGCCTTTTTGCAGATGGCACATAGATCTGCAACAGAGTTCTGCGAATGGACTGGTATCAACCCCCCTATCCAGAGTGCTTCTATTGATTGGATTTGGTACCTCCCCCTCCTCTTCTTTTGTGAATACTGAGCAGAAGCATTCGTTCAGTATCTCTGCTTTTTTGCTGTCACCCTCTGCCCACCACCCTCCCCTTTATTAAGCCTCACTATCCCTACCTTGGTCTTTCTTCACTTCCTAATGTTACTATAAAAGGGTTTATCCCAATTCTTAACTGAGCTGGAAATCTTTTCCTTGGTTTGGGCCTTTGCTAGTCTGACTGCCTTCCCCGCTTCCTTCTGCTTTAACTGTTACTGTTTTCTGTCCTGCTTCTTCTGTGTTTCCTTATACAGTGCTTCCTGAATGCTATCTTTTTCTCCCTAACCTTTCCTGTCACCTCATTTGAGAACCATGGTGTTTTTTTCCTTCATTTTGATTTATTTGTCTTGTTGCCTGTGATCGCAGTTTTGATGTTTCCCCACTGTTTCTCCAATCCTCCTTCTTGCCTGTTTGTTAGTGCTTTTCTGAGACACTCCCCCATTTAGACAAAGTCAGCCCTCCTAAAGTTCAGTACCCTCACTTTTGTATGGCTTGACTCTGTGGCTATGTTTATCGTGAACCACACTGTTTGGTGGTCACTTGTTCCCAGATGGATACCCACTTCTAAATTTGAGTTCCTCTCTCCATCCCCATTTGAGAGTACCAGGTCTAAGGTTACTCCCTCCCAAGTGGGTTCCAACACTAGCTGTCTGAGGCATGCCCCCTGTAGGGCATCGAGAATGACCCTGTATTTGGATGTTGCTGCAGCAAAGGTGCTCCAGTTAACATCTGGCATATTCTGGTCCCTGACCAACAATATCTCCCCTTTTTCTGCCATCCTAAGGATGCCTTCTATCATTTCCTACTCCATTTCTTAGCCCTGAGACGGGGGTCTGTAACAGCACCTGTGCAGATTGTGGTGCCATTTCCTGTCTCCAGGGTGACCCAAGTGCTTCCTCTTCTCCCTGTTTGCCCTTTAGTTCTATTGCTTTAATTCTTTCCCTTATGTAGAGAGCTCCTCTTCCTCCTCCTTGTCTACCCTCCCTGTCCCTCCTGTAGACTGTGTGATCTGGTATGTTGATATCCCATTCATGGTTCTCTGTGTACTATGTTTCTGTGACTGCCATGATATCCAGGCATTTCTCTTCCATCAAGCCACTAGTTCAGGGAGCTTGTTACCCAGACTATGGGTGTTCTTACTCATTGTCATCCATTTTTTGATGGCCTTACTCCTTTTAGCCCCATCCCTGTCCTTACTGCCTTTGCCTCCTTATCCATTTACCCCTGCCCTTCTCCCTATTGACTTCTCTATCGTAGTGTTTACCTCACTAACTACCCTGCTTTTTTGGGGGGGGGCTGGGATTTCCCTGATCCTTTTCAGTGCCTCCCTCCATTGTCTAGCTTAAATGCTTGCCAATGAAGCATTTAAACCTATCACCTAGGATCCTCATTCCCCTCCTGGACAGATGCAGACCATCACTCCAGTATAGCCCTGTATCCCTCCAGGTTGACCTCAGTTGACAATGAAGCCAAACCCTGAGCTCTGCACCAGTTTTTCAACCATTGATTGAATCCCATGGTGTGGAGCACCCTAGCCTCACCCATGCCATAAACAAGTAGCACCTCTGAGAAGGTTACCTTGCATGCTACTTGTCTAAGGCCCCTCCCCAACCCCGCAAGCTCCTCCTGCACTGCTCTGATCCCATTCCCAGCTAGAGCATTTACTCCTAGATGGACCGTGATGTCCAGCTCTCTCCCCCATGCAGCTGCTCCCGTGATCCTGAGGATTTGCTCCCTGTCCCTCTAAGCCATGGTGCCGGGCAGGCAACTTACCTCTCTCCCCCAGTTCCACCCGTCTAACAATTGAGTCTCCCACCAGTTGTTGTTTCCTTCTCCTGTGGGATTCTGTGCCACCCTTCTGTGGGTCTCCTTTGTGGAGGTTCCCAACATCCTCCTTGGTCTCCACTGCGGGTGCCTCCATAGAGGAAGCACGCTCTGTCAAAAAGGCGTACAAATTGTGGAGAGGTACAGCTGGAGGGATGCATCTATGTTCTCCCACCCTCACCCTCCCTGAGCCCACCTTGGTCCAACCACTCCTCTTTCTTGGCAACCTCTGAGGCAGCAGCTTTGACCCTGGCAGTTCCTGGTGGGGAGAGGAGGTCCCCCAAATCCTGGTCAACTCAGCCTGGAGACGAGAAACATCCTCCCTCAGCCCTAAGAAGTGCCTGCAGATGGGACAACACTGCATCCTCCAGAACGTCTCCTGGAAACTGCCACTCCACTGCACCACTCCCATCATGTCTTATTTGTGGCCCCTCACATGTTGATTTGTATGCTTACTGTTTCCTCTCTCCATTAACTTTTTTTTTCTCTGTACTTTCCTATTGCCTCCATGATTTTACAGCTCCTGCCATTCCTGTTCTGGGACTAAGTTCCTGTATTCCTCAGTAGTCTTTTTTTTGTTTTTTATTTTACCAGGAGAGACACACTAAGCTAAAATCTTGTTTACAGGTGCGAACTGGGAGTACATGAAAGTTAAGTGACTTGCTCAGGGTCACACAGTATACAAGTGGGGACTGTGGGATTCAAACCTATGTCTCCAGATTTGCTGCTCAGACCCTTAAACCACTGCACTATACTGCCCCCTTTCTTACTTGCTCAAATACAGACTTCCAGCAGCTAGGAGGTGAGGGAGAGCTATACTTTTACTTCTAGGATGGTGAGTCTTTTGTGCCTCAGTGATCACTCCCTTCCTTCTCTCAAACAGGAAGTTCCTGTTGACAATCAAATCCAGTGCCTATAAAAGAGGAACTGGCTAAGGGGAAGGGCTATATAGTCCCAGGATAGGAGTCCTAGCAGCTGCATCCTTGGTCTTGCTGCTCTCTGCCAAAAGCTAACTAGGGAAGTTTTAAATACAGACACCTGGCTTTCTGTTGCCTAAGCCATACCCCCTAATTTACAGCTCTTCTCTTCACCTAGCCAACAGCACAGATAACAGTTCCCTTTCCCCAACTCAGACAAGCACACCAACTCTTTTTTTGTTTTTTTACCCTAATTGAAGGTCCCAGTAGTATAGCTCTAGTTCTTTAGTCCCAGTAGAAGAGTTCTAGCAGCTGCCTCCTTCCTCTTGCTGCTCTCTGGAGGACCCTGGGGGCTCAGTACAACTAGTGCCATCCCTGTAGCTATTCCAGAGTCAACTAGGAAGTATTCAATTAATGCTACCTTAGCACAATTTCCCATACTGCACATTGAGTTATGTATTGCATATATTGGGGGTGGGGTTAATTTGAAACTTTGTTGCCTGTGTTTTTTACTTTTAGCACCTATTAATGGTGTTACTTGCATATACTGTACTGTTGGTGACTGCTCTGTTACTCTGATGTTCCTCTGATGCTGCTGCCAGTTTAACTGCTGTGTTTGTTCCTTGCACCTACTCTCAGTCATGTTTCTGTAAGTTTGATGGCTGCCACTCTTATTAGCTACTCTCTGGCTGCCACCCACTGAAGTTGTGATGATTGCCGTTTCCACTGTTAAGCTTCTAGCACTGCTCTCCAGTTGCTGCTTGCATCTCATTTGAGAGGTGTAGTGTAGTGCTCCATGCAAGTTTAATTACTGTGGTGCTTAAACATAGTCCTAATGCTTTTTATGGTGTTCTGGAAGCAGGAGGAAACTCTAATAGGCTGTTTTCATACTGTACAAAGGGGATCTGGAAACATAGACCAGTGGGCATCATACACACAGACTTAACACAGTAAGTTTGGACACTCATGATGTCTACGTCTGGGGTCTCATGATGACCAATAAAGGGAGCAACTAGGATTTCAGTACAAAACAAATCAAGATATTTATCTCACAGACAGTCAGAAGGCTCCCTAGTAGAAAGATTATACCACTCAACATTTCACTGGCCACTACAGCTTTAAGGGGTGTAGTATAGTTATTTTTTAGGATCCTTTTAAACTGCACAAATTAACATACCTGATTAGATAAAACTGCATAATTATTTTCTGCAACTGCAATAGAAAGTGCTTTTAAAGAGGGACTCCAGCCAAAAGTGTTACATTGCAAAATTAAAATAGCATAACTCCAATAAATTTCATTCCAAAAATTAGGTTTCAAAGTTATGAGACATTTTGTAACCCAGATCTCACTATCAGTTAAAAAGCCAGTTTCAGTGCAGAGCCAGTGATGATATCATAACCTAAACTCACAGTCCTGTCCTCCCTGTCAGCAAGCTTGTAGGACCTGTTTCTCCAGGTTTAAAGATCATGTGCATTGGTTTTAACAAGTTAAACAGGCAGCACCATCCAAACAGCTTAATCTGGCTCAAGGTCAGTTAGCATTCATCTGTATTCCCCTCCCCCGAGCTGTGCCTGCAAATAGGCAGGATTTATCTAGTGAGCTTACCCGGTCAACAAAAACTAAAAAATAAATAAAAATAAACATTACTATAAAAAGTATGTGTGTTTCAGGTTTTGTAAGAAAGTTGACAAACTTTTTTTTGTGTCTTTAAGTGTGGTCCATTTCTCCAGGGTTTCTGGATGCTGAGTCAGCATGCCTCCAGGTTGCTAATGTCAGTTAGGGTGCTACTCTATTATACCTGTTAGAAAGTTGCATTGCTACTAGTACTGTAGTGTTGGTAACTTCATTGCTGTTTGTCAGTGTCTGCATTACAAGAAGCATTAGTAGGGGCCCCTTATCTGTGTTAATTCCTTCTAGGGATGGAAATGTTAGCCCTGGTAAAATGATTTTTAATGTGGAGTAGAACTAAATGAGCCTGAATATAGGTTGAGTAACAGCCTGCCAGGGAGAAAACACTGGGCTGGCTACTGCACAGAAACCCTTAGTAAGGTTTCAAAACAGCATTACCTCTCCCACCCCCATTTACAGGGAGCTGGGATGATTATTTTAAAGTGCCATCCTGAGAAATCACCTCCATTGAATGACAGGTGTGAATGATCATGGCCTTTCATCACATCAGAAAGTTTTCCAGTCTGCAAACCTCATAGCAGTGTGCTATGACCCTGCATCCAGCAACCTAGAGAAATGGACCACACAAAAATATGAAGTTGTCAACTTTGTTACAAAACCTGAAACACACATAGTTTTTATAGCAATGTTTATTGAATGGTGCTATATGTTTTACTTGTGAAAACTACTGCACAGGATCTTTAAACCTGGAGAAACAAGTCCTATGAGCTTGCGGACAGGGAGGACTGGACTATGAGTTCAGGTTATGACATCAACAGCAGCTCTTCACTGAAACTGTCTTTTTTGAATAGGCAGTGGATTTAGGGTTGCAAAATGACTTGTAACTTAAAAACTAACTTGGAGATCTCAGTTTTGGCATGAGGCTGACTGGGGCGATGCTGATCCAAATTCTAAATTTAATGATGCCATAAATTTTGAATGGAGTCCCTCCTTTAAATGAAACGTAGTTTCCTTCAACACAGTTGCTGTTCACTATTAAAGATACACAAAGTGAAAAAGTTAGCCAATGTGATACAAAAGCCAAAAGTATATTTTTAAAAATAAAATAACACAATTCAAAAGTCATGTGAAAGCATTTTCCTTAAAAAAAAAAAATCAAACTTCTTTTCACTTGCCTAGTGATGCCAAAGTTGCATGAATATATATTCCAGTTTTGATGTAGAATAGAAAGGTTGGGTGGAGGAGGGGTTTAGGGGTTGGGAAAGGAGGGGGTGGTGCAGGAAAAAGAGCACCAGTGGGGGGTTGTTGAGGAGGGAGAAAAGAAGTGAATGAAGGGATGGCTGGTGGTGGGGGATTTTTTTTGGGAGGCAGAACAGGAAGAGGAGGGGGTTTCAACTGGCAGATGGGAAAGAGGAACGGGGTGGGGGTTTGGAGAGGGGCAAGGGTCACGGTGTAGGTAGGAGCGAGGAGCATTGAAGGCAAGGTATTACCAGGCCTGGGACTCAGGGGTTTGACCGAAGTTGTCTTCCTACAGGCCCCAAACCACTTCTCAACAGAACTGCTAAAATTAATCCTTCTATGAAAAATAATTATGGCTTAACCCAGCCCTTGAGGTCTTGGGCCTAGGACCTTTTGTTATCCAGCAATCCCTCTGATTCAAGGGAAGAAGGGGATTGGTGTAGAATGGAGGAGGGTGAACAAGTTGGTAAGGAGTGGGTAACAAGGGGAGAGCTAGGGAACGGGGAGTAAAAAGTAAACTTTGAACAGTAATTTTTAACTAGTATATCTAGTAATAATACAGACTTGAACAAAAAAATCCCAATTCACAGCACCAGATCAATAACAAATGTTCAAGGTCAAAAACAGCTTAAATCCTGAAATCCCAAAATCATATGAAAACTGTTATAAATGTATGCTCGTATGGTTTACCGTACTGCTTTCCATGTGATTATCTGAACATTTGTAAATAAAGATTGTAGGGGAGAAAAGCATGCAGTGTGTTTCTCTTGCCCATTCAGTGGAGCTTTTCCAAGATGAGGGACAATCTGGAGCCCTAAGAAAATGAATATAGAAAGATTAGTAAGAAACATTCAAAACCATCATTTATTTATTTCTTAATTTTTGTTAACTGGGTAGGCCCTCTGGGCCCCTAATATCGCTTTTTCAGGGGCGACCCAGAATTAGTTACATAGAGTGAGGCATTTATACAGTACAGTACATTTTTCAACAGACAATACAAGGTCAGAGATACAGTGTTCAATGCAAGGTAGCAGACAAACATTACCAACTCCAAATACTGAGCCTGCTATGGGATTCATTAACATAGCTTAATACTCAAGTTATAGAAATGGTTTGATATCTGTTTCTTCATTACAGTCATGTAGTCCCTTCATCTGCAAACTAAAGCTCCATTTTGTCTTTTTCTGTAGAAAGACACTGATGCAGTCCTCGCCCCTTGAAAATTAACGTACAAATTCAATCCCCATAAGTCTAATGGAATCAGGTTCAGAATTGTGAGCCGTAGTAAAAAAGGCACTCAGGACACTGTTCATGTCTTTTGTGACTATGGCCAAATTTGCAAGTACTGCAATTTCTGCAAACATGAAAACCTTTCAGTCTTTATTTTTTTTCCATGTTTTACTGATTTATTTGAAAACTGGTGACTAGGAAAGGAACTCTGAGCCAAGATTAATTTCCAGGTGTGATCAAGGAGATGAGAGGTGGGGACAAAAATGCATGGGCAGACAAACCTTTGCAGTTACAGTAAAGTGCACTCAGAGACATGATACATTCAGCATTAAGTGCAAAAATACGTACAAATTAAGCACTCAAGGCATGAGCAACAGATGAGCTTATTAGAGACTTGTACACCTAGATATATGGTAACTGCAGTGAGGACTGTTAGGGAAAGAAGAACAGGAGCAGGGGGAGGGGGAGGGGAAAGCAGTTTTACCTGGTGCCATTTGCCAAAAGGTTTTCATCACATTTTCAGAAACTGCAGTATCTGCAAATTTGGCCAGCCAGGGACTACATTCACTCAAACCATTAGTCAGGCAAAGGTAGAAGTTAAGGAATGCATCACTTGCCATACCAGATGTGTAATATATGCTACTGTACATGGCGTGTCTGCAGGTTCCTTTACACACAGTAGGGTGAGCCATTCATTATCTCAAAACAAGGATCCACGAACATGTTAGGGCCATAGTTACAAGATACATTAATAATTCCCTGCTTGCCCATTTTGCCATGGTTCACAATTCTGAACCTGATTCCCCTAGATTTATGGGGACTGAACTTGTACACCCATTTCCAAGGTGTAGGGACCGCACCAAGGTCTTACTACAAAAAGGACCAAATGGATTTTATTGGCTGCAAACAAAGGTAATAAATGGTATTAATGAAGAAATAGACATAAAAAAAATTCTAAAAAGGCTCAGTATTTGAAGCTGATAATGTATATCTACTATGATTATTTTGAATGTTTCTAATGTTTACAAGTGCATTTTATATGTCGCTATCCAGGTTCCTCGGCTTGAAAAAAAAACCTCCAATGAACTGGCATGAGAAGCACACTCTAGTTCTCCTCTACAGTCTCTATCTGAAAATGTGTAGGTAATCTAATTGGAAATGGTGTAGTAAACCATGAGCATATACTAATAACTTTTTTTGAAATGATGTTTGAATTTCAAGATTTAAACTATTTTTAACCATGATTTTTTTTTTTTTTTTGTTAACTCTTTTACCTCCTCCTCAGTGCATCTCCTCTTGTCGGCCAGCCTACCGTACTCTGGGGTCTTTCAGGGGCTTCTGATACTGTGCATGCCCCAGCAGACCCCCTGGATCTGGCCCGGAGGCTTCATCCTGGTGACCACCATAATTTTTCTCCATTATCTGCCCATGTTACCCAAAGCCCTGGAAGTGGTGGACACATGCACGTGGAGATGCGCATGCGCCCCACAGCTCCAGACAACAGCTTCTTCCTCTCTCCCCCGGCCTATCGCCTGGTGCTCCTTGGTTGTGGTGCTGCTCCCCCAGCCTCCACCAGGGGGCAGCCAAACTCCAAGGAGACCTTCTTCTCCCTCCCGAGGTGGAGAGCTGCCAGCCAGAAGCTGATCAATGGCCCCTCCCCCCCACGACCTCCGATGACCCAGGCTCATTCCCAAACCCAGGTCGCCAGAGCAGGGCGAGGTAAGGCATCCAGCGCCTCAATCCTCAGTACCACTGGACTGGCTACAAGTGTTTCTTACTGATTTGGTGCTATGACTTGGTATTTTTTGTCTGGTCTGCATTGTTCTATACTAGACAAAATTACTTTTTAACATTTACTTTTAAGTCCCTGTCCCCCTAAATGTCCCCTCCTAGTCATCCTTTCTCACACTGCCACAGCTCCCTTCCCAACCTCTTCCCACCTAGTCCCTGACCCTTGCCCCTTCCCCCACACAATTTCCCACCCATATCTCCATTCCTATCGATCAATTCAACTACCTCATCCCTTCGTGTTCTGCTTCTGAAAACCAACCCCCACACCCAGTCACCCATTTTTTCAGTTCCTTTCTCCCTCCCTAACAACCCTTTCATTTGCACTCTTTCTCACCCCTACCCCTCAACCAATACCCCATCTCCTCCTCTTCTAACCCCTAAACCCCTTCCCCACAAACATTTATATCCTGCCACTGAAACTGTAATATATATTAATGTCACTTTGGCATCACTAAGCAATTGAAAAATGCACCAAATGTAAACAAGCTTGCCATTTTTAAGGAAAAATATTTTTCTATGACTTTTTGATGTGTTACTCATGAAAGATGGTTTCAGTTTTTGTGTCACACTGTCTGTTTAACTTTTTTACTTGGTGTATTGGTGAACAGTAACTGTTTGTACTGAAGGAGACTACATTTTCCTTAAAAGCGCTATTCACTAGGGAGATAAATTATGCAATCTTGTGTAACTAGGTATGCTAATTTGCGCAGTTTAAAAGGGTCCTTCCAACAGCTAGACTCCACCCCTTGACAAAGCTGTAATAGATGCGAAATGTTAAAGAATCAGGAGTCTAACCTTGCTACAAGGGATCCTTCTGAGTGTCTGGGAGATAAATAAATACATATTTTTTTTTACTGTAATGTCTTTGTTGCTCACCTTACTGATCATCATAGCATACTGTGGTGTTGGAGTCAGATGTCTGGTCTCGGAGTACCAGCTGCTGTTTGCACACCAGACCTTCCTGTGTTGTTCATAAAAAGACTTAGCAAAATTGTTTGCGGACTTTGGTGACTGAGAAATTTTAGAAAACTTTAAAGGTGTGAACTATGGTAGGAGACAGAGTGAGCTATGTTTTATAAGTTGAATAATCAAATACAGGAATTTCACAACAGTGGTTGATGGATTTTTTATTTTCATTTTGGTATGTAGTGCTGTACACAGAAACAAAGACAATGTTGGCAGAAAAAGCCCATTTTTCTTTCCAGTCTACACACTGGCCCCGTCCACACTATACCGCTTAAATGCTGTAATGGTTCCAAACTGTTACAGACTGTAACCGTTACAGTGTGTCCACACTGCCAGCAAACAGTCCCAATAATGGTTTGGAACCGTTACAGCCCATCCACATTGTGGGTAACATGTAATCATTACAATCGGCACCATATCCCACAATGCAGTTTGTGCTGCACTGGGGGAATGCTGTAGCTACATGCTCATCTGTCCACATTAGGCAGGTAATGTTACAGGGACAGAACCATTTTCATAACAGTTGCTGAATCCACCTCATAAGTGGTTTCTACAATGGTTACGAAAATGCCTTCTGTAATGTTACAGGTGTAAACGCAAACCATAACTGTAATAGTTTGGGCCCTGTGCAACGATACAGAGGCATAGTGTGGACAGGGCCAATGTTACCGTACTCTACTCCATGACTTAATGTGTAGATGCTTTTACCATCATCATCCCCCCTTTCTTTCTGCATTACTACAACCACCACTTCCCCGAGTGCTAGGTTTAAGTAAGCAGATTTTCTTGTTATGAAAAGCAGACCAGTCACCTGATCAAGTCGCTTGATAAAGCACATTATTGCAAAACACCACTGGGTTGAAGCTGGGGACCAGTTTAAAACTGTGTGCTGGCACCTGATTTGTGAGTTATGAGAGTAAAGAAATTTCTTTGAAAATATTGGTGCTCTCACAGTATCAGTCTTTTTAAGGGGACAGAGCAGGTGGGTGCGACTTTTCTTTTACAATAACAAGCAGCAGTGCAGCAAAGTTGAGTAATAATCTGATACCACTTTTTTTTTTTTTTTAACAGCAAAGATCCCAGAAATCTTCCTGTTCATTTGGAAGCAAAATTTCACAGTTCTATCATAATTTTACTATTTTTTTAATGTTCAATTTTTTTTCTCAAGAAAAAAGCTCCCAATTTCTTTTGGCTTAGAAATGGCACTGAGGACCTTACTGAGGTTAAGCCTCAGAAAATAAAAAAAAATGTGTACTGTATACAGTAGTTCATGGCATACGAAGGGAAACTGAACAAGGATGCAAATATTATAGTAGTAGCAGTAGTCATTTTATTTCTTTGGCGCTCTGTTCTGCAGGCTCAGGGTACCTTACGGATCACATACAAATTTCAGCAACACAGACTCCAGCAACATGATAGCAAATATGTACATCACAAATAACCTTGAGAATCCCACACAATAATCAGCTCAGCAACGACAACAGAGAAACTAGTGGCAAAAATATGGTGTTTTACACCCCTCTTGAAAGTGTCAACTGAGGGGGCATCCCTAAGATGGTGGGGAATTATTGGTTCCATAATAAAGATGCTGCCACCACAAATGGCAATGGCAATTTTATTTATATTGTGCCCAAGCCCTGAGGCTCTGAGTGCCTTACAATAAATAACAAATAAAAACAATAATTAAATATCAAAACTATAAATCATCTAAAATGAAGAATCCAGGCCAAAATATAAACAAACTCTAGCCACAGCCAATACAGCTGTGGTGAGCTTGCAGAAGCTCTGAAGGATAAGCACCATGAGTGGCGCCGAATGCCATCCCCAAGATGGTGACGGCACTGCGCATGCATGGCACGTGCACAGGCGGAGTTGCAAGGAATGGCGTAATGCCATTCCCAAGATGGCAGTGCCAGTGGAACTGCACGTGCACGCATCTTGTGCCGACATATGGAAGTAGCGGCCGAAATAGTGCCTCAACAGCTCTGACAGTGAGTGACTGTGGCGGACTGTTTTTAGCTTTGTTGGAGTTTCGGAAGGATACTTCAGAAACTCAAACAGGAAGCGTTCCACAATCGCACATTTTCAGAGTAAGCAATTGCAAAACGGCTGCAGACTCCACTCATAGACATAAAAAGTGGTTTTTCAAAGATCTTTTAAAAGCAGTCCATAAAGAAGCACCTCTCACTTCCCGGGATAGGGCAATCCAAAGAATTGGGGCTGCTACATCGAATGCCCTGTCAATCAAGGATTTTAACAGAGATTTGGGTATGGGCAGGAGGTCTGCCTCCACTGACAGGAGGGCACAACCAGGGGTGTATAGCACCAGAGATCTTGCAGGTAGCCTGGTTCCAGTCTGTGCAGGGCCTTTGTACATCAGCAAACAAACCCTGAAGCTAATGCAGCACTTGACCGGAAGCCAGTGGAGAGCACAGAGAACCAGCATGATATGCTCAGATCAGGAAGTCCCAGCAACCAGCTGAGCTGCCGCATTCTGAACTAGCTGCATGTGATATTATCAACCTTATGGATGATGCAAGGTAAAAAGCATTGAAGTAATCTGACCTAGACAAGATCAAGGTGTGAATTATTGTTGGCAGATCAATTGGTTCAAGATAGGGCTTGATCTGGACAATGTTACAAAGATGGTAAAAGCCACTGTGGACAACATCCGACACCTGGAGCTCCAGAGTCAACTTAGAGTCCACAGTGACCCCCCCAGATTCTTCACCCTATCTACATCATGAAGGGCCATGCCCTTCAACAGAGGAAGGGCCGCGCTACCACTTGTTGCTGTGAAACCTGATCGGCCCAGCTCCACCAGTAACACCTCCATCTTGGATGGACTGAGTCTAAGTCAGCTAAGCCCCATCCAATCTTGGATTTCTCTGAGGCACTCACTCAGTTCCAGGACAGTGGCACTATTGCCAAGAGCACAGGATGTGTACAGCTGGGTGTCATCAGTGCAGCAATGAAACACCAGGCTGTGGCATCTAATGATCCCCCCCAATGACAGCATGTACATGGTGAACAACATGGGAGCTGGACCTGACCCCTGAGGCATGCCACAGCACACTGCAGCACAGCTCAGCGTAAATGAGCCAAGTGCCACCTGCTGCATCCTGCTGGAAATGTAGGACCCAGACCACAGCAGCACTGTTCCTGAGACTTCAACACAGTGCCTAAGGTGACTCAGCAGCACCCCATGACCCACCATGTCAAATGCTGAAGAGAGGTCAAGCCCGCTATCCCTCACTAAGAGGAGATCATGGTGCACCCAGACTAAGGCAGTTTCCATACTATGGCAAGGCTGAAAACCAAATTGGAAAGGCCCATAGATGTTGCATCCCCAGCCAACTTCAAACAAGCTCTGGGAACCATCAGGAACCCTACCTCAGCATAGAGGGTCACCATCAGCATATGAACATAGGAGCTCCTGTCAGTTAATTTGGGCCCAGATATTACATGGCTACCTGAAAAAGCTTATTAACTGTGGCCTGAATCAAGCATTTGGGAAAAAAATCTTCCATTACTCAGCAGCAGTAGACACTCTCTATTGCAAATATGTGAGCTGTCATGCTGTATTCACATTAATAATTGTATTACTCTGACAAAAAAGCCACACCCAACTGCAATTATATTTTCATCCTTTAGAAAATGCTTTGGTATACTTTTTAATTCTTTGGTAAACCAGGTAAGGTCTACCAGGCCCAAGGCTTGTTTTCAGAGGTGACCCGGGAGAAGTAGGGAGGTTAAATTACTTGTTCAGGGTCACACAGTATGCAAGTAAAGTTGTGGGAATCAAACCCAGGTCTGCTGGATATACCAAGCTCATCCACAGCTTGCTACTCTAATCTTTAGGTTATACTCCCAGTCCTAATTAATGATCAACAATATTTACTGGCCAGATTATATCTGCACTCCAAAACAAAGCATAACTTGTTTTTGCAATTGTTTTCAAATTGAATGAATTTTGATTAAACATTATATAGAGAAAGTGATAACATTTCATAGCAAGATAAACATGATGAATTACCCAATTACTGAGATATACATTGTTCAAGCTACAGTATTTGATAGCAAAGAATGGTTGCACAAGAATTCTAAGAGAACCTTGTTATATTAGGCTGTTTTAAGGCCTTTAAGTCTGTTTTTACATTGATGAAAAGCTTCTTGTTACTTGTTCCATTCCCCAATCTTCAAGTTTTTTTTTTCCACAAGATTAGCTGCACTGTTTAAGAACTCCATCCATTTTCTCCCAAACTTCCTTACTTTTGATCTTCCATTCCTCCTCTGGGCCTGGGTCACCGCCTGACACTATATAAACATACTCCATGTATGTGATTATACCAATAGCAAACAGGTATTTAAGGTGATCACACAGCTTCTTCATGTCATTTTTATTGCCCTTGTACACAGCCATGTAAACTTTGAGAATGGGTTCACTGAAAAGTTTTTTATTCCCCATTACACTGTCGTAGAGAACACAAATATGCTTATGTGATCCGTTGCTTGTATAAACAGTTATAAAATCCTCTATTTTATTATTTTTTCTGTCTTGCTCACACTCTACAGCCTCCATATATGCTCTAAATTGATTTTTTATGCGATGTTCAATCTCGTTGAACCTTCTGAGGGCTTTGTCTTCTTTTATCTGCAATAGCATGTCAGATATACCCTCAGATACGTTTTGCAATCCATCTTCAACCTTTTTGAATCCAGTTTTTATGTCATCCAACTCATCACCCTTGAGTGCAGTAGAAGCCAGCTGAAAAAGACACCCAGCTATTCCAAAAATGGGACTTATCCCAGATGCTGCTGAACAAATTTTTCCCAGACAATCTAAGGCAAGTGCAACTTTTTCCTTGATTTCTTCTCGAGATTTCTTTTCATCAGACATGGTGTATTTAAAATGGATGGTTAGGTGATCCCAAATGAGATGAAAATGGCAAGCTGTTGCTCCAAGTAGTCACTGAAAAAAAAAAACATAATTAAAAGTGGCTCATTTGGGAACAAAAACTGTCTATATTAAACTACTCATTGAACTTTGTACAACTTGTTAGAGGATTACTAGGTAAGAAGATTGCAGAAAATAGCAGATTATCTGCTAAACATCCCACAGTGTTTCTTTTTTATTTTGAAAACATTCCATTGTCAGATTACAGTTGGTTTCATGACCATTAATTGCTGGACCAGGTGAACTTCACTTTTGAACTTTTCAAGACAGAAGGAGCAGCACTTAATGTTTTAAGTTCAGGCAGATGCTTTTCCCATTTACTTTCAAAGCAGCTAAAAAACATTTTCTGCAGTGGTCCCAGAGATGGTCTGATACATGAGGCTCACCGATTACTCTCTAGTTTTCTTTCATCACTTTGAGCATTGTCTGTGGTTTGACTGCTTTTCAGGACTGCTGTGTTCTCTCTAGATGCTATGCATGTCTACCTCTGACTGAAATTCAAGCCCCTTTCACAGTCTGTAATTGGTTACCTGATTGAAGCAATTAAGGTTTATACACAAATAAACAGTTTTTATTGTATGTATAAACATAACACGTCTATCCCTTTTATTCTTCATGGGTTTACAAAACTAAATCCCAAATACCCATTCTTTCAAGGTTTGTAACTTATAAAGGAACAGCGGACAATAACCTTACAAAAAACATATTCTATGTGTAGCATCTATCAGAGCACATGATAAATATTCCCAGATAAAGTGAGCAGAACCAGACTGATGATACTCTAAAATGAACCATGGGACCAGAAACTGAATCTATGAAACAATGGGACCAGAAACAGAATCTAGGGAACAAACAATGACCCTTAGGAGTTTCAAGTGAAAAAGCTAGATTATTCTCTAATTATTAACTTTAACAAAGTAGATAGGTAAAACAATATATGCATAAGGCTGTGACTCTTTCCCCATCTTCTGACTTTACTGTGCTTCTACTGTTTTCCAGGTCACTCTCCAAAACGGACATGCTTCTGCTCAGAGGTCCATCTGGTTATCAAATATAACATACAGTACATACATACTGTACATATATAAATAACTACGTAAATAAATAAATTAAAAAAATAAATCAATGTGTCTGTTTCTACTTTCTCAGACCTAGCTGAACATAGAAACATAGAATTTGATGGCAGATAAGGACCGCTTGGCCCACCTAGTTTGCCCATTTCCCTACCTGATGGATAAGCTGCAGATTCTAGTTAATAATAATAATAATAATAATAAATAAATAAATAAATAATAAAACTATTTATTAAGCGCCTTTCAAGCACCAAGGCGCTGTACAAATGAATACTAGAATCAAAAATATACATATAAAATCAACATTCACAATAGCATCAATTTATAAAAGCCTTACTCCACAAAAAAGTCTTAAAATCCCGCTTAAAGGATTCCACGGCCGTGCATTCCCTAAGCCGGCGAGGCAGAGAGTTCCAGAGGGTTGGGGCTGCAAACACGAAAGCCCTGGCCCCAGAAGACTTCAATATAACCCTCGGAACCTCTAGCAACCCCTTGTCGGCCGAACGGAGCTGTCGTTCGGGGCGGTAAGGAATCAGAAGCTCTTTCAAGTAGTCAGGGCCGAGTCCGTGCAGGGCTTTGAAGGTCAAAAGACCTACTTTAAAGGTGATCTGCCACTGTATAGGCAGCCAGTGCAGATCGTGCAGCACAGGGGTAATATGTGTCCTTCTAGTTACCCCGTCAATAACCTTGCAGCAGCATTCTGCACTAGCTGCAAGCGGCGGATATCAACCCCAGGAAGCCCCAAGTACAGGGAGTTGCAATAGTGAAGGTTTGAGGTCACGAAAGCATGGACCAACACGGGTAAATCGCTGGACGGAAGAGGGTGTTTCACCCTGGCAATGTTCCTAAGATGGTAGAATGCAAACTTAACGACTGCTGACACCTGATGATGAAGAGTCAGCCCGTTGTCAAGTACCACTCCCAGGTTACGCACCCATTCAGAGGTAAGGATCTGATCCCCCCAGCAGTAAGCCAGAGGGCTGACCCAGACCCCAACCCCTGTCCCACGACCCGGTCAACAATCATGACCTCAGTCTTCCGAGTTCAACTTTAACCAGCTGCATTCATCCAGTCATGGATTTCACTGAGGCAGCTATAAAACGCAGAGCACTAACCTGGTCAGGGGCAAAGACAGGTAGAGCTGGGTATCATGAGCATAACAGTGAAACCTCAGCCCATACCTTCTTACAATGTCTCCGAGGGGCAGCATGTACACTGCAAACAACATGGGGGAAAGCACTGAGCCTTGGGGGACACCACACTGCAGAGGAAAAGGGTCAGAGGAAAAAATCCCTGACACAACTCTCTGCGTTCTCCCAGATAGAAAAGATGAAAACCATCTGAGCACTGTACTAGACAGTCCACAGATGGACTCCAGATGCTCGAGCAAAACCCCATGGTCTACAGTGTCAAAGGCTGAAGAGAGATCAAGGAGGACCAAGATAGAGCGGTTCCTCTGATCTCTCGCCATCAAGAGATCATTGAGCACCCAAACCAGAGCAGTCTCGGTGCTATGCCTCTTACAAAAAACAGACTGGAGAGGTTCGTAGATACTATGGATGGTCAAATGGTCCTCCAGCTGGTTTGCCACTACCTTCTCAATAACCTTCCCAATAAAGGGAAGGTTAGAGATAGGTCTGTAGTTGGAAAAAATATCTGGGTCCAAAGAAGCCTTCTTCAAAAGGGGAGACACCACAGCTTCATTTAGGGAACTAGGAAACTCACCCAATTCTAGGGAGCACCAGATTATTTGAGCCAGAAATGGGCCGACGATCAACACAACCCAGAATCAGGGAGGTAGGACCCGGATCTAAACTACAGCACGTAGGGTGCATCCCCTGGATGATCCGCATAATATCACCGAACATCGGCAGGTCAAAGGAACACCAGGAAGCAGAGGAATCCGTGGCCAAACGCCGACCAACAGCTTCCCCCTTAGAATGTGTCAGATGGATCTCGGATCTGATGTCGGCAACCTTATTCGCAAAGAATTGAGCGATCTCATCACACCCCTTTTGTGAAAAAACTCGACGGAGCTGGAGACAGGCTGGGTTGCACAGCCTGCCCACAGTTCTGAAGAGCTGAGCCGGTCGATTCTGAGTAACAGAGATCTCCCTGGACAGGAATGGGAGATCTCTGATTGGTAGAGCCGATAATGCTCCTCCAAAGTAAGGCGGTTGACATCTAGAGCAGATTTCCTCCAACGGCGCTCTAACTGTCGTCCCACACGTCGCAACTCCCTCAAGGACTCATCAAACCATGGGGCCCGAGGGCGGAGAGAGAGGGGGGGACGAACACGGACAGGAGCAATTGAGTCCAGGGCCAAGGAAATGGCCTGATTATAAGCCAAGACCATAGCCTCTGGACCCAAGCTGGCAATCGGAAACTCTGAGAGGTTCAACACCGCCATCAGGTCTTCAGGGCGCACATCCCGTAAAGGGTGGTATCGAACCATCTCCACAGGGGCAGACCTACGAAGGGGAGCACAAAAATTGAAGCCCACGGTGTAGTGATCAGACCAACTGACAGGTTCCACCACCAAATCAGAAGCCTCAATCCCCAGGAGAAAAACTAAATCCAAAGAGTGACCGTGATTATGAGTGGCTGAGGAAACAATCTGGGTAAGGCCCAGTGATGTCATCAACTGGAGGAAGTGCCGACCAAAGGCTGAGAGTTCGTCGTCGACCCAGGCATTGAAGTCACCCAGAACCGTCAATCTGGGTGACTCCAACGCCATATCAGCGACGAAGTCTGCCACTTCCTGCAGGAATCGTCTCTTGTCTCCTGGTGGACGGTAGACGAGGGCTATCCTGCAACCCACACCAGCCACTACGGTACACTCAAAGGATTTAGCTTCCTCAACTGGTACACCCGTGAGCCCCAACCTGGTCTTAAAACAGACCGCTACCCCCGAGATCCAATCTCGGGCGGTGAATCACCAGTACCCAGCTGGAATGAGTGCGCCCTCAAAATGGGGCCAGCATTTTCCCGTCCAGCCAGGTCTCGGTGATGCAAGCCAGATCTGCTGTCCCAACAAAATCAGAAATAACGGCTGATTTGTTTTTGACAGATCTGGCATTGCACAACACCGCCCGAGTTGGACAGGGCTCCGGAGCCGTCCCGACTATTTGCCCATCCAAATAGGTGGAGCCCTTGGGTATGGAGACTAGACATGGATCACCACGTTCCAGGCTCCATTTCGCCTCAGGGCATCTTCTGGACTTAACCACCCCTATACTAAAGGTCCGTTCATTTGCCCTACTGAGTCCACGACCCCCGCCACGCGGGGGTCAACAGCTTACTTCCTTCTACCCCCCCACTAGAATTGCCTTATGCCTGTCCCATGTATTCTTGAGTTCTCCCACTATTCCTGACTCCACAACCTCCTCAGGACGGCTATTCCATGCATCCACAACCCTCTCTGTGAAAAAATACTTTCTAACATTACCTCTGAGCTGTCCCCTTCCATCTTCAAATTGTATCCCCTTGTTCTTGCACATCTCTTTTTCTGAAAGATACTACCCTCTTGTACTTTAATTCCCTTGAGATACTTAAAAGTTTCTATCGTGTCCCCCCCTCTCCCTCCTTTCCTCAAGGATATACATATTAAGCTGTTTTAGTCTCTCCTCGTATGTCTTCTGGTGCAGACCCTGCACCATTTTGGTTGCCCTCCTCTGAACAGCCTCCACTCTGTCTATGTCTTTGCGGAGATGGGGTCTCCAGAATTGCATGCAGTACTCCAGATGGGGTCTCACTAACTGTCTATACAGAGAGATAACAACTTCTTGTTTTCTACTGTTGATGCCTCTCCCTATGTATCCCAGTATCCCCCCAGTCCTCCTTACTGCCTTCTCACATTGCTTGCCCACCTTTAGGTCTTCTGATATAGTTACTCCTAGGACTCTTTCGATTTTTGTTGTTATTAACTCACCCCCCATTGTGTACTCTTCCCTTGGATTTTTGTTTCCCAGATGCATTACCTTGCACTTCTTTGCAATGAATCTGAGATTTATACTAATATTTCCATGGAGACCACTGTTATGAATTTTAGAGCGGTTTCACAGGTAATCTTAGCGTACAAGAACCATGAACCAAAGGTGAGCCATTCTGACTCTATTAAGACTGTAAGTGAGACCACTTGTATAATCGTAAAAGTTGTCTCTGCAGATGTGTTAATATATTATTGTTCAAAGTCAATCAATAATATATTAACATTTAAAAACTTCCCCTGAATGTGCCAGTTTCCTGTGCACCTTCACAAAAAAACAGTTATTGCAGAATAAGAGTGTCATATCTGCAGGAATAGAGATCACTAACTGATCCACCGTACTCCTTTAACTAATAATCATGTTTAATACTTGGTGCAATTGGTGTGTTGTATCCCGGGGAAAACACTTAAAGCAACAAATCTCCCAGTTTCCTCCCAGAGGAAGGGGATCATGCATAGCAGGCGCATGCATTCTAATCTTATTTTTTTTAAAATATATATACACACACGTATATATATATCTAGCTATATGTAATAGATATACCACTCTGAGGTGTGCGGTCGCGCTATGATATACACACACCTTGGTGTATTATCAACCGCCCAGGCATATTATATCAGAGCGACCGCACATCTCAGAGTGGTTTATCTATCTTATAAAATGTCAAAATTGTTTGAGGGGGGTAAAAGTGAAAAGGGTCGCGCTTCTGATATATGCACGGTCATGTGATGCTGGTCAGCTAATGATATTGCTGCAATTTCCTACCCATTTTATAAATATATATATATATATATATATATATATATATATATATATATATAATAAATAAATACATACACATACATACACACACACACATATACATACATACATATACTGTATATTATATTTTATACTGGCACGGTAGCTCTACTATACATTTGGGGCTGAGCAGGGCTTTCTATGTTAAACTCCTAAAATTGTACTTAATAATTTTGCACCCGTTCAACAGATTTGCATGAAGGTTTGTACAGTGGGTGTAGTCTCTTGGGGTAGATCTCTTGACATGCCAAGATTCGTTCAGGTGGAATGTGTAGATTCTGAGCTACAGATAGCGAAAATACACACATAATCACTGTTTTTTTGCCATCATGTAAACACCCAGACAGTTTCGAATTTTGGTTGGAAAAAAAGAAATGTGGTAGCCATGTTAGTTCAGTCCACAATGTAGAGAAAAAAAAAAACAATATGTTGTGGGAAATACCTTTTATTGGACTAACAAAATGATTTCTGAGACTAGCTTTCAAGAGATAAAACTTTTGTTCAGGTCAAAGTGAAAACAGCTGAATAGCATGACAGATATAGAGGTTGGATTTGGAGTCAAGACTGCTAGTCTATGCCTTGAATCCAGATCCAGCCTCTGTATCTATATGATATTCAGTTGTTTTCACTTTGACCTGAAGAAGAGAGTTTTATATCTCGAAAGCTAGTCTCAGAAATTATTTTGTTAGTCCAATAAAAGGTATCACCCACAACATATCTGTTGTTTATTTTCCTCTGAATTTTGGTCTGAAATTTTCAGGGTAGAAAGGGATTGCCTCAGAAGGATTTCCTTTGTGGGTTTGGTGAAAAATATTAATCCATTCCAAAGTTACAACATTTTAAAATATCGGGTTATGAGTATGCTCAGTCCACCTAAATAAATAGCTGTATGAAGTTTTCGTATAGGAATCCTTTTTGTGAGGTTTTTTGCATATGACGCCATCTTGTTTTTCATTTTCTTTGACCAAAAAAAATTGAAAAGGTACGAAAATGACATTGTACCCAGCCCGGTGGTGCTGAGGTGCTGGATGCTACACTTTGTGCCATGCCAGCAACCCGGATTCGGGAACAGTCTTCAGACGCCGGGGGCTAGCATGGGAAGTAGAGGACTGAGCATTTGCAGAACTGCTCTCTTCTCCTGGGTGGGTTGCAGAGAAGCCTCGCTCGGCAGCGGCCCCTAGTGGAGACAGGGAGCACTGCATGAGCAGTGTAACAGGGGACACAGGAAAGTGGAAACAGCTCCAGGACCGTCCAGATGACAGCTGCCGGTCCGCTGATGCCGCTGAATCCCAGAAGAAGCCATCTCCACCTCAGCAGCACCCTGGGGCCAAGCAGTAAAGTGCACTGGCCAGCCCCACCAGTGCCTTCCCCCTCAAAGGAGAGGGACCCATCCGGCGAAGGGTTACGCCAGGTTACCTCGGGGACGTCTGCAAATATGAGGATGGAGGCTCAATCAGGGGCAATAGGAGGTAAGTCAGGGTCCTTGGCCTCTTGAAGGAGTGGTGGGCACTGGAGCATGTAGGGGAGTAAACAGATAATACAAAAATTAAAAATGGCATCATAGAGGGAGACCAACATATGGATGTTGGTCATGGGGACACCCTAATGTAGATTCTGCAGTTAATGGTTTGAAAAATGACCCCAATTTTTTATGATTGCTTGCACGCATGTGCAAGAAACATAGTGCCATCATCTGAGTTTTTGTAGGTGTGGAACCCTGTCTTCCAATTCAGTCAGTGTGTTTGCAGGCGCGGCCACAGTTTACCAATGAATGCTGCAGCTGTCTATGACAGCAGCTGAAAATGCAGTGGCATACAGCTGAAAGGGAGAGCTCTGCTTCAGTGAGCAGCGATAAGATAGTGCTGCTTAGCATATTGCTGATGTGCTCTCCCCCCCCACACACACACGCATATTGCATGCTCACGTGTCCCGTCCCCCCCACACACACACTGTATGGCCGAGGGAGTGCTCAATCCCCATCGGCTCTGCTGTACCCCAACAGAGTTCCAGGTTCCATGCTGGGAATCCACCCCAGCATGGCAACGGTCCATAAGGCCGATGGGAGTGCCAAATCCCCGTTGGCTTCACTGCCCCCTCCCAAACAGCCTTCCAGATGCCACACTGGGAGCCCACCCCAGCATGGCACAAGTCCCGCTTTGTCTTCCTAAAAGACAAAAATACCTAGAAAGAAAAAATGGTTCCTCGCTGTCTTGACCCCCTCCCACGCTCACCCTCTGCGCACCCTGCCTCCCCACACCCCCCTTACCCCATACTTACCTCCAGAGTCCAGCGCAATGATCTTCGGTGGACCAGGAACACGTCTGCACTCTTCAAAGCTGACCGCGAACTGAGGAAATGCCGGTAAGCTCTATAATGGAATAAACAGGGTTTTTTCAACTTTGATGCATATCTCAGGCATTTTTGGGAATTATTTCACTAAATTTTCAACATGGGGTTTTGGGACCCCCCTCATGAATTCTGTCACTGTCATTTTGTTAATGTCTGAAGTGATTTGGCGGTCACTGCGGGAATCACCTTCGGGACCGATTTACGAAACGACAGTTCACAGTTCATGTGGCCCTCAAAACCCTATGTTGTAAATTTCTGAAACAATTCACAAAAATGAGTGTTTTATGAGCATGTGTTGTACTGCTCCTATGCACGCTTATAAGTTTGCAAATTTTCAATATTTTCACTCCAGACTTTCAACACTGCCATTTTACCACACCTCCTTATGAAAAGTACAGCTGCCATTTTTTCATATCTCGCCCAAAGTGTGTTTCCACGCATGTAGCACCCAATGATGCAGTCAGAGTGCGAAATCAATGTTTGGGACAGATTAAGACAATCACAGTGACATTGTTCATGAGCAGAGGTGTTAAAATGGCTATGTTAAACATCTGGTGAAAAAAGTCCATAAAACGACTGTGTTACGAGCAATCATTGCGCAGTTTCCATGCACCCTCGTAAGTTCATGAATTTCTAATATTTTCAGTCCAGATTTTCACCACTGGCATATTTCCACACTTCCTTATGAACAGTAGAGCTGTCATTTTTCACACCATGGCCGAAATGTGGTTTCACACTTCCAGCGCAGAAATGCATGGTCGCGGTGAGAAACCACTGTTTGGGACAGATTAAGAAAAATCACAGTGACGCTGTTGATGAGCAGAGATTCCAAAATGCCTAGGCTGATAATCTGCTGTAAAAAATCCCCAAACTAATTGCATTACGGGTGTGCGTTGTGCAGTTTCTACGCACACTCGTGACTTCACCAGTTTTTTTTCTATTTTCACTGCAGATTTTCAACATTGCCATTTTTTGTACCGCCCCATGAACAGTACAGCAGTCATTTTTCACATCCTGTTCAAAATGTGTTTTCGCACCTGTGGTGCCAAATGGTGTAGTCGCTGTGCAAAATCAGCTGTCAGCTAACGAACTGATATTGACACTGTTCAAAAGGTGGGGGTCACAAAAAAACCCATGTTGAAAGTTTGGAGTGAAAATGCCAACAAATGCCTGAGATGTTAGGGTTTCCGACCATAACGCCCCACCCTGTACAGATTGACAGGCATCAGGGGTGTGACTTGGGATTCTCGCCTGTAATGCTCATACCATTCCACACCCTGCAGCCAGTGAGAGGCATCGAGGTGTGCCTTGGACTCTTCAGCCCCAAAGTTCACCCCATTCTCCTATACAGCACCCATCTCACTGTATTTCCTGACGGAATGAGGTGAGCATAAGGGCCAAAGACCCCAAGGCACACCGTGACACTTGGTGTCTGCAGGGTAGGGTGTGGTGAAATGGCGTGACCGTTATGCCCGACGACCCAAAGGCACACCCCCAATGCCTGTTAGTCTCTGCAGGGTGGTGGTGGAGTTGGTTTCAGTTCAATACTTCACAGCCATTCCTATTATGCAGCTCTCCAACTCCTACACTACCAATGCCAATGCCAGCAAGCAAACATTCGGCATTGACAAATGCTTGTTTTTTTGTTACATTCTTTGTTATCACTCACTTGCAGGTTTTTCATGTTCTGTGATATAAAAAATGTACACTACACAGTGTTTTGTTATTTGCTATTGCCTTCCAGCTAGACGGTCTGGAATTTTGGTCTGAAACATTTAGGGTAGAAAGGGTTTGACCCACAGATGTTTCCTTTGCTGGTCTGGCAAAAAAAGTATGAATCTGTTCTAAAGTTATATAGTTTTAAATTTTCAGTTTTTAAATACTTTTTCATGACCCGCTTAGGGGTTTTTCATATTCTGTGACCATGCTAAGAACCCAGAATTTTAAAACTATATAACTTTAGAACAGATTAATATAATTTCAGCAACTAGCAAAGGAAATGTCTGTGGGTAAAGCCATTTCTACCATGAAAATTTCAGAGCAAAATTCCAAACTATTTTGCCACAAGGCAATGGCAAAAAACTACAATGAGCTCCCTCAGCTCTAACCGTATCCCTGACTTGTAAAGTTATATTTCCCTGGTGTCTGGTGGCACCCTACTATTGCTGTCCTCCTTCACAATACATATTTATCCCTGCTGTCTAGTGGTGCTCCACACCCTTCAATCACTGTCCTTGTTACAATTTTATTCTCCCTGGTGTCTAGTGGCACGCCCCATCCTCTGGTGTCCTTCCCCATAATGAATTTATTTTCCCTGGTGTCAAGTGGCACCCCCCACCCTCGGATCGCATCCCCATAATTTTGCTTCCTTTTCCATGGCGTCTAGTGCTGCCCCCCCCAACTTCCGATCATCATCCTCCGAGGTTCATTTTTCCCTGATGCCTAGTGGCACCACATACTCTTGGAGCACCATTTTCTTAATTTTTCTGGTGTCTAGAGGCACCCCTCAATGCTGTCTCAAGCCTGAAATAAAGAAAACTACCCCTCATTTTTTTCCCTCCGTAAATAAAAGAAAAGTCCAGCATCGATCACATCCCTCACCCCACCAAGACCTCCCACTCAGCACCCAACACCACACCCCCAGACCCACCCACACACCCCATCACACATCTGAAAAGGTCCTAGGGTGAAGACCCATTCTCCTATCCGAGATACGTCTTGCCGCTAGAACTGGTGAGTGCAATATGAGAAACTATGGTAAATGCAGTTTAATGTATTTCAATGGGGTTTTGAACTTTGGTGCCTAACTTTGGCATTTTTGAATATTTTTGACACCAAATTATCAACACACCCTTTTTGAGACCCCACCTCATGAACAATGTTGGTGGAATCTCACAAATCCTGCCTGAAAGATGATTTCAAGATCGCCTGGCAAAAACACCTCTTGAGCAGGATTTGAATATTCTTTCTGCATTCGTTCATGAGGTAGGGTCATAAGCAGGGTATGTTGAAAATGTGGGGTCAAAATATGCAAAAATGGCAAAGTTCTATTTATTTTTCTTTATTTATTAAGGTAAATCAGAATTACAAACCTTTGAGGCAGACTCATTTGCAAAGGCTCCACGTCAGTAATTACAGACAATTTTTAAATCAGTATTTACATACAATTTTACAGAAGTTTTTTTTACAATGACGTAAATACAGAGGACAATGTATACAGTGTAGACAACAGATTAGATACAAAGTTAAACATCCGAGGGTGGTATAATCCCGAGTCAGGAAACATTCTGTGGGAGGAGCAATCCCAGATTTGAGCAACATACAAGAACATTCAGAGAAAAATACACTTTCGGTCTAGTGACTACAGTGAGGTCATTTTCTGGTTCACCTTATCTGAAAGAGAGAGAGACAGAGAGGCTAACAAGGGACCACAGCTGGGACTTGGAGATTAGTTGCAGTCACAGGCCAGACCCTTGAGTAGGAATTCCCTGAGGCAGGTTTTGTAGTGGCCAATTTTAGGCTTTGCTGAAACAGAGATAGGGAGGCCATTGAGCCATTGAGGGGCACTATGACAGAAGGCTCTTTGATCCAGTGTGGTCCTACAATGGGGGACCAGGTGGGGAGCCCTGGTAGTACTCCTGGATACCCCGAGTTTGGGGATGGGCTAGATAAGGGGGTTCAGACCTGGGGGGGGGGGAGTTTGCAGTGAACTTTCATGGCCAACGGGCAGCTGCAATATTTTAGATAACTCTCGAAATGCAGCCAATTGGTACTAGAAACATAGAAACATAGACTTTGACGGCAGATAAGGACCTCTTGGCCCATCTAGTCTGCCCATTTCCCTACCTACAGGATAGGCCGCAGATCCTAGTTAACCAACAGCCTATGTCTTCCTACCCCCCACAAGAATTGCCTTATGTCTGTCCCATGCATTCTTGAATTCTCCCACAGTTTTAGACCCCACAACCTCCTCAGGAAGGCTGTTCCATGCATCCACTGCCCTCTCTGTGAAATAATATTTCCTCACATTGCCCCTGAACCGCCCCCCTTCTATCTTTAAATTGTGTCCTCCTTCTTGCACATCTCTTTTCTGAAAGATGCTACCCTCTTGGACTTTGTTGATTCCACTGAGGTACTTAAAAGTTTCTATCATGTCCCCCTCTCCCTTCTTTCCCACAAGTGTATACATATTAAGCCTTTAGTCTCTCCTCATCGGCTTCTCTTGCAGACCCTGCACCATTTTAGTTGCCTTCCTCTGGACTGCCTCTATCCTGTCTATGTCCTTATGGAGATGGGGTCTCCAGAACTGGACGCAGTACTCCAGATGGGGTCTCACCAACTGTCTGTACAGAGGGATAACAACTTCCTGTTTTCTGCTGCTGATGCCTCTCCTATACATCCCAGTATACCCCCAGCCCTCCCTACTGCCTTCTCCACATTGCTTGCTAACCTTAAAGTCATCTGATATGATTACCCCAGGTCCCTTTCCTTTTTGTTGTTGCTACTACTCCCCACCCATTGTGTATTCTTCCCTGGGTTCTTGTTTCCCAGGTGCATTATTTGCATCTTTGCATTGAATCCTAGCTGCCATTCTTGACCATTCCTCCAACCTTGCCAAGTCCCTTTTCATCCTTTCCACACCTCCTTGTGTATCAACCCTGTTGCAGATCTTTGTGTCATCTGCAAAAAGGCATACTTTTCCTTCCAGTCTCTCTGCAATGTCACTGATGAAGACATTAAAAAGGACTGGACCCAATACTGAACCCTGCGGTACCCCACTAGTAACCCCTCTTTCTTCAAAGTGGACTCCATTTACAATTACCTTCTGTGTACTGTTGTCAGCCAATGTTTTACCCAGGCTACCACCCTGGGACCCACTCCCAGGCTGGTTAATTTGACTATTAATCTTTTGTGTGGGACTGTGTCAAATGCCTTGCTAAAGTCTAGGTAGACCATGTCCACAGCCCCTCCCTGGTCTACTATTTTGGTCACCCATTCAAAGAAATCTATTAGATTTGTCTGACATGACCTTTCTGCTGTGAACCCATGCTGCCTTGGGTCCTGTGCCCCACTGGCCTCTAGGTACTCAACTATTCTTTCCTTCAGAAGTGACTCCATCACTTTCCCTACCACAGAGGTCAGACTGACAGGTCTGTAGTTTCCTGCCTCTGTCTTGGTCCCACTTTTGTGAAGGGGAATCACATCCGCCTTCCTCCAGTCCTCGGTACCACACCATCCTCCCATGATTTATTAAAAGAGTAGCCAGTGGTTTCACTAGTTCCTCCCTTAATTCTTTTAGAATTCTGGGGTGAATTCCATCAGGACCCATTGCTTTGTCCACCTTCAGTTTTAGGAGTTCTTGCAGAACCCTTTCTTCTGTGAAAGGACTGGGATCGACCACCCTATCAAGACTGCTTCTGTTAAATGGATTAGGCACTTCCCCCTCCTCTTTTGTGAATACTGAGCAGAAATATTTTTCAGTATCCCTGCTTTTTCACTGTCCCCCTCTGCCCACCCACTGTTCATTCTATTCAGCCTCACTATCCCTCCCTTTGTCTTTCTACACTCGCTTATGTACCTATAAAAGGTTTTATCCCCCTTCTTAACTGAGTTGGCTATCTTTTCCTCAGTCTGGGCCTTTGCTATTCTGACTTCCCTCCTGCCTTCTCTGCCTTAACTGGTACAGCTCTCTGTCCTGCTCCTTCTGTGTTTCTTATACTTCCGAATGCTATCTTTTCTTCTGACTTTCACAGCCACCTCTTTTGAGAACCATAGTGGCTTTTTTTCGTTTTGATTTGTTTATTTGCTTTACACAAAGGCTTGTTGCCTCTGTGATGGCAGTTTTGATGATTCCCCATTGTTGTTCCACACCCCTTCTAGCCTGCTTGCTAGTGCTTTTCTGAGGCACTCTCCATCTTCAAAGTCAGCCTCCTAAAGTCCAGTACCCTCACTTTTGGTATGGCTTGACTCTGTAGCTGAGTTTAACGTGAACCACACTGTTTGATGGTCACTTGTCCCCAGATGGCAACCCACTTCTAGATCTGAGATCCTCTCACTGCTTCGAAACTAGCTGTCTGAGGCCTGCCACCTGTAGGGCATCAAGAATGGCCCTGCTCTTGGATGTAGGCTGCAGCAAATGTGCTCCATTTAACATCTGGCATATTCAGGTCTCCATCAACAGTATCTCTCCTTTCTCTGCCATTCTAAGAATGCCTTCCATCATATCCTTGTCCATTCCCTCCCCTGACATGGGGTCTGTACACAACCCTGTACTGAACTGTGGTGCCCTTTCCAGTCTCCAAGGTGACCCACAGTGCCTCCTTTCTCCCTGTTTACTCTTTTGTTCAGTTGCTTTTATCCCTTCCTTTACATGAGAGCTACTCCTCCCCTCTTCTCCCCTGCCTGTCTCTCCTGTAGGTTATGTGCCCTGGTATGTTAACATCCTAGTCATGGTTCTCTGTGTACCATGTTTCTGTGACTGCTACAATATCCAGGCATCCCTCTTCCATCAAGGCCACCAGCTCAGGGAGCTTGTTGCCCAGACTACGGGCATTGGTACTCATTACCCTCCATTTCCTGATGGCCTTTCTCCCTTTTGCCCCATCCCTGTCCTTCCTTTACTACTGTAAAGATAACATGTATAGGTCCATCTATCGCAACCCGTCACTAGGTGGCAGGCTTTGTTCAGGGTGGTCTTTATTCTGTGCAGGGTGGTATCATCTGAGGAGCCATAGAATGACCAAGAGGACTGAGGACTGCACAGCTAGGCAAAGGGCATCCAGAGGTAGGCAGTGCTTGAGTCAGGGGAGCTGACCGATTCTGATGTTGATGGTGGTACTCAGTGAGTGAATATGCGGGTGGTAGGTGAGGGATGAGTCAAGAGTGATGTCCAAGTATTTGAAGTTTACCGCTCGATCAGTGAGCCATGAATATTACTAATATGGAGGGTGTGATCCTTGAGCGGGTTTTGGCGATGATCGAAAACCATCGACTTGTTTTTTTTTTAAAGTTGAGAACTAGCTTGCGCTCTGTGAACCATGATTCAGCTTCAGTGAATAATGTTTAGATGGCTTGTTGCAGTAGGGTGGGATTAGGATGGCTTGTGAAGATGAAGGCGTCATCGGCATGTAGAAGTACATGACTTGAGTAGGCACTGGGCAATGAGTTTAAGAAGAGGCTGAAAAGAAGTGGGCCAAGTATGGATACCTGTGGGACCCTGGAATGGACAGGAAGGCTAGAGGAGAAGGTTGAGTTGATTTTGACCTGTTGGGTCCTGTCACTTAGATAGCTCTCAAACCAGAATGTAGGTTCGGGGGCAAGACCCAGGGAGGATAAGGAGTTAAGTAGGAGGGCATGACTGACCGTATCAAACACCTTAGTTAGGTCTATGTAGACAGATCCAACTAAGTGTCCTTAGTCGAGTGCCTTGTGTATGAAGGTGATGTATTCCGTAAAGGTCATGGTGGTGCTGCGACCCTTGTGGAAACCATTCTGCTCGGGGCGTAGGAGATTATATTTAGATAAGTAGTCTGTAAGTGGGTCAGCCACCACTTTTTCTAGGGATTTGGAGCGGGGTGGTAAGATGGATATGTGATGGTAATTATTAGGTGAGGTATGATCACCTGGTTTAGGAATGGAGGTAATGACTGCCCATTTCAAGGGGGTAGGAAACTGACCTAGACAGAGGGAGAGGTTAATAATTTTGGTTATGGGGTCAATGGCTGCGTCGAGTGTGAGGTGTAGCAATTTTAGGTCTAACATATCACCACTATGGCATGACTTGCCCAGGACTTTAGAGATAGGTTTTAGCCTCACGCAGAGTTATGAGACAAAAACAAAAAGGGGGTGGGCCAGTGAAAATTACTGACGCTTCCTCATAACTTTCGTAATTTAAAATATTTTCATCTCAAATTTTCAACATAGCCATTTCTTTACACCACCTCATGGATGCGACAGCTATCATTTTTCAAATCTTGGCCTAAATGTATTTTCACTCCTGTGGCATGGAATGACGCTGCTGTTTTGTGGAATGACATTTTAGTGAGGATTTTACCATTTTTAGTACTGGACTTATGAGGTGGGCTAATAAGAAGGCTATGGTGACAAACTGGCTGGTGTTGTCCTTCAAATGGAAGTGCAGGGCCCACATAACCAGACATATACACTTTCATGGAGTGGTGGAAGTGCTGGGCCAAAAAAGGATACCATTACATTATCTGAAAAAGTATGCATGCATAGGAGTACAAGGCCCTCAGGCAAATAAGGATATGAATGTACTATCTCAAAAAGTTAGGAAATTCTTTGCAAAAAACTGTTAATGCAACATTTAGGGTTCAGGCTAAAGTGACAAAAGTAGGGAAATACAGCTTTAGGGTTTCCAACCCTAAAACACCAACCCCACCCCTAAAGCAAATCAGGAGTGGACTCTTTCTAGGGGTTGTCAACCCTAAGTTGTTTGGTTTGATGGTCAAATGTTGGTCCTATGGGTGTTTTCTCCAGAGGAGCTGACTTTGATAAGATGGCCAAAAGAGTTAAGCTAGCCCTGGCAAAACAAAATACAGTTGAGGGGGTATAGGCAAAGTGGGCAAGCACTAAGGATGCAATACTTGAAGCAACATCCCATTGTGTTAGAGAGAAAAGGAAGTGCAAAGGAAAAAGGAAACCACTCTGGTTCTCAAAAACAGTAGCAGAAAAGGTCAGAGCCAAAAGGCTGGCCTTCAGGAAATATAAGGGAACGCAGCGGAATGAAGAAAGGGAGGCATACCAAACTCCCTAAGGAAGCAGGAAGGCATAAGGCAGGCAAAGGCCCAAACCGAGGAAACACTAGCACAAACAGTGAAAAAAGGTGACAAGACTTTCTATAGATACATTAGTGAAAGGAGAAAGTCCAGAGGGGGTACTGCTAAGATCAAAGGGGATAAGGGGGCATGTGAGGAGGAGGACCATGTAAAAGCATCTATCCTAAATAGATACTTCTGCTCAGTATTTACAGAAGAGAAAGTAGGGAATGGCCCACAGCTCAGCACCATGGACACAGGGGGAAGGGAGGTGTGCACTAGTCCCTTCACAAAAGAAAGGGTCCTACAAGAGCTTGATAAGCTCAGGGTGGACAAGGCAATGGATCCTGATGGCATACACCCAAGGGTACTAAAGGAGCTAAGGGTGGAAGCTAGCAGAGCCATTATCAAAACTGTTTAGAGAGTCTGTGAGCACAGGAGAGGTCCCAGTAGACTGGGGAAGGGCTCATGTGATCCCGCTCCACAAGAGTGGAAGCAGGGAGGAGGCAAGGAACTAGAGACCAGTCAGTCTTACCTCAGTAGTGGGCAAGATTATGGAGGCACTCCTTAAGGAAAGGATAGTGCAACACCTGGAATCCATAGGAGCACAGGATCCAAGACAGCATGGGTTTACAAAGGAAGGTCCTGTCAAACTAATCTCATAGATTTCTTTGACTGGGTAACCAGAGTGGTGGACCAAGGGGGAGCAGTTGATGTCACCTACCTTGACTTCAGCAAAGCTTTCGATACTGTTCCACACAGATGATTGATTAATAAGCTGGGTTGGCTCGGGGTGGGTCAGAAGTTGGTCAACTGGGTGGAAAACTGGTTGTCAGACAGAAAACAGAGAGTGATGGTAAATGGTGTACAGTCAGAAAAGATGCAAGTTACAAGTAGGGTACCTCAGGGATCAGTCCTGGGGCCAGTCCTCTTCAGTATCTTCATCAGTGACATTGCAGATGGACTGGAGGGTAAATGTTTGTCTGTTTGCAGATGACACCAAGATCTGCAACAGAGTAGATGATCCAGATGGGGTGGGCAGAATGAGAAGAGATCTGGATAAACTAGCAAAATGGTCGAAAGAGTGGCAACTGGGGTTTAATGCAAAGAAGTGCAAGACCATGCAGATATGGGAAGAGAAACCCTGAAGTCACCTATAGGCTGGGAGGGGAGTTGCTGGTAGTCACAAAGGAGGAAAGAGACTTTGGCATCATCATCACCGATGACCTGAAATCATCCAAGCAGACCACTAAAGCAGCAGGTAAGGCTAGGGGGATGATGGGGTGTATTAGTAGGCATATCACAAGTCGGATGAGGGAGGTAATAATCCCTCTTTACAAGACACTGGTTAGGCCCCATCTGGAGTACTGCATGCAGTACTGGAGGCCGCACCTTCACAAGGACATTAACCAAATTGAGGCAGTCCAGAGAAGGGCAACCAAAATGGTGCAGGGACTGCATCAGAAAACATATGAGGACAGATTAACGGAACTCAATATGTATACCCTAGCCTAGAGCAAAGGAGGGAGAGAGGTGATATGATCGAAACATTCAAACACCTTAAGGGCATTGACAAGGTGAAAGAGTCTAACATGTTTCAATATAAGAAAAATAGCAGGACAAGAGGACACAGCAGGAGATTAGAGGAAGGCCAATTAAGGGGTAATGTGAGGAAGTTCTTTTTCACAGAAAGGGTGGTGCATGAATGGAACAGCCTACCTCAGGAAGTGGTGGATATGAATATAGTGCAGGGCTTCAAACAGGCATGGGATAGGCATATGGGAGCAATACAGATGAGTATGAATAGATAGGCCATTGACAGATCGAAGGCCAATGGCACATTCATAAAGTAGAAAAAGAAATGGGCAGACTGAATGAGTCTTGCGGTCTTTATCTGCCGTCAACTTCTATGTTTCTATGTTTTCTTCCCCCATAGTATTCTCGTGTCGGTACAGAGGTATGCAGGTTTAACTGGTAAGTATGCAGCTTTAACTGTTTGGAATGTAGGTTTAATTTGTGAGGTATACAAAGAAATACATGATAATAAATAAATAATAAACTTTTATTTCCTAAGCACACTTCAAAATATCAAAGCGCTTTACAAAATAAATAAATACACCATAAATAGTTAAAATGCAGACAGTAATACTAAAATCCATCCTCATTAATTACTCGTCGCTGAAGGCAAGACTGCATAGGTACGTTTTCAGTGTGGCTTTAAAGCTCTCCACCGTCAGGCATTCTCAAACCCAACGAGGTAGAGAATTCCACAGGGTAGGAACTACATAAGCAAAAGCTCGAGCACAAGATGACTTCAACCAAACCCTGGGAACCTCCAATAATCCCTCGTCGGTGGAGCGGAGTGGTCAGGAGGGGCAATAGGAGCACAGAAGCTCTTGCAGGTAGCTTGGTCCCTGTCCATGTAGGGCTTTGAAGGTCAGCAAACTGACCTTGAAGGTGATCTTCCACCGCACTGGCAGCCAGTTCAGCTCATGCAGCACAGGTGTATTATGACTAGATCGAGAAAGCCCAGTCAGTAACCTGGCTGCTGAATTCAGCACTAGCTGGAGCCGGTGCATATCGACTCCCGGCCGCCCTAGGTAAAGGGAGCCCTAGGTAATGGTCTAATTTGGGGAAAATGTCCCATCCATGTGCAAACAGCTGTGTTAATGCACAGATCAGGGTTCCCAAAATGTCTAAGCACAAGAAGTAGGGAAGTGAAAACATTAGGAAATGGAATCTCAGGAGTCTTGGCAAATTGGTAGTGTATTGTTCCTTTGGGGTTTTCGACCTCAATACCCACTCGCTCTGCCCCCTCCTGCCTCTAGCCTTCCACCTGAGCACAAGATACAGGTCCAAGCCCATGCCTTGCAGTTATATACTGTTTGGCAGTACAGACAGATAGTTCACCACATGTGGCCAACAGAATCAGTTGTAACTTGTACACATGGCCCTGCATGAAGGAAGAGGTCATGTATAACTTTGCTTGCTCAGGTGAGGGGGGGAGGACATTAGGGAGTGACAATCCCAAGGAATTCCACACTGCCAATTTGTCAAGACCCCATGCCCTAATGTTTTCATTTCCCTACTTTGACCATTTTGACTCTTTGGAACCCTAGTCTCTGCATTAAAGCATTTTTTTTACAATGAATTTCCCTTCTTTTTGTGATACAGTACAAGCCACTTAATCAGGATGCACTTAATGTGGACATTCGTTTAAGAAGGACGACTCCCAGGGCACGATTAAGTGGCTGTACTATTCAATGAGAGCAGCTTCTTTTATTGGGGATTACTGCTCCTGTTTAAGGGGATGATTATCAGGTGATGAGTCATTATCCTGGCATTGTCTGCAGCTGCTGCGGAGCTCTTTCACGGCTCATTAAAAGTTTAACACCTGGCTCTAGCAGACGCTTTAAGTAAGTCATTATAAATAGGATCTTACTAAGGGGAAGGGTTAGATGCTGAATTTTGAGTCCAGAGTCTCCTGCTTCATTTTCCCTGTGGTCTCCTGTGTGAAACATGGACAGCAAGCATACTGATCTTGCCCTTAGTGAGAAAATCAAGGTGCTTGATGCGCTCAAACAGCCTGGAGCATCAATGGCTAAGGTGACAGCGCAGTTTGGGATATCCAACAGCCAAGTCAGATGCATCAGTAAGAAAACAAATCACAGCTGCAGTCCGACTAGCTCAGCAACAGTAACCCTGGCAGAAAGAGGAAAAGAGATGGTAAGGACACACAAGTCAAAGATGCCCTCCACCTCTGGTTTACGAATGTAGTCCCCAAGGGGGCTCGCATTTCCAGCCCAGTGCTGAAAACAAAGGCCAACCAGATAGCCACCCATCTTGAACATGAGGGTTTCGAGGCTATGGATGGGTGGCTATCTAGATGGAAGAAGCACCGCAACACTGTTTTTAAGAAGGAACAAGGTAAGTGCATGGACGCGGATGCGGAATCCACATCTGACTGGATTACAAATGTGCTCCCCACCCTGCTTGCTGATTTTGCCCCCATTAACATTTTCAATGTGGATGAAACTGGTGTTTTCTACAGGGGTTACCCTGATAGAAGACACATCCAGAAAGACACAGAGCTAATCAAGGACAAAAAGGCAAAAGACTGTGTGTCCATATTGTGCTGTGTGAACATGGCAGGCACTGAAAAACTGCCACTGGTGTTCATCGGGAAATGTAAGCACCCCCTGTCGCCTACCAAAAGATTTGTCCACACTCCCAGTGACCTACGTTAGTTCTGCTAATGCTTGGATGACTGCCCACATTTTCAATGAGTGGTTGGACACCTGGAATAAACAGCTCAGGTGCAGGTGATGAAAAGTGCTGCTTTTGGTGGACAACTGCAGCGCCCACCCATCAAACATTGTTGGTGCTTACAGCAACATAATGATTCAGTTTCTCCCCCCTCAACACCACCAGTCTAATTCAACCCCTGGACATGGGGGTAATAAAGAATCTCAAGGGCCACTACCGCACACTATTTTCAGAGTGCACTGTAGGGATCATAGTGCGTCCACAAGTCTGGCATCAGAGATTGCACATCGTGTCAATCTCCTAGATGCGATCTTTATGCTGCACGAAGCGGGGCATCAGTAAAGGAGACTACCACTGCAAATTGCTTTAGAAAAGCAGGGTTTGTGCCACAATGTGAGTTGCCAGAAGAGCCAGTAGAGGGTGCTGCTGCCCAACAAATCATTGACCCTCTTGGTGACGTTGTATGCCCTTCTACATTCATGGAAAAGGAGTTTGAGCTTTTTGTGGACAACGACGCATGGGTTGAGACAGATGGTGAACTGTCCATAGAGGCCATCTGTAACTTGGTCTCCCGGGAGGATCCAGATGAAGAATAAGAAGAGGTTGTGACCGATGTGGACAATGAACCCCCTGCTCCTGTGTCCAACAAGGAAGCAATTAGGCACACTGGGCCGCTTTGTGACTGGTGCCTGCAGCACGGCTACATGCAACAGTGGGAACAGCTTCCTGAATTGGAGGGGGAGATACTGCGCAGCATGACTTTGGAGTCAAAACAAAAGAAAATAATTGACTTTTTCGAGTGAGCAGTGTGAGCAGAGGCCACAACGTCAGACAAGCCTTAAGCTGCTTTTAATGCTTTCACAGAATCAATAACGTTTACAGTTTAAAACTCACGGAGACAAACGGCACTAAATCACAGAAGAGCTGTATTCACTTAAAGTGCTTGTCTTTCATGCATTGTTTGATGTTTGTGTTTTTGTTTGTACTGTGCCACATTTGTTGAATATGTTCTTGTTGTCCCGTTCAGTGTTTTATGTGGCTTTCTTTAAAGGAGACAATCGCTTTAAGGGGACGATTATTGGCCATAGAGTCATCCCCTTAAAGCGGCTTCTACTATAGTGGAATCATATGCAGAAGCTGTAGAAGTGTAGGGCCCTCTGAGCTCTGCACTTCCATGCAGCTACAGATGCAGATACACAGGGCCCTACAGGTGTTCTAGGCCCTCGATGCAGCTATAGATGCATATGTACTGGGCTCTCTGGGCCCTGTGCCAAGGGAATAGTCTATCTGGCTACCTGGGATGCTACAAATGCAGATGCACAGGGCCAAGAGTCCTTCAGGCAGGGAAGTGCAGGGCCCTTGGGTCCTTCACTACTGTGCTGCTAAAGGTGCAGATGTGCAGGGCTCTCTGGGCCCCATGCCAAGAGAAGACTTTTCTTCACTACATGGTAATTTGTTGCTTGTGTGGCCAACGCTGCACCATCCCTCCACAGGCTGGGGGTGGTGCCACATTGCAGCACCATCCCTCTAGCCTCAGCCCATCCAGCTGGCTCACCAAGCTTGCCCCCAGACTCAACTCACCGACATGAGATAACAACACACCACCTGCTGGGCAAAAGGCCATCCCTGCACACATGTTTCTTCATACCTTTTTGTTTTTTAATTTTCACCCCATGTCATGAATTTGGTCATTATAATTGGTTAAATCCCACCTGAAAGGTGGTTTTGCAGAACAACTGCAAAATCACCTTTGAACCTGTATTTGAACATTTTCACCATCGTTGATCATGAGGTAGGGTTATATAAACAGTATATTCAACATTTGGGACTAAAATATTGCAAAATGGCCAAGTTCTGAATAAAAGTATGGCAACACAAATATTTTTTAGACACCAAAAATAGAATTCTTGGGTCACACATTCAACTATGGCCCAAGAATTTCATTTTTGGGGAGCACAAAAAAATTCTTGGGTCACACTTAAATGTGCAACCCATGGATTCATGGCTCACAACCCAAGAATCAGCCCTCTCAGTAAGCAGACAGCCAAAGAACTAAGCAAAGTCCAAAAAAGATATTTCTGGCTCATCCTTTGCACTGTGGTCCTTTGTGTGAGGACTACTTAGGAGCACCCACCTTACAAGAGGAACAGGAGCCTTAATGCTGACTGAGGAGGATCACTGGTAGTCTGGTACAGTCTCAGTAGGGGAAGGATCGCTGAGGCGATCTGTGTCAGGGAGGGTTGATAAAAGTCCTGTAAGTAGCATTTTCTGTTCCCTGGTGCCATCGATAGCAATCTGGTGCAGCAGTGTAAGAACAAGACCCCACAGTCCTATTTCAGGACAACTGTGCTTTTGAATATTGGCAGGCTTTTCAAACACTGCCTATCAGTCCTTGTGTTAGAGCGACATCTGTGTGAGCCTCTGTATTGGCTGATGAGGCTCATGGGAAGTTTGGTACTGTCCCAATGGAGTGAGGATCGCGGAAGCAATCGGCATCAGGGGAGGGCTGATGAAAGTCCTGGAAGCAACCCTTTTTGTCCCCTGGTGCTATCAGTGGTGCAGAAGTGTGCAAAAACAAGACCTCACACTCCTATTTCAGGGCAGCTGTTCTTTTGAATCTTGGCAGGCCTTTCAAACATCACACATCAGCTGCTGTGTTACAGCTGCATCTGTATTGCCTGAGGAGGCTCGCCAGGAGTTCATAGATCCATACATACATAGAATGTGATGGCAAATGAGAACCGCATGGCCCATCAAATCTGTCCAGATCATCTAACCCCCAAGCACTCCTTGTAGACATTACTCTGTCCCCTCTAGGCTTCCATTATGCCCATCCCATGCATTTGTGAAAGCTTGCAGAGTATGTATCCTTACAACATCCATGGGGAGGCTGTTCCACGTATCCACCACCCATTCCATGAAAAAATATTTTCTCACATCCCCCCCCCCTAGGTCTGCCACTCACCACCCTCATATCATGACCCCTTGTCCTAAAACATTATTTTTTCTGGATGAGGCTCTGCTCCTGGACCCTAGTAATGCCCTTAAGGTATTTAAAGGTCTCCATCATGTCCCTCCTATCCCTTCTCATTTCCAGCATGTACAGACTTAGGTCTCTTAACCTCTCCTCATAAAGGTTGTGGTGCAGTCCATGCACCCACTTAGTAGCCCTTCTCTGGACCTCCACCACTTTGTCAATATCCTTTCTAAGATGTGGCCTCCAGACCTAGATGCAGTATTCCAGATGAGGCCTCACCAGTGATCTGTAAAGTGGCATTATCACATCCCTACTCCTGCTGGATATACCTCTCCCTATGCATCCCAACATTCTGTTGGCCTTCCTAGTCACTTTTTCCCACTGTCCTGACACCTTTAGGTCATCAGTTATAATCACCTCCAGATCCCTTTCTGGTCTGGTGGTCTCAATCAACCCCAACCCCCACTGAATACTTTTCCTCTGGATTACCATGACCCAGGTGCATAATTTTGCACTTTTATTGCATTAAATTTCAGCTGCCACACCCTTGACCATTCCTCCAGTCTACCTAGGTCCCTTGTCATTCTCTGTACTCTCTCAGGAGTGCCGACTCTATTGCAGATCTTTGTGTCATTTGCAAAAAGACACATTTTTCCATCCAGCCCATCTGCAATGTCACTTATGAGGATATTGAACAGGACAGAACCCAGCACAAAGCTCTGTGGCACTCTGCTGGTCTCCTTCCTCTCTGTGGAATGATCTTCGTTCACTACCATCCTCTGAATCCTCCTGCTGAACCAATTACTAACCCGGTTTACCACCCTGTGTCCCAGGCCCAGGCTCCTCAACTTATATGCAAGCCTATTATGTGGTACAGTGTTGAATGCCGTGCTAAAGTCTAAGAAGGCCACATCCACTGCCTCTACCCTGATTCACCACTAAGGTTACCCAGTTGAAGAAATCGATCAGGTTTGTTTGGCAAGATCCACCTACAGCGAAGTCATGTTGTCTTGGATCCTGCTGTCCGCTTGATTCAAGGAACTCGACTAGCCTTTCCTCGATCAAAAGATTCTATAAACTTCCCCACCAAGGTCAGACTGACTGGCCTATAATTACCCACCTCCTCCCTATTCCCACTCTTATGGAGACAGATCATGTCTGCTCTCCTCCAATCCATCGGGACCTCCCCCAACTCAAGCGAACTGTTAAAGAGTTCAGGAATGTCCTTGCATCACCCTTGACAAAACTCTAAGTATTCTGGGGTAAATTCTATCTGGTCCCATCACTTTGTCTATCCTCAGTTTTCCAAGCTCTTGTAGGACTTTTTCCTCTGTGAATGGACTGGTATTCATGCCTTACCTTAGACTTCTCTTAACTCCAAGAGGTGGTCCCTCCCCCTCCCCTTACTCCATGAATACTGAGCGGAAGTATTTATTCAGGATTTCTGCTTTATCATGATCCTCCACAGCTGTCTCCCTTTCTAGTCTCACTATCCATCCCTTGGTCTTTTTTCCCCACTAACATATCTAAAAAACTGTCTTATCCCCCTTCTTAATTGACTGGGCAATGTTTTTCTCAGTCTGTGCTTTGCCTTTCTAATTGCTCTACTGGTCTACTTCAGTTTTTCCTGTATGCTTCCCTATCTGCCTCCCTCTGTGTCTCTGTATTTTCTGAAAATCATCTGCCTTTCTTTTACCCTCCTACCTACTTCCTTAGTGTACGATAGTAGCTTTCTCCTTCTTCTACTCTTGCTTACTTGCCTAATGTACATCCTGGTAGCATCAGCTGTGGCTCCCTTTAGAGCTGCCCATTGTTTATCCACCCTCCACCTCTCTTCCATGTAAAGTTCTTCTTAAACATTCTTCTGACTCTGCAAAGTCAGTTCCAAAAATCCATGATTTTTACTCTTGAGATGCTTGCTTCTTCAGTACTGTCGTGGTGGGGCAAAGGTCACTGAGGAGATCAGCGTTGGAGAAGGGCTGATAAAAGTCCTTGAAGTAGCCCTTTCTGTCCCCTAGAGCTGTTGGCGGTGATCTGGTGCATACTGTTTTTGTAACTATTATGAACTTTGTGGAGACTGCAGTTAAATGAGAATGCTGCGATTATTATGTACTAATTTATGGTATTTAAACTCATGAAGGACTACTGAAGTATTTAATCTCATTTTTTTAAATTCAGTATGTCGCAATCTGATGTAATTGACAGATGGGCTTTGCTTCACTATTTACTGCACCTGAAACTTGCTCCCTGAAGAAGAGGTAGTGTACCGCAAACCACCAAAGCTTTCTTGCCATGTACGCTTTAACTTGATAAACATTTTAAAAACTACTGCTAGCTATTACTGTTACTTGCGGCATATCTTGCTTTGTTTGGTTAGTGTTTCACTTAACTTCTATGGCAGGCATACAAATCACCTTACTTGCACTACCATTATGGTCCTACAATGCCCCTCAAACTCTTCTGCTATTTTTACAATGGAGTCTCCTATGAATCCAACCTTATTACCACTATACCAGACCTTTTTATGTTGATTGCGTGCATGCGCAAGAAACATGTTGCATCAGCTTTCTCCACAAGCAGGCTGTGAAGGCATGGCACTGTTGTGCCCAAGGCCCCCACAGCCTGCAAAGGTTTGTCCCCCATCCCCTAATGCCGTGGCATGCTGCTGCTGACACTAGTTCAGCCAGCGTGCTACAACTTTCTAAAAATCAGCCGCTGCAGTCAGGGGCCACCTCGTCATTGCAGCGTCACCCATCCATTGCTATGAGGGAGCGACTCATCATTGCAGGGCGGGATGTAGGATCTTCGATATTGTTTGTGAACATGGCAGTGACTTGCCACTGTATTCACAAACAATATGCACCCATGTTTATTGCCGACAGGGAGCTCACTCCCGTTGGCATAATGTAACCCTAGTTTGTGCCTGCCCGTGATGCACAATCCCTGTCGGCAGAAATGAATCCCATCCCATTTGTTGTTTGCCGACAGGGTGCCCAATTCCCCGTCGGCTCACTGCAGCCCCCAAAAACAACTCTGGTGGCATGCTGGAAGCCCACCCCAGCATGCCACATGCCCTGTAAATGAAAACAGTCCCAGAAAGTCTTTTTGGCTTTTGTACCTGAAAAGGAAACAGTCCTCGTAGTCTCCTGCCCCCCTAAACCCGCACTCACCCACTGCACACCCTGCCACCCCACACCTCCCCATACCCCATACTTCCGGAGTTAGGTGCGATGATCTTCGCTGGACCGGAACATGTCTGCATTCTTTAAAGCCGACCTGCGAACTGAGGAAATGCATGTAAGCTGTATAATGGAATAAATAGGGTTTCTTCAACACTTAGTGCATATCTCGGGCATTTTGGGGAACTTTTTCACCAAATTTTCAACATGGGGTTTTTGGGATCTCCCCTCATGAATTCTTGAACTGTCATGGCGTTAATCAGCCCCGAAAGGTGGTTTTGCAGTCACTGTGCGGAATCACCCTTTGGGGTCGATTAACGAAACGACAGTACCAGTGTTCATGAGGTGGCCTCTCAAAAAGCCTATGTTGCAAATTTGGTGGAAAAAATCCAAAAAAATGACTGTTTTACAAGCGTGCGTTGCGCAGTTGCTATGTACGCTCGTAACTTCGCGAATTTACAATATTCTCATGCCAGATTTTCAACATTGACATTTTGTCACACCTCCTTGTCAGCAGTACAGCTGTCATTGTTCACATTCAGGCCAAAATGTGTTTTCGCACTTCCGGCGCAGAATAGTGCGGTCGCTGTGGGAAATCAGTGTTCAGGACAGATTAAGAAAATGATAGTGACACTGTTCATGAGTAGAGGTCCTAAAATGTCTATGTTGAAAATTTGGTAACAATAATCCGTAAAATGACTGTGTTACAAGTGTGCGTTGCGCAGTTGGCATGCATGCTTGTAAGTTCGCAAATTTCTAATATTTTCACTCCAGATTTTCAACACTGCCATTTTCCCAGACCTACTTATGAACAGTACAGCTGTCATTTTTCCCATCCTGGCTGAAATGTGTTTTCACACTTCCAGTGCAGAACAGAGCGGTCGCTGTCGGAAATCACTGTTCAGGACAGATTAACAAAATGACAATGATACTGTTCATGAGCAGAGGTCCTAAAAGGCCTATGCTGAAAATTTGGTGATGATAGCCCATCAATTGACTGTGTTACAAGTGTGCGTTGTGCACTTTCCATGCATCCTTGAAACTTCGCAGATTTGCAATATTGTCACACCAGATTTTCAACAGTGCCACTTTTTCACACCTCCTTATAAGCAGTACAGCTGTCATTTTTCACATCCAGACCGAAATGTGTTTTGACAGTTCCGGTGCAGAATAATGTGGTCACTGTGGGAAATCAGTGTTCGGGACAGATTAAGAAAATGACAGTGGCACTGTTCATGAGCAGAGGTCCTAAAATCCCTATGTTGAAAATTTGGTGACGAAACTTCATAACATGACTGTGTTGCAAGCGTGTGTTGAACTATTTCCATGCACCCTTGTAACTTCGCAAATTTGTTATACTGTCACGCCACATTTTCAACAGTGGCATTTTTTCACAACTCCTTATGAATACTACAGCTGTCATTTTTCACATCCTGGCTAAAATATGTTTTTGCTCTCCTGCAGACAATAGCACGGTCATTGTGGGAAATCAGTATTTGGGACAGATTAAGATCGATCGAGTGAGGGGGGGAGTGACCGAGCTCAACTGAGCTCTGTCGGGACTGCTGCGGATTTGTTTGTGGCAGTCAAAGGCCCCAACACAACAGCCCCGTACAAAAGGGCAGCCTGCAGCACTGGGAGAAATAGAACGAGAGAGCGAGTGAGGAAGGGGGAGTAAGCGAACTCACCGAAGCGCTGTCAGAACTGCTGCAGATTTCTTTGTGGGCAGAAAAAGGCATCAATACAGGCATAGGAGCCCAGTACAAAAGGCCAGCCTGCAGCAGTAGGAGAAACAGTACGAGCGAGTAAGACAAGGGGACTTACTTAGCTCAATAGAGCTCTGTCAGGACTGCTGGGATTTCTTTGTGGGCAGAAAAAAGGCACCAATGCAGGCAGGAGACCCGTACAAAAGGGCAGCTTGCAGCGCCAGAACAAATAGAATGAGCGATGAGAGGGGGAGAATGTACAACCTCAACAGAGCTCTGTCGGGACAGCTGCAGATTTCTTTGTGGACAGACAAAGATGCCAATGCAGCCAGGAGCCCCATAAAAAAGCACAGTCTGCGGCGCCATGAGAAACACAACCAGTGAGTGACAGAGCTGTAGTGAGCGAGCTCAACGGAGCTCTAGTGTGACTGCTGCAGATTTCTTTGTGGGCAGAAAATGCAGCAACGCAGGCAGGAGCCCAGTACAAATGGCCAGCTTGCAGCGCTGGCAGAAATGGAATGTGAGAGTGACAGAGGGGGTGTAAGCGAGCTCAGTGGAGCTGTGTCGGGACTGCTTCAGATTTCTTTCTGGCCAGAAAAAGCTGCCAATGCAGGCAGGAGTCCAGTACAAAAGGACAGCCTGCAGCACCAGAAGACACAGAACGAGCGAGTGAGGGAGGGGGAGTCAGTGAGCTCAACGGGGCTTTGTTGGGACTGCTGCAGATTTGTTTGTGGGCAGAAAAAGGCAGCAATGCACACAGGGGCCCAGTACAAAAGGGCAGCCTGCAGTGGCAGGAAAACCAGAATGAGCAAGTGAGTGAGCTCAGCAGAGCTGTATTGTAACTGCTGCACATTTCTTTGTGGGCATAAGAAGGCAGCAATACTGGCAGAAGCCCAGTAGAAAAGGGCAGCCTGCAGCGCCAGCAGAACAGAATGAGTGAGTGAGAGAAGGGGAGTGAGCGAGCTCAACGGAGCTTTGTCGGGACTGCCATAACATGACTGTGTTACAAGCGTGCATTGAACTGTTTCCACGCACCCTTGTAACTTCGCAAATTTGTAATACTGTCACGCCACATTTTCAACAGTGGCATTTTTTCACAACTCCTTATGAACACTACAGCTGTCATTTTTCACATCCTGGCTAAAATACCTTTTTGCACTCCTGCCAGACAATAGCACAGTCACTCTGGGAAATCAGTGTTTGGGACAGATTAAGATCGACCCAGTGAGAGGGGGGTGTGACCGAGCTCAACTGAGCTCTGTCAGGACTGCTGCGGATTTGTTTGTGGGCAGACAGAGGCCCCAACACAAGAGCCCAGTACAAAAGGGCAGCCTGCAGCACTGGGAGAAACAAAACGAGAGAGCGAGTCAGGGATGGGCAGTGAGCGAACTCACCGAAGTGCTGTCAGGACTGCTGCAGATTTCTTTGTGGGCAGAAAAAAGGCGTCAATACAGCCAGGGGCCCAGTACAAAGGGGCAGCCTGCGGCGGTGGGACAAACAGTACGAGCAAGTGAGACAAGGGGACTTAGTGAGCTCAATGGAGCTCTGTCAGGACTGCGGGGATTACTCTGTGGGCAGAAAAAGGTGCCAATGTAGGCAGGAACCCCATACAAAAGGGCAGCTTGCAGTGCCAGGACAAACAGAATGAGCGATGAGAGAGGGAGACTGAGTGACCTCAACAGAGCTCTGTCAGGACAGCTGCGGATTTCTTTGTGGACAGACAAAGGTGCCAATGCAGCCAGGAGCCCCATACAAAAGCGCAGTCTGCGGCGCCAAGACAAACAGAATGAGCTAGTGACAGAGCAGTAGTGAGCGAGCTCAACGGAGCTCTAGTGTGACTGCTGCAGATTTCTTTGTGGGCAGAAAATGCGGCAACACAGGCAGGAGCCCAGTACAAAAGGCCAGCTTGCATCACCAGCAGAAACGGAATGCAAGAGTGACAGACGGGCAGTGAGCGAGCTCAGTGGAGCTGTGTTGAGACTGCTTCAGATTTCTTTCTGGCCAGAAAAAGCCATCAATGCAGGCAGGAGCCCAGTACAAAAGGGCAGCCAGCAGCGCCAGGAGACACAGAATGAGCGAGTGAGGGAGGGGGAGTCATTGAGCTCAACAGGGCTTTGTTGGGACTGTTGCAGATTTGTTTGTGGGCAGAAAAAGGCAGCAATGCATGCAGGGGCCCAGTACAAAAGGGCAGCTTGCAGTGGCAGGAAAACCAGAATGAGCGAGTGAGTGAGCTCAACAGAGCTGTATTGTAACTGCTGCAAATTCTGTCACTGTCATGGCGTTTATCGGCCTCGAAAGGTGATTTTGCAGTCACTGCACGAAATCACCTTTCAGGGCCCATTAATGAAATGACAGTGGTGGTGTTCATGAGGTGCCCTCTTAAAAAGCCTAAGTTCCAAATTTGGTGGAAAAAATCCAGCAAATACCTGCTTTCTGGCGTGCATTGCGCGGTTACTTCATACGCAGGCCCGTGAATCTTCACGATTCACAATATTTTACTGTCGTGGATTTTCAGCATTGTCATTTTGGTACACCTCCTTGTGAACAGCACAGTTGTCATTTTCATTATCCTGCCCTAAATGTGTTTCCACATTTCCGCACAATAGCTGAAGTCGCTATGGGAAATCAGTGTTTGGGCCAGATTATGAAATGACAGTGACACAGTTCATGAGCAGAGGACCTAAAATGCCTATGTTGAAAATTTGGTGATGATACTCCATAAAATAACTGTAGTTACGAGCATGTGTTGGCAGATTACCTTGCCTTTCGTACGTCGTCATTGTGACATTTTGATCTGGATTTTTCACCATTGCCATTTCCTACACCTCTTGATGAATAGTACAGCCGTCATTTGACATATCGCGTCCAAAATGTGTTTTCGCACTCCGCGCAGAATACGTGGTCGCCAGCGAATCACTTCTGGGACACTTTGAGAAATAACAGTAACACTGTACATGAGCAGAGGTGCTAAAATATCTATGTTGAAAATTTGGTGCCCGAGCAGCCCATAAAATGGCAGTGTTGCAAGAGTGCATTGCATATTTCCCCACCCTAGTAGCTCAAATTTGGTATATTTACATGCCACATTTTCAACACTGGCATTTTTTTCCACCTCCTTATGAACTGTGCAGCTGTCATTTCTCACATCCTGCCCGACATGTTTTCCCGCACTGCACTACCAAACACCCAAAGGGACACCCTAATGCTTGTCACTCTCTGCAGGGTGGGGGTGGGATGGCATCAGTTCAATACTTCACTGCCATTCCTATGATGCATCTGTCTAACTCCTGCACTACCAATGCCAATGTCAGCAAGCCAACATTCGGCATTGACAAATGCTTGTTAGGGTCTATGAACATGCTAAACTTGATGAAACTGTAATCTCTAGCTGCAAAGTAACAGGGTCTTACAACTGTGCAGTTTACTTATAAGCAATATTTAATTGAATGAATGTTGGTTTGCTTATATTAAACTTGACACACATATGTACGTTAATAAAAAGCAAAACATATCTAATGTAATAACACCTGAAGGAGTGATTTTCAAGTTGGACTGAAAATGACCTTTTCTGTGAAATTACACATACCTTTGGTGGAAATATCATGACATTTCACAAAAGAGGCAAAAGAGAGAGATTTTAATTTCACCTGCAGTCTGCCAGCAATTTAAATTTCACACTGTCCAATTATTGTTTCTTTAAGCCTAAATCAGCATGATAGTTTTTCATGATGTGTAAGTGATCAAGGGATTCAGTTTGATAACATAAATGTCCGTGCGTTTGTAAGTATCATGGGGAATAGTAAAGGTTTCAATTTATATGAATAAGAAAATGTGAATGAGTGAAATATCTGCAAAAGAAAATTATTTGTAATATAAATTTTGAGGTCAGTTTTTAAACCCTTTCAGAATAAGTGGTACGTTTCATAAAGCAGAGACGTTGCATAACTAATTTTCATTTCTCAAAAGCCAAATTTCTGAACTAAAAAAAAAATTTCTATTTTAACATAATTTTTGATTTGACATTGGTAGTGCTCAAACTGTAACAAAGGTTCTCAAAACAAATGAAGTAAGAACTCACTACTGTCATAAAACCATCTTTCTAGCAGGGAATGAAGAATGCTGGAAGAGGGGAAATATTTACTTTTTAACAGACACCTGGAGTCATACGCTGTACAAGAGCATTTCTAGCCCCCAACATGTAACTAAGTATCCTTCCATGTGGCAAGGTTATAATGGAATGAAAAGAAGGTAAAGCTAGCTGCACATTCAAGCAGACTTGATAGACCACATGGCCTGTTTCTGCTGGCAATTTGTGTAGGTTCGGATTTCAAGGTAACCAGCCCTGTAACTTAGACAAGGAAACTGCAGGCAGCACCTCATACACAGAAGGCCCTACATGGGCCTAAAACCAAATATCCTTCTTTGCAAATGCTCTAGCCTTTAAGTTGAGTTCTTTGTTAAACACAGGCAGCCCTTCTACTTACAAATAGTCGTGCATTGGGGGAGGGGATAAAGTGCTGGCTACAACATATTCAGAAGAGACAGGGCAGGCAGGAAGGGAGGAGGAGTGGCACTGTATGTGAAAAATCACATCAGGGCCACAGAGATCCAGGAGGAACAAAATGGGGGAGAGATACTGTGGGTTAAGCTGGAAAGGAAAATGGGGCCAGCCATCCGCACAGGTGTGGTCTATAGACCACCAGCCCAGGAGGAAGAAACAGATAGGGAGCTGATGCTAGCCATCCAAAGGATGGCAGACAAGGGTGAGGTAGTACTGGTTGGAGGCTTCAATATTCCAGATGTGGACTGGAGCATCCCAGCAGCAGCATCAACTAGGAGCAGATTTATCCTGGACTCCCTTCAGGGTGCCTTCCTCAAGCAACTGGTCATGGAACCAACTCGGCAGAAGGCAATACTGGACCTTATGCTCACAAACAGGGACAGTGTGATGGGGGTAACAGTGGGGGAGCACCTGGGAACAGTGACCACCAGTCACTGTGGTTTGAAATCACAGAAAGAGCAGAACCAAACCACACAAAAACACGTATCCTGGATTTTAGGGGTGCAGACTTTGGGAAAATAGGGAGATACTTGAAAGAGGCATTAAGGGGAATGGGGCAGAAATCAGGGGTTGAGGAACAGTGGGCAGTATTTAAAATGGGGACTACAAGAGCAACAGAATTATGTATTAAGCAGGTTAGCAAGAGGAAAAGGAAGTGGAGACCACTGTGGTTTTCCAAAGAGGTAGCAAAGAAAGTGAAAGCCAAAAAGATTGCATTCAGGCAATATGAAAAGACACAGGCAGAAGGGGATAGGGAGAAGTACCAGGAGAAGCAAAGGGAGGCAGGGAGGTCAGTAAGCGAAGCCAAAGCTCAGACAGAAGAACACATGGCAAAATCAGTGGGTAGAGGGGACAGAACCTTTTACAGATACATAAGTGAAAAAAGGCAAAGGGAGGGATAGTGAGACTAAAGAGGGAGGATGGGGCCTGTGTGGAGGATGACAACAGTAAAGCTGTCATAGTGAACAGGTATTTCTGCTCAGTCTTTACTGAGGAAGAGGAGGGTAATGGGTCTGAATGGAGTACAAGGGGTGAGAATGGTGCAGAAATGGACAGAAGTCCCTTTACACGAGAAAGGGTCCTGAAGGAACTGGAAGTAATAAGAGTTGACAAAGCAATGGGGCCAGATGGGGTGCACCCCAGAGTCCTTAAAGAACTAAGAGAGGTGGTGGCTGAACCTCTGGCTATCCTGTTTAGCCGATCACTGGAGACAGGGGAGGTACCCAAAGACTGGAGGATAGCAGATGTAGTCCCCTTATACAAAAGTGGGAACAAAGAGGAAGTGGGGAATTACAGACCAGTCAGCCTCACCTCAGTAGTGGGGAAGATCATGGAACCACTACTGAAGGAGAGATTGGTGGAACATCTGGTTGTCAATGGACTACAGGACCCAAGGCAGCATGGTTTCACCAGGGGGAGGTCATGTCAGACCAACCTCATTGAATTTTTTGACTGGGTGACTAGGGAGGTGGATCAGAGGAGGGCAGTGGACATGGCCTATCTGGACTTCAGCAAGGCCTTTGACACTGTGCCACATAGGAGACTATTGCACAAACTGGGGAATATGGGTGTGGGCAGGACAGTAGTGTGGTGGGTAGGTAACTGGCTGGGTGGCAGGACACAGAGGGGGGTGGTAAATGGCTGTCACTCCACAGAGAGAAGAGTGACCAGTGGAGTACCACAGGGATCAGTGCTGGGACCGGTCCTATTCAATATCTTCATCAGTGACATTGCGCAGGACCTAGAAGGCAGAATTTCACTGTTCGCTGATGACACAAAGCTCTGTAACAGAGTAGACACACCAGAGGGCGTAGACAGAATGAGAAGGGACTTGAAGAATGGTCAGGGGTTTGGCAGTTGAAATGCAATGCAAGGAAGTGCAAGATAATGCATATGGGGCACAAAAACCCTGGCACAATATATCAGTTGGGGGGTAAGGATATAGCATGTACCAAAGCAGGAAAGGGATCTTGGGGTTATCATCTCTGATGACCTCAAGGCAGGAGCAGATGTGACAAGGCAGCAGGTAAAGCAAATAGGAGGCTGGGATGCATAGGCAGGGGCATCACCAGCAGGAAAGGGAGGTCATAATTCCACCATACAAGACACTAGTGAGGCCCCACCTGGAGTACACTGTACAGTTCTGGAGACCTTACCTACGTAAGGACATACAGACAGGATAGAGAAGGTTCAGAGGAGGGCAACAAAGATGGTGCATGGATTGCATCACAAGTCCCATGAGGACAGGTTGAAGGAACTGAACATGTACTCCCTGGAGGAAAGGAGGGAGAGAGGGGATATGATAGAGACATGCAAGTGTCTTACAGGGAGGAACAGGGTGCAGGAATACACTATTTTTAAGCAAAAAAGATGTTCCAGGACTAGAGGGCATGGGATGAAGTTGGAGAGAGGACGATTCAGAGGAAATGTGAGGAAGAATTTCTTCACAGAACGGGTGGTGGACAAGTGGAACACCCTGCCAGAGGAACTGGTGGGGGCTGAAACAATCACGGGATTTAAGAATGCATGGGATAGACATAAAGGAATTCTGGAGGTCGGGGTAAGGGGCAACAGACTTCTTGGAAAACATAAACTGAACTTACAAGCTCAAATGGGCAGACTGAGTGGGCCATAGGCCCTTATCTGCCGACACTGTCTATGTATCTATGTATCTATGAAATGAAAGCCTAACACAAATCCTGAAAAACAGACAAGTTAGGGGGAAGATACTGACAATGCAGCACCTCTGAGTTGCCAGGGGCTTAAGTTGGGTGTGGGGGGACTGAGGGCATTCTCCAATCAAACTTGAAAGGATGATGTGAGCATATAGGGGCTAGATGAGCATTTTTTTTTTTCCAAGTGCCTATATGCCATACCCCTCAGTTCGAGCCCTGGGGTTGCCAGCACAAAATACAGCATCAGTGGTACAGTGCAGAGAAATGGGGCTGGCCTGCTGGCACAGCAGTAGCACTATTAATCGCTATGCTGGCTTCCGGGTTCAGGACTAAGCCTGGGTTGTCAGAGGGCTGGCCGGGATGGGAAGACTGAGTGCGCACTGGACTGCTCTCCTCATCAAGGGTGGTAGGGCTGTGGCATCCTGCAAGTATTTGCTCCCTTATAGTGGACGGAGTTGTGGAGGGAGGAGTGGCAGAGGTAGACACATTTGTGGAAGCACACAGGGTGCCTCATGATGTCACTGCCCATCTGCTCCTCCAGGAGGCAACACAAAAATGCAAACCACCACCAAACCTAGGAGGATGGCACACTGTTCTGCTCTCACAGCCATACAATGTCTTACCTGCCTCCTCCTGGATCCTACTGGCTCCCCCTCCCCCGAGGTTAACAAGTTTGCCTGGGGTTTTCAGCATTGTGCAGGAGGCAACCCCATACCAGGGGAAGCCAGGGAGGCACCGCTTCTGTGTCACAGATGGCCTGGAGTGCCAGATGGTCAAGTAGTTAGACTTACAGTGGACAGAATGAGGCACTGAAGAATGCCCTGGCTGAGGGCTGAAAAGCACATAACATACAGAACGTTAACAAAAAAAACTACAGAGATTCATGATGTAGAAAAATAAACTGCTACAGCAGTTATAGAAAGAAAACTCACTTTTCTTTTATAGGGGACTGTACTTTGGTTGACAGTAATTGATATCTGTGAACAGGGCCTTTCCTTAGCACTGCAGCTTGTCACTAATTCCTCCCCCAAGACTTCCTAACAAAAACAGTGACAGGTGATCCCCTGACCCTTTCACACAGCTAAGTACTGCCTGGTACAGGTGTACAAGAAATTTTCATGCCACAGACTTCAACTACTTAGACAGCTGAGAGGAAGAAGGGAAGACAGCAGCTTGCCTACACCAGAAATATGGTAGTGTGAGCGAGTAGTCATACAACAGTGGTTTTGGGTCTGTTTAAACTTCTTTATAAAATGACAGGAAACATTCTAGAAATGTAATTATCCAAGAGACATCACCTCACCATGTATTAAATCTCTATAAACACATGGTCAGGTGCCAAATCCCATTTTCCTCCTCCAAAAACCTATTTAGAGTCATTTAATAAGTGTAATAAGCTCCGTCAAGGTATGCATCATAGGATTTTAATGCACTTCCCAGGGTTGTAAGGACATTCTTCCTTCGGCCTTGTGCCTTTCTACACCCCTGAGGCATGCATTAAAATCCTATAATGCACACCCTGTCCTGACTGGTATCAAATGAAGATGGCGACTGAATACGAGCGATCGTCAAAATGGCGACTCATATTCAGTGCTTTCCTCCTGGGCCACCCTGCAAGGGTAGTGACACTACTCAATCGTGAGGGTAGTAAAGGGTGATGACAGGAAGGGGGGCATAGCAAGGGGGAAGGGGTTTTGGGGGACTGGTGTGACTGCTGCTGCCAAGCTAGCCATGTGGTGTGGTGGTGTGGGTGGCTAGCTCTGGTGCAGCAGGCACAGGGTTTAGGACTTGGAGCGTGGAAATTTTGCTGCTGCCTGTGGCTGCAGCATTTAATTTTTTTGCAATATAGGAATCTTGCCCCTCCCCAACATGCACCCCCCTGCAGCTGAGAATCTATATTCAGGGGGGCATGGGGGGGGGCAAAGCCTCCCGCAAGTGGGGTGCAGCACCCCAGCAAAAACAATTTTTCATTTTCCGGATGTCAGGTTACCTGGGAGTGAATATCACTGATTTGCTTTTCGGCGATATACACTCACCATAATAGCGATCGCTATTTTGCAATCGCAATTATGACATGGAACCGTCGCAGTTTATTTCTTGCTTAACTCTAGCAGTCAGGGACAGTAAACCAGCTGGGACAATACTGCAATCTTCTGTGGGCTGAGTGGTTTATTAAACCTGTAAAACAGTGTCTGATTGGGACAGCAACTGCAGCATGCTTAGAGGAGGCAAAATATTTAAGCCACATGCCTGCAGGTATCCTTATGCATGGCATCCTGGAGTGTGAGTGACACAGAGTAGGAGTATGGCATCTACAGGAATGTCTGCAGGATGGCCACAGGTTCTCAGAAGACTCTGCTTGACTGAGGAGTGACGTTGAGGTGACAGCAAGCAGGCACAGTGCCAGAGGAAAGTAGGAATGCACAAAATTAAGGTGGAGAAAACAGAGTGGGCACAAAGCAGTGTGAAGAAGGGGCTACACTGTGGACTGTGGCAAGAACCTAACTCAGGAATCAGGGCGGTAACTGTGTGACTTAATTGTGATGAGAACAATAGTGCATCATGCTATAAGAAATGAATAATGCATATGCAGTGCAGTAGGAAAAATTTGCTCCAACTGACACAGATACTCGTGGCCATCTCGTGCACAGAAGCAGACTTACTATGCACTTAATCTGCTAATTTGTGCTGCCGACTAATGGCAAAGGTAAGCAGAACTAATTGGCATACTGAGTGCACAGAAAGCCTGATTTTGTGTACGGGATGGCAGTGAGCATCTGTGTTAATCAGAAGTTTTAGTGCAATACAATACATGGCTTTAAAATGTCTAAAAATGGGAAAAAATTCACTCTATAGAACCCGACTGTTTTTTTTGCACTGTCCATGCAACACAACGGACTTGTGTTCCCCTTAAAATTCACCACAATTATGTTAATCAGCAAGTGTTTTCAGTAAAACTGGAACTCAGCATGGCATTTTGTGGCAACCAATCAAGCAAGAGCAAAGGCCAACGGAAAAAGAGCAAGAAGAGGGATATACTCCATATGTTGCCACTGCTGTGAATGAAACAGAAGTGGCCATGCATTACACTGAAGTTTTAATGTGTCAATTAGAGCATTAATGTTTAAAATGATACTTATTGTACAGAAACCTTCCTTACTGGGTTATGTGGTGGCTTCTGGGTATATTGGCTCTGGCGGCGGCGGCGAATGAAGTGCACTATTCCTGATGGCACCAGCTACCAGGGTGCACTGACTGTGGTGGTGGAAGCTGACAGGATACCATGCTACAGCAGTGGTAGTTGCATTGTGCACACACCAGCATCAGCATGGTGTAGTACCTTTGCTAGTGGCAGCTTATGGTTTACACTGGCTATGGCAGTGGTAGCTGCTGTGGTGTACTGGCTCAAGCAGCCAGTGACAGCAGTTGCTGAGAATTAATTGACTGTTGTCTTCACACATCAAGTTCCCGCTCCAAAGCATATGTCCCTCCCACATACACATGACCTATTCCCCCCAAAAGACCCATGCCCACTATGCAAAGACCTGTTAACTCACTCCACTGCAGGTACTGTATAATCCTCTCCCTCCCTACTGACTCTGTCTCCCTTCAAAATAGTTCGGGGTCTATCCCAAACTAGTTGGAGCCCCCAGCTCATTGTACGTGATTCCCAAATGACCAGTGCCCCTCCCGACAACTCACGTCTCCGTCCCTCACCAATGGTACAATGCTCCACCCACTCCCAGATTTTGGTCCCTTGGGGTGTCCAAGTATTGAGGTGGCAGTTGCTGATGTATCTAACTTAACACTGACAGGAATGGCAAGTTGCATTAACACACCTGAGACTGCAAGATCCCCCCACCAGCCAGTTTTGAAAAGACAAGGCTCAATTACACTACTAGGGTGGCAGAGTAACACTGGGTACAGATTCATTAAGCCCCCTTTAAACTGCCACATTGGCTAGAGCTGTAATTGGCATGCAAAATCATACCTGGGCTATGGGTCCTTATTTCATTGTTCTATTTTGTTTAATTTGACTGGAATAAAATTGTTATATTATATCCTTGTTGCTTTGGCTACTTAGGGTGTTGGGGATTGATGTTATTCTTCTACTCTACAGTCATCCCAGTCAATCTGTTAAGCCAGAGAGGGGCAGTAAGACTTCCTGCAGGCAGTCCAACAGACTGCAAAAAAAAAAAAAATACAAGAAACTATTGCTGGCCCAGTGACTCAGTGGTAGAGATGTGCTGCACCACACCAGCGACCTGGGTTCAGAAACAGACTCGGGTTGCATGGGGATTAGCTGTAGGGATCAGAAGGTTGAGCATCTAGGGGGCTGCTCGCCATTCCTGGGAAGGGGAAACTTGCCACACTGCTCCTATACTGCCACCATATGGAGGTGTGGTGGTAGGACAGCAGGAGCAGCAACAACTGGGGTGGGTGGCAGCAGGCATATGGTGTGTGCACACCTCCATGTGGATGCGCAACTGCATCAGTGCTGGGCAAAACATGGGAAAGTAGAAGCAAGCAGCATGATGTCGGTCTCATTCACTCTGGCCCAAGAAACCACTCAAGTGAGGCTGATATCTGGATGTGGCCATCAAAGGGGAGGGGTGGCCCTTTATTCCTGGTTCCACCACTGGAGGGTTGTCAATGGAGGATCTTCCAGGTTGATAAGTCCTGGGGATAGTAGTTGCTTGTCAGTAGAGTGAGCTGGGGCTGAGGGGCCAAGCCTATACCTCAGGGAAAAAAAAAGCTTACTAAAAAAAAAAGAACTGGAACATGGAAGCATTGGAGAGACTCAGAGGGAGTTTGTTGCAGTTCAAGGCACCATTTCAGGTGCCATATTTCACCTGATAACATCCCAACATGTTCTGTATCAGATTAATAGGCATATCATGGTCCTTCCCAAAGTACAGTCCAGCTGTGCCCCTCCAGTAAAGTCCACAGCAGCCCCTAACCCCACAAAGGCCAGACAGTGCCAGTGGCCTGGGAGCTCCCCCTTCCTACCTGTTGAGTAACCCAGGACCTCACATCCTAAATCCATATCATCTGACCAAGATCCCTATAAACCCAATTGGTAGTCCAGTACCCCCTTCCCCCAGCACAGGTGACAATCCAGCTCCCAGTCCGGTCAGTAGTTGAGGACTTCTGACAGCCTAGTCAGTAGTGTGGGACCCCCTCCCACCACACACAGCCAGGACCCCAAAGTCTTGCGGCCCACTTCCAGCAGCACAGGGGACCCTAAGCCCAGTCAGTATCCTGGGATACCCTTCCAAGCTTTTTTTTTTTTCAGACTGGGACTCCTAAGAAAATGGTGTGGACCCCCTTATAACCTGTAAGTTGGGTCCCAGACTGTTCAGAATGTATATGCCAGAAGCTCTGGCTTTTCCCCCACTTGATTAAGCTTCAATTTGCAACTGCACGTACAGTCTGCTGCCTGATCTTAATCTTAAAGCTGAATTCTTGAACCCCTAGCTACAACTGCTCTGTCAGGGTAGACTGTGTAGCATAACTCATAGGCAAAACATTCACATGCAAATATCTTACGCAAAGTAAGGAATACAGAATTTACAATCTAACCTATTTGAAAATAATCGAAATGCAACTAGCTAAGTTTCCAGTACAAGTGTCTTCAAACTGCATTCAGTAAACTTTACACATATAGCAAACTTAGACACACCTTCAAATATTTCAAAAGACAAATAATCAGCTGGGCTTGTTGCAGCACGCAACTGTATACAAAAAGAACTACAGCAAACAAAAGACTTTTCATACCTATTTGCAGTTAATTTCTACTTCACCTTCCTTATTTGCCGCATACATACATTCATCAAGCAGCCCAGTCTCAAAATCTACAATTTAACTTGCTTTTGAGACAGGAAAGTGTGTTTTTATTAGAAAGGAAATGTGCTTACTGTACCCAGCTGTGGGTAGCCATCTTGAAATGAGGCAGATCAATTCAATTGTTGGAGCTGTCTGCCTACAAATCCCAAGATGCATCTGAACACTGCTACTATATTAACCTTTTAGCTACCAGCTTTAATCTTACGTGTATTGGGTTTAAACAAACATTAAACATGTATTAAATTGAACAATGTATTTAAGTAAACCCCAGTTCACAATAAACAGCTGTTTTTAACTTTTAGTGGAATTTTACAGACCTTGCCTTTCACACGCCACTACATCAAACCAACTGAAGAAAATCTGAATAGCACCATCTAGAGCTCTGATGTAGAAATATGTTCCCAGTAATTCTTTTCGAAGTGTCAGTCTTAACTACTCACTGCCAGGGGTATTTTATACTGTGTGCCATTTTTTTGGTTTTTTTTGCACTTTTGTTTAAAAATAAAATATCTAGCTGTTCCCCTCAAGGAAAAAAGTATGAAATCCACACATTAAATATAGAAAGCTGTCGCTGAACTTGTCTATGAATGCATATATACAAACACTTTTTTTTTAAATTAGGTATATGCTGAAACTTATAACACCTATGATACTGTGACTAGTTTCTAATAAATATAATATAAAAATACAAAAATGTTCTAGTTTGATTTCTTTTTAGTTTTCTGAAACTCAGCATCAGGTTATATGGGCAAATGTTTTATTTTAAAAATGTTTCAATAAGGCTAAAACTATGCACATAATTGTACCATTCTCCAAAAGACATAATTGACAAGGCAAACACTATTATTGAATATATTTAGAAACATGGACAATGATGGCAGAAAAAGGCCATAAGTCCATCCAGGTCCCTATCTGCCCCAGTTCTTATTGTCCATCCTGGTGTTTATCCCTCCAGGTCCACACCCCCTGCTGCCCTACCTACTTCTACCGACCTTAGCAACCACCAAATCCTTTACTCTGTCCCAGCCATGTTTGTTTGGTGCCCAGCACCTCCTCTGGCAAGCGTTGCAAGGTCCCACTACACTTTCCATAAATCCCCGTCAGTTTCCATCTCATGACCTCTGGGTCCTGACTACATACTCATACTCGTACTAAATATTTCCCGAGTTCACCTTGTTTACTCCCATCAAGAACTTAAAGGTCTCCATCATATCCCCTTCTCTTGCCTGGTCTCCAGCGAATACATGTTCAGTGCCTTGAGACAGACAATCTATGTAAGATCTGCCCTGTTGGCCTTGAATCATCTTGGACACCCTGCATGCACCATCTCCAGTCTGTCTCTGTCCTTCCCTAGGTGAGAACTCCAGAACTGAGCACAGTATTCTAGGTGTGGCCTCACCAGTGACCTATATAGAGACAGTAGTACTTCCTTTTTCCTATTGTCAATACCCCTTCCGATACACCCCAGCACCCTATTAGCCTTACTGTTACCTAGCTATAAATGAAAAAAATCCCACCACCCAGATGAAGCGAAATGGAAACTCGTTATCAAGGTTTCGACAGACATCAGAACCTAAGAGGCAGATGCAGAGGGGTGGTTAAGAGCTGGAAGAAGACAAATAAGGGGCAAACAACAAAGACAACAAGCCCAACAGCAACAGCACTACCACAGAAGGGAAGAAGGCAATAAATATTTCAAGTCATATTCTGGCAGAATCAGAAATAAGTCTGCTGGTCAAAAGGCTTTCATTTCCCCCACTAGCCCAATTATAAATTGTTGGAGGGAGTCACTAATGATGACTCCCCATTCCCTTTCCTCTGCCTCAGTGCTCACTTTAATCCCTCTTATCCAGTACCCAGTCCTGTTTTGTTTTTTTCTTATATGTGAATAACCTTGCATTTTTTGGGGGGGTATTGAATTTCAAGTGCCAAACCTTAGACCACCTTGCTACCCTTTGTAGATCTATCTGTATCTCCCTGATCCTTTTGGCACTATCTGCCATACCACAGAGTTTTTGTCATCTGCAAAGAGACACAACTTGCCCTAAATGCCCTCTCCAATGTCTCTGATGAACCTATTGAAGAGGACAGAACAAAGCACTAATTTCTGAGGCACCCCACTAATGATCTTTCTCTTCTGATTTTTCCCCGTTGACTACCACCCTCTGCTGTCTCTCCTTCAACCAGTTTCCTAGCCATCCAACTATGTCCCTAGCTATAGCAAGGTCCTCCAGCTTCTTTAGCAATGTTTTTGTAATGCACCGAGTCGAAAACATTCGTGAAATGGCCCTTATCTACTACCTTTGTTGTCCAGTCTAAGAAAACTGTCTGTTTGGCCAGACCAGACCTCCTGCCATACACCCATGCTATTTACTATCCTGTAGACTATTGCTCCTCAGGTAGTCCTCAAGGTTCTCTTTGATCATGACTCCATCAGTTTACCCACTACAGAGGTAAGGTTGACATGTCTGTAATTCCCCAATTGCTCCTTGTCCCCCTATTGTGTAGCTGGACTGTGTCCACCACCCTCCAGCCTTTCAGAACTACCCCTGTTTGAAATGAACCATGGAATAGCACTACTAGATGGTTCAACCAGTTCTGCAGCTAATTCCTTGAGCAAACTTGAGTGCCTCCCATCCAGCCCTAGGGAATATCTACTTTTTGGGCTATAAGCCCCTTCTGGACTATTTCTCCGGTCTATACTGGCTGCTTCATTTCATGAATGCCCCTAACTGACATCTTGATGACATTTTCAGGCACAGGCCCACTATCTTCTCTCGTGAGGACAGAGCAGAAGTAATCATTAAGGAGGGCTACTTTTTGTTCATCTTCCTCTAGTACCTTCCCCCTTTTATCCTAAAAATACCCCCTCCCTTCTTCCTTTTTTCTTAAAATATTTTAAGAATTGTTTTTTTACCCTCCCTTGACACACTCATCAGTATGAAGCTCTGTGTCTGCCTTTGCTTCCTGACAGACCTTTATGCTTTCCTAGTATTTATTAGGAATGTTCCTTATTCCTCCTTCCCCTGTTTTTCCTTGTATCTGTGAAAGCCTTTTTCATGACCCTCACTGCTTCTCTGACCCTTTCTGAAAAACATATTGTTCTCTTGTACCTGTTTCATTTAGTAACACATCTTTGCTGCCTCGAGAATGGTCTCTCAATTACCTCCATCTTTCCTCTACACCTCCGATACTGTCCACCCTGGTCAGTTTATCTCAGACCAGTCCCTTCTTCCCATTGAAGTATGCTCTTCTGAAATCTAAAGACTTCAGTTTTTGATAGGGGCATTCTGGTCCTGAGGGCCACCCTAAACCAAATGGAGTTATGGTCGCAGAACACCAGTGGATCCCCTACCCTCACTCCACCCCCCATCTTCAAGATGGTGAGCACCAAATCGAGAATAGCCACCTGTCTAGTAGGTTACTTAACCAGTTGTTCCAGCAGGCAGTCTTGCAATGTATCTAACAGGGCCTGATTTCTGGTGCAGCTGACTGCTAGCTGGAATGTCCTAGTCAATATCCAGCACATTTGGATCACCCACTACTACCACCTCCCCCTTTTCACTCCTCTTGTCAGCTCTTCCCCAAGCTCCCTGTCTCACTCATCCCCTTGTCCTTGTGATCTGTAGGTCACCAACATCTGTATATTTTTGCCTGATGGTGTTGAGAGGTAAACCCACTGCAACTCTGTTTCCCCTTTGCTTCTCCTGATGTGTTCATCCTCCACAGCTTCTATGCCCTCCTTGACAAACTGTATAGGGCTATGTCTCTCCATTATACATATCCCTCTAGCCCATCTAAACATTGTGTAATCATGACAAGTCCCAGTCATTATTCTCTATTGCCCAAGGTTCTGTGATGGCAACAAGGTCTTCCTCAGTGTCTGCCACCAATGCCTAGAGCACACTCATTTTATTTTCCTGACTCCTGGCATTAAGACAGACCCCCTTCCAACTATGTACAGATCTTCTTTTGCTGTTTTGTGATCCTACACTCACATTTCTTCTCATTCTCCTTACCTTCCTATTCTTCTTATTGCTTTCATACCCTGAGAGCCTTCCCCCCTTTACCTCTTTATTTTTACCTACCCTTCCCTTCTGATAACAGTCCCCAACATAGGGGGAGAAGTAGCTCGGCTCCCCTCTCTCATTCCATCTAATGTGGTTCCCCTAGCCCCGGTGCCCCCTGCAGTCAATTTAACTGTCCAATGTAAATATCAAATTTCTGCCCTAGCACATTGGTCCCCTCTCTTGTCAGAAGAAGGCCAGCACCATTAATGAGGCTTCTGTCCCAAAAGTCCCCCAAGTCTACCAAAAAGTGGTACTCTTTCTCATGAGACCATCCCTTTAACCACCCATTTAATTCCTCTAACTCTACCCTCTTTATATTTCCTTGCCCCACCCACGACACACAGGAAGGACCTCAGAAAAGGTCAAGGAAGCCAAGTGTGCCTACAGTCTGCCTCCAGCCTCTGAAATTCTGCTTCACTTGCTCCAGAGGCTTGTTCACCAGATCCTTAGTACCCAAGTGTACCAGCACCTCCAGCTCCTGCCTTGCTCTCCACTTTCCTCTTTGTTCATCCAGTGGGAGGAAGAAGCAATGCTGGGAGGGGTTGACTTGGTCCCTTAACTTCGGACTCCCTCTCCCAACATCGAGGCAGAGATCCAGAGCAGCTGAGCTAAATGCACTAGTCGAAGCAACCGAAAAGAACAGCACTAGCATGGCTCAGAACAGAGGGGGACAGAAACAGCCGCAAAACAGCCACCAGCTGTAAATTTCAAAAAGCGTTCCTTTACAGTGTCTGAAGAGGCACCAGTCAGTCGCTTGGATTTGGAGTGGAATGAGACAAATCCACTGCAAGCTAGGAGGCCCCAAATTGCCCCAGCAGGGCCGGGGTACCTCCTTTAAAATAGCAGTGTAGCTGAAGGTTTTTCCTGTTCATCCAGCATGAAGAAGAAACAGCATTGGGAGGGGTAACTTGGTCCCTTAACTTGGGACTCAATCTCCCAGCATCGAGGCAGCGATCCAGAGCAGCCAAGCCAAAAGTACTACCCAAAGCAGCCATAAAGAATGGCAGTGACATGGCTCAGGAGAGAAGGGGAGAGAAACAGCTGCAAACTTTCTCCCACCTGCCCATTCCCCACCCCCACAACCTGTTAAATATGCAGAGAAGAGGCAGAGGATTGGACAACACAGGATGAGGGTGGAGCACAAGGGTGTGTATCTTTAGGATGGCTCATAGAGGGTTAAAAGAAAAGCAGGGCAGAGACGGAAACAACAAGGAATGGACTAGAGGGTCTAAGGGGGCCAATCTTATTGATTTATTTATTTAGTTAGTTTTTGTTGAACGGGAAAGGAGGACTAGACAATTCTGCCTATTTTCAGCATCATCCCATGGGAGGAGGATACAGATGGATGCCGACTAACACTGAACTAGATTAAGCTGTTGGTGGTAGTTTTAGTGAATGGGAGAAATTTGGCCAGGACACCAGGGAAATTCTCCTGCTCTTTTTGAGAAGTGCCATGGGATCTTTAACATCCACCTGAACTACCACCAGAAAAGGCAGATGGGACCTCAGTTTAACATCTCGTCCGAAAGACAGATCTTATCTTCAGGGAAGTATCATTTTGCATTTATGTAAAAATTTACCCTATGTTGGAACGGTCTCAAGACCATATGGTTAAGGCACTGAATGTGTAATGGAAATTAAAGTAATGTAATTATAGACACTGTTGTTGGTAGGGCAATTAGAGGTAACTGCAGTGGGATAGGTGTACTTTGAGGTCATAGAAACATAGAAACATAGACTTTGATTGCAGATAAGAACCACTTGGCCCACCCAGTCTGCCCATTTCCCTACCTATTGGATTAGCTCCAGATTCTAGTTAACCAACAGCATACTTCCTGAAACCCCCCAGTATAATTGCCTTATGTCTGTCCCATGCATGTTTGAATTCCCCCACTGTTTTAGACCCCACAACCTCTCCAGGAAGGCTGTTCCATGCATCCACCACTCTCTCCATGAAAAAGAATTTGCTCACATTACCCCTGAGCCGTCCCCCTTCTAACTTTAAATTGAGCTCCCTTGTTCTTACACATCTCTTTTTCTGAAAGATGCTACCCTCCTGGGCTTTGTTGATTCCCTTGAGGTACTTAAAAGTTTTTATCATGTCTCCCCTGTCCCTCCTTTCATCAAGGGTATACATATTAAGCTCTCTCAGTCTCTCTTCATATGGTTTCTGATGTAGACCCTGCACCATTTTAGTTGCCCTTCTCTGGACTGCTTCCATCCTGTCTATGTCATTGCGTAGATGAGGTCTCCAAAACTGCACGCAGTACTCCAGATGGGGTCTCACCAACTGTCTGCATAGAGGGATAACCACTTCCCTTTTTCTACTTGTGATGCCCTTACCTATGCATCCCAGTATCCCTCTGGCTCTCCTTACTGACTTCTCACATTGCTTACCCACCTTTAGGTCATCTGATATGACTACACCCAGATCCTTTTCCATTATTGTTGTCGTTAATACCTCCTCTGCTATTGTGTACTCTTCTTCTGGATTTTTATTTCCAGGTGCATTACTTGCACTTCTTTGCATTGAATCTAAGTTGCCATATGTCTGACCATTCCTCCAACCTTGCCAAGTCCCTTCTCATCCTTTCTATCCCCTTGTGTATCAACTCTGTTACAGATCTTTGTGTCATCTGCAAAGAAGCATACCTTTCCTTCCAGACCCCTGCAATGTCACCTATAAAGACGTTAAAGAGGACTGGACCAGTACTGAGCCCTGAGGTACTCCAATTAGTAACCCCCTTCTTCAGAATGTGTTCCATTCACTATTACCTTCTGTGTCCTGTTATGCAGCCAGTTTGCTACCCAGGCTACCACCCTGGGACCCACTCCCAGGCTGGCTAACTTGATTATTAATCTTTTGTGTGGGACTGTGTCAAATGTCTTGCTAAAGTCTAGGTAGGCCATATCCACAGCCCCTCCCTGGTCAATTTCTTTGGTCACCCAGTCAAAGAAATCAATTAGATTCGTCTGACATGACCTTTCTGCTGTGAATCCATGCTACTTTGGGTCCTGTGCCCCGCTAGCATCTAGGTACTCAACTATTCTTTCTTTCAGAAGTGATTCCATCATTTTCCCCACCACTGAGGTCAAACTAACAGGTCTGTAGTGTCCTGCTTCTGCCTTGCTTCCACTTTTGTGAAGGGGAATCACATTTGCCCTCCTCCAGTCCTCAGGTACCACCCCATCTTCCCATGATTTGATGCAGTTTTAAGTAGTGCAAAGGTATGACTTCAAGCAGTAATTGCTTTCAAGTGTTTTGCACAAAGGGTAAGGTACTTAGAAGTAACTACACTTGGAATATGGGTACTTTATGGTCAAACTGCAGTTTTAAGTAGTGCAAAAGTCTGACTTACAAGTAGTAATTGCTCTCAAGCGTTTGTACAAGGGGCAGGGTAGTTAGAAAGTCACTGCATTTAAGATTGTACTACAAGGGATAAGGTATAGGTGAATTGGTGATACATGTCCAGAAAGGGAAAAGAAGGATGGGGAGAGTCACAGGGGTGGGATGGACATCTTTCATATGGGGGTGCATTGGTGGGTGAATGAAGGGATGGGTAGGGTGGTAGGATGCAACAACTGCAGAGTGCAAATCTTTCTTAGAATTGCGTGGAAGGTAGGGGGATGTTTGGCATGCTGGCAAATAATGCAGCTTAAGAATGAGATCAGAGGTTTATAGGAGGAGCTAAGGAGGGTATGGCTGGCTGTGCTGGATAACATCCCAACAGCTGGAGTAAGTGGGAGAGGAGCTGAGAAGGGAAGACAAATCAAACAGTTGGGGGAGTGGGAAAAAGTGGTAGAGGGGAACTGAGATGGGGCCAGGTCAAGGGTACCGCAACAGAAGGACCCAGGTCAAAGAGCAAACAAAAGCAGAAATTGGGGAGCATAGAGGAGGGGGGAAGGGGGAGATAATGAGCATAGCGGTAATAGCAGGGGGTGGCCAGTAATAGGAAGGAGGAAATAAGTGAGAGTGAAGGGTCATCAAAAAATCATTTTGCAGTACTGGAAGGTGTGGAGTATGCAACTGGGGGTGCATTTGTAGGAGTAATTGAACATAGACTGGTGGGGCATGGAACAGGTAGGAGTACAACTGAGGATGATACAGCTGGGGCAGAAGGGGGAACGATTGTGCTGGAGGAGGAGGAGGAGGTGTCTGGAGGAAGAGGTTGGGATGAAGGGGGACCAGGGATGGTGGCACAAGGAAAGGTGGGTGGAATCCTAGTGCTGGGAGACTCAATACTAAAAGTAGTCAAATGGGAAAGGATAGGGGAAAGGCTTAGTTGCATTTGGGTGGGGGACGTGCTGGGAATGATAGCGAAAAGGGTGGGTCAGTCTGTCCTGAAGCATGCTAGGAGGGTCAGGAAGAAACCTAATATAGTTCTGCATCTGGGTACAAATGACTTGGCGGGAAGTAAGGTAGAGGTAGTGCAGAGGAGGTTTGAGGAGCTGGAACTAATATGTGAGGAGGCAGGAAGATCAGTAGCTTTCTCGGATATACTTCCAGTGCCCAGGGCAAACACTGCAAGGAAACTGAGGGTAGAGGAATTTAACATATGGCTAAGATCCTGGTGTCAGTCCAAAGGGTATGGGCTGGTGGGCGAGTGGGGAGGGACCTGGGAAGACAGGGCCCTCTATGCTAAAGATAAACTCCACCTAAGTGAGGAAGGTATTGAAGCAGAAGATAGGGGATTACTTAGCAAAGGAAGGGCATTTAAACTAGGAGTGGGGGTGGCAAGTGGACAAGAGGTATATAGAAACCACAGGAAAGGAAGCAGAATGATCTTACCCTCCCCAATAACAGAAGGGAGGGAAAAAGTGGGAGTGCTACAGGGATGATAGGAGGAGACCGGGGATGGGGAAAAGAAAAGGGGTGGAAGGTGGTCACCTTGAATGCTAGGCGCCTGGGGAATAAAACAGAAGAGCTACAGGCACTTGTGGCAGAAGGGGGGGTGGACATGGCGGCCATCAGCGAAACATGGGCCACCCAGTACCAGGACTGGGACTTGGCAGTACCAAGGTATAGGATATTCCAAAGGAATAGAGTAAATGGGAAAGGGGAGTGGCACTATATGTGAGAGAAGGGCTGAAGTGTGTTCATGAAGAGGGTGAGGAGGGTAGAACAGAGTTGTTAAGGATGCAAATCCAGGATTCAAAGAATAGGACTCTCAGGATGGGAGTAATGTACAGGCCACCCTCTCAGACAGAGGAGTTAAACAGGGAACTAATGGGACAGATCAGAAGGACCTGCGAGAAGGGTAGTACAGTGATTGTGTGGGATTTCATCCTGCAGGGATGGATTGGAGTACCCCAGCCACCGTGAATAGAAGGGAACAGGTACTTCTGGATGCATTCCAGGATAGCTTCCTACTGCAAATGATCAGCAAGCCAACCAGGTTAGAAAACATCCTAGACCATATACTGGCTAATGGGGAGCTAGTGAGGGAGCTGGGGATGGAAGAACCACTGGCAGGAAGCGACCACTACTCAGTGTGGTTCATGTTGAGTATGAGTAAGTAGTGGATTGAAATAGGTACAATGGTGTTGGTTTCAGGAATGCCAGCTTTGAGAGGATGGGAAAGATAGATAAGGGGTATCTGGCTAGAATCCAAACTAACATGGACACTTACCAAAGGTGGGGGGTCATAAAACTGGGGATTGAAGAGGCAACCAAAACCTGCATCCGGGTCCAGAGCAAGAGAGCTAGGGCCAACAAACCTAGCTGGGTAAGCAATGGGGTCATGGAAAAAGTAAAGAAGAAAGGAGCCACCTTTGGGAGGTTCAAAAAAACAGGAAAAGGGGAGGACAGAGAGGATTACCTGAAGGAATAAAAGGAGGTGACAAAGACAGTAAAGGCAGTGAAAGCATCTAAACAGCTCATGCTCTCACAGGGCATCAAGAAGGGGGAGAATGACTTCTACAGGTACATCAGGGAGAAGAGGAGATGCAAGGACCACATAGTAAAGATTAAGAGGGATGTGTGGAATTGGGGGCAGAGCAGGCAGAAGCGCTCAATGAATACTTCTGCTTGGTGTTTACTAAAGAGAAAAGAGGGGAGATACCAAGGGAAGGGGGAGGCAGGCACTGAGTGGGGAGGAGGTGACAGATGGAAAAATTATAGAAGGCGGGGTACTGGAGGGCTTGAGGGCATTGAAGGTGGACATTGCACCAGGGCAGGATGGCATTCACCCCAGGGTTCTAAAGGAGCAGGCAGAGATCCTGGTGGTACCCTTGGCAGACCTGTTCAATGCCTCCCAGGCCTCAGGGAGTGTATCTCAGCATTGGAGGATGGCTCACATGGTACCCCTCTATAACAGCAGCCCCAAGGATGAACCAGGGAACTACAGGCCAGTAAGCCTCACATCCATTGTGGGTAAACTGATGGCGACAATCCTGAAGGACAGGCTGGTAGCCATTCTGGAGTCAAATGGGCTGCAGGACAGTAGGCAGCATGGGTTTGTCATGGGCAGATCCTATCAGACCAACCTGATGGATTACTATGACTGGGCAACTAGGCAGTTGGACAAGGGCCATGCAGTGGATGTCCTGTACCTGGACTTCAGTAAGGCATTCGACTCAGTGCCACATGGTAGTCTGGGAAGCAAGTTGAAGGGCACAGGGGTGGGGGAGAAGATGGTGGTAAAGGTAGTAAACTGGCTCTAGGGAAGACAGCAGAGGGTGGTGGGGGGGAGCTCTCATCCCCTAGGGCAGTGACAAGTGGGGTGCTGCAGGGCTCGGAGCTGGGACAGGAGTATTTTGGGTTATTCATATCAGATATCTCGATGGGCATGAAAAGCAAGATCCATCAGTTTTCTGATGACACCACAGTGGCGGATGACCTACAAGGGAGGCAGGGGTTGCAGGATGATTTGGCTAAATTGGAGACCAGGTTAGACACATGGCAGCTGGGGTTCAATGCCAAAAAGTGCAAGGTGCTACATTTTTGGGCAAAAAACACAAGGAGGAGCTACCAGCTCGGGGAGGGGGGGGGGCTAGCTGTGACAGAGAAGGAGAAGGATCTGGGGGTGATCATTACAGGTTTAATGAACAGCTCAGCACAATGCAGGAAGGCAGCTGCTAAGGCCAAAATAATGATGGGTTGTATAGCCAGGGGTATATCCTCAAGGAGACGGGGAGGTGATCCTGCCATTGTATAGGTTACTGGTTAGGCCACACCTGGAGTGCTGCATGCACTACTGGTGACAATACCTGAAGAGGGACATTAAGCTACTGCAGAGATGCAGCGCAGGGCAACAAAGATGATCCAAGGACAAGGGGACGTACCATATGAGGGCAGTCTGAGGGAGTTGAAAATATACTCACTGGAATGGAGGAGAGACAGGAGAGATATGAGTGAGACCTTCAAGTACATGAAAGGAATCAACAAAACAAGCACGAAGGGGCTGTTCAAGTTAAGAGGGGGCAGGGACACTCAAGGACGTGATCTGAGATTGGATGGGGGAAGGTTCAGGAGGGAGATAAGAAGACTTTTTTATGGAGAGGGTGGTGTCAGGGAGGAACCTGTTGCCTGCGAAAGTGGTATCCTACAGAACAATGGGATGCTTCAAAAGCAGAGTGACAGGGTTAGGGGGAAAGTCACAGGATGGGGGAAGGAAGGGAGGGGCAGCTGCAGTAAAAGGCATATTCAAGCAGACTTGATAGACCATAAGGCCTTTATCTGCTGGCAAGTTCGTATGTTCATATGTTATGTCCATGTCTCAATTGGCTGCTACTCCAAGAAGGCATCTGACCATCCCACCCTTCCCCCCCCACCAACCCTTTCTACTGTCCTGATCATAGAATTCCCATCCACTAAGACTCTTCTAGCTGCCATCTTCTTACTCTCACCTCTGGGTGCCATCAGGTCAACACTCCCACTTCCACAGACTGATCCAGAATCCTCCCCCCCCCCATGGAATCAGGTACTGGAGTCTCCTTCAGAGGTGAAAAGCGATTTGGCATCCAGATGTTATAGGGATGGTTGACCTCCTTGTGGCTGCTTCTGAAACTCTTTACCCTCCACACCACTTCACACCCCCATTTTCCAGTGGGCTTCTGGGGGGGCTGCAGCTGAGCAGGTGCTGGAGAAGAGATATCTCTTCCTTCACTGCTACTAGCTGAGCATGGAGCTCTACAAAGGTCCTGCAAAATGAAAAGTGACCCTTCCTCCAGAACCTAATACCTGAGAAGAGTATCCACAGTCCCTACAACTGATTTGCTCTCCACTAAGCCTCATCCCTGAACTGATCCTTACAAAAATCCTTAGACTTCTGATACTAACCAGTTTCCCCTGTGTCTCTAGTACCCTTAATTAAAGTTAAAAAGTTAAATCAGCAGACTGAAATCTGGCTTTACAACATCTATCAGATTGATTTCAGACAATAAGCAGTACTACCTTAGCTGATGCAAAATCACTGGCTTCATGAACTTCTAACCAGCTCTACCCTTTCCTGCCTTCTCTCATGCAAGTCCTGTTAATTACCAAATGCTAGGTACTGAAGTCTCCCACTGCCACCACACTACTAGGTCCACTCAAGCAGGTTACAGAGTAACCCTTTATTGCTGTTTAATTCAGCAGATTCCAAAGTAACAGAGGTGCATCCCTCCAGTTGTATCTCTCCACAATTTGTATGCCATTCTGGCAGAGTGTGGTTCCTCTATGGAGGCACCCACAGTGGAGATCAAGGAGGATGCTGGGAACCTCCACCATGGAGACCCACAGGGGAAGGAAACAACTCCTGGTGGGGGACTCCATTGTTAGAAGGGTAGAACTGGGGGGGAGGGAGGTAAGATGCTTGCCTGGTGCCATGGCTTGGAGGGACAGGGAGCAAATCCTAAGGATTGTGGGAGCAGCTGCATGGGAGAGGGAGCTGGATGTCATTGTCCACCTAGGAACAAATGACCTGGCTGGGAAAGGAATCATAGCAGTGCAGGAGGGGTTTGTGAAGTTGGGGAGGGGTCTTAGACAAGTAGCATGCACAGCAATCTTCTCAGAGGTGCTGCCTGTCTATGGCATGGGTGAGGCTAGGGTGCTCCACACCATGGGATTCAATCAAAGTTTGAAAAACTAATGCAGAGCTCAGAGTTTTGGCTTCATTGGGGACTGGGGGGGCCACCTGAAGGATGCAGGCCTATACTGGCGTGATGGTCTACATCTGTCCAGGATGGGAACCAGGATCCTAGGTGACAGGTTTAAATGCTTCATTGTCAAGCATTTAAACTAGCCGGGGGGGGGCACTGAAAAGGATCAAAGAAATCCTAGCCCCCCCCAAAAAATCAGGGTAGTTAGTGAGGTAAACACCAAGATAAAGAAGTCGATAGGGAGAAGGGCAGGGGTAAATGGAGAAAATGGCAAAGGCAGTAAGGACAGGGATAGGGTAGAAAGGGGTAAGACAATCAAACAATGGAGGTTAATGAGTACTAATGCTCGCGGTCTAGCTAACAAACTCTCTGAACTGGTGGCCTTGGTGGAAGAGTGATGCCTGGATATCGTGGCAGTCACAGAAACATGGTACACAGAGAATCATGACTGGGATCTCAACATACCAGGGTACACAAAATCTATATGAGGGACAGGGAGGGTAGAAGAGGAGGAGGAGGAGTAGCTGTCTACATAAGGGAAGAGATCAAAGCAATGGAACTAAAGGGTAAACAGGGAGGAGAGGAGGCACTGTGGGTCACCCTGGAACTGGCAATGGCACCGCAATCCACACAGGGGTTGTATACAGACCCCCATCTCAGGAGGATAAAATGGACAAGGAAATGATAGAAAGCATCCTTTGGATGGCAGAAAAAGGGAAGATATTATTAATTGGGGAACTAAACATGCCAGATGTTAACTGGAGCACCTTTGCTGTAGCCACATCCAAGAGCAGGGTCTTTCTCAATGTCCTACAGGGGGCATGCCTCAAGCAGCTAGTGTTGAAACCCACTTGGGAGGGAGCAATCTTAGACCTGGTACTCTCAAATGGTGACAGAGGATCTTAGATCTAGAAGTGGGTAGCCATCTGGGAACAAGTGATCACCAAACAGTGTGGTTCACGATAAACACTGCCACAGAGTCAAGCCATATAAAAGTGAGGGTACTGGACTTTAGGAGGGCTGACTTTGTCAAAATGGGAGAGTGCCTCAGAAGAGCACTGGCAAAAATGCAAGAAGGAGGGGTGGAGGAACAATGGAGAAACATCACAGAGGCAACAAGCCTTTGTGTGAAGCAAATAAATCAAAATGAAAGAAAAACCACTATGGTTCTCAAAAGAGGTGGTGGGGAAGGTTAGGGAGAAAAAGGCAGCATTCAAGAAGTATAAGAAAACACAAAAGGGGCAGGACAGAGAGCTGTACCAGTTAAAGCAGAAGGAAGCGGGGAAGGCAGTCAGAATAGCAAAGGCCCAAGCCGAGGTAAAGATAGCCAGCTCGGTTAAGAAGGGGGATAAAACCATTTATAGGTACATTAGGGAATGAAGAAAGACCAAGGGAGGGATAGTGAGGCTTAATAAAGGGAGGGTGGTGGGTAGAGAGGGACAGTGAAAAAGGAGGGATACTGAATGAATACTTCTGCTCAGTATTCATAAAACAGGAGGTGGGGGATGTACTTAATCTAATCAATAGAAGCACTCTGGATAGAGGGGTCAATACCAGTTCTTTCACAGAAGAAAGGGTTCTGAAAGAACTCCTAAAACTGAAGGTGCACTAAGCAATGGGGTCTGATGGGATTCACCCCAGAATTCTAAAAGAACTATGGGAAGAACCAGAGACACCACTAACTACCCTTTTTAACAAATCATGGGAGGATGGTATGGTACCTAAGGACTGGAGGAGGGTGGATGTGATTCCCCTTCACAAAAGTCGGAGCAAAGCAGAGGCAGGAAACTACAGACCTGTTAACTTGACCTCAGTGGTAGGGAAAATGATGGAATCACTTCTGAAAGAAAGAATTGTTGAGTACCAAGAGGCCAGCGGGGCACAGACTCAAGGCAACATGGATTCACAGCGGGAAGGTCATGTCAGATTAATCTAATAGATTTCTTTGACTGGGTGACCTAAGTAGTAGACCAGGGAGGAGCTGTGAACATGGCATACCTAGACTTTAGCAAGACATTTGACACAGTCCCAAACAAAAGATTAAAAAACAAATTAGCCAGCCTGGGAGTGGGACTCAGGGTGGTAACCTGGGTAAAAAATTGGCTGGACAACAGGACACAGAGGGTAGTAGTAAATGGAGTCCACTCCGAAGAAAGGGAGGTTGCTAGTAGGGTACCACAGGGTTCAGTACTAGGACCGGTCCTTTTTAATGTCTTTATAAGTGACATGGCAGAGGGACTGGAAGGAAAAGTATGTCCCTTTGCAGATGACACAAAGACCTGCAACAGGGTTGATACACAAGGGGGTGGAAAGGATGAGAAGGGACTTGGCAAGGTTGAAGAAATGGTCAAAAGTATGGCAGCTTAGATTCAATACAAAGAAGTACAAAGTAATACACCTGGGAAACAAAAACCCAGGGAATGTGTACACAATGGGGGGAGGTATTAACAACAACAAAAATGGAAGGGGACCTGGGGGTAGTCATATCAGATGACCTAAAGATAAGCAGCAATGTGAAAAGGCAGTAAGGATGGCTGGGGGATACTGGGATGTATAGGGAGAGGAATCACCAGTAGAAAACTGGAAGTTGTTATCCCTCTGTACATACAGTTGGTGAGACCCCATCTGGAGTACAGCGTGCAGTTCTGGAGACCTCATCTCTGCAAGGACATAGACAGGATGAAGGCAGTCCAGAGAAGGGCAACTCAAATGGTGCAGGGTCTGCAACAGAAGCCATATGAAGAAAGACTAAAGAAGCTTAATATGTATACCCTTGAGGAAAGGAGGGAGAGGGGGGACATTATAGAAACTTTCAAGTACCTGAAGTGAATCAACAAAGTCCAAGAGGGTACCATCTTTCAGAAAAAGAGATGTGCAAGAACAAGGGGACACAATCTGAAGATAGAGGGGGGACGACTCAGGGGCAATGTGAGCAGGGATTTTTTTTTCACAGAGTGGGTAGTGGACACATGGAACGGCCTTCCTGAGGAGGTTGTTGGGTCAAAAACAGTGGGGAATTCAAGAATGCATATGACAGACATAAGGCAATTCTGGTGGAGGGTAGGAAGAAGTAGGCTATTGGTTAACTAGGATCTGCAGCTTATCCAATAAGTAGGAAAATGGTCAAACTAGGTGGGCCAAGCGGTCCTTATCTGCCATCAAAGTCTATGTTTCTATGTATGTTTCTATGTGTTTATCAAGCCACTCCGCAACCTTTTGCCCTTCTGAACTAAAGTTACAAATTTAAATCTTACATTGATTCCTACAACAAAGAAAAAATAAATGCTTTATAATAACTGGTCAACAATTTTTCTCTATGGGCTAATCCAGTTGGTGTTTGCCATAATAACCAGCTGGTTATTAAGGCATTCATGAGCCATGTCAATCAAACTATGCCGCTACCTCATTGGCTAACATTCCGTGTGTGGGTGGGCAGAATACTCTCACAAACATGGTTGCTCTGTCTCTCGCTTATCGAGGAGCCGCTACAACATCCTTCAACTCTTCCTTTTTTTGATATTTTACTTTTTTATTTAACAGTATCTTGGTGATCCTGTCATTTATATTTAAAAAAAAACACTATCCAGTTGATCCTGCTTTTCATCCGCTCCGGGATGGCACCAGAGCTTTACACACAGCACCAGCCTAGTCAGGACAGCTATCTGAAAATGTAAGTTAAAAAAAACAAGAAGAAAAACAAAAGACAAAAAAACAAATAAAGAACAAATGAAAGAGGGACAGGGAGACAGTGTGTGTGTGTGCGCACGCATGCGCGTGCATGCATGTATGTGTGTCTGACAGTATAACACTTGGTCACAGAAATCAGGCTGGAGAAAAATTGCTGACCAGCCATTGTAAAAAATAAAAGATGTGAAAGCATATGTATATGAGAATTTAATGCATACCCTCAGTGTGGGATGCTTTCATAAACCCCTCGGCTGAGGGCTTTGCCCTTGGGGTTTATGTGGCATCACACACCCCGGGTGTGCATTAAATTCTCATATCACACACTTTCCCACCCTTTATTCTCTATATAATAATTAGAAAAATACTATCTGAATAATAGAAGAAAAGGTTAAAACTTAGCTCCCAGAAGATTTCAGATTTTGTCTGACTTCTTTTGCTTCATTGTGAACAACCAGTTGCTATTAACTGATACCATAAGTAACACAGAGACATAGAAATTTGCCAGCAGAAAAGGACCCCTTGGCTCATCTAGTCTGCCCATTTCACCCTCCCTATTTGGCTTATCTTGCTCCTTTTATTCCCTTGTCATTGATACTTCTATTTAGCCTTCTGTAGCTGTCCCAAGTCCTCTTGAATTTGCTCACCAAATCTACCCCCACCACCCATTCTGGCAGTCCATTCCAAGGACCCACCACTCTCTGTAAAGAACTGTCCCCTCATATTTCCTCTAAATCTGCCCCCTCTAGCTTGATTGTGTGTCCCCTAGTTGATTTGTTCTCACTCATCCTGAATATCTCCAGCCCGGCAGCGCTCAGGGTTGAGGCTCTGGATTTATTTATTTCAATTTTGGTAACCCGGTAGGCCCACTGAGACATTGACAGTCCCTTTTTCAGGGGCAATCCAGAGTTAGTTACATGTACCTAAGGGACAAAAAAAAAAGAAACAAAGCCAACAAAGCTATATAACATACAGTGAATCAAGGTTTACATAGTATAGCAGGAATACACATAGCAGCATGTAGCACATTGTAGACAGACTCCAAGCAGTAGCTAGGACATTTTTGTTAGGACAACATGGAGAAACAGACACATCAAATGATAACCCACAATGATAAGCACCCTAGCATCCTGCTTCCCAAGCATACCCTCCCTCCAGAGACTATTGATCTGTGATGGCCACCCCATTCAGGAGAGCCTTCGGGTAGTCTCAGCTGTAGAAGCAGCACAGTGGCCCTATGTCCAGGTGGGATTTTAATGCATTCTTGAAACCCCAAGGAGAGATGTTTTCTGGAAGCTCTCTCAGGAGGTTGTTCCAAAGTTTGGGTATGGGTACCCAGGCAGACTGAAAGCCAAGAGATATTTTGGCTTTGGGTATTTCAAGTAGTTTCCAATCGGAAGACTTGAGCTCTCTCCTGATAGCTTTAGGGACAAGCAGGTCTCATAGACTTGTGGGGGGCTCCAGGTTGTTGTAATTTGAAGGCCAGGCACAGTGAGGGATATGCTAGCCTGGCTTTGAGGGATGGCCAGTCCAGGGCGCGGAGTACCTTGCAGTGGTGCTCCATCCGTTGCATCCTAGCTGAAAACCAGCCGACCCTATGGTATAGTGTACCCAGGTGCTGCCTTTCCATGGGCCTCAGTGTCTGGAGCAGGGTCTCTCCATAGAATAGGGTGGGTAGTATTGTCCCATTCCCTACTGCCTTTCTGGTTTCCTTACTCAGGAAAGAGTTTAGTCTATAGAGGAGACCCAGTTTTTGGTTTACTATCTTTGTGAGGTAGTCCATGTGTTTTTTGTAAGTAACCTCCTGATCTAGGTACATCCCCAGGTACTTAATGTTGTCTGCTACCTCAATCCCTGTTCCATTTAGGGTGGTGAGGAACAGGAGGTTTGATCTGTCTTGTCCAAGCTTTTTTGGGCCAAAGAGCATGGCTTTGGTCTTCTTGCTGTTGAGGACCAGCACGTTTTCCTGGCACCACGCTTCAAGGGTTGCGAGGTACTGTTGCAGCTCTAGGTTTAGGGACCCCACATCCTTCCCGGTTCTGTACAACACTGCATCATCGGCATATAAGGTGACCTTGGCCCCCACCGCAATGCAGGGATAGGCTGTTGACAAACAAGGAGAATAGTAGGGAGCCTAAGACTGACCCCTGCGGAACTCCTTCAGATACTGGGCACTGTTGAGATTTTGCTCCGTTCCAGCGTACCATTTGTGTCCTGCCTTGAAGGTAATTCGTGAACCATTGTAGGGCATGCATGTCCAGACCTAGCCCCCTTAATCTTTCTAGCAGGAGCTGGTGGTCAACAAGATCGAATGCCTTGGTCAGGTTGATGAAAACTGCGCCTAGCATTTTATTCTGATCTAGGTCTTCGTACACGTCCGTGGTAAAGCTTATCAGAGCCGTCTCAGTGCCATGTCTTTTTCTAAAGCCATGCTGTTGGTCTGCTTGAAGGTTATGTGCTTCCAAGTAGTTGTTAACCTGTTGGTAAATCACTTTCTCCAATAGTTTACTTAAGGTGCAGAGTATTGAGATAAGTCTAAAATCTTTGACATCCCTGTGCGGTGCACTCTTCGGGACTGGGGTCACTAGCACCACTTTCAAAAGGGCTGGAATTTTCCACTTGGTCAGGGACCTGTTGAAGAGCTAGGTAACAGGTCCAGCTATGACTGGGGCTCCTAGTCTTAGTAGCTTGGGCTCGAGATTGTCATGCCCAGCGCCCCCTTCAGGTTTCAGGCTTCTGAGCAGTTTTAGGACTTCTCCGGTTGAGACTAGCTTAAGATAAAATTCAGTGCCGGGGGTCCTGGATTGTTTTGGCTGCCTAGGCCTTGTCTGGGATTACTGATTTTGAACCTCTGTAAATCCAGGAAAAAGTCGTTAAATGCATTTGCCATGTCCAATGGGGTAGAAGGCGGTGTCCTTTTCATTTTTATTACCCCAGTCCCCTTGCTCTTGTTCCCCTTTAGTAGAAAGTTTATTTGCCCCCAGAACTTCTTTGGGTTTGATAGGTTCCTGGATTGCAGTCCATGCAGGTAGCACATTTTAGCTTTTTTGAGTTCTCTTTTGCAGCTATTCCTGGCTTCCCGATATTTTACCCACTCCAGTTGAAGGTCCGACTGTTTGCAATTCCCCCAGGTTTTGTCTCTCTCCTTCATCTTCCTCTTTAGGCCTGGGTTGAGCCACCTGACATCCTGACCTTTGACTCTGATAATTTTTAGGGATGCATGCTTGTTGGCTATGACAGAAAGTGTTTGGTAGAACCTTCGAGGGCTTTGTCAATGCTAGGAGTATCAAGGTCCTGGAACCAATCCACTTCGCTTAGTGATTGAAGGAAAGAGCCTGTGTCTAGTGTGGAGTAATTTCTAGTCCAGAGAGTTCGGGGTGTTTGTGGAAGTTGTTCCTCCATACCAGAGAGATAGGGGAATGGTCACAAAGTGCATCTGCACATGTCCCAACCATTCTAGCCCTGTCCAGGTTTGACATTAGTATCCAATCTAGGGTGGTGTGGTTGCCAGACTTTTAGTTGAAACATGTAGGCTCACTTATCAACTGTGTAAGCCTGGCCCCCTCTAGGTTGGTCTTGACTTCCCTGTGTAGCTTTTCACCCCAGTTTAGGCTGTAGTCCCCTAGTGTAATTTTCTCGTAGTTTGGCAAAGTGAGTTTGGTATCTGTAAGTGTTGTTGGTGCAATCATTGCTTTCCTTGGCGTATTGTACATACATCCAACAAGGAGTGGCTTGATCCCCCCATGAGAAGTTTAACAAATAATACTTCACACCACCCTTCTTCAAGGTCTGGGGTGGTTACCACTGTGGCATTGACATGGGATCTGACATATATTAGGACACCCCCACCCTTATTTCCCTTCCTGTCTTTCCTGAAAGTGGTAAATCCTTGTAGTTCCACTTCATGGGGCAGTATATTTATCTTAAGCCATGTCTCTGAGATACCAATAATGTCAGGGGAGTAGAGACTGGTCCAGGCTTCGAGTTAATGCATCTTGGGCCTAAGGCTATTAATATTCATGTGGACCATCCTGAGCCCCCTGACTTTGGCCCACCCTGGTGAGGTGGGTATTAGGTTTGGGATGCTAGTCCTTGGGGGGGCCGGGGTTAGGCTCTATGTCATCACCCATTAGGAGCAGAAGGCCCAGGAGAGTTGTCATAACTTTGGCTGGAACCTTGGGGTGGGGTGGGGTTAGTCTTACTGTCCCTGATATACCCTACGGTGTGTATGAAAAGACCCTTCTTCCCAATTAGGTATATTGTTGTCGTACTTGTCCTGAAACAGGGATGGTGGCACCCTGGGGTGAAGTGGCCAACTACTGATCTGTCATAATTTTTATCTGGCTTGCCCTCCCCTATAGCAACCTGATCAGTCACTGCAACTGTTAAAATATATAAGACACCCATAGCAACCCCGGTCCCTCCCATTTTTGTGATTCTACCGGTAACCTCCCGAGTTCTAGTATCGGACAGTCTTTCCTGGCTTTTGGTTTTCCCTATTAGACCTTCCCTTAGGAGTCTTAAACCAATCAATACATGTCACTTTATACCGAAAAAAAAGGAGCACTAATACACCTTATTCAGGGACTGGAGCAACAGTACTGTAACAGGCCTTCCCTTGTGAAACTTTAAGTGAAATTAATGTCACCCTATTCTGGAGAATGAGAAAGCAGTACTGTACCAGGGGATACTATTGTATGCAGGCAATAGGATATAGTATTCTAGTATAGGACAGTCTTTCCTGGCTTGAGGTGTTCCCTATTAGACCTACCCTTAAGAGTCTGAAACACAAATTATACTGGTCACTCTATTCTGAATGGGCCAGTAAAACACCTTATTCAGCGACTGGAGCGAATACTAAAATATGGTGTACTGCAGTAGGGGTATTCGCCATTCAGCTCATTGGTCAGACACATCAGAGAAAGTTTAGTACTATAATGAGACAATTTCTCTTTAACTCTGCAAGTCTCTGTGTGTGCCAGTATCAGTTGTTAGGGGGCTTGGTTGTCCTCCAGCCTTATAAAGGTAAAGGAGGTGGTGTGGCATGGGAGGGAGGGTGATTCCCAATGCTCGCAAGTCTCTCAGTTACGAGGGGGAGGGAGCACCTCCAGGATGCCGCATCTCATGCAATGGTGGCAACCTAGGTTCAGGAGTGGACTTGGGTCATCCAGGGGTCAGCTTGGTGGAGGAGGAGGATTGAAATTCCATGGGACTGCTGTTCTCCTCTGGGGAGGGTGGGGTAGGATATCCACAGCAGTGCTGGCTCCTGGCGGAGGTTGGGGGAAATGCAAGTCATGGTACAATAGAGAAGACAGCGCGGGCAGATGTCTGACATGCGGTGGATGGATGCACACGTCATAGCATCACTGGTGTCTTTGCACACCTGTGCTGTGGAAGGAACTACAGTGGACAAAATGGCTAAGCCTCCTGTGCTAATGAAGGCCCGCCGCAGCACCGCATTGGACACTTCCAGGAGCTCCCTCGGGTCCTGACTCCTTGGTCTTCCATGAGGGGATCTGCAATGCAACCTTAGACAGGGGAAGTGAAAGGAGGAAGCAGCTCGTGCGCCATGCCCAGGAGCCACCGCAGGACTAGAAGGGGAACCATAGAACCACCCCAGTAGGAAGGTAAGACAGATAAAGTACAAAAAAAAAATCATCCTGAATATGCTTCCTTTCCTCACCTTGTTTATTCCCTTCAGATATTTGAAGGTTTCTACCATATCCCCCCTCCCTCCTTATCTCCAGTGTGTACAAGTTTAGTTCCTCCTGTCATTCTTCATAAGGCCTCTGTGTAGTCCTTGAATCATCTTGGTTGCCCAGTATCATGTCACTTTAGTAATGGAATAACAGCGATGACAATTTGAGCGAAGTCTACTGGACGAAAGAAAGTACCGCAACTATGGAAGTACGATGACGGTTAAAACGGCGATACTGGATTCTCCCCCCCCCCGAGGTGCCACGATCTCAGAGTAGGTTATTTTAGTAAGAGGGTGCTGGGTGCAAAGCCCACTGCAGAAAATAAATTGTCACCATTCTTGCGGTCACTACACCTACCGTTGCTGTTATTGCTGTTAGCGCAGTGTCCGTCTCTGTACTCGTTGTCGCCGTTATTCCATCGCTAAAGTAACATGGAAACCGGTTGCCCTTCTCTGGACCTTCTCCACCCTGTCTCAGTCACCCTGTAAGTGTGGCTTCCAAAACTACACCCCATATTCCAGATGTGGTCTGACCATAGTTTTATATAGTGGCATGATCACCTCCCTTCACCTACTTGTAATGCCCCTCCCTATGCATGCCAACATTGTGCTTGCCCTCCCCACCACCTTGTTGCATTGGTTTCCAACCTTCAGGCTATCTGAAATTGTGATCCCCATGTCCCTTTTTTGCTCTGCTTCCTCAAATTCCTCCCTTCGCAACCAGTATTTTGCGTTTGGGTTCTTAAAGCCCTATGAGCATAATTTTGCATTTTTTTTCATTGAATTGCAGTTGCCACTTCCTTGACCACTCATCCAGCCTGGACAGAACCTCCCTCATTCTTTCCACCCCTCTCGGTGTGTCCACCCTGCTTCAGTTCTTCGTATCATCTGCAAATAAATACACCTTCCCATTTAGACCCTCTGAAATGTCCCCAATGTATATGTTAAACAGTATGAACCCAACACTGACCCCTGGGGAACCTCACTCATCACCCACCCTTCCTTGGAGTGCACTCCATAAACCACCACCCTCTGAGTTCCTTTATAAGTGCTCCATCATCTTACCCACCACAGAGGTAAGGCTGACTGGACGATAGTTGCCCGGCTCTTCTTTTCCTCCCCCTTTGTGTAATGGCATCACATCATCCCTTTTCCAATCACCCGGGACCCTCCCTTTGACTAGGGACAGATTAAATAACTGTGAATGGTGCTGCGAGTTCCTCTCTTAACTCCTTGAGCTCCCCGGGGTGGATTGCATTGGGGCCGTTTGCCTTGTCTGTCCGCAGTTTTCCTAATTTCTCTAATATCCTACGGTCTGAAGAAGGGCTTGTGTCCATCTCCCTGCCCACTCTTCCTCTGCTTCTTAGCTCTGGCCCCTTCTCTTCTTCCTCAACCATGAAGACTGAGGTAAAGTATTAATTCAACAGATTTGCCTTATTCTCATCCCTCTTCATTGGAGCTCCCCACTCCCCACTGAGTCTCATAATCCCCTGCCTGCTTTTTTCTTCTCTCACTTGTATACCAGAAACATTTCTTGTCCCACTTTTTAGTCTCCCTCACTATTTTCTCCTCTGTGTTCTTCTTAGCCCTCCTGATTATTCTCCCTGTGTCTTTTAGCTTTTCCCCTGTAAGCTGACTTTTCTGCCATCCCCTGTGAAGATTTGTAAGTCTTGTACACTTTCTTTTTTCCCTAACTGCCCTTCCCACCACTTCTGTAAACCAAAGTGATTTCCTCCCTCATTTGCCATCATTTGTGTTTGCTCACCCTCCTGATGCATTGTTCTGTTGCCAGAATTACCCCCGTTATTGCCCCCAAATCTCTTCAATGCCCTTTGGGTTCTCCTTCCCCTCTAGCTCATTTTGAAAATTTCTTTCATTTTCCTAAAATCTGCTTTCTGAAAGTCCATTACCCTAGTGGTGGTTCTGTTTATTCTGACCCTGTCCGAAGACTCAGCCTGACAATTTTGTGGTCGCTAGCCCCCAGACTTTCCCCAACCTCAACATTCTCATTACTGTCCATACATAATGCACAGGATGTTTCTTTAACACACTGATTCCAAAATTTGAACAAATACAAAGTAGAGAGCAATCAAATTGATTTCAAAAAGTTAAGATCTCCAATTTCTTTTTCAATTTCAGTTTATAGTTTCCTTTTTTATTTGCACGCGCAGTGTACTGTGTTCTGGTAATGGGCTATATGAGTCAAGTAAGCTGACTGCCTGATGAGCAGAGAAGCTGATATGTAACCTTATTTGGCTATGGTATCCAATTTTCAGAAGTCCTTTACTGGGGGCAGTGTAGAGGAGGATAACTTGGCCAACTTGTAGGCAGCTGCCTGGATTATACCTTGATGATGAGTTTGGGCATATGGGTATTCCACCCCCCATATGTCCATCTGGTGCTTTTTCTAATCTTTTTGTCTATTGCTGCAGCTGAGGTAGGTGCAGGCAACATCTTTGAAGTGGCATTTTGTAAAGATTGTTGATAGGTTTTGACAATTCAACATTCATTCATAACTTCACTAATTTTCAATATTTTGAATCCAAACTTATAACATAGTCATTTTTTTCACACCACATCACACGTGTGACAGGTGCCTTTTTTCAAATTCTGGTTGAGATGTGTTTTTGAACTTGTGCTAAATGACGTATGACCAGTATTCTATAAATACTACATGTCATGTTTATAATGGGGAGTAATAAAACAGCTATCTTGAAAATGTGGAGTCAAAATAAAAAAAAAATTATTATTAAGAAATGTTGTGTGAGCCAGCCCATTGGCATGGCAGTAGCACCACTTCCCGTGACACCAGTGACCCGGGTTCAGGAATGAGCTGGGGTTGTCGGAAGCCAGCCTGGGGAAGGAGGTTTCAGCATCCCATAGGATTCTCTCCTCCTTCAAGGGGGGGAGAGGGCTGTCACACTGCTTATTACCACCGCCCATGGATGCACAGGCGGCAGCACAGGACGCATGGTGTACGGAGGGAAGGATGCCATTAGGCACTTGGCTGGGACATGCGCCAGCACATCTACAGACTGGGCTCTCATTCCTATGCTGGCATACTCAGGGTAGGAGTTTCAGGGACCAAAAGGGCAACAAATAAAAATACCAAAAAATCAAGCCCCCGCTGCCATACAACATGATCCCTGACAAAAAGCTGGAGGGGCGACGGAGCACAGATGGTCGATACCACCACCTCCAAGCCCTATCAGCAGTGTGAGATAAAAAATGTGCAATCAAAAAAAGAAAAGAAAAGAAATGCCATGTGTAGTGCCAGCCTTTACCCCAGTGCGTATTGCTCTGTGATCCTGTGCCAGTGAGCTGAGTTTGGGGGTGAGCTCATGGCACTGTCATGAACAAATCCCCCCAGCCTGAAAAGGGAAGGTGTGCGGTTGCTCTCATGAGCCAAAGTACTATATAGTGAAAATAACTTTTCTTGTGGCATAGGGCCTTGCACCTCTGCACCTACAGGTGCCAGAAGGCCCTGTGTTTTGAATGAGGGATGGACTCTTTGCCCTGTGTGTATCTATATGTGGCCACATGGAGGTGAGGGTACAAAGTGCCCTGCACTTTCGCAGCCCACCAGATAGCTCATGAAATCTTGGCATACAGTATATCGCTGCACAGAAGTGCGGGGCCCAGAGTGCATCTGTATCTGTTCATACAGGTCTCGAAAGGACCTACGTGAATGAGGATACAATTCCACTGTCTCAGGAATGGCCTTAGAGTATGTAGCACCCCTAGGCAAACTTGCAAATGGTGTCCCCGGCCCCTGGAATTTTTGTTTAATCTTCATCCTACCCCAAAAATGGCATTCATAATAGCAGTTAATTTCTTAAATCTGTTAATACTGTTTTGCCCCCACACATTTAGTGGTAATAAGCAGGAACATTGTATGCCATTGCCTGCTAGAAAGAGTTAGAGGTTTGAGACTAAAACAAATAACTGGAGCTGGAGAGGGACTGAATGCTCTGGCTGGGCTGGCCTGTAACTTTAAATAGGCCAGCTCTGGAGAGCACGGATTCATTCCCTCTCCATATCCAGTCATTTAGTCTTTCTCTTTCTAGCAGGTAATGACATATAGCAGAATGTGGGGTAGAACCATAGAAAGTTAGAACAGAGGCTGGGGGTCTGGGAAGTTTTCTTTAGGGATTACAGATGCAGCAAAATGTTGCTTTGCTGTTGAAGGTGGTGCAAAATGGAAACTTCATGCTATGCATAGCAGGGGTAAAGTTTCCAGACTTTGCCCCAGCATAGAGAAGTTTTTTTTTTACATAAAAAAATATTTTTAAAGCTTAATGATGCCCCAACCATGAGAAATTATTTCCAATTGCTGTCTAAACACTCAGAGCCTTTAACAGCATCCCACCTCACCTACCTCTTGCAGCCACCTCCCTCCTTTCCCCAAAATCCCAGTGAAGTTTGTTAAAAACATATTTAATTGGCTTCATATTCCCACCTGCTCCCTGCCTGTAAAATGCACAGACACAACCAACATCCTCCCCACCCTGAGACTTTCCTCCTAAGTCATACATAGGGAACCCCCACCCTACTCACTCTTCAGAACCCAACTTCTATCCTCCCTCCAGCCCCAAATTATTAAACATATGAAGATACAAAGAAGCCAGCAGAAGAAGTCCATTTGGTCTATCAAGTCTGCTCGTGTTGCAGTGTCCACAGCTTGAGCAACTGTCCCTGCCCCCTCTCCCCACTCCTCCCATCCTCCCTACCCATGACCTTTACCCTCTCCCATACCTGTCCCAGCCTCTCTTAAAACTGCCCACTGTCTTCAATGAGATTACCTCTTCTACATACATTATACATTAGACATAGTAGTCCAGCTGTAAAAACAAAACAAAAAAAGAAAAGAAAACCATCTAGTGCTGGAGTGAGATGCCCTCCCTCTTCAGTGTCCTGCTACAGACTGAAGGAAATATTATGCCTTCACCTACAGTAACACCTGACTGACCACATGTCAGCCAATTAAGTGCTACTGTACTACAGGTAAGGATATCATTATCAGGTGACAGGAGGGTGGTGAGTGCCAAATGCTGGCAGGGTGAGGGTGCTATCTTTATAGGGCATGGGTGGTGTGAGGTGGTAGGAACAGTGTGTGGGAGGATTAAAGCTTTACAGACTTTGGTATCAAATAGTAAACATTCTGAGTAGTTTCTGAAACTATACATAGTGGCAATTTGCCAAAACTTACACAGCAAAAGTACCACTAGGTATCATCTTTGGTTGAAGGAGAGTATTTTGCCAGGTGAAAACTATGATGTGGGGCCATAGGTGAAGTGAAGCCAGGGACACTTGGTGAAGTACTTAATAAGGAAAGTTCTCTGACTTTGCCCATCTCTACTGGTAATTACTTGTCTTTCTAGATTTTATTTTCTGGATTTTACTGTCTAGATTATTATTATGCATACCTCTCAACTGTCCCTGGTTACGAAGGACATCCCTCATTTTACCCCTCAAAACTGCTCTGGCCCAAATCCATCCCTCATAGAAAAGGTGCCACTCACACTGAGAAGGTGTTGTAAATTCAGACTTTAAAGCATAAACTCATAATATTTTAACATATTAAATCAAAAATAAACTTTGTACAAGATTTCCACAGTGTGCTAATCTTGTATCTTCATATTTCAACGTGTCCCTCATTACAAGGATCAGTGTCCCAATTGTCCCTCATTCTGAGTGCCCTCATTGCTACTTTCAGTGGCAAAAGGTTCAGAGGTGTGTTATTATGTTCATAACACTGTAAAATTAAAAAAAAGCTAAATATACAACAAATTAAGTAAAGCAAACTGAATGCACTACATGGAATGATTTATAGCAAAATGCATGTTAGCAGATTCAGTTTTTGTATAAAACATCTAGTTCCATAAAATTCTATGATTTTATCAACATGCCGTCAAGTTTTGTGATTTTACTTTTTTCTAGTACAAAAATATAAAGCAGTGGCCCTGGTCATAGCACTTACTGTACTATGATAGTAGACTGTGATGTCACAAACAGTAATTTTGAGGTCTGTTGATGATCGTCAGATGCCTTTAGAAAGACATCTGGAAATAAATACTGCACTGTTTTAGCAAAATCGCTCAATTATTTTATTAAATAAATCCAAAAAGAAAGACCATTGAGTGTATCTCATTTACAGTAATGTCCCATCATTTACTTAAAGGGACACTGTCAACCATTTGCTAAGTATGTGATCTGAGGGCAATTTATGTGATTTTTGTTTATATTACTAGTTTCTGGTGAACTTACCCTGGCTGCCTGTGTTTTCTTTTAACCACAAAAAACAAACATAATCTAGCAGGCTGCAGGTAATGGCATACAGCAGAATGTCAGTGGAACCAGGGGAAGTCATAATGGGGGGGGGTTGGGAAGTTCAGGAACAAGAGACAACAAAACATCAACAAATTTCATCTTTTTTTAGCTCAGCCAACTGGTTGCTTTACTTCAGAAATTCAGAATCATCCCAGTCTGCACTGATCTTCCTTGTTACTCAGATCTTGTCTCCCTCTAAAGTTGTGCCTATTGCCATGCAGACAGTCAATGTCCACAACACTGGACTGGGTTCTTTCTGATTTCTCTGGGCCATCCCCAACCTTAGCCCCTTACTCTCTTCTTAGTCACCTCCTCTCCATCTGTACCCTGCTGGCTGACTCAGTCCTTTCTTCCTGTACGGTTGTACCTGCTGCTCTTTATTTATTTATTTATTTTATTTATTTAAACAGCAGTTTGGGAAACCTTTGAGCCATAGGCTTATTTACAAAGGTACCTTGTCACAGTAAGACAAATGAAAATACACAGTATAACAGTACAACACAGTATAACAGTAACTTAAGACATAGATACAAACAAGCTGGTACAGGTAGGATTGATGCAAACAATACCAGAGTTATGTTGTCCGTAGTAGCTTAGTAGTAAGCTTTGTCATAAGTATTGAGTACGGCTTTGACTAGTGGCAATTACAGCTTCAGGTGTTAATAAGGTGGTTACGTAAGGAAGTTTTGAAGCACGATATAGTTGGAGCTTCGGAGATGGAGGGGGGTGGTGTGTTGAACCAGGAGGGGGCCCTAAAGCTGAAGGCTCTTTGGCCGTGAGAGGTCCTAGCTCTAGGGATAACAAGAGAGGTTTTCCCAGAGGTCTGAGTATGAACTAGTGAGACAGAGCGGCGTATGGTAGTGGTCAGTCCTGGCGGGATAGCCTAAGGAGGGTCTTTTTTGTAAGGGTACAGGTCAGATATTTGAGACGCTCATCAAGATCAAGTACCAGCGCTTTTAGCGTACAGTAGACAGGTGTGTGTTAGCCTAGGTGCCCCAGTAATTAACCTGCAGGCCTTATTCAGAGTAGTGCGAATTGTATGGAGTGCGGTCTGATCAGCAGCACCATACACCGGCAATCCATAGTCCACCAGGGACAGGATAGAGGAGGTGACTGTGAGTCAAAGAGCCTCTGGGGGAGGCAGTGTTTATACTGATGTAAGATGCCCAATTGGATATTAGTGGCAGTGGCTAGGGCAGCGATGTGTCCATGGAAGGAGAGGGAGGGGTCAAAATAGATCCCTAGGTATTTATAGGAGCATACTTGTTCGAGTGGGAAAGAGGACCCAGAGTGAATGAGGAGTTTGAAGTTGCAGGACTTGTTTTGAGGATGAGTGAAGAACATGGTTTTGGTTTTTTCAAGATTTATCACCAATCTATGTTCCTTGAACCAGCCCTCAGCTTCAGCCGAACTTCTGCAGCGAGTCCTGGAGGGCAATAGGATTCTGACTTGAGGCAAAGATGACTGCATCATCAGCGTACAATAGAATGTTCCCGAGCAAGAGTGTGGAAGGGTGTTAAGGTAAAGGGAGAATAGTAAGGGGCCCAGAATGGAGCCCTGGGGAACCCCAGAAAAGATGGGATAGATGTCTGAGTAGGTCCCATTAATTCTTACATGCTGTGAGTGGTCAGACAGATAACTGGTGCACCAGGAGATAGGCCCAGCAGCAAAACCAGAGAGACTAAGGGCATTAAGAAGGAGGGGGTGGGAGACAGTGTCAAAAGCTATAGAGAGGTCAATGAAGACCGCATCAGCCAGAGAACCAGTGTCTAAGGAGGAGTGGAGAAAGTTGGAGAACTCTAGGAGGGCTGTGTTGGTACTGTGGCCCACTCGGAAGCCATGCTGCTCAGGACATAGGACATTGTAGGTGGAGAGGTAGTCAGAGATTTGAGAGGCCACCACTTTTTCCAAGGCCTTGGAGAGAGGAGAGAGAATGGAGATTGGCCGATAGTTTCCAGCCACAGTCCTATCACCACCTTTAAAGATAGGGGTGACAGTGGTGACTTTCCAGGCAGTTGGAACCTTCCCCAGGCAAAGAGAGTGGTTGATGAGGCACGTGATCGGGGTAAGGACTGTGTCTAAGACCAGCCGTAGGATACATGGATCCAGGGTGTCACTGCCTGTACTATTACTCTTGAGGGCAGTGACAAGGTGCGGCCTAAGTTCTTGGGCAGAAACACGGCGGAGGAGAAAATAAGGGCAAGAAAGATTTACGGCAGGTGCTGAGGGTGGAGGGTCAAAAAAATTTGTAGGGAGGATAGGGCTAAGGTCAGTGAATGAGGTGTTGAGGTGGTTGGCTATGAGGGCTGGGTCTGAGGAGATCACACCATTAATGTTGATCTGGTGGGTGGGGGGAGTGTACCCCATTTAACTGTTTAATGTTATCCCAGAAGGTTCTGGGGTTTCCCATGAGGCAGTGAGTGAGGACTGATAGTGCTCAGACTTGGCCTTTCTGATGGCCCGAGTGCACTTGTTTCGGGCAGCAGCATATAACTGCCTGTCACTGGGCTGGCCAGTCTCAATGGCACGGTGCCATAGGTTGTCCCTATATTTGAGTTGGTGGATCAAAGCTGGGGTTATCCAGGGGGCATTCTGCGTTTTAGAATGGCGGGTCAACATTGGGGCAAAGATATCACAGGCATTATTAAAAGTTCGGGTAAAGAAGGAGAGAGCTGTGTCGATGTCAGAAGTTGCCTGTATAGGAGACCAGTCAATTTGGGACAGAAGTTCCTTAAGTTTTATCAGTCCACCAGGTATTAGACGCCGCCAGCATATGGACTGTGCTATGGGTTTGGGGACTGAGGATGACCAGTGGAATAGAATGGGGAGTGATCACTGAGAGAGTCTGGGAGGACTTGTACATTGGGGATCCGATTAGGGTGGTTGGTGAGTACCACATCAAGCAGGGTACTGGAGCCTCTCTTGGGTTAGTCCTGGTAGGGTGGGTAACTAGTTGCGTTAGGTCTATTGCAGAAAAGGAGTCTCGGGTAGAGGAGGAGGAGGGGCTGAGCCAGTTGACATTAAAGTCACCCACCAGAATTTGATCAGCGGAAGGAGGTAGTGAGGAAAGATATTCTGTAAGAGAGGCAATGGCCTGCGTTTGGTCCCTGGGGGGCATGTATGCAGTAGTCAGATAAAGGGGTCCCTTTAAAGGGTCAGGGGTTAGTTTCAGCATAAGCGCCTAGGCCCTGGAGTCAAGGATGGGAGCAGGCAGGGCTAGGGCGCTTGCTCTCTCTGGCCCACATCTTGAGTCCTGCTCCAGAACCCAGCCAAGACTGCCGACCAGACAGCAACGGATGGTGGCTCAGCTGCCCTGCTGGCCTAACCCTCACACTGGACAACTCCTATCATGCTCATTCTCCCACCCACATTCTTCCTCCATGCTATTGCCAAAACTGCAGCTGCCAAGAACCTCTCCTGCTATTGGCTATATCTGTGGATGCACTGAGCCATCAGCCTGTTACCATCTGCTGTCTGCTTGTTGTTGGTATGCAGGGAGGGGGGTGTGGAGGAAATCTGCACTCACAGACATTGAATTTGTATTTAAAATGTAGCTGCTTTTTTTCAGCACTTCTTCTTGATGGGCACCCTAGGGACCACCTAGTTTGCCTATCCTTAAGGCTGGCCATGTACTGTCTCAAAAAGAAAGGACATTCTTTGCAAAAACTTCATTAATGCACCAGTTAGAGTTCAAGTTAACACCACACAGTAGGGAGATGTGTCATTAGGCTTTCCAACCCTAACCCACCCCCCCAGCAACAAAAGGACACGACTACACAAGCAATCATGAACAGCTATCATCAGGTAGGACAAACAATGTACAACTGTTCCCAGATTACATAAATGCAATAGCACTGATGTGCTACCTTTGTGGATTTGTATCAACTGCATAAGCACAGGTCCTATAGGGTCTGTGCTTATGCAGCCACAGCTGTGTGTGTATGTCATACAGTGTGCTTGAGTGCATGTGGCTGCAGAACTACAGGCCTCCCTTTTAAAGACAGAAGGTCTAATGGGGCCTGTGACTCTGCAGCCAGGGGTATTCATGCATGCTGTATGAGGTACCTCGCTAAATAGCATGATCAGCTATTGCATGTTTTTTTATATGCAGCTGTGTAACTGAAGAACTGCTACAACCTTGAACAATTTCTAGATCTGTTGCTGACACCATGATACCCACACTGCAATGGTACTTCCAGCTGCATAACTGCAGGCCCCACAGGGACCTGCCCTTCTGGATCCAGAAGTTGATCTTAAACCTGTGACTGAAGAGGCACAGGCCTCACAGGGGCTTGCACTTCTGCAGCCAAAAGTACTGTAGCAATCCTGCCAGTTGGTGCAGTGGTAGCACTACTGCTCATGATGCCAGTGACCTGAAGTTGAGAACAACCTTGGGGCATCAGTGACAGGGTGGAGAATGAGAACTGAACATCCCAGGAGTTGTTCTCCTCCTCTGAGGAGGGAAGGTAGCCAACTCCACTGCATTATTGCCATCTGGGTTCCCACAGGTGACAGTGCAGTCTGGAGCAGGTTGTGGGTGGGAGGATGTTGACAGGTGCCACAATGTGCATGCTAGCATGTGCATGTGCTTGTGCACCCTTGCCGCCAATGTCCTCAGAGATGGATATCATCAGTGGAAAAAACTGTAGCTGGCAGGATGACACTGACTACTCGCAGCCCCTACACCTGGTAACTCAGCCACTTCCTCCACAAGACCAGATCTATTCTTCTGCAGAAGAGTTTGGATCAGTCTCCACTGCCCCCACCAGAGGGGTTAAGCTCTGAGGGAACTTCAGAGGTACGGGTAGGTCCCATTGAATGCCAGGGAGAAGGAGCTGGGGAAGCCGAGTTGAAGGCAGCCGACCAGAGCTGTAGGAACATAAATAGCAGTAGCTGTAAAGAGAAGTACTGTAGCAATTTGAGATAATGGATCTTGTGGCACTTGAACTTGTGTAGTCAGAGGTCAATGTGCTGCACATGTCTTACACCTTTGGCTACAGAAGCAAAGGCTTGTCAAGTGTTTGTATGTCCTACAATAAGCATGAGTTCCTGGGGCTGCAGAGGTGTAGGTCCCATGGGAGCCTGTACTTCTGCAGGCAAAAGAACTCTTGTAATTCAGATATCATGGATTTGTATCAGTGGTTACAGAAGCATGTGCTTCTCCACGCAAAGCAGTGATTTGAGTATTTTTGATCTGTATCTGCAGTGACATGTAAGTGTGTATGTCTTGTGTTGTGCATGTTGCAGATACAAATCCATACAGGTAGCACATCAGTGCTACTGCATTGTGTCAACTGGAAACACTTGCATGTTGTTTGACTTACCTGATGATGGCTGTCTGTGGTTGCTTAAGTGGTCCTGGCATTTTGCTGCTGGAAGGGGGTGAGGAGTTTGGGTTTGAAACTCTAATTCCATATTTCTCTACTTTTGTGGCATCAAGTTGAACCCTAACTAGTGCATTAATGAATTTGTTTGCAAATAATATATATCCTGTATCTATAATGCATGAGAAAAATCAATAAAAATGCTGTCTCTTGGTTGGATGAAACACACCACATGACCGTGCATTATTTCCACAACTCAGACTAAGCAAAGCAATCTCACACCCTGTCAGGGAGGTACTGCCAGAAATTTAAGTTGAACTTACAGTACCTCACTAGAGTCTCAGAACTAGGAACTTCGGCAACACGGTCTCCATCCAATAGTAATCCAAAGGAAACCACCACACCCTGGTGTCAGGATACAAACACTTTATTTGATAAATCCAACAGTGAGATACAGAGGACACCCTCCCTCAAGCTCAAGAATAACCTGTTAAAACCACGAGAGTCAGAGCACTCATACCAGAGAAGTAGAAGACAGGAACACATGGCTAGTGTATCAACTTTATTTCAGCATCTCAGGTACAGAAAGTTAAAAATAAAAGCGGGCTTCACAGGGTGTGAGCTACCAAACGCGTTTCACACATATAGCTGTTCTTTATGAAAGGCAGGCAACACATTATGTGACAGCAATAAATAAAGCTGTATTGAAGCCACACAAACACTGGTCCAATGGCATGGAGGGATGAGGCATCTGTGCCTTACTTTCTGCCATGCCGGCGACCCATGTTTACCATGCAAGCGGATCTCTGGGAGTTGGCCAGGGAGGAGGAGGAGGAGGACTGAACATCCCCAGGAGCAATCCTCCTCCTCTGGGAAGGGTGGGGAACAGTGGTCGGTGTTAACCCAGCCCTTAGCAGCTGACACACCGACACTGTAAGAGTGAGGGGCAGAGGTGGTGCAGATGTTGGGCATGCTGCATACGGGAGGGTGCACAGCACCATCAGTGGCATCATTGCATGCCCCTCATCTGTAGGGGGAGAATCGTAAGAAAATATGCTGGCAGTTGGATGATGGAGGGCAGTCACAGGCCCCACTCCCAGCCAGCCAGGCACACCAGCCCAAACAGGATTTGTTCTGTGGCGAGGGTTGAGGGCCTCCCCCCACTGACCCCATGGGGGGGGTAAGTCCTGGGGGAGGAAAGGCTGGCAAGAGTCCCGATGGATGCCAGGGGAAAGGGCAGGGGTGTCCTCCCAAACATGGGTCACTCAGCCAGAGGAGAATAAATAAATAACAAAAAAAAAAAGCCACACAAACAGTGGGCCCTATATACAAAAACCTTGGCATGCCCTCAACTGAATGCTGTGCAGCGGGGTCCAGTGGACCCCCTGCAGCATTCACTACAGGCACACTAACACCTTGCACACTGGATCCCCTGGCCACCCATGCAGCTATGTGCCATGGGCAGTCCAGGGGCATCCCAAGGGTGTGCCCATAGTATGCAGCATTCTCTAAGGCATGGAGCTGGTGCAGAGTGCTAGGCAAGGGGATGTGAGTTACGTGGGGGAGACACTGCCATAACTGTTTCATGCCCCCACTAATGACACCAACCAGTGCCCATGGGCCATGGATTCCCCTCACTGCTTACATAATAAGAAACATAGAAACATAGAAACATAGAATTTGACAGCAGATAAGGACCGTTTGGCCCACCCAGTCTGCCCATTTCCCTACCTACTGGATAAGCTGCAGATCCTAGTTAACCAGCAGCCTACTTCTTCCTACCCCCACCCCCCAGAACTGCCTTATGACTATCCCATGCATGCTTGAATTCCACCACTGATTTTGACTCCACAACCTCCTCCGGAAGGCCGTTCCATGCATCCACAACCCTCTCTGTAAAAAATACTCCATTAATTACCTCTAAGCCGCCCCCTCTATCTTCAAATTTGTGCCTCCTTGTTCTTGCACACCTCTTTTTTTGAAAGATGCTACCCTCTTGGACTTTGTTGATTCCCTTGAGGTACTTGAACGTTTCTATCATGTCCCCTCTCCCTCCTTTCCTCGAGGCTATACATATTAAGCTCCTTAAGTCTCTCTTCATATGTCTTCCAGTGCAGACCCTGCACCATTTTAGTTGCCCTCCTCTGGACAGCTTCCATCCTGTCTATGTCTTTGCGGAGATTGGGTCTCCAGAACTGCACACAGTACTCCAGATGGGGTCTCACCAGCTATCTGTACAGAGGGATAATAACTTCCTGTTTTCTACTGGTGATGCCTCTCCCTATGCATCCCAGTATCCCCCCCCAGCCCTCCTTGCTGCCCTCTCACATTGCTTGCCCGTCTTTAGGTCATCTGATATGACTACCCCCAGGTCCCTTTCCATTTTTGTAGTGGGGTCAGTGGGGGGAGGCCCTCAACCCTCGCCACAGAACAAATCCTGTTTGGGTTGGTGTGCCTGGCTGGCTGGGAGTGGGGCCTGTGACTGCCCTCCATCATCCAACTGCCAGCATATTTTCTTACGATTCTCCCCCTACAGATGAGGGGCATGCAATGATGCCACTGATGGTGCAAGAAGGGTTCAGAAGTATCCCATTTCACTTGGCCATCTTCTTCTGGGTACTTGGAATCTCTCCAAAATGGGCTGGTGGGCATTGCAGATGGAGAGCTATAAATGAAAAAAAATCCCACCACTCAGAGGAATCAAGATTAAAACTCATTATCAGGGGTTCAGCAGAAATCAGAATGCAAGTGGCAGATGCAGACGGGGTGGCAAGAGTTGGAAGTGGACAGATAAGGGGCAAACAACAAAGACAACAAGCCCAACAGCAAAACAGCAATAGCACTACCCATAGAAGGGAAGAAGACAATACATCTTTCCAGTCATATTCTGACAGAAACAGTAATAAGTCTCCTGGACAAATCGCTTTCATTTGCTCCCACTAGCCCAGTTAATAAATTTGAAACTATTACTGACCCCTATAAATTCTCTAGAAATTTATCTCTAAAATAATTTTTCAATAAACAAAAATATAGGCTTTCCAGATCCACTCCTGGGTTCTAAAAAATCCCACAAGTTAAGAACAACATAAACACGCACCTGTTTCGGAAGGGCTCAACCTTTCAACCAGCCCTGTAGTGCTGCTGTTACCACTTTCAGGAAGCTGTGTGAGAAGGACCTGTAACAAGTATTCGACACTCCACCTACTATTAAATTCAATACCGTAAGTACTGCTGAGAGAGGAAGGCACTGGAAGATCTACAAAAGAACAAAGTCATCAACCTGAAACCAGCAGATAAAGATGGTAGTACTGTGGCTAGGGACAGTGTGGACTACAACAAAGAAGTATGACATAAACTGTCTGATCTTTCTACAAAAAGTGGACACTGATCCCTTCTGGGACATTAAATGTATTGTGGATGCAGCCATTAATTTGGCACCTAGTAAAGACCTCATAGACACACAGGCAAAACATTTTCTGACTATGTTCCACCCTATGAAATCCACAATGTGCATTCTACCAAAATAGATAAGTCACTGAATAATCTGCCCGGCAGACCCATTATAAGTGGTATGGGTCTTTAACAGCACTCCTCTCAAAAGTGGTTGATTATTATAAACAACCATATATCTCTACATTTAGATTTTGTATCAAGGATATTACATCTATACTATAGATTCTACATGAGATGGAGAACACCCTTCTGGTGACTCTTGCTATAGAGACTTTAAATACTAACATCCCCCATAAGGGGGTGTTGGATGCAATTGCCCATTTTTATGTTGCTTGCATGAATGTGCAAGAAACATGTTGCGGCAGCTTGCTGCAAAAGCAGGTTGTGGAGGTGCGGCAATGTTGTGGCCAATGTCCCCACTGCCTTTTGAGGCTTGGCCCGCATTCCTCAATGGGGTGGCACACTGCTGCTGACACTGGTTCAGCCAGCATGCAACCTCCTTGAAATGTTTTAGCCGCTGCACTAAGGGGCTGCCTCATCATTGCAGCGTCAGCCATTCCTCTGCAATGAGGGAGCCACCTGTCATTGCAGAGCGGAACGTTACCTAGTGCAATATTGTTTGTGAATGGCAGCAAGTGTCGCCATGTTCACAAACATTATTATCCAGCCCCTACTGCCGAGGGGGTGCCCAATCCCCCTCAGCAGCATGTGCCCCCCAAAAACAGACTTTGTTTGCCGATGGGGGACCCAATCCCCATTGGCTTCAGTCCTGTCCTAATTTCATTTGCCGATGGGGGAGCCCACTCCCCATCGGCATAATGTCCCTCCCTCCAAAAAACTTTGTTTTCTGCCAAGGGTGGTGCCTAATCCCCCCCTCGGATCTTGCCTCCCATATGTGCCGATGGGGGTGCCCAATCCCTCATCGGCTACTGCGCCCCAAAAAAACACATTCGGGTGGCATGCTGGGAGCCCACCCCAGCGTGCCAAATGTCCCTGTGGAAAAAAAAAGTCACACAATGTTTTTTTTTAAATTTTACCCTGTAAAACAGAAAAAGGTCCCTCAAGGTCTGTTCTGCTCCCCCCCCCCAACCTGCACCCACCCTCTGTGCATCTTGCCTCCCCACACCCTCCTCACCACATACTTACCTCCGGAGCCCAGCATGATGTTCTTCGGTGGACCAGGAGCACATCTGCACTCTTCAAAGCTGACAGCGAACTGAAGAAATGCCGGCAAGCAGTATAATGGCATAAATAGGGTTTTTTCAACTTTGGTGCATATCTCAGGAATATTTGAGAATTTTGGCACCAAATTTTCAACATGGGGTTATTGGGACCCCTCCTCATAAATTCAGCCACTGCCATGGCGTTATTCATTCCCGAAAGGTGATTTCCCAGTCACTGCACAGAATCACCTTTTGGGACTGATTAACGAAACAACAGTGCAGTGTTCATGAAGTGGGATCTCAAGAAGCCTATGTTGCAAATTTGGTGGGAAAAAAAAAAATACTGTTTTACAAGCTTGCATTGTGCAGTTGCTACGCACGCTCGTAACTTCAGGAATTTGCAATATTTTCACTCCAGATTTTCAACATTGGCATTTTTCTGCACTTCCTTAAGAGCAGTACAGCTGTCATTTTTCACATCCTGGCCAAAATGTGTTTTTGCACTTGCAGCGCAGAATAGTGCGGTCGCTGTGGTAAATCATTGTTCGGGGCACATTAAGAAAATCACAGTGACACTGTTCATGAGCAGAGGTCCTAAAATGCCTATGCTGAAAATTTTGTGATGAAAGTCCATAAAATGATTGTGTTATGAGCATGCATTGCGCAGTTTCCGTGCACCCTTGTAACTTTTCAAATTAGTAATATTTTCACGCCAGATTTTCAACACTGGCATTTTTCAAACCTTCTTATGAACAGTGCAGCTGTCATTTTTCACATCCTGGCTGAAATAAGTTTTCACGCTTATAGCGCAGAATAGCACAATTGCTTTGGGAAATCAGTGTTTGGGACAGATTAAGATCGGGTGAGAGAAGAGGAGTGACCGAGCTCAACTGAGCTCTGTTAAGACTGCTGCAGATTTCTTTGTGGGAAGAAAAAGGCATCAATGTAAGCAGGGGCCCAGTACAAAAGGTCAGCCTGCAGTGGCGGGAGAAACAGAACGAACGAGCGAGTGACAGACAGGGAGTGAGTTACCTCAACAGAGCTCTATCGGGACTACTGCAGATTTCTTTGGGGGCAGAAAAAGGCACCAATGCAGGCAGGAGCCCAGAACAAAAGGGAAGCCTGCAGTGCCAGGAGAAATGGAATGAGTGACTGGGGTGAGCGAGCTCAATGGAGCTGTATCAGGACTTCTGCAGATTTTTTTGTGGGCAGAAAAAGGCACCAACAGAGGCAGGAGCCCAGTACAAAAGGGCAGCCTGCAGCGCTGTGAGAAACAGAATGAATGAATGAGAGAGGGGGAGTGAACAACCTCAATGGAGCTCTGTTGGGACAGCTGTGAACATCTTTTTGGGCAGAAAAAGGTGCCAACACAGGCAGGAGCCCAGAATAAAAGGGCAGCCTGCAGTGCCGGGAGAAACACAATGACCGAGTGAGAGAGGATGAGTGAGTGAGCACAACAGAGCTCTGTCGGGACTGCTGTGGATTTCTTTGTGGGCAAAAAAAGGTGCCAACAGAGGCAGGAGACCAGTACAAAAGGGCAGCCTGCAGCACCAGGGAAAACTCAATGAATGAGTGAGTGAGAGAAGGGGAGTGAGTGTCCTCAATGAATCTCTGTCTGGACTGCTGCAGATTTCTTTGTGGTTAGAAAAAGGCACCAACACAAGCAGGAGCCCAGTTCAAAAGGGCAGCCTGCAGCATCGGGAGAAATAGATTAAGTGAGTGAGAGAAGGGGAGTGAGTGAGCTCAATGGAGCTCTGCCGGAACTTTAGAATTGCATATCCTCCCTTCCAGGGTCCTCTGTGATCCTATATTACAGCAGAGTCTCTAGAGTTGACACAAAGTAATGATTGGATACTTTCAGGATTGCTGTAATAATACAGATTTAGTTGTTCTGTTTATTTCTCTGACTGAGCTAAGTACTGAGCTATACTGTTATGACTGTTGTAATAATACAGTGGAAGTCTTGGTGGGTGGCCATGACAGTTCTTAGGCATGGTACTTTCATTTCCAAATACCTAAACAGCATATATAAACAAGCAACATTCAGTATTGACAAATGCTTGTTTAAATCAGAGACAACCCTACAAAATCCACCCATGAAGCTCTTATTACAACTATCTGAATTTGTTTTGAAGTTTAACGTCTTCTCTTTCCTGGATAAAAATTATCTCCATGTCAAGGGAACAGCAATCTGGGTAACATTTGTCCCCAGTCTGGCCAGCCTTTATATTGGTTTGTGGGAAATGGAAAACATCTGTGATACTAATGGGAATCTATATTTTAATAAGTTGGGCCTCTTGAAAAGATACACTGATGATGTGGTAGCCATGTGGTGTGGCACAACAGCAGAATGTTAAGAGTTTGTTAATTACATATACTTCTCAATCCCTCATCTTAAACATATATGTGATTGTGACCCATAAAATATAAACTTCTTGGTCCCTGAAATATCTAGAGATGAAAATGGTCAATGGTCAAGTGAATATTAACATCTACTGGAAACCAACTGACAGGAATACATTGCTCCTGTCTTCTAGCTGACACCCACACCACATGGTCACCAACATACCTATGGATCCATCCCTCTGCCTTAGAAGAAACTGCAGTAATGACATAGCCTTTTATTTATTTATTATTTACCAGGTAAGTGCACTAGACAGATCCTGCCTATTTTCAGGAACAACCTGGGGGAGGGGGATACAGATGAATGCCAACTGACCTTGAATCAGATTAAGCTGTTGGTGATATTTTTAGTGAATGAGGGAAATTTGGTCAGGACACTGGGGAAATTCTCCTACTCTTTTCGATAAGTGCCATGGGATCTTTAACATCCACCTGAAGTACCACCAATCCAGGCAGATGGGACCTCGTTTGAACAACTCATCCAAAAGACAGCACCTCTCTCATGCTGCACTACAGTGTCAGCACTGGGATATTAACCCAAGTGCCAGATGTGGGAACTGAACCCACAACCCTCTGATCACCTAGTCTCAAAGGCAAGTGTGCTACCTACTGAGCCACTGACACCATTGAAAAAGGAATAGAGAACCTTAGAGGAAGATTCCTGGAAAGAGGCTACTCTACTTTTGGGGGACTCTGGAAATTGCAGAAAATTTTGCCAGGAATCCAAATAGGGAAGAACTACTGTACAGAGCCAAAACCACCTCCGATAATCAAGACAGAATTAACTTTGTTACAACCTTTTCTGCACCTACAGTAGTAAACATGTTGAAAACATTGTTATAAAACACTGGTCAGTTCTTAGAGGGCATAGGGCTCTGGAACAGTATGTTAGTAATCCAACTTGTATGGCATATCACAGGGCAACCACTCTGTGTGACCATTTGGTAGACAGCAGACAGCATAAGGGAGGTGGGACTAGTACCTGGTTACCTACACATGCCCAAGGGTGCTACGCATATAAGAGGTGCAGTTAGTGTGAAGTTATTTCACAGGGCAAAGAATTTATTGATCCAAAAATGGGGAAAACCATGGCGATAAGAGACTTGGTTACCTGTGGCACTACTGCAGTAATTAATCGCGCAGTGTGTAATTGTGGTGCCTACTATGCAGGCAAAATGATTAGGAAACAGTGTATGTGAGTAAGTGAACACTGCTGTGCAATACAGAACAAAAGTTTTAATGTTGCTACGGCATTACATATTCATAGTGCCAGGGTGACCACAAATTTGTGTTAAAAGGGATTGTAAAAATGTACTCCAACTCCAGGTGTGGTGGGACATTGAGCAAAAGGCTTACAAAGGGAGGCCTTCTGGAGCTTCACTTTGGGAGCAAATGAATGGCCAGGGTTAGACTTGTGGTTTGACCTGGCACCCTATTTGAAACATTGAACATGTAGGAAATGAGTGACATTACCTGACACTAATGCTATATGTCTCTGTTTTTCATTTATAGCTCTCCCTCAGCAATGTCCACCAATTGGAGGTGGGGCTCAGTCAGATTTGTGACAGCAGGTTGGTTTTGGCTTATTATATTTGACCTGTTTTCCTGCAGATGCTTGAGGCACTTACTTCTTTCTCACCTCTGTTTGTATGTGTTCCATAAATATGCACACCACACTCCTGTATGATTGTTACAAAACAATATTTGTGTTGCCATTGGGTTGTGAATTTGAGAAAAAGTAATGTGCATGGGGACAGCCCAGGTTCCACTTGTCTCGGTGGCACAGCTGATTAGCGCAATTGGAAAGGTATTCCAGGTAGCCTGGGTTCAAGTCCCAGCTGAGGCACTTACTTCTTTCTCACTCTGTTTGTATGTGTTCCATAAATATGCACACCACACTGTTGTGTGATTGTCTTAAGCAGAATCTGCATACATTTGTCACAGGAGGGACAAAAAAAGGCTTCTGTTTTTTGGAAACAACATAGGTGGGGTAAGTTGAGGTGAAACTTGTTAGAATTAGTGTATTTATGACTAAGTGAAAGGTAAATTTGAGACAAGCCAGAGTAGCCCACATTTAGATGCCATATTATAAGAACTGTGTCTAGCCCTGTAGTTTGGGGGATGGGAGCTAACTGTCTGGCCTGGGGCATCAGCTAGTTGATAACTGACATCCCACAGCCAGTTGTACTCCACCAGGAAGGAAGCAGGTTCTGTATGAAAGCAGCCACTGTCAACATGTCCCACACATTCATGTCCAGTGAGTGAGTGGAACAGTGAAGGAATGGAACAGGAGACTGGCATTGTAGGCATCAGGAGGCAACAGCAAAAGGAAGCAGAGAAGTGAGGGACTTTTCCGGTCGAACAAGGCAAGGCACCTGTTCACTATTATGTAGCAGTCAATGCTGGGAAGGGTGAAAGATCAAATGTAGGTCAAAACTGGGAATAGAAGCAACACCAGTCCAGAGTAAGAGTATAAAAAGATTGCAAGAAGGCATGGAGGAGCACAAATACAAACAGACAAAAATGGGGAAAACTAGAAACACCCTAAAAGGGGTAAATGTGCAAAAGTATTTCCGGGTAACACAGGGAGAACAGAAGCTGGGAATAATGGGAGTGGTTTCGTGCAGTGGCTGTGGGGCGGCAGTTGTCAGAGAGACCTTCTGGATTCTGCATTGCTGCCCCATCTGCACACACCTCTCTGGATTGAGTAAGGAGGTTGCTGTACTCCAGGCCGAGTTGCCTAGGATTCAGCAGACCTCTTCCCCCACCCAGGGGCCACCAAGTCTGACACTGTTACCTCTGAGGTTGCCAGGGAGGAGGAGCAGCTGGACTATGGTGGGCTCTTTAAGGGTGGGGGTGGTGGGACAGAGGCACATTCCTCAACTGATACCACTACATAACTCCTACGCCACTTTGGTGGGGTAGGACTGCTGGAAGGAAGCACCCATAGTAGTGACCAGGGAGGATGTGGGGGGCCTCCATAGTGAAGACCCCAAAAAGGGTGGTTGAGGGCTGCAGTGGAGCAGAAAGCAACTTCTGGTGGGGGACTTGATTATAAGAGGGGGATATATTTGGGAAGAGGAAAGAGGGGATGTAGGTTAGGTGCCTACCTGGTGCCATGGCCTGGAGGGATGGGAAGCAGATCATGAGGATTACTAGGGCAGCAGGACAGGAGGGAGAACTGGATGTTGTTGTACACCTGGGAATTAATGACCTGGCTAGGAACAGGGCTGGAATAGTGCAGGAGGAGTTTAGGGAGTTGGGGAGGGGTCTTAGGTAGCTCACTCATTGGTTTCACTGAGGTGCTGCCTGTCTATGATAGAAGACAAGAGAGGGATCTCCTCACCAGCTTCAACTCATGGCTGAAGAAATAGTGCAGATAGGAAGGGTTTGATTGCATTGGAGACTGGGGATCAATCTGGGAGGATAAGGGCCAATACAGGGGTGATGGCGTGCATCCACCCAGGAGAAAAACCGCAGACCTCAGTGGATGGTTTAAATGTTACTTTGATAAACATTTTTTTTCATATATACTTTCTCCTCCAGCGACTCCAGACAGGTATTTACACCCCTGATCTCCCACCTATATCTGTCTATCGCTGCCTTAGTACCTCTGAGCCCCTTGTCCCCCATGGATTTCCCCCATGGCAGGGCTGGAAAGGGGAGGACAGTCCTCCCCCACCCAGGGCACATCATGCAGAGTTGGAGCTTCCAGCAAACCAGGAGCAGAACGGGACAACGGTCAGCAGGTAGGGCGTTACTTAGCCTGTGGTCACTCCCTTTTTCTGTTTTTCCATCCCTCATCCCTCGCAGCAGTGAATGCACATGTGGAGGTGTGCTTGCATCATGTTGCCATGCTCTGTGCCTTCCTAACTCCAGTGCTGCCCCCGACTTCAACCAGAAGGCAACCAAGGATCTGGATGACCTTCCCTCCCTCCCCAGGAGAAGAGAGCAGTCCATCAGACACTTGATTCTCTCCCGACCCTGCTGGCCGCTGGCAACCTGAGCTCACTTCCGAACCTGGGTCACCAGCATGGCATGAGGTGTAGCATCCAGCACTTCAACCCTCAGAACCACTGGGCTAGCTACTTTGAGAAACATTTGAACTAGCCAAGGGGGGTGGTGGTATGAATCGAGGAGTCAGAAGCTGCCCACCCCCCCACAGGCTGAAATAGAGAGTAAGGAGACCCTGAGGAGAGAGAAATCTCCCAAGGTGTAAATTAATAAAGAAAGCAGACTGGTAGTGATAAAGAGGGAAATGAATTGGGAGCATTAAGAAGGGGGGGGGGAGGATGGGCCAAAAACTAAAAAAAGAGGGGTAAAAAGCAGAGTGGAAACAAAATCTGGAAAGCCATCTGTGTGAATGGAGAAGAGTACACAATAGCAGGGGAGGTACTAACAACAACATTAATGGAAAGGAATCTGGGTGTAGTCATATCAGATGACCTAAAGGTGGGTATGCAATGTGAGAAGTCAGTAGGGAAAGCCAGGGGGATACTGGGATGCATAGGAAGGGGCATCACAAGTAGAAAAAGGGAAGTGGTTATCCCTATACACAGACAGTTGGTGAGACCCCATCTGGAGTACTGCGTGCAGTTTTGGAGACCTCATCTACGCAAGGACATAGACAGGATGGAAGCAGTCCAGAGGAGGGCAACTAAAATGGTGCAGGGTCTACATCAGAAACCATATGAAGAGAGACTGAGAGAGCTTAATATGTATACCCTTGATGAAAGGAGGGACGGGGGACATGATAGAAACTTTTAAGTACCTCAAGGGAATCAACAAAGTCCAGGAGGGTAGCATCTTTCAGAAAAAGAGATGTGTAAGAACAAGGGGGCACAATTTAAAGTTAGAGGGGGGACGGCTCAGGGTAATGTGAGGGAATTCTTTTTCACGGAGAGAGTGGTGGACGCATGGAACCGCCTTCCTGGAGAGGTTGTGGGGTCTAAAACAGTGGAGCAATTCAAACATGCATGGGACAGACATAAGGCAATTATAGTGGGGGTTGCAGGAAATAGGCTGTTGGTTAACTAGAATCTGCAGCTTATCCAGTAGGTAGGGAAATGGGCAGACTGGGTGGGCCAAGTGGTCCTTATCTGCCGTCAAAGTCTATGTTTCTATGTAATGCTAGAAGTCATGAAAATAAGATTCAGGATCTAGAAGCCATCATGGCAGAGTTAGACCTGGATATTGGGGCCATTATTGAGTCGCAGTGCACTGAAAACCCTGACTGGGACACACATGGCCATACCAGGCTATACTCTGTTTGGGAAACACAGGGTGGGAGAGAATGGGGTGGGGTGATTTATTTGAGGGAAAGCATTAAGTGACAGAGGTGCATGGAACACAGGGGGAGGCAGAGGTACTGTGGATCACCCTGGAGACAAGGAGAGTAGCTACTATTCACATTGGAGTGATGTACAGACCTTCAGCACTGATTGAGGAATTAGATAAGGTACTGATGGAAGCCACTGGCAAAATGACAGAAACAGGGGAGGTGCTACTGTTGGGGGAATTCAACCTGCCAGATGTGAATTTGAGCCTCCCAGCAGCTGCTTCAGATAGAAGCAGGGATATCCTGGACTCTCTGCAGGGGATGTTCTTCAGGCAACTAGCCAGTGAACCCACTTGTGATGGGGCAATACTGGAGCAGGTGCTTACTAAAAGGGATAGTGTTGCAGACAGCAAGGTGAGAGGCCATTTGGTGACTAGTGATCACTGTAATGGTGTTGTTCAAAATAGGATGACTGCAGAATCGAACCACTTGAGGGGAGGATCCTGGACTTCAGGAGTGCAGATTTTATATAGATGGGTGTATGCCTGAGGGATGACCTTTTGGAGGGTGGTCTAGGTGGAGTGGAGGAGCAGTGGGCAAAGTTAAAAGAGAAGCAAAAAGGAAGCCAGCACCTGCTGCACACAGTCAATAGGCTTGGCATATGCTCTTTAGTCACAGTAAGCACCAGTGGAAAAATGCTGTCTCCTTGAAACAACCAGGCACTGTGAGGAGACACTGGCATTCTGTGAGAAAGTGCACTCCTGCTCATATTTAAGGGAGGTCTACCTTACTTAACTTCAAATTTTAAACTTGATATTGCTATGTGTTTTGTCTTTTTTTCTTCTCTCTCTTTCTTTTGGAATTAAGAAGGAATTTGCAGAACCGCTAATCTTGTGAGTTTAACTTCAGAAGGATTGAAATACTGCATAACTGGTTTTCCCTGGTATTTAGCTGGATTATTTATCTACTAGTATTTTGTGACAGGTTGCAGCAAACTGTTTTTGGTGCAGTGAACTGTTTACTGGTGGCAGAGGATTTTTTCTTTGTGAACCCTGCAGTTTGTGCATTCCGCCTAGGCAACACTGTTGGGGGGGACATTCTGGGAACACTGGGAGTGGGTTCCTCAGTGTTCCACAGCAATAAATGGGGATTTAATACATAACTGGGGACACTGGAAGTGGGCTAACTAGTGTCCCACACTGTCAAAGGAGGGAGGCTACTGCCAACATGGGGATTGGGCACCCTGCTGTTGGCAAACCTTAGATCAAGAGAGCACACAGCTGGGGGGAGGGGGGCTACTGCTGACATGGGGATTGGGCATCCTGCTGTCAGCAACCTTAGATCAAGTGAGGGGGATGGGGAGCCTGTTTTTGTTGGTCTGGGGAGGAGATTTTTTTTTGGGAAGCTGCTGTTGCAAGACTTCCCCTTTCACTCCACAAGCCGATCAGCTGTTTACTGACATGGGCTTCATGCAAATCAAAGGACCAAAGCCCCCTCTGATTGGAGCAGCCTTGGCCCTTTGAAGTGCATGACTGTACAGCCTACCTGGCAGAGAGTTGTGTCAGGACCACAACTGCCGGGATCATTACAAGCCCCTGGTTTTGTGTACTGCAATGGGCTCAGCAGTGACACACAGCCAAAATCCCATATTGCAACAATACTTTGGTTTGTGCATGTGCACAACCAACGTAATAAAAAGGTAACAATTTTTTTTTCATAGGAGAACTGAGAAGCCATACAAAATAGAGAAGCGGAGTACAGTACAAGTCACAATAAACTGTCCCTCCAACTTACTGGTTTATCATTTTTCAATGAGTTGCTTGATGTATGCACTGTTCATTGCAATGAATTAATAAGTTTCCTAATGGTATGTCTCTAGCTGCAATTCAGTTTCAACTTACTTTGCAGCTCTCTGGAAACTTTTATTAATGCAGTGCAGCACATTAAACAACCCACAAAAACTACTGAATCACTGAGTTGGAGTCCAGTTTCACTTTGCAGTGTGCAATACATCTTGAATGACATGCCATTCTACCCCATCTTATAAGGAAACTGTCACCTTATAGAAATCCTGCATTCAGACTGGAAACCTGACCCCCACCACCATGTTGTTTTCCTCTCTTTTGAGGACTCCACTTGCTGATGTTTATTTTTCTGTTGTGGTCAGTCTGCTCAGCAATTTCAATTTTAATTTACATTGCTTTGTTATTCTTTTTTAGCCTGCCCTGTCATTCCAGTCAGTCCTGTTCATTAGGGTTCAGTACTTTCTGCCTGGCATTACTTCGCCTGACACACAATTTCCCAACTACACATAATGCTGACAGGTACAAAACCCTGACCTGCAAAATCCAGACAAATAACCTGTCTTTTGACTTGCAAACTCAAAGCTAAGACACATATTTAATGTTTAAAAGTTAATGATTTTGGAGGTTTAAATTTTAATGATTTTGGAGGTCAGTGTTGTGTACCTGTGGGCAAACTCAAAGCTTAGGCACATGTCTAATGTTTAAATTTAATGATTTCAGTGGTCAGTGTTTCATACCTGTCTGCAAACTCAAAGGTAAGGCACATATTTAATGTAATATGCCTCTCAAGTAAATTCTCATTTAAAAATCCTGAAGAACAACTGCAGAGCTTGTAAATTAGTTTGGGAGAAGAGTACAAATATTCGGTCCTGGAAACAACTTTGAAGCAGGATTTTAAACAGAAGTGAATTGTTTCCTAGACTGAAGCAGGTAGCAGGAATGAAATAAAGTTTCAACTTGCAAGCCTGGACTAACACTGCATTTAATAACATTTCATTTCCCATTTGCAAGCCAGAAGACAAGTGCATCCTGCATCGGTCTGGAACTGCACAACAACTGCAGAGCTTCTAAACAAATATTTGGTCATGGAAACAACATATAAGCAAGATTTTAAACTGAAATGTTATTAAATGCATAGTGTTATTCCAGGCTTGCAAACTGAAACTTTACTACATTCCTACTTCAGTCTGGGAAACAATTTGATTCTGTCTAAAATCATGACCGAATATTTGTACTTGTCTCCTGGATCGAGTTAGAAGCTCTGCTGTTGTTGTTGTGCAGTGTTAGACCGATATAGGATGTACTTGTCTTCTGGCTTGCAAACGGAAACTGAAATGTTATTAAATGCAGTGTTATTTTGGGCTACATTCCTGCTTTGGTCTGGGAAACAATTTGGTTAAGTTCTAGACCGATGCAGGATGTACTTGTCTTCTGGTCTCCCAGACCAATTTGGAAGCTCTGCAGTTGTTCTTCAGGATTCAGGCATATAATACTGTTTTATGGGCATTTAACATTACAGGCTTTTTACTGACGGGATTAAAATGACAGGATTTCGAACGTGTCAGGATTTTGGTGTTAGGTTTATGTTTTCCCTGCTGTTCAGTACACATTCTCCCCTTATTAATTATAATAAGAATAAGGGTGAGCCCAACTAACCACTGTCTACTGTACAGTATTGTACTGTACAGTACCTGATGGAGGGAAATGCAGTGAATAGGAGGAGAATAACAGCTCTAAAGGATTACAATACAGTACAGTACAGGTACTATGAAAAAACAACCACTGCATTGAAAATGCTTTGTATCAACATTGCAAAGGGCCTGAGGACAGTTGAAAGAGAGTTGCATTAGAGTTGAAGGGTTGCTGGAAAACAGTTTGCAGTTGCAGAACTTAGAGTTGGCACTGCATTGTCATCACAAAAAAATGTTAGAGCAGTGAGCTAGAGGAACAGTTTAATGTGACTTGTACTGTAGATCCCTGTGGCATTAAAGGATATTAAAGGTTGTAAAAGAGCGGGGCTTTTGTGGAGTATGTGTAAGGCAGTGTATGACATACTGCAGGTGGAGAAATTGTGCTGGCTGGGTGGAGATTGAGGGTGGGACCAAATAATGATGTGTTTATTATATGTACAAATCCTGATTGTCTACTGTGTGTATAAATTTCATTTGTAACAGTAGGATAGATAACAGGATTTACACAATGGCTTCTGGCTCCACGCATGTTGCATTAATATATGGATTCCTACCTGATTTTTGGATTTGCAGTCTGAAAATTGTAAATCCTAAAACTATTTTTATAGGTTGTTAGGATTTAGGATTTCAGTTCCTAAAATCCTAAATCCTAAAAAATCCAGATCAGAATCAGCTGATTCCAAGCATTCTTATTATCTATATGTATATTAGAGGGGTGTGGCAGTGGCTTAGTAGGGTGTTTAATGTTAAACCCCTAACTTTGCACTTCAATAACTTTGGAGCCATTTGATGGACTAGCCTAAAAATTCATATTCATGGTCAGAGTGGCAAAGTCTGAGTGCATGAAAAATGTTGTGCCAGCATCTTTTGTGGTTTCCAATAGCTGGAATGCTGATTTTTATAAAAGTAAAGATTTTTTTTTCCCATTGGTTAACTTTTTTTATCTGTTTGCTGTCATGCACAGCCTAGACAGAAGAACATTTTTTTTCATGAAACTTTCAGGGTAGAAGTGGCCTAGCTAAGGTAGTTCCTTTTGAAGGTTTCACAAATGGTTCTGGAGTTCTAAGGATTTAAAGTTTGGTTTTGAATAACCCTCTGATACAAACAGTAAAAAGATACCAACCATGAAGCCTTATTTTTACATCATTTACTTGTCATAAAAAAAAAAAAAAACACCTATCATGAGAAAAAAAAATACTGACTGCGATGGCCGCCCTCTTCTTTTTTTTCCTTTGTTATTAAAAAAATTTAAAATACATAACAATTATGTATTGTATTTAAAAAAAAAACACACCTGAACGTAAGTAATCGGGGCCAGTTTGGCTAGATTCTGGTGGCAGTTTTTTAAAATATGCCCAGAAAATAGGTGTCTGGGCACCTAAAGATTTTGGGTGCCCAGTTTAGTAAGAGGAGCCATTCATCTGTGTTCTCTGAATGAGAACAGCAAGACTTTCTTGTCTTGTGAAGCTGCAGCACAAGTTGTGGTGCTTGATTCTTAAAGGTTGGTGCAAGCTATGCTAATGGCAGCTTGCGCTGACTACCAGCATGCCGGGGACCCTGTGCCCAATTCTTTATTGGATAGGGTTGTGGCGGCAAAGTCCAGCAACTTCCAGCAAAGGTGGCCATGTGCCAAAAGAGGGCACACCTGAGAGGTTTGCCGCAAGCTGCTGACATGGTTGGGAGGCACTTAGACCAATGCCAGATTCAGTCCCTGGTGGTCTAGTGGTCCCCCCATCCCCAATCTCCTTATAAATAAAAAAAAATTACACCTGATCCCCATGTAATAAATCCGCATCTTAGGTGGCTAGTGGCCTCCTTATCCCCAATCCCCTTATGAATAAATAAAAAATATCACCTGATCTCCATGTAATAAAATCCCCTCCCTCATAGTTATTGGTCCTTCCATTCCTTTTCCCCTCATACAGTAAATACATCCCATTGCTGGTAGTCTTGCAGGCCCCACCCAAGCCACAATCTGCCCATATTAGACTGGAAATATTTCCATGGTGGTCTAGCAGCTCCTCACCCTGGCAAGCAGTGCCCCACTACCCTGCTCCCCTCATCCCAATACTGAGCTGGCGGCGGACTGAGCTGTAAATCAGTGAGCATGTACTATATACAGTGCGGGCTCATTGAGAGCTCAGTTGGTGGCTGACCATGATGTTGAGAGGTGGGCTATGCTAGTTACTGGCTTGGGCTGGAGAGTGAAAAACCACAGTCGTTTCAGTTGCTGCTTTAAGCATGTAAAGCATAAAGTACAAGCGTAGTGCTACAGTTTAGGCATTCATACTGACTTTCAGCATTTCGGCAGTGCTGGTTGAGAGAGCGGACAGCAAGAAACCACAGTATCCAGAATGAGGTGAGAGTTTCATCTTTCCAGAATCAGACCTCTGAATCTAGGCAGGACAGTGTCTCAGGCACTAAAGCTGGTAAAGGGGACAAAGAAAAAGCAGTCTTTTCAGCTGCTGACTCTTTTAGGCATGTGAAATTGTAGTACAGTACAGTGGTTTAGGCATTCATGTGAGCTGAAATGCAGATGACAGGTAAATCTTTACCAGTACACTATTTGCACTGACTACTTACTAGGGCCTGATTCTAAGAGGGGCTATGCCAAAGTAAGCCGAGATACGCCAAACTCCATTGTGTATCTCGTAACTTCTGCCAAGCATTACGCTAGCCCCTATTCCAGGAGGTGCCCTGTGCCAGTACATCTGTGGGCTGCGACAATTGCAATTTGGGACACTACTTATGCTGCAACCCACTGATGCTGGCTGCAACTGTGGGTTACAACATACACAAAGCCTAATTCCAGAGGGGGGGTGTCATAACCCACAGTTGCAATTCCCAAAGCTGCAGTGGCATAGGGAATCTATGACAGCGCAGAGCTGTCATAGGTGGCATCCAATGGCTGGCACCATTGGATGGAATCACATAGTGCTGCGACAATGGTGCCATGCTGTCCCCCTGGTCCCCACATGTACACCCCCACCCCTCAAACCCCCGCGTTCATGAGGGACCCCCAGGGATCTGGTCCAGTAGCACCTCCCAGATGCCTGTGCCATCTGTCCTGGCCCCCATGCCCCCTGATTTGTGCTGCAGTGGTCCAGGGTAGGGAGGCTCTGGGGGGGCGGCCTGTCACTCACCACGAGTTGCAACATGTGGGTGGGTGGGTAATGCCTTGCATGGGCTACCACCACACACATGGCATATCTCGAATGTCACAATTGCTGGGACCCTGCTGCTTCTGGAGTGCAGCGTAGAGTCACTGGTGTAGAGGCAACCGGCATAACTCGCAACTGTGTGCTAGTTACGCTGGCCATCTTGGAATCAGTCCCTGGTTCTAGCCTCTACAATAACATAGAAACATGGAAATTGTCAGCAGATAAGGACTGCTAAGCCCATCTAATCTGACCTTAAGCCCAATACTTATTTGTGACCACTGACCCTAAGTGGTCAGTGGTTTCCCATCACTCATTCCCTCCACAAGGTTCCCTTGTGCCTATCCCAGACATGTTTAAAACCCTCCACTGTGATTGCTCCCACCACTTCTTGTGGTAGGCTATTCCATTTGTCTACCACCCTCCCTGTGAAGAAAAACTTTCTCACATTTCCCCTTAACCTGTCCTGCTCCAATTTCATATCATGTCCCCTTGTTCTTGCACTGCTTCTGCATTAGAAGATGTCTCCCCCTTGTACTGTGTTAATGTCATTGAGATATTTGAATGTTTCTATCAGGTCCCCCTATTCCCTCCTTTCCTCCAGTGAGTACATATTCAGATTCTTTAATCTGTCCTCATACATTTTGTGGTGTAAACCATTTACCATCTTGGTTGTCCTTCTCTAGACTGCTTCCACCCTGTCAATGTCTTTGCGAGGAGTGGCCTTCAGAACTGTACAGTGCCATAAAGTGGCATTACCACCTGCCGCCTTCTGCTAGTGATACCTCTGCTTGTACGTCCCTGCATGCCACTGGCCCTCCTTGCAGCCTCTGTGCTTTGCTTGGACACCATTAGGTCATCTGAAATGATGACTCCCAGATCCCTTTGTTCCTTGGTGATTGTCAACACCCCCCGCCCATCCTGTATGTTTCCCCAGGGTTCCCTCTTCCCAGGTGCATTATTTTGCACTTCTTTGCATTGAACTCCAGCTTCCATACCTTAGGCCGTTTTTCAAGCTTCCTCAGAGTAAGTCAATTAAGCAAAAAAAGTTAACAGAAGAGCAACTGCTAGCAAGATCTGAAGGCAGATAACAGCTGTGATGATGCCAATTGTTGTTTCAGTCCAACCAATTAACAAGTGCTAATGGGTTAGACTTGTAATTGTCCATTGTATCCCTGGAAACTGTCTGAAGGCAGATCAGGGCACCCAGCCCCATACCACTTGCTCCCCCCTCCAGGTCTCCTGTCCCCATACGTAGGTGGCGATATTGGGGTGCACACTCCCGGTGCTGTTTTATAGTAAACAATTGACCCTGGAGTGCCCAATCCGGTAAAGAACCACACCTAAAAAAAAAAGGTCCCTCATCATTTTTTAATAAACCTGTAAGGAAAATGAACCCTTGCCAGTCTAAGTACCCCACATCTCCACCCAGCCCACCCCAACTCCGCACTCAGCATCTATCATCCCCACACTCCATACACCCCCATTCACCTGAAAATAGACCATAATGTAGATCCACTCTCCAACTGAAGATGTGTCTTGCTGCTGGAACTGGTAAATATGATATGAAAAAATAAGGTGAGTCCGGTATAATGTATGTCAATGGGGATTGAACGTAATTCATAACTTTGTCGTTATTTAATATTTGTACACCAGATTTTCAACATGGGCTTTATGGGACCCCTCCTCATGAGCAAGAGTGGTAAAAATGTTCAAATCTGGCCTAAAATGCAATTTTGTGGTAGCTTTGCAAAATCACTTTTGGAGTGGGATTTAAATATTTTTCATCTACCAGGTTCATGAGGTGGGGATGTAAGAAGGCTATGTTTAACATTTGGGGTCAAAATATTAAAAACCAAAAAAGTTAGGGGCATACATTGACATTTTCTATGCCTGTGCATAACATTAATAATCTTTAACATTTTAACCCCAAATTTTCAAAACAACCATTTTTCACACCATATTATTAAGGTGACAGTTGTCATTGTTCAAACTCTGGCCAACATGTGTTTTCACACCTGTGGCATGGCATGGCACGGCACTTCATTTATTGCTGCTGGCAGGTCACGTGTCACATCACATGACCTACCCTTCTTTTTACTAAGTGTCCACTTTCCCATTTGCAGTTTATACACCCCAACCACTTGGGGTTGCTGCACTTTCAACTCTAGCCCCTCTCACTGCCGTCCACTCCCTACTCCTTCCTAGCAACTATTGCAATCCCTGTCCACTAGAGGTCTCTGTAAGTTCCCTCCTAATCCATTCTGCTATCTTCTTTCGTTGCTCTTTCCCATCAGCCCACCACTAGCCCCCCCTGCAAGTCTCAAACCTTGCACCCCTTACACCAAAGTCTGCAGCCTAACCACCAAGCCAATATATTCCTCTACTTTCAAGCTCTTAACCCTTCCTTCTTCTTTCTTAGAAACAAAATTTCTGTCCGCTGTCCCCAAACCCTGTACCCTTGCTATCAAAGTCAGTGGCTGTACCTCTTAACCATTGTATCTTGTGATCTTATTCTTACTTTCTAAGACTTTCATAGTCTCTTACCCACCCACAGTCTGCCAAAATATTTTACCACTTCTCTCTTGCTGCTACTGCAAGCATTGAATCCTGCATCCTCACTGTCTCAGTCAGCAGCCCCACCACTCAACCATCACATCAGTCTATTGTTTGTGATAGGTTCTAAGACTCTTAAACCCTCTAACCCTCATAGTCTGCAAAAACATTCTAGGAGTGTTACTGCAGGCTTTGAGCCCTGCTCCCTGCTGCTACTGTCTTGGGTCCTTTTCCATCACCCTGGGCAAGCCTTGAACCTGGTGCCTTGAGTACTTAAGGTAGGGGCTCTGCCACTGTACCAAGGTGGTAACTACACATAGGGATAGACCTTTCACTACCATCTTCCCGTCTATCATCCAAGTTCCCCCATCTCTCTTCACTTCAGCTCTCTCACCCTTACCAATCATGCATGCACACCTCCTGCCTACCTGCCTCTCTCTCCCCTCCTCCTCCTCCTCCTTTTGCCTTCCGCTAACCCTAATGTCCCTGTTAACCCTCAGCCTCACTACTCTACTGCTCCTACCTACCCTCCTGCCCTCCCCTCCTCCTATGCCACTGCCCTTCCCCCTCCCTCCTCCTTTACTCACCCCATATGCTCCTCTTCACCCCACCCCCATCTAGACACTACCTTTCCTCCCCCATTGCTCCCTCGGTCATCTATCACTCAAGCCTTCTCAGCCTGTGCTGCCCTACCACCCTGTGCTACGATCCCCCCTCTTCCTATCGCTCCTGGCGAAAAACTCTTCTTCTGCCACCCTCTGTCCAGAGCAGCTCTCCTCCTTCTGCTACTGACTGTTAACATACATCCCAATCCCAGTCCAGCTTGCAAAGGCTCCTCAAAGGAATCCACCAGGCTTCTTATTGCTTCCATGAACATATGTAGCCTCCTTAAAAAATTCAACTCTCTCAGTTGCTGGGTTGCAGTTCATAAACCTGACGTTATCTCAATAGTTGAAACTTGGCTGTCAGACTCTACCCCCTGACTCCCTGGTCTCACTCTCCGGCTACTCCCTCTATCGGGAGGACTGTGTTGGTAAGCGAGTTGGGGGCTGTGTCATTTATGTCAAAGACCCTCTCGTTGGACTAGCCCTCCCAGCCCCGGTCCTTGACTTCAGGGCTCAGGCCCTAACCCTAAAATTATCTCCTGATCCCTCTAGGGGTCCCATCTACCTGACTACAGCATACGAACCTCCAAAGAATCAAGCACAAGCACTAGGCCCACTAATCGATTATCTTACCTCCCTACCCCACTCCTCCGACCAAATCCTTGTGGGGGGACTTGAACATCAATTGGCTTAGCCCTTCATCCACTTCCTCCCGTGACGCTTTTACAGCCATCGACCTAACCCAACTAGTCTCCCAACCCACTAGAGTGAATCCTAGAATGGGCTCTAGCACACTCCTGGATGTGGTCCTCACAAACCGCCCTAACCGCATCTGCAATATCCAAATCCTCCCGGACTGCCTTAGCGACCACTCTCCAGTTCTCTTCTATTGGTCAACCTCCCTGCCCAAACCCACAGCACAAACTACCCTTCGGCGACATCTTAGACCTGGTGGACTGAAAGGCCTTAAGCAACTCCTAGCCCTCACAGACTGGTCCCCTATACTAAACGCCCCAGATATTGACACGGCCCTTACCTTCTTTATTCACACCTTCAACTCTGCTTGCGAAATTTTTGCACCCATTACTGCATGCTGGTCTAAAGTAAGGCATGCCCCATGGATTACCCCCACCCTGCGGCAACTTCTTAAACACAGGGACAATCTATGGCATATCAACACGGAAACGGGCTGCCCAGCTGACAGGCTGGCCTATGCTGCTGCCCGGAACAAATGTACATGGGCCACTCGCAATGCAAAGGCTGAGCACTATCAAGCCTCCCTCACTTCCTCATGGGGGAATGCTAGGACTTTCTGGGACAACATTAAGCAGCTGAATGGTGACACGCATTCCCCCCCACCTTCGCTTATCAACATTAATGGTTCGGTCTCCTCAGACCCTGTCCTTATTGCCAACCACCTAAACAATTCTTTCACAGACCTTAGCCCGGTGCTCCCTGACAATTTCTTCGCTCCCCCTCCCTCCAGATCTGTCCCTATTCTCCCACAGCCCTTGTTCTACTTGCACCGAGTCACTGCCCAGGAAGTCAGACCTTACTTACTCAAAGCCTTAAAGAGTAACACAATTGGCAATGACTCCCTTGATCCCAGTCTTCTCCGTCAGGTTCTGGATCTGGTTCTCTCACCAATCACCAGCCTCTTTAACAAATCCCTCTGCCTAGGGCAATTCCCCTCTGCCTGGAAGATAGCTACTGTCACTCCAATACACAAGGGTGGTGATAGGACCCTCCCTAGCAATTATCGACCTATCTCAATCCTCTCTCCTCTCTCTAAGGCCTTAGAAAAATTGTGGCCACCAAAATCTCTGAATACCTCGATAAATATAGCATCCTCTGCCCAGAACAACATGGTTTCAGAGCAGGCCACAGCACCAATACTGCCCTCCTGGAGTTCTCTAACTTTCTTCACACCTTACTGGACTCTGGCTCCCTAGCAGGTGCAGTGTTCATTGACTTATCAAAAGCCTTTGATACTGTCTCCCACCCTCCTGCTAGCTACCCTTAGTCACTTAGGCTTTGACACTGGGCCTGTTTCCTGGTGCTCCAGCTACTTGTCAGCCCACTCACAATGTGTGAAAATCAACGGGAAACTTTTCAGCACCTGCCCTATCTGCTCCGGAGTCCCTCAGGGCTCTATTCTTGGGCCCTTGCTCTTTACCCTTTTTCTCAACTCCCTGCCCAGTGTATGCACTGGAAAAATCCTTCTTTATGCAGATAATGCTGTACTCTTTGCCTCCGACCGTAATCCCATCTCACTTTAGGATTCTCTGCAGGAATCCTACAATGATGCAGAAGCCTGGTTTACTGAGCACAGGCTCGTAATTAATCTAAAGAAACCAAACCATGCTCTTGCCCACCCCAAAATAAATCCAGTAACTATCCTCTCGCAGTCCACTCCACCTCTAAACTCCCTATTGAGCTAGTTCACTCTTATAAATACCTAGGTATAACCTTTGACCCTGCCCTCTCTTTTCATGCCCACATCTCTGCCCTTGCCTCAGCCTCTAATTCTCGGCTGGGTATCCTCTATCGTCACAAAAACTGCCTCGCTACGGATGCCCTCCGACTTGCAATCACATCCTCTGTTCTATCTCTGGTAGACTATGGCCTACCTGTGTATGGTGCAGCAGACCAGACTGCCCTGAACAAGATCTGCCTTACCTTAAACAAGGCCTGCAGGCTCATAACTGGGGCTCCTAGTCTAACCCACACTTGCCATCTTTACACCATGGCTAATCTACTCAACCTAGATAAGCGCCTCAAATACCAAACCTGCCTCCTAACAAAAATCTCCCTTGGGCTATCCCCACGGGTCTGTCAACCACTACCCACCGTATAACCTACAGTGATACCGCATATCCCGCAAAACTGCACTGGTTATACCAAGGGCGAGAACCTCGCAAGATCAAAGGGCTTACCCGTACAGAACTCCCTGTTGGTATAACGCCCTCCCTGCCGGAGTCACTGATGCCACCTCGTTATCGTACTTCAAAACTAGTCTTAGAAATTACCTGCGCTCAACACGCAGCTGTACCTGCCTCTAAGCCTACTCCTATCCTCCCAGACAAGGCTCACTGAGCCGCTCTCTGACCTTCTGTCCAGCTCTACCTTAACTTGCTACTATCTTCCCCACACTCCTCTTCTGATACCTCCCACCCAGCCTTACCTTTATTCTGCCCACTGAATCAATCTCCATGTAACTACTGTATATTGTCTACTCTGTGAAGTGCACATGTAAGCCTGTTTGTATACTGTGTTTGACAAGTGCCTGCATTTTCTGGCTTCTTCCTAATTGTTCTCAGATGTTTTTGTCTGCTTGGTTGTTTGTTTTCCTGCACTGTTTTGTCCTCACTGTGACGAGGTACCTTTGTAAATGAGCCTCTGGCTCAAAGGTTGTTAAACTGATGTTCCAATAAATAAATAAAAAAATAAATAAAATCATATTTTGGGCAAGAGTTAAAAATTTAAGGATACCTGAAAGACTTATGGTCACAACATGGTAAAATGAGCAAGTTATGAGTGAACATTAAAACATTTCAACATTCACTCATAACTTTCTTAATTTTCAATATTTTGACTCCAGACTTTCAACATAGCCATTTTTTCACACCACCGGATAAATATGATAGGTGTACTTTTAAAAATCTTGGATGAGACGTGTTTTTGCACTTGTGCTGTAAAATGATGCTTTGACTAATATACTGTAAATGACACATCATGTTTATGTGGGGAGTCACTAAATGACTCTTCAAAATTTGGGGTGAAAGTTAAAAAAAAAAAAACTTTTTGTGGCGTGCCACCCTTGACTCAATGGGTAGTGCATTTTGATCCTGTGCCAGTCAGGTGAGTTCAGGGGCAAGTTCAGTGATTCAGTGGTCTCCAGTGATACAAGTGAGTCAAAGTGAGCAACTCAGTTTGAGCACCCGTAATTAGAGCAACTATGGAAGGAAAGTAACTATGGAAATGGTGAGGGTAGAAGGGGCAAAATGGCAGCTGCAGGATACAGCGCTAGTAGGAGAGATGTCACAGGAAGCAGGATATGGGAGGTAGTTTGGGGAGACAGTGCCGAGCTGGCCCTGTAGGATTGCGGATGCCTCTGGTGTGGAAGGACCTGGGTTGCTGCACTACTGTTCTTGGGTGGTGTATGGCATGGGACTAATGTTTTTTTTTTATGTTACAGTGCATCTTTTTCACTGTTATATTTCTGCACCTCCTTCGCCCTGCTCCTATGTCGTCCAGGTGGTCCACTATTTGTATCCTCCCCCCCAAATCACCCCCTCCCAAGTTGGCTCCTTACCCAAGAATCAGACCTCCCTCTTGGAGTTAATTATTTTGAGAAGGGGGTGCAGGGGGCATAGCCCCGGCATAGAAGGTACAGTACTGTGTGGTGCTATGGGTGCTGATGTTGTATTCGGCATGGTGCATGGTCTCCGTTTCTGTTCTTGGTGTTGTGCACTTGCTGATATGTGCAGTGCTATTCTGTCTTCACTTTTATGACATGGAACCGATCCAGCTGGGTGACGCAAGGGTGGGGAGATGGTACTGTTATACGACACTCCTCCAACCAGGGAAGGAAAGGTGCAGGATTGCCCACATGGGCTGAGGCATCATACAATGAAGATGACTCTTCTCTTGGCATAGGGACCTGCACCTCTGCACTTATGGGTGGCAGAGAGCCCTGTGCATTGACTAAAATAAGGACTCTTTACCCTATACATCTGTATCTACAGCCACATGAAAGTGTAGGGCCCAGAGGGCCCTGCACTTCTGCAGCCCAGCAGACAGCCCCATGAATTCTTGACATACGTTGCTATAAAGAAGTACAGGGTCCACAGGGTCCTGCACTTCCATAGGTGGACTAAGTTTAGACATTGTTTTTTTTTGTAACATTTTCTTTTTGTAACATCTATGTTGGTCCAATAAAAGGTATCAAACCATTTGCTTCTGGATCTGTTCTTACAAGGACCAATATGGCAACTAATCTCTTTTAAACTAATGCATTTAGACTTACAATTTAACCACAGTAGTACCCTCCCATACAGGTATTTCCTGGGCTTAATGACCTTGCTGAGGTTAACAGCCCATAGCTTTTCGCTAGACTATCAATACCCTTCTGCCAAGCATTAAGCACTGAAAATGCCTTCCTTTCCAGCTACTATTGCTTAATTGCAGTGACACAGGGAAAGTGGAATGCAGCCAGGCTGAGAGGCAGATACTGTACATGCACTGGCATGTAAATGAGCTGTTGAACTATGCTCAACAGTTCAACAGGTCTTACATCCCCAGCCACATGTCACAGTGCACCCTGACCATTTTAGTTCTTGTGCAAGCAGGCTTGTAAACTGGAATGAATATTCCAGAGAGGGAAGGAGTTAGAGAGTGCATAACATAACTAGAGTTACATATAGAATAATGCATGGAGAAGTGTGGTGTATGAGGATTTTATGCACCCCCGAGGTGTGTGATACCCCATAAACTCCCGAGGGGTTTATATGGGCATCACACACATAAGGGGGTGCATAAAATCCCCATAGAACAACACTTCTTCATGTTTTATTTTTTATATTTACCAGTTTTTGGTGTTTTTTGGTTTACATTGTTTTTTTTGCCACTTTGCGAGGGTAACTGTTACCACCGCTGACAAGCTTGTCTCACGCTGAGTGAGTGATTGTGCAGCACTTGTGAATGTCCAGTGCGCGAGGACTGCTTGTTCAGCATTTCTTCTGGTGATGCTGCAGTACTGTTCTGCCTGTGGTTTACAGAGCTCCATAAACCACATATGTGGTTTACGGAGCTGTTGGGCAGTCGCTGGCAGTGGTTTATAACCACTAACCAGTAAATATCACATTTTAAGAACCCCAAAGTGGGACATTTCTTACTGAAACACGGGCATCTGGTGCCTTGCTGCAGTGGTGTGTATGGCGACTGAGGGGTGATGCTGGCCTGACAGTGGGTGTGTCCCAGGGATCCTCCACTGGTGTGAGTGGGGGCCATGGTCACTGTCTGGGGAATGTGTGGTGTGCCCTGTGCACTGTTTGCCTGTGTGCAGCAGGCTCTGGTGCATGTGCTATGTCCCTGTTGCCCCTGGCAGTGTGTGCCAGGTCCTTGAGGCTGTGCCCCTTACATGTCTGTGGTTCACACGTCATGCCAACCCCACCACTGCATGCATGGCTGCTGACGTGACATTGGTGGCAGTCCATGGCAGCAACCCTCCAGGTACAGCGCCCTGGCATTTGCACGTCTTCCTCTGGTGACACTGTGGGTGGTGCTGTTGTTGTCCCCCTCCATGCTGTCTATAGTGTCTGGAGTGGTGCCTGTGGTCTGGTGACTGTCACATGGGCTCCATCTGCATGCTGGCAGTGGCCTGGTTTGTGGTGCGCACACCACATGGCTGGCTCACCAGCACCATGGTGGTGTGCAGGCCGTGTGTACATGGCACCACTGGACTTGCGACAGCAGCATCTGTTGCCCCACTATGTGTGGCTATTTGACGGGGTACCCTCGGGACTGGGGGGTTTGCTTGTGCCCTATGTTGCCTCCTGTGTGGTGCATGCCTCCATGCACTACAGTATGCTGCTGTTCTGTCTGGTGGGGCCAGTGCTGGGACAGGGTGTGTGCATGGGTGGGTGTGTGGGATGCCGTCCTGCTGGTGGTGGCATCCGGGTTGGGCCTTGTCACATGCAGGGTCCCTCGGGTACTGATGCCAGGTCGACCTCCTTGCTGTGCCACTGTGGGGGCCATGCAGGGTGGCCTTGAGTATGCTGTGGTGGCTTCAGTGGCTGGTGTCACCTGCTGCAAGGAGGGTCATGGTGGGGCTGTCGTGCATGGCACCATGGGGCACTAGGTTGCATTGTCACGATGGTGGTGGTGGCATACCTTTGGTGCTATGCACTGTTTGGTTGTGCTTCTGGGGGTGGTCAGCATTGGTGTGGTGCCATGGCATGGAAGGGTCCAGGCCCTTCTTGTGTTGTGGTCACTGTTTGCCGGGGGACAGTGCTGGGGCACCTCACCCTGCGGGTGTGGACTGCTGGCCCACATCTGCTGTTGGATCAGTGCTGGGGTACATGAGCTGGTGGTCCGTTCAGCTCACCTCTAGTTGTGCTGCTCATGGAGGCCTTGCTCTGGGTGGAGGGTTGGTCTGTCTGGCCTGCTGCATGCTCCTCCACGCATGGCACATCCATGCCTAGTGCACTGCTGCTTCCTGTCCTTGAGCATCTCTGGGTGTGCTACTGTGCATCAGCCCTGCTCCACTGCGCATCCCTAGTTGTGCCATGGCGCATCAGGCGTGATATTCAGCTGCACTGCGCAAGCGCACCTTGGCCTGTGCTTGGTTTGAATATCACACCCGTTGCACAATGGCACACTGCTCTTGCGCCTGCCCCACTATTGTGCATCTTTTTAGCGCAGTCTGAATATCCCACCCAATATGTTTCTACATGTTCTGTGCAAATGCCTTTTCCTGAACATTTATGCAAGAATTCAGTATTCAGCAGCCAGATATTCAGGTATTCTGTATTTGGGCATTTGTTACATGGATTTTTTAGTAAAAATTTAAAAAAGATTACTCCACCACCCATGCTGAGGTCCCAGTGTCCCCCCTTCCTTTCCCAGTCAAAACTTGGTACCAGTAATGAAACCTTCATACCCCACCTTCTGTCAGCATCCAGATCCCCTATACCCACAATTTTTTGTCTTATAATCCCGTGTGGGTGAATAGCACAACCCACTCACCTCCATCGCCACCCACCACATCCATAAATGAAAACAGCTTCTTTGAGCTAAACAAATTAACTCACTAATGTTTTCCCATCCTCCACCCTTTCCATACTCTACCGGTCCCAGCACCCAATTTAGTTGTCTGAAGACAACTGCCACAAGTCACTCTCCCCCACCACTAGACACCTTCAGAATGAATGAAAAGGCACATGTGCCTGATCTCTCTAGTTGCACAACCTGCAGATCAGTTTGTTTACTAATGATAATAGCTTTACTCAAAGATGACATACTGTTCTCTAACAATGAATTTCCTGAAGGAGCAGCCACTGGATGAAAACAAATACTGTCAGTGTTCTAGAACTGTTATGGAAACACTTCCAGTGGTGCAATGCCAACCCTCTCAATGACAGGAGAAAAAGAACTAAATTAGTTCTGGGCCACCAGTTATATAGGAGACACTTTGTGCCACCAATGTGCACATAGACACGCTGACATGGGTAGCCCAGTCTTGCAAAGACTTCCTGTGGTGCACTGATGCTGACAGCTTACAGTTCATTTTGTTAAAGCTCTATGGAAATACCCTTAAAAAATACATCGAAACATAGAAATCAATGGCAGAAAATGTCTCTGTGGCCCATACAAACTGCCCAGCCCTACATAAGGTTGGATGTGATGTATGTTTTGAGAACGGGCAGTTTTGCTCACATGCCTTTCCAGTATAATCAATAAAAATGAAATTAAATGTGATGGCCCTAGTGGCCATTTACTCCTTCACCCCTCCCAACTCCTCCTACCTAATTTATCAGTTCCATATGTCTCTCCACCCTTTATTTGAATCCCCCCACTGATGCAGCACAGAGAACTTCCCTTTCAATTTGTTACACCTATATATCACGTTCCATAAAAAAAAATACCTGATGTCATTCTCATTCATTTGTTGAGTTAGTTAGTTATTTTATTTAGTAATTTATGTTGACCAGGAAAGTAGAGCTAGCAAATACTGCTTATTTTCAGCATTGTCGGGGGGGGGGGGGGAATGATACAACAGACCAACTGAAGTTAGTGGTAGATTGGTGAATTACGTTATCGTGTCTCACCCTACCAGCTTCATTGAAATCCCACTCATGCCTGCTTCCACTCAGTCTGAGCAAGTCTCTGCTCTTCACCTCATTTATTCTATGATGGTACTGTACCTGTACACCTAAATCATATTCCCCCTTTCTCTTGTCCCCTCCAGGGTGTACATTTTGAGGTCTTTAAACCTCTTCAGAAAGGACTTCTCTTGTTCCTGGATCATTTTGGTTAAACTATGGCACCCTAGAAAAGGGAAACGGAACTGCTATTCACACTGGAGTGATCTACAGATCTCCAGCACAGGGGGAGGACATGGACAGAGTTCTGGCAGAAGCCATCCAAAAGATGGCTAATAAAGGGGAGGTGCTGCTGGTGGGGGACTTCAATATGCCTGATGTAGAATGGAGCAGCTTCAGGTAGGAGCAGAGACATCCTGGAGTCCCTGCAGGGGGCGTTCCTTGGGCAACTAGTAGAGGAGCACACTTATGAGGGAGTAATATTGGACCTTTTGCTCACCAACGGGAACAGTATTGCAGATGTCAAGGTGGGTGACCACCTTGGGAGCAGTGATAACCATACGGTGTGGTTCGATATAAGAAATGTGTCATAAGTGAACCACAAAATTAGTGAGGGTCCTGGATTTCAGGGGGGCCAATTATACAATGATGTGCAAATGCCTCAGGGATGCCTTGCCAGGATGGGAGGACTTGGGAGGAGTGGAGGAAGAGTGGGCAAAGCTAAAAGGGGCCATATTGAAGGTAACAAACCTCTGCATCAGGCAGGTAAGCAAAAAGAAAAGGAGATAACTATAATTCTCAAAAGAGTTTACTGGGAAGCAAAGGACAAAAAAAGCTAGCATACAGGAGTTATGAAAGGGGACAAGACATTTTTCAGGTATGTTAGCGAATGGAGAAAGACCAGGGAAGAGATTGTAAGCCTAAGTAGGGAAGCGGGGATTGTGTTGAAGGGGACGAAGGAAAATCAGACATCTTGAGCAACTATTTTAGTTCAGTTTTCACAAATGAAAGGGAGAGTGAGGGACAGCAGAGCTGCATCAGGGGCATCAAAGGAAGGGGCTTGGACACTTGTCTATTTACAGAGGAGAGAGCTCTGCAAGAACTTGCAAATCTTAAGGTGGACAAGACAATGGGGCCAGACAGGATACATCCAAGGTTTTTGAGAGCGCACACACAGGTGCTGCTGATTGCACCTCTGACAGTACTGTTCAACAATTCACTGGAAACAGGAGTGGTCCCCGAGGACTGGGCGAGGGCAGATATAGTACCACTTCACAAATGTGGGAGCAGGGAGGAAGCTGGCAATTACAGGCCAGTCAGCATAACTTTGGTGGTGGGGAAATTAATGGAATCACTACTGAAGGAAAGAATTGTGGAATATCTTGAATCCACAGGCTTACAAGATCTGAGGCAGCACAGATTCACTAGGGGGAGGTCATGTCAAACAAATGTTATAGATTTCTTTAACTGGGTAACCATGGAAGTAGATCAGCATGGAGTGGTGGATGTGGCATATCTAGATTTCAGTAGGGCCTTTGACAATGTTCCACATAAGAGACTCATAAAGAAGCTGGGCAGCCTTGGAGTAGGACTAAAAGTGGTAAACTGGGTAAGAAATTAGTTGGAGGATAGGTGACAGAGGGTGGTGGTAAACAGAGTTCACTCCGAGGAAGGGAGGGTGACTAGACTAGCAAGGTGCCGCAAGGATCAGTACTGGAACCAGTCCTCTTTAATATCTTTATAAGCAACATTGCAGGTGGACTAGAAAAGAAGGTATGTCTTTTTTTCAGATGACACAAAATCTGCAATAGAAGTGATGCTCGGGGTGGGTGTGTGTGGAAAAACATGAACAGAAATGTTGGTAACCTTAAGGAGTGGTCTAGAAAGTGGCAACTAAGTTTCAATGCAACAAAATGCAAAATCATACACTTGGGGTGAAGAAACTCAGGGATGAGAACAAAATGGGGGGAGTGGTACTGGCAACCACCAAACAGGAAAGAGACCTGGGTGTTATCATATCTGATGATATATAGGTGGCAAAAGAGTGTGACAAGGCAGTGGGGACAGCCAGTGGGCTGCTAGGGTGCAAAGGTAGGGGAATCACCAGCAGAAAGAAGAGGTGGTGATACTTCTGTATCAGTCTCTAGTGAGACTCCACCTAGAGTGCTGTGTCCAGTTCTGGAGTCCTCATCTCTAAAAGGACATAGACAGAGTTGAGGCAGTCCAGAGGAGGGCAACTAAAATGGTGCTGGATTTGCATTAAAAACCCTATGAGTAGAGAATTAAGGACCTCAATATGTACGGACTGGAGGAAAGAAGGGAGAGTGTTGATATGATAGAGACTTTCAAATACCTCAAGGTTATAAACAATATTCATGAGGGAAGCCTTTTTCAGAGAAAAGGATGTACAAGAACAAGGGGTCATGCAATGAAGCTGGAAAGAGGTAGAATCAGGGGGTAAATGTAAGGAAACACTTCTTCACCAAAAGGATGGTGGGTGCCTGGAACAGCCTCCCTGAGGAGGCGGTAGGAGCAACATCTGTAATGGGATTTAAGAAGGAATGGGATAGGTATAGGGAAACTTAGAAGTGTGTGTATGTGGGGAGGAAAGCCAGAGATCAAGAAGCTCTACGGTGTCACAGTAGGTAGGGAACATGAGCAGACAATGTGGGTTAAGCCATCTTTATCTGCCGTCAAATTCGATGTTTCTATGTTTTGTATTTTTTGTAGCCAAAGTTCTCAAAAGCTCATTTTGAATGGCCTTGCATGCATATATTTTCACGAAGAAGAAAGGATCCTGAAAGAACTCCTAAAACTGAAGGTGGACAAAGCAATGGGGCCTGATGGAATTCACCCCAGATTTCTAAAAGAATTAAGCAGAGAACTAGTGACACCACTGACTACCCTTTTTAACAAATCATGGGAGGATGGTGTGGTATCCGAGGACTGGAGGAAGGCAGATGTGATTCCCCTTCACAAAAGTGGGACCAAGACAGAGGCAGGAAACTACAGACCTGTCAGTCTAACCTCTGTGGTAAGGAAAGTGATGGAATCACTTTCTGAAGGAAAGAATTGTTGAGTACTTAGAGGCCAGTGGGCACAGGACCCAAGGCAGCATGGCTTCACAGCGGAAAGGTCATGTCAGACTAATCTAATAGATTTCTTTGACTGGGTGACCAAAGTAGTAGACCAGGGAGGGGCTGTGGACATGTCCTACCTAGACTTTAGCAAGGTGTTTGACACAGTCCAACACAAAAAATTAATAGTCAAATTAACCAGCCTGGGAGTGGGTCCCAGGGTGGTAGCCTGCGTAGTCTTTATAAGTGACATTTCAGAGGGACTGGAAGGAAAAGTATGCCTCCTTTGCAGATGACACAAAAATCTGCAATGGGGTTGATACACAAGGAGGAGTGGAAAGGATGAGAAGGGGACTTGGCAAGGTTGAAGGAACGGTCAGAAGTATGGTAGCTTGAATTCAGTGCAAAGAAGTGCAAAATAATGCATCTGGGAAACAAACACCAAGGGGAAGATTACACAACGGGGGGAGAGGTAGTTACAACAACAAAAATGGAAAGAGACCTGGGGATAATCATATCAGATGACCTTAAGGTTGGCAAACAATGCGAGAAGGCAGTAGGGAGGGCTGGGGGGATACTGGAATGTATAGGGAGAGGCATCACCAACAGAAAACAGGAAGTTGTTATCCCCTTGTACAGACAGTTGGTAAGACCCTATCCGGAGTACTGCACCCAATTCTGGAGACCCCATCTCCGCAAGGACATAGACAGAATGGAGGCAGTTCAGAGGAGGGCAACTAAAATGGTGCAGTGTCTGCAAGAGAAGCCATATGAGGAGAGACTAAAGGAGCTTAATATGTATACCCTTGAGGAAAGGAGGGAGAGGGGGACATGATAGAAACGTTTAAGTACCTCAGTGGAATCAACAAAGTCCAAGAGGGTAGCATCTTTCGGAAAAAAAGATGTGCAAGAACAAGGGGACACAATTTGAAGACGGGGGGGGGTGGCTCAAGGGCAAAGTGAGGAAGTATTTTTTCACAGAGAGGGTGGTGGACACATGGAACAGCCTTCCTGAGGATATTGTGGGGGAATTCAAGAATGCATGGGACAGACATAAGGCAATTTTTGTGGGGGGTAGGAAGAAATAGGCTGTTGGTTAAATAGGATCTGCAACATATCCTCTAGGTAGGGAAATGGGCAGACTAGGTGGGCCAAGCGGTCCTTATCTGCCATCAAAGTCTATGTTTCTATTTAACATAAGAGAGCGAGGAATAAAATATACATGGTGGGGGGAAGGTACATAGAAACATAGAAACATAGAATTTGATGGCAGATAAGGACCGCTTGGCCCACCCAGTCTGCCCATTTCCCTCTACTGGATAAGCTGCAGATCCTAGTTAACCAGCAGCCTACTTCTTCCTACCCCCACCCCCCAGAACTGCCTTATGACTATCCCATGCATGCTTGAATTCCACCACTGATTTTGACTCCACAACCTCCTCCGGAAGGCCTGCTCCATGCATCCACAACCTCTCTGTGAAAAATACTTCCTTAAATTACCTCTGAGCCACCTCCATCTTCAAATTGTGCCCTTTTGTTCTTGCACACCTCTTTTTTGAAAGATGCTACCCTCTTGGACTTTGTTGATTCCCTTGAGGTACTTAAGTTTCTATCATGTCCCCTCTCCTTCTTTCTCGAGGCTATACATATTAAGCTCCTAAGTCTCTCTTCATGTTTTCCAGTGCAGACCCTACATCATTTTAGTTGCCCTCCTGGACAGCTTCCATCTTGTCTATGTCTTTACGGAGACTGGTCTCCAGAACTGCACACAGTACTCCAGATGGGGTCTCACCAGCTGTTTGTACAGAGGGATAATAACTTCCTGGTTTCTACTGGTGATGCCTCTCTTATGCATCCCAGTATCCCCCAGCCCTCCTTGCTGCCCTTCACATTGCTTGCCCGCCTTTAGGTCATCTGATATGACTACCCCAGGTCCCTTTCCATTTTGTTGTTGTTAGTATCTCACCCCCCATTGTGTACTCTTCCCCTGGGTTTTTGTTTCCCAGGTGCATTACCTTGCACTTCTTAGCACTGAATCTAAGCTGCCATACATTTGACCATTCCTCTAACTTTGCCAAGTCCCTTCTCATCCTTTCCACCCCACCCTGTGCATCAACTCTGTTGCAGATCTTAGTGTCATCTGCAAAGAGACATACTTTTCCTTCCAGTCCTTCTGCAATGTCGCTTATAAAGACATTGAAGAGGACCGGTCCTAATACTGAACCCTGCGGTACCCCACTAGTAACCTCCTTTCTTCTGAGTGGACTCCATTTACTATTACTCTCTGTGTCCTATTCTCCAGCCAATTCTTTACCCAGGCTGTCATCTTGGGACCCACTCCCAGGCTGGCTAACTTGTATATTAATCTTTGTGTGGACTGTGTCAAATGCCTTGCTAAAGTCTAGGTAGGCCATGTCCACAGCCCCTCCCTGATCTACTACTTTGGTCACCCAGTCAAAGAAATCTATCAGATCTGTCTGGCATGACCTTCCCGCTGTGAATCCATGCTGCCTAGGGTCCTGTGCCCTCTGGCCTCTAGATACTCACAATTCTTTCCTTTAGAAGTGATTCCATCATTTTCCCTATCACTGAGGTTAAACTAACAGGTCTATAGTTTCCTGCTTCTGCCTTGCTCCCACTTTTGTGAAGGGGAATCACATCTGCCTCCTCCAGTCCTCGGTACCACCCCATCCTCCCATGATTTGTTAAAAGGGTAGTCAGTGGTGTCACTAGTTCTACCCTTAGTTCTTTTAGAATTCTGGGATGAATCCCATCAGGCCCCATTGCTTTGTCCACCTTCAGTTTTAAGAGTTCTTTCAGAACCCTTTCTTCTGTAAATGGGCTGGTATCAACTTCTGTATCCAGAGTGTTACTACTGTTTGTTTTATGTACCTCCCCCTCTTCCTTTGTAAATACTGAGCAAAAATATTTGTTTAGTATCTCTGCCTTTTCACAGTCTCCCTCTGCCCACCCTCCTCCCTTTATTAAGCCTCACTATCCCTCCTTGGTCTTCCTTCGCTCCTGATGTACCTATAAAAGGTTTTATCCCCTCTTAACTGAGTTGGCTATCTTTTCCTCGGTTTGGGCCTTTGCTGTTCTGACTGCCTTCCCAGCCTCCTTTTGCTTTAACTGATACAGTTCTCTGTCCTGCTCCTTCTGCGATTCCTTGTACTTCCTGAATGCTTTCTTTTTCTTTGAACCTTCACTGCCACTTCCTTTGAGAACCATAGTGGTTTCTTACATCGTCTTGTTTTGTTTATTTGCTTCACACAAAGGCTCGTTACCTCTGTGATGGCAGTTTTTATTATTCCCCATTGTTCTTCCACCCCTCCTTCCTGCCCATTTGCTAGTGCATTCCTTAGGCACTCACCCATTTTGGCAAAGTCAGCCCTCCTAAAGTCCAGTACTTTTGTCTTTGTATGGCTTGACTCTATTGCTGTGTTTATTGTGAACCATACTGTTCGATGGTCGCTAGTTCCCAGATGGCTACCCACTTCTACATCTGTAATCCTCTCACCATCTCCATTTGACAGAATCAAGTCTAATATTGCTCCCTCTCGAGTGGGCTCCAGTACTAGTTGTCTAAGGCATGCCCCCTTTAGGGCATCTAGAATAACTGCACTCTTCGAAGTGGCAGCTGCAACTGCACTCCAGTTAACATCTGGCATATTCAGATCACTCATTAGCAATATCTCCCCTTTTTCTGCCATTCTAAGTATACTTTCTATCATTTCCCTGTCCATTTCCTCCCCCTGAGAAGGGGGTCTGTATAACCCCTGCGTATTGTGGTGCCATTGCCTGTCTCCAAATTTACCCACAGTGCTTCTTCTCCTGTGTACCTTTTGTTCTGTTGCTTTTATTCCTTCCCTTATGTAAAGAACTACTCCTCCTCTTTACCTCCCTGTCCCTCCTGTAGACAGTGTATCCTGGTATGTTTATGTCCCAGTCATGGTTTGTGTGTACCATGTTTCTGTGACTGCCACGATATCCAGATGTTCTCCTCCATCAAGGCCACTAATTCAGGAAGCTTGTTACCCAGACTACGGGCATTAGTACTCATTGCTCTCCATTTTTTGATGGCTTTACCTTCCAGTGCAGCATCCCCCACTGACCGGTCTACCTCTGTGTTTTTCTCATTTAGTACTCTGTTTTGTAGGGAGAGGCTGGGATTTTCCTGCTGCTTGTCAGTGCCTCCCCCTTTGACTAGTTTAAAAGCTTGCCAATGAAGCATTTAAACCGATTGCTCAAAAGACTTGTTCCCTTTCTGGACAGATGCAGACCATCCTGCCAGTATAGGCTGGTGTCCCTCCAGGTGGAACCCCAGTCCCCAATGAAGCCAAACCCTGTGCTCCGCACCATTTTTCAACCATTTATTAAACTGCATGGTGCCAATTACCCTCGCCTCCCCCATGCTTTGACAGGTAGCACCTCTGAGAAGGATACTGTGTGTGCTACTGTCTTAGGTCCCTCCCAACTCTGCAATGTCCTCCTGTACTGCTCTAATCTCATGATGAGCCAAGTCATTTGTCCCTAGGTGGACAATTACGTCCAGCTCGGAATCCCTTGCAGCTGTTCTCATGATCCTGAGGATGCGCTTCCTGTCCCTCCAAGCCATGGCACCAGGCAGGCACCTTACTTCAGTTTTCCCATCTCCCCCCAGTTCTATACCCCTAATAATTGAGTCCCCCACCAGGAGCTGCTTCCTTTCCCTTTGGTGTCCTCTGCCTCCTTTCTGTGGGCCTCCCTTGTGACAGTTATCATCAGTCTTCTCTGCGGGTACACCCATGGGGAGCTATGCTCCCCAGAATGGTGTATGGATTGTGGATGGAACAACTGACTGGTGTGCCTCTGTTCCACCCTCCTCACCCTCCCTGAGCCCACTGTGGTCCAACTGCTGTGCTTTCTTCGCAACCTCTGAGGTAGTGGTGGTGGCCCTAGTGCTCCCTGGATGGGGAGGTTCCTTTCTACTGTCCAGTGTGGCCTGGGGAAGGTTTCTTTACTACTGTCCAGTGCGGCCTGAAGGCAGGCACTTCCTCCCTCAGGGCAGATAGTTGTCTGCAAATAGGGCAGAATCTCAGCCTCCAGAAAGACTCCCGAAGACTGCTGCCCCACAGTCATTACATTGCACTACTCCCCACATGTTTATCTAGTTTTTTATTTTTTGTATTGTGTGTGTGGGCGTGCTGTGATTTGATTATATAGAAATATATATATATTATACAACGTGTATGCTTATATTATCAGTGCAGTGTGCTAGAGAGGATATGACAGTGAAATGCACCTTGCACTGAGGAAATGATGTCAGAACCTCAGGTATAAAGGAACTATTTCCAGGGGTGGGTGGGGTGAGGGTGGGAAGGTTGGGCCTAAACTGTGTCCTCACAAAACAATCGACTAAAAGCTCTCACCCACGCTGCGATGACAGCCTTCCTGTCAGCAAGATACCCTACACAACAATTTGACAGAGAAAGTACCCTGCTAATCAAACAGAGAAAAATCCAGACATCCAAGTCAGACACAGGTAAACCTCCAGCCCCAAAACAGCCCTGGTGGTTTGTTAGCCAGAAAGGAAAATCAAATATGCAGTTATTTCAGCCCTTCTGAGGATGCTGACAAGATAAGCAGTTTTAAAACCCCTTTCTGAATTAAAAACTAAAACAAATACCAAGCTCTGCCACTTTAAAAGTGAGGAAAACTTCTCTCAGATGTAAGCAAGAGAGAGAGAGAGTTTAGTTACAGATAATTCGTCCAAAATAGTATATTCCACGCAGCTTCTCAGTTGTTTCCAAGCACTCCTGTACACAACTTGGAAGAAGATGGACTTCTGGCTCACACAGGAGCACACCACTAGTTTATAGTAATTGAATAATGCTGACAAATGGTCTAGCTAGACAAATGGCTATGATGCTGAGCTCTGACTTGTGAAGACAATTACCCCCACCTCAGGCTATGTTTGGCATCCAGTTACAACCTGCAGCTTTTGCTATTTTGAATCACACAACCCCACCAAAAACTGCAAAATATATTGATGCAGATTTTCACAGAATTCTAGTGATCAGTCCAGTTAGCCACAAAGGAAAATCAAATATGCAGAAGATAAGCAGTTTTAAAAAAACCCTTTCTGAATTAAAAACTAAAACAAATACCAAGCTTTGCCACTTTAAAAGTGAGGAAAACTTCTCTCAGATGTAAGCAAGAGAGAGAGAGTTTAGTTGCAGATAATTCGTCCAAAATAGTATATTCCACGTAGCTTCTCAGTTGTTCCCAAGCACTCCTGTACACAACTTAGAAGAAGATGGACTTACAATCAAAGTGTGCACATAGTTACTATGGTACCGGGTTAAAATGTCACAGACAATACAGTACAGGTAAAACAGTGAAGTGAAACATAGAAACATAGAATTTGACGGCAGATAAGGACCGCTTGGCCCACCCAGTCTGCCTATTTCCCTACCTACTGGATAAGCTGCAGATCCTAGTTAACTAGCAGCCTACTTCTTCTTACCCCAACCCCCCAGAATTGCCTTATGACTGTCCCATGCATGCTTGAATTCCACCACTGATTTTGACTCCACAACCTCCTCCAGAAGGCCGTTCCATGCATCCACAACCCTCTCTGTGAAAAAATACTTCCTTAAATTACCTCTGAGCCGCCCCCCCTCTATCTTCAAATTGTGCCCTCTTGTTCTTGCTAAACAGCTAAAGGCAAAATAGCTACAAGGATACTACAGCGAATGGTCAAAACAGCTATTCCTGTAGCTATATTGCTTTCAGACAAACAGGTTAAGGTGGGCGCTTGGTAGGGTGTTGCCAAACAGCTTGCATGGCTCACAGGTTAGAATTACATGCAGGGACAGCAGTGAATTACTAATGTTCTGGGGTTTGATTTCCTGTCCTGGAACATTTACCATATTTACATTTTTTTCATCTCCCTGGGACATCTTCTTTTTCCCATTCCCCTCCTCAACAATCTCCCCTAGATTTCTCCCCATCCCCAAATAGCCCCCCTCCCTGTAGTTAGTTATAATAAAGTGGGGGGATTAGGGGGACGCTGACCCTAGTAATTGGGGGGTGGGGGTCAGAGTCCTCCATAAAATCAAAATGTGTTTGTTGACTTCAGCAAAGCAGCACTCTGCTGTTTTTGTTGAGCGCTATCTTTGCTGTTGGTATTTTGGCTCACAGTTTTTGACTGTGCTGTTATTGCCTGTGACATTATGGCCCTGTGCCGGTTACTACAGCAACTGTATAGTACAATTGTAACCCCTAGATGGCGCTATCCCAGGGGCTACTACCCCTGCCTGATTTGCCACTAACAGGTTGAGGGGCCTGGATCCAATGGCGGGTGCCTCCACCCAGAGGTCAGGGTTTGCAATAGTTAAACTAACTTGGTCACAGCCCTCTGGGACACTGCAACCCCCCTTTCTTCCCACTAGTGGCCCACACAATATATCAGAATTACCTTCACAGTATACACTTACCCCCAGGTCTGGTTCCGGCACTGGGACCTCCTGTGAAATGAGATACAGTGCAACAATCACAGTACAGTACTTTAACATAGACAAATACCTCAGGCAGTATAACTTTGCTGAAACAAGCAGCTCTGATTTATTTAGGGGATATAACAAGGACAGGGGAAATCAGGTTAATTAGCTTATCACTCTAATAATCTATTTATGGCTCTGTGCACAGGCCTATCCCTATCAGTTACTGTCCCTGGGTACCCAAGCCCTAGTGGCTAGTCCAAACCGTGGCAGCTGGTAGGGGCCCTTTCACACAGAGAAAAGGAGAATTAAACAGTCAGCAGTACAGTAATTCCATTTGGATTTAATGTGGCAATTCAACAGGGGCGACCCTGAATTAGTACTCACGACCTCCAAATAAGATAGGGTCCTTCAATGTCAGCAGGGCTCACTTGAGGTACACAAACCTCTTCACACATCCATATAAAAGAAAGCACTATACCAGGCAGGCTGCATCTGTATCCCGATCGCATTACTGCACAATACCCGGAGAACACACAGCAGATTCAGTTCCTGACAGACCGAGTGCAATTTTCATCAATTCCTCCAGTCTTCTACAGGGTGAGCCTGGTTTCTACTCTTCAGAGATCCTTTGATTCTTTTCACAGGACGGATTCAGTCCTAACAAGCTGTTACACAAGCTGCAGACCGAACTCTGGGCCTTACACACGCTTTTTTGACTAAAACTGCACACTGAAAAGCACAGGGCTCCTTCCTTCTTCACTGCCAAAGCTCAACTGAAACTCCAACCGACAAAACTGGCACTTCCTTTGAGTTCCTCCCAGTTCTTGACTGGATTGGCTGTCACTCACAATAGACTGCTGCTGTTGGTCCAAAAGGCACTGAAGTCTAAACTACATCTCCCAGAGTCACTGCCCATACAATCCTCTTGTGGCTGGCTCCAGATTATGAGTCCAAGTTCTGATTCGTCCAAGGCACCATTTTAGAGCTAGCTTACCCCACACTGATTGGTCCAGTTCAGCAGTTCAAAACTAGAATGGGGAACTAGCAGACGCAGTTCTGACTGCAAAGAAAGCAGGTTAGACAAACTGTAATTTCATTATTACTCTAAATAATTTCTGGCAAACAGTTACATCTTTCAGATAGGTTCCTTTGCACTCTAGTGACTGCAAAAATGAAGTGAATTGGCAGCAGCTCGAGTGGTACTCAGAGAAGCACACAGTCCCCCATACAACTAATTATGTCTGCAAGCAGACAGCTCTTAAAGAGACAGTACCAGAGGCTCTAAAACACTCACTGATAAATGGCTTAAATGCCAAACACCATTCAGGCTTGGAGCATTCAAGCAAGCTCCTGAAGTCTTTTGGGAACCCCATTTGCAGGGGGTTACACCCTTCCTGGTTTGGGAAAGCTTGACGTCCGGCCAAGCAAGTACTCTATAAGTTTCAACTGCAACCATATACATTTGCATTAGGCTCGCATATGTAATCATCAGTCAATATATCATTTTACCAAGAACACATTTCTGAAACATTGCAGTCGTCACTCTTTACACAGTATTACATACACATTGTACCATAACTCAAGTTATTACCTCTTGTACATGAAACCTGAAGAGGGGCCTTCCTATCAGTTACCTTGGGGCTGGATGGGGCAAGGGCACCATACTTAGAGGGCAACACAAGTAACTTGAGTTAGCACTGATGCTCAGTTTGGGCAATGAGCTCGGGACACATACACTCTTTATGGACAACATTGAGAGGCAAGTCCACAGGCCTCCCAAGTGAATCATAACTGAGGTGCACCACAGGCTTTACAGCCTCGACCAGTCTTTCTAGGGGAACTGTTATAGTCCCTGCACTCTGAGCCTCATTTTCAGCATTGTCCTCACTTGTCAGGGGAGTCTCCATGGGGTAGAGAGGCTAGAACTTGGGGCACTTTCAGCTCCAGGAGTTACAGTTTCTGAGTCCACAACATTTGGCTCGCATGGAGAGCTTTGGACACTGGCAGTGGACTGTCAGGGCACTCAAAATACTCTTCTTGTTCAGGTGTATCACCAGTCTGCCCCAATCTATCATTTTCCTCCTGAAAGCTCAAACAGTTCAACCATGCACAATGATTCCATTTCATCTGATCTGATGCTTTGCACTTCACTTTCTGGGAGCATTGGCTCCAGGAGAAGCTGGGGGCTTGGACAGTCCAGAAGGCCCAGCTTCATCTCCAGTATTGACTAGGGATTGCCCAAACAATTGACTCAGTTCGTAAGAAGGATAGTATTCAAAGTCACTCTCACTTTCTTCTGATATGGACTGACAGTCATGCTCAACTGGGACTTGTGGAGGGGAACACTTTAACTCTGCTTCTGTAGGTGCAGACTTCTGATCTTTTCTTAGCAGCAGCTCTAGTCACTGGTCCAGAGGGGCATCTTCTAGGGGCTCAGACTCAATTAAGATTTGTCCAATGGGCAGTAAATGATTTCTATGCATTGTTTTACATCTTTTGAATTATTCTCAGGCCTTACTTTGTACACTGGCAGATCATCTAGTTTGCCCACTACAATGTGAGGGAGATGGTGCCATCTGTCAGCAATCTTGTGCTTGCCATGCAGTCCCAGATTTCTTAGCAATACCCGATCTCCTCCTGGAGTTCCTGTGCTTTCACCTTTTATCATACCTTTCTTTGTTGGCCAGATTTCTTTGGCAGCCATGGTTTGAGCCAGTTGGTACGCATGAGTTAGCTGGGCCTTTAACTTTGCACATACTGTAAATAGTTGTCAGCTTGAACCCCATCAGGAGAGACCCCAAACACACATCTACTGGTAGTCGAGCTTCTCTTCCAAACATCAGGCGGTGGGGAGAATCCAGTGGCATCACTTTTGGTGCAGTTATAAGCATGTACCAGGGTGCTAATTTGTTGGCTCCATCTAGGCTTGTCCTTTGGGTGCAGGGTGCCTAGCATATCTAGCAAAGTGCGGTTGAAACGTTCAGGCTGTGGGTCCCCTGGGGTGGTAAGGAGTGGTTCTGGACTTTTGCACCCCACAGAGAAAGCATCTCTTTGATCAGACGACTCTCAAAGTCTCTCCCTTGATCAGAATGGATTCTTTGTGGAGCCCCATAGTGAACAAAAAGTTTTCTACAAGTACTTTGGCTACAGTGGATGCTTTCTGGTCTTTGGTGGGAAAGCTTGGGCATATCTCGTGAAATGGTCAGTGACCACCAGCACATTACTGATATTTCTTTGATCTGACTCCAAACTCAGAAAATCAATACAGACCAGCTCCATGGGTGCACTGGTGGTGATGTTAACAAGGGGCAGCCCTCTGGGGCAAAGCTTTCCTCTGTAAGCAGCGACTACAAGTTCGAATGTGTTGCTCCACATCAGCCCCATCTTAGGCCAATAGAATCTGGATCTCACCAAGTCAAGTGTTCTGTCTATACCAAGGTGCCCCATGTGGTTGTGCAAGGACCTCAGTACTGAGTCTCGAAAGGCAGTGGGCAGCACTAGTTGTTGTTTGTCTACTTGTCCCCTCTGTCTACTGTTTCTCTGTATAACAGTTTATTGATCAGTTTCAACTTAGGACCTTCTTTGTATAACAGTGCAGTTCTCAAATCAGTGGAGCGAATTTGGACACATCTTTTCCTGCATAGAGGGCTTCTAAAGCTGCTTTGATCATGGGATCGGATTGAGCCCGCTGAATACTGTCATTGTCCAGCTGAGGCAGTGCACCAATGTCTATTGCAGAAAAGTGGCAATAAGCAGCAGGTATGCAATTCTCAGAGGGCCCTGCAATCCACCATGCAGTCCACTGCGTCCGTGGACATTTGTTCCTCCCTGTCAAACTTCCGGCAGAGTGCCCGAATGTCAGGTTCTGCCAATCGGACCCAATCATTCTGGGGAACAGGCCTCCGGGAGAGAGCATCAGCATCTATGTGGTTCAGACCTGCTCGGTATTCGAGAGCATAGTCATATGTAGATAATGCAGAAAGCCACCTATGGCCAGTGGCATCCAACTTAGCTGAGGTCTGCACATAGGTCAAAGGATTATTGTCAGTTTTTACTAGTATTTTAGCCCCATACAAGTACTCATGGAATTGGTCAACAATAGCCCACTTCAAAGCTAGGAACTCTAACTTATGTACAGGATAGTTCTTTTCGGATGGGGTCAGGCTTCTACTGGCAAAGGCCACTGGTCTCAGGCCATTCTCGTGCTCTTGGTACAACACAGCCCCCAACCCTTGCAAGCTAGCATCAGTGTGCAGGACGTAAGGTTTTCTTGGATCGGCATAGGCCAGCACTGGAGCATGGGTAAGTTGATATATGATCTCATGAAAAGCAGTCTCACAATCAGGAGTCCAGCGGGCCCAAATACTTCACCGGATGAAAATACACTCTTTCAGTCTTGAGGGACGCTTGACTTTTGGTATTTTTGTGGGTTGGGGGATACCCTTGAGTAAGGTTAAGAGCGGATCACTCTTGAATAGTCCTTGATGAAGCGCCTGATAATAACCACAGAATCCCAGGAATCTTTGCAGTTCTTTTAGATTTTTGGGCTGTGGCCAGGTGGTCAAGGCCTCAACTTTACTTGGGTCGGTCTCTATTCCTCGGTGGATACTATGTGTCCCACATACTTTACTGATGTTTGAAAGAATTGACACTTATCAATGGACAGTTTAAGGCCAAAGTCCTCCAGTCGGTCCAATACCTTAAATAATCTGCTCTCATGTTCCTCCAGTGAGCTGCCAAACACAATAACATCATCTAGGTATACCAGGCACTCTAGTAAGTTCATGTCCCCACTGCACGCTCCATCAATCGTTGAAAAGTGGCTGGGGCACCTGAAATCCTTGAGGCATCCTCATGAATTCATAGAAGCCAAGCGGACAGATAAAGGCCGTCTTTTCTCATGGCCTCTGGGGCCATCGGGATCTGGTAGTACCCACTGCGGAGATCCAGCACAGAGAACCACTTGCTCCGCTTAGGCAGTCCAAAGCATCCTGAATGCGGGGCATTGTGTACTGATCAGGATAGTCCGCCGTTTAAGCAAAGATAATCCACACACATCCTTACTGTTCCATTCTTTTTCCTCACTACCACAATGGGGAAGCATAAGGGCTTCTGGATTCTTGTATTACACCAGCAGCTAACATCTCTTGCAGATGCGCTCACATCATCTATGTCAGCAGGTGCCAGGGTGCCGAGACCTCTCACGAAATGGTCTTTCGTCATGCAGCCGGATATTGTGCTCAGCTCCTTGCACGCATCCTACATCCCATTCCTTTAAAGAAAACACCTGGTCTCTCTGGGCAAGCTTCTCACTGATCCTCACTTTCCATTCAGCTGGCAGCGGGAGTCGCCAAATCAAACAAGTCAGGCTTACTCTGTCATTCTTCCTTGAACTCTTGCTGCTGGGTAGCACTGCAGTGTCTGCACAATGCACATTAGCCAGGATGCAACCTCTGTTTACTCGAATGTCTCTTTCAGACACATTATGAACTTGGACCATTACCCTTCTGGCATAAGCATGGGCTCTAGCGGCAAAATACTAGGCTTGACCAGCAGTCCCTCTGGCAATTTTCCATCGCCTGGTGCATCCAACATTAATATTTTATTCTTAACATCCTTTCTGATACGGACCTCCCTGTAAGGTACACTGGGCATTTGGCGCCAGGATCAGAGACTCAGGATCCTTCTTCCATACAATTCCGACCGGTTCCTCTGGTTCTGTTTTTCAGCATCTCTCTGCCTCATAGGCCTTCTTAATTAAAGCCGGAACTCTTAAAGCTCTACTAGTCTTTGACCCTGTTTTCATAACACAACTGTGCCAGCCTTCCGAACATATGAGCATTTGTTCCAATCAACAAAGGGACACCATCATACAGTCCAGTGGGGGACACACTAAGGCTAGGGTCTCTACTTGTTCGCCACTCCAGCCACGGAGGTGGGGAAAGACAGCCAAATTCGGATATACCCGAATAGGGGTAGGCCTTCTCACTTAACCCCATACATGCAGTCCTTCTAATGGTTGTAAGGGTACATCTGACAAATGCTTCTGATACCAATCCTGGAACATAATTGTCACTTGGGAGCCACTGTCTAATACAGCTCTTGTAGACACTCCATTCACCTTACAGTGGTCTCCATGGAGGACCCACTATTCTGGACCAGTCTGAGAGGCGTGTAGGGGCCTGGGCAACTGACCTTGCCACAAAAGGACGTGAATTAGCATTTTGGTGCCCTCACTGGGATCATGTCGTGCACCTCTTAACCACTGATTTCTTCTCCGAAGCTCTCCTTGTAGCCTATATGCAACTTTGTCAGTGTCTTTTGGGGACTGGCATCCCTTTCATGTGCCCATCTTTCCCACAATTATAGCAAACATACTTTCTGGAGTTTGAGCTGGCCGAGGCGCCACACTGGGAGCCAGGGCGGGGGTATTACTAACTGGAAACCTTGGTGCCATCTCTGTCTGCGGCGTGATAAGCATTTGGAGACATCTCGTCAGTTTCTCCACTTCCATGGTCAAGGAATTGAGTTCGGAGCTGTTATCAGTAGGAGATACATGGGTGGGTACACCCACCCCCATAGCAGATGCAGTCGGATATAGGTCAGGGCCCGTACTTGCAGGCGTGGCCTTCATAAAGGGACTGTTTTTGAATTCCCGGATCTCTCTCAACAGTTCGCCCCATTGTGACATATCTTTTTCCTTGTCAGAGCACTCATTGACTGCCAACCTCTGCCCCTGAACTTCACTTGATGGGTCACCCTCAGTCACTTCGGGTCGAGCACAGCTATTGGTGCAGGTCCCTCCCGAGGTCGCCTTTTCTCAACTCCTCGAATTTCTCTCATTAACTCATCATAGGAGGGTGGGGATTCCAGTCGATCTGCCAGGCGTAACTGAAGCAACAGCAGTTCTGAGAAGGGGCAGACTTAAGGATCCTGTCCAGCCTGGTTCGGTCCAGTTCAATCGCTGGCAAACTACCTTTCTGAGGCATTCTTGCAACAATTTTTCCAGCCGAGATACATACACAGACAACAACTCCCTTGGTACTGTTGTGCATCTCTTACTCCACCATAGGTCCTCATCAGAATCTGGGCTCCCATACACATTCTCCAAGGCCTCAAGATAGGCCTGTGCAGTCGCTTCAGGGTTACTGGCCCGTTTAGCACGGATGGTAGCCAGGGCAGGACCTCGAAGGCTCTCACTAACCCTCTTTCACTTTTCGCCTTCCGAGCATTGCCATTCTAGCACTTGGGGGGCAACATAGTCTATCCAGGTCTCCCAGTCATCCTCCCCTTGGGGGGTGGGGAGGGTGCCAGAGAAGATCCTCAACCTTCGGTAAGAGTCGTGACTAATGGCAGGTGCAGAAATAGGAGTCTGCATTGGTTCAGCCACCATTACGGGCACTGGAGCAGGAGAGGTGTTGGGGAGGAACACCCCCAGGTGGCAAGAATAGTTTCTTCAAGTCCTCCACAGTTTTCCCCTCTCCCAGCAACCATTCAGCAAATTTCTCCTCAAAAGTTTCAGATAGTGGTGGGGGCTGATTCCCCCCCGGGTCTTTACTGTCCTTAGTTATCACTCTCCAAGCAGTGAGGGCTCCCTCTGGGGTAATGGTCTGTGGCACTTTGGAGCTATCTATGGGATCCTTAAACTCTACTAGGGCCAGGAAAGTGTGGGTGAGCAGATTAGCATGCCGACCCACCACCACAGGGTTTTGTAAACCTTCCACCTTGGAAAGTACTCCTGCACAGTGTCCGTATTGATACCCAGGGGATGTCCAGGATAAGCATAGCATTTTGGGGGTCGATCTCCTCCCAGTACACCACTCCACCAGCCGGTGCACAGCCACTCTGTCGGGTACCCATTTTTTCTTAACAGTGGTTCATAAATATGGCCACTAGAGGACACACAATCCCAGCGGTGAGCCTCCAAGATGTAACCCCTAGATGGCGCTATCCCAGGGGCTACTACCCCTGCCTGATTTGCCACTAACAGGTTGAGGGGCCTGGATCCAATGGCGGGTGCCTCCACCCAGAGGTCAGGGTTTGCAATAGTTAAACTAACTTGGTCACAGCCCTCTGGGACACTGCAACCCCTTTCTTCCCACTAGTGGCCCACACAATATATCAGAATTACCTTCACAGTATACACTTACCCCCAGGTCTGGTTCTGGCACTGGGACCTCCTGTGAAATGAGATACAGTGCAACAATCACAGTACAGTACTTTAACATAGACAAATACCTCAGGCAGTATAACTTTGCTGAAACAAGCAGCTCTGATTTATTTAGGGGATATAACAAGGACAGGGGAAATCAGGTTAATTAGCTTATCACTCTAATAATTCATTTATGGCTCTGTGCACAGGCCTATCCCTATCAGTTACTGTCCCTGGTACCCAAGCCCTAGTGGCTAGTCCAAACCGTGGCAGCTGGTAGGGCCCTTTCACACAGAGAAAAGAGAATTAAACAGTCAGCAGTACAGTAATTCCATTTGGATTTAATGTGGCAATTCAACAGGAGCGACCCTGAATTAGTACTCACGACCTCCAAATAAGATAGGGTCCTTCAATGTCAGCAGGGCTCACTTGAGGTACACAAACCTCTTCACACATCCATATAAAAGAAAGCACTATACCAGGCAGGCTGCATCTGTATCCCGATCGCAATTACTGCACAATACCCGGGAGAACACACAGCAGATTCAGTTCCTGACAGACCGAGTGTAATTTTCAGCAATTCCTCCAGTCTTCTACAGGGTGAGCCTGGTTTCTACTCTTCAGAGATCCTTTGATTCTTTTCACAGGACGGATTCAGTCCTAACAAGCTGTTACACAAGCTGCAGACTGGAACTCTGGGCCTTACACACGTTTTGACTAAACTGCACACTGAAAAGCACAGGGCTCCTTCCTTCTTCACTGCCAAAGCTCAACTGAAACTCCAACCGACAAAACTGGCACTTCCTTTGAGTTCCTCCCAGTTCTTGACTGGATTGGCTGTCACTCACAATAGACTGCTGCTGTTGGTCCAAAAAGGCACTGAAGTCTAAACTACATCTCTCCCAGAGTCACTGCCCATACAATCCTCTTGTGGCTGGCTCAGATTATGAGTCCAAGTTCTGATTCGTCCAAGGCACCATTTTAGAGCTAGCTTACCCCACACTGAATTGGTCCAGTTCAGCAGTTCAAAACTAGAATGGGGAACTAGCAGACACAGTTCTGACTGCAAAGAAAGCAGGTTAGACAAACTGTAATTTCATTATTACTCTAAATAATTTCTGGCAAACAGTTACATCTTTCAGATAGGTTCCTTTGCACCCTAGTGACTGCAAAAATGAAGTGAATTGGCAGCAGCTCGAGTGGTACTCAGAGAAGCACACAGTCCCCCCATACAAACTAATTATGTCTGCAAGCAGACAGCTCTTAAAGAGACAGTACCAGAGGCTCTAAAAACACTCACTGATAAATGGCTTAAATGCCAAACACCATTCAGGCTTGGAGCATTCAAGCAAGCTCCTGGAAGTCTTTTGGGAACCCCCATTTGCAGGGGGGTTACACAATGAAAGTAGGAAAGCCTAGGAACCTATTTACAAAGTGATGGAGGAGGTGCATACAGTCAATACACATGCTTTACCAAGCAGTTGTATAAAAACATTCAGAGTAAATGTGAAGGGGAAGAATATGAATTGGTGGGGTAGGTATTGTTAGGAGCAGGTACAGACAGAGTTAGCCAAGAGGTGAAGTTTCAGGTTGTGTTTAAAGATCCCTAGGGATGGACATTAAATGAGGGAGTCAGGGAGGCTGTCACAGAATTGAGTGCCCCTGGAGACTAAGGAGTGCGGTCTTTGGGTAATGTGACAGAAAGGCACGGAGAAGAAGCGGTGGGTGGTGGATCTAGTGACACAAGTGATGTTAGTGGTACACATACTGGTACCATTAGACAAAGGAACATGATGATATTGTTTACATTTTTAATATAATTGTAAATCTGTGCATTTGTGATGTCTTTTTGATCACCCCAGTGTACTTTTCTGTACATTTGTTTTGAAAATAGATTTATATTTTCCAAATGTAGGGCTACATACTAATGCAGCATGTTTCCTGTTTGATATTCATATTTTAATTACTTATCAGTTCCAGAACCCAGAGACATCTGTTGAGTTGAAGACTCCAATGAAACAGAACACAGTGACATCAGCTTTTGTATAGTGGCTCTGAGAAAGTCATGAAATGCAAATACAGCCAACTTTTCTCATTCTTAGAAGAAAACAGTCAAAAAGCAAGTGACACAGACAGCTGCATGGTACGGACAGCTAGATATAATCCATGAACTCAGTTCACTGGGCATCTTTTTAGTGTTATCATGTCAACAGACACCAGGAAAAATTGAAATAAGATAAAGTACTTTTTTTTCATTTCTGTACTGCAGTAGGGACACTGCATATGCTGCTAGGGAAATCAGTGCTGAAACAAGTTACACAAGGGGAGAAATCTGTGCACAGACAACTACACAGACTTGCAAACATCACCAGCAACATAAAAATAAAGAAAAAAACAGTAAAATATCAACACAGAATTTGTGAGCACAAAAGGACTACTAGACCCTCCCAGTTTCCACAGGGGTGTCCTGCCAATTGCACTTCTGTGGACCCTAACTGTTCTCTGGGGACCCTGCCCCCTCCAGGTTTCTCTGCTAATATGCCCTGTGTCTGTCTCATGCATGCCTGAAGCCGTCCACTTTTTTAGTTTCCACAACTTTCGGTAGCAGTCTGATGCATGCTTCTACAACCCTTTCTATGAAGATGTATTTCCTCACATTCATCCTTAAATTCTCCATATCCAATTTCATTGCATATCCCCTATTCCTAGACCTCTTCCTCTTATGGAGAGGCTCCCACTCTCTACTCTGTTCATCCCTTTGAGTATTCAAAGGTCTCAGTCATATCACCCCTCACTGTCCTGTCCTCTAGCATCTATACAATGGGACTCTCTTCATGACACAATATTCCTGGTGGGGGTATACCAGAGATACTAACACCCCAGGTTCGGATATGGACTTGCAGCATTGGAGGGCCAGCCAGGGGGAGAAGGATTGAGCACCCTAGGGACTGCTTTCCTCTTCCAGGGGATAGGGGGAAGAGTGACAGGTGTGCGATTGACCCCTGGTAGAGGCCAGGAGGAATACAGCTTCCAGAGCTGAGTTGTCTGGGAGGCATGTGGAATGTTGCACATTGTGCCTCATGTCATTGCATGCCATGCATCCAGGGGAGCTCACTGTTACTAATAAAAAATCACTGCCAGCTCCATCCATGATGCCCTGCCTCTCCGATTCTGCACCACCTGCTGTGATGCTTAGCCAGAGATTGAGCAATGAGTTTCCATCAGTACAACCCGGTCCCTTGGCCCCAACCTTGGGGGGTAAGCCAGGGAGGCTCTTCCAGTGGTGTTCCCACTGGGATCCTTGATCATCCATGGGGACATGCCATTTGACAACCCCATCCAGAGAGGGTAAGCCTGGGTGGATCACTGCTCCAGGTAAATTTTGGGGGTGGGTGGAGGTCAGGGGAGTCTGGTCTTATCCCTCTGAGGTCTGGCACCATGGTAAAAAGCATACTAAATTAAAAAAAAAGTTTATAATTGATTCACATTCACAGTGATCAAGACATTTATGTTGCTAAAAGGCAGCTTGAAGTTGCACCATTGCTTAACAGTAAAATATATTACTGTTTTGGGGCATGAGAAACAGGCACTATTAAAAGAGCATATCTAAAACCTAATTCTCAGATCATACCCCTGTTGAACATGACGAGAGTTTTACGGTTCCATGCTTAGGATCATGAAATGAAATCTTAAAATAAAATATCATACCTCCACAATGCTGAGCTTAGTTTTAGATCAATTCTCTGACTGACGGAACGCTCAGCCACTAGAAAAGGTAAGACTTGTGTTGCAGAGCAAGGCTGAAGGTGTGTGGTCTACAAAGCATTGCTTTCTTAGCGTGTGATGGTAGGACTTATACCAGGAAAAGACACACCTTCAACTAAAAAAAATACACTTGTGAACCTTGACTGTTGTCCTTTGGCTCTTTTCAGTTTTCTCAAGAACTATCACATTGTTATTGATAAAGCAGTTAAAATGTGATTACCTGCTGATAGGGACTGAAGTGCAGAGACTGCTTGGCATGGTGAAAACAGAAACATACATTGAAACATAAACAGTGATGGCAGAACAAAGGATCATGGACCATGTGTTGCTTGCCCAAAGAACATTACCTGTTATGTTGTGAATACCTTTAGGTAAGTAAGGAAAAAAAAAAAAAACAAGCAAAATTTATGAGTATTGACAACCAGCACAACACTGATTAAATAAAGATTTGTGAAATAGGAGCATGGTTAGGGGACAATGGGGAAGAAAATGATTCTGGGCCACACAAATTCTGAATGTCCATAAAAAGATCTTTCTTTTCTTTATTATTACCAAGCTTTTTGCACCCAAACCACTGACCAGGTTCCTTCATTCAGGTCTTAGTGCTTCCCCCAGCCCCAACCGACACTCCCCCTCTGTCTTGGTCAGAGGGGATCTATATGGGATGAGGACCAAGAGAACACCAGCAAACATACTGTAATATTGACAGCTCCTTGGTCATAGGATTTGTTTTGGTTTTCTCCCTGCCCACAACCCCTCGTTCTAGATAATGCCCCTACAGGCCTTGCACTGACACAGCGTCCTCTGTAAAGGAGGCAACCATCCTGGCACACTGCATGGGTGGCTGCAGCAGCAGCAGAACCTAGCACCCTCCCTCCCCAGCTAGGAGGACTGCCGAGCAGCAGTGCCACCCCAGCTCACCCCAGGGCTATCTGTCCTGCTCCTGAGTCTATTCCCAAACATAGGGTGGTATGATAAAAAAAGCTTTCAAATGAGGTATTGGTCTTTACCTGTAGGTATCAGGAGTCCAGAGATAATAATGTCTAAATGAGTTCTAAATTAAATCAAGGCAGCAACAGGTTTATGACAACTTGAGACAGAAAGTGGTGTCACTGGGTTCCATGTGATTACGGTGACTATTAAATAGTGACAGTCAAAATGGCAACTTTTTAATAGCGATTGCAATTATAGCACTATGTCACAATAGCGATATGCTGAAAATGACGACTATAACAATGGCAACAGGTCAATAATATCGAAGCTTACACACTTAGCTGCAAATTATATGCAAGATCATGCAGATAGTCATACAGACTCCTCTTCCCATACTCCATCACACTCTCCACCAGACGCCCTGTCAGATCATGGTGGATGACCCTTCTGACTCCTCAGGAACGCACACACAGACATTGCTCACCACCTCCACAACTCGAAGCAAAGCCACACCTACCATGATTCTCCACCTATTTATCCCTCTCCAGCTGTCTGTCAGTCATTAGTTGGGGGAGCTCCGACCCCCCCCCAATACTTTTATATTCTAACACCAAGGTGCATGCTGATAGCAGGGTATTTAGATATTCCCTGACAGGCGCTCATTTGACAAGGTTGCTCATTTAGTTACATTTCTACATGGGTAACACAGTATGATGCAACCGCTATTATATCAACATCACTCTTGTTCCCTAGTCATTATAATGACAGTCGCCTATATTGTTTCACCCATATTACTTCACCCACATTACTTTGCTATTATCAAGTGATGCCATGTCACTGAGGTGCAAGCTACAGGTTATTAATTACAGCTTATGAGATTATTACTTATGAAAAGAGGCTGCAAGACCTTAACATGTACATTCTTGAGATCTGGAAGGAGAGGAGGCATGGCAAAAACTTACAAATACCACTATGGAGTACACAGTGTGGACTACAAGGCTATATGTTCATTGATGACTAACACTGGCATGAGAGAAAACTCAATGAAGCTGGCAGGAGGTAGATTCAAGGAGGATAAATTCAAGCACTTTTTCACCACAATAGTGGTGGACAAGTGGAACAAACTGCCTGAGGTAGTGGTAAATGTGATGCTTGGACAGCTGGTTCTGATTAATCTTTGCCTTCTGTAATATAAAAATGTGTTATTTAGTGTCTTTCATGAGGCATGCTGAGATAGCCTGTGGGTTAACATCCCCCCCCCCCAGGTTTCAGCTAAAAGATAAAAGACAGGAGATAATTAAAGGCTAGAAGAGACCTAAATTAAGGATCTCCTGTTTATCTAGCTTAATTGTAGCTGCCAGCTGCTAGGCTATAAATCATAAACTTTTATGACGTTTAGAGGAAGAATACAGGTATGTCACTTAGGTGCTACGTAATAAATGCTCTTTGATGTCTGTAAAGAGCAGGATGCTGCTCATGGATGAAAGAAAGAACTTGGAAAATTACAGACTTGATTGGGAAGTCATGTGGGGACATGAATTTTTGCTGATGTCACCTATTAATTTACCTCCTGCTTGATAAGACATCCTGATTGTATAATTTTTAATAAACAGAGGAGGAGATAGATGGCATCATGGAGAAGGCAGGGTCAAGACAGTTTTTTAATTATGCTGTAAATGACCTTTAGACACTCACATATGTTTGGACTCTGATGCTACAACATCTTTCAGCTCTGTAAGAATTTAAGAATGCATTAGCTAGGCAAGTCTAAGTGTATGGTTGGTAGGAAATTGCACTTTTAAACCTGTTTTTTTAAGTGATTGTAATGTTTTGTGATATATTGTTTTGTGTTTTACATTTTAAATTTGTATCTATCTTTAAGTAAACATTTCATTTTAAGGGACTACTTGGTGTGCCTTTGAAGTTCTTTATATGACAAGTGAAGCATATCTGGTTAAAGTTGACACTGTGCAAAAGCTTACTGGTTTACCAAACTGGGAAAATGTAACAGTTTATTTTGAGGTCTTTCATAGAGTTTGTAAGGGTTCATTTTGTACACCTGGTTAGGTGCCCATAGGTGAAAGATATCTGCCCCTTCCCCCTGAAAAGCAGAATTATCTGAGCCTGTACATTGGGTACTCTAGCAAGAGGTTCACAGTTTGAATCCCTCAAGAACTTGAGACCAAAGATTGATTCAAACCCACAAAACAGACAGGAGGGTTACCCTGTTTCTGTTCCCGTTCACAATACTGTGCTCGGAGGTTGGCACTGTGGGAGCAATGGACCTGACCTGTTGAGTGGGGTTGTGACAGTAAAGAGCTGATCAGTTGACGGTTTCAAGTTGGGGTGGGACAGGCACATGGTCATAGTAAGGAGGGGCAGTCACAAGGGGCGAATGACTACTGCAGCCTAAGCAGTGTAGTCAGGCAGGATGGACAGATTAGATGGCTGGTAAGTCTTTATCTGCTGTCACTTTCTTCACATTTCTTTATTAAATGAGTGGCTTCTATAATATTTACATAATTCTAGATGAATTTAATATAGAACTCACAAGTTCACAGAAATTAACACAGTTCTCTGCATTTTCGTGGAGCTTGTAGACCAGCTTCCACTTCTTTGGGTCGGGTCTGACACCATTCTCTGCCATGAAATGCCCCAGTATTTGTCTTATCCAGTCCAAGACAATAGTTATCTCTATTCAGTTTCAATCCTCATTCTTGAAATCAATCGAAAACTTTTCAGTCTTTCATATAATTTCATTTAATCAGCATCATAAGCAACGTCATTCATTTACTGCTCTGCCCCTGTACAATGCATAGTATAGAGGAAAATTTACAGGAATGTTAAAATCATTTCTAGATTACAAACATTTTCCACTGTGTTTTATTCACTTATATGTTTACTCACATTATAGTTGATGCAAGATCCTTTATCAAAGACACATATGATAAAGGATCTTGCATCCAAACATGTCAGACGCTTTTTGGGAATTGGAAACTATTATGAAGTGAATAAAATGAATTGGAAAATGTTTGTGAGTCACAGAAATTGATTTTTGGCATTCCACTTATAGGTTTTTTTGTGTGCTGGAAACTTTTTTATCTATGAGCTCTAAGTAAGTTTCTGCAGCACCTTTGTCCCAGTGCGCACTCAACTTGGATAGACAGTACAGAGAACAAGGCTCTTGATAAGTCATAGGAACACTAGCAAGCCCAAAATAAACTTTACAAATCCTGCAACTGGCGCACTTAATATTAGAGGAAAAGTCACCTGTTGTATCATTGTCACAAACATTTTTAGCCTTCTAAATAATTTGTGTTTGGAAATAGCATTGGCATTGCAGTATCATTGTCTGAGCAGAAACAAAATAAATTTATTTGTTGGCAGCAGCACTAGTTATCTAAAACCATAAAATATTTTGCACTAATGCAGTTTCTTTCACTTTTGTGTATATTAACATTTGTAACTGTTGTTGAGAAGTGGTCAAGCACATGACAGCTGGGATTCAATGCCAAAAAAAAAAAATCATGCACCATGGACATAAAAACCCATGAGCCGAGTACTGAATCCGAGTACTGGATTAGTGGGATGTATTGACAGTCACTAAGCAGGAAAGGGTCCTTGGGGTAATCATAACTGATGACCTCAAAGTGGCTGGGTAGTGTGACAAAGCAATAGGTAGGGCCAGTGGGATGCTGGGATGCATCGAGTGAGGTATCACCAGCAGGAGGAGGGAGGTGGTGCTACCACTGCAGTGGTCACTGGTGAGACCCTGTCTGTACTTTTGTGCCCAGTTCTGGAGACCACACATCTGAATGGAGATAGAGTGGAGGCAGTCCATAGGAGAACAACTAAAATGGTGCAGGGGATGTAACAAATGCCCTCTGAGAAGAAACTGAAGGACTGCAACATGTACACCCTAGAAGAAAGGAGTGCAAGAGGGGACATCATAGTACAAGTACCTCGGGGTTGGGGGGTGAATAAGGTGTAGGAGGGGAGTCTCTTTCAAATGTGAAAGGGAACCAGGAGGACCAGAGGGCATGCAATGAATCGGGGGGTAGGAGAGATGTGAGGAACTCTTCACTTAAAGAGTGTTAGACACCTGGAAAAGACTGCCAGCACAAGGGGTGGAGATAAAAACAGTGATGGACTTCAAGCATGCCTGGGATAGACAGAGTGGGAATATTAGCAAATAAGCAGGGAAGAAGGAGGGTCATGCAGAGACCAGGCAGTGTCTGCAAAGACAGACTAGGCAGGGACTGTCTGGGCAGACTGAGTGGACTAAGCAGTCCTCATCTGCTGACAAATTCTATGTTTCTCTGTTTCTATGTCAGTGACCAGCTACAGTCTCATTTCTTTTGGAGTGAATATAAGAAGATGCAATGTCAGAACAAGTCTCTAGCACAGTATACACAGGTTTGCCTCTGTCCTTAAATTCACTATTTACACATTCAACAAGGAAATTATTGTCACAGAACTTCCTTCTACCAGTAACTGACTACGGCATCATGTTTTATTATTAATCTGGAGAGGTATTGCTGTCCAGTGTGAGAATCCTTTATAATCTAGTGGCAAGATATGTGGCACAAATACCATGTTGCACCCTCCATTGTGTACTTTATAGTCAGAGGGACTAGTCTGCTGGATCAAAGAAACTTATTATAGATAGGGTTCTTGCTAGTAGAACAAAAAAAGGACCAGCACTCAGGAATAGGGTTACCACCTATCCTGATTCTCACAGGATAGTCCAGATTTGGGCAGCTGTCCTGCAAAAAAAAAAGAAAAATACTACATGTCCTAATCTTATAGTAGAAAACATGTTTCTTTTCCTCTAAATGTTGCAGAACACTACAGTAACTAAATTAAAATACCTTACAATGGGAAGAAACAATAGGAACAACTAACGATCTACAACTCACAGGGCCCAATTTTTTTTCAAATGGGAAAGTTTGATGCAAGGTGCCTGCATCAAATGGGTATGATGCAAGTGGCACCTTGCATTAAACTTTGTTACAATTGCAGTTTTTGAACACAGGGTGTATCAAAATCAGGATGTCTTGTGCCCAATCTGCCCTGCTCCACCCTTGCGGCAAAAGTGCTCCTGTGCCAGGTTGCAAGGGGGCTTGCACCATGACGGGGCTGCAACATCCCCTTTTTAGGGGATATTGCAATCTCTGCCATGGACAGAGGAAGGAGCTCCACTTAGACCAGCCAGGAGGTGATCTAAGTGATATGCGCCTGTGCCGCACACTAAGGTGTTAGGGGACGGAGTCTGACATTGGGATGCCAGGGGCAGAAGGGGTATGGGAGGTGAAATAGGGGACTCGGGGGGGGGGGCAGCTGGCCATGATAGGGAGTGATGTGGCACCTGGCAGAGTGTGTTTGATTTTATGTTTCTCTAATGTCTGTTAATTCCTATTAGATTACCACTAAGTACTGTAACTATTAATTATACTGGGGGGTTCCAAGAACAGAAAGTGCAGCTGCCAGGGCTGTGCCCATTCTGTCCATGAACCCCCCCCCCATCCGTACAGCATCATTAATAGATGCAGTACTTTGTGGTAATCTAATAAGAACTGATAGACAAATAAATACAAAAGCAAATGCACTTGCTGGGTGCCACATCACTCCCTGTCATAGCCAGCTGTCTCTACGACTCCCCCTATGTCAACTCCATGTCCCTTTTGCCCCTGACCCCTCCTGGCAAGCAGTTTCACCCCCCAACCATCCCAGCTTCTCTTGTGTTGCATCGGTTGGGGATGGGGGCTCGATCCCTGTGGCAATTCCTTCAGGTGCACCAATTGTTTGGCGAAGCTATCAGCTTGTGACAAACTTAGGGTGTTTGGCACCAGAACCCTGTTTTTTCTAAAATCAGGCACTGGGTCCCTGGCATGCCTGGAGTTTGCCATAGCCCTGGAGTGACACAACTTGCATCTCTCTAAGGGCTGTTTAAAAAGTGAGCCCTTAGTCATAACTCTGATTGTTTAGAGAAAGCAAGTATGCTGCACTGGTCTCAATTACACACATTGTCCTGCCAAAAATCATGATTCAATAAGAAATGTCCCACTTTTTGCTTCTTGAGAAGTAGTAACCATACTTGGGAACTGCCACAAAAACCTGTTTATTTAAACCCTAAACTGCATGTTGTGTGCAGAACCAAAAACCGAGGTACAAACACCCAAAGTGCATTCAAATATCACTGATCCTTCTTCAAGGATTGGAGCTGCACTCTAGGTTCCAGTCACCAAATAGCAGCAGTGATTTGCATAAATCACATATTTATTTTACCTCTCTGAAAATTCAAGGGGGGGGTGGGGATTCCCTACTCACCAAACATTCCCCTTAAGGAAACAATACATATCATTCTCTCCTAATGGAGACAGCATAGCATAGTGGGTTAAGGGTCTGAGCTACAAAAGTGGAGAGTTGAGTTTGAATCCCACAGCTGCCTAGGTCCATGCTGTGTAATCTTAAGCAAGTCACTTAACTTCCTTGTGCACCCAGGTTACATCGGGAAACAAGCCTTGGCTTAGTGTGCTACTCCTGGTTAAACAATGTTCCCTTTCCCATCCCCAATAATTATAGCAAAAGTGCTGCTTATTTAACTTTTTAAGTTTCAGAGACAAGAACTTCAGTGGAGACAAAAAAATATACAAAGTGCCCAACCGTTAGTGCACACATCAGTTTAAAAACATGACACAATAGACTGCAAGACAAAGCTGAAAATCTAATTGTGCACTTCATTCTTGAAACTATGTTCTAATTCAAAAGAGAAAAGAAGGGGTTTCAAATACAAATTTCCAGCACATAAGATGTTAATCATCATTCACAATAAATACATTTTTCACAGACTTCATTGGGATAACATAAATAGCAGATAAAAAGAGTTAGTTATAAATAATACTGTCTGATATTTCTTAGAGTAATTCCATTTAATAAGATGTAAGTGAAAAACAGCCAGTCAACAGAACCCATTGGCTGACATCTAATACCAAGTCTCCAGTGCCACTGAAGACATGCCACATCTCAGGCAGAATCCAAGTTCATATTGCACCATGAGACGAGCAAAGTGTTGTTCATTGTGCCCTCCTGGTGAAACAGTTCAATAAATAAATAAATTTGATTTAAAAAATAGAAACAAATCATTGAACTATAGAAATGGTTTTAGATTTAATGCTTCATTATGTCCGCAAGGGACCGATCCTCTAAGATGGAATATACACCAGGATTCATGCCTTCAAGTTTTTGTAACCTGCCCCCCCCCCCACAAAAAAAAAAAAATTGGGCACATGTTCCAAGGTCAGGAACTTTAGACAAGAATGATTGTTGTCTTGTGTGCATTTAAAATGTGCTCCTAAAGCACTCTTCTCAGAGCCATTTCTAATGGTCTTAAGATTTTCCAGCATCCGAATTTTACACTGCCTGGTGGTCCTCCCAACACACATCTTATTGCAGGAACACCAGGCAGCATAAATAATATAATCCATGAAGCAGCTTGCAAACTGATACATTTCCACAGGTCGTTCAAAATTAGAAACATTGACCCACTTGCCCTGCATTGCATTTTTGCATGCATTGCACTTCTTACATGGAAAAAAGCCCAAGGGCCTGTTTTGAAGCCAACACTCAATTCCTGGCTCAGTATACTGGCTTTGTGTCAGTATGTCCCCCAGGCTAGGTCTCCTAGAGAAGGTGATCCTCAGTCTTTGCTCCACAATCCTTGCCAAATCACGGTCTGTTAACAAAATGGATCAGTGCTTCAGAACAATTCTTTTAATCTGTTTTGCAAAGCCACTATATTGAGTAATGAAAGTTACTGGTTGCTTGTTCCCACTGTCCTGCTTGCTTTCAGGGGAAATGAGGGGGATTTCCTCTTAGTACTTTTTGCCCTCTTATAGGCTCAGTTTTTTTTATCTTTTTTGAGTATCCCCTACTCCTGAAACTTTTTTTCAATTATGTTGCTTGTACTTCAGGCATCTCCTCTGTAGAGCAGTTCCTTTTAATTCTCAGGAACTGCCCCACAGAGATAAGATTGATGAGATTAGGGGGATGCCCATTCTTAGCATGGAAAAGCACATTTCCTGCAGTTGCTTTTTGAAAATATCTCTTTGAATGGCATTATACTCATCAGCATAGAATAGTATGTCCAAGAACTTTATATTGGTGTGACTCAAAGTGTGCATAACATGTAGGTTAAATCTATTTTCGTTCAACCATACCATAAAATTCTCCACACTCTTCTCAGAGCCAAACCAGATCAAAAGGATGTCATCAATAAAGTGGTGCCATCTGACTATCCTCACCAGGTATGGATTATATTCCCTATTAAAAACCACCTGTTCCTCCCACTAGGTCAGGTATAAATTTGCATATAAGGGGGCCATAGTGGCCCCCGTCACTGTACCCTGAACCTGGTAGTAAAACTGACCATCAAAAGAAGAGCTCACCGGTGGTCGTGAGGGCTGCAAGGAATTGCCCTCACCCCATACACCTCTCGTTAGAACCGGAGCACAGATTCTAAGAGCTCACCGGCAGTCGTGAGGGCTGCAAGGAATTGCCCTCCCCCCATACACCTCTTGTTAGAACTGGAGCACAGATTCTAAGGTACTTAACACAGAGCTGCTTGCAACTTACCACAGGATCGCTTTCTGCTCCACGCTGGCTCTGATGAACTCTCTTGGTGCCTTTTTTAAAGGGGGTCTTTGTCAGCCCAACAGTGGAGATAGTGCATTTTTTTTAGCATTTTTAGCTTAAATTTCCATGTTACCTGTACCTCTGCATGCCACCTGTTTAAGTTACCTTCCCCTTTAAAGATGTTTTTACACTTTTCTACAAACTGTTGCCTTTTAGTGTGCTGTAAGTTGACTACAAACTGCATTGGGACATCTGATGTTAAAAACTGCAACCCTTATTGTGCCGGGGTTGCTGCCCTGAAAGGCTCTCATTGCTATTGCCATTTCTGTAGCTTAAACTCCATTTGTTCCTTTAAATAATCACTGAAATTGCAGGCAGTACAGCATAATTTGTATAAGTTAAATTCCGTTTTGTGCCTTTTAAATAATCACTGAAACTGCAGGCAGAAACAGCATAAATTAACTCCAGCTCGGCAGTAAAATTCAAAATGTGTCCCCATAGAACTCTACCCCCCTACCCCCACAGGGTAAACCTCTCGAGCACTATTTAACCTGACTGTTTTTTCTTTCTCCCCCAGAGCTCACCGGCGGTCGTGAGAGCTGCAAGTACTTGCCTTCCCCCCATACACCTCTCGTTAGAACCAGAGCACAGATTCTTTTTTTTTTAAATTTAAGTTTTATTCAGTTTTCAAACATAACAAATACAACATGGTAAAAGGCAAGGTAAAACAAGAAGGAACAAGCACCAACTACCTCAACCTCCCGAACCCCCTTTCCCCCCCCCCAGGGAGGATGCCGCAGCCAAAAGGAAGGAAAGAAAAGAAAAGGGAAGCAGAAGAGACAAAGAGAAGAAAGAGGGGAAGAGAGAAGCGTCCGAGGTGGGTCATTGGTTAAGATCATGACCCCCAAAAACACACACACAGAAGGGAGAGGGAGAATGAAGACTCCATATGGGGTCTTAATGAAGATACAGGGAATAGAGTTTACCCCATTTTTTATGAAAGGCAGGCAGGTCATGTCTGGTACTGGCAATCAACTTTTCGATTTTAAAACTAAGTGACATTTCCGCCACCCATTCCTGGTAGGTAATAACAGATTGGTCAACCCAGTGACGAAGGACTAACCTTTTAACAGCCATCGGAAATGAGGCCATGTGATATTGTTAACTTCGTTAACCTTGATAGAGGAGTAGATGCCCAAGACACAAATTTCAGGGGTGAATAGGTCCTGTAGGCCTAAAAGTGGATTAAGGTTGTCCCGGATGTGTTGCCACAAAGGAGCTACTTTAACACAGGCACATAAAATGTGTAAAATATTCCCCGGACCAGTACCACATCTGATACATTCGGGGGAACTAATTTTCCCGAACTTGACTAAATTTACTGGGGTATAGTACATGTTGTTGACTATATAAAACTGTATAAGTTTATTCCTATCTAAAGAGAGGAAACGGTCAGAGCACAGATTCTAAGGTACTTAACACAGAGCTGCTTGCAACGTATCACAGGATCACTTTCTGCTCCATGCTGGCTCTGCCCCGCCGAACGCTACGTGTTCGGCTCTCCACCATCCCCACCACCACCTTTGGTCGTCATCCAAATATATAGGTTGTTTTCTAATCACATGATCATAAAATAACCTTTCAGGCCACTTTCCCATCTGCAACTTATTTTTTCCACCACTAGAGGCCCTTCACCTTTTTTGCTCTCTTCCTTTCTTTTTTTTCCATGCCTTTCTTGCCAGCCCTGTCACATACCTTTCCTCACGTGTTTCAACCCAACCATGCTCCCACTTACTTTTATTGCTCTACTCCTGCAATTTATGCAGGCACCTCCACCCCCCACTCATAACATGAAAAGGGCAAAATATTGAAACCCTTGGTCAGCATACTGGATGGCACTCCCAGCCCTGCCCCCCACTGCACCTGCACTACCAGCCCATACAATCTCCCCCGCCACAACTCATATATAGACACCTCCACCTGCACCCCTGGATGTCATCTCCCATGGCAAGCTGCCCAATGGAGCCCCCCTTTCTCCTGCCAATCTCCCTCCACATCCGCAACACAACAAACCCACATACCCCGTTTACTCCTCCTATCTGCCACCCTTACCCTGAAACTACCAATACCCACCATCAGCTGCACACAGCATAAATGCCGAAGACCTGCTACTCGAACAAACCACAACCGACTCAGGTCTCTCATTCTCCTTCTTCTGCTGACAGGTAATGTCCACCCAAACCCTGGCCCCCAACTTGCCACATCATCCCACCCATCCCATGGTAGTGGCCTGTGCATTGCCTCATTAGACATTTGCATCCTACAATAAAATTGGGATTCCTTCCAGGGCTGGGTACTCCAGAACAACCCAGACATCATTGCCCTGACTAGAACCTGGTTCTCCCCCTCTGTCCCCAACTCAGCAGTTAAACTCCCTGGATACTGCCTCTATTGCGCCGACCGTATGGGAAAGCGAGGGGGTGACTGTACTACCTACCTCAAGGACTTCCTCAATGGCCACCTTCTCCCCCTGACCATACTAACCTCCAGGGCTCAGACCCTCACCCTAAAAATTACTCTAGGTAGGTCTACTTCCCCTCTCCTCCTTACTATTTCCTATGTCCCCCCTCAGAGACCAGAAGCTAGCCTTCCAAGCCATCATGTCCTACCTCACCACCCTACCCCCAAAACAAGAAAAAATACTAGTGGGGGATTTCAACATAAATTGGCTGGCTAAAACAGCTGTGCCCTACATCAATGAGGCTGCTTCCCTCGATCTCACCCAGGTCATCAAAACACCCACCAGGCTACATGCCCGTACAGGGACAGCCACCCTTCTAGACCTTGTTTTCACTAACCACCCCCACAAAATAACAAGCACCAAAGTCCTCCCCGACACCCTAAGCGACCACTCACCAGTACTCTGTAACTGGTCTGGTACCCCCCTCAAAACTGCACCCAAAATAAATACACAACGTAAATTAGGGCCTGGCAAATTACCCCTTCTCAAGGCCCACCTCAGAGACAGGGACTGGATACACCTTACAAATACACTCGACCCTGACCACGCACTCAAACTGTTTGTCAACATCTTTAACTCAGCCTGTGACAAGTTCGCCCCTTTCACCAAAACTATGACCAAGGGGAATAATGCCCCATGGTTCTCGGACCACCTCCAAGGCCTACTACATCAGCGTGATGCCCTATGGCATCTGGCCAATGAGACCCAACGGTCTCAGGACAGGCAACGCTATCGGGAAGCCCAAAACAAGTGCACCTGGGCCATTCGCACCACCAAGGCAAACCATTACAAAGCCACCTTAACCTCCACCTGGGGTAATGGGCGCAAGTTCTGGGAAAACATAAAGGAACTCTGTGGCAAAGGCCTAAATCTCCCACCTGACCAAATACTCATAGATGGTAGCCTCTCCACCGACCCTGTCAGCATGGCCGCTGCCCTAATACCGCTTTCATGGATCTCTCCCATGTGTTCCTGCTAGATTTCTTCAACCCCCGGTGGATCTATCATCTGCCACCCTTCACTTAGGCGCCTTTCTCCTCATGAGTCCTCACACCAGAGACTGTGAAACCCTACCTTACTAAAGCTTTAAACAAAAGCAATACAGCCACGACTCCCTAGACCATCGACTTCTCTGCCTCACCCTCCAGGAAGTTCTGACCCCTCTCACCCACATTCTCAATCGCTCCCTCTGCCAAGGAAAATTCCCCACCCACTGGAAATTGAGCTATATCACACCTATCCATAAAAGTGGTGACCGTACATCCACAAATAACTACTGCCCCATCTCTATCCTACTCCCCCAATCAAAGGCACTAGAACACATAGCCGTCGACCAACTCACTGAACACCTAAATAAATATAACCTTCTATCCGGGCAGCAACATAGTTTTCATAAGGGCCACAGCACCACTACTGCCCTCCTTGAATTTACCTCACATGTCCAGTCAGCCCTGGACCATGGCCACCTCACAGGTGCCATCTTTGTGGACCTATCTAAAGCATTCAACACAGTAAACCATGCCCTCTTACTAAACACCCTGGTCTATATGGGTTTCTCTGATGACACCTTAAAATGGTTCTCCAGTTATCTCTCTGATAGAACGCAGATAGTCAAGGTAGGCCCTGTCCTATCACCTCGCCTCCCAATCCGATCCGGTGTCCCGCAGGGCTCCATACTTGGCCCCCTACTTTTCAACATATACCTCAACTCCCTCCCATCCATATGCCTCAGAAATCTGCTCCTTTATGCGGACGATGCTGTCCTGTTTGCCTCCAACCCGGCCCCCCTTAAACTCCACCAAACCCTCCAGCACTCCTTCCATGAAATTGAAGACTGGCTCACCACCCAGCGTCTTATTATCAACTATAATACGACTAAAGTCATGATATTCGCCCACCCTCAGAACCCGCTCAAAAACCTATGCCCCAAATTTCTCACTACAAATCAGACCCCCCTAGAACAAGTATACAACTTTAAATACTTAGGGATCACACTAGACCCCGCCCTCAGCTTTAATTAACATATCCTGCACCTAACAACTGCCCTAGCTCAAGACTTGGAGTACTCTACCAGTACAAACACTGCCTCACCCCGAAGCACTACAGCTTACTGTAAACTCCTCGATCCTCTCCCTGCTAGACTATGGCATTCTAGTATACAGTGCCTTGCCCTCCACAACCCTAAGCAGACTCCAGCTTGTGCTCAACAAAGCCTGCCGCCTCATCCTAGGATGTGAATGTTTCACCCACTCCTGCTCCCTTTACAGCAGCACAAACTGGCTAAACCTGGATAGCAGAATCAGGTACCACACCTGCCTTATGACCAAAAAGGTATTACTCGGCCTCACCCCACCCTCCCTACACCAAATTATCCTCCCAACACCACCAGGCAAAACAACCCAGAGCACAAGTGCTGGCGTTACTATAATTCTATGGTCGGACCTCCCAATACCACCATCTTTCAGTTACAGGCCCTTCCTGACAAAACTCCTCCCTATCCATATAAACCGATGAAAGAAGGCTAGGCCCATATAAATCAAAGCTAAGGGAGTACCTGCAGGCTTTAAATGGATGTGACTGCCCTTGATACCTGATCTGCCACTGCGTCCTTTACAAAAAATCTATTAGTAGGTCAATGTACAAACAAATAAATATATATATAAATAAAATGCATTTACGAAACATGACAATCAGCCACCTACAGAATCTCTCTGTCTTTTTTCTTCCTCCTGGCTGTGTTAAAGTACCTAAATCTCTGTAAACACTCCATGAAACAACCATGTAACCTGCTTTTTTTATTTACTTTGTTATGTACTGTATTTTCTGTATCTTAAGTCCCTTCCCTGTTCAATTTATGTATGACATGGAACCTTTGTAAATGAGTCTCTGACTCAAAGTCTTTCTGAATATCACAATAAATAAAAATAAGAAAAAAAATAGTTATGGTTGAGAATACAGTTCACAGTCTGATGGAGAAAGCTGGCACTGCTGGCATTTCCCTTGATTGTCTTCCTAAAAAAAATTCAGTTTCCAGTTCCTAATTATGTGGTATGTTTATATAGAGCAATGTCACATTGACTGTCACAAACATGTAAATGTATTGCCCGTCTGTGTCCTGCATTTTATTTAAAATATCCATGGAGTCTCGGAGACTGGTCGGCTTCCAAGAAACAGTCTCCTTCAGAAAAGAAAATCAATGTATCTTGACAAATTCTCAGACACTGAACCTGTACCAAAGACAGTAATGGGCCTTAGGCAGATAATAGAAAGTGGAGCGAACCGGAAACTTGGTTCTAATGAAGTTGACCTCAGTAAAATTTAGCTGGCCACTCCACAGAGCATCATTTACTAAATTATCAGGTATTTCCTTATACTCTGCTTTAGGGTGACTACATAGTGGTTTATAATAGTCGCAGTTTCCCAGTTGTCTTAAAACCTCCTTCTTATATTGCTCACATGACATCACGACAACATTTTCGCTCTTGTCCACTGGCTTAATAATTACATGCTTTATGGATTTCAATTCTTCTAGTGTCCTGCATTCATGGGTGGAAAGGTTGTAGTAATAGTCAGGAGGGGTCCCATTAAAGAGGGCATTTGCCTCAGTAGTTATCAATTTTGGAAAAACCTCTATTGCTAGAACATGAAGTATATTCGTAGTAAACAACAATTTTAGCTTAAAGCTGATGTGTTGAAGTACCACATTTTCTGGATAGCCCAGAATAACCACCTCTTCCTCACTCGAACCTATGATCAGATTTTGATGCAAATTTTCATCCTGCAAAAATGTTTACGCAAAGTCAATATCTGACTCAACATTATCAATGTTCAATCAGATAAATCCCACCTATCAAAACTGTCTTGTATTTCATTCCCAGGAAAAAGGACTTGACAATTCAGGAACATCTGAAGACATTAATTCTTCCATGCTCTTTATGTAAAGGAAGGGATAAAAGCAACTGAACAAAAGAGTAAACAGGGAGGAGAGGAGGCACTGTGGGTCACCTTGGAGACTGGAAAGAGCACCACAATCCGCACAGGGGTTGTGTACAGACCCTCAAATCTGGGGAGGGGATGGACAAGGATATGATAGAAGGCATTCTTAGAATGGCAGAGAAAGGGGAGATACTGTTGATTGGAGACCTGAATATGCCAGATGTTAACTGTAGCACATTTGCTGCAGCCACATCCAAGAGCAGGGCCATTCTTGATGCCCTGCAGGTGGCAAGCCTCAGACAGCTAGTTTTGGAACCCACTCATGAGGGAGCAATCTTAGACCTTGTACTCTCGAACGGGGGCACTGAGAGGATCTCAGATCTAGAAGTGGGTTTCCATCTGGGAACAAGTGACCATCAAACAGTGTGGTTCACGTTAAACTCAGCTACACAGTCAAGCCATACAAAAGTGAGATTGCTGGACTTCAGGACGGCTGACTTTGGCAAGATGGGAGAGTGCCTCAGAAAAGCACTAACAAACAGGCTAGAAGGAGGTATGTAGCAACAATGGGGAATCATCAAAACTGCCATCACAGCGGCAACAAGCCTTTGTGTGAAGCAAATAAACAAATCAAAATAAAAGAAAAAGCCACTATGGTTCTCAAAAGAGGTGGCTGTGAAAGTCAGGAAGAAAAAGATAGCATTCCAAAAGTATAAGGAAACACAGAAGGAGCAGGACAAACAGCTGTACCAGTTAAGGCAGAAGGAAGCAGGGAGGGAAGTCAGAATAGCAAAGGCCCAAACTGAGGAAAAGATAGCCAACTCAGTTAAGAAGGGGAATAAAACCTTTTATAGGTACATCAGTGAGTGTAGAATGACAAAGGGAGGGATAGTGAGGCGGAATAGAATGAACAGTGGGTGGGCAGAGGGGGACAGTGAAAAAGCAGGGATACTGAATGAATATTTCTGCTCAGTATTCACAAAAGAGGAGGGGGAAGTGCCTAATCCAATTAACAGAAGCACTCTTGATAGGCAGGTCGATCCCAGTCCTTTCACAGAAGAAAGGGTTCTGCAAGAACTCCTAAAACTGAAGGTGGACAAAGCAATGGGGCCTGATGGAATTCCCCAGAATTCTAAAAGAATTAAGGGGAACTAGTGAAACCACTGGCTACTCTTTTAATAAATCATGGAGGATGGTGTGGCACCGAGGACTGGAGGAAGGCAGATGTGGATCCCCTTCACAAAGTGGGACCAAGACAGAGGCAGGAAACTACAGACCTGTCAGTCTGACCTCTGTGGTAGGGAAAGTGATGGAGTCACTTCTGAAGGAAAGAATAGTTGAGTACCTAGAGGCCAGTGGGGCACAGGACCCAAGGCAGCATGGGTTCACAGCGAGAAGGTCATGTCAGACTGAATCTAATAGATTTCTTTGACTGGGTGACCAAAGTAGTAGACCAGGGAGGGGCTGTGGACATGGCCTACCTAGACTTTAGCAAGGCATTTGACACTGTCCCACACAAAAGATTAACAGTCAAATTAACCAGCTTGGGAGTGGGTCCCAGGGTGGTAGCCTGGTAAACATTGTCTGGACAACAGGACACAGAAGGTAATTGTAAATGGAGTCCATTCTGAAGAAAGAGGGTTACTAGTGGGGTACATGAGGGTTCAGATCGGGTCCAGTCCTTTTAATGTCTTCATAAGTGACATTGCAGAGGGACTGAAGGAAAAGTATGCTCTTTGCAGATGACACAAAGATCTGCAACACGGTTGATACACAAGGAGGCGTGGAAAGGATGAGAAGGGACTTGGCAAGGTTGGAGGAATGGTCAGAAGTATGGCAGCTAGGATTCAACGCAAAGAAGTGCAAAATGATGCACCTGGGAAACAAGAACCCAGGGGAAGAATACACAACGATGGGGGAGGTAGTAACAACAACAAAAAAGGAAAGGGACCCGGAGGTAATCATATCAGATGACCTTAAGGTTAACAAGCAATGTGAGAGGGTAGTAGGTAGGGCTGGGGGTATACTGGGATGCATAGGGAAAGGCATCAGCAGCAGAAAACAGGAAGTTGTTATCCCTCTGTACAGACAGTTGGTGAGACCCCATCTGGAGTACTTTGTCCTGGACTGGAGACCCCATCTCCGCAAGGACATAGACAGGATAGAGGCAGTCCAGAGGAGGGCAACTAAAATGGTGCAGGGTCTGCAAGAGAAGCCGTATGAGGAGAGACTAAAGGAGCTTAATATGTATACCCTTGAGGAAAGAAGAGAGAAGGGGGACATGATAGAAACTTTTAAGTACTTCAGTGGAATCAACAAAGTCCAAGAGGGTAGCATCTTTCAGAAAAAGAGACATGCAAGAACAAGGGGACACAATTTAAAGATAGAGGGGCAGTTCAGGGGCAATGTGAGGAAGTATTATTTCACAGAGAGGGTAGTGAATGCATGGAACAGCCTTCCTAAGGAGGTTGTGGGGGTCTAAAACTGTGGGAGAATGCATGGGACAGACATAAGGCAATTCTTGTGGGGGGGGGGTAGCAAGAAATAGGCTGTTGGTTAACTAGGATCTGTGGCCTATCCTGTAGGTAGGGAAATGGGCAGACTAGATGGGCCAAGCGGTCCTTATCTGCCATCAATGTCTATGTTTCTATGCTTGTAGCACCATCATTTCAATCAAAGTGGATACTGAGACTGATTTTCTATACAATTTAAAGAGTTCCACTGTGACTTGGAAGACTGGTTTTGTAGTTGGGATAAAATTGAGTCCCTTTGTTAACAATTTTATTTGTATTTCTGTTAAATCTATACTTGTTAAATTAATTACTTCTTTTTGGGGGCTGTGTCCTCAGTGAATTCCACAGTACTTGTTGTGGCTGCTGCTGTTTTCTTGCCCCTCCTGATTTTATTATGTTTGCTTGCACGCATGTGCAAGAAACATAGTGCCATCATCCGAGTTTTCGGAGGTGTGTCACCCCCTCTTCCATTTCAGTCAGTGTGTTGGCAGGCGTGGCTACAGTCCTCCATTGCATGCTGGAGCTGTCTGTGACAGCTCCAAAATGCAGTGGCGTACAGTTTAAAGGGAGAGCTACACTTCAGTGAGCAGCGATCAGATATCGCCTGCTCATGTGCAGCTCCCCACACACACACACACACAAACACACGCACGCATACTACATGCTTCCCCCACGCACACACTGTATAGCCGACGGGGTGCCAATCCTCTGTCGGCTCCACTGTCCTCCCCCTGAGTACAGGGTGCCATGCTGGGAGCCCACCCCAGCGTAGCAACTGATGATATGGCCGACGGGGTGCCTAATCCTCTGCTATGCCAGGCTTCCCAACCAGCCATTCTTGTGCTATGCTGGAGCCCACCCCAGCATGGCAAATGTCCCGTATCATTATTAAAACAAAACAACCTGTAAATAAAAATGTCCCTTGGCGCTTCCTCCTGGCCCCCTCCCACAACCCTCACCCACCCACTGTGCACCTACCTCCCCACACCCCTCACCCCATACTTACTTCCAGACCTCGACGCACCGATCTTCGTGGACCGGGAACACGTCTGCACTCTTCAAAGCCGTCCGCGAACTGAGGAAATGCGGTAAGCAGTATAATGGGATAGATAGGGTTTTTTCAACTTTATTGCATATCTCAGGCATTTTTTGGAATTTTGGCACCAAATTTTCAACATGGGGTTTTTGGGACCCCTTCTCATGAATGCTGTCACTGTCATGGTGTTACTCAGGCCAGAAGGGTGATTTCGCAGCCACTGCATGAAATCACCTTTCCAGAATGATTAATGAAACAACACTGCCAGTGTTCATAAGGTGGGCTCTCAAGAAGCCTATTTTGAAAATTTGGTGGAAAAATTCCAAAAAATGACTGTTTTACGAGCGTGCGTTGCGCATTTCCTACGCAGGCTCGTAAGTTCACGCATTTTCAATATTTTCACTCCAGATTTTCAACATTGCCATTTTACCACACCTCCTTATGAGCAGTACAGCTGTCATTTGTTACATCTTGCCCAAAACATGTTTCCACCCATGAAGCGCACAATGGCACAGTCAGTGTGCGAAAGCAATGTTTGGGACAGATTAAGAAAATCACTGTTACACTGTTCATGAGCAGAGGTCTTAAAATGGCTATGTTGAAAATTTGGTGACAAAAGTCCATAAAATGACTGTGTTACAAGTGAGCATTGTGTAGTTTCCACGCACCCTCTTAAGTTCATGACTTTGTAATATTTTCAGTCTAGATTTTCACCAGTGGCATTTTTCCACACTTCCTTATGAACAGTACAGCTGTCATTTTTCACAACATAGCCGAAATGTGTTTTCACACTTTCAGCGCAGAGATGCATGGTCGCTGTGGGAAATCATTGTTCGGAACAGAAAATCACAGTGACACTGTTCATGATCGGAGGTCCCAAAATGTCTGTGTTGACAATCTGCTGTAAAAAATCCCTAAACTAATTACATTACAGGTGTGCGTTGCACAGTTTCTATGCACGCTCGTGACTTCACCAGTTTTTTAACTATTTTTACTGCAGATTTGCAACATTGCCATTTTTACACCTCCCATGAACAGTACAGCTTTTTACATCCTGTTTGGAATGTTTTGTACCTGTGGTGAAAGCAATGTCAGAGTTATGCATAAGGAGCTTCGCCAACAAACTGATATTGCCACTGTTCATGAGGTGGGTCCAGAAAACCATGTTGAAAATTTGGAGTGAAAATACCAACGAATGCCTGAGGTATTAGGGTTTCCAACCATAACGCCCAACCCTGTAGAGAATGACAGGCATCAGGGATGTGACTTGGGATTCTTGGCCTGTAATGCTCATACCATTCCGCACCCTGCAACCAGAGAGAGGATCGAGCTATGCCTTGACCTTTAGTCCCAAAGTTCACCCCATTCTCCTACACCGCACCCATCTCACTGTACTTCCTGATGGAATGGTGCACATAAGGGCCAAAGACCCCAAGGCACACCGTACACTTGTCAGTGTCTGCAGGGTGGGGTGGTGAAATGGCGGCCGTTATGCCTGATGACCCAAAGGCACACCCCAATACCTGTCACTCTCTGCAGGGTGGTGGTGGGGTTGGCTTCAGTTCAATATTTCACTGCCATTCCTATTACGCAGCTCTGTAACTTCTACACTATCACTGCCAATGCCAGCAAGCAAACATTCGGCATTGACAAATGCTTGTTTCCTTTGCTTTGTCTTTGATCTTGTGTAGTGGGGAGGGCCTTCAGATTTTCTGTTGCTTCCCTCTCATCCTTCTTGAAAAAAGTGACCTGCCATTCATTGCTGTTACTGGCAGAAATGCAGACTCAGAATCTGTATTATTATTATTATTGTTTCTTTATTGTTATTCACTTTCAAATATGAAGAAGTCAAAGACATTGCAATCAATGGAACCAGGAGATAAACATCACATCATACAGTGACAATTAGATATTAGCATCAGGAAGTATAAGTCTACAGATTTTTTGATACATCATATGGGGTACTATGCGAAACAAGTTATGGATCTGCTGAAAAAATTACAGTACATTTGGGCAGGATTATCCAGATAGCCAGCCACACTAAAACCTGTGGGATACAATGAAGTGAGGTATAATGAAAGGAATAAGGTAATATATTGCCTGTACAGGCATTGTTCCCACTACCTGTACTACAGATTATAGGTATGGTAGGGCTGCTGGTAGATACATTTAAACTCCACAACAACATCAGAAACACCATCTTAAATAAAACAGCAACTCTAATGTATTAAGGTTGATGAAATCAGTACAGGTTAATACTAAATAAATTTTGGTGGTATAGTGGCATGAGAATAAAAACATGGAAACATAGGGCAAGATTCACAAAAGGGATGTGCCCAGCGCATCTGAGATGTGCCGGGGCATCCTCAAGATGTGCCCTAGGGCAATTCTGGCAGGGTGCCAATGTGCCAGGGCAACCCCGATGTGCCAGCACAGCCCAGATGCACCGCATACTGCCAGCAATGCTATGCGGCAGTTCTGGAGGGACTGTAATGGGGGGCATGCCCATGCATATCGGGCACAACCCTATTCACAGCCCTATTCTGTGGCACAACCCCGGGGCAAGTCCGGGGATGCGCCTCAGAAAGATATGTCTAGAAAACCTAGACTGAACTAGATGGCCACCTACAGGCAGGTTGCCTCACTGCAGGCATCAGCACAGCAGCCCAGCCACCCTGGCAGTACAGTGTGTCCCCCACCCCCAGCCCCCGTAGCAATGCCGCTCCTGGCAGCAGTAAACTAAATGTTGCCCCCAATCCACGTATAAAGCCACCCTTGGTGGTGGGAAAAGAAAGGATGACGCCCCCACTTCCAGCCCCATGTACAATGCCGATCCTGGCGGCAGTACATGAATTGTTGACCCCCTGAGCCCCCGTATGATGCTGCTACCGGCAGTAGCGAATGAAAGATGAACCCCACTCCCAGCCCCAGGCCCTCAGAAAAGCCGCCTTCCGTGGCAGTCGGCTGGTGCAGCCATCCCCAGTACCCCCGACCCACCCTTCTCGCTCCACCCCAGCAGGGCCCCACTGTCGGAGGGCAGCTCACCCCACCCACATACCGCCATGGCCGCCCACTGACAGAGTTGTCTGAGACGACAGCAATCGTACAGCCTGAAGCGAAGCCCATGCTTCAGGCTGTACGATTGCTCTCATTCACATTGCCAGTGTGACCTGGAGCTGTGGAGCCTCATGGCGATAAACTCGGTGCCCAGCCAGGCCGTGAAGTGTTCCCTCATCTCCAAGGAGGACCTAGAGGTCCTATGCACATTCTGCAGACCACTGAGTCCAAAGAGGAGGAAAAGGATGAAGAAATGCAAGAGACGGGCACTGCAGATGGTGGATTTTCTCTACACTAGCCTCTACAAGACGCCCAGCAAGCTGCTGGCCAGGACCTCAGAGATGGCAGCCCTTTGCATGCAAATGTCATCTTTGCACTCCAAACCAGCTCCAAATTGTGCAAACTCCAGCTCGTCACCCTTCAGCCTGCATCCGGATCTCATTACCAGAGGCGTGCTAAACTATGAAAACGTTGGAAAAGGGACAAATGGTTATAATTTGGAAGAAAGAGGTGAACAGTTTCCCAGTGTCCTCAGCAGCTACCCCCGAGCACTGCTACAGCCTGCCATTGGTGGCCACGGGGCAACCAGGCCAGCACAGCCCATCCAGTAGTTTCGGAACAAGAAACATGACCAATGCACTGACCACAGGCCTGTGCAATGATCACAAAGCCACCTTGAGGTGTCAAGTCCAGAAATCGGGGATCAGGAACAGGAAACTTGGGATGCACTGTGGACCAAACAGCGGACAGGGTACATTGGTGGGTTACTCCTGTGATTCTGACTCCAGTCTGGACTTGAAGGATTCGGACTTTGGGTCAAATGGGTCCAGCTCAATGGAGTCCTCAAAAGAGGAGAACAGAGAGGAAGGGCGTGGCAGTATGTGGATGGGTTGAGCTGCCCGCCAACAGTGGGACCTGCTGGGATGGGGGAGGGGTGGTTGGGAGCACTTGGGGATGGCTGCCAGCCAACCACTGTGGTAGGCAGCATTACTGAGGGTTTGGGGCTGAGGGGGTTCATCTTCATTCACCACCAGGAGTGGCATTGTATGGGGACTCGGAGGGGGTCATCATTTCTTTTACCACCACTGGGAGCAGCATGTCTTGGGCTGGGGTCAGGCTAGGGAGGGGGGGGTGGCTACAGGTCAGCACATTCTGCTGGGGCATCGCTGCAGGCGTAATGCAAATCGGGCTATAATGGCATACTAATGGCCCTATTGCACCATGCATGCCTAATGTCCTCATTTACATGCCCCTGGCTGTGAATCACATTTCTGGGTGCAGGGCATCCTGAGATGCCCTGCCCCAATGGGTTCACAGCCTGACTTGGGGGATGCTCTGGTGCAGCCTCGGATGCTCTAGGTCATCCTTGGCTGGGTGCACTTGTGCTATTCACAGAGGGGATGCGCAGGGGGCATCTCTCTGTGCCTCCTCTGTGAATCACCCAATAAGCACTCAGTGCATCTCCCCTGCACCAGGGCAGCTGAGATGCACTGAGCACATCTTCTTTGTGAATTCTGCCCATAGAATTTAATGGCAGATAAGGACTGCTTGGCCCACCTAGTCTATCTGGCTCCTATTACAAAAATGTGTCAGGATTGTTATCTAGATCCCAGTACTCTAATGGAGCCTCCCCAGCTAAGTTATGCAAGACATCAAATCCCTAATCCTGAGCTTCATAATTGGCACTATTTTAAAATAAAAAAAACACTAGTGTCAGTTTATAGAAGTATTATTAAGCACAACTAGTATGGGACATGTACCTGATATACATTGCTAGAAAAAGGGTGAGTCCAAGAGCTAAGTCCATATATGTGTCCCCATCTAGATATGTGCTACTTAGAAGACAGTTACTAGCTTCAACAAATCAACAGTTCGACCAGGTATCAGGCCCCTTCATCTGAATCATTCACCAGATCTTGTTCCTGAGGTGGTTTGTTACAAAACTCTGCCAGACCTTTAAGTACATGAAGGGGATAAACAAGGAAACCAGTGAAGGGATACTCAGGCTGAAGGAACACAAGAGGGCATGGCCTTAGATTTTGGGGGGGGGGATTTAGGATGGAAATGAGGAGACACTTTTTCACAGAGAGGGTCGTGGTAGAATGGAATACTATACCAGAGGAGGTGGCAGCCTGTAAAACAGTGGGTAGTTTCAAAAGGGGATGGGACAAGGTGAGAGGGGGGTAATTAGGAAGGGGAGGGGGCAGACGGCTGCAAGTTGAGGGTGCTAGCTGCACACTCAAAGAGACTTGATAGACCAGGTAGCCTGTTTCTGCTGGCAAAATTTTTATGTTCGTATGTTCATATGTACAATTGCATCCACTTTCATCCATACTTTGTCTGAGTCATTAAACTGATAGGTATGCACTCCATAAGTTACACCGAGATGGGCTGGGGCTAACAGTGAGTGGGCCATCCCTAGACCTCGCAGTTGCCTTCACAGAGGATCAAACAGTTTACAGTGGTTGCGAGTAGCATAGGGCTAATCAGAAAAAAATTGTAATCTCATGGCCTTCAATAGAGAATGGATAATTTAATCTCATCAGCTGCAGGACTGAGTCCTGGATTTCAGGGCCTGCCATAGTTAGGAGTATCATTCTGGTGGCCTCTCAGTTGTCTTGTGCCCACCTGAAGTTAATCTGATAGGCACATTTGAGGGTGTCAGGGTCTGACTGTTCCTCAGGAGGCATGTTAGTTTGGATCCCCTGCCATATAAAGGTAAGTAAATCTTCCCCTCTGGTGCTCTCTAGGACCCTGACCAGGTGCAGGTTCATGGCCCAGTTCGCATTTTCAAATATTTCAAGCCAGGCTCTTAAATTATTCATCTTGGAGGTCATTTGGAGGTCATTTTAGCAAAGGTGGCTTGAGTCCTTTGTGAGTGATCATCTGCTTCTTTAGCAGTTTTTGTAGCCGCTTCGATTTTGATACCCTGAGTGCCCCGTCAGTTCAGGATCTGCTCTTGCTTATGGTTCATTTCCCTTACGGTCTGTAACACTGAGTTCCATGGTTGGGATCACCCATTCCATTTGGGACTGCTGCTTTGTCTGAAACACCATGCTGGGCTTGTGGCATCTGCTGCATGATTCTCTGTTCAGGGCATCCTGCTGTGCCCTTTGGACACCCCCACCACTAGTTTTATATCATTTGATTCCTGAAGGTGTGAGCCGTCCAACTATGTTATTAAAAACTGTAAAAGCTGCTGTTATATTATAATTTCCCTTGTTATTTGTGGAGTGTGATGCAGAGCTAGTCGGAAACATGTTCAATCACCAGTGTGGCTCTCTAGCGCCCCCTTATTATTATTGTTTTGATTGTTTCTGTATCTGGTCCATTTCTTTTTCCCTTTACTTCTGTTCCTAGACTAGCCTCTGCTTAAACTTCTAGGCTGTTCCCAGTTACACACTTCATTATTTTCATAATCATTAAGGCCCCTTATGAATGTAGTCCTTTTCCAATTAATCTCATTCTCACACTGATCTGTCCTAATGTGCAGTCTCTTCTTCAGCTCAGAAAAGTCAGGGTTAGTGCCATACTTTTTAAACTCCTCTTTTAACTCTCCAATTTCTGCCTGAACACTGTCCAGGTTCATTTCAACCTTTCGGATTAGCATATTAATGAGCACAAATGAGCAGTTGCTTCATGCCTTCTTCCAAGTCTCTTTTTGGCTAAAATTGCTTGGACTTAGAGAGATTCTCGCAAAGAAGGTGACTCTGGGTCATGTCCTGACTTTACAGTATTTCATTCCATTTTTAAAAATCATGTAAGTTCTGTTTCAAACCATTCACCTATGTCTTGGTAACTTTCTATACTAAGAATGAGGGCTACCACTGGCCAAAACATCTTCCACAAACTGCTTTCTTTCTACAACTCATTGCCAACTTCTTTAATTATTGCCAGTACCTCTGTATCTAGCTTTAAATTTGCCTTGAAAAATTATCTTCTCACTGACAGCCAATGCAAATGTACTGATAGTTTGTTTTTTGTTCAGTAGTTTATTTTTACATTCGCTTGCACGCATACACAAGGAACGTTTTGGGAGAGTAGCACACTTTGGAGGTGTGCCTCTCCCTTTCAATCCATTGCTCCATTGAGCAGGCATGGCGGTCCTGCACTAATGGGTGTGGGAGCTGTGTATGACAGAAGTGGTCTTCGCTTCAAAGAAAACCACCACTGTCATACAGAGCACCCTGTCACGCCACCCTCCCGCATCCACCGTCCCCACGTCCGTGCGCCCCCAAATCTTTGCTGCCACACTGGGAGCCCACCCCAGCGTGGCAAATGTCCTGGGTTGTCTGCCGACGGGGGTGCCCAATCCCCCGCTGGCTCCTCAGCCCCCCCCAGCCATGCTTCTGCCACGCTGGGAGCCCACCCCAGCGTGGCAAATGTCCCACGTAGTCTTCTTCTTTTTTTTTTCACCTGTAAAGCAAAAACAGTCCCACGGCGCTTCTCCCAGTCCCCCCTCCCACAACCTGCACCCACCCACTGCGCACCAGCCTCCCACACCCCTCACCCCATACTTACCTCTGGAGCTCTCGGCGACGATCTTCGTGGACCGGGAACACGTCTGCACTCTTCAAAGCCAACCGCGAACTGAGGAAATGCCGTAAGCTGTATAATGGGCTAGATAGGGTTTTCAACTTTATTGCATATCTCAGGCATTTTGCCAGAATTTTTGCACCAAATTTTCAACATGGGGTTTTGGGACCCCTTCTCATGAATGATGTCACTGTCATGGCGTTGTTCCGGGCCAGAAGGGTGATTTCACAATCTGCGTGAAATCACCCGCGCAGGCGAGAATAATCATGACAGCTGTTTATCATTATGAAAGAATACAAAATCAAAAAATTTACTTTTTTACGAGCGTGCATTGTGCAGTTCCTATGCAGGCTTGTAATTTAACAATTTTTCAACATTTTCACTCCAGATTTTCAACATTGCCATTTTACCACACCTCCTTAAGAGCAGCACAGCTGTCATTTTTCACATCTTGCCCAAAACGTGTTTCCACCCATGTAGCGCACAATGGCGCAGTCGGTGTGCGAAATCAATGTATGGGACGCATTAAGAAAATAACAGTGACACTGTTTATTAGCAGAGGTCTTAAAATGGCTACGTTGAAAATTTGGTGAAAAGATTCCTAAAAATGACTGTTTTACGAGCGTGCATTGCACAGTTCCTACGCACGCTCATAGGTTTGCGAATTTTCAATATTTCCACTCCAGATTTTCAACATTGCCATTTTACCACACCTTCTTGTGAGTAGTACAGCTGTCATTTTTCACATCTCACCCAAAATGTGTTTCCACCCATGTAGCGCACAATGGCGCAGTCAGTGTGTGAACTCAATGTATGGGACACATTAAGAAAGTCACAGCATCACTGTTCATGAGCAGAGATCTTAAAATGGCTATGTTGAAAATTTGGTGAACAAATTCCTAAAATTAATTGTTTTACGAACGTGCGTTGTGCAGTTCCTACGCACGCTCCTAAGTTTGCGAATTTTCAATATTTTCACTCCAGATTTTCAACATTGCCATTTTACCACACCTCCTTATGAGCAGTACAGCTGTCATTTTTCACATCCTGCCCAAAGTGTGTTTCTGCCCATGTAGTGCACAATGGCGCAGTCGGTGTGCGAAATCAATGTATGGGACACAGTAAGAAAATCACAGTGACTCTGTTCATTAGCAGAGGTTTTAAAATGCCAATGTTGAAAATTTGGTGAAAAAATTCCCAACAATGACTGTTTTATGAACCTGCGTTGTACAGTTCCCATGCACGCTTGTAGGTTTGCGAATTTTCAATATTTCCACTCCAGATTTTCAACATTGCCATTTTACCACACTTCCTTATGAGCAGTACAGCTGTCATTTTTCACATCCTGCCCAAAACGTGTTTCCGCCTATGTAGCGCACAATGGGGGTAACAAAAAGGTCATGCTGAAAATTTATTGTGCACATACCAGCAATCACACAGGGCATCAGGGTACAAGCACCATACATGCCAAACACCACTGCAAATACCTGCAAGCGAATGTTCAGCATTGACAAATGCTTGTTTTATGTTGGCTTGCACACATCTTGTGGTAGTAGCACATTTCAGAGGTGTGTCAGTGTTGTGGCAAATGCAGGGGATGCTTTACTGGATGAGTCCCTCAGCCGCCAATCAGCGAGCATGATGGCAACGGCAGCAGCTTCAAAGAGAGCCAAGGAGTTGAAACGAATCTGCCGCTGCAGTTGCAGATGCTTTATCATTGCAGCAGCACCTCCCCCCTCCCTCGCAACCTCGTCGGCTCATGCCACGCGCCAAGCACTCTGTCCCTAGGCCTTGTTCTATGAGAGCAACTTGTTTCTTCCCTGTGCCTTTCCTGGTGAAACATTTCAATAAATAAATCAGCCCCTGTGTGCCTTTCCACACTGGTGGCTCCTGCCACCTGCCACACACTCCCCAGAAAGCCTACTTTGGGTGTCCAATCCCCGAGTCAGCATGTGTACCCCCTCTACATTGCGGCACACTGGGAGCCCAAATTCAGTGTGCCCAGATAATTTTTATAGATTTATTTTTCCAATAGCGGGATGCCCACTCCCAATGTTGGATGCCCCCAAGCTCACTCACTGTCTTGCTGAGAGTGTGCCCAATCCCCATCTGCATCATGCCCCCCCAAACTCATATGGCATACTGGGAGCCCTCCCCAATGTGCCCACAATTTTTTTTTTTGAACCTGTAAATTAGGAAAATCGTCCCCCAGCGCCTTTATTAATCTGCAAAAAAGAAAATGGTCCCTCATAGTCTCCCCACTGCACCCTCCCATTGAGCACCCACATCCCCGCACCCCCTATTTCCCCATACTTACCTCAGGAGGTTGAGAGCAGTGTTCTTCTGTAGAGTGGGACATGTCTGCACTCTTCAAAGCCGACCGGCAAACTGAAGAATCTAAGGTAAGCATGTATAATGGCTGTCAATGGGAGTTTCAGCTTATGTTGATATCTCAGCCATTTTTAGGAATTTTGGCCCCAAATTTTCAACATGGGGTGCTTGGGACCTCAACGCATGCACATGGCATAGTAATTTCGTTACTCAGCCCAGAAAGGTGATTTTGCAGTTGCTGCACAGAATCACCTTTTGGGACTGATTAATGAAATGACAGTGCCACTGTTCATGAGGTAGGGTCTCAAGAAGCCCATGTTGCAAATTTGATGAAAAAATTCCAAAAAATGACTGCATTATGAGTGTGCATTGTGCAGTTTCTACGTAAACTCGTAACTTCAATAATTTTTAACATTTTCACTCCAGATGTTCAACATTGCCATTTTTTAATGCCTCCTTATGAACAGTACAGCTGTCATTGTTCACATACTGCCTGAATCGTGTTTTTGCACCTGTTACGCATAATGGTGCAGTTACTGTGGGAAATCAACTTTCAGGACAGATTAAGAAAATTACAGTGTCACTGTTCATGAGGGGAGGTTCCAAAATGTCCGTCTTGAATAATTTATGAAAAAATTCCAACAAATGATTGCGTTACAGGCATGTGTTGTGCAGTTTCTACAAACGCTCGTAACTTCACCAATTTTTCATATTTTCACTCCAGATTTTCAACATTGCCATTTTTTCACACCTCCTCATGAACAGTAGAGCTGTAATTTTTCACATCCTGCCCAAAATGTATTTTCACACCTGTGGTGCCGAATCGCGCTGTTGCTGTGTGAAATCACCTTTTGGGATTGAGTAACAAAATGATAGTGCCACTGTTCATGAGGTGGGGTCCCAAAAAGCCCATGTTGAAAGTCCGGAGTGAAAATACCAACAAATGCCAAGGGTGTTAGGGTTTTCAACTGTAAAACCCCACCCTGTAGAGACTAACAGGTGTCAGGGGTGTGACTTGGGTTCGTCAGCCGTAATGCTCATGGCATTCCACCCCCACCCTGCAGCCATTAACAGCATTGAGGTGTGTCTTGGGGTCTTCAGCCCTAATGACCACCCCATTCTCATATACTGCACCCATCTCAGCTTATTTTCTTATGCAATGGGGTGATTGTAAGGGCCGAAGACCGCAAGGCACACAGTGACACCTGTTGCTGTCTGCAGGGTGGGGTGAGGTGGAATGGCTTAAGCGTTATGGCCGATGACCGAAAGGCACACCCCAATGCCTTTCAGTCTCTGCTGTGGGGGGGGGGGTTGGTGTTAGTTCAGTACTTCACTGCCATGCCTATTATGCATCTCTCTAACTCTTGCACTACCAATACCAATGCCAGCAAGCCAACATTCGGCACTGAAAACTGCTTGTTTAATACAAAGCTTATGCTTCATCTTTGTGAAATGATACATTTTCTTGTTGTGCTGGTTTTACACTGTTATTATTGTACTGTTATGTTGTCTTGCAATGTTTTCATTGTTTATTATACATCCAGGTCCATCTTGTAAATGAGTTCTTCTCAATGAAGTTTTGCCTGGTAAAATAAAGCTTGATTAACTGATTTTGTATATTGCCTATTCTGTTTTGTTACTTGTAAAGTTTGTTGCTATGTGTTCTGGTTGCCCATGAAAGCAGGTCCCAGGCCCAGGGTCTTGGTAGATTTTAAATAAACAAACCAAAACAATTTTTTTGAGCATTGCTAATTCTGGCCACATTGTCACTTCTTTTGGCACACCCATGCAGTGTCCCACTTTTACACAATACAAGCAGTTGGCATTTCATATCACACATTCTTCCAGCATGTGTGTTGCTAGTCCACTCATGCCATGCCACTGTCTTTGTTGGTACTACCTGAAGCTTCTGCATTACATGAGGATGTCATATTTCTACCAGTATGACTGCTAGCATTATAGCACATTCACAAACAGAAACATAAGGTGTTGGCAGAAAATGACTGTGAGGACTCTAGTGCCTCTTCATTCTTCTTCCCCTTCCTATCTCCTATGTATCATTCTGTAAAAACCATATTTGATCCTCTCCCTATCTATTCTGGTACAGACTACCTCCCTTGGTAGATTATTCCATCCCTCCACCACCCTCTCCATAAAGAAATGCTTTCTGAGTCCACGCTTAAATCTCCATCTGCCAGTTTAACTGAATTTGCCTCTGGTGCCTGTGTACCCAATCTGTGTGAATAACTGTCTACTATCTGCTTAATGTATCCTATGAGGTATTTGCATATCTCAGTCATATTCCCCTCTCCTTCCTGCTTCCAATGTGTACATTTTGAGATTTTTCAAATTCTCCATGCAAGTCTTTTCCTGTTGACACTGGATCATTTTGGTTATCTTCCTCTGCTCTTCTTCCACCATGTTTCTGTCTTTCTTCAAGTGTGGAATCCCAGAATGACACAGTGCTTCAGGTGAGGGAGATCCAATGGCAGAATTACCCTCTCCTTCGACTACTGATACCCCATCTTATACATACCAGCATACCATTCACCTGGTAGCACATCAGGTCCATGATAAGCAATATGATGTGGTAAACAACAATGTGGAGAAAACCACTTAAGTCAAAACCATGCCAGTCATTAACACCAAAGTGAAAAACAGTGTAAGTGAAAAAATTTCACTGGCAAGGCTATCCATGGTGGCATGATGTTTTAATAGTGAATCTACACTCAAGTCAACCATTTACTGATATGGTAATCCATGGTGGTGTGGTTTAATTAAGCAATAAGGCATGACAGGGTGTGTGTTATTGTGTAATAATGTCACTCCTGGGGTGGGTTGAAGCACGAGGTGAAGCCGAGTGCTTCCACCACCCCAGAAGTGACATTATTACACAATGACACACCTCCTTGGAGTGCCTTATTGCTATTATACAATGGCTGATTTTTTTATGATACAGGAAAAAAGAAAAATATATATTTTGGGGGCTTTTTTGATCGTTTTTCATGTGTGGAAGTACATGTTTTTTTTTTTTTTAAATCCATAATTTCTGTTTTGCCCACTAGATGGTGCTGTGAGCATGTGCCGCCTTCTGTTTCCCAGCCTTCAGGTTTCTTTCTGTCCTCATACACACCTGTGTGTTGTCACAGTGGCATAATAAATTGTGGCTCCAGCTTGTCACCTTGCCACGTTAAGTTTTTTAAGTCTGTTAGAAATGAAGCCTGGTCATTTATTTTGTTGCCTAAAAAGCCTGGCCGCCAAGCCGTTTGGCGAATGCAGTGGACGTCTGGCACATCCGGGAATGCAGCTAACTCACGGCTCTGTTGTGTGTGAGAAAAGCCGATTGCAGGTACAGCTTTGTATTTCTTTTTTTTTCCTTTTTTTATTTATCATGCCGTGTAAAACATGGATGTGCACCCTCAGAGTCAAGGAATGAGCATGAGCTGTAGTGTACACACGCTACAATTATGAGATATCGGTGGACTTGTTAGGAAGGTGTTGTTACAGATTTATTTAACTTTTCATTTTAGGAGCTAGACGATGAAAAAAGTATGCGGTGCTGTGCTTATGGTGTTAGAATGGTGCAAATGTCCGATTCAGTATTTTTCTGTGTAGCAGGGAGTTTGAAACCGTCCATGTCTGCTTGGATGTACTTGAGCAGGGAGAGATCGTTCACTGTATTGCGGTCAACTTTCTGCCTGCTCTAGATACAGTGATGTTATTGTTCAGTAACATCACTGTCTCTGGGGGTCAGCAGCCAATCAGGTTGCTAGAAATTTTCTTGCCGTTGTATAATAATAAATCTCCATTCACTGTTTTTTGCTTTGGTTTTATTGACAGGTGTGATTTTGACTTGTACGGTTTTCTCCGCATTGTTTTCTACCACATCATATTATTAGTCTCAGACAGAACATGTAACCCCATTCACCCACCTCCTGCCCTGTTATACTGTTCAGATGTTTTCAAATTGCTCAATATTATTACCTCCTGGTACCATTCCTAGCTTGTACTTTTCCTTGCCATCCCCCATTCTGTGTTCTGTTTTTGGACTTTTTTTCTTCTATGTGCATTACTTTGCTCTTTGTAGCACTGAATTTCAAGTGTCATATCCTTGACCATGTCACTAGACTTCCCAGATCTTCATATTTCTTACTAGTGGTGTTAAAATACAGAAATTGTGTATTCATTGAATATTCAATGACTACAGCTAGGGTATTTGGGTATTTGACTATTCTGATATTCAACCATAATGTAACACATTTATTAAAAATGCTTTAGACTTGCCAAAACACCCCATATTAGGTAAATATGATGTTTTCTGCTCAGTATGGGTAAAGGGTAATACTAGGTTATGAAAAAGCACTATACTGATGCACAGTCAGACAGTGCATGTGTAGCGTAAAGAAAACACCAGTTACTTTTGTGTGGTCTCTTGCCAGTGCATATTTATGCCTCTGAATAGTGTTTTTGTGTAAAAAATATATTTTCTAACTGCATTTTGGTATTAAAACTTCAGTTTAAATAAGTGCTCAAAAACTTCGGTTTAGCTAGGCTGCTGCCCACCTGCAGCCAGCTTATGGAAGTTATTCACTCCTCACCCAGGATATGCTATTGTACCCCTGCCAGCCAATGCCCTGATTGGCAGGGGCTGATTAGCATATCCTGGGAGTTGGAGCAAGCAGCTCTCATGAGATACAGACAACTTGTGGAAGTTATTCACTCCTCACCCAGGATATGCTATTGTACCCCTGCCAGCCAATGCCCTGATTGGCAGGGGCTGATTAGCATATCCTGGGAGTTGGAGCAAGCAGCTCTCATGAGATACAGCCAGCTTGTGGAAGTTATTCAATCCTCACCCAGGATATGCTATTGTACCCCCTCCGGCCAATGCCCCGATTGGCAGGGGCTGATTAGCATATCCTGGGAGCTGGAGCAAGCAGCTCTCATGAGATACTGTACCTGCCAGCAGCCTTGCTAAATGGAAGTTTTCAAGCACTTTTTTAAAGATAAGTTTTAATGCCAAAATGGCAAAAATGCAGTTAGAAAATAATATATCATTACACATAAACAGTAACTGGGAACATATGCACCAACAGGAGAGTGCACAAAGCTAATCAATGTTTTCCTTTAACAGCTTAGGCACTTTTCTTTACATGTTCTGTTTTGTCTGATAGGTGAACTGAAGAAAAGGAAGAGACTGTCTATTTGGAGAGCAGGAGGGACTCACCAAATCAAAGAGTAGCACAGCACATAGAGGAAGGAATTACAAATTAAAGACTTTGTTTTGGAGGCAGAAAAGCAGAGCTGTGTTTCACAATGGTGCAAATATTCAGATTTTCATGCTTTTTTATTTATTTTTTAACATACTTTTTAAATGTTATACATTTTAAATGATTTTTTTATTGTTTTTTTTTTATACTATTATTTTGACTGCTGCCTGACCTGAAAGTTAATGGCATAAAAAGAAGTAAATTTCATAACCCAGTGCCAGGGTATACCAGGACAGAAGTCACATTGAAAAATTAATCAATCAATAAATAGATACATATGTACATATACAATACATAACTAAATACTAAATAAGAGGAAAAGATTTTCAGTAATTTTCTAGGATTATTGTCATTTTAACAGCAACACTGGTCATAAAGCCATAAGATCAGTCAAAACTCCAAGTGGCAATTACCAACCACATCTGACATCATTATTCCAGAATCACTGTCAGTAAAACCATGAGCAGAGATCAGAAAGCCATAAGTATAGTAGTCAATTCAGTATTCAAAACTGGCAGGCAGTGACAGCACATTGTCAGTCTGACTAGTACACCCGATTCACTTAAAAGAACCAAGCGGATGCATATTGAATGTAATACATTGAAGCTGCTACACATGTTCAGGTTGCAGACATTAGCGATGTGGCTGAACAATATCTCCTGCAGTGCTGAAGAGTATACTCGTGGGAGGGCACACAAGATATTTAGATGCTACCTGGGATAAAGCATGGAATGATTGCTTTTTGGTGTTCCAGTAGTATGCAAGAGTGTGAACAATCAGCTCATGTGACTAATTAGTGAGCATCTGCTCAGCAAAATGTGGCAACAAATGTGTTCTCTGCCTCTGCTTGCTCAGCAGAGAACTCACGAGCAGCAACCAGTCATAATGATTTGCTTTTGTAACCTGAGGCACAGTGCTATGGGCTTGTGTTGTTGACTCACCCTGTCTTCCTGCATCAGCAGGTCACCTCATTGTTAGTGACATGCCACCACCCACATCACTGTCACCTGGGCTGCCAGTGCCTCTCACTTCAGTTGTTCCTGACCTGTCTGACCCCCCACAACACATATCTCTGAATGGAACAGGTACATCTCCCTAATGATGCCCTCAAGTTCACTGCACAGTTGCTGCTGGTACTTACTTACTCTGTGACTCTACATGGACAGAAACAGTGCCTCACATTTGCCACACTTGAATCTTGGGTCTAACATTAATTGAAGGCACAGCAGCCCAGGTTTTAAAGGCTTTATACTAGAGCTGTGTTTTTGCCCTGTAGTTTGGGGACTAGGTGAGAATTGTTTGGCCTGATTGTTTGGCTTGGGGCCTCTGCTAGGTGATAACTTAGAAGGAATAGTGACAATTTTAAAAAGAATAGCTTGGTGGTTCATAAGGCAGTTCTCCCTTGCGGCTAGATGCAGGAAGATCAGAGGGCAGAACACAGGGTTTGGGCTCAACTGCTTTGTTTTTCTCTGATTAAAACTGTTTTTTGCAGGGTATAGGTTCTGTTAAATTGTTGTGCAGGTTGTCTTGCTGAAAGGAAGGAAAAGACTCAAAGGGGTGGTGGTGGTTTAGATCTGTAGCTGATTGTTCTGGAGGGCATAGGCTTGGCTGCACCCACCTTGCCCCTCACCCCACTCACCCCGAGTGCATCATTTCCTTTATACCAGGGGTTCTGATATCACTTCCCCAAAAGGGCAAAGGACACACACCTGTCGTATCCTTAACAGCCCAGCATACTGCGTAGGGTGTAAACACACGCACATGCTCACACACAGCAACAAAAAAAAAAAACAATTAAACAGGAAGAGAGAGAGAGAGAGACTTGTCAAGAGCAGTGCAATGCACTGGCTGAGTAGGCAGCAGTCTTCAGGGAGACATTCTGGAGGTTGCAGTGCTGTCCTATTTGCAGGCACCTCTCTGATCTGAGGGAGGAGGTTGCCCGTCTCCAAGCTGACCTAGCGAGGATTCAGGAAACCTCCTTCCCCACTCAAGAACCACCAGGACTGCCACTGCTGCCTCAGAGGTTGCCAAGAAACAGCAGCAGTTAGACCACGGTGGGCTCAGGGAGGGTGAGGGTGGTGGAACAGAGGCACAACCCTCCAGTTGTACCACACCATAATTCATTCTCCGTTCTGTCAGAGCGTGGTTCCTCTATGGAGGAACCCACAGCAGAGACTAAGGAGGATGCTGATAGTTGTCACAAAGGAGATGCACAGGAGGGTGGCACAGGACTCCACAGAAGAAGGAAACAGCTCCTGGTGGGGGACTCAATCATTAGGGAGTAGAATTGGGGGAGGGAGGGGAGCAGGAGGTATGGTGCCTGCTTGGCTCAATGGCTTGGAGGGACAGGAAGCGAATCCTCAGGATCATGGGAGCAGCTGCCTGGGAGAGGGAGCTAGACATCATTATCCACCTAGGGACAAATGATCTGGCAGAGAATGGGATCAGAGCAGTGCAGGAGGAGTTTGTGGAGTTGGGAATGGGCCTTAGACAAGTAGCATGCTTGGTAACCTTCTTGAAGGTGCTGCCTGTCTATGGCATGGGTGAGTCTAGTGTACTCTACACCATGAGATTCAATGAATGGTTGAAAAACTGGTACAGAGCTCAGGGCTTTCACTTCATTGGGAACTGGGGGTCCACCTAGAGGGATGCAGGCCTATACTGGTGCAATGGTCTTCAGCTGTCCTAGAGGGGAACCAGGATTCTAGGTGATAGGTTTAAATGCTTCATTGGCAAGCATTTAAACTAGCCAAGAAGCAGGCACTGAAAAGGAGCAGGGAAATCCCAGCCCCACCTACACAAAACAGGGAAGTTAGTGAGGTAAACACCAAGGTAGAGAAGTGGATAGGCAGCAGGACAGGGGTAAACAGAGAAAAAAGCAAAGGCAGTAAGGATAGGGATGGGGCAGAAAGGGGTAAGGCCATCAAAAAATGGAAAGCGATGAGTATCAATACCCATAGTCTGAGTAACAAACTCCCTGAACAAGTGGCCTTGATGGAAGAAGGATGCCTGGATATTGTGGCAGTCACAGAAACATGGTACACAGAGAACTATGACTGGGATATCAACATACCAGAGTACACAATCTACAGGAGGGACAAGGAGGGTAAAAGAGGAGGAGGAGTAGCAGTCTATGCAAGGGAAGGGATCAAAGCAATGGAACTAAAGGGTAAACACGGAGAAGAGGAACCAATGTGGATCATCCTGGAGACAGATAATGGCACCACAGTTCACATGAGGGTTATACACAGACCACTGTCTCAGGGGGAGGCAATGGACAAGGAAATAATAGAAGGCATCCTTAGAATGGCAGAAAATGGGGAGATATTGTTGAGGGGTGAACTGAATATGCCAAATGTTAACTGAAGCACCTTTGCTGTAGCCACATCTGAGAGCAGGGTCATTCTTGATGCCCTACAGGGGGCATGCCTCAGACAACTAGTGTTGGAATCCACTTGGGAGAGAGCAATCTTAGACATGGTACTCTCAAATGGGGACAGAGAGAGGATCTCAGAATTAGAAGTGGGTAGCCATCTGGGAACAAGTGACCACCAAGCAGTGTGGCTCATGATAAACACAGCCGTAGAGTCAAGCCATACAAAAGCAAGGATATAAGACATTAAGACGGCTGACTTTGGCAAAATGGGAGGGTGCCTCAGAAAGGCACTAGTGAACAAGCCAGAAGGGGCGGTGGAGAAACAATGGAGGAAAATCAAAACTGCCATCACACGGGCAACGGGCCTATGTGTGAAGCAAATAAACAAAACCAAATGAAGGAAAAAAACACTATGGTTCTCAAAAGAGGTGTCGGGGAAGGTTAAAGAGAAAAAGACAGCATTCAGGAAGTATAAGGAAACACAGAAGGAGCAGGACAGAGAACTGTACCGGTTAAAGCAGAAAGAAGCAGGGAAGGCAGTCAGAATGGCAAAGGCCCTAACCAAGGAAAAGTTAGCCAACTCAGTTAAGAAGGAGGATAAAATCTTTTAGTACCTTAGGGAGCTAAGAAAAATCAATGGCGGGATAGTGAGGCTTAATATAGGTAGGAGGGTGGGCAGATGGTGACAGTGAAAAAGCAGAGATACTAAATGAATATTTCTGCTCAGTATTCACAAAAGAAGAGGAAGTGGAGGTACCTAAACCAAACAATAGAAGCACTCTGGATAGGGGGGTCAATACCAGATCATTCAGAGAAGAAAGGATTCTGAAATAACTCCTAAAACTGAAGGTGGACAAAGCAATGGGGCCTGACAGGATTCATCCCAGAATTCTAAATGAACTAAGGGGAGAACTAGTGACACCACTGACTACCCTTTTTAAAAAATCATGGGAGGATGGTGTGGTACATGAAGACTGGAGGAGGGTGGATGTGACTCCCATTCGCAAAAGTGGAAGCAAGGCAGAGGCAGGAAACTACAGACCTTTTAGTCTGATGTCAGTGGTAGGGAAAATGATGGAATCACTTCTGAAAGAAAGAATTGTTGAGTATCTAGAGGCCAGCTGGGCACAGGACTCAAGGCTGCATGGATTCATAGAGGGAAGGTCATGTCAGACGAATCTAATAGATTTCCTTGACTGGGTGACCAAAGTAGTAGACCAGGGAGGAGCTGTGGACATGGTCTACCTAGACTTTCACAAGGCATTTGACAGTCCCATGCAAAAGATTAATAAATAAGATAGTCAGCCAGGGAGTGGGTCCCAGGGTGATAGCCTGTTTAAAAAAATTGCCTGGACAACAGGACACAGAGGATAATAGTAAAACGGAGTCCACTCTGAAGAAAGGGGGGTTATTAGCGGGGTACCGCAGGATTCAGTACTGGGACTGGTCCTCTTTAATATCTTTATAGGTAACATTGCAGAGCAACTGAAAGGAAAAGTATGCCTCTTTGCAGATGACACAAAGATTTGCAACAGGGTTGATACAAAGGTGGGGGTGGAAAGGGTGAGAAGAGACTTGACAAGGTTGGAGGAATGGTCAGAAGTATGGCAGCTTAGATTCAATGCAAAGAAGTGGAAAGTAATACACCTGGGAAACAAAAACCCAGGGGAAGAGTACACAATGGGGGGGTACTAACAACAACAAGCATTTATCAATGCCAAATGTTTGCTTATTGGCATTGGCATTGGCAGTGTAGGAGTTAGAGAGCTGCATAATAGGAATGGCAGTGAAGTATTGAACTAAAGCCAACCCCGCCACCACCCTGCAGAGACTGACAGGCATTGGGGTGTGCCTTTGGGTCATCAGGCATAACGGCCACGTCATTTCACCACACCCTACCACACAGACACTAACAAGTGTCACGGTGTGCCTTGGGGTCTTGGGCCCTTATGCTCACCCCATTCCATCAGGAAATACAGTGAGATGGGTGCTGTATAGGAGAATGGGGAGAACTTTGGGGCTGAAGAGTCCAAGGCACACCTCTATGCCTCTCACTGGCTGCAGGGTGTGGAATGGTATGAGCACTACAGGCGAGAATCCCAAGTCACACCCCTGATGCCTGTCCATCTCTACAGGGTGGGGCATTATGGTCGGAAACCCTAACATCTCAGGCATTCGTTGGCATTTTCACTCCAAATTTTCAACATGGGTTTTCTGTGACCCCCACCTTATAAACAGTGGCAATATCAGTCTGTTAGCCGGAAGCTGTTTTGCACAGCGACTACGCCATTTGGCACCACAGGTGCAAAAACACATTTTGAACAGAATGTGAAAAATGACAGCTGTACTGTTCATTAGGAGGTGGAGACAATGGCAATGTTAAAAATCTGCAGTGAAAATATTAAAAAAAATGGTGAAGTCACGAGTGTGTATAGAAACTGCACAATGCACACCCATAATGCAATTAGTTTGGAGATTTGTTACAGCAAATTGTCAACACAGGCATTTTGGAACCTCCGCTCATAAACTGTGTGCTGTGATTTTCTTAATCTGTCCCGAACAGTGATTTCCCACAGCCGCCACGCATTTCTGCACTGGAAGTGCGGAAACACATTTCGGCCATGGTGTGAAAAATGACAGCTGTACTGTTCATAAGGAAGTGTGGAAAAATACCAGTGATGAAAATCTGGATTGAAAATATTAGAAATCCATGAACTTATGAGGGTACGTGGAAACTGCACAATGGTCACTCATAACACAGTCATTTTATGGACTTTTTTCACCACATTTTTAACATAGCCATTGTAACACCTCAGCTCATGAACAGTGTCACTGTGATTTTCTTAATCTGTCCTGAACATTGATTTCTCACACCAACTGCCCCATTGTGCGCTACATGCGTGGACACACATTTTGGGCAAAATGTGAAAAATGACAGCTGTACTGCTCATAAGGAGGTGTGGTAAAATGGAAATGTTGAAAATCTGGAGTGAAAATAGTGAAAATTCACAAACTTATGAGCGTGCGTAGGAACAGCACAATGCATGCTCCTAAAACAGTCATTTTGGGGAATTTGTTCACCAAATTTTCAACATAGCTTTTTTGGGGGCTTACCTCATGTACTGTGACACTGCCATTTTGGAAATCAGTCCCAAAAGGTGGTTCTGTGCAGTGACCATGAAATCACCTTTCGGGGCTGATTAACAAAATGACAGTGAAAATATTCATGAGGTGGGGTCCCAAAAACCCAATGTTGAAAATTTGGTGAAAAAATTCCCCAAAATGCCTGAGATATGCATCAAAGTTGAAAAAAACCTATTTATTACCTTGTACAGCTTACCTGCATTTCCTCAGTTCGCGGTCTGCTTTGAAGAGTGCAGACGTGTTCCAGGTCCAACGAAGATCATCGCGATGGACTCTGGAGGTAAGTATGGGGTGAGGAGGGGGGTGTGGGGAGGCAGGGTGTGCAGAGGGTGGGAGCAGGTGGGGGGGAGCAGGGTCTGGACAGTCTGCGAGGGAAAGTTTTCTCTTTCAGGTTTCTTGTTTTTGTTCTTGGATGGCACGGGATTTTGCCATGCTGGGATGGGCTCTAGCGTGGCAGCTGGAAGGCTTTTGGGATGGGGGCACTGAGCCGCGGCGGAATTGGGCACCCCTACTTAGCCATTGGACTGTTGCCATGCTGGGGTGGCTCCTAGCATGGGTACAAGGCTGTCTGTTGGGGGAACATTGGAACTGATAGGGGATTGGGCACCCCCATCTGCCATACAGTGAGTGGGGGGGTGCATTAGCATGCAATATGAGTGCATGTGTGTGTGCGTGTGGGGGAGAACGCATTGGCTATTTTCTTTCAAGTTGGTGGCAATGTTCAAAACTACTGTCATCGGCTGTGTCCCCCATTGTTGGTGGACATCACACACGCCCCAAAATGCCATGCCGGTATTAGCCACAACAGTGCCGCACCTCCAGAACCTGCTTCGGCACCAAGCTGCCGCAATATGTTTCTTGTGCTGTGTGCAAGCAAACATAACAATGGAAAGGGACTTGAGGGTAAACATTTCAGATGACCTAAAGGTAGGCAAGCAATGTAAGAAGGCAGTAAGGAGGGCTGGGGGGATACTAAGATGCATAGGGAGAGGCATCACCAGTAGAAAACAGGAAGTTGTTATCCCTCTGTACAGACAGTTGGTGAGACCCCATCTGGAGTTCTGCATGCATTTCTGGAGACCCCATCTCAGCAAGGACATAGACTGGATGGAGGCAGTCCAGAGGAAGGCAACTAAAATGGTGCAGGGTCCGCACCAGAAGCCATACATAGAGAGACTAAAGTAGCTTAATAGTTACATCCTTGAGGAAAGGAGGGAGAAGGGAACATAGAAACATGGAATCTGTCAGCAGATAAGGACCATACAGCCCACCTAGTCTGCCCATTTCCCTGCTTACTGCTGCAGCCCCAGATCCTATTTGATCTGCAGCTCTACTGCTTTGCACATCTCTAGGGTACCCTTATGTCTATCCCATGCACTCTTGAACCCCTGTATTGTTTTCACACCCACCACTTCTGCTGGAAGGCTGTTCCATGGCCCCACCACCCTTTCAGTGAAACAATACTTCCTAACAATACTCCTGAGCCTTCCACTCTTCAGCCTCATATCATGCCTCTTTGTTCTTGTACAGTTTTCTCTGAAATATACTTTCCACCTGTACCCTGTTTATTCCCCTAAGGTATTTGAAAGTCTCTGTCATATCTCCTCTCCTTGTTTCCTCCAGTGAAGAGATGTTAAGGTCCTTAAGTCTTTCTTCATTGGGCTTCTGGTGCAGTCCATGTACCATCTTCATTGCCCTTCTTTGGACTGCCTCTGTTTTGTCACTATCCTTCTGGAGATGTGGTCTGCAGAACTGGACACAGTACTCCAGCTGAGGCCTCACCAGTGATCTGTACAGTGGCATCACCACCTCTTTCCTCCTACTTTTTATGCCCCTCCCTATGCAGCCCAGCATTCTGTTTGCTCTCCCCACCACTTTTTCACACTGTTTGATCACCTTCAGGTCATCAGATATGATAACTTCCAGGTCTCTTTCTTGATTTGTGGTGGCCAGAATTTTCTCACTCATCCTGTACTCCTCCTTTGGATTCCTATGACCAAGGTGCATGATCTTGCACTTTTTAACATTGAAACTCAATTACCAGGCACCCAACCACTCCTCTAATAGGTTTATGTCCTTTTTCATTCTTTCCACTTCCTCCGGTGTGTCTACTCTGTTGCAGATCTTGGTGTCATCAGCGAAGAGGCACACCTTTCCCTCCAGTTGCTCTACAGTGACATGCTAGAAACTTTCAAGTACCTCTAGGCAATCAACAAAGTCTAAGAGGGTAGCATCTTTCAGAAAAAGAGATGTGCAAGAACAAGGGGGCACAATTTGAAGGTAGTGAGGGATGGCTCAGGGGCAACATGAGGAAGTATTTTTTATGGACAGGGTGGTGGATGCATGGAACAGCCTTCCTGAGAAGGTTGTGGGGTTAAAAACAGTTCAGGAATTCAAGAATGCAAGGGACAGACATAAGGTGATTCTAGTGGGGGGGGGTAGGAGAAAGTAGGCTGTTGGTTAACTAGGATCTGCAGCTTATCCAATAAGTAGGGAGATGGCCAGACTGGGTTGGCCAAGTGGTCCTTATATGCCATCAAAGTCTATGTTTCTGTGTTCTATGGTTGCAAACAAGTAGGTAGTATTGTCATGTACAGTTGCAAACCATGTTCTTAACTACCTAGTAAGCCCTTCAATTAGTAATTGATGGATTCTAGAACAAGTCCATAGTGCTGTGCCCTTGGAAACTCTCCATGATTGCCATAAGGAGATGGACAGTAGGAATGACCTGACTCAGTGAAGCTATATTATAGCTTAGGCCATGGGTACATTTCTCAATGGGAGACAGAATCTGGACCATGCCCTCAATGATGTTATATTCATGGTGTAGCAGTGGCCCATCAATATCCTGCTCAATGTATAACTCATGTAGCATACACTTCTATTCCAGCAAGTGTTGCAATGCAGAAAATGTGCTGTTCCATTATTTACTGACATCTTGGATTAGCCAGTGGTTTGGTAAACCAGTCTGGTCCTCACCAATTTGCAGCTCTCTGGTTGCTTTAGCAGAATGATAGAAATGTATTTATTTATATTTATTTATTGAAAATGTTTCACCAGAAAAGGCACACTGAGCAAAAAGATACTCGTCTCACGGTGCGACCTGTGGGGAGGGATTACAATGGAGGCAGGTATGCATACAAAAGTTGAATTTAGAAATAGAGCAATACAGATAATGTACATAGTTGGGTGGGATTACATTAACACTTTTTACATAAGGAGAACAGTACAGAACATGATCATCAAGGACAGGGTATACATATCATGGGTACACATCAAGGGCAATACATGATTACTTAATTGCCAGTAACAGAACTTGAGTGCCAATAACAGGACTTGAGCTGAGCAAGATGCACCAAGTTGACAGTAGGAGTTGGAGGAGAAGATGGGGGGTGGTTTAGGTGGGGTGGAGGGGAAGGAGAGGGGAGCAGTAGCTGTGAGTAAGGCTGAAGAACGTGGGTTATTTAGGAAGGAGGGGGGAAGGGAGAGATTAGGAGGGAATAAGAGTGAGTGAGGGTGAGAGTGTAAGTACGTAGGGCAGTCTATAAGCCAGACAATTAGGTGAAGGCCGAGCCGCTGGTCAGGTGCTAAGGGGGATGGGAAGAGAAGCCATCGGGGGCCAAGAAGTTGCACTTGGTGCAAGGAAGTTAGTGAGGGCAGAGGATAATGAGTGTTTGGATGATGAATGGCAGATCTGGGCAGGCAGGCCGCTCCAGAGTTTAGGGAAGAGGTAAGAGAAGGCTGATTGGCCGGCGGTGGTTCTACGGTGAGGGATGACTAATAGGCTACAGTTGTCTCTTGAGGTACCAACAATATGAGATGCATCCACCTGCTGTGGCGAGCACCATTGATCACAAGGTTCAATGTATGATCAAAGCAGTAGATTCCCTGGAAGTGGTCATCAAAAACTGCTTTGCACTGTTCTTCCCATTATCTGTAATAAAGAAACCAACATGCAAACCTGTTGTGCTAACCCAGAAGTCAAGCATTTCTTGCAAAGATGAAAGAATGTCAACACTGATGTGTTTGCTTGAAGGGCTGCAACACTAAGTAGGTAAGTTTTTATTTGTTCAGTGCTCAATCCGAGAGGCTCTGGACACTTTACAGGAGGTTGTAGAACATAACAAAGTTACATACATAAAATATACGCAGAGTCCACAAACAAACAACAATTTAAAACCAACAATGAATAAATAACAATAAAATCAGTGCTTCAGCTAGTTAAATGCTTCTTTAAAAAAGTAAGCCTTCAGACCCCTCTTAAAAGCCTCCACTGATGGGACCTCCTTCAGAGATCTGGGGAGTAAGTTACAGAGGGCTGGGCTGGTCACCTCAAATGTCCAATCCCCTGAGATTTTCAGCATGTCCCTCAGAACCACTAGAAGGCCCTTGGTGGAGGAGTGGAGGGAGCGCACCAGGAGGGCAGGGGTCAGAAGGACACTCAGGAAGCCAAAGCCCAAACTGTATAGGGCCTTATAGGTGAGCACACATCCAGTAGAATAGGGTATTGCTACAACCAAGGCCAGAGGAAGAGGAAGAGGAGTCAACAGCAGTTATCCTACCATGAGCAACTGCTGTAGATGAACACCAGTGTGCATTGAGTGAGAAGTATGCATGTATTGAGTTTGTACTGGTCCCTGCATCAGATGTACAGAGGAAAACCCTGCCCACAGACTGGTTCAGCAATTTCTACACCTAATTTTGGCATGCCTCACCGATATCTGGCACAGCTGTATGAGAAATAGTAGTTTGCATTGGTAAGTGTGTAAGCCCCTCAAATGGGCTTACCTGGTAGGGATGTGGTACCATTGCTCCTTTGGCAGTGCCCCATCTGTGGCTCTGGGTGGGCTCTGGACCCAGTGTTCCTATAATTGCCTCTGCATCTGTAAGTTGCTTGACTCTATGTCTCGACCCCTCTCAAGTAGATAAGTGCTGAGTTCCACTGATGTATTTGCACCTCAAGGTGCAGGGGGAGATTTGTTTTGGGGTACTAGTGGTGGCCTGAGCTCCACTGAGCATGCACAACTGATGAGGCAAATTTAAAGGATCCACAGAGCTCTTTGTGTGTGGGAAATGTAGAAATTATTAAATTATATCGCTGGCTCTAGGGAGGAAATAGGAGCCAGGGAACATTAGAAGTGGTAACCGGAAAGTCTGGTTTTAAGGGAAACTGTTTTCAAATCTTTTTAGGGGCTCAGGTAGTTATATTTACTGACTGTATTGTTTTGGGGTTAATTTACTCCAAAATGGCAGCCCCCTCAGAACTACAAAACACAGGAGGTTGCTGGGTAAAGGTAAAGGGGCACTGAAAAGCCCAGGACTACTGCAGCCAATTAAGACGGGCTGGAGAGAGATTATAAACAGGATTGGTAGCCTGCCAAAACAGGAGATCACCCAGAGGGGGAGTGCAATGCAACTGAAGAGGGCTTCAGTGCCCCATAGATGCAATTAGGCCCCAAAGCCTAAAAGATATTGGAAGCTGCAGTACACAGTGAGCACAGAATTTGCAATAAGAAATTGAAAGCAGCAGTAGAGAGTGAGCACAGAGTTAGCAATGAGAAATTGGATGCTGCAGTACAGAGTAAGCAATGAGTCTGAAAGAGGAAATGGAACTAGTTTGGAAGTGACTGCAGACACATCATTGCCAGAGTTTTGCTGAAAGAAAAGTGAGTTGAAAGCTGAGAAAGGGACTGCAAGGCTTGTTCAATGCTGTTTGAATGTGGAACTGAGAGACTTGGCAAGTGCTGTTTGAATTTTGAGTGTGAGACTTGCCGAATGCTGCTTGAATTTGGAAGTAGAGGGAATTGTTTGAGACTGTTTGGCTTTTCCAGGTGAATGAACCCTTGCATCAGAGACTGAGAATTCCCTCCTTGGAGGAGTGGTTTTTGAGTGCATCTTCCAGCAGCGGGAAAAGCTGAGTGTGTTGCTAACTGCTACTCTGAAAGGATCAACACTGGCATAGCAGAGAGGAGGAGTAGGGCCAGAGCTTGGTTGACAAGCAGAGGAAGGCACCTGCTTCTGTCATTGAAGGGTTCAGGAACCAAGTTTAACATCCCCTGAACTGAAGAATGAGATGAGACCTGCAGCATGGGATGAAGAGAGGCCTGTCTAGTGAATACAGTTTATAAAGGCCCTCCGGTGAAGATGTAAAGGCTAGACAGGTGAAGATCATCAGTTGTTGGCTCTTCAAGCATCTCCATCATATTTATTTATATTTATTTATTGAAAATGTTTCACCAGAAAAGGCACACTGAGCAAAAAGATACTCATCTCACGGTGCGACCTGTGGGGAGGGATTACAATGGAGGCAGGTATGCATACAAAAGTTGAATTTAGAAATAGAGCAATACAGATAATGTACATAGTTGGGTGGGATTACATTAACACTTTTTACATAAGGAGAACAGTACAGAACATGATCATCAAGGACAGGGTATACATATCATGGGTACACATCAAGGGCAATACATGATTACTTAATTGCCAGTAACAGAACTTGAGTGCCAATAACAGGACTTGAGCTGAGCGAGATGCACCAAGTTGACAGTAGGAGTTGGAGGAGAAGATGGAGGGTGGTTTAGGTGGGGTGGAGGGGAAGGAGAGGGGAGCAGTAGCTGTGAGTAAGGCTGAAGAACGTGGGTTATTTAGGAAGGAGGGGGAAAGGGAAGGGAGAGATTAGAAGGGAATAAGAGTGAGTGAGGGTGAGAGTGTAAGTACGTAGGGCAGTCTATAAGCCAGACAATTAGGCAGCATTCTTCTGGGACCTCCATGGTACCGTGCAACTATTATTGCGACTGCCTTTCAGCCAACAGCAATTCTCCTGTGCAGACATCCAAATCTGTGAGCACCCCAAACTGTGGCTTTGGCGAGTTTCTTGTAGCTAGCTAGCTATCTAGTCAGAGTCTGGGGCAATCTCATTTTAGGACTGTTGTCAAGTGAAAACAGTAGTTGGGACAAAGCAAGGTTTAAAGTGTTGCCAGGAAAATAAGGACAAAATAAGGTTTAAAGTGCTGCCAGGAAAATAAGGGCAAACAAGGTGTTGCAAGTGTTTAACAAGTAATTGGGCCTCAACAAAAGTTCTCAGGCCTGCATCTCCATCTGGTGTGGTACCCACTACAACAAAGACATTTATGGGTGCACCCATAGATGGAAGGTGAAGGGACTGTTTGGGGTCATTCGAAAGTGATTAACAAGGTTTTGTTGCTTATCACCTTCCTTATCCCTTTTCCCCAAATAAACCAAATCATTGTTTGCATGTAATTCTTGTGGCTGTACATTTGTATGCTCCAGTTACTGTGTGTGTTTGTGTGTGTGTGTGTGGGGGGGGGATTGTAATTGAGTGGGGGAAGTGTAGTAGGGGGAAAGTCATGTTATTTCCTGGGAGTTGGTAACCTGCAAGTTTTCCACAGGTATTACCTGCCACTGTCCCAGTTGGAGGCACTGTGCCAACAGACTGTCCAGTTGTAGAACCCAGGTCGGGACCCTTGTAGGTGTGTTTATGATAAAGACTGAGGGCCCAGGAGCAGCCCAGGTGAGTCAAGGGGCTGTTACATGTGGTATCAATGTTGCAAAAATAATTGTCCATGGAATCCATTGTCTTTAACAACATAATAAGGTTGCAAATCTAGTGCAATCATTGCACCCATGAGCTGCGTGATCTGAACAGCTGTGGAGTGAGCTGGTAAGAACTTTGTGTGATCCTGAAATGCTTCCTTTATTGTGAAAGTTGGATTTTGAAATAGCATAGCCCTGCCCTGGCCCCAGATTGGACAAATGCAGGTGATTTAGGCTGAGGGGGGGTACCTCAAGCTGCACATCTGCTGTCTCACCATCTGAACCAGTTTGTGAGGGAGTTGGTGTGGTGCCTGTGGGAGTACTTGGGCAGGGACTGGAAACAAGATTTTGCCGGTGTTTGATGGCTTGCTGACTGCCTCTGCCACCATCATTACCAGCAGCACCACTGACAGAGTGAGGAACTGTTTTTGTTTTTTTGAAATACAGCATGCAGTGGCATAAAGAGACAACTCCAGCAGGGGCTTTATCCAAGACAGTCACCTCAGGATGTTTTTTCAGAAGGTGGTTCCAAGGACATTTTATGCTTAGTTGATCAACATTTTTACCACAGCTGAGACTCTAGCCACAGTGTGAGCACACGCCTCTCCTTTTATCATCCTCCTGCCCAGTAAAATATGAACAGCTATCACTGAAACTTGAACTTGTACATGACTTCAACCATCTTGTATGCTGCTTGCTTCCATGATCACCAGATTCAGTTTGGGATGGTGTACAGTAGAAGACTGCTATGAGCTGATGCCAGATGCAGAATCAGAACCCGTAGGATGACCAAAAGTTAGGATGGACTGCTTAGTTTTTTTTGCAGGAATTTGACATGAAGGATTAGAAGGAACAGTAGCAGATTTTGTGTCTGCCTTCAGTAGCTGATTTTTTTGGATCACTTTTGATCTGAGTGCTTCCTTGCGGAATGAGGTGAGGACTCAGTTTCCACAACCTCAGACTCACTCAGGTCATTGTTCTCAAAGTAGGCATCATGGAACACATGTTTAAGCCTTTTTAAATCTGGGGGTAGGAGCATATTCTGATCCAGAAGGCATTGCCTCACTGCTCTCATCATGCTCAGAACAGATGCTTGGATTCAACTGCCAAGGTCATGGCTGAACACATCTGTCATGAATTGTGGTCACGGTGGAACTGGTGGACTTGGTGGTGGTGGTAATGGTGCCAGCAGCAGCAGTAGTGGAGGTGGTGGTGATGGTGGTAGTAGCAGTATCTGTATCGGAGGCAGTGCTGATGGCAGCACTGGCAGCAGCACTGGAGGAAATCGTGATGGTGGCAGCCGATGTGGCAACAACATTGGTCACTACAAAGGCTGAGACTTGCACTGGAACAGTGGTGGTGGCAGTGGTAACAGCAGTGCTAACACTGGTTGAAGTAGCAACTGGTCTTGCAATGTAGGAGACAACAGGATGGTGAATACATGTTAAATGTCTACCCCCATCTGAATCACTTTGGAGGGGATGGTGAACAAAGGATTTTTGACTGCACTTAACTGTTTCTGTGACATTTACACTCATCAAATAAACCGCAAAAACAAAAGTGGAACAATGTTTTCAAATATCATTTTTCTGATACTATAATTATTTTTTTTAATGCAATCGTGTATATAAAAAAAAGTATTTATTTTCCAGGAACCAGAAACAGAAAGAATTACTCTTGTTTTTTGCTTGTCCAGCAGTGGCTGTCAGCAAATGAAACTGATGGCTCAGACAGCTTCTGTAGCATTCGAACTCTAGAGACAAGACTTCAACATTTTTTTTTTATATTTTAAATTGCAACATTTTACTGTTTTAACAACAGTTGGAAACACAGAAAGCTAAAACTGGGCTGTAAAAGTGCCCCCATGGCCCCTGCCTACCCTAGGGCACAGATAACATCTGTGGCATCTGGAGACAAAAAGACATCAACAATTTATTTTAGATTGTTGTTTATACATTTTTACTCAACAGTCAGAAAACTAATACTGGGCATTGGAAGAAAGGTTTCCTTCCTGGACCATGCCTGCCATAGGGCACAAATAATGTCTGTGGCGTCTGGGGACAAAAAGACTTCAACAATTTATTTTAGATTTTGTTTGTAACTTTTTACTGCTTTAACAGCTGTCAGAAACTCAGACAGATATTACTGGACTGCAAGACTGACCTTCTGGCCCCTGCCTACCCTTGGGCATAAACAAGGTGTGTGGCATGACAAAAGGACTTAAACAATTGTTTTATATAGGTGTTTTAAGAAATAACAGCTCAGTTAATTGCTTTATATAAGTGTATTAAGAATTAGCAGCTCAGATAGCTGCAGGTACAGGAACAAGGGTAATCCCGAAGCCACATTGTAAAGGAAAGAAGGCGGTGCCATCTCCCTTCCCCTGCTTTCAAAACACTGACCGCAGTGCTGGCAGGCAGACATGCAGCAAATGCCTAAGTGCCCTACCAAAACAAGGACAGCAGCATCAGGAGAAAAAAATTAGTTTTTTTTAATAATAATTTAAATAACTAAGCTACAGAAAGCAAACAACAACAAAGCTTCCTTTGAAAACTAGCAGTGGCCAGCTTTAGAATGCATCACAGTAAGCTGAGCACACACTACAGTTTTTGCCCCCCCCCCTCCCACACACACAGATACAGTAGTATAATATTTACTGCAAAATAAAAAAAAAATCTCAGCATTATAAAAAACTAAGAAGTCACGAGAACAGGCCCTTTTTCAGTCAGCTAGTAAACAGCTAGCCTAGCCTGCAACTGCAGATAGACCCCATCCCTTTTCTGCAGCCTAAAGGAAGAAGATTACAACATGATGTGTTCTGTTGTAAAAAAAATACTTTCAGCAATCAATCAGTCTGTCAAGTGAAGCAACACATGCTTTCCACTGAAGAACAAAACAGAAGAGTCAAAAAAAATCGGTAAAGACATTTTTTTCCTAAAGTCTGATTCGTAAACCTATCCGCAACCTTTTCACTGAGAGAAACAGATTCCTCTCTGCTGGAATGTCTCAGTGCACTGGCAAGGTCACATAGTAAAGCTCTGGAAAGTTCTCTGAACAGCCTGGGGATTGGATGAGATCTCAAGAGATCTCAAAATCTAATTGAATTTGTGACTGTTAAGTATCTGGAATACACCCCAGTATTTGGGTGTATATATATATATATATATATATATATATATTTATTTATGTAGATAGATATATATATATGTACACACTGTATCTATCTATATATATATATATATATATATATATATATGCATTGAATATGCCCAGTATTCAAGGTACTCAACAGCTGATCTGAATTCAGTGCATACCACTATTTTTACTCCTTCCTGACAACCACTCTTCCACTGATCCTACTGTAATACCTCTATCAGAGGAGCTCACGAGACAGCCTGCTGCTGCCTTCCCTCCTACTATTCAACCTGTACCTTGCATATGATTTATGCAACAATGCCACTGTAACTGGACAACTTTGTAAACAGGGCTTCTAGACCTAAGAGTTATATCCTGTATGAAAATAATGGATTTTACTACAAAATATACTTGCCAAAAGAATGTGAAAAAGGGCCAATGTGTATAGAGAGAGAATAACCCAGGGGGAAGCAAATAGTGGTCTGTCTTGAGAATATAGTCCCTGCTAAATCTGCAGCACATATGCATCCTGGGATGGATTTTTAGCCCATCCTAGGACTAAGTCTGCTTTGCAATGGTCGAGGCAGACTGAAATCTCTGCTCCTATGGAATTTCCTAATTTCAGCCAGTGCACTTGTGGAGGATGTTACGCCAGGTTCCACCAGGCATAACTTTTCCCCACAGTTGCAGCAGAAAATCATCTGCAAGCTGTTGTAAATTGGGAAACATAGAAACATAAAATTTAACAGCAGATAAGGACCGCTTGGCTCACGTAGTCTGCCCATTTCCCTACCTAACGCATAGGCTGCAAAACCTAGTTGATGAACAGCCTACTTTCTCCTACCCCCCACTAGAATTGCCTTATGTCTGCCCCATGCATTCTTGAATCCCTCCACTGTTTTTGAGTCCACCACCTCCTCAGGAAGGCTGTTCCATGTATCCACAACCCTCTCAGTGAAAAAATACTTCCTCACATTACCTTTGAGCCGTCCACCCTCTATCTTCAAATTGTGCCTCCTTGTTCTTGCACATCTCTTTTTCTGAAAGATGTTGCCATCTTGGACTCTGTTGATTCCCTTGATGTACTTGAAAGTTTTCTATCATATCCCCCCTCTCCCTCCTCTCCTCGAGTGTATACATATTAAGCTTCTTTGATCTCTCTTTGTATGTCTTCTGGTGCAGACCCTGCACCATTTTGGTTGTCCTCCTCTGGACAACCTCCTTCCTGTCTATGTCTTTGTGGAGATGGAATCTCCAGAACTAGACGCAGAACTCCAGATGGGGTTTCACCAACAGTCTGTACAGAGGGATAACAACTTCCTGTTTTGTACTGGTGATGCCTCTCCCTATGCATCCCAGTATCCCACCAGCTCTTCTTACTGCCTTCTCACATTGCTTGCCCACCTTAAGGTCATCTGATATGACTACCCCAGGTCCCTTTCTGTAGTTGAAGAGTACACCCCCCATTGTGTACTCTTCCCCTGGATTTTTGTTTCCCAGGTGCATTACTTTGCAATTCTTTGCATTGGATCTAAGCTGCCATATATTTGACCATTCCTCCAACTTTGCCAAGTCCCATCCTCTCCACTCCGCCTTCTGTATCAACCCTGTTGCAGATCTTTGTGTCATCTGCAAAGATACATACTTTTCCTTCCAGTCCCTCTGCAATTTCACTTATAAAGACATTAAAGAGGACCGGTCCCAGTACTGAACCCTGTGGTACTCCATTAGTAACCCATCTTTCTTCAGAGTAAACTCCGTTTACTATTACCCTCTGTATCCTGTTGTCCAGCCAAATTTTAACCCAGGCTACCACCTTGGGACACACACCAAGGCTGGCTAACTTGTATATTAATCTTTTGTGTGGGACTGTGTCAAATGCCTTGCTAAAGTCTAGGCAGGCCATGTCCACTGCCCCTCCCTGGTCTACCACATTGCTCACCCAGTCAAAGAAATCTATTAGATTCATCTGACATGACCTTCCCGCTGTGAATCCATGATGTCTTGGGTCCTGTGCCCCACTGGCCTCTAGGAACTCAACAATTCTTTCCTTTAGAAGCTGTAAACTGGCTTCCCCTTTGAAAATACCATACCTGAGGGAAAAACTGTGATTCCAAGGTGGTATCCACTTGTGAAAGTTTCTTCCCACAGCCATGGAACTAACAGAGGCTTTGAAAATCTAGGCCCCTGTCTTTATTAATGGTAAAATAACACAAGGGCTCAGATATACTGGTGTCTTCCTCTCTATGGTGAAGCCAAATTGAATCAATGGGTGACAGATTCATCCAGGTCAGTTCTCAGGAATTCGATGAGTGACTGGCCTTGTGGTCTCATTGCCAAGTCTTCCTAAACTGGAAAGGCAAGCAAGGGATACAGGAGGTGGGACTAGTAGCTGCCATTCATCTGGATGTAATTATAGGCAATTGTTTTGAACGTAGATCAAATATTGTCTGTGTGAGTACTTGAAGTCAAGCAAAGAAGCAGTCTAACTGACAAATACCACCAGAGGTTACTGCTACCTCAGTAGCAGGGGAAGTAGCCAGCATGGCTGATGGACTAGCTGGAAGCAGAGGTTCTGGGCCACAGTACATATTTTGGAGGCCCTCGCTGTGAGCAGGTCTCCTACCGAAGGAAACTGGACATTACGAACGCATGGGAAATTAAGCAGGGCTCAACAAGCTGACTCATCCACTCTAAAATTGATAAAAATTGGCATACAGTGCTGAAAGTGATTCTGGTACAAAGTAAAATGGAAACAAACTGGGAGAATGGGCTACTTTACAGAGAAAGGGTGCCAAAGTAAGGACCAGAGTAGGAGGTGCTCCATCAGATAGTATTCCCATGGGAAAACAAGAAGCAACTCCTGGCCCTAGCCCATAACATTAATTTTTCAGGACACCTGTGAGAACACAAAAAGACAGCTTACAAACAATTTTTACTGGTCCATTATTTTCAAAGATGTGACAGATTGCTGCCAGACTTATCCGTAGTTCTGGAGGATGGGAATGGTCAGGAACAATGCTAAAGTGGCTTTTATTCCCATAACTATAATTGATGAACCCTTTCATTGGGTAGTTATTGACATTTTGAGCCCACTATATATGCTCATCAAGGAACAGAATGTGCTTTCTCCAGATTAGGGTTTGGGTGCTGCCATAATGGGTTACCATCCCCATCAATTGAGTTGTACAGGCAAGCAACAGATACTGGTAATCATAGACTACACACCCAGGTACTGTGTAAGAGAGGAAGGTAGCTGATCAGCTTCTGAGGATATTCATACAAGTGGGATTTCCCCAGTAGATTTTGTCACAATAAGGCACACATTTTATGTCTACACTTATAACCAATCTGTGACGAAGTGTGGAGTGTAACAACTCAGAGCCACATTATATTGTCCTAAGACTAGCAACTTGGTTGAGTACTTTAATTCCATGATTAAGATTATGCTAAAGGCATTTAATGATACACATGAAAGGGAATAGAGCAAGTATTTACCCCATATTTTATTTTCTTATAGGGACATTCCACAGGAGTCCACAGAGCTTTCACCTTTCAGGTTCTGTTTGGCCACATGGTAAGGAGACCCCTAGATTTGGTAAGAGATAAATAGGAAGGTGAACATGCTTCCTAAAGGGACTCTGTTGTGGATTACATCTGGGATTTTAGGTCACAGCTCATGAGACTTGTCCAAGAGTACCTAGCCAGTGCAAAGCAGAGACAGAAACCATGCTTCCAGCATGGGACCAGAGCACAGGAGTTCAAGGTCATGCAACACATTATGGTGCTCATCCTGATCCAATGAAAGAAACTTCAGGCAGCCTGGGAGGGTCCATACTCTGTGGTCTGGAAGGAAATTATGTAAATTTCATGGTGGAGGTGCCCAGTTGGAGATACAAACAGAAGATAACATTACGAAACCCTACCATGATAGATAGGAAATGGTTCTAGTAGTGTGCAGCTACTGTACACCGAGGAGGAGAATGAAGTGGCTCAATAAGTAAGACTCTTTAGCAAGGTTAAAGGAGAATCTTCTGAGGATGACATTAACAACTTAGAGCATCTGATGCCTACCCAAGCAGAAGATATAAATGTGGTGTTGCAATCATTTGGAGAAATATTTATAGGGAAACCTGGTATTCCACAATGCCTGAGCAGTGCCCCATGTGAATATACTGTAGGGGCCACTGCTGAGGCATCTGCCCTATAGGGTTCCAGAGGGAGTGAAGCATGCTATCAGGGAGGAACTTAAGGAAATGCTGGCTCTTCAGGTTACACAGATGCCCAGTAGCCCCTGGGCTTCACCTATAGTGCTTATTCTGAAAAGGGATGGGACCACAAGGTTCTGCATTGACTACTGCAAATTTCAACAGCTGTATGGAGTTGGAGCCTTACCTAATGCCCTGAACAGATGAGGTCCTAGAGAAATTATGGGGAGCCAGGTACCTGACTATCATTGACCTAACAAAGGGCTACTGGCAGGTACCCCTAACCAATGGAGCCAGGGAAAGGTCAGCCACTGTCACTCATGTTGGCCTATTCCAATTTTTGGTAATGCCTTTTAGGAGGATGAATGCACCAGTGACTTTTCAGCAGTTTATGGACAGTATTCTGTGTGGGGTGGGGGACCTTGCTCTGGGGTGTATAGATGACATTATCATATACAGTCATGTATGAGAGGAACATGCCAGGCATTTGACAAGGTTCTTTGTAAAGTGAAAGTGAAAAAAGACTTGAATGTCCTAAAATTTTAATTTCCAGGGAATTTTATCACTAGAGTCCACTGATACCAGCTAGACCTTTTTTTGAAGAGAACAGGAAAACTACTTAAGGAGGCTTGGACTGACAGTTAAAGTGTAAGAATATCAAAGAGGTATTTCTTAGGTGTGTCACGTTGGTCATACGAGAGACAGTGGACAGATCCGGCCTAAGCCAGCAGAAGCTGAGGCCATTCTGGGATGGATTATGTGAACCACTAAAAAAAGGTGCGGGCATTTCTGGGGACTACAGGATATTACCACAGGTTAGTGGAAAACTTTAGCAGTATAGTGAAACCTCTAATAGACATCATAGAAAAGAAAATGTCTGAAAAGATTCAGTGGACAGAGGGTTGGGACAAGGCATTCTACCAGCTGAAGGAGGTATTATGTTAGGCCCTGTGTTTGCTAGTCCTAAACATTTGTTTAAGTTCATTGTACATGTAGGTGCTCTGTTCTGTGTCAGGTTGCGCCCACAGGGGGAAGGACACCAGACTGTGTATCTGAACATGAAAATGCTACCCTATACCACAATGAAAAAGGAATGTCTTGGTATAGTATAGGCACTACAAAAATAGTAGCCTAACCACTAAGGCAGTTAGTTTACCCTGGTCACTGACCACAGTCCTCTAATATGGCTGCAGAGAACAAGTGGGCAGAATTTAAATATGCAATAAATGAGGCTGGTGCTACAAACTTAACATACAGAATAATAGTGAGAAAGGGGTTATAACATGAATTTTACACACACCTGAGGTGTGGGATGCCACATAAACCCCGTAAGTAAAGCTCAAAGGGTTTTTAAAGGCATCCCACATCAAGGGGGTGTGTGTGAAATTCGAGTTTTACACACCTACCTAGCCTTTATTTTATATAATTGCTGGGGAGCATTTTTTCACCACTGCAATTGTACAGAAAAAAAATACATCTGTTGTCAGGTGTGGTCCAATTGGGATGAAGAATGGTCCCCAGTTGAAAACTTTCCCTTTTTTCTTTTTTAAATCAATATATTTAGTGGAGGCAGTCCATGAAACAGCAAGTTACTTTTTTTAAATAAAACTTACCTCTGAGTGTGAGTTGCGATGAAGTGTCCAGCAGTAAGTTATGGTAGCTAGCACCTGAGGGAGGAGAGACCAAAGGTTGGTGTATGTGTGGAGCATGGGAAACCCGTTGTGTATTTGCAGTTATAACCAGTTGCTTATAACGGTAAATTATAACCGGGTTTCCCTTAGGGAAGAAACACTAACCAGTAATTATATGTATTCCTGCACCATAGTGGCTCCCATAATGCCAATGCAGATGGGCTGTACAGGCAATAATATAAAAACGAAAAATTAAAGTAAGCTCTAGATAGTGGAGTCTGGCCATACTCATATGAAATGTATCTCTTGGTGGAGACCAAGGAGACACTGTTTCATTTTATTAATGGGGAGGGAGATATAGCATTTAATTGTAACAAAATGTGAAAAGAGAATGTCTGTGTTTCTTTTCTGTATTTTATTTGTGTGTCTGTGGCTAAAAATGTAAGTCCCAGTTGAAGGTCATCCAGGGTGCAGACAGACTTTGTTTAAGTGTAATTAAGTTCTAGGTAATTGCCATGTAACCCATGTCCTGAAACACAATGTAATATACAAACATTTCAGCATGGCTGGTATTGCCACGTAACTATTGAAATTATTGCTGTGTAACTACATAGTAACATAATAACAGTTATAATGAAACTACTTATCTCTTATACATATTTTGCGAATTAATACCAATAGTTACGATACCTTGTTATTATACAGTTACTTCCATACAACTGCCATGTAACCTGTGCCGTAAAACATAAAGTGATACCTATGTTTTAAACAATATTTTCATGTATACCATGAAGTAGCTGTGTAATAGAGTGGCACATTGATTTTGAATATGATCTATTAATGAATGCATTATACAATAAAATGACTTTAAATAAGATTTTGTTTCTGGTGAATGATGCGTTTTTCCAGTTCTGAAGTTTGTTCCAGAATGTCCTGTGTCAGTGCTGTGTCAACGGTGACAATCAGACAGGAACTTTTCAAGAACATTCTAGCACTTAAGGTGATCATTAAGCTGCAACACAGTTACCTTATATACAAAGCTCTATCCAACAAACTCTGGCCAGAGCTGATAGGGCTTCAGGTGAGGAATTTGGTATACAAATATTGAAAATAAGGTATGAGCCTGCATTAGCATAATGTAATATAGGCTCATAAATTTGTTGTTTTGTAATAATTGTACACCAAATTTTCAACATAGCCTTGTCATGACCCTGCCTCACGAGGAAGGGCAGAGAAAATGTTCAAAGCCTGCCCAAAAGGTGATTTCACGCAGGGACTGTGAAATCAACTGTTGGGATGCAAAAACACATTTTGGGCAGAGTTAAAAAATGACAGCTATCACATTCATGAGGTACTGTAAAGAAATGGATATTTTGAAAATTTGGGTTAAAAATATTGAATATTGCCAAACTTACGAGCCTGCATTTGCAAAATTTAACATAGTCTAATAACTTTTTTGTTTGTAAATATTTTTTTGCCACATTTAGAACATTGCCTTCTTATGGCTCCACCTCATAAACAATGGCAGAGAAAATTTTAAGCTCCTTGCCAAAAGGTGATTTTGCACAGGGACCACAAAATCACCTTTCAGGATGCAAAAACACATTTTGGGCAGAGGTTTAAAATGACAGCTGTCACATTCATGAGGTTCTGTGAAGATATGACTATGTTGTAAATCTGGGGCACACATATTGAAAATTAACAAAGTTATGAGCCTGCATTAAAAAAATACAACATAGGTTCATAACTTCGTTGTTTTTTAATATTTTCACACCAGATTTTCAACATAGCCATCTTATGATGCCACCTTATGAACAAGTGCAGATAACATGTTCAACTACTACCTGAAAAGTGATTTCATGCAGAGACTGCAAAATTACCTTTTGGGACAGATTTACCTAATGTCAGTGCAATTATTCATGAGGTGGGGTCCCAACGAAGGCATGTTGAAAATCTGGGCCAACAATATGCAAAAATGCCCAAGTTATGCCACTAGGTTCAAAACATCATTGAAATACATTGAACCACATACCTGTTTCTTCAGTTCATGGTCCAGCTTTGAAGAGTGAAGATGTGTCTGCAGTCCAGAGAGGATTACGGCATTGGACCCCCCCATGGGTAAGTAAGGGCTAGGGGTTGCGGGGTGGTGGGTGTGAGAGGGAGGGTCATGTGTGGGGGACAGGAATTGCTGCAAAAGACATCAATGGATGTTTTGGTTTTTTACAGGGTTTAAAAAACAACAACTGAGGCATCCAGATCATGACCCTGGAGGAATGGGCAACGCCAGTGTCAATCTTCTGTTTCTGGGCTGAGGTGGTGGGCAATGAGAGGGAGGGTTGGGTTGTGGGGATATAAAAAAACACAGAGGATTCTGGATCATGACACTGGGGATGGTCACCCCAGTGTCATGTTATGTTTCATGGTGGCACTGGTGGGAGGGTCGGGTGGGGGAATATGAAAATACAAAACAAAGAGGAGTCCTATATCATGACACTGGGGACTGGGCACCCCAGTATCACTTATGTTTCTGAGGGGGTGGTGGGTGCAGAAAGGAGGAATGGGTGGGGAGTATGTATAATTTAACTCTAATAAATCACAGCATCCTGATCAGCGGCTGGGGATTGGGCACCCTAGTGTCACTGTTATGTTCTGGGAGTGTGTAGGGTGGTGCATGCTGAGAGGAAGGGTCAGGTGAGAGGGTATCTATAATTTAAATTAAAAAAAAAATCAGTGGTCATGACATACTCCACCATGTCCAAGATGGCTGCTGTACTCCACTGCATATGTGCTAGTAGTTGTGCATACACAGTGGAGTGCAGCAGCCATCTTGAACCCAGTGGAGTGTGCTGGGACTGCCAATTTTTTTTTTGTTTAAATTATACATATCTCCCCTACATGACCCTCACTCAGCATGCACCACCCCACCCCACCCCACCCCCAGAACATAACAGTGACACTGGGGTGCCCAATCCCCCAGTGTCACGACATCAGGACACCACCATTTTTTTAGTACAAAATAATGCAGTGAGACTGAAGACAAGGATCAGAGTACTCCATGGATGTGGAGGCGACTGTGGTGCAACTCCAGTAGGTTGTTCGGTCAGAAGGAATGCCCTGAGTCCTTTTTTAATAGCAAGTGGTCTGCAGGGCTATGCCCACTGCAGCCCTAAAAATGGCACATGGGAGACAGGGCTGAAAATCTTCAGGACATTGTGATCTATTGATGGCCTGTTGATTAAATGCTTCATCATTGTATGTAATGTTACGTATGTTGTACACACACAGGTTGGCCCTGAAAACAAGCTTTTCCTAGTGCCTTATCCTGTTTAAACATAAACTAACAAAAAAAAAAAAGAAATGAAATCATGACTCTTTTCAGTTACTTAGGAAGGATACCAGAAGGAAACAATAAAACCACACACACAGAAAATGTTTCAATATAAAAAGATTTCTGCTGAAAAAGTTTATTATTCCATTACAGGTGAGTCCAACACACTTACATTTCTTACCATAGTAATTTCTTAAAGTGCTAGAGCGTACCGTCTAGACGCTTACATTTATAGCATCCAATTAAAGGTGCAGCACCACTACTAATACCTGGTACAAATGTGAAATGCAAGACATTAAAAAACATACAACAGTACAATAAATGACCTAAATGCAAACTATTTACCAAACTCTTTGAAAACATACAATCAGCATAAAATTCAAATGTATCCATCCGAGAGGCCGGCCCGATGTCACAGTGGACTGAGTCACTGTAAGTGCCTTATCTCACATCACGCTAGAGACTCGAGTTCAGGATTGAGCTTAGGCCACTGGCAGCTGGCAGGAGGGGAAGGCTGAGAGAGGACTGAGTGGCCATTTGGCAGCACTCCTCTCCCGGATTGGGGTGGTGTGCCATCCTGTCTCTTGACTGCTACTGAGTGGATGCCTGGTGGTAGCACTGATGCTCAAGAGACAGTATTTGGTCAGAGGAGACTGGTATGAGTCAGTTCTGGAATGCATGTGCATGCATGCTCCTACTGCCATGGCTCTGGGCAGTGTTGGAAAAAAAACATGGTGGAAAAGTTGGGGGACCAGAGCTTAGTGAAGCCTTGCCCATGGCTCCTCGACCAGCCCTGCCCCTCCAGTTGAGGGGGAACTTCTGGATGAGAGGCACTGGGGGAGAGAATGCCTCCCCCACAGGCACTCCCCAGGATGCGATCTGCAGAGGAATGTAACCCCAACCTGAAGTGGGGCAAGGAACAGTTGACGGTGCCTGTGGATGAGGCTGAGTAGCTGCCTGGTCTGCACTGGAAAAATAAAAATCTTTATTAAAAAATATATCCAGATGATCCTGAAAGATAAAACGAAAGACAGTGTTATTACATCACTATTGCTAACTGCAGGTACGCTTCTTACTGCCTAAGAACAAGTCAGTTAGTAAAGTTCAATCCTGTCATTGAGTCCTGGAAAAATTATGTCCTGAAGTTTGAAAATCCTAAAGTTTTTCCTTTTGGCCCACAGTAAATTCCAGTTCCTGCCCCTTTTCACCTGAACAACCTTCCTGGTCCTCATGAAGAACAGGTCGTGAACAATGGGGTCCACTGTTGCAAGACATGGCATGCAAATACATAGCCCTTTTCCACTGTTGACCGTCATCATATGGTCCTTGCCCCTGTCCTTCAGTTTCCTCATTGTATGGCCAACTTAAACTGTGTATCAGTGCCCTTGGCTGGGGTCACTGACATGCTGACACAGCTCTCAAACTGTGTATCAGTGCCCTCAGCTGGGGTTACTGACATGCTGACATGGCTGTCTTGCTGACACAGCTCTCATGGCTTAGGAGTGGGATAAAAGTAAAAGTCTGTCTTGACACATTGCCTTGAAACCTAGAAGTGAAAGAACAAAAAGGTCTGCCACCTTGAGACATGTAGTGCTACCAGTAACCACTGCAAATGAAAGCAGTAGTCCCCTCTGTTCACAAGGGAACTGAAAAGGTTGCACAGGGCAAAAGGGGCAGGGACTTGGATTTTTTGTTGGCCAAAAGGGAAAACGTTTGCTGATAATATGTTTTGAATCTTATGCTGATTATATGTTTTGAAAGTGTCTGGCAAACAGTTTAAATTTAGATAATTTATTGTAATATTGTATTTTTTTTAATGTCTTGCACTTTAATCTTTTCACTTTCACCAGGCATTAGAAGTGGTGCTTCACCTTTAATTCTATGCTATCGCTATGGCATGAAACAGCAGTGTTGGAGTCTCCTGTGACGGCACAATAAACTTTTTCAGCAGACATCATTTTATGATGGAGCATCTTCTGTGTGCCCAGTTTTGTTGTTTTCCTCACTTGCAGTAGTTACCGGTGGCACCAGGTGTCCCGAGGCAGGGGACCCGTTCAATTCTCTAACTTTAGGAAGTACATCCTCTCTCAGTAAAATGCTTATGATGCTGGTGACCACTTGGGTCCATCCACAATCCCTAACTTAGCAGCATCAGTGCCTAGTAGAGCTTCAAGATGGTACAGCACAGACATTACATCACTCAAGTAACATCCTCCACATCCACCTGGTGAAAAGAAGTCAACATTTGATACATTACTGTCTTGCCTATGTCTTTTAGAGCTAATAAACAGGCTAGATGAGACACCTTACTCCAGGATGTTGGCCCACTTTTTGCCTTGAAAAATAGATTACAATGCTTGCATCACTCCTGGGATTCCTAGAGTATTGCTCCAGTGTGTGCAAAAGAGGGCCCTACAGAAACAAAAGTGCTGGAACCATGGGGACCCCAGGGCAGCTTAATGTGAGGACAAGGGGTACATTGCTGGGCCTTGGATCATTAATGCTGTAGCCTTGGTGTTTTGCCTGCCAAGCCACACAGCCAGTTTATTGTCTTCTGACAATTTTACAGGTGAAACTTGTGAAAGCAAAGAAGAGTAGGGGCTGCTAAATTGAGAGTGAAATGCTTGCAACACAATTAAGAGGATGAGACAAATGATAATTGGTTTGCACACTACGATGTTTCTAATTAAATGATTTGTAGTTTTACAAATATTCAGAACAAGTAAAGTATTTAATAAAAAAAAAAATCATGTACCTTTATGGATAAATACAAACAAATATTACTGATCCAGTCTTCGATACATAAAAAATAATACTGATACTATGTGCTTGCCATTTCTTGCCTGTCTCAACTAAAATGTATCATTAATATACGCAAAAAGTTGTTTCAGATAGTTTGGATACATGTAGAATAGCATTAACACTTACAAATGGTATCAACTGTTTCTTAATAACCTAACTAACCTAACTCCAAGAATTCATTAAAAAAAGGTTCTAGCCCCAGTGGTTCCAAAGTTCAACCTTATAAAAGATAATTTCTTTAAAATGAGATAACGTTTGAACCGTTAGGGCTGGAAACTTCTTTTTTTTTAATGAAATCTTGGAAGGATACCTGATAACCCTGCTGCACACTCCTGTTCTAGTTATCCAGGCTTAGGAGCAGACTCAGGTTATCAGGTAAAGCAGCCAGGTGGCTTGGGTAGTGCCATCATGCAGCACTGCTCCCAGCCAAGGGAGGGTCATGCAGCACTGCTTCCAACCAGCAGAGGGAGGCATCATGGTTTCAGCACCATAGTAACCTTTGCAGTGGGCCAAGGGAGCTTGTCTCTCTGCAGGGTGTCATTCCATTAATCAGAAGAACTTGTGTGAAAACATATGTCCTGTACCAGAGCTCCAGAAAGGGGAGGAAGGGGGAAAACCTGAAAACAACAATGACAGGACCAATGCCTTCAGCTCCCACCCCATGTGAATCCCAGTTAATACAATGGCAGGGGTGTGGCAGATGGGAGTGTGGACATGGGGCAATATGCCTGAAGCAGCTATAACTGTTCACATTTTCATATGGCCTGGCAAACCGGGAGCCTAAGGAAGTTCAGGAAGAGTTTAGGAAATTGGGGCGGGATCTCAAGCAAGTAGCTACTTCTGTCACCTTCTTGAAACTACTACCTGAGAGAGGCATGGGAGAACATAGGGACACAAGCACCAGGAATGTTAACATGTGGTTGAAGAACTGGTGCTGCGAGGAAGGGTTTGGACTCATTGGTGACTGAGGACCCACCTGGAGGAATTGGTGCTTGTTCAAGCCTGACGGCCTGCATTAACCAGGAGCAGATTTATCCCGGACTCCCTTTAAGGTGCCTTCATTAAGCAACTGTTCATGGAACAAACTCAGCAGAATGCAATACTGGACCTCATGCTCACAAATGGGGACAGTGTGATAGAGGTTACAGTGGGGGAGCACCTTGAAAACAGTGACCACAGGTCACTGTGGTTTGAAATCACAGAAGGGGCAGAACCAAACTGCACAAAAACACGTATCCTGGGTTTTAGGAGAGCAGACTTCGGGAAAATGAGGACATGCTTGAAAGAGGCATTAACTGGAATGGGGAGGGAATCGGGGTGGAGGAATAGTGGGTAATATTTAAAATAGATTACAAGAGCAACAGAATTATGCATTAAGCAGGTTAGCAAGGGGAAAAGGAAGAGAAGGCCATTATGGTTTTCCAAGGAGGTAACAGAGAACATGAAAGCCCAAAAGATCACATTCAGGCAATACAAAAAGACACAGTCAGACGGGGATAGGGAGAAGTACCAGGAGAAGTAAAGGGATGTTAGTAAGGGAAGCCAAAGCTCAGACAGAAGAATGCATTGCAAAATCAGTGGATAGAGGGGACAAAACCTTTTACAGGTACATAAGTCTGGAGGCAGTATAGCGCAGTGGTGTAAGGCTCTGAGCTGCAAATCTAGAGACCTGGGTTTGAATCCCACAGCCCCCACTTGCATACTGTGTGACCCTGAGCAAGTCACTTAACCTCCCTGTGCTCCCAGGTTGCACCTGTAAACAAGCATTCCGCCTAGTGTGCTAATCCTGGTTAAATAATTGGGAAAAAAAAGTGAAAAAAGAAGGGCAAAGGGAGGGATGGTGAGACTGAAGGGGGAGGATGGGGGCCACGTGGAGCACAACAACAGTAAAGCTGACATACTGAACAGATATTTCTGCTCAGTCTTTACTGAGGAAGAGGAGGTTAATGGGCCTGAAGGGAGTACAAGGGGTGAGAATGGCACAGAAATGGACACATGTTCCTTTACACTGGAAAGGTTCCTAAAGGAACCGGAAGGAATAAAAGTCAATAAAGCAATGGGGCCAGATGGGGTGCACCCCAAGGTCCTAAAGGAACTAAAAGAGGTGGTGACTGAATCTCTGGCAATCCTGTTTAGCCAATCACTGGAAACAGGGGAGGTGTCCAAAGACTGGAGGACAGCAGATGTAGTCCCCTTAAACAAAACCGGGAACAAAGAGGAAGCGGGGAACTACATACCAGTCAGCTTGACCTTGGTAGTGGGAAGATCATGGAAGCACTACTGAAAGATAGATTGGCAGAACATATGGTTGCCAACAGGTTACAGTACCCAATGCAGCATGGTTTCACTGGGGGGAGGTCATGCCAGACCAATCTCATTGATTTTTTCGACTGGCTGACAAGGGAGGTGGATCAGGGAAGGCAGTGAATGTGGCCTATTTGGACTTCAGCAAGGCGTTTGACACTGTGCCACACATAAGGCTATTAGACAAACTTGGGAATATGGGAGTGGGCAGGACAGTAGTGCAGTGGGTGGGTAATTGGCTGGTGGCAGGACACAGAGGGTGGTGGTAAATGGCTATCATTCCACAGAGGGAAGAGTGACCAGTGGGGTACCACAGGGATCAGTGCTGAGACCGGTCCTATTCAACGTCTTCATCGGTGACATTGCGCAGGACCTAGAAGGAAGAATTTCCCTGTTCATTGATGACACGAAACTCTGTAACAGAGTGGACATGCCAGAGGGTGTAAACAGACTGAGGAGGGACCTGCAGAAGCTTGAAGAATGGTCATGGGTTTAGCAGTTGAAATTCAATGCAAAGAAGTGTTCACTTGGGAACATAAGCAGGAGGCTGGTAAGGACAGAGGTCTGGGGTTATATTCTGTTTTAACTGAAATATTTGAATAGTTTTGTGTGTGAAATTAGTTTTATGTGTTAAAAATTACTACTTTGAGTTAGAACTGTTACTTGGGCTGTGATATTGTAACTTTTGAGGCTTGGGAACACTTGTTTGGCAGTGATAATTAGAAGTGTAATTTAAATGTGATGTTGCCTGGTGTTAGGAGGAGGTAAATTAGCAGAAATCACTCTTGTCTTTTCATTGTTCACTTGGGGAACATACAGGAGGCTGGTAAGGACAGAGGTCTGCTATATTCTGTTTTAACTGAAATATTTGAATAGTTTTGTGCGTGAAATTAGTTTTATGTGTTAAAAATTACTACTTTGAGTTAGAACTGTTACTTGGGCTGTGATATTGTAACTTTTGAGGCTTGGGAACACTTGTTTGGCAGTGATAATTAGAGTGTAATTTAAATGTGATGTTTGCCTGGTGTTGGTAAGAGCCCTCCGACCCACTCTGTTTTGTAGGCTTTCTTAAATACTGAAAAGCCACGAAGAGTTGGGATTGAAGGGCTGTGTATTTCTGTTTGGGACTGAAATTTGAAGCAACAGGAACTGGTGAGCCTGTGACATCATACGGTACCTGATGTCTGCATACACACACTGTTAGTGGGACTGGACACACACTGGACTGTATGTGTTTGTGAGACTTGGGAACTTTATTGGTGAGGGTTGAAATTGGGTTTGTAAATAACTGCAGTCAGTATAGAGAGAAACTGTATTCCAGGAGGAAGGGACTGAGAAAGGAGGGGCATTATAAACAGAGGGACAAACAGGGTGGCCATATTCCACTATGGCAGGCATCTTTGGAAGGGTTGTAGGCTGCACAGGCTGTGGGATGGCAATAATTTTCAATTGGGCCTGGAGAGAGGGAGGCTGCCTACTCTGTAGACAGCTATCTTGTATCAGGAGTGAGGTATATTGGTTAAGGAGTAAGCTGGGGGGGTGTCCAAGGATAAGGGGTGTGGATATGAGCAGCAGAAGGGAGGGTCTGAGGGGAGGCTGGGGCAATGCTCTGAAATTACAGGACGTTATGTTACAGAAAGCAGGAGAGGGGTATTAGGGACAGAGGACCCTTAGATAGGGATGTTAACGCTAAGGGGAAAGTGTACGGGTGAACATTCCAAATACAAAGAGAGTGGAGGGGAAAGAGTCAGGAAGGGCTGTTGTGGAGAAGCCTAGTAGAGCAGACATTGAGAAGGGAGGGGCTGTTGTGGGGAAGCCTAAAACAGCAGACTGTGGGTACGGAGCTCCTAAGGAGAACAGAGCAAGAGGGGAAGAAGAGGGGCAGTTTAGAGGTGCAGTCAGAGGAAACTCGGGTAACTGATGGAGGCTGACATACAGTGTCACAATAAATTTGAGCTACTAACAACCTAGAGGGGGGAGGGTTGGTGGAAATGAGGAAACTGATACAGAGGCCAGGGAGGCAGTCTGATACCCATGAGGGCACTAGATTGGCAATAGAAAGAAGGAAATAGTCCCAGAGGGAGAAGGGAACATAAATGTTAAGCAGATGGGGAGATGCAACATATTGCAGACATGAGGAGGAGCAAGACTGAGAGAAACTGGGAGACAAGGAGGTGGGAGAGAACACCGCTTCAGCAGGGGGGTCAGTACTAGGATGGGGCCCTAGCTAAAGGGGACCCAAGAGAGCCTCTGGAGGCAGGGGTACTATTACAAGGGGGAGGATGGTGGTGTGGGGAAGGGGAAACCATCAGGGCAGGATAAATGGTTCAGATAAGAGAGGGTTAAAGGACACCTATAGAGGGGTCTGAGTTAAGTGGGCAAAATAATGAGGAGGCAGAAAGGAGGGTGACAGGGGTCTCTAATAAGGCAGGAAGACTCCCATGGAATTGAGATCATGAATAAAGGGGGATGAGGGGCTGAGAGGGGCATGGTGGGTAACCATAAGGATGATGGCGTGTTAAGGTTCTGTTATTGGGAGACTCGATAGATTAGGGTATCTGAGTGGGAGGACAGGGGGTGGATGCCATAGCCAGGTGAAGGTAGTGAGTATCTCTAGGCTGACAGTGCACAGAGCAAAGTTCATGGTGTATGAACTGGTTAGGGATTGTGGAGGAACGGTTCCTGGTGCATTTGGGAACTAACGATCTAGAGGAAATAGCGTTTTGAAATCAAGCAAGGTTCCAAGAACTTGCCAGAGTCTGTCGGGATAATGGATGCAACATTTCCTTTTCAGAGATATTATCAGTACCAAAGGCCTCAGTGGAGAAAAAATGAAGATCATAGAGTTTAATGACTGGCTCAAGTGAGGGGTAAAGAGAGTGGGTTGGGTGTTGGGAACTGGAAAGAGTTTGGGAGGATAAGGGACTGTATGCCAGGGCAGGCCATCTTGCCCCATTAGGGAAGAAGTCCTTAAACAGGGATGGCTGACTACATTCAGAAAGGTGGGGTTTAAACTTGGGAGGAGGGATAAGGAGGGCTGACTAGAGCCCTCTCCTCCAGATGAGGGGAGTAACCTTCAAACCCAAGGGAGGGGAAACAGACTGGGGGTGGGTTTCAGGAGGAGCAGAGAGGATGGAAGTATAAAGGAACCTGGGTGGGGTTCGACAAAGGGGATCAGGATAAGGGGTGGGGTTGGTGTTAGTAAATGCCGGAGCTTGGGAAACAAGTTGCCAGAGTTCCAGGCCATGCTGTTTTGGGGATGTGGCAGCGGACACGGAGACGTGGGCCAACAAAACCATGACTGGGACCTAAACATGCGGGGTACTACTGTGCTTAGGAAGGATAGAAAGGAGGGCAGAGGGGTGGAGTGGCTGTTCATTAGAGATGATATAATTGCTAGGTAGAAGTGGCAGAGGGAAACATGGAGGCCTGATGGGTCATCGGCGATCCCCAGCAGGAGATAAGGTCAAGCTGGGTGTAGTATATGGGCCCCTGGGATGAGTGATGTTCGAGGATGGTTTGCTGGACAACATCATTGCCCAGTGTGCACCAAAAGAAGTGAGGAGTGGTGTTGATGAAGGGTACATAATATGCCAGGTACTAACTGGAAACCATGTCCTCTAACGTGGCCAAGGAGCAGAGGCTGTGGATGGCTTCCAGGATGTGTTCTTAACACAGCATGTGATGGAGCCCACAAGGGAGGGGCATGTCCTGGACACGTGTTCTGGCAGATGGGGATCTGTAAGGACCTGGTTGTAGAGGACCCCCTGACTGGGAGCGACCACAATACTGTCTGTTTTAAATAAGCATGGGGGAGGGGAGATCTAGGACACTGGCAGTGGACTTCAGGGGGGCAGACTTTGTGGGCATGGGAAATATTCTCATGGATCACCTGAAGGGGATTATATCAATGACAAGTGTGGAAGGGAGATGGGAGGTCATAAACGGGGACTTTAGTGAGGCAGTCAGGATCTGCGTTAGTTGAAACGTAAGGAGCAAGGCCACATAAGCCATGCTGGTGGTCCAGTGAGGTACAGTAGCAGTCCAGAGAAAAGAAGGCGCCTACAAAAATATAAAACACCAAGAGGGGATAGGGATAAGGAAATGTACCATCTTGCATCTAGAAAAGTCACCTGGATGGTGAGGGGAGCAAAGTCCAGTAAAGAGCAGCGGTTGGCACAGGGGATACATGGAGGGGAAAAGGGGTTCTTCCGGTACATTGGGGAGAGGAGAAAATCTAAGGGCCATCTCAGCAGATTGAGATCATAAGGAGGGTGGGTGGAAGAGGCGAGGGACCAGGCAGAGGTATTTAACGAGCACTTTGCCTCTGTGTTCACTAGGGAGGGGGATGGGATATCTACAAAGCAAGGCACGATGGGGATAGAAGCGGCAGTGAGTGGGATCAGGTGAGCAACAGAAATGGAGCAAGAGGGAGGGAGGGAGAGGTACCCCAGGGGCGTCACATCTGGACAAGGATAAAAAGGCCAGTAAGGTGGAGGGGACAGATGATGCTATCTCCGCCAAAAGGGTGTGTTTAGCCCTCAAGGCCCTAAAGAAAGACAAATCTCCTGGGCCGGATGGCATTCAACCGAGAGTACTATGGGAATTGGTGGACATACTGGCTGCACCCCTGGTGGAGCTCTTCAACAGGTCACTTGAGACAGGGAGGGTACCTAGGGATTGGCGAGAGGCACATGAGGTGCCAATCCATAAAGGGGAGTCGAGGGAAGTACCAGGTAACTATAGACCCATCAGTTTGACCTCGGTGGTGGGAAAATTAATGGAGAGTATACTAAAGGAATGATTGGGGATGTACTTGGAGGAGGTGGGAGGTCTGGATAGTCGGCAACATGGGTTTGTGACAGGTAGATCATGTCAAACCAATCTTGTGGAGTTCTACGAATGGGTAACATCAGAACTGGACAGGGGAAAGCCTGTGGATGTATTATTCTTGGACTTCAGCAAGGCGTTTGACTCTGTCCCCCCACAATGGTCTGGTTGAGAAACTGATGGGGCTAGAAGTAGGCCCTTTGATGGTCAGATGGATTGAAAACTGGCTAGCTGGACACACCCAGAGAGTAGTGGTCTGTTGGGAGCTCTTGAACCCTAGAGAGGTTGGTAGTGGGGTACCGCAGGGCTCGGTCCTGGGTCCGATCCTGTTTAATGCATACATATCTGACATCAGGGAGGGTATAGGGTGTGAAATGAGTCTCTTCGCTGATGACTCCAAGATGGGAGCAGTAGTTGAGGGAGAAGAGGGGAGGTTGGCCCCTGCAAGGGTACCTGGACACCCTGGAAAGCTGGGCTCACACATGGAAATTAAATTTCAATATCACCAAGTGCAAGGTGTTGCATCTTGAACGGGTAACCTAAACACAGGTACACCCTGGGAGGAGAGGCGCTGGAGGCCTCAATAGGGGAAAAAGACCTAGGGGTCATGGTGGATGCATGCATGAATAACTCTGAGCAGTGCAGAAGAGTGGCTAGCAAGGCAAACAGGAAGTTGGGATGCATCGTAAGGGAGATCACCTCTAGGAGCAAGGAAGTGATTTTGCCGCTGTACAATGGACTGGTTAGACCACACCTTGAGTACTGTGTGCAGTTCTGGAGACCACACTTGAAGAGGTACATACAACTCCTGGAGAGGGTACAGAGGAGGGCAACTAAGATGATATGAGGGCTAGGGGATTTGACGTATGAGGACAGAATTGAGGAGCGCTGCCTGTTTTCATTGGAGGAGAGGAGAGACAGGGGGGACATGATTGAGGTCTTCAAGTACCTCAAGGGAATAAATAGGGTAAACATGGAGGGGATCTTTAGACTAAAGCAGGGAGGTATTACCAGAGGGCATGGTTTAAAGTTGGAAGGAGGAAGGGTGAGGGGGGAAAAGAGGAGGAGGTTTTTCACTGAGAGGGTGGTGGACCCTTGGAATGCACTGCCTGGTGAGCTGGTTCAGAGATCCACAGTGGAGGGCTTCAAGAGAGGGTGGGACAGACACAGAAAGTGGATGTATCAGATCATGGCCTGTCTCAGGGGGGTGGGGATGGATGATAGGGGTTTCTGGAACACAAGGGAGGGGAGGACCTCAGCACCCAACTAGGGATCTGACGTTCGAGCACACTCGATAGACCATAAGGCCTAATCTGCTGGCAAATAGTATGTTAGTATGTTAGTATAATGCATATAGGACACAAAAACCCAGAACAACATATCCATTGGGGGGGGGGAGTAGGAAATAGCATGCACAAAACAGGAATAGACCTTGGGGTTATCATCTTTGATGACCTCAAGGTAGGGAAACAGTGTGACAAGGCAGCATGTGAAGCAAATAGGATGATGGGATGCATAGGCAGGGGCATCACCAGCAGCAAAAAGGGAGGTCATATTTCCACCATACAAGACACTAATGAGGCCCCACCTGGAGTACAGTGTACAGTTCTGGAGATCTTACCTATGTAAGGACATAGATAGGATAGAGAAGGTTCAGAGGAGGGCAACAAAGATGGTACAGAGATTGCATCACAAGTCCTATGAGGACAGGCTGAAGGACTTGAATATGTACTCCCTGAAGGAGAGGAGGGAGAGAGAGGATATGATAGAGACATACAAGTACCTTACAGGGAGGAACAGGGTGTAGGAATACACTATTTACTAGTGAAACAGATGTTCTTGGACTAGAGGGCATTGGATAAAGTTGGAGGGAGGGTGATTCAGAGGAAATGTGAGAAGGATTTCTTCTCAGAAAGGGTGGTGGACAAGTGGAACACCCTCCCAGAGGAAGTGGTGGGGGCTGAAACAATCACAGGATTTAAGAATGCAAGGGATAGACATAAGGGAATTCTGGAGGTCAGGGTAAGGGGCAACAGACTTTTAGAAAAACGTAAAAAGGAACTTACAAGCTCAAATGGGCAGACTGGGTGGGCCATAGGCCCTTATCTGCTGACAGTCTCTATGTATCTAGGTATCTATATATCAGTAATGTTTATAAAATAGGTGTTTTTTTTCACTCTGACTCCTTTCTTGAGGAGACTCTGGGGTTTGATTCCCGATCTGGGTCCTGGGGCAGAGAGGGGTGAGCGGGAGAAGATGTTTCTGTTGTGCCAATTGCTCCAAAACAGACCCATGGGGATGATGAGCTGGAAGTTGTTGTATGGCATTTCTATTAGCCTGCTGCCGTTGCTCAAGCCGCACCTGAAAACATGCCTTGGCTCAGTGTACCTCTCCCGGTTACCAATTTTAAATAAATGAATGAATAACCAAGTAAATTAAGGGGGGGATAATTATGTGGGAGTTGTTAAGTGGTTTGATTGTTGTACTCTGACTCTCTTTATTTGGAAACTACACCAAGCAGATGTTTTGCATGCTGGGGATGGTTTGTGGGTAGGGCCTTCCATGGGACAAGGACATCTCCCTATTGACTTTTCTACACTGACCCTAACAATCTTAATGTGTAAATTCAATGGGCTAAACAGTGATGAAAAGGACATGAATTTGGACTTACATCAGAAATAGTAAGGGGGATATTACTATCTTGCAGGAGACTGACATGGTCAGGAATGAAGCCCTCTGGCTTCAGAAATCCTAGGGGGAATCCATTTATCTGCTAGTTTTACATCTAAAGTGTGTATGGGTGTTGGGGGAGGGGGTCATTTGGTTCTATCTGGGCCTTCCAATTGCCTTTGTCAGGCATGTTGCAGACCCACAGGGAAGCTTCCTAATAGTGGTATTGGAGATGGAGGAGGGAGGCTCACCTTGGTGGCAGCATATGGTCCAATTTTTGACCACCCTGATTGCTTCCACCACATGGTGCTGACCCTAGCTGACTTCCTGATAAGGTAATCATTGGGATGACTTTAATACCCTGTGGGAACTGGTGCTTGACAGATCTGCCTTGCCCATGAGGCAGTTACTGAGGAGCTCTGCAGCTCTTCAGCAGATGGTTGCCAGGCAAGACCTCTGGATGCATGGTACTTTCTGCACCACTCAGACAAGGAGTTTTCTTTCTTTTTCCATGCCAACTATACACATGTATATATTCAGTGTTTGTGGCATCAGATCTGCTCCATAGAGTGGAGACTATTACCTATGACCCTCTACTACACTTAGGTCATACCCCTCTTTTGGTGGAGTTGGGGGGAGGGGTGAGGACTGCCCACCTTCTGGACAGTGGAGACTAGAGTCTAGGTTACTGCCGGACAGAGATATTAAAGTACCAGTGTCAGCTACCCTATAGTAGTGTTTTACTCTTAACAAAAAAGGCTATATAAAATTGATTTTGAGATGGAAAAAAAATGCAGTCTAACATTTTGTGGTAAGATAGCAGCATACAAAATGATGACCATCACCAAAATACTTTTCTGCTTGAGCGACGTACCTTCCTCTCTGTATTCTTAAGTCATACTTCCAGAGAGTGCAAAAGCTCTTTCCTAGCTTTGGGAAGGGAAAAGCCTAGGCTTGGTTTGCAAAATTGCAGACACCAGATAAGCAGGGTGGATGGGCACTCCAGTACCTGTGGACGTATCATCAGGAATTGAATAAATACTGCACTGTCTTCTCCCAGATAAAGAACGTACACCACTCTGAGCTTTCCTAAAGAGAGATGGATATGCAGTGCCTCCCTGGGGGACAACAAAGGGAGTGAAGCAGGGCTCAGTTTTATAGGTTCGGCCTACATATAAGTATTCCCAACAAGATTGGTACTTCCTGGCCAACAAGCAGACTTGGGCAAAAGTCCCTCTGGGGAAGTGGGAACCTTTGTTACATAACCCATACCTAATCATAGTGGGCAAGTCTATTTATTGGTCTGTGTGCAGCACCAGAGGCTTACTTACAGCTCAGTGACTACTAGACATAGAAACTGGCACAATGGCCACATTTCCATGTCCACCTGCAAACTGTTCTCTCTCCAGAGAATATTTTTTGAAATTGCTGCAGTTGAGGCATGCCATCTCCCACATCAAATGTCTTAATAACTACCCAGATGGGACTAATCTAGTCACACATCTCACCAGTTGGACCTCTTTCCCTAAAAGACTTGGGGTACAGATATACAGCTTTCCTCTAACTCCCTATCATGCTACCCTGGACAAGCAGAGACTTGATGGGGCAAAGTGACTGGATTTGATATCTTACCCAACAGGTGCCAAGGCCTTAAAGCTCACACACAGCTGTTCTCACTATTAGATGGGAACTGATTCAAAATAATATTCTACATAGGTGATACAGTAGGCCTGTGATACTGCATAAGCTAGGCTTTCTATCTACAGACCTACGCTGGAGATGCAAGCACTCTCTGAGCTCATTCCTCCGTATGTAATAGGATTTATTTATTATTTATTTGAGTTTTGGTAACTGGGTAAGTCCACTGAGACAATTACAGTCCATTTTTAGGATCTACCCAAGGAGGAATTCAAGCAATTACAAAATGGTACAGTGAAATATGCAAAGTACAGTACATACAGTTAAGGAAGATATACATAATTAGATACAAGAGAAAGCATGGCTTGCCCCATTGTATTGGAACACCATTATCTCCTTTTGCAGTATTGTCTTGCAAGTCTCCCTCCCAAAGGACCCACTGGTGTGTGTATTGGAGGATGATTCCAGGATAGGCCACTTTGACACCTACATACCTCAATGGGTCCTTCTGACTGCCTTGGAAGCCATGTGTCAGATGCTGCTCAGATGGTGCACAGATGCCCCACTAGGCTTTCAGGATTGGCTGATGGCTGTCTCCAAATTAGTACAGTATTAGACACTTTCACACTAGGCAAATTATTCCCTGCCCAGATTTTTAAAACTGTGGTCCCCCTTCCAGACACACACCATACAACATAACCAGCATGGGAGGGCTGGGGACTATCTCATCTGGCAATAAAACACACTACACTAAAGCAGGAAAGACCTTGGGTGTCCAGGATTCTATAATGCTAATGTACTAGAAACAACAACACATGAATCTCAAGAATTCAAGACTCTGGTACTTAGTAGCTGGTTGATTCTTTGGCTCAGATGGGAAAAATGCCAAATACCTGTACCATTTAGTTTCTCTAGTGAATGACTTAGATGGTCTGTTTGCGATAGTTTTATAGTCTCTGGAACTAATAAATGGTAACCCTGAGAATTAGTAACACTAGTTTTGCACTGTTTTGTTGGATTTTTGCTATATGCAGTGAAGACCACCAGGATGAAGCACAGTGTCACAGTTTACTGCATGACAAAATGGATTAACGGCCATTGAAATTGCATCATTTGCTGCAGTAACTCTACTGCAGAATTCTGCAGTGCTGCGCTTCTTCCTGGTGGGCTTTACTGTAAATGCACCTTCATGTCCTGGCACTGATGCAACCTGTCAGTACGTATGTATATATGACCACTTATGAAATTCAATAAAAATATATAAAAAATGGGATACATTTGCTTCTACCAGATGGGAAGTCATGGACTTCTAGTTCCAGTGGCAGCAAGTAAGGCTGCTTAGAGAAGCAGGCCCGACCCTCCTCAGCTTTAATTGAAAGGTATCCACTCAGCACTACCATTTTTGAACTCTTTGCAAGGCAATCCTACAATGTATTCTACTAATATGGGGGCCCAGAGGAAAGCGCTTTCCCAACCCACCCTGAAACTGGGTAATAAGTGGTGCAACACCTGTAGAAGGATCCCTAGCAATTCACCTTCTCAGGCCTCATAGTACACTGTAGCTTCCAGGGATGAGGAGGATTATAGTAGATCTGGTGCCAGCATGGTAGAACAGGTGAGAGCAGCGAACATTATGAGGATACTTCATAAATTAGATGGAAAACTAAATGATATACAGAGGGACCTTAAAAAAATCTAGAGTGGTGGAAGACCATGTTGGGACCCTAAAGGATGATCAGCACAGTCTCAGCCACTCTATCCTCTGTCTATATCAAAGAGAATGCACTCTCTCTCTAAACAGGTAGAAGATGATGAAGGTCAGTCCCAGTATAATAATATTAGACTGTTTGTTTTTTTCTGATGGCACAGAGCTGGATGATTTGGAGTGCATGGTCACAACCTGGCTTGCACAGGAGCTCCAACTGGGGGAGGACTTCAAGCTGGGGACTGAATGAATTCACCACATGCTATACCTAAACCAAAACCGGGGTCATCATCAAGATTTAGCATCATTACATTCTTGAAATACCTGGTGAAGAACTTAATTTTAGAAAAGACCTGGGGGAAACAAGACCTCAGCTTGGATGGACCAAGAGTATTTGTTGACCAGAATTTCCCTCCTGCGATTCTGGCGAAGTGCAGCAAAGTGCATTAAGTCATTAAAGCACTTAAAGACAAGCATTTGTCAATGCCGTAGGTCTGATGCTTTGCACCAGTACATCCACAGAAGTTACATGGGCACTTGGGCTGTGAGTGCAAGAAATGTTGGGTATGGAACAAAGCTCTCTTACAGGATGCTATGGACAACACTGAGTGTGCATGATTCACTTTGGGAAAAAATCCATTTTGGTTTCTTTTTTACACCTAGACAGATATCAAGGGTACTAAATAGACAGGGCATTTAGGAGAATAACATTTGTCTTGAGGCTAGGAGAGAGCTGGTGCAGAGGATCACCATGGACAGAAGGCAAATACTGGGATCACTGCAGGAAGGATAGCAAGGAAAACAGTTGTGCACAAGAAAAAAGAGAATACATGCTAGGATCTGCCAGTTATTCTTTTTATTGAATTTCAATATATATAATATCATAACTATGTTAAAATCTATGCATCACTCAGATCATGGCAGGTCTTGGTATGTAAGAAAGAGCTAAAAAGGGAAGGGTAAGGGTAGCACACAGGGGAGGGGTATGGATAGCTAGGGTATGGGGAAGGGAACACAAGAGTTATGAGAGGAGGGGTGGTGAAAAAGTAAATAAGAGGGCCGGGGCAGGTGAGGATTGCAAAAGTTGGTGACATCCATGTACCCATAGTTCTATAAGTGTGGGTTCACCTTTCAAATGGCATTCATGCAATATAGACACAAAAAAGTTTAGAATGAATATGTGTCTTTGCCTAGGCTAACATTGTTAGCAACATACACTTGCTGATTGAGAGAAACGAAGGTATATTATTTTTTTTCCCTATAGTTAAAAGTTTCCTCTGTAAGGAGATTAACTTCTATACTACAGAGAATTAGGCAAGGGTTACTATTTCTTTTGGAGACTTGCTAGTTTAGGAGAAAAAAAGGCTGTAATTTGAGATATCATGGAACTTCAAACTGCCTACTGACTAGGCAGAAGAAGCAGGGAAACCTTTAACAGTAATAAGACTGGCACAACCCAGCTCAAACTTTCTGTAGATCTGCCCTCAATTTTCTGATGTAGTCTGGTCATCTTGTCACTGCTGCTGATTTTAATAACAGGCTACTGGTGTTGGGGACCATCAGCTGTTTGTTGATTAGCTTCATTCACATCAAAGGACTGAAGCCCTCTAATTAATTGGCTTGGTTCTTTTGAAGTGCATTCAGCCGAAGAAGAGTGGTGTCACAGTTAAAGTGCATGGTTATTAGTCTTGAGACTGCTTCATCCATACGGATTTTAACTGCAATAGGCTCACAGAGACACACCTCTGAAACCCACTTCCACTCATAACAAAAAGGTTTGCTGCACATGTGCATCAAACCTAAAAAAGGAATAAAAGCCCAAATGTATTACCTTGCCAAATTGCTGGTTCACAGTGAAAAGGGGCCACACATTTTTGACACCCGCCTGGCAGCTACGAAGTACCTTTTGGCACAGGAAGTAGAGCTGCTAGGCCTACAACATCAAATGGAAAAATAATTGGCTGATGTGGTCTGGAACTTGGCATCTTAGAGGACAGGACTGAGAAAAAGGGACGAGTCTTTAGTTCCTTTTACAATTAGCCATCAAGAGGTTTTGTCAGGCAGTAACAGCTCAGCCTACTAACTGAGGTACGGGGTTCTTTGTTATTATTGCTGAAATGAATGACTCTACCATCCCCGCAATGCACTGACTTTTCTGCCTCTGCCCTACATTTATTTAACTCTTTGGCATTGGAGCTGTTTCCTAGTGAAACAGTTGTGTGAAGAATAGAATGGAGCTGCACAGGACTTTCCACCATCTTAGGTCCACAGGGCACTGGCAGGAACTGCCATGAGGACACAGTTTGCTAGGTCCTGGGATCCTACTTCTCATGAGAATATCGCACACCCCGTCAGCACTAAGGTATTGTTGGTTCCTGGAGGAGGATTATAGGGAGCAGATATTTCACTTGGACAGTTTAGCACACCATAAAAATAATTCCCCAGGCTTCAGTATTCCCCCTTGGCAGATAAGTAGATTCTGCCAGCGGGGGGAATATGTTCCTGTTTTTTTCATGAACATTGGTTAGTTCCACAGCAGAGTGTTCTGAATATAGTTTTGGATGCCTAGTTTTGATTAGATAGTTTGTGAGGGTGGTGAGCACTTGGACCTCAGTGGAGTATAATATCTTCCTGAGCCCACAGCATTGCCAGCCATGGGGCGTTTTTCATACTGATGGCTGAGTAAAGAAAGGGAACTGGTTCTGGAACTTAATGCAGAGGTCATTTCAGGGGATTTCCCTGTTAGTGAGCTCCCCATGGAGCATTCCTCTGTGAAGGGTTCTACCCTTACGTAGGTAGGCACTCACGTTTTGTTGAATCTTGCACTATCTCTTCCTCCATGTATTTTTTTGATGATATGCTGATTTTTTTTTTATTTTACTGTGTCTTTTATGGTTCTGTATGTCTGTAGGGTGCTGGGAGGGGCTAGTGGGAGGGAGCTTAGGAAGGGAAAGATGGTGTGGGAGTGTGATCTTAAGGCATGTATCCCTTGCACAGCTCATGAGGGGTACTCTTAATGTGTGTTCGCTAAATGTAAATGAGATTAACAATGTGGTCCAATGGGACAGAATTCTTTAAGAACTGGGGCAAAAATGCTGTGCTGTGGGTTTTCGTCAAGAGACCTGCCTCTCAGGAATGAAGCACATGAAGCTGCAGAGGAGCTGGGTGGTAGCTGTGTATGCAGATACCCACCTCAGGGGAAAAAGGCATGGGTGGCTGTCCTCATACACAAGGGACTCCCACTCCAGGTAACCCACACCTGTGAGAACCATTTGGGTAAATTGGTGATGGTTTCTGGGACTCTCTGGGGTCATACCTTGCATGAAGTGGCTACCTATGCTCCTACCCCAGCTTCTCCATCACTTTTCCAGAAAATGTTTAAAAAGGTATCCTAATTCCCACTAGGTCAAGCTATTTGGGGAGGGGACTGGAACTGTGTGGTGAATCCCCATTTAGATAAATCAGTTGGAGGGGAACACAAGGGGCACTTGCCCTAAATGTTTAAAAACAAAATGGGGGGTGGTGGGTAGACATTCGGAGGACACACTATCCTCATGCCAGAGACTATATATTCTATTCAGCCCCTAACTCCTTTTACTCATGGTTAGACACATTCTGCAATCAAAAGCAGTGGACTCACACGGTGACTGAGGTAGAAATCCATCCTATACCCTACTATCTCTCATGGTGGAGTTGAATCTATCAGAGCATAAGACTTTGTGTCACCTAAATGCCAGTCTATTAAAAGATGAGGCTCTTGAATCAAATTAAAGAGCTCATTAAAAATTACCTCATGGAAAACAGGCAGGAAGATTCCAGACTTAAGTATGTTTGAGGCTGCCTCAAAGATGTGCTCCAAGGACATTTGATTTCATATGCCACCTATAAACATAGGCAACATTGGGATAAGGTTGGACAAGTTGAGGAAAGATTAGGGATGCTTAAACAGGAACACAAAACCAACCCCACCCCCAAGCTGCTACGTGAAATACCAGTGGTTAGGGAGGAGCTTCAGGGGTTATTACTTTGGGAGGGCTTGCCTGAGGTTCAATGTGGGGAATAGCTCCTCCCACAACCTCTACTTAAGCCCTCCTCCAACATACCTCCCTTGCTTACAGAGTGTTTTTTCCCTGGGCTCCTGTGTGGCTTGTGCGGCTGTGCTCCTTCAGTTCATTCTGCTGCCTGTTTTTTTTTTCTCACCCCCGCCTCTTGTGTCCCTTGCTTCCCCTCATTTTGTTTGTCTCCTTTCCCTCCACCTCGACTCCTCCTCACTCCCACTTGCTCCTTCCTCTGTCCTGTGGTTTTGTTTTTTTCTTTTCCCCTGTTTCTTTTGGGCATTCTGCCTACCCAATTAGCGCTTGCATCCCACATGATGCCTTCAGTGCCACCTCCCCTTCCAGCACCAGTCTCACTCTATGCTGGTGTTTTTCAGTATCTGGCCTGGCTTCTCCATAGTTACTGCTTCTCAACCCCAAGCATTTAAATAAAGATAATCTGCAGACCTGAACCACCAACAGAACCACCAACAGAATGCCCTCCACCACATATCCTGCTCTTCTACTGCCCTGTCCTCCCTCGCTCGTCTCCTTCCTTGGCCACAACAGGACTCTCCCTTCAGAAGCTAGTGGCTGTTCTGTAAGTCCTTTTCATTTTGTTTCCTGGCTGCATTCACTACAATGCTCCCATTATTCCTTCAAGCACCAAAACCTAATGAATACTGGCTAGTACCAACAGTATATGCTTGTATATGCTTTGTGTGTGCATGTAGGTGTAAAACAATGACATGATGGAGACAGTTATACTGACACTTGTTTAGATGGATTGCATTCTCTTGTTTTCCATAGCTGGACAGATCTTTGACCTAAGGGGGTTGAGAAGCTCGTCGAGAGTCACACACTGAGTATCAAGTTTTCATGGAGTTTGCATCTGCCATCTCTCATTTCCTAACATCCTCACACAATTAGAAAACACTCTGTTTTCTCTGCCATGGGGGGGAGGGGAGGTTGGCTGCCACATGGTAAGTTAGTGCCTGCAATTCTTTCTGTTTTTAACCAATTATGACCTAGGATAGCCCACCTGGGATGCACAATCTCATTTCCAGTGCGATCCCCTCTCTGTCTATCTTCATGGCCAGTTGCCCAGGAGTAGTGTTTCTGGTGGGGTCCTGCTTCCATCTGCCTTTCCTTACATTTCCCAAAATAGCTCAGGCAAACAGTAACATGTCAATTCCTGACGATTCTGCTTCTGTGCATATTCTCAGCCAGGTAGACTGGAATGTCATGAAGTGAAGCTTTCCTCAGCAAAAGGACAGTTCAATTCCGAAATGCAGCTTCAAGGCAATAATTCGCATTTAGTGTCTGACCTCAGCATAACACCCCTTAACTTCTCCTCACAATATATTCCAGAGCACTTCCCTATTTACTTCATCATCTGTGTTTACTATACCCTTCTTGTTATATATTTCTCATCCCCTCTACTAGTGCTCCTATAACTCCAATTTCATAACCTACTGTAATTTCTACTTACCATCATATACCAGCTCAATTACTACTCTCCTCTTTCTACAACAGTGTTGTTTGTTGGCCAGCCCATACCAGCAGTATTCTGGACTCTGTCCTTAACTCGTGCCTTCTGAGGTGCCGAGCGAAGGTGGGCTTCCCCCGTCTACCAGGGATGGGATTCTGTTTCCACCACTGCCTCCTGCTATTTACCTGCTGACATCCTCCATCCCTAGCTCTGCTGAAGGTTAGCTCACCCGGATTACCAAGGATGGGAGTTATGTCTACAGTCTACAGACTGTTACCTTATCTTCTCTACCTCATACCAGTTGCCGCTTCCCTTTGGGAATGGAACTACCTCCTACTTACCAGCTTGACATTCTCCATCCCTAACTCTACCTGGCAACATTGAGTGCAGGTTAGCTCACCCCAGCTACCAGGGATGGGAGCTGTGTCTCTAATCTAAAGACTCATACCATACCTCCTCTACCCCATGCCAGTTGCCACTTCCCTTCGGGAATGGAACTGTCACACTCTGTGTACCCTCATCAGGCTACTTATGCTGCTTCAGGTCACTACCATCCATCTCTGCTGTCCCTGATGGTTGCTTGGGTCTTCAGTCTACTGCTTCATTTTATATGTTCTCAGCCTGCTACCCAGCTGCTGCTCCCTTCAGGAACAGGATCTTGCCCAACTTGCTTCTCCATCTTATCTCATCTGCAGCCTAGACTCATCATCCTATCTGCAGACTTCCATGGCTGGGAGCCTAACTCTAGCATGGACCGTCTCCACTGTTTGCATTTACACCAATGCAGACTGCCATTTCCATTCAGGAATGGAACTCTTCTACCTAAATGATCACACCACAGGAATACCCACACTTACTTCAGGCAGTGAACCAACAGAGGATTTGAGTAAAAAGTCATGAACATCATGACCAAAGAAGCCATCTATTCATATATGAATTTCCAATCATTCTTCATATACTGTATATTAGACTGCCATCTGACAGGCTTTGCAAATCTTTCACTGGTGCTTTACTAATCACTTATGGCATTACTCTCATCAGGCACTCAGAATCTCTTTTACTCATATTTACTCTGGGAAGCTCACCTAGTGAGTTATCACTTCACTAATCGATTCTTTACCTCCAAACTACCTTAAATATCAAACCTTATACAAGCTGGATCAGTCACCCATAACTTTGCAAATCATCACAACTCCCACAGTGTACTGTCTAGTCTTATATCAATCAAATCTTGTGCCCCCAACTCATTATGCCCCTACAATCCCTTTGGACATGCATCCTTTGTCACCTTGGAAACATGGACTACATTAGCCCTTCTTTAACTGGATCTGCTTCACACACAGGATTCTACTATCCCTATGGAAAATATGTACCCTTCATCTCCAGGATCATCATTCAGTCAGTATCATCCTTGGATCAAGAATGAATCATCATCTCCAGGGCAGCAAAGACTTTCCTACTAGTTCTACTCTATGAATGCTTCCTCAGTGACTCATTGTTCAATACAGAGTTCCTAGCCTTCAGACCATATCCTTACATTCAAACCTTTCACAAGTCAGGTCATTCACCAATGACTTCTTCTACCATTGCATTTCCATCATTCCCAGTTTAGTACCTTATTGATCCGGTCATAGTCCCTCTGCTGCTTACACCCTTGCAATTCCATTGGACAAGAGTCATTAATCATCTTAGAAACTTGGACTTCCTTCATCCTCCTTCACCCAGATTTATTTCCTACTTACGATTCTATCACTCATTCAGAACAGACCTACTCTTCAACCTCAGGATCATCATGTGACCAGCATCATCCATGGATTAAGGATGGGTTATCATTTCTCTAAGCAACTCACCAACCTCAGATTAGCTATGGTTATTAGAACCTAGGTCCTTATCCATTTAGTATGCCCAGAGGATGGGCAGACCTCCAGCCACCTGTTTTTTTTTCCTCTCCTGGGTGCCAGGGGGTCATACTCCCCATGAGCTGGAGGAGATATATTTTTGGGCCTTCTATTCCCTACAAATTACTACCTACATACCTACTACTCAAAGGTGGGAATAGAGTAAAGCCACAAAAAGTACTACAAGTTGCACAAGCACTATATACCCATCTCTGATTATTGCTATTCCACAAACATTGAATGGGAGGGCTTGCCCAAGGTTAAATGTGGGGAATATGTCCACTCACAACCTCTACTTAAGCCCTCCTCTAACACACCTCCCTTGCTTGGGGAGTGTTTTTTCATCCATCACCATCCCCTCCTCCTCCTTCTCCAGCGCACTTCTCAACCTTGTTTGTGGGCCTTCTTTTCCCTACAGATTACTACGTACATACCTACCTACTACTCAAGGGTGGGAATAGAGTAAAGCCACAAGAAGTACTACAAGTTACACAAGCACTATATACCCCATCTCTCATTATTGCTATTCCACAAACATTGAACAAAAGGTATAAAAAAAATGTTAGATTTCTAAATAAAAAATATTATGAATCTGGCAATAGAGATAGTAGGTTATTGGTGTATTGGTTAAAGACAAAGGGGGGAGCTACAGTAAGTGGGGGGCATGGATCACCTCAGAGGAGGACACACAGAACATTGTTACCAACCTGAGCTTGATAGCCACAGAATTTCAGCACTTTTATGATCAGTCATATGGGGCTGAACCTGACATTGGTTCCCCAGAGGTGATTTCTGCCTTTCTAAATTGAGTTATTCTCACTCAGCTTACTCCAGAACACATAGCTACCCTGGAGGCCTCCCCTCTATGGAAGAAGAGTTAGGGGGTCTTATTACGAATCTCAATACTGGAAAAGCACCAGGCCCTGATAGCTTCATAGCTGAATTTTACAGTACCTTTAAAGAGTAGTTTATCCCAACTTTTCCTAAAGTTTGTAATCAGGGTCATGCACAGGAGGAAGCCCCAGACTCTTGGAAAGAAGCAGTTATCATGGTCTTACCCAAACTGGGGAAGGATGCCTCCTAGTGTGGGGCTTATAGACCAATCACCCTTCTCAAGCAGCAAAGATTTTTGTGAAGGCCATTGCCAACTGCCTTCAAAGTGTGGTCCCTGACCTGGTGTTCCCCAACCAAATGGGCTTTACACCTGGACGATACCTGCCAGATAATGTTAGATGCCTTCTACATGTAATAATGGCTTGTGCTGGGACACCCCAAGGAGAATGCAGGGCTAAAATTGTAGTTAATGCAGAGAAGGTATTTGATCACCATAGCTGCTCATTCCTAGATGCTACATTGAAGCAATTTGAGTTTGGGGATAAATTCCAAGCTTGGAATAATGGGCTCTACAATAAACTGGGTGCCAGGGTGAGGGTTAATGGGACAGAGTCTGACAGAGTGCACATCCAGATGGGAACCCAGCAGGGTTACCTGCTTTCCCCACTCCTGTTTGCCTTGAGTCTGGAACTTTTAGTGGAGTACATTAGAACCACCTGGGAAATCTCAGGGATCAAGGTAGGTGGGGAGGAGGTGCGGATCTCGCTATATGTGGATGATACATGGCTCTGTGTCAGTGACCCCAAAAACAGTATCCTTTGGCTTCTGGATATTTTTTTAGAATTTTTGGTTAATCTCTGGGTTCAAAATAATATAGAGACATCAGAAAAAAATGCTGTTAGGTGCCCTATTAATTTTGCAGTTAAAAGCTTGCTCCCATTTAAAGTGGACTGTGGCAGGGTTTCATTACTTGGGGGTCTGGATAACCTCAGATGCCATTACATTTTTTTATCACAACTACCTAAAATTAGTCATCAATTGCAGTCTGACTGCCAAAGGTGGAGAGAGAGATGACTCTGATAGTGACAGGGGTACGGACAGTGAGAATTAATATTTTACCTCGCTTATATTTTTCATTCTCTACAGTCCTAGTTCCAGTCCCTCCTCCACTTGGAAGGCACTGCAAACAAATGCTATCCATCTTTGTGTGTTGGGGGGACAACAGAAAAAATGGCAACTACTAATGGCCCCTAAGAACTGGGGGGGCTGGGGTTACCAGATTTATGCTTATATTACTCAGCAGAGCAAATTCATCATTGCGGATGGGGTAACTGGATTATACTTCGGACTGGGTGCAGCTGGAACAGGCAGGAATGGGACACCTGAAACACACAGATATCCCCTTTACAGTATAGGAGCACCTCACATAACTTCATTTTGCCTCCCACTGGGCTAAATTTCAAAGTAAGATTTGGGGACAAATATGCAAACAATAGCAGTTGCATATGGGTATAACCAGACAAATGCCCTTAAGAGACTGCTTCGACTTTCATCCCTTTGCCATGGATTTGAGCTTTGTATAGAGGCAGAGACTGGGTAGAACTGAGGCAAAGAAGCAGCTGTATGGTTCTTGGGTCACGTCTTCTCTCAATTATGTGCAGAATTTGGTCTGGGCAGACAAGACCAGCTTAGATACTTTCAGTTGAGGCATTACCTCAAATCTGAGCCATGGTTTAAGACATTGAACAAGGAGGAAAATCCTATTAGACAAATGCTGAGGGACTTGATGGCCCAGGACCAGCCTCACAAGTTGATCTCAACTCTGTACTCTGTCCTGAAGGGGCTCACTGGTGACCAGACAGCACTAATACAGGGACAATGGTCAGAGGAAGGGGGAGAACTAATTTTGGATAAGAGCTCGCATACTATTTGGGCTGTGGTACACAAAGCCACAGAGTCACCTAACTGGCATGAATTTTCAGTGGCAAGTGGTGCTGTCGTCATTTAGAACACCAGTTATTTCCAAACATTATGGGACTCATCAGTCCAAAAGGTGTTAGAGGAAATGTGTGGGCATAGGCCACCATGCTTACAATCTTTGGTCCTGGTGGGAGTTAGCGCAATATTGGCAGGAAGCAGGTGAACTGACAGGAGGGATGTGTGAGATCAGTCCTCCACACCTACTTAAATATTTAGTTTTAAGTCTTCCACCCCTTGATCTCAAGGGGAAAAATAGAAGATATCTATATAATGTATTTATTACTGCAGCCCATAAAGCGATAACCCAGTGGTGACTCATAGATACAACCCCATACATGTAGAGTCAGTGTTGCAATTGTAAATCCATTCAAGCAATGGAAATTAACCAAAAAAATTAATGGAAAGGGAAAAGTCACTGCTTGGCCCTACCATATGGTAGAAAGGTATAATAGCAGATGGTACCTCTTCATTAGTTTCATGGCTGAAAAAGAGGGTATTGATATTTTGAAGGCTTTTCCCAGTAACTCTTTACTTAGGAGAAACAGGTTAGCTAGGGGTGACCTACTCGGGTATAGAGGGGTGCTTGGACTACTCTGACAGAATGAAACTTGGCCCATCCAGCATTATTTAACAGGATAGACAGAGGTGCCCTCAATGGTGTCATAAGAACACTTCCTTTAACCTGCAATACCTAATACTGTTCGGAAATGTTTTGATTCCCTACAAATCATATTAGGTTTTCCACTGGCCTGCTCCCACCACTCTAACCTTGTTGTCATTTATCAGATTTTCATTTGATGTATATTCATTATTTATTGTTTGTTCCCTCTCATTAACTCATTTTGTTTGAGTATACTTGTTGGGTCGGTCTGGAGAATGGAATATTGTTTGTTTGTTTGTTTATTCGCTTAATGGGTAAGCACACTGGAAACAAGTTCCTTTTACAGGTGCAACCCACATATATTGCATACAGACAATACATAATCAAACATACATATACAATGCAGCAAATTGCAGACAAAAATGTCTTTGTTACGTGTAAAATTCATAAAAAAAATTCATAAAAACAGTTACAATTAAATTGAGATTCAAATACATCCTTAATGCATCGGCAAACTTTTGACAGAACACAACCACCTAATATCTTGAGGAATTTATTCCAAATAAATGGAGCAATATAAGCAAAAGATCTTTGTCCACTTTAGATTTCATAAAAGGAATCTCGAGAAACCTACTGTCTGACCTATGTCTAGAATAATGACCATCAATATATGGTCTCAAAACTTTGAAATACTAAGTGGAATTCCAGAGTCCATAACTTTATATATGGAACTTGGCCACAGTATTGGAAATTTAATGAAACCGTAACCAGCCCATTTCTTTCTAAAATCACACAATGATGAGATGACTTAGAACAATTTAAAGCAAACTTAGCTATCAAGTGAAGTAAAGTGGATTTCTTTGAAATCACTGTCTCAGAAGCAGTGTCAGTAATCATAGCTGCATAGTTCACAATAGGAAGTAAGCAGCAATTTGAAATAACCAGCCTAGACTCAGGAATAAGAAATGAACGGACTCTGTACAAAGAACCTAATCTACAATGTATTCTTGAGGTAACCTTCAAAAAATGAGATTCATAACTATGTATTTATGTATTCTTTTGTATTATGCATCATATTTGTTATATGTATCTGTTATTTGAAAATTGTAATAAAGCTTGATTCAAAAAAAAGATGGGAAGCCATGAAGGCTTTCATTAGAGTGGTGGCCATTTCTGGAGTGGATCTTAATGGTAGTATGAAAGCCCAACAAGAGAAAGACCTAGAAACTAAAGTGATAGCTCGAAAAAGTAAATTATACATTAGCATTTGCCACATAGGTTTGGGAAGCTCAGACGTTTAAATGATGAACTAAATTAACTGATCTGAGCCCACCTGGAATGTAATCTTCTCCTCAGCAGGGCAGAGATGTACTTTGAGTGAGACAAAGTTAACCGCAGGCTTGCCTTGCAACTCAAAAAACAGGAGACAGATCAAACCATTTCTAACATTAAGACACCCAGTGGCAATGTTTCCCTCAAACAATGGACATGGGGTGTCCTTTCAGTCATTCTACTTGGACCTCCACACCTCTGAGATAGAAGCAGACACCATCCACTTACACTTTCCTGGACTTCCTTCCTCCACCTTCTCTCCCTGACCCTGCCAGGACAGACCTGGACCATACTTCCTTCAGAGAGGAGCTGCATAAGGCAATCCAATCCAATACCTCAGGCAAGGCCCAGATGGCCTGCCACTAAATTTAATAAAGAATTTTGGGAGATCATCCAGAAACCTGAATGATCATAGAAGTGCTGGAAAATGGGGGTAGGGTTTTCCCCTCCCTCCCAATGTGTGCCTATAATAACTGTCCTCCCTAAACCTGGTGAGGACTCTGCCCAGTGCAGCTCTTATTGTCCAATTTCTCTGCTCTATGTAGACTGTAAAGTTATTGTTAAAATATTGGCTGGCTGACTGGCTGGAGAGGGTCCTGCCAGGGATTTTCCACCCAGGCCAAGGAGGGTTTATAAAGGGACAGCAGGCCAAGCACAGGCCTACATTAAATGCATCAGGCATACTTTAAATATTATGTGGAGGTGATGGGGGGGCACTGTTTGGCCCAGTCTCCTGGCTGTTGATGCTAAAAAGGCCTCCAATCAGGTTGAGTGCCCCTTCATGTTCGCTACTCTAGAGTGCATTAGCTTCGCCCTAGAAGTCAATCCTGGGTTGCTGCCTTGTTCCACTCTCCACATGCTGAAGTCCTCAGCAGTGGCTTCCTGTCAGATCCTTTCCCACTCATTAGAGGCACCAGACAAAGGTTTCCCCATCCCCATTTCTCTACATCATCACTACTGACCCCTGGGCCATAGTGATTCAAGAAACTCCCCAATATAGGGCCTGGTCTTGCATGGTGTTAACCACAAAATTTCACTTTTCACAGATGATGCCCTCCTGTTCTTGAACAACCCACAGTAGGCAATTCGGTCTTTGATGGATATCTTCCCGATTTATGGTCTACCATCTGGCCAAAACATATTCAGGGCCAAGTGTGAATCACTGCCCATAGGGAAAGGAGCAGTTAGCTCAAGCCTTGGGGCACTTTTGAAACCAGCTGCCATCTTAAAATACCTTGGTGTTTACCTTCCTAAAAAAATAAATTTTCAGTGCTGAGATCCCTCAACTTCCAGAAAAACAATTTAGAATGTGACTGGTTGAAAACATTACCATTGGCTCTTATTGACAGGGTTGACACAGTGAAGATGTGTATTTTCTACCACAGTTTAAACTAGTGTTTATACTTATTCCAAGCTCTGCCAGTCCACCTTCCACTGAAATCAGCTGCTTCCCTCCAGGAACACCAGATGAATTTCTTATGGTGGGTAAAAGGGAAAAGTGAAGCAGTCCAGTCTGTGTTCCATGTTTGTAAGGGGAGTCTGGGTCTCCCCCATTTCCACTTATATTATCTATTGTCACAACTGTCCTTCATAAAGTGTGCTGCACGATTGGTACAGGATAGACCAGTTTGGGTGAATCTTGAAATACTGTAAATCGCTTCTAGGACTCTATAGTCCAGTCCCTTCTGGCACCGGTTTTGGCAGAGGGTGTGATAAAACATATCCTGACTCAATTCACCAGAACGTTTGTCAGGGTGTGTCTGAGGGCTCATGGCTTGATTGAACACCCTTGTGTTATCTCTCCTGAAACAGACACTCAAAGACCTCTCTGGGGCCACAGTGACACCCCTCTGGAGCCAGATTGCACCAGGTATCAGTAAATGGTCTAGTAGGGTCCTGGGCACAGTGGGAGACCTATCTGAGGGTGGGATGATGCTGTCCTCCCATCATCTCTCTGCCCAATTCTCACTGTTTCCAGGCGACATCCTTTTATATCTACAGGTGTGCTCAAGGCTTGAGAAAAGGTGATACTTATCCTCCCTTGTCCCAATCAGATCTCCTGGAAAGAGATCTTCCTATGCACCATAATCAGCCAAACTCATAAAGTAGTTCATGTTGTCAGGCAGTTTGCAGGATCTGATGAGAATGGTTCACTCCAAGTGGGAAAGGGACCTGTGGGCTGTGGCTGAGATACTGTGCTGAAGGGTATTTTGTCGTTCTTCGTTAATAAGAGACTCAGGCAGATACATATTAATTTCCTTCACAGAATGTACTACTTCCCTGCTCTCACTCATCTGGTAGACCCCTCAACAACAGGAAGGTGCCCAGATGTAGGCTGACTGAAGACACCTTGATTCATATGATCTGGTTCTGCCCTCACATACAACCCTTTGTGGCAGAGATCATGTAAATACTTCCCAAGACGCAGGGAGCCTCAATTTCTCTGACTGCACTAGGGATTCTGCTGGGACTAGCCTGGGAGGGGGTGCTGAGTCTGGTATACCACTACTCACTCTGGAAACTGGGGTTGACAGTGGGCAAGAAACTCATTGCACAGTGCTGGAAACCAGATAGACCTTCTACCACTGCACACTGGTTGTCTTTGCTACTTGAATATATGAAGATTAAAAAACACAGTATTCTGAATTAACTAAGTGAAATGAATATGGTAATTTGTTGAGCCCCCTGGAGACAGCTCTGGAAGTTCCTTGGTTTCCTAACTATTAACTAATGAAGTAATATACTTATTTATTGATTTGAAAATTGGTGACTGAGCAAGACAAACTGAGCCAAGGCTTATGTTCAGTTGCGACCCAGGGTAAGGGACCAGGGGATGCAATATACATAGCATTGGCACAACTCACAGTTACAAAAAAGTGCAATGTATTCATAATTCATAAGGTAGAAAAAGAAAAGGGCAAACTGGATGGGCCTTGCGGTCCTTATCTGCCATCAACTTCTATGTTTCTATGTCTGTGTAATGTATGTGTGGGTATGGAGGGTTGGCATACTCACATGGGCATTCAAATTATGTGTACACATCTATTTTAAGTTTTCCAGAGATGTCTTCATCTCTGTTTCCTATACCCACATTTGTCTCATTTCAATTTTCTTACTAGGCCCTGTTAATTAGTCCCCACTTGAGGACTCCTTGGCTCATTGACTCTTACATTTATTTACTTATTTATTGCAATTGTTTCACCAGGAAAGGCACACTGAGCAACAAGATGCTTGTCTCCCGGAGTGACCTGGGGGGGGTACACATGGATATGATAACACCCAGGTTATCAAGTGAACAACTAACAGAAGCAAATAAAAAGCAGCATAAGGATACACGATTGCATGAATATACAAGAAGCGCTCATTGAATGCTTAGGATATTATAGTATCAAATAACAATTTTTGTGACAAGAAGCAGCAGACAAGATAAATTAGCACAGCAGTAACAGCTGTAAACAACAGAGGATGTATATTACAGTTATACACAGTACATAGGGCAAAATAGGCCCAGGATGTAAGTGCAAGGCTGGGTTTATATGCCAGCTTCTGTAGCAAGGAGATGGGATAGTGGGACATGGCAGGTTCAGGGACAGGAGCAATTTGTAGTAAGGAAGTTTGCTAGGGTGGAAGACAGACAGTAGGAAGAGTAGGAGTGCTGAATTTGTGGTGGGAGGGCGTTCCAGAGCTTGGGTAGCCGGTGTGAAAAGGCAGCTTGACCAGCAAAGGTCTTCCACCTAGGGACTGAAAGTTAACAGGAGTCACTGGATCTAAGATGACAGGTGGGGGTGGGGCATCTGTGAGCATGGTGGCAAGGTAGGAGGGGATGGACCCGAGTCATAGGTTGGAGACAAATTTAGCACAGTGAGAGATGCGGCGCTTTTCGAGGGATGGTAGTGCCAAGACTCAGTAGAGGTTGCAGTGGTGGGTGAGGGGAGAGGCATTGAGAGCAAGGCGGCAGAAGGCATTATAAAGTGTGTCCAGTTTAGATAGGCTGGACTTAGGGGCTGCACTGTATACAATGTCGCAGTAGTCGATGGAGGGGAGTATCATCTTCAGGACCAGTTCACGTCAGACTCGGGGAGGGAGGCTGCTGCGGTTCCTATATAGTGCACTGAGCATGGGGTGCAGTTTGTTTGAGATAGCATTGATGTGGTCAGAGGAGGAGAGATGGCTGCTGAGCCAGACTCCCAAGTAACGGAACAAGGAGACATCTTCAAGTTTTTGGCCATCCAGAGTGGCGAAGTAGGGAAAGGAGGAGAGTCTGGCAAGGCATTGTTGTGTGCTGAAGGTCATAGTGACAGTTTTTTTTTTGCATTTAGGGAGAGCCGGTGCGAGCTAAACCATTGCTGTACCTTGTTGAAGTCAGCTTGGAGGTTTGATTGTACCACATCAGGGGCAGAGCCCAAGTAGTAGACTACAATATCATCTGCATACATGTGGATTGAGGAAGTAGAGCAGATGAGTGGCAGGTCATTTAGGAATATAGGGAACAGAATGGGACCAAGAAAAGACCCCTGTGGGACACTGGTAGTTAAGGGAAGGGGGGTGGAGATCGCATTTGAGACTCTAACAGACTGAGTTCTATCAGAGAGGAATGATCTGAACCAGTTTGTGGCTGTGAGAGAGAGGCCTGATTCAGTGAGTCTCGAGAGCAATATGGGGTGGGAGACGGTGTCGAAGGCTTTTGCAAGTTAGACAAAAAACGGCTGAGGTGATCAGTCCACTGTCCATGCCTGTCAGGATAGTGTCTGTAAGCCTTACCAAGGAGGAGGTGGTGGAGTGTCCCTTCCTGAAGCCAAACTGGAATGTCGTGAAGAATTTGGAGTCAGTGAGGAAGGAGTTAAGTTGGGTGAGCACAAGGTGCTCTTGTAGTTTTGCTAGGGCTGGGAGGAGGGAGATAGGGTGGTAGTTAGAGGGGGAGGTAGGGGCACCTCCTTTTTGCAGATGGATGACAATGGCATGCTTCCATGCATGGGGGATGGCAGTGGCAGCAAAGGATTGGTTTAGGAGTTTGGCAGGTGGAGTTGCTATAGCGGGGGAGAAGAGGTATAGAAGTTTTGGGTCTAATCCATCTGGAGATTTGTGTTTTGAAGGGTTGAGAGAAAGTAATGCATCTAGGGCCTCAGTTGCAGAGATGTCTTTGAAGGAAAAGGAGCAAGGCCTAGTCTGGGTCTTTATGTCTGTAGGCGGAGCGAGAGATGTAGTGTTGGGCAGGGAAGAGAGGATGGGGCAGCACAAGTGGAGAAGTACACATTGAACTCAGTGACGACTGCTGTGGCTCTGATAGGAAAGAGTAACATTTAGCATTGGAGTGGGATTGGCAGCCAGTGGGGTGAAAAGGGAGTGAATGACCTTCCAGAATTTTGAGGGTTTATTTAGGTTTGACTGGAGGGAGCTGCTGAAGTACTCTGCTTTTGAAAGATGAGTGGCACTGGTGCACTTGTTACGGAGCATGCGGTATGTAGAGAGGTGTTGTGGGAGGTGTGAGAATTTATGCGTTTTCCAGGCTTTGTCCCATGTGATTTGACATGCAATCAGTTCTTGGGTGATCCAAGGTAGGTGGTTTCCTCATACTCTTGTACAACGCAGTGGGGCATATGTGTTCCAGACGCTGAGGAATGTGTTGTTAAAATGTAGGAAGGCATCATCAATGGAGATTGTAGGAGGGGCAGGGGCCCAGTTTGCTAGCACAAGATCATCTAATACAGGGCTAGATTGAGGGAGTTATAGGAGTGTTGGACTACAAATTTAATGGGAGATTTTGGGCAGTGGATTTTATACACTAAGAAGGTTACGTGGTGGTCGCTGAGTGAGTCAGGATGAATACTGCCTTGTTTGACCCAGTGGGGGTGTGTGGTAAGGATCCACTCAATGAGCGAGTGGTTACCAGATTTTAGGTTAAGCCGGATGGGCTCAGTAATGATTTGTGAGAGGTTTAGGGTACAAATTTCAGTCCTGGTTTTGTTGAGCGCAGGAGCTAGCCAACTGTGGTTAAGATCACACATAATGTAGAGTTCCCCTGTCGTGGTTAGGCAGGAGATTTGCTTGAGGAGGTTGGTGACAGCAGAAGCTGGTGTACCAGGTTGGCAGTATATCCCAGCAATGTAAATTGGTAGCGAGAAGGGAAGGTCAAGCTGAATTAGTATTACTTCAAAGACTTTTGGTTCGGACTTGGTCAGGACCACTGAATAGTGCAAGTCTGAGTTTTCGTAGATGGCTATTCCACCGCCTTTACAAGCTCTATCCAGGTGGGCCATAGTGTAACCTGGCATAGCGACAGAGGAGTCATTGATGTTTTTGTTGAGCCAGGTTTCGGACAGGGTGAGGATATCTGGAGCATAGTGGGTGGCAAGAACCTGAAGGGAGTCAAGCTTGTGGACAAGGCTTCTTATATTTAGGTGCAGAAGGCACAGGCCACATGTGGAAAGGTCCCCAGAGTGAGGTGAAGAAGAGGCCGATGTTGGAGAGGGGCACGGGGGGGTTAGTATTGGGGTCAGGGTTAGGGTGGATGTCACCTGCTGCAAGGAGCAGGAAAGTGAGAGTTAGGTAGTGAATGAATAGCTGTATATTACTGACTGTGAGCGGTTGTCTCTTGGATTGATGGTGTGTATGAGCTGGGCATAGGGGAATAAGTTGAAAAATGGCCTAGGGTAGCAATGGGTTGAAAAGAACTGGTCTGGGACGTGTGGCAGAGTGTGTCCATGCTTGGTTGAAAGGGGAGGTGGATGCCGTGCTGGAGGGGTGCATTGTCATATCCATTGTCACCTTTTTGTTTTCCAGATTCTTTTATTACCTTGCCTATAATCACTTTTTCTCCTTGAGCCTCCCCATTTTATATATATATATATATATATGCTTTTCTCTCATTTTAGTTTTTCCTGAAGAAGACCTAAGGCCGAAACATTGACTTGAACTCTATTTTCTATTTTCTGCTAGCATTTAATATTACCATTGTGTTTGTTCCCATCTACACTGGCCTGTTGTCAGTGTATCTTCTGTTAAGATCAAGATCTGATTATTATACATCCTGTTATTTAAAAAACATTAAATTTTGATTTTATATTGTAAGTTCACATTTAAGCCACATTTGGATTCCTGTATCATACTGTGAACCCTGTTTATGAGTGGAAGATGATCCAACAGATGAACACTTGGCTTGCATGTTTTTTTTTTTTTTTGCTCCTATTCATTTTGTCTGTTGTCCCATGTGTCTCTCCCTTCTTATATCACAGTTTTTATACCAACCACCTGAATTTGGGCCATTCAATTCCTTTTACATATAAATCATTCCATTTTTATCTAACGTTTATGGTGTAAGGCAACTTCATTAACACCCCATTGGTCTATGTACCACATTTATTATTATGCATTTTGACTATTATATATGGTACCCAGTGGAGGTGTATAACACCACTCTTCACACCAACCTGCTCAGTTCTGCTTCAATTTTATACACTTTTTCCCATAAAGTAAAACTTGCCTCATCACCAAACACACCAGAAATGCTTCTCTGTGGTCATGTAACATTTTCACTTTCACTTTCCCAACAGACCCCCCATATAAAACCGTTAATCCATTAAAAGAACTGTCCGTACTATATAGTGATATGCTTGTGACATCCTGACCCCTTAACCTCGGACAAAAGGAGAATTCTGGAGGGCCCATTCCTATTATTTAAAAAAAAAAAAACTTGTATCCAATCTATGGCTTCATTTAAACCCTATTTTGGATGTAACATCCAAAATCTCTCTGTCTAATCTCTATTCAGTATGCCTCCATTGTTAGAAGAAGCTTGTTCACAAACCCCCCCTTGTCTATATTTTTTCAATACCCAGAACTCTGAGGGAGAACACATTATGTCTAGCTTCCAAGAAGAGTCCTGCTAATGGAGAACTTTTATCTCCCCTACATACTGTACAGTATTGTTACTTTTATGTGCTTTGATTCTCAAACATAACTCCCTTAGTGTCTTTCCTATATCACCAAGGTTGCATGAGCACTTGACCATGCACACTGCCTCTTCCGTGTTACACATTATAAATACTTTGATTTTTGTTTCTCCGTTCCTGTACAAATTTAGTATGACTTTAATACAATATGTGTTGCTGCAATTCTGACAATTACTACAAGGGTAACTCCTAGTAATTGGGGTGATCTCTGGACTTCTAGTAATGTCCAGGAAAGAGAATACACCATTAATGTTTTCCACTGGGGCTTATCCAATTAGTACAGGAACCAACAAGGGGTAAAAAACATCCTAGACCTGGTAGTAACTGACGTAACCCATTTAATACAAAATATCAGGGTGAGACAGACCTTGGGAAATAGTGACCACTCCATGTAGAAATGGATTTAATAATTGATAAACCTAAGTACAGAGGAAAAACAATAATTAAAAGTTACTACAAAGCAGATTTTAATAAACACAAGATAGGAAATAAAGGCCTGGAACTTGAGAACAATTACTGACAATATGGATGTGAAGGAAGGTTGTGAATGTTTAAAAAATAAGATACATGAATTGGAGGGAAGGTACAGTAAATACCTAGCAAAAAGCTCTATAGCAGCAAAGTCAATATTCTGTCATGCTTTAACCCTTGCTGTTCCACAGACTGATATATCAGTCCAGAATTCCTATACATTCTAATTCTGTTGGCAGCCTAAAAGTTAATAATAATAAAGCAAAATTAAAAACAAAGGTTAAAGCATACAATAAAATGAAACTAAGTGAAACAGAAGAAAATATTAAAAAATACAGGATGGAACAAAAAAATCAAAAAGCATAAAGGAAAAAGCAAGAACAGAATTTAAAATAGCTACCAGTAAAGATAATATAAAATAATTTTATTTGTAGGAAAGCAATAATAAATACTCAGATCACTCAATAGGACCGATTAGGGTAAATGATACTGCGATACATAATTCTGCAGTACTGGCAAATAAATTTCATGAATATTTCACAATGGATTTTACTGGAAAAACAACCTTCAATATTAACAATTTATATGATTAGGCCTCAATTACAACTGTCAGAAAATTTAATGAAAATGAAATATTAAAAATGTATATGGAAGTAAAAACAATTAAAGGTGCCTAGCCAGTAACATGCACCCAAGAATCTTGAGGGAAATTGCTAAGGAATTAGCAGGATAACTAATGGACATCTTAAACAAACCATTCAGTTCAGGGTGTATTCTGGATGATTGGAAAGGCTACTATAATACCCATTTTCAAAAACATGTAGTAGAACAAATGGCAAACTACAGACGCATATGCCTTACATCTATACCAGGGAAAATGATGGAGAAGTTACTAAAACAGGAACTTGAAACAGGATTAAAACAAATGGGTTTGTGTAACAACAATCAACATGACTTTAAACAAAAGAGATTCTGTATAACTAATTTGCTATCATTCTATTAGAAAATAAATACACACATTAACAACAGTACACCAATGGATGTAATTCTTCTTGATTTGTGTAAGGCTTTTGATATTGTATCCTATGAAGTACTATTACGAAAACTTAGAAAAGCAGAAATAGGTAAAAACATAACCATTTGGGTTCATAACTATCTAGGCAATGGGGCACAATGTGTTTCTGACGTGGAACCTTTGTAATCTGACTTGGAACCTTTGTAAAAGAGACTTGGCTCAAAGGTACTTGTAATCCTAGGATAAATAAATAAAAATGTGTGAGAATAAAAGAAGTAACATCCAAAGAGTGGGGAGTTGCGAGTGGGCTGCCACAGGGCTCAGTATTGGGGCAAACATTAATCTCTTTTTTTAATCTCAGATTTATACCAGAATATTAAAGTATTCATCTTTAAATTTGCAGATGATACCAAATTAGGTGGGAAGGTAGAAAATAATGAAAATAGAGATATCATGAGGAAGGACACTGAAAACATATCAAAATGGGCAAAAGTAAACAGGATGCAGTTTAATACTGATAAGCGTGTAGTTATATACTTGGGAAGAATCAATAAAAAAACAAAAGTATAATCTGCTGGGAAAAAAATAAGATGGTGGAATATGAGAGAGATTTGGGAATAATAATCAAGATCTCAAATGTGGTAAGCATTATAACAAAATAACTGGAGTAACTAACAGACTAAAAACATTAAACATACATTTACTAGTAAATTAGAATACCAAGCACGATACCAATGATGGACTATAACACATAGATTTGGAAACCCTTTCAAAAGAAAATATTAATCCTACCTGAACAAGTCCAACACAGAATTATAAAAAAATGCTACCCAGATTGAAACACTGAACACATCAGGAAAGACTTCAGGCCTTGGATCTGTTCTCCCTGGAAGAGAGGTAAATGAGAGGGGACATGCTGGGGATGTTTAAAATAGTAAGAGATTTTTGGCTTAATAACAGACTTAACAAATAAGAATAAATAATAAGGGTGCAACTGAAGATCCCACAATTTACAGATTATTTTTGACAACAATACCAATAACAATAGAAGGGTTTTTTTTTTTTACACAGAGAGCAAGAAAGAATTGAATCGAGTTACCAAGGGACATTGTAGAAGTAGAGACCTCCAATACATTCATAATGAAAGTGGATAAGTATGGCATAGCTAAAAGAAGGGAAGTATTGAGCCAATGAAATGGGGAATGGAATTTTTGGGCAGCGCTTGCCTTTTTACCATCTTAACTAATATGTTGTATGCAGTAAGTTCCTTTCAGGTTTAGGACATTTATGTTGAGAACATGTTACTTTATGCCAGAAGTTTTTACTTTTCTAGGGGTTATTAATTGTTTATCCCTAAATGCCTTTGACTCTGCTGTTTTTGACTGCAGTACATTCCAGTGTTTTAAAAATCACCATTTTTATCTCATTAAATTCACTTCAATAACAAGTTGAAAAAATATATTTGTCCTTTTCCCTCATCTTTCTGTTGAACTCACAGTAGCTCATGCCTTGTTTTGGCATTGCATTTCTTCCTTGCCTTTTCAATAATGTTGTTGTCTTCAGCCCTGTGTCTGACCCTCTGTTCCAAATCCCTCACAGCTCCCACATAGTCTTCTTCTTTACTGAAGTTTTGTTTCAAACATATCGTCTGTCTGTACAGCATGTTTATAGTAGCTTCTAGTGTATAAAAGGAAATTCTTGTTCAATTCCTTGTGGTATATCTTGGCCAGTAAAAGTCATTCTTCCTTGAAGATGTTAATGTCCAAAAAGCGTATACTTGGGCTTCTATGCATTATCAAACATTTCAGGAATATGGTACATTAATTAATATAGTTGAAAAACAGTTCTAGATCATCCTGAGGTCCCTCACATTTACACACAGTATGTCATCTACAAAGTGTTTCCATACTGCTATACTGTATGTTGCAGGTGTATGTTCTTTTGTTGGTCATACACATACTGCTGTTCAAATCTGGTCATAAAAATATTGGCTCAACTTGGTGCCATGGAAAATCCCATGGCCATACCCTGAGTTTGCCAGTAGAAGTTCTTCTCAAATTTATTTATTTTTTATTAAAACCAATTCAACCAATTCTAAAAGATAGTGATTAGTTAGGACCTCCCATTGTTTAGTTAGGACCTCTGCTTGTCTTTTTCTGCTAGTATGTATGTAAGTGCCTCAAGTCCTATTTAGTGGGAGATACTTGTATATAAGTTACATAGAAACATAGATTTTTTCAGCAGATAAGGACCTCTTGGCCCACCTAGTCTGCCCAGTTTTCCTTGCCTACTGTGCCATAGCAGACCCTACTCGATCTCCAGTTGTCTCCTTCCCTTGCCTTTCTACCAAGGTTCCTTTGTATCTATCCCATGCATGCTTGAATCCCATCACTCGACCCTGACATCAAGGGTGACCATTAGACAGTTAGTACAATCCATTCCTGACATTTCTAACACCTTTAATGAGTACTTTGTGTCTTTCAGATACAATGTTATATCCTTTACTGAAGGTTTAATATAATAATCAACAACAATGGAAATAGACTCAATGTTGAGCCTATACTCACAACAATAGGACTGCCAGGTGGGTTTTCCAAGCCTTTTTATTTTTATCTTGCAGAGACTATAAAGGACTGGGTTCACAGGATGTTGATTAAATAAAGGCTTATGCTCCCAGTCTATAATATACTTTCTTTCACTTCCTTTTTGTAGTATAGCCTGTATCGGTGTCATCACTTTTCTTGTAGGGTTTCTTTCTGCCTTCAAGTAGTTTTTCACATTCTGTAGTTGTCTACTGCATTCATTTCTGTACTTAACATAATCCTGAACTACAACCCCCATCTGTTTTTTTTATGTTTGCTTGTGCTTATGCAAGAAACATTTCATTATAATCAGTATTTCAGAAGTGTCTGGGGAGGGGTGTTGATGGTTGTTTGTGAGGATTGGGAGCCTGGGCCACATGGAGGGTTTGGTTCTGGTTATGCATGGGGTTCTTGGAGGGTTTTGTCTTGGGGACATGGGGTGTAGGAGGGAGGAAGTTCCAGAGTTGAAGTCAGTGCAGTAACGTTTTCAACATGGCATTCACAGGACCCTTTGTTTGTGTAGCAGTGAGAGCAAAGCTGCTTTTACCAGGGAACATCATGGGGGTCAGGAGAGAGAAAAGCAAAGTTTCCCCCAAATCACAGCCCACCACTCATTTCCTTATTTTTTTATTTGTTTTGTTTTAAATTAATAAACGTATTGTCATGCCCTTTCACCTCTCAACCGGACAGTTGTGCTGTTGGCAGGGCAGCACCTCAAACACTTCTGGCCAAACAATAAATGCACAACTGGCATGACTGCATTGTTTTTAAAATACTTTTTACTTAAATTTTTTTTTTAATATCTTCACCACCCCTCACCCAAATGAAAGGGATATAGAATCCAACATAAGAAAGAAGAGATTCAGAGTTGGAAATCAGAGATGAAGAAAGGAGTAGGTTAGGTGCATGTAGAAAGGAAAAATAGGGTTCAGCGTTCACTTGTAACCAGGCAATATTGGAGATGGATGTTGATGGCTCTCAATCGTGCTGTCTTGGATGGCAGTAATTGAGTCAATCTAAAACTTGATCCAGTCAACCAAGTAGCTAAAACACTAGTAAGATTACTTGTTTTATGTTGATATGACTTATGGATGTCATATTTCACAGCAATGTATTTTTTTTATTTACTTAAGAATGTTGGTAACTGGGAAAGGCACACTGAGCCGAGGCTTGTTCCCAGGTGCTACCTGGGGGGAGAGGGAAGTTGTTTATAGAATAGTCAGAGAGGAAAAAGAGTAAAATGCCTGAGTACCCAATGTAGAACTATATATACAAGGTACAGGATAACTAAACAGGTAACATTATTGGAGTATCATTAGCTGACAAGGTGCAGAGTGTAGTAGGCAGTGTAATTCAGCATTGACTATATATACGCAGGCAAAATAAATATATAAGTAGACACATTAAATGTAAATAACTGGACACCTAGACATACTATAAGTATATATAATGCTAGGACAGCTTATATACATAACTATATAAATAGGCAAACTAAATATATATCCATAGGCACATTAAATGTGCAATCTGGACACCTAGGCATATTAAGTATAAATATGCATAAATGCTAGGACAGATCAGGAGTTCCCACTGAACAGAATGATGACAAATTATTGGCAGGTGGAGAGTAGGGTCTCAGAATGATGTGTTGAAGTAAAGGTATGGGAGGGGGGCAAGATGTGTTAAATGCAGATATATGACTTTGTCACTAATATGGCAGCAGTAGGTTCCCAATACCAGACAAATATGCACATATTATGTTGTCTAGGGCCCCCCACCATGAACAGCAGCCAGACACACCTTCAGGCCCCCTCACATGTCCCTGCTCACTGGTCCATATTTACTGACAGTGACCAGTGGCATAGCCCTCTGCCTCTCCTCTTTGGCCAGCATCTGACTGTCAGTGAATGACTGGGAGTACTGTTTCCACTACTCAGATCATTCACCGACAGTCAGACAAATGCTGACTGAGGAGGTGAGTGGAGGGCTGTGCCAGTTGATGTCTGTGAGTACAGACCAGTGCCCAGGTACGGGTTCAGGGGGTATGGCAGGGGGAAGGCCTTGAGTGTGTGGGTACTGTTTGGGTGGGGCCACAAGACACTAAAATATGTGCATATTTCTACAGGAACTGGATGATTGGAGGGGTTCTCTTGACTAGCACAGATGTTTATATGAGGGGAGCCAGATAAGCCCTGACTGCTATTATGTTGTTGTTTCTAGCCTTCTCAATACAACCATCCCCTTAGCTTTTTACTTTTGTCATACAGTCTTCCCACTATCTCTATGTCTGCATTTCAAATAAGTTACTTATCTGGCAATGCATCCCTGAAATATACACCTTGTAAGCAAACATTCAGCATTGACCAATGCTTGTTTATTATTATAGATGTATCATTTTCAAGGTTTCTTATGCAACATATTCTTCTGCGCTTAGGTTAAATTGTGTTCTTATATCAGTCCTATCTATTTAAATCCTTTTTTGATGTCCTTATCAACTACAACATATCCATATAAGTCTGCATATTAGAAGACATAAGTAGTAAGATTTGTAATTAAAATATCTGGCCCGTACTTCTCTTTTTTCCTTTTCTTAAATTTTAGATGGATCTGTCCCAACTTCTACTATTCATCAAAATATTGTCTTAGTCTAATTTTTCTGTAGAACTTTTGGATATCCAGTTTGATTCCAAAGAAATTAGATCTTTTGCTGGGACAGAGAGTCCTTGTTGAGAACGTTGATTTCCACTTCACTCAGTTCTCTAGATGAGAGGTTAAAAACTGTGCTTTCAGCTTGTTTTTGGCCACCACTCTGCCCCTATTGTTACTCCTATGTCTTCTACTTCTAACCCTGTTGGGTTTCCACCTCATTTGGCCCCCTTTGGTGCCTGTTCTTTACCATTCTCATATTCTTGGCCCTTGTCTTGGTCAGTTCATGGCTTCTGCCAGCACCCCTGTATCTGACCCTGTAGGGGCCTCAGTCCAAGAAACACCCATAAATCTGTTCCAAAAATGTTAGTCCTATAAGTAGGAATAATATGCTATAGTATATCGTTAGAGCTTATTATGTATGGAATTCAGTGGCTCTCTAAAAGCTGTTGTAGGACAGTTTAATGATCACAGAAAGCTGTTGTGGTATCGTTATGACATCAGAACAATACTACACCTTTCTTGCTTTGAACTGCCCACGAGACTCATTAGCACAGCTGCAAGTTTAAAAAACATAGCAGAAATGTCAGCAGTATGAAGGTCATGGCTCTGAAAGACAGATCACTGTGAGGTGGAGGAGGCTAGGACAAGAATGCCTCTCTCACTGACACGATCCACACTTTTAAATGTAACTGCTCGAGTGGCTTGAAAGATTTTCATGGGGGGTGGCAGCATGCAGAGTGTGGCTAGATGGAGCTGCTAAAATAAAGCTGCACCACGGCTGTTTGAAATGAAACAATTACATCAATTTAGGCAAGACAAGTAAAAAAAAAAACAAAAAGAATAAAAAAATACTGGTTTCACATTTAAGTATGTTTTGCAAGTCCAGAAATAGTGAGTGGAGGGGAAGGGGGGTGAACTGCAGGTTGGGCATGTGCTCGCATGCACTGCTCTGAGAAGACTGATCACTCACTCAAACACTCAATTTTAAACCATATACTACAGAAAGCAGTGTATGGGCAACCATACACAACAAGGCATGTGCATCGCTATTGAGATCCCTATGATATCATCTCATCCCCTCAATGGAAATGTAGTCTTGTTGTGTATAGTTGCCCATACACTGTTTTATAAATTTCTTATTTTTATTACTTTCAAGCAGCGCTAAAAATTCCTTAACAGATATGTGACAGTTTGAAGTGTGAATAACAAGAACTTAGTGTGAGCAAATGAATAGCAGTAGTGTAGTGGACTGCCTTAATAAGGTGTCTAACAATACTTTTACTGAGCTTGACTAAGACATACACTGCTCAAACTATCCAGTCAGCAGGATTACACCAGAAAGAAACATACTGAGTCATATACTTCAGTTTGATGACACTTTTTAAAACTTACAGAAGTTTAAAACTTCTAGTTGAAGGTGGTACCACAGAGTTTCTATGATGTAGAAATAGAAAATTAATTATAAACTCAAACAGATAATTCAAAAGATGAAAAAATGAAAGGTAAAAACTGTTTATTTTATTTTTCCACAAGTATGGAAGCATGAATTAGAGGATAACTGAGTTGCACTTTTTGTGAAGTAACAAAAGGGCTATAAGGTACTATATTAATAGTGGTGGAATAAGTTTTAAAATCAGGGAAATTTATGTAATGTACAATTAAAGTATCATAATATGCTGTTATAAAGCCTGAAGAAGTAGTCAGGTGACTGTGAAGTGTTGGTGGCTTTTGATGGATGAATTATACTGTCTGAAAGTTAAATACATCACATCCTTAAAAATTATATTGGTGGGGTGGTCACGTGATGGCAGCCTAGAGAAAGGCAGCGATCTTGTGCAGCTCCGCTCTCTACCCAGTTCAAATTATTAATAACAGTAAAACCACAAATTGTAGAGTCCAGTATACTTCTCCATTTGAACCAAGAAACGGTACTGACAGCCTGGATCATTTAATAATGGAAGCATACGTTAAAAAGCAGTTTCCGAAACATACTCCACCGCCATCCCCAGAAAAGGAGCAGGCCTCGAAGTGACCTCGGCAAGGGCCTAGTAAGCCAACTCCAGGATCCACAGCTCTAACAGAAGAATGATTCCTCGAAATAATTACGCCGCTACAAAGTGCTATTGAAGAAATCCCTACAGAAGTACGCGGCTTTAAGGCTTCTTTGGACTCCTTAAGTACTCGAGTTGGTGATAATGAAGCTCGAATTAAATCAGTGGAGGTGAGGATGGATAAATCGGAGTTGGATCGTGCTTCTATGAGTAAGAGGGTTAAAAAAATGGAAGAAAAGCTTGAAGATCTGGAAGGGAGGAGCAGAAGAAGCAACATTATCATAATGGGGATCCCGGAAAGAGAGGAGGGCACATCTCCGATTATATTCGTACAGAAATTGTTTGAGAAAATTGCTGGCCCATCTCCCAATGGAGCAAACTACATCGTGGAGACAGCTCATAGATCCCTCCATCCCCCCCTCCTCCACCGACTGCTCAGCCTAGACCGATCGTGTGCAAATTATTAAACTACCTAGACAAGCAACCCATCTTGGCAAAAATTAAACTATTACAGGAAGTCTTGTGGGAAGGTAAACGGATCAGGATAACACACGACCTGCCACAGGTTGTTAGACTTAAGCGACAAGCATTGCACCCATTGGTATCAAAGTTAATAGCAGCAGGCATACAATTTTGGGTTAGGTACCCGGCTTTGCTGCAAGTGAAAAGTAAAGATCAATGGCACTCGTTTGAGAATCCTGAAACAGCACAACATGAGCTCAAAAAGCTTCTTCCCGATCTATTTAAATGAGTTGGGCTATGTGTTCTGTATGGTCAAATGGGCATAGCAAGCTACTCAACACCTCAGATTACTTGCTTATGGTGGACTGATTGTGCCGAGTCATCAGGGAGACCACGAGATAATGCCATAAGTGGTTGCCCTTGTGTAATCTCGGAGATGATATTTATTTTAGCAGGCACGCTGCCTTTCTGGTCATTAGCAGGCATTGATATCTCCCCCGATGTGGAGCTTGAGGGATGGAGTCTTTTAGCCTGCGTTAGAGGACTCATGCAAGCACATTTCCCATTCATGGACATGATTGAGGGATGACCGGCTTAATTTTCAACCTTAATACTCCTGATCTCAACGACTCCACAATAAGTGATGCCAACAGTTATGCGGTTTTCCAAAGTGCTGATTATGCAACCCTGCAATATTTGTTTCTCAAGTTTAAGCATCAGAGAGAATTCTCCTTGGACCATGGCTGAAGGGTTATACCTCGAGTGGAACTGGATCTGCCCAAACAAAGTCCATTTCAAGATATTCTAGATTAAATGACTCTAGATTTTTCTTTTCTTTCAGTGTCCAAGCTGCTACTTATTTCTGGTGACTTTACTGTGTGGAGCTTCATTTTCAATTTCTGTGAATGTATCTGCATCAGTATGGGGCACTACAATTAGTGGACAGTAGCATGCAGGATAGGGAGGGCACTGTTAGCTACTTATTGTGCTTGTTTTCACTGGGTGGTCAAATCGGGGGGAGAATAATGTAATCAATCCTGGCAATCGAAGGACGGCTCACGGAGGAGACTTAATTAAGTTTAAATAGACATAAAAACTGGTCTATTGTTTTACGATTGAATTTCAACTGAAATGATTGTTCTTTATGTTTATCAAGGGCCGCTTTCATAGGGAAATTTGAGACAGGAGTAATATTATGGTGTTATCTCTTCACTTTCCTTTTTTCTTCTTTTTTTGTTTATTTTTTCTCCAACGACTTATGGCACTGTGGACGCTTCATATAATTGGGATGCATAGGATATAGTTAGTAGGATCAGGATTTCGGAAAATGACTGCTGTCATACCTCTCTCTCCCCACTAGAGGGCAAGCGAGTATCATAAAAGGGTTAACTTTTATTGAAGGCGATCCCTTCCTAGCCATCAAGATTAGACTTAATAGTGCTCCTGGTGGGGTTTATGTACTAGGAGAAATAATATTGTGCTAGTTGTTGTAATGACAAGAGAGTATTCAGTTCAATAGGACGATTTGATAATCTTTTATTAACGTATGCAGAGCTGTTATAAATACATATCTAATTACAGGGGTATGTATTAACGGATCTGAATACTGGGTGAGGGGGGGGGGACTTTCTGCTGGGTTGGAAAATTGCATCACCTGATGTTTGTGATGGGGAGTGCAGTTGATAGAACTGGGGGTAGTGAGTTATTCATAATTTTGTTGGTTTTGGAGGGAGGTTTGGGGAGGATCATGGGAGGGAGAATAATCATTACTTCAATATTGATGAACCGTAGAAAGAACCACATTCAGATGCACGGAGTTACCCACAAGATCTATTTGTTACAAGGGGATCGACGCCTTGGGTTCACTAGCAATGTCAGGACTGTTTAATATTTTAAGTTGGAAAAGTAGGGAGGCTCGGGATCGATGTAAATGGCAGATTGTGTTAAAGTATCTATCTACTCTTGGATGTGACATGGTCTGCCTACAAGAAAATCATCTTAAAAGGGAAGACACATAGTTATTTTGCAAATATTGGGTAGGTCAGGCATTCGGAGCAGGGGTATCCACAAATGGGGGTGGAGTGGCTATCCTAATTAACAAAATAGTAAACTTTCAATTAGAAAAGGAGATCTGGGATATACATGGTCACTATATTTTGCTGCTCAGCACTCTTGCCTTGCAACAGGTGATTATAGGTTTGATATATGGTCCAAATAATGATTCACCACAGTTTTTTACCCAGCTGCTTGATAGGGTAAATAACTACTCAACTAGAATAATTTTATTGGGGGGTGACTGGAATATTACACTGCAATTACAACTTGATAGATCAGATAACAGGCTTGTGGGTCTATCTCCCTCACAGAGAGCTTTAAAAGAACTCATAGAGGGAGCAAGTCTTGTTGATGTCTGGAGAGCTTTCCATGCGGAATCCAGACAATACACATTTTTTTCATTGCCACACAAGACTTGTTCTAGAATTGATTATTTTCTTATTAGTACAAGTTCCCTCCCGTCTGTTTTCGATGCAGAAATACACACTAGAGTTATTTCAGATCACTCCCCAGTCTCAATTAAGTATATAGCTAGCCCCGGGGTTAGCAGGGATTTCATGTGGAGATTTAACAACCAACTACTACAAGACTCATACACTCTATACCACCTGAAACAATTCATATCTCATTTCCTGGCTCATAATCTGGGTTCTGTCCTCAAGATTGATATTGTGTGGGCAGCACTGAAATGCACATTGAGGGGGGAATGTATTCGGATTACCTCTACCAGACGCAAAAAGAACGAAACTCTGCTTACAGATATTATCAATTCCATTCAGGTTATAGAGGGTAGTATTAATCAAAGCTCGCCTGAATCAGACTGGATCCAATTGCATAAATTACAAGCGCGGTACTCCTCAATTATGTTGCAAAAAAGCAGAGCTAGCTCTCAGGAGAACTAAACTTAAGTATCTGGAAGCTGGAGAGAGGGCAGGCAAGCTCTTAGCATTAAAACTGCTTCAGTTAGAATCCAATAGGCATATTGCAGCCTTACAAATTAACCCAGATGAATCTCCAGTCAAGGATCCTAGGGAAATTGCAGCAGTTTTCCGATCTTATTTTCATACAATATATTCAATTTCAAAAATGGACAGAGCAAAGCCAGACGAGATCCAGAGGTACTTGGAATCAGTTACTCTCCCCCAGATTACCAATATGGAGGTGGTGAAGCTAGAGCTTCCCATACAGGAACTGGAAGTCATGCAGGTTATCACCCAACTTGCCCCTGATAGAGCCCCAGGACCTGATGGTTTCTCCACCAATGTGTATAAAGCATTTGAGGAGGATATTACTCCAGTTCTCACTAAAGTGTATAACTTTTGGTATCTCAAGGGGCTTTCAGAAAATGGCTTCCTGGATGCCCTTATCACTCTTATCCCTAAGCCGGACAGGGATCCTTTATGCCCCGGCAACTACCGGCCGATATCACTTTTAAATGTGGATGTCAAAATACTGGCAAAGGTATTAGCCAATAGGCTCAATCCTTTAATGTGCACGATGGTTAGTGATGTGCAGGTAGGATTTATGAAAGGTAGACAGTCCAGTGATCATATGCGTAAGCTTCATCACTTAATAATTCATGCTAAGCACATGCAGGCCCCGGCGGCCTTGTTGGCCTTGGACGCTGAGAAAGCGTTCGACCGGGTCTCTTGGGATTTCTTATTTGCGACATTGCAGAAATTCGGTCTTCTAAATGGATTCCTGAAATGGATTACATTTGTTATACGAATTGCCCATAGCCCGAGTATGGTGTAATGGCGTCCTTCCGGACCCATTCCCTCTTTCCTGTGGTACCAGATAGGACTGCCCACTTTCCCCACTTCTGTTCAATCTTTACCTAGAACCCCTAATTCATAGGTTATTAGTTTCACAAGACATAAAGGGAATGCAAATAGGTAGTCATAAATACTTAATTTCAGCTTACGCAGACGATCTGCTTCTACATATAGAGGAACCATAAGTCAGCATTCCGGCAATTTTGCAGGCAATAGAACAGTTCTCTAGAGTGTCGAATTACAAACTTAATTTATCCAAGATGAATCTTTTCCCCTTAAATGGTAAATGCCTGCCAAACATAGCTATGGAACTGGGTCTTAATTGGGAACCCAGATCCCTGGGCTATCTTGGGCTCAAGGTCTCCAGGTGCATGTTCACAATGATTAAAGAAAACCTCAATAACCTGATTAATGTAAAAAAGCTAGACCTAGATAGCTGGAAGCTATTGCCCTTATCACTTTGGGCTAGAATAGAAACTGTGAAGATGAGTGTATTACCAAGAATATTTTATCTTCTAAACATGTTGGGGTTTTATCTACATAAGTCATGGTTTGATAGGCTGCAGAAATTACTTAATAACTTAATATGGAAAGGGAAGAATGCAAGGAGGGCATATGTAAAACTTACTAGGTCTAGGAGGCAGGGGGGCCTTACATTCCCCTCCTTCTTTAGTTATTATATAGCATCACATGTCAGTAAGGTAGTCTCGTGGACCTGGCCTATATCTCCAGCAAGCTCCAATATCTATGTACCCCTTTGGGTCCCTATTGAGCGGTATCTGGTCGCTAAGGCCTCCTTAACTCTTAATTCACCTATCTATATGGACCCAAGATTTCTCCCTAAACCACTTAAAAATACACTGATTGGCTGGTCAATAAAGGCCCTACACCAGGTACAGAGGCTATTAGAGGTGAATTGGCATAAATCCCCGGAACAACCATTAACTCAAAATATGCATTTTCAAATTCAGAAAGGGACGATTCTCCCTACATTCTGGAAACCGTTAGTGGGGTTGTGTCTTAGTGATATAGCTCCTCAGGGGGAAATATTACCATTTGGACAATTCAGTTCAAACATACCTGCGGCGGAAGGGAATGCCTTCAAATACTGGCAAATTAGTGGTGCAGTCAAAACTTACCTTCAGAACTCGAAACCCCCAGAGGTAACTAAGACAGAATTGTCCTCATTACTACAGGTAGCGGATCAGCCCCACTCGGTTTCCAAAGTATACCAGGAAATCCAGAGAATTGTTTCAGGATGGCCCTCTGGCATCTGCTATTACTGGAAACAGAAACTCGAGATGAGTGAAGATGTCAGATTATGGGACCAAATTTGGAGCAATACATATAAATATGTAAGGCAGGATAGGTACAAGTTACAGCAGTTTAACATTATGCACAACTTATATTATACACCTGTTAAATTACACAAAATAGGTAAGCTAGCATCCCCTTGATGTTATAGATGTAAAGCTGATAATGGTGACTTATTCCACATGTTATGGGGGTGTTCTAAAATTCAGCCATTATGGGGTGCAATTCAGAAGTCACTAAATTCTTTCCTCGAGCTGGACTCTTATTTTACAGCCGAGGTCTGTCTGATTAATCATTTCCCTAGGGAAATGAGTAAACTGAAGAAAGCAGATATAGCTATAATTGCAGCTGCAACCAAAGCAATAATTTTAAGACACTGTATTGATGAGTTAACATCCTCAGTTATTGAATGGTATAAAGAGGTCTTGCTTGCATTACAGTTAGAGTTGCATATAGCCAGGATGTGTAATAGGGTACATTCATATAATGCAAAATGGGGTCCCCTGGAAGCGGTTCTAATTGCTTGGAAAAATTAGTATATTAAGGCAGAAGGGTCTTCCTTAAGTTGGTATATTCTTATGGTATTATACAGGAAGAGTTATGTGGTTCTTTCTACACACAGAATTACATTGGGATGGGGGGAAGGGAAGGGAATGGTTAGGAGGTAGTTAGTTGTTATTTTGATAATATTAATAAGAAAATGATGTAATGTCCATTTCTATAGTGAAGGCCTCTGGTATACCAGACTTTCTAGGTGAATATTGTTTCTCTATGGCCTTATCATTGGTTTTAAGTTCACTGTAATGTGACATTGGAATTAAAGTATATTAAAAAAAAAAAAAAAATTATATTGGTGACTGGATCTTTACTCCACTGAGAGATTGTCACATTTGAGTGCTGTGAAGCAGATCTCTGCCAGGTGTTTGTTTGTTTTACAGGTTTGAAGGGCTACGCAGGTCTATGAGCTTGGTGTCAAATCTACCCTTCGGTCAATGATAAACACATCAATTCAAACAAGGTTCTCCTCAACTTACCCCCAGCTATGTTCTCTACCAAAATAAAATGCTTTTTCTATTCCTGTCCTGTCTGTGACACAGCTGGTAGTCTGTTTTGCCAGTGGTGAATCCAAGGCCATGGTGGTGAGTGGGCAGAACCTCCAGCCAAAGTAAGGTTTTATCTATTCGCTTACATTATTTATTTATTTATTAATTTTTAAACCACTTAAGTCAACAATGAACAGAGTACTTTTTGTTGTCTGACCTTGTGCAAAAGGTCCTACATTTACTTAGTAACACCACCCACAAGGTAGAGCAAGTAGGCCAACAGCCAGCCTTATTGGGGGTCAGCCCAGAGAAGGGTCAGGACTTAAGTGGCAACAGAGACTGCAGTTTGCTCAGTCAGAAGGAGCCTCATACACATTGATTTATCTAAATTATTCAGTTAGGAAGTGGCTTAGTAAAAGGGAGCCTTTTGAATAATACTTTTTGTTTAAGTCTGCAATCCTGTTTCCTCAACTAATCCAAATGGGGACTCAAATATTTAAAGTGACAGTACAGAATTTATGAACAATTCATTTTAAAGTGCAAAAGTGATGGGTTTACAAATGTTTCATTTAAAAGTGTATTGTGCTATCAACATGGTCAAAATATTTCAAGGTGCAAAGCACAAACTAATTGATATTTATTTTTAAAGTACAATTCAGAAAGTTACAGAAGTCTTATTTTAAAGTCCAAGTACTTTACTTATTCAAAGTTTATAAGTACAACTAGAGACATTAATTACAGTCCAGTGCTGCAAGTGTAAATTCTACTGAGTATTCTGTTGAGAGCATTGAATCAGCAAAAGCAACTGGAGCTGAGGTTGTGCTGATGCAAACCAGCAGTTGAAATTGACAGCATTTGTTTACGTTGTACATTCCAAGTGCTGTCATGACATTCTGCCCTTCCTTTGTTAGCATTACAAAGTACCACATTCAATTGTCCAAGTTTTGCACTTATATCCAAAGCTTAATAAGCAGCATTTTGAACTTTATTTGCATTCTGTGATTCCTGCCAGCACTTTGAGTTCATTGTCTAGCATTCCATGATAGAAACGTAGAAACATGGAAGTTGATGGCAGATAAGGACCACAAGGCCCATCCAGTCAGCCCATTTCTTTTTCTATCTTATGAATGTGCCATTGACCTTTGCTCTGTCAATGGCCTATCTATTCATACTCATCTGTATTGCTCTCTTATGCCTATCCCATGCATGTTAGAAGCCCTGCACTACATTCATATCCTCCACTTCCTGAGGTAGGCCATTCCATGCATCCACCACCCTATCTGTGAAAAATAATTCCTCACATTACTCCTTAATTGGCCTCTCTCTAATCTCATGCTGTGTCCTCTTGTCCTGCTATTTTTCTTATATTGGAACATGTTAGACTCTTCCACCTTGTTAATGCCCTTAAGGTGTTTGAATGATTTGATCATATCACCTCTCTCCCTCCTTTGCTCTAGGGTATACATACTGAGCTCAGTCAATCTGTCCTCATATATTTTCTGATGCACTCCCTGCACCATGTTGGTTGCCTTTCTCTGGACTGCCTCAATTTGGTTAATGTCCTTGTGAAGGTGTGGCCTCCAGTACTGCATGCAGTACTCCAGATGGGGCCTAACCAGTGTCTTATAAAGAGGGATTATTATCTCCCTCTTCCAACTTGTGATACCCCTACTAATACACCCAACATCCCTCTAGCCTTACCTACTGCTTTAGAGGTCTGCTTGGATGATTTCAGGTCATCAGTGATGATGACGCCCAAGTATCTTTCTTTCCTTGTGACTGCCAGCAACTCCCCTCCCAGTCTATAGGTGGCTTCAGGGTTTCTCTTCCCTATGTGCATGATCTTGCATTTCTTTGCACTAAACCCCAGTTGCCACTCTTCCAACTTCCAGGCAGTATGGCGCAGTGGTTTAAGGCTCTGAGCTGCAAATCTGGAGACCTGGGTTTGAATCTCACAGCCCCCACTTGCATACTGTGTGAACCTGAGCAAGTCGCTTAACTTCCTTGTGCTCCCAGGTTGCACCTGCAAATAAGCTTTCAGCTTAGTGTGTCTCACCTGGTAAAATAATTGGTAAAAAAAAAATGTTGCTAGTTTATCCAGATCTCTTCTCATTCTGCCCAACCCATCTGGAACATCTAATCTGTTGCAGATCTTGATGTCATCTGCAAACAGACAAACCTTACCTGCCAGTCCATCTGCAATGTCACTGATGAAGATATTGAAGAAGACTGGCCCCAGAACTGATCCCTGAGGTACCCCACTTGTGACTTGCATCTCTTCTGACTGTGTACCATTTACCACCACTCTCTGTTTTCTGCCCATCAACCAGTTTGCCTCCCAGTTGACCAACGTCTGACCCACCCTGAGCCTACCCAGCTTATTAATCAATCTTCTATGTGGAACAGTATTGAAAGCTTTGCTGAAGTCAAGTTAGGTGACATCATCTGCTTCCCCTTGGTCCACCACTCCACTCTGGTTACCCAGTCAAAGAAATCTATTAGATTAGTTTGACAGGACCTTCCTTTTGTAAACCCATGCTGTCTTGGATCCTGTGCTCCTAGTGATTCAAGGTGTTGCATTATCCTTTCCTTAAGGAGTGTCTCCATAATCTTGCCCACTACTGAGGTAAGACTGACTGGTCTGTAATTCCCTGCCTCCTCCCTGCTACCACTCTTGTGGAGCGAGATCACATGATCTATTCTCCAATCTTCTGGGACCTCTCCTGTGCTCAGAGGCTCACTAAACAGTTCTGATAATGGCTCTGCTAGATCCACCCTTAGCTCCTTTAGTACCCTGGGATGTATACCATCATGTCCCATTGCCTTGTCCACCCTACCCTGATCAGTTCTCAGTGGAACCCTCTCACTGGTACACGCCAATAGCAATGAGTGGAGCTATAAGGTGAGCTATTGTCTTCATGAAGGAGGGTTTTTGGATCTCCTTGAAATCAAACACTCATTCCCTAATGACACTGCTCAACGGCTGTGGTGTAGGTTTCATACTGCTATACTTTATGCACTTACTGTGCTTTTTCACTTTTTCTACAAATAAATATTCTGATGCTCTATACATTGTTGGAGATATGGACAGCAACCTAATTAAATAATCTAACTGCAAGAAAGCATTTTTGTACTGTTCTTTAAACTGAGAAATATGTCAGATATTCTGAACATTTGCTCTAAATTTTAAAGGACATTTTATTGCTACATATTGCATTTTTGTGTGTTGAAATTATATGACCCCAAGTTAGATAAAGTAGGATTTTTAGATGTGACTCTTATAAGGTTATCAAAGGCAAGGCATATAGTGATTGTTTTCCCCTCAAGCCCCAGGCTGTCATTATAAGAAGTGAAAGGCCCTTGAAGGTCCAGCATTGCCTGTGTTCAGCTGTACACTGCCAGTGCTCTTCCCATACCCCAACACACAGCAGTCATTGCTTGCCACACAGTCCCATGACCTTTAGGTCCTCAATATCTAGCCTTGCACACCAGTCTTGATGATGAATCAGATTGATTGTCAAGTCAAAGATGGGAGGAGGAGAATTCTGCTACTATATGCCAAATATGCTTAAGTTTACAGTGACAAAGGAGAGCAACCCCAGGACTCAAGAACACCCTCCACTAGTACTGCCAATGACTCTCCACTGGTCTCCTCTTCAGTCACCCACCCCCAAAGTGCTTTGCTGCCTGCATCTTCACACTGAGTGCATGCACTGATCAATTAGCTTAGCAATGAAGGGTAAATAGCATAACCACTTTGGACTTGCCTGCCCAGGCCCATCACAGCACAGCATCACTTATTTTACCTAACCCACATGTTGGGCAATAACTTGCTTTTGCCCAGTGGCTCAGAGGTTCAACTGTGCTACACTGCTCCTCACCGCAGTATCCCACCCGGTGGTCTGGGGCTGTTGTTCCTCCTCAGGTGACTGAGATTACCACTACTGTGCTCCCAACTCGACAAGGACTCACTCACTAGATATGAAGTATTTGATAGTCTGTTGCTGAAGTGGTACCAGCACTGCTGATTTGACAAATGCTTCTAGAAAGAAAAGCCTTTCTCCTTTTTATTAAACACCCCCATATGTAGATTGTCATGTCTGATCTCTAAGCATTCATTCAATTAAATAATTGTTTCACTATTACTTTAACAACTTATTGTCATAGATGCTTGCACTTATGGTGTATCCTTTAAAAAGAAAAATAAACATTAACTGAGCATGAACTCAAACAGTAGGGGAAAAAACAGAAAACAATACCTCTCTCAATACGCTACCACTAGTGTCTTTCAGGGGTTAATAGTGACATGGACCACTTTCCAGTTAGAGAAACATAGAAACATAGAAATTTGCTGGCAGAAAAGGACCAATTAGCCCATCCAGTCTGCCCAATATCTCCCCCTTGTTCTATTATCTTACCCCCTTGCTTCCATGCCCTCTTTTGCTTCTATTTAGCCCATGAAGTCATCCCAAGATTTCTTGAATTTGCTCACTGAATCTACCCCCACAACCCATTCTGGCAGCCCATTTCAAGGACCCACCACTCTCTCAGTGAAGAACTTCCCCCTCACACTTGCTCCAAACCTTCCTACCTCTAGCTTGAATGCATGTCCCCTTGTTGATTTGTTTTCACTCATCCTGCATATGCTACCCTCCCTCATCTTGTTTATTCCCTTTTGATATTTAAAGGTTTTTACTATATCGCCCCTTTCTCTCCTCATCTCCAGTGTGTATAAATTTAGTTATGTTAATCGCTCCTCTTATGATCTCCTGTGCAGCCCTTGAACCATCTTGGTTGCCCTTCTCTGGACCCTTTTCAACCTGTCTCTGTCCCCCTGCAAGTATGGTCTCCAGAATTGGACCCCATAGTCCAGATGCAGTCTGACCATAGTTTTGTATAATGGCATGATCTTGAGGTCTTGATGATGATAATGGGGTTATCTGTAACAAACTTAAGAACAGTGTATACCACTAACTGATGCAAAATGTCTAAGTAGCTGCACAAACATTTTCATCATAGGCCTCTTTATAAATTAATGCTGAGGTCACACAGGGCTCCATATTGGATCACATAATCTTCTCCATTTTTCTTAACGACCTCCCCATTGCCTGTGTCAACTCATGTATTCATATGTATGCTGATGACACAGTCATCTAGACCTCTGGTCCCTCTACTACAGGCATGGAAGGTCTTGCTTGGTTTACTTGGTATCATAGGACAAAAGTAGGCCGTGGCCCATTGAGATTGTCCCCACCACTATGGTGGGAAAATAATTAAACCCAAGAGGTGGTGGATTCCATCCACTGATCCAGTCTTCTTTTAAAGGAGTAAATGGATTGACTGTCCACTAAATATTGCGGAAGACTGTTCCACAGTCTTGGGGTTCTTACTGTAAAGTAATTTAACCTTTTTTTGGTGTTTGATTTTGCCACATCGATCTGTTTATTATGGAGCTGTGGGGAACTCCTTCTATTAGAGAATTTTAGGCCACAGTGGCCCATTAGGTCCTGAGAATTAAGAATTTTGTAAAATAAAAGCAAATCACCCCTAGTTTGTCTGGTTTGTAGGGAGTATAACCCAGTTTCATGCAGCCTTGAATGATAATTGCTATTAGTCAGATGGGGTACTAATTTTGTTGCCCTCCTCTGGATCCTCTCAATTCTATCAATATCTTGATTCAGATAGGGATTCCAAAAGGGGACCCATAATCAGAATGGGGCCTAACATGAGTCCTAAAAAAGGGGGATCATACATTCCTGGGTCCTGGAGATGAATGTTCATTTGATACAAGTAAGTAGAGCACTTGAAGTGCTGGCTACCTTAATGCATTGGTCAGTGGAAGACAGTTTATTGTTAACAATAACTCCAAGATCAGCTATAGCAAAACTTCCACAGTGTCCTGCGTTGGTTCCAATCTAACCAACTTGTGGTCAGCACAGAAAAAAACGTTATCCATGGTCTTTGGCACCAGCCAGAAACTGGCCAGAGTCCTTATTCTGCCCGTCATCTCCACCTTAGATTCCACCCCTCTAAAATTGGTTCAGTCCTTCAAGTACCTTGGTGTGTGGCTAGACAGCAAGCCTGACATCTACAGTATGCCCATGTTGATACCACACATCCATATCAAGTTCCACCCTAAATGTGATGTCTTGTATCACAATAAAGATTGTCTCTGCTGGGCCACTGAGAGCTTGTTACCAAAATAGTGCTCCTGGTCATTGACTATGCAGGTGTGGTCTATGGCACTACTCCCTCTATCTCTCTGGTGAGAATGGACACCCTCTGCAACTCCTTTTTCTACTTTGTTGCTAACTCCCCTGCTCATAATCATCACTGCTCACTTTACTCCTCCTTATCCATTCTCCCCACCCTCACATCATCAGATCCACTGTGCCTCCTTAATATCCAGTTACTGGTTTGGGTACCTTCCATCTTACCTTTTATCGCTCTTCTCCCCCATCCCTTTGCTTCCTCCTCATTCCACTTCAGAGATGCTCACTCATTTACCATTCCTCATCCTCACTCCTCTGTTTGGCAATCAACTTTTTCCTATCATCTCCCAACACTTTGGAACCAGCTCCCCACAACCCTCTATGTCACTGCCTTCCCTGGCTCCCGCAGTTATCAACTGAAATGCCTTCCCACCTGTTCCTGTTTTCCCTGTCCCTAACATTCTCCCTGCAATTGCCAGCTATCCTGGTGTAGGTGTGGCTGGGACACTTAATTGTTTTGTTTTTTTGCCTTGCTTATTCATTCAGCACTTATACCTGTATTCATCATGTTTTTCTGACTGCACTTTATTGTAACTGCAAACTATACAGTTTGTATTTATACAATATTTTCCATTTAAGCCACTGTCTTTTAAACAATATTTATTCTGCTCCATGGGTTCAAAAAAAGCCCCATCTCTGCTTGTGTGGATCAGTACTTGCCCTCTGTACTATGTATTTTTTATCCCTTGTCCCATTTCCCCTGGAAATGAGCCTCAGCTCAGTGTGCCTTTCCTGCTCACCAATTTTCAAATATATAAATGATGCATAGGGAGGGGCATCACAAGTAGAAAAAGGGAAGTGGTTATCCCTCTGTACAGACAGTTGGTGAGACCCCATCTGGAGTACTGTGTGCAGTTTTGGAGACCTCATCTACGCAAGGACATAGACAGGATGGAAGCAGTCCAGAGGAGGGCAACTAAAATGGTGCAGGGTCTACATCAAATACCATATGAAGAGAGACTGACAGAGCTTAATATGTATACCCTTGATGAAAGGAGGGATGGGGGACATGCTAGAAACTTTTAAGTACCTCAGGGGAATTAACAAAGTCCAGGAGGGTAGCATCTTTCAGAAAAAGAGATGTGTAAGAACAAAGGGGCACAATTTAAAGTTAGAGGGGGGACGGCTTAGGGGTAATCTGAGGAAATTCTTTTTCACGGAGAGAGTGGTGGACACATGGAACTGCCTTCCTGGAGAGGTTTCGGGGTCTAGAACAGTGGAGGAATTCAAACATGCATGGGACAGGCATAAGGCAATTATAGTGGGGGGGGTTGCAGGAAGTAGGCTGTTGGTTAACTAGACTCTGCTGCTTATCCAATAGGTAGGGAAATGGGCAGACTGGGTGGGCCAAGTGGTCCTTAACTGCCATCAAAGTCTAAAAGTCTATGTTTCTATGTTAATCCATCCAGCATATTATCATATCCATACTATAATAGTTGTTTATTTTAAGTTGCCACTTGCTGACTGTTCTTCCGATAGAACATAAATCATCACATTATATGTCATTTTGTTTTCCAAAAAATAAAATCCCCTAATAGCTGGCAATGCTGTTCTGTTCAGTTTAAGAAAGTATTTTTTTATCAAAATAAAAAAGGTTTCACTATAATGAAGTCACACAAATAGAAACCTTATGCTTGTATGTATTTCTGGCTTGTTGGCATCAACTCATGGTTTGATGTGGAGCCTGCAACTCCATTTATTGTGAAAAGAAATTCAGTACAGTAAATTCCATTTAAGCCACTGTCTTTTAAACAATATTTGTTCTGATCCATGGGTTCAAAAAAAGTCACATCTCTGCTTGTGTGGATTAGTACTTGCCCTGCTCTAGCAGGAGTGAACTCTGTCCTGCTTGTCAACTAGCAGAGATGCTAAACCAAAAATGGATGTGTCATGGGAAAAACCCTCTAATATTATTATGGTGTGATAGTGTATTATAAATAAATGGTCTGTGTATGTAATTGTCTCACACAAGTTAGCAGTTTGATTTTTAACCTTCAAGGTGTCAGTGAGGATTTCATTAAACTGACCAGGGAAAAACTTAATTAATGCCCTCCTTCCAGGGGGATAGTTCATGGCCCTCATAACCTGTGCTGCCTTTGAAATATTCCACATATATGAATTTTATGATGTAGCAGGATGAGAAGTCACTTTGGCTGACTCTTAAAGGTTTTCTCCTGTACCTGAGCATTAGGGACATGGGTGTGGGACTGGTAAGTTCAAAGAGAAGTGTTTGATTAAAGACTGTCATAGTTGGGAACTGGCTAGTTACAGATTTTTCAAAGTAATGACTTACATACTTGTGGATAACTATGTCAGAAATTAAATCTAAGAGAGGATCTAGCTGACCTCATCAAAAAGGGGGCGGTGAGATAGAGCTGAAACGAATCCTGTATCTAGGAAATGTGGCATATGATTCTTGGACTCTGAGAAAGATAGCTCTCTGAACTTAAAAAGCACTTAAAGGCAATACTTAGAAAATAATTGAGTATCTGTGGTAGGAGTTTGTATTCTGTAACTTTCATTTTTTTATGTGTATGACTGTGAGATTTGTGATATAATGTGTTCTATATATTATTTCATCTGTCTTAACATTTTTCTAGTAAACAACATTTTCTTTAAAATACAGCCTGTGCTCTTTTCTGTTATTTTACATGTGATTGCTGAACCTGTATTTAAGGCTGACAGCTGATAAAGGCTTGATGGTGTTCCTAAGCTTACTTCAAGGTAAGAAATACCTAGGTCTCTTATGGAGTTCTAAGGGTACATTTTGGAAAACCTGGCTGGGTGCCCCTAGGAGAAGGATTGTACTGCATCCCCCTGAAGAGGGTATATATCTGAGCCTGTTAATTGGGTATGCTAGCATGAGGTTCACAGTTTGAATCCCTCCAGAACTCAAGGCTAATAGGTGATTCAGACCTAAAGCAGACAGGAGGGTTACCCAGTCTGTTACCTGTCCACACTATTGCACTCTGAGGTTGGCACTGTGGGAGCAGAGGGCCTGACCTGTGGAGTGTGTTTGTGACAGATTTGGTTAGCAGTGGTGTGATTTAAAGTATTTGGTAACACAAGCTTTAACAGTGCAGTGTGTCAGATTACTACGATACAGCTCACGTGCAAAATAAGGCAGTATTTGTTAAAAAATAAACAGAACTATATCATTTTGCTTACTGTCAAAGTTTCTACCTCTTTTATTTTTTTTTCAAGTGCAAGTTAGAATAGCCATCATTAGGGATGAAGATGACTTCCAACTACAGTGGGTACACTGCAGACTACTTGAGGCAGTTGTGCCAGGACAGAGGAGTCCAGTATGAAGGGAAAGCCAACAAGCAGAAACTAGTGGAGGATCTGATGGCAGCAGATGCCCCAAGCCCTGAGTCACAGTCTGTGACTGAAAAGGGGTGAATTTTGGGCATGGAGGGGCCAGTGGCCAGTGCAGTGTCCAGACCGGATGAAGAGGACAGCAGGACCAGTGCAAGCCAAGGTCCACAGCAGCAGGGGAAGGTCACCAGTATTCTAGAGCCAGAAGCCATCAAGCTGCAGATGGAGTTGCAGAGAATGGAGCTGGAGTTCCAGACAGAAGAGAGGCGAGAGCAGTGAGAGGTAGAGGAGGGGAAGATTGAGCAGCTTCGGCAAGAGATGGAGCAAGAACAGTGAGAAGCTGAGTGAGAACAGCAAGAAGCTGACCAGGAAGAGCATGAGTGCCAGAGGCAATATGAACTGGAGAAGCTACGACTCCAACCACCAGCACTAGAGCAGGTAAGTGACCTGGGTTTAACTGGAACTACAGAACTAGGTTACAAATTAAGTTCTAAATTGATAGCTGAATTTAAAGAGGGCGAGAGTATGGATGCCTTTTTAAATTCCTTTGAAAAAGTATATATACAGGCAAATATTCCTAGAGAGTCCTGGAGCTTCCAGCTATCCCGGCTACTTACCGGGAAAGCTCAGGATGCATTAGATCAAATGGATAATGAAGACAGTGATGATTACAGTAAACTTAAGTCTGCACTTTTAAAAAAATATGAGCTAACAGCAGAGGCATACAGAGCCAAATTCCATAAGCTCAGGAGAAGCCCTGACATGGGCTACAAGGAGCTAGCCATGAAACAATGTCAGTTTTTTAAAAAATGTTGGTGGGAAGGAATTAAAGCAGACTCTGTTAAAAAAATTGAAAATGCTGTACTGTTAGAGCATTTTTGGGGGGCATGCCCAGCAGAGCTTAGAACCTGGCTGGAGAACCGAGATTCAAAAACAGTGCAAGAGGCTGCTGAACTCTCTGACCACTATGCTGGGAGCAGGCCTGCCCTGAGAGCGAATGGGGCTGGTGTGGAAATGTAAAAAGGGAAACACGTGCCTTCAGGGCAGCCAAAGCCCTCACTGCCTCCAAGAAAACCAGGTAGCCCCAGGTTTCAAAGAAAATATTTACCTGAAAAAAGAAATGAATGTTGGGTATGCAGATACAAAGGTTAAGAGACACAGGGCCATCCCTGACTTTGTTAGAAGGAGATCTGGTAGAGCCTGGTCAGCTTATACCCAACCAATTTGTGACTGTACAGGGGTTCACTGGGGAGGAGAACACATTGCCACTTGCTAGTATTCTCCTAGACTGGGGTGAGACAGGGGAACTGTGCAACAGGTTGCTGCAGCTGAAACTTTAGTGATTGATGTAATTCTTGGAAATAATCTCAAACAAGGGATGGTGTGTGCAGTTACCCATAGCCAAGTGGCAAGGGAAAATTGTAGTTCCCTGGACACCGTAAGAGCCCCTGTGGAAACCACTGACAGGTTGGTTCCCCAGTCTGCATCTCCTGATTTGGAGATTAACGAAAGGGGGGGTATAAATTCCCAAGGGATCATGTAACCAAACAGCTATGGAGGGTTACTCTGAGGAAGGAGGGGTCACCCATTGTCAGAGGGTTAGGGATGGCAGTGATCCTGAGTGCCCTGATGCTAGAACTAGGGACCCTAGTTTAGACACTGAAGGGGACCTGTCCCATGCCTTGGGAATATGTAAAGAGTTTGCAGCTACTCAGAAAAGTGACCCTAGTCTAGAGAAGTCGAGGGCTTGGGCAGGCTCTGACAGAGCAGAGGGAGGTGATGGGAAACATAAGGTTTATTGGGACAATGGACTGATGTATACTCAGGATGCTAAGACAGAGGGAGGGGTGACAGGCAGGCAGCTTGTCATTCCCCAGGGGTACTGTGAGCTGTTGCTCAAGATTGCACATGATATTTCCATGTCTGGTCATCTGTGAATCATGGGCACTCCACAGCAATTGGCCCAGAATTTCTATTGGTCCAACTTCACCCAGCAGGTGAAGGAGTACTGCAGGTCTTGTCACCGGTGCCAAGAAATAGGGAAGGTAGGTAAGAAAATCCAGGTGGGCCTAATTCCATTTCCCATAGTGGAGGAGCCATTTCAGAGAGAGGGAATGAATATTGTGGGGCCTTTAAATACCCCCAGCTCCTCTGGGAAGAGGTTCATCCTGACTGTAGTGGATTATGCCACCCGGTACCCAGAGGCAGTTGCCCTATCCTCACTGAGGACAGACAAAGTGGCAGATGCCTTACTAGGGATTTTCTCCCATGCTGGGTTTCTGCAGGAGGTTATCACTGATTTAGGGGGTTCCCTCATGTCAGACCTGATTAAATATTTGTGGAAGAAGTCTAGGGTGGTGCAGAGATGCACAACACCTTATCACCCACTAGCTAATGGGCTTGTGGAAAGATTTAATGGTACCCTTAAATAAATGCTCCAAGCATTTGCTGAACAGCATGAGCTGGACTATGAGAGATACCTTCTCCTCCTGTTGTTTGCATACAAGGAGGTGCCCCAAGAGTTGACTGGGTTTTCTCTCTTTGAGCTCTTACATGGACACAGGGTACGTGAGCCCCTAGACTTGATTCGGGAGGACTTGGAAGGCAAGCATACCACCCAGGGGACTTCCATAGTGGATTGTGTCCTTAAGATTAGGGAAAAGCTGAGGAGCTTATGGGGACAGCCCAGAGCAACCTGGCATTGGCCCAACAAAAACAGAAGGTGTGGTATTACGGCAGAGCCAGAGCTTGCTTGCACACAGTGGGTCAGGAAGTCATGGTCCCAATCCTGGTTTAGAAAGACAAGCTGCAGGCCGAGTGGGCAGGACCATACAAAGTAGTCAGAAAGGTAAATGACGTAAACTATATTATAGAGTTACCTGACAAAAGACATACACAAAGAATGTACCACATCAACATGATGAAGTCATATGCTAATAGGGCTCACATGATGTTTCCAGTGTGTAGTCCTGGGGAGGGGACAGATGAAGGAGACCCCCTTCTGGACTTGTTGGAAGAAAGCAAGCAGGAGTCCTCTGTGGAGGCAATAAAATTGTCACCCCAGTTGGCCCCGAACCAGATCCAGGAAGTAAGGGAGGTTTTAGCAGACTTTGCCCCACTGTTTAGTGCCAAGGCTGGACTAACCCCCTTAGCGATGCATGATGAGGAGACAGGGATGTAGGCGCCCATTCTGTGATCAGCATATCGGGTGTCAGAGGCTGTCCAAAAGGACAGTAGGAGGTAGGTGTAGGAAATGCTGGATTTAGGAGTAATACAGAAATCCCACAGCCCCTGGGCCTCACCTGTAGTCCTTGTTCCCAAGCCAGATGGCGCTGCTCATTTTGTGCAGACTATTGTGGACTGAATGCAGTCACAAAGTCAGATGCCCACCCGATGCCAAGGACAGACGAATTCCTGGACAAGTTGGAAGGGGTGACATATCTTATAGCTGTTGACCTGACAAAGAGGTATTGGCAGGTAGAGTTAACTGCCAGAGCTAGGAAGAGGTCAGCCTTCATCACTCCAATAGAGTTATCTGAACTTAAAGTAATGCCTTTCAGAATGAAGGACACCCCAGCCACTTTCCAAAGGTTGGTGAACCAGGTGTTAAATGGTGCTGAGGAGTACGCTGTGGTGTACCTGGATGACATTGCCATCTTTAGTGCCAGCTGGGAGGAGCATCTGTCCCACCTTAGGGAAGTGCTGGGCAGGATACAGAAGACCAGGCTCACTGTCAAAGCTGAGAAGTGCCAGGTGGCCATGGCTGAAGTGGCATACTTCAGGCATGTTGTAGGCTGGGGGCAGCTCCGTCCTAACCAAGTGAAAATAGAGGTGATCAAGGCATGGCCCATACCAGAAATGCAGAAGCAAGTCAGGAGTTTTCTGGGGACAGCAGGGTACTATAAGAAATTTGTACCCAATTACATTACCCTGGCCACTCCCCTGTCTGACCTGGTAAAGAAAAGGATGCCTAAGTAAGTTACCTGGGAACCAGCCTGTGAAAAAGCCTTTATCAGAGTGAAGGAAGCACTGTGCAGTGCTCTTGTATTGACAAGTCCAGACTATAGCAGACCTTTTATAGTCCAGACTGATGCCTCAGATGTGGCCAGCTGGTTATGATTGTTGGATGATATTTGTAATACAAAAATATAGCGTGTGATTGTCACAGTGCTTCAATGAGAGCCCCCCAGGTTTCAGTTACAGTCAAGTTACCTGAAACCAGAAGGTAATTAAAAGACTAGAGAGACTTAATTAAGGGTCTCCTGTTTATATGACTTAATTAGAACTGACCCAGCTACCAGGATATAGGGCTCGTAACCTTTTATGACATCTTAGAGGAAAAAACGTGTTATATCACTATGGTGCTAAAAGTCATAAAATCCTTTGATGTGCCCTGGGAAGAGGAACTTCTAGAGACCAAAAAGGGGATGTTAATTCAGGAGTCATATTGGGAAATTAGTTTTGCTGAAGTCACAGTATTTGAAATATCTCCGGAAGGAAGATCATTGTTTGTATAATTTTTATATTATAAAAGGAGGGGCTAGATGATATCATAGAATGGGTGGAAACACTGAGTTTTAAACTGTATTCTGTGTTTCAACTGATTGAAATTTCTTTTTGGGCTCTTAAGAAACAAGTTCTAACTTAACCACTGTAAAGAGCTAATACATTAGATAGAAAAAGTCTAACTGTATGTTGGTAGAATTTTGACTGTAATTTTCTTTTAAGTGATTGTATGCTTTGTGATTTGTTCTGTATTTACATTTTACATATTTGTATCCATTTTTAAGTAAACCTTTTATTCCAAAGACTGCCTGGGTGTGTGTTCGAAGTTCTTTTTGCATGTGATGTATAGATGAACAAGATTGACAAAACATGTTCAGAGCTTGATGGTGTTACCAAACTGGGAAAAGGTAAGAATATACCTAAGGTCTTTTATAGAGTTTTAAGAGTTCATTTTTGGATACGTGGTTAGGTGCTCTTAGTCGAAAGATATTTGGCATCCCCCCGGAAGAGCAGACTATCTGAGCCTGTACATTTGGGTATGCTGGCAAAAGGTTCACAGTTTGAATCCCCCTAGAATTTGAGACTAAAGGTGATTCAGACCTACAAGCAGTCAGAAGGGTTACCCTGTCTGTTACCTGTTCACAATACTGCACTCTGAGGTTGGCTGTGTGGGAGCAGAGGGCCTGACCAGCATAGTGCGTTTGTGACAGGAAGTACATTAGAAAGCTACTTCTTGATGATCTGCACAAACCGATCTGGGTCTGGACATGCACAATGGCACCAGAGCATGATTATGTCACACAGAAGCCTGCACGGTGGGAAAGACAGGCTACCCCCACCTGGACTACCAGGCTATAAAAACAGCAGACCAACACTCAAAGGTTGTACGAATGGGTCATCCATAGAGAATAGTGGCTGTGTATAATAACACTAATAACATCTTTTAATACTTACACATATTTTAGGCTGTCACTCCACTACACCTAGAAGTTTCAGATGAATGCAAACCGGCAACAGTGTGAAAACACTTAGTGAAAAATAGAGTACCTCAGGAACTCACAAATAAAAAGCGATCTCCTTTGTTTCTCTGAGAACAGTTTATATTGTCCATGAAAAATGAGTGTTTGGGGTGACATACATCACATTCATTATAGGGACCAAAACATCCCAGAGCCACTATGGAACTGGTGAAGACTTTGAGAAAAAAAGGACATGGAATAGACAACACAGAATACAAAAACAAGCATTTGTCAATGTCGAATGTTTGCTTTCTGGTATTGGCATTGGTACAGCATGAGTTAGAGAGCTGCATAATAGGAATGGCAGTGAAGTATTAAAGTAATGCTAACCCCCACCCCCACCATGCAGAGGCTGACAGGCTTTAAGGGTGTGGCTTTGGGTAATCAGGCATAAAGCTCATGCCATTCCACATCACCCCACCCTGCAGACACAGACAGGTGTCATGGTGTGCCTTGGGGTCTTCAGCTGTTACGTTCACCCCAATCCATAAGGAAATAAGCTGAGATGGGTGCAGTATAGCAGAATGGAGTGAACGTTATGGCAGAAGACCCCAAAGTGCACCTCGCTGCCTGTCACTGGCTTCAGGGTGGGGATGGGGGTGCAATGCCATGAGCATTATGGCTGACAATCCCAAGTCACACCCCCGACGCCTGTCAGCCTCTACAGGGTTGGGTATTATGGTTGAAAACCTAATGCTCTGGGCATTTGTTGGTATCTTCACTACAAATTTTCAACATGGGCTTTTTGGGATACCACCTCATGAACAGAGGCACTATCATTTTGTTACTCAATCCCCAAAGGGGATTTCACACAGTGACCATTCAGCACAGCAGGTGTGAAACACATTTTTGGTAAAATATGAAAAAAGACAGCTGTACTGTTCATGAGGAGGTGTGAAAAAATTGCAATATTGAAAACTTGGAGTGAAAATATGAAAACTTGGTGAAGTTACAAGCATGCATAGAAACTGCATAACACACGTTTGTAACACAGTCATTCTTTGAAATTGATTTACCAATTTTTCAACATGGCCTTTTTGGGACAGCCCCTCATGAACAGTGGCACTATGATTTCATTAATCTGTCCCAAAAGTTGATTTTGCCAGTGACTGTGCCATTCTGCTATACAGGTGCAAAAACACTTTTTGGGCAGGATGCAAAAAATGACAGCTGTACTGTTCATAAGGAGGTGTGAAAAAATGGCAACGTTGGAAATTTGGAGTGTAAATATTGAAAAGTAGCAAAGTTGCAAGTGTATGTAGAAACTGTGCAACACACGCTTGTAACACAGTCGTGTTTTGGAGTTTTTTCACCAAATTTGCAACATGGCCTTTTTGGGACCCCATGTCATGAACACTGACACTGTTGTTTCGTTAATTGATCCCGAAAGGTGATTCCACCCAGTGACCGCTAAATCATCTTTTGGGACCAAGAACCTAAATGAGAATTCAAGCTTCACAAGGTGGGATCCCAAGAACCTCAGGCTGAAAATGTGGGGTCAAAATTCCAAAAAATGGTTGAGATATCAACCTAAGTTGACCCCCCCCCCAATTGACTGCTATTATAAAGCTTACCTGCATTTGTTCAGTTCCTGGTCAGCTTTTGAAGAGTTAAGACGTGTTCCCACTCTACAGATAATGGCAATGCTGGACCTCCGGAGATAAATATGGAATGGGAGGCATAGAGGGAGGTTGGGAATGGGGAAGGGGACCCTGGGACACAACAAAGGACCATTTTCTTTTTTTGAGGTTTTATAAAAACAAAACAGCAAGGGATGGCTTTCTTCATTTACAGGATAAAAAAAAAAAATTGTTTGGCACACTGGGGTGGGTTTCCAGTGTGTCACAATAGTGTTGGGAGGGGGATGCCAACTTGTGGATTGGGCACCTCGATATCAGCAAGGGGTGTTGATGAGCTGGGGGGTGCACATCTGACACTGGTGGTGTGCATCCCAGTGTCTGAATAGAAAGGGGAAATCATTTAACCTGGAAAGATACACTAAGGGGGGGATGCTGACATGGGGATTAGGCACCCCATGTCGACTTATGGGGCCTGAGTGGCAGGCAGCAGGAGACGCCATATTTCAGCACAGTGGAGTGGCCTCCCAGTGTGCCACTTAATGGGGGATACTGCCATGAGACTGGACACCCCAGTGTCAGCTTTCTGGAGTGTGTAGCCAGCGGCAGGAGCCACCAATTTAAATATTGAAATGTTTCACCAGGAAAGGCATACTAGGGCTGGGGACACAGGGCAGCAGCCGACAAGAAGGAAACTGCACCCATGCGCATTACTGTGCACTGTAATGTGCATGGGTGGAGAGTCTTGTCGGCTGCCTCTGAGTTCCTGGTTGCAAGGGAGGGAGGAGCTGTTACTGCAATCATGGATGACAAAACTGTCCCTGACTGGAGCTGCAGATTTCTTTCAAGTCCGGCACTCTCTGAAACTGCCATCATCGGCAGCTTTTCTATTGATTGGTGGCTGGACATGTCCATGAAAGCGTCCACTGCATTGGCCATAAACTGCTACACCTCTGCAATGCTCCACTAACCTCAATATGTTTCTTGTGCCCTGCACATACAAGCAAATATAAAACTGAACCTGGCCCACCTCAAGGCCCAAATGTCTTTGTAGCCCGCACTAAAAATAAGCATACCATTATATCACCCTACACTGAGCCCAATGGCTCCTGATTGCAGTCAAGTACTTCTTCCAGTCCAACCACTGGCTGAGGTAAACAGTGAGAGCAGCTGCTGTCATGTACCTGACCATCCACCCAACTCATCAACAGGAGCCCTCCCAATTAAATTATTGACCATGACCTGTACACATTTATAAACTATATTTCAGTGCTTATTCAAAATTAGAAACAAGAAGCAGACATCTACACTCCTACAACTCAATCAGGCACTAAACACGTCACCTCTGGCATCTCTCTCGGTATTTCTAATCTTCCCCCTTGAAGAACTTCACCTTACAAACAAAGAAAGCCAAACACTTTTTTTGTCAACACTTTCAGCAGTAAGTTACACAAACCAACACACAATGGCCATGACTCCAAATATACAACTTATTTTCATGTGTGAGGGTAGGGCACTTCAATAACTGCTACAGTCCCACTCCCTCACTCATGGTAATAATAAACAAAGTATTTGGAGTCCGGGCACTCTGCTGCAGAGCATCATATTGGAAGACAATACAAGAGGATGCCCTAAGCCTTCCCTGGGGAGACACATTCATTTATGCATTTCCTCCTTTTCCTCTTATGAAGAGAGCTCTCCTAAGGGTGCAGATGCAGAGAGCAGCAATGATCTTCACTGTTGCATACTAGCCAAAGCAACTCATATTCTACCCTACTGCAGATGGCAACATGATGCCACACACTGTCCAAATGCAGGGACTTGTTTGCAATTTCAGAGGGTCAGGAGTCATCCAAACCTGAAGTCACTATACCTGAAGGCCCAGTTCCTGAAAAATTGAGTTTTTGTGACTTGATCTTTCTGCCCAGGTCTTGTAAATCTGTGGAGGGGGGAGGGGGGCACAAGAAAGTTAGTTACAAGGAAAACATAAGCCTTAAAATTAAAAAAAGATTTATCATTTGGTGTAAGCATTAACTTAAGTTTCCTCACAGAGGGAGCTTTGTACGAAAAATCTTCAGTTCACAGGCAACCTTACTAGCAAATGCCACACATTGGGGTCTTGAGGACCCCCGCAGCATGCACTACTGGAGCACATGCCCCTTCCATGCTCAATACCCCATCGTTCATGCTGCTACACGTGCAGATGATCTGGGGCAGTGTCAGGGGGTGTGTCCCCACTTCACGCCATTTACTAAGGTGCAGCATGCTGGGAGAGGGGGGCACAGACTATGTGGGCAGGGCTCCTGTAGTAGCCACAGCACACAGCATGCCCCCCAAGAATGTACACCCCCCCGGGCCACTGTAAGAAAGACAGTACCTCCTGCCATGCTGCTTCACCCTTCCAGTCAGGCAGAGAATGTTGAGGGTGGCTATTCAGGCACTCATCCAGCAAATGTAATATCTTGAGACTCATGCCATCCCACCATCCCTTGTTCCGTACAGAGCAAGGGATCCAGTAGTGAACCAGGATGGGCATCCAACTGGGTGCCTGCCTGTGTCCACTGAGCCACCCCCATACACAAGTACGCAGGGGACTGGGTCATATACAGCTGCCCTGCACACCTGTCTGTGGATGCGGAGCTGTGTGTGCTGGCTATGCACCTCTCATGCATACCCTGCACCCTGTAGTGCATAGCCTCCAGAATGCAGACTCTGCATTCATTTTGGATCATGTAATGCATCTGAAATCTCTAGACCAGAAGCCATCCATCCTAAGGTGGCCATCAACAATATCTGCTTACAGACTGAAAGCTTCAGTTCAGTCATTACTTGCACATCCAGTGTTCAAAAAGTCCTTTAAAGGGCTCCTACATATGTACCCTCCAGTGAGGTACCCTGTCTGTGCATGGAATTTAGACATGGTCCTTTCATAGATAATGCTGCCTCCTTTCAATTTGAACCAGTGACACTGGCTGAACTGAAGTACCTCAACATGAAAACATTACTTCTAGACTATCACATTAGCAAGGAGGGTCAGTGAGCTGCTCACACTAGGTAATGACCCCTGTTTTTAATTTCCTTAAGAAATGATGGATCATAGAACAAATGTACAGTTCCTACCAAAAATGGAGTCAAAGTTCCACTTGAATTAATCAATGCTGCCAGTTTGTTTCACAAAACCATGTGCCTTAAGAGAGGAAGAAATGTTACATATTTTTGGACGTTTACAAAGCATTCTGTTACACAAAACCATGTGCCAAAAGAGAGAGGAAGAAATGTTACACATTTTGGGTGTTTGCAAAGCGGTCTGTTAATTTCAGTCAAAATGGAGGGCATCAGGAGTAGTCACACACAGTTGTTTGTCACTTAAGGAGAGGAGTCACAGGGACACCAGGCTAGCAAACACACTCTCCATCAATGGATCATATCCACAACATATTTCTGCTACCTAAAAGCAAGGACAGCCCCACCAGAGTGCATCAAGGATCACTCCACTAGAGGCATAGCAGCTTCAGTGATTGTTACACAAAATACCCCTGTGCCTCACTCTTTTCCTTCCCCCTCCCTACCTCCCCTACAATATCCACCTTATAATTCTACTCTCTTTTTAGCTGCTTTTTATACCTTGTCTCTTTCTGAAAACTTATTTAATGCACTATATTTCTGTATAATATGTATAACTCTATAAATTATTCTATGTAAATACTTTGCATCCTGTACTGCCCAACCTGTTGTTGGCACTTTGTATATGAATGTTATATACTTCCTCTGTATGTAATTTCACCCAAGTCCCCAGGTCACCCCTGAAAATGAGCCTCAGCTCAGTATGCCTTTCCCAGTTACTAAATATTAAATAAATAAATAAATACCCGATTAGCAGAAATTTGCAAAGTTGTCACTTGGTCCACAGTACACACATTCATATCTTACTATGGCTACTGGATGTGATGCAGCACTGTGTGCTATTGTAGCTGGTATGGGAACCCCCACAGCAGGACACCATCCTCGACTTGGTAATCAATCGAGAGGTGGCAGGTGGGGTGGCAGTCAGGGAACCATTGGGATCCAGCAATCACAATTCTGTGTGATGTAAGATGGCTTCAGGGAACTCTGGCTCCCCCCTCAAGGGAGGTAGCTGTGGATGACAAATTTCACCCAGCTGAGGGGGAAGGGTCAGGAAAAACTTGCTGGGGTATATCATATCAAGGGGACAGAGGAAAAGTGGGAAAAGATCAATGGAGAAATTCTGGAGGCAACAGACTCTTGAGTCAAGAAGGTCCCAAAAAGAACATGCAAAAGAAACCAATCTGGTTCTGTCATAGGGTGGAGGAAGCCAAGAGAGCAAAAACGAAGGCCTTCATAAGGTACAAGGTGGCCAAAGGGAGAATGGAAGGGAAAATATCAGGCAAAGTTACAGGAGGCGAAGGCGGTGCTAAAAGGGTGAAGGCAGTCAGAACTGCATATCGCTGAGGGTGGGAAGGGAAGTTTTAGATACACCTGGACCAGGACCATCATTATTTTTCATGGAATGGACTACACCTTACTAGATATGGGAAAAGGATTTTTTCATACAGAATCAAACTGCTTATTGAACAAACTTTAAACTAAATACCGGGTGGGATATAGGGCCTACAAACGGTAACATAATACACAAACAGGAGTCAACATGGAATTGCTTAGTCCTTAATGCTAGAAGTCTCACAAATAAAATGGAAGAGTTAAGATGGAAATTACATAATGATAAAATACATATATGTGCCATTACGGAGACATGGTGGAGGATAGATGATACCTGGGATAAACAAATCCCAGGCTATACTCTATATAATAAGGATAGGGTTCATAAAAAAGGTGGAGGAGTTGCATTATATGTAAGTAATGATTTAACATCGGAGAGTATAGAGTGCTCCATGTGGGAACATGTTGACATCTTGTGGACTAAAATTATCTCCCCACAATCATCTACAATTAATATAGCTGTGGTCTATAGACCAGGAAATGACAATCAAATTTTGGATTTTGTTAAATGTGTGAACCAGGAAGATAGTGTTATCATACTGGGAGATTTCAATCTTCCAGGTATAAACTGGAATACATTGCAGACTAATTCCCAGACCGAGGCTAAATTTCTCGAGACATTTATGGTAGTTGGACTACAGCAGTTAGTAAATGAAAATACTAGGGGTAGCCATATCTTGGATTTAGTTTTAACTAACTTGACTGATAATATTGAAAATTGTAGGGTTGATGTACCTCTGGAAAATAGTGACCACTCGATGATCAGCTTTGAATATAATAAGGTTACCGTAGTATTAGTGGAAGTACAGTATTGTATGATTTCAATAAGGTGGATTACTGTACTTTAAATACTGAACTAGAAAATTGGAACTGGAGTCTGGAATTAAGTAATCATACACTTCACGAAATGTGGGATATATTTAGTACAGAATTAAATGTGTTGATTTATAAGAACATCCCAACTAGTAAGAAATATCATAAAACTAGGGGTTCCCTTCCACCGTGGATGACAGCATCAATCAAAAAGCAAATCAAGCAAAAAAATAAGGCATATGTTAGGGCCAAACATTGAGGTAAGCCCAAATCTTGGGAGATCTATAAACACCAATTAAAAAGGGTAAAAGCAGCTATTGCTAAGGCAAAAAGGAATTATGAGCTTAATTTAGCTACAAAAATGCAGGATAATTATAAAAGCTTTTATGCTTATACTAATAATAAAAAAGGACAAGGACGTACAGTTGGTCCATTAAAAGATGATGCTGGTAAATTAAAAACAGATAACAAGGACATGGCTGATATGTTTAATACATATTTCTTGTCAGTATTTAATGTAGGAAATACGTCTATGGTGCAAAATCAACCACCTAGGGAGCCATCAGATCTAATAATAGAGTTTGAAGAAGTCAGAACTAGACTAAGAAATCTAAATCCAAATAAGGCTTATGGACCTGATGGTTTACACCCAAGACTTTTGAGGGAATTGGTAGATAATCTGGCAGGGCCTGTAACATTGATTTTTCAAAAATCCCTGGAAACTGCCCAAATTATTGAGGCTTGGAGACAGGCAATAGTGATCCCAATTCACAAAAAGGGTTCCAGGCAAAGTGTGGAAAACTATAGGCCGATAAGTTTGACATCTACCCTTGGGAAAATTTTGGAGGAAATTATTAAGGATTTTGTAATGGATCATGTAGAATTAGCCGGGCTTAGGGATGTGACACAGCATGGATTTACCAAGGGACACTCATGCCAAACTAATCTAATCGAGTTTTATGGGAAAATAAGTAAAACACTTGATAAGGGAGGTTCTGTGGATGTGATATTCCTGGACTTTACGAAGGCATTTGATAAAGTCCCACATGAACATTTAATACAAACTATTTTTAAACTGGGAATAAACCATAAACTGGTATATTGGATAAAGGATTGGCTGAGGGAGCAGAAACAGAGGGTATGCGTCCTTGGGAAATCATCTAAATGGGCCCCAGTTACGAGCGGGGTCCCTCAGGGATCTGTTTTGGGACCATGCTTGTTTAACCTTTATATTTCTACTATGCAGGTTACAACTAATGTTTGGTTGTCCAAATTTGTGGACAACACCTGCATAGGTTTCTAGGTTTCCCAGTAAATAGTCAGAGGGATGCATTAAAACTGCAGGAGGCCCTTGCAGAATTGGAGACCTGGGCAATAGAGAATATGGCATCCTTTAACATTGATACATGTATGGTAATGCACTTGGGAAAAAAAAATCCAGAGGTGGATTATTTTTTGGATGGCCAGCTACTTAGGGTAGTAAAGGAAGAAAGAGATCTGGGCATCATGGTTAGCGATGACCTCAAAACCCATTTGCATTGTAATCAGGTGGTCAAGAGATAAAATAACATCTTAAACTGTATACATAGACATATTAAAAGTAGGAAAAAGGGTGTTTTGCTTCCTCTCTATATCTCCCTGGTGCACCATCATGCAGAGTACTGTTCACAGTTTTGGGCCCCAGGATATAGGCAAGATATAGATGCGCTGGAGAGGGTTCAGCGCAGAGCCACAAAAAGAATCATGGAGGTACAGAGTGTTAATTATGAGGAAAGATTGAGGAATCTGGACCTTTATTCTTTGGAGTATCGAAGGTTGAGAGGGGATATGTGTCTTATTTACCAAGCACTATCGGATAAGGAGCTTTGGAAACAACTAGGACTAACTTTGAGACACCAGTCTCATAATACACGTGCCCATCATTTACAACTTAATATGGAAAAATTTAATACAGAGGCAAGAAGGTATTGGTTTTCATTAAGAGTTGTTAAAACTTGGAATGCATTACCAGCTGGGGTGGTGGGTAGTCAAACTATGTTAGCTTTCAAGCAGTCACTTGATTATTATCTGAAAAGTAAAAATATAAAAGGGTACTAATTTATATTACAAATATAGTAAAGTACTAGTATGGTGAGCTAAATGGACTTTTGTCTTTAAAGAGCTCAGGACAACCTATGAAACCTGGGAGAACAGGAAGACTAGGGGAGGGATCATCAGGCTAGCTGAGGGAAGTATGGTGGTAGAAGACAATGAGCAAAATGCCAATGTCCTAAACAATTACCTCTGCTCAGTGTTCCAGAAAGTGGGATCAAGGCAGTCTCTTGGGGGTCACTGGAAATGGGCATAGTGGTGATAATGGCTGCATGAGTCGGGAAAAAGTTAGTGGCCCTTAGGGTGGACAAGGCCCTGGTCTCGCATGGCCTGCACCCAAGGATACCTAGGGAACTTGCTTATGATCTAAAGGGCCCTTGTCACAGCTATTTAACAATTCACTGGAGTTGAGGATAGTGCCAGTGGATTGGAGAACTGCAAACATAGTCCCACTCCACAAGGAGGGAGGACAATGAGGATCCAGGCAACTACAAAATGACTGTCATACCTTCATTGTGGGAAAACTGATGGAAAGCATTGTGAGAGGAAGAACAGTGGACTCCTTAGAGAATAATGGGCTGCAGGACAGCAGGCAATACAATTTTGTGTTGGGAAGACCATGTCAGAAGCCAAATTATGTTTTTTGACTGGGTCATTATGGTAGCGACCAAAGGCCAGGCAGTGTATTTGCTCTACTTTGACTTCAGCAAAGCCTTTGATTCCATGCCACAAAGAAGGCTGCAGGGCTCAGGAGTAGAGAAGGGATTAGTCAAGCGGGTGGGAAACTGGTTAGGGGAAGGCACCATAGAGTGGTGGTTAATGGGGTCAAAACTGGGGGCAGGAGGGTCTCAAGTGGGGTGCCACATGGATCAGTCTTGGTACCTCTCCTATTTAATATGTTCATTAGTATTATAGGGGGAGGTATCCTGGGTAAGATGTATCGCTCTGCTTATAGGAGGTGAAAACCAGATAGTAAACCACATCCAAACTCCGCCTTTTTTTTTTATGACTGATCAGTATATTGTCTACCTTTCAGCAATCCCTGGGTGCAAAATCCATTAGTGCATGGCTGGCATAGAACAAAGGGGATAGTGGTTGCTAAAGCTGTCAAAAGTGGGGAGGAGAATGGAGGATGTATGTCAGGAGGGCTAGGAGCCTGGAGTAGCAGTAGACCCCAGGGATAAATAGTGAATGCTGACAGTCTAGATGGACCTTTTGCCTTTTTCTGCCATTATCGTCTACGTTTCTGTGTTTCTATAATTTTAAGGGACGTTCTTCAGCTTGGCTCAAAAAGGTCCTTTGTCTTTCTAAATCTGGCCTATTTGTCACTAAAACATAGGGATTTAAAACAAAATCTCGCTAGACATAAAAACTATTTTTCTGTCTCATAAAATGCTTTTCACACTAAGCCCCACAATATAGAAAGCTTCTTGAGCTGATATTTTCATTTTGTAAGATGTGTCCCTGATTTTGATGATTAGTCCCTGATTTTTTTAAAGCTCTGTCCCCGATCTGAAAGACTTGCTTGACAGGTACCATAGGATGTACTGCTTCTCTTCCTTAAAAGCCTTTTGTAATATCAGAGGATACTTTAAAAGTGATAGAAAAACAAGTCATCCTGTTGTCTACTATTGCATGTTCCTTTCCATATCAGTTATGTATTTTGATATGTTTGAAGGAATTTCTAATAAAAAATAATTATCCAAGTTTTTGGTGCCTTCAAATCTACATTACGTTTCCTTCACATCAGCAGCTACTGCTGTACATTTTCACATAGGTAAGACATTCTACAAGATCAGATGCATCGTTCTATATCATTCATCGGAATTGCTCGGAATGGTGCAACTAATATAATGAAATGTCAAGGTAGTGTGAACAAATAAAAGCAGTAGCTGCTGAGGACTCAGAAAAGAGTGATTCAATGTAGTGATAAAACTAGATGTAACAAAAACAGGTATAAAACATATCAGAATATAGCACTGAAAAAAAAGGAAAACAGAAGAGCATATTAAAGTATAGAAACTGTTTCTGATCACAACAGTAATAGATCATACATAAACTTCAGAGTAGAAAAAGTAGGCTGATTTACTGCTAATGGTCTCAATGGCCATACTTTACATCTCCCAGGCCGGAGTGGTTTTACAAGCAATGATCCGTATAACATCAAGAGTTCCTTGTAATCTGGACGTGCAACCAAAACAGTGAATACATTTATACAATCAGTTTTGTAAATATGTGAGCACTCAAAATGGCCCCAAAACTGGACTACCTTTGAGCAGAAACAGAAGACTGGACAAGGACCTTAAAAATGGATTATCTGATCTGAAACTGAACTGATGGCAACCCTACTTATGACACAAAGCTCTGCGGCAGGACAGATAGTGAGGAAGGGGTGAGGGAGCTTCAGAGGGATCAAGAAAGGCTTCAGAGGTGGTCAAGGGTCTAGCTGCTGAGATTCAAGGGTCTAGCAGCTGAGATTCAAGGGTCTAGCAGCTGAGATTCAAGGGTCTAGCAGGTGACATTCAACTCCAAGAAATGCAAGGTGACACACTTTGGAAATAACAGGGAATAAGGATCCACCCACACACAGAGTGCTGGATGGAAGGGGTTAAACTGGGCACTTTATCAGAGGAGAGAGATCTGGGAACCCTCATCAGTTACTCACTCAAGCTAACCATCCAGTGCAACAAAGCCTAAACCAATGCATCCAAGATGCTGGGATGTATAGGGAGTTTTTTTTTTTACAGCAAGTGATGGAAAGTGCTAAGCTGTGCATGTTATCAGGGGAGAGAGATCTAGGAATGCTCACCAGTGACTCACTCAAGCAAACCATCCAGTGTAACAAGGCCTAATCCAAGGAATCCAAGATGCTAGGGTGTATATGTTTTTTTTTTTTTTTTAACAGCAGGTGGGGGAAAGGTGATACTGCTCCTATACATATTGCTTTCCCTTGGGGCTGACTATTCCCTGGCAGTCAGATGAACAGATGATGGCTGAAGCCTCAGCCCACGACACCTCCTGGTGTCCGGTGCTGCTGTCTGCTGCTCCTGGCCGCTCTGAGGTGGTTTCCGAGTACAGCGTAATGCCTACACCTACCTGTGCTCGTGTTCTTGCTCTCCTACCTGTTCTACAGGTGAGCAGCATCTCAGGTGAGTGTGACGTCATGTACTGGCCACCTACAGAGTCATGAACGGACTAAACACACACCACTGTGGCATGCGAGAGCAAGCTGAGCTAGCTAGATCTGAGACTGGATGTCATTCCAATCAAAAAGTCACCAGGAACTATGAAGCAGGAAGCATGACATAAGGTACAATTTGCTGCAGCAATCAGGTGCCGCCCCGGCATTGCAGGGTCAGCTTCTCTCACAAACGGCATACGCGAACATCTCCACATCTATCTGATTGCAGACTGTTCAGGACTGAATGAAAAGCTGATGCTGCAATGACAGGACGCTCCTTAATTGCAGTGGTAAATTTCTTTCAAGTGGGTGGCATGTTTGAAAACTACTGTCATAGCGTGCTCATTCATTGGTGACACAGAGGCAAGCCCCAAAAAGCAGTGGCAGCATTGGCCACAACACTGCCCCACTTCCACAACCTGCTACTCCAGCAAGCTGCTACAAAATGTTTCTTGCGCAAGCAAACATAAAAAAAAAATAAAAAAAGTTATTGTAACCACCCATCAGACTGAGGGCCAAAAAAAACCCCATCTGCCTTATAATTGTCAAATCAGCTTTAGATTGTTTACTTGTATTCCCATTATAATGCATTCCGGCAGCGGGTTCAGATACGTACAACCCTGTGTGTGAAGTAATGCTTACTCTTTTTTTTTTTTTACATATTTTTTACATTGCTCAGGGCCAGGCAGGGACCTCCTTTCACATATACCATCCTACTGAGAATCTGCCACCTATCCAGCCGGGACTGCCAGCCTACCCATGACACACCAATGTGCTGCCCCTTGGCTTACCCCCCAGGGTTGGGTATGCCTTCAGCATTTCTTTTACACAGTCCATCTGGCCACTCACAGCAGAGGTGAAGCCTGGGGGTGTCCCTGGAGGAAGGTGGCTCAGTTCTGTGGTGGACCTGGTGGGCAGGCTGAGACTTCATCCTTCCAGGCCTGCACTTCTGTTTTCCCCATTTTTGCTGTGCCCTGCCTACCCCTCTACAGGCATGTGACAGGAGTGGTCATCGGCAGAGCTTGTTGCAGCCAATCCGCATACTCAGTCCAAGGATCTCTCTCTGTTAGCTGCTGAGCCCTGCACTGCCACCCGTGGTCACCCAGGTGGCAGCAGTGCAGTGGATCATGACACCCTCCCTCCCCAAAGTAGGTGAATGTCCTGTGGGACATAGGATCCTACCTCCTCCTAGCTGACCCTCTGATTACCCAGGCTCATTCTTGAACCCAGGCCTTCAGGACCGCGAGCAGAAGCTCTGCCACTGCACCAGTGGGCCAGCCATAATGCTTACTCTTAACTGTTTTGAATTTTTTAGTTTGTAACTGCAACCCATATCCTCCCTTCCCCATACTATATCCTAGGGCCAGGATATTCAAAGATCCTGGATTGCGTTCACTAAGTGTTTGCTATAGGAGCAAATTAGTACCTAGACCAAACTACACGTATTTGGGAACTTGCTGTAGTGAACTGTATACTTTAATGGCATGTTCCAATATACCAGCCAGATACTATCCGGATTGTGCCCATAAACCACAGCCACTGACAAGGCTTTTGGGGGCAGGGGGGCCACTGCACAACAGGAAACTTATATTCAAATAACAGGTGGGCAATCCTGGGTAGGGGGACCACTGGACACAAGGGAACTTTTATTCAGAAAACAGGCAATCGATCATGGTGGAGGGGAGCAAAGGGACAACTAAACACATGGGATATCGTTCTTTGACCATAAGGGGATGCTGAAGGTTGGGGATCACTAGACAACATGTAATGGGCCTCCATCCAACCTTTCCATGAGCCCTATTTATTAGGATCGAATCATTCCATAGGGACCATGACAGTCTGGCGTAAGGTTAAACTCTTACTCATAACTCCACAGTTAGACTCTATTTACATTAGGAAGGGGAACGGGAGATTGTTTAACAAGGAAAGGCACACTAAGGCAAAGCTTGTTTTCAGGTATGACCTGGGAGTACAAGGAAGTTAAGTGACTTGCTCTGGGGCACACAGTATGCAGACTGAGCTGCATATACAGGTCAGACCAACAAGCCTGCTAACACTTGCGATACCCTAAACTTTGTGGTAGATTCATTACCTGGTGTCCCTCTGCTTCAGGACTCCTCAAGTAAGAAGACTGGGCACCTCCTATTTTTTTTCCATATAAGCGTTTAGGGCTCCTTCAACAGGCCGCAACTGCCTTTCACCAGAGGCATCATCCTGCTGCAGCCCCCCCGAGATTTTTCCATTTTTCACCCTCATTACCTCGGGGCCCCAGACTGAGAGGCACATGTGCATGGAGGCTCCGGTGACCTCCCCATACTCCCAGCCCATTGGCCTAGTGCCCCTTCTCCTTCAGCTGTGCTGCCCCCTAGCCTCTACTGTGAGGCAGCCAAGCACCGAGGGAGATGCAGGTCCTTCCCTGGAGAGGAGATCTGCCTGCCAACAGCTCATCCTTCTGTGCACCCTCCCCCAATGCTGACCTCTGACAACTCACGCCACTCCCAAACATGAGTCGTCAGCGTAGCGAGAGGTAAGGCATCCATCACCTCAGCCCTGTGTGCCACCGAGCCAGCATGGCTCCTCCTATTTTACTGTAGTATCTTAAAGTTTAATATTAGTCTTGATTTTGGTGCTTGGACCACCATTTCAGATCTCTATGCTTAAAATTTATATCCATTTTGGGCATAAAGAACAAATTTGGATCCCAAAGTATGAACATAATTCAGCATTAAAACATGACTAGAGGCTGATTTTCCATGAGCTAAGTTCTCTTTATGGATAAAATGAGGCACACAGTGAAGCCAAGTGCCTTATGCCTCTCAGGAGTGATAGGTAAGCAGTGATGCAAATATTTTTCATTCTAAATTGATGCACACCCTGGGTGCCATGTGAGGCAAAAGAACACAGGCTGAATGCTTTTATCCACCCAGGAAGTGCTTTGTTTTAGCTTGGTGCACACCCTGGCACATATTATTGTGCTTATATATGCAGAAAAAAAAACCTGAGGTGCTGGCTCAGTGGTGAAGAGGGTTGGGGTGCCTTGTCACCTTACCTTTTCCCATGCCAGCAATCCAGGTTCAGGAAAGGACTCCGGTCAAGGGATGTCAGCTGGCGAGAGGAGGATTGAGTGTCTGAAGGACTGCTCAGCTCATCTGGGAAGGAAGGGTTGCTGTTCTGGTGCTTGTCTGCTCTCTCATGGCAGATTGGGGGCAGACTGCTTGGGGTACCACTTTGGGGTGGAGGGACAGCTGCTGTCACCGTCTTGCATATGGCAGCATGTGCGGGCACATACAGATGGCATTGCACATTTATTCCTGCGGGTGAGAAAACTGGTAAATGGCTGGGTGTTGTGCATGGTGACACTGACCCCTCACAGCACCAGCTACAGTGCTGTCTCCCAGCACTGGATCCATTTCCTTTGGAGGTAAGGGGCCTACCATCAACCCTCACCATGGGGGAACAAGCCATGAGGGAAGCACCAGGATGGAGGTAAGTCTGTGGGATGCTGGGTGGTAGGGCTGGGGGAGGGGTCGATGGAAGGAGCTGCCTGTATTGCAGTGGAGCAGACAAAATGATTAACTGACAAATAAAAATGAGGTAACTATGAATGGCATCATGTTGTGTCACAAACACTTCTTTTTTGGATGCCAATGCATTTAGTATGCAGATGGTGTTAGAGCATCCAATTGATAGTATAACACAGATGCAGCATGTACAAAGTGTATCCTTGGCTGATTCCTTTGAAAATCCAGGCCTGGCCTGGGTTTGCACCCTAAGTGTGGACTGCCAGAGGGCAGATGAGGGTGGGGGGTGGATCAAACAGTTCAGAGGATGGTTTCCTTCAACAAGGAGGGCTAGAGACCATCTCTGCTGTAGCATTGCCACATGGGTGGCCACAGGTAGAAATGCAGGCAGAGGAGTAAGAGAGGGAGGACAGCTGATGGCTCTATGTAACAACAAGCAAGCTGCATTCATGTGCATGCATTGATGGCCTATCATTGCAGTGTCAGTGGGGGATGGACAAAGTAGGGATGAATTCCCTGGTCTGCAGTATGATGCCTGGTACCTTCAGGGCCAGCACAGACCACTGCACCCACGCTACCCTTTGGTGCTCTGGTGAGGGGGGCAGGTGACCTGATAAGAGGCCTGTCTCAGGGGCCAAGTCAGGGGATTAGAAATTTGGACTACAGCTAGGGCAAGGGCAGTGAATTTTTGCCTAAAATCAATAGGGCCCAAAATAGGATAGAAAAAGCTTAAATAAAAATAACAGAACTTCCAGGCCAGGATCTTTAAAATACCCCAGTCCAAAGATAGCCCAATGGCATAAAGGGCTGATGTGCTTGCATCTCTCCTGCTGCCTGCCAGAGACCCAAGTCTGGGAATGGACTAGGGTCCCTGGGGGGAGAGGATTGAGCCCAGGGATAGTATGCTTTCCTCTCCCAGGGAGGGGTGGGCAGCCATCTCGCCTTTTCACTGCCACTGAGTAGAGGCTTGTGGATTATGCAGGCAATGAGCAACTCAGTGGGAGGGGTTGAATTTCCATAGTGCCTGCGCACTTCCACACGTATGCAGTTATGGGCCACTGTGGCTAGGGGGATTGGGCAGAAAAGGGAAAAGAGTCTGGGGCAGCCTTCATGAAGCCATGCCTGCTCTCCTCCAGCCCACACTGCCACCTGGCTGTTGGCATCTGGATGTTGCACTGGGGGGGGGTGGCCCTCCCCCTTCTAACCTTACTGGGGAGGGGATCTGCGGGGAAATCTCCTGTGGCCAGGACAGCTGCAAGCTGCCCGCCTGCAGCCCTGGAAGAAAAACCTTTATAAAAAAAAGTATTCTAATCCCAAAGTTCAGTTCACTTAAGAAGGGTGTAAGTCAAAAGGGTAAGGGCAGAATCAGTATCGGGGGCAGAGTACACTGGGGATCAATCCGTCTCGGCAAGGTGACAGAGAAGGGAACTAGTGTCAATTGCCCTTAGAGGGTGATAACATATGTATTTGGGGGCTGTGTGCAGGGGGCGCACCTTCCTGGCACAGTAGGTCATACTAGGTTGCTGAAAATATCAAGAAAGGTGCCAGTGGCAACAATACAATGGGGGTGAGATGAGAGTACCTAATCCAACAGTGAATGATTCTGGAAGCATGGGTTATGATGAGTGGGTTCATTAATCAGCTGGGATAGGTTCATTTCTTCAATAGTAAGGAGTGGAATTTTGGATGTGAGAGAGATAGCCAGTCCAAGTTGAAGTCACAGAGGAGGATGAGCTCCCCGGGAAGGTTTGTGAGACGACAGACATTATGCAGGAGACCAAGGAAGCAGCTGGGAGTTTTGGGGAAGCATATAATACCCCAATGAAAAATAGGATTCAAGGACAGGATAGAGAGTTCACCTAAAGGAGTTTGTGTGACGAGGGGATAGCTTCATTGAGAATGATGGAGCAGGACAGGGATAGACGGGTGTACTGAGCAACTCTGTCTCCACATTTACTGTGGTTCTGTCAGAAAAGGTTGTAGCCAGGAAGCACAAGATTGGATTCTGGAACTTTGGAAGACAGCCAGTTTTCAGAAATATACAATACATCAGGGGAGTATTGAGCAATCCAGCCTTTTTGGAAATCTAATTTTGGCAGGAGGCTCTTTCGATTCAAGTGGAAGAAGCTCATACCTTTGGGTATGGACAGTGGAAAGATGAAGGTGGCAGGGCCTAGGCTTAATTCTACATCATCAGAAAGGATCAGGAAAAGGGGATGAGGGAAGGATGGCCTTTGTCACTTGGCATTGCAGGAGGGAATGAAAGTGGGTGAGTAGAGGGGCAGAAGTGATGACTGGCCTCAAGGTTAAGTAGTGGGGAACATGGCACCCCAGGTAGACAGAGAAGAAAGAAAGGGAGGGGTGGAATAGTGAGGGGATGGGAGGGCGAATGGGGAGAGCAAACAGGGTGAATGGGGGTAAGGGAGGGTAGAAGGGCATGGGGTAAGAAGGATGGGGAGGGGGTTGGGATGAGGAGGCCAAGTAGGAGAGAATAGGAAGAGTGAGGGGGGCCATGAAAAGGAAGAGGAGGAGAGAAATGGAACAGCAACATAACATGAAGTTAAAATACGGAGCCGAGTTAACAAGGAACAAGAACTAACCTATTACTGAACCACATTACTGCAGTATTAAGTTTAAGAATTAGAAACAGTTGAATTCACTTGTGACTCACCATTGTCATGAAGTGGAAGTTAAAGCTTATTTATAAACATTTGCAAGGAATAACATCGCCTCAAAGACAAATGTTTACAAAAATTAAACAAAAATGGACTCATAAAATTGTTGTAATTTATGGAGAGAGCCCTCCTCATACACAACTGTTCCCGGGAGGTGACTTCGGTCACCGGGTGGGAGGCATACAGTCATATGTAGGGCAGGGCCTTTACTCCCTCGTTGGACACCCACACCATAGGTAGCAGGTTTCCCCCTGCACTCCCCTGAGGAAGAGATGGAGGGAGCCTGTTCTCTCTCCAGGACTTTCCTCCCACAAAAGTTACTTTTACTTATCTCTTCTCTAGAATAAATGTCAATAAACACTTCTCCCCTTCGCTTTAAACATATTCGGGTCAGCTACACTGGCTGGCGACCTTACCCGCATTCATAGGAGCCAGATATGCAAAATCTTTGGTGGGGCCCAGGGGTCAGGAGTCAAAGCCCCCAGTGGGGGTCTATGGGAGCAGAGACACCTATACGTGGGGGTTGAGCCGGGACCACCATCGGACCTCCACTATTAGCTTAGCACTCAAGTTACACTACCTATGGCATGATCTATGCTACGTTGGACTGTTGGTCACTTTTTATTAATTTACATAGAATCTGTTTGCAGATAAGGAGCATATGGACCACCTAGTCTGCCCATTTCTCTACTTACTGCTGCAGCCCCAGATCCTATTTCCTCTGCCGCTTTCCTGCTCTGCATATCTCCAAGTGTACCCTTATGTCTATCCCATGCACTCTTGAACCCCTGTATTGTTTTCACACCCACCACTTCTGCTGGAAGGCTGTTCCATGGCTGCACCACCCTTTCAGTGAAAAAGTACTTCCTAACATTACCTCTGAGCCTTCCACTTTCCGCCTCATATCATGCCCCCTTGTTCTTGTGCAGAGTGTTCTCTGAAATACACTTTCCACCTGTACCCTGTTTATTCTCCTAATTTATTTAAAAAAATAAATAAAGAGGGGTTGAGGGCAGAGCTCCCCACCAACTCAAATAAACTCAGAATACCTCACCTACAGCTCTACACCACGTTGACATATCAGTTATGGGGGGCTTTGCCCTCACACCACTGTGTTAAGAAAATAAAGGAGGGCAGAGCTCCCCCAACTCAAATAAATGGACAAAACCTCAGTTATGGTATGCTCTACATTACTGCAGACTACTAGTTATGTTTTTATTAGTTTATTTGAGTTGGGGGCTTCGCATTCCACAACCCCATTTTAAAAAAAGACAAGGGTGTGTCGGGGAAGCCACCACAACTCAAATAAACTGACAAAGCCTCACTTACGGCATGCACTACACCACAGCAGACTGTCGGGTATTTTTTATTTGTTTTAAGTTGGGGGGCTTTGCCCCTACAACCCCATGTTAAGAAAACAAAGAGGGATGTAGAGGCAGAGCCCCGCCCAACTCAAATGAACTGACAAAAACCTAAATCAACAGCACACATGCAACAAAAGTAGCCTAGTGCAGCTACAGTATAGTGCAGCAAGCACGTGACGAAAGTACATTGTATTCTTCATAGTTTTGTGCAGTGGTCAGATATTCTACACACTCCCCCAATGGAGCATTAGCAGTTTATGCTGTAGATGTCATGGTAGACAGGAAACAGTATGGCCAAGTGCCATAACTGTCTGTCCGTGGCAAATCTTTACCAACATAGGTCAGCTCCCCTGTTGGGTGCGAGCTTGTGGATTTTGTTTGTTGAGCTGCCAACAGTGGGATTTGAACCCTGTCCCTATCACACTCCTGCCTACCTGCCTACTACAGTCTACTACCCGAACCAGTACACTAAATGATGCTAGCTGCTAGACCTTGTTCCGCCTGTAACCCTTATATTTTCAGATGATACGTGGTGTTCCCAGCAGCACACAAGTAGTCCCAAGTGGTACTCTCATGCAGCACGAGACTGTAGCCCACCGTAGAGCATCCGCTGAAAGGTGTCTGCCATTACACCAGCAGCAGAAAGTGCAAATGAGCCAAAAATGCATTAACAATGAAATAATTTCACAAACATGTAATATTTTTGAGATTTCCTTTACATCAAATGTCCCAGACGTTCTACAAACAGTTGCACTAATAGTCACCTCTGGCAGGATTGGGCACATGACCGCTGGACTTCAGGACTAGGGATTGCAGTAATGTTCACTAGTGTTGGGGTTAGGCACCGAACTGCTGCATTTTGAGGTGGGGGTGCAGTAATGTTAATCACTGGCAAAAAGTATAATTCAGAAAAACAGCGAGAAGTGTGCCTAGTTCTGCTTCCTTGATAGTACACACACCGCTGATATTACTTTAACATTTGTACGTCCCTTTTCCAAAGCAAATGGTGGCAAGATCTTTCTTGCTTTGGGGTTTACTGGAAATATGAAACAAAGAGGATGGTTTATGATTTCTGTACTTATATTGCAGCTCAACTGGTAACTGGTATTCAGTACCTGGGCATATGTTATGAGTATGAGTTCAAATCCCAGCAGTAAATAACCAAGATGTAGAGCCATGCTAACCCCTTCATTTGTCTAACCAGAGCCACTGAAAAACATATCCAACTCAGTCCTTTTTTTATTTTAATAGCCAAATCATTCTTTCCCCTTCCAATAATTGCTTAGATTTTTCAAATTAACCATATATTGAATGGACTCCACTACTAATTTGTTCCAAGTCAGGTTGCTGCCGTATGACTGAATAAAAATAACATAGCCTTTGGTCCGACTTCCTTCCTTTTCTGGGCTGCTGGCTCTCAGACAGGTCGGTACTTACTGTTGTACCATACTACTTGGTCCTGCTCCTCTAGGCTGAGCAGCTCTGCTTATTGGCATGACAATCAACCATCCATTGACACACACAGTCGCTCATGCCCTACCAATGACTCTGAGGGGCAGGGGACCCCCACAATGTTGCACACTAACTGCTGCACAGCTCAAACTTTCCCAGGCCCAGCCTCTCCCTCCCTCACACTCCTGGCTTGCTCCCTTGCCAACCAACTCAGACTTTGTTTTTCAGCTCTCTGTCACATCCTGGCCATTCCCCACTCTGACTCATACTGTTCTGGGCTGCCAGCTGCAAAATAACAGAGCCACGCAGATTTTCTCCTCTCCAAATGAGACTGACCATCACCCTCCCTCGCCCATTACAGGAATCCAGTCCTGTCGTGCCACCCAATCTGATTCGCCCACTCTCATTGTGCACATATGAACTGAATTTACAGCTATGTGAACCCATTTTGAAAAAGACCAGGCCCACCAAAAGGCACTGGGGGGGAGCACAGCAGATCACAGACAGGAACTCGAGACATGCACCCTGGACAAATGGGGGGAAACACACAGCTGCACATTAATATCATTTATAACATATGGTGATATTATTGCTGGGGCTGGACCCTCTATGCAGAATATTGCTGGGGGCTGGGTCCCAAGGGTCACATTCAGAGGGAGTAGCTACATTTGAAGAGCTGCTGTTGTTGTTTTGATATCCTCCTCTTGCCTCAGTGCTCACCCCAGAAATTAATCTGCCCATCTTCAGTGGGCACTGGAGGGCCAATTCTGGGCTTTCCCTTCAGGCTGACTGTTACCTGGTGGTCTGGTGAGCAGATGATGGTGACAGTCACTCCAATCAAAAAGTTGCCAGAAACTATGAAGCAGGAAACATGAAGTAAGGCACACTTTGCTACAGCAATCAGGGACCGTCCCGGCATCACAGGGTCAACTTCTCTCTCAAACTGCATATGCGAACATCTTTCTGCACGCAGACTGTTCAGAACTGAATGAGAAGCTGATGCTGCAATGATGGCGTGCTCCCTGATTGCAGTGGTGAATTTCTTTCAAGTTGGTGGCACTCTTAAAAACTAGTGTCATAGCCAGCATGCTCTCTCATTGGTGACACAGAAACAAGTCACAAAAAGCAGTGGCAGCATTGGCCACAACACTGCTGCACCTCCACAACCTGCTACTCCAGCAAGCTGCCAAAAAATGTTTCTTATGCATGCACGCAAGTAAACATAAAAAGGACGGTGGGCACAAAAAGGGGAAGAAAAGAGAAGAAAAAGAAGGGAAGGAAAGGCATAAACAGAGAGGAAATCCCAGAACATAGGTTCAGCCAAAGGTACTGTAGAAAGACAGAAGCAGAAACATCCCAGAGGTCCTAAAGGGAGCACAATGAGATCCTCCCTCTGCCCAAAATACCAAGAGATTAAAAAGTCCACCAAATAACACAAAAGTAGCAGGGAAGGAAAAATAAGGAACATCAAGCACAAAAGAAAAAATATAAAATAAAACCCCAAGTACTCCCAAAAATGTAACCTCAGCTAATAGAGGAGAAAAAAAAGGAGCTTAAGATAACCTATCCCCTTTCTCTTTCTCTAGGGCTGTGAAATAGGAGCAATCTCTCCAGCCACTTCCATGCCCCCCATGCACACACAGATAATAACCATAGAGATTAAAAAATAAATTATGGAAAAATGATTAATAGTAAGCCTAGAACATTACTATATACAAAATTCCACTAAATGGCAGCCCTGTCACAAAACAACCTCGGTGAATGTTTGTCAAAGAAAATACTGATCCAGTATATACAGTCTGACAATACAGCCGAACATTAGACAGACAGAGAGGTTCCAGTAATGTCCTCCGATAGTAAACTAGAGAAACCAATGTCGAACAAAGTAAAGTGGTGGAGGAATCAATAACCAGCACTGGAGATAGCACGCTGTAGATAAGCAGAGTTCTGAACCCATTGTACTGTGTAACAGTCAGTAAGAGATATTTCTGGTACCTGCAAAAAGAGGAGAAAAAGAAGTCCAACTCTGCTTCAAGGGATCGCAGTCAGCAATCGCTTAACCAATAAGAGTGAAAACCCCTGTACACACTCTAATCAGTTGCACGAATCCTGGAAGAAAAAAAAATGTACTGTTTCAAACTGAAAATGAAAAGGATTCATATACTGTCTTGAAACAGATCGGAGACGAGACTCGGATGCTCAAACTTGATATTTGTCAATCACAACCAAGGTGCTGATGAAAACGTCAATAACAGACAACAGAGATAAACACAGAGCCCCCCTCTTGTCACTGAATATCAGACAGTGAAAGATAGATTACTTCATTAACCCAATGAAAATAAAGAAAAAGTCCAGGTCTTAGTGAAATGGTCACAGTCAATATAGATGTGATGATTACAAGAGAATGAGAACCTCCACATGTAACAACCCCACTCAAAAATCCTGAAAGATAATGCAGCACCATCGAGGACTTCCAGCTATGTAGAGTTCAAATGCTAGCCTTTAATAAATGGGGGAAAAGATTCAGCAGTGTAAATTTGGCTTGATCGACGGATTGAGACACTTTCTGGCTTCCATCTCGAAATACTTGCAGACCGGCTGAGTACTGCAGTCTGAACTTTATACCAGCAGCAGTCAGCCTTGACAATATCTGACTGAATGCAGCGCGGCATTGACGAGTCTCAAATGGCAAATCGTGGAAAACAGAGACTATTGTGGCATCGCAGGATAATTTAGGCTGGTTCTGAGCTCTAGATAAAATATGTTGCTTTCCCAGGAAGTGTAACAATCTAAAGATTAGCATGCTCGGCTTCTCTCCCTCTCCCAGCATGGACTGAAGTGCCCAGTGCACCCTCTCAACCACATACTGTGGGGAATTTGAAGTGGGCTAGCAATAGTTTCACAGAAGTGCTGTACAAAGCCCAGAATATCCTTGCCCTTGCTGGGAGACCTAAAATGACCAGATCATTACTCCCACTACAGTCTTCTTGGTCCTCCGCTTTCAGCTAAAGTTTAGACAGCTTCTGATGCAAAGAAATCAAGGCAGAATCCGTCTTGTGCTCCAACCCTCCATGGAGCTACTTCAGACCTCTGTATCACTGACCCACTGCCCAATGGGTGAGCTTAGCCACGCCAGATGAATGGTCTGTACTTTGCCTGTCAAACAAATGATGGAATCCCTTAGCAGTATAATTTTTTGCAAGAATATCACTACAGTCACAGGAGTGGTATCATCTATAGATTCTGCTGCAGATTCCAGGACAGCCTTTTGCTGCTTTGGGCCACGATCTTTCGCCGGAGTTGCTGGTAGAGTGTGGCTTACCACATCAGAATCTGCAAAAACCTCCATTTTATTGGCCATTTCAGGTACCATGTAAAAGTACAAGCATTAGAGAAGGTGGTTATTTGAGTGGCAACTGCCTAAATAGCAGAGGTTTTAAAATATTTAGTGGCCCAGAAAAATGGAGTTGCACCAGAAGGCAGGTCGTCAGCAGTAGTGCATCAAGAGAGTCTTCCCACACTATTCCCTTCTAAACTAGTCCTCGATAAACAAGACTTGATGGCCTGCTTGGTGGCTCTGCATTCCCCGTCCATTAAACAATTGCAGTCCTCCAGGGCTGGACCTAGTGTGGTTGAGCTGAATGAGAGTCAATATGCAGGGGCTAGGGCACTGGTGCCTTTCCCCGGATAATGGGATTTACTCACCTGGTAAAGGTTATTAACTGAGTACACTATATAGTACTCCACAGTCAACACCAGTGGGTATTCCTCATCCATCCTATAGATTGATGCACGATCCAATCAAATTTAAAGGTGGGTGAGGGCATCCCTCTGTACTCATCAGAATATCTCCAGTGTGAGTCTTCCATAGCTATATAGTGAGAGAGAAAGAAAAAATCGAGAGAAGGGATACAATCCAAACAACTATGTCCAGTCTAAGGTAGACCCATGGTAAATGAGCCCCGCAGAGAGCTGGATCCTTCAATTGTAAATCTATACTGTATTAAATATGAAATACTGTATCAAGGTTTCTTTGTTTTTAACTGTCACCTTTATTGTATGAGAAATTTGTTATATATAACAGTAACAGATGGCATTTGATTTTGGCGTAAACAGTTGTCATAGAAACATAGACTTTGACTGCAGATAAGGACCGCTAGGCCCATCTAGTCTGCCCATTTCCCTACATACAGGATAGGCCGCAGATCCTAGTTAACCAACAGCCTATATCTTCCTGCCCCCCACAAGAATTGCCTTATGTCTGTCCCATGCATTCTTGAATTCTCCCACAGTTTTAGACCCCACAACTTCCTCAGGAAGGCTGTTCCATGCATCCACTACCCTCTCTGTGAAATAATACTTCCTCACATTGCCCCTGAACCGCCCTCCTTCTATCTTTAAACTGTGTCCCCTTGTTCTTGCAAGTCTCTTTTTCTGAAAGATGCTACCCTCTTGGACTTTGTTGATTCCCTTGAGGTACTTGAAAGTTTCTATCATGTCCCCCCTCTCCCTTCTTTCCTCAAGGGTATACATATTAAGCTCCTTTAGTCTCTCCTCATACGGCTTTCTTGCAGACCCTGCACCATTTTGTTGCCCTCCTCTGGACTGCTTCTATCCTGTCTATGTCCTTGCGGAGATGGGGTCTCCAGAACTGGACACAGTATTCCAGATGGGGTCTCACCAACTGTCTGTACAGAGGGATAACAACTTCCTGTTTTCTGCTGCTGATGCCTCTCCTATACATCCCAGTATACCCCGGCCCTCCTACTGCCTTCTCACATTGCTTGCTAACCTTAAGGTCATCTGATATGATTACCCCCAGGTCCCTTTCCTGTTTTATTGTTGTTACTACCTCCCCACCCATTGTGTATTCTTCCTGGGTTCTTGTTTCCCAGGTGCATTATTTTGCACTTTTTTGCATTGAATCCTAGCTGCCATACGTCTGACCATTCCTCCAACCTTGCCAAGTCCCTTTTCATCCTTTCCACGCCTCCTTGTGTATCAACCCTGTTGCAGATCTTTGTGTCATCTGCAAAAGGCATACTTTTCCTTCCAGTCCCTCTGCAATGTCACTGATGAAGACATTAAAAGGACTGGACCCAATCTGAACCCTCACGGTACCCACTGGTAACGCCCTTTCTTCAAGTGGACTCCATTTACAATTACCTTCTGTGTCCTGTTGTCCAGCCAATGTTTTACCCAGGCTACCACCCTGGGACCCACTCCCAGGCTGGTTAATTTGACTAATAATCTTTTGTGTGGGACTGTGTCAAATGCCTTGCTAAAGTCTAGGTAGGCCATGTCCACAGCCCCTCCCTAGTCTACTACTTTGGTCACCCAGTCAAAGAAATCTATTAGATTCGTCTGACATGACCTTCCCGCTGTGAACCCATGCTGCCTTGGATCCTGTGCTCCACTGACCTCTAGGTACTCAATTATTCTTTCCTTCAGAAGTGACTCCATCACTTTCCCTACCACAGAGGTCAGACTGACAGGTCTGTAGTTTCCTGCCTCTGTCTTGATCCCACTTTTGTGAAGGGGAATCACATCCGCCTTCCTCCAGTCCTTGGGTACCACACCATCCTCCCATGATTTATTAAAAAGAGTAGCCAGTGGTTTCACTAGTTCCTTCCTTAATTCTTTTAGAATTCTGGGGTGAATTCCATCAGGACCCATTGCTTTGTCCACCTTCAGTTTTAGGAGTTCTGCAGAACCCTTTCTTCTGTGAAAGGACTGGGATTGACCCCCTATCAAGAGTGCTTCTGTTAATTGGATTAGGCACTTCCCTCCTCTTTTGTGAATACTGAGCAGAAATATTCTGTTCAGTATTCCTGCTTTTCACTGTCCCCTCTGCCCACCCACCGTTCATTCTATTCAGCCTCACTATCCCTCCCTTTGTCTTTCTCACGCGCTGATGTACCTATAAAGGTTTTATCCCCTTCTTAACTGAGTTGGCTATCTTTTCCTCAGTTTGGGCCTTTGCTATTCTGACTTCCCTCCCTGATTCTTTCTGCCTTAACTGGTACAGTTCTCTGTCCTGCTCCTTCTGTGTTTCCTTATACTTCCGGAATGCTATCTTTTTCTTCCTGACTTTCACAGCCACCTCTCTTGAGAACCATAGTAGTCAGAGAGACACATTTTTACTCATCACCTTACTAGCAGAGAAGAAATTCGTTATCTCATGTAATAGAGAGGGGGACTTCGGGTTCAGCTGTCCCCCTAAAATGGTAGCTCGTACTGCTGACCCGGCCAGAGGGTAATCTGCTATAAAGGGTACTCAGATAATCACCTTTACCAGGTGAGTAAATCCCATTATATATCATACCCTTTATAATACTCCACAGTCAACACCATTTGGACCTTAGTAGCAGTGTACTATTGGAGTGAGTACTCTCGGGTGGGTGAGAAGAAAGGCAGATTGGTTCAGTTATCATGGTGATTGTTCCCTGCCTTGAGAACTGACTTGGCAAAGACTGTCCTTTCAGCAGACTCTATGTCTAACCTGTAGTGCTTAGTGAAGGTGTGTATGGATGACCAGGTAGCTGCTGAACAAATGTCTTGAGTAGACACATTTCCCCTTTCTACCCAGGAAGTTGCTATTTCCCTGGTAGAGTGTGCCGTAAGACCTTCTGGAGGTGTCTGCCCCACTGCCCTATAGGCCTCGTTAATGGTCTGCTTGATCCATCTGGCTATGGTATCTTTTGAGGCTATCTGATCTACTCTGTGACCTTTGGTTAGAACAAACAACCTGTCTGACTTCTGAATCTCCTTAGTGATACTGAGGTATTTTTCTAGTTGGTGGCCCACATCGAGGGGATGGTGGGACGCTGTGTCTAGGGGATTAGTCGGGGCTAGGTAGGGCAGGAGGATGTCCTGTTCCTTGTGGTATTGTGATGCCACCTTAGGTAAAAAAGATGGTACTGTTCTTAGGATGGCTTTGTCGCTATGAAACGTGATGAAAGGTTTCCTGCATGATAGGGCCTGAATCTCGTCTATTCTCCTGGCCGAGCAAATTGCTACAAGGAAGGCTGTCTTAATGGTGCACCAGTGTAAGAAGTCCTACTGGAGGGCAGGTAACTGCAGGGCATCTAGTACTGTGTTAAGTTGCCATGGTGGGCACCTCTCCCTCGGCTTTGGAGCTGCTAAAGTAACTGCCTTGAGCAGTCAGATGGTGTCTGGGTGGGAGCCAATGTGACCTATCCCTGGAAGAGGGCCTCTAATTGAAGAAATAGCTGATGCCTGTACCCTGAGTGATGCTGCGCTTAACCCCTTGTTAGCCCCTTTATTGAGAAAGTCCAGAATTTGTGGTAACCCCGTCACCGAGGGTGAGGTACCCTTTTCCCTGTACCATTTGTGAAATATTTGCCATTGTCTAAAATAAGTCTTATTTGTTGACTGTCTTCTAGATTGCAGCAGGCGATTTATGACCCTGAAGTGGTATCCTTGGCGTAACAGTCTTTCCCTTTCAAGAGCCATGCCATCAGACTCAGGCTGGCTGGATTGGGATGGTGAATTAGTCCCTGTGACAGTAGTTTGGGCCAAGTTGGAATGATCATCGGGTGGCCCACTGACATGTCTTGGATCAGTAAGTACCATGGTCATCTCAGCCAGTTGGGGGCCACCACAACCACTGACGCTCCCGTGCGTCGAATCTTGTGTAGCACCTTGGGTATCATTGGTAGCAGTGAGAAAATGTAGGCTCATGTAAAGTTCCAAGGGGCTGAGAGCATGTTGATCTCCTGGGCTTGGGGGTCTGAAAATCTGGAGTGGTAGTGGGGTAGCTGCGTGTTCGTCCATGATGTCATCAGATTGACTTGCAACGGTCCCCATTTGGACTGTATCCTCTGAAAAACAGATCTGTGGAGTCTCCCTTCGGACTGGCTGACAGTGACCCTGCTAAACCAGTCCACTTCCGTGTTGTCCTCTCCTGCTAGATATATTGCTGTTAGTGATGGTAGGTTTCATTCTGCCCAGCGGAAAAGCTGCAGTGACTCTTTTATCATCACTTTGCTGCATGTTCCCCCTTGCTTGCTTATATATGCTACCATCACTTGATTGTCGCACCGTATAAGGACTGGTCTACTGGTGATTAGGAGTGCGGAGAAGACTAGGGCCAGGTGCACAGCTGTCATTTCTAGAATATTGATGGGTAGGCAGGATTCCTCCTGCGTCCATAGCCCTTGTGTGACATGGTTGTTGTAAGTTGCCCCCCAACCGGTCAGGCTGGCATCTGTGGTGATTATTTGTGGTGCTGCTTGTGTCAGTGTTATTCGTTGCAGTAAGTGAGGTTTGGGGGTCCACCATCATAATCCCGATAACAGTTGGGACAGGGGTGTGACCCTGAATTTGAAGTTCTGGGTTGTCTGGTCTCATGAGTCTATAAGAAACCTTTGAAGTTTTCTCATGTGTACTCTGGACCACGGCACCATGTTGATCAGTGCTGCCATGATTCCCAGTACCTGGAGGTAGTTCCAAACAGGTCTGTTCAGCCTGCGGATTAGACCCGACACTAGTGATCGGATGTTGTGGACTTTTTCTGGTGTTGGGATTACCTTGTGGTCCCTTGTCTGTATCACTGCACCCAAGTGAGTGATGGAATGTGTGGGAGTTAACTGGCTTTTGTCCTTGTCTAGTATCCACCCATGTTGCTGTAGGCAGTTCGTTGCTAACTGTGTGCTTTTTAGTGCTTGCTCTGCTGTTCTTGCCCTTATAAGCCAGTCATCCAGGTAAGGGATGATGTGGACCCCTTGTTTCCTGAGGTGGGCTGCGAGTACTACCAGGGTCTTGATGAATACTCGAGGAGCAGATGCCAAACCGAATGGTAGACACGTGTATTGATAGTGTAGCCCTTGGAAGTCGAATCAAAGATAACGGTGGTATGAGGTTCAAATGAGAATGTGGAGATAGGCATCCTTGAGCTCTATTGACATCAAGTAGTCCCCTGGTTGAATGGATGCCAGAGTGGAGTGGAGGGTCTCCATTTTGAATTTTTTGTAAGTCACCGTCTGGTTCAGGTATTTGAGGTCTAGTACGGGTCGCATTCCCCCTGTTTTCTTTGGGATGACAAAGAAACAAGGAGTAGACCCCTGTGCCCTGCTCCTTTGTGGTGACTTGCATGACAGCCCCAATGCTGAGTAATTCCTGTATTGCATTCTTTAATGCCTGCACCTTGAGTGGGTCTCTTGGTGTGGGTGATAGAAAAGGTCTGTGTCTTATTGGCTTGCTGTTGAATTTGATCGCATAGCCCTTGGTAACCACTTCCAGCACCCATTTGTCTGATGTTGTGTGGGCCCACTGGTGTGCAAACCATCTCAGCCTCCCTGACAGTGGTAGTTTGCGTGAGTCCACTCCCCTTCATTTTTTGTTACCTTGAGTTTTGAAGTTAGGTTTGCGGCATCCGTTGGGATATTGGGTTCCTGTATTGCCCCTTGGTTTGTTGTTGTATGATTTGTGCTGGAAGCGTGGTCTTTGGGAAAATTGCTTTGTGTTCTGAGGTTGGTATGATTGTGGTATTCATTTGAAGAACTTACTTTTGGGTCAAAAAATTCTGTCTGTGGGAAGATAGACATCCTTTTCTTCACTTCTGAAGGAAAGAATTGTCGAGTATCTAGAGGCCAGAGGGGCACAGGACCCAAGGCAGCATGGGTTCACAGCAGGAAGGTCATGCCAGACGAATCTGATAGAATTCTTTGACTGGGTGACCAAAGTAGTAGATCAGGGAGGGGCTGTGGACAAGACCTACCTAGACTTTAGCAAGGCATTTGACACAGTCCCACACAAAAGATTAATATACAAGTTAGCCAGCCTGGGAGTGGGTCCCAAGATGACAGTCTGGGTAAAGAATTGGCTGGAGAATAGGACCCAGAGAGTAATAGTAAATGGAGTCCACTCTGAAGAAAGGGGTTACTAGTGGGTAGGGTTCAGTATTGGATCGTCCTCTTCAATGTCTTTATATGTGACATTGCAGAGGGACTGAAGGAAAAGTATGTCTCTTTGCAGATGACACAAAGATCTGCAACAGAGTTGATGCACAAGGTGGGTGGAAAGGATGAGAAGGACTTGGCAAGGTTAGAGGAATGGTCAAATGTATGGCAGCTTAGATTCAATGCTAAGAAGTGCAAGTAATGCACCTGGGAAACAAAACCCAGGGAAGAGTAACAATGGGGTGAGATATTAACAACAACAAAATGGAAAGGGACCTGGGGGTAGTCATATCAGATGACCTAAAGGTGGGCAAGCAATGTGGGGCAGCAAGGAGGGCTGGGGGATACTGGGATGCAGGGGAGGCATCACCAGTAGAAAACAAGAAGTTATTATCCCTCTGTACAGACAGCTGGTCAGACCCCATCTGAGTACTGCATGCAGTTCTGGAGACCCAGTCTCCAAAAGACATAGACAGGATGGAAGCTGTCCAGAGGAGGGCAACTAAAATGGTGCAGGGTCTGCACCGGAAGACATATGAAGAGAGACTTAAGGAGCTTAATATGTATAGCCTCGAGGAAAGGAGGGAGAGGGGGACATGATAGAAACTTTCAAGTACCTCAAGGGAATCAACAAAGTCCAAGAGGGTAGCATCTTTCAAAAAAAGAGGTGTGCAAGAACAAGGGGCACAATTTGAAGATGGGGGGGCAGCTCAGAGGTAATTTAAGGAAGTATTTTTTCACAGAGAGGGTTGTGGATGCATGGAACGGCCTTCTGGAGGAGGTTGTGGAGTCAAAAACAGTGGTTGAATTCAAGCATGCATGGGACAGTCATAAGGCAATTCTAGGGGGTGGGAGTAGGAAGAAGTAGGCTGCTGGTTAACTAGGATCTGCAGCTTATCCATTAGGTAGGGAAATGGGCAGACTGGGTGGGCCAAGCAGTCCTTATCTGCCATCAAATTCTATGTTTCTATGTTTCTCCCTGTGGCTGTGTTCTCCCTCTTTGTTTGAGGTATGGGGTTAGTCCTTCTCCGAACAGGGTACCTTCTTTGAAGGGTAATTTGAGGAGGGTGGTTTTGGACTCATTTTCCACCTGCCACAGTTTTAACCACAGTGCCCTTCTGGCTGTGTTGGCCAGGACTGAGGTTCACGCTCCAAACCTGAAAATGTCTGAAGAAGTATCCATGATATATTTGGCAGCTTGAGTGGCACATTCAGCCACGTCCACTTGGGGGGAATCCTTAGGAATATTTTCAGTGAGAATGTCCAGCCATCTATGTAGGGCCCTGCAGGCGAACCACACAGCAGTATCCGCCGAGCGTGCCATGAACGCGGCCTCATGAATTTTCCAGAGGCGCTCCTCAACTTTTTTGTCCATGGGGTCCTTGAGGGCTGCCGTACTCTCAATTGGGATTGTAGTGTGTTTGGATAGTAGGGAGACTGGCTGGTCTACCTTAGGGGGTTTGCCTCAATGATCGGTCTTTTCCCTGCTGATGGGATACTACCTGTTGACCATGCTCTTTTCTGATATTCTGGTCAGGTCAGGTGCCTCGTATTCTTTAGCGAGAAGTGAGTCGAGAGCCTGGCAGGATGGGAAATTAATTTTCTCCTCTGGTTCGCCCATGGAGAGAAGAGGGTCTACTGACGTGGACGGTTGGGTGGGCTGCTATGATATTTTTAATGCTGCCCTTACCATTGTGATTAATTTGTCAGTGTTTTCTCCATGGCACATTCGAGTTGATTTGTCTGAAGGGCCTCCATCAGGTTCGGTGGAGGTATCAGATGAGATGCTATCCATATCCAGCCTGGGACGTTTCTTGGAGGGTCCTCAGTCAGGAGTTTTCTGTGGTGCTGTGGCAATGGGGGCGCCTGCTTTCATGCGTTCCAGTAGCTGGAACAGCAATTGAGCCTGGTTTGCGTCCAACGCAATTGGAGCAGTGGGGCCGGGGGATTCTGTGATGGAGTCTTCATCTTCCATCTGTGTTATGCCCCTATTCGTACCGAGAAGACAAACTGAGCATTGTTGGTCATCTTCCTCCAGGGGCGAAAAAGGCACTCCGAATTCCCTGCATTTCCTCATGGTGTGGATCTAGGTGAGTTAAGAATAAACTGCATTAAGAAAGGACCTCCTAATGCTGCAGGCCAAAGTTAAACATTATTTTTTTTTTTATTTATTTGAGGGTCTGCTATAAAATGAAGATTAAGTATCCGGGAGCTCGCCTTGAACCCACAGGTCTTGCACCCTGTGCACTTCAGGGGCAGTAATCTGAAGAATTCGGAGGTAGGGAGAAAGTAGAGGCTGCAGCTCTGTCTGAGCATATAAAGCAAGATGGGTCTGAGAAGGGAATGCAAGAGAAGACCCAGGCAAAATGACGGCCGTGAGATCTTGCGGGGTCTCCCGAGGGTTGGGAGAGCTGCATGCTTAATATGGCTGCCTAGCATCCTGCGATATTTGGAGCGGGTTTGCAAAGGCTCATGGGGCTTGTGTCACCTAGCTAGAGATGCGTGGTCGAGAGTCAAGAGTTGTCTCGGGGGGAAGGATTTAATTTATGGTCCCCCCAAGAACAAAGGATTTCTGGACAAGTTGGCATCCTGGGACAACACCCAAGCTGCAGGGGGATGGAGTGTAAGGAGTCCTGCTGGAGGGCTGAAATGGCCATGTGGAACCTGGGACAACGCCCGAAGGTACAGAAGCAGGTAGCGCAGGCTAAAAACGGGATATGGGTTGAAGTAGGTGGAAGTCGATCGTCTCTGTCCGAAAACTGACTTTTCCCAGTCCTGCACTCCCTGAAGCAGTACTTGTGCAAGGGAGGAGCAGGAAGACATAAAGTTAAGCCCTGTTGTTGAGGGGTATTACGGGTGGAAGGCTGCTGCTGGAGGAGCCTCGTTTGTTTGTGTGGGTTACAGGAGAGGTACAGGGTGTAATTCCTGCTCGAGGGGGAGTGCTGCAGCTCTGTGCAGTCACCAGAGAAGTTGAGCCCTGAGGTTGTGGGACAACGAGAGTGGGAGGCTGCTGCTGGAGGAGCCTCTCTCCATTAGCTGTGCTTGTTGTGGGCAGAAAGCTGCATGCTGCTCAGGTGTGGTTGCCCAGAGCAAGGGAAGTGTGATCTTGCCACAAGAATGCTGGGGTCACTACGTGAGAGACCCCAGGCATGTTTTAAGCTGCATGACCAGTGCAGCTGAAGCCTCATGTTGGGAATTGATCTGGGCTGCTACTGGAGGGGGCCAGATCCTAGTAGAGTAATAGTAATGAATTATAGTATCTATGCTGCTCTCCTTATACCTTCCCGATGAAAAGATAGATGTTTCATCTGGCATTGCGTGCAGTTAGAGCTAAGCTTGCTATCTCCAGATTGTTAAAAATAGGAAAGAGGATGGCTGAGGTCACGTGATGGCAGCCTGAGCTAAAGCAGCAGTTCCTCGGAGCTCCATTCCCTGCCCCTCGATTCTAATCTAATAACTGGTTTTAAAAGTGAGATTTACCCTACCAGAGAAAGTCGCCAGCAAGATAACTGAAATCGGATCTGCGGGATCGAATGTTGAATGGAGGTATATATGAAAAAAGCGTTACCGAGACGATCCCCACCGCTGACCCCGGAGAAAGACAAGGTAGCAAAACAACCGCGGCAGCAAACTCCGAACTTGCCGAAAATGGCCACGATATCTACAGCACTTTCAGGGGAGAAATTTATGGAGATAATGCAACCGCTGCAGACAGCAATTACGACAATCTCTGAAGATCTTCAAGCAATTAAAACTTCCGTAGAATCCTTGTCAAGGAGAGTTGAGGACTCTGAAACCAGAATAGCATCCTTGGAAAGAAGGCAGGATAAGGCCGACCTAGATGTTGTTAACATCGGGCGCAGATTTAAAAAATTGGAGGAGAAGATAGAGGACTTGGAGGGGCACAGCAGACAGAACAACCTGGTAGTAATCGGCATTCCTGAGAAAGAGGAAGGGAACACAGCAATCATCTTCATGCAAAAGTTTTGTGTTAAAATAGCCGCCCCCACCCCCGAATGGAGGAGATTATGTGATTGAGAGGGCCCACCGAGCCCTACGCCCTCCGCCAGTCCCTGGTCAGCCCCCGAGACCAATGATCTTCAAGCTGTTAAATTTCATCTATAAGCAGCATATATTGAATAAAGTTAGAGAAATCCAAGAAGTGACCTGGGAGGGTAGGAAAATCCAAATAGCGCAGGACCTCCCTCACTCGGTGCGATTAAGAAGACAGGAACTTCATCCGATTGTGTCTAAATTGATCACAGCGGCAAAGCAGTTCAGGGTCTAGTACCCCGCAGTCCTGATGGTTAAATATGATGACAAATGGATCTCCTTTGACTCCCCTGCACAAGCCTTGCAAGGTTTAAAAGAGCTCATCCCAGACCTGTTCAAGTGAGGGCAAGTTAGAATGCAAGAATGGCAATGCACGTACCTATAGCTATGGCGTGCTTCCTCCGAACACTGTGCAAAGACTCTCTTAACATATGACAGTTAAGTATGATCCCATACGTTAGACACAAACTGCCAGAACAATGGATCGTTGAGCTGTTCTTAAATACGATCCCATGATGTTTCATAAATATACCCAGGTTTATTTTGAAGTCTTGTTATCGGAGCCCAAAGAGATATCAGTAATGAGAGAGAGTTTTGACATGGCCAGGAATTCATGAGCGCACCACATTAGACCAGCTTGTCTAAGTCCATCACATCTACTAGACAACCACAGCTCTCTACATTCACCCGGCTTTGCGGTTTGAAATAGGAGATAAACGGCGAATTAATAAGAGGTTAATGGCGCAAGTGGATATGAAGACCCGCTGCTACTAGAGTAGCATATCTCTCATTTATAAACTAAAACTAAGAGTTAACGCAGATTGTGACAATATAATATAAATAAATACACCAACTTCATCTGGACTGTAAACGCAGTACGCGGGAGTAGAACTTGGTGAGACCAGATGTGGGGAACTGGGTCGCTCTGAAATGACTGCGGATTAAGTCTGGTTATGTGTACTTTCTTTTGCCTGGACAACCATTTAAATCTACACCTTAATCACTACCAATCCCACCTCATAGGACCGGTAGTGCTCTAGTGGGGGCAGTTAGATTATGTGATATTGTCCCGGACATAAATCAATGCTGTACTTGAAACAGTCTTCTTACAGGCTTTACGGAAAGTTTTACATGTCTGTACCGTGTAGATGTTAACATTTTAGTATTTAGTAATGGTAGAATTATTGATTTTACTCCTTTTCCTTTCTTTAAAATGTAGAGCTGTAATGAGTAGCTGAAAGGTGATAACATAATATAGACACGCTATCTATTTCCAGGCTGATTACATGCTTACTAAGCTTTCCATTCAAGATAGAGATAATGAATACATATATAGATGTTTGTTATTCTTATTCCCTGATAATCATGGTCTCATCTTTGGGCTTTAATAGATGCATGTTAGACACAGGAAATGTATTGAACATTTAAGATGCCTGTTGGCAATGCAAACAAAGGCCCCCCCCTTTTTTTTTTCTTCTCTCTCTTGCTCTTCTCTGAACAGCTGTTAGCGGTAGGGTAAGGAGAAGCGGAAAAGCTCCGGGGAGCAATGTTGTTAAGCTGGAGTCTGCTTTTTTGTTTAAATCATGTGGCATAGTAGGGGTAGGAGTGCAGTGAGTTGGTACTGGGGGTATTGTATTAAGTTATGGGTTATAATTTGTTATTCTAGTAGATATCTAGGGATGGATAGTAATGTTGTTACTTTGGGAGGGAAAAGGACTACACACTGTCAACTATGACGGTTCAAAACATTGTCAGGATGCCTTCTCACTTTTCAGTTAGACTTGCTATGCATCCCAGATGGCTTGGTGCATAGGGCCTGAAGGGCAACCTCAATATAGGTTTGGTTTTGCTAATCCGCCCATTTTTACCTCTTCACAATTAGTATAGAAAATTAGTAATAGTTATCGTTTTGTGAGTTGGAACATTAAAGGAGCCAAGGATAGGGTCAAAAGACAGGCTATTTTAAAGCACTTAAAACAGTTGCGTGCACAAATAGCTTTTTTACAGGAAATGCACTTAAAAAGAGAGAGGACGTGCCCCTCTTTAGAAGACTATGGGTGGGTCAGGTATTTAGTGCCGGAGCCTCCACAAGCAAAGGGGAGTAGTGATTTTACTGGCTAGGAGTGTTCCATTTAAATTAGCTCAAGAAATATCGGACCCAGAGGGCAGATACATAATTGTACATGGATCCTTGGAGTTTTTGTCCGGTTCTCCTTGGTTCAATATATGGGCCAAATAGTGACTCTCCATCTTTTTTTGTGAATTTGTTAAACCTAGTAGTGACTAATCTGCCCAAACTCACAATATTGGGAGGGGATTGGAATTTAGTCCCTCAGACAGACCTAGACAGGTCTGAGCGTATGCGGAGAGGCCTATCCCCAGCACAGAGAGTGTTGAAAGATCTAATGTATAGTGCGGCACTAGTTGATGCGTGGAGAGTTTTTAACCCTTCTGAAAGGCAATATATGTTCTTTTCTGCTGCGCACAAAACATATTCCCGGATTGACTACCTACTTGTAAGCTCCACTGCAATCCCTGAGGTTAATCAGATAGGAATTTCAGCTAGGGTGCTGTCTGATCTTGCTCCAGTTGACATGGAATTCAGGTTAGGGACAGGGGGCAAATGCTCCCCACAATGGCGCCTAAATAGTCAATTATTAAAAGATCTGACCACTGTGGGATATATCATGGAACACATTACCTTCTTCCTTAACTGCAACCAGAGGACAGTAGATAAATATGACTTAATTTGGGCTACTTTAAAATGTTCCTTGAGGGGGGAATTTATCAAATTGGCTTCCAAAAGGGTTAAGAATCAAAGAGCCCAGTTAGATGCTCTTTTAGCATCTATTAAAATTTAGAACATAGCCTATCATGTACCTCCCCTGCAGAGATGTGGACTAGACTATACCAATTGCAAGCCCAGTATGCAGGGTTAATATCTCAGAGGGCAGAGCTATCCTTACACAGAACCAAAATGAAATATCTAGATATGGGAGAGAGGACGAGTAAAATGCTGGCAATGCGTATTCAGCAATTGGATGCCTCACATTTTATTGCTGGTATTTGCTCTAAAGAAAATGTCCAGAATCTGCACCGACCTAAAATAATGGAAATGTTTGGATCTTATTATCAGGATTTATATGGGCCCCATCCTCACGTCCCGTTAGAAGCGGATATAAATTCATATCTCAGTTCTGTGAATTTGCCCAAGGTCACCGTCTCAGAAGCAGCCCTATTAAGTGCCCCAATTACCCTAGGTGAAATCCAAGAGGCCATCAAACAGATGCCATTGGACAAATCTCCTGAACCGGATGGCTTACCAAGCAATTTTTATAAAACTTGCCAAGCTGTGATAGTACCTATATTAAAGGACCTCTTTACTTATTGGTATAATAAAGGGGTGTCAGATCCTAACTTTCAAGAGGCTGTGATATCCTTAATTCTAAAGCCCGGGAAGGACCCACAAAACCTTAGTAGCTGCCGCCCTATATCCTTATTAAATACTGACACAAAAATATTGGCTAAAGTCCTGGCTAATAGACTCACTAAAATTATAGGCAGTCTGATTGGACACGAACAGGTCGGATTCATGGCTGGAAGGTCATCCCAAGACCATATGAGGAAACTGTTGCATCTCTAAATTTGTGACTGCTAGAGACTCCGAGTTCCAATGGTGCTAGAATCTCTTTGGGCGCGAAAAAGTGGTCGATAAGAATCTCCTGGGACTTTTTGTTCCACCACTTAACTTCCTTTGGTCTTCCAGAGGAATTTATAAAGTGGATTAAGGTTTTGTACTCCTGCATATCGGCTAGAGTTAAATGTAATGGGCTATTGTCCCCCCCTTTCAAACTAGCTCGGGGTACTAGACAAGGATGCCCCCTTTCTCCCCTGCTCTTTAATATATTCTTAGAGCCCTTGCTTCTTAGAATGGCAAGTAACAACAATATAGCAGGTATTCAAATAGGAGATATGAAGTATGCCTTTTCGGTATATGCAGATGACATCCTATTGCATTTAGAAAGGCCAGATATCTCAGTTCCTGCTGTTCTAGAGGAAATCACAGAATATTCCAGGGTATCCTATTATAAGATAAATCGAATAAAAACAAAGGTAATGCCCCTAAATTATAGAGTGAATAAAGCAGAGTTATCCCTGTTGGGCCTTGCTTGGGAAACGAAGTCTATTGACTACCTAGGAATTAAGATCTTAAGGGAACTGAGGACCATAACGCGAAACAATATTGATAAAATAATTAAAACAATAGCACAACGGACATGGAGAGTGGGAATTGCTCCCTATCTCTCTATGGGGCAGACTAAAAGTATAATTAAATGAATCTGCTTCCGAGGATGTACATCCCTGGGAAGCTGGTGTATACCTTCCAAAAATGTGGTTTTCCAGGCTGCAAAGTGTATTTCAAATCCTTTTTGTGGAACAAAAGTCGTCGAAGGTCTTATCTAAAATTGACAGCTCCGAAATTAAGGGGAGGACTTGCAGCCCCCTCTTTTTTCTATACTATGTTGCGCAGCTCATTAGTAAACTCTCCTTCTGGCACAGAGAGTCAGAACATGTAGTATACTCCCCACTCTGGCTACCTATAGAAAGACATTTGGCAACCCGAGTAAAGTGCTTGTTGTGGGCCCTTTTATATATCTCCCCATCTCACATCCTGTAGTGATAGTATAATATGTTGATTATTGTCACTCCATTTTGTATGCTATTTCATGTAATGTATGTCATTTTATACTCCATTTTGTATTGTGTGACTCCATTTTACATGCTGCTTCATTTAATTGGTGTTTTGCTCTTTAGATAGCCTCATTATTATGTTTTGCTTCAGACAGTGTATTTTGCTAACTTGAAGGTTGCATATTATCAGGCAATCTGTTTTTGTAGTTTTGCTTAAACTTCTGCTTAGCTCATAGTGTTCTAGGCACCCGCCAGTGTTTGGAGCACAGTGACCTAGCAGGTGTAGGGAATTTGAGCAGTCCTTATGGTGTGAATTAGCAGCATCCTGGGAGCCGGCCAGCTTCTAGAATGTGGCGAGACAACACTATGAAGGCTGCACGGTTATTTTAGCATAGAATAAGATATAAATGTAGCTTTCTCAATGCCTGGTTAAAAGCCTCACCTGCAGGGTGGGCCTTGTCGCTATTGTGGGCCAATTCCGGTTCGTGAGACTCCTAGCCTGGCTGACAAGGAACTTCCCAGCCATTGGAACAGGCTTGGATGTAGCTTTTGGAATCGGTGATGTATAACCTTTGTATTATATTTTGCTATAATAAAGCTTTGGCTTACTGTACTTATTGTAACCTTTTACATTATATTTTGCTATAATAAAACTTTGGCTTACTATACTTATTGTACTATTGTGTGTGTATATGATGTGAATAGCAAATAGCTGCTTGGTTTGAGTTGGCAGAACATTTTTGGCGTAGTCGGCGAGATTCGAAAATAAAATGTCTATTTTAGGAAAAAGGATGAGTTCTTTTTTAAAAGGTGTATTAAAGGCTCAAACAAGCAAGGGCAACTACCCCTTTGTACTTATAATTTGTGCTTGCTGCAAGTATATACTGTTAGAGCCAATGATGGCTTTTCACAGTTCAGGCTACTTTAGGAGAAAAGCAGTGGCTGGTTAAGTAAAGTTAGATAAGCAACATCTAGAAAAAGAAAAATAAACTACTATGGATGTACGCACATGTAGGTGACTACAAACAGGATGATTTGAAATCCCCCCCATGTTGCCTATCTGTATAGTTTCAAGTTTTTCTGTATCAATTCAAGTTCCTTGCCTCCTATAGAGGCTGGAAACATTTGATCCTAAACCCAAGTACTGGGGACCTCTACCAGATGGATCTCAACCTAGTACTGTTAGAGATTTTGTTTGTTTTGTTTTAAACTGCAAACCAGAGCTCTGGAAAAGACTTGGTTTGGCAGGTTACTAAAATGGCCAAAAGAAAACCTTTGAAAGGTTAAAACCTTTGAAAGAGTTAATAGCTGCAGCGTTTGGAAATTATCACGAAGGTCTGCAGTCAGTTTTCTTACTTAGACTAATATATCGGAAAAGAAGAAAAATACCTTGGCACGGGTAAGTCTGAATTTTTTTATTCAAAGTTGTTTTATGTCTGTCTGTTTTATTTCTGTATCATTATACTAAACAAGGTAATGCTCCGTCTTTCTCATGCATATTTTCTAGCTTATATCTGTGTTCTGTAATTATGTTCTATTGTCAAGGTTGCGAGATAGGATTGACTGCCTTCAGTGCACAACATGTTACAGAAAAAAAAAAGAAAAAAGAAGCTTCTTTGCCTCATAGCTGACTGTTTTAATTGGCTTTATTTGTAATGGAACATTTGTGCTGTCTAGATAGGGTCAGTGAAAAACTTTTGTTTGTAGTTGTTGCTTGGAGCAGGTAGTGTTGATGGTGAAAAATTATGGCGTCATATAGATTGCAATGTGCAGAAAGAGTTGTAGTTTGCAAACAACTGCCAAGCCACTGCTAGGTGAAAATGTAATGTGTTAACAGCTATAAATGGCTTTATCATACTTTTAATTAAAACCAGAAACTTTTGCAAAATGGCAGAGTGCCATATTTTAATTATGTGCCAAAAATTGTAATCATGTTATGAGATGTGTTCTTACAGATGATGTGTTTAAACAGTGTTTTGTTCTGGAAAGATTTGGCATGGCAATATGTATAAATGTGTTGGTTTAAAATTGTCAGTGTTACAAGACAGGCAGGAGCAGCACATATATCTAAACCACGTACAGTTTTCTAATGGAACTATGGGCATTACCTCAGCAAATTGGTGTGAAACAATGTCAGTCTTATTTTGTGTTAAGTATTTCTTTTTGTGTATGTGTATGTGTGTGTACTGTCTTGGCCAGCAGTTTCATCTGTGTGCTCTATTGTTATTTAAAGATATTTTAATATTGGTGGTGTTCAAGGACACTACAGGAATGGCTGGGTTTGAATGACCCTTGCATGCACACTGTGACCTTTTGCATGTTATTTGACCTTCTTGTGTTTCAACATTTTATGTTACTACCAGTTCAAACTTGATGTGTATTCCATGCCTAAAGCACAACTTTTCACACAAAATGTAGGTTTTCATGAAAGCACACCAAGAGTGAACCATGTAATTTGACTTGTTATTGCAAAACTAGTATTCTAAGTGAAAAGAAACAAACTTTTACAATTTTGAAAAAAGGACTATTACAGCTGTTTTTGAGAGTTTACCATCTACAGAGATACGTACGTATGGTATTACCATCAATCTGGACATTTTGTCATGCTTAGGATAAGGGAACACAGGGATGCTTGGCTTCTTTTATCCTATGGAAATAATCTTGTTTTATTTTTAAACTGATCTGTGTTTGTTTTTGTTGTTTGTCTGTGTTTCACAGCTAACCTTTTATTGCTACAGTATTCGAGCTGTCTCTTGCACCTCGAGCTGTGTCTTCCACCAGTAGGAGCTTGGAGGGAGGTAAGCTACCCTTCCTCCTTCCATGTAATACCCACAAAGGTTGCAAGGTACATGTCATATTTATACTGATTCATGGTCTGTAGCCAATGGTTTAACAACCTGGCTGCCCACTTGGGCTAAGGATAGAGGAAAATTTATTCGAAAGAAATATGGGAAAAGAACTGTGGCAGGAAATATGGACTATGGTGCAAAATACTCAGACCACTGTATTTCATGTTGATGCTCATTGTGCTTCAGATACACTAGAACGATGGTATAATTCTATTGCAGATGAAAAAGCTAAGATTCTTCCAGTGGATATTGAAGAAACTCAAAGTCAGAATTTATCAGGGCTGGCAAAATGGGCACATCAAAAATGTGGACATTTGGGAGAAAAGCCACTTACAGGTGGGCATATAGTAGGGTGTACCCTAACATTGGATTGGTTAAAACTGTTATTGCTCAGTGTCCTATATGCCAACATGGGCAACAAAGACCAATCCCTCATATTGTGAAAGGACAATTGGGAGGGAAAATTGCAGGGACAAATTTGGCAGATTGATTACATGGACCTCTACCCCTTAGTGGAGGATGTCGATATGCTTGCACAGTTGTAGATACATATTCAGGGTATTTATTGGCATACCCTTGTAAACAAGCTACACAGAAAAACACCATTAAGGCAATTAACTTAATTATGTTGTACTATGGAATACCCTTGCAGATACAAAGTGACAATGGTTCCCATTTGGGGAAATGGTACAAGAACTTATGCTCAAGCCCATAACATACAGTGGTATTTCACATCCCTTATTACCCATGAGCAGCAGGGTTAATTGAGAGAATGAATGGATTGCTGAAAGAACAGTTTAGGAAATTGGAGAGAGCCTATGAAAATGGAAGAGAATTTGCATGAAGCATTACAGATTTTAAATAATAGACCAATTGGAGAATCTGAGACCCCTTAATGCGAATGATAACTCTCCTAATTTGCAAGTGCAGGCTTACTCAACTACAGAAACAGTGTTATATTGGGAAATTACACCAGGAGCTCTGTCTCCTTGCAGGGCAACCCCAGAAGCTGCTGGACTTGATTTACATGCCCTTCAAGAATACAGAATAAACAGCAGAAACATTCAAGTGATAGAAACTGGTATTGGAATACAAATTCCACCGAGACATTTTGGTTGGATAGCACCTAAATCAGAACTAGCCCTCAAGGGAATACAAATTTTGGGAGGGGTGATTGATTGTGATTACCAAGGAGAAGTGAAAGTAATTTTGTTGAATAGTAGAGAACAAAATCTGTTAATTCAACAGTATGACAGAGTGGCTCAATTGTTAATTATTCCAGTTAACAAAGTGACCCCTATAAAGGGACAAGCCCCCACACTCTTAACAGCAAGGGAGGATAAAGGTTTTAGATCTACGGAGGTTTAACAATGGTGCCAAAATATGGGTTACAAACCCAAATGGCCCTCCTGAACCAGCTGAGGTGATAGCCACGGATGAGACAACACAGAGTTAATTATCAGTTCAGGGAAGAGATGGAATATGTACCAGCGAACACATGTTATCTTCGAGAATAATCAGTCTGTGTATTTTCTAGGTTCTTCAATGGATTCTAAAAGGAATAACACTCTCTCACGGTCCATTGATGAAACCCTATTACCCCAGGTGGAAGAATATTGAAGCTTGACGACCCACTTGTACAATGGGGTTGGAAATCTTCCACCAGCTTACGGGTGCAAGACAACTTTTCTTGCCCTGAAAACCAAGGATGTCCTATAGTGAACATTACTTTTTCACCAGATGTGAACATTTGGAAACCAGTTGAGACAATGGCAGGATGATTATATGTCCAACCTATGCAGGACACAAATTGGATTAAATTACAGAACCAGACTGCTATTAGATGCTGCAACTTACCGAATAGTTGCATGGTGACTGTACAACATAGACTTGATTGCTGCATGAATCAAACAGACATTTTCAATGCGTGTATTACTTTGATTGACATAGACACGTTATTCTGCATGAATGCTACTGCAATAACTAATAGAACTACTTGGGCAGATCACATTACAGTGTTGAAAAATCATCCTGTAATTAGCAGTGATAGTATAGTTAAGGTTCCATCCACATGTACATCAGTAGCGCAGTGGTATCAGAAAAATGTAATCCATTTTAACATAACGTTTATGTTTAGTAGAAAATGCAAATATAAAAGAGCTTGGTATGATACGCTATTAGGTGGAGCAGGGGCAGGCATGGGAATTTTAAATAGTGTTGATATAGAAACACAGACTAACAGGCTTCAGGCAGTAGGAATTGATGTATTTAGCTTAATTAACTTACAAGCTCAATGGATGCCAACTGTTTTCTTACCCCAAAGATTAACTTTGAATTATGATTCTGAGTTCTTGCAGTTATTTAATGCTTCACAGGTATGGGGAATGGGAGTAGAAAATATTTGACGATTTATTGATTGGACAGAATGCACAATCGACATGTATACTATAATGCAAAGAAATAAGGCCCAGAGTGATTTAATGAGTAATAATGAATATGTGTGGAGGACCATGTTCAAATCATGGATTCCTAGTAATCATTGGATTGTAATGTCATCCACCACAGTAAAATGCACAGATAAATATGTAATATTACCTGTAATTTTGGTCCCCTTTATTTGATCCTAAGTTTTGGTTACCACATTTTAACGGAGATTATATAGATAGTCAGAACACCACCCATGACTTAAGTCTGTGTTCAAAACAGCTGATGGAATACTATGTGGACAGCATTCCAGACTTTATGAACCTTGTTTACTGGAGCATTCGATAAATTTGTGTCAATGGACAATTTTACCCATAACCTTTACCATGTTTACAGAAATAGGACCCCAGTATGTTTGTATAGTAACTAATCAGGAGAATACTGTTAGGATGTATAACTTAACTCGTCCCTTTTCAGGTTGTTTAAGAAATGTGACTCATTTGTGGTGGGAAAATACTACTTACACCTTTGTCCCTGATAATGAGCAGAAGCTTATTTTGTATTGGCAGCCCAATATTTTAGATCAATCAAGATTGAGTATCTCATTAAATAAAATTAAACAGATAATTCAGGAAACAGATGTAATGCAGGCTCATTTGGCAATAAGAAATAAATCATTAGTGCAAAGTCAGGTGCAAACTACGATAGTTAAAAATAAAATGATTGATTTAAGTTCCAAGATTCAACAAGAGACTACTCATTATTGGTGGGATATTTTTACAGGATGGTCTCCATCAGCTACAAAAGTGTTAAATATTCTGATACATCCTATCATAATCATTGCTGTAGTGACAATTATCTTGCTTATTTGGACTTGTTACTTATCATGTTATATTCGTAGTAATTTTGCTATGGTACCAATATCATACAAATCGTATTCACAATAATCAAAGGACCGAATGTAGTGATAGTATAATATGTTGATTATTGTCACTCCATTTTGTATGCTATTTCATGTAATAGTATGTCATTTTATACTCCATTTTGTATTGTGTGACTCCATTTTACATGCTGCTTCATTTAATTGGTGTTTTGCTCTTTAGATAGCCTCATTATTATGTTTTGCTTCAGACAGTGTATTTTGCTAACTTGAAGGTTGCATATTATCAGGCAACCTGTTTTTGTAGTTTTGTTTAAACTTCTGCTTAGCTCATAGTGTTCTAGGCACCGCCAGTGTTTGGAGCACAGTGACCTAGCAGGTGTAGGAATTCTGAGCAGTCCTTATGGTGTGAATTGCAGCATCCTGGGAGCCCGCCAGCTTCTAGAATGTGGCAGACAACACTATGAAGGCTGCACTTGTTATTTTTAGCATAGAATAAGATATAAATGTAGCTTTCTCAATGCCTGGTTAGAAGCCTCACCTGCAGGGTGAGCGATTGCTATGGGCCAATTCCCAGTTCGTGACACTCCTAGCCAGGCTGACAAGGGGCTTCCAGCCATTGGAACAGGCTTGGATGTAGCTTTTGGAATCGGTGATGTATAACCTTTTGTATTATATTTTGCTATAATAAAGCTTTGGCTTGCTGTACTTATTGTAACCTTTTATATTATATTTTGCTATAATAAAGCTTTGGCTTGCTATACTTATTGAACTGTTATTGTGTGTATGTGAGTGTGAATGGCAAATAGCTGCTTGGTTTGAGTTGGCAGAACACATCCCCAAACCTCTCAGAAATAATCCGGTGGGCTGGTCAATAAAGGCATCACACCAGGCTCAAAAATATTTTGCTGTGAACTGGTCACAGTCCTCTGACTAGCCAATCATTAATAACCCACATTTCAAGATTGGTGGCACTCCAATACCATCCACCTTTTGGCCTTGGTTGAGCCAGTGTAAAGTCTCAGAATTGTGGATGAGTGGGAAACCGGTTCCCTTTGGTCAACTGCAACTTACTATGGGGGCTGCAGAGAATGAAACCTTTAAATATTTCCAAGTTTGTAAGGCCCTCACTTCGTTCTCCTTGGTGACCCCATTAATGAGCACAGGGGATAGAAATCTAAATACGCTCATGCAGATTGCCTCCCAACCACATGCAGTGTCTAATATATATAAAACTCTACAAGATTGGGACCACAGACTGACATCTGGGATTTGCCCCTACTGGATATGAGAGCTTAGTATCCCCGAAGACACTAATTTATGGAAAAAACGTTGGATATCAATGTATACATTTACTAAACAAGACAGACTTAGGTTAGTACATTAGAATATAATGCATAATATCTATTTGACGCCAGATACGCTCTTTAGATATGGGACATTAGCTGCTCCAACATGTAACAAATGTAAGAGTGATACCGGTTCCCTCTATCATATGCTGTGGCAATGCCCCTGTATAAAGACATTCTGGCAGTCTATTAGTAACACTTTGGACCCTATACTTGGCCTAAGAGAATTATTTACGCCGGAAGTCTGTATAATAAACCATTTTCCAGCTGACACCCCTAAAAACAGGAGAGCACACATGATTCTCATTGCTGCAACTGCTAAACTTGTAATTATGAGACACTGAGTAGAGGAGAAACCTCCCACTTTGTTGGAATGGTACAGGGAGAGTGTCTTGGCACTGGGCTGGAAAGACATATTGCATTTATGCGAGATAGAGTGCAAGCTTTTACCTCGTTATGGGGTGGACTTGAGGCTATCCTGACAATTTGGAAGTCCTATTGATGTGGGACTGTGCTCATGTTATATCTATATGATCAGTAACTGTGTGTAGTCTGGGGGGATGGGTTGGGGGGGTTGTTTTTGTTTTTGGGGTTCTGCACATGTTGTCTCATTTGTTGGATTAACCTATGTATTTATCTTGGTGCTTAAAACTAATAAAGCTTTCTTTAATAAAAAAAAAAAAAGAATTAGCATGGCTTTGCTTGAAAAAGTGCCACTTCACCTGCCACAAACTTCGCGATGTCTGCACATTGCAATTTGTGAATTTGACAAAACTTTGTGAAATAATTCAAGAAGTGAAGTTTACCAGCTTCATACATGTCTAGTTCTGAACCTGTGACTGTAAATCTGTCATCAAACAGAATCCATGGAGAGCAAAAAGAAGATGGCTATATGGTATCAGCTCCAGATAGTTAAACGCTATTGAGGCGCATTGAAAAGAAAATCACAGCTGTTAATAGAGACAAGTACAGTATGTATCTAACTAATGAAGCACATACAAAATAATACAATTATAGAAACATTAAATAAAATGAAATTGTTTAAAAATATATTTTACTGTTTTATTTTGAACTAATTCTTTAACTTTACTGATGTGGTAAAAGAAAAATATTGACTCATCTCCCACTTACTGTACATGTTTTTCTACATTCCATTGTTCTGTTAAAGGTTAAGTTCAACATTTAAGTAATAAAAGATATTTAAAGCAAAAAAAAAAAATAGGAAAGAGATAAGGTAGAATATAATTATTTTTACAGTACCTGTACAGTTGTTAGTTGTTAATGCTGTTGGAACAGTGGACGTGACCAACCTATCTTGGTGCACGAATTGAACTGGAGATATTCTGATGAGGACAGAGGGATGTCCTTGCCCACCTTTAATTTGTTTGGATCTTGCATCAACCTATAGGATGGATGAGGAATACCCACTGGTGTTGACTGCGGAGTTCTATAAAGGGTATGATATATAATACCAACTTGCAAGCTTGCAAATACTGTTCATAGGCATAGCGGCAATCCGCCTCCTGGTGGCACTTTGCTATGGCCTGCCAGCAGAAGAGTCACCGGAACTGCACAAAGAAAAAGAAAGGCAAGGAAATACAAGCATTTGTCAATGCCGGTTGTTTGCTTTTCACATTTGCAGCTGCGATCAGGTACCACCCCGGCATCAGACTGTTCAGGAAAAACAGCTGATAGTCCAATGACGGGGCCCTCCTTGCGTGCAGCTGCTAATTTCTTTCAAGTTGGTGGCACGCTTGAAAACTAGTGTCATCACCAGCGTTCTCACTCATTGGTGACACTGAAACAAGCCCCAAAAAGCAGTGGGGGCATTGGCCACAGCACTGCCGCACCTCCCCAACCTGCTACTCCAGCAAGCTGCCACAAAATGTTTCTTGCTCATGTGCAAGCAAACATAATAATATATTTACAGGACAGTTTGTGTAAATGTATAAAACCAGACAGTGGACACCGCACCTGACTGGTCAAACCTCCAGTCCCAACACTGGCATGATGACAGGAGAGAGGATGACTAAGACTTAATTTAAATGGTTGCTTTTTTTGCTGTCACCCTACTCACTATCACTGACCAAGGCACATACCACCAGTCATCCTAGCAGCTGCTACTAAGTAAGATGCTATAGCATGCAGCTCCAACCAACCTGCTCTCTGTCTCTTGATGTACATACCGTAGCTGGCTGTACACCATGTGGCCCAGCAGCCACACAATGTGTCACGCTGTGCACCAGTACAGCTACCTACCCTACTGGCACTTGTTGACTCTTTTCATGCACGTGGGCCACATTTTGGCTTTTAGCTGCTATTACACTACTAAGTACTCATAGTTTCAAATTTGCTCACTCTGTCTTACTTCAGTAGTAATAATGACATGTTCTGCTGCAGCCTGTGGTGCTACTGCATCAAGTGCATGACACTGCTGAGGTGGAGATGCCATTCCATGCCAATCTGTTAGAAAATTAGTTGGTGGGATGGCTTTGTGTGTCTGCCACAACTGACCACACATGTCCAGAGCACAGGATACAGGGTGGGGGAGGGCTGAGCAGAAAATGCAGCAGAAATACGAGCATACGAATCTGCCAGCAGAAACAGTTCACATGGTCTATCAAGTCTGTTCAAGTGTGCAGCTAGCACCCTTATACTGCAACTGCCCCCCTCCTCTCCCCCTCCCTTACCTTTACCCCTCCCGCACCCTGTCCCAAGCACTTTTAAAACTGCCCATCATCCTACAGGATACCACCTCCTCGGGAAGAGTGTTCCATTTCTCCACCACCCTCTCTGTGAAAAAGTGCCTCCTTATCTCTCTCTGATATCTTCCACCCTCCAACCTGACACCATGCCCTCTCATGTCCCTTCCCCTCCTCAGCTTAACTATCCCATCTGTGCCTGTTCTGTTAATCTCCTTCAACTGTTTGAAGGTCTTGGTCATATCCCTATAATCCCTCCTCTCCTCCAGGGTGTACACATTCAACTCAGTCAGTCTGTCCTCATGGGTTTTGCCCCCAAGCCCCTGGATTGTCTCAGTTGCCTTGTGCTGTACTCCCTCCAGAAATCTGATATCCTTTCCTCAGAAAGGGATGCCAATACTGCACGCAGTACTCCAAATGTGGTCTGACTAGTGACCTGTACAACCACAAGATCACATCCCTATTTCTGTATGTTGTTCCTCTCACAGTACACCACAGGATCCTGTTGGCCTTAGCTGTCGCCTTCCTGTACTGAGCTGAGTTATTCATTTTACCTGTTATGATTACCTCTAGGTCCTTCTCCTCAGTGACCCCTATCTGAACCCCTCCCAACTGATAGCCCCTCCCTAGGCTCCTTGCTCAGAAGTGCATAACCTTGCACTTCTTCAAATTGAAGTTCAATTGCCACTTCTCCAACCACTCCTCCAGTTTGGTCAGGACCTCCTGTAGCCCCTGCCACCCCTCTATGTCATCCACCACCGCCTGTACCTTGGTATCATCTGCTAACAGACTGATTCTGCTCTTAACTCCATATGAGATATCTGATATGAATAACCCAAACAACTCCGGACCCAGCACTGAGCCCTGTAGCACTCCACTTGTAATCGCCCTTGGGAAGGAGAGTTCCACCCCGACCACCACCCGTTGCTGCCTCCCCTTCAACAAGTTCATAATCCAGTTTACTATCTTTGTCCCCACCCCCACATATTGCAACTTACCTCCCAGCAGCCAATGAGGCACTGAATCAAAGGCCTTGTTGAAGTCTAAATATAGTACGTTCACTGCATGGCCTTTTACACAATTCCCTCATTACCCAATCGTAGTACTCAATTAGGTTGGTCTGGAAGGATCTTCCTGAGATGAACCCATACTGCTGACCATCCTGGAGTCCATTTTCCTCTAAAAAGGTCACCAGTCTCTCCTTCAGGATTGCTTCCATAAGTTTTCCTACAATGGATGAGAGACTTACAGGTCTGTAATTGCCTAGCTCACCCTTTGGGCCACTTTTGTGGAGGGGCACCATGTGAGCCATCCTCCAATCCTGTGGTACGCATCATGTGTCAAGGGAGGTATTAAACAGGTCCCCCAGTGGCCTCACCAATACCTCTGCCTGCTCATTGAGTACCCAGGGGTGAATGCTATTATCCACCCTTAGTGCCTTCAGACCCTCCAGCACCCTTCCCTCCATAATTGCCCCATCCATCACCCCTTCCCCATCCCCTGAGGTAGCTGTCCATCCTTCTCTTTCATGAAAACAACAGAAGAACTCGTTTAGTGCTTCTGCCTGTTTCACCCCCTTCTCCATCTCCCCATCCTTCCTAATCCTCATTATCTGTTCCCTGCAGCTCTTTCTCTCCTTATGTATCTGAAAAAGTCTTTCTCCCCTTCCCTGATGTCCTGTGCCAGCCTCAGCTCCCTGGAAGCCTTGGCAACCCTGACCAATCTTGTTACCTCTTTGGACTTCTTTGCATACAATTCCCTGTCCTCCCACCTCCCAGTCTTCTTGAACTTCCAAAAAGCTGATTTTTTGCCCTTACCCCTTACAAAACCTCCTTGTTCAGCCAGCTTGGCTTCTTAGCCCTGCCCCTCTTGCTCAGCATGTTGCTACATGACCCAGTGGCCTCCACCAGCCCAAGTTTGATAATTTCCTACTTCTGATAATCATCCATATAGGCCTAATTCCTTCCAGGTGCCTTCCCAGAATTTCCCCATCTTGTTTAAGTCTGCCCGCCTGAAGTCAACCACCCTGGTTCCTGTACCCACAGACTCCCTGCCCATACTGAGAGTGAACCACATTGATTGATGGTCACACCCAGCTAGCAGGTCCTTCACCCTCAGCACCCTCACAGACTCCCCATTAGTTAGCACTAGGTCCAGAGTTTTTTCCAGCTGAGCTGGCCCACTGACCACCAGCACTAGGACGCTATCCTGGAATGTGTCTAGTAGCACCTGCTCCCTTGTGCGTGAGGTGGCCGGGGTTCCCCAAACTACTCCTGATAGACTGAAGTCCCCCATGATCACAGTGCTCCCTTTCCTACATACCCTTCTAATCTGCTCAGCAAACTCCCTGTCCAAGTCCTCTTTCTGAGCTGGTGGTCTGTACACTACCCCTATCCACAGTGTCCTTCTTTTGGAATCAACGAACTACATTTATAGTGCCTCTGTCTTATCCTCCTCCCCCTCATACCTTGTACACCTTATCCCTTCTCTAATGTAAATTGCCACCCCTCCCCCTCTCCCCTTTCTATATATCCTATACCCTGGGATCATCAGATCCCAGTATTGGTATTGGGTGGGCCAAGTCTCCATGATGGCCACAATGTCCACCATCCTAGTGGCCAAGACAGCCTGTAACTCAGCTATTTAGTTCTCCAGGCTCCTTGCATTTAAGGAGACCACCCTCCACCCAGTTCCCTTCCTTACTTTAACCCATTCCCCCTCATTCTGACTCCTTCCCTGTGGCCCTACCCTGGTTCCTTCCCTGGTAGCATGGGGGGTTAGCTTGTTTAGCTCCCCTCTCTGGCAGCCCTGCACACCTGCTGCACATGTCCCTCCCCCATACCTAGTTTACATTCACTCTGGATGCTATGTACTTCCCCAACCTTTGCTTCAAGATTCCCTGACCCTCTTTACTCAAATTTAATCTGTCCTTCATGTACAGGTCGCTGTTGTTCCAGGTGTTTCCCCAACCACCCACCAGCCCATACCCTTGGGTTTGACACCACTATCTCAGCCAAGAGTTGAATTCCTCTATTTTTTCTTTCCTCGCGGTTCTCACCCTGGGTACTGGAAGCACTATGGGGGAAGGCTAATTAACTCCTTACCCCCAAACACAACCTTCCCAGTTCCTCGAACCTCTCCCTTACCAATCTGACCGTACTGTTCCCCAAGTCTTTTGTGTCCATGTGCACCACCACATGCTGTTTATCTCTTCCCCTACTGACACACTTGAGCAAGGACTGTCCTTCCCTACTTGCTGTCAATCCAGGTACTGATACCACCCATATCTGACTATGCTGTGCACCTTTCCCTCCCCATCTGATCCCATTTAGGATTGAGTCCCCTAGCACTAAGACCCCTCAACCCTTTTCCCCACTGTTCCCCTTTACTGTCTTACTATCCCTGTCCCCTCCTTGAATGTCCACCCTACCCTGCACACTTGCGACTTGATCTGCCCCCCAGCAAAGTCCCCCACCCTTTCTCACTGAACTGACCCTCCTGCTATTCTCACTGCCCCTCTCGTATTGCCCATCACACACTCTCTGACTCTCCCTGCCTCTGCAATCTCTTTTCCATCCTCTCTGGTTCCCCTCTTCCCTTCTGACTCCTCTGCCCTGCCCTCATGCCCTCCCTTCTACCCCATTCATGTTCCCCTTTCTCCCCATGCCTCTGTCTCCTTTCACTACCAGACAGTTGTCCACTGCATTTTTCCTGCCCTCTACAACTCCTGTCACTTCCCAGAGAGTCCATCTCTCATCATCTACCAATGAAGCCAGTACCGCAACCCTATTTCCTGAACCAGAGCATCTACTGAGTGTCTCTCCACTATTAACACCCCGAGGCTCCCCCTTATTGCTTCTAAAAGTTTTCACCCCATCCCTTATCCTCCATGATACCACTGGCTCAGTACTCCTGCACTCCCAAGGAGGTGGCCATCCTGCTCCAATGATCTTCCTCCCTGCTTTAATAATCATTAGCTCCCTCCATAGCCAATGGACCTCTGCCTCCAGTCCCCACAGTATGAAACAAATAGGACACCCCTCCTAGCTGCCACAGTGTGCCCATCCAGATAGCTGCTCCACAACCATTGCTGACTCTGTGCCACCTAACCACCCAGGAACCAAGCCAAGTCAAAAAGGGATGGAGGATGAAACAAAATACAGATTTGTTATAGTATGTGCCAGCTGCTAATTACTTGTGGTAAATTACCTTTAGACAACAAAGCAGGCTGATCTGATAATTATGCTGCTTCTCCAGAGATACCATGTAGCAGCTTTTGCCACTCTAAACCCGGAGCCAGACTACTTAAGATTAGGCTTAATTGCTTAGAGGAGGATGATGAATTTAAGATACAGGCCAGAGAACTTATGTAAAGGTTTAGGGCCAGGGGTTACAAGAATGAAATACTTGAAAAAGCTTTTCAAGATGTCAATAATAAAAATACAAGATGACCTTCTGGCTCAAATACAGCAACAGAACAGAAGCAAGAAACAGAATGTATGAGGTCCCATAACATTCTCAACTGACAATAGCAATATTTCAGCGAGAACTGGAAACGTAATATGGAAGAACTGGACCATAGATAGTGGTAATGAAACAGTGTCAAGATTGGTTGGCAGTACACCACACAGAACCTTTCAAAAGACAACAATCATTATAGTGCTCCCAGACTGATTTGACATTTTCCCTGTGCCTCCAAGGCAGCTTTCCTGTTTTTTCTTGAATTTTACATTATTTCCTATGGAAGCAGAGTTGCTCTGTTTTCCTGTATAACCAATGCAAGTCTGTGGGAAGAATTTCCCTGTAGATTGCTCCAAATCCCTATAAAATACAAGAATCCCTGTAGATCTGAGAACCCTGCCATTAAGGGTAGGGTGGTCCACAGTTAATTTTCATAAAATAGGCAAGAAATCACTACTTGGCTATCTTCAAAACCCAAAGGGTTCTTTAAATGCCAAAATCGTAATGTTTGCCAGTATGCCAACTTTGTAAGGAATTTATGTGTCCTAAAATAATATGAAGGCTATACTGGGAGAATTCATTACCTGTACTGCTACCTTTGTAGTTCATGTACTTTGGTACCTTTGTGATCTCTGCTACATAGGCAGAACCATAAGAATGTTGATAGAGAGAATTCAGAAACATGAATGGTCCATTATGAATCAGAGAAGTGTCATTCCTGTGGGCAGGCACTTTCTAGAACCCCATAATTCTTATCTTAGACCATTGAACTTCATGGGATCTCAATAGTTTAAACAAACCACTGGGTGGGGGGAATACTTGAGCCTCTTATTACAGAGGGAAAGCTATCAGATTTACAGACGATTGGATGCAATGAACCCGGGGGTTATCAATGAAATGTGGGACTTTGAACTGTTTCTTAAAAGTTAAAAAAGTATTAAATACTATGCTTGGCTAAGTACAAAGTTTCAGTTGGTATATCCTCCATCTGAACCACTCACAGAATCCCCCCCCCAAAAAAAATAAACCCCTTCTCCCTGCCAAAGAACCAAAACATTTTTCTGTAAGTTTATGGTAAAGAATGAAATGATGATGTATTACTGACTAATATTTAATGATTCCTGTGGTTTTCTTTCAGATCTTTTCGACTGCCCTATTTTTCCAGAACACAAAGACTGAAAAATTACCTGACTACTGTCCATTACTTGTGCTACTAATCCACAGGGACTTCCCTTATAACAAGAAGGGTGATCACTGCAGACGATATTGGACTTTGAGGGTCTAGATCGCTTTTCATCTTCCCTAATTAATTTCTTATTTAGCAGGCTTATTTAATTTTTCAAATTAAATTACTGAGCATAATTGTGCAGTCTGAGTGGGAAACAAATGAATCTGGGCAATGTGGACAATTTTGTTTAACTTAATTTTTCTTTTTGTAATATCCTTTTCTATTAATGATTTATTTTCTTCAGTGATGGTATGATAGCACTAATGTAAATTTAAATTAGATAACACTGCAGAATTTAAAGTTCTGGATGATTGCTTAATGAAGTATGTCAATCACATGATGTCATCATAAAATGCCTATTAAACTGTGTATTTTTCTCTGTATCACTGCCCTTTGATGAAGCCTTTGGTGGTGAAGCGCTGGGGTGTAGTTTCCACTAGGTGACTGGATCCAGCTTGGGCCTTTTGCTAATTTCTTTAGCTTTTGACAAAATAAAAGCATTTTTGAATTACTTAGTCTGGCTGCAAAGGTTTAGTTTGACATGAGCGACTGCATGGTAACTATGTAGAAATAACATTTTAGCAGGGGTGTGCTCTCCTTCTACCACATACTCGTTTTCTCACTGTCAAGTGGTGAACACTTTTATTGATACTTACACTGCTCAGCTGTTTCCTGGGCTGTGTGTCATGTCATCAGCAACTAATATTCAGGGCTGAAGCCCTGAATCTTGCAGTCCTAAATTATATTTTGAATCAACTTTGTTTTGCTAAGGATGCGCTCATCAGATGCCACCCTTGAGTTGTAATGTGTCTGTTGGACTCACACACCGCTGATCAAGACTTATTGGTGGTACTGCCAGAATTCAGCACAGGCACGGCAAAGTGAAGAAGAATGAGTCAACCAGCCAAACATTCACAGCACAACTTGCGTAAGGATCCAATTACCACCTCGAGCAACATGTACTCTCTCTCTCTCTCTCTCTCTCTCTCTCTCTCGACTGTCAGCTCACAAACAGAGAAAGAGTGAAACAGAGGAGACAAGTGTGACACCTGCAGCTGGGAAAGGGAGAGAGGTAGGAGCAGGCAGGGCCATACAGTTAACAATCAAGGCACATTTCTTTACAGTGATTGAGGGCAATTGATCCTCAGAATGTCAATACTAGTTGCTGGGGCATTCCATAAAATCAGACTTGGTCAGCAGCTTCTGTGGGGCATTTTTATATGGGGGGTCAAAACCTCTTCCACATATTCTGTAAGTCAGCACCTGACCTGACCTACATTGGAGTGGCATCATGGCACTCAACTCTTTGGCTTATTTATTTGTTTATTTTATTTCAATTCAATTCAATTCAATTCAATTCAATTCAATTCAACTTTATTTTTAAAAGGCGCTTTTCTTAAATCAAAGCGCCTGTACAAATAAATATAACAATAAATATAATAAATCAGATTAACAAGAATCCTTAAAAGCTATATTAAAAAGGTGAGTTTTCAGCGCTCCTTTAAAACTAAGGACGGTCGGGCACTCTCGCACCTGACGAGGTAGAGAGTTCCACAGGGTAGGTGCCATAAAACTAAACGATCTAGCACCAGATGTTTTCAAACGTACCCTGTGAATCTCTAGCAATCCCTCATCAGTGGATCAGAGGGGGCGAGAGGGACTATAGGGGCACAGGAGCTCTTTCAGGTAGGCAGATCCCAGATCATGTAGGGCTTTATAGGTCAGCAAACTGACCTTGAAGTTAATTCGCCAAAACACTGGCAGCCAGTGCAGTCTGCGGAGCACAGGCATTATGTGACTGGATCTAGAGACTCCAGTCAACAGCCTGGCTGCCACATTCTGCACCAACTGCAGACAGCGAAGTTCAACCCCCGATAGCCCTAGGTATAGGGAGTTACAGTAGTCAAGCCGGGAGGTAACAAAGGCGTGGATCAATGTTGGAAGGTCCTCTGGAGGAACCAAGTACTTCACCCTGGCAATATTCCTCAGATGAAAAAAGGAAGTCTTTATAACCGCTGACACCTGGGATTTAAGTGTCAAATGGTCATCAAGTACTACGCCAAGATTTCGCACCTGGTCTGAGGTCGTCAGCTGGACACCTCCAAGCCATAGGCCTGAGGGTGATCCCTCTGGCAGACCCGCCACAGCGACCTATATCCACAACCAACACCTCAGTTTCTCTGGGTTTAACCTCAGCCAACTCCCATTCATCCATTCTTGGATTTCTTCAAGGCAGTTATTAAATACCGACAAGGCAGCGTCCTGACTGGGCACAAAAGACGATATAGCTGGGTATCATCTGCATAGCAGTGAAAACCCAAACCGCACTCATCTAATAATCACCCCAATGGTAGCATATACACCGAAAACAACATGGTAAGAAATGGCCCCGCGGTACCCCACAGGGCAGGGATAATGATGCTGAGGAAAAATTCCCGACACCACTCTCTGAGTCCTACCCTCAAGGTAAGATTGAAACCATCTGAGGACCATACCAGACAGTCCACAGACTAACCGCAGGCACTCCAATAGCACACCATGGTCAACGGTGTCAAACGCTGCAGAGAGATCAAGTAGTACCAAGATGGATCGGGTCCTACGATCTCTTGCCATTAGGAGGTCAATTAGTACTCGTACAAGCGCTGTCTCGGTACTATGCCTTTTCCTAAATCCAGACTGGAACCAATCATAGATATTGTTGTTGGTCAGATGATCCTCCAACTGCACTGTGACCACTTTCTCAATAACTTTACCCACAAAGGGTAAGTTAGAGACTGGCCTGTAATTTGCTAGACAGTATGGGTCTAAGGAGGGTTTCTTTAAAAGGGGCTTAATTATAGCCTCTTTGAGGGGATCTGGAAAAATCCCCCTCTCCAAAGACTTCCATACGATCAAAGCTAGGACTAGGCCAATCTTATCCACGCAACCCACTAAGAAGCGCGTGGGACCAGGGTCCAAATCACAGCAGGTCGGTCGCAGTGCTCGAATGATCATCACAACATCCTCGATTATGGGAAGGCTGAAGTCAGACCATTCCAACTGGGTGTTTGACATCTCTGGCGACCACTGCTGCTCCCATTAGGGAGGGAAGAGCGAATGTCCGATCTGATTTTGGCAACCTTATCTGCAAAGAGAGCAAGCTCCTCACACCATTCTTGAGATAAGGCTCTTCTGGGCTGAAGACAAACTGGATTGCACAGTCTGTCCACAGTCCGAAAGAGCTGAGGCAGTCTATTCTGTGCAGCGCTATCTCTCTGGACAGGAATTCTGCCTTCTCACGAGAGATTGCGATTGATAGACAAATAATGGTCCATCAAACTAAGCTTGTCATCATCACAACCGGACTTCGCCAACGCCTCCAGCCTTTCGCCCAACTCTCCTCAATTCTCATGGTCTCATCAAACCAAGGAGACCCAAGCGAGGAGTAAGAGGATGAACACTTAACTGGTGCAATAGAATCCAGGGCTCCTGTTACTGCCTCATTATAGGCATGTAGCAGATCACCTGGATCCATGCAATCTATTGGTAGGCTTGATAGGTCCACACACCGCCATCAGGTCCTCTGGGGATACGCCCTCAAAGGGCGTGTATCGAACCATCTCTGTGGGGCAGACCCAACAGGGTGGCCTCAAACTGAATCTAATGGAGTGATGGTCTGACCATCCAACCGGTTCCACCACCAAGTCGGATATCCCCATCCCCAGAAGGAACACCAGGTCCAATGAGTGTCCACCCACATGGGTCGAGGAGGAAACCACCTGTGTGAAGCCCAGAGATATCATCAACTGGAGGAAATCTTGACCAAACCGAGAGAATTCATCGTCGACCCAGGCATTGAAGTCCCCCAGGACCAACCATCTGGGGGACCCCAATGTTAGGTCAACAATGAAGTCTTCGACTTCCTGCAGAAAAACATTCTCGTCACCTGGTGGACGGTATCACGAGAAGTATCCTGCACCCACCTAGCCACAATGTACTCAAAGGATCTGGTGACTCACTTTGGCACCTCCACCAGACCAGTTCTGACTTGTAACACATGGCAACACCCCGCCCCTACGATCCTGCCTCGGCCGGTGTATCACCTAGTACCCAGCCGGAATTGCTGCGGCTAATACATTCCCAGCATTTTCATCCAGCCAGGTCTCGATGATGCATGCCAGGTCAGATGACTCAACAAGATCAGCTATAATAGCCGTCTTGTTTTTAATATTTATTGAAATGTTTCACCAGGAGGGCACACTGAACAACAAGTTGCTTGTCTCACGGTGTGACTGGGAGGGTGGGTACATGAGGATGGAAGCTGTAGGAAATACATACATTACAATTCACAAATGAATTACAGAAGCAGATGCAGGCAAGTAGATACAAACACTGCAGATAAACACTGGAGGGCACACAACTAGGGAGAATAATGCAAGAAACAAAATTTAAAAACTTATTTGGAATGACATACAATTTTTGGTAAAGAATGCATGAAATATAACAGAAACATGGTAGGGATGGCCTAGTTAAGCTATACATTTAAGCAATTATGCCAGAACATAGTAAAAACAGATTTGACAATTTTGGCAATTGAAGTGCTGATGAGCATAGATAGAGCAGCTCAGACTGGGAGACTAGTAAAGGAGCAAACAGTGCCGGTCAGAAAGATTAAAGGGCTAAGTGTATTAAGTGCAGTGTATACAGGGCAAGGATTAGGTGCAGCTGAGTTGAAGAATTGGGTGCAGTAGAGTTTAGTGGGGAGAGAGGGATAGAGAGAGGGAGAGACAGAAGGGATAGGAGCAGAGAAGTGGAGAGTGGGGGCAGGGAGGGGGATAACTGCCAGGTACTGTGCCCCGATGTAAGGTGTTGCTTTCCAGACCATGGCTTATCATACTGGCTGGAAAACAACAGGCCTTAAAACTAAATTACTGTACCACTATCCTTGTTTGTTTGTCTTTGTGAGTTTTGTTACACTGTGTGTGGAGTAAAGTACGAATGAAAACAAGCTTCTGGAAAACAAGTACTGTACTTCTCAAGGGTGTCAGGAGGATTTCAAAAAACTGGGGTGGAACGTGCTCCATTCAACAACTTTTTCAAAAAACAGGGTTCTTGGGGGAATCTCTCCCAGAATAAGTTTTTAAGAATTTGGTACAAAAGGGTACATTTTAGAAGCACACAGAAATATAGAATTTGAAGGCAAAGAAGAACTGCTTGGCCTATCCACTCTGCCCATTTCTCCTTACCTACACTACTACCAGAGACCATGCCCAATCTATAGCTTTTTCTCCCTCCCCCTTCCTTTCCTGTATGATTCCCTTGTACTTATCTTATGCATTCTTGAATCCTACCACTGTTTTTCCCCCACCACCTCCACTGGAAGACTGATCCAGGAATCCACCACTCTTTTTGTAAAGAAGTACTTCCTCACATCTCTCCTGAATCTACCCCCTTCCAGCTTCATAGCATGTCCCACATTCTCGGCTCTACCCTGTTCTCTCTAGAGTAAACTTGAGCCTCCCCTCCTGGCCTGGCAGTCAAATTAGAGTGCACCCCAACAGGAAAAATTGAGAAATCCAGAAAGTACTGTTTTCAAAAGAAAAGGTTGTTTTATTTTTACAACAAAGTTTTTTATCTCTCACCAGTCCACTTGACATCCTTGCCCCAGCACTTCACCTCAAATGTAAGGCTTTGTTATGGGGCCCCTGATGAAGCCTTACTTTTGAAGCGAAGTGCTGGGGCAAGGATGTTGAGTAGACTGATGAGAGATTTAAAACTTTGATGTAAAAAAATAAAATAAAACAACCTTTTCTTTTGAAAACAGTATTTTTTGGATCCTTATTTTTTTCCCTGTTGAAGTGCACTCTAATTTGGGACCAGTAGAGCCAAGGGGCTAGCTACCCCTAGTGTGCACCCGGTCCTACAACCATTTTAGTGCAATACATAGTCTTGGACTTGTGTCTTGGAAGTCAGAACTTGCTAAGCTGTCTCTCTACTGTTTAATTTTTTTCCGATGCTTTTTTCTTTTAAATAAATGACCCACACAGATCTGGTACTCACTGTGTGTCTCTGCCCCTCCTCTTTCTCTCTGGAAAGGGCATTGCTTTAGCCTTCTTAGTGGCACTGTGGTAGCAGCTGCTGCCTGCTGTGCTAACTGAAATTGTTTTGCATGTTTTGAAAAGATTGGAGCTTGCCCAACTAAAATTGTATTTATTTTTGCCCAAAATGTATGCAAAAACAGAACAGAGCAAACTGCCCTGGAATGATACAGCACTTGCATAAGTCTTAGTTGACATGATGTTATGACAGAAAGTACTCCATATGTGCATAATGTGGTGCTGACCCTCAGACTCACTATACCTACTTCCAGGTCCCAGGTACTGGGCTGTACTACTTTGCTCCCATGTTTCCTTTTCTCTAAGTCTGCTACACTCTGGTCCTCTCTCAGTCTCTCCTGATGAGAACTGCTGATCTCACTAATGGAAATAACCCAGTCATGCCCTCTGACCCACAAAAACAAACTCTAGTAAGAGTCAATAAAGCTGCAGTTGAGGTCGGGTGGACCACAGCACTGTCCGCCACTTTCAAGATGGCTGCCAATGTTCTCTGTGCATGCATGATGATTCGTGGATGTGCACTGGGCTCCAGTGGCCATCTTGGATATGGCAGACTGTGTTGCTGTGCCGCTTGATGCAATGCATGTGTAAGTTGGCATGCATGTGCAAAATTCTCCATCTTACAAAAAGGCGGACAGTGCCGTGTTCCACCGGTACCAACAGACAAAATAGTGCAGAGGACGTGCAGTTATTGCAATTCACTTCCACTATTTTAAAAGTTAGTTCGGTATCCGGTAAGCTCCCTTTTCTCTGCAGTGATTGCAAGACATCTGCAGAGCAATGGTCACTGCAGCCATAAAAAGGATAGGAAGCTACTGTTGTCTGTGTCCGCTCCTCTCATGCCAGGCTCCACAGGACATATACATGGCTGACCATGATTCTCTGCAGCTCCTGGAATATAGTGCACAGCACATCCCTCCTTATTCACAGGGGTTGTACACTTAAACAGTAGAAATGTACACATCACAACATTTTTGGGGCTATTCTGTAACTCAGTGCACAATCATACTATAGAAAGGACAGTCAAATCAAAGCCATAGTTTTCACGAGATGACATGCACCAAATTTAGTATGGCATACTACAATGGGTAAGATACCGTATATGCCCAAATGAGTATTTAAATATCATAATATGAATATGCTGCAGAATGTGGTATGTATATCACATACCTAAATGAGTATATTAGGTTCAAAACTGACTGTTACACTTCTGATACAGAAATGTTCCAGGAAAACAAATCAGAAAAAGACATGCCATGACCTGCAAAATACTTCTATTCACAAAATGGCACCTTTAATGCCAGGTTATTCCTACACTCACAACATACCATAAAGCATCCCATCAGTTATTGTTGGGTGTCTCTTGACCAAACCACAGCATAGCAAGCACTACCTGTCCCCAAAACTAGGGTGGCACTAATTGGATCCAAGATGGCTGCTCCTGATACCCCTGGTACTTCTGTCCCGTGTCAGGAGCTGCTGCAGGCATCACTTCACATAGCCCATATAGGGAGCTGCCACAGACAGAGTACACTTGACTGGTTGAGTCAGGAGCTGCCATGGGCTGCAATTCACAGATTCCACTCAGTAGATCATGTTGGGAGCCCCAATGTGGGGCAATTCATGGTATCCACTTAGTGGGCCATATTGGGAGCCACAGCAGGTGGCAATGCATAGGTTTGGCATGACATGTCAGGACTCAGGAGTCACCATGGGCAGTACTGCATGGGAACCACCACAAGCAGCAATACATTTCCTTCTCTTCAGTTGGAGTCCTTGTCTTACTGGGGGGTAGTAGGGGTGTATTAGTAGTAACACTGTAGATGCTGCCATGATGCCACTCAACTGCTTGTTGGGTGATCTCATGCAGATAAAGGCATTGAGCTGCTTTCTCATGGGAACAGCTTGGTTCTTGCAACTACAAGACATTTTAACCCCCACAAACACTGAACAGTGCCATACTCAGCTTGCTGATCATTGGTCTGTCACTGTCGAGCACACTGCAACCTAACCTTCATTGGACCCAACAGTGGCACACCTCTAAAATGCAAGCAAACATAAAAATTAGATTACCATGTGCCATACTAATTCCATCCACAACTGAGTGTCTGCTAATGATACCAGCAATGTAACAGATCAGTAGGTAAGAAGCCATAGCAAATGAAATACTGTACTATGCCTATCTCCATGTACAAAATACAAGATTCAGGGGCTGTAGCTGGCTTCTTCACCTATCTCCTGAGCAGGTGAGATAATAATTGGTGGGACCTTTGCTGTATGAAATGACTACACTACAGGTAACTGGACATTAACCAAGTCAGCTGTTCCCATCATTACTGAACTCAGAGCTCATAAGTGAAATATCACAAAAGAGATGGTATCTTTTATTTTTCAGCTATGGAATTCCCTGCGTGTCACCTAGTTCGCAAGTTCCAGAAACCTCCATACCACATGTAATATTGTATCTAGATGGAGCCTCATTCTGTCAGAAGAGCGATGATTCAAGCCTTGTAGTTACATCATGCAGCATCAGCAGCCGTTTTTTAAAAATGTCAGCATCTGTTGCACATTGTCAGACATCAGAACGAGCTATTAACTGTACAATATTGGAAAATTAAGCAATAAGGAGAAAAAGCAATTGCAACCCATGCTTACAGCAAGCTGGAGGCAGCAATCAGCAAAATAACCCAATAATTCCCACTCAGCTTTGTCAATGAAGGCAGTCCTTAAAACAGTCCAATCTCTTAAATGTACAGAAACCCAAGATCACAGTTTTAGCATCAGGGAACTTTCATTTTGAAACTCCCATTCTGCCACAGAAGTCCTGATACCCTCCTGAATGGTCAACACGGCACAAAAAATCAGCAGCAAAGGCAGACTGTGCTATGTGAACAACCCCAGCCTGGTGTTGGTAACCAGAAGTGGAGCATTATAGGATTCATGTGAGGTAGGGGATTGACTGCAGGAGTCAAGTCGGTTGCTCTCCTCAGGATAGAGCAAGCAATTGAGAAGGCTCTTCACTGTTGGTGAAGTAAGGACCACAGTACAAGATAGGAGTGAGCTGAGCATCCCATATCCATGGCCCACGTGTGTGCACATGCTTTCCACCTACCAGAAACAAACTGTGTGGCTGTTCTGCTCAGAGGGCATGTCAGAAGCTGTCACGGGTGGCAATGCACAGACTCAGCATACCATTTTTGGGAGTCACCGGGGGTAGCAATGCATGGCAGCCACTGCAATCAGCAACGCACTTCCTTCTCTTCAGTTTTTGACATTACTTGACTGGGGAGGTGTGGTAGCCTATTAGTAGAAGCAACTTAGATGATGCCATGACCCCACTCAGCACATTGCTGGGTTGCTTCATGCAGATGAAAGCATTGAGCCACTGTCTCACAGGAGTGTCTTGGTCCTCTCAACTAAAAGTTTCTGCTCCACAAGCACTTAACAGTGTCATGATCAGCCTTACTGTAGCTTAGTGGTAGTGTGCATGCACTGCATATATGATGCCCCAGGTACAATCCCTGATATCTACAAAAGTCCATTTCTTAACAGCGGTGATGTAGCTCAGTGATGGAGTGCATGCTTTGCATGTATGAGGCCCCAGGTTCAATCCATGGCAACTCTAAGAGTCCATTTCTAGGAGTGAGTGGAACAGCGAAGGAGAGAAACAGGCATAAAACTGGCATTTTAAGAAGCAGCAGGCATCAAGAAGCAGAGAAGCAGAGAACTCTGCTCATCGACTAAGATTAGGCACCTGTTCTTTCATGTCATTGCAATCACTGCTAGGATGGGTGGAAGATAAAAGGCAGGCCTAAACTGGGAATAGGAGCAACACCCTACCTAAGGTAATAGTATAAGGGGATTTACACCAGGAATGGGGGAACACAAGTAGTAGCAAACAAAAAAAGAAAACTAGGCACACCATATCAGGGGTAAGAGTACATAAGTATTTCCAAACAACACATGGATTATAGAAGCTGGAAATGCTAGGAGTGGTGCAGTGCAGTGCAGTGGCTGTGGTGCGGCAGTTTTCAAAGACATCTTCTGTAGGCAGCAGTGCTGCCCATATGTGCACACCTCTCTGGGTTGAGGGAGGAAGTCACTAGAGTCCAGGCCAAGTTGGCTAGGATTTGGGTAACCTCTTCCCCCTCCCAGGGTCCACTAACTCTGACACCATTACCCCAGAAGATGCCAGAAAGGAGGAATGGCTGGATTACAGTGAGCTCTGGAAGAGTGGATTGGTGGGTTCTCCAGAGCAGCAAAACCCCAAGGAGGGAGGAAGAAGACCCCAGAGGAAGGGGAAGCAACTTCTGGTGGGAGATTCAATTGTGAGGGGAAAAGATTTGGAAATAAGAAAGGGGGGAGGGAGGCTAGATGCCTATGCAATGTCATGGCCCAGAGGGATGGGAAGCAGATCCAGAGAATCGCCAGGTCAGCAGGATGGGAGGCAGTGCTGGATGTCATTGTCTAACTGGGGACTAATGACCCAACTAGGAACAGGGCTGGGATTGTGAAGCTGGAGTTTAAGGAGCTGGGGTTTGATCTTAGACAGGTAACATGCTCAGTGGCTTTCACTGAGGTACTGCCTGTCTATGATAGGGTGATGGGGGGGAGAGATGGATCATCACACCAAGACCTTCAACTCATGGTTGAAGGAATGGTGCAAAGAAGAGATGTTCAGCTACATTGGGGATAGAGGATCCACCTGGAGAGATAAGGGCCTTTATAGAGGTGATGGCCTGCATCCATGTGGGAGTGGAACCATAGTCCTCAGTGGACAGTTTAGATGTTACTTTGTTAAACATTTAAACTAGCTGAAGGGGGTGGCAGAAGAAATTAGGGAGGCAGTAACTTCCCCCCACAGGCTGGAGTAAAAGGAGGGAGAAGTAGAGGGGAATGGAATCCTCCAGGGTGAAAATTAATAATGGAAACAGGGCAGTAGAAATGAAGGGTATGGGAACAGAAGCATTAAAAAAAGAAGAGAGAAGGAGAGAGGGCAAAAAAGAAAGAAGGGGGTACCAAGCAAAATGGTAACAAAATATGGAAGCTCATGGTCCAGAATTACGAAAAATGATGCAGGTCTTGAGCCAAGCCCTTTTGGCTCCAAATTTTCAACATGGAGTTCTTGGGACCCCATCTCATGAACACATGCACTGTCATCCCATTATTCGATCCCAAAAGATCATTTCGCAGTCACTGTGCAAAATCACCTTTTGGGACCAATTAATGAAACAACAGTGCCACTGTTCATGAGGTGGGGTCCCAAAAAGCCCATGTTGCAAATTTGGTAAAAAAAATCCAAAAAATGACTGTGTTACAAGGGAGCATTGTGCGGTTTCCACACACACTCGTAACTTTGACAATTTTTAATATTTTCACTCCAGATTTTCAACATTGCCATTTTCACACCTCCTTATGAACAGTACAGCTGTCATTTTTCACATCCTGTCCAAAATGTGTTTTTGTACATCTGGAGCAGAATGGCACGCTCGATGTGGGAAATCATCGCTGGGGATAGACTTCCAAAATCACAGTGCAACTGTTCAAAAGTGGAGGTCCCAAAATGCCTATGTTGAAAATGTGAGTAACAAAATCCCCCAAATAATTGTGTTACGGGTGTGCGATGCACAGTTTCTACGCATGCTCGTGACTTCACCAATTTTTCCATATTTTCACTCCAGATTTTCAACATTGCTATTTTTTTACACCGCCTCATGAACAGTACAGCTGTCATTTTTTACATCCTGCCCGAAATGTGTTTTCACACCTTTGGCACCTAATGGCACAGTCGTTGTACAAAATCACCTTTTGGCTAACAAACTGATAGTGTCACTGTTCATGAGATGAGGTCACAAAAAGCTCATACTGAAAATTTGGAGAGAAAATACCAACAAACGCCTAGGGCGTTAGGGTTTCCAACCATAAAACTGCACCCTGCTGTAGAGACTGACAGGTGTCAGGGGTGTGACTTGGGATTGTCGACTGTAATGTTCATGCCATTCCACCCCCACCCACCCTGCAGGCAGTGACAGGCATCGAAGTTTGCCTTGGACTCTTTGGCCCCAAAGTTCAACCCATTCTCCTCTACTGCACCCATCTTAGCATATTTTCTTATGGAATGGGGTAAGCATAAGGCCCGAAGGCCCTAAGGCACACCGCAACACTTGTCGGTGTCTGCAGGGTAGGGTGAGGTGAAATGGCATGAGAGTTATGGCAAACAACCTAAAGGCACATCCAATGCCTGTCAGTCTCTCCAGGGTGGGGATAGGGGTGGCATCAGTTTAATACTTGACTGCTATTCCTATTATGCATCTCTCTAACTCCTGCACTAGTAATGCCAATGCCAGCAAGTCAACATTCGGCATTCACAAATGCTTATTTAAGGGTGAGTTAAGAGCAGGCTGCTTACACTTCTTAAATCTGCTGAAGTGTAGGACTGGGCAGTACAGTTCAAATTACTTAGGAAATTAGGGTCAGAATGTATTACTCAGGCCAGTGGAGAGTGCAGGGGCATGGGTCTTCCTGGATGGGAGGGGGGCCAGGGGTATGGGCAGGATAGTGGGTGCAATGGATGTGGGGCAGCGGTGTTCATGGAAACACTGTGGAGGAGAGGGTGTTGCCCGATATGTATTAGACGGGGCAAATGGAGGTGGAGGTCACCAATCTGAGGAAGGGAATGGTAAAGACATGGAAGGACATGGGTGAGTGGGGGAGGATGTGGGGGTACTGCTACAAAGGGCAGGGAGAGGAATGGGGCCAGCTGGAGCATGAAGTGGAGGGGCAGGAAAGGGGGGATCAGGGAGGAAGTGGTCCCATACAAGGTGGTGGGGGGGGAGTAATGACTGGCAAGTAGCAAAGAATAAAAAGAAGGGGATTCCTAGGGCTCTAGGATGGGATCATACCTCAGTAGCAGGAGGTAAGGAAGCACATGCTGGTGGGGGTATTACAGTGTCCAACAGGTACTTACCTCTGGTGGATAGAATGGAGGAGGGAGTTCTGAAAAGTTCAGGGGACAGCAAGTATGGGCGTGAGATTGGGAAAGGGCAGAGGGGAGGGAGGGAGGAAGTAGGGGCAGGAAGGTGGAAGGGGGTGGAAGGGAGAAGGATTGAAGCAAGGGATGAAAACACAGTGAGAGGAGAGGAAGGGGGAGATGAACAAGGAAGGGAGGCAGATGATCCTGGAGGAGCAAGAAGGCAATGAAGGGGAGCAAGGGGAAGGAATTGGGAAGCAGACAGCAGAGGTAAAGACTGGAGGACAGCAAGAGATACAGACATACAGGAAGGGAGAGGAAGATGGAGTTAGGGGACCAACTGACAAGGAGGACGGGGGAGGAGGATAGAAGGGGAGGATTGGAGAGAAAGGATAAAGGCACAGTGAGGGGAGCAGAGGGCGGGAGGAGGAGTATAGAAGAGAATCAGAAGATGCAGGGAGGCAAGGCAGGAGTGCAAGGTGAGGAGAAGGGGGAGAAGGAGATGGGGGTAGGCAGGAGGCAGAATAGGGGCTCAGGAAAGTGGGGAAGGCAAGGACCATAGAATTAAGGGACCAGAGGGGAGAATGGTAGAGAGGGGGCTGGAAAATTATGACAGGGAAAATGCTGGAGGAGTAACATGGGGGAACCAGTGGGATAAAGTAGGTGGCTCAGGGCAGGAACCAAGAGGGTGCAAGGGGGGACTAGGAGGAAGCTCAGAGCAGGAGGAAGTAGTTAAGAGGAGAAGGACCAGGATGGGGGGGTTGTCGGATAAACGACCAGATCCATTTGTAGTGGAGATAGAGAATTCCATGGTATTTGGGAACTCCATCATTAAGGGGATACATTGGATCAGGAGGGATCCTACATACAGGCAGAGGTCAGTCTTCTGTGAACTGGGGATGGAGGTGGGAAGGGCCATGCAGAAAATCAGGGAGAGGGCTCGGCTGGTGGGAAAACCTCACCTTATCATTCAGTTAGGAACAAATGACCTGGCAAGCAATGAGGTGGAGGAGGTCCAGAGGATGTTCAGGGTGCTGTCACAGGGATGCAGGGAAGAGGCTAAATCCTTGGCATTTTCATAGGTTTTGCCATGTGCCAGTACTGCTAGGCAGAAAAGAATCAGGGAATTCAATGAATGGCTCTGAGAATAGTGCAGACAGGAGGGGTCTGTATAGGAGGGAGGGGGGACACACGGGAGGATGGATAAGGGGCTGCATCTGAGTGAGAAGGGAGCAAGAGTACTGAGGGAAGGACTGCAAGAGGACATTGATGTGGTCTTGGGGGGTTTAAACTGGTAAAGGGGAGTACTTAGCTAGGATGAGGGAGGTCTCAGCAGGAGGGGAGAAAGGACTAGCTAGCAAGCACTTCTCCACAGATGGGGGCAGGGTATAGAACAGGCAGGGAAGAATGGAATGATAGAGAAAGGGGAGGTACATGGTGGAGGGGACTTTGTACGAATGCAAGAAGCCTGGGAAACAAGATGATGGATTTGGAGGCAATAATGGTGGGGGAGGGCCTGGATCTTGTAGCCATAATGGAGACCTGGTGGTCTGAGCATCAGTCATGGGAGGTGGGGGTCCAAGGGCACAGACTGTTCAGGAAGGATAGGGCAGGTAGAAAGGGGGGAGGAGTTGCACTGTATATCAGGGAGGATATTAAGGCAATGGAATAGCAGAAGGAGCATGGGGAAGCAGAAATATTGTGGGTCACTACTGAGAAGAGGGTGAGGGTAGGATTATGGCTGGGTGTGGTCTACAGACCTCCAATGCAGAATGAGGAAGTAGACATGCAGATACTGTGGGAGGTTCAGAAGATGGCACTTAAGGGGGAGTTTCTTTTGGTGGGTGACCTTAACCTCCCAGATATAGACTGGGATATCCCATCAGTTAGGTTAGCCAGGAGCAGGGAGGTCCTGGAGTCCCTCCAGGGAGCCTTCCTGCAGCAGCTGGTCAGGGAATCCACCAAGGGGTACAACATACTTGATATCATCCTCACTGTGAAAGTGTGCTGTTAAACCTCCAAATACCTGTCTAATTCTGTTTCACAAGTCTACTGCAGTAGCACTCTCTGAATATCTTTACTGTCCTTTCCTTTACTTTCCCCCTTTTTAATTCCCTTTTTCCAGGCAGGCCACCTGGATAAGAGGCCCTTTCTATCACTTTCATTTCATTAAAAAGACAGGTATGGAGTTTCAGTCCCCCGTGATAGGCTACAGTGTATAGACCTGGGGTTCAGCATATTTGGGCTAGTAGTTCCTCTTCATGTTTAAGCAATGCCCAGAAACAAATGTGAATGCCAAATATAGGAAATTTTCCTCACAGTACAAGCACTTAGTTTATTTAGGCAGAGAAAATAAAGATAGTAAAAGATTCAGAGTCTGCCTGCTGGTCACCCAATCCCTTAGTGTGTTGTTGTAAGGTTCCCTAGATATGCCTTGCAACACTATTTTGACCCCAAAACAGTTAACTTTTCCTTACTGTTTAACTTTATTATTTTAGTAGGGTGACATGGAAAGGCAAAATGCCAGCAGCACAAATGGTTTTAAACATAAGCAGATTTGAAATTAAAGGGACTGCTTTTGTTTGCTTGTGCTGCATGTGTTTAGTACTCCCAAAAGAAACTCTTAAACAAAAATATGCAGTATTTCAGATATTGTAAAATAAATGATGGTCTCTTTTCAGTTTTACTCCTTTTCATAGCAGTCTGGCTCCTGTTAATATTAGAGTAAAACTTACCACATAATGGATATTCAGACCTTTAGCCAGAGGTAATCCTTGCAGCCATTTGCACTTGTTGCTCTTGCTGTTTCCTAGGAGGCAGCCGGCCCATTCTCACTATAGTTATACTGTGGATAGGTTGAGGGAGGGCTAAACTTGGTAAAAGTACTGTTTTTAGTTAAACCTGTATTATATTTCATTTCAGGGATGTCAATGTTTTGTAATAAAGATATATTGAATGTCCCTTGGCTTGAATAAAAAAAATGTTTTATAAATGAAAATTTGTATTGAAGAGTATGAGGCGGAGTCTGGGTGATCACCTGATGATTCCCTAGGATAAAAGGAGACTCATTCTTGTGATACCTTCAGATTCGTTTGGGATCAGCCAGTACTGATCCATTTGGGAGTCTGCACTTACAGACTAAGATAACTGAATCCCAGGCGTGCCTTTTCGCTTTGCTGATATTGCCTGTGGAAACATTCATTTATTTTTGTACCTTTTATGTTTCTTTCTGTATTCCCGCAAAGTTAATAGTTTTATATTTTCTTTTTTTTGCTGTTACTTTAATAAAGCTTTAGGCTTGGCACTTTTTTTTAGCCTTGCCACATTACCTTTTTGTGTCAGTGTCCATCATTACACCCATACCCTATGACACTGGTGGCAGTGGTGGGATGTTTTGATGATACTGGTGCTTCCCAGTAACTGGACATTGAATGCAGGAGAAGAAAGAAGAGCAAGTCCTTGACAAGCCCAGTGGTGTTCTCACACGAACCATGGCTGCCAAGTATGGAGAGACCCCTTTGCCAGGGTTGGGGCCAGATGTCCGGCGAAAAGCAGCCAAAGAGGAGAAAGAGGAGGTGCTGAGAGAGGAAGGTGAGGATGGGACTACTACAGAACAAATTGCTGATGAACCTCCAGAGGACATACACAGCCTGTTGCGCTGGTTCTGTGTTAAACAACTTGCCATGGATAAACAAAGGAAATGGATCTTCAGAGAGCTGCGTCCAGGTGGAATGATACATTAAGGGCCATCAGAGACCTTGGGACACATAATCCTCCCCCTGTAGATGGACCTAAGGACATAAAACTGACCAAATTGGGTGCCACTGATGACATTGAAGCATACATGACTACATTTGAGCGAATAGCTCAGGCATGTGGGTGGCCTAGGACCCAATGGGTTATACACTTAGTACCATACCTATCCGGAAAGGCACAGCTGGCCTACAGCCATATGGACAACACCCAGGCTGAGAACTATGATGCTGTTAAGCAGGCAATCCTGCAAAGGTATGATATCAGCCCTGAAACATACCAGCAACATTTTGGACGTGCAGATTTCATAACCAGACACTCCCAGAGAAACATATACAAATTGAAGGACTTATGCCAGAAGTGGTTGCAACCAGGGGTAAAAGCGATAGAACAAATTTTGGAGATGGTAATAATGGAACAGTTCATTCAGATACTACCCTCAGATGTACAGGTGGGTGAGGAACACCGACCAGACACCTCAGAAAAAGCCATCACACTGGCCGAGGACTATCTATGGCCCATCCCAACCGACAACGAGGACAACCTGGTGCTGGTCTGACTCTGCCCACGTAAGACCTACTACTTCTTCTTCTTCTTCCCCATCTGGTACTGGTAGTGGGGACTCAAGACTGTTCCATTTAATAGACCATTTAACCCCAACATCATATGTAGGAGTGCCAAGGAAAGGGCATATAGAGCCCGATATTGCCCCAGAGGAAATCCACAGTTACCCAGTTGGCCCTAGCAAATTGGGGACAGTATGTCACACTAGTGAAAATTGGCAACAGGGAGGTTACTGGGTTGATAGATTCTGGCAGCAAACAAACGTTAGTGAGAACTGATTTGGTTCAGCCACAGAACACAAAAAGGGGGACAAAAGCAACAGTGATCTGCATTCATGGTGACATCCATCAGTATCCTATGACTGTTTTAACTTTACAGGTACAAGGGAAAGTGCATGATATGACTGTTGGTTTGGTTCCCCATCTGCCTGTTCCCATTATACTTGGACATGATTTTCCTGACTTTTCCAGCCTGATACAGGTGAATGAGAGTGTTTGTGCCTTGACAACCCGGGCCCAGACCATACAAGAACAGCAGTGGGCTCAGTTGTTCCCATTTGATGATGAGATCTATGGGGGCCGGAAAATCCTAAATCTCGACAAAGAAAGAAAAAGGACAAACATCAATGGACACAAAAACATATGTTGAAAAAGTGATATTAAAAATGTAGATGTTACAACTGTTGATGTTGCTTCTGCTGGCAACAAGGGTATATCTATATCTAAGGAAGAAAGGTTTGAAATAGAACAACAAAAGGATGAAACCTTACAGCCATTTTTTCAGATGGTAGGGGTTATAGGAAGAGACCATGAGCCCTCATGTATTTTAACAGATGGTTTACTGTATAGGAGATGCATACACCCGTTACGGGTGAACAAATTGACCAGCTGTTAGTGCCCACTAGATACAGACAACAATTACTATCACTGGCTCATGAACTTCCCCTAGCAGGACACTTGGGTAGGGACCGTACTTTACAAAGGCTGTTATTAAGGTTCTACTGGGCGGGTATTCATGCTCAAGTAGCAGAATACTCGCAGTTGCCCAGAGTGTCAGAAAGTGGCCGATGTTACAAAAAGATAAGGTCCCTCTCAACCACTGCCTTTAGTACTATTCCATTCAGCCGTATAGCAATGGATGTAGTGGGACCTTTACCTAAGAGCTCAAAGGAAACCGATTTATATTGGTAATCTGTGACTACTGCACCAAGTATCCTGAGGCTATCACTCCGCTGTAACTGCAGAAGAAGTAGCAGATGAATTACTTAAAGTATTCAGTGGTGGGGATACCAAGAAATCCTAACAGATAGGGGAGCAATTTTTGTTCACAGATGCTATACGACTATGCAACTTTAGGAGTGGAGGCTATCCACACCACCCCATACCATCCCAAACAGACAGTCTGGTTGGCGATTCAACCAGACCTTGAAAAAATGTTGAAGAAATATGTGGAAGATGAGGAAAAAAATGGGATATTTACCTTCCACTCCTATTGTTTTGCATATAGGGAGGTCCCACAGGCTTCTACAGGGTTTCCCCCTTTGAGTTACTTTATGGGAGGAACCCAGGGGACCCTAGATGTTGTCAAGGAGGAATGGGAAGACAAAAATGAACACACCAGTACCACCCTCGAATATTTAACGAACTTGCGGTTCCAAACTGGTCAGATACACACAGATGGCTCATCAGCACAATCTATGCAAACAGGCAGTGCAGAAGGAGTATTATGACCAGGGTGTGGGAACTAAGTCATTCCAAGAAGGGGATAAGGTACTGTTGTTGTTGCCCTCCTCCTCTGACAAGTTACTGATGAAATGGCAGGGCCCCTATACTATCTTAAGACAAACAGGCCCTGTTACATATGAACTTGAACTACCAGACAAGCGTCAGAAAAAGGGGATTTACCATGTAAACTTGTTAAAAGAATGGGTTGAAAGACCAACCCCAGGGTGTTTTATTTGCCCAGAGAGTGATACCAACGAAATGGAAGTAGCCTATAGGGGCTAGAGAATGATGGAGAAATGAGTGATCTTACAATTAATCCCATGCTGATGACAGAGCAGAGGAGAGATTAGATCACCTTCTTAGTAAAGTATTCCCAGTCATTCACCTCTAAACCTGGGTTGGTACATGGTTTTGAACACTGAATTGAAGTTAATTCCCCTAGCCCTATCCGACAAAAACCATACCGGTTACCTGAGAGGACCAGGGACGAAGTAATAAAAGAAGTAAGGAAGATGCATGAGTTGGGGGTAATTGAACCATCAAATAGTGATTGGGCATTTCCCATAGTTTTGGTAAGTAAAAAAGAAGGTGGTATACACCTCTGTCTGGATTTCAGACGTCTAAATGCTGTTTCCAAATTTGATGCGTACCCTATGCCAAGGATTGATGACATCATGGATAGACTTGGCAATGCAAAATACATTACCACCTTTGACCTGACAAGGGTTACTGTGAATCCTTTGGATCAGACTTCAAAGAAAAACAGCATTTACCACGCCTATTCGTTGTGCCATTTGTCACTATGCCCTGGACCTACATGGTGCACCAACCCGTTCCAGCGCCTAATGGACCGAACTTTACAGCGTCATGAGGTCCTATTGTGCTGCATATTTGGATGATGTGATAGTGTACAGCCCCACTTGGGCAGCCCATTTACAACAACTAGATGCTGTCCTCCATTCTCTTACAACAGCAGGTTAACTATAAATCCCATGAAATGTAGTATAGCTATGCAAGAGACTAGATATCTGGGGTTCCTAATAGGTAATGGGAAAGTTAAACCTGAAATAAGTAAAATTGATGCTGTGGCCCAATGTCCCAGACCATTAAATAAAAAACAAGTTCGATCTTTCTTGGGACTGGCAGGTTATTACAGGAGGTTTGTGCCTAATTTTGCCACCTTAGCTACACCCTTACTAACCTGACAAAAAGCGACACCCAATGCTGTTAAATGGACACCAGAGTGCGAAAAAGCCTTTTGCACCATTAAGGCACATCTTTGTGCAGCACCAGTACTCAGAAGCCCGACTTCATCTTTCCTTTTGCTGCAAACAGATGCTTGAACTCCGGCATAGGGCTGTTCTGTCTCAAATAGTAAATGGAGAAGAACATCCAGTGATATACCTGAGCCGTAAGCTGCATGAGAGAGACAAGATATTCAGCCATAGAAAAGGAATGTCTGGCTATCAAGTGGGCCATTGAAGCCCTCAAGTTTTACCTGTGGGGCTCAGAATTTGAGGTTTAACGACCACAACCCCTTTGTTGGCTTCATAATATGAAGGATAAAACCCAAGAATAATGCAGTGGTACTTGGCCTTACAGCCTTATAGGTTCACAGTACACCACCGACCTGGGGCAGCAAATAAGAATGCTGATTTTATGTCCGATATGGGGCAGAACAAAATACACATGCAGACCTCGGGAATTTGAAAGCAATAAGAAGAATTAGAATAACCTTTCATGTATGTATTATTTAATAAGGGTCCCGAGGTGGAGCTTTGGGAGTGGGTGGGCTAAGCTCCATCTCTCCCTTTCTAAGAGTGAGAGATCTGTTAATTTGCATAAGACTTAGTAGTTAGGAAACTAGGGGATAGAAGTAGGATAATGTACCCCTATAGTTTCCTCTTAAGTGGGAGGAAATGTGAAAGTGTGCTGTTAAACCTCCAAATACCTGTCTAATTCTGTTTCACAGTCTACTGCAGTAGCACTCTCTGAATATCTTTACTGTCCTTTCCTTTACTTTCCCCTTTTTAATTCCCTTTTCCAGGCAGGCCACCTGGATAAGAAGGCCCTTTCTATCACTTTCATTTCATTAAAAGACAGGTATGGAACTTCAGTCCCCAATGATAGGCTACAGTGTATAGACCTGGGGTTAAGCATATTTGGGCTAGTAGTTCCTCTTCATGTTTTAAGCAATGCCCAAGAAACAAATGTGAATGCCAAATATAGGAAATTCTCCTCACAGTACAAGCACTTAGTTTATTTAGGCAGAGAAAATAAAGATAGTAAAAGGTTCAGAGTCTGCCTGCTGGTCGCCCAATCCCTTGTGTGTGTTGTGAGGTTCCTAGATATGCCTTAGCAACACTATTTGACCCAAAACAGTTAACTTTTCCTTACTGTTTAACTTTATTATTTTGGTAAGGTGACATGGAAAGGCAAAATGCCAGCAGCACAAATGGTTTAAACATAAGCAGATTTGAAATTAAAGGGACTGCTTTTGTTTGCTTGTGCTACAATGTGTTTACTCCCAAAAGAAACTCTTAAACAAAATATGCAGTATTTCAGATATTGTAAAATAAATGATGGTCTCTTTTCAGTTTTACTCCTTTTCATAGCAGTCTGGCTCCTGTTAATATTAGATAGTAAAACTTACCACATAATGGATATTCAGGCCTTTAGCCAGAGGTAATCCTTGCAGCCATTTGCACTTGTTGCTCTTGCTGTTTCCCTAGGAGGCAGCCGGCCCATTTCTCACTATAGTTATACTGTGGATAGGTTGAGGGAGGGGCTAAACATATTGCAGCACAAGCAAACAAAAGCAGTCCCTTTAATTTCAAATCTGCTTATGTTTAAAACCATTTGTGCTGCTGGCATTTTGCCTTTCCATGTCACCTTACCAAAAATAATAAAGTTAAACAGTAAGGAAAAGTTAACTGTTTTGGGGTCAAAATAGTGTTGCTAAGGCATATCTAGGGAACCTTACAACAACACACTAAGGGATTGGGTGACCAGCAGGCAGACTCTGAATCCTTTTACTATCTTTATTTTTCTCTGCCTAAATAAACAAGTGCTTGTACTGTGAGGAGAATTCCCTATATTTGGCATTCACATTTGTTTCCTGGGCATTGCTTAAACATGAGAGGAACTACTAGCCCAAATATGTAACTCCAGGTCTATACACTGTAGCCTATCATTGGGGGACTGAAGCTCCATACCTGTCTTTTTTAATGAAATGAAAGTGATAGAAAGGGCCTCTTATCCAGGTGGCCTGCCTGGAAAAAGGGAATTAAAAAGGGGGAAAGTAAAGGAAAGGACAGTAAAGATATTCAGAGAGTGCTACTGCAGTAGACTTGTGAAACAGAATTAGACAGGTATTTGGAGGTTTAACAGCACACTTTCACACTCACCAGTGGGGATACTGTGGAGGGGTGGAGGTGGGGTTCAGTCTGAAAGCAAGTGACCACAATACTGTGGGCTTCAGGGTTAGGGCAGAAAGCAAAGTAAGTAAAACTCTCATGGTGGTCCTAGACTTTAGGCGGGCAGATTTTCCCAGAATGAGGGACATATTTCAGAAGGAAATGGATGGAAAAGAGACAATAGAAAGGGTCGAGGACTTATGGAATGAGATCAAAGGGGGTCTGCTAAAAGCCACAGAGAGCTGTATATGGAAAGCGAGGAAGAGCGAAAGAAGGAGGAGTCTACTCTGGTTCAACAAGGAACTGAGGAGGGTAATGGGGAGAATAAAAGGCTTTCAGAAAATATAAGAGGATGCAGGGGGAGGAGGACAGTGAAACTTACAGGGAAAACTGAGGGTGGTGGGGCAGAGGATTAGGAGGGCGAAAGCAGAAATGAAAGTGAAGATTGCTCAGCAGGCCAAAAGGAGTAATAAAACTTTTTTCAGATATATAGGGGAGAGGAGAAAGGAAAGACATATGATAGTAAGGGTAATGGGGGAGGGGGGAATACAGGTGGAAGGGGACTTCAAGAAGGCAGAGGTACTGAATAGATACTTTGTCTCGGTTTTCACAATAGAGTGAGATGGAAGGGGACTAGTGCTAGGGGGAAAGGGAAGGGAGGATGGGGGTGGATCCTAGTCCAATCAGTGAGGAAAGGGTCAGGGAGGAGTTAGGTAAATTGAGGGTAGACAAGGCTACGAGGCCAGAGGCCCTGCATCCTAGGGTGATCAGGGAACTAAGAGAGAAGCCGGCGGCCCCATTAGCAAGGTTATTTAACCTGTCCTTAAACACAGGGCAGGTGCCAGAAGACTTGAAAAGGGTGGATGTGGTGCCACTCCACAAAAGTGGCAGCAGGGGGGAGGCAGGCAATTATCACTCAGTGAGACTCACATCTGTGGTGGGCAAAGTGATGGAGGTGATCTTGAAGGAACAGGTGATCAGCTACTTTGAGGAGAGCGGGCTACAGGATGTACATCAGCATGGCTTTACGTGGGGGAGGCATGCCAGATGAACCTGATAGCGTTCTTCGATTGGGTGACAAGGGTGGTTGATCGGGGAGGGCAGTGGACGTAGCCTATCTGGACTTTGGTAAGGCCTTCTACATTGTGGCCCACAGAAGACTGGTAAATAAACTGAAGAGTTTGCTTGCGGGTCAGAAAATAAGGTGGGTGGAGAACCGGTTGAAGGGTAGAAGCCAGAGGGTGGTGTTAAATGGGGTGCACTCTGGGGAGGTATAGGTGATGAATGGAGTCCCACAAGGGTCAGTGTTGGGGCCCATCTTATTTAACATCTACATCAGCGACAGAGTGGAGGGGCTGCGGGGGAATGTCTGCCTCTTTGCAAATGATACGAAGCTTTGCAATAGAGTGGACATCTCAGAGGGGGTAAAGGCAATGAGGGAATATCTAAGGTTACTGGAGGAGTGGTCAGAAACATGGCAGCTGAGATTCACTTCCAAAAAATGTACAGTGATGCACCTGGGGAGGAATAATCCACAAGCAAACTATACATTGGGGGGAAGAAATGAAAGTCATGGAGCAGGAGAAGGATCTAGGAATCATAATCACAAACAACCTTAAGGTGGGGACCGATTGCAGCAAGGCATTGTGTAAAGTGAACAGAATGCTGGGATTGCATAGGTAGGGGGATAACTAATAGGAGGAGGGAGGTACTGATGTCACTCTATAAATCCATGGTGAGGCTCCACCTGGAGTATGGGGTTAATTTCTGGAGGCTTCACTACACAAGGATATTGGAAGCATTGAAAGGGTACAGAGAAGAGCCACCAATATGATGCATGGCTTGGGGGGGGGGGGGCATATAAGCAGAGGTCCAGGGTGTTGGATTTGTACCCGCTGGAGACAAAGAGGGAGAGGGAGGACATGATAGAGACATTCAAATACATAAAGGGGATTAATAAGGTGGGAAGGAGCTTGTTTGCAGGGAAGGTAAACGATAGAACTTGAGGACATGGATGGAGGGTGGAGGGGGCAGGTTCAAGGGTAATGTGAGGGGGCATTACTTCATGGAGAGAGTGGTGGCACCCTAGATCAGTCTGCCGGAGGAAGTGGAGGAGACCAGAATGGTAGATGGGTTCAAGAGAGTATGGGACAAGCACAAGTGGTGGGCTAGGGAGAGGCAGGTGGGTAACAGGGGATCTATGGGGGTGGGGGGGCAAGTAAAGAGGGGGGTAATAGGCAGACTGGATGGGCCAAGTAGGTCCTTTTCTGCTGGCACATACTGTATCTATGAATCTATGAATCTTCCTGTACTGTACTGAAATGGAGTGCCGGAACCCATGTTTCCTGGCTGCAACTGGGGGAAGGTTTTGACCAGTTAAACATGTCACTGTGTCTCTGGACTCCCGACTGTTAGGCGCCAAACTAAATCGTCCCCTTTGTCATGTAAATTTTAATCCTGTTGCTGGACTGCATGGCCTTCTGTCTCCAGCCAGTATTTAACTTCCTCTTGTCTCCTCTCTCCTCAGCTGAGACCCCAGCAGGGCTCCCAGCTCAAGACTCTGAGGGATACTCGGCCCCAGGGTGGACGGCACTTCCACAGCCGCCGCCCGAGACCACAAGCCGGGACGCTCTCCACTGAAAGGTACAGCAAAAGCCATTAGCCAACCAGAACGCGAGCGCCTTCTTCAGCCTTGCCCTGATTGGTCCCCTGCTTGATATTGCTTTGGCCTTGTTATAGCTTCTGAAAATGGGATGTAATTGTTGTTTTTGCCAGAAATGAATGTTTAGTTTATACTGTTAACCTGCTTCCAAATGCCTTATTGTGCCTGCTAATCCTAAAGCCTTGACGTGATCTCAGCTCCTTTTCGGCTGTGTCTCTAGACTCCTGACTGTTGGGCGCCAAACTAAATCAGCCCCTTTGTTGTGTAAATTTTAATCCTGTTGCTGGACTGCGTGGCCTTTTGTCTCCAGCCAGTATTTAACTTCCTCCTGTCTCCTCTCTCCTCAGCCGAGACCCCAGCAGGGCTCCCAGCTCAAGACTCCGAGGGAGACTCAGCCCCAGGGCGGACGGCGCTTCCACAGCCGCTGCCTGAGACCACAAGCATGGACGCTCTCCACTGAAAGGTATGGCAAAAGCCATTTTTTTCTGTCTGCCCACCCATCACCCACCCCACCACCTATTAAATCCGCATACGCCCCGCCCTTAGTCATTCCCATACCCCTTCAGTCTCTCTCTCTCTCTCAGGACAAACTTAGGTTCTGAAGAACCCTTCTGTGCTCCCGGTCAAGCTCACCTACACAAGATCAGATACTGCTTGTATTCTGACCTCTTAGATCTAAGGGATTCTAGTGTCGCCGGTCCTACTAAATAGCCGGTGGATCAGTTAAACTCTCAGGGCCTGTTGCACTCTGCCTCTGGGTGCCTTAATTACCGTGTCAACAGTCTAGATCACAAACTCCTGGCTCTGGTCCTCTGAATTAGCCTACCAAGAACTTCCAGGCGGTGCCTTGTTGCAGCACCTTTGGAGACCCCGCATCTTCTTTCTAACTCATCCCTGTTATAGTGGCATAGGCTATTAAACTAACTTAAGCCATGAAGCCAGCCAGCTCTATTGCACCTGTCAATCACCAAGCTCATTATGCGGGTGCCTCTTTGGTTCCACATTTTGCTTCCCCTCCTTCTTGTACCCTCTACAGTACCTAAGCTCACTCGACTTGCTTGCAGTAGGACCCATAGCCCCCCAGTGGGCTGCCGTGTACACCGTTTTTCCTCATACAATTATCTCTGTGTCCTCAGACTTCCTTACTTGCAGCCTCTCTCCAAAACTATGCACAGAGGTGGGACAGGTGCAAAGCTGCCACTGCAGGGTATATTCACCACTTTCGTAAGCAATCACCTCCCTTGTTGTCTCCCACCCAGAGTTTTAGTATCTGCGGTTCTAGCTCGGTTCAGATACAACCATGAGTCACCCCTCTCACGGCCTATTACCCGCATCAGACTTTCACAGCAAAAAAAACTTAAAATGTCTCTTGCTTTTATTAGGAAGCAACTTCTCCTCCTCCTTCTGCTATGCCCTGGAGATGTCAAGCTTAACCCTTGTCCAGTTCAAACTATCACTTCCCCCTCGGACCTTGCAAACCTGAAAGGCATGCAATTCTTGCATATGAATGCATGCAGCCTGCTAAAAAAGTTTACACTAATACAGGCTTGGGTCACTCACACCAAACCAGATGTATTAGTTATCTCTGAATCTTGGCTCAGGCCCACCATGCCTGATAGGGAAATTAGCATTCCTAATTACTCCCTATTCACAGCTGACAGGTCTACCGGGGGGGAGGAGTGGCCATATATGCAAAGGATAAATACATGGTAACATGTCTAGAAACGACATCCATTGCTAACCAACTTGAATGCTTGGTTCTGAAGCTGGAGATACCCTCATCCTCAGTGCTATGTGTTATAGGTTGCTATAGGCCATCCTCTGCTGGACCCCAAATCCTTACCCACCTAACTAATGTTATGGAACATGGCTCCTTTGAAACGGTTATCCTTGGGGACTTAAACTTTGATTGGCTGTCCCAAGCTGCGGCACCTCTCAAAAAGTTTTGTGACACCCATGGGCTAACACAACTTAACGGTGAGCCTTCTCGTCCCAACAAAAAATGCCCTGCTAATAGTACTCTGCTGGATGTCATCTTAGTAAGCAAACCGCACCTCTTCTCCCACGCAGGTGTATTTTCTCTGATGTTAGTGACCATAGCATTATTGCTAGCATAAGGTCAGCCCAGTGCCTACCGTCCATGTCGAGGTTCTCTATCAAGCGGTCCAGACTCAACTTTGATCTGTCCGCCTACCTTGATGATTTAAAATCTTCGATGCGCTGGCAGGACTTTTACTTAGCCAACTCGGTCCAACTTGCCTATGAGATCTTTTCTGAAATTATGACTGAGGCCCAAAACAAGCATGCCCCCCTTGTAAAACCAGGGTAAGGAGAAGAACCTGTCGCTGGTTCACACTTGAACTTAAAGCAGCTTTACTAAATAGGGACAAGCTTTGGAAGAAAGCACGGTCTGCGAAAGCCCTAACGGATTGGTGTAATTTTAGGAATGCCAGGAATGCCTGCATCAAAATGATTAGAGATGCTAAGGCATCCTTCTATCATTCAGAACTTGATTCTGCTTCTAGAAGCTACGCCAAATTGTGGAATTCCATCAAGGACATGTCTGGACATACCCCTGGAACCTCATTGCTTGCAAAAATCTTCTCTGGCAATGGCACCATCTGTGACAAACTGGAAAGTCTGGATGCTTTCAACAACCACCTCCCTACCGCAGGTCTTGCCTTGGATTACTCACCTGCATGTTCCCTATGATCTCAATGCAACGTGCATGACTCGGAACCTCTCCTAACCAGTTCAGTATTTTCCTTTCAGCATACTTTGCTGAGGGAGGTTGAAGATCTCCTACTAAAGTTGGACGAGAAGAAAAGTGCCGGCGCCAACTCTCTAGATCCCTTCTTCCTAAAGGTTTCCTTCCATGTCCTATCTGTACCAATTACCCACCTATTCAATCTTTCTCTATCCCATGGTATCCTCCTGCCTTTGTGGAAAATAGCACACGTTATACTTTTGTTCAAATCCGGGGACCCTTGCGACTTAAATAATTACAGACCAATTTTATTACTACCTATCTTGCCTAAACTATTGGAAAAAATAGTAAGTAAGCAACTGACAGCTTACGTTGAAACTATGAATCTTCTAAATCCTATGCAATCTGACTTCAGAGCACAGCACAGCACTATCACAGCCCTTGCTAAAGTGACCAGTGATTGGCAACGGGACCTGGAAAACAAGAAATTTGTCTGCGGAGTGTTCTTAGACTTAAGCAAGGCCTTCAACACTGTTGACCATGATCTGCTCCTCTCCTCTCTCAAGGCTATAGGACTGGATACTCTGTCCCTTCATTGGTTTTCTGATTATCCCTCTAACCGTTGGCAGCAAGTAAAATCCAATGGTGAACTTTCTCCTCTTAAGCTCTTGAAAAGAGGGGTCCCTCAAGGATCGATTCTGGGCCCACCATTGTTCGCAATTTACATGAACAACTTAGACAATAACATAACTAAGGCCAACATTCATCTATTAGCAGATGACACGGTCCTTTACCTAAGCTGCTCCTCTCCTGAAGCAGCCTACAAAGATCTACAATCAGAATTTAACATCCTTCAGAGCCAACTGCTTAACAAAAAATTGTTATTAAATGCAAAAAAAAACAAGACTATGCTGGTCTCACCTTTCCTCTCAGATGCAAACCCAGCCATGGCTGGTTCCATTCCTCAGATTACCACAGTCTTGGGAGAAAACCTGGAATACGGAATCAAATTCAAGTACCTGGGGGTGTGGCTCAATCACAAACTTTCTTTCACGGAGCATATCGAAGACCTCCTAAAGAAACTAAGACAGAGGCTTGGCCTCTTTTTTAGGATAAATAACTACCTTACCTGTAATGATATGAGGAGGCTGGTACAAACCACATTTCTCTCCTTGATCGACTATGCCGACTTTTCTCTATAGTCACTGCCCTGCCTCGCATCTTGCTAAACTTGATACTTTGTATCACAGGGCCCTGAGATTCATCACTGGACTACCTCTCACCACTCACCACTGTGCCCTTTACACAGCCATGGGATGGTCCTCCCTTCATTTCAGAAGATACAGAAATGCTATATTCTGGACCTTTAAATTATTATTAAGAAACTTCCCCGGTATATCTCCGCTTGTCTACCGCTATGCGAACCTGGTACCTATGCCCTGAGAAGCTATTCCCTCATCTACCTGAAGGTACCTAATCTAAAAACTCATCTCGGGAGATCAGCCATACGTTTTGCACTGCCCTCTTTGTGGAATACTGAACAAAAAACATTGAAGCTCAGCTCCCTGATCAGCCTATTCTCCTTTAAGACCTTATATGACCGTTCTGTGAAATAATTCTGCACTGTTTCCCCTCCCCCATCATTAAAAAACCTGCACCATGGCCACCTACGCCCACTTGGGCCCCACAATTCAGCCTAGCTCATGTGGCCATCCATGTTCTTTTCCTAGCTCACCTTTGCATTACATGCTCAATGCCATGGGCCTTGTCAGTGGCTCTCTTTCCTGGTATATCCCCCTTCCCCGTATCAGTGCTGTCCCAGCCACATTCCCTATCCCACCCTCTGCCATCCTGCCCCTATTTTTTTTCTTATTCCCTCCCCCATCTCCTTCCCTCCTGGGCCCACGAGAACAAGTAGGTCTCCTGTATATCTTTTGATTGTGTATGTGTCACCAGTTTGTCTATGTTATGCCTGTATTGACCATCTCCAAACGGAACCATGTCCATGTTGACTTGCACTCAAGCACTTTTTATTGTTAAAGTTGTATTGAACTTTTGTTCCTTCTTTGTTCATAACTGTGCATTATTACATTGTTTGGATTGTATCTGCTTTTTTGTCACTTTGTGAAACAGGTCCATCTTGTAAATGAGCTTGCTCAATGATGATCGCCTGTATAAATAAAGACTTTGATTGATTGATTGATTGATTGACTAGGCAGCAGGTCAATGACTGACAGTCTTTCAAAAATAAATAGCAACATTTAAGGTACTGTACAACTAAACTGAAAGTTAAACACTCCACACAGCAGCAAGTCAGCACGTGTAGCAAATGAAATCCTGCAAACGGCCAATGGCTCCAATTTATATCTCCTTATGTGACAAACAGCTTGGTAAATCCAAGAAGCAGGGAAGAATAACCCCCAGAGAGGTTACAATTATTTGTTCTTTCTCCAGGGTCAGTTGTGAGTCACATAGGGAGATATAAATTGCAGAGCCATTGTCCATTTGCAGGATCTCCTCCAACTGCTCATACATGTTTATTGTGCAGTGCACAGCATTCTGATATCAACACCTGGTTCTTCACATCTGCCTAGGATTGTGTCCTTATCTGTTATAATTGCTGCAAAGTCTGACTTGCTGCTGAGTGGAGTGTTTAACTTTGCTTTAGTTGCACAATGTCTTAAATGCTGCTAGTTTTTTTTCTGAAAGACTGTCAGTCATTGACCTGCTGCTTAATGAAGTGTTTGACATCTGCCCAATTAGCACAGTACCATAAATGCTGTTATTTTCTGTAAGACTGCTGCAACTTCCCTTGTGATTGGATTTTTCTTTTAACATTTAACTATATTTCTGGCCCAGGAAAAGCCCCAGTCATGGGCAGATCCCTCTCAGACAAACTTGGTAACATCATAGAACAAATATACAAATTCAAATACCTTGGACTGTACTTATACCCTCACCTGACCTACAATATCCATATTACCAATCTCATCAAGAAAATCCATTTGAGGCTAGGCCTCTTATGCAGAATCATAAAGTTCCTTATTCCCATTTCCAGACTATGCTTTGTCAGCTCCCTTCTCCTATCCCTCCTTGATTATAGCTGTATTGTCTATTCCCTCCCTAACACATCCCCCCTTTTCTCCAAACTCAAGACTACATACAATAACACTGCATGCTTCATGACTGGCCTCCCCTGGATGACCCATCACTGTACCCTCTATGCCTCATTCAACTGGCTCACCCTTGAAGGCAGGTTCCAACATAAAATGCCCTCTTTCCTATACAAAGTTCACCTTAACCTGGTGCCAATCAGCGTTAACTCTCTTTTTCCCTTATTGGTTCCCAAGCACAGTATAAGAGGGACTGCCTGTCATATCTTCAACACCAATTTTTACCACATCAAGCATGAGCAGAACTCCATCATGTACAAGGGCCCTAAGTTGTACAATAAACTACCTCCTGAACTTCAGGCCTGTAGTTCAATTGATTCATTCACCTCCTCCCTCAAGGACCACCTCCTCCAATTCACCACTTGTGCCTGCCCCGTTAGGCAACCCCCCTGAATGTCAACCAACCCTTGAGTTACCTTAGAGTTTATATGCATCTGTTTATTGGCTCTGTTGTTGTGTGCTCTGTATTTTTTTTCTAATCTAGATGATCCTGTCATAAATAATGTTCCCTATTGTAAATATCGTAAAATATTGCAAACATTATTTTACCTTTTTCTCTGTATTATCAATTTTCTGTACCACTGGACATTTGTGAAAATGGGCATTTTCACTCACATACTTTCCGGTATAAAAATAAAATTGAACTGAATTGAATAAGATATTTTTTCATATGCTACTTTTATAAGCTGAATTTGCACAGTACAATTGCTGTTTGAACCATATTCAAGTGTGAAGATTTGAACACTGTTTTCAAATGCCATATTTGAACTCTTACCATCAGCACATGTGATAAATTTATCTGGCTGTTCGACATGCTAATATGCATTTGCTGAATTTGCACAGAGACAGATATTACATTTTAGTTACTGACCTATAAGAATATATGAGCTAATTGCCTTATAAGTGCTGGAATGCACCGTGTTCAATGGTTTGTGGCATGATTTACTAGAAACCTTGAATTCACTGATAAAATTATTTTGAATTCATCAAAATAGTGTAGTTTGCTTTTTGTCATTTACTAGGAGTATAGCACAGCTTAAATACTGTGCCAGAACATGCTGGTTTGAATTATTCCCTTTTGCATATATCCATATGGTAGACCGATCTTTTGCACCTGGGTTCTTGATTTTTTGAGATGGATTAATACATGTTATTTTGGTGCTGGCCCCACCCTTGAAGATCCCTTATCCAGTTTTCCCAGCCTTATGTTCTAACTGAACCCCACTGGGCAGTGAGTGCACAGACAATTGTGTACTGGAGCTGTGACCACTAACTTGTTGCTTTCAAACCCCTTTAGGCCTCAAAGTGTCTCTGGTTTAAAACACACACAGTATGACTGGTCACATTCTATAGACATTGCTGATTGAGCTGGTAGTTTGGTTCTGATCCTTTTGTTCTGTTTTAAAATGAAAAACAGACTGCCCACTATACTGGTCCTGCACAAGAACATGTGTGTCTGCAGTCCTTGATCGAATTCATTATAAATCCAGGAAGTATTTTTATACTCTTAGGATAATCCAAGCTTGGAACAAACTACTAATAAATAGAGTTATAAGTAAAACAAAAAGTGAATTTAAAAAGAAGTTAGATATCTTTTTGACATCTGGTGACTTCCTGTCATATTAATTAAATTAATTGATGAGTTAGCATACGAGCACTTCTGGCCTGAATAAAGCCTTCTCGCTCCTTACTTCTCCTTAGTATGATCCTTAGTATAAATCCCTAAATAAATAGTTCTCTGTACTTGTGGTTTTAAAACTGCAACAATTTAAAAAAAATAACAAACAGCACTGTGCTATAAATGATTTATTTGCAAGTCCAGTGAAAAGTGTTTCTCCATACTTCAATTTTCGCTCCCCAATATTATTCCCCTTACCTGCTTTCCAGTTTCTTTATTTTCTCCCCACCCCCATTTCTTGTGTCCTGCTTTCACTCCATACATTTTCTTGCTTGTGCCTCATGTTGAAATGGAATGATGTTTTAACACTGATAATGCTTCTTATCTCTTAAAAGCATTCCCTCATAGATTGGCCATATGACTAGTCACAAGCATTCTTCATTATGTCTGGAACTACTGAACTACAGCACAGATTGAAAAAATGTTGTACATGACTTTACCACTATTTGATGAAATATGAGTGCTGTACTGTAACAACTGAAGGACTTTAAATTTACATTTATGAACTCTTATCCTCATTCAATGGATAGTTTCTCTCAGGAACTTTTTGATATTGTCTGCATTACAAGAGCGATTACTATTTATTTGATTCACTCATGCTAGTGTGCTTGTGAATTATTATGCTCAGATATCTCATGCATATCTAATTTATGGTGAGAAAATCTTAAGTCCCCTTCTTAAATTTTATACTGTGACTCGATATAAATTCCTTTGAATGTGTCTGTTTTGTTAATTATCACTGTCACTTTAAGAACCTACTATGTAAGCATGCACTACACAACAGACCAGCCTCTCTGAGGAAGTGCACATGTGCAAAACTGGTTAGGGCTAGTTAGTGAGCATCTCAGCCTATGTTGCACTTTTTATTGTGATTGTGTGTGATTGCACATTAACTATTGCACATAGCAACTTCAGTCCTGACTCTTGGTGCTGTTATTGTGGTGTCAGGGCCTGGAGATCCCTGTGCTTCTGCAGACAGACAGATTGTTCCAGTGGTACAGGGCTCTGAAGGCCCTGGTCATCTGCATCTGTAGTCTCAAGGGATCGCAGGGCCCATGGACAGCCCGTGGATTCTTGTTTTGGGGCCCTAGACATCTACATCAGTTGTGGCACACAGATAGACAAACTTTCCCCTTGGCACAGGGCCCAAAAGGCCCTGTGCATCTGCATCTGTAGTTGTTTTGCTATTTTCTTTTTTACCATGTTATTGGCATAGGACCTTGTGTACACAATGCCACATGGATGCTTCCTTTGGCACAGGGCCCAGACGGCCCAGTGCAGCTGCATCTTTTCACACAGATTCCAAAGGGACCTGCATGGATGAGGATATGATTCCACTATCACAAAAGGAAATTCATTGCAAAAAAAACATATTGATGCAGACTTTAGGACTGAAAGATGCAAAGGGGACAAAGTAAGGAAACTAAAAACATTAGGGTTTGGAGTCTTGGGATTCTTGGCAAATTGGTTGTGTGGTGTTCCTTTGGGTTTTCAATCTTAATGCCTACCTCCTCCCCTGAGCAAACTTATACATGATCTCTTGCTTCATTCAGGGTCTGGAGAAAGTTTTGACTGATTCTCTTGGCCACATGTGGTGAGCCATACTTCTCTACTTCCAAACACTATATGCCTATCAGGCACTGACTTTGACCTCTACCTTGTGCTCAAGCAGGAGGTTAGGGACTGGGGATTCTCACGGCATGAGAAGTTTCCTGATGGCAGCATGTGTGATTTCTGAGAGACAAAATGTTGATTTTTAATGAAGTGCAGTGGTTTTTCCTATACTTATTACATGTTTATTTTGCTTTCACCGATAGCCTACATGATACAGGTTTTTTTTCCCAAAACATTTATGCAAAATATGCCTTTGCCAAGGTAGTGCCTTTTGAAGGTTTTATGAAAAAAATATTAATTGGTTCCAGTGTTATAAGGATTTAAAGATTTTTTTCTGAGCAGCTCAGTAGGGTTTTAGGAAAACTCTCCAACACAAAAACTAAATTTATTTTTCACAGGCATTTACCTTTCACATTATTAGTGATTTATCTTTTGGACGACAAAAACAAATGTCTTGATGGCCACCATCTTCTTTTTTTTAAGTGAAAACATATAAAACACATAAAAATAGCATTTTTAAAAAGCAAACACAAGAAGCTAGCTAAACAGGACCAGTTTAGCCAAATTCTGGTGTCTGTTTTTTAAAAATATGACCAGAAATCCAATTTTCTGGGCACCCTAAACTCCTGGGTGTCCAGCTTAGCGAGGGGGCAAGTCATCTAATGCTGATGTGCATGCTTGGAGTCTTGGCTGATCACCCCTCCCTCCTTTCCTCACAACCCACGTTGCCAATTTATTTTTAATCAGATAGGGAGTGCTCAATTCTGCTGTCAATATCTCCCCTTCAACAAGTTTTTGTAATGGATAGCGAGTGCCCAATCCTGCCATTGTTCTTTATTTAGCTTTTTGTTTTTATAATTTCTGACACCGAGGTGCCAACTCCTGGTGCCAGCTAACAGCCCCATTCCATCAAGGTTTATGGTTAAACCTCTCCAATACCAAGTGATAACTGAATGCTGACCCCCAGTGTCGCAACAGTGTCCTCTGACACTGGAGTGCCCAATCCCCAGTGTCTGAGCCCTCAAATAAAGAAATCTCTACCATCTGTCCCATGGAGATCTTTTTTTTGGTTTTTTTTTTTTGCTGAAAAGAAGAAAACTGTCCCTAGCCAAACTGTGCCTGCCACACTCCTCAACCATCCTACCCTGACCCCAACACAGCCCCTACCACTGTAACCCCCTCAAGCACCCTCACTCACCTGAAATGGTCCCACAAGATAGAGCCACTCTCTGATCAAAAAGGCATCCTTCTGCTGGAAGCACAACTGTGATATAAAAACATAAGGTAAGTCTGATTACTGTATTTCAAATAATTTTGAAGTTTTATACATAACATTTTCATTTTTCAAAAATTTTACACTAAATTTTTAACATAGCCTTTTTGGCACCTCATGAACAAGGTAGGAGAAATTTTTCAAATTGTCCTGAAAGGTGATTTTTGCAGTTGCTCCATGAAATCACCCTTTGACTGTGATTTGAACATTTACTTACAAAATTACAGTATGCTGAACCTTTGTGAAAAAATATAGTAAAATTACTAAGTTATGAGTAAATAATTAAATATTTCAATGTTCATGCATAACTTTGCTAATTATTAATATTTTCCATCAAACTTGTAATATACCCGTTTGGTGAACACATCTCATGAATATGGCAGGTGGAATTTCTCAAATCTGGGACAAAAAGTGATTTTGCATTTGCTCTGTGAAATCATGTTTTGGGTGACATTTGAAAATTGTCACCTGCCTTGTTAGTGACATGAGGTCTCAAGAAGGCAATGTTCAAAATTTTGGGGCCAAAATATATAAAAAAAACAATAAACTTATTTTTCTATTTTGTAAATATAATTTTTTATTAAACTTTTCCAAGTCAACAATAACCATGTTTACTGATGAATAGCAGTACATATAATTCAACAAGCAATCACATTAGAGAAGCATAATTGTAGGAGTCCAGTGCACATACAGCATCATAATCTAAAGCTTCCACTCCCTTTGAGACAGCATGGGGGGGGCAATTAGCAATTATATGGATAAAAAGCATGAAACACTATCTCCACCTTGGACTACCTTAGTATAAGTTATGTGTGTGGGAGACAGGGGTGCCACAGAGACAGGAAAATGTATTCCCAAAAAATTAGCAGTTCAGAGAACTGACATTTTAGTTCTGGGTACGATGTAAGAAAGAACGGATCGAGTTCAGGTATACAAGTTAATCAGAGGTCAAAGTCTGGGTCTTTGGTCATTACATGCAGGATCCACCCATTTCATCTAGAGGAACACAGTTCAACTTTATCATTTAGTGTGTGTGTGTGTGCGTGTGTGTGTGTGTGTGTGTGTAATCCTTTTCATCCTATAAACTTGGTTAATGATAATTTTACAGCTCCCGAAGGTAGGAACTTGCGTAGTGAGGCAATCCCTAGTTATAGCCTTATTGTCCACTAGTAGCAAGATACCTAAGAGGTAATGTGAGTGAGAGTCAAGTCAATTCAATTCAATTCAACTTTATTTATATAGCGCCTTTCAAATCCATGGCGCTGTACAGAAACATATACAAAGTAATAAAAATTCCAAACATTTAAAAATGTCAGCCACGACTAACTAGAGTATGCTAAATTAAATAAATATGTTTTCAAGGCAACCTTAAAACTATCGACAGTTGGACATTCTCTAAACCAACAGTTCTCAAATTTTGTCATAGTGAGCCTCCCCTAAGCCATGGAAAAGATCTTGAGCCTCCCCAAAAATACTGAAATATTTTTGGGCCTCCCCATAGAAAAATAGCTCACTTTTCACAGCTACATCAGGAATAAATTGAAACCTCTTTGCATAGCTGGCTCTCAGGTTAATGAGCTTATTGTACCCCCCCCCCAAAAAAAAACAGGACAACCTACTTGCTCCAATATTTTGACTCTTAAACCATTGTTACCCCTTACTGCCATACCTTCATGGAGCAGACTGCTTTTTCTGTTTCCCCTCTAACTGGAATAATCGTCCTGCTGACATCTGCCTCTTCCTCTCACCCTGCTCTTAAGCTACTTCTCCAGGATCATTTGCTCCCTCCTGCTATTATTCCTAGCACCTGTATGGTTGGCCTTGTATTTGGGCAGTTCTGCTGCCAGTCTAATTGATCAATTGTTCCATGCATTGTTTATTGTTCTTCATTTGTTTGTACTTTTATTCATTTGTATTGCTTGAGTGTTTTGCAGTTACATTTTGAATTGTATTCTCTCACTACCCTTCCTTGGGTACACCTGATATAAGCCATGGCTCAGTGTACAGTACCTTCTCTGGTCACAGACTTCTTAATAAATACACAAATCCACCTACTATTATCCTCCTTCAGTTTGCCTTATCCCTTCACACAAAATCTATACAGTTCAATAGTGAAATATAATACTTCTTAAGACTTGCTTGAGCCTCCCCTAGAACAGCTTGGGGCCTCCCCAGGGAGGCTGGCCTCACCATTTGAGAACCCCTGCTCTAAACCAATGAAGTAGAGAATTCCACAGGGTTGGTGCTGAAAAAGCAAAATCACGAGAGCCTGATGTCTTTAATCGAACCCTGGGGATCTCCAGCAATCCCTCATTGGCGGAATGGAGAGGATGGAGGGGGTAGTAGGGAATCAGGAGATCTTTCAGGTAACCAGGTCCCTGATCATGTAGAGCTTTAAAGGTTAGTAAACCAACCTTAAAGGTGATCCACCACCAAACAGGCAGCCAGTGCAGTTCGCGGAGCACAGGCGTAATATGACTGGTTCTAGAAGTCCCAGTCAAAAGCCTAGCTGCTGCATTCTGCACCAGCTGGTGGCAGTGGATATCAACCCCTGGTATCCCTAGGTAGAGAGAATTACAGTAGTCCAGACGAGTAGTGACAAAGGCGTGGACCAATGTTGGAAGATCCCCCGGAGGAACCAGATGTTTCACCCAGGTGATATTCCTCAGATGGTAAAAAGAGGATTTGACAACAGCTGACACCTGGGATTTCAGGGTCAAACCATCATCAAAAATAATGCCCAGATTTCACACCTAATCAGAGGTAGAGAGCGGTATACCACCAAGTAACAAACCTGATGGTTGTCCAGCTCCCAAACCCACCCCCGGATGACCTGGATCCACAACCAATACCTCAGTCTTATCCGGATTGAGTCTCAGCCAGCTGGAACTCATCCAAAGTCTGATCTCCACAAGGCAGTTGTTAAGTACAGAGAGTACATCACCCTGACTGGGGAGAAGGGACAGATACAGCTGAGTATCATCTGCATAGCAGTGGAAACCCAGACTGTATAGCCTGTTAATTTCTCCCAATGGCAGCATATACACTGCAAACAACATGGGAGCTAAAATGGAGCCCTGTGGTACCCCACAAGACAGGGAGTGAGCGCCAGTGCAGTCATGTAAGCCTCTTGGTAAAACAAACAATAAAAGCAACTCTTTGGTTAGTATTATTGCTTTACCATACAGTTCCTCCAGCTCAGTCTGAAGTGACTGGAAGAAAGGGTGTAAAAGGTGACAAGTCCACATACTATGTATATGATGAGCAATAGTTTCCCCTCACTTTCTCCAGCAGGAGGAGTCCATGGCCGTATGATAGTGGGCTGTGATGGCAAGAGTTTGAAAGAATCTTAACTGATGTTTCCAAGCATAGTCCCTCCACTCATGGGAACTAGTTATTTTAGAAATGACCTGGTATGACCCATGCCACTGGTCTAGTTCCTCACACCATCTCTGTAGAACATATTCAGTTGAGTCACCAGTACAGTCAATCAGTGACTTATAAAGATATCAAGTGTTCGGTAACCCCTTTTCTAATAACAGTGATAAGGGAAATAATAATATTAGGGTGTGACTCTGGTTGGTGCACTCCTATTGGAAGATTGTGGAAATAATGTAGTAGTTATAAGTACCTATAAAAGTCACATTGCCTTAGTCTGAATTCATGCTGAACTTCTGCAAAAGATTTTAAAATTGCCCCAGTCATTAACTGTGTTAAATAATAGAGGGAATAATATTCCCACTATCGGAAGACTAAATCCATCTGGGATGGTTGGAAGTGTTCCAATAAGGCTATTGGGCATAACTCAAGAATGAGACTAAATGTAATGCTTTCCAAATAGCAACCCAGGCAGAGATTTGGTAGCAAAGCCATGGATTAGGCCCCATGTTCAGACCAGGTTGTGAATCTAAATAAAACATGGCCTGGATGAATTCTGGGGTATGGGAAAGTGCTACCTCTATCTCATCCACAATGTTCGGGGAGCACTGAGTTGTTAGAGTGCCATGAAGTGGAGATGGGATGCACAGTAGTAGAGGATGAGGTTAGGGAGAGCAAGAACTCCCCTTTCCTTCAGGAGGAATAGTGTCACTAATTTAATCTAAGGACATTGTCCTGCCCAAATGATTATTGCCTTGTTCCATTGTCTAAATGTTTGTAGCATTAATGGAAGGGGTACATTTTGGAACAGATAAAGTGCCCCAGAAGGATCACCATTATTATAACCTCAATTCGCCTGGTGAGATTAAGTGGTAACAGGTTCCATCTTGTGAGATCTTGTATAGTTTGGTTAAAGAATGGGGTATAGTTGTTATGCATGGCCTCTGTTGGTGTACTTGCCAAGTAAATCCCTAAGTATTTTAACTTCTCCTGGCTCCATAGAAAAGGGTACCCATTTTGGATCTCTTGAGTTGGTTGATAGTTGAAAGTAAGGACTTCTGTTTTGGTTGTGTTGACTTTATACCCAGAAACAGCACCCAAACTCTCTAATATTTGAAATACAGCTGGGAGGGAGACATTGGGTTTATCAAAATATAGGAGTACATCATCAGCATACAGGGCAACTCAGTGTTCCTCACCTTCCAAAGAGATCTCAGTTAAATAGGGTGACTCCCAAATACCTTGCACCAAGGGTTTAATATATATGGCAAATATAAGGGGGATATTTGGCATCTCTGTCGGGTTCCACTGTGTAGTGAAAAATGTTCAGAGTGATGGTCTGAGGTTTTAGCAGATGCTCTGGGGGATGCATAGAGGTTCTGAATAACTTTTATTAAAGGTTCTGGAAAGTTAATTTTCCCTAAAGTGGAACATAGGAACAGCCAAGAGACCCTGTCAAACATTTTGTCAGCATCAAGGCTTAGAAGGACGGAGGGCAGCTGATGAGTTTGCATTTTATAAATTAGATGTAGTGCTTGCCTAGTGTTATCTGTGGCCTTTCCCGCCTGAACAAATTTTCTGTATTTTTTATTTATTTATTTAACTTTTGTTAACCAGGTGAGTACAATGAGCCAAGACCCTTTTCCGTGCACAACCCAGGGCTGTAAAACAGCAGCCAGTATGTTATAACAATTAATACGAGTACAATTCTGACTTGTTACAGACAACAAGGATTCATAAGAAACATTTACAATTCAATTTGCAACTATATTATAAATAACGTTCACATTTCAGTTGACTGTGAAGATGTTTCTTTAAGTGAAATTTAAAAGCTTCATGTGCAAGCCTACCCTGTAAAAACCCAGGTAAACTGCTCCAATTTTTTGCTGCACTAACTGTGAATGCATGCTCACCCACACTTGTATTAGTGCTAGGGATGACAAAATTATTAATGCCACTAGATCATAATGACCTTTCCTCCTTTTTAATTTGATACAATGTAAAGAGAGAGGAATCAGGCTTCTGCCTTAAAACTTTATCTGTCAAGCAATTTAAGTTATATAAGCTACTACAGTTGGGTGGTAACCAGCCTGTTTATTGGCATAGAATACAATGATGTGTTTGAAGTGGTAGTTTTAGCGCAAATCTGCAGACCCCATGAAAAGTGATGGTCAATAAAAAACAGATCAGCTTTTGCAAGATTGGAGAAAAGAAATGAGTTGTAATTCATCATGAATAAAAGTACACTGCTGGCAACTGAAAATTTAGCTTGAGGAGTCAAGCAATTCTGAAGTTTGAACAAAACGCCCAATTTCTGATTAATCTGAGTACTAATTAATTTTATATGTTGAGAAAAAGTTAGATTTGGGTCCAATAAAATCCCCAAATATTTGAATTGCGTGACTTGTTCAAGCTGAACACCAGAAGTATCCAGTATTGTAAGCGGAATATATCTTGCAAGTCTGGGTTTTGAACCAAATAACATTTATTTATTTATTCTATTTATTTATTTATTTATGTTTTTGGTGACTGGGTAGTCAAGCTGATCCAAAGGACCATTTTCAGTTGTGACCTGGGCCATACAGTGGCAGACAATACAAGGTTGAAGCAATAGGCACAGGTTACATTACAGAAAGGAACAAAATACACTGAGTAACATGAAATCAACAGCAATGAAATATTACACATCAAATCTAACACACAAGTTTCATAACAAATAGAAGATTGCATGCCTGGGTCTCGAGTGCATGGTTGATCACACGTGGATAACACATACACTTGTTTTTTTTTTTTCTGTCCAATTCCATTTGGTCTAATCCTATCAGGTAAGGGAGAATCCCATTGAGCCAACGGACCAGAATCTTATTTATTGCCGGTAATAAGTACCGAGATAGGTCAATAGGAGGTACAAAGCTGAGGGTTTTTGTCTGGTTTTAGTATTACTGAAATAGCTGCTTGAGACCAGCTTGGGTGGTGGATCTCCAGAGTATACCTTGTTAAGGATCTGGAGAAGAGGGCTATGTATTTGCCCTCTGGTAACCTTATAAAATTCAGTAATGTAGCCATTAAGTCCTGGTGCCTTCATAGTTTTGGAGTGATTTACGGCCACTTCAAGTTCCACAGCCTGAAATGGGTGGACAAGACTCACTTTTTGTTTGTCAGTTAGTGTAGGTAAGCTAATGGTTGCCAGAAAGTTATTTACCTCTGCAGAGATAGCAGTGTATGCTGGGGTGTACAGGGTTAATAATATGTTCTGAAGGTACGAGTTATATTGTGAAGTTTAGTATGACAGATCCCCATAGAAGGATGTTTTATTGTGGGCATAGTCATTACTCGTCATTGTTTGCTCTGGGTCCCACCTCATAACACTGCTGTTGTAAAAACATATGTGCTATTTCCATGTGTTGAAAGCAATGGACATCCAGGTCAGTTTTTACTTCTTTAAGCTACTGGAGGGTTGAGTAGTCTCCCTATTGGTGTGCCATCTGCAGGAAATGCAGAGTGTCTTCCAACTGTCTTTTGGGTTTGAGTAGATGTATACTGCACTATACATCATTGCAAACTGGCTTTCATGGTCTTCCCAGATCATGGAGTATGAAATATCTGGGTTAGAGTTATCTCAGAGGATCTCCTCAATCTTATTATTGAGGAGCTTTTGTAATGGTTCTCCATGGAGGTAGTATGGGTTCAAGCACCAGCAAGTAAAGCAGATCTCTTGGCTTAAATTCCATTGGATTATTATAGGGGTAAGATCAGAGTGAAGGATGTCACCCAAAGTACAATCAACTAAGTATGTTAGATTCTTGGTCTGGGTATAACAGTGGTCAATGCGGGAGTAAGTACTATGTATACCTGATTGGAAGGTGTAGCCACAAGTATGGGGACGAGAAAAATGCCACATGTTAGTCCAGCCCACCTCCTGCACAAATATTTAAAAATCTTACGTGGGTGTAGGCTGTCTTTTGGGCCGGGGTTGGAGGGGTTCCAACTAGGTCTTGGGTCAATGTTGAAGTCTCCAGCCATCAAAAGCAGCCCATATGTGTTGGTTATTATTTTATTAAGGAGTTGTTTAATAATAGTGGAGTTCATGTTGGGGGAGAGATATATGTTTGCCAGGGTGACTTCTACATTATGAAGAAGGCCCTGTGCCACTATTAGATGGCCCTCTGAATTGGCACAGGAGCTAGAGAACTGAAATGAAGTGTAACAAGGAATGAGGATGGCAGCACCCCTCCTGCGACCTCCTCAGTATGAGGAAGAATAAAATGAGGAAAAATAAACCATTTGAAACCCAAATTTAGCCATGTGTCATTTTCTGACTGTGAGAAGCAGATCTCCTGTAGATAGATCAGATCTGACTGAGCCTTTTTAAGGTGTGCCAGTATTCTTGAGTGCTTGATAGGGTTTGCGAGTCCAATTACATTCAAGGAGTATAACTGAATATGTTGTAAAGCCATATTATTTTCTCTACAAACAGAAGTAACTGGTCTGTCATGAACCCCCATCCCCGACCCCCCACACACACACACCATTTACACTTACTGATTGCATTTTGTCTGGGTAAGTAGACACATACATAAACATAATAAACTCCTAATGGGGTTTGAGGGAAAATTGGGCTATTCCCCAAAAATGGGGAGAACTAGATACTTCCAGTACCAGTTGTCCAAAATGGGAACTGGATAGCATAGTATCAACTGTGCCAGTAGGTGCAGCCTCAAAAATCAGATCTTCAGATGAAGGGTACATCAGGGCTAGGAGAATGGGGTTGGAACATCATACCTTGTCTCCACCTGGGCAGTATATATGTATTAAGCCTGATGAAACTATAATTGCCAAAACTGGGAAGGGGGCTGATTGCTTATGCAAAGAGAGCAGATTCATATTTACTCAGCAGTTGGGTAGAGGGGTGAGTGCTCTCATTCTATGCCTGTAGAGTCTGATTAGGGAAAATACTTAGAGACATAAATAGTGGGTGTCTAGTGCCCTAATCAAATGGGCTACAGAAACCCACAAGCAGGTAGAATGGTTAGAATGATGATTGTCCCAAGGATATAGGTTAACATAGTGGGGTCTAGATGAGTCATTATAGGAATTGGAGAAGCTGATAATTTGTGTAAAGGGAGCAGAATTATAGATACTCACTAGTAGAGGGGGTGAGTGCAACAATTCTGCATCTGTAGAGTTTAATTAGAGTAGGCAGTGAGAAATCAGAGAAGTGGGTATCTGCCATACAAATAGGAACAAATGAGGGATCAAAATTTACTTCAGGGACACTGCCCAAGATCTGGGAACAATACCAGCATGCCACAAGTCCTGGAAACTCCAAAGCTCTAGGATCTCATAGTAAACATGGCAGCTGATTCATTGCCCGTGCCTCTCTCTTGACAACAGCCCAGCAGCTGACTCAGTCGGTATCCCATGCAATGAGCCATCACACAGCGTGATTCTCTTCACAAAGTAATACAATTCCTCCCAACCTGCATATCATAGGGGAATCAATGAAGCAAACAGTCACCCGGAAAGCAGGTCATACGATCAACCAGCAGCCACAATGATAATCATGCACTGAATACCTATAAAATGCAGTGAACATATAGCATGAAAACAACAGTACCAAGCTAGACTGAATCTGTTTGCTACAGTTGAAAAATGTGACCCTTAGCAGCTAAAGATATGTTTGACACAAAACATTGTTTTTTTGGATGATTCAGTCCTGCACAGCTGGTAATATGTTCTCATTCAGTGGAAAATGTGTTTTAGACTCTTCCTTCCGGCAACCCCCTGAATGGAAAAACAACAAAGTTATGAATGTACATTGAAAATTTGTCACGCTTGCTCACTACTTTGGTAATTATCAATATTTTGACTCCAAACCTTCAAGATCGCAATTTTCTCATGCCAACTCATAAATGTGACAGGTGTAATTTTTCAAATACTGGATGAGAAGTGTTTTGCACTTATGGTGCAAAATGATGTTTTGGCCACTATTCTAAAAATGCCACATGCCATGTCTATAAGCTGGAGTCATGAAAGTACTATCTTGAAAATTTGAGGTCAAATTAAAAAAAAAAAATTATTAAGAAACATTGGGCCCATTTTTCAAATGGGCTGCATCACCACAACAGACGTGCAGCAGGGGGATTTGCTGCAAGTGGCGACTTGCAGCAAACCATGTGGCAAGCGTGATTTTGAAAGTCACTTGCTGCAACCATACCACTGAAAGTCTGTTGCAGCAATACAACACAGTTATGCCATCTATCCCCTGGCATACATTTGCATCCATGGGGGTGCCATTTTATGGGGCTTGCACCACAGGTTTGGTGCAAACTGCAGTAAAAAGAGGGCACTGTTGCAATTTGCATCCCGGGTATGAAAACTGGACAAAAGTGTGCTCCATTATTAGGGCAGGCTCAGATGCTAATAGCACCTGATTATATGTAATACATCCAATTTGGCGAAACAAACCTTTTAAATATATTTTATGTGAGCCCTGCTTTCTGACGTCACTCACAGAAGCAGGAAGAGAATTGTAGTTCTGTGATGACAGGGAAAGGACTACAATTACAGAATCAAGTTCTACATCATTTTATTTTTTGTGTTTTTTTCACTGGGGCTGCACCTTGTTGATGTATCTGTGCCTTTCCCATGCATGAGTGGGCGACGCATAAGACTATAATAACAAAATATATTTTGCAACGAGTTGTGAGGCATCTGTGACCCTAACCTATAATTCTGGGTCTTCGTGACCATAAATACCGGCTCAGTAGCGAGCAGGGCGAGCTAGAGGCTACATTGTTTGCAGTGTGCTCCACTATTATTGGGGACTCAGATGCTAATAGCACCTGATTATATATAATGCATCCAATTTGGTGAAACAAACCTTTTAAATATATTTTCTGTGAGCCCTGCTTTCCGAAGTCACTCATGGAAGCAGAAAGAGAACTGTAGTTCTGTGGTGACAGGGAAAGGACTACAATTACAGAACCAAGTTCTACATCATTTTATTTTTTGTGTTTTTTTCACTGGGGCTGTACCTCGTTGATGTATCTGTGCCTTCCCATGTATGAGTGGGCGACGCACAAGACTATCTTAACAAAATATATTTTGTAACAAGTTGCGAGGCATCTGTGACCCTAACCTGTACTTCCGGGTCTTCGTTGCCATAAATACCGGCTCAGTAGTGAGCAGGATGAGTGCGCAGGATGCGTGGCAGGGCACACGATCGCACCATTACGCGGTTCGCATGTCTGCTGTGTCCGCTGGGGACCTCTGGAGCATCTGAGTTAAAAACTACCTTTGTGAATGTACTTAAGTTATTTGCACACCAATTCTGCTTACACTTTATATGTAATGGAAGGTCCTATTAAACAGTGTGGAATTTGTTCAATATTCTGTTATGGAGCACCTGATAGTAAATTTGTGTGAGATAACTGTTTGTTGATAGATGTTTTGCAAAAAGAAATAGCTAGCTTACTAGACAGACAGTCTATTTACACAGACATTGTGTATTTGGAAAACTTTATAGATGAGGTAGTTACCCAGTACACCTTAAACAGCCCTCAGTTACCCTCATTAAATGATGAGCCCAACTGTTCTCTTTCCGAAAACACTGTGGACTCCTCATCTCCCCTTATTGAGGATTGGGCTGTAGTTCAGAAAATAAAAAAACAAGTGTAGAGGTGGTCAAACCTATTGTTCTTATCAAGTTCCCTTATAAAATACATATCAGGCCTTATTAGACAGTGAGGATCATGATTCAGTTAATGAATCAAATACCTCTACTTCCTGTGAAAACCAAAAGTTTGTTAAAATTACAAAATCTAAAGTGCAAAAATCAACATGTGCTACTTCAAATAAGGGGCCCTTTTCATCACCTAACAATAATGTAGCCCTAGGTACTAATATTTACCATTCCCCTCAGCATATTATCCCAGACATTACACTACAACATTCCTCTGAGTACTCAAAACAGATATTTGTACTGGGGGATTTTTTAATTAAACACACAGACAGGATTGTCTGTGGTCAGGACAAGATAAATCGTACCTGTTCTAGTTTCAGAGGGGCTAAGGTATCTAACATTACCAACATTATACCTAACATTTTAAAAGACTCTGGACAAAATCCTTTGGTCATCATACATGTTGGAATAAATGATATTTTAAGTTTCAATTTTAAGTCTCTACAGCAGGACATCATTGCTTTAAACAATATGCTGGTTGAGAAAGGCTACACAGTGTGCTTTTCTGAAATTTTACCTGTCACGAGAGCTATACATTTTGTAACCACTAGGATCAAACAAATAAATGAATGGCTTCGCAAATGGTGTATGTCACAAGATATAGTTTGTATAACCCATTGGGAAAACTTTGTAGATAAATCGCCTCTGTATAGTTGGGATGGTCTACATCTTAGTTGATGGGGCAGTACCATGTTGGGGAAATCTTTTCTGAAGATAATAACAAACTATTTAAACTAAAGTCGAAGGGGGAGAAAGGGGTACTTCCCCTGTCTCTTAAAAACCCAGCAAGCCAGTCCCAACAAGGATTTAAATTTATGTCATTAAATGCTTGACCGTTGAATATTACAAAATTGGAAGAGCTAGAGGCAAATAGTAGACTACTAAATTTAGATATTATTGGGATAACAGAAACATGTTGGGACATAAACTCTGTTTGGAACTAGCAAATTTCAGGTTACAAACTCTATCATAAAAACAGAATTAATAAAAAAAGGTGGGGGGTGGGGCTTTATGTTAGAGAGGACATTACATCCCATGAATTACAGTCAATATCAAATACAGAGAGTATATGGGTTGCTATCCAGATTCAAGGCCACCCTCAAATTATAGTGGGAATTTGTTATAATCCTCCTTTATCCAATCTTTTTTACAAAGAGGCATTATTAAAGGATATTGAAACATTCTCAGACTATAAAGAGGTGGTAATTATGGAAGACTTTAATATGCCCCATATTAATTGGGCCACAAATTCTAGTAAAAATAAGCAGGATGTTGAATTTTTGAATATGCTAATTGAGAATGGTCTATCCCAACTAGTTACTTCTCCCATTAGAGGAGGGAATAACCTTGATCTCCTCATTTCCAACATAAGTCATTAACTCGCCAAGATTACAATATCAGACCCCTTAGGAAATAGTAAGCACCATTCCATTATGTTTGAATTAAAGGACAAACATCATAGAGTAATTAAAAAAAACTGTTTATAGGAATTATGACAGTGCCAACTTTGGAGCGATCATCAACAAACTAAATAATATTAAATGGTCACATCTTTTCTCCGGTCTCTCGGTAGATGAGGCCTGGATAAAACTAAACAACACAATTTTTGCACTAGAAAAGAGATATGTACCAGTGAAAAATAAATACAACAAAAAAGGCAGAATCCCAAATTGGTTAAACAAATCCATTATAACTAAGATCAAGAGAAAAAAAAAGTTATTCAAAAAATTAAAATTTGGTAAAAGATTAGACAATACTTACAGTAAATATAAAAAGACCCTAAAAAATTTAAAACATAAGATCAAAAAGGCTAAAATAAAATTTGAATTCAAATTAGCCCATACCAAAGATGGCTATAAAGAATTATTCTCATATCAAAACAATAAAAAGGGGAATTCAAGAAAGATAAGGCCTCTAACATTAAATAATAAAACAATTCACTTGGATACTGAAATAGCAAATCACTTTAACTCTTATTTTTACTCTGTCTTTTCCAATAAAGATCATTACATATCTACTAGAGATATGAATGCAAGTCAAAACTCCATAAGTAACCATAACATTAAGGTTGGAGATATTCTCCTTCTTCTTAAATCCTTAAAGAAGGTTGCCAGCCCAGAACCTGATCAAATCAGTCCTAGATTTCTTATAGCCACTGCAGAAGCAATTTCTATCCCTTTAACAATGCTATTTAATAAATCTTTACACTCAGCTGAAGTTCCAGCAGATTGGCTATCAGCAACAGTGACCCCAATACATAAAAAGGGTAGTAGACCCTTTGTTCAAAATTACCGGCCCATTAGTCTTACTTCTATTATCTGTAAAACTATGGAGAACATAATAAAAACATACTTAGTGAAAGAAATGGAAGAATTGAACATAACAGACATCACTTAACATGGTTTTAAAGTTGTCCATTCCTGTACAACTAATTTGTTGTCTTTCTACAACAATATTAGCATGGGTTTAGAAAAAAAAAAAAAACATTGATGTCATACTACTGGATTTCAGCAAAGCATTTGACAAAGTGCCACACAGTATTCTAATTAGAAAACTAGAATTATTGGGGTTTTCTGAAGGGTTAGTACATTGGATAATGCATGGCTGACAAATAGAACTCAAAGGGTCTCTATAAATGGCTGTGTTTCAAATCTGGCTATAGTTTCTAGTGGGGTACTTGGCCCTATACTGTTCAATATTTACATCAGTGACATTGGAATAAGTAACAAAAATTGACTATGTAAATTTGTAGATGATTCCAAACTTGGGGGTGTGGTGGATAATGATTATGATTATAATTCATTTAAACAAGATTTATTAAAAATTGAGAATTAGGCAATTAAAAATAAAATGGAATTTAACTCAGACAAATGTGTGGTTTTACAAGCATACATAGGCGGCTACAAACACCACAAAGATGGGGCCAAAACCAAATCCAAAAGGTACTCATGAACTGTCCAAATAGGTCTGCACCTCATAACCATCTGTTCTCTGATATAAATTCCACATTCGATGTGTCAGGATAAAAGCCTTTTATTTCTAAAATAGGCAAAATAGTCAGCAAACATGCAAGATGTGAACTCGATACACCTTGCCCTTCCCCACGGAAACCAAACATTTTCACGTCACAACTACGCTTTCTCAAGGCTGTGGCAATAGGGGATAGTACACCTTACATACCTTATTTAAAGGTGAGGTTTAAAGGTAACATTATACTCCCATAAATAAACTACATCCCATGTTTAAAAATTGCCATAAACAACAGGTTTTAAATGATTGTATCCAGTACTAAAATAACCATACCTAAGTATAAATATAGAATTCATTAAACATCTATAAACAAAAAACAAAACAAAAATTTAATTAAAAAAAATTTAATTAAAAAAAAATTTAATTAAAAAAAATGTGTGGTTTTGCATTATGGTAACCAGAATTCAAAACGCAGTTACTATATAAATAATACTTTGATTAAATCAACAAAGAAAGAAAGAGACCTAGGTATCCTGGTAAATTCTACACTAACTTTCTCAGACCATTGCTTAAAAATAGGCAATACCACAAACAACCTACTTAAGCAAATTCAGTGTTCCTTTGTTACTAAAAGTGAACAGTGATTGATACCTCTCTATAGGGCATGTATCTGCCCCTTGATCGACTATGGGGCTCCTTTTTGGAGCCCCCATCTGAAAGGTGACATAAAGTGGCTAGAGAAGATTCAGCAATGAACTACAAGGATGGTTCCAAGACTTTCGACAAGCTCTTATTTGGAAAGATTAAAAAAGACAGGATTGCATAATCTTCAAAATGGAAGAATAAGGAGAGAACAAATATTAATTTATAAATTAATTCAAAACACTGAACTTATGAACAAGTGTGGCCTTCCGTTTACAAATCGACGTATTGGGCCAAGAAGCCATAATAAACAACTTTTTTTCCCATATGCACAAACTAATTTTAGAAAGTACTTCTCAGTTAGGGCACCTAGACTCTGGAATCAATTACCCCAATCATTGATAGATTCAAATAGTGTTGATTGTTTTAAAATAGGACTTGATAACTGGTTTACTGGGATATCCTTGTCTTGAATGTGCCCACACAGTGTAGGGGAAAATCTAGATGGGTTCCGGCCTTCTTTTTTCCATTATAAACCTAGTAAACCTAGTAAGTTTCAGCAAACACCAGGCTGCAGTGGCAGTAAACATTGTGGGGATGCAGGGCTTGGTCACATTCTCTGTGTCCTCCTTTTGAAAATTGGGTCCATTGTGTGTAATGCAAGCCTTTACCCTAGTGTGCAGTACTTTGTGATCCTGTGCCAGTAAGCTGACTTAGAGGTAAGCTCAGTGAGTCAGTTGAATGCTCCAAGGTTGGGAGGGGAGGTGCTAACATGCAGCACCACCCTCAGTGTGGAAAGGGAAGGTGAAGGGTTGCTAGCATAGTCCCAAGTACCATATAGTGAAGAGAAATCTTCTCTTGGCATAGGGCTTTGCACTTTTGTACCCATAGCTACCAGAGGGCCTTGTGCTTCAGTTGAAAGATGAACTCTTTGCCCTGCATGTCTGTAGCTGTAGCCACATGGAAGCACAGAGTTCAGAGGGCCCTGCTCTTGTGCAGCCTGACAGACAACCCCACAAAGTTTGACATCCATTGCTACATGGAACTGTAGGGCTTGGAGGACCCTACACTTCTGCAAGCAGATGGATTCTTCCCTTCACTCAGGACCTAGAGGGTTCTGAACATCTGCATCTGTTCATGCTGGTCCCATAGGGACCTGCATGAATGAGAACACAATTCCACTCTCTCAAAACAAAAGGAAATTCTTTGCAAAAGTCTGCATTTATGCACCACTTAGGGTTCAACTTAATGCCACTAGAGTAGGGAAATGTGGCATATGGGTTTCCAGTCCTAACTCCCCACCCCTCTCAAGCATCAAAAGGACAAAACCACACAAGCAACCACAGACAGCCATCATCATATAAGACAAACAACATGCAACTGTTTTCAGATAACACAAATTTAGTTGCACTGATGTGCCACCTTTGTGGATGTGCAGTAGCACAGGCCCCACAGGGGCCTCTGCTTCTACATCCAAGCTTCTGCAGCCACACCTTGTGTGCATGTTGTACAGCATGCATGAGTACCTATGGCTGCAGAAGTGAAGGACCCCACTGCAGACAGCAGTATTGTTGCAATGTAGGTATCATGGTTTCAGCAGCAGATATAGAAAACTTTCAAGGGAGTAGCAGTTTTGTCTAGGGGATAGCACTTCACCACAAAAAAGTAAAATGTTACTTTATTAAGCTCAGATTAGGTTAAAACAACTACTTTTTGCTGTCCAAAGGGGGCAGAGGGTTCTACCTTGCTACATAGCTGGATCTGCTAGTACATCTTTTTCTCTATGCAACTGCAGCTAGATGTCAGTGTGTAAGTTTTACACCTGCTGCTGCAGAAGCGCAGGTCCCTGAGGGGTTCTGTGCTTCTGCATACAGAACTGTGTGTATGTCATACAGTATTGATGAGTACCTCTGGCTAGTGCTATGCAGAATTTTTTCAAATTCTGGTGGAACAAAATTTCGCATAATTTTCAAAATTCTGCTGAAATGCCACCAAATTTGGCCAGAAATTGAATGGTGGAATTCTGCAGCACAGAAATGCAGAATGATTTTTTCTGCAGCATTTCCACATACTTTTATTCTTCTGATCTCAATATTTTCAATGAAAATGGTTGTGGAATGATTTTCCATGGAAAAATGCTGTTCCATGGAATATTATTCTGCAGAACCTAGCAGGAAGAATTCCACAGAAGAACCAGTGAAATTCTGGTGGAAATTCAGCCATTGGAATTCTTCATTCCACACAGCACTACCTCTGGCCTGTGCTTCTACAGACAAAATAACCCTTGTAATTTGGGTATCATGGATTTATACCTGTGGCTGCAGGGGCCTGTACTTCTGCATAAAAACTGCAAAAAACTGAGGCAGAGACTAGGTCTCTTCTTCAGGTTAAACCGCCTACTAACTACAGAGGCCAAGAGACAGCTAGTTCAGTTTACATTCCTTTCCCTAATTGATTACGCTGACTTTATATACAGCCAATGTGCTACTTCATACCTCGGTAAATTGGACATACTTTATCACAGAGCCCTGCACTTCATCACTGGTCTCCCCTTCTCCACCCATCACTGCTTTTTATATGCAGCCATAGGTTGGACCTCCCTACACTACAGGCGAAATAAAAATCCAGCTCTCTGGACATACAGAGCTATCACTGGCAAACTTCTGCAGTACATTGTTGATTGCCTGACTCTCAATATGCCTGGTACCTATGCCCTAAGAATCTGTTCACTGATTCCTCTGCAAGTGCCCAAATCCCTAATGCATTTTGGGAGAGCTGCCATAGGATTCATTCTACTGTCACTCTGGAATGTGCTAAAGAAATCACTGAAACTGAGGACTCCTGTTAGTATTGCTGTGTTAAAGTCCTTATACTCAAAATACATTACAGAAGCCTGCAACTGCTTCTAACGATCCTAGCTCTGGAATGTGCTACAGAAATCACTGAAACTGAGGACTTGTGTTAGTCTCACTGTGTTTAACACCTTATACTCAAAATACATTACAGAAGCTCGCAACTGCTAATAAATGATCCGAGCTGACTTACACCCCCTGTTTTTCCCATCCTCCTTCCTTCTTGTATCAGTGCATAACTTGTCCCTGAGCCACCTACTTATCTACTGCCCTAAATCTCACCCTCCCTCACCCACCTATTCCTTGTATATCCACAGCATCTCATTCCTTCGCTCCTAGTATTATCCCAGTTCCAGAGACCCCCCCCCACTGGCTGCCCACTTCTTCTGACACATGCCTCCCCCTTGATATGCCTGGGTCTTTTTAAACTGACTATGTATGTCTCTTCACTTGTAGCATCCACTTCAACTAATCTCTTTGCTGGACTATAATACCTTTACCTTACAGGAATACTAAACCATGTATGTTGTTGTATTTGGTATAAATTTTTACTTACTTGCTACCCTATTGTTATGTATACCCTTATCCACTGTCTTTTACCTGAACCCAAATGTATTTTTACTTATCCTGTCTATTGCAGGCCTACCTGTACTGTTGTACTCTTGCATCTACTGTCTATTTGTCTGTATATAAATGCATTGTTACTTGACTTGTGTAATGCAGGTTCACCTTGTAAATGAGCTTGCTCAATGGTGTTCGCCTGGATAAATAAAGAATTTGATTGATTGATTGATAAAGAAGTAGTGTTGTGATTTTAGTACCTTAGATTTCTTTCTGCTGCCACAAGTGAGAGTGTATGCCTTGTGGTGTGTGTGTACCACAGACACAAATCCACAAAGGTAGCACATCAATGCTACTGCATTTGTGTCATTTCTGGAAGCAGTTGTATGTTGTTTGACTTACCTAATGAAACTGTCTGTGGTCACTTGTGTGGTCATGTCCTTTTGCCGCTTGGGGTTGGGGGGAGTTAGGGTTGGAAACCCTATCACCATGTTTCCCTCCTTTTGTGGTGTTAAGTTGAGCTTTAACTGGTACAATAACACAATTTATTGCTAAGTGTGCAACCCACAGAATCCAGCACTCACCACCAATATGAAAAACGCTGCTCTCAGAAATATTATATCAGACAAGTGTCAACATTTTATTTCAGGTCCCTGGTTAAAAAAAAAAACACCTTGATGCATTTTGGACAAAGTTTCATTTTTTGGTGCATTAATGAAGTTTTTTGCAAAAAAATATCCTTTCTTTTTGAGATAGTGGAATCAAATCCTCATTCATGTAGGTCCCTTTGATACCTGCATGAACAGAAGAAGATGCACAGGGCCCTTTGGGACCTGCTGTAAGGGAAGACTCTGTCTGCCTAAGGAAGTGAAGAGATGAATGTCAAGAATTTATGGGACTGTATGGTATGCTGTGGAAGTGCAAAGCCCTCTAGTCTCTACTCTTCCATATGGTCACAAATACAGATGCACAGGGCAAGGAGCCCATCTGTCAGCCAATGCAGAAGGCCCTTTGCCACCCAGAGGTGTAAATGTGCATGGTCTGATGCCAAGAGAAGGGTTATCTTCATGATATGATACATGGGCCCGAATGGGCAACCCTGCAGCTTTCATTCCCTTGCTGGGAGGTGTCACACAACAGTTCCATTCCCCACCCTCACCCCTGATAGCCAGGTCACTGAGCTCACCCCTGAACTCAGCTCAATGTCACAGGATCACAAAGCAAGAAAACTGATACAACACACAAAGTTTCTTAATTATTATATTTTTTTATATTGACCTCAGATTTTCAAGATAGTAATTTTATGACTCCCCTTATAACCATGACATGTGACATTTATAGTATATTGTCTGAAACCTGTCATTTCACACCACAAGTGCAAAAATACATCCATTCCAGTGTATAAAAAGATGACACCAGTCATGTTTATGAGGCAGTGTGGAAAAATGACATTGTTGAAAGTTTGGAGTCATAAATATTATACACTAGCAAAGTTATGGGTGAATGTTGAAATAATAATAATAATCTTTATTTATAGAGCACCTTTCACAATGCCAAGGCACTGAATATAGGAATAAATAGTACAATAAAAACAGAATACAATATAGCTAAAATCAATTTTAGGGCCTTCTTAAAGCCCTCCATGATTGTGCACTCCCAAAGCTAACAGGGTAGAGAATTCCACAGGGCTGGGGCCACATACATGAATGCATGGGCCCTGATGACTTTAAAGATACCCATGGATTCTCTAACAACCCCTCATCAGCCGAGCGGAGTGGTTGCCTGGGGCAGTAGGGGGGACAGGAGCTCTTTCAGGTAGTCTGAGCCCAGTCTGTCAAGGGATTTGTAGGTCAGAAGCCCGACACTTAAGGTGATCCACCACTGAATGGGCAGCCAGTGTAGTTCGCACAGCACCAGTATGGTGTGAAACACTCATGGGGTCCCCGTCAACAACCGGGCCACAGCTTTCTGCACTAGCTGCAAGTGGTGGATATTAACTCCCAGTAGTCCCAGGTACAGGGAGTTGCAGTAATCGAGGCATGAGGTAACAAAGGTGTGGATCAGTGTGGGAAGGTCGCCGGATGAAACTAGGTGCTTGACCCGGGTGATGTTCCTCAGATGGTAAAAGGAGGACTTGACGAATGCTGACACCTGAGACCACAGTGTCAGTCCATCATCAAGAATCACCCCCGGCTAAAATAATAATAACGAGGCATTGGACAGATGAGAAATCTCCTTTGGTGCTGGAATGGTATAGGGAGGTTATGATGGCATTACAACTAGAAAGGCACATTGCAACTATTCAAGATAGAGTCAATGCCTTTACCTCATTGTGGGGCAATTTGGAGGCTATTTTGACAACCTGGAAGCATAAATGATATGAACCTCCTCTTATTTTGCAGTTATGGGGTTATTAATGGTGTGTAGTTCTTGGGGTGGGGGTGGTGGGAGGGACTATATTGTTTCTGTGTATTTGCACCTAATGTTTCCGATGGTGGATTGTTCTCTGTATTTAACCTGGTGCTGGAAAACAATAAAGCTTTGTTAAATAAGAAAAAAAAAAAAGAATCACCTCCAGGTCCCACACCCATTCAAAGGCAAGAAGCTGGGAGCTTCCCAGGCAAAGCCCAGAAAGCTGACCTGCCAGCAACCCCTCTATCTGGTGACCCAGGTCCACAACCATCACCTCAGTCTTTCCCGAGTTCAACTTCAGCCAGCTGGAATTCATCCAATCCTGGATTTTGGCAAGGCAGTTGTTAACTACCGAACATGCACTATCCTGGTTGGGTGTGAAAGACAGGTAGAGCTGGGTATCATCAGCATAGCAGTGAAACCTAAGCCCATACCATCTTGCAATGTCTCTGAGGGGCAGCATGTACACTGCAAACAACATGGGGACAACACTGAGTCCTGAGGGACCCCACATGGCAGAGAGAATGGGTGGGAGGAAAAAAATCACCGACACCACCCTCTGTGTTCTGCCAGTGAGGAAGGACTTAAACCACCTGAGAACTGTACCAGACAGGTCACAGATGAACCTCAGGTGCTTGAGGAGCACTCCATGGTCCATGATGTCAAAAGCTGAGGAGAGATCAAGAAGTACCAAGATGGAGCAGCACTTCTGATCTTTCGCCATAAGGAGATCATTGAGCACCCAACCCAGAGTGGTTTCAGTGTCATGCCTCTTATGAAAACCAGATTGAAGTGATTTGTAGATGTTGTGGATGGTCAGATGGTTCTCCAGCTGTAGCGCCACAACCTTCTCAATCATCTTCCCCACAAAGGGAAGGTTAGAGATTGGTCTGTAGTTCACAAGGCAGCCTGTGTGCAGAGAAGCTTTCTTCAGGAGAGGTGTCACCACTGCCTCCTTCAGGAAACTAGGAAACTCACCAGACTCAAGGGAGCACCAGACTATCCTTGCAAGGACCGGGCCAATGATGTTGCAACAACCCATAATCTGGGAGGTTGGGCACAGATCCAAACTACAGCACATTGGGCGCATACCCGGGACAATCTGCACAACATCCCCAGACTCCAGCCAGTCAAAGGTACTCCAGGTAAAGCAAGGAGGAGTGACCGAACACTGATCACTAGCAACTGTGTGCCGGTTGGATCTCTGCTCTGATGCTGGCCACCTTATCTGCAAAGAACCGAGCGAGCTCATCACACTCAGACTGTGAAAAAGCTCTTCAGGACTGAAGGAAAGCTGGGTTGCACAGCCTATCCACAGTTCAAAAGAGCTGAGCCAGTCAGTTCTGAGCAGCAGCAATCTCCCCGGACAGGAATTCTGCCTTCTTACGGGTGATTGTTGATTGATAGACTTGATAATGTTCCATCAGTCTAAGATGGTAAGCCTCCAAGACAGATTTCTGCCATCAATATTCTAACCTTCATCCAAGTAACCGCAACTCCCTCAAGGTCCCATCAAACCAAGGGGACTGAGTGTGAAGGGAGAGGGGACAAACATGGACAGAAGCAATAGAGTCTCGGGCCATAGTAATAGCCTTGTTATAGGCCTGAATCAGGCTCTCTGGACTCCCACTTGCCTCTGGAATTACCGATAGGTCAAGTACCACCACTAGGCCATCAGGGCTCACATCCCATAAAGGGTGGTATCTGACCATCTCCACAGGGGCCGGCGTATGAAGGGGATGCAAAAACTGAACTTCACAGTGTAATGATCAGAGCATCTGACCGGTTCCACCCCAGATCGGAGGCTTCAATCCCCAGGAGGAAAACCAAGTCAAGGGAGTGACTGTGCTTATGAGCAGCAGAGGTAACAACGTGTGTGAGGCCCAGTGATGTCATCAACTAGAGGAAGTTTTGTCCAAAATACAAGAGTTCATAGTCAACCCAGGCATTAAAGTCACACAGAATACTGTAAAGTTAACTCATAACCTGAGAATGTTATCATATTTGTACAGCAAATTTTAAGCATAGCCTTCTTATTGCCCCATCTCATGAACCTGTTAGGTGAAAATGTTCAAATCCCTGCCTAGACTTCATTCCACACCACAGGTGTGAAAACACATCTCATCCATGAATTAAAAAATGGCACAAGTCACATTTATCAGGTGGAATAGAAAATGGCTATGTTGAAAGTTTGGAGTCAAAATATTGAATATTAGCTAAGTTAAGAGTGAACATTGAAATACTGTACTGCAATATTCAATCAATAACCTTTGCATTTTACCATATTTGTGCACCAAATTTTCAGCATAGCCTTATTATTATCCCACCTCACAATCTCACTAGGTGAACGTTTTCAAATCCCTACCTAAATATTATTCCACACCACAGGTGCAAAAACACATTTTGGCTAGGATTTGAAAAAAGACAGCTGTCACATTCATGAGGTGTTGTGAACAATGGCTATGTTGAAAATGTAGGGTCAAAATAATGAAAATTACCAAAGTTATGAACGAGTGTAGAAAAATTACAAAGTATACTGATAATTTTGTCGCTTTTAAATATTTTTGACTCCAAATTTTTAACATAGCCTTCTTATGACCCACCTTATGGGTGGTAAATTTGTTTAAATCTTGCCTGAAAGGTGATTTTGCAGTGTGACTGTGAAATCACCTTTCAGGCCAGACTTGCACAATTTCTCCACCATTGGTCATGAGGTGGGGTCCCAAAAAGGCCATGTTGACAATCTGGTGTAAAAACACTCAAAAATGACAAAGTTATGAATAAAAGTTCAAAGCTAATTTAAATACTTTAAACTACACTTACCTAAGTTTCTCATCGGTCAGCGGTTCCAGCAGCAAGATGCATCTTTGATTGGAGAGTGGATGTAAGCCATGGGACATGTTCAGGTGAGTGAGGGTATGTGGGGCGCATGGGGTGGTGGATTCTGAGTGGTTGGTTGTGGTAGGGTGGGTGGGTGGTGTGTGTGTGTGTGTGTGTGTGTGTGTGTGTGTGTGTGTGTGTATGTGTGAAGGGGACAGATCAACAGGGGGCCATTTTCTTTTTTTACAGGTTTAAAAATAATAATTGAGGGATGGTTTTCTTCATTTTGGTTCACATTCCAACACTAGGGATTGGGCACATCAGTGTTGGGCTTCATTTCATGGAACAGAAATGGGTGACCTGGAGGGAGGTGTCAAGAAGAGGTACTGGGGTGGGCACCCTGGTTCACTTACACTACATTTATATAAAAATACTATAAAGGCGGGTAGGGCAACCTGGGGGGAAGCGTACTGGGGTGGGTACCTGTCCACTTAATAAATATTTTAATTAGTTAGAAAGACAGATAGATAGATAGATAGATAGATAGATAGATAGATAGATAGATAGATAGACAGAGACAGACAGACAGACAGATTGACAGACAGAGAGATAGAAAGTAAGAGAGAGAGAGAGAGACAGACAGATATATGGATGACAGAGGGAATGGAGGATTGCTAGCTCACTGCTTCATCTGAAGCCAGCAGCACGACTCCAGCTTTGGTTTCAGCATTCAAGAAAGTTCCACTGTTCTCATACAAAGAATGTGGTTGAATGGCCCTTCTCGCTACGCTGGGCAGGGTGTATTTTGGAATGCCCATGAAAGGTATTTCTGGCATTTAAAAAACAAAAAACACCAGAATGTTGCTAAACAGGCCCCGTGTTGTTAGGTTTGGGGGTTTGTTTCTTTAAAATTACACATTTGTTATGTATTTTCCATGTTTTTTATTTTGGGGCAAGGGGGACAAGATGCTAACCAACACAACATGAAAACCTTTTTTGTGCTGTGAGAAGCAAGTGGTGAGAAAACAAAAACAATCTGCAACCCAGAATTTTTCGTGTCATATCAAAGCATTATCCCCAAACCCCTCCTGAACATACTCATTTGGAACCATTTAATATTTTGTCACAAAACCTTTCAAATGCACTAGCTTGGCACAGCACACTTCTACTCTGAATGTTTTGGGGAAAAAAAAATCCATTCTGTGTAGGCTGTACATGAGAGCAAAACCAAAAATTCATGTTAGGTATGGGAAAAAATTAGCCCTCTACAGGAAATTGACAGATGTGGATCTCCACCGCACAAGCTGCCATCAAAAAATGTCCACGTATTTAGACCTTGCCTACTAGACAACACATGCGAAATTTCAACTAATTTTGTCAAACACTGCCAAAGCTATTAAGGTGCAAAGTTAGGGGTCAAACATAGAACCTGCCTCTCAACCCTAACTATACTGGCACTACTACGCAAGTATAATATGTTTTATACTGAAGTGGTGGCATCACTATAGTTTGGGCTGTTCAATAGGTTCTACATTAAACCCCTAACTTTGCACCTTAATAGCTTTGGCAGAACTAGATGAACTTGCCTCAGATTTGGCATGCCTTGTTTAGCATTCAAGATCTTAATATGTGGAAAGTTTCATTATGGCAACTTGTGCAGTGTTTAAGATTCACATCTGTCATTTTCCTGAGGACAACAAATTTTTGTTATATACTTACCATGGGTTTTTCTTTGTATTCTCACCTACAGCATACATGGAACAAAATTTTGTTTCCAACACTGTCAGGGTAGATGTGGCCTGTGTCAAGGTAATGCCTTTTGAAGGTTTTGTGAAAAATATTAAAAAGTTCCAGAGTTCTAAGGATTTAAATGTTATTTTTTTTTTTTGTCTGAGCTGTTCTAAGCATGCTCAGCAGGGTTTTTCAGATAACCCTTTGACATATTAACAATTCTGTGTTGCAAGACTGTTTTTTTGTTTTTTTCACCACTTGCTTCACACAATACAAACAAGTGTATTTTGTGCCGTGATGGCCACCATCTTGTTTTTGTTTCCACAACCGAAAGCCATGGACAATACATAGAAATGTAGATGTACTTTATAAAAGCAAACACCAATACATTGCAAAGTGGATCCTGGTTAGCTAGATTCTGTGTTTGTTTAAAAAAAATGCCAGAGATTCTTTTTCTTGGCATCCCAGCATTCAGGGTGACAAGCCTAGAGAGAGGAGCCATCCACCCGAGTTCTCTTTATGAGAACAGCTGAATTCTCTTGATTCCTGCAGCTGCAGATGGAGGGCTGCTACCAGCTTGTGTGCCAGCAATGAGCTGACAATCATTCTCTCTTTCACTCACTCCCCCCCCCCCCTCTCTCTCTCTCTCTCTCTCTCTCTCGCTGTTTTTATTTTCAGTTTTAACCAATAATGCCTGAAAAACACCACTGGGCTTTTCTTTTTGCATTCAGTTAAATTTGAAAAGCTTGTTGTTATATTTAAGGAATAATACACAACAGGGTGTGGTATATCATGGGATATAGTCATGCCTTGGGTGGTTGGGCACGAGGCCACAGGCCGAGTGTGTCCAACACCTGGGAAGTGATGATATCCCATGATATACCACACCCTGGAGTGCATTATTGCTGTTATGAACTGGATCCCATATATGTATCAATAAAATATTTAAAAAAATGTTTCTAAAATGTTTCAATAATACATTTTCTAATGTGTGGGTGACCTTATTGTAATGCTTTGTTAGTGTAAGGAGGAACCAGGTTATGAATTAAATTACTTTTTTTTTTATTTATAGTTGCTTGTTCGGTGGGTGAGAATGTTTTGCATTCCATAGCATGAACGGTACTGGCAACCCATGGCACAAAACAATTGTTTTATCTTCTATTTTCCCAACATAGAAATCAATTTCTAAGTTCACACTGATCTCAAAAAACTAGTTTATTGTTTGAAGTGAGTGCTATTTTAGGTGGAAGCTGCTTTTGAAAACGAAAGCGTGATTCTGAGCATGTGCATCAGAGTCCACCACAGATGCTGATACGCATGCTCGGAGTCACTTGTTTAGTTTTTGAAAGGCAGTTTCCAGCTAAAGAGCCTTATTTCAAGCAATAAACTATCTTTTGACAGCAATGTGAACTCAAAAACATATTTTATGTCCAGATTATAGCCATTAAAAAACAGTAAATTCATGGCATGCAAGAGCCCACCATCGAAGATGAACAGGAGCAGCTGACCATGGAGGAACATTTGGGTAAAAGAGAATGTATATAAAACAGGTCAATGAGCATGTGCCTCAGAACTACGGGGGAAAAAAGAGACAGACTGACTCACATTGTGAATTTCTGATACAAGAAATGGCTTGCCTATTGCTGCCACTCACACGCAGCTACTTTCCAAACTGCAAGTGGGAGTGTATGAGGAGCTGCTGCTGCTGATCACAACTTCAACGAGGCTGCCCATTGCCATGGGATTGATTTTTTTTTGTTGGTGAGAAGGCTGGTGGACGGAAATTTTTTGAAGCTGTGAGTATGTAGCTAGATATCATCACGGCTTCAAAGACCTCTTGGCCAGTTAGCTTCCTTCATTCTTTCAATCCAGTTCATAATTTTAATTGTTTTCCCACTCCAACACTCAACAGATGTTGTCATATTTCACAATAGCCCTGGTACCACCTCATAGCACCAAGTATACATTCAGGGATATACTCAGAATTGGTATCAACCATGCAGTGATCAGTTGTTCTTAATGTACATTATTAAAGTGGTATCTCTCTGATAAAATTCAGTTAGCTGCTTATCTGCCATGTAGCCACCCAAACACCCCACTTCACTGTTGTCCCAGTGCTCCCTTACAATACCTTGTTTTCATAGATAAGCTGGCAATTGGTAATTGGAATCAGGGTGTTTCTTTACTAGCATTTAGTAAATTTCTTACCTGCCATGCAGCCACAAGAATCTCCCACATCACACCTCACAGTAGCCCCAGTAACCCAGGTATACACCGACATGCTAGTATTTGGTATCAGGGAAACACAGCAGTGCTGCAATCAGCTATATATCAGCTGTTCTTAAGGCACAAATATTTGAACATGTTTACACTGCCTTTCAGTAAGCTGCTAACCTACCTTGAAGTCTTGCTGCAGGTCCCTCAACTCTCCTTGTCCAGCTTAACCTCCATTCATAATGCCATGCTTGCCAGCATTAGTGAGCGTGAGTGGATGAAATGTACAAATACCTTCCCAGGTAAATGCTGGTACTGGTTCATTCAAGTAATTGCCAAATGCTGCAACTGTGAGATTCCCCAAACAGCTAAATGCTTTAATTTATGCCTCTATCCTTGCTGATGTGAGCCAGTATAGGCGAGTGATTATGAGCAAGTGACCATAAAAAGAGACACATAAGAGAGAGAGAGAGAGAGATAGTGCTGAGCAATTTCACTAGCAAATTTTAAACAAAATCATTTTTTTTTCTTCTCAACCCCATCCTACCTTTCTTTCCAACACCCTTGATCCTGCCTGCTTCATTAGTTCTTATATGATCTTCACCTTCCCACATATTTCTGTTAGGCCCTGGACACACTGACGAACTTAAAATGGTTTAAGTGCCTTAAAACAGTTTAAATCCCCCTAGCACTGTTTGCAGACAGACTACAAGCCCCTTAAAATGTTTTACCAGAAGTGTTTTTAAACCCAGCTAGATACCTAGTCTTAAAACCATTTTTAAAAACGTTTTAGAGCTAGCATGGTTTTACTTACAGGTCTGTCCAGGAGTAAAAGTGTTTTAAGCTGTAATGGTTTAACTAAAACAGTTCTAGCTGCAGTGTGTCCAGGCAAGCACAGTTCTGTGTGTTGGACTTGACACAAAATAGTTACAAGGAGAACAGGTTTAACACTAGTAGTGTGGCCACACTAAACCATTTTCAAAAATGGTTACTGAGGTAGTGTGGCTGCACTGAAATGGTTTAGCTAAACTGGTTTTACAAATGGTTTTCAAAAACAGTTCTGTAGTGTGTCCAGGGCCTTAGAGTCTACTTCCCCTGAATACTGACACTGTAGGTATAAAAGAGCTACTCTCATTATCTTGCTCTTCCTGTCTTTTACTGGCCCCTAACATTTTGGAACTGTAAGTTAAACATATTAGAATTGTAAGTTCTAAATGACCACCCCCAAATCCATGTCTCTTTATGCACCACCCTAACATGCCAACATTGTCTGTTTTTAAATGCCTCCCCCAGTCTTGCTATAACCACCCCAAACATGTATCCACTGTTGTTTCTTTGGAAAGGGCTCATATCCCTGTTACTGCTGTTGCACATCACTGCCCCAGTTAAGTTATGCAGAGACTGTCATAATTGTTGGATGCCCCAAACCACCAAAAATAACTTTGTTTAATGCACTGCTAGGTATGATCATGCATGCTATGTTTTTCCACAATTCCACTTGCTACCCGTAATGCTGTGTGTCTTATAATGTGAAGTAGTGATTGCATCAGTAAATTATTTGGACAAACAAGGGCAGCTTAACTGCTGTGCTCAGGAGAAAAGAGTGCAGAAAATACAGGCACAGTGTCATTATGTCACGGACAAAACTGCGTACGTATACCTGTGCATAGAAAACAGTGTGCAGCAACAGGGTGGCGGCACATAATGCCACCGCAACAGAAATGGTGCGCACCTAAACAGTCTCTTTGTTTTTGCAGGGGGCTTTGCCCCCTCCACACTGACCAAAATTATTATAATCAACTCCGAGGGAGCGTGGACACAGGCAAGAAGAATATCCTGATCACTCTTGTCCTCAGTGCACGAACAAAAGGAAAGTAAAAAGGTTCCCAAGCAGGGTATCAATCCCTGGCCCTCTCCACCTTTCCACTGTTGGGTTGGATGCTCTCACCACTCCACCACAGGAGTGTCTCAACTGAGCACCTGATCGGCAATGGTTACATCCTCTTCCCCTTTCTGTGCAGAGCATCAGGGGTAGTGATACTTGTGTATTGCTCACATATCCCTGTCACTCTGAAGCACTACATGCTATAGACTGCACAGTTCTTCATGCATGGTTTAGTCCATGACATAATGACCTGGTACTGAAAATACACATTTCCCTTCACTCTCCTATAAACTGAGCATCCAGTGGTAGGGGGCAGCAGTACTCCAGTAAGTGACGGACTGGCATGCAGACAAGTTCAAGTCATCATAATGTTTAGTAAGTCAAACATAGTTTAAAAAATGTACAAACTGCATAAAAATGGAGCAATTGGCTAACCAGCTCTGGTTTGCTGTTTGCTCTCTTGCACACCTTCACCAGATAACCAATCTGGGGTATTTAATGAACATCACTTCTGCTTCCAGGTAGATGAGTTGTACACTGGTTCATAGTCCAACAGTTTTACAATTTGACAATGAATGATCAAGCTGGCAGTGGCAAACACAGACTCTTCATTTTTATGGAGCCGCACACAACGATTTATATTCTGTTTTGCTGACTAGAGACTAACCAATAAAACTAGGTATTGCTAGGACCATCAGTTACTGTCTTTCATGTGTGTGTGTGATTCTGCAGACTGCAACAAGTGCAGAGAGATTTAAACTGTCCCAGTTTCGAAAGTCTCTCTCCCCCCTGGCAAACCTGCAATTAAACAGCTACCTGCATCCTGCACCTAGGACGACACTCATTAGAAAGAACCACTACTTGAAATCAGTTTCTACAGTCTAACTGAATGTTTCTGCCTAAGTAAATTAAACTGATATTCCTTGTGATTGGGGAAAGCAACTACAGATAACATACTACTGAGTTTATTGTTTATTGCAGATGTTATGCTGTGGAAGTTGTTCTTTCTTATCTCCAGGAAGATAAGCTCAATTGACAGGATCACACAAATTTAGTTGGACCCTGGCAGTGGAACTCTTTTCATGTTCACCCTTACACTTGTACAATACATACATATTTATAAGATAGTGGATTTTTGGAGGTGAGTCACTGTCAGTCCAATACAAGGCAGTCTGCAAGAGGCTTAACAGTGTCAGACTGATCATCAGCTCGACTGATCATGACACTCTTCTAATCTTGCTGTGTAGAAACTTTATGTAGTTCAAAGAAAATAGCTGCCGGAATCATAGGGCATCTCTTTCCTTTGATCTGCATAACATTTCCAGCAAGCAGACCTGATCAGGATCACGCTCAGCCTGCTGTGGTGTTCCCCCAAACATAAAAACAATCCCTCCCTCCCCTTCCTTCTTAGTTTTCTGACACTGTGGTGCTCAATTCCCAGAGTCAGCTAATAACCCCTCCCTGCCTATCACTGTTGCTGCCAAACATAACCCTAACACTTGGATGCCCAGTCCCCTGTGTCGGTACCTGAAATAAAGAAAGCCATCCTTCATATTTTTTATTGTTATTTTTATATACCCTGTAACAAAAAAAAAGTCTGTTGACGTCTGTTGCTGCTGCTGCCCACCACCGCTGTTACCCTCCTCTCACTTGACCCTTCCATTCAGCACTCAGCACACCACACTCCCCCATTTCTTATTTATTTATTTTTAGTTGATCAGGTAAGTGCACTAGACAAATCCTGCCTATTTTCAGGCACGACCCGGGGGAGGGGGATACAGATGAATGCCAACTGACCTTGAACCAGATTAAGCTGTTGGTGGTATTTTTAGTGAATGAGGGAAATTTGGCCGTGACGCTGTGGAAATTCCCCTACTCTTTTTCGATAAGTGCCATGGGATCTTTAATATCCACCTGAACTACCACCAATCCAGGCAGATGGGACCTCGGTTTAACGTCTCATCCGAATGACGGCACCTCAGAAGTGCAGCACCCCTCACATGCTGCACTACAGTGTCAGTACTGGGATATTAACCCAAGTGCCAGATGTGGGAACTGAACCCACAGCCCTCTGATCTCCTGGCATCAGAGGCAAGTGTGCTACCTACTGAGCCACTGACACTACTGGGGGTCCAATACAGTAATCATCTCTGGACTGAAGACACAACTTCACTCTTCAATGCCAGACTGGGAACTGAGGAAATCAGGGGCCCAGTTCTCAAAACACCCTTAGATTGATACATGCTGCAGCAAAAGGCAGCTTAAGTCAATGCCCAGTGTGCCAGGGACCCTGAGCCCTATTCTCTATTGGGCAGGGTCCTGGTTGAAAAGTTGCTTGTGGCAACCCTGGCCATGTGCCAAAGAGGCAGCACATCTGGATGGTTTGCCACAAGCTGTGGGGTGGCTGTGTGCCACTACAATATGTCCCTGGTGGATAGCAGCACCCCTCCTCGATCCCCAATGTTGCCCTTAATGTTATATAATAAATAACCCCTTCCCTGTTGGTGTAGTTGACCCCCCCTCCCTGATCCCATTGTCATCCATATAGTTAAGGAATAGATAACTCCTTTGAATCAGGGTGGTCTAGTGGACCCTCCTCCCCAAACTCCGATGTTGCCCGTAAAGTTAAAAATGAAATAGCCTCTTCCCTGTTGGTCTAGTGGAATCCCACCCCCCCACCTCGGCAGGCAGTGTCCCACCACCCTGCTCCCCTCATCCCAAAACTGAGCTGGTGACTGGCACAGCTCACTGTTCACCACCATGGCCAGTTTCTGACTGTGCTCACAGTGAACATTGTACTGTATTCAGTACATGCTCATTGATTGACAGTGAGATGTCAATCAATGAGCATGTACTGAATACAGTACAGTGATCATTGAGAGCTCAGTCGGTGACTGGCCATGATGGTGAGCAGTGGGCTGTGCAATTTGCCAGCTCAGTTTCAGGATGGGGGGGAGTGGAGTGGTGGGACATTGCTTGCTGCGGTGGGGGTCCACTAGACTACCAGGGAAGGGGTTATTTAGTTTTTAACAATACTGGTGACATATGGGATGGGAGACAGGGGTCCAATAGACCACAAGGCAAGGGGTTATCTGTTTCTTAACTACAGTATATGGACAACATCGGGGATTGGGGAGTGCAGTCCACTACACCACTAGGGAAGGGGTTATTTACAGGGAAAAGGGGACCATGGCACATTTCACAGGTTGCTGAACTCTGCCAGAGGGCACACTTCAAAGTACCCTTAGACCAGTCCTGGCTGGTCTAATGGTACTTAGAATTTTGGCCTCTGGCACAGTTTTGAGAATCCTGGTTTAGGGGATTTGGCAGCCTGTGGCTGCTGCAAGCCCCTAGCACTATGCCACAGCCAATTATGTGATGCACGGATGGTGCAACCCCCTTTTTGTGCACACAGCCTGCGGTTGATGCAGGCTGTGTTTGAAAATTGCTCCCGGTGCATCTTTCGGTGCAAGGGGCACTTTGCGCCATTCCTTGTTGTGCAAGGCCCTTGCGCTGCACCAGAAGCCTTGAGAATCAGGCCCAAGGTATGCAGCTCAATGTATTTCAATGGGTTTTGTACTTGTCCTCATAACTTGGTAATTTTCAAATGTTTTTCCCAAAATTTTCAACATGGCCTTTTTTGGACCTGACTTCATGAACAAGGGTGGTGAAATTATGCAACTCCAACCTTAAAGGTGATTTCATGGTCACTGCACAAAATCACCTTTTGGGCAAGATTTGAGCATTTTCTCTGCCCTTGATCACGAGGTGGGGTCATAAGAAGGTTATGTTGAAAATGTGAAGTAAAAAGATGAAAAAACATCAATGTTATAGTGATACATTGAAATGTTTCAACACATGCTCATAACATTGGTAATTTTCAATATTTTAACAGCAAATTTTCCACATAGTCATTTTCTTGTGCCACCTCATGAAGGTAACAGCTGTCATTTTTCAAATCCTGACAAAAAATTGTTTTTGCACGTGTGTCATGAAATCACCTTTTGGGCAGAATTTGAAACTTTTCTCCACCCTTGTTCATGAGGTGGGGTCATAAGAAGGCTGTGTTGAAATTTGGGGTAAAAATATAAAAAAATAGCAAAATTATGACAGTACATTGAAACATTTCGATGCACACTTGTAACTCTGGTAATTTTCACTTTTTTAAATAATTTCTGTTCATTAAAATCAAAGAGCAAGGTAATGAAATTTTACACTCTTAATCATTTAGGCATTGACATTCGAGACATTCTGGTGAACTTTAATACTAAGTGTAGAATAACAGCTCCAGATAGGGCCACAGTACAAATCACACTGTGCAGTACTCCCCATTTGGGGTTGATACTGTTACAGTGTTAGGATATCAATTATACAGGTTTCACATTGACTAACCTGGCTTTTATGGAACAAACTCTTTATCATGAATCAACATATAACTGACCTAAGTTTGCCAGCATCTCCAAAAATGGGTTAATTGTCCATGGAGATAAGGCATTATCCTCTCTATTTCATAGATGTCTAGTGAAATTGAGCACCACACTTACACAGTGGGGGTCTGTGGCTACATCCACACTCTATTAATGGCTTTCTTTGCTGAAAGGATGTTTAAGTATGCCATTGAATGAGGAGGGAGTCACACTCCCTGGGGGTGAATTAATAACAAAACCATGGTGTCATAAATCAGCTCCATGGGCTGTGACAGTTAAACAAGTTGGCCAGCTAGTTCTTCCCAGAAGGGGGATACTAGAGGGAATGACCAAAATATATGCACCTCATCTGCTATAGGGTATCCACAATGGCACCAACAGTGGTCATAGTATGAGGATAGAAATTTGTCAAGAACCACTGGAGTTCAGAAATACCGGGAATGACATTTCCAGGCAAACTCCCACCATCTGGATAATGAAGTGATCTTAATGGCAGGTAAGGAATGTTTAGGCAAAGTTTCCAGGGAAACCTTAGTCCCCATTTTCTGATTCCACCTGTCTATTATAATAGTTGCAGTAGTTCCAAGTTTTTCTTGGAGGCCTCGATAAACATTGTCAATGAGGAGACACCAGTGCAAGCCCCCTATATTATTCCTTAAAATTTTAAGCAGAAGTGGTGGGTGATCTGGGAGCAAGGCTCTCTCTCAACCCTTATAGAGTAGATATGTTCTAACCTGCAGGTAATGGATGTGTTCCCATTCCAAGAGCCCATACTGACATTGTAGGTGTTCAAAAGGCACCACCCCTTGTGTATCTAAGAATTAAAACATGAGAATAAACCCCAACTGTCATCACCATCTGGCAAAAGAAGGATTCAATTGTATCGAGAAAAATTATGGGTCAACAGAGAGGCTGTCCAAAAAGTAAAAGGTTAGTTCAAATTTTGGGTGTCCCTGTAATAAAAACCAAATTACAGTGTAACTGCACTATATTGAGTCGAATCAGTTAAAAGAACTGGGGTGCGGCGATGTTGTGAAAAGGAACATTCCTATGTCATGCATATTGTTCAAAGTGAATTCTATCTGTTTCCAATGTGGGACGTGAGAGTGGCAGAGCCACCAATAGGCTGTTCAGAACCAGATTTGCAATATTCAGGTCTCCCTTGGCAAGATACTCTTGTAGGAGTGAAAATTGAATTTGTGGCTGTTTACCACCCCAAAGAAAGTAAGCGATTATCTTATTCTGGTAGGTAAAACAGTAGGCAGCTGGACAGAGAGGGAGAGTTTGTAACAAATATATACATCATGATAAGATACTCATTTGTATTGCTTCAATACGAGAGAGTAATGGGATAGATATGAGTGCCCTTTTAGACAAGTCATCTGTGATGGTGTTAGTAAGTGGTTCATAGTTCAGGAGCTCCAGGATCTGAAGGTCCTTTGGAATAATTATCCCTACATATTTAAATGTAATTTGTCTAAATTTGATTGGGAACTGTTGATGGAGACAGAACTATGTGGCAAAATGAAATAGGAAAGCATCAGTTTTCTGCAAGTTTAGAGAGAAGCCAGTCAACTGTCCATATGTATTGAGGGCATCTCCAGCTGCTGGAATGGAACACACTGAGGTGAAAAGGATCAGTAAAATGTCTACATAAAATGCAGCTTTGTACTCTTGTACTCCACTCCCCCAAGGGGAACTCCTTTCCCTTGTGCAGTCTGCCGAAGTACTGCTGCCAAGGGTTCATTACAGAGAGCAAAAAGTAATGGTGAGAGGGGGCACCCCTGTCTGATACCATGTTGTAGTGGGATGGTGGCAGTATGAGAGCCATTATTTATTTATTTATTTATTTATTTATTTATTTATTTATTTATTTCACAGTTTGGAAAGTACCTTTGAGTCGCAGTCTCATTTACAAAGGCTCCACGTCACATTTAGTAGAACAATACAACAGTGAAACATACTACAAGAGTAGTACTCAAACAGACTTGTTACAGTGAATACAGCAAACAGCTAACAATCTGATCCAGAGTAATCTGTACAGAGCAAAAGCTTGGTAGATGGTTCCAGGCTGTAGCCGAGAAGGCTGCACAGGGGGGAAGAATGAGCTGGCCAGAGGCCATTGTACGGGGAGGTCAGGTAGATCAAGGACAGTCGCATGGGGTGGAGGAATGTAGGTGGCCTCTGAGAGCGACTTTGAAGGGGCCAATTCTGGTTTCATTAGTAAGAGCAATGGGCAGGCAGTTCAGCAGTATATCTTGAGTTCATTAATTAGGTTCTGTAGCCAAGAAATAAGTTGCTCAGGAAACCCAAAGGCTGACGGGGTTCCCCAGAGGAAGGTCCAGGACTAGAGATGGGGCAAAGTTTTAATTCGCTGCTGAAGTTTCAGTGAAGCTGCCAAATTCACTTCCATAGAGCAATCCACAAAGTTTTCCTATAGGCTTGGAAATTTGCCTAAGCAACTTAGCCAGTAACATCATTAGCAGCTTCACCAATCACAGAACTTTTGTAATAACTCTCTTACTATCTCCTGCATAACTTCCTTAAGTCCTCCTGCCTATAAGGTCTCCTAATAATATCTCTCCTTCCCTAAAACTTCTCCTTACTCCTTCCTACCCATAACTTCTCCTTACTTTCTCCTGCCCTTAACTTCTCATTACATACCTCTCCTGCCCATAAACATCTCCTTATGCCCTCTTGCCCACAACTTCTTCTTACTCTCTCCTGATCATAAACATCTCCTTACTCCCTCCTGCCAATAAACGTTTCCTTACTCCCTCCAGCCCATAACTTCTCGTTATGCCCACTTGTCCATAACTTCTCCTTACATATCTCTCCAGCTCATAACTTCTTCCTACACTCTCCAGCCCATAACTTATCCTTGCTCCCTGTTGCCCATAACTTCTCCTTAATCCCTCCTGCCCATAAACTTACTTTCTTCCATTCATAACTTCTCCTTACTCCCTTGAAGGGAGTAAGGAGAAATTATGGACAGGAAGAAGTAAGATGTTTATGGGCAGGAGGGAGTAAGGAGAATATAAGGGCAGAAGGGAGTAAGGAGAAGTTATAGGATGGAGTAAGGAGATGTTATGGGCAGGAGAGTGTAAGAAGACATTATGGGAAGGAGCGAGTAAGGAGATATTATGTGCAGGATAGAGTAAGAAGAAGTTATCATCAGGAGGGAGTTAGGAGAAGTTATGGGCAGAAGGGTGTAAGGAGAAGTTATGGGCAGAAGCGAGTAAGGAAAGGTTATGGGCAAGAGGGTGCAAGAAGACATTATGGGCAAGAAGGCATAAGGAGAAGTTATGGCAGGAGAGATTTGTAAGGAGAAGTTATGGGCAGGGGGTAGTAAGGAGATGTTTATGGGCAGAAGAGAGTAAGGAGAAGATATGGCCAGGATGGCATAAGAAGATGTTATGGGTAAGAGGGAATAAGGAGAAGTTATTGCAGGAGGGATATGTAAGGAGAAGTTTGGGGCAGGAGAGAGTAAGTAGAAGTTATGGGCAGGAGAGATGTAAGGAATAGTTATGGGCAGGAGGCACTAAGGAGGAGTTTATGGGCAATAAGGCGAAGATATGGGCAGGAGGGTGAAAGGTGATGTTTAGAAATGGGATGGCGTTTTAATTCACAAGCAAAGTTGGCAAAGTTTTAATTCACCAGTGAAGTTGCAAACTTCATGTTCCATGAAGTTACCAGTTTAAGACAAAGTTGGACTTTGCCCAGCGGATTACATCGTGGATTGCAGCAAATTCACAAATTAATTCACAGAGCAACCATCTCTACCTAGGAAACCCTGTCAAATGCCTTTTCCACATCTAAGCTAAGAATTGTGGCTTCAGTGAGACATTGGTTAATATAATTGAGAAGAAAAATAGTAGGACATATATTGCCTGTTGTTCGGCATTGCCATATAAAACCAGATTGGTCAGAATGAATCAAAGTGGGAAGAAGTGGGTTAAGCTGATGCACCGAAGCAGCCATACAGAGTTTTTAATCTGTATTGAGAATGGATATGGGGTGGTCAGATGAAGGGAGTAAAAGGTCTTTTCCAGGCTTGGGTATAGCAGATAATTGCCTGCATTTCAAGGAAGGGGGTGGCGTTTTCTGTCCCTAACTGCTTCAAATGCTTGGTGGGGAGTGGGAAACAATTCCCTTTGGAACAATTGATACCATTCTGTGGTGTATCTAACTAGGCTAGGGCATTTCTGTGTTTGGGCACTGGACAAGACAGCAGACACATCCTCAACTGTAATGGGTGCAGTCAAAGCTTCTTGATATTCTAGTGTAAGCATAGGTAAATTTAGTTATGAGAAATGGGAGGTAACAGATATTGGGGATGTTCTGGAGGTATCTTTATACAATTGTTTGTAATAGTCTTGGAACACAGTTTCAATTGTGTGAGCACCTGTAGTAATTACCAGTTGATTAAGCCCTAATTTGAGTTATGCAGGCTAGTCTCTTTTGATTGTGAAGTTTATATACCAACAGCTGAGTTCACCATGCTCCTCCCTCATAGTTTGAGTGTCTAAGAAAGGTGTGAGCAAAGAGGACCCTGTTATCCATTATCTCCTGTATCTTCTGCTTCAGTTTTTTAATGTAGTCCAGAGCTCCCTGATCACCTGAGGCATATCGCAACTGTAAGGTCTGTAACTGGGAAATAAAAGAGTTGTATCTTGCTGTCTACTGTTTTCTCTTCCGTACAGAGTACAAGATGATGTATCTCTAGATGACAGTTTTAATAGTATCCCAGAGAGTCGGTGGGGAGATCTCTGGGGATGAGTTTTCCAAGATCACTTGTGGGATCCTTTCCATTATAAATTGAATAAATTCCCAGTTGCAAAATAATGTATTTTTAAATTGCAATAGGGATTTTTTGGTCACTTTCCCAAGGTTGAGTTTAACATCATCAAAGTATGGTCTGACAATGTACAGGGGCCATAAGAGAGGCTTTACAGTAGGAGTCACCATGCACTGTAAAGTTTGTGATGGGGATGAGGGGGTAGTTCTCCTGGTTCTTCTTCAATACATAATGTCTGGTACAAGGGGTCCTATGACGGAAAGGACAGGAGACACAGTACTGTATTTGGAATTGGGAGTTTGGTTTATGTTCTGGGGTAGGGTTTGGGGGAGTGGCAGAGATCTGGGGGGGAGAAGGAGGGCTCACTTTAGCACTCTGGGATTTTGTGTTGGAACTTCTCAGGCTAGATGGTCTTATTTAGGAGTTACATGATTTATTAGTTGGAATGGCAGTACTAAAAAATTCATTTCCTGGAATGTACATGGTCTTCAGACTAAGGTTAAAAGGTATCAGGTGTTGAGGCACATCAAATTACTTAAAGGGGCAGTTTCTTTCCTTCAAGAAACACATCTTTTTGAGTCAGAGGGTAATTTTCTACAGAGACAATATGTGGGTCAAGTATTTAATGCTGGTGGTAGTACCCAGAGTAAGGGGGTTGCTATTCTGGTGGCTCAAGGTATAGCTTTCACATCTGAACAAGTTCTTAGAGACCCATAGGGTAGATACCTTTTTGTAAAAGGGATACTAGATAGAACAACAGTCATGCGGGGATGTACAGTGGCGTGAAAGAGTATTTGCCCCCTTCCTGATTTTCTCTATTATTGCATATTTGGCACACTGGATGTTTTCAGGTCTTTACAGAAAATGTAATATTAGATAAAGGGAACCTGAGTGAACAAATAACACTTGTTTTTTTTTTTAATTTCCCTTATTTAATGAAAAAGTTAACCAACACCAACTGGCACTGTGTGAAAAAATTGCCCTTACACTTAATAACTGGTTACCACATTTAGCTGAAATGACTACAACCAAACACTTCCTATAATTCAATATCAGTCTTTCACATCGCTGTGGAGGAATTTTAACCCACTCTTCCTCGCAGAACTGCTTTAATTCAGTAACATTTGGTAGGTTTTCAAGCATGAACTGCTCGTTTCGGGTCCTGCCACAGCATCTCTATTGGGTTTAGGTCTGGACTTTGACTAGGCCACCCAAAACTTTAATTTTACTTCTTTTAGCCATTCTGATGTGGACTTGCTTTTTGTTTTGGATCATTGTCTTGTTGCATGACCCAACTACTCAGCTTCAGCTGATGGAAGGATGACCGGACATTCTCCTTAAGAATTTTCTGGTACAGAGCAAATTCATGGTTCCTTTAATTATGACAAGTCATCCAGGTCCTTAGGCAGCAAAGCATCCCCACACCATCACATTACCACCACCATGTTTGACTGTTGGTATGGTGTTCTTATTGTGGAATGCTGTGTTTGCTTTGCGAGACATTATGGGATCCATGTCATCCAAAAGTTCCACTTTGGACTCATCTGTCCATAGAGCATTTTCCCAAAAGGCTTGTGGATCATCCAGGTGCTTCTTGGCAAATGAGAGGCAGTTTATGTTCTTCTTGGTTAGCAGTGGTTTCGCCTTGCTACTCTCATAAAGCCATTTTGCCCAGTCTCTTTCTGATTGTGGAGTCATGAACACTGACCTTAGCTGAGGCAAGAGAAGCCTGCAGTTCTTTAGATGTTGTCTTAGGATCCTTTGAGACTTCCTGGATGATTTTCGCTGCACCCTTGGAGTAATTTTGGCAGACCACCCACTCCTGGGAAGATTCACTACTGTTCCAAGTGTTCTCCATTTGGAGATTATGGCTCTCACTGTGGTTGATGGAGTCCCAGAGCTTTAGAAATAGCTTTGTAACCTTTCCAGACTGATAGAGGGCAACAAATTTTTTCTGATCTTTTCAGGAACTTCCTTTGATCATGGCATACTGTGCTTGTTGAATCTTTGTGCAGGCAATGTGACTCTGATGGTAAGGGTCAAAATAAGTGAGGTTTATATTGAGCAGGGCTGGCTGTAATCAAGCCTGGCTGTGTTTAACCTGCTGACTCTAATTATCCCTTTAATTAGGTTGATTTAACTAGGGGGCAATTACTTTTTCACACAGTGCCAGTTGGTGTTGGTTAACTTTTTTCGTTAAATAAATGAAATAACTCAAAAAAAAAAGTGTTATTTGTTCACTCAGGTTCCCTTTATCTAATATTATATTTTGTCTAAAGACCTGAAAACATCCAGTGTGACAAATATGCAATAATAGAGAAAATCAGGAAGGGGGCAAATACTTTTTCACGCCACTGTATATACATGCCTAATGCCAACTCTCCCCTATTCTTTTTGGAATTGTAACAAGTTTGGATGCCTTTCACAACTCTTCCATGTATACTAGGAGGGGACTGGAATCTCCCTTTTTCTCCAGACCTAGATAAATCTGACTCAAAAAAAAGGGGCCTCTCCCCTGCGCAGAGATCTATCAGGGATCTAGTGGACCATCTGGGTCTATGTGATCCATGGAGGATCCTTCATCCTGCTTTAAAAGAATTCACTTTTCGTTCCCGTCCATGGCTCCTTGTCCAGGATAGATTATTTTCTAATTAGCCAGCCATTATTACAAGGAGTTATGGACTCTGGTATAGCGCCCGGAGTGATCTACGATCACTCAGTGGTGGGTTGTACCCTGGCTCTCTCATCAGATGTATCTAAGGACTCGCTGTGGAAATTAAATAACCAGTTTCTTAAGGAAGGAAAAATTCTTAAAGCTATAGTCCAGGAAATTGAAGATTACACTGCAGTTAATTTGAACTCCATAGCAAGACCTGACTTAGAATGGGGGGCTTTGAAATGTGTACTGTGTGGAGTTTTTATTAAGTTGGCCTCACAGAGCAAATGAGAGAGAAAGAGACCAAAAGGCTCTTTCTCTACTGGCCAGGATATGTAGCCTGGAAGCCTCATTGTCTCCTGCTACTCCGGACTCAGACAGGGCATGGTTGTTGGGACTCCGGGATCAATACAGTTCCCTCCTCAGAGAGAAAGCAGAGTACGCAATCTTAAAAACAGGTGCAAAGTACATAGACCAAGGAGAGAAAGTGGGTTCTCTTCTAGTTTTAAGACTAAAAAAGGTTGAATCCTCTAGAATAGTAAAAAGTATAAGGTCACAAGCGAATGGATCTCTTTGTCTTACTCCTAAAGAAATCACGGCACAGTTTGTCAAGTTTTATAAAGACCTTTACAGTCCTATGCCAAATCTTCCAGATCCCGAAGTGGTTAGGGACCACCTCCACTCTGTCAGTCTTCCCACTCTCACCCAGGACCAGCAAGAGAAGTTGGTAACCCCTATTTCAGAGATGGAGATTCTGGCTGCCACAACCTCCAGACAAAGATCCCGAACTGGTAAGCAGTTATAGGTCTATATCACTTTTGAATTGTGATATTAAAATATTGTCAAAACACCTTGCTAACAGATTGAAGTCGGTACTCCCATATATTATCCATGCAGACCAGCAGGGGTCATGGAAGGCAGACATTCCGTAGACCACTTCCATAAACTGGCTCACCTCTTCTATGCATCCAAGGACTCTGCTACACCTGCTGGTTTGCTCTCTGGAGTCAGAGAAGGTGTTTGACAGAGTCAATTGGCATTTCCTGTTTTGGACTATGCATAAATTTGGCTTTCCCTCTAAATTCATAAACTGGGTGTCCTCTCTATATCAAAATTCCCAGGCTTGAATCTATTGTAACGGGATGTTTTCAGAGAACTTTTTCTTACATTCTGGGACCAGACAGGGATGCAGTCTGTCCCCCTCCTGTTCAATATTTACCTTGAACCATTAATATCTAAATTGCAAGCTCACAAGAAAGTACAGGGGATTCCTATTGGATGACATATATTTAAACTTTCTGCATATGCTGATGATGTACTTCTTCACCTAACCCACCCAAAACAATCCTTTTCCAGTGTTTTTTTCTATCATAGTAGAGTATGGTGCAGTCTCCAACTATAACGTTAACCTGGGTAAGAATACTGTTTTTCCCCTTAATCACAGGCTCACCAAGCAAAACATTATTCCACTTGGGGTCCAGTGGAGCCCTAAGAGCCTGAAATACTTTGGGTTGGTGCTCTCCAGGAATGATAATTTGATGAGGAAGCTGAGTCCTGATCCCCTGCTAGTAACCATTCAGCAAGACTTTAATAGATGGCATTCTCTTCCCATATCACTTTGGGGATGTATCAGTATAACTAAAATTAATATATTACCTCAGCTTTTTTATCCACTCAGTGTGTTAAACTCTTGGATACCCCTAGCCTGATTTAAGAAGGTGCATGCCATAATTTCTTCTTTTATTTGGCTAGGCAAGCCCTTCAGATGTGCTTATTCGAAACTGCAGCATCCACAATGTCCGGAGACCTGCAGATCCCACATTTTGGTATGTATTTCTGGGCTAGCCAAGCGGCTAAATATTTGAGATGGTTCACCCCCCAGGAAGTGATTGCCTCCTATTCCTATGTACCAGACTGGCTGGTCCTGGAGAGAGACTTAATATCCAGTTTGAATATTTCACTACAGGCCCTCTTGCACGTTCCTATTAAGGCCCTGCCTCCTGAGTTGTGTAATTTTCCTACCCTGTCCTCCATCCAGATACATGCACAATTATGTGCCTTTTTAAAGTACCGGAATACAAAGGACCCTATGCAACCAGTGGTGGGCAACCCTAATTTGAAGATAGGGGGCAAACATATCACCTCGCTTTGGCTCCCTCAATTTAATAGCCAATTCTTAAATGATATGTATTGGACCACTGTTAAGCTCCAGAAACTGGGCAGAACTCCAGATGCCTTATGTACTAGGTGCTGACAGCATGAGGGGGATCTTAAACACATATTTTGGGAGTGTCCTTCTATTAAAGACCTTTGGGAGATAATTAGGACCAGGGCGGACCCCTTGCTGGGCCTTGGGGGCCTATTTACACCTGAGGTTTGTCTACTAGGGGACTTCTCTCAGATACTTGTTAGAAACTGTAGGTATCATATGGCCATGATAACTCTTACCCTGAAGAAGCTGATTCTGCATCACTGGCTGGATGGCCATATTATTACATATACTGAATGGTTGAGGGACCTCCTATTTAATCTCTGTGCTGAGCAACTTAAGGCAAGCCTTGGAGGCTCCTTGCCCTGTTAAAAACGGATGTGGGAGGGTCTGCATGCTTTATACTTACTCCAGACCAGGGTGCTACCATGTTAGCCTCGGTGTTCCTCTGGATAGACCTGTCCTGCATGCCAATATTCCATTGTATGTGTGCGTAACATGTAATTGTACTATAATACCTTTGTCATCTTGTATTTGAAGTGCCAAGCTGGGGAGGGTGGAGAGGGTGGGGGGCCCTAACATGGGGCTATTGTTGGTATGAATCTCATTGTCTCTGTATAGGTTATATGCTCCATGTTATGGCATCATTGAAAAATTCAATAAAGTTTGAATTAAAAAAAAAGGTATATCATGGTACATAAGAGTAGATTGGTTGTAACAAATACATAGAGGCAAAAGCATCACATGACAGTAAGTTTACCACCACCTAAAAAAAATCATCACAGACAAGCAATACAAGCAGTACATCATTAAAAAACAGCAGGGATATCATGGTACGTAGAGTAGGTTGGTTATAGCAATACATAGCGGTAAATTAGAAGCATCATTTAACAGTAAGCTTACCACACCTAATAAATATAGGAGATAACAACTTAGGTAGAATAAACAAAAAGGAAGGAAGGAAGGAAGGAAGGAAGGAAGGAAGGAAGGAAGGAAGATGCATGCCAGTACACATAGGAATCTACAAAGACAATAGGAGAGGGATGGAATGCTGCCATGGAAGAGCATCAGTACAGTTCACAGTACTGAAATGGTTCAGTTGAGGAAGGGGGTCCATTAGGCTGCCAGGCAATTAGTTGAACTTTAGGTGAACTTCCAAAAGGTCCTCAGATAACAACTGATACAGATCCTCCACTCACCTCTTTGATCAGCCACCATCTGCCAGGCAGGGAGTGAACAAACGTGTCTTGCAGAAACAGATATTTCTATAGTATGAGTGCACTCACTCTCTGTCAGTTAGACGGCAGCTGACTGAGGTGGTTAGTGGAGGGTCTGTGTTGGTCAATATATGTGGACATTATGGTGACTTACCAAAGGATGGAGGTGTGGACTCACAGTTGTGTAAGTCAGAGGTGATGGGACGGGCATGGTAGGCACTCAGTGAGGGGGTAGAGAAGGGACTATGATCATGAATGGGCCGGGGTAACACTAAACTGTCAGGGATGGACTGTAGTTCATTTCCACAATACTGTATCAGGTGAAGGAGATTTCACTAGACTGCTTAGAAGGGCTTTAGTATAGTTCCAAAATAATGACACGGATCAAGTGAGGAAGGAAGGGGTCCATTAGACTTCAAGGGAAGGGCTTTAGTACAGTTCAACATTACCAAAAGTGATTCAGTGAGAAAGGGGGCTCCACTAATCTGCCACAGAAGGGCTTTAGTACAGTTCCTCAATCCTGACAAGGAGGTAAGGGTTGGGTGTTTGTTAGATTACCAGGAATGGCATAGGTAGATAGGGTTCTGGTGTGGAGGGCAACCAAGACTCTGCACAATTGCTCCCGCATTTGTGCATAGACACACTGTTAAGAGCTGCTAATAGCCACATAATGACATGCAAATGGCCCCTTAGCATCATGAATGCTATACAGTATGTGATCATTAGCATACTGGCTGCATAATAATTATGCATTTGTTAAGTTTTGTTGACCCAGTGGCCCACTGAGACTTAAAGTCCCCTTTTCAGGGGCAACCTGAAATCTATTATATGCCTGGAAACATAACTAAATAAAACAAGAAGTCAATATGCAATACAAGCTATAACAACAACATCAGTAAAATCACAGGGTTGCATGGTTAGCAAACATTAGTTCATTTACAACAAAGAGCTAACATACAGCTAACGTACAGACAGGTCTTAGGTTACAGTACAGCAAGTACATGTAGAACAGCAAGTACCTATCAGTCAAATTAAAATAATAAACAAGTAGGAACATGTCAAGAATTGCAAGTAAATAGGCTCTGACATGATGGCATTATCCCATTTGGGACACACTATCTCCCTTTGCTACTGGGAAGCTTCTGCCAGCAGGGGGCTCTGGGAAGGATGCACATATGCCCTATGTATGGTGCTTGTAATGGCTGGGTCTTGACTACATAAAAAGACCTCCTGCTCCCATATACACTTCTTCAGCCACTGTGACCAGAGAGGAGAACTGCTGGTGGCTCCATGTGCCCATCTGAAATCCTCAGGTGAAAAGGTCTTTTCTGTGGCTGCCCTGAGCATGTGGAATGCCTTATCAAATCACATTCATCAAGTCTTTTCCATTGATATTTTTTGTAAAACCCATCCTTTTTCATGGCATTTAAGGGCTTATTTTAAACATTTTATGTACAGGAGGGATTTCACTAAGCTTGTTGTTTGATGTTACAAGTATTTTAAATGTTTTAAATGTTTTAGTTAGTTCAATGTGCTTACGCAACAAATGAGATGAGATGATGCTTGTGTGACTTGATTTACTTTTGTGGCTTTCTGCCTCTCTATCCATGGGATATACCACCCTTTAGGGGTACGATACAAGGAACCCTAGAGGAGGATTCAACAGCTCTACCCCTCTATAGCTGCTGCGGGAATTATTGCGTCGGCCAAAGGTAGCTTAGGAAGAAGCCCACGGGTAAGAGAGATGAGCCACTGGAGGAGGAAGGGTGGATGGTGGGCAACAAGAAATTAATCCTGGAGAGTCACAGGATGAGAGAACCTTTTAAGCCTGATGTGGGAGTGATATAGTTGCTCTGCCCATGGAACCTTGAGCTTAAAACCCTCCCATTCAATGTGCTTACACAACTAGATGAGATGAGATGATGCTTGTGTGACTTGATTTACTTTTGTGGCTTTCCACCTCTCTATCCATGGGATATACCACCCTGTAGGGGTATGACGCACGGAATCCTAGAGGAGGGTTCCCCCCTACAGGTGCTGTGGGAATGATTGCATCGGCTAAAGGTAGCTTAGGAAGAAGCCCAAAAAGAATACTCAATTGAGTGTCGAGCATTGAAGAGGCAAGGATGATGAATGAATGAATTCTGAGAAGATGATAAGGGCAGACTTCCTAAAGAGAGAGAGGAAAGCTGGGGCCACCATCCACCTCCATCCAACAGCGGAACTGAACTAATTAACCTAAGAAAGTACTAACACTAACTAATATTATGTCCACTGGCACAGAGGAGAGGAAAAATCTCTTTGAGAAGGAAACCTCTGGAGATCCAAGACCTAGGTCACCTTCCCTCCAGGCTGATGATGTTTGATTTAAGGACATATGTTGATAAACAGAAGGATTCATTAAAGACAAGGAGATGAGTTGGAAGGATGATGACAGGACAGGGGAAAACTCCAAAGAAAGCACAGATCGAAGATGGAACATGAGGCAGCAGGGACCCAAGAGGGGTATGCTCAAGTAGGTGATGGGAAGGTGTAGATCCATATAGAGGTCAGAGGAGCAAGGGTATCCAGATGTGCTCATGAGAAGACTGAGGATGATGTAGACTGATAATGATCACTGCAGGAGTGCAGCAATCCAATACGAGAAGTCTGAGGAAGAGGAGACAGGAAGGAACTTGAAAATGAACTTGAATGAGGGAAATGAACTTGAAATTGAACTTGGACAACAGTGGTATGCTTGATAGAGCAATGTGACTAAGGAGATTCCTCGAAAGGAGGTAGATTTTGAATTGAATAGAGCAATGTGATTAAGTAGGCTCCATGAAAGGAGGTAGATTCGGAAATGAAATTGAAAAGGAACTTGAATGATAATGGAGAGCCTCCAGCCAGCCCTCAGCAAAGGGCAACGGACAGGAAGGCATCGCACTTGAGTGGAGATAGAGTCAAATCGAGGTAGCAGGGATAGATGAGGAGTGAAGTCATGAGTGGAGTGAATCTGTGATGGCTGGCATGAGAAAAGGCAGGTTGAAAGATAGAAGCAGGAGGATAGATAGAAGCCATGATTGGAGCAAATCCTTGACAGCTGGTACGAGATATTAAGTGGTGAATGATGACCTGAGTCATGAACCTGATACATGCAGCGGCGTCAGGAGAGCCATGGGTCGATGAGGTGGCATATGATTAATGATAGGTAGCCAGATACAGGATAGGGGAAACCCCAAAAGAAGGTACTGGACAAGAAAGGAGGGAGAGCACCCACTAGAGGGAGGATCGAAGGAAGGAACTCAGAGTGGCAGATTGAACAAGCCAGCATATGAGGCATGATAGGTATGGTATGTTAATGATAGGTATGCCCAAAAGAAATGTCCATCATAGACCTAGATTGGAGTGAATTCAGGCCAGCCAGCTAAAGAGATGAGTACGAGGAGGGAAGGTGATGGTAGGACAGGGAAAACCCCCCGAAGAAATGCACAGGTCATGGTGAGACGAGGTCCCAGGTGATTGAAATGAGGAGGCAGACCCTGATGGCTGAAACCGAATTGAAAAGGCACAAGGTGCTCAGCTGATCATGGATGGTCAAACGGTGCCACCTGCAGGACAGTAGGAGAACCTGCCTGAGAGACGAGTAAGAATCATTCTGATATAGGTATGAGTACATAGTACCAGGCTGGTAGGGAGAACATCCAGGGAGGGCAGTACTAAGAGACATAGTAACAAAGTCCAGCAGAGTACACCAGATAACCAGAGATACCCCACCAAAATGATATATCATAGAGCAGGAGAAAATAACGTGGGGAATGGAGCCCATACGCAGAAATGGTGAAGGCATGTAGAGTATAGACCGTGCATTGAAATGTTGTTCCCAGCTGTCAAAAATAGAGAAAGTCATACCCAACCAAACGAATGATCTGACAGACACAATTATAGAGGTCCCTACCAGCCAGCACATTGAGATGTCGTAGGAGCTAGAAAAAAACATAGCCCAACTGATATGTGCAGGCATGCGAAAGCTGTATGAGGTCACAGAGAAAATGAATATATTCAACAAATGTAGGAGGCCCAATGAAGAAATGGTGCGAACCAGGCCGGGCAGGTGATGGCAAACCAGGAAGTGCGGGCGGTTTCTCTAATTGAAGATGGCATGAGTTTGCCATCAGCCTCTTTCAGTAGAGCTCCTAACAATAGACCAGGCAAAGAGACAATAGCATTTCCCTTAAGCTGCACCCTGAAAGAAAAGAAAAACACAACGTCATGCTAGGGAAACTATACAATGATATTTAAATTACATCACCACTCTGGTGTCCTTGACGCTGCTTCCTGGCTCCAAATACCCAGTATCAGCAAGCAAAGCAGGGCACACTGAGTGTGGGAAACTCTGGTCCCTGGTTCTCAGCCTCCCATCTAGCCAGTCATAAGCTGCAAGGAATAGGTAGATGTGGATTTGGCCCCGAGTCATGTGACATCCTACCCTCTCTTATGGCTGGTAAGGACTAGCATGAAGGCACTGAACAGATTATGGAAGTCCCAAGCTGAAATTTGAAACCAGCACCTCCGGCGCCCCTTAATCCTTGTTGGCAGCCTGACTCAAATCCTCTGGATGCGCTGCCGCTTAGAGAAAATAATAAAATGACCCAGCAGTTGGAAGATGGTGGCAAGTGAGTTGTGGGAGCAGGGAAACAGAAACAAGGAAGGGGAGACAGGTGCGGGCATACAGTGGAGATAAATGAGCCTGCAAAGCGAATGGGAGCAGCCCGAGGCCACACGATCAGCCGACCTTGTGGTGACCGTGGCATCTGGCTGCAACAAGAAATGAATCCTGGAGAGCTCCAGGATGAGTTAACCTTTTAAGCCTGATGGGGGAGTGATGTAGTTGCTCCACCCATCAAACCTCAGACTTAAAGCCCTCCCATTAAATTTAATTGTATGTAGTGCACAATGTTTCAAGCCCTTGTGATAAGGTGCTATATCAGATAAAATTTCATGCTTGCTCTCCTCCTATTAAAGCCCAATATTCAGACAGGCAGCACAGGATGGACAGTGTGTGTTCTCTATTGAATTTGGTTCCCTGGCTGCCCAAGTGCTATTTTTAGTGCAGAATTGGGTTGGCATGGCACACACAGCTGCAACTGAATATGGGGACCGATATGTTTTTTTTTAATTAATTATTAGTAATTAGATATCTTTAAATGTTTTTTAAATTAATTATTAGTAATAGATATCTTTCATTTAAAAAAAATGAACAGCCCAGTGGCCCTGAAGGTTAAGATGCTGGACACCACATTTCATGCCATGCCAACAACCTAGGTTCAGATGTAGACTTGGGCCACTGGGGGTCAGCTGGGGAGGGAAAAGATAAAGCATCCGAAGGACTACTCTTCTTTCCAGGGGAGGGAGGGTTTCAGTTCCCGTCACTCGTCTGGCCCCTAGCATTGGCTAGTAGTGAGGCAGGCTGGGACTGCATGCACTGGGGGAGGAAGTGGCTGATGCTGATACTTCATGCACTGAAGCATGCATGGAGGCATCCAGGTGGCACTGAATTCTGCCCCTTGAAGGATAAAAATGCAAGACAATCCATGGCTGATACACTAGAAGCTGACTTGGTTTGTCTCCTACCTCCCAGAAGGCCTGGTGTAGCCTGAACAGGGCAAATTCAACTCTTTGATGGAGATACAGGCTAATCGTACATTTGCTACCAACAATTTGGGCTAAGCTATCCCTTTCATTCACAAAGTTCTATAGCAGAACATAGATGCATCATACTAACAACCGAAGAGTTCAAAAAGGGACATAACCTACATCACATGTCACAAGCCAGGTGGCACACTACTCCCCGAACCACAACCTGAACTAATGTACTATATATTGTCTGATGTTTTGTTGACCCAATGCACCTTACCTTCTGTTGCTCTGCTGACTATGTACGTAACTCACAAAATGTATATTGCCTGCTGTCTTGTTGACTCCTTGTACCTAACCACAAAATGTATAAGTATCTGCTCACCTGCTTTGCTGTATTGATGTTCCCTGTTATACCTGTTGTAATCTCCCAGGTCGTTCCTGAAAATAGGCAAATAAGTTGTCTAGTGTACCTACCCAGTAAACAAAAGCTAAATAAATAAATAAACACAGTTCTACAATGGTACCTTATTTACTACCTGTGTGTAAATCAGAAATACCCATTAGGCTAATTAAAAAGGTTGTAGAGATGGAGCAGCAACAGAATTGTGACCTGTATTTAAAAATAATGATAGACACCTGAAAACTATCCAGAGCAGAGGCAATACCACCTAAAATATACAGGAACATTGGATTAGAAGCTCCACTGTAGAAATGGATGGTGACTTTTTGTTCTCCTTTAATTAAATAAACTTTTAACACAGGATGGAAGTTAAATTCACTCCCAGAATCAACTGAGCTGAGGAGTTGAGTGCCTTGTGGAAAAGTAACAGGTGGAGAGGGGGAAATGGCAACTGCTAGACTCTGGTTGTGCGAGGGGGGGGGTGCTATCTGAGGTGGTCTGGTTCCATTCACCATTATCTTGGTCAGGCCCCTAGGCCTGGGGAAGACAACGGAGTCATTATACTGCTGTGAAATGCAACTTGATCTCTGAACTATCCCTGATGGGGTTATTGAGAAACAGATCAGCAGCTCTCCATAACATTCTCTAGGTGGTAAGTTGACCTCTTGGTGTAGTTGAGTAGACAACACGGGAGGGATATGTTTTCACCATAGATACCTCACTGAATTATAGAATTGGAGCACAGTTAATACATGAACCAATGTGATTTAGGTGGCTATGCAAAGGGGCACTCTCCTCTCAGCTCCTGGCAAAAGATTTGAAAGAGCAATGGAACAACCGCTCCCATGGGCACATATAGGAGGGTGCTCATAGAATCTCCTCAGTGACTACATTAGAGCAGTGATACTATCCTTGCTCAACTCCAGGGCATGATGATTGAATTCCCACCAAGCTACCTAATTTGCCTGGCAGGGTACCTTACATTTTTTTACCAAGGAAGAGATGGAATATACCCCTTGAATTTGATGGTATCTGCTAGTGCAACATAGAGTGGTGACAGGATAGGGGTCTCCTGGGCTCCCCCTCTACCGAGATGTTTTCCAGGCAGTGGTTATTGTATTCGTACAAGGGTACCCTCCCCACTTTTATTCTCCACCTGTGGGCCCTTCCTCCCTGCTATATGGGCTGCCTTCTCAACAGCCAGTTGATCGATACTGTGAACTGACTCTGGGGTTTATCTCTGATTTCTCTAATTTCTTCCTTTTGTACAGTTGCTCTGTCTTGATCAAACAATATTTAAAAATCAGCCTGTACTGGGGAAAAATTACTTACAGTTTCAGTGCACTTTGCCCTTAATAAGCTTGTGCATAGAGTTTTGCATATATTTTCACCTGACCTTGATACAGTAAATAATTGACATTCACAATAACTTGAAGAATTGTTCAGATGATGCTTTTGATAGTCACTCAGTTTCTTAGTGTATTGCAATGGCTTAAAACTCAGTTTTTTTATTTATTTTTTATTTTTATTTATTGAGATCTAGGATTACATATTACCTTTGAACCAGAGGTTCACTTACAAAGGTTCCGCATCAGAATACAAAATGAACAATACAAGTGGAATGAGACAAAATGGAAGGGACAACTAGATATATGATTTTAAAAATAACAGTAAAATTTTACAAAACATTAAAAGGTATTAAAGCAAGACTGTCAAGGTAAGGGGGGGAGGGGCAACAAGTAAGAAGAGGTGGTCAGAATAAGACTTTGTCATAAAGTGCAGGTTTCAGAATAAGTGCTGGGGGACAGAAGGCAGAGGGGGGGAGAATAGGGAAAGAACAAGAGAGTGGTGAGAAAAGGAGTAGGAAATAGGGGAGAAATAAGAAATGAGAAGAGCAAGGAAGGTTGGTTTATAGGGTGGATACATGAAGGAGGGAAGTGAAGAGGAAGGGGGTGTGTGGAGTGTAATTAACACACAAGATGGGGAAGGAAATATGGTGTAAAAGGGGGAGGTGGGAGAGAGCGGGTGAAGGGAGATGGTTGAGGAAGGAGAGCAGGAGGGGAAGGAAAGAAAAGGGTAGGAGATGAGAAGGAGGGGAAAAGTGGGAGGGGTGCGTAACGGCAACCTAGTTAGAACAATCACAATTGCTAAGACTAGTGAGGTGCTGGCCCAAGTTACGTTTGAAAGGGCCATGTCTAGTCTCTGTTGAGACCTCAGTTTAAGTAATATAAGTGAAAAAAAGCAAGCAACTGTGGAATTATCTGAATTTGATCAACTTATTGTACAGAAAAACTGGAACTTGGATCAATGCTTCTTTGGTTGTTTGTGTGCTGTAAAGGTTTTGTTGTTAAATTCTTGCTTGAGGTGTAATACAGGAAAAGAAAATAGCTAATATTTTACTGTACCCACCACGCCAGTATGCAACTGTGCAATTCAATTTTAAAGGGCTGCTAATCCCTTTTTCAGCCTGGAGCATGAAAGTCACACAGCATGATACCTGACTTGAAGGATTAAATAAGCAGTTTACAAAAATTTCATGGAGTAATCAAAACCTTTATATGGCCAGCTGATATTCAGTATTCCTGTAGTCTAAAACTGTAACTTGACCACAAACCAGCATTTTGATGATGCTAATCAAGGAGAAGTGACAGTATGTTCAATGTGAACTGTACTTGAAGTGAGGGTGGAGGTTTTAGGCCACTTACTCAATTATCAATCCAATTTACTGTGATGTATAGACCACATCTCCTGAAGGACATACAGAGTGAAGGCAGTCCACAGGAGGGCAACTAAAATGATGCAGGGTCTGCATCACAAGCCCTGTGAGAAGAGACTTAAGGACCTGAATATTTATTTATTATTAGCTTTTGGTTACCAGGTAAGCACACTAGGCAGTAGACCTGCCTATTTTCAGGCACGAGCCCGGAGAGTACAAAAAATGTAGAGAAACAAACCAAAGTCACAAGCAGTCAAATCCTGAACAGTGTACAACATGCCTCCACGTAAGGATATACAAAACTTGTGTGCAATGTGAATGTACCATCCACACAGGGATGTGTAAAAGTTTAGACAAAAGACAAGACATGTAGTAATCAAATCTAACAGTAAAGCTATAGACAAGGCAGGCAGGAAGCAAGCATAAAGTCAAATAATTATTAAGAACAATTACAATGTACACACTGGAAGAGAGGAGGGACGGGAGGTTATGATAGAGACCTTCAATTACCTAAAGGGGCTACATAAAGTACGGGAGGGAAGTACTGTATTTAAAAAAAAAAGGTGCTGAAGAGCAAGAGAACAGAGTTATATAGAACAGACTTTGGAAGAACAGACTTTGCAGACAGAGGTCAGTGAAAGCACCTAGCTTTACCTTGAAGGTATATTGATATTTATTTACAGTCTCTTCATACTGAAGGTATCAAGGTAAGAGGGGGATAAAGAGAACTGTAGGCAGTGTTTGAGGAACTTATCTTTTCTTTAAATTTGTAGCAGGTGGTGTGGGGGAAACCAGGTCAGGAGATTAATTTTGGGCTGAGTAGATTCAGGAAGTCCTGTGAATCTGGGGCTGGATTCTCAAAATGTTGTGGGATCAAGTCTCACTCCACAACTCCAGTTATAGAGCGAATTCTCCGCAGCTACAGATATTGGTATTCTCATCCACTACAGCTGCAGGAGATGTTATAGCTGGTCCTACCAACTGTAACATTTTTCCACAGCTGTGGGGAAAAAACACCTGCAAGCTGCCTTAAATTGTGGGGCCACTCATAAACTAGCTCCACTTTTGAGTATACCATAGATGAGGGAGAAACTGCAGTTCCGCAAGTGGCTACCCACTTGCGCCAAGTTTTTCCTGCAGCTGCAGGATTTTCCTAACTCTGCAAGCTTTGAGAACCTAGTCACAGGTGTGCAATTGGGGGATGGAACTGGCAGAGGCTTAGTGCCTTCTTACTAGAGCACTATAAAAGTGCTTCCACTCCAACGTGTCCAGCACGTTTGTGTCCCAGTGACTGAAACAGCGAAGGAGTGGAACAGATAGCTGGCATCTTTGGCCTCAGCAGGCAACAGCAGAAGGAAGCAAGGAAGCAGGGTGTTCTGCCAGTCAACTAAGATAAAGCACCTGTTCACTGCTGTGCAACAGTCACTGCTGGGAAGGGCAGTAGGTAAAACGTAGGCCAAAACAAGGAAGAGAAGCAGCACCCTATCTAGGGTAGGATTATAAAGAGATTTAAACAGGGCATGAGGTAAAACAAATAGAAACAAATGGAAAAGGGGAAAACTATAAACATTCTTTTGGGCGTGAGGGTACTAAAGTATTTCCAGGTAACACAGGGAGAATACAAATTGAGAATGCTGGGAGTGGTGCAACGCAATGGTTGTGAGGCGGCAGTTTTCAGAGAAATCTTCTGGAGACTGCAGTTCTGCTCCCTCTGCTCACACCTCTCTGGGTTGAGGGAGGAGGTTGCTAGACTCCAGGCTGAGTTTGCTAGGTATTAGGGGACCACTTCCCCCACCCAGGGACCACCTAGTTTGTCACCATTACCTCAAAGGATGCCACGGAGCAGGAACGCCTAAAGTGGGCACTGAAAGGGTGGGTGTTGTGTGAAAGAGACACCTTTCTCACCTTGTACCACAGGGCAGGACTGCCAGGAGAAGGCATCTGTGGTAATGACCAGGGAGGATGTGGGAGACCTCCATAGTGGAGACACCAAAAAGGGTGGTAGAAGGCCTCAGAGGAGGAGGAGGAAGCAGCTTCTGGTGGGGGACTCGATTGTCATGGGTATAGTTTTGGGAACAGGAAAGTAGTGTGAGAGGCAGGTTAACAAAGAAACATAGAAACATAGAATTTGACGGCAGATAAGGACCGCTTGGTCCATCTAGTCTGCCCATTTCCCTACCTACAGGATAGGCCGCAGATCCTAGTTAACCAACAGCCTATTTCTTTCTATCCCCCACAAGAATTGCCTTATGTCTATCCCATGCATTCTTGAATTCTCCCACAGTTTTAGACCCCACAACCTCCTCAGGAAGGCTGTTCCATGCATCGACTACCCTCTTTGTGAAATAATACTTCCTCACATTGCCCCTGAACCACCCCTCCCTCTATCTTTAAATTGTGTCCCCTTGTTCTTGAACGTCTCTTTTTCTGAAAGATACTACCCTCTTGGACTTTGTTGAGTCCACTGAGGTACTTAAAAGTTTCTGTCATGTCCCCCCTCTCCCTTCTTTCCTCAAGGGTATACATATTAAGCTCCTTCAGTCTCTCCTCATACGGCTTCTCTTGCAGACCCTGTACCATTTTAGTTGCCCTCCACTGGACTGCCTCTATCCTGTCTATATCCTTGCAGAGATGGGGTCTCCAGAACTGGAACTAGTACTCCAGATGGGTCTCAACAACTGTCTGTACAGAGGGATAACAACTTCCTGTTTTCTGCTGCTGATGCCTCTCCCTATGCGTCCCAGTATACCCCCAGCCCTCCCTACTGCCTTCTCACATTGCTTGCTAACCTTAAGGTCATCTGATATGATTATCCCAGGTCCCTTTCCTTTTTTGTTGTTGTTACTACCCCCCCTTGTGTATTCTTCCCCTGGGTTCTTGTTTTCCAGGTGCATTTTTTGCACTTCTTTCCATTGAATCCTAGCTGCCGTATTTCTGACCATTCCTCCAACCTTGCCAAGTCCCTTCTCATCCTTTCTACGCCTCCTTGTGTATCAACCCTGTTGCAGATCTTTGTGTCATCTGCAAAGAGGCATATTTTTCCTTCCAGTCCCTCTGCAATGTCACTTATGAAGACATTAAAAAGGACTGGACCAAACACTGAACCTTGCGGTACCCCACTACTAACCCCTCTTTCTTCAGAGTGGACTCCATTTACAATTACCTTCTGTGTTCTGTTGTCCAACCAATGTTTTACCCAGGCTACCACCCTGGGACCCACTCCCAGGCTGGTTAATTTCACTATTAATCTTTTGTGTGGGACTGTGTCAAATGCCTTGCTAAAGTCTAGGTAGGCCATGTCCACAGCCCCTTCCTGGTCTACTACTTTGGTCACCCAGTCAAAGAAATCTATTAGATTCGTCTGACATGACCTTCCCACTGTGAAGCCATGCTGCCTTGGGTCCTGTGCCCCACTGGCCTCTAGGTACTCAATTATTTTTCCTTCAGAAGTGACTCCATCACTTTCCCTACCACAGATGTCAAACTGACAGGTCTGTAGTTTCCTGCCTCTGTCTTGGTCCCACTTTTGTGAAGGGGAATCACATCCACCTTCCTCCAGTCCTCGGGTACCACATCATCCTCCCATGATTTATTAAAAGAGTAGCCAGTGGTGTTTCACTAGTTCCCCCTTAATTCTTTTAGAATTCTGGGTGAATTCCATCAGGCCCCATTGCTTTGTCCACCTTCAGTTTTAGGAGTTCTTGCAGACCCTTTCTTCTGTGAAAGGACTGGATCGACCCCCCTATCAAGAGTGCTTCTGTTAATTGGATTAGGCACTTCCCCCTCCTCTTTTGTGAATACTGAGCAGAAATATTCATTCAGTATCCCTGCTTTTTCACTGTCCCCCTCTGCCCACCCACAATTCATTCTATTCAGCCTCGCTATCCCTCCCTTTGTCTTTCTACGCTCGCTGATTTACCTATAAAAGGTTTTATCCCCCTTCTTAACCGAGTTGGCTATCTTTTCCTCAGTTTGGGCCTTTGCTATTCTGACTTCCCTCCCTGCTTCCTTCTACCTTAACTGGTACAGCTCTCTGTCCTGCTCCTTCTGTGTTTCATTATACTTCTGGAATGCTATCTTTTTCTTCCTGACTTTCACAGCCATCTCTTTTGAGAACCGTAGTGGCTTTTTCTTTCATTTTGATTTGTTTATTTGCTTCACACAAAGGTTTGTTTCCTCTGTGATGGCAGTTTTGATGTTTCCCCATTGTTGCTCCACACCTCCTTCTAGCCTGTTTGCTAGTGCTTTTCTGAGGCACTGTCCCATCTTCCCAAAGTCAGCCCTCCTGAAGTCCAGTACCCTCACTTTTGTATGGCTTGACTCTGTAGCTGAGTTTAATGTGAACCACACTGTTTGATGTTCACTTGTTCACAGATGGCAACCAACTTCTAGATCTGAGATCCTCTCACTGCCCCCCATTTGAGTGTATGAGGTCTAAGATTGCTCCCTCACTAGTGGGTTCCGAAACTAGCTGTCTGAGGCCTGCCACCTGCAGGGCATCAAGAATGGCCCTGCTCTTGGATGTGGCTGCAGAAAATGTGCTCTAGTTAACATCTGGCATATTCGGGTCTCCCATCAACAGTAACTACCGTTTCTCTGCCATTCTAAAAATGCCTTCTATCATATCCTTGTCCATTCCCTCCCCCTGACATGGGGGTCTGTACACAACCCCTGTGCAGATTGTGGTGCCCTTTCCAGTCTCCAAGGTGACCCACAGTGCCTCCTTTCCTCCCTGTTTACTCTTGTTCAGTTGCTTTTATCCCTTCCTTTACATAGAGAGCTAGTCCTCCCCCTCTTCTCCACTGCCTGTCTCTCCTGTAGGTTATGTACCCTGGTATGTTAACATCCCAGTCATGGTTCTCTGTGTACCATGTTTCTGTGACTGCTACGATATCCAGGCATCCCTCTTCCATCAAGGCCACCAGCTCAGGGAGCTTGTTGCCCATACTACAGGCATTGGTACTCATTACCCTCCATTTCCTGATGGCCTTACTCCTTTTTGCCCCATCCCTGTCCTTCTTGCCTTTGTCACTTTCTCCATTTACCCCTGCCCTTCTCCCTATCGACACCTCTATGTTTGTGTTTACCACTTACTACCGTGATTTTTTGGGGTGGCTAGGATTTCCCTGCTCCTTTCCAGTGCCTGCCCCCTTGGCTAGTTTAAATGCTTGTCAATGAAGCATTTAAACCTATCACCTAGGATCCTGGTTCCCCTCCTGGACAGATGCAGCCCATCATGCCAGCATAAGCTTGCATCACTCCAGGTGGACCCCCAGTCCCCAATGAAGCCAAATCCCTGAGCTCCACACCAGTTTTTCAACCATTGATTGAATCCCATGGTGCGGAACACCCTAGTCTCTCCTACGCCATAGATGGGCAGCACCTCCGAGAAGGTTACCGAGCATGCAACTTGTCTAAGGCCCCTCCCCAATTCCACAAACTCTTCCTACACTTCTCTAATCCCTTTCTTAGCCAGGTCATTTGTCCCTAGGTGGACAATGACATCCAGCTCCCTCCCCTGTGCAGCTGCTCCTGCAATCCTGAGGATTCGCTCCCTGTCCCAACAAAGCCATGGCACCAGGAAGTCACCTTACCTCCCTCTCCCCTTCCTCCCCCAGTTCTACCTTCCTAACAATGAAGTCCCCCACCAGGAGTTGTTTTCTTCCCCTGCGGGGTCCCCTGCCACCCTCCTGTGGGTCTCCTTTGTGGAAGTTCCCAGCATCCTCCTTGGTCTCCACTGCGGGTGCCTCCATAGAGGAACCACACTTTGCCAGAATGGCATAGGAATTGTGGAGAGGTACAACTGGAGGAATGTGCCTCTGTTCCACCAACCTTACCCTCCCTGAGCCCACTGTGGTCCAACCGCTCCTCTTTCTTGGCAACCTCTGAAGCAACGGCAGTGGCACTGGTGGTCCCTGGATGAAAGAGGAAGTCCCACAAATCCTGGCCAACTCAGCCTGGAGATGAGCAACCTCCTCCCTCAGTCCAGAGAGGTGCCTGCAGATGGGACAACACCGCATCCTCCAGAACATCTCTGGGAAGACTGCTGCTCCACAGCCACTGCACTGCACCACTCCCATCATGTCTTATTTCTGGTCCCTTAACTGTTTGCAATCCTTACTCTTTCCTCTGTTTTTTTTCTCTCTCTCCTTACTTTCTGCCTGTGTGCCCTTTAAGCTCCTGATTGTCCTGTTCGGAGACAAGAATATCCTATATTTCTCAGTAGACCCCTTACTTGCTCAGAGGCAGACCTCCAGCAGCTAGAGGGGGCCGGAGAGCTACTCTTGCCCTTCTAGAATGGTGGGTCTTTGGTGGCTCTGTGATCACTCACTTCCTGCTCCCAAACAGGAAGTTCCTGTTGTCAGTCAAATCCTGTGCCTATAAAAGTAGAACTAGCTTTGGGTGGGAGGGTGGAGGGGAGGGAAGGAGGGCAATATAGTCCCAGTTGAGTCATGATCCAGGGGGAGTGCCTCAGTTTGCTGCATGGCATTTGGTACAGAATGTATGTTCTCCCACTCTGCCAATGATTCTTTCTAGATGCTGTGCCTCTGGGAGGTGTGGCATGCAATGATGTAGTGGTGTGCTGAGCACCGGATGTCTGGCATGCCTCCTGAAATTCTCAAGCACCAGGGGTCAGTCAAATGCCTGGTGCTCCTTCCCCCCAGATGAGGAGCACAGTTCTCAGGACACTCAATGCTCCTCCCCCGACCGGCCCTCTAACATCCCGGGCTCACTTCAAACCCGAGACATCAGCATCACAAGTGAAAGCTCTATGACTGTGCCAGCAGGTAGGCACAAGGCAGGTTAGATTAATACGTGGCACCATGGCCTGGAGGAATGGGAAGTGGATCCTGTGGATCATTACGTCAGCAGGACAGGAGGGAGAGCTGGATGCCATTGTCCACTGGTGGACTAAAGACCTGGCTAGGTATGGGGCTGGGGTAGTTCAGGCAAGGCAAGGCAATTTTATTTGTATGGCGCCTAATTGCGGTGGCCTGGGCACCTAACAGATTTTAAAACAAGAACACAGACATAAAACAATCATAAATAACTGTAACAATAACCAACTGATAAAAACTAAAAGCAGCAGCTAAATTATAAAGGGCTTTTGGACTGTCACATATGGAACTAGAATAGAATGGGATCAGCAATCTGCAAAAGCCAGGACAAAGAGGTGGGCTTTCAGCCTCCACTTGAACACCTCAGTTGTGGGGGCCTCCTGGACTAGAAGTGGTAGCGAATTCCACAGGGTCAGCCCAGAGATGCTGAATGTGCGATCTCCTGAAGTCCTGAGCTGAACCCTGGAAATGACCAGGAGGACCCTCAACAGGGAGCGGAGGGAGCGAGCAGAAGTAGCCGATGTCAGGAGCTCAGACAGTTAACCAGGACCCAGGCCATATAGGGCCTTAAAGGTGAGAAGACCCACCTTGACGAGGACCCTCCACCTAACCGGCAGCTAGTGCAGAGCCTGCAGTTCTGCAAATGGTAAAAACCACTGCTGACAGATGACACTTGATCTTCAAAAGTCAATCCGTTATCAAGGACCACGCCCAGATTTTGCACCCTCGGGGAAGCCACCAAGGGGGCAGAACCAAGGGAAAGCCCTGTATTAGCCCCAGGAAGCTACCCATCATGCCCACAACCAGGTTCGATCACCAGTACCTCCGTCTTGGCTGGGTTGAGTCTCAGCCAGCTGGAAGCCATCCAGTCATTGATTATAGCCAGACAGCTATTAAGCACGTCGACAGTTCCTGATGTTCTGGGGCAAAGGACAAGTACAACTGGGTATCATCTGCATAGCAGTGAAACTCTACATTGTACTGTTTAATGAACTCTCCCAGGGGCAGCATGTACCCTGCGAACAGCATCGGCGACAAGATCAAGCCCTGTGGCACTCCTCAAGACGGGGGCATTGGGGAGGAGGAGACATTCCCCATCACTACCTGCTGCTCCTTGTCTGAGAGATAGGAGACAAGTCATCTGCTGACAGTCCCAGTGAGTCCAAAAAGCTCACAGAGCTGATCAAGAAGCACAACATGGTCTACAGTGTCAAAGGCTGAAGAGAGATCAAGGAGAACAAGAACTGACCTGTCTCCTCTATCTCTAGCCCTGAGTAAATCATCATGCACCCTCACTAGAGCTGTTTCTGTATTGTGTCTGGTATGAAAACCCGACTGAAATGGCTCATAGATGTCCGAGAACACCAAGCAATCCTGGAGCTGATGTGCCACTAGCTCCTCAACAACCTTGCCAAAAAAGGGGAGGTTGGAGATAGGACAGTAATTTGCCAGAATGTCAGGGTCGAGGGAAGATTTCTTTAGGAGGGTCTCACCAGTGCTTCTTTCAAAGCCACTGGGAGGACCCCCTCTGCCATTGAGTACCTGGCAGTCCTAGCGAACACCGGGTCAACAGCCTCAACATCTCCCATTAAGAAGCATGTCAGGGCAGGGTCCAGTTCTCAAAACGTGTGCTTCATCTCTAAGATTACCTTAGTCACTTCAGACACCTCCACTGTTCTAAACTCCTCTCAGACAGGTGGAGAGCCTCTACAACCCCCAGCCTGACCACTGCAAGGCAAATGCCTCCCTAGGATACGCCCCGACTGGATGGCCAACACTCTGTTGCAGAAAAAAAGAGCAAACTCCTCACACAAAGTGGATGACAAAGCTGTTTTCGGTTGCAGGCAGGTTGGATGAAGAAGCCTGTCTACAGTCTGAAATAGCTGAGATGGTCTGTTTTTCCCCACAGCAGCTTCCCTGGACAGAAAATCTGCCTTCTTACGGGAAATTGCCCCTGGTACTCCACTTAGTGGGCATGCAGGGCCAGCCTGTTGGCCTCCAGCTGGGTCCTCCACCAGCAAAGCTCCAATCTTCAACCTTTGATCTTCATCACCCTGAGGTCCCCATCAAACCAAGGGGACCTCAGGTGAGTGGATCTGGGTCATATACGAATTGGTGCGAGAGCATCCTTCCAGAGCTTTGGAAACCACCCTATTATAGGTGGCCACCACCTCTCCAGACCCAATCGCACATGCCACATCAACCCAAGATAGGTCAGCTAATGCCAGCAGTCCCTCAGGGCTCACACCCCTTAAAGGGTGGTAGCTGACCATCTCCATGGGGGGGACTACCGGGGGGGTCCCAAACTTGAACTCCACAGTACAATGATCAGACCAAGTGACCTGATCAATCTTAAGATTATCAACCTCAAGTCCCAGCTGGAACACCAGATCAAGTGTGTGGCCATGCTGGTGTGTCACAGAAGCAACTGCTTGTGACAGGCCTAGTGAATACATCAACTGGAGGAGGTCATAACTGAAATGTGAGGATTCGTCGTTGATCCAGGCATTGAAGTCCCCCAGGATTAAACATCTGTGGGACTCCAACACCTGGTCAACAATAAAGTCTGCCACCTCCTGCAGGGAATCCCCCCTCCCACCCCAGGATGGTGGTAAATGAGGAGAATCCTGCAGCCTGCACCAGCACCACCATGCATGGTGATACATTCAAAGGATTGGGTGTCACCAAACGAGTGCACCGTGAAGCTCAGGCTGGCTCAAAAAACAATGGCCATACCCCCTCCCCTGTGATCCTTCCTCGGGCAGTGCACTACAGAATAGGATTGGACCAGCACTGTCACCAATCCCGGTCTCCGTTATGCAAGCCAGGTCAACAATGGAAATCAAGTCCGCAAAAATGGCAGTCTTATTACTTATCAACCTGGCATTGCAGAGCACCACCTGAAGAGGATTTGAGAACATGGCTGGTCCCCTAGCTGCCTGCCCACTCAGTTTGGTGGAGACCCTGGGTATGGAGACCAAACACTTAGGGGGAGATTAGGTAGCTGGGAAGGGGTCTTAGGAAGCTCTCTCAATGGCTTTCACTAGGATACTGCATGTGTACAACATGGGGAAGGAGAGAGATCTCTGTGGCAGGTGCTTCAACTCATGCCTGAAGGAATGGTGCAGGAGGAAGGGTTTGGCTACTTTGGGGCCTGAGGACCCACCTGGAAAGATAAAGGCCTACACCAGGGGGAGGTCTGCATCCATCCATAATGGAAACCATATTTCTCAGTGGACGGTTTAAATGTTACTTTGATGTGCATTTAAACTAGCCAAGGGTGGTGGTGGAAGGAATCAGGGAGGCAGAAATTGCCCCCCAACATGCTGAGGTAGAGATTAAGGAGAACCTCAGGGGAGAGGAATCCTCCAGGGTGCAAATTAATAAAGGAAGCGGGGTGGTAGCGACAAAGGGGGAAGGAAACAGGAGCATTAAAAAGAGAGAGGAGAAGGAGGGTGGGCAAAAAGGAAAAAGGGGAGCAACAAGCAGAGTGCAAGTCTAGGAAATAAGATTCCACACCTAGAAGCCATCATGGCAGAGGTCAGTCTGGACATTGTGGCCATTACTGAGTCATGGTGCACTTAAAATCATGAGTGGGACATAGCCATACCAGGCTATGCTGTGTTCAGGAAGGACTGGTTGGGAAAGAAAGGAGGGTGTGGTGCTTTATGTGAGTGAAAGCATAAAAGCAACAGACATAGAGGGAATACAGGGGGAGGCAGAGGCACTGTAGGTCAGCCTGGAGATGGGGACTACAGCCACTATTCACACTGAGGTGATCTACAGACTTCCAACACAGGGGAAGCAATTAGATAAGGTAGTGGTGGAAGTCATTGGCAATATGACTAAAAAGGAGGAAGTGCTGCTGCTGGGGGACTTTAACCTGCCAGATGTAGATTGGTGCCTCCCAGCCTGCAGCTTCAGCTACAAGCAGGGACATCCTGGACTCTCTGTGTTGGGCATTCCTCAGGCAATTAATTAGTAAAACCACTCATGATGGGGCAATACTTGACTTGGTACTTACTAACAGGGGCAATATTGCAGACATCAAGGTGGGAGGCCACTTGTGGACCTGTGATCACCATACAGTGTGGTTCAATAGAAGGACAGCTGTGGAATTTATCCACACAAAGGCAAGGGTCTGGAATTCAGGAGGGCAGATTTTGTAAAAATGGATGAATGCCCCAGCGATGAGCTGGCAGAGGAGGATGCCCTGGTTGGGGTGGAGGAACAGTGGGTGAAGCTAAAAGGGAGCATAACCAAGGCAACAAACCTCTGCATCAAACAAGTGAGCAAAAGCAAGAGGAAAAAGAAACTGCTATGGTTGCTGAAAGAGGTGGCTGAAAAGGTAAAGGCTAAAAGGGTAGTATTCAGAAGGTATAAGGAGATGCAGAGGGAGGAGGATAGGGTGGTGTATTTGGGGAAACAGAGGGGAGCAGTGAAAGCAGTAAGGAGCGTAAAGGCACAAACTGAAGAGAGAATAATTCAGGAGGTAACGTAAGGGGAACAAAACATTTTTTAGGTATCTAAGAGAAAAGATGAAGACCAGGGGTGGGATTAGAAGGTGAAAAAGGGAAGGGGGAGACTGTGCAGAGGGGGTCCAGGAAAAGGAAGACATCCTGATCAAATGCTTTTGTTCAGTGGTCACAGAAGAAGAAGAAGAAGAAAGAGAGGGGCCAACAAAAGGTAACAGAAGATCTTTGGAGGTGGGAGGTGGACCCTAGTCAATTTTTGAAGGAGAGAGCCCAGAAGGGCCTCCCTAATCTAAAGAGGGACAAAGCAATGGGGCCAGATGTGGTGCATCCAAAGGTACTGAGGGAGCTCAGGGAGATACTGGTTGCAGCTCTGACAGTCCCATTTAACAGCTCACTGGAAGCAATAGTAGTTCCAGAGGACTGGAGAAGGATGGATGTAATCCCACTACACAAAAGTGGTAGCAGGGACAATGCTGGAATTATAGGCCAGTCAACATGACACTGGTGGAGGGAAAGTTAATGGAATCACTGCTGAAGGAAATGATTGTGGAATATCTTGAATCCAGTGGGTTACAAGACCCGAAGCAGCATGGGTTCACAGGGGAAGATCATATCGAATGAATCTGATAGATATCTTTGGCTGGGTGACAAACAATTTTGATCAGGTTGGAGTGGTTGGCATGGCCTACCTAGATCTCAGAAAGGCTTTCAACACCATTTCACATCGGGGACAGGTAAGCAAGCTGGGCAGCTTAGTAGTGGGTCTAAAGTTGGTAAACTGGATAAGAAGGTGGTTAGGGGATAGGTGACAGAGGGTGGTGGCAAACGGAGTTCTCTCCAAGGAAGGGATGGTGACCAGTGGAGTGCACCAGGGATCAGAGCTGGGACTGGTCCTCTTTAATGTCTATAAAAGTGACATTGCAGAGAAGCTGAAGGGAAGGTCTTCCTCATTGCTGATGACACCAAAATCTGCAATAGGGTGGACAATCCAGGTGGGGGTGGAAAGAATAAGCAAAGACCTAAGAAAACCAGAGGAGTGGTCAAAGGTATGACAACAGGATTTCAATGTGAAAAAGTGCAAAATAGGGCACTTTAGGGCAGAGAAACCAAGGGGCGGAGTACAAAATAGGTGGAGTGGTATTGATGACTACCAAGCAGGAAAAAGATCGGGGGATAATCATATTCGATGACATAAAGGTGGCCATGCAGTGTGATAAGGCAGTTGGGAGGGCCCGTGGGATGCTAGGGTGCATAGAGAGGAATATCATCAGCAGAAAGAGGGAAGTGGTGTTGCCTCTCCATAGATTGTTGGTAAGACCACACCTAGAGTACTGTGTCCAGTTCTGCAGACAACATCTCAAGAAGAACATAAACAGAGTGGAGGCAGTCCAGAGAAGGGCAACCAAAATGGTGCAGGTTCTGCATCAAAAACCCTAAGAGGAGAGACCAAAGAACTTCAATATGTAGAACCTGGAAGAGTGGAAGGAGAAGTGGGATATGATAAAGACCTTTAAATACTTCAGGGGGTAAATAAGGTACAGGAGTGAAGTCTTTTTCAGAAGAAAATGTGCCAAAGAACAAGGGGACATGCTATGAAGCTGGGGGTGTGGGGTAGAGTTAGAAGAGATGAAAGGACATACTTCATAGAAAGAGTGGTAGATTCTTGGAACAACCTTCCAGCAGAGGTGGTTTGGGTAAAAACAGTGGTGGGGTTCAAGAATGCATGAGATAGCCACAAGAGAATCATAGTGAAAAGGGGAAGGGGAGAATGAGTTGTAGATCAAGTATGATCTGTGGTAATAATGTAGGTAGGGAAAAATGGCAGACTGAGTGAGCTAAGTGGTCCTTATCTGCCATCAAATTATATATTTCTATTTCAGTGGCATGATATAAAGCTGAAGGGGTAAATTCAGGAGAGATGTGAGGAACTACTACACAGAAGGTGTGGCTGATTCCTGGAACATCCTACCAGCAGAGGTGGTGGGAGTGAAACAGTGGTGGAGTTCAAGAATGCATGGGATAGTCACATGGGTATCTTAGGGGAAAGGAGGCAGGGGAAGTGTAACAGACCAGAGATCAAGTAGGATCTGTGGTGATACTGTAGGCAGGGAAAAATGGACAGATTAGGTAGGCCAAGTGGTCCTTATCTGCTGGCAAATTCTATATTTTTATTTATGCAATAGGTGTGAGACCAAAAGCCATTGAATAAATCCATTTATTTCCACATATGTGGAATAAATCTAACCATCCTAGATTTATCCCACATATGTGGGATAAATGCAAACTGTCAATCAAAGCTTTTTTGTTCACTTTTTTGACAAACAAATGTGAATAACTTTAAAACGAAAAATGATAGCATAGTACTGTGAGCACGAAAAATGTTCTGGACAAAAATATCTACAAAATGAGTGGTGTTTCATTTATAGATACCTTTTAGTTTTTTATAATTAGCAAAAACAGCAAAAATCCTATTTTCTTTTCACTTTTCAGACAAACAAATATAAATAACTTTAAAATGAAAATGATAACATGGTACTGTGAGCACGAAAATGTTCAGCATAAAATATCTACAAAATGAGAGGTGTTTCATTCAGAGATACCTTTTAGTTTTTTCAAAATTAGCAAAAAACAGCATAAAATTCAATTTTCTTCTCACTTTTTCGACAAACAAATGTGAATCACTTTAAAACTAAAAATGATAGCATGGTACTATGAGCACAAAAAATGTTAAGCATGAAAATATCTACAAAATGAGTGGCATTTCATTAATAAACACCTTTTAGTTTTTTTTTATAATTAGCAAAAACAGCATAAAATTAAATTTTGTTTCACTTTTCATCAAACAACTGCGAATAACTTTAAAACAAAAAGGTAGCATGATACTGTCACCATGACATTTGTTCAGCAAGAGTTCTCTACAAAATGAGTGGTGTTTCATTTAATAGCAACCACCCGCTGGGAGCGTACACCAGGAAAGTTAACCAAAAGTCCCAGAAAGTCCCAGAAATTACCATTTAAAAAAGAACATAAACAGTCAAAACCAAATGTTCCCACACTGATAAGAAGCATCCCTATTGCATAAATGAAATAATGAGAGTTGTCAGATAAATGATTTATCTACACTTGTACTGTTTGACCTCGGACACCTCACTCGTGGCTTACGCCACTCGTGAAGTTCCCCGAGGTCAAACAGCACTTGTGTAGATAAATCATTTATCTGACAGCTCATCATTGTATATCCCATATGTTTCTATGATAAAACTGACCCTTACCCATTCTATAATGCTATACAAAGAACAAAATGAAGCACTGAACCTCAGTGATTAGCATGACCAAAATGTATTTTTGGGATTGAAGCGACAGACTGAGTCTGCAGACTTAAGTCCTGTTTACAGTACCTGTACAGTAACATATGCAGTCTCTTCAGCTACACAGCCAATCTGCTCGCTGTGCTGCTGACAACTGTTTACACACACAGGATTTGCACCAGTGTAGGCTGAGGCTGCATTGTATGCTACACTTCCAGTGTCTCGCCTAACATTTCTGCCAGTAAATTGTCACCCAAAAGGGTTACAAACACTGCTCTCATCCTGGTCAAGCTAGAATAGACCCATGAGCTTACGTGCTCTGTCCTGGTCAGACACAACCACTCTCAGTATAAGCAAAATATATACAGTGTATAAGCCATGTAGTTCAATGAAGTGCACAGTGAAGCATTCACTGGTGGGGTTGGCAGTCCACATGTTCTGTCAGAGGAAGTGCTGTGACGCACTGTACTTTTGGCCCTTACTGTAGTAAGCAGTACAGCATTAACTGATGTGGATGATGTAGGGGAGCCACTGGCCTGCACTGATGCAGACAGGACAGCATATTTACAAGCTAGCAAAAAATGCTGCCATTGGCACAGGCACAACGTCCCCATCAGAATACCCATCACTTGTGGCCGCAATGGAGTGACCTACAATGCTCTGCAAGTTGTTTACTGGATCTGGGTCAGCACTGGTGCAACTCATCTGCACCACACACAATGGTGTAAATTAGGTTGTGTAAATGGGCCTTTAAGGGATAAACATTAAATCCTTTGTAGGACCCACATGAATTTAATAAAGGCCCTTTATTAAATTCAAGTGGGTCCTACAAAGGATTTAATGCTTATCCCTTAAGCAGGTAGTATACTGTTGTGATGTGTCTGCTCCCATTGTGAGAGCTGCTCTTTACAATCTTAAATTGTGCTTGTTTACCAAATAATTAATATTTTTCACAGATGGAATAGAAATTAAATTCAGTTTTCACCAACCCATCCACAACCAATAGAAAAATGGCGACTCTGACATGCAAAGTATATTGAATTGCCCACATACTGTAGCCTGGTTTCTTACTTTTTTGATTCAATTTCAACATGGTAACGTTGCAGTGCTTAGTACCTTCTCTGCAGATACTATAGGCAGTAACATGATCATCAAAGTATTTGGGACTGTTTCCATAATTTGTCATGTCTGCTAAATAATTGATTCACTGTTCAACATCAGTTCATTGTTGCATCATGGTTTAGCAACCCCCACACTCACAAAGACACATAGGACGTGACTGCTGATTACCAAAGGAAATCTTTACATTGTATATTCCCTTTCCATTTGTTAGCTCTTTGATGCCCAGTTAAGCCCTATAGCACATTGTATAGCACTGGAAAATCTTAAAATCTGTTTTTGTTTCCCATTTTCCCCCAAACTGAGGGCAAAATCAGCACATTTTGTACAAAATGGAGGAATTTGTCCACAAAGCTGGTTAAAAGTGTTTTTTAATGAAAACGTGACTCTCAAATGCTGGTTTAAAAATGAAAAACTACATTTTTTACCAGAGTTTTCTGCTGAAAATGGAAACACATTAGCCCCAGTAGAGCAACATTTTATGCAGCAGCGGTTGCACATTGCTGTGACTCAGAAAGCATTCTCAGCCTTCCATACTATTGAAGCAGCTGTAATTATAGTGTAGTATATCATGCACCACCAATGCATTGTAGAGCATCTGTTAAAACATAATATTTTAATGTTCCTTAAATCCTAATGACAGATTGTACTGAGTAGAAACCTGATGCCGTCAAATGTGCTTAAGTACTCGTCTCTATCACTGCAGCTACTGCTCATTAGTTTGGAAGCTGGATATGTTTGGTAAGACCCAGTGGTGCCGGAATGGTTTGAAAAGTGGTAGGGCCAAGGATGTAAGGTGTAAATTTTCCTCTATTAAACATATTACCATGATAGCAAAAAGTGATAGGGCCACTTATGAAAGTGGTAGGGCCATGGCCCTAGTGCCCCTGCTCCTGCACCTATGGTAAGACCTAGACATCAGATGCTGTGACACTACATTGCACAGCTAAAACTCTGCTACAGAAAATAGTGCTTGTGTGAGGAATGTTGAGCACTGGAAAGGTTGCAGGGGATAATGGTGATTTGCTTCCTGGGTATTAGAGATCATCAGTACTACTACACTTAGTGCTAAATTAGGTGGTGAGATCTAGGAAATAGAAGGGTAATGTAAAGGGTAAAGATTCCATTTAAGGTTCTTGCTGAACTCCTGACTGTGTACAGAGCATGAGTATGGGTGAAGCTTTGCACCTGCATTAATTAAAATAAAAAAAAAATTAAAAAACAGTACTTTATTTTGTATTAGACGCGCAGAAGCATGTGCATCTTGGAAATCGCAGTGTGATGAGAAGTCTTTTGTCATAGACGCATGATATACAGCTTATGGAAAACAATGGCTACAGGCCTGCTCACCATATTACAGCCATTTTCTGTATATTTTCTGTATAGTTATTAGGTTATACAATAATGTGGCCATGACATCTGCACCTATGTTTTGTGACATCTTGTCGGAGGAGTGGTCCACATTTTTTTGTACAGTGTGTGTTTGTGTGCCTGATGGCAGTGCAGAGCTGTTGGATCGGTAGAATGCCATAAACAATGTGTTCCAAGTCAGGAGACTTGATTTGTTAAAATTGATCTTATCCACAGATGAGAAATTGCAAAATAAATTAAAAAAAAACGTTGGTGGAAGCAATGCAGTCAAGAGCATGGACCATTTCTCTGAAAGTGGCTATCACTGGGGCAGGTCTAGTGGATGTGGTGTTACAATTGAAATTGATGCAATACTGCCATACCAGTGGCCCTTTGTCATTGTTTACAGTGTATTATACATTCACATAAGGTGGGTGTAATACAGGGTAGGTATTTTTTGAAACAACCTGTCACTTCAAATGTTTCCTTATTGAAGAAGGTAACAAACATAACATGACTTTGCTTTTTACTTTCCTTGTACTGTATGTACTCTGTTACCAACTACTGCTTAGTTGCTTCCAATTTGCTAATTACTGAGCAAGGTAAATATCACATTTTGCCTGCTATATACCATATGTGTACACTCTCTTATAACTGCATAGTTGCCAAAACATTTCATATGTGCCTTGACACTGTGTAGTTGAAAGCTTACATTTGATTTAGTACAGTAATCTTTTTTTCATATATGCATATTGTGTTCTCTTTTCTATATTCCTAGTTAAGTGACATATCTACACCTTATATATAACATGTTGTGTGCCTGCATTATTTGTTTGTATTACCTTTGTGGAAATTTTCAATAAAAAGATAAAGTAAAAAAAAAAAAAAGATTACATTTGTAACCCCTAGGCAGCACTATTCCTAGAGTTACTACTCCTGCCTTGGTGGCCACTAACAAGCTTGAGGGGCCTGGGTTCTCAACTTACTTGAAAACTGTTTTTTTTTTAATTATATTACATTTGCACACTGCCTCCACCCAGAGTTTAGCTTTTAAGTGGGCTAGCTCTTATCTGGTACAACCCCCTGGGATGTCATACTACCCACTATGACCATTTACAACCCCAACACATGACCAGATAGACATTTCCCCACAATTCAGACATTTCACTTTCAATGACTCTCCCTAATAATATGCTCACAACACCATTATTTGCAAACAACAACAATAGTTTATTTACATTGGGGATTAGGGCTTAGGAATGAGGAAACAAAGGAGTAGAGGTTATGCAATCAATATCATTATTATTACAGTGTTTACAGTCTAAATGGGTTTGTTTGGATTGTGTTGGTGAAAATCCTACAGCTGGGTGGGTGCCTGTTAGGCAGATTAAAATGTAATCACACATTCAGCCAGCACTGGATGACCAGAGCCCTGGCTATCTAAACTAAACTGCCTTAAATCAGATGGAATACAATATTGCTCTTTTGCCCACTCTGGTACAAGTTCCCCAAAAGTTAGCATGATACCTACCAATCCCACACATTTAAACCTGGTATCTAGTTACCAACACACTCCCTGGATGGTTGCAGGCCTGGTGGATGGTGCAGCTGTTTGTTGACTGGCTTAATTAGCAGAAACTGTAATTAGATTTCCCAACAATAGATTCTTTAACTATTTACGGTCCTTCCAAGAGTGTACAGGGATTGCCCTGCACGTTTTTGCAGTTGGACACAGGTACAGTGACATCCCCCAGGATGAAACCCAATTCTGCAGCATTTTGCAGCACTCTGCAGAATGCTGCAGCAGATCTACTGAATAAAGCAATGTAATTTCAATGACAATTAGTCCCTATTGTCATTCAGGAAAATGTGGCACTGCTAGGATAAAGTGAATGCCAGTTTCTTGCATGACAAAAGGGACTAACTGCCATTGAAATTACATTGCTTTATTCAGTAGGTCTGCTACAGCAGACTGAAGATTGTGTTAAAAGTGGGTTTCATCCTGGGGGGCGCCACTGTAGGTGTAACCCACCGGCTACACTGGGTTGAGCACAACTGAAGTGTTGAACAGTCATTAAATTTATAGAAGGGATAGCACCTTCCACCAGGGGCCAGGGTAGCCGCCCTGGTCAGTTTACTTTAGAATACAGTCATTTCCACGTGAAGAAGTCAAATACAAAAAATCAGGGGTCTCAGTCCTATTTGTTGTACATGGCTGTAGATTGCAGCTCCACTGGACATCTTGACCGGACAATTCAGAAAACACTGGCTCTCACAGGCAAAGTCAAGTTGAGCCCCAGTACTGAATGCTCCCCTTCCAGTCCCTTAGGCTCTATAGCAGACAACACATATCAGCACATTTATACGATCAGCTTGGCTCACTTGGATCCCCCAGAACAGTCAAGTCCACTTGTGCTGGGCAAGGCAGGAGCAGCAGATGCAAGGTGTAGACCAACTGGACAATTACAAACAGCAACATTTCAAAAAGAGTCCACCTGCACTGGCTAAGGTTAGGCACAGCAGGATGCAGGGTGCAGACCAGATGAACAATATATATCAGACAGTCTCTGTGCATTGGCAGCTCCCTATTAAGCATTTCTCTTTCTTTCTTGCACCAGGGGGTGCAAGAGTACTCACTCAGGCTCCTCACGGTAGAATCTCCTCAATGAAGGCTCCTGATGTCTTCAGTTCTCTCACAACTGAGGTGAAATCAGCTCTCTTACAGCTGGCTTGATGTCATCAAGTTGCAGGTCCACATTTTTCCCCAACATGGAAGGGAGGGCTAGCACCTGGAGGTCATTGTGGCAATCCCCAGGATAGCAGGTACTGCATAAAACTAAATTACTATAACTTTACTGCAAAGGAAGGCAATAACCCCTCCTGGATGGAGAGGATTAACTGGATTGCCTGGCCCAGATGCATGGCTGGAGGCCTGAGCCCCCACCCCTGTGGGGGGGCTCCCACTCAAATCTTTAAAAATGCTTAAAACAGTCTTTCATGGGGCTTTCCTGAGGCTTCTGATTGGCTGAGGTTATTGGATGCTTGGCCTCCAATTAGCTGGAGGGCCTGTCAATCAAGAAAATGAATTATGCATAAACCTCACTCATTGCACCATTGGTTTACTGTTTTGATGCCTGAAATTAGATCTCTGCAGTTCCCAATGAGCACTTGGATGTTTCCTATGAGCTTTGGCTAATGTCCCACAAGTCCTGACTTTAGAATTCTAGCTTCCTGATTGGCTGTGGCTGCTTGAAAATGGCTGCTGAACACACAGTCCCTTAAGCAGAATCAATATGGTCCCAAATAAAGTCCTGGTGCAGCCAGAATAAATTAAAAATTTGCCCAAATGCCCCACAGTTCAGTAGCTGCTAGTGTGTGCTTGCAGTCGCTGCCCAGAATTAATTATTTGCTCAGTCCGTTTGCCTGTCGCTGTTGCCATTATTTAAGGACGCTTTGCAGCAGGCAGGCTATCTCTCTGAGTCCCAACATTTTACTGGTGCAGCCAGGATCGAAGCATTTATTTTTAAACACTTTGTCCCCTTTCACATTTGTTCCCTTACCCACTAAGCAGTTGCATTATTTATTTTCAGTTAAAACACACTTTCTTTTCCTTTTCGGTTATTGCCGAACACAGCTTCCTGAGGGCAGAAGCATCCTAATGAATATACTTATGGGTCAGGGCTCTGGCTCATTAATATTCATGAGCCCTGATCCTAACTTTCTGTAAGCAACCACTCAGGTCCCTCCTCATGGTCACCGGGACCACTTTTCCCATTCGACTGGAAATGAGAGCGGTCGGACATCAAAGGCTCCACTCATGCCTGCACAATCCCCACTGCACCGGAGTGCATTTGGATACATGGGAGATTGCCGTTCTACTTTTTGGACCCTTGCAGGGCTGGATATTACACCAGGGCTCAGCTAGGGCTACCAGGGGCACTGAAAGGACTCAGGCCAGAACGGGGGACCAGAGAAAAAAAATAGTAGGCATTTCCTGGAGGCGCCTGAGGAGAGCAAAATGGGAGCTACAGGCTGTAGGTAAGTCCCCAGTTTGGTAGGGGGGATTACACATTACTTGGTTATTAGTTTGGTTAATAAGACAGTAAAAGGCATGAAATCCATCTGAACTGTCTCCCACTCTACATTCATGAAACAAATGTGAACATAAAGAATTAGAAAATGTCTATGCAAATGTATTGCTCAGGGTCAAGAAATCTTCAAATGAGTTGTTCAGGACTTGTGGCTGCACCACAATTGTTAGTCTCAGTGCTTGTTGTGGTAGTCCAGTCATGAATAGGCATATTTTTGGCAAAATTGCATAAACACATCTATTTTTGGGAATTGATTGTTTTCTTTTAATGCAAATATGGTCAAGTCCCATAATGTATTCTTTTTTTTTCATCTAACTTTTTTTCTTCTCACCAGGTCCCCCCCCATGGCACCCCCACCACCATCATCAACATTCTCATTGATTTAATTTCCAATGCTTACCTAACATCAACTTATGGTGGGTTTGTAGTCATTTCAGTGTGTGATACTGTGGGGTAGGGGGTGCTGTTATCAACCTCAGTGGACTTAGGTTTTCTCCAATTTTATAAACAAGGATGCTGCCCATGCCATGACACATATGCCCAGACACTCTGGCATTTGGAAGCATCCCTCTCTTGTTCACCACCATCACTGTGATTCCACCCAGACTCTACTAAGTGTTGATGATGCAGTGGGACACATGTTCCACCCATTCCAAATTAGGAATTGTCACTAGGATGCTCAGTCTCCCTCTGGCCTTTTCCCACCGACTCTTGTTTAGTCCAAACCCTGGATCACCAGCATTGTGACTGGTACACATTGCTGCACTAATTGGATGACTCTACAATTCATTCTTTCAACCATAAGGGTCTGACGGTTGCTTTAGTTAATATATCACATTGTTTCTTCACTCACTCTACTCCTCCAGCAGTTGAGAAACACTCCTCTTAGCTCTTCTTGCACAGTCTTCATCAGACCTACAGAGCTGACAAAGCTTACATTCTGTTCTTCTTGCCACATACGGCTTCCTGGTTTACTTTCTTTCTTCTGCCACAAGTCTGTATCTTCTTTCTATCAGCACACTAAGCTGTGCCAGTCCAGTACAACCAGCAGCCTTAATTGTTATTCTGGGCACAAACGTAATTGGCTATGACATCAAGATATGGGATTTTTTACCTCTTGTATTACCTAATATTTTTTTTCATTTTTCAGTTTTATAAAGTCAGTGTTGGTATTTTGGACATATGGAATAAAGTGTGCTGTTGAGGGTAATATTTTGTATTGTTCTCATTTCTTAATGCAGTGGAGAGGATGACTAAGGGGGATAGTCTGTTAAATACCTTTTTGGAGTTTTCATTTCAGGTATGCTATAGACGGTGAAAGGTTGGGGGCTTCAAACAGAAGGATACCAGACTGACTTGTGAATCAGCCTGCTGTAGGTTGAAAAACTATAACCATATGCCAACTCAGTGATGTAAAATCATGCCTTTAGAGTTATAATGATTAAGTGCGTAAGATACCAGCACATTAAGAAAGCACTAGCAGATGCAGCTAAATCAGTAAATGACCTGGGTGTATTGAGGCAAGAGCATTTCTGTATTGCTCCATGTTAACAACATGGGTTAACATATATAGGTAATGAGCACCCTCAATTGAGTAGTGGTACAGCCCAAAGTTTTTATTTTATTTATTTATTCAAGCGTTTCACCAGGAAGGCATCTGAGCCAAAACTCTTTTCCAGATTTGTCCTGGGGGAAGGGGAGGTGGAGATAACAAGTACAAAAGTACAAGGTACATTATATTTGACATTGTGCTATACAAAGGACGATATACACAAGTGTAGCACAACAAAGTAGAATACAATGGGCAAAATACATAATGAGCAGCAGAATAATATGCAGATTACAACCTGGGAAATGAGCATTGATTATGGCAATGAAAGTTCAACAGAGGGTACGTGTTATATACAACTTAGGCAATGAACTGAGAAGGCACAACATTGTGAGCAGTAAGAGTTTGATGTGCTTATGCAACCAGATGAGATATGTGATGATGCTTGTGTAACTTGATTTACTTTGTGGCTTTCTGCCTCTCTATCCATGGGATATACCACCCTGTAGGGATACGATGCAAGGAACACTAGAGGAGAGTCCCCCCTTACAGGTGCCGTGGGAATGATTGCATCAGCTAAAGGTAGGTTAGGAAGAAGCCCATGGGGAAGAGAGATGAGCTGCTGGAGGAGGAGGGGTGGATGGTGGGCAATGAAAAAGAATCCTGGCAAAGCCCAGGATGTTGTGACCTTTTAAACTCAATGGGGGAGTGACGGTGTTGCTCCGCCCATCGAACATCAGGCTTAAAGCCCTCTCATTTGATGTGGTTACGCAACCAGATGAGATAAGAAGACAGGAATGAACTTGAAAATGAATTGGTACGAATGAAGTAAAAGGAAGCAGGCTCTTCGAAAGGAGGGAGACTCTGAGGCAAAGAAGGCAGATTTGGAAACAGAGGCAACTCAGGCTGAGTGCTTGAGGAGCAAAACTGGACGATGTATGATGAGGAGAGAGCAAAACTGGACGATGTATGATGAGGAGTGAAGCTAAGAGTGGAGCGCTATGATGAGGAAGGTACAATTAGGAAATGGATGAGGTATGATGATGGATTGAAGCCATGAAGGCTGGTACAGGAAAGTGAAGTATGCAAGGACAAAGGACGGTAGGGAGGTCAATGGGGTAGCATAGGACCCAGCTGATACAGGATAAAAACGGCAATAGGGTGAGCTGGATGAGGTGGTACGCAGGCCTGGTTCAATTGAAGGCCAGATGAAGTCAGCTATAGATGGCCCAATGATATGAATTGCAGAGCAAGCAGATAGATAAACCGTGGCATGATGAGAGATAGAAGCCAGGACTGGAGTGAATCCTTGACGGCTGATGATGGATGGAATCTGGAACCTGATACATGCGGTGTGAGGGCTGTGGATCAATACGGTGGGCATAGGAGTAAGGATAGTTATGCCCAGAAAGAAATATTGATGGCTTGAGATAGCACAGAGCCACTAGTAGACAAAGAGAGAAGTGCTTCCTGGTCCCATGGGGCTCAACCAAGCAGAAGGTAGTGTAGCCAGATGATTTGATATGCAAGTCCTGGTGCCGCGTACCACTCAGGTCATTTAAAGCGCACATATAGAGGCTGGCAGATGTGGGAGTGCTGAATGCAAAAGGAATCGATGGGTAATACGACATATTGGGTGCCACTAGGGCGAGGGAGGAGGGCACACGTGAGGAAGCAACGGTCTGCAAAGAGCAGGAGGAGTAAAATTTTTTTTTTCTTTCGTCTCAATCAGAGACCTAATTTGGTTACAGTTATTTTAAGGCAGAGTCCCAATATACTGTTATGTCAGCCAGAGACCCAATTCATTTCTAGTGATATGAAAACATTTCAGCAGGTAAGCCATGACAGAGAACAGTGGTCCAATAGATGCAGATGTGAACTGGAGAAAGGGCTAAAATAGTATCAAAGAAACTTACAGACATAATCAATACTTCGAAGCATGAAGTCAGCAAAAGCCAACCGAGTAGACCTCGGGTCATTCCGACCAAAGTGCAGTGGAGGCAGGAAGGTGAGCGGGTGAAGCGCAGTGCCAAAGCAGCTGCAGAAAATCAAAGAAGGAAGCAAGAAAGAGAGAGCTGGGTGGCGGGGGCAAGGAAACACCCAGAAGCGCTGCCAAGATGCGAGGAAGAAAGTGGGCGGCAGGCAGAGAACTGCAGGTGGCAAGCAGCTCCCCGCCCCCACTGGCAATATACTTGGAGCTGGGAGGGTAAACAGCAGAAGTGAGGGCAGAACGGGAACAGGAGCCGCTCAGCAGGAGCCACGGAGGGGGCGGCAAGCAGGATGGAAGGAGTGCTCGAAAGCACCTACCAAGGAGGGGCCAGAAGAAGAAAGCATCAGGAGCTGCGGGAAGAGAGAGTGGCAAGGAAAAAAATTAGCCAAAGCAGGTGAGGAGGTACAAATGGGCAGACGGAGGTGCAGCACAGACAAGGGTATACACAGCAGAAAACCAGAGAGGGTCAGGAAAGCAGTGCCTCTGGCTGCAACAAAAAAGAATCCTGGCAAAGCCCAGGATGTTGTGACCTTTTAAACTCGATGGGGGAGTGACACTGTTGCTCTGCCTGTTGAACCTCGGGCTTAAAGCCCTCCCAATAATCGCAAGTGCTATGTTGGGCAGAGCAACTGATTCAAGGCAAAGGGAGAATCTGAAATAGGGAAAGTGGCTTTAGGTGGCTCAGATATGCAGGGGGGTCAGAAGGTTTGGCAAGAGCAGGAATGGGATGTGCACACAGGTAGGAGGGAGGAGAGAGATTTAGTTGATGGTACTTTATGGATATTGGAGAGGAGGGCATTCCACTGTTTAGGGCAATGGTAAGAGAAGGCAGATTGACCAGTTGAGGTGGAGCAGAGGGGATTGGAGAAGGAATGAGAGTCCAAGTTTTGGAGGAAGTATGAGCTCAGAAAGGAGGCATTGATGGAGGTGGAAAGATAGGAGGGGAGATTCCCAGACAGAATTTAGCTAGGAAGGTGGCAGAGTGTGACAGATGCCTGGACTCGAGTGATGGGAGGGATATGGCTTTGTATAGGTCACAGTGGTGAGTGTGGGGGGGGCAGGATAGTATGAAGCAGAAGAAGGAATCAGAGAGAGTATCTAGTCTGTTGAGGGCAGTTTTGGGGGTGGCACTGTAGACTATGTCTGCATAGTCAAAGGTAGGAGGATAATTTTTTGCACAATAGCACATCGGGCAGATTAAGGAATGCAATCATGGTTTCTATATAAGACACCAAACTTTGGGTGTAGGTTTTTTTGGATTGCATCCATGTGTGCAGAAAAGTCCAGATGGTGATCTAGCCAGACACCAAGGTATCTGAAGGTAGTGACATTCTCTAACAGGGTACCATCCAGTGTGTGGAAGACCAGAGGGGATTTAAGGTTTTATAGTCTCTGCCTAGTGTCGAAGGACATGGAGACTGTCTTTTTGGTGTTCAGGAACAGTTGATTCAACTGGAACCATTTCTGAACTTTGTTGAAATCCTGTTGCAGTCTAGTCTAAGCATCAGTGTAAGAGGTGCTAGACATGTATAGGACAGTGTCGTCCACATACATGTGATTTAGAAAGTGGAGCAGGCAGAAGGGAGGTCATTGAGGAAATTGGAAAATATTATAGGGCCAAGTACAGAAGCCCTGTGGGATGCCAGTGGTGATAGGGAGAGGAGGGGAGAGGGAGGAGGCAATCTTGATGGATCGGGTTCTGCCTGTCAGGTAGGAGTGAAATCACGCTGTGGCTGAGTGGTTTAACTCAGCCTCAGAGAGTTTTTGGAGGAGGAGAGAGTGGGATACCGTGTCGAAGGCTTTTGCAAATCTACAAGTATGGCCTAGGTTATGTGACCCAGATCCATCTTAGTGAGTATGTAATCTGTGAGGCATATAAGGGAGGTGGTGGTGGCATGGGCCTTGCAGAAGCCAGACTGGAAAGGGGTGAAAAATGAAGTGGAGTCAAGGTAGGGGGTGAGTTGAGCAAGAACAATGTGTTTCTGAAGGTTAGCTAGAATTGGGAGAAGGGAGATAGGGTTGTAGTTCACAGGGGAGGTGGGATTGTCACCTTTGGGGAGAGGAATGACTGTGGAATGTTTCCAGGTCGAGGGACCTGAGGACAGTTATCAATCACCATTGAACCATGGGCACATGAGGATTCTGAGAGCAGCTGTTAGCCGGTCTGTGCTTTGCCACAGAGGGATAGGCTGCATAGACATAAGTCTCTCAGAAAAGCATCTGATTCTACATAGAAATGTAACCCCTAGATGGCGCTATCCCAGGGGCTACTACCCATGCCTGATTTGCCACTAACAGGTTGAGGGGCCTGGATCCAATGGCGGGTGCCTCCACCCAGAGGTCAGGGTTTGCAATAGTTAAACTAACTTGGTCACAGCCCTCTGGGACACTGCAACCCCCCTTTCTTCCCACTAGTGGCCCACACAATATATCAGAATTACCTTCACAGTATACACTTACCCCCAGGTCTGGTTCCGGCACTGGGACCTCCTGTGAAATGAGATACAGTGCAACAACCACAGTACAGTACTTTAACATAGACAAATACTCAGGCAGTATAACTTTGCTGAAACAAGCAGCTCTGATTTATTTAGGGATATAACAAGGACAGGGGAAATCAGGTTAATTAGCTTATCACTCTAATAATCTACCTATGGCTCTGTGCACAGGCCTATCCCTATCAGTTACTGTCCCTGGGTACCCAAGCCCTAGTGGCTAGTCCAAACCGTGGCAGCTGGTAGGGGCCCTTTCACAGAGAAAGGAGAATTAAACAATCAGCAGTACAGTAATTCCATTTGGATTTAATGTGGCAATTCAACAGGGAGCGACCCTGAATTAGTACTCACGACCTCCAAATAAGATAGGGCCCTTCAATGTCAGCAGGGCTCACTTGAGTACACAAACCTCTTCACACATCCATATAAAAGAAAGCACTATACCAGGCAGGCTGCATCTGTATCCCGACTAATTACTGCACAATACCTGGGAGAACACACAGCAGATTCAGTTCCTGACAGACCGAGTGCAATTTTCAGCAATTCCTCCAGTCTTCTACAGGGTGAGCCTGGTTTCTACTCTTCAGAGATCCTTTGATTCTTTTCACAGGACGGATTCAGTCCTAACAAGCTGTTACACAAGCTGCAGACCGAACTTGGGCCTTACACACGTTTTGACTAAAACTGCACACTGAAAAAGCACAGGGCTCCTTCCTTCTTCACTGCCAAAGCTCAACTGAAACTCCAACCGCAAAACCGGCACTTCTTTGAGTTCCTCCCAGTTCTTGACTGGATTGGCTGTCACACAATAGACTGCTGCTGTTGGTCCAAAAGGCACTGAAGTCTAAACTATGTCTCCCAGAGTCACTGCCCATACAATCCTCTTGTGGCTGGCTCAGATTATGAGTCAAGTTCTGATTCGTCCAAGGCACCATTTTAGAGCTAGCTTACCCCACACTGATTGGTCCAGTTCAGCAGTTCAAAACTAGAATGGGAACTAGCAGACACAGTTCTGACTGCAAAGAAAGCAGGTTAGACAAACTGTAATTTCATTATCACTCTAAATGGTTTCTGGCAAACAGTTACATCTTTCAGATAGGTTCCTTTGCACTCCTAGTGACTGCAAAAATGGAGTGAATTGGCAGCAGCTTGAGTGGTACTCAATCAAAGAAACACACAGTCCCCATACAAACTAATTATGTCTGCAAGCAGACAGCTCTTAAAGAGACAGTACCAGAGGTTCTAAAAACACTCACTGATAAATGGCTTAAACACCAAACACCATTCAGGCTTGGAGCATTCAAGCAAGCTCCTGGAAGTCTTTTGGGAACCCCCATTTGCAGGGGGGTTACAGAAACATAGAAGCTGTCAGCAGAAAAGGACCTCTTGGCCCACCTAATCTTCCCTAAAGTCCCTACCTACTGTGCTAGACCCTTAATGTTTGCCGGCCTTACCCTCTCCCCCAAGCCCTGTTACCATGGTCCCCCATAGCTATCCCATACATGTTTGAAACCTGTTTCCATTTTGGTACCCACTACCTCTGCTGATAGGCTGTTCCAGGAATCCACCACCCTTTTCATGAAGAAATATTTCCTTACATCCCCTCTAAGTACCCCCTTCCAGCTTCATATCATGCCCCCTCGTCCTTGAGCATCTCTTCTTGTGCAATATGCCACCATTGTGTAGCTTATTGATACCCTTGAGGTATTTGAATGTTTCTATCATGTCACCCCTTTCTCTCCTCTCCTGCAATGAGTACATATGTATTTATCTGAGTCATTCCTCGTAAGGCTTCTGGTGCAGGCCATGCACCATTTTGGTTGCCCTTCTCTGAACTGCCTCCACCCAGTCTATGTTCTTCCTGAGATGGGGCCTCCAGAACTGGACACAGAACTCCAGGAGTGGCCTCACCATTGATCTATATAGGGTAACACTATCTCCATTTTTCTGCTGGTGATACACCTTGCCATGCGCCCCAGCATCCCACTAGCCTTTCCCACCGCCTTATGACACCGCTTTGCTACCTTCAGGTTATTAGATGTGATGACCACCAGACCCATTTCCTGTTTTGCTGTTGTTAACACCTCCTCCCCCCAATGATACATTGCCTTTGGGTTTCTGTGCCCCATGTGCATAATTTTACATTTTTTGTCATTGAAGCCCAGTTGCCAAACCCTTGACCAGTTTTCTAGTTTTTTAGATCTTCCTTCATCCCCCCTTCCAGGTGTGTCCACTCTGCTGCAGATTCTTGTGTCATTCACAAACAGTTATTCCTCTCTTTCCAGCCCCTCTGCAATGTCACTAATTAAGACACTGAAAAGGACCAGTCCCGTACTGACCCCTGTGGCACCTGCTGGTTACCTTACCTTCTTCCAAGTAAACTCCATTTACCACCACCCTCTGAGTTCTCTTACTTAGCCAACTTTGTGCACGTTTTATTATCTTTGGACCAACTTCCATGCTGCCTAGCTTGTTTACCAGTCTTTTGTATGGAATGGAGACCACATCTCCACAAAGACATAGACAGGATGGAGGCAATCCAGAGGAGGGCAACTAAAATGGTGCAGGGTCTGCACAAGAAGCCATATGAAGAGAGACTAAAAGAGCTTAATATGTATAACCTTGAAGAAAGGAGGGATGGATGGGCATGATAGAAACGTTCAAGTACCTCAAGGGAATCAAGAAAGTCAAAGAGGGGAGCACCTTTCAGAAAAAGAGAAGTGCAAGAACAAGGGGGCACAATTTGAAGATATGGGGGGACGACTTGGGGGCAATGTGAGGAAGTATTTTTTCATGGATAGAGTGGTGGACGCATGGAACTGCCTCCCAGATGAGGTTGTGGGGTCAAAAACAGTGGAGGAATTTAAGAATGCATGGGACAGACATAAGGTACTTCTAGTGGGAGGCAGGAGGAAGTAGGCTGTTCGGTAAAACTAGGATCTGCAGCTTATCCAATAGAGAAATGGGTAGGCTGGGTGGGCCAAGTGGTCCTTATCTGCCATTAAAGTCTATGTTTCTATGTTTCTATTTGTTGAAGACCTTACTGAAATCCAGGTAAGCCACATCCACCTCTCCTCCTTGATCTACCTCCCTGGTAACCCAGTCAAAAAACTCTATTAGGTTTGTTTGGCAAGATCCATGCTACCTCGGATCCTGCAATCCACTGGTGTTAAGGTATTCCCCAATCCATTCTTAAGTATAGTTTCCATAACCTCTCCCACCACTGAAGTCAGGCTTACAGGTCAGGAGTTTTCTGCCTCTTCCCTATTCCCACTTTTGTGTAGTGGGACCACATCTGCCCTCCTCCAGTTCCCCCTGTACGTCCCCCATATCTAACGATAGATTGAGCAGGGCAGTCAGAGGCTCAGACAGTTCCTCCTCTAGTTCCTTCAGTATCCTAGGATGAACCCCGTCTGGCCCCATAGCCTTGCCTACTTTTAATTTTGCTAGTTACCTGAGGACTCTCTCCTCCGTAAAAGGGCCAGTGTCCACTTCTCTTCCTTTAATGCCCTTCTCCAATATATGTGGCCCGTCACCTACCCCTTCCTTTGTGAATACTGACCTAAAGTACTTATTAAGTATGCCAACTTTCTTCTGGTCCTCTTCCACACTTCCCCCATCCCCTTTTAATCTTACTATCCTTGCCTTGCTTTTCTTCTTTTCGCTTATGTACCTGAAGAAAGTTTTATCCCTTTTTTGCTGATTTGGCAATGTTTTCCTCCATGTGTGCTTTAGCTCTTCTAACTGCCTTCCCTGCCTCTCTTTGTTTCTCATGATAACTCTCCCTATCCTCTTCCTTCTGTGTCATCTTGTACCTTTTGAATGCCTGCTTCTTTTTCTTTACCTTCTCTGTTACTTCCTTGGAGAACCATAGCAGTCACTTCCTTCTCTTACTCTTAGCAACCTGCTTGGCACAGAGGTTTGTTGCCTTCTCAATGGCCTGCTTTATTCTTGCCCAGTTTTCCTCTACCCCACCCATATTCCCTATTCCTGTTAGGGCTTCTCTGAGGCGCTCTCCCATTTTCTTTAAATTGGCCCTCCTGAAGCCCAGGACCCTCATTTTAGTGTGCCTCAGTTCATAGCCCCGACCTTATGCTGAACCACATCATACGATGATCACTAGTCCCTAGGTGGCTTCCCACTGTGACATCAGTGACACTATCCCTGTTTGACAGTACCAGGTCCAGTAATGCCCCCTCATGAGTGGGTTCTTTAACTAACTGCCTGAGAAACGCCCCCTGCAGAGATTCTAGGATTTCCCTACTTCTAACCGATGCTGCAGCAGGTAGGCTCCAATCCACATCTGATAAACTGAAGTCCCCCACTAGCAGTACCTCACACTTGTTAGCTATCCCTTGTATTTATCTATTTACTTGCTTTTGGTAATTCATCTATCATGTCCTCCTTCCTTTCCCTGTGCTGGAGGTCTGTAGATCACCCCTATCCTAATAGCTTTCCTGTTTCCAAGGTGACCCACAGTACCTCTGCTTTACGCTGACCCCCTTGTATTTTTGTGGCCTTTATGTTTTCTCTCACATAAAGAGCCACGCCTCTTCCCTTTTTTCCTACTCTGTCCCTCCTAACAGTATAGCTACTTCCCAGTCCTGATTATCATTGCTCCAGGTCTCTATAAATACAACTATGTCCAGGTCTCCTGCTGCCATTGTGGCCTCTAGATCCACCATCTTGTTGTCCAGATATCAAGCATTTGCACACATGACTCTCCATGTTATACTGCCATCTCCCCACTTCTTGCCCTTTTGCCCCTGCCCTTTTCCTCTACTATTATCTTTCCTCTTTCCCCTTCCCTCTTCCTCCTGGTTTCCTATTTGTGTTTGTTCCATCCGGGATGTCACACCCTGGGGATTCCCATTGCTGACCCTGTAAGCATATGGGGGTAGGGCAGACTAAGTCTTCCTGCCTTATTCCACCTTCCCCCTTGGCTAGATTAAATGATTACTAGTGTAGCATTTAAACTGTTTATTATCTCAGTTCCCCTCCTGGAGGGACATAGGCCGTCGCTCCTGTACAGGCCTCTATCCCTCCAGGTGGAGTCCCAGTCCCCAATAAATCCAAATCCCTCTCTTCTGCACCCCTTCCTGAACCACAAGTTGAAGTCTCTGGTGCACAGCCTCCTGTCATCCCCCTTGTTATGGACAAGTAGCACTTCCAAGAAAGTAACAGATTGTGCTACTTGCCTAATTCCCTTCCCCAGTTTCCGTAACCCTTCCTGAACTGCATCTGGCCTCTTCCCAGCCAGGTCATTTGTCCCCAAGTGGACAATGACATCTAACTCTCCCTCCCTGCCTCCCAGGTGATCCTTAGGATCCTCCTTCCATCCCTATGAGCCATGGCACAGGGAAGGAATCTTACCACCCTCTCCTCATTCTTAGCTGTCTCCAACTGTATCCCCCTAACTATCGAATCCTCCACCAGGATTTGCTTCCTCCTCCTATGGGGTATTCTGTAACACCCCTTGGGATGTCCACCATGGAGGACCTCCACATCAATCCCAGTCACCACCTCGGGTGCATCTGTGGGGCAGCCCTATCCTACCAGTACAGTGTAGGAGTTCAATAGTGGTATAGGATTTGAGATGATCATGTGCCTGTGTTCCACCAGCCTAATCCTTCCCAAGTCCACTATTGTCCAACCACTCCTCATACCCAACACCCTTTGAGGAAGCAGAGGTGTTCACCTTACTCGTTCCTTTCAAATACTTGATGGTCTCAGCCATCTCCCTTCTGTCGCTTCTCTTCTCCAGGGAGTATTTCTTCAGGGCCTCGGACCTCTCCTTCTGTGTCCTACCCAGCTGTCCCCTGATAATCTTGGTAGCCCTTCTCTTCCCTTCTGCAGTTGCAGGTTCTGCACCAGTCATTGCTTTCCTTACCACCATGCTGGATTTCTTCAGTCTCTCCAGATATAAATGTTCTCTTCCATATGGCTTGCTTTGTACATCCTGAATGCCACCCTTTTTTTGGATTTCCTCCCCTACTACCTTGATAAATAACATATGTTTCTTATGCTTCTTATTCTTTACCACTTGCTTCAGACAGGAATTTGTGACTTCCTCTAGGCTTTTCTTAAAGGAATACTAAACCCATATATCATGTACATTTTGTTTGTTTCCTTGTTAGCAGACAACTCTTTTTGTGTAGCTGTTGGGGATATATGTGTTTGCCTCAGTTTATTCTCACTGTTTATACTAGACCCCTTTAACTATCCTGGAAGACTCCATTTTCTGGTTGTTGAAATCTCATTGTCCCTGACAGTTACATTATTATATGAGAACATGATGTGTCAGCACCCTTTAGACTTCACAGAATGCCTGCCTGCTTACAGTTGTCAGTGTGGATCAGTTGGAAGCACATCCATCTGTGGGTGAGAACGTCATGGGTTCTAGTCACACACCAGGTTTGGGCTCGTACCTAAATGCTGGCACCCAAGTGCACTACTGGGGGGGGAGGGGGTGCTGTACTGTCAGAGTATGCCATCCTTCAGATGTGATGTTCAACCAAGGTCCCTTCTACCCATCTCTGGTGCTGTCCCAGTGGGTGTCCAAGTGGAAGTAAAAGAAGGCAAGGCACTTTTTGCAAGAGTAGGGGAAGTTTTTAATGAAAGAAATCATACATCACATGGGGACACATAATACAGCATACAAAGGCATTAAAGAAACATTAAAGAACACATAAAAGGAAAAGAAAACTGTGCATAAGGAAAAATAAATATATTAAAAAGGAAACATCTGTAGTGTTCAAATTTATAAAACAACACACATACCCCTTAACCCACCCATCCCATACAATGTTTCCATAAAGACTGTTGGTCGGGTAACTTCTGCAGTTCTTGAAGGTAAATATATTTCACTTGCTTGGTGATGAATTCCATCAGCTCATATTGTCTCACACTTATCTGTTGCAAAACAAATTGGTATCTACCTTGCCAGATACAATATTTCATATTGCCACACGCAGCTTGTAGAGTGCTAGGATGGCAGCGCCCCCACCTCCCAGTATAGATACCTAAAATTAATACCTCATATGTCATAAAGTGCAGGTCAGGACAATGAACCACTTGGGCGATTGTTGTCCAGAAAGTGATGATATATTGGCTTGAAGAAACAAGTGCTCTTGTGTTTCAAAAACCATATTATGTATGTCCCTAGGACAATATCTGTCTAAGACAAGCTTATGCTTATGATTGTCCTGAATCCCAGTCCTCCCATGGCATGAAATCCATAAGATACCACACGTGTTTAGGGAGTCTATGCTCTACAATTACGTAAGGGTATCCAAGGTAGTTGGGGCTGACCCCTGTGGGAAGATCAGAGGTTGGAGATAGAAAGAGTCTAAAATAAAATTGTACAAAGACTTCCTGGAAATTGTTTTAAGTTGTTCTGTTGTTAATTCCCATACTTTTGTCTTCTTCAAGGCTGAAGTGATACACATAGGAATCCTGTCTTTCTTTGGCCCAGTATGGAAACCCCACTTTTTGACTTCCCAAAGTGGAAAAATAGGGAGTAACCATTCCCTAACCCACTGTGACCCATGTAATACAGTATCAGAAAACAAAATCCCTAAATTAGCAAAAAAAACATTGTTTAAAAAAAAACAATGGGTTTCCATACCATCTTTATTTGCTATTTTAGATTTAGGCAAATCTCTGGTTGAATGTCCCCCCCCACCACCACCACCACCACATGAAAAGTGTCCTGCTGAATGGGTAGGGGGCACAGAGGAGGAAAAAGTCTGTAATTCCTTGGGATCACGCAAAGAATGGCATTCCTGACCATCCAGTGGGAGGATAGAAACTGCCACAAGTGCCTCATCTTCACTGTCAGGGTCCGGAGTTGTGGCACATTCTGTGTCAGACTATTGCATGGGGTCTTCCAGGTCCAGAGGAGTAACGCCCTTTTGGGAAGTTTCAGTAGGCTGTTCTAATGGACAAGGAGGGGCATCTCAAGCTTGCTTAGATTGGGCCTCATGGACCATGTCATCTTGGTTATGAAACAACCTCTTTTTATGAACCGCCCATGGACACTGGAGGTATAAATGCCCAGTCTCTTCACAAAGGTTACACATGACAGGGTTAAGGCAGAACATACTTGTATGCCCCGTTCAAATCATGGCATCACCGACATTACTTAAGTGGGAAAAAGACCCACATCTATGGCAGGTTTGAGGCTGCCCAGGGTAGAAACAAACCCCAAATCATGGCCAATGTCAAAACAACTAGCCAGATGTTGAGTGCCTTTGTCAGAGGATTGAAGTCTAATTTAAATTTTCCAGCCACCTGTCCAATTGTTCTCAGTGTCCAGAATGGGCACAGGATGATCAATAACATCCGCCTTTTGTTTGTTCCAGTAAAGGATGTCTGCAATATGAACACTTTAATTACAAAACACAATGGCAATGTTTTTCACAGTAGGTTTGGTCAGAGGTATAGCCAGGAAGGGCATCCACAGGGGGGAACATTTCAGGAGATGAAACTTCTGTCAGAATTTCTCCAACAAATGTTGGGTGTTTAAGCTGATGTCAAACTGCATGTCCCCTGAGATGTGAATAAGAGCGAAAATGTATGTAGCCAAAAATTCATAGAATCCTTCAAGAGTATTCTAGCTACATAAACACAATCAGGGGATTCGTACAGCCCCCCCTCCCGTATTTCATACAAATAGCATTGAGCCATTTAGTTGGTGTACCTAGATTGATAAAAAGGTCTGACATCTTAAATTGTACCACTGGTTATGTATGCCAGAGGAACCATCATGTGAGTGAGAAGTACCAGGACCCTGGGCATCAGGCACCAGTGGGGGGTTACTGACAGACTGTTGCAGAGAAATCTATACAGGAACAGGAGGGATCACAGCCTGGTTTGTAGCGGAAGAGGAGACAGCTTCCAAGTGATCCATGATATCTCCCCAAGAAGAAGATGAAGGGGCTCCATGGCCTAAAGTAGCTAGAAGTACAGTAATGACTGGAAAAGCAGCTTTGTCAGTGTGATCTAAGGTAGTAGTCAAAAGAGGTGCAGCCATGGGGGCAGCCTGAGAGGGAGCCATAAGGGGTGGCTCCCTGTCACCAGGAATCATACATGTCTCATGGGACTGCAACCCAACCAGTTTCTGAGGGAGTGGGCCCTCCCTTGAAAAATCCTGTAAAACACCTGAAGCAATGCTCTGAGGTAAATCCCCCAAAGAAGTAGACAAAATGTAAGAAATAGCTGAACTGAATTTAGTAGGAGAAGTACAAGTACCTGAGGTGTCCATGGGATGCAGAGCTGTAGCACAAGCATCAGCATGAGGCATCGCCATAGAGACCCCCTGAGCTGACATGGCCTGAGTCACTGACAAGCCAGTTTTGTTCATGTCAAACTGCATAACAGAAACAGTTAAGCATGCTGGTGTCTTCGCAAAACAAGTAGAAACCTTTGCAGTTTGTTGAATCATCACCACTGTTGGCACTGCTCCAGCCTCCCAAGAAACTCCGTTTTGAGAGTGTGTCCAACCTGTAGCAACCAGGGCTCTATCAGGACACCAAGAGGCCCCAGTCGCAATTATCAGCTCTGATAGATGATAGTGACTCACTTCCCTGGTGGCAGAAACAGAAGGCAAACTTCAGAGCAAAGGGGCAGTCTGAACATTGCAGCCAGAGGTGGCTGCCACAGTACTTGGATGAGACAGAGGACCACTAGCCCCAAAAATCATTTGAAGAACCACATCTTCAGCAGCAAGCAGTCACAACAGGAACGCTTTCCTTTCCTCTCTATCAGCGGGCGTCTGTAACCCTTCAGGTAAGTTGCCCTCAACAGTAGAAGGTTGTAAAGCCGCTAAATGCAATGGTAAATCTGGAACTACTAGCTTGTCGCTAGTCAGAACAATGGCATCATCAGACTTAGAAACAGTGTCCATCAATGCTACTTCAGGTTTAGGTATATCCATAGTGCTAACAAGCATGATCAAGTCAGCATCATTCAGAGTTGGCAGACAACCATCTCCCTCACCTCCTCCAACTCAGTCAGCCATCTTGGCTACCGGTTGCCAGACATCATGGCCCCCAATGGAAGAGTAGGGGAAATTTTGTTGTAGAGAAATATAGTACATCAAACATAGAAAAGACTTCAAATATAACCATACACAATGAAATTCAAAACAACACCTTGAACACATAATATAAACTTATCCCGATACCCAATTCCCCATCTACAATAGACCCTCACCCCTCACTAGACACTATCTCACTTGCAGTGATTCTTCATATACTGTACATGTATGGGCAACCATCTCCACCAGCTTTCCATCACTGGTCATGGAAGCTGAGTTTTCTCCTTTACATAAACTAAACTGATTTCATTATTTATTTTTTCTTTGAGGACAGCAATAAAAACATACTTCTGTTGCAGCACATACTGACATCGAACTTGCCATAGAACCCATTTTATAATAGCCAATATCATCCTTAATGTACCTGCATAAAATTGTTTCCAGTTTCTTTTTTCATTCAAATTTTATTGAAATTTTCAATACAGAGAATGAATCAAAACAATATTAACATTATCCACTCACATCAGGTACAAAGCATGTAATGATTCATTCTCCCACCTCCCAGCCCCTCCCACTTACCCAGTACCAACCCCGAACAACCCAGCACAGCATTTTACACTCAACACCGTACCTATGGATGCGGCCTTCGAATACTTAAACTTCAAATGCATAGAGGGTTTGTAAAGGGCCCCATATCTTGTCAAACTTCCTAATTTTATTGTGAAGACTTGCAATAGTCCTCTCTGTTCTGAGATTAGCAAGCAATTCCTGGAGCCATTCCACATATGCTGGTACATCCGGGTCTTTCCAATGTCTTAGAACCACTTTCTTAACAGACAGGGGGATTAAAGCTATATGATACTTCCTGTTCACCACCGAAATGGAGGAGAAGTGCCCCAGAAGATATATTTCAGGGATGAACAAGTCTGAGAGCCCTAGAAGAGCGTCAACTCGTTGTTTAATAGTAGTCCAAAGAGGGACAATCTTGGAACAGCTCCAGAAAATATGAAAAAGGTCCCCTCTATGCATTTGGCATCTTGTACAGAGAGGGGAGGGCATCAAACCCAGTCTGGCCAACTTCTACGGAGAATAATAGATGTACAAAATTTTAAATTGCATTAACCTGAGTCTGTCCTGCTGAACAAACTTGTGGCAGCTTTGCCACAGAAGAGGCCAGTCCAGTTCTTTGCCCTGGAAAAGGGAAGCCCAGAAGGTAATGGGAGCATAGTTATCAGGGTAGGCCCAAGTAAATAAAGTACTATATATTTTGGATACAGCATGGGGTGAACCTGCCAGCTCCATTAAAGTAGCTTGAAAGCTGATATGGGTAGCCAGAGGGGGAATCGGACCTATTACCTTAACCAGGAGATGACGAAGCTGGAAAATCTTAAAAATACTTGTACGGGGTATTGTAAACTTGTGCAAAATGTCTGCTGAAGAACACCATTGTCTGTTGGGTGTTGTGAGCTCATCAAGGTGACAGTCTCCTATCTGAGGAAGTCAGCTAACAGAAAGGGGTTTATTATCTAGTAGAAAATTGGGGTTACCTCTCAAGGGTTGAAATAAATCCTTGAGATTCTAATATTTCAGAAATGTGCACAATTGAGTATGACCCCTAATTGAAACTGCTATAGGGGATCCGCGTAGAGATTCAGGTAGGAAGCTAACTTTGGTATATAACAGTGCAGCAGGGGAATAACCATGTTTTCTTATGGATGCTGACTCCACGGCTAACCAGATCGGAATGTACGTAGCAGAGGTAGCCGACTGATCCACGGTCAGCCACCGGAGATACTTATTGGCCTGGCTGGCCCAATAGTACAGCCCAATGTGGGGAAGTCTTAATCCTCCTTTAGCTTTCAGTGCAGCTAGTTTATAGAATGCCATCCTAGTCTTCTTATCCCCCCATATAAAGGTAGAAACATACCATGCACTTTTTTAACCTAAGACTAGGGGAGCCATATGTTCAACATATTGAGGGGATAAAACAAGCGAGGAAAAACATTCATTTTAATTATATTGATTCTACCCCAGAGAGAGAGGGGAAGTAGGGTCCATCTGTGAAGGTAATGCTCTATTTTGTGTACCAGGGCGTCAATATTTAATTGTCTAAGCCGGGCAGTGTTCCGGGTTAAAGGAGCCCCAGATATTTAATACAGTCGGACTTCCAAGTAAGCCAAAGGCGATAATTTCTTGTTTATAAACCCTATAGTTAAGAGGGAAAACTACAGTCTTTCCTACATTAAGTTTATAGTTTGAGACCTTACTGAAGTTGTTTATTGTTTTAAGCATGGCGGGGATAAATGTAAGTGGATGTGTTATTTGCAACAGATCATCTGCAAATACCGCTAACTTAACCTCCTGCTCACCTACAGAGATACCAGATATACCCTGGGTAGCTAACAATTTTCTAATAAGGGGCTGTAAGTATATATTGAAAATGAGGGTGGACAGGGGGCATCCTTGTCTAGTTCCCACATGCAATTTGAAGGGACTGGAGATAACCCCATTACATGAGATTCTGGCTGAGGGAAACTTATATAGTGAGCTAACCCAGTTCCAGAATTTCATGGGGAAACCAAATACCTTCATCTCTGGGAACAAATAATCCCAATGTACTCTGTTGAATGCCTTCTTGGCATCCAGTGAAATCAGGACCATTGGATGAGGAGCATCCTGGATGCCAAGAAGACGTGAGCCAGAGCCCTCAGATGGTCCACCGAGGATCTCCCCTTCATGAAACCTACCTGTTCAGCCCCAATCAGAGAAAGAAGTACCATCTCCAAACGATCAGCTAGTAATCTTGCCAGAATTTTAACATCAAGGTTGAGATGGGAGATCGGCCTATATCTTGAGACCTGGTCAGACGGCCTGTCCGGCTTAGGCAGCAGAACAATCAAAGCCTCAAAAAGAGAGGGATTGGATACCTGACCAGAGAGGATAGCCTGAAAAAGTGGTAAGAGAATGGGAGTCAGTTGTTTAGAAAAGGCTTTATAAAAATTGGAGGTGAACCCATCCAGGCCCAGAGATTTATCCGATGAAAGGGAGTTAATTACCCTTTCTATCTTGCCCTCAGAGATGGGAGACTCCAATGCATTCTGCTGGGTCTGTGTAAGGGAGGGCAGTTGTAGGTCCCTCAGGTATTCGCAAAGCCTTTCCTTTGATGGAAGATTAGCCATAGGGCCATATAAATCCCTGAAATAGCTTGTAAACTCCTCTACTATCTCCGAGGGAAGTACTTTAAGGGAGTGATCTTTAGAAGAATGAATCGCAGGAATAAATCTGGTGGATTTCTGTTGCTTGATATGCAACGCTAGCATTCGACCAGTTTTCTCTCCCTGATCAGTATATACCGCTTTTGTTTTAAAAATTGCAAATTCAACCTGCTCTGCCAGCATAGCCAAGTAGGCTTCTTTCAATTTCATTAAATCTTGTTTAAAAGTCTCTGAGGAGGATGAAGAGAGAGTGGTCTCCATGCCTCTAATCTGAGAAAGGAGATCAGAAACCCGAAATGCCCTCTCTCTCTCTCTTTTCCTTCTTGATGTTAGGCCAATTATAATCCCTCTTAAATATGCTTTACAGGCTCCCCATACCATATCGGGCTTCCCTATGGAGTTAGTGTTATTAGCAGTGAACTGCTTTATTTGGGATACTATATATTGGACCGTCTTCTGCTCCATCAATATTTGATTATTCAGCTTCCACCTGCTCCCTTTGTTAGGCAAGGAAGCTAAGGATACTAGGCAGGTGACCACTGAATGATCTGACGGGGGCCCTGAGACAATACTGGAACCTATAACCCCTGGTAGAAGAGCTTGGGAAATTAGGATATAGTCAATCTGCGAGGAGGTTGCATGAACCTGGGAAACAAAAGTGTACTCCCTTGTATTGGGGTGCAACACACGCCACACATCACAGAGACCCACAGAGTACAACAAATCCATGAGGGCTCTTTGGGCTGGGGAAAGACCTTGATGGGATTGGCCCGATCTGTCTAGAGCCTGATCAAAAACGAGGTTAAAGTCGCCCCCTATGATCATAGGGATATCCAAAAATGGAGTTAGAGCTTCAATTATCTGAATAAAAAAGCTAGGGGAGTTCATATTAGGGCCATAGACAGTACCCAGGATAATGTCCAAGGTATGCAATTTACCTTTTACAAACAAAAATCTGTTCAAAGGGTCAGAGACTACATGGAGAGGTTTGAACAGAACCGACCTGTGCAGAAGGGTCATAACCCCTCTACTCTGGGTCATGCCCTCTGTCACGAAAGTCTGCCCAATCTGTTGCCATCTCATTTTATCAGCCTCCCCAGTAAGCAGGTGCATTTCCTGCAAAAACATAATTTCAGCCTTCAGATAGTTTAAGTGCTTCAAAATTTTATATTGTTTAGTTTTATGCCTGACCCCTGTAATGTTCCAGCTAATAAATTGAATATTTCTAGCCATCACCCTTATCACCAGTCACAGACCTTTCAGAATGCCGCTTGTGCTCATATATAGCATCCACACTGCCCCAAACATAATGTGTGCTGGGCTGTTCTACCCTCCCCCCTACCCTACCATTACTTAGTGCTATCTGCAGACCATCCCCCCGAAAACCCCCTCACAAAACACCCCATAAACCCTAACCCCCCTCCTCCCACTCCCATCCCCTTTGCACAGTACATGATGATTGGCAACCACAAAAGTCCTCTCCTCCAACCCCTGCCCTCACAAGTAAGAAGACCAGAACAAAAGTACCCCGATGTATCTGAAACATTCCATGAAGTATCCCTATTCCTTCTTCTTAGCAACCCCCCTTCATGGTTCAGGAAGGTTATCTAGACATGCCCAACAAAGAAAAATAGCCCACCCCCTTGTAACCCAAAGAAACCGCAGAATAATATGTACCACAAAGCAAGAGGTATATAAAACACTGATAACTAAGGGAAAAATAATAATCTCAGACGCCCTCTTGTGGCGCAATCTGAGATCAACGGGCATAACGAACCGAGGGTGGGCAAGCCGCTAACACCCCCTCTGAAAACAAAGGAGAGTTTATGCACTCCAAAGTTACTGTCCGGATCACTTTACTTTAACTCCAGAAGCAGTAACTTCATCAATCATTTAAAAGAAATATAAAGAAGAGACCCTCCAAAGAGACAAAACAGGCAGGACTGTAGCAGAGATGCTTACAAATGCCTGATAAAAACTTTCAGATACCTCGTTTTCTAAACCTGTCTGCAATATCGAGGACCCCACCTGGTAGTCAAGCTTACGTGTCCAATGCGTGCAAGCATTTTAGAACAAAAGAAAGGGAAGTCGGAGGAAAACCTGAGCTTGCTATATAGACCAGGAAGGGACCTTGGTTATAGGCTGAATCTCATTATAGGCTCATAGAGAACTGAGCATCCCCCCTCATTGCCTTAAAATCAAGGCATCGTCCATACAGGAATAAACAGCTATTACTGTCTAAAATAAAACATAGCTTGACCGCTAATACACCGTCCAGACACCCATTCGTTGAAACGAAATCTGAATAACCACAGGTGGCCACTTGCATCTCCCTTCTGTACCCAAAGACAAGGCTGGGCTTAACATTAATTGAAGCATGCAAAGTCAGCATAGTAATGGGCAGTCCTGGGGATAACAGCCAAAGCGGGAACAAAGTGTCTTTTTTAGGTCAAAGAGGTCAACCTCCATGGTGATTACAGCATACGAATGGGTGACCAGACAGAACAGCTTGTTGTAGAGCTAGCCCAGGAGTGTTCTCTGTGATCTGTAAATTAACAGCAACTGAACAGATCCACCAGAGGACAGCACAACATAGCAGATTACTCCAGGTCGGGATTCATGTGGACTTGAATACTGTAGGTCAGGAAGTGCTTCTTTAAGCCCTGCAGTTGCCAACTCCACTTCCTCGTAGGTCACCCAGGTACCATTCAGAGAGACTTGAAGCCTTGCAGGGAAACCCATTCAAAACTTGATTCCTGTGGCAATTGGTTTGAGGACCAGTTTGTGAAACGTGGCTCATTTCTGACGTACAGACAGAGGCAGATCTTGTGCCACCCTCAACTTTTTGCCTTCCCATTGCAACTCTTGTGTGTCTTTGGCTTTGTAAAGAAAGTGCTGCCACTCTTGAAAATTCAAAAAGCGAAATATAAACGACCTGGGGGGGGCTCCCTCAGGGAGAGGGGGCGTAGTGCCCGGTGAGCTCTCTATGATGTAGCATGCTCCAAAGGAGGAAGGACCAGCTACCTTCTCCACAAACTTCTTAACAAACTTAATAGGGTCAGAGCCCTCTTCTCCTTCGGGAAGACCTGTGATTACCACATTATTGTGGTGACTACGACCATCCAGATCTTCCACTTTATTTTCCATCTTCGCTAGCCTTTGCCTCATGGCTATCAAATCCAGCTCAGCCTTATCCTGTTTCCTCTCGACAGAGCGTATGCGTGCTTCATCATCATCATCAGTTTTCTTAGAGAACTCCTCCAAGGCGTTCAAGATGCCTTTTATTTCTCCTGCCATGCTCTGCAATTCAACCTTAAAAGGCTGAAACTCCTCTAGAAACTTAGAGAGGGTAAGGAGATCTGAGTTGGAGTTCTCATTAGTGGCGGGCTGCGAGGACTGCAAGGAGGAGGCCCTGGCTTTTTTAGAGGCCTTCTCTGGCATTGCAAGAGGTGTGTGTTTGGTGGCAATTTTCATCATCTCCTCTTCCATCGGCTGCTTATCAGGGATGCACAACCACTTAGAAAGCTGAAAGTCAGGCGATCAGCAGTAAATTACACCGCAAAACGGGATTTTTAGGGATATTTAGCGGGCAGAAGGTCGGAGCAAACAGAGAGATGTCTTATTCAGGGCACCGCATCACATGACCTCAATTGTTTCCAGTTTCTATCAAATGACCCATAGACCAGAACCTCATATGTCATATAAGCAAACTGGGGAAGTGCCCACACCTGTGCCACAAATGAACAAGACTGCGAAATGTAGGAACATTCAAAGAAGAGACGAGACATTGTTTCCACTTGTTGAATACACTGTTCCCTTAAACATACCCATTTCTGCATTGCTTTATAATAGTGATGCCCCCATACATTTAATTTGTAATGACAACACATTTGCAATGTATCGCACATTTTTTGTGGGATTTGAGTCAGACAACTGATTTGTGAAACATGCAATTTCTATGCCACTGGGACAGGAAAAACAAAGTGTTGTCAACACCTGCGAATGTAGAATCCATGTATACATTTATTTCCTTGATTTATACTGTACCTCTGTAATAGATATTTTCCAGATTTTTACTTTTATGAAAAAATCTATAACATATACATCCATACCCGGTGGTATTCCCCTAAATGCTCCCCACAATGGGGCTTCGCATGTTTGAAAAAACTACTGCCCTCTAGATTGGAATAAATGTACCCATACTTTTTGAGTACCCAACAGAATGGGTAGAATATATGAGTATAAAAAATTGTAAAAAAAAGAATATCACCTGGTTAACCATGTTCAGGCTCTCATCTTTTATTGGCCAATAGGTAAAAAACCTTTTTACAGGATTCAACTTGCTGCCCCATAATAGTCTGAAAAATATATTATAGATCCGTGTTTCTAATTTTATGAGTAATGGAAAAATATAACACAGTTAAGAAAATCAGAATAATGAATGTTTTTAGCATGAATATCCTCTTCATTCATGTCATCGAAGATCTCTATTTATTTACTTTTTCTTCTGCTACATCTGACTGCTCTATCCAATTCTGTACTGCTGGGTCTCGGTTCCCAAATGTTAGCACCATTATTTTCATTGGCGTATCATTAATCTGTATCCCTGCTATGGAGGGGACTTTGTCATTCAACTGGATTGAGATGGCCTTTTCAAAACTCTTTTGTTTATTAAGAGAGGAACCAGAGATCACTGAAAAGGACTATACTATTGACAGTTCCCTCTCAACAGACTGACTGTCCGTCACTAAGAGGCAGATATCATCAGCATAAGCCAGTACAGTTGGGAACTGAATTCCTGCCAGACTATTCATATGTCCCATACGTGGATCCATGTTTATTTTTCTAAGTAGGGGATCAACAGCAAAAACATATAGCAGGGGGCTTAGTGGACACCCCTGCCTTACTCCTCAAAAAATGGGAATATGTGTTCCAAAGATGCCATTATCCACAGGACTTACTGTTGCACAACTGTAGATCAATTTTATCCAATTTATAAAAGGAACTGGGATACCATAGTGCTTTAATGCCTTAAAGAAGTACTCAAGAGGTACAGAATCAAAAGCTTTATGTTGACCTAAGCTAAGAACATAACCCATTGATATGCCTACTTCATGTACTTCTTTCAATAAGATGAGGTTATCCAGCTTAGGTCTACATGGAATAACAGGCTTGAGTTGGAGTTATCAAAACCTGCGCTGCCTGCACCAATCTATTACTTAAGATTTTACAAAGAATTTTCCAGTCAGAATATATTAAACTTATCAGTCTCCAATTATTGAGATCAGTTTTATTATCCTTCTTATGGAGATATATCAGCAGACTATCTGCTAAAGTAGGGGGAAAAAGAAACCATCCATTAAGGATTTCGTTAAAAATAATTTCAAAATTTTCTGTTAATTCGTCCAATACTTTTTAAATAAAATTCCCCCAACATCCCATCTGGCCCTGGGGCTGTGCTGTTTTTTAACTGAGTAACTACCATGCGAATTTCCACCTGAGATATACCTGTAGGACTAATCAATTGTTGCTGAATATCCAGCGACAAGTGTGGGACATTTAGGTCCTTCAAGAAATCCTCCAAAAGGGAAGCAGCTAACACAGATTTCTCAAACGGTAACTGTGTGTGTTTGTGCTTCCACTAGTCATAGAATTCCATGGTTACAGTTTGTAATATTCCCATCTGCCATTTTTAAGGTTGCCATGTATTTGTTGTTCTATTCTTTGGTTGCACCCATCATATGGGTTTTCATTTTGCCCCTTTCCTTGTGTGTCAAATTTTTGTTCTAAAAACAGAGCATTATCTCTGTTGTACTGCATATTAAACATCTCCTTCTTAATTGCAGCCATTTGGAAAGAATAGCTAACCCAGTTTCCACGGTCAAAGAGTTTAATCTCTGGAGTTGTTTCCTGAGGTTTAAATAATGTAAATATTTTTGCAAAGCTGATGATTTTGGCACTCTAATACAACACCTTTTAAACTCATACTTAGTCTCTTGCCACAATTGAAGAGGGTTGTCATATAATTCAAAAACAGATTTCCTAGCCACCGTGACCTCTTGGAGTTTACCTGCCAAGCCACTTTGTCTTCCAACAAGGAAGTATTTCGTTTCCAAGTATTATATGTAACATACTTATTGGGAGAAACTCCAAAACATATCATCACAAGAGTATGGTCAGAGGTGTCTATTGGGAGTGTGAAATATACCATACCTGTTAACCATTCAGAAAAAATATATATATATAGTCAATCCTAGTTGAGAGACAACCCTTGTAAAAAGTATGATCTGGAGGGAACTTTCCAAAACTGGTGCTTCAGTTTTGCCATTTTTCACATTGTGTTTAAAGAAATTTGTGTCACTATATAATTTCCATGTCATCCCTGTTTTTTCAGTTGCCGATAGGACACAATTAAAATCTCCCCCAAAAAGTATTGATTTTGTTATGTATAAATAAGGTTGAATCAACTTAAATCATTTCACCCTGTGACATTTCGTTTGGGAATTATAAACATTAATAAATTGGAACTCTTGACGATTATATTTAACATCTAAGATTAGGACTCTCCCTGATACCATAGAAACATAGACTTTGTCGGCAGATAAGGACCACTTGGCCCACCCAGTCTGCCCATTTCCCTACCTACTGGATAAGCTGCAGATTCTAGTTAACCAACAGCCTATTTCCTGCCCCCCCCACTACAATTACCTTGTGTCTGTCCCATGCATGTTTGAATTCCCCCACTGTTTTAGCCCCAACAACCTCCCCAGGAAGGCAGTTCCACGCATCAACCACTGTCTCCGTGAAAAAAGATTTCCTCACATAAACAAAACATGTTTTGTTTATTGCAGATCTCTACCCCAATAAAGCATCAAGAGAGATTCCCATCTTTTCTTAAAAGTATTATATCTATGCCTCATAAAGGCCAACATTTTTTCTATACAGAGGGCCTTGCATGACTTTGGTATGCCATTCCAGAAGTATAGTCTCCTGGTCCACCCAGTGTCTTAATATTTTTTTTAATAGCCATGGTAATCAGTTTTAAGTGTGTTCCCATGGGAAGCCGGAGGATAAGTTGTGCAAGAAAGACAATATGGAACTTTATGAGGCAAGCATGTCATTTTGACTTAATATAAGCTTTTTGCTTTTCCCCGACTGAGATCATTAAACATGTATTACCTCGAGTCCCGACAGTGTAGTAGCAGGCAGTTTCTTGCTGCTTGTTGTATTCTGAACTTGTCTTGGAAGTTGAGTAGTTTACAGATCAGTGCTCTCAGATGTTCTCCCTTTCGGGACACTGGCCTCAATGCCCTGTGCGCCTTCTCGATAATCTATGAGGTGTCTTGGTCCAGGGGGTCATGCTAGTTGAAGGAAGAACTGATTAACAAAGCTTACAGGATCCTTTCCTTCCGTGAGTTCAAGAGTAACCACCAGGAGCAGGTTGTTATGCCTGCTCCTGTTCTCTTCCTGAGCAGCGCCACCACTTTTCTCTCTTCTCATGCTGCCTCATCCTCCAGACTTACTCTGGCCTCATCTCCCACTTGCTGAGCTAGTGTGTATAGGGAGTTTTTAACTGTGTTTATGTCCTCAGCACATGCTGTCACGATCATATTGATCAAAGTGAGTTCCGAAAGGAAACCTGCCAAGAGTGGTGCTGCTTCTGCTCGTCAAGGAGGGGTGAGCGGTGGCATCTCAGTCTTGTGATCTTTTGGGGTCTGGGATCAGCAATGGCTGAGAGATTTCGACTCGGAGCTCCAGTTGTTGGTGAACCATGCTGATGAAATTAGATCCACTGGTGCCAGGTAAGGTTCTCAGTTCATAGAGGTGGATAAGGTGAGGGTGCGATGCCGAAATATGAAGTCTAGGAGGAGTTTAGGCACCATTGGCTCCAGATCTCTGTTACAGCATGACTGCTCTCATCGAATGTATCACAGGTAGTCATCTGGTTCAATGCTTGTGTATAATGGACATTTTTCAGTGAGGCTTACAAGAAAAACAGGTAACCTGTTAGTGAGAACATTTGGGGAGCACTACGCAGATGGTATGGGCTCAACCTATTGAGAATTGTGATGTCAACAATCTCATGCTGGATCAGATCCACTAATCTAGATAACGTGACCCCCATGGCTTTAAACAGTATACCAACCCCCGAACAGGGCTTTTCCCCTAAAGACCAAAAGGATGGTCCTCCAAACCATTCTTTAGAGGCTGAGTGAATCTCTCTTATTGAGTGCAGTTGGGTATTCTGTATGAAATAAAACTGCAAATTTAAGTCCCACACTACGGAAAATGTTGTGAGCCTCTTCTTGGAGATTTTAATACTGTTTACATTTAAGGAGCCACAGGAGATATCCATAACCAATTATGAGGGATGAAAAAAACTTCAAGTATTGCTATCCTTGGATGGTGACTTTAATTTCGTTCTCTTGTTTGTAGACTTCCTAGAGTCTCAGATGCTAGTTTTGTATCTGTCAATGGATCCAGCTGGGATGCTGCTGCTGAGGAAGCATCCGAATCATCCTCTATGTTAGCAAACTGTTTATGTTTAGTCAAAGCTGAATATCTATTGCTGATCGGCACTTCACTGATTTTTAAGGCTTTAATTGGAGGTGTCACTTTATTTGTTCTACTTCTAGTCACTCTCTAAGAGCTCCATCTTTCCCAAACCTTTGAAACGGGCTAGGCATATCCTGGTCCTGAATCAGAGAAATATCAGTTGTAACAACTGCAGAGTTAACTTGATCAATAGAAGAACAGTCCAGTCTATTGTATTCCAAGTCAGATCAACTCAGCTCCTCAGCATCTTTCTGCTTCTGGACTATGGTTGGCACTGTCCCTTGAGCAGATTCCTGGACCAGAAAATGTTCCCCTACAGGAGTTAACTCAGGGAGTTTAGAGAGGTGCATATCAGAGATCAAAGTTGCAGCAGCACCATCTGGTTCCTGGAAGGTAGGGGAAGGGAGTGGGGAGTGGTAGACTGTCTTTGGGCCCTAGTTATAACCTCCTCCTGTTTGTCTTGATCCATAGCCGGATTATTATGTGCAGCCCATGGGCAGTTTTTGTAGGTATGACGGGTGGTCTTCTCACACAAATTACAAGTTACTAGGTTAGGACAATTAATGGAGATGTGCCCAATGCCAGCACACAAGGAACATTTCAGCATTATACTGGTGTGTATAGGCACCACACCTGAGGCACGATTTAGGTTGCCCAGCATAAAAGATGAATCCTCGATCTCATCCAAGGTAAAAATTACTAGGCAAATGATGTATATGCACATTCATTTGCGGCAATCACACTCTGATGTGCCAGCCTCCCGTCCACAACTGTTCAGAATTCATGATAGGATCCGATCTTCCCAACACTGTACATTTGGATCTGAGCCAATATGAAATGTCAGTTATGGAAACTTCTTTGTTTTTGAATAACACCATAATGGTTTTAAAGGCAGGTTTCATAAGCAGAATGGCAATAAAAGGAGACCATAATGGTTTATATTTCACATCCTGATATTTCTGCCAAAATGTCTCTAGTCCTATAGTGATCTTAAAGCTCACATCAAAGTTAGAGTCTCCAGATGAGTGTATTAATGCATAAATTTCAGAGGCCAAAAATCCCAAATTCTCCTTAAGCAACTTCAGGCCCACATACAGCCAATCAGGAAATGTGTCCAGGCCACCCCTTTATTTAAATCTGACCGTGTTGCATCTTTTTGCTGGTTCTGGAGAAGTATGGAAAAGATCAGCATATGTTCTATTATGATAGTTCTGTTGATCATTCTGAGGTACTGTTGTATCAGATGTGGCTGAATTAGTACCAGTGTGCCCCATTCCAGCAGTCATTGGTTCATGTTGTTGGGGGGAGGTTAAGGGGTTTAATGCAACTCCTGGAATTTTCTTGGAAGTAAAAGGCATACAATCTATCTTAGACTGCTTTGCCATTGTTTAAACAGTAGAGAGCACTGGATTTTGTGCTAATTCAAGAGTAGATGGTAAAAGCAGAAGTTTATTCTCCCCATCCACCATCTCTGTTGCACCAGACTGCACTGGGGACTGCCACAGTGGCTCCTTATTTGGCCAAACCCATCTGGCTTGCAACAGTGCTTTGGCAGTAGGAATGCCCGAAGCTGAAATGCTGTTATCAAAGTCGGGCCATGATGACATAGGCACATTTTCTTCTACTATTTCTTCTCCCACCAGTACCTGATACTGTTCATCCCTCCTATCCATGTTTTGCTCAGCTTGCTATCCAGGCTCAGTAGAGTCTACACCTGTCAGTTCCTGTTGGTGTACAGATTTGGTAGAACCATTAAGCCATTCTGAGATAGCCACTGCCTGTGAATTAGACAAACTGCTGCCCCGTCTCCAGCCCCCATTTGTGTCATTATTCGGACTCTACTGATTGCTTTTCAGTGTTATATTATCTGTGGAATCTCCAGTGCTGGCAGAAGATTCTACTACAGGTATCGTAACACCATTAGAAACTGTACCTTGTACTCCATGTCTGGCGATCTCATCATGCTGTAACTCTATATGCAGATCCAAAGAAACCACGTTTACCATTTTAGTAGTCTCCTGAGGGTTATGATCCATAGAAGGCATTATACTGTTAAACTGATGTCCCTCTGCGGCCAGAAGGCCCAATAAAAACTCCCTTCTCTGCCAGTAAGTTGCTTCAGTCAGCAGTGCATTTGCTGGTGGTACAGTGAGCATGGGATCAACGCCTGCCTCTTTAGACTCTGGACTGTCATGTTAGAAGAACTCTGAGGAGTTTCCACTCCCATCATCAATTCTGCCTCCTCAGTAGTCCGGGTGGGGAGGGAAACATTCTCCACCACCCAGGTCACCATCTTGCTGTCTGCACCACTGACTCCCACAAGTGGAAACTGCCAGTGCCCTTTACAGAGAGTAGAGGAATTTCCCGGGTGTCCTGACCAACATTCCCGTTCCCATTAAACTGGTTCATGCAGTTGTCCAAGGCAGTGTGTGGGTGTTGAGGTATGAAATGGCTGCCACTACATGTTCAGTCACTTCACTACCATTCTAGCACTGCTTCTAAAGCACTTTGGGATACAATGTGTATGAAAAGTGCTATATAAATGCTGATTCTCCTTTGTATGTTTGCTTGCACGCATGCACAAAAAACATTATGTGGCAGCTTAGGAGAGAAGCGGGTTGTGGAGGCACAGCACTGTGACAACCAACCAAGGCATTGCATTTGGGGGCTTGGCACTGGTGGACCAATGGGAGGCACAGTGTGCTGATGACACTGGCTTCCAAAAGTGCCACCAACTTGTAATGTTTTTGCTGCAGCAATCAGGGACTAACTCATCATTGCTGCATCAGCCATTCTGCTGCAATGAGGGAGCGACCTGTCATTCAGGGCAGAACGTTACCTAGTGTAATATTGTTTGTGAACATGGTGGCAAGATCGCCACCATGTTCAAAACAACATACTAGCCCCACTGCCAAGGGGTGCTCAATCCTCGCAGAATGCGCCTAAAATAACAGTCTTGTTTGCCGATGGGGGACCCCAATCCCCATCAGCTTCAGTCCTCCATCCCAGTTTAATTTGCCAATGGGGGAGCCCACTCCCCATCAGCATAATGTCCCCCTCAAAAAAACAAGTTGGTTTGTGCCGAGGGGGTGCCCAATCCCTCTTGGCTCTTGAGTCCCTTCCATGTGCCGATGAGGATGCCCAATACCATGTTGGCTACAGCTGTTCCCCCCCAAAAAACACTCAGTTGGCACACTGGGAGCCCATTCCAGTGTGCCAAATGTACCTGTTTAAAAAGAAAAACCATCCCACGATGTTTTGTATTTTTTTGCCTCTGTAAATCAGAAAATGGTTCCTCATTTAGTCCGAAGGCCCCACCCAACCCCCACCTCTGCGCACCCTGCCTCCCCACACACCCCCACCCCATACTTACCTTCAGAGCCCAGAGCGACGATCTTCAGAGGACCAGGAACACGTCCTGCACTCTTCAAAACTGACCGCAAACTGAAGAAATGCTGGTAAGCTTTATAATGGCATAAATAGTTTTTTTTTTAACTTTGGTGCATATCTCAGGCATTTTTGGGAATTTGTGCACCACATTTTCAATATGGGGTTATTGGGACCCCTCCTCATGAATTCAGCCACTGTCATGGTGTTATTCAGTCCTGAAAGGTGATTTCATGGTCACTGCGTGGAATCACCTTTTGGGACTGATTAACGAAACAACAGTGCCAGTGTTCATGAGGCGGCCTCTCAAAAAGTCTATGTTGCAAATTTGGTGGAGAAAATCCAAGAAATGACTGTTTTACAAGCGTGCATTGTGCAGTTGCTACACACTCTTGTAACTTTGCAAATTTGCAATATATTCACTCCAGATTTTCAAAATGGCCATTTTCTGCACCTCCTTATGAACAGTACAACTGTCATTTTTCACATCCTGGCCAACATGCGTTTTTGCACTTCCAGCACAGAATAATGCGGTTGCTGTCGGAAATCAATGTTTGGGACACATTAAGAAAATTACAGTGACACTGTTCATGAGCAGAGGTCCTAAAATGCCTATGTTGAAAATTTTGTGATGAAAGTTCATAAAATGGCTGTGTTACGAGTGTGCATTGCGCAGTTTCCATGCACGCTTGCAACTTCTCACATTTGTAATATTTTCACTCCAGATTTTCAACATTGCTATTTTTCCATACCTCTGTATGAACAGTACAATTGTCATTTTTCACATCCATTCCTGGCCAAAATGTGTTTCTGCACTTCCGGTGCAGAATACCGTGGTTGCTGTGGGAAATCAGTGTTTGGGACACAGTAAAAAAATCACAGTGACACTGTTCATGAGCAGAAGTCCTAAAATGCCTCCACAAAGGAGACCCACAGGAGGGTGGCAGGGAACCCTGCAGGGGAAGGAAACAACTCCTGGTGGGGGACTCCATTGTTAGGAAGGTAGAACTGGGGAGGAAGGGAGGGAGGTGAGGTGCCTGCCTGGCACCATGGCTTGAGGGACAGGAAGCGAATCCTCAGGATTGCCAGAGCAGCTGCACGGGGGGGAGCTGGATGTCATTGTCCACCTAGGGACAAATGACCTGGCTAAGAGAGGGATTAGAAAAGTGCAAGAAGAGTTTATGGAATTGGGAAGGGGCCTTAGTCAAGTAGCATGCACAGTAACCTTCTCGGAGGTGCTGCCCATCTATGGCATAGGAGAGGCTAGGGTGTTCCGCACCATGAGATTCAATCAGTGGTTGAAAAATTGGTGTGGAGCTCAGGGATTTGGCTTCATTGGGGACTGGGGGTCCACCTGGAGTGATGCAAGCCTATATTGACATGATGGGCTGCATCTGTCCGGGAGGGGAACCAGGATACCTAGGTGATAGGTTTAAATGCTTCATTGGCAAGCTTTTAAACTAGCCAAGGAGGGAGGCACTGGAAAGGAGCAGGGAAATCCTAGTCCCCCCCAAATAATCACGGTAGTAAGTGCGGCAAACACCAACATAGAGATGTCGATAGGGAGAAGGGCAGGGGTAAATGGAGAAAGTGACAAAGGCAAGAAGGACAGGGATGGGGCAAAAGGGAGTAAGGCCATCAGGAAGTGGAGGGTAATGAGTACCAATGCCCGTAGTCTGGGCAACAAGCTCCCTGAGCTGGTGGCCTTGATGGAAGAGGGATGCCTGGATATCGAAGTAGTCACAGAAACATGGTACATAGAGAACCATGACTGGGATGTTAACATACCAGGGTACATAACCTACAGAAGAGACAGGCAGGGGAGAAGAGGGGAGGGTAGCTCTCTATGTAAAGGAAGGATAAAAGCAACTGAACAAAAGAGTAAACAGGGAGGAGAGGAGGCACTGTGGGTCACCGTGGAGACTGGAAGGGCACCACAATCCACACAGGGATTAGGTACAGACCCCATGTCAGGGAGGAATGGACAAGGATATGATAGAAGGCATTCTTAGAATGGCAGAGAAGGGGAGATACTGTTGATGGAGACCTGAACATGCCAGATGTTAACTGGAGCACATGCTGCAGCCACATCAAAGAGAGGGGCCATTCCTGATGCCCTACAGGTGGCAGGCATTAGACAGCTAGTTTCAGAACCCACTCGTGAGGGAGCAATCTTAGACCTCATACTCTCAAACGGGGCAGTGAGAGGATCTCTGATCTAGAAGTGGGTTGCCATCTGGGGACAAGTGACCATCAAACAGTGTGGTTCACATTAAACTCAGCTACAGAGTCAAGCCATGCAAAAGTGAAGGTACTGGACTTTGGAGGGCTGACTTTGGTAAGATGGGAGAGTGCTCAGAAAAGCACTAGCAAACAGGCTAGAAGGAGGTGTGAGCAACAATGGGGAATCATCAAACTGCCATAACAGAGGCAACAAGCCTTTGTGTGAAGCAAATAAACAAATCAAAATGAAAGAAAAGCCACTATGGTTCTCAAAAGAGGTGGCTGTGAAAGTCAGGAAGAAAAAGATAGCATTCCGGAAGTATAAGGAAACACAGAAGGAGCAGGACAGAGGGCTGTATCAGTTAAGGCAGAAGGAAGCAGGGAGGGAAGTCAGAATAGCAAAGGCCCAAACTGAGGAAAAGATCACCAACTCAGTTAAGAAGGGGGATAAAACCTTTTATAGGTACATCAGTGAGCGTAGAAAGACAAAGGGAGGGATAATGAGGCTGAATAGAATGAACGGTGGGTGAGCAGAGGTGGACAGTGAAAAAGCAGGGATACTGAATGAATATTTCTGCTCAGTATTCACAAAAGAGGAGGAGGAAGTGCCTAATCCAATTAACAGAAGCACTCTTGATAGGGGGGTCGATCCCAGTCCTTTCACAGAAGAAAGGGTTCTGCAAGAACTCCTAAAACTGAAGGTGGACAAAGCAATGGGTCCTGATGGAATTCACCCCAGAATTCAAAAAAAATTAAGGAGGAACTAGTGAAACCACTGGCTACTCTTTTTAATAAATCATGGGAGGATGGTGTGGTACCCGAGGACTGGAGGAAGGCGGATGTGATTCCCCTTCACAAAAGTGGGACCAAGACAGAGGCAGGAAACTACAGACCTGTCAGTCTGACCTCTGTGGTAGGGAAAGTGATGGAGTCACTTCTGAAGGAAAGAATAGTTGAGTACCTAGAGGCCAGTGGAGCACAGGACCCAAGGCAGCATGGGTTCATAGCGGGAAGGTCATGTCAGACAAATCTAATAGATTTCTTTGACTGGGTGACCAAAGTAGTAGACCAGGGAGGGGCTGTGGACATGGCCTACCTAGACTTTAGCAAGGCATTTGACACAGTCCCACACAAAAGATTAATAGTCAAATTAACCAGCCTGGGAGTGGGTCCCAGGGTGGTAGCCTGGGTAAAACATTGGCTGCACAACAGGACACAGAAGGTAATTGTAAATGGAGTCCACTCTGAAGAAAGAGGAGTTACTAGTGGGTACCGTAGGGTCAGTATTGGGTCCAGTCCTTTTAGTGTCTTCATCAGTGACATTGCAGAGGGACTGGAAGGAAAAGTATGCCTTTTGCAGATGACACAAAGATCTGCAACAGGGTTGATACACAAGGAGGCGTGGAAAGGATGAAAAGGGACTTGGCAAGGTTGGAGGAATGGTCAGAAGTATGGCAGCTAGGATTCAATGCAAAGAAGTGCAAAATAATGCACCTGGGAAACAAGAACCCAGGGGAAGAATACACAATGGGTGGGGAGGTAGTAACAACAACAAACAAGGAAAGGGACCTGGGGTAATCATATCAGATGACCTTAAGGTTAGCAAGCAATGTGAGAAGGCAGTAGGGAGGGCTGGGGGTACTGGGATGTATAGGGAGAGGCATCAGCAGCAGAAAACAGGAAGTTGTTATCCTCTGTACAGACAGTTGGTGAGACCCCATCTGGAGTACTGTGTCCAGTTCTGGAGACCCCATCTCCGCAAGGACATAGACAGGATAGAGGTAGTCCAGAGGAGGGCAACTAAAATGGTGCAGGGTCTGCAAGAGAAGCCGTATGAGGAGAGACTAAAGGAGCTTAATATGTACACCCTTGAGGAAAGTAGGGAGAGGGGGGACATGATAGAAACTTTTAAGTACCTCAGTGGAATCAACAAAGTCCAAGAGGGTAGCATCTTTCAGAAAAAGAGACTTACAAGAACAAGGGGACACAATTTAAAGATAGAAGGAGGGCGGTTCAGGGCAATGTGAGGAAGTATTATTTCACAGAGAGGGTAGTGGATGCATGGAATAGCCTTCCTGAGGAGGTTGTGGGGTCTAAAACTGTGGGAGATTTCAAGAATGCATGGGACAGACATAAGGCAATTCTTGTGGGGGGGGGTAGGAAGAAATAGGCTGTTGGTTTACTAGGATCTGTGGCCTATACTGTAGGTAGGGAAATGGGCAGACTAGATGGGCCTAGCGGTCCTTATCTGCCATCAAAGTCTATGTTTCTATGTTTCTATGTAATGCCTATATTTAAAATTTGGTGACGAAAGTCCATAAAATGACTGTGTTACGCGCATGCGTTGTGCAGTTTCCATGTATGCTCAAAAGTGATAGCATTTTTATTATTCCCCACTACAGATTTTCAGCATTGCTATCTCTTCACACCTCCCTATGGATGGTACAGCTGTCATTCTTCACATCCTGCCCAATCTGTGTTTTCATACATGTGGTGCAGAATGACACAGTCACTGTTGGAACTCAAAGTTCGGGACACATTGACAAAATCACACTGCCACTCTTCATGAGAAGAGATCCCAAATGCTTTCATGAGGTGGGGTCACAAAAATCCCATGTTGAAAATTTGCAGTGCAAATACCAATAAATGCCCGAGGTGTTAGGGTTTCTAACCATAATGTCCCACCCTGTACAGACTGACAGGCATCGGGGTGTGCCTTTGGATTGCCGACTGTACTGCTCATGCCATCCCACCCCCATCCCCCAGCCACTGACAGGCATCGAGGTGTACCTTGGACTCTTTAGACCTAGACTTCACCCCATTCTCCTATGCTGCACCCATTTCAGTGTATGTCCTTATGGAATGGGGTGACTGTAAAGCCAAACACCCCAAGGCACACCTCAGCATGTGTTGGTGTCTGCAGAATAGAGTGAGGTGACATGGCATGACCATCATGGGTGACAACCCAAACACTTACCCCAATGCCTGTCCATCTCTACAGGATGGAGGTGGGGTTGGCGTAAAGTTCAGTACATCACTGCCATTCCTATTCTGCATCTGTCTAACTTCTGCATTTCCAATGCTAATACCAGCAAGTAAACATTCGACATTGACAAATGCTTGTTTACTTTGAGTTCAGCAAAACAAGTTGCAGCAAGGTGTGAAATACTATATTTACTTTCAACTGGCTTTGCAACCTGTCTGTAGTTGTAATTAAGGGTCTTTTTCCTTTAAATTACATTCAGTTTGTGTGCTTCCAGGGAGTTTTATCAAGTTATTTGTACTTTCAGCATAAAGATACATGCTGTAAATGGGTGCTGTGATGTAATGTTCTCATATGTTAGTGCAGCTCTCATGGACAATGAGTTTTCAACAACCAGAAAATGACTTCCAGGATAGCTACAGGGGACCAATATGAACAGTAAAAATAAACTAAAGCCAACACATATTGTACATCCCCAACAGCTACTTGGAACGATTTGTCTGTCTGGTGCTGTACCACTCCTGCCCTACTGCTACTGCCACCACTCAGAAACCAGCGCTCATATGCCACTACATGACAAGCCTAATAGGCTGGAGAATCTGCTGTATTTCCTTTGATTCTCCATCTGCTCCATACCACTTCTGCTTGGATCTACCTACACCGTGATCAAGCTGTACTCAGTGGAACTGATACAGCGCACCAGTTAAGCAGCTCCATCTCAGCCAAGCCATGCCTCCTGTGATCCTGTTGGCCAATCAGCTGTGAGCAGCCAGCTTGCCTGGGACCTTTGAATTTCCTGCTTCTGGGCTCTTTCTCCTTGTGCTGCCCTAATCCTGCCCTATTGCTACTGCAGCCTCTCTACAGCCAGCACTTAGAAGCAACTGCTGCCATTTGACAAGCCTAATAGTGGCAGAGAACCTGCTGTAATTTCTTGATTTTACTCTCTCTGCTCCATGCTACTACTCTTGGAACCTTGCCAACACCATGATCAAGCTGTGCTCAGTTAGACAAATACAGCACACCAATTGCAGCTCAGCCAAGCTGTGCCTGCTGTGATCCTGGTGGCCAATCTGCTGTGAGCAACCAGCTTGCCTGGGACCTTTGAATTTCCAGCCATGAGGCTCTTTCTTCTGGTGCTATCCTGCTTCTGCCCTACAGCTACTGCCACCACTCAAGAACCAGTGCTCAGAAGCTGTCCCTGACCATCCTAACTAGGGTGGAGAATCTGTTGTAATTCCTTGATTTTCTCCCCAATCCATGTCATCACTCCTGGGATCTGCCTACACCCTGATCAAGCTGCACTCAGTGGGACTGATATAGTACACCAGCTGCAGGCCAAAGCACAGCCAAGCTGCACCTCCTGCAATCAGGTGTGAGTAACCGACTTGCCAGGGATCTTCAAGACTCCTTTAGGAACAACTTGCCCATCCCTCCTCCATGCTGTAGTTCTCTGTGCTAAGGACAGCAGTGCAAAGGATATTGACCTGAAAGAGTCCACCAGGAGTCAGCTGTGAGGCAGCCATTGGCTGGGTAAGCTGCCCCCCTCCACTTCTACATCTGCAACCTCCCTCAGGACTACTCCAGGTACTGTTCCTCCATCTGCAAGGCAAAAACTGTAGCTGCTACCTGCCCTTGAGGATGTGGGGCTGCTTCACCTATTGATGTTGCCTGTTAGTCTCTAACTGAATAACAGATTGGGTAATCAAACTGAACCCTATCTGGATATATCCGTGTTTCTATACTCTGTGCTAGCTACTTCTGGGACTATGTGACTGCTTTAACTATGGGTGTGCATGTTAGCCTCTAACTAGTTAGTATATCATGTAACCTAGCCATATCCTACCTGGGTATTGCCTTATTTTTAGTTTCAGCACAAAACATTTAATTATAGTATTAATCTGTTGTATTATTATGCTGATGTGTGACTGTTAGACTGCTTTTTCCTATTGTGGTTACCTGTTTGGTTAACTAAATAGGTATCCTTGCTGCACCCTATCTAGGTATACCCGTATTTCTATTTCTAGTTACAGACATTGCTTTTTTAGTATTGATCAATTGTACTCTGGGTTAATTCAGTGTTTACTTGTTGCTAGTGATAATAGTTAAATCTCAAATATCTTAATCACCAAGGTTTAGCCTTATTCAGAGGTTCTGTACAGGGATGGAGTACAGAGGGGAGGCAGTCAGTTGTAGCAGCCATGGAATGCACTCCTCTAGGGATATGTTCTACCCCATCTACGAGACATTGTCACAGTTCCATGCTCAGCTGGTGGCAGCAAGAGAAGATATATCTCAGCTGTGTTTACTAGCTCAGCTGGAGACCCCCCCACCAAAGGTTCACTGATCTGGGGGTGGAGAGTGGTGGGTTGGGTGAGGTGGAAGGTAGGCAGGGTTATCTACATGGAGGTTGTCCAACCCAACACCATTCAAATGGCAAACTGCTTTTCACCCCTAAAAGAGGCTAGGTACCTGACTCCAGTGAGGGGGACCCTGAGTTAAATTGGAGGAAAGTGCAGGACAATGTGATGGCACCCAGGGCAATGAACAGGAGCAAGTCTTCCAGGAGAGTTGTAGTGGTCAGAACTCAATGATTAGGGGAGTTGAGAAGGTGGTGGAAGGGGGTTGGGTGGGAGTGGGATAGTCAAGTACCTTCCTGTGATAATAGCCATTCAGGATTTAGACAGGATAGAGAAGATGGCAGAGAGGAAGGGGGAGCTGGGGATGCTGCTATACCTGTATATGAAATATCTGGTGAACCAATTGGTGGAGATAATGAAGCAGAACTTTCAGAGACTGGGGCACTGATTGACAGCACACTCAACATTTTCTGAGGTCGTCCCTGTGTGAGGCAGGGAGATGAAGAAGGATAGAATAAGGAGGGATGAACTACAGGAGTTGAATGGGTGTCTTAAGGGATGGTGTCAAGAGAAGGCATACCACTTCATGGGGGACTGGAGGACTTCTGGGATAGGAGGTTCTTCAAGGGTCATGGACTTCGCCTAACATGAGAAGAGGCCAGTGTGATGGTGCAGAAGTTCGATGTCCATCTTAGACTGTTAAACTGACTTCAGGGGAGAATGAGATTAGAGGAACTGCAGTGATAGGAGAGAGGAAGGGAACCTAGCTAGTATTTCCCATATCTGAGGGCTTGTAGCAGCACAGTGAATAAAAATAGAGTTGCGGTCCAAACTGGGCCAGGGGAAGGGACAAAATAGAGAGTGCAATTTCCACAAATGAAACAAAAAAAACCCAAGAAACTAAGAAGACCAGGAAAGACTAAGAGAGAAAAGCAGGCAAATAGCAAAAAACATTCAAGAGTTAGATAGAAGGTAGTGTGCATTAAAGCAAGAAGCCTCGGTAATAAAATCAATGAGCTCCAGGCAATGATAGCAGACACTAAATGGACCTTGTGGCCATCACAAAAACTTGGACCTTAGAAAACAATAGCTGGGACATGACAGTCCCTGGCTACACATTGTTCAGGAGGGATACAGGAAAAGGGAGAGGGGGAGGTGTAGCCCTTTATGTCAGGGATGGCATTGAGGTTGTGGAAGATGAGTGCATTAGGGGTAGTTTTGGGGAGACAGAGTTGCTGTGGGTTCAGCTTATGGTGGCCTTAGGCAAGAAACCATGGTTGGTGGTGATCTATAGACTACCAGGCAAGGGGAAGAGAGGTGCAAAGAACTCAGGGAAGAACTTCAAAGGGGAATGGCAAAGGGTCTCAAACTGCTAGGGCAAAGGAAATATTGCACTAACATAAAGAATAATGGGCACTAGAATGTTTTAATTACACAAATCCATTTTCATTTAGAGAGTTGCCAGGATTTTCACCTGGCAGCTTGTGAAGTCCCAGCATCCAAAGCCTTCTCCCAGTTAAACAAAGGTAAATTAAACTGACCATAATAAATACCCAGAATGTTAGTTGGTTTCAATGATACCTTAATTCCATTAATATCTAGAAGAAAATCCACATGAAGTCCTATAGGCAACACTTGGCATTTGTAGAGATTAAATGTGAACCCATAAGTGTAGCAAGACATTGTACAAGTGTCATAGCCGCTTCCCCGGAATGTACATCCTGAATAAATAAACAAATATCAACTGCATAAACTGATATTTTAACTTGAGCCAGAGATAAGGGATGCAGAATGCCACAAACATATGGTGAAATATTAATCACCCACAAGAGGGATCCAAAGTTAAGATGTATAATATGGGCTAAGAGGACACCCTTGTCACACTCCCCAAAGTAAGGGTATTCGAGTTCCCAGTCACTCATTTACATTAGGAATAAGAAAAATGTGAAAATAAAGGAGTCTAATCCAAGCAACAAATGTATGTAAAAACCCATACTTTTTCAATGAAAGAAAAATAGAATCATGAGGAATCTTATCAAAGGCCTTTTCCTGATCCACAAGAAACAAGAAAGGCCATGTACCCTCCCTGTTTGACAATATTCAATAAGTTCCCTCATGAGCAACAAGTTGTGTTGAATTTTCCAACCCAGAATCGAACAAGTCTGGAAAGGAGAAACATAAGATGAGAGGTGATCTGAATCTGATGGATATTGATTGGTATGTTTCAGTGGAAAGACGTACCGAGAAGTCAAGCCTTGCTGGATACTTTCCAGGACTGTCTACTGGTACAACTAGTTAAGGATCCCATGAGACAGGTTGCTATTCTCCAAGTGTTGATCACCAACTTAGAGGTGGTAACAGCTGTGAGAGTAGGAGAGCCACTAGGGAACAGCAACCACAACTCCATTTGGTTCAAAATGGCCCTTTGGACCAGAAAACAAGACTGAGAGCAGAGGTCCTTGATTTCAGAAAAGTTGACTTCTACAGATTGAGGGAGTCAGTCCAGGATAGGTTAGTTGGGATAGACAGCATAGGAGGTGTGGAAGAGAGATGGGGACAATAAAGGGGGCCATTCTTGAGGCACCTAATTTATGCAGGAGAATGATACCCAAAAGTGACAAGTACAGGAGACCATTGTGATGCTCAGTAAGGGTCAAGGAAGCAGTGAGGGACAAAAAAATGCCTTCACTAAGTACAAAGAAACGCAGGGTGAGGAAGACTGGGTAGAATATGTATTGAGAAATAAAGGAGGCAAACAAGGAAGTTAGGTAGGCAATAAGACATAACAGGGTAGAGGTAGTAGTGTGATCATTACATGCCCAGGTGTGTAATAAAGCATGAGGCCGAAGGATGAGTGTGTTATTCCCTTGGAAGTGCAGTAATCACCCCATTACCCACACCCCAAAGTGTCTTATGGCTTATATAAAATTAGTGTCTGTCTAAATAAGAAATGAAAAAAAAAATAGAAATACATGAAAACAATATTTATCTGCTGTACAAATAGGTAAAATAGTTCCTCCACTGTTTGCTGTAATGAGGGGTTGCAACAAATTTGTGAAGCTGTGGAGCTATTATTGTTTATTCACCAGCTATGGCAAGAGAACTTAAAGTTCATGGGCAAAAAGATTTGTTCAGTATAAGTGTGCCTGTCTCTTTATTCAAAAGTATGAACTGTATCTGTTGTCAATCTAACAAAAATATTTACATTGCTCACCTTTATAGGGCAGTTTTAACTCTTTTTTGATCACTTCTGAAACCAGCTTGTTTTGGAAAACTAAGACAAAATCATTCTGGTCCGACTGCTTCAGTGGAGGCCTCATTAATGAAAATGTGTGTGTAGAAACAGCAGGCCAAGAGATTTATAGCAGGCCTACAAGATGGCAGCGGACATATCCAAACTAATACTATAGAGGTTAATGCTACAATTAAGTCATTTTATGGTGCCCAATACTCCCCATCCTGCCCCTCTATCTCCACAGAGATAGAAACCTTTCTGTTCCCCCTAAATCTTCCCCGCCTCACAGCATTGCATGCTGACCATCTGGACGCACCCATCACAGAACATGAGGTAAGCAAGGCCCTACACACACTGGAGACTGGTAAAGCCCCTGGGGTAGATGGGTTCCCAGCTGAGCTATGGAAATGCCTCTCTGCTGTCGTCACCACTCCACTGAGCTGGCTATATATGGAGGCTCTGGACGTGGCCAATTTCCACCTACGCTTCAGGATGCGGTGATAACCATCCTCCCCAAGAAAGAAAAGGATCCCACTCTTCCAGCGAGTTACAGGCCCATATCTCTGATCAATGTGAACAGCAAAATATTTGTCAAACTACTAGCTCTCAGACTCAGCCCTCTTCTATCCCGGTTAATCCACCCATCCCAGGTGGGCTTTGTCCCTGGGCGGTACAGTGCAAACCAGATTAGGTCTTTGGTAAATATAGCCTCAGTAGCCAAACCCTTGCACCTGCAGCAGCACTGGCTACAGATTTTGAAAAAGCATTCAGTTCTGTAGAATGTGATTATCTATAGTCAGTGCTGGCTGAAATGGGGTTTGGAGGGATATTTGTAGCCTGGACCAAAGCCCTCTATACAGGTCCCATTGCAAAAATCCTGACTAACTCCTTTATGTCAGACCCCTTCCCCTTGGGTACAGGAACTCGGCAAGGATGCCCCCCATCCCCGCTTCTGTTTGTCCTAGTTATGGAACCTATGGCTGCTGCCATCAGAGAGCATCCACAGTTATAAGGGTGGTGATAGGTACCTATGCATACTCTACCCTGATGTACACAGATGACCTTCTGGTCCCCTTTGCTGATACCAATGTGTCTGTCAATCCCCAATTAGACCTGCTGAGCAACTTGGCACACCTCTCAGGGCTTAAGGTCAATCAGAGCAAGATGGAGGTGATGCCCCTTAATGAGATGTGTAAGGAGGAAATGGTGACCCCGCATGGCCAAAGATGGGCACCAGATGGTATTACCTACCTTGGGATTCACTTCAGTAAAGACAGTCCACACCAATGGGACTTGAACCACAAACCTCTCCTAGCTGGGATCAATGAGGAGGCAGTATAGCGCAGTGGTCTAAGGCTCTGAGCTGCAAATTTGGTGACATCCAGCAGACCAGACCTGGGTTTGAATCCCACAGCTTCCACTTTCATACTGTGTGACCCTGAGCAAGTCACTTAACCTCCTTGTGCTCCCAGGTTGCTCCTGTAAAAAAGCTTTCAGCTTAGTGTGCTACACCTGGTTAAACAACTAAAATTAAACAACTAAAAAAATACCGAATTTGGGAGATGGAAATGGCTTACTCTCACCATGGCAGTTAAAATTGCAGCAATTAAGATGATCACAGCCTCCAAGCTGTTGTATAGCATCTCCCACCTGGCAATACATCTCCCCCACCCCTGATGGTATATGCATATTGACAAAAGCATTGGTAACTTTATCTGGGAGGGAAAGAAGCCCTGGTATAGTAGGAACAAATTAAGGGCACATTGGAAGGTTGGTAGGTGGAACCTACCCTGGGTTAAGGGGTACACTTTGGCCTACCACACCACACAAACCCTAAGATGGCTCTGCCCCCCCCTCTAATACATCTCCACAATGGCTTCAGATGGAGGAAGAACAGGCGTGCACCCCCATGCTGCCTTCACTATTTTACGGGACCTCCTCATCCCACTAAAGGTACACCCGACCATTGGAGCCTCCATCAGGTACTGGTCAGCAACTCACCACAAACTAGGGATGAACCCCTCCCCCTGAAATGCACCCCCCCATGGGGTAACCAGTTCATGCTAGTAGGAGATGGACCCATCCTTTGGTCACATTGGTTAAAGAAAGGGATATATCAGATCCAACACATATTGGACCCGATAAATGGACAAATCGAACAATTTCATACCCTTAGGACAAAATTTGGTATCACTCAGTCTGACTTTTGGAGATACCCACAGCTGAGAAGCACAGTCCAAAAGGATTCTCCATAGGCAGCCTGGTCCCCCAATACCTGGCAATATACAAGTCTAGCTAGAGGTCAAACGAGGGATAGCCCACAAGATATACTCCGACATTAGTAGTCACATCCCCAGTCAGGCACAAGAATCAAAGAGGAAGTGAGAGAACACCCTGAAGACAACTATCACTGACTAACAATGGCTAGTCTGCTGGAAAGTGGCACACAAGTTGTACCCAGACCCCAGGAGCCACTTGATACAGAATAAAATCTTTCATTCTTGGTACAAGACCTCCAGGGTGCTGTAAAAGGCTAAGCTCCTTCCCAATGACAGTTGTTGGAGATGCATGACAGGGTCTGGAGATCTTCTCCACATCCTTTGCACCTGCTCCATTATACAACCCTTCGGGAGCCAGGTATGGGCATTAGCAGAAGAAGTCACACACAAGTGCATCCCAAACACTGCAGAATGCTGGATACTGGGGATTCCTTCAATGGCATCCCCGTCTCAGCCTCAGAAAGGAGATGACTGGCCCTGCTGGGAATACAGGCCAAAAGACTAATGTTATGTAAATGGAAAACCATGGATGCCCTGACCCTTTCTGAACTTTGAACTCCCTCATAGAGATAGCATCCTTGGATAGAATCTCCCAGAGGGTGGGAAATAATATGGTCACTTTTTACGAGTGCTGGACCCCCTATGTGGCCTAGATAGACTCCAAGAAAGGTATAGATTGACCCCCCCATATACCCCTTGCTAGACACCCCTCATTGAACATGGTCCTGATAGCAGGGCTCCTACTCCTAATGATAGCCCCTAACCAGTAAGCTAATATGCAGCATAGACATCACAGTGTGTGTAGTTACAATGATACTTTGTGGTCCCCATGTTCTTTTTTCAGAGCAGAGGAATGGTACTGCCCTGAATGATTACTTTTGGTATGTCTTCACAAGGGAAACAGTGGGCCTTTTGCTAGATAGTCTCATTAAAACAGCCACAGCAGGGGTCCCAGAGATGAGGCAGCCAGTATTTACATGCAAAAGAGTCTGGAAAGGGCTAGTAGCCCTAAAGATAGAGAAGGCCCTGGGACCAGATGGGACGCATCAGGGGGCACATAGTGATCTGGCAATGCTACTGGCTGAACCCCTGTTAGGACTATTCAATAGCTCATTACAGATGGGGCTAGTTCTGAAGGACTCCAGGGTCGTGTATATAGTTCAACTCCATTGGTGGGGGGGTGCAGGGAACAGGCAGGGAATTACAGACCTGTCAGTCTTACCTCTGTAATAGGGGAACTTGATGGAGTCACTAGTCCAAGAAGACCTCATGGACTACCTGGAGAGTAATGGTTTCCAGGAGAGTTAACATCATAGGTTCATGGCAAGGAGGTCTTGTTAGTCTTACCTGATAGTTTTGTTTGGTGATGGTATGGTACGGTATGGTATGGTATGGTATGGTATGGTATGGTAAAATTATATTCATATTCAATATGAACAGGATTATACTACATTGAGTAACAAGACTCATTCATAAGGACGTCCATAGAACATAGATAATAGTTCCACATAAAAATAGATATGATAACAATTTACACACATATAGAATGTAAGTCAATATTAACTTATCTAAAGACATTTCATGTTACATTTTACAAGACTTAAGTGATTTAAAAAGTAGGAAAACTTCAGCGAACACACAAACTATAATGAGGGCATTGGATAGTGACCATGCCACGGATTGTGGATGCAGCTAGGGACATTGTAAGATGAGAAGATAACTGGCAAAAGGGGAGGTAGCAGAAGGTTGTGGTTAACAAGGTAAAATCAGAAGAGAGGGAGGTCACGAGTGAGGTACCACAGGGATCTGTCCTGTACCTGGTCCTCTTCCAGATGTTCATCAGTGACAATTGAGGAGGAATTCTGGGCAGGTTGTGTCTCTTTGCAGATGACACTAAGCTCTGTGGGAGGATGGATAGTTACAAGGGAATCAAGGAAATGCTGAGTAACCTGTAAAGACTAGAGAGGTGGTGTGAGGTTTGGCAGCTGAAATTCAACACCAAAAAGTGTAAGGTGATGCACTTAAGAAACAAGAACCTCAGGACAGAGTACTGGATGGGTGGAGTAAGACATAACACTATGGTTGTGGAACGGGACCTAGAAGTTATTATCATTGACTGCCTCAGACAATCAAGCCGGTGCAACAAGTTCTATAGTAAGACAAATAGGATACTGGGATGTATTGGGAGGAGTATTGATGGAAGAAGAAAAGAAGTAATACTATCTCTTTATTAATCTTTGGTGAGGCCACACCTGGAGTACTGTACCAGTTGTACAATCTTTACCTCAGGAAAGATAAGAGCAGGCAGGAGATGGTGCAATGAAGGGTGACAAAGATGATTCAGGGCCAACAGGGAAGGTCTTATGAGGATTGCCTCAAGGCGCAGAACATGTGCTCGCTGGAGACCAGATGGGAAAGGAGAGATATGATAGAGACATTCAAGTTATTGAAAGGAATAAACAAGGTGAACTGCAGGGAATTTTTAAGCATGAGTAACAGTTTGAGATGATGAGGGCACAAGTGGAAACTGACAGGAGGGAGATTCAAGAGAGACGCAAGAAAATATTGTTTTACAGACAGGGTGGTGGAACCATGGAAACCATGGAACAATCTACCAGCCAAGGTGGCGGGCACCAAAACCATTAATGGTGTCAAGCATGGATGGGTCAGAGTGAAAGGTATAATGGTTACTCAGGGCAACAGTAATAGGGAGGGTAATGGGGGGGGTGGAGAAGGAGGGCAAGTACCTTGTATGAGCAATAGGTCTCTGGGTTAGATAGGGAACAATGGGCAGACTGGATGGACCGTCTGTCTTTTTCTGCCATCTTGTCTGTGTTTCTATGTTTCTGTGAAAAGAGAACAAAAGAATTTACAAGATATGAGGATGCAGTACTTCTTTAATTATGTCCAATTTCCCTTCCAGTGCCTCCTTCTCCATAACACTGCTGCATAGTCTAGAGGTTAGAGTAATGAACTGTGAATGAGCTTTGTACATTCCATCAGACGTAGGTTTGATTCAGACAACCTTCATTTGCATACTGTGTGACCCTATGCAAGTCACTTAACCTCATCAGTGCTCCTGGGTCACCCCTGAAAACATGCCTTGGACCTTGTGTGCCTTACCCGACTACCAATGAATAAAAGAAAACCAAAAAAACTCCAGCTTGACTCTGAGTAGCTCGTTCATTGCCCACAATCGGACCCTTTAAATTCTATGATCCCAGTTCTAGAATTTATATATTCTGACACTGTCACAAGATTAAACCTACTGAAAAATGATCGCTGTTACTTGTGGCACTAATAAAACAAAGCATAAATGGCAAAAAGGTATTTAATTCTATGGAACATGTAAAAGAACTTTGTATAATTATGCTTACATTTTTATGTAACACTAACTGGAACACCTATTGGGAACTAATGCTTAGAAAGTGTGAGCTACAAAATCAGCATTTTTGAGGTTCAGTAATAAATATTGTGGTAGCACCACTGAGCCAGCTTTGATGGCAGGAGATGGGGAAACTACTAACAGTACTGTAGTATAATGCTGAAGTATGGGGATATAAATGGCCACCTGATCTAGAAGAATTATGACACACCTTTATAAATCATTATAGGAAGTTCCACAATCATCCCCCACATAATTTGTCAGATATGAATTAGGAAAGACTAAGATATCAGTTTTATGTTTGCTTGAGCGCATGAGCAAAAAACATGTTGTGACAGCTTGCTGGAGTAGCAGGTTGTGGAGGTGCGGTCATGTTGTGGCCAATGCCGTCACTGGTTTTTGGGGCTTGTCTCTTTGGCACCAATAAATGAGGACGCTGTCTATGACAGCTGCTCAGAAGCATGCCACCAACTTGAAACAATTTCACTGCTGCAATGAGGGAGCGCCTCTTCATTGCAGGGCATACCTTGCCTGGTGTAACATTTCACTAAACATGGCAGTGGCTGTTGCCGTCCGCTTCTTATAATCCCATGGAAGTCAGCATCAGGGGTGCCAAATCCCCCTGTCAGCATGCCCCCTCCCCAGTTCATCTGCCGACTGGGGAACAAAATCCCCATCGGCATAATGTTTCCTCCTGTTAGTTGTTCACAAAAGGTGCCCAATCCTGTCGGCTTCAGTCCCCCTCCTGTAACAGGTGGCACACTGTATTCACCCCAGTGTGCCAAATGTGCCTGTAAAAGAAAACATTCTCAAAGTTTTTTTTTACCTGTAAACAAGAAAATGGTCCCTTGTTCTCTGCTGTGCCCTCCCAACCCAAGACTCCACCCTCTCTAGGCACCCCGACGCCTCACATCCTCCTCACCCCATACTTACCTTGAGCCTGGTGCGACAATCTTTGGTGGAGCAGGAACACATCTGCACTCTTCAAAGCCAACCATGAACTAAAAAAATGCAGACAAGCTGTATAATGGCATAAATGGGGGGTTTTCAACTTAGGTGGCTATCTCAGCCATTTTTGCGGCTTTTAGCACCAAATTTTCAACATTGGGTTCTTGGGACTCCACCTCATGAACTCAGTCACTGTCATGTCATTATTCGGTCCCGAAAGGTGATTTCATGGTCACTGCATGGAATCACCTTCTGGTACTGATTAACAAAGTGACAGTGTCACTGTTCATGAGGAGGGCTCCCAAAAAGCTTATGTTGCAAATTTGTTAAAAAAATTCCGAAAAATGACTGTGGTATGAGCATGCATTGTGCAGTTCCCACGCATGCTCATAACTTTGAGAATTTTTAATATTTTCACTTCAGATTTTCAACATTGCCATTTTTCCAGTCCTCCTTATGAACAATGCTGCTTTCACTTTTCATATCCTGCCCAAAATGTGTTTTCGCACATCTGGCACACAATGGCGCAGTTGCTGTGCGAAATCAATGTTCAGGACAGATTAAGAAAATCACAGTGACAGTGTTCATAAGGAGAGGTCCCAAAAAGTCCATGTTGCAAATTTGGTGAACAAATTCCAAAACATGACTGTTACCAGCATGCATTGCGCAGTTTCTACGCACGTTCATAACTTCGCCAATTTTTATATTTTTACTCCAGATTTTCAACATTGTCATTTTTGCACACCACCTTAGGAACAGTACAGCTTTCATTTTTGATATCCTGCCTGAAACATGTTTTCACACCTGTGGCACACAACCGGCGCGGTCGCTGTGCAAAATCAACGTTCGGGACAGATTATGAAAATCACAGCGTCTCTGTTCATGAGCGGAGGTCCCAAAATACCTATGTCAAAAATCTGGTGTAAAAAATCCCTAACATAATTGCATTACAGGTGTGCACTGCACAGTTTCTACACACGCTCATGACTTCACCAATTTTTTTATACTTTCACTCCAGATTTTCAACATTACTGTTTTTTTACAGTACAGCTGTCATTTTTCATATCCTGTTCAAAATGTGTTTTCACAACTGTGGTGCCAAATGGTACAGACGCTGTGTAAAATCACCCTCCGGCTAATGAACTGATAGTGTCTTTGTTCATGCGGAGGGGTCACAAAAAGCCCATGTTGCAAACTTGGAGTGAAAATACCAAGAAACGCCCAGGGTGTTAGGGTTTCCAACCATGACACCCTATAATGCCCAACCCTGTAGGGACTGACAGGTGTAAGGGATGTGACTTGGGATTGTCAACAGTAATGCTCACACCATTCCACCCCCACCCTGCAGCCAGTGACAGGCATCAAGGTGTGCATCAAGGTGTGCCTTGGACTCTTCAGACCAAAAGTTCACCCCATTCTCCTATACTGCACCCATTTCAGTGTATTTCCTTATGGAATGGGATGAGTGTAAAGCCCAAACACCCCAAGGCACACCTCAACACTTGTTGGTGTCTGCAGGATAGGGTGATGTGAAATGGTGTGAGTGTTATGGGCATCGACCCAAAGGCACACCCCACTGCCTGTCCATCTCTGCAGGGTGGGAGCGGGGTTGACGTCACTTCAGTACTTCACTGCCATTCCTATTCCGCATCTGTCTAACTCCTGCACTTCCAATGCTAATGCCAGCAAGCAAACATTCAGCATTGACAAATGCTTGTTTGCTATGCTACATATGAGTAGTTATTTAATGAAAATTTTGGTTATGAGAAGCAAAAGCTTTCCAAAATTGTAGCTGCGAGAGAAAGGTATCTATATGAATAAAGGCTTAAAGTGTGGTTAATGCATATCATGAATCAGTTACAGATCGATGGATTTTACCTGCTGTGGACGTATGCCCAACATGGGGATGTATGCCCAGCACGTAATCCTCATCATCAATAAATGTGCCTGCTCACTTTATAACTCCACTAACTGGCTTAACTTAGACAATAGGATGCAGTTCCACACCTGTCTTATGGCCAAAAAAATCACCCTGGGTCTTTCCCCTCCTGGCCTCACCTCCTTAATCTATCTGGCTACAGCCCTTAAAGTAACTCATAGCTCCAGCAAGAAGCTGTTCACAGTTCCCCGATGTCAAACCTCCCTATTTCAAAGGTCCTTCAGCTTCAAGGCCCCCTCATGGATGAATGTCCTACCCAGCTTCATCACAAATGAAAACTCTATCGGCCTCTTCAAAACCCACCTTAAGAGACATCTCCAGTCCTCAAACTATTACGACTGGTATTGAACCTGTTTATCAATCCACCTCAACTATGACAATGGCCTCTGGCTGGCTTACCCCCTGCTATATACTTATCTGTGTCACCCTAAGTTTCTCTGGTCCTGATTGCGAGCCTCACATTGTACTTTTACCATGTATCTACTGTAGCTTATTTTGTACTTTTACCATGTATTTAGCTGTTCTGTTTCCTGCACTGTATGTTTACCTTAATACTGTACTGTCCAATATTTGTGACGTGGAACCTTTGTAAATGAGTATCTGACTCAAAGGTACTTTCCGAATCCTGAATAAATAAATAAAATAAAGTTTTTAAACAAAGGTTTAAAGACACGAACAGTCAGGCTGAAGTGGCAGCTATAATATTAAATTTATCAATATTTAAGGACAATACGGGTAACCAGATTAGCATCCCTTAATGATCTGTTTACATTTGGGTATGTGCACTAGAATTAGCTAAGGCTCATTCCCCTGGCATCCTCACAAAACAAGCATGCACTTTGAATTATTTGACCAGAGTATTATATAATTTAGTCCTGTATTGTATACTCATTTGTGCAATGTGTACGTATTAATTTAAATAATGATTTATGACTGTAATGACTTTACATTGAATGACAAACTTGCAGACCTGAACCTGTTACCTAGTGTTTTCCCTATCCTTAGCTCCCTGCTTAGAATATCCTTATAGACACCTCATCAGGAAACATGTATTTATGGCATTTTAGTTTGCAGCATTAATGCTCTAATGTCACTCAATGTCTCCCTTATAGAGGTGTTGCAAAGTTTGAATCCACTGGCAGAGTTAAGAAGAATTTGCCAAATTCATCTCCACAGATAAATCTGCAAATTTTTGATATTTAATAGCAAATTCGCCTTTGGCAACTTGACTTGACACTGCACCTGTAACTTTGTGGTTGGGGTACACCAAGGTGAAGCCTGGTCAGAATGAGGTTACTGGTATGCAAGTGTCTCAGATAATGTTGAAGACCTTCTGCAGGTCACATGGTACTTCTCTATGCAGGAAGACTGCATCACTTTCGGTTTTGCAATGTAGGTTAGTCAGTGTAGGTGATTGGAGCCTAACCAGCTTTCTAAGGAAAACATTGTTGATTCAACAACAATTAAATTTCATCAGTTTATCAGTTTTTTTTTCTTATTCTTTTTTCATTCTTATTAAATTCTTAATGTCCTTAGTAGTAATTTAATGTTTGGTTCTTCCATATTTTGACTGCATTCCTCTGGAATTGCTTATAATACCGTATTTATATTCTCTTATTTTGTTCCTGTACAACTGACAAGGAACCTTTGTAAATGAACACTTGTGATCAAAGATATTCTGCAGTTATATATATATATATATATAGATATTTACTTTATTCAGAGAGCACTATGCTCCCTTTTTATGTTAGCGTGCACTTGCGCAGCCAACATCTTGTGGTGGTAGCAGATTTGGAGGAGCGGTCACTGTTGGGCGAATGCAGGGCACGCATCAGAAGGTACATTCCTCATTCCCCAATCAGCCAGCAGCAGGTGCTGACCTCACGCATCCCTAATGTGGCCACGAAAATGAAGAAAAGGTCCACTACAATGAGAGCAAAGCTCTTATGCAGTGTGACCACAGCACGCCTCCCGACGTGCAGGCAAACCCCTGTTACAATGCCGACGGGGGAGCCCACTCCCCGTCAGCATCATGCAGCCCCCTCAACAGCTTTTCTTTGCCAATGGGGGTCCCAGTCCCCATCGGTGTTTATCCCCATCCCAGAGTATTTTGCCGATGGCAGAGCCCACTCCCCATCGGCATAATGTTTCCCCCTCCACTTTTGTTACCTGCAGAGAGAGTGCCCAATCCCCCTCAACACCGTGTGCCCCCCGATATGCTGACGGGAGTGCCCAATCCCCATTGGCTACAGAATCCTTCCCAAAAATATTAGCTGGCATGCTGGGAGTCCACCCCAGCATGCCAAATACCCTGAAAAAAAAAAGTCCCGCAATGTTGTTTTTTTTTTAAACCTGTAAAAAAGAAAACTGTTCCTCGCAGTCTCCCTGCTGCCCCCTCGCACAACTTGCACCCACCCTCTGTGCACCCCGCTTCCCCACACCTTCCCTCACCCTATACTTACCTTCGGAGTCTGACGCGACGATCTTCGGTGGACCAGGAACACGTCTGCACTCTTCAAAGCTGACCACGAACTGAAGAAATGCCAGTAAGCTGTATAATGGCATAAAAAGGGTTTTTTCAACTTTGCTGCGTGTATCAGCCATTTTTGGGAATTTTGGCACCAAAATTTCAATATGGGGTTATTGGGACCTCTCCTCATGAAATCAGGCACTGTCATGGTGTTATTCAGTCCCGAAAGGTGATTTTTGCGGTCACTGGGCGGAATCATCTTTTCAGACCAATTAATGAAATGACAGTGCCACTGTTCATGAGGGGGCTCTGGCCAAGCCTATGTTGCAACTTGTGAAAAACTCAAAATGGCTGTTTTTACTTGAGCTTGCATTGCACAGTTTCCACGCACGTGCGTAATTTTGTGAATTTGTAATATTTTCACTCCAGATTTTCAAAATTGCCATTTTTCCACACCTCCATATGAACAGTATAGCTGTCATTTTACATATCCTGACCAAAATGTGTTTTCGCATGTCCGGCACGGAATAGCGTGGTTTCTGTGCAAAATCAGATTTTGGGACAGTTTGAGGACATGACGGTGACACTGTTCATGAGCAGAGGTCCTAAAATGCCTATGTTGAAAATTTGGTGCCGAAACTCCATAAAATGACTGTGTTACTTTACAAACATGCGTTGTGCAGTTTCCATGCACCCTAGTAACTTCGTAAATTTACAATATTTTCATGCCAAATTTTCAACACTGGCATTTTTTCACACCTCCTTATGAACAGTACAGCTGTCATTTTTCACATCCTGCCCAAAATGTGTTTCCACACACGTGGCGCACAATGGCGTGGTCACTGTGGGAAATCAAAATTTGGAACACATTAACAAAATCACAGTGCCATTGTTCAAGAGGGGAGGTCCCAAAATGCCTATGTTGAAAATGTGGCTAACAAAATCCCAAAAATAATTGGGTTACGGACATCTGTTGCGCAGTTTCTATCCATACTCATGACGTCACCAATTTTTCATATTGCCACTCCAGATTTTCAATGTTGCCATTTTTTAATGCCTTCTCATGAACAATACAGTTGTCATTTTCCACATCCTGCCCAAAGTGTGTTTTCGTCCCTGTGTCACCAAATGGCATAGCCGCTGTGCAAAACCACCTTTCAGCTAACAAACTGATTTTGCCGCTTTTCATGAGGTGGGCTCACAAACAGCCTATGCTGAAAATTTGGAGTGAAAATACCAACACACACCTACGGTATTAGGGTTTCCAACTGTTGCACCAACCCTGTACAGTCTGACAGGCATCAGGGCTGTGACTTGGGATCATTGGCTGTAATGCTCACATCATTCCACCCCCACCCCCACCCTGCAGCCACTGACAGGCATCGTGGTATGCCTCGCACTGACTATTCGGCCACAAAGGTCACCATATTCTCCTATACTGCACCTACCTCAGCATATTTCCTTATGGAATGGGGTAAGTATAATGCCCAAAGACCCCAAAGCACACAAATGACACTTGTCAGTATCTACAGGGTAGGGTGAGGTACAATGGCATGAGTGTTATAGCTGATTACCCAAATGCACACCCCAATGCCTGTCGCTCTCTACAGGGTGGGGGTGGGGTTGGCGTCACTTCAATACTTCACTGCCATTCCTATTATGTGTCTTTACATCCGGCACTACCAATGCTAATGCCAGCGAGACAACATTCGGCATTGACAAATGCTTGTTTCATATCTGACTTTCCTTTTCACTCTCTCTACCTCTGTTTCTGTCTCTTATTTAGCATGGAGTCTAGGGATTGTATACAGTCTCATGGCTGTGCCATTCACCTGCACAATCCAGGGCCTATTAGTTGGCCAGCAGCCCCACCCCCCAACAGCACTGCAGCAGCTGCCCCTAGTTTAGTAGCATAGCAAGTCCCACTGCCTGTACAACTTTGCAGTAGCCCTCAGTTCCCCCAGCTTTGTAGCAACAGCCAAAGCCACCTGCTCCAGCTCTGCAGCAGCCACTTCTAGTCCCACTCCTAAGCAGCAGTAACCAGAAGCACTGGCACCAGCTCCACAGCAGCCTGAACCCCCTGTGTCCCTCAATGGCACCACCACCACTAGCTGCCCCCCTGAGCGGCCATGCTCATCATCCTCATCAGGCTCCTCAGTGCCACAGGAATCCACAGCAAAACATCCCTGACCTTCCTTAGTACAAGAGTTTTTTTACACTGGACCCCCAGGATGACAGTGTTGCCCAATGCACCATCTGTGACACAGGTGTCAGTCATGGGAAAAACAGGACCCACCTAGGCACCAGTGGCTAGTGGATACATGTGGGGAAAGAGGGGGTTGGATCAGTCACAAGGGTGGTAGACTTCAGAAGAGTCCACTTTGGGAAGATGAGGGAAATAGTGCAGGGGGCTCTAGCAGGGATCAACCTGGATATGGACACTAATCAGAGGTGGGAGATCATTAAAAGGGGGACAGAGAAGGCAATGGCAACATGTACAAGGTTGCAGAGTAAGAGGGTGAGGGCAAAGAAGACCAGTTGGTTGAGCAAAGGGGTCATGGAGAAAACAGGAAGAAAAAGAGCCACCTTTAGAAGGTACAAGAGAACAGGTAGGGGGTGAACAGAGAGAGATACCTAAAGGAGTCAAGAGAAGTGACAAAGGCAGTCAGGGCAGCCAAGGCATCCTGGGAACTCAGGCTAGCACACAGCATTAAGGAAGGGGAGAAGGACTTCTTTACATACATCAGGGAGAAAAGGAACTGCAGAGACCAAATTGTGAGGATTAAAAGGGAAAGGGGTGGGTGGGCACTAGGCAGAACAGGCGAAGCATTGAATGAGTACTTCTGTGTATTTACCAACGAGAATGGGGGTGGTACCCAGAGAGGTTGGGGGGTGAGCACAGGGGGTGAGGAAACAGACAGAGAAATCACAGTGGGCAGGGTACTGGAGGGCCTGATGGCACTGAGGGTGGATAAGGCACCAGGTCCGGATGGCATACACTATAGGATGCTAAGGGAACTGGCAGATGTCCTGTCTGAACCTTTTCCAGACCTGTTTAATGCCTCTCTGGACTTGGAGTGTGTACCACAGGACTGGAGGATGGCACATGTGGTGCCCCTCCACAAGAGTGGCCCCAAGGGTGAGCCAGGGAACTACATACTGGTAAGCCTCACATCCATCATGGGTAATCTGATGAAGACAATCTTGAAGGAGAGGCTAGTTTCTCACCTGGATGCTAATGGGCTGTAGGACAGCAGGCAGCATGGATTTGTCTCAGGCAGATCCTATCAGACTAACCTGGTGGAATACTATGATTGGGTAAAAAGGCAATTAGACAGGGGTCATGCAGTGGATGTCCTGTATCTGGACTTCAGCAAGGCATTCAATTCAGTACCACATGGGAGGCTAGGTAGTAAACTGGAGGGCACAGTGGCAGGGGCAAAGCTAGTGGGATGGGCAGTGAGCTGGCTGAAGGGAGACAGCAGAGGGTGGTACTGGGAGGGGAGCTCTCATCACCCAGGGCAGTGACAAGCGGGGTGCCACAGGGATCTGTGGTGGGGCCGGTGTTATTTGGATCTTCATAGCAGACATCTCAATAGGCATCAAGAGCAAGATCAGTCTGTTTGCAGATGACACCAAGATGGGAGCAGTAGTGGATGACCTAGAGGGGTGGAAGTAGAAGGTGCTACAGGACGAACTGGCAAAACTGGAGGCCTGGTCAGACACTTGGCAGCTGGGGTTCAATGCTAAGAAATGCAAGGTGTATTCAGCTGACTAAGACAGAAGAGGAAAAGGATCTTGAGGTAATCATAATGGGAGCAATGAACAACTCCACGCAGTGCAGAAATACAGCTGCCAAGGCTAACAAGATGCTGGGTTGTATTGCCAGAGGCATATGCTCCAGGATGGGGGAGGTGATTCTACCACTGTACATGTCACTTGTTAGAGCACACCTGGAGTACTGTGTGAGTTCTGGAGGCCATACCTGAAGAAGGACATTAGGCTGCTGGAGGCAGTGCAGCACAGGGCAATGAAAATTATCCACAAGTTGGAGAACTTGCCCTATGTGAGTAAGCTAGAAGAGCTGAACATGTACTCCCTGGAGGAGAGGAGAGGAGAGACAGGGGGGCATGATTAAGACCTTCAAATACATGAAGAGGATAAATAGGATGGAGGCGGGAGGGCTTTTCCAGTTAAGGAGTGGGAGGGACACCCGTGGGCACAGTCTGAGATTGGGGGGTAGGTTCAGGAGGGAAATGAGGAGACACTTTTCACAGAGAGGGTGATGGCAGATTACCTATTACCAGAGGAAGTGGTATCCTGTAATACAGTGGGAGCCTTCAAAAGAGGGTGGGATAGGGTAAGGGGGAGGGTCACATGAAAGGGAAGGGAGGGAGGGACAGCTGCAGTATGGGGTTGCTAGCTGCACATTTAAGCAGACTCAATAGACCATATGGGCTTTATCTGCTGGCAGGTTTGTATGTTCGTATACATTTAAAGATCCCCCACCGGGTGGAGTTGAAGGTGAAACAACATGAATTGGCTAGTGGTGGTGATTGCAGACCATCTGTTCCAGCCAATGCGAAGTGCCATCCCACAGAAGAGCATACAGTCCATCATTGTCATTATTGGCATGGCAATGGTCATTGGACTGGACCAGGAATACCTTCACCTGAACCACCAGCACTTGCACCAGCACTGACACTAGCAACACCACAAAACACCACAAAAGAGATTTCCCAACTGCAGAAGGAGATGGGGACATCCTGTGGCATGTTTGTTATAGTGAATAAAATGTGGTCGAAGTAGTAGAGAACCAGCTGCCTCTCCTTCAGGAAATGTGGGAGCTCCATTGCAGAGGGATGGGTGCTGCTCTGTCTACAAGTAGGACACCTTGAGATCCACTTGATCTTAAATTTTGACTCCATCTTTCCTATTACAGTGCTTCCTAATTCCTCTTTCTTTTACACTGTGTCCTTTTCTATAAATATTACATACTCATTTCAGTCTTCTCTTAGTCTTTCTTCCCCCTCTGCTATATCCCCCAAAAATAAACAAGCATTTGTCAATGCTGAATGTTTGCTTGCTGTTATTAGCATTGGAAATGCAGGAGTTAGACAGATGCAGAGTAGGAATGGCAGTGATGTACTGAACTTCACGCCAACTCTACCTCCACTCTGCAGAGATGGACAGGCATTGGGGTATGAGTTTGGGTTGTCACCCATAATGTTCATGCCATTTCACCTCACCTTATCCTGCAGACACTGACAAGTGTTGAGGTGTACCTTGGGGTGTTCGGCTTTACTCAATACTCTATTAGGTTGGTTTGATAAGACCTCCCTGAGACAAATCCATGTTGCCGTCCATCTTGGAGGCCATTACTTTCTAGGAATGCCACCAGCCTCTCCTTCAGTATCGCCTCCATAAGCTTACCCACTATGGACATGAGACTGACTGGCCGATAATTTCCTGGCTCCTCCCTAGGCCCACTCTTATGTATGGTCACCACATGGGCCACCCTCCAGTCTTGGGGCACACACTCCATTTCCAGGGAGGTGTTGAACAGATCTGCCAGCGGCTCAGCCAACAGCTCTGCCATCTCCCTCAGCACCCTGGGGTGGATGCCATCGTGACCTGGTGCATTTTCCACCCTACTGCCCTCAGACCCTCTAGCAACCCTACTCCATGTGATCACTTTGTCCATCACCTTCTTCCCCTTTCCCCACCCCCAGCCCATGCTGGTAGTGGACCATCTCTCTCCTTAGTGAAAATGGAGCATTAGAATTTCCGCTTGCTTCACCCCCTTTTCCACCCAATCCCCTCCCTGCTTTATCCTCACAATATGCTCCTTGCACTTCCTCTTTTCCCTGACATACAGAAAAAAGTATTTTTCCCCTCCCTTTATGCCCTGTGCTAACCTTAACTCCCTGGAGGCCTTAGCTTTTTTCACCCTACTGGCCACCTCCCTTGACCAACTCCCATAAGCCTCCTTATCCTCTCCCTTCCCTGTTCTCCTGTACTTCCGGTATGCAGCCCTCTTTTCCCTCACCTCTTGCAGCACTTCTTTGTTCAGCCAGCATGGTTTCTTGGTTCTGCTCTTCTTACTGCTGGCCCTGGTGCAGGCTACTGTGGCCTCTGTTAGCCCAGTCTTTATGACTCCGAACTTTTGTTCTGCATCCATACCCAGCCTTATATCCTGGAGCCTCCCTTGCAGTATTGCTCCCATCCTCCCAAAGTCCACCCCACTAAAGTCCACCACCTTAGTGCCTGTGCCTCCTGTCTCCCTGCACAGCGTGAGAATGAGCCACACTGTTTGGTGGTCACTACCAGCTAGTGGGTCCTCTACCCTTACCTCCCTTACCACCTCCCCATTTGCCAGTACTAGGTTCAGAGCACTACCAAGCCTTGTAGGCCCACTTACCGATTGTGTCAGAAGGCCATCCTGGAAGCAGCAAGGAGCACCTGCTCCCTGGTACTGCTAGTGGCCGGGGTGCTCCAGTCAACCCCTGGTAGGTTTACAATTCCCCACTATCACCACACTCCCCCTTCTACACACCCTCCTTATCTGCTCTGCCAACTCCCCATTCAGTTCCCTGGATTGGGCTAGTGGTCTGTACTCCACTCCCAGCCTCAGCTTTCTGCCCTTGGAGTCCAGGACCTGCACCCAAAGCGCCTCTGCCCTTTCCTCTTCTCCCTCATCCCTTATGCATTTGATCCATTCATTCACATAGAGTGCAACCCCACCTCCGTTCCAACCTCCCGGTCTCTCCTGTATATCCTGTATCCTGGGATTGACAAGTCTGAATCAGGGTACTCTGGGGCCCAAGTCTCTGTCACTGCAGCAATGTCCACCTTCCCCTCTGAAAGCAGTGCCTGAAGCTCTGCAATTTTGTTCCCCAGGCTTCTTGCATTGAGACAGACCACCTTCCACCATACCCCTCCTTCCTCTCACTCTTCTTCTTGACCTGTGTCCCTCCTCCTGGTAGTCCACACCCTTTGTCCTCCTTATTCTTATAGGGTGGTGGTGCCTTCTGTATTATACTCAGACCACTCTGCCCACATCCTCCTAGGGTTACTACGCCTCTGCCTTTACCTATATCTGGGGGGGAGCTCATTAGGCTCCCCTGTCTGGACCCTTCCACCAATCTCAGTCTTTTGGCCACCCCCACACTAGTTTAAATCCACCTTAGTAGAGATATACCCCTCTAATCCCGCCTTTAATACTACCCTCCCCTCCCTGCTCAAGTGTAGCCTGTCCCCCATGTACAAATCACTATTCCCCCAGACCCTACCTCAGTTAGTCACTAACCCATAATTTTTGGTGTGGCACCAATCCCTCAGCAAGTTGTTGAACTCCTTGATCCTACCCTTCCTCCCTGCGCTTGCACATGGTACCAGGAGTACCTCCGAGAATGCCACCGACTTCTCCACCCCTTCACACTGTCTGCCCAACTCCTCGAACCTCCCCCTCAGTACTTGCGCTGTCTCCCCAACCTAGTCATTTGTACCCACGTGCAACACTAAATGAGGTTTCCTCCTCCCCCTCACTGCACACTTGAGCAATGCCTGCCCTGTCTCTCCTGCAGGCAACCCAGGGATAGCTTCAAACCAAATATGGCTGTGCCTCCCCCCCCTTCAGCCCCATCTCACCTCTTTCAGTATAGAATTCCCTAGGATGAGTATCCCCCCATCCCTTACACCCTTTCCTTTCTAATGCCCTTTCCACCACTCTGGTATTCGTTCTTCCCTGCCCCTTATCCCCGCCAGTTGCACCATCTGCGACTTCTGTATCTGCACCCCCTACTTCTACCTTACTCCTTTTCTCAGTCTTATTCCTCCCATCCCCCTTGAACCCCTTCCCAGCCTGACTGCTTCCTACTGGGCTTCCCATGTCAACCTCCCCTCCTTCCCTGCTGATTTCCAACTCCTCTCCTATCCCCGTTGTTGTCGATTTAGAGTCCCCATTCCCTTCAACCCTGATAGTGATTCCCCTCCCATCCTTCCCCCTTCCCATAGCCTTCTCTCCTCCAGTCACCCCCTCCTTCCTTACTAGCTCCCCTTCTACCCTTTCATCCTTGCTACCTCTTCCCCACCTCTTGCCATCCCTCTCATGCCCTGCTTGTCCTTCCCCCCCTTCAGTATGTTCCTGCTCCCTCTCTCTGTCCCATAGCAGAGGCTCAAATCTATTCTTAGTCAATACCCCTCCTACATCTCTTCCTCCTATTGGTTCTCCCCTCCAACTTGTTCCCCTCCATGCCCCCCCTGGTCCCACCCTTGGTCCCTCCCTACCCGCAGCTATCTGCTTTCTCCCCTGATACTCCTCGTGGTCTCTTCCTCCCCTATCAGGAGGCCTCCCTCACCTTGGGCACCCCCTCCCTTCTCCTCTCTTTTCTGCTACTGCCTCTGATACTGGGGTCAGTTTTGGTCCCTAGTTGTTCTTCCTCCATCCCCCCTTGCCATCCCCTATCCCCCCCAGCCAGGATGCCTACCATACTCATCTGCCCTGCCACTTAGACTTCTCCCTAACCTCCACAGTTCCTCCCTCAAACTAGCCAGTTGTCTACAGACCATACACCCCCCCCCACAGGAGCCAACTTTAATTTTTTCCAGGGGGGGCTCAACAAATGGCTGGGGGTCTGGGGGCCGCCAATGCCCACAAACGCTCTGGGGTATTTGGCATTCTGTGGTGCATTTTGAGGGTTTTACTGAAGAAATAGCACAACATAAAACAAGCATCACTGAAATCATAGCACAGTACCCAAACTAGACCATATTTTCTTCTGTGATTACATTATAGGGGTGTTTCTTTATCTATACAACTAGCAAAAGCCCAAATGATGTATTTTTCAATCACAGCAAAATGTCTCTAGCTTGCAGTCCCCAGTCGCCCCCCCCAAGCAATACCACAGTAAAATAAAGGGAAGTAAACAGATACAATACACAGCATGAGAAATAAAATGTTAGGAATTGTAACTTTGTAATGAGTTTGTGCTAACAGTTTACTCCCCATATGGCATTAGAAGGCCAAGCTTTGATTTGCAGTTACACCCTTTTGCTTTACCAAATCAATTTGCTTTATAACCTTATCACTCAGCCTAACTGCAAGTACTTTTCAATAACTTAAGGTCTCTTTCCACTAAAAATTAATACTGATAGTGTTAGCAACATTTAAGAAAACATGATTTTTAAGTAGCCAGTCACCCAACAGTTTAAATTTAGCTGACACAGAACATCAACTCAATGACTGCATGAAAAGGAAAGAGGAACTTGTTTAACCAAGAAAGACACATTAAGCTGAAGCTTGTTTCCGGGTACAGCAAAGTTTAAGTGACTTGCTCAGGAAAGAGTCATACAGTATGCAGGTCAAGTGTGGGCTGAAAGATTCAATCCCACACCTCCATGTTTACAGCCCAGAGTCCTTAACCACTACACTATACTGCCTCTTGCATGACAATAGTAATACAACACAGTATTACCTGCATTAAGCAGAATTATACATTTGTTTCTGTTGGGTCAAACCTTTCAATAAATGAACCAACAAAAACCCCAGTAACCCCTTTGTTGATCCCTGCGTAACTCCAAACTTTATCTTGGCTAGATCTGTGTGGACTAATCCCAACTTTACCTCCTGAGAATGATTTGGCAGATAAGAACAATGCACAGATTTTTTTTTTTTTTCACTTGAGGAGATAATACTAGAGGGAAAAAGTTTGGGCCAAAGGAAGTTTGTCAGCAACGAAGGTCAATATATTTGTCAAGCCAAAACATCCAGCTCGTGTAAACATAGCAACTGCATTGTCCAGTCCTAATAGCTGTCTTTGGAAAACAGCAGCATAGTCAAGGAAGCAGTAATTGTTCAGCTGAACATGTTCTATAAATATCAGACAGTACAAATAAACGACTGTAGTACTGAAACCGTGACTCACCTAATTCATAAGCTAGGGACATTTTTATGTTAGATTATAGCTACAGACCAAGTAAGGCACATTGAGTTTGGTGTGATTTGGGGATCACACAGTCAGGATCCACCACTAGTACCTTCACCTCTGAACTCCAACCAGGGCCGACGTTAGGCACCCACCAACCCCGCGGCCGCGGGAGGCCCCCAAATGTAGCGTGTGGCACAGTCAGCACTTGAAGTGGGCCCCAGCAATCAGCAACAGCGAGACGAGTTACTCTCCGAGTCACAGTCTAAACCAAATGTAATGTTCTCAAATCAAATCCCCACGGCACTCCCCTTAATCAACATATAGCAGCAGCAAACAGGCTCAGCAATACGTCTTTACTAAAAGTCATGCTGCCCCAACCCGCCGTCTGCCTGCCTGATTTTCGCCGAATGCCGAACCACCATGCTGTCCTGTTACCTGTCCACAGTCCATGCCATTATTCATGCCTTCCTTATGTATCAGTGGCCCCACTGATTTTTGGCTGGCTGTTGCTGTTCACTGAAAATTCAAACTAATGTTGCCCACCGCCATCCGATTTCTACAAATGCCAATAAACCTCCACGCACTCTGTCGCTGGCCTCAGCCAGTCCATGCCATGATGCTACTTGCTATCACTCAGCGCTTTGTTTGCTGTTTCCCCACGTTCCCCTGATGTGCTGCACTTGCTGACATGGGAGATACTGTTGGAGCCAATCACAGAACTCCACTCTGTCCATTGCTATTATCGGACCTCCTGCCACTCAGACCTGACAATTTCTGTCCCCCCTCAGGTCTGCAGCTGTGCTGGCAGCATAAAAGCAGTCCTTCCGGCGCTCTTGGAACCTTTCAGCCGAGGACCAGTTCCAGAGCGTCGGAGAGATATTTACTGTTGAAGCCTCTGGAGGAGAGAGAGAACCACTGCTTGCTGTAGCTAGAAGCCAGCCAGACCTTCCCAGTTCCTAATTTCACTGCTGCCATGCTGTCGCCGACATGCTGCTAGCCTGTTACTTCTAGTACTGCTTGCTGAGAAAAAGGCTGGAAATCATTTATTTATTTTTTTGTAAAAGAGCTCAGCAGCAGCACTGCAGCAAGCAGCTGGACAGCAACTAATCCTCCAAACCAGCCATAGAAAACCGCTGGTGCATGGAGCTGAGGAGAGACCCACAGGAGAAGGAGGATTACACACCAACCCAGAGATAGACCAGTGCCTCGCCATGCTTCCTTTTTTTAGGTATGTACATGTAAATACTACTGTCAGTAGTAGTATACTGATATAACTAAGAGATTGGCTAGGAGATGAGATGGTCTGGACTGGACCATAATTTAAACTGAAAAATAAATGGTTTGCACAGCCTTTAGTCTCACTCTCTGACAACAACATATACGTGATGACAGTCAATAACTGAGCAACTGTGTCATCGTGTATCTGTTATCAGAGGCTCTATTCTGAAAATGTATTTCTGTCCAAGTTATTGTCAGAGTTACAAATATAGTAGTATACCCAGCATATTACTAGGGGGAGCTGAGAGGAGACTGAATAGACAGAGAGCAACAGAGCTAGAAAAATTTGTGACAGCTGTAGGAACATTTTTTTGTAAGTATAGTATAAATTATAAATGTATTTCTAGATTTGTGTTGCTTGCCTTTAGGTTACTAGTCTGTGTATCGGGGGGTGCCTGTCTAGGGGGGGCGGTGGGAGGGGCCCCCCATCTGTGGGGCCCCAGTCAATGAGTTTGCTGGAGGCCCCCAAAGTCCTAAAACCAGCCCTGACTCCAACACCTGAATTCTGAACTGATGGGCTAGTCAGACTCCGGCTCAGCAATGCATAATCTTAACTGAATCCATGGACCCCGACCTCCAGTCTACTCTTCCTCACTAAATATGGTATGGGAGTGGGACTGCACCTTAAGAGAATCATTTTCTACAGTTGCTGACTTCTGAGAATGGCAGAAAAAAAAAACAGTCAGCAACTGCAGAAAATTAAATGCCTCAAAGCATCAAACACACACAGATGATACATCCACTCAAATATTGTGCACTCCATGGCAGGGACATGGTCTTACAATAAAACAAGTTGGATGAGTTCATATGCAATATCAAGAATCATAGTGCAAAAACAACTGTGATAACCATCCATGATAAGATGCTCCTGCTTCTAGTTCAGGAGAAAAGAAGGGGATGGGTCAAATCCAGAATGCTGGAACCATAATGCCTGGAAGTGCAACTGTGCAAGTTGTTCAGCCGACTGAAAAAATGAATGTCTGGAACAGGCACACACTGCATTCTTTGTTCTGTTCCATCCAGATAAATAGCCATTCCAGATTTTCATTCTTTCTGGTTGTTCAAGTCCCACCACAGCAGATTTTACCCTCAATGAGAAAATAGTGCATTTTGCACTTGTTCCAACTTCCATCAAACAGACATTCTGGTTTTTAATAGTTCTTCTGGCTGTCCCGGTTCTAGCATTTTGGATACCCTCCAGTCCCAATTAATTTCAGATGACCTAACATTTAATACCAACTGCTTGATACGTCATCAGATTCAGAGCACCTCTGAATGAAGTACCTAGCAATTAGCATGAAAAACATAACATTAGTTAGGTTAAAAGACTCAAAATGTAATAATGCTGCTGCATTGGTCTGTCTAAGCTCCTATTGGTAGGAAGTGAGCACACAGCACAGGCAGCCCCCCTAGACAACATTGTTTCTTTTCAATTATAGTAGTTTTTCTTCAAGTGAGGCATGCACCCACCCACCACTGTGCCAGGCCCAGACTGCCAGTGAATCCGTGATGGTGCCTTTTTTTCTCTGTTACCCCCAGACTGTCAAGACAGTGAAAATATTACTTATTACCTTGTCCTTGCTGTTTGTTTCTTGATTGCGAGCTGTGCTGCTGGTTCCTTCCTGGCTCTGATTTTTCTCACAGCCACACCACCCGACTTTCACACTTTTAGTTGGGCAAGTACCGACTGGTGAGGTGGGTGACGACTCTGCGCTCCTTACTGCATGCCACATGGCCCCGAACCCAGCACCAGTTATTCGAGGCAGTTAGTCATCCCCACATAGTCGACCACTCTTGACCGTCCTGATGACCGTCTAATCTTAAATTATTTGATGGTCGGGAATGGCTCCCAAGTCCCAGCATCCCTACCCTCACACACAGCACAGGCCATGCCCTGCTGCCCGCTACCGCCTACCAAATCTTACTTCAGTTCTTCTCCACTTGGCCGCAGAATCCTGCCACTGCCACCATCAGTCGTCTGTCAAAATGAAACCACCAATGTTCACTGCTGTCTGCTGAGGAGGATTAAAATGGTGGATCCACTAGATTCAGACTGGCACCAGACAGCAAACAGTGTCAGAGGTGCCTCAGTGCATGTATACTTCATGCCGATGAACTGGCGTGACTGGAATTGAATTGTGCCACCAACCCTCCACCAATGGCACTGCGCAGAAAAATAAAAAAAAGCAGGGTGTATGAACAATTAATGATATGGGCACATCATGATGATGGGATGGTACTGCTGTTCCTGGCAGTGAAGTTAGCCCACCCCCTCCTCACTGGAAAGGTTCCTGAGGTTGGCGGCACTGACAGTAAAGTAAAAAACAGGGATAAAAAAAAAAACAATTATGATGAGATGGCATCAGGCCCTGGGGGGCAGAGCCCCACTTCAGTTTCTCCTGGGGGGCTTCAGCCTCAGCCCTACATAGTCAGTGCCATGCGCACCCCTACATCCTTCAAGCCCAGTCCAGGATCATGGCAGACCCACACGATGTACACTCCACCACCCTTCCAAAGATGCCCGCCCTATTGACATGCGGCACCTGCCCCATTTTGGCACCCATCTTATGTTACGGGCTCTTACTCCCGGTTTCTGTACCCTGCTATAACTGTTAGGCCCCTAGTTACTCAAATTCTTGTTCCCCCACACTAGTCCCTTTACTGCCTCCTGGCCGACCGGGTTAATTCAGTCTCAAATCTCATCCGTTAGATACTGTTTACTGTAGTAATCCTAAAGCCTCCTTGTCTGTTTTTCACCTCTCAGTTGCCATACTTTTTGTTCTCAGCCCTCATATAGTTTCACTTAGCCCAGTTAGAAATCCTATTGTACTCCAAGTATTACTCAGCTCAGTTAGAGAAATAAACAGAACAAATTAATATGTATTATTATAGCAGTCCAAACAGAATAGCTATGTTAGAGAAATAAACAGAACAACTAAATATGTATTATTATAGCAATCCTAAAAGTATCCAATCATTGCTTTGTCTCCGCCCCAGAGACTCTGCTGTAATATAGGACCACACAGGACCCTGGGTGGCAGGGTGGGCAACTCTAAAGGCCCGACACAGCTCAGTTGAGCTTGCTCACTGCCCTCTCTCACTCACTCATTCTGTTTCTCCCAGCGCTGCAGGCTGCCCTTTTGTACTGGGCTCCTGCCTGTGATGGTGCCTTTTTCTGCCCACAAAGAAATCCGCAGCAATCCTGACAGAGCTCCGTTGAGCTTGTTCACTCCTCCTCTCTCACTCGCTCATTCTGTTTCATCTGGTGCTGCAGACTGCCCTTTGTACTGGGCTCCTGCCTGCATTGGCACCTTTTTCTGCCCACAAAGAAATCTACAGCAGTCCCAACAGAGCTCCATTGAGCTTGCTCACGCCCCCTCTCTCATGCGCTCATTCTTAATCTGTCCTAAACACTGATTTCCCACAGTGACCATGCTATTCTGCACCGGAAGTGCGAAAAGTATTTCAGCCAGGATGTGAAAAATGACAGCTGTACTGTTCATAAGAGGTGTGAAAAAATGCCAGTGTTGAAAATCTGGGGTGAAAATATTGCAAATTTGCGAAGTTACAAGGGTGCATGGAAACTGCACAATGCACGCTTGTAACACAGTCATTTTATAGACTTTTGTCACCAAATTTTCAACATAGGCATTTTAGGACCTCTGCTCGTGAACAGTGTTACTCTCATTTTCTTAATCTGTCCTGAAAACCGATTTCCCACAGCGACTGTGCTATTCCGTGCCGGAAGTGTGAAAACACATTTTGGTTAGGATGTGTAAAATGACAGCTGTATTGTTCATAAGGAGGTGTGGAAAAAGGCCAATGCTGAAAATCTGGAGTGAAAATATTACAGATTCGCAAAGTTACTAGCATGCGTGGAAACTGCATAACACAGGCTCGTAAAACAGTCATTTTTATTTGTTTCACCAAATTTGCAACATAGACTTTTTGAGAGCCCACCTCATGAACAGTGGCACTGTCATTTCGTTAATTGGTCCTGAAAGGTGATTCCGCACAGTGACAGCAAAATCACCTTTTGGAACTGAATAACGCAATGACAGTGACTGAATTCATGAGGAGGGGTCCCAATAACCCCATGTTGAAAATTTGGTGCCCAAATTCCCCAAAATGCCCAAGATATGCACCAAAGTTGAAAAAACCCTATTTATGCCATTATACAGCTTACAGGGCATTTCTTCAGTTCGCGGTCAGCTTTGAAGAGTGCAGATGTGTTCCCGGTCCACTGAAGATCATCGTGCTGGGCTCCAGAGGTAAATATGGGGTGAGGAGGGGTGTGGGGAGGTACAGTACACAGAGGGTGGGAGCGGGTTTGGGGAAGGGGCATGAGAGACTGCGAGGGACCGTTTTCTTGTTTTACAGATTAAAAAAAAAAAGGACAATGAGGGTCGATTTTCTCTTTTTGCAGGTGTTGTTTGGTACACTGGAGTTGGCTCCCAGTGTACCACCTGCATTTGTGGTGAGGGGGACCGAAGCTGATGGGGACTGGACCCCTTGTCAGCACAGAAACGGATGGAGGGGTGCATGATGCCGAAGGGGATTGGGCACCCCCTCGGCACACAACTGAAATGGGGGGGCATTATGCTGATGGGGAGTGGGCTCCCCCATCAGCAAATGGCCTCTGAGGTGGCATACAGCCACCAGGGTCCTGGTAATGTTACACCAGGCAAGGTACCGCCTTGCAATGACGGGTCGCTCCCTCATTGCAGTGGAATGGCTGACGCTGCAATAACGAGGTGGCCCCTGATTGCAGCGGTGAAATCCTTACAACTTGGTGGCACTCTGCAGAACCAGTGTCATAAACACACTGGTCCTGCATTGGCCGAGCACTGCCAAGCCCAACAATGCAGTGCTGGCATTGGCTGCCACAGTGCCGCACCTCCACAACCCGCTTTTCTCCTTAGTTGCCACATAATGTTGCTTGTACATGCGCGTAAGCAAACATAAAAAAATAAAATACTAAAAAAGTAAGCTCTTTTTCTCTATTTTACTTTCACTGTTACATTCCCTTCTTTCTTGTTTTTATTTCTGTCTGAGCTCTCTCTCTGCATAACACACACAAAAAAAACCAAAATGTTATCTTTTATCAATATTTTCTTCAATGTTACTGTTTATGCAACATATTATTCTGTTCTCTCTCTTTTCTCTTTTGTTGTAAAGCAATTTCCTCCTGAACAAGAAATTAATAAATGGTGGTAGCGGGCCGGCCCAGTGGCATAGAGGGTTGAGGCGCTGGCGCCTTACCTCTTCCCACACTGGCAACCCGGTTTCGGGAATGGACTTGGGCCGTCGGGGGTCGGCAGGGGGAGGATAGGATTGAACATCCGATGTACTGCTATCCTATCCTGGGGAGGGTTAGGGATTGCCTCGCTCATGTAGTGGCCCCAAGTGGAGACCAGGGGAACTACAGAAGCAGTGCACTAGAGGGAACCAGAAAATCAGGAAAATCCATTCCGGAAGTCTAGCTGGATGACGGCTGCCAGCCCCAGGCATCCCCGAAGACTCCCTGAGAAGCCACAAGATTACCTCAGCAGCTCCCGGGACCACAAGGTAAAACAGTGTGCTGGTGCCTCCTCCCCGCCGGTGCCTTCCCCCTCGGAGGAGCGGAGACCCACCCAGTGAAGGGTTACACTGGGGCTGCTCTGTGGATGGCTGCGAATATGAGGTAAGGTGGTGGAAGGGGGGATAGTGGACCTTGGAAGCCTGAAGGAGAGGCAGCGCGGGCACACTTAGGGGTGATAAAAAGAATAATAAAAAAAAAATGGTGGTAGCTACTGCTGCGCTGTTCAAGTCATCTTTCTAACAGTATTTGTCAATCACACAAGTTGACACAAGTGCTCAAGCATAATGCATACATTTCTCACGTAATGAAATTGTCTCCTAAACAAGAAATGATAAAATGCTGGTAATGTAGTATTGATGCTACTACTACAAACATGATACTGCACTCTGTCATAGTCCCAACTCTCCACACCACAGTTCTTGTACCCACTTTAGGTGAAGTTGTGAGAAAAGTACAACATACTGTACATAAATTCTGTACTACCAGAATTTGTCTCAACTACCAGAATAAATACTCCAGGCTGCTGGATGCTGCTACAATGTGATGTGTGTTTTTGTATGAAATGATAATGCCTCTTTGTTTACTAACCCAGATGAACTTCAAGTGTCACTTGGTGTCCCACCAGCAAAGGTAAGTATTTATTTTTAATTTTTTACTATTTAGCCTGTTTGGGGGGAGTGTTGTTTTGACCATCTTTTGTTCCTATTTCTTTCTTTTTGGGTAGTTATCAAGAGGGAGGCTAAGAGGGGCAGCTGGTTGATGACAGAGAAATCTCCTTCGGGCTGTCAGATCCCAGTTTATTTGGCAGTGGACAGGAGAGGAAGTCAGCTGAAGCAGTGCAGTTTTGTTGGTGGCAGATCAAGTGCCATGGACTGGCTGAAACTGTTCCTTTTTGTGCAGAAAAAAACACAGATGGAAGCAGAGCTTATCATTTCTGTCCCTCTCCAGACAGCAAGGAGTTGGTGTTTTAAATCAGGTCCATGTCCCCATTACAAATTTCCAGCCTCCACTTGAAGGAGTTTTAAATGGCAAGAATTGTATATAAAGCCACTCAGCCACTTGCCAGCAGGGCCGGAGGGAGTGGGGTGGACAGCATGCAAAGGGAGAGAGCGTGAGGGTTTACTTGGCGCTGGCACAGAGAATGGAGGGAGCAGGGAGGACAGCACACAGAAGGAAGGAGTGGGAGGGTTTACTTGGATGCAGGGTGCTTGGAAGTGGAAAGAAGGGAGTAAGGTAGACAGCACAGAGAGGGAGGGAACTATGCAATGGAGGAAAATGAGGTGCTCTCATTGGAGCGCTTCACTTCATTCAAGTAGAGAACAACTTCCAGCTGTGAAACTCTGACTGATGTCACAGTCTGGTTGCATGCTCATTGGCCTGTCAGGGATGAGCCCACTGTAGAGTGCTTTGCATTGGACTAATCCCTGACACACCTCCGAAATGCCATTCTACCACAAGATGTTTCTTGTGCACGTGCAAGGAAACATAAAAATTTAATTAAAAAAGTTCTCCTGCAGAAAAGCAGCAAAGCTTTCACTTAGCCCTTACTTTGCTGTCTAATAATAACATGGTTAACATATTTATCAGGGCTAATCAGTAAACTATCTAGAAGTAGATCTACTCATTCATTTTCAGGCTCACATTATGTTCTGGTCTCCAAACTTCTAAGCTGCAGTACAAAATCCTGGCTAAACTGCTAGTATGTCCTACTGTGTCCAGCATACTCCTTGTTTTAATCCTGTTTCAGCCTCTATTTTCCAGATACTGCAATCCTGTTGCAAACAACTGGTCTACTGTCTCAACCAGCAGGATTTCCACAAACACCGCAGTTTCTCCACAGCCCCTCTGGTGCCTTTCATGACCTGTCATCGGCTTTGCAATGTTTCACTCCACAGCCTCAGCACATTATATCCCTGAGTTTAACTATTGTGCTGTCTCCTGGTGCTCTCTGCCACTATCTCTCCATCATGCCATCTCTGTTGAAGCATTTCTCAGTTCTCAATACCAGCACCGAGTCAATCAGGAGTACATGTGTTGACAAGAAAATTCCTTTCAAGGGAATATCTACAAGCACAAAATAAATTTAGAATGTATCCACGTCATTCAGGACAACATACAGTAGATGGCTTACTGTTTCTTGTTTAAAGAGCTCATTGTGAGCCTGGCTTCCTTTCTAGAACTGCTGTCCCACGTTGGCTGCTCTGATCACAAAGTCAAAGAAGTCAGCCAGATTTGTCTGGCAAGACCTTCCTCTTGTAAACCCGTGTTGTCTGGGATCCTGTTGCCCATTCCCCTCCAGGAAGTCCACTAATTCCTACATTTGTTTAGACTCCATAAGTTTGTCAACTCTATATGTCAAGCTGACCAGTCTATAATTCCTTGGCTTACCCTTTCCTCCTGTGTAGTGAGACTATGTCTGCTGTCTTCCAGTCCCTAGGGACTACCATCATATTCAGTGACCATTTGAATACATCTGCAAGTGGTCCTGCTTTCACCTCTGCTACCTCCTTAAGCATTCTCAGGTATAAGCCATCAAGTCCCATAGATGTATCTACTTTCAACCTTTTAGGCTTTTCAGACACTGTTCCCTGTTATTTTATCCATGCCATTTGAGGCCTTGCTTTCCTGTCCATCATTCTTAACCCGACATTATGGTTGTGGCCCATCCTTCCCCCTTATCTTTGCTTTCTCTCACTTTGTCCCTCTTCTCTATTCTTCCTCACTCTTCAGCCTCACAATACTGTACCCCATTTAAGCTTATGCTGCTCCCAGATGTACCTGAAGTATGCTTTTCCCCTTGCTTCCCTCCCACTGCAAGCCTGAGTTCTGTCTCTGCCTTTGCCTCTTTCACCTTCCTGCTGGCTTCCTTTGTTGCCTCCAAGTACTTCTGTCTATCATTCCCTCCCCTGGCTTCCTTTGTACTTCAGAAACAGCCTCCTTTTGGGTAATGTCAGTATCTTTACTTTGGCCATGAACCACATTGCCCCTTGCCTTTTTTCCCAGTTGAGCTTTTTGCCACCTTACTCATTGCTTTTTAAAATTCTTCTGATTTTTCCTCCACCCCTTCTACCATTTGGATGGAGGAGTATCAATACTGACATTAAATACTAAACTCTTCAAGAGTTAGGGGCCATCCAAGGAAAAGGAACACATAACTGCACTTAATGTCTATTGCTTTAGTTTAAAATGAACAGCCCCGGTGTCTCTGGTGAAGTGAATACAAAAGTTGAGGATAAAATCTTTAAGTGTGTTAAGAGCTGTAGCTGTTTTATACATTTTCTTAGCAAAATACATATAGCTTTTTAGAGCTCACAGTGGTGAGTCCAAAAGGATGCTTGCAGCATATACTATACTGTTCAGTGTACTATGGTATTTCAAAATAAATACGTTAGGCTGATGTTAAAAAAACACACTGCCATAAAACAAATTAAGGAGGCAGTATAGCGCAGTGGTCTAAGGCTCTGTGCTGCAAATCTGGTAACGGCCAGCAGACCAGACTTGGGTTTGAATTCCACAGCTTCCACTTGCATACTGTGTGACCCTAAGCAAGTCACTTAACCTCCTTGTGCTCCCAGGTCACTCCTGTAAAAAAGCTTTCAGCTTAGTGTGCTATACCTGGTTAAACAACTAAATAAAAAAATGTGGGTAAGAAATTTTGCTTTGCTCTCAAAAGCCTAGCTTCTTTAGTTCATGATCTAATAGTCTATAAAGGAACCCCAGTTTCTGATTGATTTTTTGACACACAATTTATATGAGTAATAAACTCCAGGTGAGACCCAAAAGGAAACCCAAATGTTTAGAATTGTGTTCAGTCAGCAAGTCACCTACAAAACTTTCATTGATGATAAGGTCACTCTCAGCTTAGGCCAATCTCTGCTGTGTGCCAAACAGCGTTAGATCACTTTTTGATTCATTCAGTTTTAATTATTTTTAAGCAGCCATGGCATTAGTTCATCAGGGCTCTGTTGCAGATCAGACTGGATCTGTAATACTGTGTGCTCGAGCTGAGGATGACCATGTCATCTGTGTATTAAAGAAGTGTTGCCCCCTTTTTGAGAGGGGGATGTTTCGTGAAGCTAGGATGGGTAGCTTCATGAGGGTCAGCCCGGGGGGGGGGCGAGAAACTGCAGTAACTTGGGGGAATGGGAAGAGCACCACAAGAAAAAAACAAAACAGAAATTATTTAAACATTTTTAATGGGATGCCACCAAGGTGCCAGCTACCAATGGCCAAGCAGCTGCACAATGCACGTTACATGCTGGCACACATTTGCTGCCAGTACCTAAAAAAATCACAGGACTGGACTTCTGGTTGCATCACGACCCAAATGGCAGCTCAGCCCCGATACTCCTCCATGCCAGGGTGATAGCGAGGGACAGTCGGTAGCCATCCATTACAGATCAGGGTCATTAGATACTGGATATTACTCCCAGAGTACACCACAGGATGGGGAAATCTAAAAAAAAAAGAGTCTGGGACACCAATGCGTAACTCCGCAAGGCAAACAACTGCATGGCCTGTCAGCCAGGCCATGTCCCATTCCTCCATTCTTACAGCATCAGCAGATGAAGATGACTCAGGCTCAGATTCTAATTCTAACTCAACTTCTACCTTTACAAAGGTGGACAGGAACCGTATGCTTAAAATTCTGCACCAAAAGATGCTAAAATCCCGGGGCTGCAAACTGACTTCAAAAAACTGGAAGCCCATACTACGGAGGTGGAGGCCCACATAGATACCATCAGCACCGAGCAAATGGCCTATGGGTGTTTGTTGGCTTACCTCCACCTTAGAGAAAGGGAATTAACACTCCGAGCCAAAGATGCAGAGGCAAAAGCAAGATGTAACGGCATTCTAATTTCGGGTTTTCCCCCGAAGGCATTGAACAGGCCGACATGGCAGCTTACATAGATTCATGGCTTCACCAGGAGCTTGATTTGCCAAAAGATTTCAAGCTGGAAATTGAAAGAGTTTCCTTAGCCCAAACCCTACCTGCGTGCCATCTTAGGTAAATTTCTAAAGTACACCACTAAAGATAAGGTCTTACAACAAGCCTGGAGCAAGAAAAATCTTAATTTCAATGGCCAGCGTGTTTATGTTGACCAGGATTTCCCCCCACATATGATGATAAAGCAGAAAAAAGTATTATATTTGGTCAAATCTCTCAGGGAAAAGGGATACAAAGCTTTCCTATGCTACCCAGCCAAACTATGGCTTCAAGATGCCAAAGGGATCCAAGTGTTTGATACCCTACTCCAAGCAACCCCTAAACTAAACACCCTCGGGGTACCAGTACCAGACACCACTGAGGAGCAAGCTGACTTGGAGGTAGAGGAGAGACTGTGGCAGATAGCACCAGGAGGTAGGAGACCTGGCAGAAGACGAATGGATTCCCTTCTCCCTCTCCAAGCAGACATTGACAAATGGCTGGTCCCAAAACTCCTAAATAAATGAATCTACCTTCTGCTGTGAAGCAGTACTCCATGTGATTTTGGACAGCCTGGAAGATTGAGTTACGGGGAATTAGATTGGTGGCTGGAATATGGATTTTGGTGCAGGATCTCCCTGAGTGGAACCAGACGGCAGGGAGTGGTTTCCAGGGGCTCAGTTTCTGTGGGGACTGCCTGGTCCTTTCCGGCTCTTCTTCTGGGCTTTTTACTCTCAGACCACATGAACAGTTTGCTGATGGAATACATGGACTGCATTTATACCCCCAGGATACAACATGATGGTGGTGGAACACATGCAAGTACTTTTCATTTTCTAAATGGCCCATGCTATATATCTTTTCTGTTTGAACTTTCGTGGAATATGCTTCCAATGGGAACTATGCTTGCCACCTCGATTTATATGTTCCCTGATGAACACTCCATGCTTCTTGCCCACAATTTCTAATCAAGCATTTCAGGACTTGATGTGATGACTAATAAAAACAAGAAAGGTTTAAGGGCTTTATCAAGGGGTTATGCTTAGATAATGGGATGATTGATGCAGGAAATCTTTGTTTTATTTTTAGAGGGAGAAGGAACCGGGATGAGGGAAAAAAAACATAAACAAAATGCAAGAAAAATCTCCAAGGGGTGAATCAGCTACTCTCCCTCTTGTTAATATTCAGTCCCATCGCAGGGCAAGACAAGGCTGATACAAGGCACATATAAATATTCCCCATTGTGTTACAGGGAATTGCAACACTTTCTTAGGATGGCTTAACCGTCTATCTTCTTTTAACGCTGGATATGTGGATATCATCCTGGCGGGAGGCCCACTGCAGCCACCCACTCCAACAGTCCGGACAGGAGAGGAGGGTTAGAGACTTCAGTGGCAGGAGATTCTCTCTCCGCACAGTTTGTGCTTTACTCCACTGTCCATGGATCCGAAGGAGTATTTCATTTGGACTCCATACCCCCTTGGGGGATGCCCTAAACTTACCCACAGGGCTCTGCGGATAGGGTGTGAGGTTACTTCACACCAGCCCCTATTAGAAGACCTAAGTGTGTCCCTCGTTTGGATTCTCTACTTGTTAGTAATTTATTCTGCAGTTTCAAGCAGGAATTGTTCTTTTCTGTATAGGTTTTACATATCGCTCTTTTCTTTCTTCACTGAAGCCTGGGATGGGTGGGGGAGATGTGGAAGAGCAAACATAGCCTCTTAAATGGGTACCCTTAATATTTGCACCATCAATGTCAAGGGTATTAATAATGTAGTGAAAAGAACTAAACTTTTACAAGACTTGTACAGAGTTGGCTGTGACATTGGGTGTTTACAAGAAACTAAGCTATTGAAGGGGGAACATGAGAAATTGAGATGGATGTGGGTGGGGGAGGTCCGTGCTGATTCACACCCCACCTCTGCCAGGGCAGGGACAGCGATTGTGATCAAGAAAGGCCTCCTGTTCAAGGTCGCAGGGTGTCGGACACAGGGCAACAGTCACTGGGTGATATTATCAGGGGAATTGAGAGGCACTCCAATATACATTGCCTCCGTGTATCCACCTACCCCTTCCTCAGGAGCATTCGTTTCCCTATTTAGCTGCCTCAATTCTCTTCACCCTGCTGCATTGTGCATGCTGGGAGAATGGAATGTGTTTGAAAACTGTTTTTTAAATAAGTCTCCTCCTCACAGAGGGGGGGCCCTACAGGCACATCCAGACTTTTGAAAACCCTAATAGAAGAAAGGGGGCTGGTGGACGTATTAAGGTGGTACAATCTGACTGCCCGGGATTATACCTTTTATGCCCCAGCATCTTGGTCCTACTTCAGAATAGATCATATTTATACCTTTAAGGCAGGAACCCATTTGTTTCAAGAGGTGGTTATCCACCCGGTCACTTTTTCCAACCACTCGCTGGTGTAAGCACGAATACAATGGAGCCCTAGGTTGGGACGGGATGGCGGGAGGTTTGATCCTGGCACGCTGGATGATGGGAATCTTGTTCACAAGATAAAAGACACAATACTACATTACATCGAGGAGAATAGGGAGACTGACTTAGCCCTGAAATTCATTTAGGATGGCCTCAAAGCAGTTCTCAGAGAGATTTATATTAGTCACTCGGCATTTCAGAATAAGTGACACAAAGAGTTGCAAAAAACTGGGAGGAAATAAATAAACTAGAGGCTGAACATAAAGCCTCAAAGGACCCACAGGTGCTATCTAGACTGAAGGCCGCCAGGGAGGAGCATGATCAGTTACTGATCTGCAGGGCCCTTAACTCTGCACTTTACCAATCAAAAGTACTATGAGGAAGGGGAAAGAGTGGACAGACTGCTGGCCCTGCGACTTAAAAAGCAGGAAGCAGAGAGATACATTATCAAGGTGAAATCTCAAGGAGCCCCTGGCCTGTGGGTAACTAAACCAGAAGAAATAGCAGAGGAATGTGCCAATTATTATAAATCGCTTTATGGGAGGGAGAGAGAAACAAATCTTGAATATCAGATCTCAGAGTTCCCGGACAAAGGGGAGCTTCCCGCCATGACAGAGGAATAGCAGAGAGCACTCCAATCCCCCATTACTGAGGAGGAGGTACTGGTGGTGATCAAAACCCTACCAACGGGCAATTCTCCCAGCCCTGATGGCTTTTCAGCTGAATTTTTCAAGCAGTTTGCTCAGGAGCTTGTGCCCTTGTTGACAAAAGTCTGCAATGCTGCGCACGACCTGGGGTCTGCGCCAGACTCGTGGGAGGAAGCCTTAATTTCTCTCATACCTAAACAGGATAAGGACCTTACCGAGTGCAGGATCTACAGACCAATAGCCCTCCTTAATTAGGTTGTTAAGATATTCACAAAATTGATTAGCACCAAACTACAGACCATCATCACCTCGCTAATTCACTCAGACCAGACCCAATTCATACCCGGTAGATATATTCAAGACAATGTCCACCTGCTCCTCAATGCCATCTCCGCAGCAGATTCTTTCCCTACAAATATCACAAATGCAGTCATAGCATTAGACACAGAAAAAGCCTTTGACAGGCTTCATTGGCTCTTCCTAAAACACACATTACAAAGATTAGGCTTTGGTGAGAAATGTATCCAATGGATAGCTAATCTCTATAGACATCCAAAAGCCCAAGTAAGGGTTAATGGTGAGACCTCTGTCCCTTTTGCAATAGAGAGAGAAACTAGGCAGTACTGCCCGCTCTCCCCCCCCCCTCCACTTTGCCATCAGTATGGAACCTCTGGCAGCCTGGATCAGGCAATCTGGGGACTATAAGGGGATCAAAATGGGGGGAATTGAGGATCTCGCTTTATGCAGATGATACATTGCTTTATATCTCAGATTTAGAATGCTCTATTCCCCTTCTCAATACAATGCTAGCAGAGTTTGGAGCAGTCTCTGGTTTTAAGATTAATGAGACAAAGACTGAGGTATTCCCAATCAGGGCTGATGTTCGGTCTCCCCTCCCTCAGATAGGTCAATTTAAATGAGTAAAAGATTGTTTCAGATATCTAGGGGTGCATATTCCTAGAGATATCAAGAGATTGTACAAAGTGAACTACTGCTGTTACAGATCATGCAAGAAGATCTAAACAGGTGGAATCTCCTCCCACTTTCTCTCACAGGCAGAATTGAGAGTATTCGTATGAATGTGCTGCCCAGATTTCTATTCCTTTTTGCTGCTATCCCTCAGAAACTTCCTAACCTGTTCTGGAGAGGGCTAAAATCCTCTATCTCTCATTACCTTTGGAGGAACCGCCCACCCCATATCAGATGGCATACCATGCTCAGGGCGAAGGCCTCAGGAGGGCTGAGTCTCCCAGATTTTAGGATATATTACTGGGCAGCTCAGTTGGGTGCCCTGGCCAAGTTCTGGGTAGAGGAGGATCCCCCTTTATAGACTGAATTAGAAAGACCCCTATTTCTGGTGGTAAAAGTGAGAGATTTACTACTTATGGGTATAGAGGGGCTCTCTAAGCTTACATCTAACAACCCATGGATGCACTCCACAAAGCTGGTCTGGATGGACATATGTAAAAAACTGCAAGCACCAAACACATTAAGCCCTTCTACACCACTTAGGGCATGTTTGGATTTTACTCTACTCCAACTGGATGCAGGGTTCACTAGATGGTATAGCAGGGGACTTGATAGAGTCGAAAACATTTTCGACAAGGGAATCTTTAAATCTTTCCAACAACTAAGCTCTGAATTTAAATTGCCAGCCCAAGATTTTTGTAGGATTTTACAGGTTAGACATTTTCTGCTGGGAGGTGGATCCGACACTAAGAAGGTGGGGCATTTGCACCCATTGCTAGGGCAGCTGGAGCATGTTCTCTGGCAGAATATTAGTAGAGGCCTGATCTCCAGATTGGTGTCAGTCTTGGGCGCACAAGACTCCCCCCTGTGTCCCAGACCTGGCTTCCAAATGGGAGCAGGAGAGTGGTATTACGCTCCAGGAAGGGGACTGGACAAGGGTCTGGGATAGGATACATCACACCTCTGCCTACCCCACGTTGCGAAAACTCCGATGGAAGGTGAAAACCAGGTTCTTTCTAACCATCTCTATTACAAAACACTTTGGGTCCTCTGACACCAGTCTTTGTTGGAGGAGTTGCGGGGGAGGAAGGCACTCACATCCATATTTTTTGGACTTGTGCGAAACTCAAGCCTTACTGGGATCAAATTCAAGCCAGGTTTAATCAGATGTTTGAGGCCAGCTTCCCAATGTCCCCAGAGGTCTGGTTATTTGGGCTAGTACCTAAAGCTCTGTTAACCAGGTCACAGACTTTGCTGTTCAATATGCTGGTGGCAGCAGCACTAAAGGCAATTACCAAACGATGGCCTGATCCAAACATTCCCACAGTAGACTCTTGGTATGCAATCTGCTTGCAAACTAAGCAAATGGAACAGCTAACTGCCAAGGGACATCTCCAGTCCTCAAACTGCTGTGACTGCTATTGAACCTGTCACTCACTCCCCCCCCACAATAACAATGGCCTCTGGCTGTTACCCCCCTTTTTACTATATGCTTATCTGTGTCACCCTAAGTTTGTTAGGTCCCGATTGTGAGCCTTATTTTGTACTTTTACCATGTATCTAGCGTGTTCTGTTTCCTGCACTGTATGTTACCTTACTACTGTATTAACCAATCTATGTGATGTGGAACCTTTGTAAATGAGTCTTTGACTCAAAGGTACTTTCCAAATTCTGAATAAATAAAATAAATAAATAAATAAGTTAAGAACCCAAACTGATAGCTTCAAGGCCAGATGGTTACCCTTCTTGTATTTTCAAGCCTGTAAAGAAAACAAAGACATTTTGCAGATATTAGCTGATATTTCATAAGCTGGAAGGAACTAGTACCCTGTCACACCCTTCTCAGGGCCCCAAGGAGACACCCCTCTCTCACCGAAACCAGGCCTTCTTTTTTCTTCTTTCTCTTATCTCATTCTTTCTTTCTCTCTGCTTCTCCACTCTATACTACTTGACTCTCTTCAGTTTCTCTTCTATTATTTCTCCTGTTAACTTCTTAAGAACCTCTACTTGGTGTGGCCCAAGGTACAGATAATTCTTTCAAGCTGATATTGGAATTGTTACTAAGGAAAACTATCACACTGGATATAAGTAACATTACAGGATTTTGGTTAGATGATATTATACAGCACTTGTAGGGAAGCTTGACATTAGCCCTCCTCTCTATTAGGTGTGAGGCCCTCTTGGCCAGGTCAATTGAACGGGCTATTCTCCAAAACCCACGAATATAAAGTTGTACATCAAAACCCTATGTCAGTTTTAATATTAACATTTGAACATTGTCTAGAGATAAGGATACAATGTGTGATGGCAATATGGTCCACATATGTGGAGGCTGTACCATTAAACTTTCTGTCAAATGAAAATCACTTTAATAAAAATATTATTTCCCCCCAAAAAATCACAGGATTCAGGCAGGGTCCTCAGTCAGGCTGTCTGTGTGCCCTGCCATAATGCTAGTTCTACAGTGAAAAAATGTTTATCCAGACTGACAAAACAAAAACTGTGTGCTAATGTGATTAGGCAAGTGGGCACCAGCAAACTGTCATCTCATGCCCCATCTTACCACTGCCCAAGCACACTCCTCTAGAGTCCAGTCCTTCCCCTCCCAGTTCCCTCTAAGGCAAGCCCCTTGTTCCAGAGGCTGTTTGCAAGCACTGCTCAGCTTCTCTCTGTGCTTTTGTTTTTTTCTTTACATTCTTTCTCCTCTTAGTATAAATATAAGCACTTCAGCTGCTCTGCTGTTTGGTCAAACTGTTATTAAGAATTTCTTAGATTTTTGTCTTTTTGGAAGAATGTAATGTGTTTCCTAGCTATTCTAACTAGAAGTTGATCACAGCCCTGCCTGAGTCATCTCTCAGTTTGACGATGAGTGTGTGAGTGAGCTTTCATGCTGGATCACATCGTCAAGCTGAGTCTAGCACTAAAATGAGTCTATGACTCACACATTGCCACGTTACCTGTTTTAGGTGTGAACTACAGTTTGCGGTTTGACTAGTTCACCTGGGACCAGATTTTCAAGCAATGCAGATCTGAGCAGGGGTGGAGAAAATCATGAGCAAGGGTGGTTTCTTTTACATACCAGCAAGATTTGCCACATATGTGGTATTTTCACATGTGGATGTTTTGCAGTTGCTCTGTGATTTATGGCAGCTTTTTGACATTTGCTGTGTGTAGCTGTGCCAACATGATGTGCGTGGTAGTACCAGGTGAAGCTTTGCCCTGCTGGTTTCATACTTATTCAATGCTTCACATGGGCGCTTACACAACACACGGTCCAAAAGCTGCACTAATGTGTAAGTACCCCTGCACATGTTGTAGATACTATTGCTTGTACCACATAGTCACATATCCAACATAGCACATCTTGAACATCACCAAGTATGAGACCCCACAGCTGTGACTGACACCTGTGCACACCATGGGCTAAAAATAGCATGTCCGCCACCGGAGAGCTTTTTTCTCTGCATTGGTAGGTTGTGGCATGGGACTTGGTCTCTGTGCCGTCTCAGGCCCTTTGAAAATCTAACCCCTGGTCTACACCTTTCAGACCAAGGTGAACCAATCAAAACAAAAGTCCAAAAGAATCGAACACCCAAAGTTTGAGGTGTTTGATTTTTTCATAGAACCAAACTTGCAGCCCTAAACTTGATCCCAGCTCAACTGAGATCCTGTCAAAAAAAAAAGGAAACTCCATTATGTGAAACACTTCTCTACATGTAGATTGGTAGAATAGGGAACAGGATTGCACAGTATCCAAAATGACTGCTGTATGCAGACCTGCAATGTCAATAATTAAAGGATACCTAAACAACATTTTGACAACAAACTATTCAAAAAATCTGACTCCCTAGGTGACTAAAGGAAAGGCTGCTGTATTCATTAAGGCTAAAACTACATTTATATAATTTTCCTAAATGTGGATCCAGAGCATTTGAATATTGTAAAATCAGCCTTCTAATTTCAAAAAAACTGTCTTACCTGCTTCCTAAAATGGCCGCCAAATGTGTTATGTGATGACATCATTGGAGCCAAAGTCAGAAAGATATATGGCTCTCTATAGTGCTAACTAGTTATTTTTTCCCTTTGTATAGAATTGTTTCACCCAAATTGTCAAAACCATGTGCATTATTTTGTATAATATACATATTAGGCGATGGTTCTGTTCATTTTGTTTATTTTAACATGCTGAAATTAATTGTGTTTTAATCCAACTGACTTTCTCCGTGGCAAACCACAGTGCAGTACAACTCTTGAATAACCTGGTGGTCTAGTGGTTATGGTGGATCCAAGATGCTACAATGGGGGTGCTGGGGTGGTGTGCATGCTTAATATGCACTTTTTAACATGTTTATTAATCCTTTATATTGTCTGCTATTCTTTTCTAGTACATTTTTGACAGAACCTACAAATGTAATCCATAGTTTGAATGTAAACATTTGTACAATCAATAAATCAGACTTCTTCAACAAAGTGAAATGCAGCAGCAGCAGCAGCATGCAAGTACATTACTGTGTGTGTGTGGGGGGGTGCAGCCACACCCTTCACCATCCCCTAGAGCCACCACTTTTTTGTAGCAAAATTCTTGTTCAGTCCATGTTAGAGTCCATACTTTCTCAAAACTCAAATATATGCTTGTCTTGTCTTCTTTTTCTATGGGAAATAATAATAATAATGATAAGAAGAATCAGCATTTATATAGTGGTTTTCATACACATTGTATCCCAAAGTGCTTTACAAGCAATACTAGACTGGTAGTGAAGTGACTGAACATGTAGTGGCAGCCGTTTCATACATTAATATCCACGGACAGCCTTTGACAATTGCATGAACTGGTTTTATGGGAAGGGATTGTTGGCCAGGACAACGGGGCCAGTGATCAAAGTACTGGCAGCCCACATCTTATTTCTCACAGTAATATGTTCATATTTCCCTCCTCTGTCTTCCCCTTCCCTGAATATAGCAGTACCTTGCAAGAGTGGCCTTCTCAGTCCCCCTCTGGTATTCACTCTTCACTATTCCTCCTCACACCGAAAACTGGTGAGCTCATCACCCTTCTGCATCATGAATGCAAGTAGTACAGTCCCAATTTTATTTTGACATATCAAATATAAACATATCCTTCCAGTAAGTCAGGCTGATAGCAGCAGGGAACAAGGGGAATGATGGGCTTTCCCATCCTGAAAAGATCTAAGCTACCTTTGATTTGGCACTGCTAAATAATGGGTGTGCACATCATTATACTCATCATTTAATAGGGCCTAATCATAGGTGGATTAGGTCCTACATGGATAGGAGAGCCTATTTTTCCACTTGTGCAATGCAGCTATCAGCATGGCTTACCAGAAAATCATGTTTATTATTAATATGTAAAAATAACATGGGAGACTGTACTAACCACATTCATGATGCAGAAGGGTAGTGAACTCACCAGTTTTTGGTGTGGGGAGCAGGTGAGAAGAATGAATGCCAGAGAGGGACTGAAGAGACCATTCCAGCAGGGTATAGCTATATTCAGGTTAGTTGAAGACATGAAGGAGGACATTGAGCAGATCACTGTGAGATCTGAAATGTGAGGCTGCCAACATCGTGATCACTACCTGTCTGTGGATGAGAGTAGCCAGCGATGACAAATACTCAGAGTGGCAGGGCTGCACCTAAACTGTGACTTGAATTCAGTGTAGGGAGATTACCCTCAGGTGGGGGGGGGGTGCTGACGTTTGTTAGGACAGTAATGAGGGAGCTGTGTATAGCTCATTCTAAATTTGGAAGGGTGGTAGCCAGCAATGACAAACACTCAGAGTGGCAGGGCTGCACCTAAACTGTTACCTGAATTCAGTGTAAGGAGATTACCTTCGGGTGGGGGGGGGCTGTTGACGTTCGTTAGGACGGTATTGAGGGAGTTGTATATAGCTCATTCAACACCCCAGAGTCCTTAAAGAACTAAGAGAGGTGGTGGCTGAACCTCTGGCTATCCTGTTTAGCCAATCACTGGAAACAGGGGAGGTACCCAAAGACTGGAGGACAGCAGATGTAGTCCCCTTATACAAAAGTGGGAACAAAGAGGAAGCAGGGAACTACAGACCAGTCAGCCTCACCTCGGTAGTGGGGAAGATCATGGAAGCACTACTGAAGGAGAGATTGGTGTAACATCTGGTTGTCAATGGACTACAGGACCCAAGGCAGCATGGTTTCACCAGGGGGAGGTCATGTCAGACCAACATCATAGAATTTTTTGACTGGGTGACTAGGGAGGTGGATCAGGGAAGGGCAGTGGACATGGCCTATCTGGACATCAGGAAGGCCTTTGACACTGTGCCACATAGAAGACTATTACACAAACTGGGGAATATGGGTGTGGGCAGGACAGTAGTGTGGTGGGTAGGTAACTGGCTGGGTGGCGGGACACAGAGGGTGGTGATAAATGGCTGTCACTCCACAGAGGGAAGAGTGACCAGTGGGGTACCACAGGGATCAGTGCTGGGACTGGTCCTATTCAACATCTTCATCAGTGACATGGTGCAGGACCTAGAAGGCAGAATTTCACTGTTCACTGATACACAAAGCTCTGTAACAGAGTAGACACACCAGAGGGTGTAGACAGAATGAGAAGCGACCTGCAGAAACTTGAAGAATGGTCAGGGGTTTGGCAGTTGAAATTCAATGCAAAGAAGTGCAAGATAATGCATATGGGGCACAAAACCCTGGGTACAATATATCAGTTGGGGGTGAGGATATAGCATGCACCAAGCAGGAAAGGGATCTTGGGGTTATCATCTCTGATGACCTCAAGGTAGGGAAACAGTGTGACAAGGCAGCAGGTAAAGTAAACAGGATGCTGGGATGTATAGGCAGGGGCATCACCAGCAGGAAAAGGGAGGTCATAATCCAGCTATACAAGACACTAGTGAGGCCCCACCTGAGTACAGTGTACAGTTCTGGGAGACCATACCTACATAAGGACATAGACAGGGTAGAGAAGGTTCAGAGGAGGGCAACAAAGATGGTGCATGGATTGCATCACAAGTCCTATGAAGACAGGTTGAAGGAACTGAACATGTACTCCTGGAGGAGAGGAGGAGAGGGGATATGATAGAGAACATAAGTATCTTACAGGGAGGAACAGGGTGCAGGAAAACACTATTTTTAAGCGAAGAAGATGTTCCAGGACTAGAGGGCATAGGATGAAGTTGGAGGGAGGACGCATTCAGAGGAAACATGAGAAAGAATTTCTTCACAGAACGGGTGGTGGACAAGGGAACACCCTGCCAGAGGAAGTGGTGGGGGCTGAAACAATCACGGGATTTAAGAATGCATGGGATAGACATAAAGGAATTCTGGAGGTCAGGGGTAAGGGGCAACAGACTTCTAGGAAAACAAACTGAACTTACAAGCTCAAATGGGCAGACTGGGTGGGCCATAGGCCCTTATCTGCCGACACTGTCTATGTATCTATGTAACATTTGGAAGGGTGGTAGTCAACCAACTCAAATTATGGAGTAGAGCACAGAAAAGTACTGGAGAAGAATTGCTGGGAACTGTCCTTCGGGGTTCTGCAGATCACAGGTTAAGGAATAGACTGACACTGGAAGTCGGGTGGATTTGCTCAAGGTATTAGTATGCCTCTCCTGCTAATAATATTGTTATTCATTGTAAGTGCAGCCCTTATGAGGGCATGAACAGCAGTTTTTCTGGTGTGTCATAATGCTTATTGCTTGGCCCTCCAGGAAGACCTAGTTGTTCGTTAATGAGGTGGGAAAAACACAACAGGGGAACTGTACATACTACAGTCACTGTGCAGAAGGGTGGTGATCCACTCCATGTTTACTGTGGGAGCAGAAGTCAAACACTGAGAATGTGGACTGGAGAGTGATTTGGGAGGCATTTTTTAACAGTGCCAGCTGATTATGCATATTGGTATAGGTGTGCACAACTCTCTGAGGTACAAGATTACAATCTGAGGTATGATAATTCTCTTCATGAGACTGTAAGCACATATGTGGCCCCAGGCAATACTAAGGACAGGGTATGGATGGTGAGGTGTTCAACAGAAGGCAGGCTAGATGCAGGAGGTTCACATGGAAAAAGAAAGCCTTATTTGTGGATTAACAAGAGAGCATGGGCTTTGGAACTGAACCAGACCAGTACTTGCTCTGTGACATTGAGCAAGTCATTACACTTCCTTGTGCTCCCAGGCCACACCTGTAAACAAGCTTTTAGCTTAGTGTGTCTCTCCTGGTTAACAAAAAACAAAATTCAGTGCATCACATAACCACTAGATCATCAGGTATTTGAAGTGTTGTACTGTAATGCAGTTTGCCAAGGAAAAAGTCAGCTGGATTACAAAACATTTTCCACAAGTTAAAGTAAACAAAATGAACAAAACCATAGCCTAACATGTGTACTGATCAAAATAATTCATGAGTTAATACATGGTGTTGATCATTCTGGTACAACAATTCAAAACAAAGAGGGAAAGAAGAACTAGTAAGCACTATAGAAATATATGTGGGTCTCTGTCTTTGGCTCAGATGATGTCATCAAATCATCATGACTCATCACTTAACAGACTTGGCAGCCATCTTAGGGAGAAACCAAGGCTGTTTTTTGAAAGTGAAAGGCTGGTGTTTACATTTTTCAAAAGCTATGAAACTGCATTTATATCATTTACATAAATGCAGTTTTAGCATAAATGTAAACAGCAGCCTCTACTTTACCTTGTTATTGAGCCAATTTTTGGAGTTTGCAGTTTTAAAAAAACTGCTTGTTTAGGTACCATTTAAAATACTGTAGCAATACCACCACATACAACAGTATGGCAAAATCTGTATTCATAGCGCAACATATAAACTCAGAGAATCACTAATGGCACTTTCGTAGGCTGTGTAGTTGTGAGTGGCTGCTTCCTGGACAAAAAAAAAGGAAGGCCTTCTGGTGTGAAAAAACCTTCTGGTGTGAAGCCCTGCAAGGGTACGGATTAAGGAAAACTAGGGAATAGCATTTTCTTGTCACTCTCAGCAAGTAATCAATAAAAAAAAAATCAGTACAGCAAAAATAACAGCTTGCATTTAATGTTGCTATAAAGTAGATGTTTCTGTGCAAAAACGCAAATAGATTGGCAGCAATAATTTAGCCAATGGCTACCAAAGAGACACATTTTTTTGGCTGATGCCATTTTGTTTTCTTTGCTATGTTTGCACTGAAAACCTTAGTTTTTTTAGCCAATTACTGCACATTTTGCTGCTACTGTCTGGAGAATTATTGCTGTTGAGTTATTTGTGCCTTTGCACACAAACATCTGGCTATTTTTATCCTGAAGTTAAATTCAAGCTTTTATTTTTGTTCTAAACAGGGACTTTTGTATTGGATACCTGTGGAGACTGACACAGAAATGCTCTTCCCTGCTTTCACTAATCCACACCTTTACAGAGATTCTCACCTAAAGGGCTCCATTTTTTTCTGTCCTGGATACACCCATTCACAACTGAACAATCTACTCCAGCACTGTGAGTGATTTTCCAGTTTTATATGTTACTGTGTGAATAAAAATGGTGTCAAATAAAAACCCAGGGGAAGATTACACAATGGGGTGGAGGTAGTAACAACAACAAGCATTTGTCAATGCCGAATGTTGTCGCGCTCACACTGGCAGTGGCGGAGCTAGAGATGCATAAGAGGAATGGCAGTGAAGTATTGAAGTGACGCCAACCCCACCGCCACCCTATAGAGAGCAACAGGCATTGGGGTGTGCCTTTGGGTTGTCAGCTATAATGCTCATGCCATTGTACCTCACCATGCCCTGTAGACACTGACAAGTGTCATGGTGTGCTTTGGGGTCTTTGGGCATTATACTTACCCCATTCCATAAGGAAATACACTGGCGTAGATGCAGTATGGGAGTGTGGGGTGAAGTTTGTGGCCGAACAGTGCAAAACACACCATGATGCCTGTCAGTGGCTGCAGAGTGGGCATGGGCGGTGGAATGGCAGGAGGATTACATCCGATGATCCCATGTCATATCCCTGACACCTGTCAGTCCGTACCAGTTGGGGTGCTACAGTTGGAAACCCTAACACCATAGGCGTGTAGTGGTAGTTTCACTCCACATTTTCAACATAGGCTGCTTGTCAGGCTACCTCATGAAAAGCGGCACAATCACTTTGTTAGCTGAAAAGTGGTTTTGCACAGCGGCTGTGCCATTTAGCGACAGAGGGACGAAAACAGAGTTTTGGGCAGGATGTATAGAATGACAACTGTATTATTTATGAGGAGGCATAAAAAATGGCAACGTTGAAAATCTGGAGTGGCAATATGAAATATTGGTGAAGCAATGAACATGCATACAAACTGCGCAACAGACGTCCGCAATTCAATTATTTGTGGGAGTTTTTTAGGCACATTTTCAACATAGGTATTTTGGGACCTCTCCTCATGAACAGTGGTGCTGTGATTTTGTTAATGTGTCCCAAAAGGTGATTTCCCACAGCGAGCACGCCATTGTGTGCCACAGTTGCCGAAACGTGTTTTGGGCAGGCTGTGAAAAATGGAAGCTATACTATTGATAAGGAGGCATGCACAAATGCCAGTGGTGAAAATCTGGCATGAAAATATTGCAAATTTACGAAGTTATAAGGCTGCGTAGAAACTACGCAACACACGCTTGAAGCACAGTCATTTTATGGACTTTCGGCACCGAATTTTCAACATAGGCATTTTAGGACCTCTGCTCATGAACAGTGTCATCGCCATTTACTCATAGTGTCCTGAAAACTGATTTCACACAGAGACCGTGCAATTCTGCACTGGACGTGCGAAAACACATTTCAGCCAGGATATGTAAAATGACAGCTGTACTTTTCATAAGGAGGTGTGGAAAAATGCCAATTTTGAACATCTCTAGTGAAAATATTACAAATGCACAAAGTCACAAGCGTACATGCAAACTCCTCAACGCATGCTCAAAAAACACTAATTTTATGGACTTTCGGCCTCAAATTTTCAACATAGGCATTTTAGGACCTCTGCTAATGAACAGCGTCACTGTCATTTGCATAATGTGTCTAGAACATGGACTTTCCACAGCAACCGTGCTATTCTGCGCTAGAACTGTGAAAACACATTTTGGTCAGGTTGTGAAAAATAACAGCTGAATTGTTCATAAGGAGGTGCAGAACAATGGCAATGTTGAAAATCTGGAGTGAAAACATTATAAATTTGTGAACTTACGAGCGTGCATGAAAACGGCGCAATGCACGCTCGTAACACAGTAACGTTATGGAGTATCATCACCAAATTTTCAGCATAGGCATTTCAGGACTTCTGCTCATGAACAGTGTAACTGTTAATTTTGTAATCTGTCCTGAACACTGATTTCCCACATTGACCATGCTATTCTGCGCCGGAAGTGCGAAAACACATTTTGGGCAGGATGTGGAAAATGACAGCTGTACGGTTCACAAGAAGGTGTGGAAAAATGCCAATGCTGAACATGTGGTGTGAAAATATTGCAAATTCGCTAAGTTACGAGTGTGTGTAGCAACTGCACAACGCGTGCTTGCAAAACAGTCATTTTTTTGATTTTTCCCACCAAATTAGAAACATAGGCTTTTTGAGAGCCCCCTCATGAACACTGGCACTGTAATTTCATTCCTCACTCCCGAAAGGTGATTCCACACAGTGACTGTGAAATCACCTTTCGGGACCAAATAATGCCATGACAGTGCAAGAAATCATGAAGAGAGGTCAGAAAAAAACCAATGTTGAAAATTTGGTGCCAAAATTCCCAAAAATGCCTGAGATATGCATCAAAGTTGAAAAAACCCTATTTATTCCATTATACAGCTTACCAGCATTTCCCCAGTTCACGGTCAGCTTTGAAGAGTGCAGACGTGTTCCCGGTCCACCGAAGATCGTCGTGCTGGACTCCGCAGGTAAGTATGCGGTGAAGAGGGGTGTGGGGAGGCAGGGTGTGCAGAGTGTGGGTGCAAGTTGTGGGAGGGAGACTACAAGGGACCGTTTTTGTGTTACAGGGTTAAAAAAAAAAAACATAGCTGGACAGTTTTTTTTTTCCTCAGGGGATTTGGCATGCTGGGGTGGGCTCCCAGCATGCCACCTAACTGTTTGGGGGGGTGCTGCAGCCGATGGGGCATTGGGCATCCTCGTTGGCACACCACAAAAGGGGGAGGTTAATTTATGCCGCGGAGATTGGGCACTCCCGTCAGCACACAAGCAAAGCGGGGGGGGGGCAAGAACCGAGGGGGATTGGGCACTCCCTTCGGCATATAACAAATGGGGGAGGAGTGCTTTATGCCAACGGGGAGTGGGCTCCCCTGTTGGCACATACATTGCGGCCACAGTAAGCCAGCAGGGGGATTGGGCACCTCCGAAGTCGGCAGTTGGGCAGCCGCCATGCTGACAATGTGGTCGAGCATGTTGGGAGGTCTGCTGCGTCTGATGAGCTTTGCTCGGATTGCAGTGGACCTTTCCTTAGATGTCCTTGCCACATTATGTATGCATGGTGTGGCGCCGGAATGCAGGCTGATTGGGGAATGAGGTATGCACCTACTGATGTGTGCCCTGCATTCGCCCAACAGTGACCGCGCATCCAAATCTGCACTACCGCAAAATGTTGGCTGCGCACGCGTGTCAACATAAAAATGGAAAGGGACCTGGGGGTAATCATATCAGATGACCTAAAGGTAAGCAAACAATGTGAGAAGGCAGTAAGGAGGGCTGGGGGGACACTGGGATGCATAGGGAGAGGCATCACCAGCAGAAAACAGAAAGTTGTTATCCCTCTGTACAGACAGTTGGCGAGACCCCATCTGGAGTACTGCATGCAGTTCTGGAGACCCCATCTCCGCAAGGACATAGACAGTATGGAGGCAGTCCAGAGGAGGGCAACTAAAATGGTGCAGGGTCTGCAAGAGAAACCATATGAAGAGAGACTAAAGGAGCTTAATATGTTTACCCTTGAGGAAAGGAGGAAGGGGGTGGTCATGATAGAAATATTTAAGTATGTCAGTGGAATCAACAAAATCCAAGAGGGTAGTATCATTCAGAAAAAGAGATGTGCAAGAACAAAGGGACACAATTTGAAGATAATGGGGGGATGGCTCAGGGGCAATATGAGGAATTATTTTTTCACAGAGAGGGTGGTGAATGCATGGAACAGCCTTCCTGAGGAGGTTGTGGGGTCTAAAACTGTGGGAGAATTCAAGAATACATGGGATAGACATAAGGCAATTCTTGTGAGGGGTAGGAAGAACTAGGCTGTTGGTTAACTAGGATCTGCAGCTTATCCTGTAGGTAGGGAAATGGGCAGACTAGGTGGGCCAAGTGGTCCTTATCTGCTGTCAGAGTCTATGTTTCTATATGGCATCTCTGCTGGTTTACACATAGCAGTAAGTTTGGTTACTGCAACCCAGTTGATGATAGTGTTTGAGGGCTGGTTTGGGAAGGGGGTATGCAAAAAGGGGGAGTTGGGTGAGGGGACTTGTAGTGGGTCAGTTTAATATTTTTATCTTGATGCTTTTCACTCAGATGGCCTGTGCCCAACTCAGGTCCCTGCAGCATTCCAACCCATTATCCTTGCCATATCCAGGGGCTTAACTTTATTCCACCACGTTGTGTCTGTGGCTTGCCTCCCACAGCCTCCCCCTTGTGCTGCACTAGGTCTCTTAGGAGACTTCATCTAGTTGCCATGGGGGAGCCCAGGTCAGCAGGCTGCAGGTGCAGGTTCAGCGGAGGGTGTAAGGTCATCATCCTGCTCAGTTGAGGTTTCTTGTCTCCTTTTCCTTCCCCAGCCCCCAACAGAGATTTAAAGCTGATAACAGGCATGAGCACGGTGTGCATCAGCATCCTGCTCCAGCCAGTCAGTGCCCCTTCCCTCCCTGACTGCCCTCTGCCTGAACTGCCACACTTGGACAACCAGGCAGTGGTAGTGAGAACCTCCCTCCCTCCCCTGAAGAGGAGAGCATCCTGTGGGACACTCAGTCCCCCCGCCCAATGTGTTCTGTAACTCCTTGGGCTCATTCCCAAACCCAAGTCATTGGTACTGTGAGTGGTAATACAACCACTGCACCAACAGTTGGGTTGGTTTAGTAAATATTAATGAGCACTCTGGATATTGAAAGAGGGCCCCATATTTAAAGGTTATCGATAGTACCATGCAATGAACAGCTCAGCACGCTGTCTATAAGGTGCAAAGTAGGTACATGGATGTCACCATGTCCAGGGCACTATGCATATATGAATATCAGTCCGTGGAAGCACCATGCAAAGTGCAGATGTGAAGTGCACCACAGCCATAAGCAGGCAACAGACGCCCAGGAGTAAAGGGGAAATAACAGCGTGCATCCCACATGGGTTAATGCCTTTGCTTCTAGATACCTTAGTCAAACAATTGAATACTAATGACTACACAAGGCATGCAAAGTGCTAAGATGCCATTGTCATACCTTTATATGGCCATTAGCAACTTGGAGCAATGTCTCCATGCTGTTATGTGTGCTGAGGCATTGTACAGAGTGACAGTTTTTGACTCCTCCCTCCCTGTAAACTATAATCACTAGTTAGTCAGTGGCACCCCCTACCTCATCCAATCCCTTTTTGAATGTAGAAGTCACTTCTAATGCTAGCGGTAGCTTCCTCCCACCCTGATCCCCATTTGAATAGAGAATTCAGCCTGGTGCTAGTGGTACCCACCTCCCTCACCTGATCCCCACTGAATGTAAACACATCCCTGGTGCTAGCAGCACCCCCTACCTTTCCTGAGCCCTGTTGTGCTAAGAAAAATATTCCCACTAGATCAGTAGTCCCTCTCCACTCCTAGTAGCCTCCCCCCTCATGCTAATCCCCCAAGGAAATGGCATTTATCCACTACTCTCCTTCTTGTCTGGTCCCCTGCCTCACAGAAGTTCTGTAGCACTATACTAAGCTGGATATCAATACGGGACTTGTCTGGAAATAAATTAAGTTGGACTTACTGATGGATAGCAGAGCTGAGATGCAGTATCCCATTAAGACTGCTGTTCAGTTTATGGCCACACTGTATATGGCTGTAGAGTGGCCTGTGACATTGGCGTCTGAATTAAGGTACCGTCCGAAACGGTGACGCGATGTGGGCAAAAGTCCTAATGGCGATGGGGGAAAGGCAACCTGATGTGGTGGTGGCGACTGCAGCAACAGGATGTTGCTATATGTACATGCATGGGGGAGCGAGCATGGTGGCGTGGCCTGGGAGGGAGCAGAGGGAATGTAGGGGTGGTGCTGCGTCGGCTGCCGAGCTGCATCATGGGTTGACCTCCACTTACGGTGCACGGGTACCGGTCCGGCGCTACTGCATTTTTTGTTGCGCCCGGCCCAGACTGTTTTTGCTTTGCCTCCCCCGGACATGCACCCCAGGAGTTGAGAATCCTTTAGTAGGGGGTGCGGGGGCAAGCCCCCACGTGGGGTGAGTGTGAAGCAATAGAAACAAGTCCCTGGCGCCATTCCTCCATGTGCTGAGGATATCAGGGTGGCGAAATTGTTTTCACCGCCCTGATGTTGCGAAAACGTGGGTCGCCATTTGGTGCTCGCCATTATCACATAGAACTGGCTGTAGTTGGTAGGGAGGAGCAGAGGTTACCAAGAGTGGGGAGGGGCCACTGAACTACCAGGAATACTTTCCATAGTACAGCTGTTGTCAGGTAAGGAAGGGGATACTACTAGCATGAGGGATGAGTTCTCCATTCAAAGAGGAATTGGGTGAGAAACGGAGTACGACTAGCACCAGTGATAAGTTCCCCATTCAAATGAGAATTAGGTGATTGCCAGGAAAACCGCTATCATCAAGGATGATTTCTTCAGTCAAATGCGGTTCAGGTGAAGGAGGGGGTATGGGAGGGTGTTTGCTAATCATGGTGCTATTTGATTCGCATATGATTGCAGAAGCATTAAATAGTGCTACCTGGTAGCCTTTTAGCTATCCCAAAACCCTTTTGATTAACATAGCATTGTGGAAGCATTAAATAGCATTGCCACAGTAGCCTTTTAGCACTTCCCAAACCTTTTCAATATACCACTGTGCCCTGTATGTAACAGGTTTACCTCATTTGCATAGCTGCATTTATTGCAACTTCACAAACAATTTAGCAGTGCACTAAGTGTATTTTTAAATATAGCAGTGCCCAAACTAACAGGCTATTGGCCAAGTTATATCCTTTTAGACAGGTGCAAAGCCTGTTAGCACTGCACTATTGCTTTGAATATGGGTCCTTTTTTGTTGCCCCCATTTGTGGACTGGAGGTCTGGGGTAAGAATCTGTACTGTTCCTTCTGAACTTTGTGTAGGTAATTTATGCTGTGTTACCCTGTATTATTTTGTATGCTTCATATTTTTCTGTGCTTATGTATTTTTATTCACTATTTCACCACCTCTGTGCGGCTTTGTACAATGTCAGATCATATCATGATGGACCCTGCAGTGAAGTTTGCCCAGGCTGTGCACGTGGCGCTGCCACCAACTTTGGTAACCCAGAGTGGCCTAGTAACATGAGGTTTATGGCGAGTGCTGGAGACACTCCAATTAACCAAATCACAAGGGCTTCAGCTCCTGGTGAACTTGATAAGGAAGCCACTAATTATTCTGTCACACTGGCCCACGTTTAATAGTCAAAACACAAGTTTATTAACAGGAACTTGAACCTGGTGAGGAAAACAGTTAGTGCATAAAACATCTTAAAGCACGGACCTCTTAGGTACTCTTCCAGGTGGTCCAGTCTACTCTTTTCTGACGTGGGCCCGGGACCCAAAACTGTCCCCCCCCCAAACAGGTCATGCAGTTTCTCAAATGGCAGAAAAAACTGCAATATGGGGCATTTGCTGGGTAATTTTAAAATGGCCTGATGACCAAACTGCAGAACACTATGGTTACTGGACACAGATGACTCCAGGCATCACACTTGGGGTCGGCCTTGGACAGGGCATCCACATTTCTATGCTGTTTTTCCAGGTGATGCACAATTTGACAGTTGTCCCAGCCACCAAGCAAGCAGTTCTTCAGGCTTGTGGAAGTTGGGTAGCCAGCAGAGCGAGTCACTGTCTGTCCTTAGTGTGAATGTGTTTCCTAGCAAGAAATGGCAGAAATGATGTGTGAGGGTTACAATAGCATCAGCTCCTTTCTTGTTGTGGCATACTTGTGTTCTGCCTTGCTTAGGGCCAGACTCGCACATGTGACCACTTTATCTTTGCCATTCACCAGCTGGGCCAAAAACTGCTCCACGGCCCACCTCACTGGTGCTGGTGTCCAGTAGAACCAGCAGTTGCGGGTTGGGTTATGCTAGGATGGGGGGGTGCTAAAATCAGTCTTCTTTTCAGCTCCACAAAGGCATCTAAGCAAGGGTCTGCCCAGGAGAATTCTGCCCCCTGTTCAAAAACTGTGCAATGGTTAGATGATAGTGGTGAACTCCTCCATAAACCTTCTGCAGTATAACACCAGTCCCATAAATCTCCTTATTTCCATCACTGACCAAGGCATGGGCCAGAACTGCACAGCCTCTACTTTGTCTAGATCCATTCTCACTACATTCTCTGAGATCAGGTGTCCCAGGTACATCACTACACTGCAGAAAAGGTTACACTTAGAAGGCTTAACTTTCTAGTTTTCAGTCCCTAACTTCCTTAAGACTGCTTTCAACTTGTGTAGATGCTCTAGGAAAGTCCTTCCAATGATGATTATATCACTGAGATACTCCAGGCATGATACCCCTTGTAAGTCCAGCAGCACAACATCCATCAAGTCCAACATCACAACATACATCAGGCATTGAATGATCTCAGGAGCATTACACAATACAAATGTCAGAATGTTAAATTCAGATGGTGCTTGTCTGATCGTGAATACAATCTTTGTCCCATCCTCATTGCAAACTTCCACTTTCAACTATCCACCAGCCAAGTCAAGGGTAGAAAACCAATGAGCCCTTGCAGCAGATCTAGGATGACATCAGTAGTCAGCATGCATCCTTCGTGGTGATGTCATTAAGGTGCTGATAGTCCACTCACACTCATACACCCACATCCTTCTTTCATACCAGTACTATTGGGGTGGTCCAAGGATTTGTGGAGGGCCAAATAACTCTGATCCTTCATCTGAAGTTGCTCTTCAAATTCTTTTTGATAGTCTAGAGGGATCTACTGAGGTTCTTGGGGTTGATTGGGGTATCCCTATTGTCAATCCAGTGCTTGACTAGCCTGGTAGTGGACATCCCAGGTCATGCTCCCAATGCTGAATTCATCAGCACAATTCCACATCACTGCCTGGGCTGCTCACATCTGTTCTGGCATCAGTTCCCCCTTTTCAAATATTAGTTTTTTGAGAAAAGGTCTGCACGATCCAACCTGGCACTTGTTCTCCTTTTGGGTTTTCATTGGGCCTGGTCTGCAAGCATTGTACTGTGGTTGAGTCTCCATGCAATACTGTAACCCCAGAATGGAAGGTACCAACCACCATCCTTTGATAATGGTCTGCGGTTCTGGCATTACATTGGCAACCCACATTGACACTTATTATTGTTTTACTCCACTCATTGACAGAATTAAAAAGAAGTTATGACTTCCTTTCTGCTGTGGTTCCACAAACCCTCCTCCATATTCAGCCTGGTCTCCTCCGTCCTGTCCAGGGATGGGCACTTCACTTCATGGATAAACAGTCACATAACTGCTGGTCACAGTCTCATGGATGTCCCTCCCTTCACTGTCGGATATCAGGGAAAGTTTTCTCCCCAGTACTTTTCAAGCTCTGTCAGCAAAGTTCAATGTGGCTCTGTATTGCTGCAGCCAGTTAATCCCAAATAGTGTGGTTTGGGCTGCAGCCTTGGTCACTAGGAATTCACAGGCTAGCTGCAATTCCTTCAGGCTGATCACTGTTTGCCACACTCCCAAAATCCTGAGGGTAGATCCAGTCACCATGTGGACCATTGTTTCAATAGGCCTTAAGGTTTGGGATGGTCTTTAGTCACTGCTTCCCACACCCAGGTGTGCATAATGGATATCTGTGCACCACACTCCACCAAACACATGCAGGGGACACCTTCCATTTCTCATGACTCTCTCTGCAGGTGGTGACTATCAGCAATGTTTTGTTTGTTTATTTGCTACAATTTATTTACCCAGAATAGCACAGCTGAGGTGCAAGATCACATTTCCAGTGCAAACCTGCTTCAGTCCAAGCTGGGTTGACTGGAGCACTGGGAGGATAAGTGACTTGCTTAGGGTCACCAAGTGAGTAGCTAGCTGTAGCAGGGTTTCAACCTGCAATCTTCTGGTTCCCAACAGTGTTCTAACCCTCACTATCTCTGTTGGGGGAGGGATTCTGAAGGGTAGCAGCCATTGGCATTTTTTTTGTACAATTTATTTTCCCATGATAGCCAGTTGAGATACAAATCTCATTTCCAATGGTGTCCTCCTTTTACTCATTTTACAATGTGCTTACCATGGCTAGCCATTCTGAGTAACAGCATCTCATTTCCAGTGGGGCCCTACTTCTAACCATTTTTACAGCTGGGTTGACTGTAGCCCCAGGAGGTCAAGTGACAGCGTGGCTCAGTTGGTAGCACATCCGCCTCTGGATCAGAAGGTCGAGGGTTCTCGTCCCACACTGGGATTGAAAACTTGTACCTAAAACACTGGCATCCGAGTGCAGTATTAGGGGGTTGCTGTACTGCTGGGGTGTGCTGCCCTTCGGATGAGACGTTAAACCAAGGTCCCCTCTACCCATCCTGGTGGGTGTCCAGGTGGAAGTAAAAGAACCCAGGGCACTCTTCACAAAAAGTAGGTGACATTCCCTGTGTCCTGGCCAACATTCCCCTTCCCACAAACCGGTTCATGCAATCATCCAGGCTGTGTGTGGGTGTTGATGTGTGATATGGCCGCCACTACACATTCAGTCACTTCACTACCAGTCTAGCATTGCTTGTAAAGCGCTTTGGGATACACAGTGTATGAAAAGTGCTATATAAATGCTGATTCTTCTGCTTAGGGTCACACAGTGAAAATCTGGCATTTGCAGGTTTTAGACTTGTCCTGTGACTGCCTATTTCCTGACAGTGTTGTATTAGATCACACTTCCTGCAGACTGTGTGTGTGTGTGTGTGGTGTGGGGGGTCAGACAAAGCAGGTTGATTGTTGGGCTACTGGGACAGTTATTGTAAAAGGGAAATATTGGTACACGGATTCAGACTCACTTTGTGTGCAGATGCCTACGTGTTTTACATTTTGAAAGAAAGAGAAAAATAGTACTGCATTATACATTGATATGGGGTTGTTGAAATTGATATGGGGTTGTTGAAATTAATTTTACTTTTTTTTTAAGTTTTCTTTATCATTGTTTATATAGCTAATTGCTGTTTTGCACTTTGGTGATACTTCCTTGTCACTTTGAAATTTAGGTCATAATAATGTCACAGGGACAATAAAAGGACTATGTGCAAATGATAACGACATAAAACACTAGGTCAGCGGACACTTAGGTATCTGTTCATAGCTAGTCCCTCTATGTACTTGGATAGGTTGCAGCTGTTTGCATATGAATTATGCCCAAAATCAAATTTAGAGGATGAATTTAGCAACAACCATTTGGTCAAGTGTGTTGTTTGGAAGAAACAATCAGGAGGGGAGTGCTGTCTCCCTTTTCTCTCTCAGCTATTTTTTGTTTGTTTTTAGGAGCAAACAAGTGTAGCTTTTCACATCTTGTAGTTATGCTTATTCTTTTTGTGCATTTTCTAAAGTTTAATGTTATAAATATATGTTGCATGTGTGATATAAGCTAACTGCTCTGATATGCTGTAGGTGTGGCTGCCTGAGAAGGGTTGATTGACAGCTTGACCTCATCAGATGAGCCAATCAGGAAAGAAAATGGAAGCAGTGCTCATGAGTTGCCTATACTGCACTTCTAAATGTAACAAGCCCTCTATTGTCTCTGATTGGAAGGCAGCAATGCTGGTAGGCAGCTGAATGGATAGTTTGGTTGTCAATCTGTGCTGGCAGGTCACGTGACAAACAGCAGAAGGTTTGTGAAGGAAGAGCATCGGGCGAGTGCAAGCCTTGAGTTTGTCACTCAGCCTAAACCAGGCTCCCAAATGTAATAAATAAAGTCACGCTGTCTTCTGAGAGAGCCTTTCTTTGTGTGGTACTGTAATGTCAGCTGGAATTCTTCCCAAATAATTATGGTGCAGGAGTTGTATGAGCTGAATTGTGGTGCCAGAGAAAAGGTACAGTAGTTGGTTTCACAGGAGTAAAGTCAGTATTAAGAGTATTTTTTTTCTGGTATTGATTGTGTAGTAGAGAGCCAAATTCAGTGCTTAGTTTTTCTAGTAAAAACTGTTTGTTGCTATCAACAGTCAGTGCAAAACGTGCTCTGTATTTCACAGTTCACAGGAGCTCAAGTTTCATTCTGTAAACCCAGCATGACAGACACTGGGCGTTTTCCACTCTGCAGACATGTGTTCAAAAGCTAACCACTGGATTCTAGCATCTGATTAGCAATTTTTTACGGGAGTTACATACCACAGCTCTTTAAATGTTTTTTTTAAATGAGAGACTTTTTGAGGTCTCAGGGGGTTGTTCGGTTGTTCGTGTCCCTTTAATGGATAGTGTTAATGGGGAGGAGGGGGGGGCTCCCAGTGTGGTACTGCTTGTTCTCAAATCAGTAATTTATTATTATTATTATTTTTTTTTTTTATAAAAGTACTTGGGATTCATAGCACAATGCTACAGCTCTTTATGCTGTTAAAATAAAACTGATGAATTGTGGGCTCCCACTGTCCATTTTGAATAGCACTAAAAAAAAAAAAGGTAACTATGTCTTCCCAACACAATACCCCCATCTTTACCAGTGCATTTTTTTCAGAATGTTTTGCTGGAAAAGGCACATTGAGCTGAAGTTCATTTCCAGGCACATCCCAGGAGCACGGAGAGGTTAAGTGACTCGATTATGGTCACAGAGTAATCAAGGGGTGGTTGTAGGTTTCATACCCAGGTGTGCTGGGGCTCCAGGTTCTCAGATTGATGCTGTAACCCTCTAGGCTATACTGACTCCCATTTGAGGGGCAAAACGTGGTTGCTTAGCTGTACCCACACCCCACCTCCATCTGCTGCACTGACTCTCCAAGTGGGCTCGCTGCGGTCATTCAAAGAAGCTGAATTACCCCTCAACAATATGCAACTGTGCGTGCCACCCATTAGCTTTCAACTGTGCCCCACCACGAAGTATTCATCTTATTGATGTGCTACCCTACATTCTAGGGATGATGCAGTGTGGACTTTCTGAGCTGGGAGGTGGAGGTGTGCTCTTTTGGGAGGTACTGAACAGGGAGGTTGAGGGGTGGGCAGTGGCTAGGGGCATTAAACTATTGAGGTGGGTCTTGCATTTGTCCTTGATGAGCTGTGTGCCTTTTGGAGAGGTGGAGCTGGGGGTAGCTCTGCATCTTTGTGTAGTAATTTTTATGTGCGAGTCCTTGTTCTCACAAGGACCAGTTGTTTGTATTTTTATTTAAAGAGTAGCTGACACCCCAAAGTGTCTGACTCCACACCAGTGATGTGCTGGCAATTTTTTTAACAATGCCACCCCCCCCAAGTCCTTGCACCCCATGCCCCCAGCCCCAGCTTCCATGTGCGTCAGTCTTACCACCACTGTGACATCCTCAGCACTCCCCTGCAGCACTGCCATTCCTGTGTTATTGCTGCAACTTTGATAAGAGCAATATGCAATTTGCCAAGCAGTCATGCTTCAGACCTGAATTTGCGGCCCTTCCTGACCATGCCACAACCACCAGTTTGCAGCAGCCATTGCCATACAATTAATAAGTTCAAATTTTGCTCTTAGCATAGCCCCAGAACCAGTGCCCTCCAAGCATGCCCAACCGTTCACATCTCACAACAAGCTGCATTCATTTCCAACCCCCACATAGACACTTGACACATTCAGTTAAAATCTGTTATTCCCCAGTACCAAAAATTAGTGAGATAGCTCTGCCGAATCCAGTAGACCATAAATAGACCATAAACAGCAAGAAAACAAAAAGGGGAGCCTAAAAAGCATTACTCTCAGTGCCCTCTCATGTTAAACTCCATTTTCAACAGTAATGTGGATCTAATGTGCTCTTCACAACACTGTCACAATACATTTATAATATATCAGTTCTATAAATGAGCTTCTATATTTATGCCAACCAATTAGAGCTCTTTTAAACCTCTACTGATGCTTGCACCAGCAAACCATAGTATGTACATAAAAATAACTGTGATGTCACAAGCAGTACATTATGACATCAGGTAAGAGAATGCAATAAGAATAGAGGAACTCTTCCAGAGCAAAGATCTTGTTTCATGCAGATGACCTCAATAATAAATTATGGGGAGGAGAAATACAGAACTACTGTATTGTAAAATACAAGGTTAGCTTTGTATAAATAGTATGTTTTGTTAAAGTTCTACATAAGGTGCCAGCTGCTCTTTAAAGGCTTGGTTGTGCTACTGTACCATGGGGACTTGCTGAACTGAATTGTGTGTGTGTATATGATGGGGGTGATCTGGGGTGTCTGCATTTTTGGTTAATAGTTTACTGGTGGGATTTGAATCCTTGTTTCTATAAGACATTGTTTACTTCATTTAGTTCATCTGTATTTTATCCTTCTCAGAAATAAACACACTGGATATGGTTAAACCTTAAAATTGCCCACTTCTGCGGTATAGAGAAATGGTGCCCACTCCAGGATACTGAAATCCCTTCATTGTCCATGGGATGGACGCAGTGCCCAAAGGTGAGGGGAAGTTATATTTTTCTAACTCATGTAAAACTGTCGTAGTCATTTTAGATGATGTCAGCTCACAGGGAAATGTTGCCCCCCCCCCCACCAACTGATACATAGATGTTGTTGGCAGATAAAGGCCTTGTGGTCTATCCAGTCTGCCCTATCCCTCTTTCTAATGCTTATGGTACTCTAGATGCTACACGTTCTCTCCTTTGCTCTGTGGTATACATATTGAGCTCCATTAATCTGTCCTCATGTATTTTCTGGTGCAGTCCCTGCACCATTTTGGTTGCCCTTCTCTGGACTGCCTCCATTTTGTTAATGTCCTTGTTCAGGTGTGGCCTCCAGTACTGCATGCAGTACTTTCAGATGGGGCCTAACCAGTGTCTTGTAAAGAGGGATTAGTATCTCCCCTCTTATGACTTGCGATACCCCTACTAATACACCCCAACATTCCTCTAGCCTTACCTACTGCTTTAGTGGTCTGCTTGGATGATTTCAGGCCATCTGTGATGATGATGCCCAAGTTTCTTTCTTCCCTTGTGATTGCCAGCAACTCCCCTCCCAACCTATAGGTAGCTTCTGGGTTTCTCTTCCCTATGATACACATCTTGCACTTCTTTGCGTTAAACCCCAGTTGCCACTCTTCAGACCATTTTGCCAGTTTTTCCAGATCTCTTCCCACCCCATCTGGATCATCTACTCTGTTGCAGATCTTGGTGTCATGGCAAACAGACAAACCTTTTCCTCCAGTCCATCTGCAATGTCACTGATGAAGATATTGAAGAGGACTGGCCCCAAGACTGATCCCTGAGGTACCCCACTTGTGACTTGCATATCTTCTGTCTGTATACCGTTTACCACCACTCTCTGTTTTCTGCCCGCCAACCAGTTTTCCACCCAGTTAACCAACCTCTGACACACCCCGAGCCTACCCAGCTTATTAATCAATCTTCTGTGTGGAACAGTATCGAAAAGCTTTGCTAAAGTCAAGGTAGGTGACATCAACTGCACCCACTTGGTCCACCACTCTGGTTACTCAGTCAAAGAAATCTATGAGATTAGTTTGACAGGACCTTCCTGTTGTAAACCCATGCTGTCTTGGATCCTGTGCTCCTATGGATTCCAGGTGTTGCACTATCCTTTCCTTAAGGAGTGCCTCCATAATCTTGCTAATTACTGAGGTACAACTGACTGGTCTGCAGTTCTCTGCCTCCTCCCTGCTGCCACTTTTGTACAGCGGGACCACATGAGCCCTTCCTCAGTCTTCTGGGACCTCTCCTATGCTGAGAGACCCACTAAACAGTTCTACTAATGGCTCTGCTAGTTCCACCTTTAGCTCCTTTAGTACCCTGATATGTATGCCATCAAGTCCTATTGCCTTGTCCACCCTGAGCTTAGCAAGCTCTTGTAGGACCCTTTCTTTTATGGAGGAACTTGTGCATACCTCCCTCCCCCCTGTGTCCATGGTGCTGAGCTGTGGGCCCTGCCCTACCTTCTCCTTAGTAAATATTGAGCAGAAGTATCTGTTTAGGATAGATGCTTTTCCTTGGTCCTCCTCCACACAGTCCTCCTTATCCCCTTTGATCTTAGCAATACCCCCTCTGGACTTTCTCCTTTCACTAATGTATCTATAGAAAATCTTGTCCCCTTCTTTTGCTGTTCATGCTAGTGTTTCCTCAGTTTGGGCCTTTGCTTGCCTTACAGCCTTCCCTGCTTTCCTTAGGGAAGTTTGGTATGCCTCCCTATCTTTGTCCCGCTGCATTCCCTTATATTTCCTGAAGGCCAACCTTTTGGCTCTGATCTTTTCTGCTACTGTTTTTGATAATCAAAGTGGTTTCCTCCTTCTTTTGCTCTGTCTCTTCTCCCTAACACAATGGAATGTTGCTTCAAGTATTCCATCCTTAATGCTTGCCCACTTTGCCTGTACCCGCTAACCTGTATTTCTTCTTGCCAGGGCTAGCTTAACTTTATTGGCCATCTTATCAAAGTCAGTTCCTTTAAAGTCCCACATTTTTGCCTTGGAATGGGATGATTTAGCTCTAGTGGCCAAATTGAACCATACCATGTGATGGTCTTTGACCCCCAGGTGATCTTCTACCTGGAGATCTGTGATCCTTTACCCATTAGTTAGTACTAGATCTAGGATAGCCCTGGATAACTCTAGCAGGTTGTTGTACCAGTTGTTTGAGGCCCTCCCCCAGTAGGGAATACACTGTGTGTCTAGTGCTGGCAGATGTTCCTGCTGGTATTGACCAGTCTGTGTCTGGCATGTCGAAGTCTCCCATTATCAGAACCTCCCCATTAGCTGTTATGTTTTCTATATTTTCTAATGTTAATGTGTCTATGTCCTCCCCCCTGGTCTGGAGGCCTCTAGACAACCCCAGTTCATATGGCTGTCCCATTTCCTGTTTCTGGGGTGATCCTCAGCTCTTCTGGCTCCTTATGTGTATTCTGAATTTCTGTAGCTTTGATATTTTCATTGACATAAAGGGCTACTCACCCCCCCCCTTTGCACCTCGGTCTCTTCTGAACAGTATATAGCCAGGAACTGAAGTCTCCCAAGTGTGGTTACCGGTGAACCATGTCTTGCTAATGGCTACTATGTCCAGTTTAGCCTCTGTCATTATTGCCTCCAGGTCTGGGATCTTGTTTCCCAGACTGCGGGCATTTGTGTACATGATTTTCCATTGGCCAGATTTTGGTGCATTAGTTGCTGGGCGAGGTCCGGCACTTCCCCTGTACATCGTGTGGGAAGCCAGACCTTTTTCCTTACCTGGTGATGCAAATGAACTGCAAACATGCTGAACTCCTGTTTGATCAAGCGCTGAGGGGGAGGGGTGTTCTTCCCATTGAATGTATCGGGTGCTGCACACCTCTCCCCATTTGCTAGTTTAAATATTCTGCAAAGACATCAAACTTCAGCCCCAATGCACTGACTCCCTCCTTAGTCAGATGCAGTCCATCGAATTTAAAGAACTTTCACTCCCAAAACTGTCGAGTGTTATCTACAAATTTGTGTCCTGTTTCCTGGCACCACCCCTTAATCCACATGTTTAGCTCCCCTATCTCCCCTTCTCTGACCTTCTGTCTGTCTGCTTCCCTCTCCCAGACTGGCAGGATCTCAGAAAAGGAGATGCCAGATGAAATGGATGACAGTTTTTCTCCCAGCCTGGTCAGGCATTTCTTGGTCTCCACAACTGACCAGCTGGTGAGACCGTTAATCCCTATGTATACCCGGACGTCGATATTCTCTCCTGCTATCTGCACGATTTTAGCAATGTGGTCAGTGTCTCTCCATGCTGATGTACCTGGAAGACATCTGATTATTACCCCCCGGCTGGAGGTAGGGATCAACTCCTTGAATCATGGAGTCTCCTATGATAAGAAATTTTTTTTTTTTTTCCGTTCTGCCTTTTTTGTTTTGGTCCCTGTTCTGGGCGAGTTTTGTAGTGCTAGCTCCTGTGCTGCAGTGTCCTCTGCTCCTTTGTTTAATTTCAGAGATAGAGACAGATACCTGTTTGTAGGTTTTATATGGTTTGTGGAGGTGATACATTGGTGAGCATTGAGTGATGGGGCACCCCGATTTACCCCTCCTAAACACCTGCCAACCTCCCGGACCAACTATCCTCTGCGGTTGAGATGCTTCAGTTGGATGTTGGGGAAATGGCAGGTCATTCTTGTAATATAGTTCTCCTGAATATGTGATTTGAGGCGTGCAATCTTTGCCCATGCTGCCCGCGAAGCTGAGCCCTTAGATCTCCGATTATCCAGCATGTAGGACAGTGTTCTAAATTCTGTATTACTGCCCTTTGGAAAAGAGTCCCGCAGTACCTGCAGTTAATAACACCCATTCCAGTTAAGTTGCCGGGTTTATAATCTGGTCTGACTAATTAAAAGGAAAATGAAAGCAAAAGATTTTTATTTTTGTTTGTTTATATATTTTTTTTGTTTGTTTTTGTGTAACTTTTTATAACAAGTTAAATTAATTGTGTCCCTATAAGTGAGGTCACTGTGTCGATACCCCTCTGATCCTCCCCTTCCTGCTTTGCTACAGGAAATGTCACGACTGTGCTATTCTATAAAATAAGTGTAGCATGGGGTGATTGGGGATGGGGGTGGGTGGTTGGGCCCATCCCTTGCCGAAAAAGAACCATGGATGAAAGAAACAAGGAGGTAAGAGCAGAAACAGTGAACCAACAACAAATGCAGTAGCCCTAAAAGCTTAGCCTAATGATAAATAAAACTGTAAAACCTGTAAGCATCACCTGTAACAATTTCACATAAGATATAACCTGCAAAAAACCCTTTGCTACATAGAAAATAAAGCAGTAACAGAAGATATACCTTGCAACAAACAATTTGAATCAGAGAAGAGTACAGCAGTAATCTGTAAGCACAAAACAGTAACAAACCTGTAGGCACACCCTGTAATAATGCAGCAGAAAATATACCCTGCAACAACAGTTTGAATTGGAGTACAACAAATCAGTAAAATGTAAGCAAAAAACAGTAACAAAACGTATGAGCACAAAAGAAAATAGTAACACACAGTAAATCTGCTTAGCCAAAAGAAGCCTTAATCTTTTTCCTTGCTCTGATAATGTTGCTCCCTGCTCTGTTCTTACAAGCAAACCTAGAAGAAAAGACCGCAGGTGAAGCTAGGTGCCTTTGCCAGCAAACCTAGTCTTCCACCTCAGAAACACCAACTAACCTGACATTTTAACTCTTCCTAATGTTGGAATTTACTAAGACTTTGTCAGCTCCACCCCCCAGTTATACTCCTAATCCCCTGGAAGAGCTGTGGGAGGAAAGCATTAGCTCCTTCCACAATTCTGACAGGGATTGGATGAGGTAGGGGGTTCCAGTAAGCTGCCAGGGAAGGGCTTTAGTAGAGTTCCACAATAGCAACAGGAAAAAGTTGAGGGAGTGGGGTCTGCTATACTGCCATCTGCTATACTGCCAGGGATGCATAGGTGGGTGAGGATCCACTATGGGGGTCAGCCAAGGCTTTGTTTGCACAATGCCTCCCACATACAGTATGTGCATGGACACATTGTGCCGAGCTGCTAATGGCCAGATTATGACAAGCAAATGGCCCCTTAGCACTGTACATGCCATACAGCATGTGGTCATTAACATGCCAGCCTCTAAATATGGCTGTCAGAAGTGATGGTACTATCCTATTTCAGACACGCTATCTCCCTTTGCTCCTGGGAGCTTGTTGCCAGCAAGGGAGCTTTGGTAATATTGAACATATGCAATACGCATGGATATTGTAGTGGTTGGGTCCCACCTACATAAAAAATGTTCTCCTCTCATATTCTCCAGTTTGGCTGTTCTGCTTAGCAGGGGAGAATCTGCCAGTGGTTTCCCATGCCCATTTCAAATCCTCAATGAAAAGTCATTTTCTTTAGCTGCACTGTTCATGTGGAATGTCCTACCAAATCAGTTTTTTTCTGTTGGTTATTAATAGAGCCCTTAAAACCCATCTTTTCTCCCTAGTAACAGAATATGATGACAGATAAGGACCGCTGGGCCCTGCTAGTCTGCCCATGTTTCCTACCCAGTGCTTAAACTGCATTCACTACCTGACCAGCGGCTTCACCTTTCTTCCCTATTGTTAGTGTTCCTTTATGTTTGTCCCTTGCACTTTTGAATTTCCCCATTGTTTTGGCCCCCACCGTCTCCGCCGGGAAGCTATTCTATGTATCCACCACCCTTTCTGTGAAGAAATACTTCCACACGTTACCACAGAGTCTACCCCACTCTAGTCTCATATCATGTCCCCTTGTTCTTGAACTTCTTATTCTCTAAAAGATGAGACCCCCTTGTATCTTATTGATACCCTTGAGGTACTTGAAAGTCTCTATCATATCTCCCCTCTCTGTTCTCTTCTCCAGGGAATACATATTGATGTCTTTCAGTCTCTCTTCAAATCGATTCTGATACAACCCTGCACCATTTTAGTTGCCCTACTGTATACTGCCTCTATTGTTTCTATGTTTTTCCTGAGATGAAGCCTCCAGAACTGGACACAGTACGCCAGATGAGATCTCACCAGTGATCTGTATAGTGGCATTACCCCCTCCTTTTTTCTGCTAGTGATTCCTCTCCCTATGCATCCCAGCATCCCACTGGCTTCCCCTACAGCCTTCTCTCATTGTCTGCTCACCATTAGATCATTGAATATAATCACTCCCGGGTCATTTTCCTATTTGGTGGCCATCAGAACCTCTCCTCCCATCCTGTATTCGTTCCCTGGATTTCTGTGCCCCAAATGTATGATCTTGCATTTCTTTGCATTGAATCTCAGCTGCCATACTCTTGACCACTCCTTCTCCAACTTTCTTAGGTCCCTTTTCATTTTCTCCACACACACACACACACCCATGGTGTCCACTCTGTTGCACATCTTAGTGTCATCTGCAAAGAGGCATACCTTCCCTTCCAGACCCTCTGCAATGTTGCTTATGAAGACATAGAAGACTGGTTCTAATATCAATCCCTATGGCACTCCGCTGGTCACCCCCCCCTGGACTGAGCTCCATTCACCACCACCCTCTGTGTCCTTCCGCTCAGCCAATTTCTAACCCATTTTACCACCCTGGTCCCCACTCCTAGGCTACCCAACTTGTTTACAAGCCTCCTATGTGGGACAATGTTGAAAGCCTTGCCAAAATCCAGGATGGCCACATCCACTGCCCTTCCCTGATCAACTTGCATGGTCACCCATTCAAAGAAATCTGATTTGTTTGACAAGATCTTCCCACTGTGAATCCATGCTGCCTCGGATCTTGTATTCTGTAGTTCTCTAGATGTGCCACAATTCTTTCTTTTAGTAATGATTCCATCAGTTTCCCCACTATCAAGTTCAGGCTAACTGGCCTGTAGTTGCCAGCCTCTTCCCACCTTTGTGGAGAGGGACTACATTTGCCCTCCTCCAGTCCTCCGGAACTACATCTGTTTCTATTGATTTGTTGAACAGAGCTGTCAGAGGTGCTGCCAGCTCCCTTTTCAGTTCTTTTAATATCCTGGAGTGTATTCTGTCTGGCCCCATTGCCTTGTCTACTTTCAGTTTTGCTAGCTCCTTTAGAAAACTCTCCTTCGTAAATGGACTGATGTTCACCTCCTTTCCTTCGATGCTTCTATCCCCTATCTGTGGTCCATCCCCTTCCCCTTCTTCTGTTAATACTGAACAAAAATATTTATTCAGAATTTCTGCCTTTTCTAGGTCCCTTCCGCACACCCGGCTCCTTCCCCTTTTAGTCTCACAATCCCTCCTCTGGACTTTTTATTTTTTCACTGATATGACTAAGAAAGGTCTTATCCCCCCTCTTTTTATTGCCTGCACTATTCTTTCCTCTGCTTGTGTGGTTGCACCTGACTGCTTTCCCTGCCTGTCTTATTTTTTTTTTCAGATACATTCCCTTGTCCTCCTCCCTCTGTGTTTCCTTGTACCTCTTGAAAGCTAAGTTTTTGTCTCACCTTTCTGGCCACTTCTTTAGAGAACCATAGTGTTTTTTTTTTTTCTTTCTCTTTGCTTTACTTGCCTAACACAAAGGCGTGTTGCTTATGCTATGGCTCCTTTAAGATTTGCCCACTGTTCCTCTACTCCACCTCTTTTTGTCCTTCCTACCAGGGCTGTCCTGAGACATTCCCCCAACTTTGCAAAGTTGGTCTGTCTGAAATCCTGGATGTGTGCTTTTGTGTGGTTCATCTCCTCTACTGTCCTCACATTGAACCACACTGTACAGTGATCACTGGACTCCAGATGGCTACCTACCACTACTAAATCTGTGACTCTGTCCCCATTGGTGAGCACCAAGTCCAACATTGCTCCTTCCTGTGTGGGCTCTACCACAAGTTGTCAGACGCTTACCCCTGCAGGAAGTCTAGGATGTCTCTGCTCCTTGCTGTGGCTGCAGCATGAGTGCTCCAATTGACATTTGGCAAATTTAAGTCGCCTACCAGCAGTACTTCCCCTTTAGCTGTCATTTTGTGGATGGCTTCCACCAGGACCCTGTCCATCTCTTTCCCTTGTGCAGGCTGTCTGTAGATCACCCCAGTATGAATGGTGGTGCTGTTTCCCATTTCCAGGGTGACCCACAGTGCCTCTGCCCTTTCCTTCATTCCTTGAACCTCAGTAGCCTGAATTCCATCCCTAACATAGATAACCACTCCTCCTCCTCCCTTCTTTCCCACCCTATCTTTTTGGAACAGCATATACCCTGGTACAGCCTTGACCCAGTCATGGTTTCCCATGCACCATGTCTCAGTCATAGTGACAATGTCCAGATCTGCCACTGCCATTAATGCCACTAGGTCCAGGATTTTATTTCCCAGGCTGTGGACATTTGTGCACATGGCTTTCCAAGTTATGCTACCTCCCTTCTTGCCTTTACCCCTATCTCTATGCTACCCATTTAACCCCTAATATCCCTACTCCTAGCTTGTGTAGTATGCCTCTCTACCTCTGATTGCTGATTGACCCTTGTCTTCCCTTCTGTTTTACTCATTTGCCTATTTTCTATTTCTGTGTGTACTTCCTATTTGTGGGCGAGTGATGGCTAAATCCCTATCATTTAAAGTGTCTTTGATAGGTTCTTTATCCTCTAACCCACTTCCTAGTCTTAACACCTGATGCTGATGTCAGACTTAGTACTTGAGGACTCAAATATGTACAGGAGGGAGTCTGCTGTGTTTGTTATTTGATTTCATAGATGTTTTAAATGTTTTTAGTTGATTGAATACAAGTGCAGTGCTTTAAGCTCTTGGGATGAGGTGATATGTCAAAGAAAATGTGTTTGCTTACCATAACAGCTTGGAATGAAACCAGTTGGAGCAGGATGGACTGGGCATGCTCTCTAGCTGACTATCGCTCCCTGGCAGCTAAGTACTATTTCCAGTGTGGCATTGGGTTGATACAGCACAAATGGTCATGACTTAATATGAGGGCCAATGCGTGTGTGTGTGTGTGTGTGTGTGTGTGTTGTTTAAATTCACTAGTGATAAGATATCTTTATTAAAAATTCCTTAAATAAAGATGACAAGCAAATGGCCCCTTAGCACTGTACATGCCATACCATGTGTGGTCGCATGGGAATCCTTCATGAACGTTCTAAAAATCTACAAGTTGCATGGATATTTTTAGCATCTATATTATGGGTTTCAAAATCTTTCCTCTGCATGACCGTTTTCAAAGTCTGCAAGCCGTACAATTGTTATCTAAATCTGTGTGCTGCATGATGGTTTTCAAAACCTATGGACTGCATGATGGTTTTCAAAATCTATGTGCTGTGTGGCAGTTTTCACAAAATGTTCACACAGGAGTCCTTTACCAAGATTAGAAAATCTACACATTGTGTGACAGTTTTAAAATCTATGTGGTATGAGACAGCTTACAAAATGTATGTCTAACCTCCCTTTTATTACTCTGATTCTCCTTCTGGTCCCCTCACTAGATGTCAAGCAGTTCAAGAAAACCACTCAGCAGTGGCTGCTGTCACTTTTCTTTCAGTGTGGGGTTGATATGATATGATAGCCCTCTCTTGGCATTGGTCAGAGTCTAGAGGTGTGCACAGCTTCAGGGGTACCTTACATATCTAGAGTAGGTGGTTACTGCTCCCCAAATGTATTTCCTGTATTAGTCAAACGCACTTAGCATCTAGCTAGTTACAGTTTCTTTCATTTCCAGTTGCTTTTTAGTGAGCCTTGCTTGGTACCCCTTCTGTCATATCAAAAATAAATCACTCTGTTACATGTCTTCCTATTACCCCACCTCATCGACCCAGTAATAAAAATGATCAAATCCCCACCAAAACATCAATCAGTGCCACCATAAAGAAATGGCTTTGTTGATAATTTGGGGTTAAAATATTGAAAATTAAATATTACGAGTGAGTGTAGTGCTATGTCAACAGATGTGCACAACTTTGCCATTTTAGAATATTTTGACCCCACATTTTGAAAATATCCTTCTTATGGCATTGCCTCATACACAAGCATGGTGAAAATTTAGAAATCCCACCAAAAGGCAATTTTGACAACTGACTATGAAATAGTCTTTTTCAGGCAGGATTTGTGAAATGACACCAACATTGTTCAAGAGGTGGGGTATCAAAAAGGCTATGTTGGAAATTTGGTGTCAAAATCTTGAACAATGACAAAGTTATGCACCAAAGTTGAAAACCCCATTGAAATATATTGATTCCCCATGCAAAAAAGGATCTTTGTTCATGATTTGTCATATGAAACAAGATCTTGTTTGTATCATGATTCATGAAACAAGATTAATAATCTTAAAAAAACAACATTAAAACACTCTGCAACAGAGTGGACATCCCAGGTGGAGTAGATAGAATGATGGGAGACCTAAAAAGGCTGGAGGACTGGTCAAGGGATTAGCAGCTGTGTTTTGATGCTAGAAAATGTAAAATAACACACATGGGGAATGGAAACCCAGAGACAGTGTACCACCTGGGAGGGGAGGAAATTGCAAGCTTAAAACAGGAAAGAGACATGGGGCTAATCATCTCTGATAACCTCAAGATGTCAAAACAATGAGACAAGGCAGCAGGGAAGGCTTGCAGGATGCTGACATGTATAGGTAGAGCAATCACCAGCAGAAGGAGGTAATAGTACTTTACAGATAATTTGTGAGGCCTCACCTCGAATACTGTGTCCAATTCTGGAGACCCCATCTTCAAAAGGACATAAACAGGGTAGAGGCAGTACAGAAGAGGGCAACAAGAATGGTGTGGGGACAGCATTATAAACCATATGAGGAAAGGTTGAGGGAGTTACTGTAAATATATACTCCCTGTTTCAATTATGTCTCTCCAATCCCTATGAGGGATAGGGGAGACATAATCGAAACATTCAAATACCTCACAGGGAAGAACAAGGTACAAGAGGGTACCATCTTCCAATCAAAAAGATGCTCGAGGATGAGGGACACAATATGAAGCTGGGGGGGAGATTCAGAGGTAATATGAGGAAGTACTTCTTCACGGACAGGGTTGTGGACAAAAGGAACAGCCTACCAGTGGAAGTGGTAGGGTCAAAAACTTACAGGATTCAAGAATGCATGGGATAGACATGAAGGGATCTGGAAAGTCAAGGGAGGGCAACCGTAGGCTGCCTAGGGCCTGCTGTCACCATGGATAGGGTCATAGAGCAGACTGAGTGGCCCCAGGAATTTCTGCAATGGTTATGTGCAAAATCCAGCTAAGGGGGTCTCGATAAGCAAACTGCATGTGTTGGTCACTCTCAGGAATGTCATTTTTGTGGGTTTTCAAATGTGAATTTGAAAACCCCACTGAAATACATTGGTTCCCCATATGAAAAAGGATCTTTTTTCATGAGTTGTCATATGAAACAAGATCTCCTTTTGCATCACAAGTCATGAAACAAGATTTATAATCTAAAAAAAAAAAAAATCATGTGCTGGCCCGGTGGTACTGAGGGTTGAGGTGCTGGATGCCACACCTCATGCTACGTTGGTGACCCGGGTTCGAGAATGAGCCTGGGTCATCGGGGATGAGGGAGGGAGCAGGATTGAGTAGCCAAAAGGCAACTCTTCTCTCCCAGGAAGGAATCTTGTCACCGCCCCATAGTCCAATTGCCCCTAGGTAGAGGCCTGAGGGTAGTGCAGGTGGGAGGTGGCATGGATAGGGAGAGTGCTGTGGAATTACAGCATGTGCATGCCTCCACACACATATGCATGGCATGGGTTGGTGAAAAACGGGAGGAAAATGGTCCTGACTGGCAGGATGATGCCAGTCCCCCACAGGCTTCACACCCCAGATAGCTGGGCACCTCTGTGCCATCAAGGTGTGTCCCAATGGATGTCGGGGTGACTGGGCTGGTGGGACTGGTAGAAGGGGGCTGGATCAGCAAGGGGAGGTGGAAAAAATATATATACAAAAAAAAGCAGCATTAAAAAGGGCATTTCTGCAACAGTTAAGTGCAGAATCCGGCTAAGGCAGTTCTGATAAGCAAGCTACATATGTTGCTCACTTTCAGGAATGTCATTTTTGTGGGTTTTCAAATGTGAATTTTTGTGGAAAAAGGGAAAACAAGATGGCAGCAAACAAAACAAAGATGTTCCCCTCATGAAAAAAGATTGGCCCCATACAAAAAAAAGATTCTTTTTTCATTTCATACAGCTATTTTGAAGTGCTTATTGATCATGCTCAGAATCAAGTTTAAAAAATGTCAAAATTATATAACTTTGGAATGGATTCATATTTTTTCACCAAACAAGCAGAAAGTACACCTGTGGGCCAGGCCCTTTCTACTCTCAAAATGCCAGACCAATATTCCTAACTGTCTGGATGGTACACAAATTCAAAGAATCCCATTCAAACCAATGGGGGAAAAACTATGACAAATTCACATTTTTCACTATCCAAATCTACATCCGACAACCAGAATGCAACTTGCCACATCCAGTGATCTATGACACAGGACTGCTCATGCAAAATGTCATGCAATTCTGTTCAATGGCTGCAAAGATATTAAAGTGCACAATTTTGAGTTTAACATAGAAACCACAGTTAAACCCTAAATATAGTGGCCCTACTGTGCCACTATAATATCTACCAGTCATACACTGTTTGTTCTTGGAAAGAAATAAAATAATAAAAAAACTCTTATGAGGCAACTTAACAATATGAAGTATGAAACAAAAAGCAGCCATTTTTCTAGATCAGACAAATGTTCCCATCAGGGATGAACTTCCCATTTCTTAAATGTAACCCATACTGAAAGGACAGTACAAATACTGTATGTCCATAGTTCAAAACTCAACCGAAGTCTGGAATAATGTCTCCTGCTGGTTGGGTTAAATGCTTGTGTTAGCTTCAACTTTTATAATAACCACTCAGCATCCAACATGCACAAAGAGCCCAAAGAGAATACAGAAAATACAAGTTCTTAAGGAACAACTAATTGAGGGGGTTTATACATCATCAGAGTTCCACAGCTGAAAACCACCTGGGATCTGCTCTCTGCAGAATATTCCAGAACAGCCGTAGCATAATTGTGCCCAATAGCTCCACCTGGAATTCCATCACATTGGGGCACCGCAAAACAATCCCGAAATAAATGATGGATTTCAAAAGTAAAATCAACAGCCAGGGTTTTTTTTGATATCTATAGCTGACTCCACCTTTAACCTAGGCCACCCATAGAAACTGCATCCCGAATGTCTCATGATAGTAACAATGCAAAAAAAAAAAGTTTGAAGCAGGCAGCCCCAACTTAAAATAAAAAGTAATCTAACAGTCCAACAGTGGCTTACACATATACAAACCATGCCAATTTAAATCCAGGAGTTGTGTCGACCTCTAAATTAGATACTAAACAGTTCCTTCTTCTTCTTCCTCATTTCCCAAAAAGGTCGGGCAACAACTTACCCAGCTCCTGAGCCGCCTGAGAGGCTGAGTCGAAGCGGAATGTCCCCTTGGCAGTAATGACTTCTAACTGGGCTGGGTGGAGCATGCAATGCTTTATTTGTGCAACCCACAGTTTGGATTGCAGGGGTCCGAAGTAGTACATTCTTATCTATCCTTTTAATGTAAGATCTGGGACTAAGCAAACACGTATCCCATCCTATGGCAGCTTGTCAGTGTTATGGGCTGCCCTTAGAAGATGGCCTCTTTCTAAATAGTTTACCACTTTAAATATGATGGGGCATGGTGGTTCTCCTGGAGCTGGCTTGGGGCAGACAGAACAAAGCGCCCATTTGATGATATATGTTGGGCTGTCCGGGGAGGGTCCAGCTATTCAGTAGCAAAATTTCTGCAGAAATAATATTGGTGTTGGCCCTTTTTCTCCCTTAGGGAGCCCCAGCAGGACAAGGTTATTCCTCCTGGAGCATCCCTCTGACTCATCTACCTTTTCTTCTAATTTTTTAGTTCTATGTTTGAGGGACATCACCTCTGGCTCAAGCTTGGCAAGCTGATCCTCCGTTGACAAGATCAGCACCTCCGTGTCTGCAACTCTCTGGGCAACCTCAGACACGATAGGTTTCCAATAACAAAATTCGGCTAGGAGAGTAAACAATGCCATCTTGATTGTTTGAGTCTCAGCATACATATGCTCAGGAGTAATATTACGAAGTGCTTCTGATGCCATTTCAGTCAGGGAGCTACTCATTCAGGGCCGCTTTGCTGCAAGTTCTATTTCGGCCTCCTGTTTTCCGTCAGATTCAAGTGTAATTTCCATCTCTTGGGGTTGGTCTTCTAAATCTGTCACCATATCATTCCGTAATAGGCAATATCAATGCTGAACAGGCTTTTAATACAAATAATGAGCCCAAATTTGGTAGGAGGAAAGTTTTATTCAGAATTACCACTGAGCCCCTCCGGAGTGCTGCTTACTCTGCAGAAGGTACCATGTGACTCCCGTTATGTACTGTTTGTATATCTTATTTATATTTACTGTAGATTCTGTATTTGCCATACCTTTGAAGATACAAAATGGTTTATAACAGTGATATTTATTGCCACTGTGGACCTAGAGTGAGAATATCATGATATTCTTACTTTATGGCAACAGCAGCAAAATAGTATTCTCACTGTAGGTCCTGATTAAGAATGTAAGAGTCATAGAAACATAGACTTTGATGCAGATAAGGATGGCTTGGCCCACCCAGTCTGCCCATTTCCCTTCCTATTGGTTAAGCTGTAGATCCTAGTTGACCAACAGCCTACTTCCTCCTACTCCCATCATAATTGCCTTATGTCTGTCCCATGCATTCCTGAATTCCCGCACTGTTTTTGACCCCATGACTTCCTCAGGAAGTCGGTTCAATGCATCCAACATATTCTCCATGAAAAAATGCTTCCTCATGTTGTCCCTCAGCCATCCCCCTCTATCTTCAAATTGTGCCACCTTGTTCTTGCACATCTTTTTTCTGAAAGATGTTACCCTCTTGGACTTTGTTGATTCCCTTGAGGTACTTATAAGTTTCTGTCATGCCCTTCTCTCCCTCCTTTCCTCAAGGGTATACATATTAAGCTCCTTTAGTCTCTCTCTTCATATGGGCTCTGGTGCGGACCCTGCACCATTTTAGTTGCCCTCCTCTGGACTGCCTCCATCCTTTCTATGTCCTTGCGGAGATGGGGTTTCCAGAACTGCACGCAGTACTCCAGATGGAGTCTCACCAACTGTCTGCACAGAGGGATAACAACTTCCTGTTTTCTACTGGTGATGCCTCTCCCTATGCATCCCAGTATCCTCGCAGCCCTCCTTACTGTCTTCTCACATTTGCTTGTTACCTTTAGGTCATCTGATATGACTACCCCCCATTCCTTTTCATTTTTGTTGTTGTTAGTACCCCCCATTGCTTACTCTTCACTTGGGTGTTTGTTTCCCAGGTGCACTACTTTGCACTTCTTTGCTGCCATACTCTTGACCATTCCTCCAACCTTGCCAAGTCCTTTCCCACCCCCCTTGTGTATCGACCCTGTTGCAGATCTTTGTGTCATCTGCAAAGAGGCATACTTTTCCTTCCATTCCCTCCACAATGTCACTTTTAAAGACAATAAAGATGACCGGTACTAGTACTGAACCCCACTAGTTAACCCCCTTTTTCTTCGGAGTGGACTCCGTTTACTATTACCCTCTGTGTCCTGTTGTCCAGCCAGTTTTTTACCCAGGCTACCACCTTGGGACTCACTTCCCAGGCTGGCTAACTTGTTTATTAATCTTTTGTGTTGGACTGTGTCAAATGCCTTGCTAAAGTCTAGGTAGGCCATGTCCCCAGCCCCTCCCTGGTCTAATCAAAGAAATCTATTCGATTCATCTGACATGTCCTTCCTGCTGTAAATCCATGCTGCCAGGATTCCTGCCCTGCTGGCCTCTAGGTACTCAACAATTCTTTCTTTCATAAGTGATTCCATCATTTTCCTTACCACTGAGGTCAAACTAACTGGTCTGTAGTTTCCTGCCTCTGACTTGCTCCCACTTTTGTGAAGTGGAATAGCATCCACGCTCCTCCAGTCCTCTGGTACCATTCCATCCTCCCATGATTTGGATTTGTTAAAAATGGTAGTCAGTGGTGTCACTAGTTCACCCCTTAGTTCTTTTAGAATTCTGGGGTGAATCTCATCAGGTCCCATTGCTTTGTCCACCATCAGTTTTAAGAGTTCTTTCAGGACCCTATCTTCTGTGAATGGACTGGCATCGACACCCCCCCCCCCCATCCAGAGTGCTTCTATTGATTGGTATAAGTACCTCCCCCTCCTCCTCTTTTGTGAATACTAAGCAGAAGTATTCATTCAGTATCTCTGCTTTCACTCTGTGCCCCCCCCTTATTAAGCCTCATTATCCCTCCCTTGGTTTTTCTTCGTTCACTAATGTACCTATAAAAGGTTTTATCCACCTTCTTAATTGAGTTGGCTATCTTTTCCTCAGTTTAGGCCTTTGCTAGTCTGACTGCCTTCCCCACTGCCTTCTGCTTTAACTGGTACAGTTCTCTGTCCTAAACCTCCTGTGTTTCCTTAAACTTCCTGAATGCTGTCTTTTTCTCCCTAACCTTCTCTACTACCTTTTTTGAGAACCATAGTGTTTTTTTCCTTTGTTTTGATTTATTTGCTTCACACAAAGGTTTGTTGCCTCTGTGATGGCAGTTTTGATTTTTCCTCATTGTTCCTCCACCCCTCCTTCTTGCCCATTTGTGAATGCTTTTCTGAGGCACTCTCCCATTTTGCCAAAGTCAGCCGTCTTAAAGTCCAGTACCCTCACTTTTGTATGGCTTGACTCTATGGCTGTTTATTGTGAACCACACTGTCTGGTGGTCACTTGTTCCCAGATAGCTACCCACTTCTAAATCTGAGATCCTCTCTCCATTCCCGTTTGAGAGTACCAGGTCTAAGATTGCTCACTCCCATATTGAGATATGATCACCTTCATACAGTAATGTGTGGGATTGAATCTGGCCACTGGTCAGTCAGGATACAGGATTTTTTCTTGCCATTGTATGATAAGAGGCGTGACATAGGGCAGAAATGCCACAGCCCTAGCGAGAACATTACAGGTATTGCCCTTCAAGCAGTTTGACATTTTGACATCAGATCAAACTCTACTTGGAGAAAAGTATCAGTACTATTATCATTAGGGCTGTGGCACATAACAAGGCCATTACTATGGCCCTGGACTCCTATCGCTCCTGTCCGAGTTAGTCCTCTCTCCCTTTGCCCTCGGTCCCCATGGTTTGATGGGACCTTGAGGGAGTTGTGGCAACTTGGATGTAGGTTAGAGTGCTGCTGAGGGAAATCTGCCCTGGAGGCTGACCGCCTTAGATTGATGGAACATTATCAAGACTATCAATCAGCAATCACCCATAAGAAGGCAGAGTTCCTGTCTGGGGAGCTGCTGCTCCTCAGAACTGATTGGCTCAGATCTTTCAAACCATGGACAGGCTATGCAACCCAGCCTGTCTTCAGTCTCAGAGAGCCTTTTCACAGATTGAGTGTGATGAGCTCACTCGGTTATTTGTGGATAAGGTGGCCAGCATCAGGGCGGATATCCAACTGGCACATTTTATGGGAGCTGCCAGTGGTCGGTGTATGGTCACTCCTCATTTTGTCTGGAGTTCCTTCGACCAGCTGGATCTTGGAGATGTTGTGTGGATTGTTCATGGTATGCGTCCAACGTGCTCTAGTTTGGACTTGGACCCAGGCTTCCTCATTATGGGTTGTTGTGACATCATTGACCCGGTCCTTGTAAGGATAGTTTGGCACTCTCTTGAGTCCAGTGAGTTTCCCAGCTCCCTGAAGGAGGCGGTGGTGACACCTCTCTTGAAGAAAGCTGCTCTGGATCCAGGCTGCCTTGTGAACTACAGACAGATCTCTAACCTTCCCTTTGTTGGGAAGGTGATTGAGAAGTTTGTGGTGCGACAATTGGAGAACCATTTTACTATCCATGACATTTACAAACCTCTCCAATCCAGTTTTCATAAGAGGCATAGTACTGAGACTGCTCTGGTTTGGGTGCTCAATGATCTCCTGATGGCGGGAGATCAGAAGCACCGTTCAGTCTTGGTACTTCTTGATCTCTCTTCAGCCTTTGACACTGTGGACCATGGGATGCTCCTCAACCACCTGAAGTTCATCTGTGGCCTGACTGGTACAGTTCTCAGGTGGTTTAAGTCCTTCCTCAATGGCAGAACTCAGAGGTTGGTGTTGGGGATTATTTCTTCTGACCCATTCTCTCTGCTATGTGGAGTCCCTCAGGGCTCGGTGTTGTCCCTCATGTTGTTTGCGGTGCACATGCTGCCCCTCGGAAACATTGTAAGATGGTATGGGCTGAGGTTTCACTGCTATGCTGATGGTACCCAGCTCTACCTGTCTTTTTCATCCGACCAGGATAGTGTACTCTCAGTATTCAACAACTGCTTCACTGAAATCCAGGATTGGATGAACTCCAGCTGTTTGAATTTGAACTCAGGAAAGCCTGATGTGATGGTTGTGGATCTGGGCTGCTGGACAGAGGGGTTGGGGCCTGTCCAATCTCCCAGACTTTGCCTGAGAGGTTCCCAGCTTCTTTCCTCTGAATGGGTGTGGGACCTGGGGGTGATTCTTGACGATGGGCTGACACTGCAGTCTCAGGTGTTGTCAGTTGTCAAGTTCTTTTTTTACCATCTGAGGAACATCGCCAAGGTCAAGTACCTAATTCCATCTAGTGACCTTCCTACGCTGATCCACGCCTTTGTGACCTCGCACGTTGATTACTGCAACTCTCTTTACCTAGGGCTTCTGGTGGTTGATATCCACTGCTTGCAGTTAGTGCAGAATGCTGCTGCCTAGTTGTTGACAGGGACCCCTCAGGCATGTCACATCACACTGGTGCTGCACAAACTGCACTGGCTGCCTATTCAGTGGTGGATCACTTTCAAGGTCAGGCTTCTGACCTACAAAGCCCTACATGAACAGGGTCCAGACTATCTGAAAGAGCTCCTGTCCCCCTACTGCCCTGGTCGACTGCTCCGCTCAGCTGACGAAGGGTTGCTCAAGATTCCCAGGGTATCTTTGAAGACATTTGGGACCCATGCATTCATGTATGTGGCCCCAGCCCTGTGGAATTCTCTATCCCATCAGATATAGGAGTGCATGACCGTGGAGGGCTTTAAGAAGGACCTAAAGACTCAACTATGGCTCCAAGCTTACCCAAATTGATTTTTAGCTCTGTATTTATTGCTTGAATTGTGGATTTTACTGTTTTATTTATTCTTATTGTTCAGTGCCTTGATAATTGAAAGGTGGTTTATACATGAAGATTATTATTATTATTATTAGTAGTAGTAGTAGTAGTAGTAGCATTTATCTGTCTGTCTGTCTGTTTCTCTGCCTGTCTGTTTTTCTATCCATCAATATTTTTTTTATTTTTGGGAATTTCGGGATTAACACCTTTGAGACCAATAGCTCTTTTACAAAGGTTCCACGTCATGTTAACACAGACAGAATCAAACAGGAACAGATCGGCAGGTACAACAGAGAACAGCAAGGACAAAAGTAAGAATACAATTATGCAGCCAGTGGCATTATCAGGGTTTGACTTAAACAGGCTAAATTAAGCACAAAAAGTGAGCACTGATAGTGTACATAGTACACTGGGGTACCAAAAGATTAAGGTAATTACAGCAGAATGCTATATATCTACATTTGAATGTCCAGGACACAAAGTGGGTAGAGTAGAGGGGAGAGAAAGAATGTAACAAGAGGCAGTTGACAAGGTTATGGGAGGGGTGATTGGGGAGTTGAGGAAATGCTGGGCCAATAGTCAAGAGAGAGAGAGAGAGAGAGAGAGAGAGAGATGGAAGAGAAGAAGAAGTTGCAAAAGGAAATTGCCAGAATGGGGGGCTTATAGTGGGGTCAAAAGATGGGGTGAGACATTAGATGGAGCTAAAAGAAAGAAAAGTATATGAAGGGGAGATGTAGAACAGAGGGAGAGTGGGATAGCAGTGGACGGGTGGTACAGAGGTGGGGCAAGCGGAGGAAGGGAGGAGAGGTGAGGAATGAAAAAGGAGCAAGAGAAAAACTGGGGCAGAGGCATGGGGCAGGAAGTTGCTGGGAGTAGAGGTAGGGGACAGGCAAATTATGCAAAACAGTCGCAAGTGGCTCTGGTAAGAAGGTATTGCCAGAGTTTGTGTTTAAAAGTGCCCAAAGTAGCAGTGTTGATTACGTCAACAGGAAGAGAATTAAACCACTTGGAAGCTCTCACTGCGAAGGAATGCTGACCTTGAGTAGTGCGACAGGGAGGTACCTGAAAGGTTAGACATTCAGAGCTTCTAATGTGGAGGGGGTTGCAGGATGGGCTAACAATCTTCTGAACTCCTGGGGGCATTAGAGCAAGGGTGGTGATCTTGGTTAAAAGGCATGTCTGGTAAGTGACTCTGTCCTTTAGCTAGAGTTAATTAGCCTGCACATAGTTGTCACAGGTATGAGACAGGCATGCTGCCCCAGTGAGGAGCCTACATGCCTTGTTATAATACGTGAGATAGGGCTGTATCTGTAGCAGAACCATAGATCATGAGTCCATAGTCAATAATAGAGACTACTGAGCTATGTATAGTCAAATTGAGGGCATCTGGTGTCAGGCAGTGCTTGTGTCTGTATAAGAGTCCAAGACAAAAATTCACGGTCTTTGCAACATTGTCAATATGGGTGTCATCCCAGCCAAAAATATGATGATTTTATAATGATGTATCATAAATAATCATTATCCATTTATGTTTAGAGATCATGTTTAAGCTTGAAAGACCATCATTGCGATCATCATTAACAATAATTAACCATCAGAGTTAAATGGTCGCCAGTCAAAAACCATAAAGTTATGGAGATGGTTATTGTGATTAATGATCTCATATCATCATGATTTTCATGACTGCCCATACTCAAGATTACAAAGATGAATTCAACTTACCTTTCCTCTATATTTTAGTTTGTATTTAGATGTCATTGCTGGAATGATCAGTTACCTCTTCTCTAGAGGGTTATTGTTCTCAGTTATGCTTGCTCTGATACCTCACATCTTATTGGAGTTAAGAAGACTCATAGTGGTTTATATATCCCCATTAAGTGGTTCCTTTTCTGGTTGTGGCGAGTCCCTAAAAGTGCTTGGTTTTTGCTCAAAACCTTTTCTAATAGTCTACAAATTAATACTGTCAATGCAAAATTAATTTAAAAATAGAAATTACCATTGTTTTGTTCCATAAAATATGCGCTGAAATATGCAAATTAGGTATGCAAATATGTGTCTTATACCAGACATTGCATGTACTCTTCCTGATTAGATTAAAACTTGACTTCACATGATTTACATAATTCATAATTAGTCTTTGCTGATATGCGACATTCATATTTTCATAATTAATGAATAAAACTTTATTTCTTCTGTGACTTGCAATCTTATAATAATGAACTAATATAATCATCAATGATCATCACTTGATCATCCACAGATCATCAACAACCATCATGCTGATTTAAGCTTATAAAAATTATAATCAGTTGGTTATTTGAAAGTTCATGTCTGATGATTAAATCATGATCTAGATGATGATCTTAGAGTATAATTTCATTTGATGATCTTATGGTAACATTTGATGGTTAACAATAATCAGTCATGTCTGACCTTCAAAAATCATGATTGATGATTTATGAATTCACCAGGGATATGATAAAGTGCTGTCAAGTTTGACTCCCAGTTACTTAAAGGAGGAAGTCTGCTCTAAGACGGCACCAGACCTGTTGCACATAGTTAGTTGAAAGTCTTTATGCTTACTATGCTTACCGTGGAATACAGTGATTTTGTTTTTTTAGTGCTTGAGAATCGGCTTCTGCGAACTGAACCAGGACTCAGCTTCAAATCAGTTTTTCTGATGCAGGGACTCAGAAGGGAGGGATCAGCATTACTCAAGTAGATTACTGCATCGTCCGTGTATAGAAGAATGTTGTCCTTGTGGGTGGCTGGGAGCACGTTCATAAAAATGCTAAATAGTAGAGGGCTCAGAATTGAGCCTTGCAGTACACCAGATTTGACCGGTTGCCTTGTTGACAGGACATCACCGATCTTCACCTGCTGGTACTGATCACTGAGATGGCTATTGAACCAAGTGGTATCCTTTGAAAGGCCTAATTGCGATAGCTGTTCTAGCAGCAAGGGGTGATTGACAGTGTCAAATGCCTTGGAAAGATCGATAAAGGTGGCACCAACAAGATGGCCACTGTCCAAGGCATGGTGGATGGATTTTGTGAATTCAAGCAGGGCAGTGGTGGTACTGTGACTTTAACCAGAAACCATGTTGTTGTGGACATTGCAAGTTATATTTATCTAGATAATCTGCCAACTGATCAGCCACGATAAGTTCAGTTGGCTTTGGAAAGAGGGGGGAGGATGGAGATGGTTCTATAATTATTGTGTAAAGTTGTGTCATTGCTTTTGTGGATTGGGGTGACCACTGCAGATTTCCATTTTGGGGGGAATTGAGAAAGCCTAAGGGAGAGATTAATTATCTTGATGAGGGGGGACAGGACTATATCCAGAGTGAGGGCAATTAGTTTCAAGTCAAGAGTGCCGCCACTTAGTCTGTATTTACCAAGAACTTTGAGTAGATATTTTTTGGCTTCGCTCTTAGATATTATTTTAGAATGGAATGTGGGTGTGACTGATGCTGACCTGGGGCAATATCATTAGCTGCAATGCTCAGGGAGGGGTTGAAAGTGTGTGGGGTTAGCACGTGACTAAGGTCAGTGAATGCTGTATTGAAGGTGTTGGCTATTTTTAAGGGGTCAAGGGTGATTGTGCCTTCAGTATTTAGCATAGTGGGAGCAATATTGGGATTTTTCCCAGTTACCTCTGATAGGTTTCTCCAGAATTTCTTACCATCATTCCAAGAGTTTGCTAGGGCACTTCTGCAGTAATTAGCTTTTTCAGATCAAATAGCTCTGGTGCAGGCAGTCCTGGCCATTTTATATGACTGGATATCAGCTGGTTTGCCAGAGGCTCTTGCTCCAGACCAAAGGAGGTCCTGGGATTTCAACTGTTCTAAAAGGTCAGGCATGATCAGAGATTATTGAGGCCCTTAGTTTTGTGTCTTTTTGAACGGGGCATGGGTATCACAGGCTGAATTGAAATTAGAGATAATATAGTCCAGAGCAGTATCCACATATGCAGTGGTATCAATTTGTGACCAGACTAGATTTTACAGCTGCTCTTTAAGTGGCCCAAGGTGGCCATGGGATAACACTCTGTTATATATAATTTTAGCCGGGGGTTTAGTGAATCTGTTGTTCCAGATACATTGGATAGGGGAATGGTCATTTAAGGTATCAGGGAGAACCTCAGTGTTTGTAACACATCAGGATGATTGGTAAGCACCCTGTTCAGTAGAGTACTGGTACCTGTCCTGTAGTTTACCCATGTAGGTAGTTGCACCAGCTGGGAATAATTTATGGCAGACTATGCATCCTTGTAGATGCTAGCAGTGGGAGCAAACCAGTTTCCATTGAAGTTGCCAAGCATTAAAACTTCAGTGCCAGGTCCAAAATTATTGATATAATTGAAAATAATGTCTAAACCCTGTTCTGTATGCTTGAGTGAAATGTAGAATGATGCAATGGTCAGCACTTTTTTTTTTGTGAGTCCCAAGTAAGAGCTTGATTGCAAGGACTTGTATGTCATTACCTGTGCTGGGCAGGGACAGGGCATGACCCTTGAGGGAGTTTCAGTAAAGAACGCAGCCCCCCCCCCTTTTAGGCAGCCTTGCCGGATAAGATTATGGCAGAATCAGGGATCTTGGGTGAGAGCCATGTCTCAACCACTGAAAGGAAGTCAGGTGAGTGTTGGGTGACCCAGGCTGTGAGGGCATCAGGTTTTGGGAATAGGCTATAGATGTTGATGCTTACCAAGGATAAGGTTCCTTGTCCTTTATTGACATCAGGATCATATAGAGGGGGTTCAGGGTTGGGATGAATATTGTTTGAGATGAGCAGTAATACCAGCAACAGGCATTTAACTGTTTCCTTAAGGAAGGTACAATGCAATCACCGTACTCTCCTGGAGGATGGTTCCTAGCCAACAAGGTGAGGCATTGACCGGAGACCTAATAGCAGGACTGGTGCATTAAGAAGAGTGTGAGCACATGGATCATTGTGGGCTGACAGAAGAAGTAGGGAGTATTAGTTGGTGAGGTTCTGAATTGAAGCCAGTGGTTGCAGACCAGCAAATGAACAATGGGTATTTAACAGTGCATACTATGTTCTGGAAAAGAGGACAGTCACCAGCCATGCCTAAGTTGGTACTAATGATGAAGAGAGTGAGCAGGCATGGCGGAGGAACAGCTAAGGCCATTTCCAAGAACTGAGGATGTAATGAGTATGAGTACAATGTGGGGGGGCAGGGTTAAGATGAGGAACTCTGAACTACTGTACCTTGAAGGGGCAGGACCAGTAGCGGTGCATGGAAATTAGATGGTGTTTGGTAAAGGAAGGAGGAATTGGCTTTATGAAGGTTGTTAAATGTTGATTGTGGTGATACTCACTAAGCTAGGACTAGAGGTATAGGTGGGGAAGAATCACTGAGAAGAGACAAGCTTAAAGATCAATGGCAACTATTTTATACATTGCCAAAAAAAAGCATGAATTCAAATCTCTGTGTAATGAGTAGTGTTCCCTGTAAATTCCATCCTATTTGGTTTTGTGGTTTTCTTTAAATCAGCATTTGTTAACTTGTTCTGCACCAACTAGAAACAGTCAGGCTGTTTCTGTCCCTCTGCATGAGCCTTGGAGAGTGATGACATCACATTGGACTATGCTATAGCTTCAGCAGTGTATGACCCTGCTTGACTAAAGAAATGAATAATTGTTAACTTCCCATTTAGAACAATATATGAGTTAATTGTCTGCTGTCCAGGTCTTTTACTAACTCAGTCTCTGGTGTTAGTTCAGATGAATTAGCTGAAAATACGCATTTTGTTCTTCTAAAAAGCTGATCATTTGAATGTCAGTGCTGAACTGAAGTGGTATGCATTTGAGAAATCGGCTAGTCTGTATCACAGCTGCTGCCAGTTCTTTCTCATCAAAACTCTGTTTTTTTTCTACCTATGTAACACTGGGTTGTTTAATCGATACAAAATAAATCTAAAGTATGTTAATTCATACAAGTAGTTTGTCTTCAATGTAGCCTCAATAAATAGGTTCATGTAAGAACATTTTTTCCTCTCAGATTGACAAACAGGTGCCTGCCACACTCTGCTATTTCATGCACATGTACTATATGAATTCACAAATTTCAGTTATCTGGTGGTTTCTGTGTGAAAATACATTATGTATAACTAGAAACACTATATGGCATCCTGATGCCTCCATCTCCTGCCTACAGTTGAGGCAGCTGGACTCTGATGTCCCCTGTCACCTGCCCCACAAGCCTCCTGTCTCCTGCCCCACATTCAAGGCTGCTGCTCCCTGCCACCCACTCTCTTCTCTCATAGAGTCTGGGTTGCTGCACCATGTTACCCCATATCCTGCCTGAACAATCGGGGCCTCTACACCCTGCTGCCTCCTGACTGAACAGTTGGGGTTGCTGCACCCTGCTGCCCCTTCCCCCACCCCATCAGAGATGCTGCTGTTGCCCCCTGTTCCTGTCACCACAGTGCTGTACTCTACTATGTTATAGAATCCAATGTCCCCTGCCACCACATTAGGGGCTGGTCTACCATGCTGCTCTTGCCACCAGAGGTGGGGCTTTTGTTGCACCTTGCTCCCTACTTCCATTTTCTAAAATGGGCAGGGCTGCAGCACCATGCACATCCCATCCCACAGTCAGGTGCTGTATCCTGGTACCCCCCATTTCCTGCCCCACAATCAAGGCTTCTGCACCATGCTGCAGTCTGTCCCCTGCCTCCATAGCCAGAGCTGCTTCAGCCTGTTCCTATCTACCCAGTCAAGGTTGCTGTACCATGCAGCACCCTACAGCCCCATGACTTCACAGTTAGAATTGGTGCACCATGCTGCCCCCTGCCACCAAAGCCAGATTTTGTGCTACACTGCCCAAAAGAAAAAAAAAACAGAAAGAAACTTTCATCTTGTATTATTGGGGTGAAAAACAAAGGGTAGTAGGGTGTAGAAATCCTGAATGTTTGGCCAGGAGTCAAGGGAGGCTTTAAGGTATAGCAGCCCAAACTATGGCACAGGATGCAGCAGCCACACCTGGATGGAACTGACACTACTATGGAGGCAGAGGACAGGGTGCAGCAAATGCCCTAACTCTTTAGACAAGTGACAGCATGGTGCACCAGCCCTAATTGTGGAGGCAAGGGGCTTTAGGGCACAGCAGGCCACAGCAGCCCTGCCTGAGTAGGCAGGAGCAAGGCGCAGCAACCCTGACTGTGGTGGCAGGAGACTGTCAACAGCATGGCACAATAACCTGTACTGTTACTGTGAGATAGGACATGGGGGTGGGGCAGGGTACAGCAGCCCTGACTGTGGAATGGGGTGCACATGGTGCAGCAGCCCTGCTCATTTGGAACAATGGATGTGGATAGCAGGGTGCAGCAAAATCCCCACCTCTGGTGGCATGGGGCTGCACGGCACAGCAGCCCCAGCTGTAGAGGCAGAAGACATGGGACTCTATGGTGTAGCAGAGCACAGCAGCCCTGACTGTGAAGAGGGGAACAGGGGATAGAGGACAGCAGGGTGCAACAACCCCAACTGTTCTTGCATGGGGCAGCATGGTGCAGCAACCCTGACTGTTCAAGCAGATGATGGGGGCAACAGGGTGCAGCAACCCCAACGGTGTGGGAAAAGACAGTGGGCAGCAGGGTGTAGCAGCCTCAAATGTGGGGCAAGAGACAGGGGGCTTGTGGGGCAGGGGATGGTGCTGCAAAGTGCTGCTGCTTCAACAGTGGCACAGGAAACAGGGGGCATCAGGATGCTGTGTACTGTTCCTAGTTATACATTATGGCCTGGATATTCAAAAGGGATGCGCATGGCACAACAGGAATGCACCATGCGCAACCCACCAATGTGCCCCAGCATGATATTCAAAGCGGCAAGTTACGATGCGCAATTCTCGATGCGCTGGGGCACATCGGTAATGTATGCGGTGCAAGTGCAGGGGCGTGCCCATGCATATGCAGCACATTCCGATATTCAGCCCAGGATGTGCGGCACATATGCTGGCACAACACTGCCTAGCACTGCTCAGGGGGGCGCAAAGATGTGCCTGGTAAAATCAGGAACAAGTCCTGGCCACTCACAGCTGAGCTGCCATATTGCAGAATGCAGCATAGAAGCCACCAGCCATGGGTAGCCACCTGCCCACCCAAAACACTGTCCACAAGCTCCCTGTCCTGGGAGCATTGTGCCTCCCCGGCCCCGTCACCCAAATGGTGCCCCGCTCCCTTATGCCCAATCACGGACAGAAGTAAAGTTAGACTTCCTGGTGGTCCAGCGGAACCCCCCCCTCCTTCGCCCGATCACAGGCATAAGTATGAAGAAGTTCTCTGGTGGTCCAGTGGAACCCCCCCATCGCCTCGCAGGCATAAGTATGAAGAAGTTCCCTGGTGGTCCAGTGGAATCCCCCATCACCTGATCATGGGCATAAGTATGAAGAAGTTCCCTGGAGGTCCAGTGGAATCCCCCCCATCGCCCAATCACGGGAGAAGATAGCACTAGAAACCCTGGTGGCCCACATGCCACCCACCGAATGACCAGTGGGTGTGCAGAACATACTGTACTACGCAGGCTCGATATGTGAATGAATGGGTTCATTCACATATCATCCTAATAATAGTACAATATAATCTATACACCATTAGTCATGCAGACCTATAGGCACACAGACTGTACTGTCTGCTGCCATTCAGTGGGTGGCATGCGGGCAGGTGCTGCTGCCCGCCAATGACAGGGGTGCTGGGTGGCGAGGGACCTCAGTGGGTGGGTGGGGAGAGGGGTACCACTGGACCACCAGGGTTTCTGTTGCTATTTCCGCCCGTGATCGGGTGATGGGGAGGGTTCCACTGGACCACCAGGGAACTCCTTCATACATATGCCTGCGATCGGGTGAGGGGGGGTTCCACTGGACCACCAGGAAGTCTAACTTTACTTCTGCCCACGATTGGGTGTATGGGAGTGGGGGACTGCCATAGGACTGCAGGGCATCGGTCCCCGGTGGCAGCAGCCTGGCAGGGCGCAAGTCTCTGGGGATCTGTGCACCGCATGCAAATGGGGCCATAATGACATGTAAATGGTCCCATTTGTGCCGTGCATGCATAATGGCCTCATTTGCATGCCCAGTGCTGAATATCGTGGGTGATGCACCTAGCGCTACTGCACTTGCGAATCCCACTGCTCCTGTTCCCTGTCTTGCACTGGTGCAGTGCCACTGCACCATCTGCAGTGCGTGAGCTCTCAGTGCAATATTCAGCGGTGCTGAGCCATGGTGCAGCACCGTTAACTATCACCTGGTCCATGCCCTGGCGCAGTCTAGTTGCGCTGCACCCAGGCTTGCGCCCCTGCCCGGTGCAGTCTGAATATCCAGGCCTATGTAATTTCACACAGAAGCCATCAAAGAACTGAGATTTGTGAGTTCATATAATACATGTGCCTGAAATATCAGAGTGTGGCAGGCACCTGTTTGTCAAACTGAAAGGAAAAAAATGTTCTTACATTAACCTTTTTATTGAGGCTACATCAAAGACAAACTACTTGTATGAATTAACAAACTTTAGATTTATTTTATCGTCATTAAACAATCCAGTGTTATAGAGTTAGGAAAAAAAACAGTTTTGATGAGAAAGAACTGGCAGCAGCTTTGTGATACAGATTAGTTGATTTCTCAAATGCATATTACTTCAATTCATCACTGACATTTAAATGATTAGCTTTTTAGAAGAACAAACTGTGGATTTTCAGCTAATTCATCATACCGAAGACTGAATTAGTGGACACCAAACAGTGAACTCACAGATTGCTCTACTGTAATTGGGAAGTTAACAGCTTTTCAGCTCTTCAGGCAGGAGGCAGTATAGTGTAGTGGTCTAAGGCTCTAAACTAAAAACCTAAAGACCTGGGTTTCAATACCACAGCCTCCACTTGCATACTGTGTGACCCTGAGCAAGTCAATTAACTTCCTTGTGCTCACAGGTTGTATCTGGAAACAAGGTTTGGCTTAGTGTGCTTTTCCTGGTTAAACAATTTCCCCTTTCCTTTTCTTCAGTTAAGCAGTGACTTACACTGCTGAAGCTGTATCTTAGTCCAATATGATGTCATCACTCTCCAAGAGTCAGTCAGAGGATCAAAAACAGCCTGTTCCCAGTCAGTGCAGAACAAGTTAACAAATGCTGATTTAAAGAAAACCACAAAACCAAATAGCATGAACTTTTCAGGGAACACTACTCATAATAACACAGGGACTTGAATTCAGGCTTTTTTTTAACAATGTGTAAAATTGTTGCTATTGATCTTTAAGAATGGCCTGAGTGAGTGATGTTAGGGTAGAAAAACAAGACACTAGGAAAGAAAGAAAGTAGCCCTTTTCAAACTAGAGGGTTTCAGCAGAAGTCGCAACCAATGGGAGGGATGGAAGGAAAAGAGATGGGGTTAGTGTGTATTTAATAGAGGCTGAGGCCGGGGTCAGGGTGGGTAGGTGGGAATAATGAAGGCCAGGGTCAGGGTATGTGGGCGTGAAAAATTATATTTCAACCGATAAGCAAAGCCAGAGTCTCACAGCCATGGTATGAAAAGGTTGGAGAACACAGGCAGCCAGTTGCAGGGAGGACAGCAAGACATTCCATCCAGAAGCAGTGTAGCATGGTAGATAAGGCAGACAGTAAGAAAAGACACAGCTTTGGTGCCAGATAGAGCAGAGAAGCAGAGTTCAGTGGGTGGACTCTGTGCTAAACAGCCAGGTGCAGAGTACAGCGAGCGGCTCCTGGGCAAGCCACTGCCGCAGGCAGAAGAAAGGTGCTCTGTCTGGGTCAAATCTGTAAGGGAGGAGAGATAGAGAAGTGGTTAGAATTAAGGCTGAGGCAGGCTAAATCGGTGGGTGGGCGGGTCTAGATTGTAGAGAAAGGGAGGAGGTGAAAGCAGAGGACAATGGAGAGGTGCATAGGCATGTATGCTCAAAAGTGCCAGAAGCCTGAGAGCAGGCTAAACAGGAAGAAAGTAAACATGAAGGAGGGGAAAGGTAGAATCAGAAAGTGCAGGGGGATGGAAGAGTAGAAAAGAAGAAGCAACATGAAGGAGAAGGGAGGATGAGAAAACAGAATCAGCAGAGACAGTAATCACAGTTGGGATCCAGCAAAATAAAACTTGCAGCAGTTTTTACATTCAGTTATTAAACTGAGGATAAAAGTACAGTCTAAAATCACTTGACTAGTGCATAAAAAAATAAATCACAAGCAGTAGCAGAATCCAGATGCCTATTACAGATAAAAGAAACTTGTACTCTGCACAATACTAGCAAACAGTAACAGAATACTAGATGCCCAAAAGTTTACAGATGTGGCTGGTATTGTGGCAGAATTCAGTGTAATGAATTACCTGAATTCACAAACTGAGACTTAAGTTGAGCATTTAGTTTCTGATGAAAGCGAGGACAATTAATACATTTCTAGGGTCCATTTTTATAAGAAAAAAATATATATTTGAACAGATAAAGCCAGAGTTTTTTTAACAGTTTATTTACGATGGATAGTCCAGTTGATAAGCAAGATCTCATTTTTATGAAGTCCTGCTTCTACCTGTTTCCACAGCTACATGGACTAGAGCAGTGGGAGATAAAATGACTTGCTGAGGTGCACATGGTGAGTTAGTGACTCCAGTTGAGTCGGAACCTACAATTTCCTGGTTCCCAACAGTGTTCCTTAGTAGTTAATCTTTTTAGTAAGAAGTATTCAACAGTTACAATAGGTTCATAGCATGAAAGGCCAAGCTGGCGCTTACAGGAGTTGCCTCACGTACATGTCAATTGTAGGGGATAATCTCTGAGGCACTCTATTCTGAAATCAAGGGTTATGTTCACCTCGAAGGTTGCTGATGTACATGTGACTTCAGAAGTGAAATGCGACTCACCTTATCCTGATTACACTAGCTCAGTTTCAAATGTGCATCTGATCAGATTTCAGTACAAGATCACAGCTCCTGCTCTCAACAGTTTATTTGGACCCAATATTGAACTTCTCCACAAGATTTTAACGTTTGCTTGCTCAAGGAATGTTTTGGGACAGTACGACTTTTTGGAGGTGTGTGACTCCTGTCCAATGCAGTGCTCCATGTAGCAGGTATGACCGTACCGCACCAATGGATGCGTGAGCTGTCTATGACAGCAGTTCAGCTGCAGTGGTTTTGAGTTCAAAGAAACCCACCACTGGTAACGTGTGTGTATTTAGCATACTTACATCACCCTTCTGCAACTCCTTCGTATTCGCAGATGTTTTTACCATACAACTTCCAAACATCCAAATTGTTCATGCCCCCCATCTCCATATGCTGCAGACTCTGTGCCCCCTTCCCTTGATTTTATTAACACATGTGGGGGGGTGTTATTACCATTTTAGCTTTCCATGGCAGTCGGAGTTTCTTTAGTTTCCCTCTTCTTCATGGTAACAGCAGCAGCCCTTCATGGGGGACTGTCTCTCTCTCTCTGTCCTGAGGGTGGAGGGGCACCTCTCTGCAGGAACCCCCAGGCTCCTGCTTTACTGCCCTGAATGCTGGGGGAGGGGTAGGTACAGGCTGCTGCCTGCCAAAGAGTTACTATCTCCTCTTGCCTCCCTCCCACCGAATCTCTCTCTCTCTCTCTCTCTCTCTCTCTCTCTCTCTTCTCTTGGCCCTCCCAGGGCTGCCTCAGCACTACACGCTGCGGGGGATCTCTCAGTGTCCACGTTGCACCTTAAAACACCCAGGTTGCTTGTGCCATCCCCGTATGTGTGTGTCTGTCTTTCTCTCTCTCCCGCTAGTTACAGCTCTGCACTGAAAGCTATGGCTGGGAGGTTGCAAATGAGGAGTAAAATTCCTCCCACGCTCACTTACTTACTCTGATGTAAATGATTGATGCCCTTCTGGCTACTTAAACTTCAAGTTCAAATCTACCTCAGGGTCTCTACCAGCCTCTTTCTTTCTACCCTGTTCACACAGATAGCTAGATTGGGTCCCATTCAGGAGCTGCACTGCCGAGCACATACCCCATGTCACTACCTCGTAATGCCTAGCTGACTGGAGAGTCTCTCTTTCATTTGCTGTGATCCGCTAATGGGGAAAAAAGGCTGGGGAGTGGCAGACAGGGGAAGGGGATGGTCTGAAAAACTCCATTATCTGCGTGTGTGCAGCCCTGCATGGATAATGAAATGAGAGAGTTGAGAGGTGGTACTAACTCACAAAGCCAGGAAAAGATCAGTGAACGACATGAGAGCAAAAATGCCTACAGACAGTCTTGGGGTATTGCTTTCTGTCACCATATGGAGAAGTTGTGTGCTACATTTTACAATGTGCACCCTTCCTCACATTTTTTTTGTTATTAATCTTTTTATTGAGTTAAAGATGCCATACATAAACATTTTTTAAATTTTGACAGTGCCTACAAGTAGAGCCCCACACACACTTTGGCAATGAAACTGCGGGACATTAATAAGTGTACAGTAGATTAGAGAGCTCACTGCTAATCAATCGAATACGGGATGTAGAGAAAAAGAGCCGAGGGGACTTGAACTAGGGATTGTGACTTTCAGAAGATAAAATTAGGTCTGCCATTAACCAGCTGTGACTAAACAATAGTCTTGGAGCTCAGCTATGCATTGTAAAGTCCCATGATTATTATAAAATGCTGCAGGCACTTAGAATGCAGATATGCTGGTCCACTATATGGCATGATGCAATTCTAAATTTCGGGATGTTTAGAACTTTAACCTTCCAAATGTTTAACAAACTCAAGGGGAATATTCTAAGATACCTGTGCTGCTACTATGCCAACACACATATTTAAAGTTATAGAAACACTGTCAACCCTTTTTACATTCGCTTGCGCAAGGAACGTTTTGGGGCAGTATGACTTTTTGGAGGTGTGTGACCCTCCTGTCCAATGCAGTGCTCCGTGTAGCAGGCATGACCCTACCGCACCAATGGATGCATGAGCTGTCTATGACAGCAGTTCAGCTGCAGTGGTTTTCAGTTCAAAGAAAACCACCACTGCAATCAGTGGTGGTAACGTGTGTGTATTTAGCATATTGATGTCACCCTTCTCTGTCAGACCGGCCGCAAATGAAATCCCTCCCTTTTCCTCCCTCTGCTGCTGTCCTCCCTGCTCCCTCAGAAAAAAAAAATCTTTCAGCTGAAAATACTGTGATGGAGATGGTGGGGGGCAGGGGGCCAACACCCCCCCAGAACCCATTTGCCTTTGAGTTGCACCCCCTGACTCCCACTACTTTTCCTGTAATTTACTTCAACTGCAGCACTACCCAAAGCAGGCCTGGCACCCCATAGAGGCTGCTGAATTGATTGTGGGGCAGGCCTGGCACCCCAACAGAAGCAAAGGAATTGGCTAATGGTCACATCACAAGGCAGTCTTGGTGCCCCCATGGAAGCTGAGGCTCAGCTGAGAAAATGGAATTGGCTGCAGGTTCTGGGGCATGCCAGGCACCCAATGGAAGCTGAGAATTGCCCAGTGGGTCACGGAGCACACCTGGCACCCCCACAGAAGCTAAGAAATCAGCCGAGGGTCACTGGGCAATTTTGGTGCCCCCCCCACACACAAACACAGAACTACTGCTCCATCACTGGAGTGTAGCCGCCATCCCTGACCCTCCTCCCCGTGCATGCCGCTGTCAGTGCTCCCCTCCTCTCTTCCGAAGTGCTACACTACTGTCTTAAATTCAAGGCACGGGCAGAGTCAGGCACAAAAAAAAAGATAAACAAACAGTATTCAACTGCAGCAAACTTAATTGAACAAGTGAATCCTTACCCTGGCCAAACTTTGTCATGCCCTGCCAGACTCCAGTCCAGAGCACCCCAGCCACACAACTACACAAATAACTGCAGCAGTACTACAATTTTGAAATAAATGCTGCTTGCCTTACACCACTGCACTGCTTTTGCAACTTCTGGTCATGGGTGGCAAACAGTTTGAGATAGACATCCCCCCCTTACTATTGTAACCCCCCTGCAAATGGGGGTTCCCAAAAGACTTCCAGGAGCTTGCTTGAATGCTCCAAGCCTGAATGGTGTTTGGCGTTTAAGCCATTTATCAGTGAGTGTTTTTAGAGCCTCTGGTACTGTCTCTTTAAGAGCTGTCTGCTTGCAGACATAATTAGTTTGTATGGGGGGGACTGTGTGCTTCTCTGCTTGAGTACCACTCGAGCTGCTGCCAATTCACTCCATTTTGCAGTCACTAGAGGCAAAGGAACCTATCTGAAAGATGTAACTGTTTGCCAGAAATCATTTAGAGTAATAATGAAAATACAGTTTGTCTAACCTGCTTTCTTTGCAGTCAGAACTGTGTTTGACTAGTTCCCCATTCTAGTTTTAAACTGCTGAACTGGACCAATCAGTGTGGGTTAAGGTAGCTCTAAAATGGTGCCTTGGATGAATCAGAACTTGGACTCGTAATCTGAGCCAGCCACAAGAGGATTGTATGGGCAGTGACTCTGGGAGATGTAGTTTGGACTTCAACGCCTTTTTGGACCAACAGGGGCAGTCTATTGTGAGTGACAGCCAATCCAGCCAAGAACTGGGAGGAACTCAAAGGAAGTGCCCGGTTTTGTCTGCTGGAGTTTCAGTTGAGCTCTGGCAGTGAAGAGGGAAGGAGCCCTGTGTTTTTCCGGTGTGCAGTTTTAGTTGGGAAATGCGTGTAAGGCCCAGAGTTCCGGTCTGCAGCTTGTGTAACTGCTTGTTAGGACTGAATCTGTCCTGTGAAGAGAATCAAAGGATATCTGAAGAGTAGAAACTAGGCTCACCCTGTAGAAGACTGGAGAAATTGCTGAATTGCATTCGGTCTGTCAGGAACTGAATCTGCTGTGTGTTCTCCCGGGTATTGTGCAGTAATTGCGATCGGGATAGAGAAGCGCCTGCCTGGTATAGTACTTTTTTTTACCATATAAATGTGTGAGGAGGCTTGTGTAGCTCAAGTGAATCCTGCTGCCATTAAAGGACTTTGCCTGTTACTGTTTACCATATAAATGTGTGAGGAGGCTTGTGTAGCTCAAGTGAATCCTGCTGCCATTAAAGGACTTTGCCTGTTGCAGTTTTCCATATAAATGTGTGAGGTCTCGTGGAGCTCAAGAGTAGCCCTGCTGACATTGAAGGACCCTATCTTGTTTGGAGGTCGTGAGTACTAATTCAGGGTCGCTCCCTGTTGAATTGCCACATTGAATCCAAATGGAATTACTGTACTGCTACTGTTTAACTAATTTTCTTTTCTCTGTCAGAAAGGGCCCTACCAGCTGCACGGTTTGGACTAGCCACTAGGGCTTGGGTACCCAGGGACAGTAACTGGTAGGGATAAGCCTGCGCACAGAGCCATAGGTAGATGAGTAAAGTGATAAGCTAATTAACCTGATTATCCCCTGTCCTTGTTAAATCCCCCTAAATAAATCAGAGCTGCTTGTTTCAGCAAAGTTATACTGCCTGAGGTATTTGTCTATGTTAAAGTATTGTACTGTGATTGTTGCACTGTATCTTATTTTACAGGGGGTCCCAGTGCCTGAACCAGTCCTGGGGGTAAGTGTATACTGTGAAGGTAATTCTGATATATTGTTTGGGCCACTAGTGGGAAGAAAGGGGGGTTGCAGTGTCCCAGAGGGCTGTGACCAAGTTAGTTTAACTATTGCAAACCCTGACCTCTGGGTGGAGGCACCAGCCATTGGATCCAGGCCCCTCAACCTGTTAGTGGCAAATCAGGCATGGGTAGTAGCCCTGGGATAGCGCCATCTAGGGTTACATCTTGGAGGCACCGCTGGGATTGTGTGTCCTCTAGTGGCCATATTTACGAACCACTGTTAAGAAAAAATGGGTACCCGACAGAAGTGGCTGTGCACCAGCTGGTGGAGTGGTGTACTGGGAGAGATTGACCCCAAAATGCTATGCTTATCCTGGACATCCCCTGGTATCAATACGTACACTGTACAGGGAGTACTTTCCAAGGTGGAAGGTTTACAAAACTCTGTGATGGTGGGTCGGCATGCTAATCTGCTCACCCACACTTTCCTGCCCTAGTAGAGTTTAAGGATCCCATAGATAGCTCCAAAGTGCCACAGACCATTACCCCAGAGGGAGCCCTCACTGCTTGGAGAGTGATAACTAAGGACAGTAAAGACCGGGGGAATGAGCCCCCACCACTGTCTGAAACTTTTGAGGAGAAATTTGCTAAATGGTTGCTGGGGGAAGGGAAAACTGTGGAGGACTTGAAGAAACTATTCTTGCCACCTGGGGGTGTTCCTCCTCCAACACCCTCTCCCGCTCCAGTACCCATAATGGTGGCTGAACCAATGCAGACTCCTATTTCTGCACCTGCCATTAGTCACGACTCTTACCGAAGGTTGAGGATCTTCTCTGGCACCCTCCCCACCCCCCAAGGGGAGGATGACTGGGAGACCTGGATAGACTATGTTGCCCCCCAAGTGCTAGAATGGCAATGCTCGGAAACCGAAATAGAAGAGGGTTAGTGAGAGCCTCCGAGGTCCTGCCCTGACTACCATCCGTGCTAAATGGGCCAGTAACCCTGAAGTGACTACACAGGCCCATCTTGAGGCCTTGGAGAATGTATGGGAGCCCAGATTCTGATAAGGATCTATGGTGGAGAGTAAGAAATGCACAACAGTACCAAGGAGCTGTTGTCTGTGTATGTATCTCGCTGGAAAAATTGTTGCAAGAATGCCTCAGAAAGGGTAGTTTGCCAGAGATTGAACTGGACCAACCAGGCTGGACAGGATCCTTAAGTCTGCCCCTTCTCAGAACTGCTGTTGCTTCAGTTACACCTGGCAAATCGACTGGAATCCCTACCCTCCTATGATGAGTTAATGAGAGAAATTCGAGGAGTTGAGAAAAGCGACCTCGGGAGGGACCTGCACCAATAGCTGCGGCCTACGACCAGAGTGACTGAGGGTGGCCCATCAAGTGAAGTTCAGGGCAGAGGTTGGCAGTCAATGAGTGCTCTGACAGGAAAAGATATGCCACAATGGGGCGAACTGTTAAGAGATCGAGAATTCAAAACAGTCCCTTTATGAAGGCCACGCCTGCAAATACGGGCCCCGACCTATATCCGACTGCATCTGCTATGGGGTGGGGTACCCACCCATGTATCTCCTGCTGATAACAGCTCCAAACTCAATTCCTTGACCATGGAAGTGGAGAAACTGACGAGATGTCTCCAAATGCTTATCACGCCGCAGACAGAGATGGCACCAAGGTTTCCAGTTAGTAGTACCCCCGCCCTGGCTCCCGGTGTGGCGCCTCGACCAGCTCAAACTCCAGAAAGTATGTTTTGCTATAATTGTGGGAAGGATGGGCACATGAAGAGGGAATGCCGGTCCCCAAAAGACACTGACAAAGTTGCATATAAGGAGAGCTTCGGAGAACAAATCAGTGGTTAAGAGGTGCACAAAATGATCCCAGTGAGGGCACCAAAAATGCTAACTCACGTCTTTTTGTGGCAAGGTCAGTTGCCCAGGCCACCACTACCACCTCTCCAGACTGGTCCAGAATAGTGGGTCCCTCCATGGAGACCACTGTAAAGGTGAATGGAGTGTCTACAAGAGCTGTATTAGACAGTGGCTCCCAAGTGACAATTATGTTCCAGGATTGGTATCAGAAGTATTTGTCAGACTGACATCTACAACCATTAGAAGGACTGCATGTATGGGGTTAAGAGAAGGCCTACCCCTATTCTGGGTATATCCAATTGGCTGTCTTTCCCCACCTCCATGGCTGGAGTGGCCGAACAAGTAGAGACCCTAGCCTTAGTGTGTCCCCCACTGGACTGTATGATGGTGTCCATTTGTTGACTGGAACAAATGCTCATATGTTCGGAAGGCTGGCACAGTTGTGTTATGAAAAACAGGGGTCAAAGACTAGTAGAGTTTTAAGAGTTCCGGCTTTAATTAAGAAGGCCTATGAGGCACAGAGAGATGCTGAAAAAATAGAACCAGAGGAACCGGTTGGAATTGTATGGAAGAAGGATCCTGAGTCTCTGATCCTGGCGCAAATGCCCAGTGTACCTTACAGGGAGAGGTCCATATCAGAAAGGATGTTAAGAATAAAATATTAATGTTGGATGCACCAGGCGATGGAAAATTGCCAGAGGGACTGCTGGTCAAGCTAGTATTTTGCCCGCTAGAGCCCATGCTTATGCCAGAAGAGTAATGGTCCAAGTTCATAATGTGTCTGAAAGAGACATTCGAGTAAATAGAGGTTGCATCCTGGCTAATGTGCATTGTGCAGACACTGCAGTGCTACCCAGCAGCAAGAGTTTGAGGAAGAATGACAGAGTAACACCTGACTTGTTTGATTTCGGTGACTCCCCGTTGCCAGCTGAATGGAAAGTGAGGATCAGTGAGAAGCTTGCCCAGAGAGACCAGGTGTTTTCTTTAAAGGAATGGGACGTAGGATGCGTGCAAGGAGCTGAGCACAATATCCGGCTGCATGACGAAATACCATTTCGTGAGTGGTCTCGACGCCTGCCACCTGCTGATATAGATGATGTGAGACGGCATCTGCAAGAGATGTTAGCTGCTGGTGTAATACAAGAATTCAGAAGCCCTTATGCTTCCCCCATTGTGGTAGTGAGGAAAAAGAATGGGACAGTAAGGATGTGCGTGGATTATCGCACCTTAAACCGGCGGACTATCCCTGATCAGTACACAATGCCCCGCATTCAGGATGCTTTGGACTGCCTAAACAGGAGCAAGTGGTTCTCTGTGCTGGATCTCCACAGTGGGTACTACCAGATCCCGATGGCCCCAGAGGACCATGAGAAGACAGCCTTTATCTGTCCGCTTGGCTTCTATGAATTCATGAGGATGCCTCAAAGGATTTCAGGTGCCCCAGCCACTTTCAACGATTGATGGAGTGTGCAGTGGGGACATGAACTTACTAGAGTGCCTGGTATACCTAGATGATGTTATTGTGTTTGGCAGCTCACTGGAGGAACATGAGAGCAGATTATTTAAAGTATTGGACCGACTGGAGGACTTTGGCCTTAAACTGTCCATTGATAAGTGTCAATTCTTTCAAACATCAGTAAAGTATGTGGGACACATAGTATCCACCGAGGAATAGAGAACGACCCAAGTAAAGTTGAGGCCTTGACCACCTGGTCACAGCCCAAAATCTAAAAGAACTGCAAAGATTCCTGGGATTCTGTGGTTATTTCAGGCGTTTCATCAAGGACTATTCAAGAGTGATCCGCCCTTTACTTAACCTTACTCAAGGGTATCCCCAACCCACAAAAATACCAAAGTCAAGCGTCCCTCAAGACTGAAAAGAGTGTATTTTCGTCCAGTGAAGTATTTGGGGCCGCTGGACCCAGATTGTGAGACTGCTTTTCATGAGATCATATATCAACTTACCCATGCTCCAGTGCTGGCCTATGCCGATCCAAGAAAACCTTATGTCCTGCACACTGATGCTAGCTTGCAAGGGTTGGGGCTGTGTTGTACCAAGAGCACGAGAATGGCCTGAGACCAGTGGCCTTTGCCAGTAGAAGCCTGACCCCATCCAAAAAGAACTATCCTGTACATAAGTTAGAGTTCCTAGCTTTGAAGTGGCTATTGTTGACCAATTCCATGAGTACTTGTATGGGGCTAAATACTAGTAAAACTGACAATAATCCTTTGACCTGTGTGCAGACCTCAGCTAAGTTGGATGCCACCGGCCATAGGTGGCTTTCTGCATTATCTACATATGACTATGCTCTCAAATACCGAGCAGGTCTGAACCACATAGATGCTGATGCTCTCTCCTGGAGGCCTGTTCCCCAGAATGATTGGGTCAGATTGGCAGAACCTGACATTCGGGCACTCTGCCGGAAGTTTGACAGGAAGGAACAAATGTCCACGGATGCAGTGGACTGCATGATGGATTGCTTGGGACCCTCTGAGAATTGCATACCTGCTGCATATTGCCACTTTTCTGCAATAGACATTGGTGCACTGCCTCAGCTGGACAATGACAGTATTTGGCGGGCTCAATCCCGCGATCCCATGATCAAAGCAGCTTTAGAAGCCCTCTATGCAGGAAAAGATGTGTCCAAATTACGCTCCACTGATCTGAGAACTGCACTGTTATACTAAGAAGGTCCTAAGTTGAAACTGATCAATAAACTGTTATACAGAGAAACAGTAGACAGAGGGGGACAAGTAGACAAACAACAACTAGTGCTGCCCACTGCCTTTCGAGACTCAGTACTGATGTTCTTGCACAACCACATGGGGCACCTTGGTATAAACAGAACATTTGACTTGGTGAGATCCAGATTCTATTGGCCTAAGGTGGGGGCTGATGTGGAGCAACACATTCGAACTTGTAGTCGCTGCTTACAGAGGAAAGCTTTGCCCCAGAGGGCTGCCCCCCTTGTTAACATCACCACCAGTGCACCCATGGAGCTGGTCTGTATTGATTTTCTGAGTTTGGAGTCAGATCAAAGAAATATCAGTAATGTGCTGGTGGTCACTGACCATTTCACGAGATATGCCCAAGCTTTCCCACCAAAGACCAGAAAGCATCCACTGTGGCCAAAGTACTTGTAGAAAACTTTTCTGTTCACTATGGGCTCCACAAAGAATCCATTCTGATCAAGGAGAGACTTTGAAAGTCGCCTGATCAAAGAGATGCTTTCTCTGTGGGGAGTGCGAAAGTCCAGAACCACTCCTTACCACCCCCAGGGGGACCCACAGCCTGAACGTTTCAACCACACTTTGCTAGATATGCTAGGCACCCTGCACCCAAAGGACAAGCCTAGATGGAGCCAACAAATTAGCACCCTGGTACATGCTTATAACTGCACCAAACGTGATGCCACTGGGTTCTCCCCCTACCGCCTGATGTTTGGAAGAGAAGCTCGACTACCGGTAGATGTGTGTTTTGGGGTCTCTCCTGATGGGGTTCAAGCTGACAACTATTTACAGTATGTGCAAAAGTTAAAGGCCCAGCTAACTCATGCGTACCAACTGGCTCAAACCATGGCTGCCAAAAGAAATCTGGCCAACAAAGAAAGGTATGATAAAAAGGTGAAAGCGCAGGAACTCCAGGAGGGAGATCGGGTATTGCTAAGAAATCTGGGACTGCATGGCAAACACAAGATTGTTGACAGATGGCACCATCTCCCTCACATTGTAGTGGGCAAACTAGATGATCTGCCAGTGTACAAAGTAAGGCCTGAGAATAATTCAAAAGATGTAAAAACAATGCATAGAAATCATTTACTGCCCATTGAACAAATCTTGATTGAGTCTGAGCCCCAGAAGATGCCCCCTCTGGACCAGTGACTAGAGGTGCTGCTAAGAAAAGATCAAGAAAGTCTGCACCTACAGAAGCAGAGTTAAAGTGTTCCCCTCCACAAGTCCCAGTTGAGCATGACTGTCAGTCCATATCAGAAGATTGTGAGAGTGACTTTGAATACTATCCTTCTTACTAACTGAGTCAATTGTTTCGGGGCAATCCCCTAGTCAATACTGGAGGTGAAGCTGGGCCTTCTGGACTGTCTAAGCCCCCAGCTTCGTCCCTGGAGCCAATGCTCCCAGAAAGTGAAGTGCAAAGCATCAGATCAGATGAAATGGAATCATGCATGGTTGAACTGTTTGAGCTTTCAGGGGAGGAAAATGATGGATTGGGGCAGACTGGTGATACACCAGAACAAGAAGAGTATTTTGAGTGCCCTGACAGTCCACTGCCAGTGTCCAAAAGCTCTCCATGTGAGCCAAATGTTGTGGACTCATAAACTGTAACTCCTGGAGCTGAAAGTGCCCCAAGTTCTAGCCTCTCTACCCCCATGGAGACTCCCCTGACAAGTGAGGACAATGCTGAAAATGAGGCTCAGAGTGCAGAGACTGTAACAGTTCCCCTAGAAAGACTGGTCGAACTGTAAAGCCTGTGGTGCACCTCAGTTATGATTCCCTTAGGAGGCCTGTGGACTTGCCTCTCAATGTTGTCCATAAAGGAGTAGTATGTGTCCCGAGCTCATTGCCTCAACTGAGCGTCAGGGCTAACTCAAGTTACTTGTGTTGCCCTCTAAGTATGGTGCCCTTGCCTCATCCAGCCCCAAGGTAACTGATAGGGAAGGCCCCTCCTCTCCAGGTTTCATGTACAAGAGAGTAATAACTTGAGTTATGGTACAATGTGTGTGTAATACTGTGTAAAAGTGACGTACTGCAATGTTTCAGAAATGTGTTCTTGGTAAATGATATATTGACTGATGATTACATGTGAGCCTAATGCAAATGTATATGGTTGCAGTTGAAACTTATGGGTACTTTGCTTGAGCTGACGCCAAGCTTTCCCAGGCCAGGAAGGTGTAACCCCTGCAAATGGGGGTTCCCAAAGACTTCCAGGAGCTTGCTTGAATGCTCCAAGCCTGAATGGTGTTTGGCATTTAAGCCATTTATCAGTGAGTGTTTTTAGAGCCTCTGGTACTGTCTCTTTAAGAGCTGTCTGCTTGCAGACATAATTACTTGTATGGGGGGACTGTGTTCTCTGCTTGAGTACCACTCGAGCTGCTGCCAATTCACTCCATTTTGCAGTCACTAGAGTGCAAAGGAACCTCTCTGAAAGATGTAACTGTTTGCCAGAAATCATTTAGAGTAATAATGAAAATACAGTTTGTCTAACCTGCTTTCTTTGCAGTCAGAACTGTGTTTGCCTAAGTTCCTATTCTAGTTTGAACTGCTGAACTGGACCAATCAGTGTGGGTTAAGGTAGCTCTAAAATGGTGCCTTGGATGAATCAGAACTTGGACTCGTAATCTGAGCCAGCCACAAGACGATTGTATGGGCAGTGACTCTGCGAGATGTAGTTTGGACTTCAGCGCCTTTTTGAACCAACAGGGGCAGTCTATTGTGAGTGACAGCCAATCCAGCCAAGAACTGGGAGGAACTCAAAGGAAGTGCCCGGTTTTGTCTGCTGGAGTTTCAGTTGAGCTCTGGCAGTGAAGAGGGAAGAAGCCCTGTGTTTTTTCGGTGTGCAGTTTTAGTTGGGAAACGCGTGTAAGACCCAGAGTTCCGGTCTGCAGCTTGTGTAACTGCTTGTTAGGACTGAATCCGTCCTGTGAAGAGAATCAAAGGATATCTGAAGAGTAGAAACCAGGCTCACCCTGTAGAAGACTGGAGAAATTGCTGAATTGCACTCGGTCTGTCAGGAACTGAATCTGCTGTGTGTTCTCGGGTATTGTGCAGTAATGCGATCGGGATAGAGAAAGCAGCCTGCCTGGTATAGTACTTTCTTTTACCATATAAATGTATGAGGAGGCTTGTGTAGCTCAAGTGAATCCTGCTGCCATTAAAGGACTTTTGCCTGTTATTGTTTACCATATAAATGTGTGAGAGGCTTGTGTAGCTCAAGTGAATCCTGCTGCCATTAAAGGACTTTTGCCTGTTCCAGTTTGCCATATAATATGTGAGGAGTCTCGTGGAGCTCAAGAGTAGCCCTGCTGACATTGAAGGACCCTATCTTGTTTGGAGGTCATGAGTACTAATTCAGGTCGCTCCCTGTTGAATTGCCACATTGAATCCAAATGGAATTACTGTACTGCTGACTGTTTAACTAATTTTCTTTTCTCTGTGTGAAAGGGCCCCTACCAGCTGCCAGTTTGGACTAGCCACTAGGGCTTGGGTACCCAGGGACAGTAACTGGTAGGGATAAGCCTGCACAGAGCCATAGGTAGATGAGTAAAGTGATAAGCTAATTAACCTGATTCCCCCTGTCCTTGTTATACCCCCTAAATAAATCAGAGCTGCTTGTTTCAGCAAAGTTATACTGCCTGAGGTATTTGTCTATGTTAAAGTATTGTACTGTGATTGTTGCACTGTATCTTATTTTACAGGGGGTCCCAGTGCCTGAACCAGTCCTGGGGGTAAGTGTATACTGTGAAGGTAATTCTGATATATTGTGTGGGCCACTAGTGGGAAGAAAGGGAGGTTGCAGTGTCCCAGAGGGCTGTGACCAAGTTAGTTTAACTATTGCAAACCCTGACCTCTGGGTGAAGGCACCTGCCATTGGATCCAGGCCCCTCAACCTGTTAGTGGCAAATCAGGCAGGGGTAGTAGCCCCTGGGATAGCGCCATCTAGGGGTTACACTATTAACTTCGCTTCGCCATTCTGGGACCAGCAGCTGGCAGGGAACAAGTGCTGTAAGTCAATGAATTATAAACTAAATCTGCAGTTAATAAAAAATATTTTTCCAGGTTTACCTACTGTTACACATATTTAGGGCTGCAGCTGCCATGGAGGAGTAGTAACATGCCACCCCTTCCCGTAGCACCGCGGTTCCTTCCAGTCAGATCTTTCCAGATCCCAAGTCCCGACACTGTCTTCCTCCTGTGGCTGCTCCTGCTCCACCAGCTCTCAGGCTCGCTGCTTATTGTGAGTGCCATGCCACCATGCAAGTTCCAGTGCCTGCTGCTCCAGAGTCCTTCCAGTTTGCCTCTGTCCTTCCAGAGCCCCGGACCGGTTCTCTGCTGCAGTTTTTCTGACTGCACCTCAGGCTAGGCTCTGAATGGCTTCGGCTCTGGGCTCCTTGGCTGCTGCTACCTGCAAAAGACTACTGTGATGATGTCACAGACTGTTTGGAAACTGAACAGACAGGGAACAGCAGCAGAGAGCTTTGAGGCAGAGAGCAAGATTCAAAAGAGAGCCAGTTGTTATACAGAAAAATTAAGGAGCCCAATCAGAACAGGAGACTTATTGCAGGCCTTGTGATTGGTTCGTCTGACTGAACCAATCACAAACCTGTAGTAAGCTACTACTAGGGCAGGGAAAAATAAAATAGGTACTCCCTGACAAATTTGCCCTATAAAAGAGGGCCCTTTTACAGCATCTGGCATCCATCTAACTTTTGTTTGGATGGATATAATCACACTGTGAGTGTGAAAAAGCAAGACAGCAGCAGCTGATCTCTTATCGTGACGTCATCCATTTTTGTGAGGTAGGTACAGTAGGCTAGGCTGGCAGGCTGTGGAGGTGAATATGATATGTGTGTGTGTGAGTGTAATATTATAGTGGCATGGTAGTGTCACTATAGTTAGGGTTGAGTAGCCATTTCTACGTTAAACTTCAAATGTTGCACTTTAATAACTTTGGAACCATTTGTCCTATTTGCCTGAGATTTGGAATAATGAAAGATGTACCATAGATCTTTGGATCATGCCATTTTTGTTTCAGTCAGATGTACAGTTCCGGAACCGTAGTGCACTGAAAAAGTGAATTTTCCCCAGTGTTGTGAATTCTTTGTCCAGGCATAATAGACTGAAGAATACATTTGAGTGGGCTCAAATTGTGTTGACTACATGTGTCCTGCGTTGCACTGGAGCCTTTTGAAGATTTGATGAAAAAGTTTTGCTCCATTCAAAAGTTATTCAATTTTTTCATGTCCCATTATAGCCTATGGAAAAATGTATATGTGCACTGCGAAAACATTCACGATCACATTTTGTTGTCGAGCTTGCCCAAAAATGTTGTCATGCTGACACTGTCTTGTTTTCAGTTAGCGAGAGAGAAAAAACACTGTAATTCAAAAAATACTGCACTTTACAAAACACCAACCATTGTGTTTACCTAATCGGGCCCCAAGGAACATGCCCCTGGCATTAGTTTTTCACTAGTTAGTATGGAAATATGTTTTTTAAATACTTGCCATTTTTTGATTGCACTAACATTTATGTTGCCATGCAAACAATGGGCTCACTTGAAAAAGTAACTGCGGTAACATTGTTTTTGTGCTCGCTAACATTCCCATTATAGAGATAGGAGAATCACAAAAATGTTTAAAGAAATCGCACCAACACTGCACAGACACATTTTGTTATGTGTTGTTTTTTTGTCACTGGATTGTGGCAAGCTGGATTGTGCTATTGGCTTGACATTTTCAGTCTGGTAAACCCTAGTGCCACAGATGTGCCTTTCAGTGGTTTTGTACGAAAACATTCAACAGGTCCATAGTTACAGCATTCAGAAGTTCAGAAATTTTCCCATAGGACAACATTGCAGCGGTTGTTTTCTTTGACACTTCATTGTGGCAATGTAGATTGCGCTATTGGCCTGACATTTTCAGGGTGGCAAGCCCTAGTCCCACAGATGTGCCTTTGTGTGGTTTGGGACAGAAACACTGAACAGAACCATAGTTATAGCAATCCAAAGTTCAGAAATCTTCCCATAGGATAACATTGCAGTGCCCGTGACACCTTTCGGGACCCTTATCTCGAAAATGGTTCGAGATATGGACTTTTTGTCCCAAAAATTCTTGGTTCTCCTACAGGGGAATTAAGTACTGAAGTAGGCTGGAAAGCCATGAAAAACCATGAAACTAGAATTTTTTTCCTACCTTGTACGGTATCTGAGATATTTGGGAATTACAGTTCCAGTTGCTCATTTTCATGTCCATGGGTCAGTATTATGCCATCAGAGTTTGCAGTCACAGGGCTTTTCGGTGCCCGTATCTTGGAAATGATGTGAGATATGGAACTGATTGACTTACATTGTGAAAAATACTCACTCTCATTATTACAACCACACTTGAATTTTTTTTCTAGCTGCTACGGTTCCCAAGATGTGGGCAAATTAGTGTTACAAGGGTTCCTTGCCTTATAGGGCTGCTGTATGGCTCCATACTTATGTCTAAGTAGTAGTGCAGGGCCCAGAGGAGACATGCTAACACAGACATATATCATTATGCAGAAATGGGCAGCTTGGTGGGAGTGTGGGCTTTGGGCCCTACGCTCCCACCAACACATTTCATTTACTATTTATATTACACTTTTTAAAAAAGAAAGGAAATTCTTTCCAAAAACTCCGTTAATGCATCAGTTAGGGTTGTTTCCACACTGACAAAAGTGTGGAAACGTTAGGGTTACCAGCCCACCACCCCACCCCCACACCCCTCTTCAAAACCCTAACTCAGCATCCCCCCCCACACACACACACATGCAAGCCACATGCAAAATTGTAAGATACTATACCACTCCGGCACATCTGTAAGCACAATAATCACAACACTGTACTGATTTCACATAACACTATGTAATGAAAAAAACAATACAGTATAAGCGACTCTATACTGCCAGCACAGTATGATGACACTTTACTGCTGGCATATGTTCCTAATACAATGACTTAGTCTGTACACATATTCAATATACTGATTTATATATGTCATAATTCAATAATTGGGTCACTGCAAGTATCGTTGCTACCACATAGGCATGTGGTAGCAGGACAGACACACCTGACACATACTCACTAGTTTGGAGATGCTGCTCAGGTGGGAAACTGCCACCATCTCATGTTGTTATGCTGCTGTGTTACGTGGAAATACGAATTAACAGTACGTTATGGTTACCTTTCCACGTTACAACTGTTGCTGTCACATGTTGCTTGTAAACTATGCTACAAAACAGTTACTTTTATTATTACCACTATTTGTTATTAGGACTGACTCACTGCATCAGAAAACAAAATGCAAACATCCAGTGACTGTTGCTAGGCTCACAGAAACTGTCATTTCTAATACACTATGTGAGAATAACATACTGTGTGTTTCATCAGTTGTTAACTATTGAAATATGGGCATCTGCTTAAATCTTGTTATTGATGTTTGTAACGCAAAAATGCTTACTGTGACCCATCACCCATGATTGCCCAGCATGCATGTGCACCCCCAAGCCACTATGATGGCTGCAGAACTCATCCATTCGGTGGACTGTGATGATCTCTGTGTCATCTGGAATGTTTAGAGAGTTGTATGCCACTTCTGTTACCTGATCCTGCTTGTCTCTGGTTGCTTGTCTTGCCTTGGCCCTTCCCTTGCTTGCATGTGTGTGTGTCTGTGTGTGTGTGGGGGGATGTGGAGCTAGGGTTTTGAGGTGGGTGTGGGTTGGTGGGGTGGTAACCCTAACGTGGAATTTCCACACTTTTGTTGGTGTGGAAACAACCCTAACAGATGCGTTAATGAAGTTTTTGCAAAGAATACATATAAATAAAATAACATTTTCTTCATTCTTCGACCTCAGAAAAAATAATCTTTCAGCTGAAAATACTGTAGACAGTGGTGGAGCTGGGGGGTGTCAGGGGGGCCAGCACCCCCCAAACTCATTTGCCTTTGAGTTGCGCCCTCTCCTGTAGCAGTAAGCAGTAAATTAGCATAGGCTATTACCATGTTGTTGCAGTAATCAGTTCAGGTAGAAAGCAAGTGAACGTTTGGCATTGACAAATGCTTGTTTAAGTATGTTGCTCTGTTTGGCTCCTTAATTCTGTCTTCAACAGGAAGGTTTTTATCTATTTTCTTCTTTTTAATATTTAACTCTGTGGCTGGCTCTGACTCTACCCAGGGCCAGCAGCGCGATAATACATTGTGTGGGTCAGAAATATTTTATGCATATAGATGCAGACAGCTCAATTATTATAGTTCTGTGTCCATTTTTGCCCCTGAGTTGGTGCTTTAAAGTTAATTAATATGCTGTGCTGTTTCAGGTTATGCTTTATATGAGACTGCCTGCTTTAAATTTACCCCTCAGCCCCTATAATGTATGCAGATGCGTAGCTGGAGTGCTGGTGCATGAGTGTGACCCCTCATGTAGCAATCACACACCATGCTGCAGTAAACTTGGCTGAGAGTGGAGATTACCCTCAGTAGTGGGGTCTCACAGCATTCAGGAAGTGTTATAGCTTCCTGAAATCCATGCTAGTGTTCCAGGTTAGCTGCATGCCACACAGTGACCCACAGAGTGTGTGATTTTAGAGCATGGACTTTGGTGGGGACCAGGGTTGAACGAGAGCACTCTGGATTTTCAAGTTTCAGAGTGATTTGAAAATGGAGCCTGCGCAATGTTTCACGGCTGATGTTGAGCTCCACTCCTGCATCTGACCAGGTTACAAAACAGTTTTACAGCTCCTGTCATTTGCATTTAAGAATATATTCAGCTGCAACCTTAAGGTAATATTTGCTACTCTGGCTTGTGTACTCTTGACAACTAATCCTAAGGACAGGCTAATTCCCACTAATTCTGTCTAAATAACACCACCTTCTAAGTACACATACTACTCTGTGTACCACTGGCCACTGCTCTTCTAATGGGAACGAGCTACATATTGGCATGCAGCTTGGTTATCATCAGATTAAAGTCAGGCATATCACTTTAAGGATACAGCATACAAGTTTCACTTTTAAACAGGCGCCTTCAGATAACCTGAGTCATGTTTGCTCTGACCACCCACCTCTTCTACTAGCGGAAATGGGCACAAGCCTAATCCTTCATGTGACCCAGGGGTGCCAACAGCACGGGTGCTTGAGCACCCACAAAGTTTATATGAGCACCCCCAAATTCTTTGTCCTCCACCTTGTGTCCTTGCCTTTTCATTTCCCCACTTACTCTGCCTGCTTGCCTGAAGGATACTCCGTGAGCCGCGTGAGGACCGGCGACCGCCTTCAAAGTTTTCACAACAACAACTGCAACCGGACCCCGTAGCAGCAACCTGGCACTGGCACAAACAACTCACTTTGACAGGCAGCTGAGTCGAGTCGAGTCGCTGAGTCATACAGATACAAAACAGTATAATGCTGAGTTGCTGCACACGATGAGTGTAGAGCCACTGTCACAAACAAAAGCACAATTGGTATTCGCGGGACGTGCTGCTGGAGAGTCACCCAAAGCAAGCAGATCGCTAGCAGTGCCTGGTCCACCCTGGATCTGACAACACACTGCCGCCCAGCAGAACTCGGGATCCGTCTCGGAGCCGTCCTGGAGAAGAGCAGCAGCCCGACTCTGACCTTCAGGCTATATGGCAGACATCTGTACCCCACCGAATTGGGGGCAAGTGTTGGTCCGGGGAGGCATGGGGTGGGGGTGGCGTTAAAATATTGTTGACTGGTGGTCACTGGATTATCCTATCCTGGAACAGTACCACCACCCTTTTTAGCAGCATAGCCTTGCTCTTTAGATCCAAGCCCTAGGGTAGCAAGTGCCCACTCCCCAACTAAGTAGCAATCAGCGGCACCTTACCACTCCTGCAAGGCTACTGCATCGGCTCAATCCAGAACATGTTCTGCCGACCTCATCACCTGCAAATCGTAGTGCTGCTGCCTTTTCCCCATTCTGACCTTTGTCCTCTTCCTCTCCTTGCTAGACCTCACACATGCTTCCAGGCGGCCCCTCGGACATCAGACCCCTCTTCCTTGGGCGGATAGCTCGACTGGGTGTGACGACATACACTGGACACCCGGGATGATCATGATGTGATCACTCCTGAGTCATGACTGCAACAGTGCATCTCTCACACACACACACACACACACACACACACACACACACACACACTTTCTCTCTCTATCTCTGAACTGGATTTGCAGGTTACCGGGTCCAGAAAATTAAGAAGCAAATTGTATGCGTTAAAGTACAGTTGCACATTCTCAAGCTGCCTGCCAGTGCCACGGGACAGCAGTGTGTGAACTTGTTCGCTGTGTCGACTCGCTGATGTTGAACAACTTGTCTCTACTAGTACTCACTTTGACAGCTGAGTCGCTGAGAGGTGGGTCCCGCCCGGGCTGATTTGGGAGCTCTGCGGATGCAGCGGTTGCTGTGTGTCAGTGTCACAGACTAGCGAAGCGAGAGAGAGTTAGGACGGAGCAGCATGTGAGAGTGAGAGGTCTCAGGTATGGGTCCCGCCCGGGCCGATTTGGGAGCTCTGCAGACGCGTTGGTTGCTGTGTGTCACAGAGAATAGCAAAGCGAGAGAGAGAGAGTTGGGATGGAGCAGCATCCAGCATGTGAGAGGTATGGGTCCCGTCCCGCCCTGGCCGATTTGGGAGCTCTGCGGACTGCGATAGTTGCTTGCTGTGTGTCACAATCAGAGAGTGAGAGAACAAGAGAGAGAGAGAGTTAGAAGCAGCATGTTGTTCCAATTTCATTTTATAACAGTTCTGTCTTCTCTTATCTCCTCTCCTGATTCCTGAATGTTTTGTTCCTTTAATTTAGGGGTTATTTTTATATTTAATGGGGAGCCTGGGCTGGGAGTCCTAAAGAAACTTTGCGAGGTAGGTAGGAGTCTGGAGATAAATCACCACCTAGCACCTGCTGCTACTAGCCTGCTAGTGCTACACTACAGTCTACAGACTTGCTTGAGTTGCTTCACTTGACACCCGAACCTGCGTGCTGTGCGCTGCCACCTTGTACTCGCTCGTTGCAACTAGCTGGCTCCCCGCGCTCCTCCAATCGCCTGGATAGAAGACGATCATAGACACATGACTTGTCAAGGAGACAGTCATGTGATGCAGGTAGAGAGCAGCTTCAACTGAGAGCTGCCAGCCTGCATATCACATGTGAGGAGTGAGGGAGAGTCAGCAGAGTGAGTCAACCACGCGCAGTGAGGAGGATCCATTGCTGTGTGTGAGCTGAGTGAGGATCGTTTTTTTCGTGAAATCATTACTGGTCATCGTCGGTCAAGAACTGAGCTAGCTAAAGGACCAAGGGTGTGCTGTACTGTACCCCAACTACCTGCCCTGGCTGTTGCAGACAGGCAGAACCGCCTTATAACTTAAAAAAAAATTAAAACTAGTCTGCAGGTTAACTATATAGACACAGACAGTGTTCAGTAATTGTTCACAACCACAGACTGTGACACTGAGTTTCTGGCTGGGTGGGAAGGGGATAGCAAAGCAACTAAGCAAGATTAAGGACAGAAATAGAACAAAAACAAATTTTCTGGCAACACTAGTCTGCAGTGCAGTCACCAGCAGTCAGTCAGAGAGAGAGAGGAATCAGGACAGACTAGTAAAACCAAACAGCATGTTTTTACAAAAACATTTTGCAGTGGGTTCAGGCTAGGAGGCCAGGCTCAGGCAGGCTGTGTGTGGGTTGTCTTTATTTGCAGCAAGTTAGCTGACTGTGAGACTGACAGGATGCAGCCTAGTACTTCAGTCTAGTCATGCCCGCCGGCCGTATAAGTAAAATATTAAAGTCAGAGGTGCTGATTGCACAGAGGTGTTCCTCAGCCCTATAGTGCAAGGCTCCAACAAGTGAATAGGCAGTGCTCTGTCTGTGGGTGCTTGCAAAGTCTGTGTGAGAGGGTGAGCAGCTGAGTCTTATCCTGAGACGGTCACAGTCCTCCTGTCCAGTCCGTACCAGTGTCTGACAGTCCGAAAGAAAAAATACAAGTAAAACATTAAAGTCAGAGTGCTGATTGCACAGAGGTGTCTTCTGTGCCCCATAGTGCAAGGCTCCAACAAGTGAATAGGCAGTGCTCTGTCTGGGTGCTTGTGAAGTCTGTGTGAGAGGGTGAGCAGCTGAGACTAACCTAGCTTGTCAGTACTGTTATAGTCCTCCTACAATCCTGTCTGGACAGTCCTTCAGTGTCTGACCATCCAAAAACCAATAAAAAAAAAACAAAATAAATCAGACTATTAGGATTTAAGAGGGGTCCTTGTGTCAAAAACAAAGTGCTGTGAACTGATTGTCTAGTGCTATTCTGACCTCCACTGACTTTAATGTTTTAATCATATTCTGTCCAGACCAGCAACTAACAGTGTAACCTATTCTGAATCAACACAAGACAAACACACACTGTAAGTTAAAATGGACAAGTTTATTAAAAAATGGGCTAAACAGAGTGAGACAAGCAGTAAAACAGCAGCACCATCAACAAGTGACGTAGCAAGTTGTGAGACTGAAGCTGAGGAAACAGCAGCTGCTCAAGTTCACATTGCTAGGGATGTGGACGTGGTTGATGTTGAGGAGCCATGCAGCAGCAGCAGCACTCTGTCTGTAAAAGGAAAAACAAGACAGGAATCATTAGTAGTCGCCAAGAAAAAAGGCAGAACCTTTCAAGAAAGATGGCTTCACCGGTTCAAATGGTTACTTTATGATTCCAATGAAAAAAAGGCTTTCTGTTCAGTGTGTAAAGAGGCAAGAGAGAAAAAACTGCTCACATTTTCCACAAAAGCTGATGAAGCATTCACAGTTACTGGTTATAGTGCATGGCATAAGGCAATAGAAAGATTTGAATCCTATGAAAAAGTGGCTGCCACAGTGAGGCTGTAATGAAAACACATGTCAAGCAAAATGTGTACAGCATTATGTCTGATGCCAGTAGGCAGCGAGCAGTAGATGCAAGGATTGCACTTTTAAAAATGATGACAACTTTAAGATTACTGGCCCGACAGGGCTTGCTATCAGGGGCCATACAGATGAGAGTTCAAATTACATGCAAGTGCTAAAAGTGCGAGCCACTGATTGTCCACAGTTGCAGCAGTGGTTGTTAAGGGATAGCTACAGGTGGTTGTCTCATGACATAATGAATGAAATGCTGGACATTATGGGACAAGATGTGCAAAACACAATTGTTTCCAAAATCAAAGCAGCTCAGTATTTTGCTGTAATGATGGATAAGACAACAGACATTACTGTTCATGAGCAAGTCTCAATTTGTTTTCGATTTGTCAGTGAGGATTTCGGAATTGAAGAAGCATTTTTAGGATTTCATGAAACACCAGCTGTAGATGCTGCTACACTATTCAGTATTCTTAAAGATGTTTTGTTACATTTTGACTTGGATATAAATAAATGCCGGGTCAGTGTTATGACGGGCTGCTACTATGGCTGGTATTCACTCTGGAGTGCAGGCTAGGCTAAATGCTGTTGAGCCCAGGGCCCTTTTCAGTACATTGTTTGGCACATTCCTTGAACCTTGTAGTACAAGACTGCATCAACAAAATACAAGAATGTCAGACGCATAAATCAGTTACGGAACTCATAACATTCATTAGAGACTCTCAAAACGCTAACTTTTTTGAAAACATACAAAGCGGTATGGAAGACACTAGGCCTGGCTCTTTACAACCATTTGCTCCAACAAGGTGGACAGTCAGGGCAAATAGTTTAAATTCGATTCTAGAAAACTATTTAGCATTATTGGAATTTCTGGACAGTGTGTCCTCAGAGAATACTCGGGAGTGTGGGGAAAAAGCAGGAGGGTTCTTGGCACAGCTACGATCATTTAAAGGATTTTTTCTTCTTGAGTCTTCTCTTAAACATTTTCTTTCACTGTGGCAGCAAAAACACAGCCCTTCAAGCAACCTCTCTTCAATTTCTAAAAGCTAATTGTATGATTCAAACTCTTCTCGACACTATGCAACAATATAGAGGGCAGTTTGACAACTTCTGGAGTACAGTGGATGGAAGAGCTGAGGAACTGCAATTAGATGAACCAGTTCTTCTACGTCAACGCAAAGTTCCTCGTCGTATAGATGATGGCTCTCAATCAGTTACTGATGCATCCCCAAAAGACCACTTCAGGAGAATATTTTTCCAAGTGATTGATCAGGTTATTCTTTCAGTCAAAGATAGATTTCAGACTCCAGCTCAGAAGCTTATGTTAGATGCAGAACGATTTGCGATAGGACAAGGGCCATTAGATTCCATATCTAATTTTTATGGCAATGACTTAGATGCAGGCGTCTGCAACTACCGTGACATGTTCATTGACATTGCAAAATCTAGTGGGAAAACTGTTGATTCATTGCAAGATGTGTACTGTGTCATCACAGAAAACAAGCCATTCGTGATTTACTGCCAGAGTTTGTAAAATTTATTCAGATCTTACTGACAGTACCAGTATCAACTTGTACGGCTGAGCGCTCTTTCTCAGGACTCAGGAGACTGAAAACATATCTTAGATCAACAATGTCACAGACGCTTAAATAGTGTTGCTCTGCTTCACATTCATCAGGAACACACTGATGCATTAGACATGGACAAAATAGCTGATGAGTTTATTGGGAGAGCAACAGTTCAGAAGAACGCCTTCTATATGGTTAAATAATGTGTAATCATTCATGGCATTTGCAGTTATGTTTACTATTGAAAATCATCAGCAACTGTCTCTAGCAACTTACAATTACTCCTGCTTCTGACCTGGCTAGTCCTAAAAATTGTAATACCATTACACTGACACATGCTTCCCCTTCCCTGGTCATTTCTGAAATGAGCTCTGATCATGGTACCTTTCCGGTTATCAACTTTAAAATAAATAACGTGCTAAGTGATCCTTTGAGCACCTGGTGGCATCAAAGAGCCATTCAGGGCACTCTTCCATGTCTTCTTGCACCACCTGGAGGTATCAGAGACCTCCAATGGAAGAGTGCCATGGAGGGCTCTTTGATACCCCCAGGTGCTCTAAGGTTGCCCTTTGTGATTTAAGATACAGCATCAGCATCACCACTCCACAGAGTGCAGGAGTGCCCTCTTTGTTGCTTCCATGTGCTGCAAGAACACATGGAAGTTCCTTGTCTTTCTGCAGCACCTGGTGGAGGTAAACTAAAATCTTAAAGAGCATCCTTTTACAACACCTGGATCATGCATCAAAGAGCCCTCCAGTGCACTCTTAGTCTTGCACACTGTGGAGTGGTGACACTGTCTGAAACCTAAAATCACAAAAGACATGCTTAGAGCACCTGGGGGCATGAAATGGCCCTCCAGGGCACTCTTCTATGTCTACTTGCAGCACCTGGATGCATCTAAGATCCTCCAGGTCATTCTTATACCCTGTGGAGTGGTGGCGGCACTGTACCCTAAAGTCACAAAACGCATTCTTAGAGCACTCTGGGAGCATCAAAGAGCCCTCCATGGCACTCTTCCTTGGATGGCTCTTTGATGCCTCCAGGTTCTGCAAGAAGACATTTAATAGTGCCCAGAATAGCTCTTTGATGCCTCCAGATGCTGCAAGTAGACATGGAAGGAAGAGTTTCCTGAGGGCTGTTTGATGCCTCCAGGCTCCAGCTGCTGCAAGAAGACATGAAGTTCCTTGTCTTTTTCAGCACAGAATGGAGGCAAACTAAAAACTCAAAGAACAGTCCTTAGCACCTGGAGACATCAACGAGCCCTCAGGGCACTCTTGCACCCCTGTGAGTGGTGGCACTGTCTGCAACCTGCAATCATAAAGGACATCCTTAGAACACCAGGAGGCATGAAAGGCCCTCCAGGGCACTCTTCTGTGTCTTCTTGCAGCACATAGAGTTATCAAACAGCCCTCCACCCAGGAAGAGTGCCGTAAAGGGCTCTGCAATGCCCCCAGGTGCTCTAAGGATGTTCTTTGTGATTTTAGGGCACAGCACCACCACTCCACAGGGTGCAAGAGTGCCCTAGAGGGCTTTTTGTTGCCTCCAGGTGCTGAAAGAAGACATAGGAGAATGTCTGACTGGGGCTCTTTTGTGCCTCCAAGTGCTGCAAGAAGACATAGAAGAGTGCCCTGTAGGGTCCTTTTATGCCCCCAGTTGCTCTAAGGGTGTTTATTGTGATTTTAGGTTGCAGACAGTGCCACCACTCCACAGGGTGCAAGAGTGCACTGGAGGGCTCTTTGATGTCTCCAGGTGCTCATAGGATGCCCTTTGAGATTTTAGTTTGCCTCCATTCGATGCTGAAAAAAGACAAGACTCTTCCATGTCTTCTTGCAGCACCTGGAGGTGTCAATGAGCCCTCCAGTCCAGGGAACCCTTGCACCCTGTGGAGTGGTGGCACTGTCTGCAACCTAAAATCACAAAGAACCTCCTTAGAGCACCTGGGAGCATGAAAGGGGCCTCCAGGGCACTTTCCTATGTCTTCTTGCAGCACATGAAGGCATCAAAGAGCCCTCCAAGCCAGGGAACAGTGCCATAAAGGGCTCTGTGATGCCCTGGTGCTCTAAGGATGTCCTTTGCGATTATAGGGTACAGCACCACCACCACTGAACATGGTGCAAGAGTGCCTTAGATAGAGGGCTTTTTGTTGCCTCCAGGTGCTGCTTGAAGACATAGAAAAGTGCCATGGAAGGCTCATTCATGCCCTCAGGTGCTCTAAGGATGTCCTTTGAGATTTTAGGTTGCAGACATTGCCACCACCCCACAGGGTGCAAGAGTGCCCGGCTGGAGGGCTGTATGATGCCTCCAGCTGCTAAAAGGATGCCCTTTGAGATTTTAGTTTGCATCTACCAGGTGCTGAAAAAAGACAAGAAAATTTCATGTCTTCTTGCAGCACCATCCTGGAGGCATCAAAGAGTCCTCCAGGGTACTCTTCCATGTCTTCTTGCAGTTGCAGCACATGGCTGAGCCTGAGGCATCAAACAGCCCACGTAAGTGCACTTTTCCATGTCTTCTTGGAGCACATGGAGGCATCAAAGAGCCCTCCAAGGCACTGTTGCACCCTGTGGAGTGGTGGCACTGTCTGTAACCATCACTAAGGGCATCCTTAAAGCATGTGAGAGCATCAAAGAGCCCACCACCCAGGCACTCTTCCATGGGTCCTTAACTGGAGGCATCTAAGAGCCCTTCAGGATACACTTGCACACTGTTGAGTGGTGGCACTGCATCTGCAACCTAACATCAGTACTCTGACATGCTTGCAAAACTGAGAGCATGAAAGATCCCTCCAGGCGGGGCACTCTGTTATTGATCTTAGCACCTGCTCAGGCATCAAATAACCCCCAATGGTACCCTGGCATCCTCTACATTGGAGTAGTTGTGATGGTAGCATACTCATTCCAAAATGTATCAAAATAACCACCAAAATGCACCAGAAAGCTAGAAAAATCCTATAGCTTCTGGGGACCGCCTAGGCCCCCAGACCCCCGGCCTTTTATTAGGGAGTCTGAGCACCCACAAACTTTTTAAAAACCTGGCACCCCTGATGTGACCCCTAATTCTGTGGTCACACACCTCATTGTGCACGTTCACATTGGTGGGGCACTCACTTAACAAAAACAATTCAGAGCTGCACTTTGCAAGCACCTGGAGACCCCATTAGCGGCTCCAGGCTTAACTTGCTAACAGCCCTGCAATGCTGCCCAGAAGGCAGCAGGAAAGATTACTCTGAGGCTGTCAGCTAGTTTCAGCAGGGCTCAGCAATAAGGACCACAGACTATCAGAATGGGATAGGCTGGTGTTTAGACACCATGATTGTTACACTGACCATCTTGAACAGTTTGTCTCTTTCCTGTCCACCCCACTTACCTTGCTCAAACAGTTCTGTCCAGGGCATTCTGACTTTGTTCCCGCCTATCCCCTTCCTTATTTAGGCCCTATGTGAAATCAGGCTAGATTACTGCAAGGCCTCAACCTTGTATTATCTTGCTCGACCAGTTATCTCCAGGGCATTTTCCCCTTGCTCCTGACCTTCCTTGGACACAGAGGTCTCCCAAGCCCACCCCCTTAATCCCACCCCTTTGTAAGAACACACCACACACACCATCTGTTTGGATTCAAAGACTGCAGTACAAGTTTACAAAATATACAAATAAGCACCCACACAGCTTAAAGAATAAAGGCCAAACGCTATAGAAAATATTAGCGTTTAATATTCAAAGTGCAGCAATACAAAACGGAGGACAAACGGACAAATTAACGTTTCACCTAGTCTCTGCTAGGCTTCATCAGAATAAAATAGTGCCACAATTTTGAACCATTTAAATACTATTTCATGTGCAACCCTGTGACAAGAATAGGCCAATCACCATCATACATAATGTCAAGTTCATTAACCCATTCATGATTGACCTTTCAACTTGAGTAGTATGTGTGCAAACAATGCATATTTTAAAATACATTTAAACAACATATATAAACATAAATAGAATGTTTCAGTAATTTCAGAATATCTGCCCCATGGCCATTATTACCAGATCACTGTTCTTGTATATACTTAATATTCTGTTTTATTTTCTAAACGAATATTTTGTTATATTTCTAAATAGCCAATCTCATATTAGCCCAAATGGCCATAGTCACAATCTTATATGCATGTCATTATCAAAAAATGAAAAAATGAATATTTTTTTATATTCATATGTTTATTTGGGCAGAGATTTATGCCATGTTATTTATTTTTTAAAAACAAATTTTCCAAAATGGCTATAGGCACAGAAAATGAACTTACAGGCACTTATCTTAAAAATTCACAGCATTAAATGGCTATAATAACAATTATTGCCTATTTGATACCAGGACGGAGAATAACACTAATATAAATAATAAAGGGAACCAACATTGTATATACAGAACACAAGAAGAAGTAAATGAGATGAAATCCATTTACTTTAACTTTTATATTTTTGCAAAAATGCTGAGAGATCTATATTGTCATTGAGTCCCTTACCAGTACAAGCTCCTAGTGAAAAAATCCAGAAACTTTCTCTCTGGCCTATTTTTTTGTTGATATCACCTCCCCGTGGGCCCATTTTAACTAGTTCCAAACCAAAAAACTTGAAAGTGTGTTTATATGGCTGATTGATTAGTATATGCTTGACAATGGCACAATTTATATCACCCTTGTCAACTGCTCCGACATGTTCACCAATTCTAACCTTAAATTTCCGTATAGTTCTACCAACATAGTAAGCTCCACATTCACACAACAGTAAATAAACCACCCCAGTACTATTGCAGGTAATTAAGCCATTGGTTGCTATTACCTTTCCTGAAATTGGGTGTAGTATACTTTTACTGTTGTGTATATAACCACAGTAGGTACAATTACCACATCTATATGTGCCCATTGGTTTAGAAGCCAAAAGAGTCTGTTTTGTTTCATGATCACTTCCGGTACAATTAGACACTACATGGTCTTTAATGCTCTTACATTTACGAAAAATAACTTTCGGTCCCTTATTCACTATCTCATTTAATCTAGGTTCCAACTGTAAAATGGGTCAGTTGTTAATAACAATATTTCTAATTCCATCAGCACGACTAGAGAAGTTAGTAACAAAGGGACACTCAAATTCCTTCCTTTTGTTAGATTCCCTCGATTTATATTGCAACACTAGATTTCTGTCCATGGCATCTACCTGTCGAATGGCAGATGCAATGCTATGATGACTATAGCCTCTTTCTATAAACCTACGAACTTGTTCCTTTTTATTCCTATCATATTCATGTAATTCGGTACAATTCCTTAATGTCCTAATAAGTTGTCTCTTAGGTATATTATGACGAGTGTGATGTGGATGACAACTCTCAAACCTCAATAAACTGTTTCTGTCCGTAGTCTTCTGAAACAAAGTTTACCCAAACTTAAACTTCCATGTTACAGGCATATCATCGCATTTATTTGTATTTACATTTATTTACGAACATACGAAATTTGCCAGCAGATAAAGGCCTAGAGGTCTATCAAGTCTGCTCGAATGTGCAGCTAGCACCCCCTACGTTTTTATTTACACTTTTCAGGCACCTCATTGTGAAACCATAATCTATCCCATACAGTTATCCTGCTACTGAGGGCCTCATATTCCAGCCCCAGACACCATTCCCTCTCCACCAGTCCTGTGGGTGGGTTTCCTGGACTCCTGGAGGGCCCCTTCCACCTCAACTGCGTGCAAAGAGGTGGACGAGTTTCCTCCAGCCACCCCCACCCTTTCCGCCCTGAAAGGAGGGAGAACCTCCCCCTGCCCTTGCCTCTCTGGCCCTCTGCCACACAGCTTTGGACCAGCAGGGAAAGAGGAGTACCTCCCATAGCAGGCCTCCCCAAGGCACCCCTACCTGCCACCATCACATGCACAATGAGTAAGTCTGTGCACGACCATATCAAATAAAACAAAACCCTTATCTGACACCTCACCATACCCACAAAACTAGCTGTGGCCTCAAGGGTCCACAGAGGGTGGGGTGGGTCAAATAGGCAAGGTCATGGGCAAGTCGGGTCGGGGACCGTAGTTTCAGAGGCCAGAGCCCAGCCAGGTGGGGGCCTTTTAATCCTACTGAGCCCACCCCACTCTGGCCCACACCACCAATCCCCATCCCAGACCACCCGCACACCGACCAATAGGCTGGCCACTGGCCCCCCGCCTCCCTCCCAAGCCATGTCACCCACCAGCCTTTCACCAGTCATTCCACTCCCTTATGGGAGGGAGGCTTCCAGCAGGGGCAAGAGGTGGTGGCAGGAGATCCCATATCGATTCCTTCTCCCCTTTTAACTGGGGGAGGTTCCCATGGACACAGAGGTCTCCATGTCTGTACCCCCCCCTCAATCCTGCCCCTTTGGAAGACCACACCACACACACCATTTGTATGGGTTCAGAGGCTGAAGCATAACTTTACTCAAACTTAAACTCCCATGTTACAGGCATATCATTGCATTGGTTTGTATTTACATTTTATTTACACCTTTCAGGCATGTCATTGTGGAACCACAATCTATCCCACACTGTTATCATGCTACTGAGTTCCTCGTATCCTGGCCCCAGATGCCATTCTCCTCCCAGAGGGCCCCTTTCACCTCATCCACCTGTGAAGAGGTGGACAAGCTTCCTCTGATCACCCCCACCTGCCCACCCCCAACAGGGCTGGGAACCTCTCTCTACCCCTGCCTCTCTGGCACTGTGCCACACAGCTTTAGACCAGCAGGAAAAGGGGATAGCTCTCTTAGCAAGCCTCCCAAAGGCACCCCAACCCACCACAGGGGGAGCATGGCAAAACCTTGCCTGTGCCCTCCCCACTACACACCTGCTCCTCCTTTCAGGAACAGTTGTGAACACCTGGATAAATTATGGTTTCCAGCATATTTTAAATCGACAAGTTAAACAAGTCTGACCCTGTGTCTGATAAGTGGACCCCATTGTTGTGGAAGACACCCAGACAGGAAGTCACAGTCTTCTTGTGGGCAAATGTCTGGCAGCCCATCCAACCGACAAACTTGCACACTTCCTTATTCAATTTAATCCTTGCCTGGTCAATGGCATTGGGCTCCTGGGCATGACCCCAAACCAGGCGTGGCAGCATATCTGACCACACCAGCCAGCACCTGGGCAGCAGAGCCCACAGAGCAATGCAGTTCCACTTGATTCACAGGATGAGCTCAAGCATTGCCAGTGTCCCCAAGTTATTACCCCCCAAATGCATGACTAGTATGTGATCTCCAGCATTGCCTGTGTTCCCATGTTATTACCCCTCCAAATGCACGACTAGTACGTCAGATATGGCAGATCTCTTTTTCTGCTGGTGGATCCAGGGCAAGAGTTGTTCCCATCTCATGCCCCACACCCCACCACTGGATGGTGGCAACCTCCTTGGGAAACTCCAGATTTGTGCCATACGGCCTCACTTCTGCTCTCCTCTGGGCTCAAAATACACAGTAGGATCCCACTATACACATCCACATCTGGAGCTTCAAACCTAAGAGCATATGAAAAAAGGAAGAGAACAGAGGTTAATTTTGCACTTGCAATGGCCTGATATGTCTTGTAAATCTGCTGGTCCACCATCTCCCAATTCTTTTACTATCCCCCTCAGCCAGGCCCAGGCTGGTGGCCATGTTGGCTGCACTGATCCTGATTGAATGTATCCCGAACAGTCACGGGTTGAGGCCACAAGAATCAAGCCCGATCCTCATCACTCAGCTGAACTGGTACTGTAATAGCGGCACTCGGCTGGCATGGATCAGTAGCTGGCCATCCCTGGGCAGACAGACTGAGAAAGTCCACCAATGCCCAAATGGGGCAGATTTCAGCTTGTGCTGCCATCCTAAGGATGACTTGTGTCCCCCTGCCCTGTTGGTCTGTCTTCAACCTCCGGAGCCATATGATCATCCTGTCATCTTGAAATTCCAAATCCTCCCCCTGAGCCCCCCTACCTGGTCTGACCTGTTGGAGGCCAGTAATTTGCTGATTCTGAAGGCCCTGAAATAGGCCATGGTGGAAGGTTGCCTGGAAAAGCTTACACTCATATCTGTTGCTTGTGCAGCTGTCCAAAGCCTGCACCAGTGCCACCAGCCCTTGGAGTAAAATGGGCCTCTGTGCATCCCCGCAGGTGGGGCCTGATGAGCCCAGCCCTCCAAAAATTTCTTAACAGTGAAATGCTGGGTCACATCACTGTGCCCCAGCAGTTTGCCAAAGAATGCAATCCCTGCCAACATTATCTCTGCCATTAATCTCAACATATCATTCTCCATCAATATCCATAAGAACCCTAGGATATTACTTGCAGACCCTGACCAGGGGTTTTCTACTCCCTGGACCCAGCAGAAATCTAAGAATTGGGAATTCCCCAAACTGTAAATGCCCCATGTCCCAGGGGCCACCGAAATTTATATTACCTGCCAGACCCCACCCAGCTGTCATTCCACAGCCAGGCAGGGAGGGTCAGTGGATCTTCCTTGGCCTCGAGTGCCAGCATCCTGAATCTTCTCCACTGAAAATGAGAAAGTGAACCAGCAATCTGGTTATCCATCCCCAGAACATGCCTGCCCCTAAAAGTGATATTGAGCTACATGCAATGCAGCACAAACCTGCACAACCAGTCACATACCCTTTTGCAGTTCGCGGACAGTTTATTTATAACTTGCATTACTCTCATGTTGTCAGACCAAAGAAAACACCATTTTATTCTGCAGCCTACTGCCCCATACTTCCAGGATGACCACGATGGGGAAAATAATCCCAAGAAGATTAGGTTCCTGGTCAGGCCCTTGTTGTGCCATGCCTACAGCTTAGTAGCTGTGCACCACTCTATCTGACAATAAATACCAAACCCCAGACCCCCCCCAGGGCATCCGTAAAGAGCGTAAGCTCTTGGCTGGAGGTGGCTGGTGCCTACCACAGGGCCACCCCATTGGATATAGTTCAGATCCCCAAGTCAGCTCTCATGCCCTTGTGAACCCAGATTAAGTGGTGCAGTGAGCCGATCCCTGGCCAGACTCCTGCAGAAGGGGTACCCCATGGGGATGACCTTGCATGTGAAATTAAGGTGCCCATGCAGCTCCTGTAACCACCACAACATACTCTTCCTGGTAACCCCCCCAACATTTCCTGTGACAGCTGGACGAGCATCTGCACCTTGTTCCAAGGCAACCTCGAGACCCCTGCTACGGAGTTCAGTTCAATGCCTAGGAAGATAATTCTGGTGCATGAGCCATTGATTTTATCCATGGTGAGCGGCCCACCAAATTCCCGGGTGATGTTCATAAAACCTTTGATTGCATTCCTGCACGAGTTTTCACCCCCTAGTTGAATGAAAAGGAAGTCATCCAGGTAGTGGATGATGGATTCAACCTCCACCTTGGTGTATACCACCCAATTCAGGAAGGTGCTGAACATTTCATAAATGGAACATGAAATTAAACAGCCCATTGGTATACACCTATCCATGAAATATTGGTCCTTTACTTTCATGCCCAGCAGGCAGAAATCCTTGGGGTGTATGGGGAAGAGGCAAAATGTCATCTCTGTCTGCTTTCACCATCAGTGCCCCTTCCCACATTCCTGCACTTACCATACAGCTGTATCAAAGGATATGTACTATACCATGGTGAGCTCAGGGTCTTTCTGGTCATTGGCTGAATCCCCCAAGGGGAAGGAAAGGTGAAGAATGAGGCAGAATTCACCTGGGGCTCTTTCCTGTGCCAACCCCAGGGGGTAGACCTGCAGGTTGTCCAGATGTGGGGGTGGGGAACAGTCCCATTATTCTCCCCAGGCCCACCTCCTTCCTGAATATTTTGCCCAATATTATGGGCTTGTCCATGGCCAATTTCAGGTTGCCCACATTCTTGGCGATCCAAGAGCCTGTATAAAGGATCTGAAAACAATAACTAAAACCGTTGTACAATTCCAATGCCAGAACTCTTTTTAGATACCTCTTTAACTAGGGCAGGAGGGCCAGTACCTTAATTCATGTTGAAGCCCTTTCCAGCCCCATGTGAGGCAGAGTCACCCCTGGCACTGCTGTCCTCCTTTTTCTTTCCACACTTTAACAATGGTGGGGTCCCAGGTTCCACCAAGCTGCATTGACAGGAATTCTGTTGATCAGCATTACAGTGACAGCACAATGCCAGCAGTTGGCACTGTGCAGTCAGGGGAAGCTAGTGTTTTTTTTTATCGGAGGGAGGCTCTACCCCCCACCCCCACTCCCATATTATGGATTACCAACTCCGAGTCAGAGTTGTTTCAGGGAGGGGCAAAATTTCTGGAGACAGCAGTATCAGCAATACCACAGACCATTACAGTGAACTGAAGATTCTGTCACTGTGATGGTCTTCACAGTATTGCCATCACTGCGGCAATGGTATACAGGGGTCCCCACACATGTAACATTTGTGTCTGTACTTACAGTTGTTTCAGAAAGGGCACTGATCACTTATTAAACCTGCAGCAACTGTCCTCCCCTTTTGAAGTCCCCCTCCTTTGCTTACCCCCCTCGGTGCTGGATCCCATAACTGGCAGCCCGCTGTCAGTGTACAGACCAGGAAAGGGTCACATTGGGCACATCTTTTCCAAGTACAAAAACATTTGCATTCTTGCCCATTTAACTGAAGAGTCCACAGTCATTTTCCTCTTGAAGTTCTCATCATAAATGCATCACGCTTCACCCCCAATTGAATAGTATGCCTTCAATACGTGGTCCTGACATTTGATGAAACCTATTGCCTCCTCTGGCTCCCTCTCTAGCACTATCGTTGACAATATATTCAGAGATGTAATACATGTCAACATATCTCTCTCTACTTTGCCTGCCTTTTTGTCCTCCTTTCCTTTGTTCCCTTCTTTCTGTTTGTCTGCCTCTTTGTGCTCCTCCTCTCTGTAAAACAAAGAGAAGATATCTATATATTCCTTTTTCTAGATTTTCTCTTTTTAGGAACAGGGGCACATGGGCTGCCAGTGGCCCTGGGTCACACGATGATGCTCCTGTCTTCTGTTCCCTTACTTATAGATTTCATAGATTTATATGGGCACAGGAGGCCAAGGCCTATATATGGCCCGCCACTTGTCAGTGGACCCCTTGCTACTTTTTCATTCCCATGTACCTACAGTATCTAATGATGTTTTAAACATATGGATTGCTCTACTTCTAGCTATATTTTCTGGTAAGGCATTCCAACTAGTAATAACCCTCTAACTAAACCATTTCTGTCTCTTAATAGTTTTGCTAACAGCTCCTACTAATGTTAACAAGTGTGATCTTGTATTCTTAATATTATTATGTTTGACCAAAGCTATAGTTTCGAACAGTTCTTCATTCCTTGTTGCACTAAAAACCAGACACAAGACTCCTCGTAGCAGTCTATATTGTAAAGAGTATAGGTTCAGCTGCATTAATCTACCATCATAATCCTTATTTTTCATATTTTTAATTCTCCTTGTTACTCTTCTCTGTACACTTTCCATTAATTGTACACCACTCCTGCTTTGTGGTGCACAAAATGGAGAGCAATACTCCAGCTGAGTTCTCAGCAGTGATGAATATTACGGGAGTATTATTGATTCATTCCTACCCTTTATACATCTAAATGTACATGCCATAAGTTTATTAAATTTTTTAACAATTGCCCTAGCATGTACATCAAAAGTAAGTGTATTTGTCACCATCACTCCCACGTCTTTCTCACTGTCAGTCTCCTGCAATATACCACCCCCAAGTTTATATGCAAACAGTTGGTTTTGGTGTCCCAAATGGATTACCTTACATTTCTCTACATCAAAGGCCAGTTTGTTTTGCATTGCCCAAATCTCTGTATTTGTCAATTCCTTCTGCAGCATTTCTGCTGCATCCCTATTATTTATCACAGCCTCAATTTTACTATCATCAGCATATTTCCCTATCCATACTCTCTCAGAGGTTTGCATATTAGTGATAAGTATATTGAACAAGGTTGGCCCCAAGACCAATCCCTGAGGGACCCCACTCATAACATCTCCCCACTCAGAATAATAACCTCTCATCCTGACTCTTTGCTTTCTGTTCTGAAGCCAGCTAAGTATCCAACTCATGATACTGTAGTGTAAATTAATATTATTTAACTGCTCCAACAAGACTCTATGTGAAACAGAATCAAATGCCTTAGTGTAATCTAGTGTTATCTAAAAATATAATATCCACTGGGTGGCCTTGATCAAGGGCAGCACTGACTGGTTCAAAGAAATATAATTGATTTGTAAGATACGATCTCCCTCTTACAAATCCATGCTGTGTTATGTCTAGTAGTCCTTCTGTTTTAACATGTTCTATAATTAGGTCATGTATCATCCTCTCCATAACTTTCCCCAAGACCAAAGTCAGACTTACAGGTCTATAGTTACTGACTTGTTTTCTATCTCCTTTCTTATAAATTGGTGTCACATTAGCTACTTTCCATCCATCAAGAGTTTTACCTTCTTTAATTGATGCATTAAACAATTCTGTAATTGGCCCACATAATTTGTCTGCCAATTCCCTCAATAGTATCTGGCTCAATCCATCAGGTCCCATAGATTTATACAGTTTAATTTTCTTTAATTTCTCCAAGATGTCTTGTTTGGTGAATATTATATTTTTATCTTTTTTGAAGTCTGTTCCCATCTAGATGATTATCTTTGATTGTTTCTTTTGGCTGAAAAGTTGTTAGAAAATAGTTATTCAAATAATTAACTATGTCTTGTTCATTTTTAATTATTTTACCATTCATTTCCAAGGGGCCAATATTCTTTTGGTTGCCTCTCATGGACCCTACATAGTAAAAGAAGCTCTTTTTATTGTCTTTAATGGATGTAACCATTTTCTTTTTTGCCTTGGCTTCTGATGCTGTAATTATATGTTTAGTTTTATTTACTGCTTTTTTAGATTTCATCCAACTATGAGTTGTAGGATTATGTTTATACTTAACCTCTAGTTCCCTCTGTAATCATTTGGTCAAGTCCTTTTTGTATTACCATTTGTATAAATTTATTTTCCACAACTGTAGTTCTGACTAAGTTTCCCCAATTAATTTTAGGGAAATTAAAATCACCTAATATTATATAGTCTCCTTCAATGTCCACTTGTTCTAAAATATCCATAATCACAGTATTATCTGCTAATTGTAAATTAGGAGGACGAGCTCACAAACACACTGTTAACAGTTGTGTTGCAAGACGTATTTTAACCCACATCAGCTCACAATTAAGTATTGCATCCTTCACAGGATCAAGTGTCATCTCACTTGCTTCCATATTATCTCTAATGTACAATATAATACCTCCTCCCCTTTTTCCCCATCTGTCCTTATGAAAACTGTTATATCCCTTAATTTCTGTGTCCTAATCTTCTTCAGCAAACCAAGTTTCAGTTACTGCACATATTGTTATGTCCTCTTTAATCATATTATATTCTAATTCATCTTTTTTATTTTGTTAACATCTAGCATTTGTCAAAAGTATTTTTATTTTGGTTGGTTTGGGCTTTATGGCTTTGATTTTCCCAAACTCTCTCTTCTTCCTGTTTTTATTCTCCTTTATTACTTTATCATTTCCTAGTTGTTGTTCCCTTTTCCTGTTTTTTTTTTTGTTTAAGGCCTGTTTAACACTGTCCACAAATATGTTAGCAAGTTTGTCACTGCCCTTCCTACTGAGATGTAATTTATTATGACTAAACAAAACTTTATTCCCCTCAAATAATTCCCATGTTCTTATACTTCTTATATCATGTATTAACATCCATAGTCTAATCCAGTTGTTTAATTTAACTATTTTCCTATTAACTATCCAGTTCATCGTAGGTATGGGAAGCACCTCTGAGATAATCAAATCACATTTTGCCCCAGTCACCATGCTATGCATGACTTGTATTGCACTGAAGATTTCTTCTATGGTACTGCCTTTAACATCATTTGCACCTATATGTATCAAAATAATTGATTGTTCTTGTATCTTTCTAATCAAGTCAGAAAGGATGGTTGTCATATCCCTTACTCCTGCTCCTGGATAACAACTACTGACAACATTTTCTTTATTATTCTTGGAAGTAATGTGATCCATGAATATTATTATAGAATCTCACAATGTATGAATTTTCTTTTGCTGAATCCTGTCTATATTATTTAATTCTCCCATATTTCCCTTATTGTTCGAATTTGTTGTTTCTCCTTGGCATGTCTTTAAATTACTCTCATTCATTTCTACATTTTCCCCTTGTTGCCCATTACCTAATTCCTCTTTGCTGTTTACCATCTGTTGTTCTTGATTAATATCTCTGTCTTGTTCTACATTATCACTTAAAGGGGTGAAATAATTATATGTAGGTAATTTAAATTCCATTGCTCTTCTTCCCTTCTTACTATTTCTATTTATTTGTGAGGTTTGTAACCATTCGCCATCATCCTGCTTTTCTTCCTGTTGTTCCATTATTTGTTTTCTACTCACACCTCTTTTGTGTTATATATCTTTTTGAACATCAACCCCCATTTTACTTGCATTACCTTCCATAGCTCACTTAGGTAGGCACTTAATTTCCAATTGCAAGCCTACAACCTTAACCTTTAATTCCTTGATTTCAATATGCTGTTCACATGTTGTATAATCAAGGCCATTAGTAACTGTTATACTTATTTTTCTGCATGTATCACACATCACTCCTATTTGACCATCATACAATGTGACATATGTGGTGTCCTATTGTATTTGATTATATACGTTTAACTCACTATCTATGTAATCAATATACCTTAGTCTCTTCTCTCCTCTTGCCCATCTGATGCCGTTAGATGCCACTGGCATCTGCCCGCATCACCTCCACTCCGCTCTCGGCTCTGCTTACCAGAGCCGAGCGTTTTGTAGCTATGAGTGCAGACGTCACCATTGCTATAGTAATGAGCTCCCATATACCTCCTTGTGTGCCGGACAGCACATATAGTCTGCCTTTAAAGAGGCAGACTAGGCAGTGCTAGGCAGCTGAAAGGCTTCTCCAGAGCACCAGTGAGACACTGATGCCTGTTCAAGTTCCTACCACCTTGAAGGATGGGAGGGTGAAATGCCAAACACAAGTACACAACTAAGCACAGTTGAAACTATTCCTCAGTGGCTACGTGTGCCTGCAGCCTCAACCTGCTTTAGAAAATGCTGCAACACTCGCTTCTGGGTCCCTATAAATAGCTGAATGAATGCTACCTTTTCTGCAGCCTAGTAATGGAGTTAAAACACCTGTTCCCTCACTCGCTACAGCCAAGTGTTTTGTAGCTATGAGTGCAGACGTCACCAATGCTATGGCAACGAGCTCCCATATACCTCCTTGTGTGGTGGACAGCACATATAGCCTGCCTTTCAAAAGGCAGACTAAGCAGTGCTAGGCAGCTGAAAGGCTTCTCCTGAGCACCAGTGAGACACTGATGCCTGTCCAAGTTCCTACCCCCTCGCAGGATACGAGGGTGAAATACCAAGCATAAGTACACAAATAAACACAGTTGAAACTATCCTTCAGTGGCTACATGCCATGAGGAGCTTCACGATGGCCACCAAATCCTTGCTGAGCTCCCCGACTGCCAAGATGGGTGGTGCTAGCATGTTCATAACCCCCAGGGTCTGTACCACTGAGGTTCTGCCCCCCTGCATGGGCAAATCCTACCCCTTGCTGACCCCTGCACTTGCTACTTCTTGAGGTGGGATGCATGGATCTGAGAGGGTGGGAGGGCTCCCTGCTGGGGCAGCCCCAGCCCTTGTGATTCCACTTATTTCCCCAACCCAGACATCTGCACCAGAGTCAGTTGGGTTGCTTGGTACACAGGCTGAATACTTCCCCCAGTATGTTTGTGAACATGTCCTGGAGTAGTGCCATATTTTTTGCTACCCTACCCCAGTGACTGACACCATGCCCACCTCTCCTGCTATTGGGGTTGGGTATGCGCAGTGCATTGTTCTGCATTGGAGGGCTCCCCTGGTAGGGAGACATGTGATACAAATCAGAAAAAGTACTTGCACTAAGCTGTGCCTTCAGCCCCTGCTAGTGGCTTCTGGATCATTTGACTCCACTCTTCCCTGCAGAATTCACAGTGGGAGCAGGAAAGAGTCATTATGGTCAGAAGGCAGAATTACTTAATGAACGTCAAACCATGGGACCCGCCCGGCATACATGCCACTTGCTATTGTTGTGGTGTTACTCTGTGAATGCGCTTCCTTCCCCTTCCTTCCTGTTCATCATGGGCAATGGCTGCTGAAGAAGCATATGCACCATGATCACCTTCGTGGACATTGACCCCTTTTGTTAATGCATGCATGCTGGTGCATTGACGGCACGACCTTTAACATCATCAACATCTCTGCAACTGCATGGAGTGCCAACAAAGTGTCTAGGCACCATATAGCCATGGGTGCCCTAGCGTTTGATTGTCATGATACCCTCCACTCACATATGGGGGGGCTAGCATTCATCACTCACTAGTAGCAGGAGTTGGCCACATCCCAATGTGACTGCTTCTCACCTATATTCTACTGTAGAAAACTGCCTCTAGATTGTGTTACTGCTTCTTGCCTATGGAGTGACCCAATTCATGTCACTTCTGCTGGCCATGATCAGTGGTACACTTGCAGCTGCTGGAAGTAACCTACAGTATTTAGTGTCACTTCCAGTGGCCATATTGGAATACAACTTATCTCTTCTAGATGTCTTTCTGTTGCTAGAAGTGACTCAGTTCACATCACATCTGGCAGCCATCTTGTTGAGACACCACTGATGTTAATACTGGCCACTCTAGGACTGGTATGACTCTTGACAGATTCGCTTCTTGCAGTCATCCTGAGCAGGCCAGGTGCTCATAAGTGAACCTCTTTGGCTTCACTTCTGAGTACATATTACATAGAAGCATAGAAGTTGACGGCAGATAAGGACTGCAAGGCTCATTCAGTCTGCCCTTTTCTTTTTCTACTTTATGAAAGTGCCATTGGCCTTTGCTCTGTCAATGGCCTATCTAAGCATACTCATCTGTATTGCTCCCTTATGCCTATCCCTTGCCTGTTTGAAGCCCTGCACTGTATTCATATCCACCACTTCTTGAGGTAGGCCGTTCCATGCATCCACCACCCTTTCTGTAAAAAAAAAACTTCTTCACATTACCCCTTAATCGGACTCCCTCTAATCTCATGCTGTGTCCTCTTGTCCTACTGTTCTTCTTATATTGAAACTTGTTAGACTCTTTCACCTTGTTAATGCCCTTAAGGTGTTTGAATGTTTCAATCATATCACCTCTCTCCCTGCTTTGCTCTAGGGTATACATATTGAGTTCAGTTAATCTGTCCTCATGTGTTTTCTGATGCAGTCCCTGCACCATTTTGGTTCCCTTCTCTGGACTGCCTTACAGAAAGAGACTGATTAAGTCACTGTGGCCTCAAATGTGACCCAGTTCAGTGCCATTTCCATGGTTAAATTGTCTATGCAGCAGCATGTTTATGCCAATATATAGTAAAGCCCAACTCTGCAGAATTCTGCAGTAGAGTTACTGCAGAAAACAATGCAGTTTCACTGGGAGTTAATCCCTTTTGTCATGCAGGAACCTGTGACACTGCACTTCAATCTGGCAGGCTTCACTGTATATAATTTAGCAAGAGTCCAGGGGACCGGCACCTACACAAAAGGCACCTACTGAGTTTGCTCCAAAGAAATTAAAGTGCAGAGAGATTAATGTTCTTCCAAAGTGCATTTGCTTTTTATTAAAGTGCAATTGCTTTTAATTCAGTGCAAAAAAATGTTTAAAAAGCACACTCACAATCCAGGAAATCCAGGAAATAATCCAGACCACTCTGCAACATAACACTCTCAATACAGGAAATGCAGGAAATAATCCAGACCACTCTGCAACATAACACTCCTTCAAATGCCATACCATAGTTCACAATCCATATTCCAAAAGGATAAAAACAAATGGCCCATAAGCAAGGCCGGTAACCAGCTTTGGGGTGCAGAAAGGGTGGAGCCCCACCCCTGGAAGTCACTTCGCCTAATGCATTTGGCACATCACTCGTGCTTTGACAAAGCACGAGTGACAAGCGAAACGTGTTTGAAGGACTGTTACATTGCAGTTATGTTGCAGAGTGGTCTGGATTGTTTCCTGCATTTCCTGTATCGTGAGTGTACTTTTCAAAGATTTTTGTTTGCACTGAATTAAATGCAATTGCACTTTAATAAAAACAAATGCACTTTGGAAGAACATTAAGCTCTCTGCACTTTAATTTCTTTGTGGCAAACAGTGTGTGCCTTTTGTGCAGGTGCTGGTCCCCTGGACCTTTGCTACATTTCAGTACTTTTTTGACCTGAGCACAACAAACACATCTCTGGTTGCGGCCACAACCCAAAACTGTACCGCACTGTATATAATTTACATTGTTTACTGGCACTATTGGCATTCAGTATCCTGAGGGAGACACCCAACACAGCATATCTGCTCCAGCAAAATCAGCCAGTCACAGCTATGCTCATTCAAATGTAACAATAGTTTATGGCTGCCGTGATGAGAATTGGCGAGAATAGCAAACCACAGCAATTACCTCCACAGGAAGAGAGGGGACAAGGAATATATTTCAGATTCTTTATGGTCTCCAAGAGAACAGGAGACTTACATCCCATCCTAGATTTAAAATTCTTTAATTGCTTCATGCAAAACAAGCAGTTCATGGAAACCATCCAATGCACTCTCAAAGCAATCTGCCCAGTGACTATCTTGCCTCTATGGATATGAGGAACATGTACCTCCACGTTCTCATTAGACTGTCACACCATAAATACCTTGGGTTTCACATACTGGGAAGACACTTCCAATATCAGGTACTTCTGTTCAGCCTGGCATCTAGCCTCACTACCCGTCAGTCACCTAATCAATAACAAAAACTCTCATAAGATTGGAAAACAAAGTAACATACATTGGAAAACAATGTAGAACCAAGAGCAGGGTGTTGCGAAAGGAAGCCACAAAGGTTCTCAACTGGGCACAAAGCCGTCTAACCAGTATTTCAGTCATTCACTTAGATGGCAAACTAAATACAATAGCAGACTGGCTGAGTCACCAACAGATCCACCAGGGTGAGTGCAGGGTTTTATTTAACTGTAAAAATTGATTAGAATTTTGTTCATAAAAGTTATAAAACATTGTGAAAATGCATAGCACTTGCCTCACTGTGTTTAACAAACATTACACTTCTAGAAAACCTATAGAAATGCTTTCTGTACAGTTAGTATTGTCCCAAGGAAAAAAAGTGCTAATCAATTATTTAAAACCCTGGAGTGGAGACTCCATTTAAGGTCTTCCATTGCATCGGCAGTTGATGGGGACCAGTACAAGTGGACCTTATGACAACCAGCAAGAACACTCAATGCCCCAGGTTTTACTCCAGGTTCAAAGACAACTAATCAATGGGAGTGGATGCCCTGTCATCAGAATGGTACTTTGACATGGCATTCATCTTCTAACCTCTTCCTTTGCCTTTATAGGTATTATAAATCAACAGTCGAAGGCCAGGGTAATCTTGATCATCCCATACTGGCCCAGGAGGTCGTGGTTCACAACTGTGGTGGCCATGGCTCTGGATCACCCATGGATGATTCCACTCAGGCACAACATTTTATGACAAGGTCCAGTCTGTCGCACCAACCCTTAAAACCTCAAATTGACAGCTTGGCTCTTGAAAGTGGAGACTGCTAAAATCCAGTTATCATCCTTCAATCACAAACACCATGACTATGTCCAGGAGAGGGTCTACTACATTGACATGTAAAATCAATGGTCAATCTTTTCCAAATGGTGTTCTGTGAGTTCCCTATCATCACAGACCCCCTCCATAGCAGGTATCCTCCTATTTCTTCAAGACGTCCTAGAAAAGGGACTCGCTCCTTCATCTCTGTGGGTTCATTTGGTAGCAATCAGAGCAGTACAATGTCAAATAACCAGAACAGCACCAGGGGCTCACCCCATCATATTTTGCTTTCTTAAACAAGCCACATATATACAGCCTAAAGTCAAACAGATTACAGTGCTCTGGGTTTTGAACTTCGCTTTGAAAGAAATGACCAACATTCCATTTGAATCACTAGCCAAGGTGGATCTAAAATGGATGAATCTCAAGACAGTCTTCATGGTGGTGGTTTGCTCAGCCAGAAGGACAGGAAAGCTACAAGCCCTATACTACAGTGAACTGTACTTGTCTTTTCATGAAGATAGAGTAACATTGAGAACAATCCCATCCTTCTTACCTAAATTTGCCTCAGATTTCCACTTAAGACAGCTGATCAAACTGCCTGCACAAATGCTTGTCTCAGAGGGCACAAAGGGCCCCAAACCTAACACTGTGGGAATGAGGAGAGTCATTGCTACATATGTCAATGTGGGATGAGGGACTTTTGCAAGATAGACAAACTGTTCATCATTGTTCATGGACCCAGGAAGGGCCACCTGCCTCATGCTATATTATAGCATCTTGGCTCAAGACAACCATCCAGGAAGCTTACACAGTGAGTTCTGAAACTCCACCCATAGACTTTAAAGCACATTCGACCAGGGAAATCACCACTTCATGGGCTGAAAGTCTGCAGCCACCACTTGCACAATGATTCACACATTCACTAGACATTATAGATTTGATGTCACTCATGATGCCAAGGCCAACTTCAGCTGCTCTGTCCTGTAAGCGACATCCCTTTCCCATCAGAGTATGAGTTATCTCCCCCTCCCTAAAACAAGGGTATTGCTTTTTTGAACGCTAAATGTAACAATCCTGGAGTGCCTCAGTGATTATCCCTCACAATGGTAGTTTACTAACCTGATAAAGGTGATTTTGGGGGTATACATCTCTGAGGCACACCACATCCCACCCTTAGAGACACTCATGTTCAGGCAAGGAAATGATGTTCAGCTCCAGTATGCCATATGGGCCAGATTCTACAAGTAGTATTAAATGGGTAGAAAGAATACTGGCTCCTGATTGGCCAAGAGGTGCAATCAGCCAGGCCATTATCCCAGCACAACAGCCTGGCTGAAAGTAGCACAATAAAAATAAGTTTAAAAAAAAATATCCGATTTACTAAAAAGGACCCATTTCATAATTGCAGTATGGCACTCAAGGGGGTCAGTTATGATGGGCTAATGGCCCTTCTCAGGTGGTGGAGGTACTCAGCTTCATCTCATGCTTCAACCCACCAGATGCGTGCAGTTATCCCACCATAGTGCACCCTCTGTCATGCCTTATTGCTTAAATAAATACTTCTGAATGATCATCTCACTACTGGCCTACAGTCTACTATTTAGTTACAAGCCTATAAGTTAATTAGTTTTTTTTCTACATAACAACTTTGGAAGACATTGAAATTGAACTAGTCTGATCAGATCACCAGGACAAGGTAGTTCAGATTTCTCTTTTGTAGTTACATGTGCTTCAGCAAACTATCAGGTGATCATAACCCTAGGTGTAAGGATCCTGGAGTTCCTCAGAGATGTATACCCCCACAATCACCTTTACCAGGTGAGTAAACTACCACTACAGGGTTCAGAGATCCAGTTATACATGTAGTAAAACTTGTAATTAGTGTATGTACAGGGTGGAAATGAGCACTGTCAACTAAATAATATGCAGAAGTTCATTTTTGCAAACCTAGTTGAGAGGAAGGATCTCTCTCCAACAGAAAATAACACTAATATACTTAACCAGGGAATCCAGTGGAGTATTAGTATAGAGTAGGGATGCAAGCACATCTTGGCAGGAGTAGACAATAATCAGTTGTGCATGTGATCAGCACAACACTGCTAGTGGCAGTACAGCAGGAGGACTGAAGCGGGCATGGATATGGGCACAATAGTTTAGCCCACACTGTTCCTAGGTGGAGAGGGAGAGTTAGCTCCATCTAGCTCAGGCGCTGCTAGGTACTGCATGTAGGGGTTCCGTATCTCCCAGTATTTCTTCACTGAATTTGTTGACAGGTGGGAGAAGTGTTGAAACTGAGCCAGCTGTGCTAGATTATTCACAAATTCTTTGAGATAGGGAAGTTCTGTGGTGCGCTGTCGGTGCAAGAGTAGGCACTTTGCCTCAATGCCTGCTAAGACCACCCAGGCTAGTTGGATGTGTGAGAGATGTGTGGCTTCCTATCTAGATCCAAGACTGAAAAGGGCTCAGTAAAGAGGGATATGAAGGCCTTGGGTCTTGCTAAGCAGGCCCTGAACTTCAGACCAGTAGGAGCATAGGGCAAGGCAGGACCATAGAATGCGAGAGATGTCACCTGAAGTGGTTACCACCACTTCCAGCAGTTGTGGTCATGGAGAAGATGAGCAGCGTGTAGCATCATGGGAGTGTGGTACCACCTGTGTAGTATTTGTTCTGTAGCAGCCTGCTGTGGGAGTCTCTAACTGGGGTACATGCAGCCCTCCAGCAAGAGTTCCATTACTCATTCGTAATAGGGCACCCTAAAGCTGTAGCCCAGGCATCTCAAACTTGGGTGGATTGATAATGGAACCTACCCCAAATGCTGAAGTAGATTCTCCCTGTCCTACCTGTCTGACGGGACAGCCAGGAATATAGAGGGTGATAGTTTAGAGGTGTGGAGGTTTTATGAAGGTGACAGAGTTGGGTTTCAGAGTACATCTCAACTGGAGAGAGCACCAGAACTTGGTTTTATGCATCCCATACCTGTCTGGCAGGTTCTGAAAAGAATCTATTTATTTATTGAAATGTTTCACCAGAAAGGCATGCTGAGTAAGAGGTTGATCATTTTCCATTGAGACCTGGGGGGTAGGGGAACATGAAGATAGTATACAGAGATTAGGTACACAATATAGATATACAGTTAATTACATTTAAATAGTGAGCAGACTATACAGAGTAATGAAATCTAAGACTCTAATAATATCCAAGCTGGCATAAATAAGTGTGATACCATGAGTATCCTCGCTGTCTTCCAGTGAAGCTCCGAGAGTGGCTTATCCCTATCTGGATGTTAGAGTTATTTCAGATAGGAGTAAGGCTCAGGATAGGCCAGGTCTATACCTAACCAGGTTCTGAGCTGTGTCCACATCTTGATCAAATTGTGGATGGTCGAGTGTGGACTGAGGCATGTGTACATATGGTGGGAGAGGACCCTTCAAGCAGATCTTTCTCAATGGCAAGTCAGAGCTTAGAAAGATTTGTGCAGCTCTGAAGGCCCATTAGTAGCCTTTAAACCATGGGAGCCCTCATTCTCTTTTGTCCATACTTGTTACAGCCGTAACATGATTGCTGACCTTCCTACATAAAATTGGCCACCAGCTTGTTAATGCAATCAAACCAGTTAACTGCTGTTGAGGATGGAATTTGATAAATGAGGTGTAACATTTTAGGGGCTGTCAATATCGTGACTGCTTCAGTTTTGTCTACCATTGAGATCTTCAAGGGTTTCCACCTGGCTAGCTCTACTTTTAGTTCCAAAAGCACTGTGATAAAATTTAGTTGACAAAGCCAGCTTAGCTGTGGGGGAATTTTAAGGCCTTAGTACATTATAGAATCTGGGACCAGTGGAGGCTGAGAGGAGAGAAATCATTAGGGGAGTACTTCATATTGAGTGTAAGTACATCTGTGTCAGTGTGGCTCAGTTGGTAGCACATCCGCCTCTGGACCAGAAGGTTGTGGGTTCTCATCCCTCACCAGGATTGGACTTGCACCTAAAAATTGCTGGCATCCTAGTACAGTATTGGGGGGTGCTGTACTGCTGGGGTGTGCCATCCTTTGGATGAGACGTTAAACCGTGGTCCCTTCTGCCCATCCTGGTGTTGTCCTGGTGGGTGTCCAGGTGGAAGTAAAAGAATCCAGGGCACTCTTCACAAAGAGTAGGGAACATTCCTGGTGTCCTGGCAAACATTCCCCTTCCCATAAACCAGTTCATGCAATTATCCAGGCTGTGTGTGGATGATGATGTGTGATATGTCCGCCGCCATACATTCAGTCACTTCATTACCAGTCTAGCATTGCTTGTAAAGCGCTTTGGGATACACTGTGTATGAAAAACGCTATTTAAATGCTGATTATTCTTCTTCTTGTTTTGAGTCCAGATCCTACTGCAAACATCTGTAGCAGGGCTAACAGGGAACTTATCAAGGTGGCTGCTTGATCTAAAAGGACCAGCACATTGTCAGCACTGAGCAGAGTTTAATACTGAGAACCACCCACTTCAGTGCCCTTGGTGTTGGCATTCTGATGTATGTCTAGACTGTCTGCTGCAAGCAGCTCACTAGCTAGGGCAAGAAGAACTGGTGACAAGGGGCATGCTTACCTAGTGCCACAGGCTAAATGGAAAGGCCAGGACAGTGTCTCATTGGTTAGGAGTAGGATTAGTGCCTTAGGCTGAGCATATAGAGGCTGTATAGCACAGTGGTTTAAGGCTCTGAGCTGCAGATCTGGAGACCTGGGTTTGAATCCCATAGCCCCCACTTGCATACTGTGTGACCCTGAGCAAGTCACCTAACTTCCCTGTGCTCCCAGGTTGCACCTTTAAACAAGCTTTCAGCTTAGTGTGTCTCACCTGGTTAAACAATTGAAAAAAAAAATACATAAATATAATGTGGATCTTATCATGACACTGATCCCCAAAGCCCATTTGAACCAGTACTGCATATAGCTACCCCACACCATGGAACTGAATGCTTTTTCAAACACTATGGCAACTGCCACCATTGGAGTGAGGGCCTGCTGAGCAATCTGGATGAGGTTTACCGGGGTTCTGATGTGGTCTACACTGAGCCTACCCTTAAAAAAAAACCACTTAGGAGGGGTGTAGAAAATGTATCAGAATGGGCTCCAGCTGCAAAGTCAAAACCTTTGTGTAGATTTTACTATCTATTGCTATGACTTATAAGGGAGCAGGGTGGTAGCTGGGCCAGGAGGGATGGGTCTTTCCCTTTCTTGGGCAGAATGGCATTGGTGGCAGTGGTCATCATGTGGGGAAGTTTCCGGTGATGCAGGCTCTGAGAAGAGATGTAGCAACACAGGACACCCAGTAGGGGAGAGGACCTATAGAAACTCAGGCAATAGACCATCGCCCCCAGGGGCATTACAAGGGTTAAGGCTGATAAGAGCTGTCTCAGTCTCAGACACCATAAAGGGGCTGTTCAAAGTTGTGGCTTGGCCCAAGAAGAGAGCCGGTAGCTGGACTAAGGACAGCAGGGCCTCTATCAGGGACATACCTGATGTAGCACTGGCACTGTGCAACTGGGCGTAAAAAATGGGGGTGGTGGTTTGACAGGCTACAAGATAGTTGCTTAAATCTGTTGGTTTGCTCTAACCATAACAATATCCTTTAATATGCTGTTACAGCCTCTCTCCTGTCAAGTCTTCAGACCACAGTGTGACAACTACTTACCTGGTGATTGCTAAAGTGGTCATTCAGTCTCCCTGTGCCCTGGGATTGCTGAGTTTTCACCACAGCTTTGCCTCGCATGACTACCTGTCCAGATGCATGGGAAACAGCTGCAGCTATGGCAAGTGAATTGGAGAAGACTACTGACTCCAGTCTGCAAGAAATAAAAACAATGTTCTTACAAATGATGGCAAATGAACAAGTTTGGAAATAGCTGCTCAAAACACATCAACAGATATTATTGCCTCTCCCACAGAACAAATATCACAGAACAGCGGACAACAGACTCTGAAGACAAAACTGAGAAAATTATGAACTACCTGACAGGGTAAGACAGAACAATATGACTGCTCTGGCAGTGAGTTGAGGGTCTTGAAAATCATAATCGGAGGAACAACCTCAATTTTGTTGAATTTCCCTGAAGGCTGTGAGAGCTCCAACATGATCCACTTTCTACAAAAGGCGATTCCTGAACTGCTGGGATGCAGCTGGTCTGGCACTCTTGAGAAAGACAGGGCCCTTCTATCCCCAGCACCTAAGATACTACAAAGATTTTCCTGGTCCTGTTCCTGTGCTTCACTGATTGGGAAGCAGCTATGTTGGAAGCCAGGGAAAATCAGCAGTTGTGGCCAGGCCACAAAATTCAAATATTTTCTGACTTTTCTGTTGAACTGTCTGAATGCCACTGCACCTCTGTAATGGCGAGGAGAGCCTGTGCCGTCCTGGGGTTTCAAGACTCCCTCAGGTATCCTGCAACACTGTACATTACCACAAACGGGGTCCCAAGAACATTTGAATCCCCTGAAATAGCTGAGGATTTTCTTACCAAATATTCTCCTCGGCTCCAAATGACCAAATACCAACCTCAGCTCCACAGTCCAGGTGAATGGGGTTTACCTCAGGACATGGATATCACCCTGACTCCTGAAAACAGCCAAACCTCTCTCAGATGACATGGTCCACCTCTCCCTTCCCCTCTGAAAGATGAAGACCTCTGGCTTGCAGTCCCCAAATCCTTCTGCAAAAATAAGAAGAAAATTGAGGGGGTAAGGAGGAGGGAACAATTGCCAAGGTTCCATTTCTGAAGCTGAAGCCACAGTGTGGATTCTGAGGCCTCATCTGGCTCTCCAGAGGCAGACAAGGGTGGCAGTCATTTTGGTCTTCTTAAAGACTTGCTGGAAGATTTTCCTCCCTTGCAGCCTGCTCTTCTTCCTCCAGGGCTGACTTCAACCAACATAACTTCACCATCTTGATCCTGGGCCGATGCGGTGGCCTACCCTGCTCTGCCAACTAGCAGGTCCTCCAGTGCTGAAGATCACCCAGGCCACCCTCCAGGTTCCCCAACCATGAGAGCTGTACCTGAAGCTGCTCCACAAACCAACTAAGATTTGGTTAACTTTACTTTCTATTGCACCACAAGCAACCTAAATGTTTATTTTGGTGAGGTGAGCACATAATCCAGGTTGCTAACTGTGGCATCTTTGCCAGAGTAGCACATGTAATGCCTGATTCCAGGGTTATGCAGCCTTCACGTATCTGTCAGGGCATGGTCATCCATCCAAATCTGTACTGCCTGGATGGCACACTGTGGGGTTCTTGCTTCCCATGGTTGTGGTCTATGGTGGAGTGAAGCATAAGGTTAAAGTCATCCCCCAGGATGAGAAGGGATTGTGCATTGTTAAATTGCATGACTCGACCCACCGTTTTGTGCGAGAAATCAGTGGAGTCTTCATTGGAGGCCTATAGATTCCCCACTACCAGGGGCCTTTAGGGGCTGCAATGTTGGCAAGTACCCAGCTGCCATCTAGGTCTGCCACAGCCATTTGAAGTACCCAGTAAGGTTTTGTGCACCAATATGAAAATGCCATGTTTTATTAGAACCAGAGGAACTGGTGCTCTTCCAGCCTCACCCAGCCAAGCTTCAACTTCTGATCCTCAGTATCCAGGAGTTTTGTCTCTTGGAGGAAGGCCAGTTGAGAGCATGGATGATGAAGGTTCACCATCACCTGCGCTTACACTTAACCAAGGAATTTAGGCCCTGGATGTTCCAAGAAAGGCATCTTAAATCAGCCATCATGGAGACTGAAAAAGCGGACTTTCTAGACTGAACAGGCCTATCAAAAGACAGTCATTAAGGTCTCCATGAAGGTTGCGCCATCTAGGCTGAACTTCTGCAGTACTCCAAAAATCAGTAATCCCATACAGCCGGGCAATACTATTCCTAGCTTCATCCACTGGTGCTTGCCCCACCAAACACCTCCCAAGTGTACAAACTGAGAAGGTGAACTTCACTGAAAACCTGGAAGAGAAATTGAAGTTTGAACAATGCATAGTAAACATAAGCACAACACAATGTGACTCTCTAAACAGAACAGCCAGACAAGGACTGGGTGTAGACTTCTGCCCAAGGCCCTCCAGTTGTTCCCAGAGGGCATATCTGGCAGATCAGAGAAAACACTACCCTGGTTAAGGTTAGTCGCACTATGTTGTGAAGCCCTTCCCCCAATCCCAGGCAGTTTCTATAATGCATCATCTGATTTCTGTCTCTTAGTTACACATGTTGCAATAAACTGCTTCCTATCCAGAGTGGGTGGCTGGTTAGGTCAGGTCTGCGACAGGACAGCAATAGAAATAGGGTGCTCTATACTTTTGGCCTTGTACTGCAGGAGTTGCTGTGACCTGCAATGTTCCCACTGCCCTTTTACCATGATTCTGCCTGATGCAGGGTTGGCTGAGGTCAGAGAAGGAGGGGGAGGTAAAACACACTGGGGACAGGAGCAAATAGGTAGTAGGGGATTCTCTGGTGCTGCCCCAGTAAAGTAGGGTAGGGATATGCCCTGCTGCATCGTAACCTAGAGGTTGTTCATTGTGTATGTTTCTAGTACCCAAGGTTTGGAATACAGTGTCCTGCTCAAAATCCATCAGACCCTGCCCTGCCAGCGCATAAAGGATGAGCACCTTGCCAATATTCATAAATTCTAAAAGACGACACCCCACCCCTGGGTATCTTCCAGGGAGGGTGGGGGATCCCAAGAATGGAGTGGATGTGCCTGGATGCCTGTGTTGTTGTGGTCAGTTGTAATGAGAGCTGGGCCAAAAACAGTTGCTTCACCACTGCGGTCGGTCCCCTCCAGAAGGTGGAATGAACAGCATGGGAATGGGTCAGATTCAGCATAGAGGGCCCTCAAGTGCACCTAAACTTCTTGCACTGGAATACAGCAGCAGCAGGATAATATCTTCTGTCGGGTGTAGGGGCAACATAGCTGGAGAGAGTGAGGACAACAAATGAAGGATGGAAAGGGTAGTAGGGTGGGAGGAAGGGGAGAGAGCTAGGTAGGGATAAGTGACCAGGGCAGGAGTCCTTAAGCAAGAGCAAACGAGAGGATCTGTGAGCATACAGTACTACTCGCATCGCCCAGTGCAATGTTCAGAAGTTGCAATGCCCTCCACGGCTTGAATGGGACCAGTCATTTATCAGGAAGGGAGAACTGGAGAGTTCCCTGTATAGTTCAAGGATTCCCTAAAACAATAATGGAGCATAATAATAGGTATTGACCCCTTATCAGCAGTTAGTTTTTTGGCAGTGATTGTTAATGTCTTAGTTCTGGGTCAGTCAGAACAAGGCTGCAGGAGAAGTGTGTTAAAAGAATATAAGGATTGGTATATCTTTCAGCAGGGAAGAGCAGTGCTCTGGTGCTGTGTTAGTTATTTTCCTGCAGTTGAGGCCTTGGTCAAAATCACCAGTCAGGGAAGTTGTATCAGCACTGAGGAGCTCCAGTCAGCCACTAGTCATGAGTACAACTGGAGGGTGGTGGGGGCAGTACAGAGCACAGCTATAGGGGAACACCCACCAGCTCATCAAGATAGTTTGACAGCTGTTCGATCTGTGCTGTTGGTGAACCCCTGCCACCCCCGTAACAAGAACCTCCTGGTTTATCCACTTGAAAAAGTAATCCATGGACAAACATGCATTCTACAGCATTCAGCAGTTAGGGGTGCTCCAATTAGGCACTTGCATGAGTGCAATCAGTGGATTGGGGGGGGTACTACAAATTGCAGCATAAGGAGGACCCCCAGTAGCTCAATTAGAGAACTAGACAACTATGCGACCTGAGCTGTTGGTGAACGCCTGCCACCCCCCCAAAACAAGAACCTCCAGGGCCACTCACCTGAAAAAAATAATAGGTGGAAACACACACACACACACACACACACAGTCTTCAGCATTATTCAGGGGTACTCTAGTAGCACAGCGAAGGTCAGATCAGTCACTAGAAAAGAATATAACCAGTGGATGGAGGGGGATTAGTACGGAGAGAGGCATAAGGAGGACCACCCAAATGGCTCAAATACAGAACCAGATATCCTTGCAACCTGAGCTGTGGTGAATATCCATCCCCCCCCCCACACCCAAACAAGAACCTCCCTGTCCACTCACCTGAGAAATATGGACTTGAACAGGCTTCTTCATATTGAAGCAGACAGTCTAGGACCTCTGGTATGTTCCTTATCTTGTGAGCTCCTGATGCCTTCACTTTAAGGTAGGTCCGAGAAGACTCATGTGGGCAAAGACACTGCAGCAGCAACAACTGAGGCCCAGGAGGTGGGACACTGAGTCAGGGCTTTGCTGGTCAGTGTCATTTGTGCTAGCAAGGACTTAACTGATGGTGCATATACTGGGGGACCTTGCATTGAGTTGGCTAAGGGGATGCAGGCCTGGGGGGGGGCAAAGCAATTAGATGTCAGCAGGTTATGTCTCTTCTTCTTCTTCTTCTCTCCTTCTTCTCACATCCACTGAATCTGGGCTATTCCTGTCACTTCTGGCTAGAGTCTAGACTATATTGTCTTTGTGGGACTTGAATCTATTTCTGTGCTGCCTCTTTGCTTTAGGTAGCAACAGCCAGCCATCCTCCTCTGAAGGCTTGGGAATAGAGGTTTCAGAAGGCAGTAATGAGGAGGCCATCATTTCCGCTGGGGTGGGCTGCTGTCCTGGGAGCAAGAGTTGGTGGTGATGAGGCTGAGTAAAGATTGCAACAGGCCAATACTGGATGATAAACTCCATCACAGTGTCAGGTATGCTGAATGTTAAGGGTACTCCATTATGTATTAGCCTGACTGAAGAGAGGTAGCAGATGGTAAAGGGGATTTCCACTCCAATGAGCCACAGTTGAACCTTAAGCCACAAACTAGTGAAGCCCAAATCTGAGCCAAGAACTGATGCAGCAGAGTCACAGTATCAGCTTGAGCTCATGAAACTGGAGCTTGTGCTGAAATAGGCAGGATTGCAGAGGGCAAGACTTGAGGCCAAGAGGGAGAGAGTAAGGCTGGAGGTTGAGGAAAAAGATAAGGTATACCCGCATGACATCCTGACGCAACAGGAGAGAGAGCGCAGCAGTGTCAGCATGAGGTTCTCACACGAGAAACAAGAGAAAAGGAAAGAGCAGAAAGAGAGAAGGAATGAGCAGAAAGGAGTGCCAGCACAATACCCAGAAACAACAGCATGAGAAAGAGATGGTGAACCTGCATCAAAATGCACTGCAACAAGCAGTAAATAATGACATAGGGGATCAAACCCACATAGCCGCATTTCTGAAATGTTTCTTCAATATCAGGGAGGGATGATCTTGATTTGTTTTAAAAATTATTTGAGAGTATGTGTGCAAATTGGACAGGGCTTCATGGATGACCTACCCTACATCCTTGTTTACTGGCCGTGCTTTGCATGCATTTGCTACAAGGGAAGATGAGGGCTGTATGGACTATGATAAAGTCAAGAGGGTGTTAATGAAACATTTTGAGCTAACTCCTGAGGTGTATAGGTGAAACATCAGGGAATTAAGAAAGGGCTCAGGAGACAGCTATGTAGAATTGCATGTTCAAATGTATACCTCTCTAGACAGCTGGGTGGATGGGGTAAAGGTAGAGCTGAGGGGAAAATAAAGGACTTGTTTGTAAAGGAATAATTTCTTAAAATTGTACCTGAGGACCCACTTGTGTGGTTGCTGAACTGGGCATGTAGCTCTATGAATGATTTGTATGTGGCCAGCAGATCACTCACTCTCAGTGATGAAAGTGAACAGGAATGCACAGGAACTCAGTTCCTGTACCTTTTTTACAGCAGGAACAGAGTTCCTGTACTTCTTTCCACTGACACTGGAACTGAAATTCTTAAACCAGCAACATAATGGCAGTTTTTGGACCTGTGACCTGAAATCAGGGTTTCCATAACAACATTTGACTTGTACAGCAGTGCTATTTTGCAAGAAATACTTCAGTATCTCATACTGAATCTATTAGTGTCTAAAGAGATAGGTATGTCTTGACACAGCTATCCTTCAGATTGAGGATCTTCATTCTGTATTTCATATTTGCCTGTGCCCGAATTCCTGTACTTCTTGTCTACCATTTGCACCACTGTTCACGCTGCGTAGGAACAGTTGGGTGTGGAGTGTGATGGACAGCACATGGTTTCAAGGGGACCCTGGGAGGGCAGCCTAATGTAACCAGACTGTACTTGAGCCCAAAACACAACCCACCAGCCCTAAGGGGAACAAGGAGCCAGGGACAAAGAAATGCTATATTTGCCAGAAAGTGGGGCACCCTTCACGACTGCCCTAAAAATACGAACAAAGGGCAAAAGCCTGGGGAAAGTGGTGATCAAGGCAGTATTCAGCAGCTAGTAACCTGCTCAAAGATTGTAGTATCACCTAATTCTCCATATACAGTACAGTATATGCACCCTGTCCTATTTAATGGGACTGTAACACAGGGATTGAAGGACACTGGAGCCTCCACCTTCATGGTAAGACAAGATCTAATCCAGGCAGAGCAGATTCTGCCTGGGCAATTTTTCAAGATTCAGTGAGTTACAGGTCCAGTGGTTGAAGTACTGATGGCTTGGGTCTTCCTGAGCTGGGAAGGTGGCCATGAGTAACATGAGGCGGGAGTCATATCTGATCTCCCTGTGGATGTGATAAGGGGGAATGATTTTCACCACAGGGGAATTCTAGTGTGTGTTATGACCCGCAGTTAGGCAAAAGAGCAAGCTCTGAGGGTGAGGAGAGGACAACACAGTCTGCACTATCTCCTCCCTCAGCAGCTGAGGAAGCAGCTAGTGTAGTTGAGGGGATAGCTAGGTGTAGCAGCCCTGAGCCCCAGCTGCAGACTGAGGAGACCTTAGCTGTGGGTACATTCCTCTGGAAGGGAAGCCAGGGTGAAGCTGGGTAGAACTCAACTGGCTGATCCTTACCTACAGAAACTGAGAGCGATAGCCGATAGTGGTGATAACTCTCAGGGGAGTAAAAATATTATTTGGAGAATGGGCTGTTGTACAGGGAGTGTACACCACAGAGAGGGATAGAGGGAGAGGTACCCCGGCAGCTGGTAGTTGCTCGGACTTACTGCAAGCAGCATTTGGTCATGGCCAATAACATCCCTTTTTCAGGCCACCTAGGTATTAGCCACACGAAAAGGTGGCTCACCAATAATTTCTTTTGGCCTAGTATGTACAAAGATGTGGCAAATTACTGTTGAACTTGTCCACAGTGCCAGAGGGTGGGAAAGGTGGTGAACAAGGCTAAGGCAGCTTTGATACAGAGTTAAGTGCATGGCAATACTTTAGGCACTTCCCAGTCCCTACATGAAAGGCAACGACTCTTATGAGGTCACCAAAATAGACACACCTTCATCTTCTGGAGAGGATGACATGAATGTGACCACATGAATGTAATCACTTTTTGTTACTGTAAATATTTTTTCTGCTTATTCTCATGTAAGTCTTTCTACATTTGGAATGGCATAGAGCAATCAAATGGAGTCTAGGTCACACATCTCAGCAGCTGTCCTGAGAAATCTTATTATGCCCCTCCCCATATCCAGGGATATGAGATGTTGAGTCTGTGGAGAGGGGCATACAGCAGCAGAAACTTTTCAGAGACAGACACATTACCCAGGCCTTGATAACAATACGGGGGTGGGGGAGTCCACTCAGTCCTGGCACTGGAAAAAAAAACGGTAAGTTTGTCCCAAGCAAACTGTTTTTCTGAAAAAAAAATCGATGTCCACGCAAACTTGTTCAACCAGTGAGGGATTCAAGATTATTACAATGTGATTCACCAAGTTTTTATATGTGAAGCCAGTAAGTGTATGGCTACTGCATATAGATGCAAATCGCGATTTATTTTATTAGTTGCATTGCCAGTTTTATGAATTTAAAGCAAAATGTCCATGTTGAGAACCCGGAAGTCTAATTTTGTGTATTGGAGCCGGTATTTGTTGACCTCTGCCACTCATTAGCTAGGCCGTGTAATGACAGGGGATCTGCGCTCTGCAATTAATGTTAGAAATTCCTTCTTGGTTGCAGCAATTCGTTCTTGGTCACAGAGTTTGTGAGCATAGCGTTCAGCACAGCAGTGGCATTTACAGACAGTTCGTTTTTAGGCTCTGAGGAGGACAGTCTTATTTTGTCCTGCACTGACAGTGATTATTCCAGCACTGATACAGTGCCAGTATTTGACAGCCAGAGCATAATGGATCCCTAGGACAACCCCTATGCCACCAGCAACAGCGGTATGGGCTGCCTCTCTGGCAGCCACAGCAGTCCCAATCCATTCCAGTACGGTGGAGAAGACAGACATGGTAACAGGGTCTGGCATTTTTATTGTTTTTTCAGTTATTTGCTATGATTTCTTTCCCGTCATTGCCATCGTTGTAATGCAGCTATAGCATGTTCTGTAACTCCCCACATGGATATCGGACTATCAGCACACACAAATTTGTGTGATCCGTTACTCACAGCATCAGCATTGGACCATCTGCACACTTTGATGAGGAGGGTGATAGCACCGTGGGTTAATTAAATATATATTTTTTCAGTTATTTTGCTTGCCCAAAGCCAGCTGAGTCATTGGCTGCAAGCGCTTGTCCTGAAAGCAGGTCTCGCTTCAGTCAATGCATGGCACTGTATGAGCAGGATAGAAATGAAATACATGTATTGCTCACAAGCTTTCAACACTCTTCACCAGGCTAATTCATGACTGCTCTGTACTTTATATGGATCACCCGCCCGGCTACTGATTACTAACTCAGAGCTATGGAGCGAAGACTGGAAGTAAAGCAATCATCTTGTTATCACTCTTACCTCCAGACCAGGCACATACACTGTGAAAAAAAGCTGCATTGGATACGTTTTTCTTATCGGCACAAGATTTTTACTTTGTGTTTTGTTTTGTCTGGCTGCCGACTGTTCTCAGATATTTTTATTGGTGTGTGTGTGGTTGTCATTTCGGGTGTGGGGGGCATCTTTTACTTTCCCTCGTTTGTTGTATCTTAGCGAGTGACTAAGGTGGAGGGGGCGCCTCTTCTCCTGTGCACGGCAAGTCTCAAAATTCACACATGCAATAGGTAATTTATTGCTTGGTCATTATTTTCATTTTGTCCCAGTTCTTGCAGTGCTCATGATGGTCCATGACATGAACCCTCATAGGTAGAAACAGCAGTTATTTATAATATGTATTTGTTATTAGGCTTGCACTAGCATGGCAATAGGTATACCAGATCAATAGCGATGCTGCATGCAGCTTTCTTTACTGTCCACACAAATATCTGCATTCTGCCATATCACCCCACCTTTAGCTTATTGCCGCAACATGTCTGCAGGTGAATTACGTGTAAAACGATGTAGAAATTCCACAGATAGTGACCCCATCCACGGCATCTCCTGCGTCAGATCCTTGTGTTTTTGATACTTGCATCACAATTTTATATAAAATGGCTATAGTAAAGGATGAGCACTGCAGTGCCGAGGCTAGGGACAGAAGTAATCAGAGGTGAAGCAGCATATGCTTATTGTAGTGCACTCCTTTTACAGTAATATTTAGCTCACTCCTTGTAACGCTGGCTTATTGCTCCAATACTGGCTTTGTTCTGTTTCAGAACACTAAGTCACCTTTGGCTGTGTCCCACAAAGTTGAATGCGTGATGGCTGAGTAGTGCAGTGGGAATGCCTTCCCTGGGCTGTCGTCACTCACTCATGCCGACGCATTGCGAATGTGCAAACTTTCAACAAAGACAAAAAAAAAGCATGCCGTGACACACGTGGTACAAGAATTAATTAAAATCTGTGTTTTGGGAAAATTTTTATTTAACTTGTTGGTGATCCAGCTTTGCAAGGGTCAAGGAACATAACATGAGCATCCATCATATGTCTAAGGGAACTTGGTAAGTCGCTCCATAACATATGCTCCATCATAACAGCTCCAAGGAGAAGAGTTGATCAGTGGGGTTTTGTTGCAGCTTACAAACATGGCCAAGATGACCTTACTACAACTTTAAATCCTAGTCGTAATTGTCCCACAATGCTAAGACAGCTCTTCTCTGGACCAGGTGGTCATATATTCATAAAGGCAATACATATTCTGAGGACAGTCCCAATGCCTGGCAGCACCAAAATCCCTCTCAGCTTGGGTTTCCCAAATAACTCCATTCTCTCTCTCTCTCTCTCTTTCTCTCTCCAGGCTCCTTGTTTCCCAGAACAGCAGACCATGCAATCCGAGGATTGCTGCTCCATTGACTCCCCAGCCAGGTTATTGGGCTGAGAAAGCGACCATTCCTCCAACAACAGTAGGGGATGTGTCCCAGCACTGCCACACTCCCCCAGGTTCAGTTCTTCTTCTTCTGTCTCGGCAGATCACTCCCTGGCAGATCAGTATGAACCAAGGTTCGAGATCTGGCACCACAAACTCCCTGCAGCTTTTCTCCTAGTAATTTGCCTGGAGATCCAAACAGTACTCACCCTTGATTGCGGCTTGATACTGACCATCCCTTCTCAATGCCGGACCAAGGCTACAAGAGCCAGGGGCTGAGCGGGCAATCACCCTCGTCCAGCCCCAGGATACTCTTCAATCTCTCTCCCTCTCCTCTGGCACCTTCCCATCCCATGGAACTCCTGGTTTCACACAAAACTGACCTTAAGTCTGCCTCGCGCACTTGCGGTGACCTCTTGACCCACAGGAGCGCCACCCAGGAGACAAGGGGAATTAACCATTTTTTTCCTGGACCGAATAAGGCCACACAAAACTGGTAAAATAAACAGTGACCACCTGAAGGGGGGGTTACATCTCTCCACCATTTGAAACACTCACCAACCCCGGTGAGTATTCATTGTCACAGCTACTGGCCCACCACTGCAAGGAGGTGTATGCACTCCCAACCTTGCAAAGAGCAAGACACGTCTCCACTGGGCACACCGCTGAGATGGCAAAACATTTCCCACCCAGACCTAAACATGTTTGAAACCCCAAACTTACTATAACACTAGGACTATGGCAACCCAACCACCTGCAACCCCGGATGGTTTGGACTAGCCGCAGGGGGTGGCGTCCCACTCCCACTTACACACTAAACTACCAAAACTGCTACCTAAACTACCTGGTGCTGCCAAGCTGCTAGAGTTAGCTCCCACTGTAACAAACAGTTAAAAGAGTTAATGACCCAGTGACCATGTAAGAATCAGAACATTGATGATATTGCAGGTGCATATTATTAACAGTCCCCCACCTGCACAGTGGCTGCGAACACAGTCCTTATGCTGTCCATTCTCTGTGATAACCCCACTAGGAGACATTACAGATTTGGGGGGGTCTTAAGGCAGGCTAAAGTCCACATTGTACCACCCAATCTATCCACAACTGGTACAGGCACCCCCATACACAAGGGCAGTACAATGAACTGGTGAGATATAGTAAATGCAAACCATAGGCAAAAATTAACAAGCTAGTATAATATTCCAAAAAACGTAAACTCTAGTTGAATTTTACTATCCAACATGATAGAAACATATTAAAACTACTTAACCAGCAGTTCTTGTAGTATTATAACAATTGTTCCTCTTTAGTAAATCAAGTTACAAACAGGAACATGATTACTAGAAGAGGAAGAAAAAATGGCTCAGTCTCACCCAAAGTCCATACAGTCATGAACACTCAGAGGCTCCAAATATGCTGAACACCTCTGAGGGGGAAACAGTTCAGAGTGGGCACAGTCCTCTGTCCATTATTTCATAGATACATAGATACATACATAGACAGTGTCGGCAGATAAGGGCCTATGGCCCACCTAGTCTGCCCATTTGAGCTTGTAAGTTCAGTTTGTTTTCCTAGAAGTCTATTTCCCCTTACCCCTGACCTCTAGAATTCCTTTATGTCTATCCCATGCATTCTTAAATCCCGTGATTGTTTCAGTCCCCACCACTTCCTCTGGCAGGGTGTTCCACTTGTCCACCACCGCTCTGTGAAGAAATTCTTTCTCATGTTTCCTCTGAATCGTCCTCCCTCCAACTTCATCCCATGCCTCTAGTCCTGAAACATCTTTTTCGCTTAAAATAGTGTTTTCCTGCACCCTGTTCCTCCCTGTAAGATACTGTATGTCTCTATCATATCCCTCTCCTCCCTTCTCTTCTCCAGGGAGTACATGTTCAGTTCCTTCAACCTGTCTTCATAGGACTTGTGATGCAACCCATGCACCATCTTTGTTGCCCTCCTCTGAACCTTCTCTACCTTGTCTATGTCCCACGTAGGTATGGTCTCCAGAACTGTACACTGTACCCAGGTGGGGGCCTCACTAGTGTCTTGTATAGCGGAATTATGACCTCCCTTTCCTGCTGGTGATGCCCCTGCCTATACATCCCAGCATCCTATTTGCTTTACCTGATGCCTTGTCACACTGTTTCCCTACCTTGAGGTCATCAGAGATGACAACCCCAAGATCCCTTTTCCTGCTTGGTGCATGCTATATCCTCACCCCAACTGATATATTGTGCCAGGGTTTTTGTGCCCCATATGCATTATCTTGCACTTCTTTGCATTGAATTTCAACTGCCAAACCCTTGACCATTTTTCAAGTTTCTGCAGGTCCTTGTCATTCTGTCTACACCCTCTGGTGTGTCTACTCTGTTACAGAGCTTTGTGTCATCAGCGTAACAGTGAAATTCTGCCTTCTAGATCCTGTGCAATGTCACTGATGAAGATGTTGGATAGGACCGTCCCAGCACTGATCCCTGTGGTACCCCACTGGTCACTCTTCCCTCTGTGGAGTGACAGCCATTTACCACCACCTCTGTGTCCTGCCACCCAGCCAGTTACCTACCCACCACACTCACTGTCCTGCCCACACCCATATTCCCCCAGTTTGTGTAATAGTTTCTATGTGGCACAGTGTCAAGGCCTTGCTGAAGTCCAGATAGGCCATGTCCACTGCCCCTCCCTGATCCACCTCCCTAGTCACCCAGTCAAAAATTCAATGAGGTTGGTCTGACATGACCTCCCCTGGTGAAACCATGCTGCCTTGGGTCCTGTGGTCCATTGACAACCAGATTTTCCACCAACTCTCCTTCAGTAGTGCTTCCATGATCTTCCCCACTACCGAGGTGAGGCTGACTGGTCTGTACTTCCTGCTTCCTCTTGTTCCCACTTTTGTATAAGGGACTACATCTGCTGTCCTCCAGTCTTTGGGTACCTCCCTGTTTCCAGTGATTGGCTGAACAGGATAGCCAGAGGTTCAGCCACCACCTCTCTTAGTTCTTTAAGGACCCTAGGTGCACCCATCTGGCCCCATTGCTTTATCAGCTCTTATTACTTCCAGTTCCTTCAGGACCCTTTCTGTTAAAGGACTTGTCTCCATTTCTGCACCATTCTCACCCTTGTACTCCTTCAGACTCATTACCCCCTCTTCCTTAGTAAAGACTGAGCAGAAATACCTGTTCAATATGTCAGCTTTACTGTTGTCATCCTCCACGCTGCTCCCATCCTCCCCTTCAGTCTCACTATCCCTCCTTTGTCCTTCTTTTTCACTTATGTACCTGTAAAGGTTTTGTCCCCTTAACCACTGATTTTGCAATGTGTTCTTCTGTCTGAGCTTTGGCTTCCCTTACTGACTTCCCTGCTCTCTTTGTTTCTCCTGGTACTTCTCCATCCCTTCTGCCTGTGTTTTTTGTATTGCCTGAATGCAATCTTTTGGCTTTCACTTTCTTTGCTACCTCTTTGGAAACCATAATGGTCTCTTTCTTTTCCTCTTGCTAACCTGCTTAATGCATAATTCTGTTGTTCTTATAATCCCATTTAAATACTGCCCACTGTTCCTCAATCCCTGATTCCTGTCCCATTCCCTTAATGCCTCTTTCAAGCATCTCCCCATTTTCCCAAAGTCTGCCCCCTAAAATCCAGGATCGTGTTTTGTGTGGTTTGGTTCTGCTCTTTCTGTGATTTCAAACCACAATGACTGGTGGTCACTGTTACCCAGGTGCTCCCCACTGTTACCCCCATCACACTGTCCCTGTTTGTGAGCACAAGGTCCAGTATTGCCTTCTGCCGAGTTGGTTCCATGACCAGTTGCTTGAGGAAGGCACCCTGAAGGAGTCCAGGATAAATCTGCTCCTAGTTGATGCTGCTGCTGGGATGCTCCAGTCCACATCTGGTATATTGAAGTCTCCAACCAGTACTACCTCACCTTGTCTGCCATCCTTTGGATGGCTAGCATCAGCTCCCTATCTGTTTCTTCCTCCTGGGCTGGTGGTCTATAGACCACACCTCAGCGGATGGCTGGCCCCATTTTCCTTTCCAGCTTAACCCACAGTATCTCTCCCCATTTTGTTCCTCCTTGATCTGTGTGGCCCTTGTATGTCATTTTTCACATACAGTGCCTACCTCCTCCCTTCCTGCCTGCTCTGTCTCTTCTGAATATGCTGTAGCCAGGTATGGCCATCTCCCAGTCATGGTTATCATTACACCAGGTTTCAGTGATGGCCACAATGTCCAGGTCTGACTGTACCATGACAGCCTCCAGATCTTCCATCTTGTTGCTAAGGCTCCTGGCATTTGCACACATGGCTTTCCATGTTTGACCTCCATAGACTGCTTCACTGTTCTACTCCAGCCCCTTCCTTGGTTGTCATTTATCCCTGGTTCTCCTTGCTGTCTGCCCTTCTGCTGAATTTTGCCCTTTTCTGCTTATCCACCTTTTGGACACTAATCTCCAACTTTTGCACACTGCTTTGCAGAGATAGCCACTCCTCTGGTTCACTGGTTCCATTACTAGCTGTGGGGTGAGCAAGTAGGTATCATCCTTGCTGGCCTGCCACCCCCTTTGCTAGTTTAAATGCTGTCAATGTAGCATTTAAACTTATCATTAGTGCTTGGATTCCCTCCAGGATGGATGCAGGCCGTCAGGCATGAACAAACCTCCATCCCTCCAGATGGGTCCCCAGTCACCAATGAATCCAAACCCTTCCTCACAGCACCAGTTCTTCAACCATGAGTTAAAGTTCCTGGTGCATGCACTCCTATGTTCTCCTTGCCTCTCACAGGTAGTACTCTGAGAAAGTGACAGAAGTAGCTACTTGCTTGAGACCCCTCCCCAGTTTCCTAAACTCTTCCTGAACTCCTTTGGCTCCCCATTTGCCAAGTCATTAGTACCTAGGTGGATAATGACATCCAGCTCACCCTCCTGTCTTGCCTTCCCAGTGATCCCCAGTATCTTCCTTCCATCCCTCCATGCTGTGGCACCTGGTAGGCACCTCACCTCCCTGTCCTCCCCCTCCTGTGTTCCTAGCTGGATCCCTCTTATGATGGAGTCCCCCACCAGGATTCGCTTCCTCCTCCTCTGGGGTCCACTGCTTTCCCACTGAGGTCACCTCCTTGCCTAACCTCCACATCCTTTCCTTCCACTTCCCTGGGTACCTTTATTTGGTTGTCCTCATTTGCCAGTGTGGCATATGAGTTCTTGAAGGAATAGGATCTGGGATGTGCCTCTGCCTGACTGCTCTAACCTTCCCTGGGCCCACTGTCATCCAAGTGCTCCTCGTTCTCGGCATCCTTTGAGGCAGCTGCATTGGACTGGGTGGTTCCTGGACAGGGTGATGGTACTCCTGACCAGTTTACTTCCGCTCTGAGTCTGGCTACCCTCATCCCTTAGTCCCGAGAGAGATGCATGCAGATTGGGGCAGCACCTCAGTGTCCAGAAGGTCTGCCTGAATATGGCTGCCCCCACAGCCACTGCATTGCACCACTCCACATTATACTGCAATTCCAATTACTTATCTGCTATTGAAGTTTCTTTAGTTCTCTTTATTTATTTACAGTACTAAAAATCCTGTAACTGATCCTCAGATATATACTTTTTAAGGAAAAGAAACCAATAAATAAATAAATGAGTCAAAAACTTGTCGTGTTGAGGGTGGTCTTCTTCCTCTTATGCCCCTCCTACTACACACCTCTTACTATATTCTGTGTTTTGCTCCTGTCAATCAGATTTATCAGGGCATATAATTAAGAGTTGGGGAAGGGTGGGAGGGGTGAAATTGCAGCAATTTCTTGCCAGCTCTTCCATGGCTCCACAGTGAGGACATAATTCCCATCTACTAAAATAATAGCAGGGATCAGGCTTCGTGCAGGGCCTCCCAAATGAATCCACGACTGGCACGTGGAATTTGATCCTCTCTCACATGATGTCCTGGATCATGGTGTAATTCTTGAGCAGAGTCAGACCCTTAAAGCCTCTCTGTGCATAAATCCCTTGGGCAATCCTCTGGGCATGCTGAAGCTGGTAAGTTCCACTGTGGGCATTCAGGTTATGGTGCTTGTACACCTTCCCCAACAGTCCGTGACACACCCAGTCTGACCGCTTTCTTCCATTATGGTCCTGGGACCTTCTCAAGCAGATAGGGGTACTCATATTATGGAAAATCCCTTTTTACACATTTGTGGAAGATCCATTCCAAATGGGACCACTCGGGGATGCTGTGAAGAGTGGCCCATGGTGCTTTACCTTGCGGGAGCCACTTCCCAGTCTTGTACTCCCTCTTTTGGCATTGTACATCTTACTTCGAGAGGGCTCTTGCAGTAGGTAATTACATATAGGACTGACTTTGGCAGGCGGCAGGACCCCACAGAAAAATTTCTAGCTAGCAGTCTGGTGAGGGACCGCCCCCATGTCAGGTGACCAGTGTCAAGAGACGTCGGTATAAAGGGGTGGTCCCTCACACCTGCCTTCCAGTTCTTGCCCCCCATTAGCTTATGCCAGCGCCTCGCGGAAAAGTTCTCTGCTCATCAGGCTCCTTCGTCGGTTGTTTTACCAAGTGTTTTCACTTTTTTCTCAGCCATCGTCAGGTACCCATCGGTGTATGTCATCCCCTACACCCTCTGAGCACAAAAACAAGTGTGACTCGTGCAGCGCCCAACTCCTGCACAAGGACGGACATTTCCTGTGGCTTTTTTGCCTAGGCCCTGACCATCCGGTGGAGAAGTGCCAGCACTGCCTCAGCTTCAACGCGATCACCCAGAGAAGGCAGCAGTAGTCCCTGGAAACCCATATTTAAAAAAAGAAAATGAGCTCCATGGAAAGAGAACTGAAGAAGCTTCAGCAGGCGTCGACCTCCACTGAAGGCCCTCGTAAGAAAAAGGATAAGGGAAGGCACCGGGACAAGGGCTCCTCTCCAACCGCATCTTCCTCAGGAGTCGCTGGGAAACAGGTAACTTCCCCCACGGGGGACCGCTCCATGGCGGCCGCCTTCGAGGCTTCTAAGGCGGCATTGGCCCACCTGTCTGGCTTGCGCTCAGGCCCTTCGGACGCCTCCAGGCTTGTGGAGGCCTCCACTCCCAGTAAAGCCGTGGTTTCGTGGCCTACTGGTCCAAGCGGCTCCGATAAGCTGGACGTCGGCTCCTCCGATGCCTGCACGGAGAAGGTCGGTAAGTCACCCAACCCTTCGGGGCAGCATGTGGCGCCCTTCTGCCTGACCAAGCCGCCCTTCCATCATGGCCTGCCTCCGGCGAAGGTCCGTTAAGTCGGATGACTGCCCCCTCCAGCGTCCACCCGGGTCCCGCTGCTAAGCCGCACATCGGTTCATCCGACGTCCTCGCAGTGGATGAGCCAACACCAGACCCCCCCATGTCCATCATTCCCGGCTCCCCACAGCCTTCACTGCCCTCCAGGGACCTTGAGTCTCCTCAGCCTGACCCTGCAGATTTTCCCCCCCATCCCCGGGTGATGCTGAGGTTTCTGGTCCTCCTCCATCAGACCATCCTCCTTCTGGTCCAACTGATCTGATGTCGGTTCCCCGGATGCCGGCTCCAATGCCGGCTCTTCGGCCCCTGGCTCCAACACCGGTATTGCTGACGCCGGATGACATCCCACCCCCCGATGTCACCCCAATGCCAGGTCCTCCGCTCCCCGGGTCTTCCGCTCCAGAACCGCCTGTGGGGCCTCCGGCTGGGCTGTCTGTTCAGGCAGCCCCTCCAGCTCCTGGGTATCTGGCCCCATCGTACTCGACGCCGCCATACCTGGGACCGCAGTATCCAGTGCCTCAGTGCCTGGTGCTGACATATCCAATGCCGCAGTACTCGGCTCCTCAATACCCGATGCCGGGCTTCCCGCCATCAGGTTATGGATACACGCCCTTCGGGTATAGTCCATACCCGTATCCCCCTCTCCTCCTCCTCCACCGTCTCCTCAGCCACTGGTGGATTTGCAGGAGACTCTGGCCTCCTGGTGGGCTGAGGCCAACGCTCAGCTCACCAGAGTAGTGGAGAGTAGTCTTCCGATGCTGGTGTTGGTTCCCATACGTCCACAACGACATGCTTCCTCCCCACCTCCGGACACCAGGGCTCACCCCTCTGGGTCCAGAGAGGGGCAGGACACACTTACCAGAGGGATTCCCAAGGGGTCCGTTCCTCCCCCTCGTCAGGAGAGGGAGTCTGCCTCTCCCTTATCTTCTTCTTCCTTGGACACCTCGGATCCTTCCGATGGTTGTTCCGAGCAAGACAACGAGCCACGCTCTCTGTCCAAGCCCCGGCCCAGGACTCCTCTGAAGTCCCCTCCAGAGGATCCTTCCTTCATGGAGTTGCTACGGAAGATCCAGGAAGTATATAAGTGGCAATCCTTGGAGCCAGACCCCCAGCATAAAAAACTTGCTGAGCATCTGGATCTGCCCGTGACAGCTCCGACTTTGGTGTCACCCTGGATTGAACCTCATGCCGACCTTATTACCACCATATGGAAACAACCGTCGGCCTTAGCCCCACTTCCCAGGAAGTTGAACAGGCTATACCAGGCTCCAGAGGGTGCTGACTTTTTAGACTCCCACCTTTGTGCTGACTCAGTTGTGATTAGTGCCGTTCATGGCTGGTCAGCTCAACCAAACCATCTTAGCTTGTCTCCACCTGACAAGGAATCTCACCTTCTGGACCAGTATGGCAAGACGATTTTTGCTTCTTCCACTCTGGGTATTAGGGCCCTGAACTACTTTGACCACATGGGGTATTACCAGAAGGTGATTCTGAGTGAGGTGGAATCCAAATTGGACTCCCTTCCAGACTCTCAGGTCAAGCAGGAAGTGGCTGACCTCGTCCACTCTGCACGTTCAGCCAGTTGGCACATTCTTTGTGTGACCTACGATGCAGTGGACACTGTTGGGAGGAGCTCAGCTTTTGCTGTAGGTTTACAGCATCATGCTTGGCTCTCCAAGTGTCAGGGTTGGTCCCGGAAGTGCAGTCCGCTATCCAGGAAGCGCCCTTCTGGGGTTCGGTGCTGTTCAGGGGTGATGTCAAGGACATCATCACCAACCTGCAGGAGAAGGGGACAGCACTAAAGTCTGTTGACTCTATGTACCATCCCCATTAATCGCAGCACCATCCCTTTGCAGACGGAACAGGCCCAAAGCGAGACCACAGGAAAAGAGGGCCACTAAACTTCGGGCCCCCCCAGCTGCCAAGCCACCCCACCCAAAAAAGCAGCGGAAGCTTCAGCTGCGGCATTGCCCCACACCACCTGACTCCTTCCCTCTCCTATTACCTTTGGGTTTCCCGAAGGAACCAGTAGGAGGGAAGTTTTCCCTCCACCTTCCGGGCTGGGAGAGGATAACATCAGATTCATGGGTGCTCCAGCTGATTGCAGGAGGACACGCAATAGAGTTTCTGTAGAAACCACCTCATCACCCTCCTCCAAGGTCATCATACTCTCGGGAATATCTTCTTCTGGTCCAGGAAGAAATCTCAGCACTCTTGCTGAAAGAGGCGATAGAATCTGTCCCCCTTCCCTTGCAGGGAACGGGTTACTTGTCCCACTTCTTCCTGGTCCCGAAGAAGACAGGAGATGTAAGACCTATTCTAGATCTCAATTCCCTAAACCTTTTCATGGAGCACAAGAGGTTGAGGATGCTCTCAGTGCAGAGCCTTCTGCCCCTCCTCCGCTCAGGCCAGTGGCTGTGTGCTGTGGATATGCAGGACACTTACCTGCACATGCTATCCACCTGTCTCACCGCAAATATCTTCGTTTTGCTTTCCAGGGGACCACTACTAGTTCAAGGCACTCCCATTTTGCCTTTCCTTGGCCCCTCAAGTATTTAACAAATGCCTTGCAGTGGTGGCGGCCTACCTGCGTAACTGGGGTATTACACGTTTTCCTGTACCTGGACGATTGGATCCTGGCGGCCTCGTCCAGGGAGGAACTCCTGCACTGCCTCTCCCTCACCCAGCAGGTCTTTGCCTGTCTGGGTATTACCATCAACCATTCTAAGTCCCACTTGTTCCCATCCCAGAGGCTTCAGTTTATTGGGGTGATACTAGACACGACCCTAGGCAGAGCCTTTCTGCTTCCAGACAGGGCAGCCACACTCCAGACTCAGATAAGCCTGTTGTCCGGTCACAGGCGGGTCAGTGCAAGGTCAGTTCTTCACCTCCTCAGGCTTATGGCGGATGCTATCCCGACAGTCCCTCGCGCTCGGCTCCACATGAGGGTCTCTCAGTGGATGCTTCACTCTCAATGGGATCAGTTGGTAGATGACTTGGACCACTTGGTCCTAGTCTCCTCTCCCATGATTCGAGACTTACAATGGTGAATGGTCCGAGAGAATCTTCCTCGGGGAGTTCCATTCTTCCTTCCTCCTCCCTCCCAGACTCTGACCACAGATGCCTCGGGCGAAGGTTGGGGAGCCCATCTTGGTCCACATTGGACCCAGGGCTCTTGGTCCAAGCTTGAGCAGTCACTGCACATCAATGTGCTCGAACTTTGGGCGGTGTCCTATGCTCTCCAGGCCCTCCACCTGCATCTTCTTCCAGGCCAACTAGCCATCCAGACAGACAATATGTGTGTGGTATGGTACTTCAACAAACAGTGCTGGACTCTGTCCTACCCTCTCTGCAGGGAAGCGATGAGAGTCTGAGATTGGGCAGCACACCACAACTTTCACCTCATGGCAGTTCATGTTCCGGGGGTCGAGGACTCCTTAGCTGACAAACTAAGTTGCTCTCTTGTTCAAGCTCATGAGTGGGAGCTGGATCAGGGGGTCCTAGACGATATCTTCCTACGTTGAGGAACACCTCGGGTGGACCTGTTTGCTTCACCCCTAAACACAAAACTTCCCGACTTCTGCTCGCTCGTTCAAGAGCGAGGCATTTTCTGAAGAGACACTGTGTCTCTAGATTGGAGGGACCGATTCGTCTATGCCTTCCCCCCCGATTCCTCTGATCCCGTGTGTCTTGCAGAAACTAGGTTCAGGAGGAGCACGAATGATTCTGATCGCTCCTTTCTGGCCCAGGCAAGTTTGGTTCTTTCTTCTGCAACAATACTCAGAGGAGCCTCCTCTTCCTCTTCCGCTGTCATGGATTCTACTGACCCAGGATCAGGGGACCCTGGTTCATCCAGGTCTCAAGTCCCTTCAACTGCATGCGTGGTTCCTACAGACATAGCTCAAGCCCACTTTGGGGTTTCTCCCCAGGTGGCTGAGATCTTGGTGGAGTCTGGAAAGCTTCCACTAGGTCTACTTATGCCATGAAGTGGAAATGGTTCTCAATCTGGGCCGCTTCAAAAGGCTTTGAGCCTTTCTCTTGCACAGTTGGGCGACTGCTGGAGTACCTGCGCCATCTCTTCGACCTGGGCCTTAGTCACTCATCTCTGAAGGTACACATGATGGCCATTTTGGCCTACCATATTCCCTTTGCAGATGCAATGTTTGCTCAACTGGAAGTCTCTAAGACTTTCCTCAGAGGGGTTCTTCATTTGAGACCCCCATCCGAGTTCCCGCCCCTCCTTGGGATTTGAACTTCGTTCTTGAGAAACTTACTTTGCCTCCTTTTGAACAGGCAGCCTCAGCAGACATGAAGTTCCTTTCATGGAAGATGCTCTTCTTAGTGGCCATTACCTCTGCTCGGAGGATTTCCGGGCTCCAGGCCCTGATGTGTAAAATCCCGTACTTGATTTTTCACAAGGAACGCATGGCGCTGTGCACTAATCCTAAGTTTCTTCCCAAGGTGTTAGCTGAATCTACATTGAACCAGTCCATAGAATTACCCACCTTCTTTATGCAGTACTCCAATCAGGCGGAGTATCTACTTCACACTATGGACGTTCACCGCATTCTGAGATACTACACTAACAGAACAAAGGATCTCAGAAAGACTGATCAACTTTTTGTCTCTTTGGCCCCCAAAAGAGAAGGCAATGTTGTTTCTAAGCAATGCCTGTCTAAATGGTTGGCTCATTGCATCACTGTTATGACAGGTACAACAAGACCTTGCCGGGTCAAATAACAGGTCACTCCACCAGAGGAGTTGCCCCCTCTGCAGCATGTTTCAAGAATGTGTCAGCGGCAGACATTTGTGCTGCCGCCACTTGGACTTCTGTCCATGCATTTACAAAACATTACAGTTTGGATATTGCCTCTCACCGTAGAGCAGGCTTTGGGCTCGCTGTTCTGCAAGGCCTTCTGTCTTAAGGCCTTCACAGCTTGAGGATATGCTTTGAGTAGCTTTCCTCCTCCCATGTGCTTCTTCTTGTTCCAGACTGCTTGGGACACAGTCCTATATGTAATTACCTACTGCAAAAGCTCTCTCGAAGTAAGATAGTTCAGTTACGTAAGAACTTACCGTAACAGTAGATCTTTGAGAGAGGCTCTTGCAGTAGGTAATACCTTCCTGCCCTCCATCCCCCTAAGCTTTTTCAGCTCCTTTTCCAGTGAGGGAAATATCCACTTCTCTCGTCCGGCCCTCTCGTGGGCCTGTGGTGGAAAGAACTGGAAGGGTGTGAGGGACAGCCTTATCACTGACGCTCTGGACGTGCCGTCACCTGACAAGGGGGTGGTCCCTCGCCAGAGACTGCTAGCTAGAAATTTTTCCATGGGGTCCTGCCGCCTGCTGATGTCAGTCCTATATGTAATTACCTACTGCAAGAGCCTCTCTCGAAGATCCACTGTTACAGTAAGTTCTTACGTAACTGTACTTTCCCCAGCCTGCCCATTCTTGGCTGAGGCCTCTGACGACGTTGGATCTTCGCATTTTGACTCTTTGGGTGACTGAAAGAGTTGGGCTGAGTACAACAGGCCCCCCTCCCAATCCACATACCGATTCTCATTTTCCTCCTCTTCACCTTTGACCTCTTCGGTAGGAGGACTGCCACCAGGCACCTTTTCCTGCTGGCTAGATGCTGGCTGCTCTGCCACTGGACTTGGCTGAAGTTTCTGAGGCAGTGGAGGCACTTTCTTGGCAACTACTTCCCCCACGTTCTCCTTTTGGTTCAGGCTGTGTGGCAGAACTCTGATGCTCAGATTCAGGACAAGGGGTCTCTTCATGGGGTTTAGGCTTATTAAAATTCTCTAGAGTGATCAGCTTGGGGGCTGTGGATGCCAGCCCACATCCCACACCCCGACCCCTTGGTCACCCCACACAAGTGGTCAGATCAGGCAAAAGACTGGAAACAGCAGACACATTATCACCCCCTTCCAGACTATACTCTTCTGAGGAGATGGAGGCAGATGTAAGGCCAGAGCCCCCTGTGCTCTGGCTGCATCCACTACAGACCATACACACTAGCAGGAGCTGCATTTCAGGGCCCTTAGACTAGCAAAAAGCACACTTGGTTGGCACTGCAGCTCTGCCCACCTGTGTTCACATCCAGGTGAACATTTCTGGAGGAACAGTCACTCCCATGAGGGAAGGAGCTCGTGCCATGGTCAGAATCTCTTTTGGCTGTCACTGCTGCAGCTCACCCCCCCATCACAGGTCACAAGGCTAATCTGCTGGCTCTCTCAGCTACACACAGCAACTCTGAACCAAAAGCTCAGCTCCTTCCCACCAGAACCATGTGGCCTAATTCACTTCTTATCCATGGGTCCATTTGCATTTCTCTCAGAGGCATCCAACACTGATGTCATAAACAGCAGACTCACTGGTGCCCTTGCAGACCCCAAAGGCACGAACTGCTCAGTCCCAAGCGGTATATTGCTTTCGCACTACAAATAAAGTCCCAGCAATTTCAGGAATGACAACAGCACCCAAAAGTTCAGACAAGTCCAGGGAGACCCCAAAAGCAAATCACAGATAAGCCCCCAGTTGTAGCCCCCCCCCCGTGTCCAGGTGTGTGAGATGTTGAGTCAGTGGGGAGGGGGCACATACAGCAGCAGAGACTTTTCCGAGACAGGCAAGTTACCCAGGCATTGATAACAATATGAGGTGCCCACACAGTCCTGGTACTAGAAAAAAACCTGTAAATTAGTCCTATGCAAACAATTAATTTGAAATAACTCGATGTCCACACAAACTTGGTTAACCAGTGAGGGATCCCAAAGTTTATTAAGCACATAGCAGCTCCAATGAGCAGAGTTAATCAGGGGTTTTGTTGCAGCTTACAAATGTGGCCAAGATGAGTAGATGGCCTTACTGCAGCTTTAAATCCTGGACCTCAATAATCCCATAACTCTACGGCAGCTGTTCTCCAGACTGACTGGTCACATATTCATAAAGGCAGCTCATATCCTGAGGACAGTCCCAAGGCCTGGCAGCACCAAAATCCCTCTCAGCTTGGGTATCCCAAATGACTCCATTCTCTGTTTCTCTCTCTCTACAGGCTCCGTGGTCCCCAGAACAGCAGACCACACAATTTGGGGAATGATACTTCATTGACTCCCCAGCCAGATTACTGGACACAGAAAGCCACCGTCCCTCCAAGAACTATAGGGAATGTGTCCCAATACTGCCGCAATCCCCCAGATTCAGTTCTGTTTCGGCAGCTCACTCCCTGTCAGATCAGCATAGACCAGGTTCGAGACCTGGCACCACAAACTCCATGCAGCTCTTTTCCCAGTAACTTGCCTGGAGATCCAAACAGTACTGCCCCTTGCTTATGACTTGGTAGTGATCCCCTTTCTCAAGGCCGAATCAAAGCTACAAGAGTCGGGGGATGAGCAGGCAGTCTTCCCCACCCGGCCCCAGCACACATTTCAGTATCTATCCCTCTTGTCCGGCACCATCCCATGGAACTCCTGATTTCCCACCAAACTGACCTTAAATTCCCCCACGCACCCACAGTGACCTCCTGACCCACAGGAGCACCACCCAGGAGATGGGATTTAGGGTTCCATGTTATAATAGCGATTGCAAAAGAGTGATCACTATTATGGCAATTGTATATTGCAGAAAAGCAAATCGGTGATATACACAAGCCAGCGACCAAACGTCCAGCAGCTAGACTGTCTATGTGGGGGGGTGCTGTGTCCCCCTTTGCCTCCTGCACCTCCCTGCTTAAAGATTACTAACTCTGGGGGGAGTGCATGTCAGGAAGGGGACGACACTCTGGACTGGGGAAAAAGAAAGGCAGCCAGTGGCAAAATATTTCCCCCCAGCCCCGAACTCAGTACCTGCTGTGCCAGAGGTAGCCACCCTCACCACCACACCACATGGCTAGCTCAAACGCAATAGGCACACTGCCCCTGAAAAACCCTTTTCCCTATCCCCTCCTCTTCCCTTTGCTATTCTCCCCTATGGTCGCCTTTGCATAAGGTCGCTACTCTTGCTGGGTAGCCCATGAGGATAGCGCTGTTGATGATGTTGCCTTTTTGACGGTCGCTCATATTCAGTTGCCATCCTCACTGGAAACCGGGATTTAGCCACTTTTTTTCTGGGCACAATAAGGCCACACAGAACCAGGGAAATAAACAGTAACCACCAGGAGGGGGCTTACACTTACAGGGGAAAACAGCGTGCCAGATGTGACAGAGCTATTTTTTCCACAGAGATATCCAAGTAAGTAGGATGTGAACAGGGTCATAAAATAGCTTTTGTAAGAAACTATGTAGCTTTATTTGGTTTAGCAGTTGTGTAGTCTTTATGTAGAACAGAAAGTGGGGGGTGGGGCACAAGTAAATTCTCTTATCAGCTTTTTGCTAGCCTCAGATATTTTAATTTCCTTTTTAACAGTGTCTGCCAGATACTTATGACTTCTTCAGAAATCTGCTTTAATAACAGCTTCAACAATGCTTACAGTGCTTTATTTTTCAGCTTAGTCTGTCTGCATGCTGGCTCTTCATGGCTCACACTACTTTACAAACATTTTCTGACCTTGCAGCAGTGATTAGTTTCTGTACAGCAGATTCTGCAGAGTGCATGCAGCTAGACTAAGGCTGGTGAAAAGGAAATTAAAATATTTTTGGCAAGCAGGAAGCTGAGTAAAATAATTTTTTCACACTCCTCCCCCTCCCTTCTGATGTGCAACTTTGCATGTGTGGGTTGGCAGCACACAAGAGATGAACTGAACAAGCAGTGGTTTCCTGTAATTTCCTTTCACACAGAGAAGTTGCATTCATTTTAGTTTTCGTTTACTTGTTGCGTAGGTTTTATTTTCTTTCTGTTCTATACTGTAACTGCTGTGTTTTCCTTTCCCTTCTCCTGTTTTCAGAGTCTGCTGTTTTGTAAATCCTTGCTTAGTGAATCTTATTATTTAATATTTTCCATTTTCTGCCCTTCTTCTAGTTGTATTGTCTTTCATTACTCTCATTAATATCTGTATATTTTTATATATATTTTTTTCAAATAGCAGATGAGTGAGTTTGGGCTTGCATGGGACTGGAGGACTGGGAGTGGTGGTCATAAGAAGGGAATGCTGTCCACCCCAGGGTCACTTCTGCTACATCTACAGCAGGCACTACCAGTGGCAGAAAGAGCACTAGCATGAGGAAAGGGCAGCAAGAAGACAACGATATTGGGATCTGGCGGAGAAAACACTCTACCCCTGCACCACAACATAGTGCCACTCCCTATTGGCCCCCACATTACTGGCAGCACCAACAGCAGGAGATGTATCTCCCATGCACCCTGCCAGTGGTACTGCTTCTAGTCCCTTGTTGGAGAATGAGAAGTCATCTACCTATGGTGCCTCCCCTAGGCAGCAGCAGATGCTGATGGTGTGAGACTTTTTCTAGCTGGACCAGTGGGCAGCACACCCAGTTTAATGTGGAACACTACTAAAATTGGGAAACCCACTGGAAAGCAGCAGCTGAAAGGACTGCAAAGGCAAGTGATGAAAATCTGCATGATTGTAGAAGAGAGGTACGATGGGGAATGGAACATGCAGTCGGACTTGGGGTCTGCGGGGGGGGGGGTGCACCTGAGTGACCTGGTGCTGGTTTGCTGTTTCTCCTAGTGCCATGTCAGCCTCCATATTTGAAGTGGTTAAGCTCCATGGGGAAATAAGGGAGCTGGCCAACCGACATGTGGCCATGGAGGAAAAAATGTATTTGTTGCTTACAAACCAGTGTAGTCTCCTTGCTGAACTGACAGAACTATGTGGTGACAGTGTTCCATCTGTACCCAGCTGTAGGCTAACCACTTATGTTGTCATTAGCTCCTCTGTCTCCTCAGCGGTTTCATGAAAAATAATAACTAAAACAATATAAAAAAATAACACATGCATAATTTTTGATTCCTCTCAGTGCTCCTGATCTCAGCTACTGCTGCTGCTGGCCTTCGACTGTCTTCTCCGTTTCCTGGTATACCTTATCTAGCTTCTTTTCTATCCTGTTTAAAAATTCTGCTCAATACTGCCAATTTCATAAAAAAACATAACTAACAAAAAATATTATTTGCTCTGAGTTGTTTACCTTTCTTTTTTTTTCCTGCATCATCTGTTCATCACTTGCGCTGCCCCGGCTTCCCCCTTCCTTCCACCCCAGCCCAATCACCTGGCTTCTTCAGGGTTTACCACCCCTCTGTTGTTCTCTGTACAGGACTGTGGGGGATGCCCAGTCACTGGTGGGGGCTGCAAGAGGTTGATCATCATGCAGCCATGGTGTTTTCCCACCGATTTGGTTTTTTTCCCTGGACATAAAGGATGTGCAAAGGGCACAGTATACAACCTCTGCTTCCACAGAGATGCCTACAGTGCCCTGAATGGGGATTCCCTTCCCTCTCCTGGTGATGTGTGCACTGCCACCCAGTTGCCACTGCGTGACAATCAGACAGTGAGCCACAGCAGCACCTTTGCCCGAAGGAAGAGAGCAGTCCTACAGACGCTCAATCCTCCCTCACTCAGCCAGCCACCGATGATCTGCATCCATTTCCAAACCCAGGTCACTGGCATGGCAAGGAGGTCAGGCACATGGCACCTTAGTAATCTACTGCACTGGGCTGGCTATTCATTTAATTTCTGGGCACTTAATGCAGTCTTGCTCTAGTACTCTAATCCACTACTATTTTCATTTTAACACAGTTTGGTATAAAGTGCATCTAAAAAGGATTATAATCTCTGATCCCTGCATTTTCTTAAGTCTCTGCTTTTCTGTACAGATGCTGCTGCACTGTCAGTGTCTCAGTACTGTTTTTTGTTGTTAAGCACTTTAGTATACAGAGGTAAGAAAATGACTATATAAATCTGATGTTCCCTTATTTCCTCAAGCCTCACAATTTCTGTGCTGAACTGTCTTTCTTCATGTGCCATTCTTGTTGCAGAGCACTTTGGTCATGCAGTGTGTATGAAAAGGCCTATCCTCGAGTCCCCATATTTTCTTATGTCCCAGAATTTCTATATAGCTGCTGCTCTGTCAGTCTTCAAGTATAACCCTGGTCCACACATTTTCTAAGTCTCAGAATTTCTGGACAGATACAGCTATACTATCAGTTTCTCAGTACTGCTTTTGTTGTAAAGTACTTTGGTATACAGTGCATATGAAAAGCACCATATAAATCTCAAGTTCCCCTCATTTGCTCAAGTCTCAGAATTCTCTGTAATGATGCTGTTGTAGCATCAGTCTTCCAGTACTGCACTGGTCAGCGCACATTCTCCAGTCCCAGAATGTCTGTAATGATGTGGCTGCATTATCCGTCTCCTAGTACTGCTGTGGTTATAAAGCATTTGGTGTACAGTGCATATGAAAAGCACTATATCATTCTAAAGTCACTCTCATTTTCTAAAGTCTCAGAATTTCTGTAAAGCTGTTGCTGTGCTATCAGTCTGTCATTACTGATCTTGTTGTAAAGCACTTTGGTAGACAGTGAATATGAAAAGCATTATATATTTCAAGTCCATGCATTTTGTCAAGTTCCAGAATTTCTGTAAAAATGCTGCTACGCTATCTGTCTCCCAGTACTGCTGTTCTTGTAAAGCAGTTTGGTACACAGCATGTACACTGATGTACAGTATACATGGCAGTGCAAGTGCCAGGTGGAGGAAGTTGCATGGAGTACCAGTTGATGATATTTCCAAGGCAGAAGTTGGTGGCAGCTGAGCACTGTAGGTGGCCAGATTTTGTAGGTTTCTTTTAAGCAGTTATCCTGCTGCGTCCTGATGCTGAGTAGTGTGTGGCAGCTCCTTGGCATCAGATGTGGACGTACAGTATTGGCAGCAACTGATTTGGACACAGCATACAGAAAGACATCTCACCTCATGTGTGTGAACTCTGACTGTAGTGTTTAGTTGACATATCTACAACATTGCTCAAGAGGTGGTGGAAGAGGAGGCAATGACTTGCTTGGCGGAGGAGGAGGCATTCAGGACAAGCAGAGAGACATGTGAAGACAAGAGTGGAAATATTTAGACTGTAGTTCACTCCCTTTTGTGTTGTACCTGTGAAAGGGAAAGGGAACTAAAGAAGTAAAAGAAAAAATGTATTTGGAAGGATAATTACTGTCACATTAGTGATGGCCATGCTGTGAGATGGCACATTGGTGCCCCAGAGTGGAGGAGGAGGAGGCAGCTTGCTTGCTTGATGGAAGAGGAGGCATTCTGGACAAGTGGAAGAGACCTGTTAAGACAAGCATGAAAATATTTAGACCCTAGCCCACTATCTGTCATGTTCTACCTGTAAAAGGAAAAGAAAAGCAAGTAAAAGAAAAAGCAATTCTGGAAGGCTACTAATCATCACATTAATAATAGTCACACTTTGTAATGGCACAATTGTGCCCCACAGGTGGCAGAGGTGGAAGATGCATCTTTCTTGATGAAGAAGGAGTTAGCAGGACAGGAGAGGAGACCTGTGATGAACAAGAGTGAGTGTTATCTTTCCTCAGTTGACCATTGACCATTGTGGTGGTCACACGGTATATCTGTTGTCATCTACTCCTAATCGTGTTACCTGCAACCTGTGAAGACAAGAGTGAAATTATTTTTCCTTAGTTGGCCACTGTGGTAGCCAAAAGGTACATCCAATGTCCACTCCTATACGTACAGTCATGTCAGCGATGGCCATGCCATGTAATGCTACAATAGTGCCACAGGCAGAAGTGGCGATGTAGGAGGAGGAGGAGGAGGTAGCTTGCTAGTTTGAAGATGTGGCAGCAGGACCAGAGAAGTGACCTGTGGGGGCAAGCACAGCAGCAAATTAACACAGTAAATGTTTCTGATATTAAACACTGGGTAAAGAGTCCAGATCACGTGAAGACAGATGGCCCAGGCCAATGTTGCTGTTTACAAATGAGGATCAGAGCAGGTCTGAGGAAAGGATAGAGTCCCAGAGGTGGAAAAGAAGAGGAAGCAGCTTGCTTGCTGGAGGAGGAGGAGGCGGAAGGACATAAGATCTGTGTGATCAGGAATGGCAGCAAGTTCACCCAGTAAATAAGTCTTGCATTTGTGCTGTTTTAAGAGTCTGGGTTTGTCTGGAGGCAAAAAGGGAAGTAGAGGGTATGGAATCCCATGTTGTAGTTTGTGGGTGATTACTGCAGCAGGCCAGAGGAGAAAACTGAGCCCCTGAGGTGAAGAAGGAGGAGGCTTGCTTGCTGGAGGATGGGGAAGAAAGGCAAGAGGAGAGTCCTATTGGGGCAGACGCAGCAGCAGGTTCAAACAGTAGATGTTCCTGGTATTTAGGCATTGCGTGGAGACAGAAGGCCCAGAGTCCAGTGTTGCTGTTTATAGATGAGGACTGCAGCAAGCCACAGGAAATGATGATGCATTTCATCTAGCAGTCCTAAGAGGACATGCATGGGGCAGAAAACAAATGTGAGATAACCACAGTAAACTGCCCTGACAGGGTATGCATGGGGCAGAAAAATTGTTAGATAATAATTAGATGCCATAAGCTACCTATGTATTTCCCTGGGTAACCCATGAGGTGGGTGCATGAGGAAAGGCGCTGTCCATTATGGGGACTCCTTCCCAGCGCTATCCCTCATGGAGATGGGGATGGTTGGTGACTGGCCGAGGCTGTGGGCGAATTGAGCGACAGAATGTCGCTATGCATACGTGCACGGGGGTGGTGGGAGCGAGCATAGTGACCGGGCTGGGAGGGGTGGAGGCTGCTGGGGTGATGCTGCGGTGGCTGGCCGAGCTGCTTTGTGACATTGGGGGCTGGTGAGTGGATGTGGAGGGAGGTACTGGGTTCGGGTCCAGGCGCTGGTATGTATTGCGCCTGGCCCGAACCTTTTATTTCCCCTGCTTTCTCTCCCTTCAACATGCACCCCTGGAGTTGAGAATCCTTATGGGGGTGGGGGCACAGCCCCCACAGAAAGCAGTACATAGTGTCCTGACGCCATTGTCCTGAGGCGCCAGGGTTGTCAGTGCTGAAAATGTTTTGGGCACTCTGACTGAGTGATAATGGTAATCACCTTTAGGCATTCACCGTTATCACATATACCCATTTCCCTGAGTGTTGCAATTGTCAAAACGTTTGCCTACTGGAAAACTGGTGCCACTACAGTTGCTTTCCCTATGTGCTGTTATTCTCAACTTGGACATACAATCTGTATTGTAATTTGTAATTTTGTATCTTTGTTTTTGTGCATATTGCTCTCCTGTTTGTTTATAGCATTTACCTTTGTTCTTAACTCTCATTTAATTTGTCATCTTATTTACTTTTGTTGCATCTCCTTCTCTCTTGAACCCTAGCTCCCCCGATGCATCTGGAAACGAGCTGCTATCCCAGCCCAGATCAGTATGTTCTTCCTGGTAAAACTTTAAAATAAATAGATAACCACAGCAAACATAGATAACCACAGCAAACAGCCCTGAAAGGGCATGCACAGGGCAGAAAACAACTGTGAGATAACCACACAAACAGCCCTGACAGGGTATGCATGGGACAGAAAACAACTGTGAGATAACCATGCAAACAACCCTGAAAGGGCATGTATGGGGTAGAAACAATTGTTACAAAAGTACAGCAAGAATCCCTGAACGGGCTTTCATGGTGCACAAACAATTGTTACATAACTACAGCAAGAATCCCTGAAAGGGCTTTCACGGGGCAGAAACAATTGTTACGCAACTACAGCAAGAATCCCTGAAAGGGCTTGCACAGGGCAGAAACAATTATCGAGAAGTACATGGAGACTTTAGTCTCTGACCTTTGATAAAGCACATTTTTCGGCAAGAAACATGTTAGTTGACTTGAGAAAAGGCTCCAATTGTTTTGCTATTTGCAGAGCAACACTTTCTATGCACCAGTAAAGGCTTGCAACTTATTTTTTGTTGTTTGTCAGCCTTTCCTTTTTTGAGTATATTTATTTATTTATTTATTTTTTTATTTATTTAGTTGTTTAACCAGGTATAGCACACTAAGCTGAAAGCTTTTTTACGGGAGCGACTGTTTTGGGCATCAGCTTTCTGGGTCTGTTTTAGTTTACTAGTCATGGCACCAATCTCTGGAGTCATCTCCTTTTCATTATGTTGATCTTTAGCTCTCCATGTACACCTCCACCCAGGATACCCCTGGAAACAAGTTATTTATAGCCCAGTGTGACTTTCTCGGCCAAAACATTAAAAGAAAACTTAGTTTCTTTTAAGTAATTTTAACCAAATAATGAGTAACAAGTACTGTAGCTAAGTGGGGAACTGAGTATTTCATGAAAATGTACTAATTCCCCTCTAATTATTTGAGAATAGCTGCTGGTTGACCAGAATCAATTACTAAAACTTTGTTCCCCCAAGGGGTTATAAAAAATTACATTTTTTTTTTTTTTTACTTTTGCTAGCTCTCTAACCTGCCCAGATCCTCTCTGAGTTTCCCTTATCCTTTCCGTCATGTCCTCCTTTTGACAGATCATTGTGTAATCTGTGAAGAGGCAAATCTTGCCCTTCATGCCTTCCCCTATGTCCTAAATGAGCAAATTGGAAAGGACCGGGACCACTGTGGTACTCCACTTGTTGCATCCCTTAGTTCTAAAAACTCCAAATTAACCACTGTCATTTGTATTCTTCCTCTCAGCAAGTGTTTTACCCATGTCACCAATTTTTCTTCCACTTCCAAGTCCCTTAACATCTTGATCAGCTTCCTGTGTTTTTAAGTTACGTGGATGAGCTGGAGTCTTGCTGCTATCTCACCTACACTACCTGTATATTTAAAGTATGGTACAGCATTAGTACAGTAGTATGCTGTATGCCTAATTTAATGTGACATGGCATATTTAAATTTAACAGAATGTGCACATGACTACTGACAGGAGCTGCATACACCAGGGATGTGCATTTACTTGAATAATGTTCCTGAATTCCACCAATAATGCAACTGTTAAATATTCTAAATCAAATAAAAATAGTGGCCACTATCCATGTATTACAACTAGGACAGATAAAAAAAAAAAACTCTAGCCCTTCCTAGGTCGCATGGGCTGGTCCCTTGGCCACTTCATCCCTTCATAACCTTTTCCTGGTCACCTGTTTCCTTTCCTGTTGTTCTACAAACATGTTTTGAAAGTGACTTTGTATGTTGTCTCCTGGCACTGGGATCCAACCATTTCTTTTTACATGTATAAATCTAGGCAGTATAGCCTAAAGGTTAGAATAACAAGCTGTGAATGAGCTTGCTACATCCAGAAGACCTGAACCATTTGCATACTGTGTGACTCTGAACAATTCAGTTAACCACCCCAGTGCTCCTGGATTGCCCCTGAAAACAGGCACTTAGGCCTAGTTATTTTTAAGTCATTTTATGACTTATTCATTTAATGTCTTGTGTGATTTAATTTGTTGCATTTATAATGTGGTTGTCTTTGTTGGTTTTTCTTTGCATTTGTTGTGGTTTCTGTACGGCGCCCAGAGCCTCTGGGACGGGCATCTTTTTAAATAAAATTTGCCTTGCCTTACCTTGTTACCAAAGAATAACAAAAAAAAATGTACCCTCTCCCTTGCATCTTCCTAGCTCGACCCCCATTAGTCCATCTGCCAAGAGTCATTACTGATACGACTGTTCCACCCTTGCACTCCAGGACATGAGCCCACTTGCTCCAGTGGCTGTGATACTTGCAATAGAGTGAGTACATTATGGGAGGGAAACAACCGGACTAGCTGGGGTTGAGGTACTATACTGCCCCCATGTCATGGATTTGGTGTCATGAGATGGGCCACCCAAAAAGAAATGATATTTTGTGGACTGGCAATTAACGGTAGTGTGGGGGTACATGTAATAAAACATCATTGGCTCCTTGCATCGTACCAGGAACCAGCACACAGTATGAAGCAAGTTTTAAAACAAGTGTGGGGGACAAATGGAAAGAGGAAAGTGATAAAGGAAAAGACTGAGATCAGGAGTGGTTGCCAAGGAACTAGTTCTGGCCACCTTGGGAGGCTGGAAAAGCTTTTTAAATTTATTTTTTGTGTTTGTATTTTTTTTACTCAAGAAGAAGGACTAGAGGACTAGGCAAGTCTGCCTACTTTCAGCCTTATCCCTGGGGAAGTGAAGGGGATAAAGATGTAAACAAAATGAAACTGAACCAGATTAAACCGTTGGTGCTGTTTTTAGGGAATGGGGAGAATTTGGGGCAGGACACTCGGTAAATTCTCCTACTCTTTTTGAGAACTGCTATGGGATCTTTAAAGTCCTCTTGAACAACTACCAGAACAGACAGACAGGACTTTGGTTTAATATCTCATCTGAAAGATAGATTTACGAACACACGAACATACGAAATTGTCAGCAGATACAGGCCTTACGGTCTGTCTAGTCTGCTTAAGTGTGCAGCACTTCAACCATTTAAACTGCAGCTGCCCCTCCTTGCCCCTCTTCCATTGAATTTCCTCCTGTTTCCGTCTCACCCCCACCCCATCCACCTACAGTTTGGATTTGTTGTTGTAAACATTCCAAAAATGGTGTTCTAAACCTCATGTGCATGTATAATGAATACCCAAATACTGAATACCTGAATATTTGGCCCCCCAAATACATATTGTATATAAACCTTAATTTGAATATCTGGGTGAGTATGCATACTGTGTACTCACCAGAATATTAGAATTTAGGTATTTGCACAGCCCTAGCATACATGAATATGTCTGTCTGTCTGTCTATCTATCTGGGGCACAGTAGCGCCCCTATAGTTAGGGTTGTACTGGCAGTTCTATGTTAGACCCCAAATTTTGCACTTTAATAACTTTGCAACTGTTCAATGGATTTGCTTAAAATTTTGCATGCACAGACTTGTGGGAGTACATCTCTTGATGTGCCAAGTTTCATTTTTGTTGGATGTATGGTTTCCCTGAGTTCTGGATAGTGAAAAAAGTAAATTTGCGAAAGTGTTATCCCATTGGTTATAATATGTATTCATTTGTCCGCTGTACAGCCCAGATGGTTTGGAATTTTGGACCATAATTTTTAGGGTAGAAAGGGGCTGACCCACAGAAATGCCTGTTGCTGATTTGGTATAAAAATATTAATGATTTCCAAAGTTATTTAATTTTTAAATTTTCATTAATTTGGTTGTGAGCATGCTCAGCAAGCATGTCAAAATAGCTGTATGAAATGAAAAAATAATTCTTTTTTTGTATTGATGTCATCCATTTCATTTGAGGAAAATACTTTTTTTCATTTGGCTTCCATCTTGTTTTCTGTTTTTGCCTAAAACTTCAAATTATAAACCCCACAAAAATTACATTGTGGGAAGGGACCAACACATGTGGGTTGTTTTATCATGACCCCCATAGCTGGTTCCTGCACTTTACTGTTGCTCAAATGCCCTAGAAGCATTTTTTTTTCAATTATAATTCTTTTTTTTGTAACTCATGATATGAAAAGAAACAAATATTTTTTCTATCATGACTCTCAAAAAGAAAGATCCTTTCTCTTGTTTGCAAAATCCTTTTCATATAGCCCACATCATTTCCTTGGTGTCTAGTTGCACCACCCCCACCCTCCGATTGCCATCCCCATAATTATCTGTATTATCTCTGGTGTCTATTGGCACCCCCTCACCCTCTGATCACCATCCACATTATTTTTTGTTTTATCCCTGATGTCTAATGGCACCCACACCCTCCGATGGAATCCCCATATTTTTTTTAATCCCTGTTGTCTAGTGTCACCTCAACTCTCCTCCTCCTCCTGCACTTAACTGTTGCTCAAATGCTCTAGAACAGTTTTTTAAATATAATTTTTTCGTGAGTCATGATGCAAAAAAATATTCTTTTTCATATCACAACTCTCAAAAAAGGATCCTTTTTTGTGTTTACAAAATCCTTTTCAGATACCCCACATAATTTCCCTGGTGTCTAGTAGCGCCCCTACCCTCCAATTGCCATCCGTGTAATTCTGTTTCTTATCCCTGGTGTCTAGAGGCACCTCACATCCTCCAATCACCTTCCCTATTGTTTTAGTGATGATGCCTGGTATCTAGTGGCAGTCCCACCCTCCGATCGACTTCCCTATTATTGTTTTATTATCCCTGGTGTCTAGTGGCACTTCCCCCACCCTCTGATTGCCATTCCCTACTTATGTTTAGTATCCCTGGTGTCTAGTGGCACCCCCACCCTCCAATCACCATCCACATAATTTTTTGTATTATCCCTGGTGTCTAGGGGCATTCCCCACCCTCCAATCACTGTCCCCATTTTTTTTTTATTGCTGGTGTCTAGTGGCACCCCTCCACCCTCAGATACTAGTCCCTACCTGAAATAAAGGAAACGGTCCCTCAATGTCTTTTTTTCCTGTAAACAAGAAAGTGGTCCCTTGCCAATCTGACCCCCCACCTTGATCTCCCAGTGAGCACCCACCACCCTGCCCCCTCCGCATCCCCCATACACCCTCACTCACCTGAACAGGTGCCAGGCTGAAGATGCATGCTCTTATGGAAGACATGTTTTGTTGCTGGAACCACCGACTGCAATATGAGAAACTGAGGTAAGTGCAGTTCAATGAACTTCAATGGGGGTTTCAACTTTGCTGCATAACATAGGTATTTTGGCATATTTTGTCCCAAAATTTTCAACATGGCATTTTTGGGACCCCATTTTATGAACAATGTCACTGGAATTATGCAAATCCAGTGGAAAGGCAATTTTGCGATTACTTGGCAAAATCACCTTTTGGGAGGGATTTGAAAATTTTCACTGACCTTGTTCATGAGGTGGGGTCCTATGAAGACTATGTTGAAATTTTTAGGTCAGAATATATAAAATTGCCAAAGTTATGCGAATGCGTTGAAATTTGCTGTGCTCCCTAATAACGTTGACAATTATAAATATTTTGACACCACATTTTTATTATAACCATCTTTTACACCACCTCATGAATGTCATAGCTGTCACATTTCAAAACCCCACAAACCAAGTGCTGCGACGTCTTGTGGTACGCAATGGCATTGCAGTGGTATGGAATCACATTTTGGCAGAGATTTTAAATTTTTCATTACTGGATTTGTGTAGTAGGGTAATAAGAAGACTATGCTGATAATTTATTCCTGTTTGGCCCTGCGCTACAACAGCAGCATATATGTATGCAGCTAAGGAGGGCCAGGGCCCTGCGCTCCTACAAACAAATAAGGGTACCATGATACTGTCTCAAAAAGTAAGGAAATTATTTGCAAAAACTTCATTAATGCACTAGTTAGGGTTGAAGCCACAAAAGTAGGGAAATGTGGCATTAGGGTTTCCAGCCCTAACACTCCACCCCAACCCTCCAGGTAGCAACATGCGTGGGGTGTGCCTCATCCCTAATTCTTACCCCATTCAGTGAGTAGATAAGCTGAGATGGGTACAGTGTATGAGAATGGGGTGAGCGTTGGGGATGACAACCCCAAGGCACACCCCATGCATATTGCTGCCTGCAGGGTGGGGGCAGGGTGTTAGGGTTGAAACCCTAACACCACTTTCCCTACTTTTGTGGCTTCAACCCTAACTAGTGCATTAACAAAGTTTTTGCAAAGATGATATATAGATATATAAAAACCATATCTCCCTTGAAGTTATTTATTTTTTTCATAAAACAAAGTGAGGCACACAATAGTGTCTATCACTGTCATCAAACATATGCTCTGCATGAAATATCACATTTCTTGAGAACTGGAGTTATTGAAATTGATAGATTTATTAGAAATATACAGTGACCACTCTATCACTTTCTGTATATGCAAGATTCCCTCTCACCGAACTGCTCCCAAATACTTATGGTCCCACCCTCTTTACAAACTTGATGCCTCCACACTACAACATGACCTCACCATAGCAGACTGGAAACCTATCCTCACAAAAAATGATGTTGACAATGCGCTTTTTCTCTTCACCAACCTCTTCTTCCATATTTGAAATCACCACGCTCCCTTAAACAAATTAAGAGTGAAAAGACATCATCACCCCTGGGTGTCTGCTGACCTGTTGGCCAAATGCAGAGCCAGGGACAAAGTCTGGTGCCATTATAAAAAGTTCCAATCCCAAATGGTCCTCCAAGCCTACAAAACACTTAGGAACAAGTACACAAAGGCCATCTGCATGTCCAAAGTAAATTACTTCAGGCATTATCTAGAGCAGGATGAACACACACCTGCTTCTATCTGGAAAGCACTCCACTCTCTCCTTGACCCACCTGTCAAACAGATCTCCACTGTCCTCAAAGTTGATGGTGTTGCTGTCTCTGACCCCACCACAATTGCTGAGACTTTCAATAAGTACTTCGCCTCTTGTGCCTTCCCCAGCAGTCTTTTTTCCTTACCTCCCACTCTTCCCCCTGTCCCCTTGGATGCCCCTGGACAACCCACACATTTCAAATTCCCATCTTTCTCCTCCAGAAGTCTACAACCCACTTCTCACCCTTAACCCCTCCATGTCCAGCCCTGACAGTCTTCATCCCAGACATTTCCACATCTCTGCCCCAGCCATTACTGCCCAGCTCACCCACATTCTTAATGTTTACCTCTCCACCTGTACTGTCCCTAAGGCCTGTAAATCTGTCAAAGTCTTACCACACCACAAGGAAGGTGACCCCTCTGCACCCAGCAATTACAGGTCCATTTCCCTCCTCCCCTATTTCACCATACTTCAGGAATCATTCATTAATGTTATGCTGTCCGATTTTCTGGCCTCCACCTATACACTCTCTCCAGTGCAATCTGGCTTTAGAAAACAACACTCGACTATCTGCTCACTTTTGCGAGTTATGGACTCAGTCTTCTCAGCAATGGACAGGAGCCACATCACAGCTGCCATCTTTGTAGACTTGGCCAAGGCTTTTGATTCAGTCTCCCATCCATTCCTGCTACAAAACCTAAGCTTGGTCAGCCTTGCAGAATCATCCTTAATCTGGTTACGTTCTTACCTTCTCAGCAGGCAGTAATCAGTCCAAATAACTGACATCCCCCCCACTCCCTATCCTCTCCGGCATTCCCCAAAGCTCTATCCTTGGCCCCATCCTCTTCTCCATTTTTATAAACAACCTACCTTCAGTCTACCAATCTTCTAATATGCACATGTACCCTGACAACACTGTCATCTTCATCTCTGGACCCTCTGCCCCCAGTGTTCAGTCCCCTCTCCAGGATGAGTTCAACAGAGTCCAAGCCTGGTACCAGAAAAAACAACTCAAACTAAATGCAAAAAAAAACAGTGGCTATGACTTTCGGCTCTAGACAAAAACTGGCTACCATCTCTGCCTTTAAATACCTGGGGGTTTGGCTGGACAGTCAATTGAACTTTTCTACCCATGTTGACTGTATCTGCTCTAAATTCTGTCCTAAACTGGCTGTCCTCTACTGTCATAAGAATAACCTCTCTCTCCCCACCCGCCGAGAACTGGTAACCAAATGATCTTGCCAATCTTCGATTACACAGACGTGGTCTATGGTACAGCCTCTCAGTCATCACTTGCCAAGTTAGATACCCTACTAAACTCCTTCTGCCACTTTGCTACTGCCCCCCCACCCACCACTGTCTTCTATATTCTGCTCTTGGCCTAGTGCCCCTTTCCCACAGGCAGCTGATTCACTGCACCTCATTTGTTGCTAAATTCCTGTTTGGCACCCTCCCTACCTCTCTGCCCAACTGTGCCTAGCTGCTGCCCCAACCTACTCCCTTCACCATTGCAGTCCACGGACCTTTGCTATCCCTCGCACCAACTCCTCTTCTAGTGAGTCAGCTTTCTCCTTTTGATTCCCCTCTCTTTGGAGCAAACGTCCCCCTGACGTCTGACTATCCTCTTCCACCCTTTCACTCAAAAGACTCCTCAGACTTCTACCTCACCTTCTGTGCTCTCTGTGCTCCCCACCCCTCCCTCACTAGCTCACTAGTTGTCAATCCCTTTGTAGATTCATCTCTTCCTTGTTTATGTCACTCCTGTGCTCAGCTACGCCACCCTCCCTCTATTTATTTCTTTATGCCTATGACCCTAATGTTTAGGGCTGCAAGTAGGCAGAGCCTGCAGCCCTTGTGCATCAGCTCTAAAAATGAGCTACCAGATTCAGACTGTGGAACACTTCCTTTGGAGTTTTCCATTGATCCTTCCACATCTTTGCAGCCTTTTAATTTAACCCTTGCAGTGCTGCAAACTGAACATCTGTCCAGAGCTCAGTCAAATTGATTCATTCTAGTTCTTTCAGCAGCCTTGTAGTACTTTAATGAGTACGACAAACATGATTTCTTTTGACTCCAACATGGTAAAAAAACACTTTTAGAGCTACTGCAAGACAGATAACAGCATCTAACTGCAGAGTCTCAAATTACATGCTTGGTCATCTCTCCCAATGTGAGTGTGTAGCAATGATTTATGGTATTTCCTCTGAAGAGCTGATTTATGTTAACCTTTTTAGGACCTATGTAGTTAGTGGCACTGGAACGCTCATGGTTTTATACTTGTAGGAATGGTAAATAAATGCTAGGCAACTAATGTTTCAGGGGTTTTCAGAGGTTGCAAGGGGCATCCTAAGGAATTACAAATAATCACAGTGGTGTCAACTGCAGTGCTCCCAGATTGAACAAATCATTTCCCTGTAAGGCACCCTCCTTTTCACTATATTTTCCATGTGAAACTGGGACAAATCTCCACCACATTTTCTTTTTTTTTTTTTTTTTTATTTTCTCCTTCCCCAGCCTGCCATCCCCAACCCATCAGGAGATCCTAGGTAGACATCCCTCTGCCTTTTCACCCTACCTGAATGACCCCTGGATCCCCATGGAGCTACAGTTTACCCCCCAAGCGGGGATGAGGTGGGGCCCCGAACACCCCATTACATACTTTTCATTGATCCGGGGCCGTCAGGCTGGCAAACGCACACTGAGGGTACATCTCCAGAACTCCATCTCCATGGTGATGGCTGGCTATTTTCTTCTTTTTCTCCCACCCCTACAGCATGCGATCCCTGACATCAAGGTGCCAGGCGCCGATGTCCATGCTGTGTAGCGGCTGCCTGTCCCCTACCATTGGGGGCTTGCAGTACTCCAAGCCTCTGTTCAGAGTCAGGCAAGTGTGTGGGCTTTGGCATCAACCCTCCCGGAGAAGGTGAGCTGTCGTGGGGCACTCAAGCTTGTCTCCCCCCAGCCGACCCACCAATGATCCGAGTCCACTCCCAAACCCAGGTCGCTGGCGTGGAGCAAGGTGTGGGAAGACTGAGCTCATGTCCTATCTCAGCCTGCTGTTCCACAGGGACAAGCAAAAGGATGAGGAGCACCCTCATATGCAGAAACCACCAGGACCACAAAAATATTTTCAAAGTCCTTTATTTAACTGAAGTGCATAGTGAGCATAAAAAAGTGGTGGCTGAGCTTTTCTGCAACTATCATTTCTTCTGACTCCTGCCAGGCATCATCGGGGGTGGGAGAAGCATTACTTTCAGAGCGGCTCAGTCGGCACGTAATTTTGGTGGAAAACTATTAAAAGAAAATGTGTAGATATACAAGTAGCATATTATGTGTACATCCCCACCCCCAACTAGCTTGATCACGGTGACATCCTCAACCCCGTCCAGAATCCTGGTGATCTGGTAGCCCCTACCCTCCCTCCCACAGGACCCCCACTCCCCCGTCAGCCAGCGGGCGGCAGCACACCACCTGCCGCCCGCTGCCCGCCAACTGACAGCTCGGTGAGGCTGCCGCCCGATGGTTCAGGCGCGGGCCAATGGGCGTGCAACCATACATGCTAGAGGCAGTCTGGATATGAATGTAATTCATTCACATATCTGGACTTCGCCCAATATGACGAAATGCAGCCGCGCCCATGGCTCATGCTCCCAGTGAACATGCAACCCTACCGGCTTGTCTGTCAGCGGGCAGCGGAACTGGCAGGTAGGTGATGCCTACCACGGCTGATGAGAAGCGAGTGGTGGGCTCCGTGGGCAGGAGGGTGAGAACTACTGAATCACCAGTGGTCTGAAGCACCACCAGCGACTCCCGGATAGTTAGAGATATAGGGGATGTACTGATGCGACGGTCGGGCTGAGTGGAGTGGGGGCATTATATTATGCTCATGATCGGGCTGCTGCGGGGGAGCTACTCTGCTGCCCGATGATTGGGTTACGGGAGAGATACTATTATGCCTACGATCGGGCTGCAGGGGGGACACCGGGAACAAGTGGAGGGCCACCCACAGGTGGCAGCTGCTGTGTTGCACCCTGCAATGCGGCAGCTCACCTGTGGGTGGCCCTTGACTTGATCCTCTTTTTGTTGATTAAAGTTGTGATGGTACAGGTAGGGGGTTGCACCTGCATAACTCTGCATGGCCTGGCTGAATATCGGGCTGTGCAGTTTATGTATGGGCATGCCCCCCCTCTAATGCCTGCATACATTGAGAAGAAGTGTGCCCCAGGCGCATCAGGATTGTCTGAGCACACTGCCACAAATATCGCACTGGGGCGCATCAGTGGGTTGTGCATGGCGCAACACTTAGCGCCATGCGCAACCCTTTTGAATATATGGGCCATTGTCCCTAAGTGATGTGTTGCTGCTTTTCAATAGTACTGTATATAAACAAAATTGTCTCCCTTGGAATCAGTTTTTCATTTTTCTTTAACTATCTGTCTGTTTCTAGCACTCCTTAACCTGTCCTGGAATCCTCCGTCCTTCCTCCTCAAGGTCCCCTTCCCACCCCTGAAACTCTTGGAGGATCAGCGCTTCTTTCATGCAATTGCAGGTATTGTTTATATTGCAAATACTGATTTGTATTATTCTGAAAATATTGTTTGTTCTTGCCCTATCATAGAAACGTAGACTTTGATGGCAGATAAGGACTGCTCGGCCCATCTAGTCTGCCCATTTCCCTACCTACTGGTTAAGCTGCAGATCCTAGTTAACCAACAACCTATTTCTTCCTAACCTCCACAAGAATTGTCTTGTGTCTGTTCCATGCATTCTTGAATTCCCCTACTGTATTTGACCCCACAACCTCCTCAGGAAGACCATTCCATGCGTCCACCACCTTTTCTGTGAAAAAATCAATGTTGTATTTGAGTTTTTGAGCTCTACTGTACCGTTAGCCGCATTGTGTGCACTGTTATTTATGCCTAGCTCATATTTGCCCTACATGGACTATCATCTCATTGTATTATAGCAACATTTAACTTATGTGTTTTGTTATGACCTACCCAGGTCCGCCTTGCAAATGAGTCTGTCTTAATGGTGTTTTACCTGGTAAAATAAAGATGATTGATTGATTTGCTTACTCCTAACTAGCTTCTAGAAGAGTAAAGTATCCTCAGGCTTGTCTCCTATACAGTAGGAGGGACCTCAGAGGTGAAACAGGCCTGTGATGACATACTTTGTTTGACTGAACAGGAAGTAAGAGCAAGTGAGGTGAAGTCAGGCCAGGCTTCCCAGATGACCAATGTGTAATAAAGGGGACCTATGTCTTAGGTATTCCATTTCCACCATAGGAGAAGTGAAAACACAGATGCTTGTATGTATGCAGAGAACCATTTAAGTCTCTTAAGATCACGAGACATGCAGACCCACCCAAGGGTTTGGTCTGGAGTACATCTGAGAAAAAGTATGTTACAAAAATGTTTATAAATATCCAACTAACTATCCCCAGCAAATAAATCATAATCTCAAACATCTAGCTACCCCTCCATATCCTGTTCTCAGGAGAGAACAGTAGTCTATTACAGTGGTACAGCTATTGGTAACAGTGTATAACACAGATGATGGATGAGGAGTTTGCTGACTACTCGCATCTGATGTATGGTGGTGCTCAGTGCCAGGTTCCTTCTTATCTACTCATGTTATGACACTACAGTCATGATGTCATAAGTGGTGACTGATCTTAATGATTGGAAAGACGTAGAAATTAGGTATTTAGCAGTGATGACTCTGTGAAGTCTTACCAGTCCTTTGGAGCATGCTATGAAGCTGGAAGAGGGAAGTTTAAGAGTGATGGAAGGAAGTGCTTCTTTGTGGAAAGGGTGGTTGATGCATGGACTGGCCTACTAGAGGAAGTGGTGGGGCAGAGACAGTGGGGTACTTCAAGCATGTGTGGGACAGGCACATGGGCATAATAGGTAGAGGAAAGGGAAGCGGCAGGGTCATCTGTGACCGAACAGGGTCCAGGGTGTAGTAATAGGCAGGGAAAATAGGGCAGACTAGATGGGCCTACCAGTCCTTTTCAGCTCACACATTCTGTGTTTTTATGTTTCTATTCTATGAAGGTTCTGATTGACAGGCATTTTGCACACTCTACTGCTGCCCTAGATCTGGGAGGACCTTACAAACTGAATTATGTAGTCAAATTAGCATCCATAGATTCACCCTACCTGGAGAGCCCTTTTGTTGCAGTCGTAGAGTTGCCCTAGCTGGACAACCCAGGTGCTGCAGTCATACAGTCCAGCTGCACTATTCAGTAAGATTCACTGCTATTGGATCTAGACTTCCCAGCTGACTAGTAACCCTGATCTTTGCAGCCTCACAATCCTGTGCCACCTACTAGCAACCATTACCTTGCATTGCCATTTACTGCTGCCTGTTGTATCAGTGGAATTGTTTGGTATTATACAACATTTTGCTCCAACTGTGTCTGATCTAAATATGATGGTGCTGATACTTTACTAATCTAAATTTTCCACCATCATCTCCCTACACCTATCGCCCAGGTAAGTTCACATTGTGCTGCTATCCACCTAGGCCTGCTACAACACAACTAATTCCACCTTGAGGTCCTGATAAGGCTTGGAATTCTGCTCCACTCCCCTCCTCCAGCCTACCATCTCCCTCTCAAGCAAACCCCACCTAATACTCCTATTGCTGTTGTTCTATCTGGGTAGTGATGTGGAGGCCAGTCTCAGCCCCCTTCCTACTTAAATACCCCTCCTTACCCAAAGGTCTAAAAAGCTTCCACTCCAATATTAGGAGTCTTCTCCCAAAATTGACCAAGTCAAAACCTGGGTAAGCCTCAGTAACCTTGACTTCCTAATCCTAGCAGAAATCTGGTTCTCCCCCTTGCACCAACTCCTCAGCCATGGCCATCCCCTGATACCTCTTCCACAGACAAGACCACTCCAAACATGATGTGTTTTTTTTTGGGGGGGGTCTTATCTACTGCATCTGTCATCTCAGTTTTTCCACCACCCATCAAGAGGCCATTATAAAATTGCACAAGCTACTCACTGGTGTCCTATCCTTCACACACTCCATCCCATTACAGGAGTATTTTGAAAGACTGAAACTCGATATCCTGAGTGTCATGAGCCTGACACCAATTACCCAAAGCACGGTTGCCTGACAGTAGGAAATTGCCCATGGTGGAGTTTGTTATATAAAGTAAGTGGGGGGGTGCTGGAGAAAAGCCCTCCAAAACATGAAAAAAAACTCTGCTATAGGCAATTTCTAACTGTCGGGCAGCTGTGCTTCTAGTAATCTGTTTCGGGGTCATGACACTCAGGATATCGAATTTCATTTTTTCGTAGTATATCCTCTATTACTAATTACAGGCATCCACTTCACACCAGGGAAATCCATTGATGTGGTGACGGGTATACTACAGAAGGTGCTAGATCCCTACCCTTCAGGGCAGCACAAAATCCTAAGGGTCTTTAATATCAACTGGGCAACTGGCAATGGAACTTCACCCCCTTCTAAACTGCACTCCAAAATCAAAGCCCTGTATCAATGCCAACTGATCTACACACACACACACACACACACACACATACACACACACACACACACATATATACACTACTCACAGATGCTCTAATCATAGTACAATTGATTTAGTTCTGATGTCTCACCACAACAAAAAATGGCACCACACTAAGCTGGCATACTAGAGTAATTATAAAAAGGCTCCAAATGTCATAAAAACTTTACCATATGGTCAAACTTTGAAAACAGGATGAACAGCACAAAACCTCAATGATTTCGTGCATAGTGCTTTCTCAAAAGGAACATTAAAGTCTTGGTCCAACTGGTTACATTTAAATACATTCATCAATTAAACAATAATCACATAACTTACAAAAACTACACGCCAATGCCACCAATACCCCCTAATTCATGAATCCATCCACGTAAATTAGTATACTCATAAGTAAAATTAAAAGTCCAAAGTCTCTTTAAAAACACTTCAAGTAGCATTTAAAGATGATTTTTTTTCTTCTCTCATGATTTTGGGCATTCAGATTCCTTCATTTCTCGATCCTTCACAGTTTCATTTAATAGTTGTGTAATGTCATCTCACGCTAACAACAATATGGGCCACTCCAGAGATTGCCATTTTCCTCACCATCACCGTTGCAACTATAAGCATACAACAACAAAAATTAAATATGAGCGACACATTTCTTATACATATTAATATTTCAAAAAAGGGCTCCAAACTAAATTTACTATTTAGGCATAAAGCACACTGCATCCTTCTAATGTATAGATCCAGTAGCTCACTCATGTAAGCAACCTGTTATCATTATCCCTTCCCTTGGACTACTAAGTACCTTCTCTAAGCTTATAAATTTAAAAGAATGGGTTTCACCAAAATCCTTACTTTGCACAGCTAGGGCATTATTCACATCCCCATTTCTAATACTACTTAGATGTTCCCCTAGGTGCTTTTTAAATTTCCCTTTGGTATTTCCAATGTAAAAGACCCCACAATTGCATTCTGCTAAATACATCATACCTTCAGGGTCATATGTGAAAAAATTCCTAGCTCTGCAAACTCTACCCATTGCCTTACCAGTAAAATTATTTTGTTTTTTGATGATGTTACCATAAACACATTTTCCACATGAGGTGCCACTCGGGGGTCTGGGTATCCAATCAGATCTAGTCTTATTTTTACCCATTGGCTGTACACTCGATACTACTATATCTTTAACATTCTGGCCATGTTTTTAGATATATATATGTTATAAGAAATTGTAGCTGAGAACTGGATTATCAGAAACAAGCTGAGAACTTGAGTGCCCAATTAAAAGAGATAGGTTATGGTGATTATAGTATCCAGCAGGGAAGAGAGTTTGCTGATAGGAAAGATAGGACTAGTTTGATAAGGCAGTGTGGCCAAAAAAGGGGGAGAGATTCAAATCAGGATGCTAAACTAAATTCTGTAACAACTTCTTTGCTACAATTCAAGAAAACTGGTGAAAGTTTGCATAAACATTGGCATGTATTGGATGTGGAGGAGAGTTTGGCTTTGATAGCTAAAGAGAAACCATGTATGGCATATAAACATAGCCAAAATGTCAAAGATATGGTAGTATCGAGTTTGCAGCCACATGAGTAAAAATAAGTGGACACCTGATTGGATAACTGGACCCCTGAGGGGCACCTTCTCATGTTGGAAATGTGTTTATTGTAAGAACATCAAAAAACAAAATAGTTTTGCCAGTGAGGCAATGGGTAGAGTTTACAGAGCTATTTTTTTTTTAATTCTGACACTGAAGGTATGGGGCCCGATTTTCAAAGGTTGATGCAGGGCTTATACCATGCCCTGCATCAGCCCTGGAACAAATGTTCTCGGACCTCCAATATGATTTCAGTACTCTTTAACATAACCTCCTCCTTCTGAAGCTGCTTCTCAATGCCAAAAAAAAAACAAAGCTATGTTTCTCTCCCCTCTTACCCATTCAGTAAATGTTCCCCCTGTACTCCCAAAACCATAGCTTCTGACTCTGTTGGGGGAGCCACTAAAATAAGTGGACAAGTTCAAATATCTAGGCTTCTGACTTGACCACAAACTTTTCTTTGCTGTTCACCTAGAGGAGCTTTCTAAGAAACTCAAGCAAAGGTTGGGAATATTCTTTCATTTCAAACACCTGGTAACCAATGATGCCAAAATAAGATTGGCATAAACTACCTTCCTCCCTCTACTAGATTATGCAGACTTTATATATGACCACTGCCCACTGGCTTCCTTAAATAAGTTGGATACACTATACCATCTGATTCATAATGTCCCCTATAATACGCATCACTGTTCCCTCTATGCCCTAATCAGGTGGCAATCATTGAACACCAGGAGTATAAAAATGCAGTCCTATGGATATTCAGTGCCTTTACCGGCAAGCTTCCTAAATACGTGGCCGACCTCCTTACCCTTGCTGAGGGTCCATATTCTCTCAGAAAATACTCCTATTTCTTGCTTGAGGTTCCAAGAATCAGAACTCATCATGGTGGATCCTCTATAAGCCATGTCCTTCCTACCCTTTGGAATAACATCCAAAGCACCCTAAAACTCCCCAAATTATGCAGGCTGTCCACCTTTAAAACTCTTCTAAATCACTCTCTCAAGGATACTTGCTCTTACTTTTGATAATCTGCCTCCCCACTGTTTCTCAGTAGGCACACCTGACTACGGTTCTGGTTCCAAAGTCTTAATGGCATGCACTTGTTACTTAACCTTACATAAGTTTATCCCCCACCCTCGTCTCCGCCCTTACCCATCGCACCCCCTACCCATGTCCCCCTTAGCCTTTCTCCCAGCCTTCCCCCTAAGCCCTCTTCCCTATCCATTTTTATGTTGGCTTGCGTTTGCGTGTCAACCAACATATTGCATTAGTAGCAGAGTTGGAGGCGCAGTCACTGTTGGGCGAATGCAGGGCATGCATCAGTATGTGTGTCCTTCATTCCCCAATAAGCCTGTATGCTGGCACCACACCAGGAATACATAATTTGGTGAGCACATCTTAGGAGAGGTCCGCTGCAATGTAAGCAAAGCTCATCATACGCAGCGGTACCTCCCGACATGCTTTCTCTGGTGAAACATTACATTAAACATGGCGGCACACTGTCTGCCATAATGCCAACTTCAGGGTGCCCAATCCCCCTGTCTGCATACCCTGACCCAATGTATGTGCCGATGGGGGAGCCCACTCCCCGACAGCATAATGCACCTCCCCATTTGTTATGTGCCGACGGGGGCGCCCAATCCCCTTCGGCTCTTGCCCCCCCCGCTTTCGTTGTGTGCTGACGGGGTGCCCAATCCCCTGTTGGCTACAGCATCCTCCCCAAAACACTTAGGTGGCACACTGGGAGCCCACACCAGTGTGCCAAATTCCCTGAAAAAGAAGAAAACATCCTGTGGTGTTTTTTTTTTTTTTAACCCTGTAAAAGAAGAAAATGGTCACTCATGGTTTCCCTGCACGCCCCACAACCCGCGCCCACCCTCTGCGCACCCTGCCTCCCCATACACACCCTCACCCCATACTTACCTCTGGAGTCTGGTGCAGCGATCTTCGATGGACCGGGAACAAATCTGCACTCTTCAAAGCCGACCATGAACTGAAGAAATGCCAGTAAACTGTGTAATGGCATAAATAGGCTTTTTTCAACTTTGGTGCATATCGCGGGCATTTTTTGGAATTTTTGTGCCAAATTTTCAACATGGGGTTATTTGGACCCCTCCTCATGAATTCAATCACTGTTATGGCATTATTTGATCCCAAAAGGTGATTTCTCGGTCACTGTGTGGAATCACCTTTCGGGACCGAGTAATGAAACGACAGTGTCACTGTTCATGAGGGGGCTCTCAAAAAGCCTATGTTGCAAATTTGGTGAAACAAATCCAAAAATTGGCTGTTCCACAAGTGTGCATTGCGCTGTTTCCATGCATGTGTGTAACTTTGTCAATTTGTAATATTTTCACTCCAGATTTTCAAAATTGGCATTTTTTCACACCTCCTTATGAACAGTACAGCTGTCATTTTACATATCCTGGCCGAAATGCATGATCGCTGTGCAAAATCAGTTTTCGGGACAGTTTGAGGAAATGATGGTGACACTGTTCATGAGCAGAGGTCCTAAAATGCCTATGTTGAAAATTTGGTGCCGGAAGTCCATAAAATGACTGTGTTATAAGCGTGCATTGTGCAGTTTCCACACACCCTTGTAACTAAGCAAATTTGTAATATTTTCATGCCAGATTTTCAACACTGGCATTTTTCACACTTCCTTATCAATAGTACAGCTGTCATTTTTCACAGCCTGCCCAAAATGTGTTTCCGCACCTGTGACGCATAATGGCGTGGTCGCTGTGGGAAATCAACTTTTGAGACAGATTAACAAAGTCACAGCACCACTGTTCATGAGGTAAGGTCCCAAAATGTCTATGTTGAAAATGTGGCTAAAAAACCATAAATAATTAGGTTATGGACGTGTGTTGCGCAGTTTCTGTACATGCTCATGACTTCACCAATTTTTCATATTTTCACTCCAGATTTTCAACGTTGCCATATTTTTACACCTCCCCATGAACAATATAGTTTTCATTTTCCACATCCTGCCCAAAATGTGTTTTCATCCCTGTGTTGCCAAATGGCATAGCCACTATGCAAGACCACCCTTCAGCAAACAAACTGATTGTGCTGCTCTTCATGAGGTGGGGTCATAAAAAGCCTGTGTTGAAAATTTGGAGTGAAACTACCAACAGAGGCCTACAACATTAGGGTTTCCAACTGTAACACCCCACCCTGTAGAGACTGTCTGGCGTCAGGGGTGTGACTTGGAATCATTGGCTGTAATGCTCATGCCATTCCACCCCAACCCCCACCCTGCAGCCAGTGACAGGCATCGAAGTGTGCCTTGAGGTGTTCAGTCCTAACATTCACCCCATTCTCCTATACTGCACCCATCTCAGTGTATTTCCTTATGGAATGGGGTAAGTATTAGGCCCAAAGACCCCAAAGCACACCACGACACTTATCAGTGTCTACAGGGTAGGGCGAGGTAAAATGGCATGAGCGTTATAGCTGATACCCCAAAGGCACACCCTGGTGCCTGTCATTCTCTGCTGGGTGGGGATGGGGTTGGCATCAGTTCCATACTTCACTGCCATTCCTATTATGCATCTCTAACTCCTGCACTACCAATGCCAATGCCAGCAAGACAACATTCAGCATTGACAAATGCTTGTTAGAATAATGTTGCTTCTAAAATGAATGTAAGCCAAGTACTGTCGAGCCATGTTAACATTCAGCACTTAATTAGCTGACTGGCTGGTCATAGGTGGTAGATGATGTGTATTGTTCTTTATATTTGTGTACCTGCATCCTTTGAATCAATGTTAAACTGCCCATACAATGTACAGAATTTTGTGTATATTGCGTATACTGTATTACAGATTCCTGTACACTGTATTACTGATTCTTTTGTCTTCTCCCAATGCTGCCATGATGTACTCCTGTGTAACTATGTACTTCCAGGACCACCTTGTAAAAGAGTCCTCTCAATGGTACTTTGTCCTGGTAAAATAAAGAATGATTGATTGATTGAACCCCGATGTTTGATGCAACTGCGTCAAACACATTGCTGTTACTTGCGCCCAATTTTAGTATGTTTGGCAGAGTTGTGACATTTTCCACGATTTACAGCAGCTAGTGCCAAATGTTTGGTGCAAGCCCTGTAAAAAGGGTCCCCAAATAGTGCAAAGCTAGACCAGGGGGGAGCTGATCTAACTTGTTGCATTTGGTGCACCCAACAGAAAATCATGATCTGCGTCAAAGGAAAGTCACAAGCCCCCTATGCCATATGTTCACTGCACCAGGGACTTGTGGCATCTACATCTCGTTTGGAAATCGGGCCCATGGTGTATTTGGCAGAATGTAATTGTGGTATCTTTTACAGTGGAAACATCAAAAGGAAATTTAAAAACTGCATAGGGGAAAATCTGAGTAGTATTAGATATGGGGATGCAAATAATGCCCTACCTATGCATATTAAGAATTTTGGTGAAACCCATTCTTTTAAATTTATGGGTTTAAAGAAGGCGCTTAGTAGTCTGAGGTAAGGGAACTGTGATAACAGGCTGCTTAACAACTGAGCTACTGGATCTACACGTTATGGGTATCCAGTGCTTTATGCCTTAACGATAAATTAGTTTGGAGCTCATTTTGAAATACTAATGAAAAATGTGTCACTCGAGTTTCTTCATTTTTTTTGTTGTTGTTGTATGTTTATTGTTACCCAACCGAACACTTCAATGAATGAGCGCATGCTTGCACAAGCACATGCTTACTCAGTGAAGTGATCGGACTGGCTGTTGGTCATGGAGGTGAGTGGAGGGCTGTGCTGGTGGCCTGCTTGGGGTACTGGGGGAAGAGCTTGGGGGTGCTATCTGATGACCAGGTGGGGGGGTCCACGAGACACCAATGAGGCTGGATTTTTTTTTAACATTTAATCTAATAAAATTCTAACATTTAAATGTGGAGGAATGTAATGAGTAGATTCTCTAGGGATCAGAGTTGGATCTGTTGCTGTTCAGCACATTTATTAATGACTTGACAGACTGCTGAAGTCTGTAGATGACTCTAACATGGCAAAAAGAGTGGACACATTTGATGTGCACTAAGAGGGACCAGCACAAAGAGGCATGGACTGTGATATAAGGGATTAAGTATAACACTCATTTTTTTTTTATTACTATACCGTGTGGATGGGGAAACTGAATAGTGAAATTTCACCCATGAGCGGTGAATTTTGCTGTTTTATGGGTGAAATTTTGTGCCTCGTGGTCGAAATTTCACATTTCACACCCACAAAATATTTCATGAATTGCGTGGATTTCATGAAATATTCTGCATAATGAAATGTGTTAATTTCGCACAACACTAATACTGTGTTCGGAAAACTAAAGCAACCAAAGCTCCCCTAAGGGTAATCCCAGAAAGATCCTTCAAATCATTCAATCTAGAGGGATTCTTCCAGGATCTATATTCTGCAAACTGGGCCCCACCTTCTCAGCATCCGACCCTGAAGAAACCTTAGTACAGTTTTCCTACACGTTCACAGCAGTCTGTGATAATACGCCTATTAAGAGGTCCAGAGTCCGGGGCCAGCACCTGCCTTGGAACACATCCTATCTCATTGGTCTCTCCCAGGTAAAAGATGTGGCCTAGTCTAGATGTAAATCAACTGGGACAGTTTGAGACAGCCAGACAGGCCTTCACCTCTCTCAGCAACTACTCCACCAAGCTCATGTGCTAGGCCAAGGCTGCCTATTTCCAAAACAAACTATTGTCAATTGGCTAGGACCTGCCAAAATTCTTGAAAACAATATATAGACTCCTTACCCCATCCCATATCCCCACTGGGGGGCAGGGGGGTTTACCATACAAATATAAATTTGTTATCAGACAGACATTTCAGGAATCTTCAGAACACAAAACAGTATTTTGCTATGGAGTTCAGTTTATTAATCTGTAATTAATACCATTGTTCTTTGTGCATATATTTTCAGTGACAATCTGAAGCAACAGCAAGACGTGAGATTTCTTTCTGGATCACATGACGTCTACTCTGCCACAAAATGTCTGATGACAAGAAAATTAAAGAAAATATTAGAAAAGGTGTGAGAATAGCATTAACATGTATTGAAGCTTTGTGCACAGCAACGTCTGCAATATGTCCATTTTTTGGGCCTGCAGGCTCCATTTGCAAAGTAATTTTAAAGTGCATGCCTGATGAAGGTGAGAACATGTTGAGTATAGAGTTTGAAAAGGTTAATCAGGAATTGCAAAACATTTATAAAGAAACTCAAGATGTGCTTAATGCGATCAAAAAGCACAAAACTGACTACCAATTATCTGAGATTGAGTTTTTCTTGAAAAAATACTTCAATGCATTATTGAGCATTGAGAAAGCGGGTCCAGCTGACATAGAGAAGGAGAAAGATAGATTTATTCAGATGTATAAAGGCCGTCAAGAAGAGGATCTCTTGGCTCTCTGTAAACTAGTGGTAGGAAACGTAGTACATGGTGATCCTATCCTAGAGGTTTACAAAACATGGTCTAAGGGAGACCAGCAGACCATGAAGAACCTGTGTGACCATCTTAGGTTTCTCTTCAGCATTGGTCTGAATTGCTACATGTTTTATCTGACCATCACGGATGCAGACGACATAGAAGAGGAATGCACAAAATGGAAAGAAAGGTTAGAAAAAGCAAATAGGAAAATGGAGGAGGCCATTCGAGAATGCTGCTAGAAGAGAGACATACCTACTGCTGAAGAAGAAATTCATTTGCGTAAATAATTTTTTGAAAGCATGCTTAATTTATGCAAAATAGTGTATCACAGTTTTCTCATGTAGTTTATGAATAGAATACAGTCAAGTAACAATTACTGATAGGAGTGTTCATCAAGCTGCTATCCATTTATAACCAGCTGCAGCAATATCAGTCACTTGTATGGTTGTTACGGAGCTCCGGCTGATATCTGTTGAACTCAGTGCTGTGCTGTCTGTTTAAACCTGTACCAGATACTTTAAAAAGCTCATAAAAACATATTTTTAGTCTTTTTCACTAAGTCATAAAATATATTTCACAAGGACTTCACTCGCTATGCTACTGTGATTCCCCTCAACTCTATTCCTCTCACCTCTTCTTTGCGCTTCTCAGCTGATCATGAAACAGAGGCACTGTTTTTTAAATTTAAAAAAAGTTTAATTTTAAAAGACCATTTTCAAGAGCTAAATGAATTTGTTGCCTTTTACTGAAAATTACTACCAGAAAATCTCTCTCTTACAGACCCCAGTTTTAGACCTAATGGTGCCCCAAGCAGAAATACTTGTTGTGTCCCCTACATTTCTTCCTATTGCTCCCATCCTCCCTTCTCCCCATTCCACATCCAAAAAGCGATAAGAATTCTATGAATATGAGGGTGATGACAACAGTTACGGTTATTAGACTGACTCATTTTGCATTTCATGATGATTTCTGCTAATACAGTATGTTCTGCTTTAGTGCCCCCACCCCCGTACTGGCGCCCCTAGCAGTTGCTTGGTTCGCTTGTGCCTAAAACTACATACAGTGGGGGAAATGAAAGATTTAAAGAAAATGGGATTCAACAGTGCTGCTAAACACTGCCAATGCTAGTCAGTGATTATAAAAAATAGAAAATGTGCAGATGTTGCATTACTTGTTTTTTTTTTCACACCTGTTCGGTGTGTGATGTCGTGATGCTTCACTCTTGGGCTTTAAGGGGCATCATAAACCTCGGGTATGTGAAAAAACTCATAATACACATCTGTACATACATTATTCTATATATAATATATGGCATGGTGTAGTATTTCATGGGAAACCATTCTGATTCAGTGCATTGCAAGTCACAAGGCTACATGCTAAGTTGCTTATGCAGAGCAAGCAAACCAAATGGCACTGCTATCTGAGCCGAGAATAAGTCTGAGAAAGTTAAAATGAAAAACAAGTGCCTCATGCACCCAAGAAGTGATGCTATCCTATGCTGAAATCACACAGCCTAGAGAGTTTTATTGCTATTATTCAAATGAAGAAATAGATCTTGAAACTGTCCTAATTTTATATACAGTAGAAATGAGTTCAGAAAAAAGTAGTCCCAACTTTAACATTAAGTTAACAGGTAGAAAAACTTAACAGTTTAAAGTTAGCTTAGGAGTGCATTTTATGCAGTGATCATCAGCCATCTTAGGTCATGAGATTACTGCTGAGACCTGCAACTGCACTTCGCTTCCCTCGCAGGTCTACCCTCTCCCCATCCCTCTCCTGTTGTCTTTGTAGATTCCTGTGTATACTGGCATGCATCTTCCTTCCTTCCTTGCCTCTTGTCCATTCTACCCAAGTTGTTATCTCCCATATTTATTAGGTGTGGTAAACATACTCTTAAGTGATGCTTCTAATTTACCTCTATGTATTGCTATAACCAACCTACTCTATGTACCATGATATCCCTGCTGTTTTTCAATGATGTACTACTTGTATTTATTGTCTGTGATAATTTTTATTAGGTGGTGGTAAACTTGCTGTCATGTGATGCTTTTGCCTCTGTGTATTTGTTACAGCCAGTCTACTCTATGTACCATGATATACGTGCTGTGTTATTATGATGTATCCTTGTACTGATTGTCTGTTATGTTTACAGAAGAATTCACAAAGCTTTCTGAAGGTGCAAAACCTTCCTTAAGTCCCCAAAACTTCCGTAGCTACGGAAAAAAGGGAGAAATTGCTCTGAGTGCTATTCACAAAACCTCTGTAGCCGCAGAAAAAATACACTACAGACTGTGGAAAAAAGTGCAGCTGTGAAAGTTCCTGAGGGAAAAAAAGGTAATTGATAAGTATGGCACATCCCCTCAAAGGCTATTCTCAGTCAGATTTTTTTCCGTAGTTGTGGAAAAAATGCTACACACATTGGAGTGAGGCGCAACACTCCCTCAGCAAACTACAGTAGTGCCCCAACAATTGAAATACAATTAAAGTGGAGGTGAGGCACAGGTAATAGCATCCCAGTGGGTATATCAGTGGCTGATGTTACAGCAACATTAGCACACATTGCCATGGAATGGCAACAAAAAAATAACCACCAGACCCAGTGCAGCCCGTGAAGGAGACCCACAGGCAGCAGATCCTGAACAGTCTGCAGTGCGTGCTACTCCTAAAGGCAACAGGAACACTCCATGGAGGGATGACCACCAGTGACAGACAGCCACTGTGGTGCCACGGTATTGCTGGTACCTGTGGTGCTGCAGTTGTCCCAGTTGAGGGACTGGTTGCTGGTCTCTGTGGGTGCTTTCATCTACATGCTGTGGCAGAACTGTTGAAGTCTGCTGCTCCAGCTAATTAGGTTCACTGTTGTTGTGCCTCCTATGCCATTTCCACAGCTGCGGATCTGCAGTTGAGGAGTTTCAGCACTTTTGCAATTTCTACAGCTGCTGCATTTCTGCACCTGCGGAGCTTTTCGTGGAATTCCGCACCTCAGCAAGTTTTCTATGTGAATATCATGCAGCTGCATTTCCACAGTGTTGCAGGCCTTTTTCCCGTAGCTGCGGGATTTTGGGCCTTCTTTGTGAATTCTGCCCTTAGTACTTTGTATCAGGGACCTCCTTGTGAATGAATGTGCCCAAAATGAAGCTATCCCTACACAACAAACTGAACTGGACTGAACTGAAGCTGTTACAAAGAGAATGTCAATGTACTGCTTTATTGTTTATTTTATGAGGTCTGTGACTGGAACTTTCTTGCCATTATTATGTCTGGGGTTTTATAATAGCTGTCAGTCAATCAAGGTTCTTTATTCATTAAGACCTTTACATAATATGTTTTATTTAACATGTTTTTGTATCCCAAAGTGATTTGCAAAGCATTAAGTTAGATATGATATTAGTAGTGCAGAGAATGTTGACTAGGATACCAGAGATAACTCACCTAACTCTTCTGATGCAGGCCCAACAATCTTTAACTTCCATCTGGTAAGCCTCAAGAGATGGGCAGACATCCGATTGGTGTAGAAAGGGAAATGCCTGTGTTAATTCCTGCAGTTTCTGAACCTCATTTTTTTTTGTCCAGCAAACTAATCAATTACAGTTTCCTCTAAAGACATTCATCAGTGTAGTGCTGTCACCTTTCCTGTGTATATTTCAAACATATTTGCAATGTGATGACATTTAAAAATGTACACTTTTATAAATAACAGGTATAGTCTGAGAACATTTGTGCTGTTATTTCTAAAATTGTGTTGAAAAGAGAACTATTTTACAAATAGTGGAGACATTCCTAAAATCTTGAAAATAAATTTCACAATATCAGCAATAAGAGCAGTATCAAACCATTTTTCAGAATCCATTAATTTTCTTTATAGCAGTTCTGGAGCAGGGTCTATCTCCAGATTTTGTCCTCATCTTCAAAGATTTAGACACAGTTTTATGGTACCTATGGAAGGGGTATATGAAGAATTCTTACAGGACTTTCAAATGTAGATGCACTACTGAAAACTACCAAATTACCACAGAACAACTGGGAAGCGGCATACAGTGTGTATGGCTGGAGTTTTTTAGTCAAATATGGCCATGATCATAAAAAATACACTATATCTGTGATAGTTTGGGCTAATCTACACCTTGAAAACAGTTACAAACAGAACAAAAAAATAGAATACAGAAAAAAAAGATGCGCGTTTCTGCAATTATGGTACCACTGATTATGTGGAAGTCCTGAGCAAACTGACAAACTTTTATCAAGGAGAATGGTACACACTGCGAGAGATGAAACAACAGAGATGCATTAACCCACTGAAAGTAATAACTCACACTGCGTTGTGAAACATCTAGCACTAAGGTACCCCTAGGTATGGCCAAACAGCTTCATCAGGGGGTCGTGCCTTGGACAACTCATGGCCATTTAAATCATAGGATAACCGCTGCAATTAGTTAAAGGTTTGTGAACAGCCATATTTAAATCAAGTTGAAAACCAAATACAAAAACACACAAAGCATGATAATGAAAACTCCCATTCCCTATAATGTGTCAAATTGAATTAGTAGCAAATAACTACCAACATTAAATCACACTAATTCACACTAATATATTATAATACTTTAGCGCACTGATGATCTTTATCTTATTTCTTTACATCAATCCATTACTGATAAAGGGGATAAATAAGTGGATAATTCATAATCCTTGGTGTCAAAAACAATATATAATTGTGATTTCCTTTGGTAGTTATTTTCCACTCATTTTATTAACCCACTGAAAGCAACAACAGTGCACAACCTGCTTTTTCATACATTAGCATGAGCACTGTTTTTCATGTCACAAGTTTGTCAGAAAAAAATTGCCTACTGACAATATTAGTATACTAAGAGAGAGTGTAGGATGTGTTTTGCCCATGGCAATCATGTTGTATTAACAACAAATGTTCAAAGCTGAAATTCCAGCACAAGAGGACACCATCAGTATTTGTGAGCCATTTCACTTTATGCCAGAATTCTAACTTTGAAAGTCCAGATTAGCATGTCTTATGTCTCAGCACATGACCAGAGTCCTGTGGATGTCCACTACATTGTTCAAGACCACTGTACTGAATTCCTCTGCCTCCTGTGCAGCTTCTGGGAAGGAACAAGAAAAAGGAAGCAGAATGTTGAGTATTAATTAAGTGAACACTTATTATCTTTTCGCTTTGTTCTGCTTCACTCCAGGACTGAGCTTAGTATCTCCTTTCTTCACCATCTGGCCTGTCCTGTCCAAGGAGCCACTTAAAGATCATATGCGATGAAATTTACAGAAATGAAACTGTCAGCATCATTCATTAAATATTGTTATAACAACAGTGTCTGCCTAGTGTTTTATATGAATATCTACCATTTATAGCTATTTACTGTATTGTGTGGTGTGTTTTAATAACACTGCTAGATGCTGAGACTTTCTGTTCCCTGTGGTAATCAGCATGTCTCCACCCTGGTGATGTAATTTGGGGCATTATTCTTTGGCCCAGATTTTCAAACTGTGCCATTCTGTGGCGCAAGCTCTTGCGCTGCTCACAAAAGTTGCGCAGGGGTGTGCTTGAGGGGCAATATTCAGCGGGTTGCGCTGATGAGCAACTCTTTGAATATCGCCCCTGGCCACACCACTGTGCATGGTGCAGTGGAACTGCGCCACCGCAAGTGGTTAGAGTGGAGCATTCAGATGCGGTGGTGCAAGTTCCATTGCGCCATGTGCAGCACCCGCGATATTCAAAAGGTGACATGCAAATGGGGCCATAATTTATGCAAGGTGCACAGGGGGCCATTTGCATCTAATTATGGCCCTATTTGCATGCCATTAGCATGCAGGTGCACCGATCCCCGATGACTTGTGCCTGGCGCCCTGCCAGGCAGCAGCCATCGGGGACCGACACCGCCTGCAGCCCGATTGAGGCAGAACAGTATTCTGTCCCCCAGCAGCCTGATCAGGCATAATGTAAACTCCCCCCCTCCAGTAGCCCGATCACGGGCACAATGTTAACTTCCACCCCGAATAGCCGATCACGGGTATAATGTTAACTTCCCCACCCAGAATAGCCCGATCGCGGGCATAATGTAACTCCCCAAATAGCCCGATCACGGGCATAATGTTAACTCCCACCCCTGAATAGCCCGATCGTGGGCGGCATCAACACCCCGCAGGGGCTCCTGGCGATCTGGTGGCCTCTCCACCCTCCAGCGTCACGGGCCCCACCACCCTGCTCCCCGTCAGCCAGTGGGCGGCAGCACCCCACTGCCTGCCTCCCGCCGCCCGCCGACTGTCAGCTCGGTAGGGCTGCGCCCGTGGTTCAGGCATGAACCAATGGGCATGCAGCCCATACCGTACCACAATCCAGATATGTGAACTCATTCATTCACATATCTGGACTGCCTCTGCGATGGGCTGCGTCCGATGTCATGCTCTGAAGCAATGGGCGTGCGGCCTACGAGCTGTCGGTCGACGGCGGCCAGGCGCTGAGCCCAGATGATGCTAGCAAGCTGACGAGGCGAGTGGTGTGGTGGGAGGAATTGGCTCCTGTAGATCTCAAGGGAAATCTCAAACGTGAGGATAATGAGCTCTGCTTACGGTCAGGCTCATCGAGGCTATTCTGAATTATGCCGTGATCGTGGGCACTGGGAAACAGTGAGGGCCACCCACAGTGTGGTGGCTGTGTTGCGCCTGCAATGCGGCAGCTCACCTGTGGGTGGCCCTCGACTTGATCCTTTTTTTTTGGCATAAAGTTGTGCAGGTGCAGGTAGGGGGTTGTGCCTGCATAACTCTGCATGGCCCAGCTGAATATCAGACTGTGCAGTTTATGCATGGGCATGCCCACCCACCTGTGCCTGCATACATTACTGATGGGCCCCGGTGCATCGGGATTTGTGCTTGTGCATTTTTCCCTTTTAAATATCGCACCGGGGCGCATCAGTGGGTTGTGCATGGTGCAACCCTTTTGAATATCTGGGCCTCTTTCTTCAACACATAAGCTGTGGAGGCAGTCACATTATTGAGGTCTGTAAAGACTTCTCATTCCTTGCACTGTGCCTGTTGCAAGAATCTGAACGTTGTTTGATTGTGGTTGTGTCATGCTCAACGCCAGTAATACACAATAACAGTTTAAATTTCATTCTATAGCCTGTGCAGCAGTCAGGGAGAGTTGCTCATTGATGTTAAAGTAAATGTTAAAGGTTCCCCAAATGCCTGTTACACATGGCATGCCTCAAATATTGAAGCTGCAATTTGGTTTGTACAATAATCTGTCATTCTCATTTTTTTTTGTTTTGTCAGGGTTTTGTCCTCCAGTTTCTTGTGTGTGGCCACAGCCCCAACATTATGTCATACCAGGGAGCTGTCATTGTTTTACATACAGCAACAAAGAATTCTGGGTAATTTATAATGTTGCTTTAAATGTGCCTTACTCAGATGTACAATCCCTTATGTTGCTGCTGGTGAGAAGTAATATGAAAATAATTGTAGTAAGGCATTGTGGGTAAAATAAGAGCCTGTTTTAAAATTTCCATACTCTGAGATGTTGTCCCATATTTGTGTGGCAGTGTTAACAACGAAAGCTTTTGTTTGTTTATTTTCACAACAATGCATTGTACATACCATATTTAGTTATGAGATTTCTTTACTGAGAGATGCTGACTCCTATTTCCTCAGTGAGCATAGAACAATAAAAGCCTGTATACTAATTTACATAATGAGGCAGTGTGGGTACAGTAGAGTACACTTCCACAGGTCACTTCTCCCATTTACTATGGTAAACCTCAATAAATCACTTTAAAATGATCTATTTACCAGGGCTAGCACAACCATCCTAAGTAGGAATTAATGCAGATAAGGTCCCTATTAAATCTAAATTATTGTAAAGTTGACACTGACCAACAGCAGTGAAGTTACAAGCGTTGTATTACTAGCAGCAATACAACTTCCTAACAGACACAGCCCAAATGACATCAGCAGCCTGGAGGCATGCTGACTCAGCACCCCGCAATCTTGGGGAAATGGACCACAACAGAAAGACACTAAAAATGCATGAATGTGTTGATTTTTATTACAAACCCTGGAACACAAATAGGTTTTATAGCAGTGTTTATTGAATGGTGCTATTTCTTTTAGTTTTAAAAACCTTTGCATATGATCTTTAAACTCCACTCTCCCTGTAGGTTTCTGTTCTGCTCCTGCAATTTAGTCACAGGTTGTATACAGTAGCTACATACTATAGATACTGTAAATAAGGACAGAAAAAGATTATGAGTCACCGTGTCTGGCCCACGTCATTTACTCTGGCACTTCAGAGTCCTCTCTCCTCCCTGCCACTATCTTGTTCTGATAACTCCTTGGAATTTTACACCCATTGTGGGTTCCCCGAGAAGGATACTGTATGCCCAGGGAAATCTTCAAACAAAAGAGATGCAGGGTATACCAGCACTTCAATGGAAAAAGGGCAGGGCAGACGTCATCCTACCCATCACACCCCTCCATGATTTTCTACTCAAGATACACCCCTTCCCTCAATATGATGAGGTATGTGGCACACTAACAAGCTACAGTAGCCAGCATTAAGAAGACATCAGGGCAGAGACTGCTTGCCCAACTCCCTTTATTATATCCCCATTTGCACCCCCTAAAGCATGATACATCCATGTCATACCTAATACAGATGGTCATGCACTGATATAGAGCACAGTGTCTAATGGACATGTATTTCTACCCAACTAACTCCCTGTCTCTGGCCACTAGGAGAAGTCATGACATGGAAGATGTAACCTTTTCACCCCAATGCAGTAATGGTCCAAGATTGCTCATCTAATCGGATGCTGATATTCTACTCTCAGGCCATGAAACCAGAGTCCCAATATTGTGAGTGGCTTCTCAACAGTACCACTAAAAAAACAGCAATATTTTTTAAATGATATATTTTTACCTAGAAACAGACCCACAAACAGATGATGCATTACAGCCTGTTATATTTATCACTTGGGGCTAGATTTTGTAAAAGGTCAGGCACCACTGCAAATTGATGCTGTACCTGCAACTGTTCCAGTGCCTCTGACTGTTATTTTTTGTGAAAATCCATCTCTGACAAAAAGTTAAAATTTGCAATAAAAAAAGTATTGCAAATGTGATCTGCATTATTTTGGGGCACAAATTAGCCATTTTTTGGGACACGGAAACCAGATACTGATAGACCATCTAACACTGATCTAATAGTTTTAAACTATATCTGTTTTGAAAATAGTGGTTGGAAAATCCTTGACAGGTCCTTTTGAAAATCCTACTCATATCCTTTATCACCTACATATGAACTAAAGGCAGCAGTAGTATAGGTTTGTCAGCAAAAATCTCCAACATATAGTTGTTAAGAAAGATGTATTTATGTCACCTCCTTAGATTTTTAAGCAACATTGTTTTAATTTCCTCAGATATTTGCAAAACAGCGTTAATTACTGGTCATCATTTTTTATACACAGATAACAAGAGTTTTATCTTGTATTACAACTCACCTGTTGATATTTGTGGTTATAACTGGGCAGTTATAATCAATAGTTGTCAATCAAGTTCAATTAAGTTACCTCCAAAACAAGTCAGTGTTCTAAAAAAAATGAAAATTAAATGCTGTTCACTTAAAACAAAGAAAAAGGTTTGCTTTCATGTTAAACTTTACTGAAATAAAAACACTTTTCAGCAATTTATCACTCTCAATGTTTGATTTTTAAGGACAATCTCATACAAAATAATAACCAGTAATTAAATAAAATAATATATGATTGGGTGTGTTGCAAGAAGAATGTTGCTCATGAGGTTTATACAAGCATCCCACACCGAGGGTGTGTGTAAAATTCTGGTTACACACACACCCACCCCCATACATTATTCTATATGTAATTCATGACTGCTCATTAAAGATGACCACCACTCACAGTATTTGGAAATATCTTCCATTAAGGGAGCCATTTTGACTATAAATACTGGATTAATACTATGGATATACTGTAGTGGTGCTACCACATTCTTCAAATGGTAAACAGTTCCATACCACACCAAGATATCTACCTTTTTATGTTTGCTTGCGCTCATGCTCAAGAAACATTTTGTCACAGCTTAGGAGAGAAGCGGGGTTTTGGAGGTGAGGCACTATGCCTTTTGAGGCTTGACCCACTTCCCCCAATGTGGTGGCATGCTGCTGTTGACACTAGTTCAGCCAGCATGCCACTGCCTTGAAAGTAATCCATCGCTGCAGTGAGGGAGTGACCCGTCATTGCAGGGCGGTCCTTTGCTTGGTGTAAAATTTATTTTAACATGGCGGTGGGCGGTGACTCTCACTGCCTGCCTCAGAGTCCCAATGAAAGCTAGCTTGGGGGTTCAGAATCCCTCTGTTGGCATGTCCTCATCCTCAGTTTATTTGCTGATGGGGTAGCCCAGTCCCCATCGGCATGATGTGCCCCCTCATTTGTTATGTGCCAAGGTGGTGTCCAATCTCCCTTGGCTCATGCGCTCCCACTCCCCCCACCACACTGTATGACCAGGGGTCCCCAATCCCCATCGGCTCCAGTACCCACCTCCCCAATAAACACCCAGCCAGGTGGCACACTGGGACCCCACCCCAACGTGCCAACAATGTCCCCGATGTCTTTAATTTTAAATGCTGTAAAAAAAAGAAAATGGTCCCTCATTGAGCCCCATGCCCCTTCCCCCAACCTGAGCCTGCCCACTGTGTACTCTACCTCTCCACACCCCCCCACCCCATACATATCTCCGGAGCCTGGCATGATGATCTTCAGTGGACCAGGAATACGTCTGCACTCTTCGAAGCCGATCGTGAACTGAAGAAATGTTGGTAAGCTGTATAATGGCATAACTGTTTTTTTTTTAAACTTTGGTGCATATCTCAGCCATTTTTTCGAATTGTGGCACCAAATTTTCAACATGGGGTTTTTGGGACCCCACCTCATGAATTCTGTCACTGTCTTCTTGTTATTCCATCCCAAAAGGTGATTTTGCAGGCCCTGCATGGAATCACCTTTCTGGACTGATTAATGAAACAACAGTGTCATTGATCATGAGGTGGGCTCTCAAAAAGCCTATGTTGCCAATTTGGTGAAAAAATTCCAAAAAATGACTGCGTTATGAGTATGAGTTGCGCAGTTTCTATGCATGCTCGTAACTTCATGAATTAGCAATATTTTTCACTCCAGGTTTTCAACATTGGCATGTTTCCACACCTTCTTATGGACAGTATAGCTGTCATTTTTCACATCCTGGCTGAAATGTGCTTTCGCACTCCCGGTGCAGAATAGCGCGATCACTTGTGGGAAATCAGTGTTCAGGACAGATTAAGAAAATCACAGTGACACTGTTCATGAGCAGAGGTCCTAAAATGCCTATATTGAAAATTTGTTGGCAAAAGTCAAGTAAAATGACTGTGTTTACAAAGCTTGTGTTAGCATGATTTCCACGCACCCTCGTAACCGCACATTTGTATTTTCCTCCAGATTTTCAACATTGGCATTTTGCCACACCTCCTTATGAACAGTACAGCTGTCATTTTTCATATCCTGCCCAAAATATGTGTTTGCACATCTGGTGCACAATGGCGCGATCGCTGTGGGAAATTAATGTTTCGGACAGATTAAGAAAATCATAGTGACAGTGTTCATGAGCAGAGGCCACAAAATGCCTATGTTGAAAATCTGGTGAAATAATTGCACTAAATGACTGGTACAAGCATGTGTTGCCCAGTTTCCATGTACGCTCAGAACTTCAAGCATTTTTAATATTTTCACTACAGATTTTCAACATTGCCATCTCTTTACACCTCCCTATGAATGGTACAGCTGTCATTCTTCACATCCTGCCTAATCTGTGTTTTCGCATAGCTGGCACAGAATGGCACAGTTGCTGTGGGTACTGTGAGTTTGGAACACATTAACAAAATCACAGTACCACTGTTCATGAGAAGAGGTCCCAAATGCTTTCATGAGGTGGGGGTCACAAAAAGGCCATGCTGAAAATTTGCACTGCAAATACCAACACATGTCCGGGGCATTAAGGTTTCTAACCATAATGTCCAACCCTGTACAGTCTGACAGGCATCAGAGGTGTAACTTTGGATCACCGGCTGTAATGCTCATGCCATCCCACCCCCACTCTGAAGCCAGTGACAGGCTTCGAGGTGTGCCTTGCACTCTTCAAACCCAGACTTCACCACATTCTCCTGTACTGCACCCATTTCAGTGTATGTCGTTATGAAATGGGGTGACTGTGAAGCCAAACACCCCAAGGCACACCTCAACACTTGTCAGTGTCTACAGGATAGGGTGAGGTGAAATACCGTGAGCATTATGGGCAGTAACCCACTGGTACACCCCAATGCCTGTCCATCTTTTCAGGGTGGAGGTGGGATTGGCATTAGTTCAATACTTCACTGCCACTCCTGTTCTGCATCTGTCTACCTCCTGCACATCCAGTGCTAATATCAGCAAGCAAACATTCAGCATTGACAAATGCTTGTTTATGGTTGACATTGAAAGGGAGCAAAACTTTTAAAAACTTGAAAAATAACATATTTAAGTTCAGGAATGAAAGAAAATGAAAAGAACAATTGGTACAGTATGCTTATGGTTTGCCAGACATAATCAGTACATAATTACTGGTGGCCATAAATAACTCTATTACTGTTTTGTTAAAAATGCATATCAACTGGGTTTCAGCTTATTATGCTCCAAAGGCAATAATAACCTGAAATCTGGTTGATATGACACTTCATAATAACCCGAAATCCGGTTGATATGACATTCCCCAAAGAAACTGTTGCATTCCATTGTTTCACAAAAGTATTTCAACTGCAGTATTTTCAATTGTGTTTTATTCATGTACAGTTCAATTTCTTCAAAAATAAAATGGCACTCTAGCTAAAAAATGTATTTTTGTTTCAAGCTGCTAGAAATACAGTCTAAACCTCTGTACCAGCAATTATGAAAAATAAAGGATAGATAAGTTTGGTGTTATGGATTTTTTCACACACCCTCAGTGTGTGATGACCACATCAACTTCCGGAGTTTCTCGAGGTTGATGGGTCATCACTCACCTCAGGTGTGTGAAAAATCCATAACACACACTTACCTATTCATTATTCTCTATTTAAAAATTACATTGTGACTTATAGATATTACTGCTTTAAGAAAAAACACAGATAAGTTGACCCATTGCAACCTGCTGGCAGTTCTTTATTTTTCCTTTCATTTTCTCACTTTCCATCCCTGTTCTGGCAGTATGCCCCCCACCCTGTCACCAATGCATCTCATACAATTTCAGGTTAATCACCACTTACACACAGCCATGTTTGGCAGCCAATACCATCAGTAACTACAGCATTTACTACAGGGCACTGTGATACAATGGTAGAGGCAATCCACATGCATTTGAGTTCAGTTAGACTAAAAGATAATAAGAATGCTTTAAGTTTGCACCTACAAGAAGTGGAGGAAAAATGTGGTCATGATTTTTCTTTTATTGGAGTTGACCATGCGTTTGTGGGACCACGAGGTGGCAATGTAAAAATGATCCTAACTGAAAAGGAATAATTCTGGATCTACACATTAGGTGCACTTAAACTACCAGGTTTAAATGATGATATTGATTTAACAGTACATCTTCATAAGTAAGAAACCTGTATGTGATCCAGTTTAATTTATGATTTTTAGGATTCGTTGGGAACTGAGATATATTTATATATGATTGTCCTCTATTTTTGATACATTTCATAGTGTGCCACCGAGCAAATAGGTACAATAACAGAATGGATTCCCTTTAAAAGTGAAATAGAAGATAGGTTTACTTATTTATTTTTTGTTCAGTGTGTGTTTTGTTCTGTGGCATTATGTGCACATATATAAACTTTAAATAGGTGCACATGATGAGGTATGTATACAATTGTAAGTATATGAATGTATACAGGTACTGTTTTGGGTTGACTCTGGGTTCCCCTTTCTGTTAGGAGTTTAGGGAAGGTATGTATATAAGGATAATTTGGTTATATTATTAATTTTATGGATGAATCTCTCTGTTGGATTAATTTTTTTGTTATACTTAGCAGGACTCTTAAAGAGATATACTACTTAGTAATATCGAGATATGATTGTTAATATATCTACTGTATGTATGTGTCCTGCTACATGATGTCATGATTAATTTTGTTTTATTTTATTTCTTTTTATGATAAACATGGGTTTCCTATGTCTGAAGAGTGAGGGGGCTGTAAGTCCCATTTATTATTACTATACATCACATTTGTGTATGGATATATATATATATTTTTTTTTTGATTTCATGATGTTGGGGTGATGTAAGCTTTTTATAATATATATATATATATATAATGACACACAAAATAATTTTTTTTAATATACTTTTTCTTTTTGGTGGTTTCAATAATTAAGTTTTGTAACATGTTATTTATTTATGTTTATTATTATTATGTATTTTTTACATTATTGTATATTCAAGTGAGTATAATACGGTGGTGTATTAAAGCTATATTGTATTAAGTAAAATATGTGAGGCCCCTTTAAGATAATGATATAAACTGATCATTACCAAGCACCTTGGGGCACTTCCTGAAGAGGCTACTGTGAAACTGGTAGAAGTCAGTTGGGCCCTGCCCTGCTGTCCCAGCTTGTGCTAACAGCATGTGTGAGGTCTGTGTATTTTGCACCTTTTGTGTTTAAAGCTGTATTATTAAACTGCAAATATTCAGACATATACTGTGTCATTGCCTTTGCTTGAGTGGTGGGTAGTGCTGGCCTTTTTTGAGATTTGAATGTTATTGTTTGATAGCACACTCTGTTGTGGGGCGGCTGTTCACAGAGTAATGGTTTGAAGCAGTGCTTGCAACCACAGCAGTGCGATGCTGGCCCAATGTCTATTTATTTTAAAAAGTCTATAACTAGATCATTTTTATATACAATTAAATATTCTGACTGGGGTGCCATTCCCAGTATTACCACAGGTTACTTTTGATGGCTGTCTTACCCCACCACAACCAGATGATGAGTCGCATGCTTGGGTTACAGTTGAACATCTCATCATCTCATTTAAAGTTAAGTGCCTTTTTGCTCCACCCCAAGATCCATCATCATGTCTGTGCAGGGGTCTAAACTAAATTTTGCCTCACCAAAACAAGTGCTTAAGGAAAAAAGTGCTGACCTCAAAGACCTTTCTCTTCACAACTGGAATACATATTGACATTTTATATTCTTTAACACAGGCTAGCGGGACTGTGACAGAACAATTGTACTGGGCTAATACAAAATCTGATAGCATTTGTCCAGTGCTCTGTTTCAGTTGCAGACAATGCTTATATGCCTTCTGCAATGACCTGGGCATGCCCCAGGAAATTCTGAAATATCATGTGGGGCACTACAGTTTTAAGCGCACCCACCCACCCAAAGGAAGCTCCTGTCACTACAGAGACAGTGTTTCTACTTTTCATGCTGGTGGCCAGAATTCAGGAGTGACCCTGGATTATATTTCATGGACAGCTGCTGGGTGGCGATGGGGTTTAAACAACCCAAAGGATGCCCACCTTCACCCAATAAGACTGAGCATGGTAGGAACTTCAGAATGGGAGGGCTAAGGGACGGCTGATGTCAGCTGACTCTATGGGATGACATGTAGCTTTGTGTATATACTCTCACTTATTTATGCCCCAAACAGCATAGTCAAAGGAAGAGAAACTGCAGAAAAATATCTGACCCACAGAATGATGCTCAGCACACTTGTTCTCTCACAGCATCCTATTCCCTTTCACTCATATGTGCTCTGGAGTGGGTTCTGAACCCCCTTCAGCCCCACTACAGGGGGCAGTGCCCACTCGGTTGAAGGAGGCTGCATGCAGGGCTGAACAGGCTGGGTGATTGCCCAAGACAAATGAGGCAATGGCAAGGCAGGGAGGAGAAAGTATACATTCCAAAATGCTTGTTGCCTGTTTTAGAAGTACAGAATTTGGCTGGCCTTATTCGAACTGTGAAACTTGATCTACAGCTCAACTGTTGTTAAAATTGTTTGGAATACTTACATATGTTTCAAAATGTTGCTAATGCTGTACATATTTGTCAAGTGAAACTGGAAGTGCATTCAATTGTATTGTTTACCGTATCTGCATGTAGCAACCTAAAAAAAATTAATCTTAAAGCAACAGTTCATGTTAGCCAAATAAAACACAGCAACACTGCTTTGATTCAGTAAAGCTTTCTGTACTGAAAATCCCACCATCTTTAAGAAAAAATAAAGAAAAATATATTGATTTACCTTAGTTATTTTCTTCAGCTCTGCAAAATAGATGGCTCCAGCCTACCTCATCAACATTTGGTCATTTGGGATATACGTCCCTCTCTGTTGTCTGTCTTGGTTGACTGAGAGGCCATAAGTGTGGGCCCGAGCTATCTTTTCACAGATATTGGAGGAAGAAAACAGCTAAAGTAAAAGTAAACTGTTACCTTAGTTTATTTTGACCTTAAAATAGCATGATTCAATAAGGGAGCCTCATTGCTTCCTCAATGTATGAAATGCAGTGTAGCCATTTTTGTTTGTGAACTGGTGCTTTAAAATATAAACTGTTTCACTTCAAAATATAAACTTGTCAGAAAAATGGCTCAGAGGCATTTAATGTAGCATGAGTGCACAAACATACTAACATACTGTTTGCCAGCAGATTAGGCCTTATGGTCTATCGAGTCTGCTCGAACCTTAGATCCTTAGTTGGGTGCCGAGACCCTCCCATCCCTTGTGCTCCAGAAACCCGTATCATCCATCCCCACCCCCCTGGGACAGGCCATCATCTGATATATCCACTTTCTGTGTCTGTCCCACCCTCTCTTGAAGCCCTCCACTGTGGATCTCTGAACCAGCTCACCAGGCAGTGCATTCCAAGGGTCCACCACCCTCTCAGTGAAAAATCTCCTCCTCTTTCCCCCCTCACCCTTCCACCTTCCAACTTCAAACCATGCCCTCTGGTGATACCTCCCTGCTTTAGTCTAAAGATCCCCTCCATGTTTACCCTATTTATTCCCGTGAGGTACTTGAAGATCTCAATCATGTCCCCCCTGTCTCTCCTCTCCTCTCCTCCAATGAAAACAGGCAGAGCTCCTTAAATCTGTTCTCATACGTCAAATCCCCTAGCCCTCGTATCATCTTTGTTGCCCTCCTCTGTACCCTCTCCAGGAGCTGTATGTTCCTCTTCAAGTGTGGTCTCCAGTACTGTACACAGTACTCAAGGTGTGGTCTAATCAGTCCATTGAACAGCGGCAGAATCACTTCCTTGCTCCTAGAGGTGATCCCCCTTACGATGCATCCCAACATCCTGTTTGCCTTGCTAGCCGCTCTCCTGCACTGCTCAGAGTTATTCATACATGCATCCACCATGACCCCTAGGTCTTTTTCCCCTATTGAGGCCTCCAGCGCCTCCCTTCCAGGGTGTACCTGTGTTTAGGGTTTCCCTGACCAAGGTGCAACACCTTGCACTTAGTGATATTGAAATTTAATTTCCATGTGTGAGCCCAGCTTTCCAGGGTGTCCAGGTCCCCTTGCAGGGCCAACCTCCCCTCTTCTCCCTCAACTACTGCTCCCATCTTGGAGTCATCCTCGAAGAGACTCATTTCACACCCTATACCCTCCCTGATGTCCGAAATGTATGCATTAAACAGGATCGGACCCAGGGCCAGACCCCTCTTGGTACCCCACACCAACCTCTCTAGGGTTCGAGAGCTCCCCACAGACCACTACTCTCTGAGTGTGTCCAGCTAGCCAGTTTTCAATCCATCTGACCATCAAAGGGCCTACTCCTTACCCCATCAGTTTCTCCACCAGACCATTGTGGGGGACAGAGTCAAATGCCTTGCTGAAGTCCAAGAATAATACATCCACAGGCTTACCCCTGTCCAGTACTGATGTTACCCATTCATAGAACTCCACAAGGTTGGTTTGACATGATCTAACTGGCACAAACCCATGTTGCCGACTATCCAGACCTCCCACCTCCTCCAAGTACACCCCCAATTGTTCCTTTAGTATACTCTCCATTAATTTTCCCACCACCGAGGTCAAACTGATGGGTCTATAGTTACCTGGTACTTCCCTCGACCCCCCTTTATGGATCGGTACCACATGTGCCTCTCGCCAATCCCTAGGTACCCTCCCTGTCTCAAGTGACCTGCTGAAAAGCTACATTTAGTATACACTTGTATTATGATGTATAAGCATATAAAATGTTGTACATATAAAACTCAGATTGTATGAGTAATTATAGCGCACACTGCATGTGTCTGTTACCACCAATTCAGAGTTGAACTCCAAGAAATCTTTACAATATTATACTACAGTATGTGTTCAAGCTCAGTTTTTCATCTCATCATTTTTAGCCTTCTTTGCTGTGCTGACTGGTGAGAGGTACATACAGATGACTTGCAGAGCTTGCAATGGGTCAGTGCCAGATCTGTCACGTTAATATCCTGTTTATCAGATGCATAAGCAGCTGGAGAAAAGAGTAGCAAAACGTGTTTTTAAATCTTTGCAATAGTTTAACTGGGAAAGATTTGATGAAAGAGGATCTGGAGAGATTAGAGAGGTGCACCAGCATATGGCTAAAGTTTAGTACAAAGATGTACAGTCATGTGCAGCATAGCAAAGAACACAACTGAATATAGGATTGGAAGGGGTAATCATGAGGCAGAGATGGGAAGAAAGGTTCTATGTCATAACAGCGAAAGCCTAAAGGCAATTGCCATTATGCAGAAGCCAAGAGTACCAAATATTTATTTTGGCACTCTGACACCCTGGCACACAGCAAAATGGCACAGAGGACTTCGTTTTTTAATGTTTTCTGTGGGGGGCTGTGCCCCCTGCACCCCCCTACTAAAGGATTCTCAACTCCAGGAGGGTGCATGTCTGGAGGGGTGAAAACATAAAAAAAAAAAAGTTTGGGCTGGGTGCAACAAAAATGTGCCCGGACCAGAACCCAGTACCTTGCCCACCAACGTCAGCAACCCGCCCACCACACTATGGGGTCAGCTCTGCAACCCACTGTGGCACAACCCCTCACATCCCTCACTGTGCGTGCCTACTCCCACCCCCCTGTGCGCATAGGTATAGCGACATCCTGTCACTATAGTCACCCACCCAGCCATCCAGCCGCCCTATTCTTCCATAGCCATCCATGAAATGCGCTGGGGAGTGGGTTGCCATTATTGTAGGTGCCCATTCCCTAGTGCTCTTATCACAGGATAACGGGAGGGTTGGGATATGAGGTAAAGGTGCAGTTAATTTAAATTTTGGCAAAGAATGTCGTACAATATAATGAACTTTGTGAAATGCATAGTAGAGCAAACTTTCCCAACAGCACCGCAACTGTGTTTGATGAAGTTGTTTTTTTTTAAATAAATAACCTACCCCCACCAACTGTGTTGCAGTTACCATGCCCTCCTACTACCCTGACCATATGTATTATCATATTTCCCTGCCACCCACAGTCCCTCTGGCACCACCTTCCTCCTCACACTTGTTGGCCAATCGGGTATTATTATAGGTGAGAAGTCAGTGTTTATTCATTCAGTGCATCCAGGACACTGAACGTCACAGGACAGTTTTCTACTTTACAGGCACCAACGAGTGACATATATCCTTTAATTTTTAAAGATTTGGCATGCAGGGAGGGTGGTAGAGTGGGGATGTTTGTTTATTATCAGTGACAATAATGGAGTGGGGGGAGGAGGAGGGTGGTATGTGATGTGTGTGCGGGTTTGGGAAGGGCTATGCTTGCAATACTGGTGGTGCCAACTTGAAATTGACTATACTTTACTGGGACTGAGAGGGAGAGGAGGGAGGTGGGTGCTGTAGGGTGTGCAGGTGGGGAACACAAGTTAAAATGGTCAGGGTGTTAAGAGGAGGTGGGAGCTGCTTGGCGCAGTGGGCAGGCAGGTGTTTTTCTTCTTAAAACATTTTTTATGTTGGCTCACATGCATGCACAGCCATCATACTGCGGTACTAGCAGATTTGGATGTGCGGTCACTGTTGGGCAAATGCAGGGCACACATCAGTAGGTGCACCCCTCATTCCCCAATCAGCCTGAAGCAGGAGCCGATACCCTGCATACCTAATGCAGCCACTAGATCTGAGAAAAGGTCCCTGCAATGAGAGCGAAGCTCTCAAGCAACATGACCACAACATGCCTCCTGATGTGCAGGCAATATGATGGCAGTGACTGCTGCCGCCTGTCACAATGCCGATGGGGGAGCCCACTCCCCATCGGCATTATGTAACCCCCTCCTGCTTTTGCTGTGTTCCATCAGGGGTGCTTAATCCCCATCGGCATCATGTCATCCCCCCGCTTTTATTGTGTGCCAACAGGTGTGCCCAATCCCCGTCGGCATCATGTCACCCCACCCACTTTTATTGTGTGCCGAAGGGGTGCACAATCCCCTTTGGCATAATGTAGCTCGTCCTTTTTTTGTGTGCCAATGGGGGTTCCCAGTCCCCCATTGACTACAGCTGCCCCCCCCAAAAAAGACTCTGGTGGTATGCTGGGATCCACCCCAGTATGCCACATGCCCTGTCAAAGAAAAACAGACCTGCAATTTTTTTTTTATACCTGTGGGAAAAGAAATGGTCCTCAGCGGTCTCCTTGCCCCTCCCACAACCTGTGCCACCCACTGCTCACCCCTGCCTCCCACACCCCATACTTACCTGCAGAGTCTGGCGCGAAGATCTTCGGTGGACTGGGAACATGCCTGCACTCTTCGAAGCCGACCGCAAACTGAGGAAATGCCAGTAAGCTATATAATGGAATAAATAGAGTTTTTTCAACTTTGATGCATATCTCAGGCATTTTGGGGAATCTGGGCACCAAATTTTCAACATGGGGTTTTTGGGACCCCTCCTCATGAATTTTAGCACTGTAATGGTGTTGATCGGCCCTGAAAGGTGATTTCACGATCACTGAGCAGAATCACCTTTCAGGACCGATTAATGAAACAACAGTGTCAGTGTTCATGAGGTGGGTTCTCAAAAAGCCTAAGTTGCAAACTTGGTTGAAAAACTCCAAAAAATGACTGTTTGACGAGTGTGCATTGTGCAGTTTCTGTGCACGCTCATGACTTCAATGTAATTTGGTAATATTTTCACCTCAAATTTCAACATTGGCATTTTCCACACCCCTTGTAACAGTACAGAGATGTCATTTTTCAACCCGGACAAATGTGTTTTGCACTTTTGGTGCAGAATAGCTGATGCTGTGGAAATCAGTGTTTGGGACAGATTACAAAAATGACAGTGACACTGTTCACGAGCAGAGGTCCTAAAATGCCTATGTTGAAAATTTGGTGACGATACTCATAAAATGACAGTGTTACAAGAGTGCATTGTACAGTTTGCACGCATGCTCGTAAGTTCCAAATTTATAATATTTCACTCCAGATTTTCAACATTGCCATTGTTCACCTTCTTATGAGCAGTACAGCTGCCATTTTTCACATCCTGGCCAAAATGTGTTTTCGCAGTTCCGGCGCAGAATAGCACGGTTGCTGTGGAAAATCCACGTTCGAGCCACATTATGAAAATGACAGTGACACTGTTCATTAGCAGAGGTCCTAAAATGCCTATGTTGAAAATTTGGTGCTGAAAGTCCATGAAATTACTGTGTTACAAGTGTGCATTGCACAGTTTCCATGCACCTTTGTAACTGCAAATTTGCAATATTTTCATGCCAGATTTTCAACAGTGGCATTTTCCACACCTCCATATCAACAGTACAGCTGTCATTTTTCACAGCCTGCCCAAAATGCATTTCCACAACTGTGGCACACAATGGCGTGTCACTGTGGGAAATCACCTTTTGGGACACACTAACAAAATCACAGCGCCGCTGTTCATGAGGGGAGGTCTCAAAATACCTATGTTGAAAATGTGGCTAAAAACTCCCACAAATAATTGGGTTACGGACATGTGTTGTGCAGTTTCTATGCATGCTCGTGACGTCACCAATTTTTCATTTTTTTACTCCAGATTTTCAACATTGCCATTTTTTTTACACCTCCTCATGAACAATACAGTTGTCATGTTCTACATTCCTGCCCAAAATTTGTTTTCATCCCTGTGTCACCAAATGGCATTGCCGCTGTGCAAAACCACCTTTCAGCTTACAAACTGATTCTGCTGCTTTTCATGAGGTGGGATCACAAAAAGCCCATGCTGAAAATTTGGAGTGAAGGCACCAACACATGACTACAGTGTTATGGTTTCCAACTGTGGCACCCCATCCTGTACAGACTGACAGGTGTCAGGGGTGTGACTTGAGATCATCGGCTGTAATGCTCACACCATTCCAACCCCATCCTCACACCGCAGCCAGTGACAGGCATCGTGGTTTGCCTTGCAGTGTTTGGCCACAAAGTTCACCCCATTCTGCTATACTGCACCCACCTCTGCATATTTCTTTATGGTATGGGGTAAGCATAACGTCCAAAGACCCCAAAGCACACCACAACACTTGCCAGTGTCTACAGGGTAGGGTGAGGTACAATGGCATGAGCGTTATAACTGACGACCCAAAGGCACACCCCCAATGCCTATCAGTCTCTACAGGGTGGGACTGGGGTTGGCATCACTTTAATATTTCACTGCCATTCCTATTATGCATCTCTAACTTCGGCACTACCAATGCCAATGCCCGCAAGACAACATTCGACACTGACAAATGCTTGTTTTTATGCAAAACTACTTTGCATGAGTTTTCACCAGCAATGTGCTACTTCATGTGACGAAAACTACTGGCAGAAGCACTATCCAACACTTCTGATGGTGAAGTGCCACTTTGCTAAGTCACTACCAGGCAAAAGTGGGCACGTCAATCAAATGAAAGCTACAGCATTAAAATGAAGTCAGGGAAACTTCAAGTACTTCAAGAAGTGAATATCCTAGACTTCAAGCATCTCTAATCTGGTTATATCTGATCATCTGAAACAATCAACTCCATGCCATAAGGTGGTGATCTTAGTAAAAATAGCGCTGCAGTGCATTGGCAGGGAAATCAATATTAGACAATAAGAAGGTTATTCTGACCCTGTTCAGATCCCTAGTAAGGTCACACCTACAGTACTGCCTGCAGTTCTAGAATCCACACCTGAAGAAGGACACAGTCGAAAAACATAGAAACACAGAATGTGACAGCAGATAAGGACTGCTGAGCCACCCAGTCTGCCCATTTTTTTTATACTTCATTCTACTGCTGCCGACTCTTCCTGATCTATGGCACAGTCTCTTCCTCATCCCTTCCTTATCTTTACCATTCCCTTCTGCCTGTCCCAGGCATTTTTGAACCCCACCACTGTTTTCACCACCACTACCTCCACTGGAAGGCTATTCCAGGTATATACCACCCATTCTGTGAAGAAGTACTTCCTCACATCCCTCCTGATTTTATTCCCCCTGCAGCTTCATAGCATGCCTCCTTGTTCTAGAGCACCTTCTTCTCTGAAAAATACTGCCCTCTTACCCTGACGCCTGTGACATATTTAGAGGTCTCTGTCATATCCCCTCTTTCCCTCATCTCCTGCAGGGTGTACATATTTCATTCCTTTATCCTCTCTTTGAAGGGCTTCTGATGCAGACCCTGCACTGTTTTAGTAGCACTCCTCTGTGCCACCTCCCTTCTATGTCCTTCCTGAGATGTGGTCTCCAGAACTGGACACAGTAGTCAAGGTGAAGTCTTATCAGTGATCTATATAGGGGTAGCACCACCTCCCTCTTCCTGCAGGTGATACCCCTTCCTATGCAGCCCAGCATCCCACTAACACTTCCGACTGCCTTGTCACACTGCCTGGCCACCTGGAGATCATCTGATATGAGTATCCCTAGGTGTCTTTCCTGCTTGGTCTTAGTATCACTCCACCTATTTTGTCCTCCACTCCTGGGTTCCCATGGCCCAAGTGCATTATTTTTCACTTTCATGCATTAAAACCCAGCTGCCATACCCTTGACCACTCTCCCAATCATTTCAGATCCCTGTCCATCCTATCCATCTCCCCTCGTGGCCACTCTGTTGCAGATCTTGGTGTCATCCACAAAGAGGCAGATCTTCCCTTCCAGTTAATTTGCTATTGCACTCATAAAGACATTGAAGAGGACTGGTCCCAGCAGTGATCCCTACGGTACCCCACTGGTCACCCTCCCTTTCTTGGAGTGAACTCAGTTTACCACTGCCCCATGTGTCCTATCCCCTAACCAGTTTCTTACCCAAGTTATCACCTTGCTACCCACCTCCAAGTTACCCAGTGTGCTTGCCAGTGTCCTGTGTGGATTGGTGTTGAAAGCCTTGCTGAAATCCAGGTAGGCCATGTCCACCATTAAGAAACATAGAAACATAGACTTTAACAACAGATAAGGGCCTCTTGGCCCACCCAGTCAGGCCATTTCCCCACCTAAGAATGGGGAGTTTGAATCACTCAGCTCAGTGCAGGAAGGTGGCTGCAAAGGCAAACAAAATGCTGAGGTGCATAGCAAGGGGAATCTCCTCCAGGCACAGAGAGGTGCTCCTTCCCCAGTACAGGTCACTGGTCAGGCTGCACTTGGAATACTGCATGCAGTACTGGTGTCCATTCCTGATGAAGGACATCAGATTGCTGGAGGGGGTGCAGTATAGGGCAATGAAGATGCTCCAAAGACTGGAGGAAAATCCTATGAGGAGAGGCTGGGAGAGCTGAACAAGTTTTCCCTGGAGGAGAGGAAGGATAGGAGGGATAGGATGGAAACCTTTAAATACTTAAAGGGAATAAACACGACTAATACAGAAGGGATTCTTCCGATCAGAAGGGAAGGGACACAAGAGGGCATCAGCTGAGATTGGAGGGGGGAGATTCAGGAGGGAAATCAGGAGACACTTTTTCATGGAAAGAGTGGTAGACAAGTGGAACACTCTGCCTGAGGAAGTGGTATCATGTAGAACGGTGGGAGGATTTAAGAGGGGATGGGACAGAGTGAAAGGGGTTGTTATGAGGAAGGGAGGGTGGGGCAGCTGCAAGTTCAGGGGCTAGCTGCAGAATCGAGCAGACTCGATAGACCAATGAGGCTTTTTTCTGTTGGCATTTCGTATGTTCATATGTACCTATTGGATAAGCTGTAGATGCTAGTTAACCAACAGCCTACTTCTTCTAACCCCCACCAGCATTGCCTTATGTTTGTCCCATGCATTCCTTGATTCCCCCACTGTTTTTGACCCCATGACCTCCTCAGGAGGGTTGTTCTATGCATCCACCACCCCTCTCCATGAAAAAATTATTTCTCACTTTGCCCCTGAGTTGCCCCCCCCCACTATCTTCAAATTGTGCCCCCTTGTTCTTGCACATCTCTTTTTCTGAAAGATGCTACCCTCTTGGATTTTGTTGATTCCCTTGAGGTACTTGAAAGCTTTTGTCATGTACCCCCTCTCCCTCCTTTCCTCGAGAATATATATATTAAGCTCATTTAGTCTCTCTTTGTATGGCTTCTGGTGCAGACCCTGCATCATTTCATTTGCCCTCCTCTGGATAGCCTAAATCATGTCTATGTCCTTGCAGATAGGGGGTCTCCAGGCCTGCACACAGTACTCCAGATGGGGTCTCACCAACTGTCTGTACAGAGGGATAACAACTTCCTGTTTTCTACTGGTGATGCCTCTCCCTATACATCCCAGTATCCCCCCAGCCCTCTTTACTGCCTTCTCACATTGCCTGCTTATCTTTAGCTCATCTTATATGACTACCCCCAGGTCCCTTTCATTTTTGTTGTTGTTAGTACTCCCCCCTCCCCCCATTGTGTACTCTTCCCCTGGGTTTTTGCTTCCCAGATGCATTACTTTGCACTTCTTTGCACTGAATCTAAGCTGCCATATTTTTGACCTTTTCTCCAACCTTGCCAAGTCCCTTCTCATCCTTTCCACTCCCCCTTGTGTATCAACTCTGCTGCAGATCTTTGTGTCATCTGCAGAGGCATACTTTTCCTTGCAGTCCCTGCACTATGTCACCTAGAAAGACATTAAAGAGGACTGGTCCCAGTAATGAACCCTACGGGACCCTGCTAGTAACCCCCTTTCTTCGGAATGGACTCCATTTACTATTACCCTCTGCATCCTGTTGTCCAGCCAATTTTTCACCCAGGTTACTACCCTGGAACCCACTCCCAGGCTGGCTAAATTGTTTATTAATCTTTTGTGTGGGACTGTGTGAAATGCCTTGCTAATGTCTAGGTAGGCCACGTCCACAGCCCCTCCTTGGTCTACTACTTTGGTCACCCAGTCAAAGAAATCTATTAGATTCTTCTAACATGACCTTCCCTCGTGAATCCATACTGCCTTGAGTCCTGTGCCCTGCTGGCCTCTAGGTACTCAACAATTCTTTCCTTCAGAAGTGATTTCATCATTTTTCTTACCACTGAGGTCAAGCTGACAGATCTGTAGTTTCCTGCCTCTGCTTTGCTCCCATTTTTGTGAAGGGGAATCACATCCACCCTCCTCCAGTCCTCAGGTACCACACCATCCTCTCATGATTTCTTAAAAAGGATGTAATCAATGGTGTCACTAGTTCTCCCCTTAGTTTTTTTAGAATTCTGGTGTGTATTCCATCAGTCCCCATTGCTTTGTCCACCTTCAGTTTTAGGAGTTCTTTCAGGACCCTTTCTTCTAAGAATGGATGGGTATCGATCCCACTATCCAGCGTGTTACTATTGTTTGGTTTAGTTACCTCCCCCTCCTCTTCTTTTCTGAATACTGAGCAGAAATATTCTTTTAGCATCCCTGCATTTTTACTGTCATCCTTTGTCTACCCCCCCTCCTTTATGAAGCCTCAGTATCCCTCCATTGGTCTCCCTTTACTTCCTGATGTATCTATAAAAGGTTATATTCCCTTTCTTAACTGAGTTGGCTCTTTTCCTCAGTTTGGGCCTTTGCTATTCTGACTGCCTTCCCTGCTTCCTTCTGCTTTAACTGGTGCAGTTCTCTGTCCTGCTCCTTCTGTGTTTCCTTATACTTCCTGAATGCTGTTCTTTTCTCCCTAACCTTCTCCACTACCTCTTTTGAAAACCATGGTTTTCGTATGTTTAGTTTTATTAACTTCACAAAAAGACTTGTTGCCTCTGTGATGGCAGTTTTGATTTCCCCCCATTGTGCCTCCACTCCTCCTTTTTAACCATTTTGTTTTTGCTTTTCTGAGGTACTCTCCCATTTTGCCAAAGTCAGTCCTTCTAAAGTCCAATGCCCCCGCTTTCGATTATGGCTCGACTGTATGTCTTTGTTTATTGTAAACCACACTGTTTGGTGGTTGCTAGTTCCCAGATGGCTACCCACTTCTGCACCTGAGATCCTCTCTTCATCCCCATTTTAGAGTACAAGGTCTACGATTACTCCTTCCTGAGTGGTTCCAACACTAGCTGTCTGAGGCATGCCCCCTATAGGGCATTGAGAATGACACTGCTCTTGGATGTGGCTGCAGCAAAGGTGCTCTGTTTAACATCTGGCACAGTCAGGTCCACAGCAATGATATATCCTCTTTTTCTGCCATTCTAACGATGCCTTCTATCATTTCCTTGTCCATTTCCTCCCTCTGAGATGGGGGTCTGTATACAACCCTCATGCAGATTGTAGTGCCATTTCTTATCTCCAGGGTGACCCACAGTGCCTCCCCTTCTCCCTGTTTACCCTTTAGATGGATTGCTTTGATTCCTTCCCTTATGTAGAGAGCTGCTCCTCCTCCTCTTTTACCCTCCCTGTCCCTCCTGTAGATTAGATTGTGTACCCTGGTATGTTGACATCCCAGTCATGGTTCTTTGTGTACCACGTTTCTGTGACTGCCATGATATCCAGGCACCCCTCTTCCATCATAACCACTAGTTCAGGGAGCTTGTTACCCAGACTATGGGCATTGGTACTCATTGCCCTCCATTTTTTGATGGCCTTACATCTTTTATCTCCCTCCCTATCCTTACTGCTTTTGCCTTTTTCTCCATTTACCCCATCCTGCTCCCAATCAACTTCACTACCTTGATGTTTACTTTGCTAAGTACCATGTTTTGTCGGAGGGGGAATTTCCCTGCTCCTTTTCAGTGCCTCCCCCCTTGGCTAGTTTAAATGCTTGCTAATGAAGAATTTAAACCTATCATATAGGATCCTAGTTCCTCTACTGGACAGATGCAGACCATCATGCCAGTATAGGCCAGTATCCCTTCATGTGGAACCCCAGTCCCCAATGAAGCCAAAGTCCTGAGCTCAGCACCAGTTTTTCAACCGTTCATTGAATCCACTGGTGTGGAATACCCCAGCCTCACCCCTGCCATAGACAGACAGCACCTCCGAGAAAATTACCGTACATGCTACTTACCTAAGGTCCCTCCTGAACTCCACAAACTCCTCCTGCACTGCACTGATCCCATTCCCAGCCAGGTCATTTGTCCTTAGATGGACAATGATGTCTGGCTCCCTCTCTTGTGCTGCTGCTTCCACAATCCTGAGGATTTGCTTCCTGTTCCTCCAAGCCATGGTGCAGGGCAGGCACCTTACCTCTCTCTTCCCTCCCTCCCCCAGTTCTATCACTCTAATGATTGAGTGCCCCACCAGGAGTTGTTTCCTTCCCCTGTGGGGTCCCATGTCACCCTTCTGTGGGCCTCCTTTGTAGAGGTTCCCAGTATCCTCCTTGGTCTCCACTTTAGGTGCCTCCATAGAGGAACTACGCTCCACCAGAACAGTGTATGAATTGTGGAGAGGTACAACTGGAGGGATGTACCTCTGTTCCACTACCCTCACCCTCCCTTAGCCCACTGTGGTCCAACTGCTCCTCTTTCTTGGCAACCTTTAAGGCAACGGCAGTGGCCCTGGTGGTCCCTGGGTGGGGGAGAGGAGGTTTCCCGAATTCTCACCAGTTCATCCTGGAGTAGTGCAACTTCCTCCCTCAGACCAGAGAGGTGCCTGTAAATAGGACAGCAGCACAGCCTCCAGGATGTCTTCCAGAAGACTGCTGCCCTACAGTCAGTGCATTGCACCACTCCCCACATGTCTCTCTCCCTTCCTGTTTAAATTTTTTGTTATTTAAATTTTTGGTTTTTTGTTTTTGGTAGTGTATGTGAGCATGTGTGCAGGTACCCCCTACACAGTGTTCTGCACTGTTAAGGAAATGACAGGTGTATGCCCTTTGCTCATTTGGGGAAGTAATGCCAGAACCCCTGGTATAAAGGAAATGACACCCTTGGGGTGGGTGGGATGAGGGGCAGGGTGGGCAGGACCAAGCCTGTGCCCTCCAGAAACCATTAGCTGCAGCTCTGACCCACCACCCCTCCTCTGGGGTTCCTTGCCACCCTCCCTAAAGTCTCCACTGCAGAGGTCCCCCACATCCTTCCTTGCTCCCACTGCACGGGACTCCAAGTAACTGTTGCTCACTGCAAGAGCAGCATAGGAACTGTGCAATGACATCATATTGGGGATGTGCCTCTGATCCTCCACTCTTGGCTCCCTTGAGTGCACAGTAGAACAGCCACCCATGGCACCACCCCTCCTTCTCACCAATCTTTGAAGCAATGGATTTGATTGTCTCTGGGTAGGAGAGAAGGCTGCTTGAATCCTAGCCAACTTGGCCTTGAGTCGAGCAACCTCCCTCTCAGCCCAGAAAGCTGTACTCAGATGGCACAGCACAGCAGTCTCTAGAATGTTTTCCTGAAAACTGCCATCTCACAGCCACTGCACTGTACCACTCCCAACAGGGTACCTGGTTAGAAAGGAGCTACAAGAATAGCACTGCACTACACAGTGCTAGACTGGTATGCACTCCCATGGACAGTGAGTGGGGTTTTGCAGCACTTTCTGTAAGTGCTCCCATGGTCATTATCCTTGGTCTTGTAATAGGACAACAGCTGCAGGGATCAGGAAGCTGGCTGAGCTGCTCCCATGGCATGAAGGGATGGGGCATGGAGCAGCTTCGGTGGTAGCAGTGGAGACCAGGGTTCTTATCCTGGTCTCCTTCAGTTTTGCGTACTTGGGAATTGTATTTTTTTATGAGGGGCTGTGGAAACACAATACCATGGCTCCACTAATTATAATGTTCCCCATGATCCATTCCCCCTGGAATGAGAATGTTTTAGTCCTGGGGGGATGCATGGAGCACAGTCCCCTGCATCGGAAGTGCAGGTGGAAAAGCTTCCTGCAAAACAAAAAGTGATGCCCTTTTTTGCCACATGTACCTTGCCAATGCTATTCTGGTCAGCACTGTTTAGCCCCAGTGCCCTCCCAGCATACCTATCTTTTATCCTGGTAGGTTTTATTTTGTTTTCTATGAGACGTATATAATCTCTACCCTAAAGGCAGTATATGCACAGGTCCAGATATTCAAAAGAGATACACTGAGCGCAACCCTGAAATGCATCCCTGGACCATATTCAAAAGGTTGGGATGTGCCACGCAAGTCTAGATGCATCCCAGTGCAAGATAATGTATGCATCACATCTGGAGGGTGTGTTCTCTTGCAACCCACCCACACACCACCATGGCTGCCTGCCGACTGAGCTGTCAGTGAATGGCAGCATAATGTACACCTGTATGCCCATTGGTTGACATTGTTGACCAATGGGCTTGCAGTGTGTACTGTACTCTTTCATTCACAACTTTATGAATGGCATGCAGTTGTGAATGAAAGCGTACAGTACACACTGCAAATTCATTGGTCAACAATGTCTACCAATGGGCTTACAGGTGTACAGTATGCTGTCATTCACTGACAGCCCAGTTGGTGGGCAGCTGTGGCAGTGATTTCTGGTGGGCTGTGCTGCCTGGGACAGGGGGGGTGGGGGGTGGGGATCCACTGGACTACCAGGGATACTGGGTAGATTTACTTTTATTTTATGATCAGGGATGGAAAGGACTAGACTACCAGGGATACAGGGTAGATTTACTTTTATTTTATGATCAGGGATGGAAAGGACTAGACTACCAGGGATACAGGGTAGATTTACTTTTATTTTATGATCAGGGATGGAAAGGACTAGACTACCAGGGATACAGGGTAGATTTACTTTCATCCTATGATCAGTGCTGGGTTGGGAACACTAGACTATCAGTAGTATGTGGTGTTTCTTTCTTTATATGGACTTTGCAGGGCGCCCCGCACATTCTACCGGGCACATCCCTGCCTCAGACATGCAAATGGGATGATAATGACATGCAAATGTCTCCATTTGCACATTGCATGCATAATGGCCCCATCTGCATGTCATAGTCTGAATATCTGGAATTTGCACCTGGTGCATCCTGAAGATGTGCTGCACATTCTCATTCCAGGTATTCAGACTGCGCAGGGGGATAGATGTGCCGGTGGATCACAGGTGGCCCCCATTTGTGCCACCCGCATCTGTTGCTATGTTTAGGTGGGATGTGCGAGAGCGCATCTCATTTGAACATAGCAAGTTTGCCCTCAGGCGCAACTCAGTCGTGCGGCACAGATACTTGTACCCTATCTGGGTGCAGTTTGAAAATCCTGGCCACAGGGACAATTAGCAGGAATTGTTAATACATATTAATCAAACAGTGTTGAGCAGAAAAACAAAAGTATTTAAGTCCTAAACAACCCTTCCTTGGTCCACCCTCCACAGCTTTAGCCCTCCCTCTTCCCCCTTCATTGTAATTTTTTCAGTAGCAGCTGTAGTTTCCTTCTCCCTCACATTTATGCCCTCCCACACACACATAACCGTATCTAAGTTCACCCAAATAGGGTTTTGCTGCAATCCCTGTTCATTCAGGCTAATGAATGTTCATACACTAGTGGAGGAGCCTGAATGATACTAACCCTCCCTTAGTCCTCCCTATACCTTTGTTCCCCCCCCGGTAAATTTCCCATATTAGAATTAACAATAATAAAACATGTGTCAAAACAAATTACAACAATAATAACAATATTGTGACCCAGTCACTAAGTGACAATTTGTAGTTACGATACTTCTGTCTCAAGGGGTGTGATCCCTTCCCTTTCATCAGAACTTCGCCTAATGTCTTTGTTTTCTTCAAAACAGAATCGGGAGTGCCTGAAGCAGTCAGCCCAGCTGATGGCTGCCTACTGGCTAACTCCAGCAGACAATTCGCTAGAGATTAAAAAGCCAATCCTACCGTATTTATTTTACCATCTAAACAAATAAAGAACTGTACCTTGAGGTGAAGGTGTTTTTTTTTATTGATTTGTTCCTGAACATGTGTCTACTTATTTGTACGGTGCCCAGAGCCTCAAGGATTGGCTGTCTTTTAAATAAATTTTACCTTGCCATATAAGTGCCAAGCCTGACAGAAAGTGTTACATGTTGTAGCAGGAAGCCCAAGCACAATGAAGCCTTACTGGCCATAACAGGTGGCAGAATGGGCTAGTACAACTAAACAATGCTTTCAAGGAGACTACAGATTCTTGAGGGAACTCCTGCATGTTACTCAGTCATCATGAAGTGACCTTCACATTATAACTGGAACTATGAAACTAGCAGAATATTTTAAGTTAGAATACCTGACAAGATGATCTCTATAATTCCTTCTTGGTATTAGCTGGACTCAGTACTTTGAATGGTTATGATGGTACAAGCTTGGGGGTACTGCCATGGCATCAACAGACTCTAAGGTCTGTGTTTAAATCATTGTTTAACTGCTAGGAGGTACCACAAGCATACTTTCCTTGTTTTGAATTACAAAGTGTATTAGCTTTTTTCAAATAATTACAGTAAAATACAGAATGCAGCATACAAGCTAAATGTCAAATTTTCCAAAGCTCCAATGAGAATATCAAGAGAATATAACAAAAGTAGCTAGTGGGGCCAGAACCCTTCATCTTAAAGTTGGTTACAGGCATATTGTCATTAGCTAATATATTTAATTACCTCTAGATAATCCAGATGAAAATGTATTATGTTATATAAATTTACATATGTGTGTGACTTTTATTATTGCATCATCTTTTTCTACAGTTATCTATGCCTAGAATGTTGAATTGTAGGGTGATATTGTATACTGTTGATTTTGCATATTTTGTTTAAAGACCAGTTGAATAATAATCTGTTTATTGAATTTGAATTTTCTGTCTTTTTGCACAATTTTTTTAATAATTTCTTATTGAAATTGTTTCTTTTTAGCCAATTAATAAAACTGAATATGAGCTTGAGATTTTTCAGTTTAGCTAGGGAGGACACCTCATCTAGCCATGCAACGGAAGTAGGAGCATAAACTGCCTTAGGTCATGCAGTGAAAGTAGGAGTAAAAGCTGCTCTCCTGGTCAACAGAATTTGAGCTTTTGCCTTCAGGTTCTCATATCCAAGCAATATTCTGGAGTGTGAGAACCCTATAGATATATATACTTTTTTTTATTGAAAAAAAAATGGTAACTGTTAAAGGTGCGCTGAGCTGAGGCTCAGTTCCAGGTGTGACCCAGGGGAGGGGGGCAATGGGAGTACAGACAGAAAACAAATATTACAAACATCCAAGGGCAAAAAATAAAATAAAATAAAATAAAATACATAACAAGTCCATCCAAGGTTATAAAGTTTGAAATACCACATGACTTAACAGCAGAAGGGAATCTTGCGTTGAATAATATGAACAGTGCATGGGTTCTTCCGCAGATATAATGAACAGTGCATAATTAAAGCACTGTGCTGACTGGAGAACAGACTGAGGCTCAGAGCATAGTTAGCCCTTATCTGGGGAGCCATAAGCAGGAGGGGGGGCAGGACAAATGATGAGAAGAGGGTGGAAAGGTTAAGGGGTCAGTGACAGGTGCAGGGTTGGAGCAGAACTATGCCTTTGCATGTGTCTAAAGACATGGAGTGAGGGGAGGAGATGAAGGGAAGAGGGGAGTAGTTTCCAGAGGGAGGGGAGACAGGAGGAGGCAGCTTGCCCAGCACACGAGTGAGGGTAGGGAATGGAGAATGTGTGGGAATCCCTGGAGCACAGCTAGTAGGAAGAGAAAAAGACAGGGGAGAGGAGTGAGGAAACATTGGAGGGAAGGGAACCAAACCAGTATTTGGCAAGGAAGGATGTACAGTGGGACTGGGCACAGAAGGGTAGTAGGAGGATGGAAAGGGAGGAATAGAGGGAGCAGTGATGAGTGCAGAGTGTACAGTTGGTATGTGTATGGAGTCATTCTCAAAATTGGGACTATCCAGTACTGTATGCCCTGCAAGCCCATTGGTCCGCACTGGGGACCAATGGGCTTACAGTACATACTGTACCTGTCATTTGGTGAGTGGCCGAGCGGTGTGCAAGCAGGATACAGCTGCCTGCCAATGATGGGGGGGCAGGTGGGCATGGGGTTCTGTGTGGGTGGGTGGGGTGGGGTGCTACTGGATCACCAGGGCATTGTGATACAGGATTTTAACGCTGACTTGCAACAACGGTGGGGAGGGCTTCCACTAGACCATCAGGGACCCATATTGCCAATTGTTGAGGAATCAGGGACTTGGCTGGGAAGGGGGGACCACTAGACTACCAGAGATGGTCTTCTTTCCTACACATCGGGGAATCAAGGACTTGGGGGAGCACTAGACTACCAGGGATGTCATTTTAAACATGCACCACATGATCGCAGCTATGGGCGGGGGGGGGTCCACTAGACCAACAGGGTTTTGTGTGCTTGGGACAGTGTTCGGGGCGGGCGGGTGGCCACCTATGGCAGGGCTGCTGTGTTGCACCCTGCAATACAGCAGCCCACCAGTGGGTGGCCGTGATTTGCTCCTACTCTGCAGGAGCTCAGCTTTGAGTCCTCCTATGCAGCACAGTGCAGGGGTGCGCTGGCATATGCACTGCACATCCTGGGCTGAATATCGGGATGTGCCGCATATGCATGGGCATGCCCCCTACATCTGGGCCGCATACATTATCATTGCGCCCCAGTGTATCAGGATTTGCACTGTGCCAGGCAGCCTTCTCAATATCCCACCAGGGTACAATGCAGGGTTGCGCCGGCGCAACCCCTTTAAATATCCAGGCCCATGTGTTCTGTATAATTGTATTTTGAAAAGCTGGCAATGGATATCTCAGAAACCTTAATGAGCCTGCTGCCAACACTGTAACAACTTTTCATGTGATAATTGTACACTCATCTTTTTTCTCCCAACTACATTTAAGAGTGTATAAATTGAGGTACAGGTTATTAAAAAATCAATCAATAATATCTCCCCTACCTTTAAAATAGTTAATACACAACTGGATTTTGGACTAAATTTCCAGAAAATCATAGACCGCTCCTCCCCCAACTATTTTGAAAAGGTTGCTTTCAGTTATAGGTATTTAGAAAAAAATCAAATGTTGATAATCCATATGTTTGCCTTAGTTGGGAAAGTAATACTAGTGTCAGGACAGCAGATGTGTTTTAATCAAAAAATTCCTTGGGCTTTCCATTCTTTCCAGTAGAGGGCGAGTAAACCAGTCTGACCACAGAATTGTCCCAGGAGGAGTCCCATTTCCTTAGATGTGATAAGGACTCCTCAGAATTCAGTTCCATTGGAATTTCAAAATTCTGCACATCCATAGTGATCTGTCCCTTAATTTTAACCAATTTGTTTTCAGAACAAGGTACTAATGCCCTGTCTCATAGCAAGGTATTGATGGCCTGTCTTGGTGCTCTCCAAATGACCACTGCTCACTGGTATTTGAATATTATTTTGTGATCTGTCCCTTAATTTAAACCAATTAGACTCAGTAGATTTCAGAACCATGAGTGGTCCTATACCATCAATGGAGTACTTTGTTCTGTATAAGATGACTTCTAGCATCTCTGCGCACTTTGTGTGCCACCTCTAGGCATGACCTCCATGTGTCCTCAGATATAAGAACTCCAAATCCACCATCCCCAAAAGATCTAGCTCTTTTGGATTGTGGAGGTGGTGCCCCCCAGATGGCTCTGTAAATGGCTCCTGCTCTGACTCTAGGTAGATTTAACTATCTAAGCACCACATTATTCATAGGGACCTTGCTGCCAGATGTGGTTTCATAGTGCAGTAGCGGTGCAGGGTGCTTCAAATCTGTGGAATTCTCTAAAAGATATTTGCTGGCATAGCATATTTATTGCATGGGAAGTCAAAAAAGATTGGAGGCAGAGAAAGAATCAGGCATGCAGAAATCCTACACTACACACAACCCTCAATCTATCCACCCCTTCTACTTGAGAGATTTCCATCCAGTGAAAGGACCCTAATATGAGCATATTAAAAGTGGTGCAATTTCTGCTTGAGGAATTTCCACAACTCCTTGCAACCCCGGATGGAGGCCACAATAGTAGGGCAATGTATAAGATGTGAAGGCACTGCAGAATTGAAGCACAAGCTTGGAGAAAGCTTACCCTAATTAATGTTTTCCATCTGTACCCAATGTGGGGATAGGTTTGAGACATCTCTAAAGCAGTGTAGAGTTTGGGCCCTGACATATGCCACATGGTATCCCTTCATCCAAGGGAGGCCCAGCCATGCTCTACCAGTGCGTGCATAAATTTCCTCTTCTATAGCTTGGCTGATCCTTCTCCCAGAGAAAGGACCCAAATAGTTGAGAAATTTTAAAGTATGAAACCAGTGGGTAGATACAGAAACACGGAGCTGACTGAGAACAATATGCAATTCAGCAGCTGTTTCCATCTGTAAGGCTTTTGGTTTGTCCACTGGGGATGTTGTGAAGGCTAGTTATCAGCCAATGAGGTATTACTACTGGAACAGATGTTACTCACCATTCATTCTGATTCAGACACTGAAGAACAAAGATGCTTCCTCTGCCACATGATGGTTTTCTACTTTATAAGTTACAACTACTGAAATGGAGGTTGAGAGCTTTGAGGGGAGGAGAGGGCATTTATTTTGAAGAGGGTGTAAAATAAAGGAGGTTTCATTAAACACCTGGGACAGGAAAGGAGGAAGTGAGGAACATGGTTTTACAGGTTGGGAAGGGCATAATGTCTGGAATTTATGAGCCTTGTAGGGGATAGAGGGAAGTGGGGATATAGTGGAGAGATGGGTGATGGCATATATTAAAAAATGTAAGTGGTGTGGTGGAAGATGGGTTGGTATCCATAACTCAGAGGTTGGGATGTTTTTTGATTTTTTTTATGGGTTCATCAATAAAACAGGCTGGTGAAGTTGGTGTGAGGTCAGGAAACTTCATAAAGTTGGTAGGGCCTATAAACCCTGCTACAATGTGGTTTAATTTAAAATATCTATTCAGTACAAACAATAGAAGGATTACTGTGCCAGTACTGTGCCAGTTTCTGGAAGAATTGATAAATAGGGGGGGTGTTGATGCAGATGTATTGGCTGGAGTTTGTGACCTTATGTGCATTATTTTGAGGGTTATATGCAGCTGTTTTTTTGAGTAAGGGGGTGTTCTCTATCTAATGGTCATTGCCCATACCCACACAACTGGGTACTAGGACAAGAACACCGGAAGTACACTGAGGAGGAGGAGGTTCAGCTACAGTGTATGGTGGGAATTTTGGGGATAGGAAGGGGGGGTGGAGTGGGAATGATGGAACTGACAGGGGGTCTGGGGTATTCAGGACAGCAGGACAGGGATGGGTGGTATATGAGGTGGGGTTGGTCCCAGGGGAAGGAGGACTGGTGCAAGGGGCAAGAGGTCAGTAGAGTATCCAGGGGTGACAGACTGGTGAGCTGCAGTGGCTGTGGGGTGGCCATCTGGATGGATACGTTGTGGAGACTGCAGGAATGTCCCATTTGCTACAGACTCAGAGCACTGGAGACAGAGGTCAGTTTGCTGGTGGGGGAGATAAGAAGGTTAAGAGAGGAGAAGGGCAGAGCAAGGGTAGGTTGGGCACCCCCTTGGGCATACAGGGAATCAAAGTTTGTGGTGATGGGGGGGGACTGAAGTGGGACCCAGTCTGCAATGCGGGTCTGTATCAGGTTGGCAACAGTGACAATGCCAGTAGTAGGGGGATAGGATTAATTAATAGGTACAAGATTCTAGGGTGTTGGTAGCAGAAGAGGAGAAGGAGGATGGTACCCTCAGGAGTGTGACAGGTGACAGTCAGGGTAGGGTCTAGGGACAGTAGTCCAGATGGGGAGGGGAGAGCAGGAAGCAGTGGGGAGATGCAGCCAAGGGTGAGTTGGATTGGCACATGGCAAGGTGGGGGGATCATAGATGATGCATTGGCCACAGGGATAGGGGTGGCAGGCATGGGGGAAGAGAGGTCTGACAGGAAGTGGAGGGGGGAAATGCTGGGGGGAGGGTCCGGGTGCTGGTGGGTAGGGAAGGGTGAACGCTCAAGGGAGAGGTAGGGTTTGCAGGCAGTTACAGGTGAAAGGTGGGGAAGTTGGGAAGGAGTAGTAGTAATAGGGGACTATACTGAAGGGGATCAGATGGGGAGGGAGGATTGAACAGCACAGTCAGATATGGGTGGAATCCATACCAGGCTTAACAGCGGGTAGAGTGGGACAGGCTTTGCTTAGGCATGTTGGGGGGAAGAGAAAGACCTCACGTGCTGGTGCATGAAGGCACCAGTGACCTAGGGGAGGGTCTGGTGGAGTCAGTTAGGGAGAGAATTGAGGAACTAGGGAAGAGGAATTTAACTTTTGGCTGGTGGGATGGTGTCCTTCTCATGGATATGGGCTGGTGGGTGGAACACGTGGGTCAGTAGTGATCTATATGTAGCAGACTGATTGCACTTGAGCAGGGCTAGGGAGGGGGTCTTGAAGTGGAAACTGGAGGAATACATAGCTTCCAAGGGGTTTTTAAATTAGGAAGGGGGAGGTGACTGTGCAGCTAGTGTGCAAGGTCACCAGGTAGGGGAGCTGAACAAGTAGACCCCCCACAACAGCAGTGTTTGTACCACGATTGGGCTGAGAAGGAAAGGTCTGATAGTGGGGGTGTGGAGTAGAGAAAACGTGGGTACCAGATGGAGAGTGGTTTCTCTGAATGTGAGGAGCCTAGGCAACAAAGTAGCTGAGCTACAGGCTCTCTTAAACATAGGGATGGTGGACGTTGCGACCAACATCGAGACATGGGCCAGCCATCACCAAGATTGGGATCTGGTGATCTCTGGGTACAGGGTTTATAGGAAGGACAGTGGGTGGGGAAAGGGAGAGGGGTGACAGTTTACGTAAAGACTAGGATTAGATGCACAAGTGAGGCGGAGAGGATGGCGGCACTGTGGATACAGTTCCTGGATTCAAGGGGTAGGAAATTGAGGCTGGGGTGGTGTACAGGCCACCAGCGCAGTCTAAGGAGTTGGACAGGGAGCTGGCAGATGATATTCGATGGGTATGTAGCAAGGGGAACGTGATGATTGTGGGGGACCTCAGTCTACCAGGGGTGAATTAGGGAACCCAAGCCACCTATAGTGCCAGGAAATTGGTACTTCTGGATGCATTCCAGGATAGCCATTAGGTGCAGATGGTTGGTGAGCCAACCCGGCTAGGTAATACATTGGACCTTGTATTATCAAATGGGGAGATGGTGAGGGAGCTATGAGTGGAGGACCCACTAGCTGGGAGTGACCACCTTTCAGTATGGTTCACACTCAGCATGAGCAGGGAGGCTATGGGGTCAGCAACAAGGGTAGTGGACTTCAGATTGGCAGACTTTAGGAGGATGAGGGAAATACTGAGGGGGCGCCTTGACGGGATTAGGTCAGAAATGGACATACAACAGAAGTGGGATATCATAAAGTCTGGGCTGAGGGAGGCTACTGAAGCATGCACTAAGACTCTGAGCAAGAAGACCAGGGATAAGGTGCCATAATGGATGACTAGGAATATGTTGGAGGAGGTGAGGGTCAAGAGAGTGTCTTTTAGGAGACTGAAATAAACCAGGAAGGAGGAAGACTGGAAGATGTACGCGAGGAGGTCTAGGGAGGTAACCAAGTTGGTAAGAGAGGCCAAGGCCTCTAAGGAACTGCAGCTGACTCGGGGCATCAGGGAGAGGGAGAAGGAATTCTATAGATATGTATTGGGGAAAAGGAACTGCAGGTACTAGATAGTCCGGATCAAGAAAGATGAGAAGGGGGGTGGAGAAAGAGGAGAAACAAGCAGAAGTACTGAATGAATACTTCTGCTCTGTGTTCCCAAGAGAGGTGGGAGGTCCTCTACCTCCATGAACTGGGAGGATGGTGACAAGGGGGGAGGAGGTAGCTGACAAATTGATTCTGGAAAGCAAGATATTGGAAGGTCTGAAGGCACTAAGGGTGGATAAGGCACCAGGTCCTGATGGCATTCACCCTAGATTGTTGAGGGAGTTGGCGGAGGTGTTGGTCGGGCCCCTGGCTGACCTGTTCAACACCTCCTTGGACATGGGCTGCATGCTGCAGGACTGGAGGTTGGCTTATATGGTGCCTATCCACAAGAGCAGCCCAAAGGATGAGCCGTAATGAGGGTAATTACAGATCTGTCAGTCTCACTTCCATAGTGGGTAAACCTATGGAAGCAATCTTGAAGGAGAGATTGGTAACCTTCCTGGAGGTCAGTGAGCTCCAGGATGGGCAGCAGCATGGGTTCATTTCTTGGAGATCATGCCAGACCAACCTAATAGAATACTATGACTGGATCATAAGGGAGATGGACAAGGGCCATGCAGTGGATGTCCTATATTTGGATTGTGGCAAGGCCTTTGATTCTGCCCCTCACGGGCAGCTGGGGGCAAAGCTGAAATACATAGGGAAGGGGGCTAAGATGGCTAACTGGATCAAGAATTAGCTGGAAGATAGACAGTAATGGGTGGTTGTCGGAAAGGGGGACTCTCATCTCCTAGGCAAGTGAACAGCGGTGTTCCACAGGGCTTTGTGTTGGGGGTGGTGGTGTTTGTTCTGTTCATATCAGATACTTTACATGGGGTTGGGAGCAAGATCAATTTGTTTGCTGAATCCAAGATGGGGGCTGTTTTGGATGACATAGAGGGGTGGCAGAAGCAACAGGGTGACCTAACCAGACTTGAGGAGTGCTTGGCAAGGTGGTTACTGGGTTTTAATGCAAAGAAGTGCAAAGTTATGCACTTCGGGGCAAAGAACCCGAGTAGGGAATATTCGTTGGGTAAGGTGCGGTCGGGTGTCACTGAGGAGGTGAAGGATCTAGGGGTCACAGTAACGTGGAGCATGAATAACACTGTTCAGTGCAGGAAAGCTGCGGCTAAGGCCAATAGGATGCTGGGGTGCATTGCGTGGGGGTTCTCATCCAGGCACAAGGATGTGATTCTGGTGCCGTACAGGTCTTTGGTCAGGCTGCATCTGGAATACTGCATAGAGTACTGGTGTCAGTATCTGATGAAGGATATCAGGATGCTCAAGGCACTGCAGCGTAGGGCAACAAAAATGATATGGGGATGGAAGGCAGAACCTATGAGGAAAGGCTGAGACACTTGAGTTTGTGCACCCTGGAGTAGAGAAGGGATCTGGGGACATGACTGGAACTTTTAAATGGTTGAGGTGGATCAACAAATCTGGCTTAGAGAGGTTGTTTAAGCTGACAAACCAAAGGGTTATGAAGGGGCATAGGCTAAGAATTTACGGTGGTAGATTTAGGAGGGAAAGGAGGCATTATTTCACTGAGAGGGTGGTGTCAAAATGGAATGCTCTACCTGAGGAGGTGGTGGCATGCAAGACAGTGGGCAGTTCCAAAAGGGCATGAGACAGGGCAAGGGGGGTGGGTAAACAATGCTGTGCAGTTTCTGAAGGTGAGAGGGGGGATGAGGTGGGGCAACTGCAATATAAGGGTGCTAGCTGCGCATTCGAGCAGACTTGATAGACCATGAGGCCTGTTTCTGCTGGCAAGCTTTGTATGTTCGTATATTCCATAGTGGTTAAAATTTTTGCATTAAGACATGGGATTGGGCCAAAGGCCCCAGAGATACAGACCGGTAAGTATCATTATTAGAGGCATTAAGGACAGAGCACATTGCCTCTAAGATTGCTAATATATCCCTAGATTTCTTCAGTGGTTCCCAGCATCAGGTTTTAGTATGTCTAGTAGTTCCAGTAAGTACTATGAATGAGGAACCATCAAGAATAGTCATGGCCATTGCTGTACACTTGCCTCTCATCTTGTAGCTTGCCGGTGGTCACCTAGCTGGTCACTAGGTAAGGTGAAATGGCATATTTGGGTACTAACAAAAACAAAAACAGAACTGTGATGTTCAATTCCTTAAAGGAGCAGTGCATTTTATAGTGAAATCCTTGACATAGTTTTCTATTCCATTTTAGACTGTCCCTTATATCCTGTCTTGTGTGATAACCTGTTTCCCCTATTTTAAGTCTTCTGTTACACATTTTTTTTTCATTTGAAAAAATAAAAGGGCACTCATATCAATATGGTTTGGACCAGGTTTTCATCAGTATTCACATCTGGTTTTGTACACATAGGAGGTGATTCTCAAAAGTCAGGTGCAAGCTGCACCAAAGGTGACTTACACCAATTGCCAATGTGCTGGGGACTCTGCACCTGATTTTCTATCGGGTAGGGTCCCGGTGGTTAAGTCCCACGGCTTGCAGCAAACTTGGCTCTATGCCAAACAGAGGGCACATCAAGAAGCCTTGCTGTAAGCTGTGGATGGAATATGCGGCAATAACACTATGGACAGGTGTCTTATTGCCCCCCCAGCCCTGATCCCAAGTACACATTTAACAGAAATGCCCTTGTGGGCTAGTGGACCCGCTCCAAGCCCAGATCCCCCATAATATTCATATATATTGCCCTGATGGGCTGGCGGACCCCCCAAGCCCTGATCACCCACAAGTGTAATTGAAAGTTCCCTGGTGGGCTAGTGGACCACACAAGCCCTGATCTGCCATATTATGCATATATATTGCTCTGGTGGGCTAGTGGACTCCCCAAAGCCCCGATCACTCACAAGTTTAACTGAAAGTTCCCTGGCGGGCTACCAGACACCTCAAGCCCCGCTCGCCCATAATATTGATTGAGAATTCCCTGGTCAGCTAGAGGATGATCCCAATACCCCAGTACATGATATATCCAACATCCTGGTGATCTAGTGGAACCCCCACCCTGCAGTGTTCTACCACCTTGCTCCACCCAACCTAGAACACAGCCAGTGACTGACACAACTCATCACTGCAGCCAGTCACTGACTGAGCTATGAATGAGCACGTACTGTATCTAGGCTGTCAGTCACTGTCACTGAACACATACTATATACAGTACATGCTCATTCATAGCTCAGTCAGCGGCTGACCATGGTGGTGAGTGGTGGGTTGTGCCAGTCATCAGCTGGGTACCTGGTTGGGGGGGTTGGGTGATAGGGCACTATTGGCTGGGGGCTCCTCTAGACCACACCAGAATGTTGGATATATCATGTACCAGGGGATTGGGGCCATCTGCTAGCCCGATCAGAGCTTGGGAGGTCCACTAGCCCACCAGGGCAATATAAATGCATAATTTGGGAGATTGGGGCTTGGGGGGCACTAGCCCACCAAGGCAATTTAAATTAATATTATGGGAAATCAGAGCTTGGGGGGACCACTAGACAACCAGGTTACTGTAAGTATTAATTCAAAGGGATCAGGGCTGTTGGGTGGGTGCACTAGACTACCAGGGTGACATATACTATGGGGGATCAGGACCTTGGCGGCACATTGGCACAACCCCTAAGGGCACCTAGTTTCACTTAGACCAGGCCTTGACTGGTCTAAATGTACTTAGTTCTCTTCTGTGGGTGGTTTTAGAATACCAGTTTAGGGGATGTGGCAGCTTGCGTCTGCCACAAACCCCCAAGCGCCATGCTGCAGCCCATTTTATGGGGCAAGGCTGATGCTAGCCCACTTTGTCATAGGCTGCTTTTGAGAATTGTTTGGGGTGCAGTTTTTGATGCAAGGTGCCAGTTGCATTATTTATGTTTGACGCAGGCACCTTGTGTCATTCTAAAGGCTTTGAGAATCGGCCCCACATTGTTCAACATGGTCATGGAGCACTGTCTCCTGCATGCTACTCCATGTTAGCTTTGAGGAAAAGGATAACAGTAGAACTCTACTAAAAATGAGATATTGCATCTCAGCAGTTATACTGCATACTGTGCATATACATTGTAAAATAATATATGATTCTGGTAATGTTGCATTTTTCTTTATTTTCATTAGGGTAATTTTGGCACTTTTTATTAATGATTGTGATGAATTCATGTCTACATATTTTAGTTACATTATTTTTAGCAAATGTAACAATAAAAAAATCAATATTTTACATTTGATTCTGGAAAGCTTTATATGTTCAATATCTATACATCTTAGGTTAATAGTCCATGATTAGATACACACATACAGTAGGATAACCATAATAGCCTCTGTGAAACCTAACTAAATTATTCATGTATTTAGCTTTTAGTTGTCTTAATGTAAGTACTTTCTGTAGTATACTATCAAAACCTAAAGAAAAAAAAAACATGTATTTACAGTATTTAATTTTGCTAAGTACACTAGACATAGAGTTGCCTATTTTCACATACAGTGAGAGAATGTAACATTTAGAAAGAATCAGTCCTCTTAGGCTTCAGATTATTTCATGATTTAAATCTCTTCTCAGTGCACATTCAAGGCATAGCATCAGTACTGTAGCTAAAATGCAGATAATGTACCCTTTAAGTAGAAACTGAATAGGGAACCATTGAAAGGGTTATTCTGAATGAACACACACAGCGAATTGTTTGTAGTTTCCCAAGTAATAACAGTCGTCAGGAAAATTGCATGAATAGTCAAACTCCTTGTTTTGTCTAACAACATGCACTATGTGGCCTGGCATATTATCATGAATAACATTTGCTATGGCCTCTGCATTATTTCTTACCCGCCTTTTCATCAGTTGTTGTATGTTAAACTTGTCAATGAGTTTCGGTTGACTGCTGTATGAAACTACCACTAGAGAGCCATTGTCCTCAGGATACGTTAAAATGTTGTTGCCAATTTCATGGTGATAACTTTCGTTACAGAAGCAACCTGCATAACTGCTGCTTTTATATTCATACGCATAAACAAACCATGAAACCCAGTCATATTTCTTCTTTAGAAAATCAAGGAGTTCCACTATAAGATCTTGGTAGGTTTTGTCTGCTCGTCCATTGATACACTTTTCAATGTCTTTCTTTGCTTGCTCTGGAAAACTGTTTATACACTCATCTATCAGTGATTTCATTTTGGCCTGTACTTCCATTATCTTTCTGCGCCAGTTATCTTCAAATTCTTGATATGGCTCTTTTGTCATGGCCTTATAGGCCATAGAAACAATTACTCCAAAGTACATCAGCTGGAGAAGGTAAGTAAAGTATTTTTCCAGAGATCTCCTATGTTTCTCCATATAATCCATAGCAACTTCAAGAATGGATCCTTTATCTTTGCCCATCACATCATCATAGATGATTTCAAGATTATCTTCAACAGATTTTTCCCCATATGCATATGCATCCAGAAAACGTTCTTTCGCCTTTGTTGACCCAGGCTTAGCTTTTGAGACGTCCATCAGCTTTTCAAAAAGCAATTCAAATCTGACTTCTATTTTGAAATATTTGATGTCTATGAAGGTTTTTTCAATCTCCTTATTGATTTGCTTAACTTGTCCAGAAATTTCAGATAACTTGTCCTTGACTTGATTTAGTTGTTCTTTCACATACTTTGTTTCCGCACTTTCCACACTGTCCATTGCAAGTTCTACAAATGGCGCTATCATGCTGACAATCGGGAACACGTCCTCCACCACATGTGATAGAAGCTCACACCCCTTCTGCAGTATATCCATTGCAAGGACTATCTTGTCCTTGTGTTCAGCAAGAAACTGATTTGGATCTTTGTTCATTTTGATTCTTCAGTATGATAACCACTTGGAAGATGCCTTCAAATGTGCTGCAGCATGCAAAGGTGTTTTACGTTTCCTGTAAATATACAATGACAATGTGAGTGATGTTTAGCTGGTATCTGAAAATCTCTACAAATATGGACATGTTGCACAGCATACTTTTTCATCCCTCTTTATAAAATGGTGAGGGAGGCTGCAGACCTGATGGCGCTAGAGTCACTACTGTTCCCAAATGACTCTTTTACTACTATCTCACTATTTAATAATCATATAACATACTGTATGTGTGCTGCAAAAGATTACATGCTACATACTGGCAGCTGCATGCCCTGCTGCAGCAGGACAGAGCAGGGCAGAATGAATTTAATAGACTGTGAGGGACAGGCACTGGGGAGATTTTTAAAGGATTTATTTGGCAACTACTTTTTACTGAGTACTGGTGGGGTAGCAGGCACAAAAATCCATATTTTGATTTTATTTCACTCTGCAGTAGAAGGGAGGGCAATGTGAATTTAGTAGATAAAGAAAGATTTGTGAGGGGAGTTTGAATCTGAATGTTGGTGCTGCAGGTCTTGGCATCCATTTTGTTGTTGTTGTTTTTTGCATGTGTGTGAAAGAACTGGACTGCTGCTGCAGTAACACTCAAGATCTGTCAGTGAGTAGGGTGATGTGTCAAAGTGGGAGACGGGCATGTGTGTATGGGTGTATGCATTTGTGTCATGTAGAAACCATGTGGAAACAAGGAGAAAAGGATGGAGGGGAAGAAAGGAACAGGGAAAGATTCTACCTTGCCCATTCCACCAACTACCAGTCTTACAAGCAGTGATGATGGAAAAGAAGTCTAGACATGGACTTAAAGTCATAGTGGTGAAGCAGATGCCACAGCTGAGAGGAGAACTAGGGCCGGGCATGTGATAGCACAACTAAAGAAATCATGATTCATTAGTGTCATGAGATCCATTGATTCCACACCCGCTGTAAGCTGGTTTTCCAGCAAGTTATCTAGTGTATCTGGTGATAAAACCTCATCAAGTAAGCCAGATGCACAACACTCTACCACTTGTCCTTCTTCCTGTGCCTCCAGTTCCCCTACTTGAGATAGAATGGATCCATCCAGATTTGTAAAGGAAAGCCCACACCCTAGATACATAGCTACGTATATGTTTACAGACAGAAAAAATACTTATGGTCCTTGAAGTCTGCACAGTTCTGACCTAGGCCCTCACCAATCTAGCACTGGCTAGGCCTTTTGTAGAAAAATCCTCCCATAGTTCCACTTTGACTAACATCATTCCACCATTTGCTTCAATCCTCCCTTCCATCTGTCTTTCCTGTCCTCTTTTAAAGCTTGCCACCATTTTAAAATTGACCTGCTCCACTAATAGATGTTTATTTTTTTTCCACCACCTTCTCTGAAAAGTATTTCCACACATCCCTCCTAAATTCCCCCAACCAGCTTATAACTATGGCCTCTCATGGTGGACACCTCACTAAACTTAAATAGTTGCTCACTGTTCACCCTTTTTATATCCTTCAGGTACAGTATTTGAAGGTTTCAGTCATGTCAACCATGGCCTCTAGTGAATAAATATTGAAGATTGTCAGTCTTTCCTTACAAGACCTCCACTTGTGGCCTTGAGTCATTTTAGTCACTCTCCTTGGAGCAATTACAGGCAGTCCTTGTTTTAGGTGATGGTTCCAGAATTGTGCACACTACTGCAGGTCTGGCCTTGCCAAGGACCTGAACATGGGTAGGATTACCTCTTTCTTTCTTCTTGAGAAAGCTCCACCTATGTGCCCTACTATTTATATTTTTTTCTCGGTTACAAGGAAGCACCTTAAAAGAAGTATTTTTTTTTATTTCACCAAATGCCTCACCAACTGACTGTCCCTAGAATCTGGACCAGAGTGAAGTTGTGGAAGAGCAGGAGAGCTGGAGTCAGATCTGCCGAGGAAATGAGAAGAGATGGAGAAGACCAGGAGCCAAGAGCAGAGGAACCAGTAGCCGAGAGGACTATGAGCTGCATACTGCTGAAAGTGAGCCCGAGCAGTTCCAAGTGAAACTAGAGTGTAATGCTGTTTGAGGTTGTGGCACTGTGGGAGCTACATTGCAATCAAGGAGTTCTAAGGAGTCAAACAATAAGAGAGATGTTTTTACCGAAGGACTCGAGGGATAAAGAATCAAAGCGATAAAGTTCATAGGAAAAAGAAAAACAAAGGGAAAAGATCTGCAATGCTGACACACTGTGTAACTTTTGGTAACCCCAAGTACTGGCAAACAGTCACATAAAACAAAAGGCGTGTTTTACCTTGCTACTTTATAAACAGAGTTTATTCACTGACTTGAAAATGATCTAAAATACATCTATTGTTGCTGAGTGTACTAGGGAAGTCATTAGACTAAAATCTCTACCTGAAACATAAGTATTTAAACAACATATTTAAAAGTGATAGTGCTACTGCTTGTAACACTGACAAGCTGGGCTGGAAATGAGCTGAGAGGCCTAGCTGGCATTGGAGGCTTGGCTGGGGGACATGAGCTGCGTTTCCTAGAGGACGTTCTCATCTTGTTTCAAAACCATGCCATCCAAAAAACATTGTCAAAACTGCTCCATCATAACTGCACAAAAAGAAAAAGTGAAATATAAAAAATAACTAAATTTATTTACAATGTAATAGAATATGCAATTTTGTATGAATATCTGTTTTGCCACATGTGAGAGATTTTTTCCTTGACGTAGTTTTTAAACATCTCTATTTTACACAGACTTGCTTCTTTCTTTCACATTATTGATGATGCTGTTATTGACCGCATTGCCTTTGTTTGTGTGGTCTTGATGTGGAACTGGATGCTCTCCACATCGAGGATGGTGGGTTGATGGACTCTGCTCTGCTGCTGTCATCTGAGTGACCACAGGTGGCATTGCAGCAGAGCCATGGAACTGGGTGTGGGATGCTGATGTGCTCCAATGTGCAGTGCACACGCATGTGTGCATGCACATTGAGGGCTCCTTCAACATCCCACAGGGGGCTGGGACAGTAAATGGAAAAATGCTGCTAGGCACTACAGGAGGACATCAATTACTCACCGTAGACCCCACACTACTGACTGAGGCAATCTTCTCCAAACAGAAGTGACTGTATCTTTGTCAGGGGTAAGGTCCCCACCCAATGGCCCATTGGCCCTGCCCTAGGAGTAAGCCAGGGTCTCTCTAGGAGCAGGAGGTAAGTCTCGGGGAATGTGGGTGAGGGGGATGGGTATGTAGGTAGGACCAATGAGGGCTTACTGACATGAGGGGAAGAAATACAGCATAAAACATTATTTAAAAATATCCAATACTGCCAGACTCACAGAGAAGTGGTAGCACTACCATTTGTGGCACTGATGACCCTAGTTCAGGAGTAAAGCCAGGGATGTTGGAGGGCTGATCAGGGGGAGGAGCCTGATCATTCAATGGACTGTTCGCCTTCTCTGGGCGGAAAGCAGTCTGGTGCCCAGCAATATACTCTCCCCAGTGATGACTTGGGGTAGGAGAGCCTGGGACAAGTGCTGCGGCATGATTGGGGGAAGTGGCGGATGTCTGCACATCTGGGGTTGAGTGCACCCAGCCATAAACTAAGGTCATTGCACATCTGCCTTCACCAAGGAGGAACTATTGATGTAGAAAACTTGGACAATGAACAAGTATCATTTGGGATCCCTATGGAGTCCCAGCTGTGGGGTATATCCCTTAGCTGATAGCCAAGGAGAAGAAGCAGAGTCATTAAAAAAAGTATTTATTTATTCATTTGTTTACCAGGTAGGTGCACTGATCCCAGGGACAATTTTCAGGCATGAACTGGGTCATTAAGATGGCACATCTGACAACAAGGTACAGGTTATTTGGAATCACAATAGAGAGAAAAAAAAAGAAATAAAAATACAACGATGACAAGTTTACATTCAAAGTGGGAGAGAGAATACAATAACAAATTGGTAGACATAGATAAGGAAAGCCGTCACTATTTCATAGACATTATTAGCTATAATAAATAACAGCAAGTAAGTGCATTTAAGTGACCTAGCTAGTTGATTTAGGTAACGGACATCCAGCATTCACTTACTAGATTACTGGGAGTAACATTCACATAAGGATCCACCAAGCAAAGCTTCCTGGAACTTCATTGTGAATGTGTAAGGAGAAAGTGGAGCTTGCAATTCGCTAGGAAGGGACTTCCAATGTTTAGGGGCTGCATATGAGAAGGCCCTCCTACCCAGCTCAGTATTGCATCTAGGACATTCAAGAAGCCTGCAGGTAGAGGACTGGAGTTCACGACTGTTTCTATTTATGTGTAGCAGCTCGAACAGAGGTGACTCTGTTCCATTTTGCAAGGTTTTTGATACGAGTGATCCAAGCCTGAGAGCTCTCCAGTCACAGGGGGAGAGCCAGCCTAGAGATTTATAGAGATGGCAGTGATGGGTACAGTATGGGGCTAGGGTGATGAATCTGCATATGTTGTTGTATGCTGTATTCATGAGAGATTGTAGTGAGGAGGGTGCAAGGGTTATTGCTGGGGAGCAGTAATCGACTATGGGGAGGAGGAGGAGACCCCTCCCAATCCCTAGTCTTGCCTCAGAAGACAGGAGGTGCCTTAGTCTATAGCACATACCAATTCACTGGTGTACTTTCTTTATTGCTGAGCTGATATGAAACTCAAAGGTGAGAGATGGGTCGAGCTTAACTCCCAGGCATTTAAAATCTCTAACCCCTCAATGGTACCACCATCAGCAGTTGAAATGTTTAGGGTATTGGCATTGTTAATGGCACACTTCACAAGCTTCTGTTTGGAGCCAAATGACATACTTTTGGCTTTCTTGGAGTTTACTAGAAGCCTGTGCTGTGTGTACCAATGTATTGTGGCAGTAAAGTCAATCACTTTTTGAAACAAGCATCAACAAAGCAATATCATCATCAGACTATCAAAGGATTCAGAAGCATAGAAATCAGTAGTGACAGTTTTATAACTTGAAATGTTTCTCTGCTCAAACTTTTGGAGCTAATCAGATTGTTTGAATTTCATGGGCTTTCTGTGGGTCTTACATCTCATTGTCAGTCAGTAAGAACTGATGCTATACTGACAGCACAGATATCATTTCTGAACCCAGCCAGATACATGCAATAAAGATAAGACACAGCTAGCAATTTTTCAGAATGTTAATTACTTAGGAAGTGTCTTGTCTGCTGTTGAATCAGATTTAGGCCGTCTATGTCTCTTACTCTGTGCTGGCTGTTTTTTTTTTGTTTTTTTTTGTTGTTTGTTAGTTTGTTTTTTACCCACTTGTGAAGTTGATTGCAAGTGTTTTTGGTCATAACGCAAGTCATGCTGAACACAATACAGCGATTAAATCTAATAGCTGGAATTGCTAATAAAAGCTGAAACACGGCCTTAAAGGAAACTGAATTACACCTTTTACGTGATGAGCTTAACAGTTAATAGTATTTTAAGATCTTGAATTTTTTTTTTTTTGCAATATTATATAAATTAAATTGATGCATTTTTTGCACAACAAACTGTTCTGTCAAGGGGCCTTTCTAGTATCTACACTGAGTTATCTGTGTGTGTGAAAGAAAGAATTTAAGTGAGTCAGCAAATCACATATGATGAACAATTAGTGATACTTTCTAGGGTTTAGAAATTATATTGTGTAACCCCCTTCTTTGGAGGGGTTTTATCTGACTACTGCTGCACCCTACCGAGGTCCCACTACTGGGTCAATATGTCACACGCTGAATAGTGTATGACATACCAGCACAACAAAAACAGCGTGGTAGGGAACAGCAAGAGGGTGCAATACCACTAAAGGAATTATGCGCCATAGTACACCCGCTCTCTGTTCCCATGCAGAGGATAAGATGTCTGCTGGGACCCAGGTCCAGTGAGATGCTGGCGTGGCTCAATGGGATGAGCCATGAGCAGCAAGGAATGCAGGCAGTGCATTTGGGACCGGGTTTTGAGTCCTGGTCCCAGACTAAAGAAATTGTATTGTTTTTGCACATCGTACAATGTTAAGTGATACCCCCCCCAGAGTTAGATATTTTAGTAGGGGGCTTCGACGGGTCATAGTTCCCCTGAAAGAGGGGTTGTGGGGGGCTATGCCCCCGCAATACAAAGACATGTGCTGCCACAATATATTGTGCTGCATTGGCAGCATGGTATATTATGGTGGCACAATATATTGTGGTGGCACAATATATTGTGGTGCGACATTATAACCCCATGCCCTGAGGTCCCTGGAGTTCTGTGATTCATGTTGCCGGCTCCCTCCCACTTAACTACATTTGTGGTATAAGGGAGAGGGACTGCGGTAACATGGATGTCCTCAGTGCCTCCTGCACCCTTCTCTTAAGCAGCTGTGGCCACATGTCTTCAATACCATACCTCAATCCTGGCAGTGGGGACTGAGAGAGATAGGGATGCCACTCCTCTATTTCATTGCCTACTGCATCATTCCACTAGCTGCTATCAACGGCAAGCAACAGAAAGAGAGACAGAGAAAGCCTGTGGTGCAAAGGCCTCCTCCCTGGTGCTCTCTCTCCTTCCGACCCCAGCATGCTGCAACCTGTGTACCCACTACCCCACAACCAAAATGGACAGTCCGGACAGCACACTAAAGGGCCAGAGAAAATAATAAAATAAAAGATTCTGGAGCCAAGGATCCACCCAGAACATGGAGCCATCCCTCTTTATGACCCTTAATCCTGCAGGCCATCCATTCAGAGGAGTAGGAATCCCATCAAGAGACAACAAAGGATTGTGGGAGGATGATTTAATGAGGGACTCTACCATATGGACTGGTGGGATAAGAGGGCCAATCAGGGGGCAGAACATGGAAGAAGGATTTATGGACAACCCTGCCTGTTCAATGGGAGACTGCATTGTGGGAAACAAGTTTCTGGGCTCTCGATGAGCTTGTGGCAGTCTGAGAGAGACACCAAAGTGTTCAGACCAGATGCTGGTGAGACCAAGTGAGAAGCCTAGCCAAGCTGACTACCCTGCAAGTCCCCACCAGGATTCATCCTCTGGAGCTCAAAGACTCAGACATACTTGCACACTCTGTGAGCAAACCAACTGGCTCCCCCTGCATGCCCGTCTCAAATTTCAAACTGTCCTTATAGCTTAAAAATCTCTTCTTGGTCTTACCTCTCCTGCAGTCAGTGCTATCTTCCACCAAGTTACTAACCAGTATTCCACAAAAGGTATGACTAGGCAAGCCCTCATTGTCCATTGATGCAATACCATCCTGGGGCAGCACTCTTTTGCTAGTCAAGCCTCCCAATGGCTTAATGAACTCCCCCATACACTAACAGGGTTCTCCAGACTCCCACTTCAAGGCTGCCCTAAAAAAAAAGAGCTTATTATCTGCTCAAGGTGTCAGTTCTTTATCTAACTACTCCACTATAACCTGCACTTTCCATCTAGTCTTCCACTCTTCCACGCACCTCTTGTCCTCAGCTTCCACCCCTCTAATACACTTTTACCCTTGCTAAACTGCAACCAAACCTGTTTACTCTCCACCCTGTCTGCACTCTACTATATCCACACCAACTTACCTATACTGTACTTCTCTGTACCCTTGCCCCAACTTACTGTTGTTATTCCATCCTGCTCTGTTTCATTCTAAATTACATAATGTGTGTGTACTTGAATTTAATTTTGTGATACCCTGTATGTACTTGAATTTAAAATTGTGTTACCCAGTATTATTTGATGAGGCTCCAAGTGTGCTGATGCTGCCTCTATAACTCATTGACATGAAACCTTTGCAAACCAGCACATGTGCTCAAAGGCTGTGTCTGATTTCTCCAATAAAATAAATAAATACACTGAAAGCCTTATCTTGCATGTACACTATTCAGAAACTGTGCTAGGTAAAGGCACCTGCTTAGTGAACATTGTAACACAGTGCAAGGTTGGCACCTGTTGAAAGAACCCACTGAGAGTGTGTACCTGAGGGGTATTGCTGCAGAACAAAGCTGCTGAGCTGTACAAAGCCAAGACAGAGACCTGTATTCTAGTCAGGTTGCTTCTGAGTCAGGTAAGAGGCCTGCTAGCCCTTATCTAGTGGGATGGATTGGGGAATAGGGAGTCATGGGGTGTACACCCTTAGTACATTGATACACTAAATCCAAATGAGAGGTGGACCTTGGGGGTCACTCTTGGGGGGGTTGGGCTTCTTGGGAACTGGTAAGCCACTGCATAGTGCTCTAGCGACTGAAAGCTGAGCCAAAATGGCTGTTTCCTGAGAGATGTGAGAATCCAAAGTGCTATATTCCTAGGTCATTGGTGCCTGTTTGCGACTACTGGCTTACCTGCTGCTGTGTGCTGTTTCCCACTCCAACTGAACTGCTGCATCTACAGGTCACATGAGTGCTGGCATTGCTGGCTAGGTTTTGGTTGTACTTTTCCAGTTTGGATTATAATTGCTCCATTTGGTTTTTTTATTTATTTGAAAATTGTTAACCAGAAAGGCACACTCAGCCAAGGCCAATTTCCAGGTGTGACCCAGGGAAAGGGAAAGGGGGCACAATGAATCAAATGCAGTATTACAGAAGCATTCCACAAAAATAAAGTTCAAACAGTGGCAGTATTTGGAGCTATGAGCAGCACCGCAGCCCAATGTAACTGGAAACAGCAGGTTTAACAGTTCTGTGCAGCAACATTTGAATCATGAACTGACCTCAGGTGGGGGACCATAACTGGGGAGGAAAGAGGACCAGGAGCAGGTAAGGTCAGAGGCGAGCAGGAGGGGGAGGTCAGGAGTTTAGGCTGGTGCCTAAGGGAAGTGGAGGAGGATGGCACATGGAGGAGGAGAGGAACAGGTTTCAGAGGGATGGAAGGTGATAGAAGAAGACTGATTGCCAAACAGAGGAGTGAGGTTTAGGGAGAGAAAAGGTGAGGATCTCTGGAGTGGAAGGAGTATGAGACAAAGTGAATGGGAGAGATGAGTGCAGCTAGGTAAGAGGATAATGACCCAAAGCAGTATTATAAGATGAAGGATGCACAGTGGGACTGGTGACAGGAGGGAAAGGGGAGTGGTAGTAGTAGTAGAGGGAGCAGTAGAGGGAACAATGGTGAGTGCAGGAGGGTGTTTGTTGCAAAATGACCAAAGGCATTACAGAGGGTGTCCAGTCTGATAAGGGAAGAGGAGGGTAGAATACCATAGAATACATCCACATAGTCAAAGTCTGTGAGCACCATTTTGGTAACCAGCCCACAGTGGACATGCAGAGACAGGCAGTCTTTGTGATGGTATAGGGCATGAAGCATGGCGTGGAGCTTGATATGAATGGCATTGATGTGGGCAGTGAAGTCAAGCTGACTGTTTAGCCATTCACTGAGATACTTAGAAGAGGGGACAAATTCAAGGGGAACCATCCAGGGTGAAGAAGGGTGTGTGTGGGGGGATGAGGCTGGCCAGCTTCTTGTTGGTGCAAAAGGTCATGGACATTATTTTTTTATTGTTGGTCCCGAGTTGGCTGGACTGGAACCAGCACAGGACATTATCAAAGTCGTGCTGTAGGGAGGCTTCCATAGCTTCAGTCAGGGTGGTTGAGGAGTAGACAACTGTTTCATTTGCATACATGTGAATATGCAAGTTGGCACAGGCAGAGGGGAAGTCATTGAGAAAATTAAAAAAAGAGGACTGGACTCAGGGTGGAGCCCTGTTGGACCCAAGCCTGGACTGGGACTGGAGGGGATAGGATGCCACCTACCTGTGTCAACTGTTGACAGCCCAAGAGGTAGGAAAAAAACTAGTCTACCATGAGGGTTGAGAGGCAAGCATAACATAGCTTATCAAGGAGGAGTGGATAGGTCACCAGATCAAAGGCTTTGGCTAGATTGATGAAAATAAACACTGTGATGTGTCCCTGATCCATCCCAAAGAGAATTAAGTCAGTGACCCATAGCAGGGAGAAGACAGTGAAGTGGTGCTTCTGAAAACCTGACTGGAATGGGGAGAAGAAGTTAGAAAAGTGGAAGAAGTCAACAAGCCTGGAGAAGTCTGCAGATGACCAATGTCAATTGCAGCTTAGCAAGATAGGGAAGGAGAGTAATGGGACAGAATTTTCCAGTGGTGGAGAGAACCCTTTGTGGAGCGAGAGAACTTTGGCTATCTTCCAAGGCCAGGGAACAGCATACAATGTGAAGGAAAGGTTGAGCTGAGTGAGTGGAAAGTGATGGAAGCAGCAAAGAAATGAAAAAGTTTAGGGTGTAAGCCATCAGGACTAGATTTGAACAGGTTGAGTGAGGAAAGGGCAAGCAGGGTTTGCTAAGTAGAGATGGAGGAAATGAAACCCCCATGGGGGGAGAGGATGGAGGAGATGGAGGTAGAGGAGAGGACAGGAGCAAATAGTTCGTAGAAGGGGAGGGGAGAGCACATGCAGTGAAGAACACATTGACATGAACAGCAATAGAGGTAGGATCAGAGATTGTTGAACCATTTACCATGAGGACTGGGGGAGCAAACTGCTTGGGGATCAAAACTTGACTGAATCACAATCCAGAATTTTGCAGGGGTGTTAAGGTTGTTCTGAAGGTTGACCTTGAAATAGAGAGATTGGGCAGTATGGTTGACCTTTGTACAATTGTTTCTAAGCACCCTGTATAAGAAGAGAGGTCAGACAGAGCGTGGAATAATTTTCGTGGGTTCTAGACTTGACCAGGGGTCTTGTACAAATCAATGAGATCACAGGTGATCCAGTGGTGGTGGGAAGACTGAGTCCTGTTCTTCCTGATGGGGGTGCCCTTGTCCCAAACAGAAGCAAATATCAAGTCAAAGAGTTGGTGTTCAAACTTTTTCCATTTTAATTTCAAGTTCTTTAAATGGTACTTGCACACTATGTCTGGTTTTTCTTTGGAGGGAGCTAATTCACAAGCCTGTTAAAGTTTCATCAAGTGCACCACTGAGGCAATAAAGTTACTAGGTCTGCACCTGGACTTCAGTGTAATTACTGGGTACCCAGAGTCATTTGTTCTTGTGTTATACTCGGCATTGTAGTGTAATTACTGGTAACAGCTAAAGAGTTTACTACACTCTCTGTAATATAATTCATCCTTTGTGCCACCTGACTGGGGGAATGCTTTATAGTTTGTGTGGGATCCAAGATGGCGGTAGTAGCACCCAGTATAGTGGCTCCTAGGGAGCATTGCTACAGAGTAGGAGAGCTAATGGTGACTTATGACTGTCAACCCCCTTTATCTCCAATTTTCAGGTCTATGATCTTTAATGAAGGCACTGTTAATTTGTTGGATTTTGCCTCTGTGTGTACACCCAGTTTGCACATCCTGATTGAAGTGTTTATTGGTGAAGGTATCAGCATCTGGCCCATTTATTCCCTCTGGGTGCAAAAACATGATTTTTCTTATTTGCTCTGGGACAGCCTCCCCACTGCAGGAGAAAGAACAAACCCAACCCCTCAGCCTGGTGCATCCTGTACAGTCACCAGGCAGGGTGTGAACCAGGATATGGTGACTCAGAGGTCATATTGCTTTGAAAGTTCATGTTAGATAGCAGTTACCAAAGAAGCCAAATTATTATTTAGAACACTCGTTGTTAGAAGTAATGTAGTCAGAATATCATACAATGTTCACTATCCTAGGACAAACAACATAAGACTTTTAATTCATAGTGCACTACTAGTGAAGACTCCCTTTCAAGACCAACTGAACAAACTAGCAAACAGAAAGACTGTGCCTATCTGCATAGGACTCAAAAAGAAAATGAGGAAGTAGGGTAACTGGTCAGAAACAGCATCAAGCATTCTGCAAGGACTTGGACTAAGTATTCCTAGCTTTTACCTGTTTTTTCTGAACTTATATATGCGGACTTGGAAAGCCTGAACTACTTGAACTTTTGATTGTAAGGCCTAGAAGAGCCATAAGAGAATTCTAGCATTTTATAATTTTACAGTATTTAGTAATTATTTTTATTTGGTGAAGTATTTATAACTGTTTTTGTCTTTATAGTAGAATTCATCCAGGCAATTGCTAAATTATATTGTATACTAGAAGTGGAAAAATATGTCCACCAGTATCATAATCAAGCAATACAGACAATGGGAATCAAATATACCTTAAACCCAAGCAAAAATAAAAGAATGGTGTTTTTTGAAGAGGATAAAAATGTTATTTCATCTACCCCTACAATAATCAAAGCAGAGAGTAAAAATGTTCCTGCTGAAGCCAGCTAACACAAAGTGCAGGTGGGTCCCTCTGTGTGTGTGTGTGTGTGTTTGTGTGTGTTTGTATGTGCCTGCGTGTGTATGTGTGTGTGTTAGTCTTTTGGTTGGGGGTCTGATTCAGCAGTAATGTAGAAACATAGAAACATAGAATTTGACGGCAGATAAGGACCGCTTGGCCCACCCAGTCTGCCCATTTCCCTACCTAATGGATAAGCTGCAGATCCTAGTTAACCAGCAGCCTACTTCTTCCGACCCCCACCCCCTAGAATTGCCTTATGACTGTCCCATACATGCTTGAATTCCACCACTGTTTTTGACTCCACAACCTCCTCCAGAAGGCCGTTCCATGCATCCACAATCCTCTCTGTGAAAAAATACTTCCTTAAATTACCTCTGAGCCGCCCCTTCTACCTTCAAATTGTACTTGTTCTTGCACACCTCTTTTTGAAAGATGCTACCTCTTGGACTTTGGTCCATTCCCTTGAGGTACTTGAAAGTTTCTATCATGTCCCCCCTCTCCCTTCTTTCCTCGAGGCTATACATATTAAGCCCCTTAAGTCTCTCTTCATATGTCTTCAGGTGCAGACCCTGCACCATTTAGTTGCCCTCCTCTGGACAGCTTCCATCCTGTCTATGTCTTTGCAGAGATTGGATCTCCAGAACTGCACACAGTACTCCAGATGGGGTCTGACCAGCTGTCTGTACAGAGGGGTAATAACTTCCTGTTTTCTACTGGTGATGCCCCCCAATGTATCCTAGTATCCCTCCAGCCCTCCTTGCTGCCCTCTCACATTGCTTGCCCACATTTAGGTCATCTGATATGACTACCTCCAGGTCCCTTTCCATTTTTGTTGTTGTTAGTATCTCACCCCCCATTGTGTACTCTTCCCCTGGGTTTTTGTTTCCCAGGTGCATTACCTTACACTTCTTAGCATTGAATCTAAGCTGCCATACATTTGACCATTCCTCTAACCTTGCCAAGTCCCTTCTCATCCTTTCCACCCCACCTTGTGCATCAACTCTGTTGCAGATCTTTGTGTCATCTGCAAAGAGACATGCTTTTCCTTCCAGTCCCTCTGCAATGTCGCTTATAAAGACATTGAAGAAGACTGGTCCTAATACTGAACCCTGCGGTACCCCACTAGTACCCCCTTTCTTCAGAGTGGACTCCATTTACTATTACTCTCTGTGTCCTATTCTCCAGCCAATTCTTTACCCAGGCTATCATCTTGGGACCCGCTCCCAGGCTGGTTAACTTGTATATTAATCTTTTGCGTGGGACTGTGTCAAATGCCTTGCTAAAGTACATCAAGCAACTAGTATTCCAAAAGACAAGTCATACAGGGGACAACATTAAGGTCAATCTTTAATGTTATTTTTTTCCAATATTATGACACAACTGGATACTCCCAACTGTACCCAACATTTCACCCACTACACTGGGCTTCCTCAGGGGAAGGGATCTCAGGCTGAGCCCTAGCTTACTGAGGGTCACTTGTTCAGATTAAATTTGTTTAGTTATCTCTTCACAAGTTTCAACTTTTCAAAGTAATAAATCTATCGAGTTAAAATAGTTTTTTAAATCATGATACCCTCTGTGACATTGTTATACAGGCCGGAAGCATGTAAAAAATCTTTTAACTGGATGGATTTATTCCTTTTAGCAGTCAAAATTTATAAAGAGATAACTAAACAAATCTGGTCTGAACAGGCAACCCTAAGTAAGATAAGGCTCAACCTGAGATCCCCTCCCTTGAGGAAGCCCAGGGCAGTGGTTGAAAAACTGGACATGGTTGGGGATATCGAGCTGAGTCATAATATTGGAAATAAATAATATAAAGGATTGACCTTAATGATATTGACAGTGTGGTTGGTCTTCTGGAATACCATTTGCCTGCTAAAGCTAGCCACATGCAAAATTCAGAATGTTGTGGCAATGAAATTATCCAGGTGCATGAGGACATTATTCAGAATATGGTATTAACAATAGCAGGAAAAAAACTTGATATCAGGACTAGCTTTGCAAATGGGAAACAAAAGAAAAAATCAGAAAAACAAGCAAGGTAATCAAAAAGGAGAAGTAAAAATTAATGAATGTATTACAAATTATTTCTCACCAATAGTTAGGTGTAAGAACAAAGAAGTTCAGCATCCAGTGAATATAAAAGAGAAATTCTCCTAAACCTCAAAATCAATTTATGACTGGGAACATGATGGAATAACACACTGATCCAATAGATTTATTCTCTCAAGTTCACATGAGATGCAAAAGAATAGGTTGGCTCTGTTTATCCATCTGGATTTATCTTGTCATAGTTATAGTTTCCTGGACAAATAATGAAATTTCATTTTAAATTAAAATGAAATAGAAGAAAATCTATAACATCTCCTAAATGATACCATATAGAACATAGACTGTCAAGTAAATAAGGTTTAGACTCTTTTTTGTATCATCAATATTATCTAACAAACTTATACAAGAAAACTACCAAGGTTCTAGGTAATTCATACAAGGCTAATGTTAGAATAAGGAAAACTCTAACTGAAATGTAAATGAATTTAAAAATGCGTGCAGGGGAGGTGCAACAAACTAAAACAAATTTAGAGAAGGTTCCATCTCTAATTTAACAACAGACAAAGAACAAACAATTAGATAAGCTGTCATTATCTTCATTAGATACTGGTATTCTGGAAGCACCTAAGAAAGGAAGTAAAAAGAAAGAGAGCCAAAACTGACAAAAAAAATAAGAAACAAAAAGAAAACGGGAAGAAATCCTCTTATCATCCCCATGACTAATTATATAATTTACCAATGACTGTGGAAGTCTCAACTCAAAATATGCCATCACAGCTGGAGAATAATACTTAGAATAACAAAAATGGAAATAGTATCATTGAACAACCTGTAGTGATGGTCAAAAGCAGCACCAGCCCAATAAAAAAACAGGAGTATTGGGTTTTGTTATGGATTGAACTTCTGTCCCCTCTTCAAATAGAACAGAAGCATAAAAATGTAAATTATGAAAGAGCATCATAGAAATGAGCAGCCCTCACTTGGCAGAAACACACATACTGAATGGAAATTTTGTTTAACTGGTGACAAAACTATTATTTGAGATAGTTCATGAACAGACTGAGAATAAGGAATCACTGTGGAATTAGTTAATTATCTATTTACTACTGAAGTGTAAATGCAACAAGCAGGTGAACATATTGTGATGTTATTTTGGGAATGTGAGGACATTTAAACTATATTTTCTTGTGTCATCAGTGAGTTTTGCTAAACAAATCTGGTTCAAGAAGGAGAGGCTGTCTCAACTGAGTCTTTGGATAGCCCCTCGAGTTATTTCACGATTAATTGATAAATATGATTTTAACTATTTTGAAATTAAAAATTAACTCGAGTACAGTATCTTTCAATATGCCTAATTTGGTTGAAATAAAACTTTGCTGTCTTTCCTAGTAGGGTAAACATGGGAAGTTAACATAAACAAACAAGCCATTTGTTCAATTTTTGGCATGGAAAAATGTAGGCGTGAGACACCACTGTCTATTAAATCTACAGTCTGCTTGCTAGTATTAAAAATATTAAAATATGCCTAGGGAATAAAGGTGTTATGAATGTACTTAGGGTAGATGCAGAATCAGAAAATGGACTTATGTTTTTGTGATGTGCACCAGGCACAGCAAATACTTAAAATGCAAACAAACTAGACCAGCTTTGAATTTCAATGGTGAATATGTATAAAGAGAGGAACATAGAGGGTCACCCAGAAACAGTGTTTGGGGAAAGGAATTTGAACAATAATTAACAAAACTGACAATCAAAACTGTAATTGAGATTGACTCGAAAGTAACACATAATTAGGATCCAGACATGCATTTAGTGTCCCGGAATATAGCAAGTCTCCGAGGCAAGTCATAGTAGTCTGACTTGAGATAATTTATTTCAGGGTCTGTGATAATTTATTTATAGGAAACTTGGGCAACAGAAATAATTGATAATAATGGATATTAAGAGGTATGGTCCCCAGCCTCTAAAGTAAACAAATTTGGAAGATCCTGAGGGATCATAAATAGAATAAATAATGGGTAAGGGTGGCATATAATGATGTATACCATTTGAGAGGGTTAATTAGGACTAGTGCCCTAATTACCCCCTGAGTTTGGTATAGTTCTGAGTATTCCACCCTTACCAATTGTCTGTTGAATATAATGCATTAGGATGGTTATTGTTATGCAGATATAATTTATGATCATGTTATGGCACCTAAAGGTCTCTTGCAGCAAGAAAAGAATGGTGTGTAGTGAGTGCAGGCAGGACTTTGGAGAATTCTGGGTTTGGGAGGGTTTTATGTGCCTTTTTTCAGATTATTTTGCAGCTTCTTTGGTTTTGCTAGCATCCTAATGCTGTGCTAATTGTGTTATTAGTGGTATCCCCATAAGGTTTAATATAGTGTCGCTGTGTACTTTTTTATTAGTTTAGGTATGTAGCTGTAATTGATTGATTAGTGCCAGTATATAGCTTTAATTAGTGCAGGTATACAGCTGAAATTGATTGATTAGTGCAGGTATATAGCCTGTAATTGATTAGTGCAGGTTTATAGGTTTGGTTGATAGATTAGTCACTAATCACAGATATACAGGGAAATAAATGATGGCATTTTCTATGGGTGAAAGTCCCCATCCATATATATGTATATATTATAGTGGAAAGGTAGTGCCACTATAGTTATGGATAAGTAGGCACTTTATTTTTGAACTCCAATTTTTACAATTTAATATCTTCACAATCATTTAGCAGATTTGCACAAAATTTTGCATGTGCAGTCTTGTGGGAGTAGATCTCTTGACATTCCAATTTTTATTCAGTTGGATGTGTGGATTCTGAGATGTGGACAGCAAAAAAAGGTAAAAAAAAAAAATAAAATCACTGGGCTTTTTTTGCTGTTTTTTTGCCATCATGTAGTACTCAGATGGTTTGGAATTTTTGTCTGAAATGTTCAGGGTACAAAGGACTAGCCTCAGAAGGATTTCCTTTGCTGGTTTGGTGAAAATATATTAATCTGTTCCAAAGTTATTACATTTTAAAAATTTGTCTTCTGAACATGCTCAGTAAGCACTTCAAAACAGGCATAAAAGGGGCATGGCTTGGATGTCTAGAGTCACCTCATAGCTCATGAATAATCATGAGCTTATTTGCATACCATTTTTTTTTAATTGAGGGAATCAGAAAAATCAAGTGAAAACTACAAGCTAACCCCCATTGGGAAGCTTGGTCTGTTCAAAATCACTGTTTACAACTATTTATTTTTGATTTCCTTTTGGATACTATGACAGATTCAAGATGTGAATTGTTCTGAAACATGGGCTACAAATCAATATGTTAAACATTAGGGCTATAGAAGGATAGTTGTCATTTTTAAACTTATGTTAAAATAGAGTATAGATTTTGTGTTCATATGAAATTGAAATATTTCAGACAACTCAATGACTTAGAAATATGCAACATTAAAAAAAAAGACTTGGCAATACAGAGAAACTGGAAAGTATTATTTGCTGTTTTAATTTGGAACTGTCTTGACTTTGGATGAGAACTTTGACACACTGATATCCAAGGAGGCAATGTAATGTCATAGCTAAGGCTTTGGACCATGAACCTGGAGAACTGGGCTGAATCATACAGCCCCTGCTGAATATGGTCAAAAGTTGTTTTTGTTTTTGTTTTATTATAGTAACTCATGCATTTATAAAAAACTAATTATAGAAAAATACTCAAGCATCTCACATCCCATGCTGACTATGGTCAAAGTTGTTTTTTTTATAGTCACTCATGCATTTGTAAAAACCGAATTATAGAAAAATACTTGGGTGTTTATAAAAACTAATTACAGAAAAAGTACTATCTCAAAAATTCATTGCCAACATTTTTTTTAATGCACCAGTTAGGGTTAAAGCAGGGAAATGTGGCATTAGAGATTCTAGCCCTAACAGTCCACCTCCACCCTGCAGGCAGCAACAGGTGTGGGGTGTTCCTTGGGGTTGTGAAAAGGAGGGACATGTTAAAATGCAGACGGCTGGACCCACACCAAAGTGATAAACACTGGACCAACTAGTCTGACTGAAACAGTCAGACCACACAAGTAAGTTGTACCCTGTCCAACTGGACCAGCTGGTGCAGTCTCTACCATTTTGGTTCAGTCTGGCTATTTGAATGACTAAACATAAGCAAGGTGAGTTAGTAGTGGTGAGCCAGGCATATCAATACCCAACATACAAACTCCAAACCTACAAAAAGGACATAATAATATCTCTTAACATCCACCTGACTCAGCACTACCAAGTGCATTTGAACTGTTACACAGCCTGGCTTCCTCTTCACATTATATTGCCACTTCTATTTCTTTCTGTGCTTGCTTTTTGCTATTTGGTTTGAAAGTTAATTGCCAAATCACTTTTGCTTGCATTAATTTTATCCAAAATCCTCTCCCACCTGCCACCCAAATATCAAAATGCTATGACACCACTGCAAATTAGGCATGGATTATCCAATTTTTCTTATTCTGGTCTAACCTGGACACTTATTATTATAGCTTTGTTAAGCATACTTTCCAGCCATGGCTTTTAGCTTTGTTCCTCTGCATCTTTATCTCATTACTTGTTTTCACTGGGAATTGGTATTGGTGTTTCCTTTTGAGTTATCTTCTCTCATTCACTCTGGTAAGAAAACAGCATTATAAATCAAATTAATTGTTCATGATCTGAGGTAGTGCACTGGTTGGCTGCCGTGCCAATCTGAAACATCTTAGAAGTGATTGGCGTGATAGCCAGTCAGCTCTTCCCACTACCCACAGTGTTTACATTTGCGCTGTTTTCAAGCACTTAATCATAACCCAAAACTGACAGAAAACTTTTACTGGATATAAACAGCAATCACACAAATTAGAAATGTCACTACCTGGCACAAATTTAAATGAATATTCATAAAGCCCACAGTAAACAGACAGAGCAGTGCACACGGCACCACAGAAACAGGGCCACAAAAAAATCATGCACTGCCACAAAAACAATTTTAAAATTAAAACAAAACAGTAATTATTGTGATTAGACTTATAATCACAATAATGACATCAAAGCCAGTCATTTCCTCTCGATTAATGACTGGCTGGGTGAGGGTGGCCCTCAGCTGTGCCTCGGGCCACCCTTCCCCCCAATCAGTCGTTAATATCTAGGAAATGACCGGCTCTTCAGTCAAAAATGGGCAGACTAGATTTTATTTATTTATTTGAATTTTGTTAACCAGGTAGACCCACTGAGACAGACATGCCCCTTTTTCAGGGGCGACCCAAGGAATAAAACAATTCCATAATTAGACATATTATAATTTAGGATAACAGATGGTAACAACATGACATAAGGAAAAACGAGTACATTCTGAGGTGAGATACAATATATAATACATATACAGATAGATATACAGTAAGTAACAAAGAGTTATGCTGTGGGATGATAGTTTCTTCCATTGCTGGTTTATGATCCAATACTTGTCTGGAGGGGTCCTGTGTAGATAGTTCTTAGATTTGGTATTTGTCAAAAGTTGCTGTGTGGGGCTTGAGACTGCAATACTAAGACAGGTGTACTGGTTCAGTACAGGCTAACACACAGTAAATAACATTTCACCAAATTACAAAAGTTTTACATAGTATATGAGTAGATAGATCACAAAGTAGGTGTGGAGGAGGAGAGATAAAAGGAGGAGGGGTTAGGGTGAGACTGGATAGTCAGAGAGGGAGAGTGGAGAGGTAGAGGTAAGGTCAGGGGGTAGGGTAGATGTTAGAATGGACAGCCAGTTAATGCAGGGGAGGGAGGAGGGTACTCTAAGGAAGATGGAAAGGGTTAAGTGCAAATACCACTACAGACTGGGGGGGCCTGTATGGTCCTTTTATGCCATCAAGCTCTATGATTCTATGAACTAGTGAGCAAGCCCACCTGATTTCCATTCATGCAGTAAAGAATTCTTCTTTTATTGGCAGGTCAGCTGAAGGGAAGTGGGAGCAGGAAATGGCAAACATAAAGGTCAAAAGCAACTCACAGTACAAATGGGGAGACAAGAAAATGCCAAATGGAAGGCCAAAAACTACTCACAGTAGAAATGGGGTGGGGGCAAGGAAACACCAAACTGAAGACCAAAATCAACTCACATTACAAATGGGGTAGGGAAATGCAAACAGAAGGACCAAAACAACTCGCATTACAAAATGGGAGACATGGAAATGCCAAGCAGCAGGCCATAAACAACTTACAGTACCAATGGGGGGGACAGGGGAAACTCCAAACAGAAGGCCAAAAACAACTCACAGAACAAATTGGAGTGTACAAAAGGTGTGTGAGACAAAAAAAATAAGTTTTGCATGCCCATTATGTTTTTAGTAAGCAAAATGGAAGACAGCTGCTTTTCCATGTACTTGGGGGGGCGGGGGGTTGATCGTTGGGGAAATCATTAAAGCTCGAGAATGAAAGGCCCACTTTATACAGAAGTAAACAGCATGGGTGGCAATAGAGAGAGCAGGGAAACTGCAAAGTGAAAAGGCCTCAGTGTATGGATGTTGTTTATGTTACACACGGTTTTACTGTATCTGATTATGCTTATGTTGCTGCATGACCAGCTTTACTTAACATTTCTCTGGTTTCTACTTCATATTGTGTGGGGTGGCAGACTGGTGTTGTTGCTGTGGTGGGGGTGCTGTTTGTTGTTGGGCCACGAGGGTGTGTGACTGGCTGCATTGGTAGGGGGTTGGCTGTGTTGGTGCTGTAGGGGAGCTGTATGGTGGCCATGATGGTGTGGGGCTAACTGCATTGGTGGGGTGGGGGTCTGGCTTTGTTGTTGGGTGTCAGGCTGGCTGCATTAGTGCAGGGACTGATTGTGTTGCTGCAGGGGTGGGTGGTTGGCTGTTTGTTTGGGGGAGCTGGCCGAGTGGGTGAGAGCTGGCTGTGATTACTCGAGTGAGGTGGGGGGACTGACTGTGTTTGTGTTGTGGGGTGCTGGCTATTTTTGCTTAGGTAGGGTGGGGATTTGTCTGTGTTGTTGAGGGGACTGGTTGTGTTGGTGGGGTGGGAGTGGCTGGCTGTGTTGGTGCAGGGGTGGGGAGCATGCTGTGTTAGTTTCAGGGGAGCTGGCCATATGAGAGTGGGAGCTGTCTGTGATCACTTGGGTGGGGGACTGGCTGTGTTGGTGGGGTGGGAGTGATTGACCCATCCTGTACATATCCAACAAAACCCCAATAGTCTAGTGGACCCCCTTAACAGTTGTCAAACACTACTACCGACCCTCCCACTTTGGACCTACCACCCCACCACCTCTCACCTCGAACACCTATCAGTAGTACCAATACCATCTGGGACAATGGCAAGTGGCAAAGGTCTATACTCACCTTCTCATCCTGTCATTGTCTGACAGTCTGTGAGCAATTTGAATATCACAATCGCTCAATTATAGTCAGATGATGTTAGGCCAAGGAGGTTACAGAGGGCTGTGCCAGTCACCATCATCCCAAATTTTATTAGTATTACTGAATTGTGTCCAGGGTGACAGGAGGATGCGACACAGTGGATCCAGAGGGGGTTAGTGTGGGGGGTGGCAACTTATCATGGGGTGGGGCGTTCCACTAGACTACCAGGATTTATTACAATAAACAGTGAATGGGGTGGAGGCACCACTAGACTAACAAAGTTTATTAAACCAAACATTGAATGGGAACCTCTAGATTGCCCGGGTTTATTGACCCACACACTAAAATGGTGATGGGGGGGGGACCACTAGACTACCAGGGTTTTCTGTGACAGAAAGGGAGGATGGGCACTCCAAAGGCTGCACTGCCATGTTATTGAGCCCATAATGGGAATGCAGGTGGCCCCTTAGTGTCTTGCATACTTAATGGGCCTATTAGCATGCTAGGGCTTAATATAGTCTAGGGCACAGGAGCAATGGTGCTATCCCAGTTCAGCAACAATATCTCTAATGGGCTCACCTGTGGGCCATATTCAGTTGTGGACAGTGTTAGTGCTGTGCATAGTCACTATGCGCTGAGCTGGCATTGCCACATATTTCCGAGAATGCACTCCTCTCAGAGTATGCTAACTCTGATATTGTGCGGCTATGTGCTAACTGCCATGCAGTGTTTTTGTCTAAGTAACACTAATGGCCAGCTCTGAATATGGGAGCCTTAGTGAATAATTGGACTGCAGAAACAGAATGAATCAAGACTCTTGGTCACCTGAAGAAGAATACACTGTTTCAGCAGCAGAGATGAGAAAGTGAAGATGGTATATTGAGATGCACAATAATCGTAATACTGTTTTTATTTTTACAATAAATGATGATGATACATCATCATCATGTTATCATGGCATTCCTACTTGTTAAATTGAAAACCATTTACGTGAATCAGTTTTGGGCAGAGCTGACAGCCCAGCAGTAGCATGCCACATGTACTTTGCAGAAGATCTAGATTCAGTTGGGAACTTGGGTCTCCACTTGTCAAATGTCCAAGGGTTTGGATTTCTGCTCCCAGAAATGCTTTCATGCCCAGGGAGGGAGTAGATGCCTTCTAGCACCCACAGAGATTCCTGCGGTAGGCCAAGGAAGTCATGGAATGCATGCACTCCTGCCTCCCTCACAGGTTGCTGTGACGTCACAGCAGCCAGTGGTGCCACAGGGTTCAAGAAAGGAGAAATACAGTAGGGAAGGCTGGCACAGTGGCACAGAGGGTTGAGGCACTGTACATGACTTACGTCATGCTGTGACAGCGACCGGAGTTCATGAATGAGCTCAGGCTGCCAGGGAGAGGGCTAGGAGAGGATTGTGTGGCCATCTGGCAGCTCTTCTCTCCCTGTCTGGGTGGGTAGATTATCTCAGCTGCTGACTTCTCCCAGGTGGAGGTCTAGTGGTGGCATCAATCTTAGGGGTGCAGACTTTGAGCAAGGATGGTAGAAGGACCCTTGGTTCTGAAACACATGTGCTCCTCTACATGCATGTGCTCTCCATATCACTGTGGGGCCTGCAAAGGAGAAAAAGATGTTGCCCAGGACTCCATGATGTTCCATATGCCTGCCTTCTTCATTGCCACCTGGCTGAATGACCCAGAACTGGATATGGGTCTCTGGGTGTGGGAAGGACTGCCATCCCCTGCCTGGCCCTGCTACTGGGGGCAATCCACGGGTGTCAAAGGATGCCCCCTCAAGGTTGAGACAGATAACTGAGAGAGAGGGGGAAGGGCAGGACCAAAGAGCCCCACCCGGGCAGACCCAAAGAAGAAAAAGATGATAGGAAAAATAAAATGAAAGGGAAGGAGCCTGGTAGTTGAAAGCCCCCCCAGTATTCTCAGGTCCTGTGCCTTTTGACCTCACCAGGTGGGATTAGTGTTTCGTGATAGTCAGTGATGAGGGGGGAGCCAGCAATGTCGATGGTGTAAATATTTAGATTTTTTTATTGTATCTCATTGATCCTGTGGCTCCCCCCAGCTGCCACCCCAATATTAAAACATCAAGATGCCACTGCAACTGATGCAAGGGGCTCATCTGCAGGGGACATCAACTACCTGCACTTGTGTGACCAGGAAGAGGAATAGAATAATGTTGATCACTGCTGTAGTGGCACTGTCAGTGTTCAGGGTGGCTATCTCATTCTTCTGGGCTGCAACTTGGATGAGCAGTATGGGGAAAATAGGTTTAGACACATATTGTACATTGCAATATTTCCGTTAACTAAAATAGTAAATTTCAGTATTTTTCAGCCACATTGCACTTTTTTATTTGCTGCAACTGATTTTCATTGGCTACTGTGGCTATCCTTGGCATTCACCAAGGCAAGTCAGATTAAGTACTTAATGTCTTCTATGGCAAAGACCCATGCTGACATCAGTGGGGGTATCTGAGGATTTTTTTTGCCTCTAATGCAGTATTTCTATAGTACTCTAGGTCTGATGCTTTTTACTTCTACTAACATAGCCTATTTTCCCTTTGTTTTACAGGTCTATGGAATCTATTTTTAATCTTCAACAGCTTAGGTAAATATTGGTAACCTATTTTATCTGTCCTATTGGTGTTTTCTTTTTCAAAGAACTGTGGATTCTTTGTGACCCCTCTTACTTCTTTTTTTACAGGTACAGTACCTGCCTATGTCTCCCAAGATCCCTACCTTTGGTTCACCAAGAACACGTTACTTAGTTTTATAAGACAAAAGTACAGTAAGTTAGGTGCGGAAGGTGCCCATCAGGATTGTTTCCCACTCCTAGTAGGCGAATTATTCCCTACTTGATCTTGAAAGTAAGTAGTTATCAAGCCCTGCTTTAAAACTAATAGTTGATAGATCTATTAACTCTTGGGGAAATTTACTCCGTGCTTTAGCTGCATGTATAGTAAAATAGTTCTCCTTTTTTTGTATTTACTTTCACGATATAAAGTTTTTTATCATGTGATTTTAGGTTGGCTGTTCTGGCACTAAACTCAAGACCACACTCGGTCGATAGTGTTCGTTATTACTTTTAATTACTGCTTTTACTCGGATTGGGTCAGCTGCTATCTGCATACTACAGTTTTAAAGGGGAACTGTCTGTTTCACAGAAGAAAAGCAATGGGACTTAGAGGTCCTAATTTACAAAAACACAAAATGAGTTGATTTTTTTTTTTGTCACTTAGTTGTCAGAAATATATATATATTTATCTGATTAATCCTGCGATACTCCTCTTCCCCTGCTGGCCATCACCAGCACTTTAAGCTCCCAGTGTCTCCCGCAGCCAGCCTTCTGTTGAGGTACATGACTGGCTAAGGTCGAGGGGCACCCATTTTCTTGTAAGCATGTGCTAACTTTTACCACTTACACAACATGTAGCCACACTTATATTGTGGGTACCAATAAGAACTTATGAACATATGAAATTGCCAGCAGAAGCAGGCTTCCTGGTCTATTGAGTCTGCTCGAGTTTGCAGCAAGCACCTCATCTCACAGCTGCCCTTCCCTCCCCCTCTTCCCAATATTACTTACTCTTACCCTGTCCCAACCCCTCTTGAACCACCCACTGTCTTACAGGACACTATGTCATCTGGTAAGGTATTCCATTTGTCCACCACTCTTTCAGTGAAAAAATGTCTCTTCATTTCCCTCCTGAATGTTCCCCCCTTCAATCTCAGTCCATGCCCTCTCCTGTCCCTCCCCTTCTCATCTGGAAAATCCCTTCTAAGTTGGTCTTGTTTATCCCCTTCAGATACTTAAAGGTCTCGATCATATCCTCCCATCCCTCCTTTCCTCCAGTGAATGCATATTCAACTCTCCCAGCCTGTCCTTGGCTACCAGTACGCTGAGTACTCACCTTGGCTGATCGGCACTGGCAATATCATTGCAATTATGCACAGAATAAATGGTTAAAAGTTACTGTATGCTTATAAGCTTATAACTGTCCCACATGGCTTAGCTCGTCATGCTCATTATCAGAGGGCTGACTGGTGTAGATATTGGGAGCATCAGGTGCAGGTAATGGGTAGCAGGGGTTGGGGATTGCAGGATTAACCTGAAATGTTAAGCAGCTAAATAAAATTCAGCTCTTTTTGTGTTTTTGTAAATCTGTACCTGTAGGTCCTGCTTTCCTTCTTGGGAGCAGACAGCTCCATACTACTTATACTGCTGATACAAAGTACAGTTCTGTGCAGCTACTTCCCAGCTGTGACCTTTCATGGCGACTCATTTAGCATCCCAACTCCTGTCCCACTACACCTCATGACCCTGATAATAATTAAATATTCCCTCCTCCCCCTGAACATGAGTCGATAGAAGCTCAGTGTGCCTTCCTGAACAAAGCTTGTAAATAAATGCATTATTATTTGTTTTGCTTACAATTTATTTACCCAGGATAGCACACTCTTTTAATATCTGCTACCTTCTGTGTTGCGCATAGGCCCTGTACACACTGGGCTTGTTAAAATGTTTTAAAGTTCTTAAAATGTTTTAACAAGCTGAAACACAATCCGAATCCACACTGAACACAGTTTGAAACCATGTTTAAAAACTGTTTTTATACCCTACAAGGGACCTAGTCTTAAAACTGGTTTTAAACACAGTTTCAAATCTAGCATAGTTTACCTGGTAGTGTGGATGGGAGAACCATCTGTTTTTCTCTTGAAGTGCTGGCACTTGACCTGCTGGCCATGCTGACACTGGGCTTATTAAAGTGTAGGGTTAGAATGTGGGTGTGGTGCAACCAAGTTTAAACATGATTTTGAAAGACATGCCAAGTGTGTGATCAGTCTTCTGTGGTGAATTTAAATGTTGTTTTCAAAATGTTTTCAAAGATGGACTGCCAGTGTGTACAGGGCCATAAAGATGTGAATCGCTCCTGCTGCCATGTCCTTTCTTATCCTGCTGCTCTCTTCATGGGTGGGTACACCTTAGCTGGAAAGGTATTGGCAAAGATAAGGTGTGTGAAAGGTTGTAGTGTGGTAACAACAAAGCAGTTTGCAGCAGGACTGCTGCTACATATTTCTGGAAATCCTACCACTATATTCTCCTGATAGGTGCTGGAAAGTAGATGGATAAGGTCGCTGTAAGGTAGCTGCAAAACAGTTTGCTGTTACAATGCTGCTATTCGTTTCTGGCAACCGTGACACTGTCTCCTTCTGAATGTTGCAGAAAGAAACTTTTTTGTAACCCTTCTGCTATATTACGCTGCAAAAAGAACAGCTTGCAGCAACCTAATTTGCATGATAAACTGTGACAGTGCAGCAGTATTGTAGCAAACTGCTCATGTTATGATTTCAACAATATTGCTGGAATATTCCAATACCAGGTTATGACAGGCCATATTTTTCGGTAGGAGCAACTGACATATCTTGAAACTACCAGTCAGCATAGTCACATGAAAACAAAACATTAAATGGCAGAAGCGTGCTAGGATATACCAATAACAGGTTATGACAGGCCACACTTTTCAGTAGGAGAAGCTGACTCATAACTTGGAACTACCAGTCAGCATAGTCACATGAAAACAAAACATTAAATGGCAGTGGCATGAAAGGGATCTACAAAATGGATCGACGTAACCTGTGTTTGGCCATGGGGGAGAGCAGATGATGAAGCAGGGTTCGGTGAGATGGATCATAGCAGCAATAGTGCTACCAATGCCACGTACACCGCAAAGCGGTCCTGCCAGCAAAGCATTACATATCTGTTCTTTTGTGTGTTGTTTCTTCAAATTTAAAATAATGAAACAATCTATCCTTAGCAGTAAGAATGCTCCCTGACCCCCAGACACGGCATCTTCCCACTGTGTGCCCCCACCCATAATGTAACCCAAAATCAAAGAGGCACTCTCAAAACACAGTACATTTCCTTGCAACCACACATTCTCTAGGGAACCAGACGTGTTTAGTGCAAATGCTGGCAATGGATATACTGCCCTACTCCTTTGTTGAAAATGCAGGGTTTTGACATTTAATGAGTAGAGCAGTTCCAAAATTAAATATTCCACCCAGATAAAGTTTTAAAACAGAAGCAGTTCTTGAATTTTACCTTGAGCTGTAGCCTTTCATATATCATGGACTTAGTCATTGTGCCACTGATACTATGCATCTCGCTACTAATATGTGGAGCAGAGGGCTTGGTGCGACCTATCATATATATGTGTCATAGAATACTGGGCACATTTTCCAAATTTTTGGGGAAGCCCTGACAGTCTTTTTTTGCACCTAAGTCATTCTTCCAGTTTGCTGTTGTGTGGCATAGTTCCAAAGAGGAGTGATGACTGCAGATAAAGGTGGTTGCTAGCACAACAGGGGTGGCTGACCGCACAGTTAAATCAACAGTTCCAGAACAGTGCTGCACACTTTGAAAAGTCAAGGACACTTACTTCAAATAAAGTCGGAAAGTCCTTAGTTCATCCAAACATATAAGTTTATTGGGATTGTTTTGCTGGAGCTACAGTAGCCTTGGCCCCAGTGCTTTGACTGTCCTAGCCTTCCTCAGGGGGTGTCCTGTGAGGAAGGCTAGGATAGTCAAAGCACCGGGGCCAAGGCTATTGTAGCTCCAGCAAAGCAATCCCAATAAACTTACATGTTTGGATGAACTAAGGACTTTTGGACTCTATTCGAAGTAAGTGTCCTTGACTTTTCAAAGTGTGCAGCACTGTTCTGGACCTACTGTGGTATGGCAGTAGGCTACAGTCAGCATGACATGTATGGATGCTGTGCAGCACACTGACACTAATGTCTTTTCAGAGCTGAACAACAAAACTGAGCAGTGTGTCACGCCGCATGACCTGAAACCAGGGGTCATTGCCACCAACAGTGGTAGGAATATGGTTAAAGTCACACAGGGCCGGCCCGCCGGCACAGCGGTTGAATTTCTGCTTGCGACGCCAGCAACCCGGGTTTGGGAATGAGCCCGGGTCACTGGAGGGCCAGCCAGGGGGAGGAGGATTGAGCATCCCAGAGACAGCTCTCCTTCTCCGAGAGGAGGGAAGGGGACTGGTCCGGTGCCTGCTGGCTCCTAGCAGAGGCTAGGAGTATCACAGGATGCATGGCCCAATACTAATTGGGGGAGGAGAGGACATTGGCATATGCCATGACGTCACTATGCTGACCCCAACAGAAAGCCAGGAAAATTGCTTGCTGGCCTCCGGATGATGGCTCTCTGTTCCTAAGGGCCTCCAGTGCCTTCCCGGGGGCTTCTGTTCCCCAGCAGCATCCCCAGGCCCTAGAAGGATGTGCTGGGGCTATCCCCCTCGGAGATTTCCACCTTGGAAGAGAGGGGCCCACCCGGTGAAGGGATACACCGGGATATCCCGGGGGTCGGCTGTGATCTGGGGACCAGAGGAGGGACGGGCAGGGACAGAGAGGTCAGGGGGAACTTGGCAGAGCCTGAAGGAGTGGAGGACCAGCGAGCACAGGGTGGAAAAATAAATCATACAAAAAAAAAAGTCACACAGGATGGTTTATTCTGCCATGCCCCATACTTTGCCAACTGCCTTAATTTAGTACTACTGGATTACCTGAAGCAAAATTCAAAGTTAGATGCCATTCTGACCTCTGCCCACCACTTGTGTGGATATTTTAGCCATTCCACCAAGGCCAGAAAACAGTTGAAAAATCTTCACGTAAAAAATTGAATTCCACAGAACTGGCTAAAGCAGGAGATGGCTACATGGTGGAATTATATATGACTGGATGGCTGTTTGAGCAGTACAAGGCACTGAGAGACTTCACTATGCTGCACAAAGATTGTGACACAGCATCTCTCTCCCCAGGAGGGATCAGTGGTGGATGATGGACACCCTGATTTAAATCCTGCAGTCTTTCAAGCATCCTACCTAATCAGTTAGTGCAGCAAATGTCTGTATGAGACAGGACATGATTTGTGCTCTACAGCAAGTCCTTTTGAGTATTCAGGAATAGATTGAATGGAGTGGTGATCAGCCAAGCAGGGATGTGGTGGAGGTAATGACTGAACGTGTGTACACAGACCATTATTTGTGTAGCATGATGGAGTCCAAGTTGTATGTTGTGGTGACCATGTTAGATCTCCATTACAAGAATGGGATTGTGTGTCTTCTGGATGGAGGAAGTCAGAGGTGGATAGGCACATTGGGGTCTTGACAGGGCCTATACAAAAACAGTTGGTGACAGTCCTGCAAGACAAAGCAAGGAAAGCAAGCAGCAACATGCTGCAAGAAACAGTTTGTTTCTAACATCTTACACCACAAACACAGTCATCCTCCTCCACCTCTGCTAACTCCTACCTAGATAACAGGCAGCAGCAACCAGTCAGTGGCACCTGTTTAAATCATCCATGGACTGTTCTTTCCCATATGGTTGTGTCCAGTTGGTTCTATCAGATCCAGAGAGTCACCCAGTATATATATGGCCTTTGTTGTGCAGGCATATATGGAAGACAAAGAATAGCTTTGGCCTGATGATTAACCCTTATTGTATTAGCAGAGAAAGTTGGATGTGTGGCCTGCACTGGCTTCCATTGCTGTCAAGTATGTATTCTGTCTAGTAGCCAGTGTAAGCTCAGAGATAGAGTCTTTAGTGCAGCTAGGGCTATCATAAGTGACTAGGGAACTTGTTTGACATAAAAGAACATTGAAGTGTTAACAGTCTTTAAAAAGAATAAAAACGCATCCTTCCAGACTATGAAATAAGGGTGAAACTGAGGTTCCATGAGGAGAGAAAGGAAGACACAAGCCAGCAGTTACGTATGATGATGATGAAGAAGAAGGATGGCAATGCCTTGATTGATGACATATCTGATGAGGATACCACAGAGTGACATATTATGAGTGTTGCCCACTCTGTATGATATGCTAAGTATTGCTTGCAATACAGAATTTGTGAGTTCATGCATTCAAAAATACAGTATAGTTACTGCTTTGACTACAAATTCTGTATTGCAAGCAATACTTCACATATCATACAGAGTGAGCAACAGTATCATACATGATCAGACCATGTTCACATTTTCCGGTACTGACATCTCCATACTGCTTATCCTAACCTTGCCCATGTAGCCTCTGATGAGTATCATTTTGTGTGAAGAAGAGTAATTCAAATCAGTCCAGCAGAGGAGTTGTGCTTTTGCCCCCGCCCATGCTGGCGCCCCCGGTTCAGAAATGGACAGGGTCACTCAGTGGGCTGGTAGGGTGAGGATGGCTCAATTCGAGTGCCAAACAGCAGCTCTCTTCCCTTGGTCAGGGGTACCTCAGTTCCCACTGCAGGGACTGCTGCCTGATGGAATACAGAGAGGAGAAGAGCTAGAGTGTGATGTACTGGCATAAAACAGGAGGAAAATGGCAGGGCTGCTACATGCTGACACGCCTCACAGACTCTCACACAACTGATGCAACTAGCCACCCATCATATCGTGGTCCTGAGCAAGTGGTGGACAACCAGTATGTGAGAAGGTCAGTGACAGGGCTGGGGATTGCCATTGGGCAGACCCAGGGGGAGCATAAAATAAAACAGTCATCCTGAATTATTACTATATGAAGCACAGATGCTCATGGCATGAACATCGTAAGTATGCCAAACTGAATGGATCCTCTAAACAGTATTCCCAGTTTTTATTAACCACATCTTTTCCTCCATCTCCTCTCTCCTGTGTACCCTGTTTATGTGGTTCTTGTTGCCTTGAGTGCTGTCTTGCTGCAGTCAGGGCACGGCTATCGCAAGTATGATGGTAAGTAATAAGTGGTACATTTCTTTGTTTTTGTTTTGCTACCTCTCTCTTTTTAAAACATGTTACACTTCTGGTCTTGGACTCGGCTATGATAGCTTGGATTGGGGGCATTTATTTATCTGTTTGTGTCTAGGAAATGCTTCTTATGATTCTCTGTGCAGGTCTGTATGTGTGGATGCTACTCATTCTGTTGCTACATCTCCATCCACCTGTGCCTTTACCTCTTTCATGTGGTGCTGCCCAGAAAAACTAAAGAAGATATTGTCCCCCAAAACTCCCTTCACTAAGCTTGTTGTCTGTTTTAATGCTGCTTCTACTGCTGCCACCCAATCCTTTTTTGCCTTTTCCTCCTCCCCATTAAATGCTGCTCAAATGAAAGAAAGTAGATGTAACCATTCACAGGACATTGTTACTTTATTTAAAAATTATTTGTTTGCTGGTTAACTTGCAATGTGTGATACTGTGAAAATGCCACCCTGCATCCACTGTTCCGCCCAGCCCACAACAGCAAGTGGAATATATAAGGAAAACATGCAATGTCTCACACAGTATAATATCCTTTTCCGATCACAATTTAAGATGCAATGTGGTAAGGTTTATGTGCTGATGGTGGGTCCTATTCAAGTTCATTTATTGCCATGATGCAGCAACACCAAGCTATGGCATGTTACAGCATCAAGTGAACTGAACTGAAATTATGATGTCAATCAAATAACTCTCTTACTGCCATTCCCAGTGTTTTGCATTCCCTACACCCATCACGTCAATCTCAGCACTACGACAATCACATATAGTATGAGAAACTCCCACCCCCCAAAAAAAATGTTTTGTTGGAAAACATTATTTAGAAAGAAAAACATCCAATATGACTAAAGTCCTGTTTCTCACTGCTGTGACTCCAGTGGGGGTTGAACTGTGGTCATGCTGGTACAGGTGTCATGGGTTGTGGTACAACTGGCCCAAGATCTCTGCGTATATGTCAACATTTTCATCACTGTTTTCTGCGTGTTTAAGTTTACTAAAAACAAGAGCAATCCCCTATTACGATTGACTGAATGCTATTTCTGGTGAGTTGAATATCAGAGTTGTGCAGTTCCTCATATTCACATGTTGTTGTGGGTCAAGGATTCTCCACTGACTTGTGATGTTGACAGTTCAGTTGTTTTGCAGTTCGTCCAGAAATATCTGAGTTGCAATTTTTTGGATGCAGTTGACATCCTGACATTAAGAAAACTTTTTATAGGCTTTCAGACACACAAGGGTAGTGGTACCTACTGCTCGAAGACAGGCAACACTTGAAAGTGATGGTAAATGAGATATCAGTTTGGTTTTTAAGATGTGTTGCACATATTGTAGTTCTTCATGATATCTTTTCTGTGATGATACATCGCTCAAGGCTAAGTCCCAGAAATGGGTGTATGCATTACCATGCTCACAAAACAAGCAAGCACCAATGATTACAGTGCTGTCTTCTTTGATGTGGCTTGCAAACATAGATGTGTAATACGTGGCTGGCAATTTAATCTTTTGCATGTCATGTAACCTGATGCATCTGCAAACATATGCAAACTACACTTCGAGAGATGTGGCAGGATTTGTCTGTCACCTGATCTTTTTTTTTTAAATGTCAAGTTTATGTTAGTTTCATAAGTGCAAAGGCAGTCAATGTAAGATTCTCTTGACAGCTACAGACGGTATAAACCTTGTACATCCTGCATTTTTCAGTACTAATATGTAATAGCTCTGTCCACACTAACATTCATAAAACTGCATTCCCTTAGGTATTGTATCTTTTAAGATTGTCATTGTGCAAATATATAACATAACAGTTTGATTGAAATAAAGTCATCTAAAAAAATTAAACAAATTCTGAAAACTGTGGTAGTAAAGTAGAGTCCAGTAATGTATACCAGTTGATATTGTAGTGGTCTGAAAGTCTAACTGAGATTATATCAAGTATTATAACACCTAAAGTGACAATGTTGTTCATACAGTTACTTAATCCTGACTCATGCATAGCATAACATTAAAGCTGAACCAAGTATTCACAGTTCCAGAGTCCTGTAGTTATTTATCGTCATATCTGAATATGCATAGTCAAGTGTGTCTACCCATCCTTGGGGTTGACTCTTTTTGTTAATCCTTGTCTGCCTCAAGCTCAGAGTCTTCCATTTGTGATGTCTGGCCATATTGCAAAGGCTGTCATATTTCTAAGTATTTTGGAAAATGGAGTTGCAATGAGGCAGTAATGCATTCCATACTCTCTAGCTCTGCAACCTTTGTCTTCCAAAGATCTAGCATAGGGAGAGCTGGCTGCCAACCTTAAAAATCTGAATCAATTGTCACTTCCTTCTGTGGTGCCATAAGAAAGTGGGAAGAACAAGGACCATATCTTGAAAGGTCATGGGATAACTACCGTGGTTAGTTTTTGTAATTGTGAGTGTATGTTCCTCCAGAAGGGTTATATTTTGGTGCGAGCCCAGAATATGTGGCGGTGAATTCCCCTGGACACAAATTGCTTTTCAGCAGGTGTTCATGTATGTGGGGTTAAAATGCTTTATGACTGTAGGAGCCCTAAAATATCTGGTGACTATGTACCAAGTAAATGCCTTCCTGTTGGCAGATACCGTAGTGGCCCATCCCCTATTTAGTCTTTCTCCCAGTGGTTGGCAGATACTAGTACACTGCTCTCTGCTTCCCAGCAGAGTCTGACTTGTTCAAGGGGAGTTTTTTAAGATAATTTCTATGGTTCTTATACCACTCTAATCTTTGCATTTAAAACCACTACCAATAAAATAATTGCTCCAGCTCTGTCCGTGATCTCGTAAACATTAATAAGTTAGCTTTTTCTAGTATTAAACCTTGCTGTGCTATGGACTGATATGTCAGTCCAGAATTCCTATATGTTCTAATTCAGTTGGCAGCATAAGAGTTCACTAGTCAGAGTGTGCCTTAACCTGCTTTGAACTGTGTCGCCGCTCATTAGCAGTTGGGATTACTGAAGGTTGAAAGTAAGCTCCTTGTTCTGCTGGATGTTTGTCTGAGTGCTTCCTGGACTGCACGACCTGTGCAGCGTGAGAGGCTGTGCAGCAGGTCTGTGCATTTGACTCTGCCAGAAGTGACTTAGGGGGAGCTAGGACCTGTGTGTCCTGGGGTGGGAATTTTATCCCTTTAAATTGCCATGCCGCTATCAAGCGCGAGCGTTGTGAGTGGCTCGAGCACCACTTAGTATCGAAAATGTTTAGCTGACACAGAACAAAAGGTTATGTGCTTTTGTTTTATTGTGTGCCTTTTAAAAGTAATGTTACAGCTAAACAGTTTACTGCTGTATATCACTATTGAGGCTGAGAATTAGTTAATTTGAGGGCACTATTGTTAGCAGTGTTGCTATGATTTTAGATATTAGTAATATTTGTTGATTACTGAATAGGCTAGGTGGGATATTTTTAGGTTTAAATAGTTTATTGCTTAAATTTTTATAATTAAGAACTATTTGTGCTTTAGATGCATATGGGCTATATGGCAGGACTAAAGGGGGCTAGAATTGTTTATGATAGTTCGATGTTGCATGACCTGTGCCCTTTTATCCCCCTCCCAGTTTCAGACACTACTATTAGATGCTGCTGGGAGGTAGGAATTGGAAGAGATGGCGCTGGTCGTGCATTGTCAAACAACCCACGTATGGGTGGTTGGAGGATTGAGTTTGTCAGGTCCAGAGGGCGCCCTGGGTTGCGATGGGCACATGCAAGAGGCCAGATGTGGTTGGTGCCCATCTCCAGGGAGTCCACCAGATCGAGTGGCCAGGTAACTTGTGGGGCTGCATCACCACCAAATCCCCTGACGGCAGTGCTCTGTAATGCCAGATCGATCAGAAATAAGATGGCAATTATTGCTGCCTTGATTTCTTCAGTCGATCTGGCTTGTATTACGGAAACCTGGGTGGGAGATGATGCAGACCCGATCTTTGAGGCTGCTGTCCCTCCTGGGTATACCGTACTGCACTGCCCCAGAATGGAATGCAGGGGTGGCAGTGTAGCTATCTGTTTTAGATCCAGCCTGACCTTCACCGTGCACCTGGTGAGAACTTCGGGTTCCTTTGAATGTGTGCCTATCCGTGGAGGACCTGATGCGGCCTGCAGGATTTTTCTCATCTATCGCCCTTCAGGGCCAATGGGAGATTTCCTGCAGGAGATTGCAGATTTCGTTGCTGGTGGAATGTTGGAATCCCCTAGATGTGTTTTTCTGGGGGATTTCAATATTTGGGTCAATGACGTGAATCATAGATACAGCCATGAGTTTTCTCAGATTATGTCCTCCTTAGGTCTGATGCAGGCTGTTACTGCATCGACTCATCGGGATGGCCACATATTGGACCTGGTGTTCTCACTGGGACTTGAGATTAGTGATCTCAGGATCAATCCAGTCCTCTGGTTCGATCATTGCACGGTGCAGTTTACGCTTGGGGCTCTGGGCATAAGCCCTTCCCCTGTTGAGATAATTAGCTGTTGCCCTTTATGTGGTTTGACCCCTGAGGGTCTTTTGGCGGCAGCAAAATTGTCTAGTGTGGATGATGCATGCGTGGGAGGTGTTGCTGTCGGGGTTGACACCTATAATCGGGTGTTATCCGACACCATTAACTCCCTTGCACCCGTCCATGTATGACCCAGAACTTCGTACCTGAGGTCACCATGGTTTGACGGTGAGCTCAGGGAGATGAAGAAGATGGGTCGGAGATTGGAGCGCTGCTAGAGGAGATCCCGTCTGGAAGCAGATAAACTGGTCCTGCGTGCCCATTATGGTGTGTATCAGGAGGCAATCAACCGTAAGAAGACAGTGTTTCTGTCTAGGGAGATTGCCAGGGAACAACCAGCCTCACTCTTCGGACTGTGATAGGCTTTTACATCCTGCCTGTCTACAAGCCTGGGAGGGTTTTCAACATAGATTGTGAGGTCCTTCCGGTTCTTTTTCGGACAGGGTATCCTCGATCCAGCTGGTGGCTTCCTCAGCCAGCAATGTTATAGCTGGCAGTGATTGCCTGATGTGTTCTGAGTGAACTCCGTCTGGTTGGGGAGAGTTTAGACCAGTGGAGGTTAGTGAGGTTATCGAGGTAGCAACCAATATGAAGCATACCTTTTGTGAACTGGACCCGGTGCCAACGCGTTTCTTAATGAGATGTGTTGACTCTGTTGGCCTGGTGTTTGCCTTGACTGTACGGTGTTCCCTTTCTGAGGATGTCTTTCCGGATGCCTTGAAGGACGCTCTGGTGAGACCCCTCTTAAAGAAGCCATCTTTGGACCCGGAGATCAAGGCAAATTACCGTCCTATCTCCAACCTTCCATTTTTGGGGAAGGTTGTTGAGAAGGTGGTAGCGATTCAGTTGGAAGAGCACCTCGTATCTCACGAGTTGTACAAACCCTTCCAGTCGGCTTTTCATGCCAGACATAGCACTGAAACAGCACTTGTTCAGGTGCAAAATGATCTCCTCAGGGCTAGAGATCGGGGAGACAAGACAATTCTTGTTCTCCTTGATCTCTCTTCAGCATTTGACACTGTGGACCATTGTGTGTTGCTCGTCCGCCTTAGGGACCTATGCAGACCCACCGGTATGGTCATCAAATGGTTTGAGTCCTTTCTTACCAACAGGAGGCAATGGGTTATGATGGGGAATTCCTCATCTACACCCAGTCTCCTTTTTTGTGGAGTTCCTCAAGGATCGGTACTGGCTCCAATGTTGTTCTCAGTGTACATGCTGCCTCTGGGTGGGATCATTAGGAAGTATGGTCTGAGTTTTCATTGCTATGCTGATGATACTCAGCTATACCTTTCCTTTGCCCCAGGAACATCAAATGCTGTGGATGTGCTAAACATCAGTCTGTCCAAGATTAACGACTGGATGGCCTCCAGCTGGTTGCGACTAAACCCTGATAAGACAGAGGTATTGGTAGTGGAGTCAAACAGAGTTCGTGATAGGATGGCCTCTGACACAGAAAATGGGCTTGTTCTTGGAACTGTGTCATTGAAGGCCTCCTCTTGGGTGTGAAATCTGGGAGTGATTCTGGACAGGGACCTAACCATGGAGGCTCAAATATCCTCCATGGTCGGTACCTGTTGTTGTCATCTCAGAAACATTGCCAGGATTAAGCCCCTTGTTCCGCCTCTGGACCTCCCTACCTTGATACATGCCTTAGTCACATCAAGGCTTGATTACTGTAACGCGCTCTATCTCGGGGTCACAGGAGGATCTCTCTGCAGACTGCAGCTGGTGCAAAACGCAGCTGCCCAGTTGTTGACTGGACAGCAGAAGTCTTGTCATATTACACTGGTCTTATCCGAATTGCACTGGCTGCCAGTCAGGTCGAGAGTCCTCTTTAAGGTGGGTCTTCTCACCTATAAGGCCCTACATGGGCTGGGCCATGGTTACTTGTCAGACCTTCTGTTACCTGCCCTCTCCTCATGCCCTCTTCGTTCCTCTAGTGGTGGCTTCCTGGCCATTCCCAGAACTAGGTTGATATCCGCTGGCGATAGAGCGTTTAGCGCTGCGGCTCCTGTTCTGTGGAATTCTTTGCCAATTATGGTCAGGAAAGCCCCCACAGTAGACATCTTTAAGGCCCAGTTGAAAACTTCTTTTTTCTAAAGCTTTTGATGTTTAGATTGATATTTATGGTAATGTTCTTGATTTATTAGATTTTGCATTTTTATTGTGTATAAATTGTATATTTATTATGTTTAAATGTCTGTTTTAAAATTTTGTACGGCGCCCAGAGCCTCCAGGATTGGGCGTCTTTTAAATAAATTTTGCCTTGCCTTGCCTGTCTGACCTGAAGGGATCACTAATGGTCCTCCCACCTCAACTGGAATCTTTCTTGGAGTGTCTAAAAGGGAAGACAGCTCCCCTCAGAAACCAGTTGCTTGAATTGAGTTAGTCCTCTGCATTCCAGTAACCAATCTTTTAGTTCAGCCTTGGAGGAAGGAAAGGTTTTTAATGTCTGATTAAAGGCCCCAGGGTACTGGGGGAACATGTCATCCTCCTGGGTCTGATCAAAGTCTTAAGTGTCTGCATTGTCCAAGGGTTGTACTTGTCCCTTGCCAGTCAGCTTGACAAGACTCCTGTGGGATCAGTCCATAGGGTGATGTTAATGAATCTACCTCTTCAATCTGATAAAACCCTGAGTCATAATGTTGCTTAGCCCATGTGCCGAGAAAGGCCTCATGTGCTGCTAAATAATGTCTTACAACATGGGAATTCCAGCCCCCCCATCCCTTTGTTAGTTTAAGTATATTCTGGGATGTTCTGGGCCTTTTCCTAATCACAGAAATTTACTGCCACTTCTGGGCCTTGGTTTAAAAATGCAAGTGCTTTAGTAAAGCCCTTCCTCAGCCGGAATTTCTACAACACTGTTAGGAAAATCCAGCTGATTCTGTCAAAGACCTTCTCAGTTTCCATGCTAATGGCAATCTGAAAGGCCCACTTCTCTTTCTGTGCAGTGATGACATTCAGAAAACATCTGATGATGTCCTGCAAAAATCTGCCCTGTATAAAATTGGTCTGGTTACAGTGGACAATTCTCTGCATGTGATTTTTTTTATCTGGTCTGCCAGGATTCCCATGAATATTTTTAAGTCCTTTTTCAACAATGACGCTAGGTGATATGAGCCACATTTCTCAGCTCTTTGCCTGACTTAAGTATCACTGACATTTGAGCGTGTTACCAGCAGAGTGGTATCAGCTCATTATCTATGAGGATGGTGTCCCCAACTCTCTTTAAAAGTTGCACCAAAAGATCTGTAAAGGCCTTAAAAAATTAATCCAGGTAGCCATCTGGGCCTGGAGATTTGCCATTTCTTAGGTTCTTAATTTGTTTGTGCTATTTTCTGGTCAGTGAAGGGGCTATGCAAGTCCTCTATCTCTTTCCCCCAGGACCGGAAGGTGACTATTATCTAGGTAAACCTGTTCTTTTGTAAGGTGATATGCCCCCTAATTCATTCCTATACAGGGTCAGGTAGAAACATAGAAACATAGAAACATAGAAGTTGACGGCAGATAAGGACCGCAAGGCCCATCCAGTCTGCCCATTTCTTTTTCTACCTTATAAATGTGCCATCGGCCTTTGCTATGTCAGTGACCTATCTATTCATAGTCATTTGTATTGCTCCCTTATGCCTATCCATGCCTGTTTGAGCCTGCACTGTATTCATAATCACTACTTCTTGTGGTAAAGCCATTCCATGCATCTACCACCCTTTCTGTGAAAAAGAATTTCCTCACATTCCCTTAATCGGCCTCCCTCTAATCTCATGCTGTGTCCTCTTGTCCTGCTATTTTTCTTATATTTAAACATGTTAGACTCTTTCACCTTGTTTATGCCCTTAAGGTGTTTAAATGTCTCGATCATATCACCTCTCTCCTCCTTTGCTCAAGGGTATACATATTGAGCTCCGTTAATCTGTCCTCATATGTCTTCTGATGCAGTCCCTGCACCATTTTGGTTGCCCTTCTCTGGACTGCCTCAATTTGGTTAATGTCCTTGTGAAGGTGTGGCCTCCAATACTGCATGAGTACTCCAGATGGGGCCTAACCAATGTCTTGTACAGAGGATTATTACCTCCTCTACGACTTGTGATACCCTACTAATACACCCTAACACCCCCTAGCCTTACCTACTGCTTTAGAGGTCTGCTTGGATGATTTCAGGTCATCAGTGATGATGATGCCCAAGTCTCTTTCTTCCTTTGTGACTGCTAGCACCCCCTCCCAGCCTATAAGTGGCTTCAGGGTTTCTCTTCCCTATGTGCATGATTTTGCACTTCTTGCATTAAATCCAGTTGCCACTCTTCTGAGCCATTCTGCTAGTTTATCCAGATCTCTTCTCATTCTGCCCACCCCATCTGGATCATCTACTCTGTTGCAGATCTTGGTGTCATCTGCAAACAGACAAGCCTTACCCTCTAGTCCATCTGCTGGGTCACTAATGAAGATGTTGAATAGGACTGGCCCAGGACTGATCCTGAGTGCCCACTTGTGACTTGCATCTCTTCTGACTGTATACCATTTACCACCACTCTCTGTTTTCTGCCAGTCAACCAGTTTGCCCCCAGTTGACCAACTTCTGACCCACGAGCCTACCTAGCCCATTTATCAATCTTCTATGTGGAACAGTGTCAAAAGCTTTGCTGAAGTCAAGGTAGGCGACATCAACTGCTCCCCTTGGTCCACCACTCTGGTTACCAGTCAAAGAAATCTATGAGATTAGTTTGACAGGACCTTCCTTAGTAAACCCATGCTGTCTTGGATCCTGTGCCTTATGGATTCCAGGTGTTGCACTATCCTTTCCTTAAGGAGTGCTTCCATAATCTTGCCCACTACTGAGAGGACTGAACCGGTCTGTAGTTCCCCGCCTCCTCCCTGCTACCACTCTTGTGGAGTGGGATCACATGAGCCCTTCTCCAGTCTTCTGGGACCTCTCCTGTGCTCAGAGACTCACTAAACAATTCTGCTAATGGCTCTGCTAGTTTCCTCCTTTAGCTCCTTAAGTACCCTGGGATGTATGCCATCAGGTCCCATTGCCTTATCCACCCTGAGCGCAGAGCTCTTGTAGGACCACTTCTTTTGAAGGGAGTAGTGCTCACCTCCCTCCCCTGTGTCCATGATGCTGAGCTGTGGGCCCTGCCTACCTTCTCTTCAGTGAATACTGAGCAAAGTATCTATTTAGGATAGATGCCTTTACAGGGTCCTCCTCCTCACATGCTCCCTTTTCTCCATTAAGCTTAGCAATACCCCTCTGTTTCTCCTTTCACTAATGTATCTATAGAAAGTCTTGTCACCTTCTTTTACTGTTTGTGCTAGTGTTTCCTCAGTTTGGGACTTTGCCTGCCTTACTGCCTTACCTGCTTCCCTTAGGGCAGTTTGGTATGCCCCCTATCTTCATCCCTGTGTTCCTTATATTTTCTGAAGGCCAGCCTTTTGGCTCTGACCTTTCTGCTACTGTATTTGAGAACCAAAGTGGTTTCCTTCTTTTTGCTTCCTTTTCTGTCTAACACAATGGGATGTTGCTTAGAGTATTGTATCCATAATGCTTGCCCACTTTGCCTGTACTCCTCACCTGTTTCTTTTTGCCAGGGCCTAGCTTAACTCTGTTGGCCATCTTATCAAAGTCAGCTCCTCGAAGTCCCATATTTTGCCTTGGAATGGGATGATTTAGATGTAGTAGCCAAATTGAACCATACCATGTGATGGTCACTGGCCCCAGGTGACCTTCTACCTGGAGATCTGTGATCCCTTCTTTGTTAGTCAGTACTAGATCTAGGATAGCCCTGTCTCTTGTGGGTTGCTGTACCAGTTGTTTGAGGCCCTCCCCTGCAGGGAATCCACTATGAGTCTAGTTCTGGCAGATGTTCCTGCTGGTATTGACCAATCTGTATCTGGCATGTTGAAGTCTCCCATTATCAGAACCTCCCTTTAGCTGTCATGTTTTGTATATCTTCTAACAGTAATGTGTCTATGTCCTCCCTCTGGTCTGGGGCCTGTAGACAACCCCAGTTCTTATAGCTGTCCCATTTCCTGTTTCCAGGGTGACCCACAGTTCTTCTGGCTCCTTATGTGTATTCTGAATTTCTGTAGCTTTGATATTTTCATTAACATACAGGCCACTCCTCCCCCCCTTTTGCACCTCGGTCTCTTCTGAACAATACATAGCCAGGTACTGAAGTCTCCCAAGTGTGGTTACTGGTAAACCACGTCTCACTAATTGCTACTATGTCCAGTTTAGCCTCTGACATTATTGCTTGCAGGTCTGGGATCTTATTTCCCAGGCTGTGAGCATTATGTATACATGATTTTCCATTGGCCAGATTTTGGTGTGTTAGTTGTTGGGTGAGGTTTGGCATTACCCTGTGCATCGTATGGGAGACAAACCTTTTTCTTACCTGGTGATGCAAATGAACGGCAAACACACTGAATTCCAGTTTGACCACTAGCTGAGGGGAGGGGTGTTCTTCCCATTCAACGTATGGTGCTGCACCCTCTCCCCATTTGCTAGTTTAAATATTCTGCAAGGACGTCAAACTTCTGCCCCAATGCACTGACTCCTCTTAGTCAGATGCAGTCCATCAAATTTAAAGAACTTTCGCCTCCCAGAACTGTTGCCAGTTCCCTACAAATCTGTGTCCTTTTTCCTGGCACCAGTCCTTGAGCCATGTGTTTAGCTCCCCTATCTCCCCTTCTCTGACCTTCCGCCCATCTGCTCCCTTCTCCCAGACTGGCAGGATCTCAGAGAAGAGATGCAGACTAAATAGATGATAGTTTGTCACCCAGCCTAGTCAGGTGTTCCTTGGTTCTACAACTGACTGCTGGCTTAGATCATTAGTCCCTATGTGTACTAGGACATCAATGTTTTCTCCTGCTTTGAGAACAATTTTAGCAATGCGGTCAGTGTCTCTCCATGCTGATGTACCTTGGGAGACATCTGACCATCACCCCTGGCTGGAGATGGGTATCAACTCCCAATCATGGAGTCTCCTATGATCAGAAGTTTTTGGATTTCCTTTGTGCTTGTTTAGTTTTGGTTCCTGATTTGGGTGAGTATTGTTGTGTTAGCTCCTGTCCACAGTGTCCTGCTCTGCAGTGTCTTCTGCCTCTTTATTTGATTTCAGAGATAGAGGCAGATACCTGTTTGTAGTGTTTATATGGTTTTGGAGGTAATGTGTTGGAGAGCAGAGTGATGGGGCACCTGATTTGCTCCTCCTAACCACCTGCCAACCTCCTGGACCAACTACCCTCTGCGGTTGAGGTTTTCTGTTGGATGCTGGGGAAATGGCGGTGGTTCTTATAATGTATTTCCTCTTCAATATGAAATTTGAGGCATGCAATCTCTGCCCATGCTGCCCGGAGCTGAGACCTAAGATCTCCAAAGGCCCAGCATGTAGGACAGTGTCCTAAATCCTGTAAGAATGTCCTACTGAAAATTGTTCCACAGTACCTGCAGTTAATGAAATCCATTCCAAATAAGTTGCTGGGTTTGTAACCTAGTCAGAGTAATTAGAAGGAAAAAAATGCAAGTAATGGTTTAATTGTGTTTGTTTAACTTGTTATAACAAGTTAAATTACTAGTGCCCTGTAAATGAGATCACCTTGTGGAGGCCCCACTGATCCGCCCCTTCCTGCTCTGCCACAGGAAATGTCACAACTGTGTGCCCTATAAATGGAGTGTAGCTGGGTGGTTGGGGATGGGGGTGGTGGCTGGGCCCTTCCCTGCCCAAAAGAAGAACCACGGACGAAAGAACAAGGAGGTAAGAGCAGAAACAATCAGTCAACAACAAATGCAGTAACCCTGAAAGCTTAACCTAATGTTAGATAAAACTGTAAAACCTGTAAAGCAGAAGGCTGCAAATTCTCTCTGGATTTATACTGGGTTTGTTGTGGTGCCCCTCAGTCCAGTTCTTTTGATCCTGAGGACCACCCTAGTGGTGGCTTGCTGCCTCAGTTTTCCTGCTCTATTCCCATGTTCATAGAATTTTGCTTTGAATATCAGAGACCCCCCCCTCTATTCTGGTCTCTAACAATTTAGTTAGTTCCATCCTTTTTTTCGTCTACTGTAGCTGTTTTTTTTCATTTCCTGGTTTAATACAATTGTATGCTGCCATTCAAGATCTGCAATACTCCTTTCTAATGAGAGCTGCCTGGCTGTTCTCTCTCTCTTTCTTTTAACCTGTGTAGTATATAAAATGATCTTGCCTCCAGTCATGGATTTATAGGCATCCCTGTTTTAGCACTACTGTCTGTCTGTAGGTTATGGACTTCAAATTCCCTGAGTTCATTAGCTATCGGCTCCTTAAAATCTTTCCTATTTAACTGGTTATTATTGAGTCTTCACATTCTTCTATGAGGAATGGAGTCATGTAAAGTTTAAGCACCACTGGGGCATGATCAGAAGCTATGATATTGCTGATCTTACATGCTTGTACCTTATGGATCCACTGCATGGGTATCAGGAAAAAAATGTATCCTTGAATACTGAGAGTGCCACTGGGAGTAATGAGAGTAGACATGGACTCTGGGATTCATGTACCACCAGACCCACAAAAGTTCAAGGTCAGCGCACAGACATCCCAGACGTTTGGCTGCCCTTGACTGGGTTGGGCTTGAGAGGCCTGACTTATCCATGGTGGGATTAAAAGTAGTATTAAAATCAGCCCAAATAATCACCAAGCTATGGGGGGTCATCAATTGTTTTCATTATGACTTTTTTTGAGAAAAGGGACTCTTGATTGTTCTTCATTATGGGTACAAATGTTCAAAAGAACAAAGCACTGACGCCTGTATTCCACCTTTGATTTAATAAATCTGCCCCCCACTCAGTATCTACCTGTTCAGTCTTGAAAGGAAAATATTTTTTTTCCAAATTGCTAGCCCTGTCTGTGTGGGTGGGCCTCATACTAGTAGAAGTACACTTCTCCCACCCATCCCTGCTTTAACGTCTTGTGCTTCTCTGCCGTGAAATGAATTTCTTACAGGAACCTGATATGTATACCCCGTCTCTGAAATTCCTGATGGATTATTGATCTCTTTATGGGGTTATTGATACCTTTAACATTATAATAGACAAATGTCAAGTCTGCCATCACCTTGATAACAGCTGTCCTAATAAAGTGATACTGCTTGACTTAAACTGAAACTACCTATTAAAATATGAAATACAGAAGGTAAATATAAACCTGCAACCAAACAAACAATGAATTTCTTTAAGATTACATACCTACTATCATTTTCAAACAATAGCCCTTCAAGGTGTTCTACCAGTGGAGACCCCCGACCATCTGGGTGTCAAGTTGGGGGTGTCAGGGTCCATAAAGTGTGGACTTTTTATCTGTCTAAAAGGTCTAGGCAACTGTCTAGCTAGAGGATGGTGTCTAGTAACAAAAGATGTGGTCTCTGAGTGTTCTCAAATAAAGTTGAGATTGCAACCTCTGCTTAGAATTCAAATAGGTAAGTCCCTGTGCTCAACTCTCTGAGCATGTCACATGAAAAATATAAGTGAGGTGGGCCATCTAGCATACTGGAAAGGGGGGGATGCAAGCAGGCCAGAGGGAACAGCCATGTCTAATTAAACTTCAGGTTGCCCTTCCAAAAACAGGGGCAACTGAAATCCCCAATAGGGAGGACACCAGAGAAGGGAGGCCCCCTGGTGCATGTTGCACCTCACTTCACAACCAAGGCAATGTTCTATTTTGCACCAGACACCAGGTGAGGGTAGGAGACAGGCATCCTGTCTACATAACAAGGCCATAACACTTCTTCCTCCTTAACAGCAATGGGTACAGCCATTCATACTAAATCCAAAGGGTTGGGGGAAGAAAAGACCACCCAGTCCTCACACTCAGGACTCACCCTGCGCCTACCATGAGAACCCCCCTCCCATTTAGGCCACATAGGACATGGCTGAGCTCATTATTGCCTGCAGCCTTCCCTCAATCTGAATGGTGTATCACCAATGTTAGGGAAGGATTCCTTTCAAGGAGGAAACCACCCACCAATACAGGCAGCCCTCCATCTCTTAGGGTAACATGGATCTGGGCACAATCTTAATTGTGAAGGGTTGCACAGTGTAAGGAGCCAAGAGACAGCCAAGATCAATGTGCCAATACTGATCTACCGAAACTGGTGGTGAGCCCTCCATTCACTGGAGGAACCAGAAACCATCCCAGTGCAGTCAGGCCCCCCCAGAGTCCCCCAACCCCCACATCAATCACCAAGCTGCCTTTTTCCCACCAGCCCCCAAATCCGCACCAACCTCTTGTTCCCAGGAGAGTCTAGGAGTGAAAGACCTTCCTCCTGTGTTTTAGGTCTAGTTCAAGGAGGGGCAAAATCCCTTAAGCAAATTCACCTTTCAAAGTAGTATGAAACAAGAGAAGAAAGTCAAAGTCAGCATTGTAGTTGTTCTGCAGTCCCTCATCTAAAATTCAGAATGACAAGTTTTTATGTGTCTGGGGCTTGAGAGTTCAGTACTGTTCGCATTGATGTGGCAGGGAGCCTTGCTTGCAGTGGTCTGCTTGGTCTCTCCTGGGATAGTTCATCGAGTATGAGTGACAAGGGTGTCCCAGATGTTGGATGCATTTTTGTATGGGGCCTTCCGGTTGTGATGGTGTTGCTGCAATGATCAGTTCTGCACTTCTTGCTGCTCAGATTGTTTATGCAGCTAGGCCAGCTGAATACCATGGGATGCCAGAAGTTCCAACATGTCCCCAAGGTCAGCAAATTGGTGGGTACCCTCCACAGTCTGGACCTTCAGACTAGCTGGGTATTACAATTATGCTCTAACCCCTTTTGTTTCAGGGCCCTTTTTACTGTGAGGACTTATTGGTGATGTTGGACTGTTTATTTTATTTATTTATTTAGTTTTTGTTTATCGGGTAAGGTGTTGCAGCCACTAAATATGAGTATTATCAGACACAACCCAGGAGGTTACAATAAAAATTGGCAGACAAAACAAATAACCGGTATAGTTCAGAGGTAATCAACCATACAAGGAAAAATCTACACGATGTTCTGTTCCGTAAACAGTATCGCTAATTTGACAGAGACAAAGGCAAAAAAATACACAATAGTACAAAACATAATAAGCATAAAATCATAGTGCAGTAGAGTTTTAACACATAATCCATGGTAAGTGCTACATATAACAGTAACAAGGGGTCAGAGCAAAACTGAAACATTTTGAGAGCTGAGGAAGGGGTATGTCAAGCACCCTATGGGGGTTTAAAACAGGAACATAGTGCATGTTTGACGAGGAGAGTGTGATGCATCTTTTTAAAAGCAATATGACTAGGTGCAGAGGTAGGGAATTCCAATATTTTGGGAGAATGTTGAGGTACCTTTTAGGGTTCTGCACCTAGGGGTGTATAGTAGAAAGAGTCCAGTAGAGCGGAGGCCATAGGTGGGGGACAGATGCACCAGCATACCTGCAAACGAGGTAGGTAGATTAGTTCTAATGATGCTGTCCAGCAGAGTACCAAGGGCAAGGAGTTGATTGGCAGATGGAGAAGGCCATCTAAGATCTGCATACAGCAAACAATGGTGCTTCAAACGTGGGGAAGCTGAGGCATAATGACAGATACTATTGTACATTGTATGCCACTTACTTAGGGTGGTTTTTGAAGCATTTATGTAGGTGACAGCACCATATGCAAGGGATGGAAGTAGGGTACCCCTAGAAATAGCCAGTCTAGCTGAGGGGGTAAGCATCCGACTAGTCCTGTAAGCTATTCCAAGTCTGGAGTTTACTGACTTGCAGGTGTCAATGATGTGTTGCTCAAAGTTGAGAGTGTCATCAAGCAGGACACCTAAATACTTGAATGAAGTTACTTTCTCAAGGGGGAGCCATTTACACGGGAGATGTTGAAGAGGTTATCGTTTGTAAGTTTGGTTGCAGATCTGAAGAGCATGCATGCCCTGAGTTTTCTTATGTTTAGAACAAGCCTTTTGTTGTGGATCCATTTTTGCATTATGAGAAATGCAGATGTTAGTCGACTATTTATTTCTTCTATGTTTGCAGAGAAGCTGTAGAGCACCAGATCATCTGCATACAAGATTGTTGAGCACCAAGGGGTGTTAGCAGATATGTCATTTATAAAAATGGAGAAGAGCAGAGGCTCCAGGATGGAGCCTTGAGGAACACCAACATTAATAGGCACAAAGTCTGACACTGCAGAGTTAAATTTTACCTGTTGTCTTCTATTGCTTAAGTTGCTCTGGAACCAGTTTATGGCTTGCTCCGAAAAACCAGTGAAGCTAAGGCAATCAAGCAGAAGTGGATGATCTACAAGATCAAATGCCCTTGAGAGGACAGTGAACACTGCACCAGTCATGAGACCGTGATCCATAGCAGTAAGGGCATCATTTGTAAATTGTATCAGAGCAGTAGAGGTGCTATGCCCCTTGCGGAAACCATGTTGAGCAGGTGATAGGAGGGCATATTTAGAGAGGAACTCAGTGACCTGTATAGCCACTAATTTCTCAAGTATTTTGTTTAGTACTGAAAGAATGGCTATGGGCCTATAATTAGATATGTCCTTGCCACCTTTTGTAAAGACTGGGGTGACTTTTGCCAATTTTCATATGTCTGGAACATGACCATGGCAGAGAGACAGTATAATGATTTTAGCCAATAAGACTGCAATAAAAGGAGCAGCCAGCTTCAGTAGTTTAGGCTGTAGATAGTCGGAACCTACACTAGTACTATCAGAGATTCAGTTTAGTAGTTTTAGAACATCAGCATTTGGAATAACCTTAAAATAGAAGGGCGACTGTATGGGCACGTTTGTGTCAGTAACAGGCATCAGGATGCAATTTGCTGTGAAAGAGGCAGTGTATTTGGTGAGATCAGTAAAGTATTTGTTGAAATAATTTGCAATGCTGATGGGGTCATTGCAGTGCATACCATTGAGGACCATATCATTCATGTGTTGAGACTGGTTTAGGCCCAGGAAGGATTTTACATGTGTCCAGAATTTACATCGGGTCCCCAGCAGCTTCTAGCAATAGACCTTTGCACTATGAGCGTTTGGCAAGCCTGATTTGTTTTTTGCACATGTTGAGCTGCTTTCTGTACGTGTCATATTCACTTGCTGACCCAATGTTTTGTAGCGGTTCCAACTTTTGTCACATGCCTGGAGGTAGGCGAGAAGTTCCTTGTGCAGCCACCTAATCTGTTTGGCCCCTACACGTTGATTCCGTTTAGGTGTATGTATGTCCTGGAGGGAAAAGAATATAGAAAGAAAGAGACTGAGAGCAGATTCAATATCTTGGGACTGGATAATAGGTATCCAGTTTACAAAAGAGATATCATGTAGAAAGCTTGCTTGATCAAGTGTGGAAAAATCCCGGAAGGTGATGTAGTGTGGCGATGTGGCTGGAATCACTGATGTCCCCCATATGCAAAACACAGGGGAATAGTCACTTATAGAATCAGGAAGCACACCTGATGCAGTAATTCTATCAGGTCGATTTGTGAGTATCCAGTCTATAAGTGTTCCAGCAGCAGGTGACTGGTTCAGCCTGGTGGGATCTTCAATTACCAGGTGCATGTTACATCTATGTACTAGAAATACTGTACCAGTGCGCTTTTATTTTTCCACAGCCAATTTAGGTTGAGGTTGCCAAGAATACTAAGTTCATTTTGGCCAGCTGCAGAAGCAGAGTACTCAAGTAGTCTGGAGCATTCTAGTTGACCTGCTTTAGGAGGATTGTAGGCACATATTAAGTGACTCTCTTTGGTTCCAAGTACTGTAGAAGCAGGGTATGTAAAAACTCACAGTTAGAGGCAACAGAACATTGTATTAAGGACATATTGAGGTGGTTTTTGAACCAGAGCGCAACTCCACCGCTCCTTTTTCCTGATATTCTGTCTCCTCAAAATAAGGAATAGTAAGGAAGAGAGCAGGAAGAGTCAGGAGTACAGGGCTTTAGCCAAGTTTCAGTCAGACAGAGAATGTCAGGCTCATATATGGATATCCATGCCTCAAGTTCAGTAAAGTTACAGAGGAGGCTTCTAATGTTTAAGTGTGAGGTTAAATCATGTTCATAGCATGCCTTTCTGTGGCCAAAAAAGACCTCCTTGTTAGTGCATGCCATGCAGAGCTTTGGTCCTGTAATCCAAAAAGGCAATCACTATAGATTGAGGGCATGCATTGGGGTCCTTCAGTGTGTGTGGGGGGGTGCATTAGGACTCTATGTGCTCTAATAATATTAAGAGGTTTTTCTTTCATTAGTCCCTGAATCTCCTACAGTAGACCTCCCATAAATTTAGCCATGTCCTCTGACTCCATTTTTTCTGGTAGCCCATGAAACCTAATATTAGGCCCTATTCACGAAGACAGATGGGGGTACGTGCAAAAGGAGCGTATCCCACCCGTGCAGCTATGCATCCTAGGGAGATCCATATGGGAGCCATATTCAAAAACACCAGCCACTGTGCGGCTCCCGTATGTGGCCCTGCCTTCCCCTGTTGTGCAGGTTCGCAGAATGCGGTTGGGTGTGGAGCAGTGGATCTAGGCAGGCATCCAATCAGCTGCCTGACCCGGATCCCACACTGGATCACTTGTGCCCATGGGGCACCATATTGGCTGCTGGCACACAGTGCATCAAACTGCAAGGGGGGTAAGCCCAGTCAACTGCCCCCAGCCCTCCCAGAGTTCCCCGAAGGATGGGGTGTCCATAAAGAGGGTCCAAGGATCCCCATCATAACCACCATAGCCCGCAGCTGCAATCCTAGGGTGCATGCATCCAGCCCTCTCTGGGTTACGACCTCCCCGATGTGATTTAGCTGCCAGCACACCACGCACAGCACTCCATGGTTTCATGAATCATGCAGAGTGCCGGCACACCCCAAGCACTGCCCCCCTCCCACCCCTGTTTGGAGCTCCATGATCAGCCAGGGGATTGGGTCTGTAGAGGGGCATATTTGTTTCGTGCATACCATGCATCGGGCTTAGTGGGCACAGGTGGGTGCATGGGTGGGCTACGAGCTGGAGTTATGCAGCGCTTATCCATTCTGCACCTTTGTGAATAGGACCCATTATTTCTATGGTGCTGGCTTTCTAATTCATCTGCCTTCTCTTCCAGGTCCTGGCTTCGCTGATGCAGTGTGAGGAGGGCCAAGTTGTGCACATCGACAGACTAAGCTGCTCTAACCTCATGATAAGTCTGCTAAGGCTGTTTTTGTGTTTTTTTGTGCTGGTAGTTGCTGCAAATTCCTTAAGCCTCTGTCAGATAGACATAATTAAATCTGACAGTAATCTTTTTCTTAATTGGTGGTCAGAGTCTATCACCATGATTAGGTTAAAGAGCAGCTACCTACTGTCAGGCACCCAGCTTCCCTCAAACATATATAATAGTAGATCTGCTGTACTGTTGAGGGGCATTAAAACTTCTATGTGCTTCCCTCTGGGTAAAAAGTTATAGCACCTCAAAGTTGCACTCCCATAAAAACAAAGCCTTGTCTGACATGTCTCCTTTTGTGATGTCAGAAAATGAAGGCTGCTTGTGTGTGCTCTATAGATCTATATTGGTGCCATTTGTCAATGACATTTAGTTCTATTTAGAGTTGCCACTTGGAACAATGAAAGTGACCACTCCAGTAAACTTGGACTGTTACTCCAGCGGCTGCTTTGATTTTACTACATGGCACCTCTAAATAGTACTAAACACCATAGACATGTTGCATATATACAGGTTACTGACATGCACCCTCAGTATTCATTTTCTGACATCACAAAAGAAGGCGTGTCAGACAAGGCTTTGTTTTTATGAGAGAAGTGCATAGAATTAATGCCCCTCAACAGTAGAGCAGGTCTGCTATTATATATGTTTGAGGGGAGCTGGTTGCTTGCCAGTAGGTACCTGTTCTTTAATTTGTGTGAGTTGAGACGGAGCTTACAGATCATGCTGCCATCAACTAGATGACATCATCAGAAGTCTCTGTCACCAGATTTTTGAGATCACGTTTGGGTTTACTGGGTTTGAAAACTCTCTGTCATAGAGAATGTGGAGCCTAGGAAGTCAATGATAGACTAATAAGGACATGTTTATTGGGGAAGTTGGTGGATACTCAATACAGAAATGTTAACTTGAAACTAAATTTGTTGGTGTGTCCTGAGAGACATCAAGGAGATTGAGACAGTGGCTCAGTGTGACTGAGAATCAACAGATATTCTTTGGAATAATCTGGTTTATACATACTACTTACTTCATTACCTCATGTTTTTAGAGATGTATTTTTCTTATGTTGCAAAGTGGTACGATTTAAAACAACCAGTCAGTCCACAAAAGCAGAGCTCACACAGTCGAGTGCTGTGTTTTGATTTATTTAATAAACTGTTGAAGAATATCCTGCACCCAGCAGTGGTCTGTTTATTACTAGTGCCAGTCTGTTTGCTGTTTCAGTCTGTTTTTGTTCACTGTTGACCACTTGAGTACTGTTTTTGTGGACTGAATGCTGCTTGGTGTACACAGTAGCTCTGGTCTTCTCACATGACAGCTGCCTGCAAAACTTGCAGAGGTTTTCAAACAATCAGCTACTGAGAATTATAAGAGAGGAATTTCCACTGTTTTAAATTAACAGAAACGTTTTGTGAGATGAAGGAAACCATGCTTGATTAATCACAAGAAGTTATCTGTTGACACATTAGAAAAGGCAGAGCTTCAAAATTTTCCATTGCTTTCATTTTTAAGCCATGGAGAAAGAAAATCTAACACATGGATATGATAACGATCAGCAGGCATTATAAGTATCTGTTAAGAAGATCACATATCCAAAGTTCCAGCAATACATCGAGAGACTGAAACAAGAAAAACAGAAAGAGAGAGAGTTTGTTCTGAGCTACAGAAAGATACTCCCGAATCATCACCAGACCATGTCACCAAAGAAACTGTGCTTTGGGTGATCCTGTGCCATTTCATGGTGTTAACTTATGGCAGAAGTCAGGAATTGTACAGAGCCTACTTTCCATCACAAAGCGGGCATTGCCATGCTAGAAAACACAACAAATGTACAGCAGCAGAAAATATATGACTTGATAACTGAAAATGTTTCTTGTGCTTTTAAGTATGATGCAAAGATTAGTAATTGCCCTGTGTTTGGAACGCTTTGTATGTTTGTCAGTGGTGCAACTGGTGTGGAAAAGGATCATTTTAACCTTGCCACATGCTGCAAATTTATAGAACTCATGCAATAAACTCACTCATATGTTATTATGGCTCCAACTAGACAGCAGTATATAACATCGGTAGTGTTGTTTTGCACAGATCGTTTATGTTGCCAGTCAAGCATGTCGCAACTGTTCAGTATCAGAAACTGTCATGGGAGGTTATTTCTGCACTTGAAGATATAATTACAGATTTTAAGCTGTTAGTAGTGGATGAAGTAAGTATGATTTTGGATGTCTTGCTTGCATCTATTCCTCTTAGTTTAGAAGAGATTATGGAAGGTGACACCAATGTATCTTTTGCAGGAAGGCACATACTTTAGTAGTCTTTAGTGATCTACTTCAGCTTACTCCTATCAATGGGACACTTAATCTTTTGTACGCTGGCATCAGCTGAAGTAAAGAAAAGGTATAAGTTGTATTATATTGGTGGTCTTAATCTGTGGGATTTCAGATATGAAGAGCTGAAACAAAATATAAGACAACATGAAGATCACATATACAGTACAGGGATCTGCTGTATGATTTGGAAATTAAAAAGGTTGTTACTTTCTACTGTGAAATTGCTGACTTCACACTAGGCCACAAAAGATGCAGATCATTTTCATGCTGCAGCAGACACCTTTTAATATTTAGTTCAAAAAAGTTCCCAATCCGTTTGTTTAAAGGAAAACTACACCCTGATATCATGTACATTTTAATTGTTTCCATGTCAATATACAACTCTTTTCTTGTTGCTCTTAGGGCTATATGTGTTTGCTTTAGTTTGTTTTTCTGTTCATGATAGTCACCAGTAACTATTTATTTATTTACTGAAATGTTTCACCAGGAAAAGTACACTAAGCAATACATTGCTCATCTCAATGAACATCCCGGGGAGAGGATAACAATCGGGTAACATAGTACAAGCAGCATAGCTATCATCACAGATATAGTAATGAATTTATACATACAGTCGTAGGTAACTACCATGAGGGTCTCCATTTTATGGTTGTTGAAATTTCATGATCCATGAGAGCTGCATTAGTATATGAGAACATGATATCACATCACCCATCTATATCATGTACCTCTACGCTGAAAGATCAAATACCCTGCAAAAACTCTCTGGAAACACATACATTTAATGCAGTTTAAAGGGAAAAACTTGGTGTTACAACTCAGACAGTTTGTAAAGCTAACTGGAGGTAGTTGTGGCATTTCACACCTTCCTATAGCTTGTTTCTTCAAAGTCTAATTAAGTAGACAGGCACACTGTGGAGTTTAAATGGTGATTAGACATTAATGCAGCTCTCAGGGACAATACAATTGCAACAACCAGTAAATGGAGACCCCCAGGATAGTTACAGGGCCAAGTATGAAGTTTGAAAACAAACTAAAGAAATTGCAGACATCTCTAACAGATACTTGAAAAGAGTTGTCTGTGGACATGGAAACAAATTAAATTTACAAGATACGAGGTTGTAGTTTTCCTTTAATGCCAAACTTGACTTCTTGTGATGCATTCAATGTGATCATACTGCAAAGGAAAGATACTTATTTTGTACAGCTTCCATTGCTTGGTTGTATTTATGGTGCTTGTATCACAAAAACATTTCTGAAAAAAGGTTGGTCTTTTTTTAAAGATCTTAGTGTGTATGTAACAGGCATGGCTAGACTTGATAGTGTTCTTACAGTGTGAAAGAATGCACATATGATGCTTTGCCAAAATCACGCAAGAGAAGATGGTCTTGTCAATGGTGCTATGGGCTGAATTGTTGACTTTCAATGTGACATGTGAAAAGTATAGAAATTAAGATAAGAGTACAAACTTTTCAACAACTTCACTGAAATTGATGAGCAGCATGCCAACCATAAAAAAGAATGAAAGCTTCTAATTAACTTTATTTAAATTCACAAGCAGCACATCAGCTTTGATACACACTATAAGAGAAAAACATAATTTTGCTAAACTCTGAGCTTCTCATTTGTTTTAGTAAAAAGCTATGAGCTTCAATTTGATATTATAAAACTGTATGCAAATCTCATAGATTATATTAAAATTGTCACATAGCACAACAAATGTTTAAAATCTATGATCGTCTTGTAAATTTTAACAAAATCAATGAACAGCTCCCAGATTTATAAAATAAAATCCACACAACACTCATATTTAAAAAAAAAAAAACACCACCTTGGAGCCCAATATTCAAACCTTTGTGCTCAGCTCAAACAGACTGCACATAGATTGCACCCTGTTTGCGCAGGGTTGCAATATTCAAATGACCAAATAGTGCCAGTACAACAGTGTAGCACCAGCAGAAAAAATAATGTATGTGCGGTTGTAAGTGAGGGGCGGGTACATGAATACAGGCAAAATGGTATATTCAGCACCTACGTATACCCACACAATGTATGTCAGCACGACATACAGTGTGGCACAAGTTAATGCCTATAATAAGGTTTTTAACTGGGCAAAACAAGGAGGTGGTGTGAACACAGCAGCAACAGACAGCATGGCTGTATGCAACAATAGCATCATGGTGCACCTGATGGCTTCAGTCATTGAGGAGGATGAGAGGGAAGAAAGCCACTCTGGGCCACTGCTTTGGCCAATGAGATATGCTGCAAACAGAATGTACTGGCCCTGAGTGTCCTTTGACACTTTCACAGATGACCACCTTGTGGGCCGGTATCAACTCAATAGGGCCCTGCTGAGGCAGCTCTGTGAGCTCCTGCATGAGCAACAGCAGTCTACCTCCAAGCACAGCCATGCCATGTCAGTAGTGGAAAAGGCGACAGCTGCAATGTGTTTCTTAGCCACCGGCTCCTTCCATACACTCGTTGATGATGCCATTGGCATGCCACAGTCTGCCATCTCATGCCTCCTGGCTCAGTTTCTAGATGTCCTGCTACCACATGCTGATGAATTCATTGTATTCCTCAGCATGACAGTGGTGTGCAGAGAAACAATGCAGTAATTCTACCCAGTTGTGCATCTACCAGCAGTAATCTGTTCCATTGACTGCACCTACATTGCCATCTGGGCACCACCTGGTGAAGTGCAAACACAACTTCCTGAACAGGAAGGGGTACCACTCCATCAATTGCCAGGTGGTGTGTGATGCAATGGGGCACATCAGCAATGTCCTAGCACGGTACCCGGGCAATGCCCACGATGCCTTCATCTGGCACCAGTCGCAGCTGTGCCAGGCATTTGAGGGTGGCCAAATACCCAATGGACATCTTGTTGGTGAGTAAATGCAGCTGATACCCCCACAGTCCCCTCATAGGGGGTACAGTGCCACAATACAGCAGCCATATTAGGTATAGAGGGTAGGGTGGTGAGGTGAGGGTGTACAGGTTACACAGAGCAACCAACACAGTAGGGGCTGCCAAGTGGACAAGGTCAGCTACAAGTAAACCTGTGCTAACAATTGGTTATGTATCCTAAAGGGGACAGTACCTATCCCTTGCAACCCTCCTCCTTATACCAGTTCTTCATCCAGCAAATGTGGCATAGGACACATACAGTGAGGTCCACCTTGCAACATGTAACATCACTGAGCATGTCTTTGGCATGCTTAACATGCTTTTCAGATGCCTGGGCCGTTCAGGTGGTGCCCTACAATATACCCGTCAGAAGACATGTCACATATTCCTAGCCTGCTGTATGTTATACAACAATGCAATCATCCATGGAACACACCTGCCAGAACCTGAGGAACCAGCCGACAGTGACATGGAACCAGAGGTGCATGGGATAGTGGAGCAGCTCAATAGGCAAGAGCAATGCATGGCTAGGAGGTCCCAGGAACATCGGCAGAATGTCATCAAAACACAGACTGGGCTGGGCAAGTGAGTGAAAACAACATGGACAACATTCATGCTTGAAATATTGTATTGTCATAATATGCTCAAACAATGTGAAAGAATGCACACAACAAACAAAAAAACACATGATGATACAGTGGTGATACAGGGATAGGGGTGGGATGTGGGTATGTACAACAGGGGGCAAAGGAAGGGTGCATGTGATAAAAGGGAATGTCAGATGCAGCCCACAACATCAATGCCTCCTCCTTCTATGAGTACAGACAGATGACCATTCACGAGGCCATGTAGGAGGGGTCATGTGAACCAAGTAGGTGTAGGGTGATGTCTGTGGGGATGGTGACGCCCTGGGATGGACATAGCTATGCCTCGGGCTGGGTGATGCCAAGCCCAAGTGTTGCCCAGAGGTTCAGGGAGTGTCCAGAGATGACGCCATTGCAGCCATGCTGGCTGACCCTGACCTGCCACTACATGGTGTTAGCATACTCCGGGGACCAGTACCCGCGTGATGCTGATGTGCACTGGTGTTGCGTTGCTACTTGGCCAGATCAGCCTCCCTCGCTGTGGCAGTGAACTCCTTCACTGTCCCAGTCAGTTCCCAAAATACATGGTGGAAGGCATCCAGGAACTGTGCCTCATGCTCCTCTGCACACTGTTCTGCATGCTGCAAATCAGCATGCATAGTCTCCCTGAGGTGGGCCAGTTCCTCCCTCATTTCCCTTCTGAATGTGTGTAGCTCCCTTTATGTAGTGGACTGGGAGTGTCCACAGAACAGAGCAGCTGCTGAGCCTCTGATTGATCCTGTCTCTGGGGGGCATTGTCATCTGAGACAGTACGTGATTGTTGGCGTGTGTGACTAGTGGGGTGTGTGCTCCCCACACCCTGTGCGGATGGTGGTTGTGGCAGTGCCTCGTTGGATGTGGGGTCATGCATGATGTTGTAGAGGGAAGGTGGAACAACATGTTGGCTGCCCACAGACATCAGCAGAGTGGGCCATATGGTGTGGTAGCTGGAGGATATGGAGGCCACACCTGTGGCAGTGGTGGAGGGGGTGGAGGTGGTGGTTGTGGAGGTAGTAGAGGTAGAGGTAGCATGACTCTCCAGGGACTCTGCCAGCACAGATGGAACTATGGACCTGGCAGGTGACTGTCTGGTGGCCGTGATGGCCCCCCCGGTGTCCATCCCTGCCTGGTTGGGAGTGTCGAGGGACACCTACATGGGGAGAACCCCCCCACCCCCAGTGCAGCAATGGCTGCTAGATACTTCCCATGGGGAATGTATGTGTCCTAATCACTGTCACAGAGGTTGTGTCGATAATGTGTCCAATGACTCCTCCTCATGTGCTGCCTGCCCCTGGACACCTAACTTGGATGGGCCAGTGTCCTCCTCCAGATCAACCTCCTTGGTGGTGTCATCACCCTGTGCTGTGGACAGAGAAGAACACTGTCAGTGTGATGTACAGTACACAGTGATCCTATACCAGTGATGGCACATGCGTACCCTGACATTGTAGTCTATGTCACCCAGTGCCAGCATACAGCAGGTAATTTCAGCCTATACACCCACACATGCAAGGTGCATGCACAACTATTGGTGGAATGTGGACCCTACAGGCATGCCCTTACCTAATAGCAATGTATCCCACACACATGCAGATCACCACCCACAGGGATGGCATAGGTAACGCTCCCAGTGACACATGTGTCAGCATGCAACAGTGCAAGTGGAAATAACCCTTGCAGTGATGACACACACACTATTTGCATAGGCACACAGCATCTGTGTGTACAGTATGACAAGACTGTGTTTGTGTGGCACATGACGCTAGAGAGGTATTGTGGTAAACACAGCATCTGATAGTGCCATACAGCACACAGACCATCCCAATGCACACATGTGTACACTGGCCAGGCCTGCAGTGTGCCACAATACTAGCAGAGCTGCATGTATACCATGCACACCATGCAGGTACACAGCCACATACTCACATGTCCAGTATGATGCCACCTGTATCTCACACCCACTGCCAGCGACACCTTCCACAACCATGGTCCATAGAGTAGATACCACCAACTCCACCACAGGGTTCACAGGTGTTGCAACCACTGATGGTTGGGGCCCACCACAATGAATGGTGGCATGCTGCCAGATCATCCTTAGCTCGATGTTGTAGGTCATTCCACCACTTACGCATAGCATCCATGGAGCATCCCTGGCCACCAATGACATTGACCTCTGTTGTGATCTCTCCCCTCATCACATGGACCATGGCATCATAGATTTGTATCGCCTTCTGTTGTGCTCCCTGCCTTTGTAGGCATCTGCCAAGGCCTTCATGAACCTATGGCTTTGGAGCCATTCACATCCACCAGAAGCACCTTTTGGGTGATGGACATGGTCCAGTGGTCAATGGTGGTTCTGTAAGTGGTGTGTGTGTGTGTGTCTGTGTGTGAGTGACTCTGCTCTAGCAATAGTTAACATCGTGGCAGCAGCAGTGGGTATATGCCACAGGGATGTAGGGGTTGGGTCCCCCCAGGGCTGTCCCTGTCCATCAATGACCCATGCTTGTCCATCTTTGAGTGGCGGACAGCTGCTGGTGTATATGTGCCACATACATACCATCAGCAGCCTGCAGGGTGAAGGCTGCAACAGGCTCTGTGTTGTGTAGCCACACTAACAGCTGTGGTATATGTGTTGGATGCACAGACCTGTGTTGTTGGCAATATGATCATTGTCCTGGTCGTTGCACAGCACAGCATGGGGTACACATCCATATGATGGTGTCACAGAAATCTCCCATGGGAACAGTATGCATGTGATGTGTGCTGTATCTGTATTCCCTCCCATGGGTCATGTACAGCATACCAGTAGATGCACATGGGAATCCATTTGTGTGTCATATTGTGTGACCCCAGTGCCAATGTCATAGCTTATACCTGTGGTGGGATAGTACGACAGTGCTATGCACTGTTAGCACACACATGCCAGTTGGGCCTGGTGTATGTGTGACAGCATCATTCGGCAGTACCTGACACTCAGCACTGCACATTTGTTCCCCAACAAAAACTGTAGCCCCATAGCACTGTAGAAGAATATACACACAGTGGCAGAACATGATAACTGTGTATGGCCTGAAGAACACCTACCTGTGCCTGTGGAACTTGTCTCCTGTGACATTTTCAGGACTACTGTTGCAAACACAGACTTCAGACAACTGCTTGCAGTCCCAGTAAGCTGAGCAGGTGGTGCTGTCCCCCCTGAAATAACCCAGGCAATGTACAAATAGTGATGCATTCAAATCAGACCACAATGACATGCTAATGTGGTGGTTTGCACTCTGACTGCCTAAGTAGGCTCATTTGCATAGAACTTCTGAATATTGCATGTATTTGCACTAGGCAAATGGTTTACGCTGCAGCACAGTGCTGTATGAATTGTGCGGCGCTAAATGCAATAGCACCACTCTATTCATGTATGCGTGATGATGTCATCACTGGGAAGGTCATGCACGGGTCATGCACGCTCAGTGAGGCCATTTTACATTAGCGCCAATGTCTTTTGCATGGTGCTGTCCATTGCTAGCCCCATGCAAATTCACACACATATACAATTCTGTTGTGGACACCTGTACAACCACATTGGTGCTAGGGTGGAGTTTCCCTGAGTGTCTGCATGACAATGGCCACCAGGAGAAAGGCTTAAGGCAGTGGTTCAGAGGGACCAGTGGTGGGGGGAGGCAGAGCTGGCCAACATGGTGCAGTTGGTGCTGGTCAGGGAGCGCCAGCTCTTTGTAGAGGTGTGCGAGAGGGGATAGGCCGATGTGTGAGGTGTGGGCATCTGTGGGGTGCCACCTCACTGTCCACACAGGCATCCACCACACCAGGAAGCAGTGCAGACATTGGTACATCAACCTCCAGAGGAGAGAGAGGCAGAGGCTGGACAGGTTCAGGTGCATGGTGCACAATGGCACTGTGCCTGTGCCAGATAAGTGGACATGTTTATCATAGACCAGCATTATGCATGTCAAAGGGTGTGGGCAGGCATACTCACAGTACACATGTGGATATATGTTTGTAGGACACATGCCTATGATGCTGCAGTGTCATTCTCATGCAGTGCTGTTGTGTTTTGTTGACTACAATGGGTACAGTAGTGTCCGTGTGTGGGTCAACATAGCCTGTGTATGTGGTAGAACATGTGTCGTGTAAAGATGACTCATGTGACAGGTATCAGTGTGATTCATCACTGGTAGTGTAGCACATGTTGAACATGTGCAGATACATGTTACATGGGCTGTGCAGTTAGATGGTGTGTGTACGGCACTGAATTGTCCAGCTACACCTCTGTACATTGATCAGGTCTGCTGTGGAAGGCCCTTTTGGCCACACTGTCCAAACCTGTGTGTTGGTTGCAGACACACTGCTGCCTGTGTTACAGGCATGGTGGCCATGGATACAGCCTGCAGGTGGGCATGGTGCATACTATATGACAGGGCCAGTACTGTTGCTGACCACTGCCACATATGTCGATGATCTCCTCCTGGGGAGGCCGAACATCTGCCTGTGAGTGATGCATAGCTGATGGTTATGCTCCATGGCCTCACTTTGGTGTGTCCATGTAATCCATGGACCACATGGCACTGGGTCCTGCTGTGTCCAGTGGTTGGGTGACACACATGTCAGTCACATTAATGGGCACTGTAGTGGCACTGTCTGTGTGGGGTGTGCTAGCCACAGCTGTGCCGCCATATCCCCTGTCTACCCTAGCCATTTACAACATAAGGGCTCATTAATGGGCCCCCCAGTACATATTGACAATGTGGCATGGTCCAGTGGGGGGGAACAGGCAGGCCATATATGCTGTGCATTGGGCATATACTGTCAGGGGTGACATTCAGTTGTTTGTCACCCACAGGACATATGTGCTGGGTGCATACAGCTGTGTACCCGTCTGTCCCACTGTTGTCTGTACATTGCTTTTCCAGATGATGTTAGATATCCTAGTATGTGTGATGTACATGAACCACTACAGTACAATATACTGACATTACACGTGTCCCATATGCCATATGTTGGTTTGGGAGAGACACATTACACTGTTTGATGGTTGCACACAGTGTCACTGGCACAGTTTGGGGGGGCGTTGATGTCTATGAGGATACTGACACTATTCTATTCCATTCACTCTGCAGATCTCACTGCCGGGGACATCAGGAGCAAGGGCACACCCAGGGAACCATGGCTTACAGCCAGCAGGCCAGGGTTGGCAGTGATGGTGAGCAGGGAGCCACACATGAGTATGCTCCCTTGTGGATTACATATGTTACATTCCTTGCTGGGTGGGACATGTATGGTACCCCTTAACAGCACAGTGTCACCACCATATGTGCATTTGCACTGTGTCATGGCACCAGTCCCAGGGGCACGTGGCCATGGATTGACCATGCTACTGTGCTGCTGGACATGGCATTGCACAGCTTTGTGCATTGGACTACATGTGATGGCCTACGGTCCACCATGGGCACGTACATGTAACACCAATGGGCTATGTTGGAGGCACTCTTCTCCCACTATGTTCTCCATGTGTGCTGTGCATGGTCCATCTGCTACAATTCCACAATTATATTATACCATTGATTGTGGCTGTCTCCTGCTGTGACGTATGGTGTACTACTCCCATACATATGCCATGGGGATGTTTGCATTGTATATTTTTCAGTGGGTGGGTGGTGTGTGGTCTTCAGGAATATGTTATGATGGGTGGGTGTATTGTCTGGTTTCTGTGGTTGTGTGTATCCCCACAGCATACATACACCACATGGTGTGCCTATGGCCTGGACAGGGTCCCAGTAGATGTTCTGAGCTCACAGTGGTGTGGGCATGTGTGCATCTGCAGCAGGCATGGATACTGGTCACATTGCACTGTTTCTGGTATGTCACCATGACAAGGCTGTACCACACACTGTGGCCACTGAACCATTGTCTGACTGAAGGGGGGTGTTGCTACTTATGTATAGCTCAGTGGTGTGTCATGGCCTATAGTATGGCGTCCGTTGCATGACCACACAACACACATGTGACATGGACAGTCTGTGTGGCTATCCAGTGGAGTGTGGGAACACTTGACTGTGTCTGCAAAACAATCCAGTCGTTTGGCACTATGAGCCGCAGTATGTTGCCATGAGGACTGGGGTTGTGGGGTTTCTAATAGTGATGTAGCAAAGCTTCATAGGGCTATGTTCTGTTCCATTGGGCAGCATGTCCCTGTCATTATGTTACTACTTGATGGTGCTATGGGGCTGACTGGGGGTTATCTCGGGGGGGATGGCAGCACAGTATATGCAGTATGGGCTCACTGAGAGCTCAGTTGGCTGCTGGCAGTGGTGGTGAACACTGGGCTGTTCCAGTCGCCAGTTCGTTTATGGGATGGGGAGAGTGGGGTGGTAGGGCACTGCCGGGTAGGTGGTCCACTAGACCACCAGAGTTTTTTATATACATTAATATCAGGGATGTTGGGGATGGGGGGGGGCACTATACCACCACTGGGTTTTTAAAATAAATTAATGTTGGGAATATCAGAAATCTGGGAGGGAGGCCACTATACCACAATGGGGTTTTGAATTAAATTAATTTCAGGGACATTGGGGATCCAGGATGGGGCCACATACCACCACGGGTTTTGAAATAATTACTTTCAGGAACAGAAGGGCTGGGGGGACTATGGCACATTGCCGCAAACAGGTCAACTCTCCCAAAGGAGAATTTTCTAAGTACCTTTAGAGCAGCCCTGGCTGGTCTAAGGGTACTTAGAATTTCTCCCTCTTGGAGAGTTCTGAGAATCCTGCATTAGGGGATATGGCAGCCTGTGTCTGCCGCAAGCAGTTTTGGGCACATGGGTGGCGCAAGCCCAGTTTGGGGCAGACAGCCAGCAGTTGATGCAGGCTGCCATTGAGAATCACTCATGGTGCATCTTTTGGCACAAGGGGCATTTTGCACCATTCTGTGTGGTGTAAGCCTCTTGCACCATGCCGGGAACTTTGAGTAGTGATGTGCGAGGTTGGAAAAATCAGCCCCACAAAATATTTCACAAATTGGCCTCAATTCTTGAAGTGCAATTTGCACAATTTGCAAATTCACAGAGTGGGGATCATCCACGAAGTTTGGAATTTCTCGGGTGAAATTTCACATTTCACACAAATACTTGGTTTTAAATCCATGGTGTCTAGAGCCCCACCCCCCCACCGGCGATCGCCTGCCACAATAAATCCCTGGTGTCTAGTGGTCTGTCCCCCGCAGCCAATCGCTGTCCAAATATAAATACATATATATATATATATATATATATATATATTTTTTTTTCATTAAATCCTGCTGTCCAGTAGTCTTCCCCATGCCGATCACCGCACAATGTAAATAATTCAATTGTTTTGTTTTTATTAAATCCCTGGTGTCTACTGGTCCCCACCCCACACCCCCACCGATTGCCCCAATGTAAATAACATTAAATATTGTAGTGGATAGTGGTCTCCTTAATACAATGTGAAAAATGTTTTGTTTTCATTCAATCCTTGGTGTCTCGTGGACCCTCTACTTCTTCAGGGAGTGCCTCACCACACAGCATCCCCTCACCCTGACCCCGAGTTGGCCAAGGGCACAGCCCTCCACTCACCTTCATGGCTGGCAGCCCAACTGAAATCTTAATCAATGAGCATGCATGCGTTTATTGATTGTGATTTCAGTCAGCATGCTGGCCATAGAGGTGAGTGGTGGGCTGTGCCCATGGCCCGCTAAGGGTCGGGGTGGCGGGAAGTGGGGTTGTGAGGCACTCGGTGACAGGGTTAGCCCACTTGACTCAGGGATTAAATGAAAAAAAATTACTTTTTTTTTTTACATTGTGTCCTATGATCAGTGAGGGGGTCAGTTGAATCACAATCCACTATGGTATTAAATGTTATTTACATTGTGGCTGGTGATTGGGGCAGGGGACCACTAGACACCAGGGATTTAATGAAAAACAAAACTGATTAATTATCTACATTGTGGCCAGCAATTGGCGGGTGTGGACAGCGATAGGCAGTGGGGGCACTTAGATGTTAGGATTTGTGGATCTACCATTTATAACTTTTCCTTGCTTTGGGGTTTTTTAAGTGCAATTTGCACTTAAAAAACCTCCAAACCAAGGCAAAGTTACAAATGGCAAATTTTCACCAAAGAAGGGCAACTTCGCGAAGAGATTCGCGGATGCGAATTTGGCAACTTCACGTTAAATTCACATGCAGAGTAAAACTTCGCTACATGTCTAGCTTTGAGAATAGAGCCCTGTGACTCCAACTTTTCAAGATAGTGTTTTAATTACCCAGTCATATGAACATGATCGGTGTCATTTATTAAATTTATTGGAGAATATCTCCAAAAACAGGTTTGAGAGGGAGGTGGTGGCATTTATGAAATCTCAACCCAGCCTTTGAAGCAGTATAGCATAGTGGGTTAAGGCTCTGATCTGCAGATCTGGAGGTCTGGGTTTAAATCCCACAGCTGCCTAGGTGCATACTGTGTGATCCTGAGCAAGTCACTTAACTTCCTTGTGCTCCCAGGTCGCATCTGGAAACAAGCTTCGGCTTAGTGTGCTACTCCTGGTTAAGCAATGTTCCCTTTCCCTCTCCCCTCACTCATTTCCTTAACTCCCACTGTCTGAGACAGCTAAAACATAACTTTGGATGATGACTGTACCTGGATTTGTTCATAAAGAATTTCTTTTGGGGGGATTTCCCTTAGTGAATTGTGTTGAAAACGTTAGAAAATTCATCCCATTGGAGTTTTAATCATCAATTTATGGTTGTGCATGGAAAGCGTAGGCTGAGTCCTCTGAGTAATTCCACATAAATTAATGAATAAAACTCAATGGGGATGAATTTTCTAACATTTTGTTAGGGAAAATTTGTAGAACTTGTTAGGAAAAATCTCCCTGAAACGAAGTCTGCTTCGAAGTTTAGAACTTTTTAAACAAATCCAGGTAGAGTCTCTGTCCAAAGTTCCATTTTAGCTGTCTTAGACCGTGCAGACTTGATGTGATACACCACTCCATCACCTTAAGTGCTGTCCTACAGGCCTGGAAGCTGCCCACAGTTCTTCACCTTCATATAGGTGGTGATCCCTCCTCCCCTGGAAACTATCATCCCATCTCCCTCCTCCCAGTTCTTGCAAAGTTGCAAGAGAGGTTGGTCAACTCATGGCTATCTGACTTCTTCCACTCCTCCAGCTTCTTGTCTTCATTCCAGTCTGGTGTTTGGAAACACCATTCCCCTATCTCCTTTGTTCCGTGTGTCACTGACACCATCCTCTCTGGGATGGATGAGGGGCATATTATGAATCCATTTTCATCAATCTAGCTGAAGCATTCAATTCAGTGTCCCATGTGCCTCTTCTGGACAAGCAGAGTTCTTCTGACCTATCAGACTTTGCAGTTGGGTGGCTTCGCTCTTACCTCTAGGGCTGTCAGCAGTTTGTGAATGTATGTGGTATCCTGTCCCCTTCACTCCCTTTCCTGGCTGGGGACTTGGAGGGCTCCACCCCAGGTCCCATCATCTTCTCTATCTTTCTCAATGACCACCTCTGGGCCTGTGTCAATTCACATATTTAAATGTATGCAGATGACACTATTCTCTACACTTCAGGAACATCAACTAAGGCTGTTGGCGTCATGCTTTAGAAAGATTTCCCTAATGTCCTGCATTGGTTTCAGGCCACCCAGCTTAGGATCAACACAAAGAAAACAGTATCTATGACCTTTAGCTTCAACCAGAAACTGTCCAGGCTTGCGTCTCTCCCTTCCTTCATCACCCTGAACAGTTCTCCCCTTGAAGCAGTCCATTCCTTTATATACCTTGATGTGTGGTTTCATAACAGACTCAATTTACCTGCTCGCATTGATGCCATTCATGCTAAACTCTGCCGCAGACTTGGAACCCTGTACCATAAATAAAGACTGCCTGTCTCTGCATGTCCGCTGGGGACTGGTTATCAAAATGGTACTACCAGTCTTTGACTACACTGATGTGGTATACTGTACTGCTCACTCATCTTCCCTTGCCAAACTGGACAACCTCTATAATGTTTTCTGTCATGTTGCCACAAACTCATCCCTCATACCCATCACTGCATGCTCTACTCTTCCTTCTCCATCCTCCCTCTTCCCTTCCATCGCCTGCATCACTGTGCCTCTTTCATTGCTAAATACTGGTTTGAGGAACTACCCTCACACTTAACACTCTCATTTCTCCCATCCCATCTGTCTCATACCCTGTTTGCTCTAGGGATCCCTGCACTTCCTCCCTCCCACACCCTAGCTCCTCAGTTGGGCAGTCAGCTTTCTCCAATTGTCTCCCTTCCTTCTGGAATCTCCTCCTTTCTACCCTTTGTCTCTCACCCTCCTCAACCTCCCTTAAGCACCAGCTTAAACTGCTTCCACCCTTCTCCTGCTCTTGTCATCGCCCTTCCTGACCCTCCACAACTCATGCCTCCTCCCTTGTGATGGTTATACCCCTCCCATTGCTCTGCATTGTGATTTTACTACCAGTTGTTTGTTCTAGTTTTCAAGATGTAGAGCACGTTTCTCATTCTTTTTTTTTTTTTTTACAATTATTTTACCAGGTGAGACACACTAAGCTGAAAGCTTGTTTGCAGGTGCAACCTGGGAGCACGAGGAAGTTAAGTGACTTGCTCAGGGTCACACAGTATGCAAGTGGGGCCTGTGGGATTCAAACCCAGGTCTCCAGATTTGCAGCTCAGAGCCTTAAACCACTGTGCCATACTGCCTCTATTCTTGATACCCATATCTTGAAAAATGTTGCACACATGGCAATTTGCACTACAGTAGATTGCACCATATTGTTTGTATCATCTATTCTATTCTACTTGCTTGATGTTTTTCCTTTTCCCTGCCCCCAAGTCTCATCTGGAAATGAGTCTTGGCTCAGCATGCTTTTCCCAGCTACCAATTTAAATAAATGAATAAATAAGTAAATAAAAAATAAATAAAATCCTACCCAAATGTCATTTTGTGGAACGAATGTAAAAAACATGTTTTGGGCAGGATTTGAAAAACTACACCTGCATTGTTCATGAAGTGATTTAACTGCTTCTCATAACATTGTTTTTAGAGAAATAACCCCCAAATATTCAACATAGTATTTTTATTGCCTCACCTTATGATCAAGATGTGTATTTTTTAAATCCTGTGCAAAAGGGGATTTCATGGAGTAAGTGTGAAAATATGTTTCAGTAAAAATTTGGCAGTATAGTCGGGGCTGACAGTATAGCCTAGAGGTTAGAGTAACAAGCTGTGAATAAGCTTGTTACATCCAGCGGACTTGGTTTGATTTCTACAGTCTCCATTTCATACTTTGTGACTCTGAGCAAGTCACTTAACCTCCCTAGTGTCCCCAGGGCACCCCTGAGAACAGACACTTGTGTCTAATGAGCCATACCCATTTCCCAAAGAATAAAAAAAAAATACATCTGACTTGTTCAGGAGGAAGGGTAAAAAAAGGCTACGTTGAAACTTTGGGGCAAAAATGTTGAAAAATGATAAAGTTACGAGTATAAGTTCAAAACACAAGAAAAAGCCATGAACCAGACTTACCATGTTTTCAGTCAATTTGTAGTCAGGCCTGGTAGGGAGAAGATCATTGCCAGTAACTGAGGTTCATTGGACCCTAGTGAGGTAAGCAAGTGACTGGGGATCTGTTGGTGGTGGGTGCTGTGAAGGGGGTCAGGAGGTGGGTTGATAAGGGACTAGGAGATACCATTAGACTGTTTTCTTTTTTTCCAAGTTGTAAGAAAAGGGAGTGATGATGGGCAATTTTCTTTATTTCGGGGAGCTGATACTAGGGATGGGACACCCAAGTGTGTGTTTGGTGGCCTTTGGGGTTGGGCAACCTGGAGTCAGACATGGTAGTGGGGGGGTATTTTTTGACACTAGGGGTTGGGCACCCTGGTGTCAGACATGTGGTAGGGGTGTTGTTTAGTAACACCAGTGGTTGGCACCTCAGCATCAAACAAGGTCAGGTGGGGGTGTTGTTTGGTAACACCAGAGTTGTGTACCCATGTGTTAGACATGGCAGCAGGGGGGTGTTGTTTCCTTCACAGATGTGGGGATTGATGTTTCATGGCACTGGGTTTTGGGCACCCCAATATCAGATGTGGCAGTGGGGGTGCTGTTTAGTGACACCAGAGCTTGGGAACCCCGGTGCCTAGAGCTGGATGAAATTAGCAAATCCCAATTTCATGGAATTTTCACAAAATTCCACAAATTTCATTAACTTTCACAAACGTATGCAGACTTTCCAAAATGTCTTAATTAACCATAAGGGGGAAGGAAACATATTCAATTCAGTGCTTTACAGTAACTGGTAATTGCTATTTTTCTTTTAAACTTAGATTGTGGGATTTTAGTGACACTGTAATTTCTGTGCTCTTTACTTAGAATTGTTTTTGGGCTATTGAAAATTTAAAACGTAGTGGTGGTGTATTTCTTTACTGTCTTTAATTGCTGCAACTTTAGTCTTGGCTTGTCTGACTTGCCCTGTAGTTTGGGTGACGGGTGTTAATTGTCTGGCCTCTGACCTCAGGTACATGATAACTGGAGGTGAGGCTTAGTCAGAGCTGAGGTAACAAGTGAGTTTTGTTTTCTCTCAGAAGAAGCCAGAAGGGGAAGGAAACATATTCAATTTAATGCTTTACAGTAACTGGTAATTGCTATTTTTCTTTTAAACTTAGATTGTGGGCTTTTAGTGACACTGTAATTTCTTTGCTGTCTTTACTTAAAATTGTTTTTGGGCTGTTGAAAATTTAAAACATAGTGGTGGTGTATTTCTTTGCTGTCTTCAATTGCTGAAAATTTTCGCTCCCCCTTCCCCCAACTCTTAATTATATGCCCTGTTAAATCTGACTGACGGGAGCTAAACACAGGGGATAGTAAGGGGTGTGGAGTAAGAGGGGCATAAGGGGAAGAAGCCCACCCTCAGCATGACAAGTGTTTTGACACCTTCATTTATTTATTGGTTTATTTTCTTTTTTAAAAAGAAAAGTATCTGAGGATCAGTGGCAGAATATTTAGGACAGTAAATTAATAAAAAGGGAACTAGGAGAGCTTCAGTAACAGATAAGTAGTGGAATAGCAGTATAATTGCAGTATAATGTGGGGAGTGGTGCAATGCAGTGGCTGTGGGGCAGCCATATTCAGGCAGACCTTCTGGACACTGAGGTACTGCCCTATCTGCATGCATATCTGTGGACTGTGGGATGAGGTAGCCAGACTCAGAGCAGAAGTAAACTGGGTCTGGAGTACCATCACCCCTATCCAGAGACCACCCAGTCCAATGCAACTGCCTCAAAGGATGCCGAGAACAAGGAGCACTTGGATGACAGTGGGCTCAGGAAGGGTTAGAGTGGTCAAGCAGAGGCACATCCCAGATCCTATTCCACTCAAGAACTCACATGCCACACTGGCAAATCGGGACAACCAAATAGAGGTACCCAGAGAAGTGGAAGGAAAGGATGTGAAGATTAGCCAAGGAGATGACCTCAGCGGGGTGAGCAGTGGACCCCAGAGGAGGAGGAAGCAAATCCTGGTGGGGGACTCCATCATAAGAGGGATCCAGCTAGGAACACAGGAGGGGGAGGACAAGGAGGTGAGGTGCCTATCAGGTGCCACGGCATGGAGGGATGGAAGGAAGATCCTGGGGATCACTGGGAAAGCAAGACAGGAGGGTGAGCTGGATGTCATTATCCACCTAGGTACTAATGACCTGGCAAATGGGGAGCCAAAGGAAGTTCAGGAAGAGTTTAGGAAATTGGGGAGGAGTCTCAAGCAAGTAGCTACTTCTGTCACTTTCTCAGCAGTACTACCTGCAAGAGGCAAGGGGGAGCATAGGGGTGCATGCACCAGGAACTTTAATTCATGGTTGAAGAACTGATGCTGTGAGGAAGGGTTTGGATTAATTGGTGACTGGGGACCCACCTGGAGGGGTGGAGATTTGTTCAAGCCTGATGGCCTGCATCCATCCTGGAGGAATCCAAGCACTCAATGATAAGTTTAAATGCTACATTGACAAGCATTTAAACTAAGCAAAGAGAGTCCTAGGCAGCAAGGAGGGTACCTACTTGCTCACCCCCACAGCTAGCAGTAGAACCAGTGAACCGGAGGAGTGGCTATCTCTACAAAGCAGCATGCAAAAGATGGAGATTAGCCTCCAAGAGGTGGACAGGCAGAAAAGGGGCAAAATTCAGCAGAAGGGCAGACAGCAAGGAGAACCAGGGATAAAGGACAACCAAGGAAGGGGCTGGAGTAGAGCAGCAAAACAGTCTACGGAGGTCTAATCATGGAAAGCCATGTGTGCCAATGCCAGGAGCCTTAGCAACAAGATGGAAGATCTGGAGGCTGTCATGGTGCAGTCAGACCTGGACATTGTGGCCATCACTGAAACCTGGTGTAATGATAACCATGACTGGGGGATGGCCATACCTGGCTACAACATATTCAGAAGAGACAGGGCAGGTAGGAAGGGAGGAGGAGTGGCACTGTATGTGAAAAATGACATAAGGGCCACAGAGATCCAGGAGAAACAAAATGGGGGAGAGATACTGTGGGTTAAGCTGGAAAGGAAAATGGGGCCAGCCATCTGCACAGGTGTGGTCTATAGACCACCAGTCCAGGAGGAAGAAACAGATAGGGAGTTGATGCTAGCCATCCAAAGGCTGGCAGACAAGAGTGAGGTAGTACTGGTTGGAGACCTCAATATTCCAGACATGGACTGGAGCATCCCAGTAGCAGCATCAACTAGGAGCAGATTTATCTTGGACTCCCTTCAGGGTGCCTTCCTCAAGCAACTGGTCATGGAGCCAACTTGGCAGAAGGCAATACTCGACCTTGTGCTCAAAAACAGGGACAGTGTGATGGGGGTAACAGTGGGGGAGCACATGGGGAACAGTGACCACCAGTCACTGTGGTTTGAAATCACAGAAAGAGCAGAACCAAACCACACAAAAACACGTATCCTAAATTTTAGGGGGGCTGACTTTGGGAAAATGGGGAGATACTTGAAAGAGGCATTAAGGGGAATGGGGCAGGAATCAGTGGTTGATGGACAGTGGGCAGTATTTAAAATGGGGATTACAACAGCAACAGAATTATACATTAAGCAGGTTAGCAAGAGGAAAAGGAAGAGGAGACCATTGTGGTTTTCCAAAGAGGTAGCAAAGAAAGTGAAAGCCAAAAAGATTGCATTCAGGCAATACAAAAAGACACAGGCAGAAAGGGATAGGGAGAAGTACCAGGAGAAGCAAAGGGAGGTCAGTAAGGGAAGCCAAAGCTCAGACAGAAGAATACATTGCAAAATCAGTGGGTTGAGGGGACAAAACCTTTTACAGGTATATAACTGAAAAAAGAAAGGCAAAGGGAGGGATAGTGAGACTGAAGAGGGAGGATGGGGGCCACGTGGAGGATGACAACAGTAAAGCTGACATATTGAACAGGTATTTCTGCTCAGTCTTTACTGAGGAAGAGGAGGGTAATGGGTCTAAAGGGAGTACAAGGGATGAGAATGGTGCAGAAATGGACACAAGTCCGTTTACATGAGAAAGGGTCCTGAAGGAACTGGAAGTAATAAGAGTTGATAAAGCAATGGGGCCAGATAGGGTGCACCACAGGGTCCTTAAAGAACTAAGAGAGGTGGTGTCTGAACCTCTGGCTATCCTGTTTAGCCAATCACTGGAAACAGGGGAGGTACCCAAAGACTGGAGGACAGCAGACATAGTCCACTTATACAAAAGTGGGAACAAAGAGGAAGCGGGGAACTACAGACCAGTCAGCCTCACCTCGGTAATGGGGAAGATCAAGGAAGCACTACTGAAGGAGAGATCGGTGGAACATCTGGTTGTCAATGGACTACAGGACCCAAGGCAGCATGGTTTCACCAGGGGGAAGTCATGTCAGACCAACCTCATTGAATTTTTTGACTGGGTGACTAGGGATGTGGATCAGGGGAGGGCAGTGGACATGGCCTATCTGGACTTCAGCAAGGCCTTTGACGCTGTGCCACATAGAAGACTATTACACAAACTGGGGAATATGGGTGTGGGCAGGACAGTAGTGTGGTGAGTAAGTAACTGGCTGGGTGGCAGGACACAGAGGGTGGTAATAAATGACTGTCACTCCACAGAGGGAAGAGTGACCAGTGGGGTATCACAGGGATCAGTGCTGGGACTGGTCCTATTCAACATCTTCATCAGTGACATTGCGCAGGACCTAGAAGGCAGAATTTTGCTGTTCGCTGATGACACAAAGCTCTGTAACAGAGTAGACACACCAGAGGGTGTAGACAGAATGAGAAGGGACCTGCAGAAACTTGAAGAATGGTCAGTGGTTTGGCAGTTGAAATTCAATGCAAAGAAGTGCAAGATAATGCATATGGGGCACAAAAACCCTGGCACACTATATCAGTTGGGGGTGAGGATATAGCATGCACCAAGCAGGAAAGGGATCTTGGGGCTATCATCTCTGATGACCTCAAGGCAGGGAAACAGTGTGACAAGGCATCAGGTAAAGCAAATAGGATGCTGGGATGCATAGGCAGGGGCATCACCAGCAGGAAAAGGGAGGTCATAATTCCACTATACAAGACACTAGTGAGGCCCCACCTGGAGTACAGTGTACAGTTCTGGAGACCTTACCTGTGTGAGGACATAGACAGGATAGAGAAGGTTCAGAGGAGGACAACAACGATGGTACATGGATTGCATCACAAGTCCTATGAGGACAGGTTGAAGGAACTGAATATGTACTCCCTGGAGGAGAGGAGGGACAGAGGAGATATGATAGAGACATACAAGTATCTTACAGGGAGGAACAGAGTGCAGGAATACACTATTTTTAAGCGAAAAAGATGTTCCAGGACTAGAGGGCATGGGATGAAGTTGGAGGGAGGATGATTCAGAGGAAACATGAGGAAGAATTTCTTCACAGAACGGGTGGCGGACAAGTGCAACACCCTGCCAGAGGAAGTGGTGGGGGCTGAAACAATCACAGGATTTAAGAATGCATGGGACAGACATAAAGGAATTCTGGAGGTCAGGGGTAAGGGGCAACAGACTTCTAGAAAAACATAAACTGAACTTGCAAGCTCAAATGGGCAGACTGGGTGGGCCATAGGCCCTTATCTGTCAACACTGTCTATGTATCTATAACTCAATCACTCTTTTAGCTAGAAGTCTGTAGTTTAATATGCATACTCCTTGGAAGAGGTCATAAAAGGATGTCACATGTAAAAGGGTATCTCTTGTAAATGAGCATCAGCTCAATGAGTATCACCTTATTCAATCTGCTGAATAAAATGTATTACTGCTTATTACTACTACATTTCATGGCATTTGGCTGATAGGCAAGGAAGTTATAGCTGCTTAAAGTCTGGCAATTTGTTAATCATCTGAAGATTTCTGAAAATATTTCTATGCTTGCAACATTGGCACCTCTGAAGAGATTGTTAGAAACTACTCGATAGAGATTAAGGGCCAGATATTCAAAACTTTACACTGGGCAAAAACTGTTTGTGCAGGTTTAGCGCGAGATTAACGTGGGTCCGCTATATTCAAAAGGCCAAATAGCACACACAAACTGCATTAGCACCAGGCAAAATTATAACGTATGCAAGGGGCAAAGTGAGGGTGTGTGTCAGTGCAATACTATATTCAGGGATTAGCACTGTGGAAAGTGGTTTTGCATGACTTATCACGACACTTAGCGCAAAGCACATTACCGCTCAGGAAAAAGTAGTCTTAATCCTGGACAATCAGCTTTGCTTGACATTTTGGCTTTGCGCGGCATTTGCGCTGCTTTTGCATGGTTTTGCATGACCCTAACAAAACAGTATGACACATAGACAAAGTCAGACAAACAGACAACATGCTGCTCACAGATGTCATCACAATGATGCTATCATCTGCCACCAGTCCCAGCCATGCCAGGCAATAAATGGTGACCCAGCCACCAGTGGACACCATGGCAGTGTGGTCCTACAGCACACACCTGCAGAACACTTTTCTGTGGATACCAACCGATGCCAGCACACACATGCAGTACTGTGGGCATGGAGGATGTTGAGGGGAGGGTGTACAGGTGGCCAGGCTGTTCCAAAGACCAGGTGTGGCCACAATGCTAGGACACATCACACAGTGCACATGGGCCAGTATTGGGAATACCCCAACACCAGTGTGCCTTTCTGATCATATGTGCCCCCCCAGCCACATACTGCACAGCTGTACAACTGCCACAGCACACACAGCTGGACATGTAGATGTCACTGTGAGCATCCCATGCCATAGCTGCAGCATCTGTAGGTCACACAACAGTGTAACAGTAATGTCCACTGTCAGTAAACACCTGCAAGTTGGGCCTGTCTCTGTGTACAGTGCAGTCATCATCACTGCCCTACACACCATAGGCAGTGCTGTGTCCTCGCACTACTGGCCCCCTTGCTACAATAGTGTTTGCTGTACACTGTAGCATGACTTACAGTGTGACAGTTGCATACAGCACCACCACAATCTGTGCCTATGCTGTGTTGTCCACTGGGGTACAATATTCTATGCTATGCTGTACGGTTTACATGTAGCCTGCAGCTATCATCATGCACTGCCAGACTGATCTACTGCAGAGCTGTGGTCAGACCTGGACAGCCCCTGTACTTCCAGACTGACCTACAGGTGGAGCTGTGGGACCCTGCAGTAACGCTGGACAAACTGCATGCAAAGCAGGGCATAATGAGATGCTAATCTACTAAGGGAGGCAGTATAGTGCAGTGGTTTAAGGCTCTGAAATGCAAATCTGGAGACCTGGGTTTGAATCCCACAGCCCCCACTTGCATACTGTGTGACCCGGAGCAAGTCACTTAACTGCCCTGTGCTCCCAGGTTGCACCTGTAAACAAACTTTCAGCTTAGTGTGTCTCACATGGTTAAACAATTGGAAAAAAAAAGTAGACTCATTTGCATGTGGCTTCTGAATATGGCAAAGTTTAGCACCGGGCAAACATGTTTGCACCAGGCAAACAGTTTAATGCCATGCTAAACCCACACAAATGTGTTAGCACTGCACAAACAGTTCGGGGAATATTATACAGTTTTAAACACTGTACTTTCACATGCGCTGCTGCCTGTAGCTGTACTGGCGCCACGCATTTGCTGACACACACATTGGCCACATAGTTCACCTCTACCTACCTTCACGCCTCTGTGTACTGTGTTGCTATTGTGGTTTCTACTTCCTGGTTGCTATATTCAGAGCTGTCTTATTCCAGGGCTAAGTTTGCCCTGCACTCCCAGACTAGTTTGTACGGCCTCATTCCCATGCTATATTCAGAAGCTGTTTGCCCTGGGCTATTCCTTTTGAATATAGCTTGCTTTTTGCTCTGGGCTAAGTTCGCCCACAGGGCAGTGCTAATTTAGCCCCAGGGCAAAGTTTTAAATATCTGGCCCTTAGTTGGTTATGTAAATTGTGGGTTACAGGAGTTCAAAATTTCACAATTGTTTGTTAAATTGTGTGAACATTTTCAGAGTGTATGTCTATAACTCCACTGCTATTACAGGTATACAGTCAAGAGTCGGCATAAGTACCAAAGTAAACATGTCCTAGAATCTAATTAAGCTAATAAAAGTGGTTTAGTAGGTTAACATTTATTGCCAATTTACTGCACACTACTTAGCCAATTCCACTACTATTCGAAATTTACTTTTGAGTCTCCAAACTTCCAGTTGGGATGATTGCTAGTAATTTAAATATGTTGTAGATGGGTTAACATCATTACTTTGTAAGCAGTCGTGCTTACAACTTTTTCTATGCTTGCAACATAGCCACCTTTGAAGAGAGAGTTAGAAACTACTAAATAGAGACTTAGTTGCTTATGTAAATTGCAGGTTACAGGAGTTCAAAATTTCACAATTGTTTGTTAAATTGTGTGAACAATTTCTGAGTGTATGTCTATAGCTCCACTGCTATTACAGGTATACAGTCAAGATTTGGCATAAATACCAAAGTAAACATGCACTAGAATCGAATTAAGCTAATTAATGTGGTTTAGTAGGTTAACATTTATTGGGGATACTTCAGAAATTGCTAATTGTCAAAATTTGCTCAGAAATTCATGAATGCATAATAGGTAATGCCAGTAGAATTCCAGACTCCAGATATTGCCAATTCACTGCTTGCTACTTAACCAATTTTACTGCTATTCAAAACTTACTTTTGAGTCTCCAAACTTCTAGTCGGGATGATTGCTAGTAATTTAAATATTGTCAGCTAAGAAACTTTATTCTGGGTTAAGTTTGTTCCTGCCAAGTTACATACAGACTTTTAACAGCAACACATGCTAATTAGTCTCACTCAGAACAAATGGGTTAGGAAATGACCTAGCGAACATTATCAATTATAATGTTTAATCTGAGTTAACCAAAAGCAGAAGTCAGATTTTTATTTATTTTTATTTATTTTAATCTAGGATTACAAGTACCTTTGAGCCAAGGCTCTTTTACAAAGGTTCCATGTCAGTTGAGGTACAATTCAAACAAGACATTAAATAACAGTATAATAGTGGGTTACAGGCAGTTACATACAGTTTTATACATTCAATACAGTGGCAAAAATGCCAGAAGGAGGTCTGGTAACAAGGTTGACACGATATGGAGGAAAGACACACTAGTGGGGTACGGCCATAGGCACTTGTCAAATATCAATTAAAGTGCTACGGGGGGGTAGGGAAGGATGGTGGTTGGAGTGGAGGATGAATGGGTGTATAAGAGAGTGAGTTGAGGGGGGAGAGGGTAAAGTACTAGGTGGAAAGTGGAAAGAGGAGAGAGGAGAGGGAAGAACAATTAGGAAGGACAGTCACAGGAGCTAGATGCAGACAGGATGTGATGGAGACTGGATTTGAATAGACCAAGCTTTGGCATTGAGGCAATGTCAATGCTGAGACCATTGAACCAGCTGGGAGCTCTGTGCACAAATGATCTTTGCCCTCGTGTGGTGCAGAAAAGCAGGATATGCAGGAACTGGAATTCAGAGCCCCTGATGATGCGAGTAGTCCACACTGGGCAAAGGAGAGCTTGGACACCTGGAGGAGCAAGGCATGGTGTTATTTTCTTTGCATTAAGGCAGGTTTGGTACTTGATCCAGTTTGAAAGCTGAAGCCACCCAGTCTGTGCGTAACGATCACATGTGTGGGTGAGGCGATGGGTACCGGTTATGAGACGGCAAGCTTTGTTTAGTGCAATGGATGTGCTGATATGAATTTTACATAAGTTCTAGATGGGTAATATTTTGAGTTTAAAGTGTTATAAATGGGTTAACATAGTTACTTTTTAAGCTGTAGTGCTCACACTTAATCTCAAGTTGATGGAAAGCATGGTTTAAATACTGTTACATTATAATCTGTTGACCATGTGCTGCAGAACAACTCACATTGATATCAGATATGTAAAAACACACAATAATTTGGCATAGTAGTTAAATATGCATAAAGTATTATTTGCAATTACATTTTGAATTTATAAATGTTGCCAGCCTAGTCTGCAATGCACCAGAGTAAATAATAGATTAAACAAGCTTTTGTCAATGCCAAATGTTGTCTTGCTGGCATTGGCATTGGTTGTGTAGGAGTTAGAGATGCATAATAGCAATGGCAGTGTAGTATTGAACTGATGCCAACCTCACCCCCACGTTGCAGAGACACATTTTCAACATAGGCATTTTGGGACTTCACGTCATGAACAGTGGCACTCTGATTTTGTTAATCTGTCCCAAAAGTTGATTTCCCACAGTGACCATGCCATTGTGTGCCACAGGTGTGAAAATATATTTTGGGCAGGATGTGAAAAATGCAGCTGTACTGTTCATAAGGAGGTGTAAAAAAATGCCAGTGTTGAAAATCTGGCATGAAAATATCGCAAATTTGTTAAGTTACAAGGGTACGTGGGAACTGCGCAATGCATGCTTGTAACGCAGTCATTTTATGGACATTTCATCACCAAATGCAGTGTCAGTGGCTCAGTAGGTAGCACACTCACCTCTGAGGCCGGGAGATCAGAGGGCTGTGGGTTCAGTTCCCACATCTGGCACTTGGGTTAATATCCCAGTACTGACACTGTAGTGCAGCATGAGATGGGTGCTACACTTCTGAGGTGCCATCTTTCGGATGAGATGTTAAACTGAGGTCCCATCTGCCTGGATTGGTGGTAGTTCAGGTGGATGTTAAAGATCCCATGGCACTTATTGAAAAGAGTAGGGGAATTTCCCTGGTGTCCTGGCCAAATTTCCCTCATTCACTAAAAATGCCACCAACAGCTTAATCTGGTTCAAGGTCAGTTGGCATTCATCTGTATCCCCTTCCCCCGGATCATGCCTGAAAATAGGCAGGATTTGTCTAGTGAACTTACCCGGTCAACAAAAACTAAATAAAAAAAATTTTCAACGTAGGAAGTTTAGGACCTCTGCTCATGAACAGTGTCACTGTTATTTTCTTAATCTGTCCCTAAAACTGATTTCCCACAGCTACCATGCTATTCTGCGCCAGAAGTGCAAAAACACATTTTGGCCAGGATATGTAAAATGACAGCTGTACTGTTCATAAGGAGGTGTGGAAAAATGCCAATGCAATGTTGAAAATCTGGAGTGAAAATATTATAAATTCACGAAGTTATGAAACTGCACAATGCACACTCATAAAACAGTAATTTTTTGGATTTTTTCACCAAATTTGCAACATAGGCTTTTTGAGAGCCCACCTCATGAGCAGTGGCACTGTTGTTTCACTAATCAGTAGAAAAAAGGTGATTCCGTGCAGTGACCACGAAATCACCTTTTGGGACTGAATAACACCATGACAGTGACTGAATTCATAAGGAGGGGTCCCAATAACCCCATGTTGAAAATTTGGTGCCAAAATTCCCCCAAATGGCCGAGATATGCACCAAAGTTGAAAAAAACCCTATTTATGCCATTATACAGCTTACCAGCATTTCCTCAGTTCGTGGTCGGCTTTGAAGAGTGCAGATGTGTTCCTGGTCCACTGAAGATCGTTGTGCCATGCTCAGGAGGTAAGTATTGGGTTAAAGGGATGTGGGGAGGCAGGGTGCACAGACGGTGGGTGCGGGTTGGAGGAGGGGCCACCCAACTCAACGAGGGACAATTTTCTGTTTTACAGGTTTAAAAAAAAAAGAAAAACATTGTGTGAAGGTTTTTTTTTTTACAGGGGCATTTGGCATGCTGGGGTGGGCTCCCAGCATGCCACCTGAGTATTGTGGGGGGGCTGTAGCCAATGAGGGAATGGGAACCCCTGTCGGTACATACTGATTGAGGGGGGCAAGAGCTGAGGGGAATTGGACACCCCCTCAGCACACAACAAATGGGGGGGCATTATGCTGACAGGGAGTGGGCTCCACTGTCAGCAGATTGAACTGGGAACGGGGGGACTGAAATCAATGGGGATTGGGCCCCCATCGGCAAAGAAAGAATGTTGGGTGGCACATGATGCTGAGAGGGACTGGGCACCCCCTCAGAACACAGATGAAATGGGAGGGGGAACATTATGCAGACGTGGAGTGGACTCCCCCATCGGCACATAAACTGGGTCAGGGCATGCCAACAGGTGAATCGGGCACCCCTGAAGTCGGCACTGTGGCAGGCGGTGGGAGCAGTCACTGCCACCATGTTTACTGGAATGCTTCACCAGGAAGGGCACATCGGTAGGCATGTTATTGTGCTGCTGCATGACGAGCTTGCCTTTCATTGCAGCAGCACTTTTCTTAGATGTGGTGGCCACTTTACATATTGCTGGTGTCAACACCTGCATGCTGGCTTATTGGAGAATGAGGGACGCACCTACTGATGCGCGTGCCCTGCAATTGCCCACAGTGACCGCACCTCCAAATCTGCTACTACTGCAATATGTTGGCTGGCATGCAAGCGCGAGCCAACATAAAAAGTGTTCCAAGCACATTTGATGTTTACTTTTTGGAAAGTAACATTTTTTTACCAATAAAAAAATTTTCATGTTAAGTAATTTACATAAATATTAAGAGCTATGGTATTACTAACTAGGTTAGCATATGTTAGAAATAACATGTGTCTTTATGGTTTAAATACACTGATGTGCCACACATGGTTTATTAATTGCACAATATACTGAATGTTATGATGTAAAATAGGTTTATTTTGCATTTTTAACAGGTTCAAAAATTGTTAGACTTGTGGAAAGATATTACTAGAAATTGTATTCTTGAGTTCTGGCAGACAGGCCGATGAGGTCAATAAAGCAGAGGTAGTAGCATATGTTTGTGCACATTGAGACTGGTATATGGTGGCACATGGTGTATAATTGGCTTGAAAAATATATAGAAACTTTTGAAGTTGAAGTACATGCAGCATTTATTTTTAAAGCACATATGGCATTTATTTTGTCTTTACTAACAGTTGAAATGTTTGAACAAGTGATGTCTCCATTGCATAAGGAGTTTTAAGCATCTTACATAGGTATGCTTAGTTATTCTTATTGTATACAAGCAGAATCTGTAATCAAGTATCTCAGTTTTTATAATCTTAAACTGATGCTTTTGTCTGTGTTGAAAAGTTTAAGAATTCCCTTGGAATAAGCCATTAGAAGCTTGGCAAAATATCTGGGCATTAAAAATAAAGGAAGAATACAGAAATTTGTGTTGTGGCATTATTTTGCCTAGAGTAGTCTACCACTTATTATTTTCTACCGGCTATTTCTCTCACATTTTGTTTCCCTCCCATCTCCCCTGGTGGGGATGGTGCCTCTGTCAGCCTCATGCAGCCACAGCTTCCCTTGTGGCAAAATCAAGCTCCCTAGCCCAACTGTAGGGGTTGCTGAGTTGGTGGAACCCACCACCATCCCTCCTGACTGAGATGCACTGCAAAGCTGCAGCTGTCTCAGACATGGCCTACCTTCCAACATGATGTCTTGTGCTGGCTTCCAACCCAGGTCATCACCATGGCAGCATGATGCTCTACTACAGGGTGATGGAGGTTGCCTCAAAGCCAAATATTTAGGCTTAATGAACCTAACAAATTATATTCCATTCTGTAGTTTTAAAGTTATACAGGTTTGAAATTCTGCAGTTTACATGATTGTGAACTGTTATCTTAAAATTTCTGAAAGTCTGAAGGCTTATAACTCAGTCACTATTAAAAACAGAGATTTGCAGCTTTTGGTACACATCTGCATGGACCACAGTTAAATCATCTTACCACAGCTGTTGTAATGCAGACAACTACTTTTTAAAGTAGATGGAAATATCTGAAATCACAATTTTGACAACATTTCATGGAACTTTTGTGAAATTTCATGGAAGTGAAATCAGACTTTCTGTAGAATTTTACCAGTGGAAGATAGAGTCCAGGATTTCACCAGTGGAAGATCCATTTCACCCAGCCCAACCAGTGTCAGACCCTGAGGGATGATTTTTGAAGTTGTGAGAGAGACAGAGAGAGACAGAGAGAGATGTTGTGCAATACCAGCAGGGCATATTATTGAAATGGGTGTACAGAATGGCACAGGATCAGTAGAATGGGGAGGGAGGGAGACAGAAACTTACAGAAGTGGCAATACCAGTGAAGCTGGTATTTGCAGTTGGGTAGGGAAGAGCATAGGAGCACCAGAATGGGAAAGGAGAGACACAGAGACTTGGGGGGATGCTAGTAGTGTTGGGGAGTAGAGAAAACAGGAAGTGGCTGCAGAAGACAGATGTGCAAAACCAAAAGCAAAACAAGAATTCGTAGTAGGAACTTTGAAAGTGCTATACATGTTCACAGCAGCTTCCACTATACAGTGAAGCACCATAAGGAACTGTAAAAGACATAACTTTGTACTTGCCCGTTTTCTTGCAATTTGCTGGCTAACCAGAAGATCTCACAGACTAAATGACTTGTGCAGGTACACATGGGCAGCATTGTTTCTGTACTGTACCAAAAAATGCAGATAAGGCTGCGTTCACAGGAAAGACTTGGTGTCTAGTAAAACTGAATACATGAAAAACAAAAACACCAGCATTCCAGTGTATAAGAGAAATGAAATTCTAATATGCAACACTTCCAAATAAATACAAAGTCAATACAGAATAAGAAAAAAGTACAAAATAATGAACCACATCTTGACCAGCCCCAGCAATTCGAGACACTAAAACCTCTTCCTCAGGGAGCGTGGTTACTGTCTTTCCCTTCAGTGCTTAGGTACTTCTGAATATGGGTGTTAAACATCTATCAATTTAAAAGAAACATGAAGTATAATACATGCCCCATGCACCTGACTTGAATCCTTGAACTCTGGTTTAATCAATTTTTGGACATGTATCCCTTTGTTCCCACTTTATTCCATGTTAAGTACCAAGCAGTCAAGGAAAGGAAGAGCACACAGTGTCATCTATAAGTGCAAACATCAAATTCCTATAAACAGATAGTATTAGTGAAGTTAAAAAAAACTGCATTTGTTGTTTCATTCTAATTTCTATATTGAACAAATCACTGTTAATCCAATAGTTACATTTTTTAATTGACTTGGTAGGGAATTTGAAGTAGACTAGGTGGGCCAAGAGAGCCTTATCTGTTGACAACTTCTATGTTTCTATGTTTCAATGTAGAATTTCAGGGGATACATTAGAATAAGTGTTGTGTTTGCAGAGACCAATGATACAGAGCTTGTTTAATATTGCATGCTACTTAAATAAATGGAAGCTATGCCATCCACATAATGATTGTGTTATAAATATGTTAATCTATTATGATTTCCACATATCTTACCAGTGTGCATAAATAACAGTGCTAATACTACAGTTACACACGAAGCAATAATAATAAATGATCTGATTTTGCATTTAGATTTCACAAAAAAGGTTCCCAATCCATCTGGTCATTGAAACCAACTAAGTGTCTCTGTCTTATGGCTCTGAATACAGGAGCACTACAAGGCCATTAGACGGAGGGACTTATCACATTCAGTTGGAAAACATGTGGTGGATACTGAACATTTGGAGTGCACTGTAGTTTGATATATGGGAACAGAGCAGGTGCCAAATAAACCACGATGGGGGGGAAGAGGTCACTCATATTGGCCCAAAAAGAATCAATGCAGACTTTCAAATTAAAAGCATTGAAACCACTTGATTTCAGTGACCAGATGGATTGATCACTTTTTTTTTGTGAAATTTGAATGCATACTTATAGTAAATGGTGATTACCCATTATGATTAAAGTATCAAATTATTAGTAGGACTTTTTTATGAGATAATTTATTATTCATTCATTCATGCAACTGTAGTATTAGCCCTGTTATTTATGCCATGGTATGATATTTGGAAATCACAATGGATTCACATATGTATAACACAATCATTGTGTGGGTAAAATAGCTTTCATTTATTTAAGTAGCATACGATATTAAATGAGCCCATGTCATTGGTCTCTTCAAACACAATATTTATTCTAATGTATCCTGGAATTCTAATTCAATTAAACAATTATCTTTTGAATCATTTACCAGTAAGTGATTTGTTCACTATAGAAATTAGGATGAAACAACAAAAGCAGGTTTATTTTTTAATGTCACTAACACTCTTTGTTTATAGGAATGTGGTGTCTGCACTTATGAAGAACACTGTGTGCTGGTCATTTCCTTGACTGCTCAGTGCTTACCATGGAATAAAGTGGGAGCAAAGGGATACATATCCAAAAATTGATTAAACCAGCATGTATTACATTCACGGGCCATGTATTACATATATGTTTAATTTAAATTTATACATTTTAAACACTTGCATTCCAAAATACTTTAGCACTGAAGGGAAAGGTAGTAGCCACACCCCTGAGGAAGAGGCTTTAGTGCCTCGAAGAGCTGAGGCTAGTCAAGTTGTGGTTCATTATTTTGTACTTTTTGCATATTCTGCATAGCCTCTGTATTTATGTGTAAGTGTTACACATTAAAATTCCATTTCTCTGATACATTGGAGTGCTGGTGTTTTTGTTTTTCTGTACAAATACCACCTGCTGACTCTTTAACAGCCCTGCAGATAACAATGTACAATATAATTTTTAGCATTTGAAAACAGTGGACAAATTGACATCAAGCATCACAACTAATTGCAATTGAGGCCATTGTCACAAAAGAATCTGGATATCTTTAGTCATGATGGAACATAATGCTGGGTGCCATTGTACAGCAGTATGAGTGTCAGAGGGGTTTTTCAGGACCATGGTGCTTGTGCAGGCAAGGTGCTTGCCAGCCTGCAGTAGACATCAAACTAATGTGATCCATAGCCGAGTCAAGTGGACTGCAGCTCTGCCAAGAGAAAGGGGGTATGGTCATGTCAATGGAAAGGGAAGTCAGGGGATTTAAACTACACAAAGGGGGAGATACTGTAGCTAGTGCAGTGGTTATCAGTGACAGCAGTTAGATGCATGGGTTCACCAAGGGAAAGGCAGCAAAGATGAGTAGCAAAAGCATAGTGGACCCACAGATGGAGCAACTAGTATACAAGGATGATTCTCACTCGAGACTGAGTTATATGGAAATCCCACCTGATAAAATTAACTGGTTTGAGAGCCCAATACACTTGGAAGTACAGAGCTTAGAGGACCTTATAGAGCCCTGCTGGTGGCAGAAAATGACCTGGATACCAAGAGAAGAAAATTAGTTTTTCCAATGGGACAGGTCCTACATGACAAGGAGTAGTTGACTCTTTGTTTTGAGGGGAAGGTGACTGTGAAAGAAGGATGCAGTCAGTATGACAAACATGTCCACTGATTCCATCTAGTCTGGCTTAGAGAAAAAAGCAGGGTGGGTGGCAGAACAGTCACCCAGAAAGAAACTACAAGTCTGCAAACAGCTCAGTCTTGCTAAATGAATTCAGTGGTGATAAGTGCTCTGTGAAAGCTACATTTCACAAGTGGAATTCTAGTGACATTTAATGTCCCCATTAATTTGTAATCAAATATTTCCAATTAATAATTTGCAAAATGTCCACTTTAAATATTAAGCTACTAAACCAGATTTCTTCAGCTTTGTTACTGTAGTTCCCAGGACACCATACCTCAGTTTTCTTAATCAACTTCTTTCCCATTTAACAGTTTCCAAGACCATTCCAAGGAAGTCATGAATGAACATTTTCAGATATCTGGCTCCAAAGGTGACTACGTTATAAGCAGAGAAATATTTACAGATTTTGATCCCCTGTACATTCCAGACCACTGATCCAAGTATCATGAAACTTGCTGTCCCTTTAAAACTCTTTACAAAGGATCCTGGTTTTCCATTTTTCATGGAAAAACTGGCAATAACCATGGAATCCTGATTAGTTTGCAGAATTTGAATTCTTCCACCAGTAACACATGGAAATCTCATATCACTACATGGAATCTCCAAGATTTCAGCATCTTAAAATGGATGCTGCTTTGCCCCACATTCTTTCTGCACTGCGGTTTCTAGAAACAGTAAGACCACCCAGTTATTTATACAACTTTTAATGTTTTAATGATTTATTACTCTGTCAAATCTCTGTACTGTACAGCACCCAGAGCCTCTGAGATTGGGCACCTGATAAATAATAAATGACTTACTTACCCACAATGCTTCATTGTAACCACATATTCTTCAGTTTAACCACCCATGCCTCCTTCTAACCTTCCAATCAGCTGAGGACTGCTCTGTATACTGAAGGCACAGTTTTCTTTAAGTATCTACCTAAACTTATTTTATTATTTGTATTACACTGGATGAGAAACAAAAACCAGAAACATAACCAACAGCCCACTGGCGCAGCACGCAGAGGTGCTGGCACCTTACTTCCTGCCACACTGGCGACCCATGTTCGATGATGAGCGTGGGTTGCTGGGGGTCAGCCGGGGATGGAAAGGAATAAGTGCCGGATGTCTGCTCTCCTTTCTGGTGGTAGGGTGGGGGGGGACCTGCATTATACACCACACGACTGCCACCTGGTGGAGGCTAGGTGGTATGCAGGCCTAGAAGGGCAGTAGAAGGGAGGAATGTGGCACTCCAGAGTGTGCATGCACCTCCATGTGCATGCATCTATGTGCATGCCCCAGCATGTGGAATGGGGAGAAAATAGGTGAAAAAGTCTATGTTCCTCCACCGCCATATGTGACAGCCCTCAGGAGAGTCCCAAAGACCCAATGACAGGAGAAGGTGACGGCAGGCAAGGAAAAAGTAATATAAAAAACAACCAAATAAAAGCTAAGTATCGGCACACTCGGGGAACCGGACTAGGCAGCGGGGTGGAGGAATAAGCTTTAAAGTTTAACTGCTCCTGCATCTAACCCTTCATTCAATCAGCTGATGTGACTGGTCAACAACCTGAAAGTACTGTTTTTTGTGTAGAAAAAGTATATGGCTAAATGTTTTTCATACTAGATGATTTAAAACAACAACAAAAAATGTTAAGTGTCAGTCCACTTGAGGAATGAGGCTGGGCAGCAGTGGCCCAGGGTGTCAGGTTTTAAGTTTAACAGCTCTGTATCCAAGCTTTTAATTAACGGATACAACTGTTGTCCATTCAGACTGTAAATTTTTTTGTATAGAAATAAGTGTGTCCCTAAATTATTTTTATATTGCATGATTAAAACCCCCAAAAAGCTTAGTATCAGCACACTTGGAGAATAAGGCAGAGGAGTTCAGTCGGTTGTCATTAATTGCGTTTATGTAAACATGTGTCTCTGAGAAATTGAACTGCTAGACTTGCTGAACTAGGGGGCTCAAGCGATACCTGCTGATCAGGGTGTCTTTGTGTGGGATCAGCCAACCTGGAGGGGGTTTTACAACACTGTGTTGTCACCCATATCATCAGGGCAGCCTGCACTTCCCCCTGAGGTATGCCACCCCCACAGGTCAGCCTGTAGGACTTCTGCATCACACTCTAAACCCCAGCAGCTCAGGGCAAGAGATTTTGGATCGGTTCAGCTCACAAACCCAGATAGAAACATAGAAACATAGACTTTGATGGCAGACAAGGACCGCTTGGCCCATCTAGTCTGCCCATTTCCCTACCTACAGGATAGGTCACAGATCCTAGTTAACCAACAGCCTATTTCTTCCTACCCCACACAAGAATTGCCTTATCTCTGTCCCATGCATTCTTGAATTCTCCCACAGTTTTAGACCCCACAACCTCCTCAGGAAGGCTGTTCCATGCATCCACTACCCTCTCTGTGAAATAATACTTCCTCATATTGCCCTAGACACTTCCATCTTTAAATTGTGTCCCCTTGTTCTTGCACGTCTCTTTTTCTGAAAGATGCTACCGTCTTGGACTTTGTTGATTCCACTGAGGTACTTAAAAGTTTCTATCATGTCCCCCCTCTCCCTTCTTTCCTCAAGGGTATACATATTAAGCTCCTTTAGTCTCTCCTCATCGGCTTCTCTTGCAGACCCTGCACCATTTTAGTTGCCCTCCTCTGGACTGCCTCTATCCTGTCTATGTCCTTGGGAGATGGGGTCTCCAGAACTGGACACAGTACTCCAGATGGGGTCTCATCAACTGTCTGTACAGCGGGATAACAACTTCCTGTTTTCTACTGCTGATGCCTCTCCCTATGCATCCCAGTGTACCCCCGCCCCTCCCTACTGCCGTCTCACATTGCTTGCTAACCTTAAGGTCATCTGATTTGATTACCCCAAGGTCCCTTTCCTTTTTGTAGTTGTTACTACCCCCAATTGTGTATTCTTCCCTGGGTTCTTGTTTCCCAGGTGCATTATTTTGCACTTCTTTGCATTGAATCCTAGCTGCCATACTTCTGACCATTCCTCCAACCTTGCCAAGTCCCTTCTCATCCTTTCCATGCCTTCTTGTGTATCAACCCTGTTGCAGATCTTTGCGTCATCTGCGAGAGGCATACTTTCCTTCAGTCCCTCTACAATGTCACTTATGAAGACATTAAAAAGGACTGGACCCAATACTGAACCCTGCGGTACCCCACAAGTAACCCCTCTTTCTTCAAAGTGGACTCCATTTACAATTACCTTCTGTGTCCTGTTGTCCAGTCAATGTTTTACCCAGGCTACCACCCTGGGACCTACTCCCAGGCTGGTTAATTTGACTATTAATCTTTTGTGTAGGACTGTGTCAAATGCCTTGCTAAAGTCTAGGTAGGCCATGTCCACAGACCCCTCCCTGGTCTACTACTTTGGTCACCCAGTCAAAGAAATCTATTAGATTTGTCTGACATGACCTTCCTGCTGTGAACCCATGCTGCCTTGGTTCCTGTGCCCCAATGACCTCTAGGTACTCAACTATTCTTTCCTTCAGAAGTGACTCCATCACTTTCCCTACCACAGAGGTCAGACTGACAGGTCTGTAGTTTCCTGCCTCTGTCATGGTCCCACTTTTGTGAAGGGGACTCACATCCGCCTTCCTCCAGTCCTCGGACACCACACCATCCTCCCATGATTTATTAAAAAGAGTAGCCAGTGGTTTCACTAGTTCCCCCCTTAATTCTTTTAGAATTCTGTGGTGAATTCCATCAGGCCCCATTGCTTTGTCCACCTTCAGTTTTAGGAGTTCTTGCAGAACCCTTTCTTCTGTGAAAGGACTGGGATTGATCCCCCCTATCAAGAGTGCTTCTGTTAATTGGATTAGGCACTTCCCCCTCCTCCTTTGTTAATACTGAGCAGAAATATTCGTTCAGTATCCCTGCTTTTTCACTGTCCCCCTCTGCCCACCCACCATTCATTCTATTCAGCCTCACTATCCCTCCCTTTGTCTTTCTACACTCGCTGATGTACCTATAAAAGGTTTTATCCCCCTTCTTAACCGAGTTGGCTATCTTTTCCTGAGTTTGAGCCTTTGCTAGTCTGACTTCCCTCCCTGCTTCCTTCTGCCTTAACTGGTACAGCTCTCTGTCCTGCTCCTTCTGTATTTCCTTATACTTCCAGAATGCTAGCTTTTTCTTCCTGACTTTCACAGCCACCTCTTTTGAGAACCATAGTGGCTTTTTCTTTCGTTTTGATTTGTTTATTTGCTTCACACAAAGGCTTGTTGTCTCTGTTTGCTAGTGCTTTTCTGAGGCACTCTCCCATCTTGCCAAAGTCAGCCTTCCTGAAGTCCAGTACCCTCACTTTTGTATGGCTTGACTCTGTAGCTGAGTTTAACATGAACCACACTGCTTGATGGTCACTTGTTCCCAGATGGCAACCCACTTCTAGATCTGAGATCCTCTCACTGCCCCCGTTTGAGAGTATGAGGTCTAAGATTGCTCACTCACAAGTGGGTTCTGAAACTAGCTGTCTGAGGCCTGCCACCTGTAGGGCATCAAGAATGGCCTTGCTCTTGGATGTGGCTGCAGCAAATGTGCTCCAGTTAACATCTGGCATATTCAGGTATCCCCATCAACAATATCTCCCCTTTCTCTGCCATTCTAAGAATGCCTTCTATCATATCCTTATCCATTCCCTTCCTCTGACATGGGGGTCTGTACACAACCCCTGTGCGGATTGTGGTGCCCTTTCCAGTGTCCAAGGTGACCCACAGTGCCTCCTCTCCTCCCTGTTTACTCTTTTGTTCAGTTGTTTTGTTCAGTTGCTTTTATCCCTTCCTATACATAGAGAGCTACTCCTACCACTTGTCATTGTTTTACTCCACCAGCCTGAAACACCATTTTGTTTTTAATTCTGGTAGTGTTTTGTAAAGTGAGTGGGTGAACGAGCTGGTCTGCTTATGGTATAAGTGCCGGTAATTCTCCATGCTGCTGTTGCTAGTCGAGTGCTCCTGAGTGAGTGAGGCTTAGCTTCTGTGTGCCCCTGAATTTTCTGTATAACCTGGGTGCTGTTGTTACTCCACCTGCCACTGCATGATGCCAGCATGGTGTGGGGGGGGGGGTCTTCAACAGCATCCAAGTCAGACTGCACTCTCAGAAACACACAGCAGGTAAGGTTCCGGATACTGTACAATGCCAGTGGGCAGAATGTGTCTGCTGCTGTTGTTTGTGTTCCCCTAAGTGAGGTGGGGGGCCTTAGCATTGGTGTGCTTTTGAGTTTGCTACATGGTCCAACTGTTGTTATGCTGTCTGCCACTGTATGATGCCAGCAGGGTTGAGTGGGGTGCTGAAACCACACACAAGCCAAAAAGCACAATCAGAGACACAGAGAAGGCAAGGCCACAGGAACTGTAAGATGCCAGTGGGCAGAGTGGTGCTCAGTACACATCTGAGTGGGACATGAAAACTGAGAGACCCTCTTTTCATGGACACCAAGTTATTTCATGGGTACCAAGTTAAAAAAAAAAGTATCCACATGTTTAGGAGATGCATAATTTTTCATTAGATGGTCTTCCACTAATCACTTGTGAAATTTTTATGCAGAGACTCTTTATTTCAAAAAAAGCCAATTCAGGCAGTTAAATGTTAGGACTGAACCGAGGGAGTCCACCTTGGCATCTAGTGGTTCAGCTTGATTCACGTCTGAGTTCTGACAAGCTAACAGACCCAGAAATTTGCAGGTTGGGCATGTGGGGTGTTGAAGGAAGCTGATTATAGTGCTGTCACTACTGCACTCACCACTGAGAGATGTGGGCTGTACTGCTGCTAGTGCTGTCACAACAAAGGGGTGGAGGGCATAGTGCTGCTGCCGCCACCCCTGAAGGGTGAGAGCCATAGGGCTGCCACTATTACTCCTGAGGGATGGAAGCCATAGTGCTACTGCTGTGACAGTCAACCCTGAGGGATGGGGGCTAGAGTGCTGCTCCTGCTACTGTCACTGCCACCCTTCAGGGATGGAAGCCATAGTACTACTGCTGCTGTCATCCCAGAGGGATGGGGCCATAGTACTGCTGCCATCACCCCTGAGGGGTGAAGGTTATAATGTTGTTGCCATTACCCCTGAGGGATGTGAGCCATAGTGCTGCGAGGGATGGGGGCTGCTTCTATTGCTGTCACTGTCACCCGTCAGAGATAGGGGCCATAGTACTGCAGCTGCTGTCACTCCTGAGTGATGGGGAACATAGTACTGCTGCTGTTACATATGAGAAATGGTCTACTCGAGATGCCAAACATAAGGTCACTCTCTCTCTGTCTCTCTCTCTCTCTCTCACTGGCCTCCATGATCTACACACTGAAATCACTGAAGTGAATAGGCTTTGATAATTATGGGAGGACTGTGTATACTTATAAGACACAAAACCAAAGTGACGTGCAGGTTGAGCTTTTCATAGAGTTTATTATTTTTAATAACTTGAAGAACTGATTTAGAATACTAGACAGCAAAATTGCTAAAATGTATGCCAGCCGAGAAGAAAAAAAATTTTAAACAAAGCTCACAAAACAAAACGCCAGTAAAATGAATTTTGGTTTTGTAGATACCAGTGAAAATACTGTGTATTTCATTTGGCAAAACAGATTTTGCCCTTCAATCATGGTAAACCAGTGTCCCTACTCCTTACCAACAGTAAGCATGCCAATTGTCAGGTCTGTGGCTGCAGAACAAGGTGTAACCTGAACTGGCCAGCCCACACAGTGGTAGGGCTTCCACTCACAATGCCAACACCTGGGGTTCAGGAATGGACTCAAGGAGTCAGAGGGTTGGCTGGGAGAGGAGGATTGAGTGTTCCATGGACTGCTCTCCTCCTCAGGGGGGTGGGCAGGCTGAGCATTCAGAGTATGATGGACCCCAGTGAAGGCCTGGGGGAGCAGCTGCAGGAGCTGAGATATAGGGGAGGCATGCTAGATGTCAGTGCTTGGGTGCACTATGTCATTGCATGCCACACCTCCCAGGGTTAAAAAGGAAAGGAAAAAATGCCGGCCCCAGTGATGATGCCCCACTTCTCCAGTCTCGCTATACCTGCCAATGACACTCAGCTGGTGATCGTGTACAGTCCTCCATCAGTAATGACCTGACCCTGCTGCCCTGCCCTGGGGGGTAAGTCAGGTAAGAACACTAGCAGTTAAGGGGTCTCCAGGGAACAAATACAGGCTCCATCAGGGGCACACCTACTCAGCAGCCCCTCCCAGGGGAACAAGCCTGGGAGGATCATTACTGAGGTAAGTCTTGGGGGGTGAGTTGGGACCAAGGAAAGTGGGGGCTGAGGTATTTCCTAATGAAAAATTTCAGAAAATGTCATGAAAATGTCATGAAATTCCACAAAAGTTAATGAAATTCATGGAATTTTATGAAAATCCCATGAAAAGCAGAATTCTGGAATGTTGTCCAGCCCAAGATCCTAGCAGTTTCTAGACTATCACATTGTGGATCTTCTCACTGTTAGTGAGTACAAAATCCAACAGGACCCCTTCACATGTCAGATCTTGGACCAGTTGCACTAGGAAAGATGCTTGGCACACTTCCACCAGGAGCTGATTCTTTGCACTTGCCATAACTGGGATTTTCCAGCCATGTCTGGACTGTTAAATTCCCCTACTATTACCATTTCTCCTAATTTGGTTGCCCTCCTCAGCATCTCCCCTATTACTTTGTCCACCCTCTGGTTCTGTCCTGGTGGTCTGTATAATCCTCTAGTCCTAGTTTGTTTCCTATTGCTGCTAGCACCTACAGAGTTACCCCCAGTCTCTCAGGGTATTTATTTCTATTGCCTTTATTCTCTCCTTTGTGTATAGTTCTACTTTCCAACTTTTATCCCTTACTTTGTCCTTCCTGAACAATGAGTATCCTGGTATGGACATGTTCTACCTCGGGTTCAAAGTTGCTCATATCTCCATGACAGCCACCATGTAGAGGTTCCCTTTTGCAACCTGCATTTATACTGTAATTCTGATATTTTGATGCCCAGGCTCCTTGCATTAGTGGACATCATCCTCCAGCAATTGAACCTACCCCTCCTCTTACTATTTTTCCTGGTAATGACATATGTTGTGTTCCTTGCCATGCTGACTCGCCCTAACTAATCTAAAATAACAGTGATGTGTTCTGGCCATCTAGCACCCAGCATCCTAATGCCCTCCTTGTTAGGATGAAAAGCCAAACAGACGAAGCACTCACCAAACAAAATACCAGTGGTAGAACCAGAAGAATGGGGAGCACAGGGCTGAGTAAATGCAATAGTGAGATGTTTCTTGGTGACACCACAAATGAAACAGTCTAGCACAGACAACTCCCTTTTTAGTCTAGTGCTAGTTTCACTGTTGCACTTACTTTGTGTTGCGCATCTCTTTCTTTTGGTTCCATCATTAGGATGCATGCTGTCTTTTTTTAAGCATCCTCCAACCCTCCAAATTAAGCCATAGTCCCACAGGAAGTAAAGTTGTTCATCTCTTCAACACCCCTTTAGCCAATAATTGAATCTGGACACACTTCCCCCTCTCCGATGAGTTCCGCTACCTTGGCGATAAATGCTTACAAGACTATGAGGTGTGTCTTCTTTTTTGACTGCAGAAAAAATATAAAAATGTATTGCATTACAAAATGGAGAGTTTAAGCCACAACACATTTGTTCTGATGTCAGCATTCATGCCTACTATAGCTGGAAACAGTGTTCAAAGCTCAGAGTATATTCCAAATAGATGCAAACATTTAGGGGGAGATAGGTAACCATTATTTTTATATTTGATAACAGAATGCAAATCAAACATATTGGTATAGTTTGTGTGGAGAAAAGCAGGATCTGGAGATGTGTCAAGCTGAGAATCAGTAAGATGGCTGGAAAAAGGAGTACAGCCAGTGGTGGTTAATCTGGTCAATGATTCATGTCTTCCACCAGAAAGCACACTTTTCAAAGGAGTTTCACAGCCCCAATGAGTTTGCTGGGTTTTACCATTTTGATGATGCTGTGCTTCAATGCATTCTGTCAGACTCCTTCACCCTTCACCACTGCCATGCCACTCCATTTCCCTTATTCCTCATTGTGGTTTGTTGTTTCTGTCTCCCAGCCCCTGCTGCCTTGTCTGTGGGGACAGGAGAATGAGATAGCTGGTGGTACTTGGCTGCGTTGCTTGGGTGCTCTCTGGTGCTAGAAGATATTTGTGTTTTTTGTTGTGGCCCATGCAACCACTGTACTGTTACAGGGGTGAGGGAACATGATGCTCTAGGCAGCTCACTTATTATTGATGCAACTGGTGCAAAGAGAAGGTCCCCATCAGCTTCGTTGAACTCCCCACCCTGATACACTGCTCCAGGGGATGGGGAGTGTGGAGATTCAGATGGCTTGATGGCCATGGTTGTAATTGATGTCAGAAAGGAGGACTGAGCTGTTTTGCATGCTCCCACCCCTTAAAAAGTTGCTTTGGGTGGGGGAACAAATATTCACAAGTAACTCTCAGGCTGCACTGTCAATGGCAGTTGAGGCACTGAAGAAAATGGTGGCTGCCTGCTGTGTTCCCAGCTTCCTATTTTAGTGATTGATGGGGCCAGGAGAATGGACAAATCTGAGTGGCTCCAGGCACAATTATAAGGGTGCATGAGGCACTGAAGAGGATTGATTGTATCTGTGCTCACTGGCCCTGTATCTGATCTCTCTCTCTCTCCCTCATGCCCACCTGCCAGAACATCAACACCTCCGCCTCACTGCTAACAAAGTAACCTCATATCCTCCACCACCTTCTCAACATCCCCCATCCTCCTCTCCCCATTATAGCTCCATTCCCCCAACCACACATAGAACTGCCAGTGGTGGGTACCCAATTCCACTGTTGATATTCCCCTACCCTCCAAACTGTTTAAAAATACCATCCACCCTTTTCCACTCTCTATGCAGTCCACTGCCCACCATCCAACCTACTGGTACCCACCTCGGTACCTTGTCATGGCTCCTCTGTAGCTCAGTGCTGACTCCTCAATGTCCCTTGATGAACTTTTCCTCCAACTACCAATGGCATTGAAAGGCACAGGGACCATTTATTTCAAAGGATCATACATTTGAATTTCTGTTCTTTAATTCATATTTGAATTTTTTTTGTAATATTTTTATCAACCTTTTTTTGTCGAGGTCTTTTGTTTAGCCCCACCATCAAGACCCTATGAATGTCAACCTTAAAATCCCCCAGATGCACGTTTGCAGTGTATGCCAGTGTACCCCACAAACACTTAATTGAGAGATTTGAAAGTTGACCCCTATAGGGGGTTCGTAAGGGTGGGGCTAACCAGGAACTCAACAGAAAAAGTAGTACAAATATAAAAAAAAAAAAGGTATATATATATATATATATATATATTTTAAAAAAATATTGAAATGAATGGCTCATTGAAATGAATGGGTCCTACTGATTTCAGTGCAGTAGGCAGTCAGAGAACCAGTGCATCAAGAGACATTGAGGAGTCAGCAGCAAGGGACAAAGGAGCTGCGATGAGGGATTAAGGTGGGTGGCAGCACTCAGCCTGCTGGCAGTTGCCTACGAGGGTCATTCCAGTCCCCCAAAAGAGAAGCAATAAGAGCCATTATTGGCAGTGATCCAGCCAGCCCCCCTCAGGAGAGGTGGCATCCTTAGAGGGGTCACATTCAGTGGCAATCCAGCCCGCCCCTGCAGGGTAAAAGGGGACATCATATAGAAGCCATGCTCCATGGCAATCCAGTCTGCCCACCTTGAAAGATAAGGGCATCTATATAGAAGCATCATTCAGGAGCAATAAATACCACCCCCCAAAGAGGGGAAGCATTTGTATAAAAGCCATGCTGTGCAATGATCCCATGGATCTCTGCCCCACCCACCAGCCTGAGTAACTAAATAAATAACGGGCCCCACTGGTAAAGCTGTTCCAACAGCAGTAAGGACCATTCCCCTCCACCCATTTAAATGACCTCCATGCCCTTGTTTACACCACATTTGCATTATGAACACATACAGTTAAACATCCTTGGCATTGATCAATGCTTGCTACAACAATGTCGGTATCAAGTACACTGTAAATTTATAAAATACAGAATGCATATTTATAAATTTGATGGATATTCTGATGTAAATTCTGCATGAAGGTAGCACCTCAAGTCAGAGGTATATGGTCACAGGCAAGTTTTATTATAAAACAAGCATTTGTCAATGCCGAATGTTGTCGCACTGGCATTGGCAGTGGGAGTGGCGGAGCTAGAGATGCATAGCATTGTGATTTTGTTAATGTGTCCCAAAAGGTGATTTTGCAAAGTGAGCACACCATTGTGTGCCACAGCTGCGGAAAGATATTTTGGGCAGGCTGTGAAAAATGTCAGCTAGACTGTTGATAAGGAGGTGTGCACAAATGCCAGTGGTGAAAATGTGGCATGAAAATATTGCAGATTGAAGAAGTTACAAGAGTGCATGGAAACTGTGCAATGCACGCTTGCAACACAGTCATTTTAGGGACTTTCAGCACCAAATTTTCAACAGAGGCATTTTAGGACCTCTGCTCATAAACAGTGTCACTGTCATGTCCTGGAACTGTCCCGAAAACTGATTTCGCACAGCAACCATGCAATTCTGTACCAGACGTGCAAAACCACATTTCAGCCAGCTGCACTGTTTGTAAGGAGGTATGGAAAAATGCCAGTGATGAACAGGTGGAGTGAAACTATTACAAATTCACAAAGTCAAAAGTGTGCATGCAAACTGTGCAACGCATGCTTGTAAAACATTCATTTTATTGACTTTAGTCCCAAAATTTTCAACATAGGCATTTTAGGACATCTGCTAATGAACAGTATCACTGTCATTTTCATAATGTGTCTCGGACACGGACTTTCCACAGCGACCGCGCTATTCTGCGCCGGAACTGCGAAAACAGATTTTGGTCAGGATGTGAAAAATGACAGCTATACTGTTCATTAGAAGGTGCAGAACAATGGCACTGTTGAAAATCTGGAGTGAAAATATTATAAACTTGCAAACTTATGAGCGTGCGTAGCAACTACGCAATGCACACTCGTAACAGTCATTTTATGGAGTATCATCACCAAATTTTCAATATAGGCATTTTAGGATCTCTGCTCATGTACAGTGTCACTGTCATCTTTGTAATCTGCCTCAAACACTGATTTTCCACAGTGACCGCACTATTGTGCGCCGGAAGTGCGGAAGCACATTCCGGCCAGGATATGAAAAATTACAGCTGTACTGTTCACAAGGAGGTATAGAAAAATGACAATTTTGAAAATCTGGTGTGAAAATATTGCGAATTCATGAAGTTACGAGCCTGCCTAGCAACTGTGCAACGCATGCTCGTAAAACAGCCATTTTTTTGGATTTTTTTCACCAAATTTGCAACATAGGCTTTTTGAGAGCCCACCTCATGAACACTGTCACTGTCCTTGCATTAATCGGTCCTGAATGGTGATTCCATGCAGTGACTGTGAAATCACCTTAGGGACCGATTAACGCTCATAACAGTGACATAATTCATGAGGAGGGGTCCCAAAAACCCATGTTGAAAATTTGGCGCAAAAAAGACCAAAAAATGCCCTAGATATGCACCAAAGTTGAAAAAACCCTATCTATCCCATTATACAGCTTACCAGCATTTCCTCAGTTCGTGGTTGGCGTTGAAGAATGCAGGCGTGTTCCCGGTCCACGAAGATCATCGCACCAAGCTCCAGAGGTAAGTATGGGGTGGGGGGGGTGGGGAGGCAGGTGCACAGTGGGTGGGTGCAGGTGGTGGGTAGGGAGACTATGAGGGACCGTTTTCTGTTTTCAGGTAAAAAAACAAAAAAGTCAGGACAGTTTTAGGTATTCAGGGGATTGGCACACTGGGGTGGGCTCCCACATGCTGCCTAACTGCTTTTTGGGGGTCTTCAGCTGATAGGGGATTGGGCACTCTTGTCAGCACACAAAGAAAGCGGGGGGGCACCGAGCCGAGGGGAATTGGGCACCCCACTCGGCATTTCACAATATGGGGAGGGGGGTTCTTTATGCTGACGGGCAGTGGACTCCCCCGTCAGCACATAAGTAAAGGGGGGGTTAGAGCTAAGGGGGATTTGCCATCCCCTCGGCATATAACAAATGGGGGGGTTATTTATGTCAATGGGGAGTGGGCTCCCCCATCGGCAGTACAGCGGGCAGGGCAGGGGTAACTGACAGGGGGATTGGGCACCCCCAAAGTCAGCAATTCAGAGGCCGGTGTACCGCCATGTGCATAATGGCGGCGAGCATGGCAAGAAAAGGCCCACTGCGTCTGACAAGCTTTGCTCAAATTGCAGCGGATCTTTTCTTAGATGTGCTTGACACATTATGTATGCATGGTGTGGTGCCGGCATGCAGGCTGATTGGGGAATGAGGGACGCACCTACTGATGTGTGCCCTGCATTCACCCAACAGCGACTGTGCCTCCAAAGCTGCACTTTCCCAAGATGTTGAATGCGCAAGCGCGCCAACATAAAAAGGCACTAGACACAGTTAAACTCAGAATATTTAGAGTAACTACACTAGAGACATTTTATGGCAAGAGGTAAGTAAATGTATGTTTACAAACATGTTCTTATTTCAAATTAGAAAAGAGGTGTTACTATATACAAGAATAAGAAGAGAACAATAGAATTCTGAACTTCCACAATAGGGTTTGTTTTCTACATTAGGGAATGGTACATATAAATACATGTCTGGAATTGAACAAACTATATTTGAAAGAGAAAAGTGACCATAATGTCTTTGTGTAGACTCATACTCCATTAGTTTGTAATTGCTCCCATTTTAGAGCATATACAAACAGGGAATTTGATAAGAAAAACATCATTAGAAACAGGTAAATCTGGATGTTGCTTATGCTTATTTTTGGTTTATTGGAACAAATTCATTATCTCTTACAGTAGCAATAAGAACTTAAGCTCTGGTAATGTGTGTTTGAGGCATTTCAGGCAATTTCATTGGCAAAGTAAAATCTGTACAGATATTTTCCTATGCAGGATATGCAGAATGATGGTTCCTGTGACCAGATTTGAAAGTACTTCCAGCAGAGAATTCTTAATTATATTTACACATTTGAAGAATGAGTGACAGTACAAATGTACGACAATAATTTTCTTTTGAGTCCCCAGTAACTGGGAGCCCTGATGAAGAGTTTGGTCTCGAAACGTCGGATTACTTCATTCACAGTACTAAATATCTATATGGTGTGAGGATATTTAATCTAAAATAAACCTTTCTACTTTCAAATAGTTTTGAGTGAGTCTAATTGTACAAACTCTGTACCTCCTCCCTGCATCTCTCTTTCAACCATACAATGAAGTGAGAAATTAGAAGAATCTTCTCCTTCCCTGCCCTAAACTGTCAAGACCTTAGAAAAGATTAATAAGGTTGATGCTAGCTTGAACCTCACCCCCTAACATTCAAAGCCTATCTATAACCTTCCTCAGGGGTCTGCAAGCCAGATCATTACTCTTTAGATGAACAATAATATAAAGCCCATTCCCCCTTCCTTTTCTGCTGACAATCCTTTCTACTCTGTTTCCATCCCTCCCAGCTAAAGCCCCCAGCTGGCATCAAACCATCCTGACCAACTGCTTCCCAGTCCCCACTACTCCTTCTGTTCACTGTACAATGGTGTCCCCTATCATCAGCACTTTCCTTGCCTTTTTCTTCCCCTTGGACTGCAACTGTGTGTCTGGTGTCTCCTTAGGAAAGACCTGGTCTTCAGAGTAGCTACAGGCACCAGACACTAAACTATTGAGATTAGAGCAATCAAATCACACAGGGGTGAAAATCAGTTTGCACCTCAGAATTTCCATCTGCATGGACTCTCCTTCCTCCACCCTCTTTCCAGCTGTGATTCATTCCATTGTCAGATAATATAGGTGTCCCTGGGAAGGAGGAGTAGTGGCTGCTTGCTTCCAGGGAGAACTGCTGCAGAGAAGGCTAAGTTCAGCCTTTATTGCATCAAGCTCCTCAGTGAATGCTGCCAATTTGCTGCACACCATGTAACACCACTGCCTCCAGAGGACTTTCCTAAAAATGACTGCACCATTAAGGTTGCAGACTATTAGACCACTCCCTGATTCTCAATCTGCAAGCCTCTTTTTCCACGTCCTCCTCTTTTTATTCTCTTATATTTCTTCTTATCATGTAGATGCCTGCCCCCTTTCCCAGAATGTTGCTCCCTCCACTGAAGTCATTCCCTGGTCTGGGACTCTTTAATCAGGGTAGTCCAGATAAGATTTCTCTAGGAATCCTTGCCTCCACTCAAAAAAAAAAAATACAAATTTTTACTGCTTATCCTAAACACCATTTCTTGCATGGTTTGTTTAGAAGGCAAAATAACACTTAATATTATCAATCTAAGCATTACAAAACAGAACAACAGTAAGTACATTTTATGGCTAGAAAAACTAAAGCATCCCTCCCATACAACACAATAATTTTTTGGAGATATCTTGGTGACACCATGAGCAGAAGCAAGTCAAGCACGCAGCTTAATGTTAAACTACTGTCCATGCTTGACACAAAATAAAAGACACTAAAGCACACAAAACAAAATGAATATCTTTGAGATAAAAAGACAGTTAAGGACAGAAAATGATCTTTATCCATCTAGTCTACCCTGAATTAAATTTCCCACCTAGGATAACAAGTTCTCAAGCAATCAAATAAAATTACATTCAATAAATGTAGGTTATTTAGGATGTAAATAAAATGTAATCTTGACTACCAATTTTAAAAGTAATAAAATACAGTACCTTATAAAGAGAAGCACTCTGCAAATACAGAGAGCTGTGAAGAAGAGTGAAGGCTTCCTTGAAGAGCTGGAAGTTCTTCTCTGGTCAGTAAAGATTTGGAGGTATGAGCCTGGATCAAGTTTTAGCTGCTGCAGATCTTATTCCAAGGCAGAAAATGAGACAAAGAGCAGCTCCTGGTTAAATGGCTGCTTTTTATAGGACTGTTTCTCTTCAGCTAGTACCAACCCTTCCCTCAGTCCCTCCCACTTTGTGATGTAATGGGCAGGATAAGATGACAGAATGTGAAGGATTTTTCAAGCCCAGTGCTATGCATTTAAAATCAGGATTAGAAGTGGTGAGGAGATACTTCAGAAGTGCTCCTCCTGCAGGAGAAGAAAAAGTGTGTATAATTCAAAAAACATGACTTTTTAACCAGTGTAGACAACTTGCTGCTACCTGCTGGGCAGAATTAAATTCACTGCTGAGCTATACCAACTGAGTAAGCATTTGACACTGAAAAAAGATTGAAATAAGAAACAAATAATGTGACAAATTATGTGATCTAACTGGAACCCAGTTTAGGTCTCATTATTTCTTTCTCTTTACAATTAGTGTTTCAATTACTAAGTACTGGCTAATATTGCACCATTATCTTAGTACCAAACAGAAACAAACAAACAAACAAAAAAATGTTGCAGCAAGTTGTTATAATATTAAAATAATATAGAATAAATCAGCACAATCAGCAGAGGTGCAGCAAAAAAAAAGAAAAAAAAAGTGCCAAAATATGAACAAATGGGTAAAGCCAGGTGCCATTTCCACTCTACCAGAGCTGCTGTTCTGTGTAGGGGTTTTGAGGGAAGAATAGTATTGTGTGCTGCAAACCTCCCTGCAAACCTCCCTCCCCAACAATGATCGCAGCATTCACCTGCAGAGACCCAGCACCAAGGATACTCCCCCTCCGCTTCTCATCCAATCAGGCAGGAGTCTCATGCAGCAGTGCAATGGCTAATCTCTTCTTCAGTCATTCACTTTAGTGGGCCCTTCTCACTGTGGGCTTTAGAAAAGGGTGGGTGAATTAAAGCATCATACAGGGGCATCAGCATGGGATGGCAGTTTGGCAGGAGATGCTATCCTCCACTTGTGGAATAATTTGCTCCCTCAGCTGTTAATCGAACCCAGCCCTGTAAGTATTGTTATCTGTCTATCTCTGTCCAAGGTAAGTTCTGCAATTGTTGCTGCTCTGTACATGTGGCTTTGCAGTTCCAGTAACCTGTACATAGCTGCAACTTTTTTCCTGACTGTTGTTGCTAACCCACATCTATAATTGATCTACAGAGTCACCATTCTACCTTTTTGTTACACTCTTTCTGGGTGGTGCTCATATCTATTGCAGTGCACCCTGTTTTTCTACCTTGTTCCCACACTGTTTCAAATGTAGATACTGCTTGTACTATCTGTAACTAAATTTTGGGGTAATTGTTTGTTTTTTTATGTTGTGGGTAGTTGCACCTGTGATTGCAACCATTTATTGTTTGCAGGGTAGGACTTTGGTGTGTGATATAGGATTTGGACCTTGCTGTTACTACACTCCATCCTCATGTCCTCTGCTCTCACTGTCTCAAACTAATCCAACTGTAGTTCCCAAATACCCACTCCTATTCACACTGAACCTGTACATTCTTATTCCCTTATCGGTGCTGAACTACTAAATGGCAACAACCTCTGCTCCTGCCTCTCTTTTTGCTACCATGCTCCTATTCGCATCCCCCCTCGCATTGGTTAATCCAAGAAACTGGCTGCATGGATGCTAATCAATGCTACTAAGAGGATGATAATCCTTTTGCTCCTACTGAGTGGTGATATTGAGTGGATTCCAGGCCCCTCCCAAACATATTCACCCCCACCTCACCTTTACCCGCTCCTAAACCCCCTGTATCACACTAATATCTGCAGCCTTATTCTCAAGACAGACCTTATTAGCGTTTGGGTAACCCACATACCCACTGATGTTCTACTACTTTCCACAACCTGGTTGTCCACTAAAACTCCCTCCTCAGAGATTGTCCTTCCTAGATTTACTGTCTTCCCACAGGATAGAGGAAAAAGAGGTAATGGGGTAATCCTTTATATATCCTCTGCCCTTACTTTTACTCTCACCTCCCAGGATGTCATTCCAAGGTCCCATGAGTTAATCAGTGGTAAAATTACTTCCCCTATTCCATCCCCCTGTTCATTACAGGTATTTATTGCTTCCCTGGTAAGGATAAAGAGGTCATTGCTGACATAATTTCTTGCCACCTAGCCCATAATGAAACTCCAAGACATGAACATGAACAATACAAAAAATTAATCAATGGTTAAATAAATTTGCAAAAAGTGAAAATGTCTGTTTCATGAGCAACTAGAACACATTCAACAACATAATGACTTATTTAGGCATGACAGGTTACACCTAAATTGAAGAGGTACACTTTTAGTAGCAGCAAAATTAAAAACTTCCATCAACAACTTTTTAAACTACTATAGGTAAAGAAGGCTTCCTGGGGAAAACTGAGGTGTACAAAACAGAACTGAGTACCATTATAGAAAAAGCAGGTGAAAAAAGATCAATCACAAAGAATAGGAGGAGTAAAGAATATTGGGATTGTGTATTATTGAATGCTAGAAGTTTATCAAGCAAAATGCATTAACTGGAAACATAGTAGGGATTAATGGTATACATATTGTATACTAACAATTACAGAGACATGGTGGAGTGAGAATAACACTGGGGGAAGACAGAGTGTTATAATGTTTATCACAGAGATAGATAAAACGAAGCTAGTAGAGGGGAAGCAGTATATGTAATAAAACAAATTCCATCATTAGAGGTGGAGGATATCAGAGAAGAAGGCAGCTACACAGAAACGATATGGATGAAATTAGGAATTAGGAAGGAGAAAGGGAAACATCTAATATGGGGAACATGTTACAGACCACCAAATAGAAATGGAGTTATGGAGGAAAAGATTATGAGAGAAATAGAGATGGCAGCTGGTATAGGAGATCAGGTTTTTACAGGGGATCTGAATTACCCTGAAACAGACTGGGGGAAAGAAACACCTACTGTACATCCAAGACTGGAACAAAATCTTTCTCACGACCTTACTGGATAATAATTTACATCAATAAGTTAATTTTCCCACAAGGATGGAGGTAATACTAGATATTGTGGTAAGCAACATGAAAATAATGTCAATGTGAGGAAAAGAACCCACTATGGCATAGTGATCACAGTACAGTGAAGTTTGAATTAAAGATAAAAAAAAACGAAAAAAAAATTGAGAGAGTAGCAAGATGTAGAAACTATAAAAGGGCAAACTTCAGTAAAATGAAACATGAACTTAAGGTGTGGAAATGGGAACAGGACTTCACTGGTCATAGTGTAGAGCATAAAATGGAACATATTAAAGTGCAAAATAATTCAGTTGCAGGATAGCTCATAGCCATCATAATATAGTTAAAAAAGACCTAAATGGTTAACAAAGAGGATTTAAAAACTATAAATAAGAAAAAGAAATCATACATGAAATATAGAGATATTAGGGTTAATGAAGACTTCAAAGAAATATATCAACTTGCAAAAAGAAAGTGAAAATTTAATTAAGAAGGAAAGGAAAACTATGGAGGAAAATTTGCAGAAGAATCAACGGATGATTATAAATCTTTATTTTCATATATAAAAACTCAAACCAGATACAAGAGTAGGACCCATAAAATATAATGACTGCATGCAACCAAGGAAAAATGCAAATGAATTAAACAAATACTTTACATCAGTATTTGGAAAGGGAGAAAGCATATGGGTTGATGAACTAATGGAAACAAATACAAATATAGTAGAAATAAAGAAGGATATAAGAGAATTATTAAAAGAACTTAATATAAGCAAATCACATGGTCCTGATAATATGTACCTACAATCACTTAAGAACTGGCTGATTTATTAACAAATGGGGGGGGGGGATGCAAACAAAGCCACCCCATAGCTGGGTGTTCAAATGAGAAAACTGCCAAACAGAAGAAAGACTCCAGCACTACCCACCAACACAGAACACAGAAGTGTATGTAATAATTTCACATTTATTGACAGAGAGTATGCTGGACCTCTTACCAAACTATAGAAGGGACTAGTGAATACCCACAACAATTCTGAACAGTTTCTCTAAAGTATCCCGGGTCAAAGTTTTTGTGGGTATTCATCTGTCCCTCCTATGTTTTGAAAAGACACATTCTGTGAATAAATGTGAAATTACTATGTAAACTTCCGTGTCCTGTGTAGTTGGTGGGTAGTGCTATAGTCTTTCTTCTGTTTATTAATAAATTTACTTAACATATTTAATTACTACATTAAGAAGGGTGAGGTCCTAATGACTGGAAAAATGGTTTAGTTATTCTGTTGTTTAAAAAAGGGTCAAAGTCAGATCCGACAACTATAAGCCAGTGTGCCTAACCTTGATAGTCTGTAAAATACTCAGAAAATAGTGTAGAATAAATGGCACATGTAAGGGAATAACAGCAATGATATAACACATCATGGGTTTTCAGGCAGTAGGGCATGTCAAACAAACCTCATACTATATTTTTAACTTATAAGTAAGCCACTGGACAAAAATCACCCAGAGGACATTATTTACCTTGATATGGTAAAATCATTTGCTACTATCTTGCATGAGATATTAATCAACAAGTTGAAAGAAATCAAATTATTGGAACATTTGACTGAATGGATAGTAACCTGGATTTTGAGAAGACATCAGCAAGTGAAAATTAATGAAACTGTCAGAAAAGAGAAAGCTGACTTGTGGAGTACTGCAGAGATCAGAACTAGGTCCCTGATTGTTTAATCTTTGTACAACAGACCTAAGAAAAGATAACACAGTAATTAAAACAAGTTGCCGATAATACTAAAATAGGCAGCATAGTGGAAACCATAAACAAATGTAAACATTATAAGACCTTCACGAAATGGTGGCCTGGGCTAAAAATTATAATATAAAACTGAAGACTATAACATGTTCAGAGATGCATTTGCAAAAACATAATATAAAACACACAAACTACATAAACAGAAAATCATTAAATCAGGCACACAGTGAAAGGAACCTGGGTGTTGCTATAAATGAAAAATTGCAATGAAGGAACAATGTAATTAAGTAATTAGCAAATGTGATAGGATTATAACATGCATCAAGAAAATAATTTGCAGCAGGTCAAGGGGGTCATACTGCCTCTATATAAATTATTGGCCAGTCTACATGTGGATTACTTGGTACAAATTTGGGAACCATACAAAATATCTAACTAAGAATTGAAAAACTACAAAGGAAAACCGCCAATGTGATTAAAAACATTAAGAAGTTTAGACTATGAGGGGAGGCTGGAGGCATTGGACATGTATACGCTTGAATGGAGAAGGCAAGGGGAAACCTGATAACAGAATACAAAGCATTATTCATCAGAAAGGAACAAACACAAGGATGTGATGCCATAAAACATCAGGAAAAAAAAAAAGCAGAGCATACACAACCACACATACCAAGGGCACTGGTCATTAAAAAAATATTTATTTATTTACATACCAACGTGTTAGAGGCCTAAAAAGCCTAATGCATTTTGGATACTAACACATCCTTTCTCAAAAACTAAGGCAACAATAAAAAAGCATCAGTTAAATACTCTACTTTCAATATGACATTATTCACAAAGGGACATTCAATTGGTTAATACATAATGACTAAATGACACACATCTCAACTCACTTACAACTCAATTCTGCAGTTAACATACATCAATTTACTAAGACAGGCCCCAGATATATTCAAGGAATAGTTTAACTAGCCAGGTTAAAGAAGACAAAAAGTAAGAAATGGGGGGAGGGCAGAGGGGAAAGGAAACAGAAACCTCAAGGGTAGGGGGGTGGAGAGAGAGAAGGAGAGAAGGAGAAGAAAAGAGAGTGGGGGCAAGGGAGACCAGGGGAAAAAAAAAAGAAAGACCAGGGAGAAGGGGAATAAAAGCTGTTTACATAAGCACAATAATAATTTACTCAATACACTTTATTATAAAAAAAAGGCTTAAGTTCCAATCCAGAGTTAAGACCCTTACCTTTTGTTGCATCAAGATTAATGATCCAGAAAGCTTCCCCGGGTAAGTAACAAATCATTAAAGTTGCCACCATGAGGTTTTGAACAGAACTTGTCAATACCGATAAAGGTAAAACTGTGTTTTCCATTTTTAGTACATTTTGCTATATGTGCTGCTGTAGCAAAAGTGATATTTTTCTTCTCTATTGCCCTTATATGTTCTCTGACCCTCACCTTCATGGCCCTAATCGTTTTACCAACATAAAATGCATCACAACTACACCGTGATAGGTAAACAATTCCTTCAGAATCACAAGTAACAAGCTGTTTAATTTCATAATTCTGTCCTTCCTGATGTACTTTAAATTCCTTACCTTGTTTTATATTTGTGCACATTGTGCATTTTTTAATAATAATAATAATGTTTATTTATATAACACCTTTCAGTATACCAAGGCGCTAAACATGTCAAACCACAACATCAAACACAAGCCAATAACACATATAAATAAATTCATATCATATTAATTATTAAAATAAATTAATAAATACAAATAAAAATTCCAGCAGAATAAATTACTTAAACATCCAAAACGGTCAAGCATCCAAAAATGCCATTTGCCACAGATAAGTTTTCAAGTTTTTTTTGAATTCCTCCAAGGAGCTGCACTCCCGTAACCGGTGTGGTAGAGAATTCCAGAGAGTGGGAGCAGCACAAGAAAAAGCTCTACTGCTAGAAGATTTTAAACTCACTCTCGGAATCTCTAGCAATCCCTCGTCAGCTGAGCGGAGCGATTGGCCAGGGTAGTAAGACACCAGAAGTTCTTTCAAATAGGCCGGGCCCTGATCATGAAGGGCTTTGAAAGTCAATAAAATGACTTTAAAGGTGATGCACCACCGTACGGGCAGCCAGTGCAGTTTGTGCAGCACCGGGGTAATATGGGAGGACCTACTAGTCCCTGTCAAAACCCGGGCTTCAGCGTTCTGCACCAGCAGTAGGCAGCAGATTTCAACCCCAGAAGGCCCAAAGTAAAGGCCGTTGCAATAGTCCAAATGCGAAAACACAAAGGCGTGGACCAATGTTGGTAGAGAGTCAGACAGAACAAGTTGCCTAACCCTGGAGATATTCCTAAAATGGTAAAAGGAAGTCCTGACATCCTTTACATGGATGGCATCCTACTACACCTTTTCCTAGTCATGTCTGTACATTTTTATGGTTCACAAAATGACTATGTGTTACTCTGTCTCCTATAGTAGGTGCTTTTTTAAAAACCATACGTGGGGGTACTGAAACTAATTGCTTTAGACCAGGATCACTGGCCAAGACATTCCAATGTTTTCTAATAATCTGTGTAACAGCATCTGCTTGTGCAGAATATGGAATAACAAAAGTAAATCTGTCTTGCTCCTGAAATTCCTTATTTTTGTTCTGACCACTTAAAAGACTAGCTCTATCCTGATTCTCCACAAATGTTTTCCCTTCCATAATTATTCTGTCATTATACCTCCTTTGCTCCAGCCTCATACACAACTTTTCAGCACCATACTCAGAATCTTCTGTCTTACTACAGTTACGTCGCACCCTTAGGAATTGCCCCTTAGGAATATTCCTAATAATATGTCTAGGGTGACAACTTTCAGCATATAACAGTGCATTACTATTAGAGGGCTTTCTATAGATATTTGTTGAAGCCCCACCATCGATCTATCCTTTAAAATGGTGCGGTCCAGGAAACATATCTGGGTCCTAGATGCCTCAAAAGTAAATCTTAAATTACTATTCGTGTGTTCCATATATCTTACAAACTCTGTCAATTCTGCCACATTCCCTTCCCAGATAAAAATAAATCATCAATGTAATGCTTTCATAAAGACATTTTATCAAAAAATGGGTTGTTAGTTCTATCTAGTACATATTCATTCTCCCAGGTTCCCATGTAGAGATTGGCAATCGAGGGGGCACAAGCAGCCCCCATCGCTGTTCCTGTAATTTGTAAAAATAACTCATTGTTAAAAAGAAAAACCTTACTTTTTAAAAATAAATTTTCAGTAAGAACTCAGTGCCAGAAATACTACTGTTTTCTCTCAAATTCAAAAATAGTGCCGCTGCATCTAGAGCCCCATCATGCAGAAAATTACAGTAGAGAGCCTCTACATCCATTGTAACAAATTAGCTCTCTCTCCCTAATTCTACCTCCTTTAATACTTTTAAGACATCTTTTGTGTATAAATCATTTCATAATAAGGATTTATTAGAAACACCTGGTCTTCATAAGAAAATAGGAGAAAAAAAGAACCCAGGGGCACAGCTTGCGATTAAAAGGGAAATTATTTAAGTCTTTAAAGATGAAAAAATATTTCACTCAAAGGGTGGCACTCAGGTCCAAAGGTGATTGATGACTCCAAATCCAGGGGTATAAGCATAACCTTGGGCAAGTCTTATTCAGCTACTGACTACCTAAAACTTAGAACAACCTACCTCCCATCACTGCATCAACCCCATCTTTTCCAGTGGACAAGAGGCTAAGTTTGTCCCACTCCGAAGCTGTGAAGTCCTGTCACAGTCGCATCTTACTGTTTGCTGGACCACCTAAGCTACTCCCCACTCTGAAAATATACCAAAGAATACTATATTTGCACTATCAAGCAATGCACCCCTCCTAAACCCTCACCTAGCATACCCATAAACACCTAGTGTAGTACTCTCCCCTGCAGTAGCAGTCTCTTGAAACTGTTTGATCCTAGGAAGCAGAACTCAGCTCTGAAACTGATATGTGATTCAAACTGCATGGGATCCCATGCATGTGTCTCTTCGCAGATGTGAACCTTGTACTTGCTTTTTACAACTGTAAGCATTGAATCACATGTATATACAGTATCTGCCTCACAACTGCAGCCTTGTACTTGTATGTATACACAGTGCTTCTTTAACAACCCTCTCCCCCACAAGTCATAACTGGAAATCAGCCGGGAAATAAATGGTAAAATATGTTCCAAATAATTAAAAAAATAAATAAAAATTAAAAGTGTGGAATGGCTTACCAGTGGACGTAGTAATGGTGTTACACTTGAAATCTTTAAAACAGGTCTGGATAGATTTATTTATGGATATTAGATATATGAAATAAGTCAACCATTGAAATAGTCGGCTACAACCTTGAAGGGCAAAATTGCTCCTTACCGTCTTTACTCCTTACGTCTTTATATCATCATGGGTAACCTAAATTGTAAATGGCCTGGGCCTAAGTCCTCCAATCTGCACTCTAAAATCAAAGCCCTCAATCTTCACCAATTAGTCTCCAACCCTACTGGATTGAATAGCCAGTCTCTCAATCATGCCCTCATAGACTGGATCATGCCCTTTCACCCCCACTGTACTGTGGCTGCTAACACCCATCCTGGTTTGTTCAGTGATCACTGTATCACCTACTACGTCTGTAAAATCAGAATAAGTCAAGACCCCACCAAAAATTGTTACTAGTCATTCATTTCATCAATTCTCCCTGCCTGATTTCCTGCCTGACCTCCTATTTGCTGACTAACATTCAGTATATAAATCTCATGACCCTGAACAGGATCTGTCCCATTTGTGCTTCTTATTCATGACTATTTGTGATACTCATGTCCCAATCAGGTCCTCCAGAGGATGGGGAACCCATCTTTCCTAGGTCTTCAATTATATTGAACTATCTAAATTAAGAGATGCTGCCTGGTTTGCCCACAAATTTTCTGATGATCCTAATGAGAGGCAATGGTATAACAGGTTCAGGAACCTATATACCGAAACAACAGTACAAGCCGCATTAAACTGTTCCACCAATGAGTTGGTTTATGATCATTTTTTTACAGTTGGCAATGTACTGGAAACTCTTTTTGCATTCTTTTTCAACGCTTGACCAGCTCAAGAGCAACGTTTGTAAAATGTTTTTGCAGCTTTATTGGAATGCATCTGCAGTCCAGCCACAATGCAATACAAAGCTGCATTTTAACTCTTAAGAAACAGTTTGTGCAGGGCTTCATACTGAATCAAGCAACACTTTTGCAACTCCATCAGAAATGCTAAAACAACTAATTGGAGAAACAGTTTAATGTGATTTGTACTGTAAATGGAACTCCAAAGCCTCCTACTTCTATTCTGAATGTAGTAAGGATTTGCCCACTCCAGACAAATTCTGGAATGCAGCAAATAATGTCCTCCATCCCTCACATTTGGACCCTGGCTTCACCAATCTCAGGTGTTCCGTAGGTGTGGTCACCATCCCACAATCTATAGCAGATGCCTTAAATACCCAATTTTTGGATGGACCAATGGCGATTGCCCCCTCTGTCTCCTGGGTTTAGCCCTCATACCCCTCATGGTCCTCCCCACAGAACAAGTACTCACTTTGCCTTCCCCTGTATCACCGTCTCAGAGGTTCTTTATGAGCTGTTCCATATCAAGCCACATTCTAATTTTGTGTCTGATGGCATCCCCCCAGATTCTTGAAATTAGGTGTCCCTGCTATTGTTGCTCTACTGGCCCATATTTTTGATTGCTGTCTTACTCCAGTATTTTCCTTTCATTCTGGAAGCATGCTACAGTAATTACCCTCCACAATAGTAGCCCCTTTGCCTGTCCTGCAAACTATGGGCCAGTTGCTGTACTCACTGTTCGCTGTAAACTACTGGAGAGACTGGTTGCTAAAAAACTTTTTGCTTACCTCTGTAAGCAGATCTTCTTTCCCAAATACCAATCTGAATTTTGTGTAGCTCATTCTACATCTACATCTCTGCTCCAGCTTACTGATTTTATTCTCTCTAACAGGGACATGGGTCTTCAAACTGCTGTTATATTCTTTGACTTGGCTAAAGCATTTGACACTGTTGACCACTCTCTTCTTCTGAATAAACGCACTACAAATTGACTCTCCTGCCCCTTCCTTTCCATGTTCTCATCTTACATCTCTGGCTGCTCCCAGTCTGTCTCCACTGATCCAACTTTATCTGATTCTAGACAAATCACCCTGGGAGTCCCACAAGGCTTTATTGTAAGGCCTTTCCTTTTTACTATTTTTGTAAATAACTTCCCACAGTATGCATAATCCTATGATATTCACATGTATGTGGATGACAACATCCTTTATTCTTCTGGTCATTGTCCCATTGATATCTGGACTGCCCTGCAACTGGACTTCAACAGACTCAAATTGGTGTAAACAAATTGTTTAGCTCTCATTCAAGGACTGTGTTGCGGATGTCAGGGCTGGATGCCGCCTGGGGACCAATGTCTCCAGACAGTTTGGTTTAACATTAGAATGGAAGAAGAGGCACACCACACAAGAATGAAGGTCCTGGATCTCAGGAAGACAGCTTTAAACAAGTATTTGTCAATGCTGAATGTTGGCTCACTGACATTGGCATTGGTAGTGCAGGAGTTAGAGAGATGCATAATAGGAATGGCAGTGAAGTGTTGAACTGACACCAACCCCACCCCCACCCTACAGAGACTGACAGGCATTGGGGTGTGCCTTTGGGTCATTGGGCATAATGCTCATGCCATTTCACCTCATCTCACCCTACCCTGCAGACACTGACAAATGTTGCATTGTGCCTTGGGGTCTTTGGCCCTTATAGTCATCCCATTCCATAAGGAAATATGCTGAGATGGGTGCAGTGTAGGACAATGGAGTGAACATTGGGGCTGAAGACCCCAAGGCACAACTCAATGCCTGTCAATGGCTGCAGGGTGGGGGAGGAATGGTGTGAGCATTACAGACGACGATCCCAAGTCACACCACCGACGCCTGTCAGTCTCTATAGAGTAGGGTGCTATGGTTGGAAACCCTAATGCCCTGGCTGTTTGTTTTGCATTTTAGCTCCAGATTTTCAAAATGGGCTTTTTGTGACACCACCTCATGAAAAGTGGCGCTATCATTTCGTTACTCAATCCCAAAAGTTGGTTTTGCAGAGCGACTGCACCATTTGGTGCCACAGGTGTGAAAACAAATATTTATGTCAGGATGTGAAAAATGACAGCTGTACTGTTCATGAAGTGGTGTGAAAAAATGGCAATGCTGAAAATCTGGAGTGAAAATATGAAAAATTGGTGAAGTTACGAACATGCGTAGAAACTGCACAACGCACGCCTGTAATGCAATAATTTTTTGGAATTTTTTCACCAAATTTTCAACATGGGCATTTTTGAACCTCTCCTTATGAACAGTGGCACTGTGATTAAGTTAATCTGTCCCAGAACTTGATTACCCACACGACCATGCCATTCTGTGCCACAGGTGTGAAAACAAGTTTCAGGAAGGATGTGAAAAATGACAGCTATACTGTACATAAGGAGGTGCAAAAAAATGACAATGTGGAAAATCTGGAGAGAAAATATAAAAAATTGGTGAGGTTATGAGTGTGCCTAGAAACTGCGCAACACAAGCTCCTAACGCAATCATTTTTGGGAATTTGTTCACCAAATTTGCAACATGGGCTTTTTGGGATCACCCCTTATGAACAGTGACACTGTCATTTCATTAATTTGTTTTGAATGCTGATTCCACACACCAACCCCAAAATCACCTTTTGAGACCGAGAAACTAAATGGCAGGGTCTGAAGAACCCCATGTTGAAAATTTGGGGCCAAAATTCAAAAAAATGGCTAAGATATCAACATAAGTTAAACCCCCCATTGCCTCCCATTATAAAGCTTACCGTTATTTCTTCAGTTCACAATTCGACTTTGAAGAGTGCAGACATGTCCTGGTTCAGAGAAGATCATGGCTCCCAACCTCTGGAGGGTAATTATGGATGGGGGGGTGTGGGGAGGTGGGTGCATAGAGGGAGGGTGGGAATGGGACAGAGGTACAAGGGAGACAACGGTGTACCATTTTCTTGTTTGCTGGGGAAAAAAAGACTGCAAGGAAAGGTTTTCTTCATTTACAGGTTAAAAAAAAAATAGGCACACTGGGGTGGGCTCCCAAGGCATATAGATGGGGGGAAGGGCACATCTGACACTGGGAGTGGGCATCCCGGTGTTGGAAAGGAAAGGGGAAACTGTTTAGCCAGGAAAGACAACTAAGAGGAAAGACATACTATGGGGGGGATGCCAACATGGGGACTGGGCATCCCTATGTCGGCTTTTTGGGAGTGTGTGATAGATGGCAGGAGCCACCATGTTATGGTGTACCACATAATGTGTGTGGGGGGGGGGACATGCCGACATGGGGATTGGGTACCCTGATGTCAGTTTTCTGGGGATTGTGTGGTGGATGGTAGGAGCCGCTACATTTATTGAAATGTTTCACTAGGAAAGTCATGTAATGGAGGTGTGTCATCTGTCACTGCAATGATGAGCCTGTCTCTGATTGCAGTGGCAGATTAGTTTCAACTCTGTGACTCTCTTTGAAGCTGCTGCCATTGGTAGCATGTTCACTGGTTGGCGGCTGAGGGATGCACCCACTAAAGCATCCCCTGCATTTGCCACAACACTGACTCACCTCTGAAATGCTACTTCCATAATATGTTTCTTGCATGTGCATGCAAGCCAACATAAAAAAATGGATGAATGCTTCAGGGACCCGCTGGTGTATGGGGGGGGGGATTATCCTGGAGGGGTGGAGGGACAGTGGGCTAGATTAAGGGGTGGAATAGGGACAGTAACAAACCTCTGCACAAAAGAGGTGAACAAAATCAGGAAGAACAAGCATTTGTCAATGTTGAAAGTTTCCTTGCATGGTGTATGTGGCATGGGAGTATTAAAGTTAAGAGCCTACATTTGCAAACTGCAGCATAGCCTTATAGTTTATGAAACATGACAACTGTCATTTGACATGCCAACTATGTAGAAAGTCACTTACCTGGGTACTAGGTAGCCAGTAGTAGGACTTGAAGGGACGATGTCAGTCTGACCTGTAAAATAAAATATAGGAAAGGGGTCACAAAGGATCCATAGCTCTTAGTGAGTAAATAGAAAGGATAGGACAGCAGGGAAAACTGAAGTAAGGTGCCTGCCTCGTGCCATGGCTTGGAGGGACTGGAAGCGCATCCTCAGGATCACGAAAACAGCTGCACGGGGGACTGAGCTGGATGTCATTGTCCACCTAGGGATGAATGACTTGACTCAACGTGAGATTACAGCAGTGCAGGAGGAGTTTGTGGAGTTGGGGAGGGGTCTAAGACAAATAGCACACACAGTATCCTTCTCAGAGGTGCTGCCTGTCTATGGCATGCGTGAGGCGAGGGTACTTGGCACCATGCAATTCAATGAATGGTTGAAAAAATGGTGTGGAGCACGGGGGTTTGGCTTCATTGGGAACTGGGGTTCCACCTGGAGGGATACCAGCCTATACTGGCAGGATGGTCTGCATCTGTCCAGAAAGGGAACAAGTCTTCTGGGAGATCAGTTTAAATCTTCATTGGCAAGCTTTTAAACTAGTCAAGGGGGGGCACTGATAAGCAGCAGGGAATTCCCAGCCTCCCCCTACAAAACAGGGTACTAAATGAGGAAAAGACCAAGGTAGAAAGGTCAGTGGGGAGCCGGACAGGGGTAAATAGAGAAATCAAAGTCAATGAGGACAGGGATGTTGCTACAAGAGGTAAAGCCACAAAAAATTGGAGAGCAATGAGTACCAATACCCGTAGTCTAGGTAACAAGCTTCCTGAATTAGTGGCCTTGATGGATGAGGAACATCTGGATATCATGACAGTCACAGAAACATGGTACACATAGAACCATGACTGGGATGTAAACATACCGGGATACACTATCTACAGGAGGGACAGGGAGGGTAAAAGAGGAGGAGGAGGTGGAGTAGCTGTCTACATATGGGAAGGAATCAAAGCAACAGAACAAAAGGGTAAACAGGGAGGAGAGGAAGCACTGTGGGTCAATTTGGAGCAGCCAATGGCACCACAGTCCACACAGGGGTTGTATACAGATCCCCATCTCAGGGGGGAGGAAATGGACAAGGAAATGATAGAAGGTATCCTTAGAATGGCAGAAAAAGGGGAGATATTGCTGATGGGGCATCTGAATATGCCAGATGTTGACTGGAGTGCAGTTGCTGAAGCCACTTCTAAGAGTGGAGTTATTCTAGATGCCCTACAGGAGGCATGCCTTAGACAACTAGTATTGGAACCCACCTGAGAGGGAGCAATCTTAGACCTGGTACTCTCAAATGGAGGTGGTGAGAGGATCACCAATGTAGAAGTGTGTGGCCATCTGGGAACTTGCGACCATCAAACAGTATGGTTCACAATAAACACAGCAATAGAGTCAAGCTATACAAAGGCAAAAGTACTGGACTTCAGGAGGGCTGACTTTGCAAAAATGGGTGAGTGCCTAAGGAATGCACTAGCGAATGGGCAGGAAGGAGGGGTGGAAGAACAAAGGGGAATAATCAGAACTGCCATCACAGAGGCAACAAGCCTTTGTGTGAAGCAAATAAACAAAACAAAACAATGTAAGAAACCACTATGGTTCTCAAAGGAAGTGGCAGGGAAGGTTCAAGAGAAAAAGAAAGCATTCAGGAAGTAAAAGGAATCACAGAAGGAGCAGGATAGAGAATTGTATCAGTTAAAGCAAAAGGAAGCCGGGAAGGCAGTCAGAACAGCAAAGGCTCAAACCGAGGAAAAGATAGCCAACTCAGTTAAGAAGGAGGATAAAACCTATTATAGGTACATCTGGAAGTGAAGGAAAACCAAGGGAGGGATAGTGAGGCTTAATAAAGGGTAGGGGGTGGGCAGAGGGTGTCTGAAAAGACAGAGATACTAAACAAATATTTTTGCTCAGTATTCACAAATGAAGAGGGGGAGGTACCTAAACCAAACAATAGAAACACTCTGGATACAGGAGTTGATACCAACCCATTCACAGAAGAAAGGGTTCTGAAAGAACTCTTAAAACTGAAGGTGGACAAAGCAATGGGGCCTGATGGGATTCATCCCAGAATTCTAAAAGAACTAAGGGTAGAACTAGTGACACCACTGACTACCCTCTTTAACAAATCATGGGAGGATGGGGTGGTACCTGAGGACTGGAGGAGGGCAGATGTTATTCCACTTCACAAAAGTGGGAGCAGGGCAGAAACAGGAAACTAAAGACCTATTAGTTTAACCTCAGTGATAAGGAAAATGATGGAATCACTTCTGAAGGAAAGAATTGTTGAGTACCTGGAGGCCAGCGGGGCACAGGACCCAAGGCAGCATGGATTCACAGCAGGAAGGTCATGTCAGATGAATCTAACAGATTTCTTTGACTGGGTGACCAAAGTAGTAGATCAGGGAGGGACTGTGGATATGGCCAACCTAGACTTTAGCAAGGCATTTGACACAGTCCCACACAAAAGATTAATATACAAGTTAGCCAGCCTGGGAGTGGGTCCCAAGATGGTGGCCTGGGTAAAGAATTGGCTGGAGAACAGGACACAGAGGGTAATAGTAAACGTAGTCCACGCTGAAGAAATGGGGGTAACTAGTGGGGTACCGCAGGGTTCAGTACTAGGACCAGTCCTCTTCAATGTCTTTATTAGCAACATTGCAGAGGGACTGGAAGGAAAAGTATGTCTCTTTGCAGACAGCACAAAGATCTGCAACAGAGTTGATTCACAAGGAGGCATGGAAAGGATGAGAAGGGACTTGGCAAGGTTGGAGGAATGGTCAAATGTATGGCAGCTGAGATTCAATGCTAAGAAGTGCAAGGTTATCTGCCAGGGAAACAAAAACCCAGGGGAAGAATACACAATGGGGGGTGAGATACTAACAACAACAAAAATGGAAAGGGACCTGGGGGAAGTCATATCAGATGACCTAAAGGTGGGCAAGCAATGTGAGAGGGCAGTAAGGAGGGCTAGGGGATACTGGAATGCATAGGGAGAGGCATCACCAGTAGAAAACAGGAAGTTGTTATCCCTCTTTACAGACAGCTGGTGAGACCCCATCTGGAGTACTGCGTGCAGTTCTGGAGACCCAATCTCCTCAAAGACATAAACAGGATGGAGGCAGTCCAGAGGAGGGCAACTAAAATGGTGCAGGGTCTGCACCAGAAGACACATGAAGCAAGACTTAAGTAGCTTAATACGCATAGCCTCGAGGAAAGGAGGGAGAGGTGGGACATAATAGAAACTTTCAAGTACCTCAAGGGAATCAACAAAGTCCAAGAGGGTAGCATCTTTCAGAAAAAAAAGTGTGCAAGAACAAGAGGGCTCAATTTGAAGATGGGTGGGGGGAAGGGTGGCTCAGAGGTAATGTAAGGAGGTATTTTTTCATAGAGAGGGTTGTGGATGCATGGAATGGCCTTCCAGAGGAGGTTGTGGAGTCAAAAACAGTGGGGGAATTCAAGAATGCATGGGACAGTCATAAGGCAATTCTAGGGGGGGTAGGAAGAAGTAGGCTGTTGGCTAACTAGGATCTGCAGCTTATCCATTAGGTAGGGAAATGGCCAGGCAGGGTGGGCCAAGCTATCCTTATCTGCTGTCAAGTTATATGTTTCTATGTAATACTTATCTGATTGGCAAGGAATCAGCATCCTGTCAGACCTGTTAAAGTAAAGAGAAAAAAAGGTTAATAAGGAGAAAAATACAGTAGCAAGAGCTGAGCCAGAGACTGGAGAGATACAAAAGGGGTATATGACATCAAATGGGTAAAGAAAAAGGGAGCTTTGGATAAAAAGTTACACAGAGGACAAAACAGGAAGACAGAAATACAAAGAAAGGAAATAAAGTAATACACAGATAAGTAGCAGTACTGCTCATGGTGCCGACGACCTGTGAATGAACCAGAACAGACAGAGGACCAGACCAAGAGAGAAGGGCAGAATGCCTTCCCGATCTGTGAAGGAACTTGATTCCCACTGCTCTAGTGCCATTTTGGGTGCCAACAAGTGGTAGTTCAGGGGATCTATGAGGGAGAGGCAGGGATGTTGAAGCACATTCATGGGTTGACTGCACCAGGCCTTGGCAGCAGCCATTGCCAATGTGCACTTTTGATGGGGAGGGGGGAGAACATGGAAACAGCACACAATGGCCAGACAAATGAAGCCCCTGTAGTGTCCCACTCCAAAATCGGACCCTAGCTGCAGCACCCCTGGATCGGAACCCGCAGCACTTCTGGTTGGGATCTGCACCTTCACCTCCCTCCCTCCCACAGGTGACCAAATGACTGTGTGGAAGAAATGACAAACACTAATGGTGTACCCAGAACCAGGGTGTAAGCTGGGAGGAGGGGAACAGCACATGCCCATGTTGTAGGTGAGTGTTAGGACCAGGAGTAGCTGCAGCAGAGTCTCAGTTGGGAGGGTAGGTCACCTAGGAAGAAGCAAAAGGCAGTGCTAATCTGTGATTTAAGACTGGTGGTCCAGGGTGCTAGAGCTGTCCCACATGGAGACAGTAATATAAATAATATCCCTGGTGAGCTGGTTTCCCTGGTGGCAACCCTAGATGGCTTAGTGGCTAGTAGTTATAAGTAGAAACCCAGGTGGGCTACAGGGGGCACCTTTGGAATAGGTCCCCAGCATACATTTAGCATTGGTGGCCCACGGTACTAGAGTTGTCCCACGTGGGGAAAGTAATATAAATAATATCCCTGGTGAGCTGGTTTCCCCAATGGCTAATGCATTAAAATAGTAACTTCCCTGGGATGTACTGGTGGTCCTTGTGCCCCAATATTATGCTGACAGACAGGGAGATGAGAGGAAGCACTGCAAAAGGACCAGCTCAGGAGAGGAGGGCAGGACACCTTCTTGATCCATGAAGGGACTCGTGTTCTACTGCTCTACTGCCATCTTTGGTGGCCACAAGTGGTAATTTAGGGGATATGCGAGGGAGAGGCAGGGACGTTGAAACACGTTCATGGGTTGGCTGCACCATGCCTTGCCAGCAGCCAATTCTGATGTGCACTGTTGGTGGGGAGTGGAAACATGGAAACAGCATGCAATGGCCAAGCAAATGAAGCCTCTGTAGTGTCACACTCTCACATTGGACCCAAGCTCCTGGATGAGAACTGCAGCACTCCTGGTCTGGATCCACAACTTCACCTCCGTCCTCCAGGTGACCAAATATCTGTGTGGAAGAAATGACAAATGCTGATGGTGTACCCAGCACCAGGATGTAAGCTGCAGGGAGTGCAGGACACAGATTTGTTGCAGGTGAGTGTTAGAACCAGAAGTAGCTGCAGCAGGGTCTCGGTTGGGAGGGTAGCTCACTTAGGAAGAAGCAAAAGGTGATCCTAGTCTGTACTCAGAGAATATTTGGGAATTAAAAAAAAAAAAAAAAAACAAGAAGTAGAAAAATGTTGCTGGTTTGGTGTGCATGTGGGGGAGGGATGGTCAGTAAAAATAATTAAAGACCTAGTGGCCAGTAGTTAAAAGTAGAAACCCAGGTGGGCTACTGGAGACTTTTTTGGGCTAGGTTCCCACCATAAATTTAGCACTGATGGCCCAGGATGCTAGAGCTGTCCCACATGGGGACAGTAATATAAATAATATCCCTGGTGAGCTGGTTTCCCTGGTGGCTAATGCATTAAAATAATAACTTCCCTGGGGTGTACTGGTGGTCCTTGTGCCCCAATTTATGCTGACAGACAGGGAGGTGAGAGGACGTGCTGTGGCTGTTGCAGCAGCTGCTGGTACCAGCGACTGCAGTAAAAGTGACTGTGCCAGCAGCACTTTGTACTTCCAGCCCATACGGAGCTCAGACTGTGGCCTGCTCCATATGGGCAAGGGAAGAGGATGGAGACATATTACTGTCCCCATGGCAAGCAGTAGTCAATGGGCAAGCATGGAAACAAACAGTAATACAACTGACTGGACCTGTATCCCAGCAGACTGAAACTCGACGCTCTCTATCTCACTCAACCCATATGGATGGTAAACAGACTTCCTCATCCTCTGGCCATGGACATCAGGCCAAGAAAAATTAAAAGAAAAAGGGGAATGATACGATACTTGCAGGTGGCTGAAAAAGAATGAGTCTATGATCTATGTACCATGTTGAGCTTAACTGATGATGTCCTCATGGCGATCGGGAGGGTGAGCAAATACATTCTTGACAGGGAGATTCAGTTTGATGCAGTCTACGAAACACTCCCCGCTGATAGTCCATTCGATCGCGTACAGGTCTCTGGTTCAGCTCCCGGGGGCAGTGGCTCCTTCAGTAACTCAAACAGAGCCAGAAACACAAAGGGGGAGAATAAAAAATGACAGGGTGATTCTGGAGAACAGGACCAAGTGCTGCAGGTAGAGGGGTGTGGGTCAACTAAAGAGGCGAGAGGTGAGATGGGATCAAGGCAGCTCACATTGCAGCTAGACTGGCAGGACCCCAGGAAACTCCATTAATCATAAAGTCCATGAGGCAGGGAATTGCACCTCATTGAGTATTCTTTCTATCCCAGTCCTGGAGAAAACACTGAACCTTATTGACAGGAGGGAGCGGAAAAACGGGTACAGATAAGCTCAAAGGGCAGCAACAGAATGGAGGAGGTGGGTCACGGTGGCTCATTTAGTGACTCAATTGCAATCCTCATTTGCAACAACTTGTTTGTAGCATGGTGGTGAGGCACACAGGACAGAGCTGTCTGCTTTATGCAAATGAAGAAGTGAAGCCCTCTGTCATTGGAGTGGCTAATTTATTTTAAGTACAGCCATTTCCAGCTGTGAAACTCTAGCTAGAGTCACAGTCTGGTTGCGTGCTCATTGGTCTGTGAGGGATGAGCCCACTGTAGATTGCTCTGCACTGGACTCATCCCTGACATACCTCTGAAAGTTCTTCTACCGCAAGATGTTTCTTGTGCAATGCAAGGAAACATAAAAAGAGACCAATATGGTGGCGGCAAGGGTAAGGGCAAACAGGGCAGTGTTCACGAGATACAAGCAGATGCGGAGGGAAGTGGATAGAGAGGTGTACCAGCAAAATCAGAGGAAAGCAGGGAAGGTGGTGAGGGGCAGTAAGGTACACAGTGAGGAAAGAATAGCCATGGGGTAACAAAGAGGGCAAGTCCTTTTTTAGGTATAAAAGTGATAAAAGAAAGGCAATGGGAGGACTTGTAAGGCTGAGTGGTGCAGAGGGAAACTGTGCAGAGGATGATCAGGAAAAAGCAGATATCCTGAACAAATACTTCTGTTTTGTCTTCACAGTGGAAAGATAAGGGGATGGGACCCATACAGGTTACAGAACCACAGGAGGGAGGGAAGTACACACAAGTCCATTGGAAGAGGAAAGAGTTATGAAGGGACTTGCGAATCTGAGAGTGGATAAGGCTATGCGACTGGTTGGGGTACATCCAAGGGTATTGAGGAGCTCAGGGAGGGACTGGCTGCACTACTGACAGCCCTATTCAATAACTCACTAAATACTGGGGCAGTCCCAGAGGATTGGAGAAGGACAGATGTGGTCTTGCTCCATGAGAGTGGCAGGAGGAAGAGGCTGGCAACTGAAGGCCAGTCATTCTGGCATTAGAAGTGGTTGAGAAACTAATGGAATTATGTCCAATGGAAAGACTGGTAGATTACCTTGCATCCAACAGGTTATAGTACCCAATGCAGCATGGATTCACAGGAGAGAGATCATGTCAGACATGATAGATTTCTTTGACAGTGACCACAGAAGTAGATCAGAAGAAGTGGTCGACACGGCCTACTTAAGACTTCAGCAAGGCCTTCAACACCATGCACATAGGAGGCTCATAAAAGAACTGGGAAGCTTAGGAGTGGGAACTTAGATGGTACACTGGGTATGTAATTGGCTGACAGATAGGGGATAACGAGTGGTGGTTTATGGCGCTCACTCAGGGGGACGGGAGAGTGACCAGCAGGGTTCCTTCTGGCTCAGTACTGGGTCCAGTTCCCTGTAACATCTTTGTAAGTGACACTGCAGAAGAACTGGGAGGTATGGTTTGCCTCTTTGCAGATGACACCAAGATCTGCAATAGGGTGGACACTTCAGAGGGGATGGACAGAATAAATAGAGATCTGAAAAAGCTCAAGGAATGATCAAGGGTGTGGCAGCTGGGTTTCAATGCAAAGAAGTGCAAAATCATGCACATTCATGCAGAAACCTAGAGGCAGAGTGTAGACTGCAGGTACTGATGGTCGCTAAACAGGAAGGGGCCTGGGGTAATCATAACAGATGATCTTAAGGTGGCAAGACCGTTCAACAACGCCACAGGGAAAGCCAATGGGATGCTGGGGTGCAATGGAAGGGGTATCACCAGCAGAAAGAAGGAGGTGGTGTTTTTATTTATTCAGTCTAGGATTACAAGTACCTTTGAGTGCCAAGCAGCTTATTTACAAAGGTTCCACATCAATAGGGAGGGGTACAGATCCATAATGGAAAACAGACTGGTTTCACAAACAATTAAGCAATTTGTATTACAAAATGCAGAATAAGAGAACAGCAAATAAATACACATTAGTTTAGCACATGATTCAAGGCAGGGAGTGAGAAGAGGAGGGAATTAGGAGGGGAGTGTTGTCACTGTATTTGTCACTGATGAGACCACACCTGGAGCAGTGTCCAATTCTGGAAACAACACCTCATGAAGGACATAGAGTAGAGGCCATCCAAATAAGGGCAACACAACTGGTGCAGGGGCTGCACCAAATGTCCTATGAGAGACTGAGGGATCTAAACATGTACACCCTGGAAGAGAAGAGAGAGAGTGGGGACATGATAGAGACCTTTAAATTCCTCATGGGGTGGGGGGGAATACGAGTAAGTTATAGGAATGGAGCATTTTTTAGAAAAGAAGATGTACAAGAACTAGAGGTGATGCAGTGAAGCTGGGGAGGGGTAGTTTAAGAGGGATGTGAGGAAGTATTTCTTCACTGAGAGGATGGTGGATGACTAGAACAACCTTCCAGCAGGGTGGTGAGGGCAAAAGCAGTGGGGGTCTTCAAGCATGCATGTGATAGGTATAAAGAAAAATTGGTGTCAAAGCGGGGGAGGTGGCAAAAGACCAAGCAGGGTCTGCAGTGGCAGAACAGGCGGGGAAACAAGGGGTAGACTAGGTGGGCCAAGTGGCACTTGTCTGCCAACAACATTATTGACTTTGTGGCTACAGTACCATTGTTAAGGTGGATCTGAATCTGGTGGCTGCAACAGAATCATGGTGCACTGACAGCCACAGCTGGGAGGTGACCTTATTGGGTAAGGGTAAGCACAAAGCCAAAGAGGCGTTCTGGGAACCATTGAACATCGACAGTTTCCACTGAGCCAAAGTCAATCCGAAGATTGCCATCTTCACTTTGGTTCTTCACCACTTCAGCAGGCATGATGCAGCTATAATACAGTGAGCATGTGCAAACACTTTCTGGCAGCCACCAGAACATCTGCAATTAGGGATGCGGAATCTTGGCAAAAGTGAGCATTCTGCAGCTCCAAGTTCCATTGTAGCTCTGATGCCAGGGAGGAATTGCTGTGAGTGCTGGTCTGTCTTTACTGTTTTTGTCAGAAAAGGTTGCCAAAATCCACCAATTTGTGAAAGAGCAGTTTCTTGGAGTTAACAATCTGCCACTGCAGTTTCAGAGATTTTGTTAGGCAGGGAAAGCAAAGGAAAAGTAGAGCACTGTGAAGGCAAGCAGGGAGGAGGGAGAAGGGCCCTGGATCTGACCATCTGCAGTAGTCCAGTCAGAACTGCTGCTGTTGTTATCCTCAAATCTTTCAAAACAAACGTATTTGGTACTTTTTCTTGACAGGGTGGGTGACTAGCCCCAAATCTTAACTAAATTGTAGTTTTTGTGCCTGTGGGTGGCTCGTGACTGTGCTGCTAGATCTGGATCAGGGACAGGGTGCCTTGTCACCACTTGTCTTTGTTGTGGCAGGCAATGTGTGCTGTGCCAGCCTGGCCTGCCTGTGGGAGCCGGAGCCCACCCCCCCCCCAAAAAAAAATAAAAATTTTGTGAAACACTTCATTCAGTTGCAGCTTAGTTTTTGTGACAAGCAGTGTTGCCTTGCCTGGTCTGCCAGTGTGGGATCTGGACCCCTCCCAAAAAAATCTTGTGAAATACTTTATCCAGTTGCAGCTCAATCTTCATGACAGGACGTGTGTGCCATCAGTGCCGTTCTTGGCCTGCCAGTGAGGGAATTGGAGTCCCCCTCAAAAAATCTTGTGAAACACTTTATCCAATTGCAGCTTAGTCTTTGTGAGAGGCAGTGTGTGCCATGCTTCCTTTACTCTTTTTGACAAGAAAAGGCTGCCAAATTCCAATTTCTGAAGAGCAGTCTCTTGGAGTTAACTTGCAAGCTGCCACTGCAGTTCCACAGATTTTGTTAGGCAGGGAAAGGGAAAGAAAAGTAGAGCACTGTGAAGACAAGCAGAGGAGAGGGGAGAAGGGCCCCTTGCATGCCCTGCTGCTGTAGTCCATTTGTGCTGCTGTTGTACTCCAATCTGCCAGACTAAAGTTGTTGGTACTTTCCTTGACTGGGTGGGTGCCTAAGTCCCAGATCTTTACTTTATCAATTTTTTTTTTTTTGCTGGCCTGCTGGTGCTGCGGCACAGTGTTCGTCTGTGACACTGACATTGCAGGTTCGGGAAAGGACCTGAGAAGTTGGAGGACTGGCTAGGGGGAGAAGGATTGAGCATCCTAAGGATGGCTCTCCCCAAGGGGGAGGGGTAGCTGTGTGTCCAGTGCGAGTTGAGCCCCTAGTGACGGCTAGTGGTCTTGAAGTGACTGGCGCCTAGATTATTCAGGAGGTGTGCAGACACTGGCATCATTGCATGTCGTGCCTCCTCCTTCTAAAAAAAGGGAAAATGTGACCATCTTCTATGACACCCTTCTGCCTCCCGGCCCCGATCACCTACTGGGACTCTCCCTTATCTGACCTAATAAGTCCTCCACCACAGCCGGCTCATCTCTATGCCCTGCTCTGGGGGGCAAGCCAGACAGGCATGGTTGGTGGGATTTCCTGCCAGTACCCTTACTCTGTTGTTGTGAGGGTCGCACCGGTGAAGCGGCCCCACCCTGGCGGGTAGTCCGGGGGGGGGTCTCACCTCTCAGGAGGTAAATCCTGGTTGGGGTGAGGAGGGGGTGAGTGGGTGGGGTGAGTCAGGGCTGAGCACCAAGTGGCTCACAATAAAAATTAAAAAAAGGTTTGTGATGACTTTGGCTATGCTGCTGTTGGGTCAAGATCAAGGTGCTGCCAGGCTCCAGCTTGCTTTCCTCCCAGAAAAAATCTTGAAAAATGCTTTATCCAATTGCAGCTTAGTCTTTTTTTATTATTAAATATACTTTATTAAAGGTTTCACCACATTTACAGACATCCAACATGCTTCATAATCAAGTTACGCTGTTAGTACATACACAAAAGAAGAATTTACAGCTATCAAAGTACAGCTAAATGTATAAAGAATAACAAAGTAAACAGATGCCTTTAGCCTTCCCCCCTCCCCTTCCCACTCCGACTGCCAATGGGAAGTAAATCTAATTGTACATTAATATTGCACCACTAAATCTTTTGTAAACTAACGGGTTACAAAGGGGCACTCGTATTGGAATTAACCTAGCCAGGTCTAACCAGCAGTAGACTAAGTAGGGGGTCCCAAGTTTGCTTAAATGTTTCCAGATTATTAGTTATCCCTGCTATGGCTCGCTCTGCCTGTATAGCAAACATTACTTCCCAGTACCATTCAGTATATGAAGGGGTAATTGCGTCAACCCAATGCCTGAATATTCCTTTTTGGCACAGGCTGAGATTAATGCCATATGGGCTCATTGAGATCGGCCCTGAAGAGTATGCAGCGTAGTCTTCGTGATAGGCAGTGCGTGTCATGCCTGGCCTGCCTGAGGGAACGGGAGCCCCCCCAAAATAAATCTTGTGCAACACTTTATCCAATTGCAACTTAGTTTTTGTGACTGACGGTGTATGACACAGAAACATAGAAGCTGATGGCAGATAAGGACCTCAAGGCCCATCCAGTCTGCTCATTTTTCACACCTTATGAATGTACCATAGGCCATAACTCCGCCAATGGCCTATCTAGTCTACTCATCTGTATTGCTCCCTTTTGCCTATCCCATGACTGTTTCAAGCTCTGCACGATATTTATATCCACCACTTCCTGAGGTAGGCTGTTCCATGCATCCACCACCCTTTCTGTGAAAAAGAACTTCCTCACATTACCCTTAATATATCAGTCTCCCTCTAATCTCATGCTGAGTCCTCTTGTCCTGCTATTTTTCTTATATTGAAACATGTTATATTCTTTCATCTTGTTGATGCACTTAAGATGTTTAAATGGTTCGATCATGTCACCTCTCTCACTCCTTTGCTCTTGGGTATTCATATTGAACTCCGCTAATCTGTCCTCATATGTTTTCTGATGCAGTCCCTGCACCATTTTGGTTGCCCATCTCTGGACGGCCTCCATTTTGTGTTAATGTCCTTGTGCAGGTATGGCCTCCAGTACTGCATGCAGTACTCCAGATGGGGCCTAACCAGTGTCTTGTAAAGTGGGATTATTACCTTCCTCTTACTACTTGTGATACTAATACACCCCAACATCCCTCTAGCCTTACCTACTGCTTTAGTGGTCTTCTTAGATGATTTTAGGTCATTTGTGATGATGATGCCCAAGTCTCTTTCTTCTCTTGTGATTGCCAGTAACTTCAGTCCCAGTCTATAGGCAGCTTTAGGGTTTCTTTTCCCTATGTGCATGATCTTGCACTTCTTTGTGTTACACCCCAGTTGCCACTCTTCTGACTATTTTGCCAGTTTTTTCCAGATCTCTTCTCATTCTGCCAACCCTATCTAGATCATCTACTCTATTGCAGATCTTGGCATCATCTGCAAACAGGCAAACCTTAGTCTTCAGACAATCTGCAATGTCACTGATAAAGATATTGAAGACGACTGGCCCCAGGACTGATCCCTGAGGTACCCCTCTTGTGACTCGTATCTCTTCTTACTGTATACCATTTACCATCACTCTCTGTTTTATGCCCACAAACCAGCTTGCCGCCCAGTTGACCAACCTCTGGCCCACCCTAAACCTACCCAGCTTATTAATCAATTTTCTATCTGGAACAGTATTGAAAGCTTTGTTGAAGACAAGATAGGCAACATCAACTGCACCCTCTTGGTCCACCACTTTGGTTACCCAGTCAAGAAATCTATGAGATCAGTTTGACAGGATCTTCCTGTTGTAAACCCATGCTGTATTGGATCCTGTGCTCCAATGAATTCTAGGTGTTGCATTATCCTTTCCTTAAGGAGTGTCTCCAGAGTCCTGCCCACTAGTGAGGTAAGACTGACTGGTCTATAGTTCCCTGCCTCCTCCCTACTGCCACTCTTGTGGAGCAGGATCACAAGCCCTTCTCCAGTCTTCTGGGACCTCTCCTGCACTCAGAGACTCACTAAAAAGTTCTGCTAATGGCTCTGTTAGTTTCACCCTTAGCTTCTTTAGCACCCTGGGATATATGCCATCAGGTCCCATTGCCTTGCCCACCCTGAGCTTAGTGAGCTCTTGTAGGACCCTTTCTTTTGTGGAGGGACTTGCGCACACCTCCCTCCCCTCTGTGTCCATGGTGCTGAGCTGTGGGCCCTGCCTTACCTTCTCCTCAGTAAATACTGAGCAGAAGTATCTATTTAGAATGGATGCTTTTCCTTGGTTCTCCTCCACACACTCCCCCTTATCTCCTTTGATGTTAACAATACTCTGGACTGTCTCCTTTCACTAATGTATCTATAGAAAGTCTTGTCCCCTTCTTTTACTGTTCATGCTAGTGTTTCCACAGTTTGGGCCTTACTGCATTCCCTGCTTCCCTTAAGGAAGTTTGGTATGCTTCCCTATCTTCTTCCCATTGCGTTCCCTTATATTTCCTGAAGGCCATCCTTTTGGCTCCGATCTTTTCTGCTACTGTTTTTGAGAACCAAAGTGGTTTCCTCCTTCTTTTGCTCTTGCTTTTCTCCCAAAAACAATGGGATGTTGCTCTAAGTATTGCATCCTTAATGCTTGCCCACTTTGCCTGAACCCCTCACCTGTATTTCGTCTTGTCGGGGCTAGCTTAACTCTGTTGGCCATCTTATCAAAGACAGCTCCTCTGAAGTCCCATAGTTTTACATTGGAATGGGATGATTTAGTTCTAGTGGCCAGATTGAACCATACCATGTGATGATCACTGGCCACCAGGTGACCTTCTACCTGGAGATCTGTGTTCCTTTCCCCACTAGTCAGTACTAGATCCAGGATAACCCTGTCTCTTGTGGGTTGTTGTACCAATTGTTTGAGGACCTCCCCCTACAGGGAATCCACTATGTGTCTAGTTCTGGCTGATGTTCCTGCTGGTATTGACCAATCTGTATCTGGCGTGTTGAAGTCTCCCATTAGCAGCACCTCCCCTTTAGCTGTCATGTTTTGTATATCTTATAACAGTAATTTGTCTATGTCCTTCCCCTGGTCTAGAGGCATGTAGACAACCCCAGTTCATATGGTTGTTCCATTTCCTATTTCCCGGGTGACCCACAGTTCTTCTGGCTCTTTATGTGTATTCTGAATTTCTGTAGCTTTGATATTTTCATTGACATAAAGGGCCATTCCCCCCCTCCTCTTTTTGCACCTTGGTTTGTTCTGATCAGTACATAGCCAGGTACTGAATCTCCCAAGTGTGGTTACTGGTGAACCATGTCTTGCTAATGGCTACTATGTCCAGTTTAGCCTCTGTCATTGTTGCCTCCAGGTCTGGGGTCTTGTTTCTCAGACTGTGGGCATTTGTGTACGTGATTTTCCATTGGCCAGAATTTAGGGCGTTAGTTGTTGGATGAGGTCCGGTGCTTCCCCTGCGTGTCGTATGGGGGAGCCGGACCTCTTTCCTAACCCAGTGATGCAAATGAACTACAAACATGCAGAACTCCTGTTTGATCACTAGCTGAGGGGAAGGGGTGTTCTTCCCATTTGATGCATCGGGTGCTGCACCCCTCTGCCCATTTGCTAGTTTAAATATTCTGCAATGACATCAAACTTCTGCCTCACTGCACTGACTCCCTCCTTAGTCAGATGCAGTCCATTGAATTTAAAGAACTTTTGCTCCCAAAACTGTTGCACGTTACCTAAAAGTGTGTGTCCTTTTTCCTGGCACCAGTCTTTGAGCCACATGTTTAGCTCCCTTGTCTCCCCTTCTCTGACCTTTTGTCTTCCTGCTCCCCTCTCCCAGACCAGCAGGATCTCAGAAAAGGAGGTGCCAGATGATATGGATAAGAGTTTGTCTCCCAGCCTGGGCAGGTGTCCCTTGGTCTCCACAACTGACTGCTTGGCAAGACCATTAGTCCCTATTTGTATCAGGATGTCGATGTTTTCTCCTGCTTCCTGCATGATTTTAGCAATGCAGTCAGTGTCTCTCCATGCTGATGTAGCTCTATCCATTACCCCCGGCCGGAGGTAGGTATCAGCTCCACGAATCATGGAGTCTCCTATGATCAGAAGTGTTTTGGATTTCCTTTTTGCTATTTTTGGTTTTGGTCCCTGTTTTGGATGAGTTTTGTAGCGCTAGCTCCTGTGCTGCACTGTCCTGCTCTGCAGTGTCCTCTGCCACTTTGGTTGATTTCAGAGATAGGGCAGATACTTGTTTTTATCTGGTTTGTGGAGGTGAAACATTAGTGAGCATTGAGTGATGGGCCACCCAGTTTGCTCATCCTACCCGCCTGCCCACCTCCCGGACCAACTACACTCTGCAGTCGAGGTACTTCAGTTGAATTTTGGAGAAATGGTGGTTAGTTCTTGTAATATATTTCCTCCTAAATATGCAATTTGAGACACGCAATCTCTGCCCATGCTGCCTGGAGCTGAGCTTATAGATCTCTGATGGTCCAGCATGTAGGACAGTAATCTCTGATTGTCCAGCATGTAAGACAGCATCCTAAATCCTGTATAACTGCCCTTTTGAAAAGTGTCCCGCAGTACCTGTAGTTAATAATATCCATTCCAGTTGAGTTGCAGAGTTTATAACCTGGTCCAAGTAATTAGAAGGAAAATGAAAGCAAAAGATTTTCTTTTATAATATTTTTTTGTTTGTTTTTGTATAACTTTTTATACCAAGTTAAATTAATTGTGCTTCCATAAGTGAGGTCACTGTGTGGATACCCCTCTGATCCTCCCCTTCCTGCTTTGCTACAGGAAATGTCACAACTGTGCTACTCTATAAAATGAGTGTAGTGTAGGGTGGTTGGGGATAGGGGTGGGCAGTTGGGCCCTTCCCCTGCCGAAAAAGAAGGACCACGGATGAAAAAAACAAGGAGGTAAGAGCAGAAATAATCAACCAACAACAAATGCAGTCACTATCCCACAGTCTGTATCTCGTATGTGCTCCTGTAATTAGCCATGAAAGCTTAGTCTAATGATAGCTAAAGCAGTAAACCCTGCAAGCACCGCCTGTAACAATTTAACAAAAGATATACCCTGCAAAAAACACTTTGTACAGAGAAAAATAAAGCAGTAAAAAAGTAACAACACCTGTAATCACAACCTGCAGAACACTTTAACAGAAGATATACCTTGCAAAAAACTAGTTGACTCAGAAAAGATTACAGCAGTAATCTGTAAGCACAAAACAGTAACAAATCTGTAGGCATACCCTGCAATGCCTGGTCTGTCATAAAGATGAAGCAAGGACACCCTGAAAGGGGAAACAGAGAGGACTGGGAGATTATGATAAGGAGTTGCAGGAAAAGTTTCCACTATGGTACCCGTCCCCACAGCAAGTAGCGGTCATAGTCACATGGCCCGTGGCGGGGGTGATGCACATGGTAAGGATGTTAGAGGGAGAAGAACAAAGACAGGCAATGCAGGGAGTGATATTGGTGTTGTTGGTGGTGGTGGTCCGAGACTCAGAGGCGTTCTAGGTTGGGTTGTGTAGTACTGCATCCAAAGAAACCATAGGGATTTGTTAGTTTGCAGAAGTAATCTGGTTGTATGCTCACTTTAAGCAGGAGCTTTCCCAGTCAGTTACAATCTGCGTCCAATGCTGCATATGGTGGTGCTGGAATCAGCCATTGCAGAGCAGAATCACACAGGTCTTCTACTATTAGTGGTCCTTCTCCTCCTCCAAGTACCTTGCTTTCCCCTGCTACCCATGGTGGTGATGTAATGCCCAGGAATCCTCCATCCCATTCTGTAGATTTAGAGGTATAACCTACATGTGTACATCTTGTGCGAACCACACAACAGCAACTGGCAGTGATAGGTGAGGTGCCAACTCAACAACACGTGCACCTGCGCCACAGTGAACACCATGGGTAATTTCCAGTGTTCCTCCACCAGCTTGAGGCACTATGTGATGCTCCTTTTCTGAATGTATCCATAAGCCTAAAATCATGGAGTGAGTCTGGGATGGGGGCGACTGACCTTACAATTATCCTGTCAATGAGGAAAAATAATTGATTAGTGTACATGAGCAAGGTACTGCTTATGGTGTACCAACCCCTCTGTTTTATAAAAGCAAGTCAGTAGCGTGTCCACCACCAACACAGCTGGTTGCAGTGGAGGAATCTGTCTCACAGGAAGAGGATACATAAGAGGAGGTGTCAGAGGAGGGAGAGGTGCCGATAATTCAGAAGAGGGAGGCAGAAGCAGAGGAAAAGGAGGATACAGCAGGAAAAGGGCATGGGAATGGTGAATCATCAGTTGAGAGCGAGGTGGAGACATGTAAGGAAGCACAAGTTGTGAAGGAGAGCAAGCAACACTGAAATAAGAAGCAGGAGGAGGCAAAGAGGAAATGAAGGTTGAAAGTATGTTGTCAGTTACAAGATCCTCTGATAAGGACTATGATTCTGAGGAGAGGAGGCCACCACCACCACCAGCAGTATGGGAGGACGAGAGTATGAAAGTAAGAGAAGCAGTAAAGAAGAGAAAAGAACAAAAAATAATGCTGAAGCAGGGAAACAAAATATCCCAGACCAAGTTCCCAGTCAGACTTGATAACTCTGACACTATAGCTGCTTCTCCTGCTGTTGTTGATCATGTTGAACAGCCACATCATTCCTCCCCATGATCAGGAAAAATAAATCTCACAGTGGTAACCCTATTACTTCAAAGGCCCCCCGATCCCTCAGGCTGGTTCTCATATAGCTAAAAAAGCCCAGAGATGTTCTGCAGTATGGAACTAATATAGGGCTGACCCCAAGAATCCACTTAGAGCATATTGCAATATGTGTGAGAAAAAGATCAGCAGGGATAAATCCACACAGAAATTGGGAACCAGTGTTCTGGTTGATCATCTAAAGTGTGAACAACATGACATCTTGCTAACAGTCACATCCATCTGCAATTCACACACAGGTCAAACTCAACAGCAGCAGCAGCAGCCAGATATGGGTGACTGGATCAAATGGTTTGTCCAAATAATGCAGCCCCACTGCAGCAGCAAAGTCAACTGATAAAGGTGGTGCTCCTCCCAGATCACCACTCCAACCAATACCCCCACCACCATCATCACCACTACTATGGAGAGATAATAGTGTTAATGGATTCACCAGCATCAGTGCTAGTCCAGAATTTATTGCCACCAAACAAACCACACTGCAGGAGTCATTACAGAAATGTTACCTACTCATCCAGCTGCTGTGCAAACCACTCAATTGATAGGTGAGATAATGGGCGTGGCCCTCCATTTTACATCCAATCTGGGCTTCACTGTGCCCCCAGTGGGAACTACCAGTTCCTTTGAACATGTGGCAGTACATGGGGGTCTGGGTGCAGGCTGCAGGATCCTCCTTATTTACCACCCTCCTACGGAGGGGGGAGAGAGTTCCTGCAGTAGATGGTGGATATCATTATCAATGAGGTGATGGAGTCCCCCAGATGTTTAGTGCTAGGGGACTTTACGATTGGGATGATGATTCCTCCAGTCTTGGTTCCAAGCTCCTTCAGATGATGTCATCACTGGGCCTGACACAATAATTTACTTCTGTGACTCATGATAGTGGCTATATGCTGGATATGGTGTTCTCACTGGGGCTTGAGGTATGTAACCTCGAGACTGATCAGGTTGCATGGTCTGTTTACTGCATGGTGAAGTTCTCATTTTGGCCCCCCACAAGATCCCTCCTCCTGTTGAGATGGTCAGCTACTTCCCTGTGAGGGGAATGTCTATGGAGGGTTTTCTGTCAGTGGTTGGTCTATCTAGTGCAGACTCTGCATGTGCGAAAGGCATGAGTGACGCGGTTGCCACCTATAACAGGGTGATGTCCACAGCTCTCGATGCACTCGCACTGGTCTGTTTATGTCCCAAATCTTCTCACATGAAGTCTTCCTAGTTTAATGGAAAGCTCAAGGTGATGATATTTATGGGTCATAAGTTAGAGCGTTGCAGGCAGAGGACCAGGCGGGAGGAGGACAGGCTATCCCTGCATACCCACTATTGTAAGTACCAGGATGCAATCAACCATAAGAAGGCAGATTTCCTGTCCAGGGAGATTACTGCAGGGAAGAACTGACCAGTGGTACTTTTTTAGACTGTAGACAGACTGTTACACCCAGTTTGTATGCAGCAGAAAAAGTTTGTATCTGTCACTGTATGTGACAAGTTTGCTCAGTTCTTCACTGACAGAGTGTCCTCTCTCTGGCAGGGAATCTCACCCATAATTCGATTGATAACTTGCAGTGATTACCTTGGAGGTAGTAGAGGCACTCTGCATTTCTGGGGGAAGTTTAAACCGGTGGAGGTGGCTGAGGTCATTGAGGTTGCTTTGAAATTGAAGTACGCATATTGTGAACTGGACCTGGTGCCAATGCATTTCTTAATGGGATGCATTGATTCCGTAGGCATGGTGTTCACCTTGATTGTCTGGTGTTTGTTGTCAGAGGGGAGGTCTTCCTGGATTCCTTAAAGGAGGCTCTGGTGAGGCCTCTCCTGTAAAAACCATCTCTCGACCCGGACATCCTGGCGAATTACAAGCCTATCTCCAACCTTCCATTTTTGGGAAAGATTGTTGAGAAGATTGTAGCACAACAGCTTGAGGAGCACCTCATGACCTTTGATCTCTAGGAGTCATTTAAGTCTGGTTTCTGAGCTAGGCATAGCACAGAAACAGCATTAGTTCAGAAGCACAATGACCTACCTTGGGTGAGGGATAGAGAAGACAGTTCGGTTCTCATGCTCCTCGATCTCTCCTCAGCTTATGACACTATCAACCACTTTGTGTTACTTGATCATCTCGGAGAGTACTGTGGGCTTGCCGGCACTGTCATCCGCTGGTTTGAGTCCTATCTCACTGACAAGAAGCAATGGGTAGTGATAGGGAATTTCTCCTCCTCCACAAAGTTTCTGTCATGCAGAGTACCTCAGAGATCAACCTTGTTGCCAGTGTTGTTCACAGTGTATATGCTGGCCCTGGTGAGCTCATTAGGAAATACAATGTGGGTTTTCACTGCTATGCAGATGATACCCAATTATATTTGTCATTTGCCCCTGGAACATCTGACACTGTGAAAGTGCTAAACACCTGCCTGACCAAGATCAATGATTGGATGTCCTCCAGCTGGTTGCAACTGAACCCTGACAAGACGGAGGTTCTGGTAATGGAACCGGACTGAAGGTGTGATAGGAATGCCTCTGGTGTGGCAGCTGGTCTCTTCCTGGGGCCAACACTATTGATGGCTTCCTCTAGGGTGTGAGATCTTGGCTTGTTCCTGGACGACGAATTGACATTTGAGTCTCAACTGTCATCAGTTGTCCAAAGTGGTTTCTGCCACTTGAGGAATATTGCCAGGATCAAACCCCTAGTTCCACCTGAGGATCTGCCCACTCCAGTCCATGCCTTTGTAACATCCAGGCTTGATTACTGTAACAATCTTTACTTCAGGGTCTCGGGAGGTACCCTCTGCAAACTGCAGCCAGTGCAGAACGCAGCTGCCAGGTTGCTGACAGGCCTTTAGAGGTTCTGTCATTTAACTCTGGTGCTGCATGAACTGCACTGGCTGCCAGTCAGGTGGAGGATTATCTTCAAGGTGGGCCTACTCACCTTTAAGGCCCTACACTGACTAGGCCCTGGCTATCTGTCTGATCTCCTAACACCTGCTGCCCTAGTCCATTCCCTCCATTCCTTCTTTAGGGGCCTCCTGGTGATTCCCAGGACAAGACTTCAAACTGCCGGCGACAAGGGCTTTAGTGTTGCCAGCCCCATCCTGTGGAATTTGCTTCCTCCAGTCATCAGGGAAGCCCCTTCAGTTGAGGTGTTTAACAGCTGCCTTAAGATCCATTTATTTTTGTTGGCCTTCCCAGACATAGATATTTAATATGACACAGAGACAGTTAAATTGAACTAATTACAGATTGTTATCGTATTCGTTTTATTGTTTTATTGTGTTTTAATGTGTAGTTAAAAGGCCTTGAGAAAGCACATTGTCGCACGAAAACATTTGGCTGTTTTCAGTGAGGGGCACTGTTGTATCGTGGACTACTGGTTTGCCATTTTTGTTCAATAAATATGGCTTTTATCTTTCCTACAATGTGTGCGAATTGATCTTGGACTTCAGGTAGCAGCGAGGAGCCGACTTGACTGCAGGTTCTTCCGTGAGATATGTTACAATCACTTTCCTTGACCTTTGCACAGAACAAATCCAATCAGAGAGCAGCTATCACAGTGCTGATGACATCACAGTAGGTCTGTGCAACACTGATGCCAGCAGTTCAAATTACAGAAAAACAAAACTATTTTCACACAAAAATATGTTTAAAAAGTTTTAACTGTTGAACATGTGTTGTATAAATCTAATACACAATGGTTTGATTTAAAATATGCAATTTATCTCCACTTATGAGTAGAGAAGATTTTCAAACTCACCCGTGGCTTTGCCACTCATTAGTTATTGTCGCCTCTCATACATGGAGATACATTGCATATTTTGAATAAGATCATTGTGTTTCTCTTATTTATCTGGCAATTTTTGTTATCGCTGTCATTGTATGAAATGGAGATATTCCATAGGGCATGCAGAATTAAAGTTTTTTTTTTCTGGTATGCCACCTATAATGCTGCCTAGCAATGAGTGGCAGAGTAAAGTGGAGCCGTGAGTTCTAGGTCAGCGTTGTTTTCAACATTTCAGAGTAAATAAAATCTTATTTCTGGATGCTATATAAAATGTCTCATTTTTACCATGAAACACTGAATAGAATTGTGACATGCAAAAGAACATGGACCTTGAGAATATTCAGCCCTGTGATTCATCACTGCCATGGCATAAATGTATTTTTTTAAAAAAAACATTGCATTTATTGAGCATTATTTCATTTGTGACACAAATTGAACACACTTAATTATTTAATGCTATAAACAAATAGTATAACAATTAGCAATCTTAGTTTCATATAACCCATGGAGCCAAGATAAAAGTAAAGTATGTTTAAAGTAAGTCCCTTAATTTTTTTAGACTCCAATCTCATAAGTTGAAACATACAAAATGAAAAAATAGTCATTATTTTAGTAGGGGTGCAAAATTCAGTTAACCCTCTAGCATTTTTTTGTTGTTGTTTAAATAATTTATTGACTTTTCAACATGTCATACATCATGTATTACAGAATTACAATAAGAAGTAAATAACTTAGGGCCTCCTGTAACTTAACGTAACTAACAATTAAATGGACATAACCATACTGATATCCTGAAGCATGTCATATATTCATTACAAAAAACTTCTTTAGTGCACCAGCTAGGGTTAAACTACAACAAGCATTTGTCAATGCCGAATGTTTCCTTGCATGATCTATGTGGCAGGGGTGTACTGTGTTACTTGAACTTCTGGTGGGAGGAAAAGCCTGCCTGAAGTATGTTTTGACAAGCTGTTATATTTTGGACAGCATTTGAATACAGAAGCTCAGTTAATAAGAAGGCTATGTTGAACATGTGGGATGCATTGCTGGCCCAGTGGCAGTGAGGGTTGAGGCACTGGATGCCACACCTCTCACCATGCCAGCAACCCATGTTCAGGAGTATGCGTGGGCCACCGGGGGTCAGCAAGGGAGGACAAGGATCAAGCATTCCAGGGACAGCTCTCCTTCTCCAGGGAGTGGGTGGCATCCAGTTTTTGGTGCATGCCTGGCCCATATTGGTGGCTGGCACACCGATGCTGCAGACATCAGGTCAGAGGCAGGGTAGATGCCTGATGGGGTGCATGTGGGGGAGCGTGCATGGCACTATCACTGGCAACCTTGCATGTTGTGCCCCTGAAGGGGAGAAACTAGAAGGAAAAATGCTCACAGCAAATAGTGAAAATTTTCAGATTCGTGGGAAAACGGCATTCAGTTGTGAAAACACATTATGGGCAGGATGTGAAACATGACAGCTGTACTGTTCATGAGGTGGTGTGATAAAATGGCTACATTGAAAATTTGGAGTGAAAATATTGAAAATGACCAAAGTTACACGCGTGTGTAGAAAATGTTGAATGACTGGGTATAACTCTGCTGTTCTTGGAGCTGTTTCACCAATTTTTCAAAATATCCTTTTTTGGGACACCACCTCATGAAGAGTGCCACTATCATTTTGTTCACTCATCCCAAAAGGTGATTTCACACAGTGACCATGCCATTCTGTATCACAGGTGTGAAAACACATTTTGGGCAGGATGTGAAAATGACAGCTGTACTGTTCATGAGGAGGTGTGAAAAAATGGCAGTGTTGAAAATATGGAATGAAAATATTAAAAATTTGCAAAGTTGCAAGTGTGCATAGAAACTGTGCAACTCACACTCTTAATGCAGTCATTTGGGAGATTTTGTGCACCAACATGGGCTTTTTGGGACCTCTCCTCATGAACGCTGGCACTGTCATTTTATTACTCAGCCCAGAAAGGTAATTCTATGCCATGACCATGAAATCACCTTTCTGGACCAAGTAATGAAATGGCAGTGATATTGCTCATGATGTGGGGTCCCAAGTACTCCAGGCTGAAAATTTGGGGTTAATATTCCTAAAAATGGCTGAGATATCAACATATGAACAAGTCCATGTGTTCAAGTATATGGGGGTCATGATAGATGATCTTCTCATGTTTGCGCACCATATTGACTCTCTGATCAAGACAGTCAATACCAAGATTGGTGTCCTGTACAGGCACAGGCAATACCTCCCTCTGGGGGCCCTACGCCTCTCAGTCCACAGTTCTATTATATCTACCATTGACTATGGAGTAGTGATCTATGGGGCGGCAATGGATACAGTGCTCAAGATGGTTTAGACGGCGTTCAACAAAGCCTGCAGACTCACCCTCGATGCTGAGCATGGCACTCACACCTGTACTCTGTACAAACATGCAAACTGGCTGTCATTAAGAAACAGGGTCAAATTCCAGACTTGCATCCTAGGGAAGAAGGCTCTATTGGGTAAAACACCACCTTGTGTAGGCAATTTGATCAAGGCAGCCAACTCATTACAGGTCACCATAGGGAGGACTAGAAGGGCCTTGGCTATCCCTTTCCATTGCACCTCACTTGAGCAACGTGCATTTGTGTACTGGGCCCCCCTGTGTATGAATGAACTCCCTGGGCACCTCTTGGCCACCAATTGTCTGGCCCAATTCAAAACTGACCTCAAACAGCACCTAATAACATTCTCTAAGTGCACCTGCCCCTAAGTCCAGCCACACCTGCTCTATCTGCCCCCCAGCAAGCACTAGGCAGGCCTCATGTACCCCCTCCCTCTGTACCTTCTCATGACTTGCCTCAGCAATCAGTTTGCATCATGTTCCTTCAGTACCTACTATCCCACCTTCCCCTTCCCCCAGCTCCAAGTCCTATGAGTTCCCTAACAGTCACTACTAATGCAGGCTGCCTGACCATGCCCCCTCACACCCTACCATTTACTCTAGCATGTCTTCTCCACTCAGTCACCCCTTTCCCCCACATTTCTCCCTTTCTCCCTTCTTCCCCCACCCTTCCCCTCCACCACAATACCTACCTCTCGTACCTCCTTTCTTTACCCCACTGCCAGCTATCCCCAACTTTCTGAACTATTGACAAGGCACTTTGTGGCTGCTTATTCCCCCCTGCTCCCTCATAAAGTGTTTTTCTTGTTATTTTAACTTGTACCTATGTTTGAGTTATTCTGTAAGTTCTGAATCCAAGCTGTATCTTCATTGTGATGTGCTTTTGCTTTCTCCTATTGTACTTTGTTTTGCAATCTGTGATGTGGAACCTTTGTAAAAGAGCTTGAGCTCAAAGGTATTTTCGAAATCATTAAATAAATAAATAAATAAAATACTTTGAAACCCCCATTGATGGCCATTATACAGCATTTACCTTGATTCCTTAGTTCACAGTTCAGCTTTGAAGACTGCAGACATGTCCCAGTCCTCAGAAGATTGCAGCTGCCAACCTTGGAGGGTAAGTATGGAGTGTGGGGGGTGTGGGGAGGTGGGTACGCAGAGGGAGGGTTGGGATGGGGGAGGGTACAGGGAGATGATGAGGGACCATTTTCTTTTTTACAGGCTTTAAAAAAACACTGGGGGACAGTTTTCTTTTTTTGTAACAGAAAAAAATGTTTATTTCTGGACACTGGGAGTGGGCTTCCCAGTGTCTGGGGAGGGAGTTTAGATAATGCCAACATGGAAATTGGGCAGCCCAATGTCAGCAGGGAAAACAGAGGGAGCAGGTTGGTCAGCACACAGCAGGATGGAGCAGGAGGGATCATTTGGATTCCAAGGGAACAGAGGGTGCAGGGCGGGCAGCACACAGTGTGAGGGAGCAGGAGGGATCAACTGAATGCTGACTGGGAGAACACAGGGTGTGGGGCGGGTAGCACTTGGTGGGAGGGTTTCATTGCATGATGCCGAGTGCAGGGACAGGGAATGGAGGGAGTGGGGCTGACAGCATTATGTAAATGATAGGAATTAAGCTTTCTCATTGGAGCACTTCATTCCTTTCAAGTGAGGCCACTTCCCTGCTGTGAAATTCTGGAGTGTATTATTGCAATTATGAACTGGATCTCTATAAGTAAATACAATATATATTATAATTATTTTAGCACTACAAATTTTAGCAAAAAAGTAAAAAAAAAGTGGTAAAACAAAAAGTAGTTCAAACTGGACATTGTATTGTTGTCTCCTTGCCAGCATGTAGCACCAGTACTATATATAAGCAGCTATTTTAGCACACAAAAAACAACATGAGTAGGAGCACAGGGAGGACAGACTGGGCTTAAGGCATTATGATGAGTAAGGCCAGAATGGACTGCATTAGCCATCAGTAGTAGTTTCCGTCTGGGTCATCGTAGAGTGGGTCATGAATTCAGCCAGTATTGTGATGTTGGATTTGGGCAGAATGGGCCGTGTTGCTGCTGGTGGCTGTTTGAGGAGGCTACTGGTTTTATATTAAGAGCATCTGGTCAAGCTGGGGCAGAGTGGGATCAGCAAATAGCCCATCTTTTGGTTTTTTTAATCAGCAATGGGGTTTCATCTAGAGCAGTCTGCATGACAGCTGGAGTCACTTCTTAATCACGATCTGACAGAGCAGGAGCCACTTCTTAATTGCATTCCAAGGCAGGAAAGTTTTTGTTTTTTAAAAAGGTGTAGGAGTTTCATTAGGAAGATTGTGATATGGTGATCAATAGCAGTAAATTTGTGGGACATCAGACTGGACCAAGGACAACTGGATTAGGTACAGGCCTATGTGGGGAGACAGATTCAAGTGCAGCAATGTTTATATATTATATTTTGGTGTACACTAAGAGCATATGGCTTTTTTTTGGTTGGCTGACTAGTATAGCGGTAGCATTACCGCTTGCCGTCCAGATGACCCAGATTCATGTCCTAAGCATGGAACATCTGGGGCTGACCAGTGAGGTGGGGTTCAATCATACCTTGGATGCCATCTTCCTCTGGAGGGATCATACCTCCTCTGGTTGCACAACCGCCTCCTGGTGACCTGGGGGGGTGTTGTACAGGAAGAAACAAGTGGTCCCTCTTGGGTGCCCTTACATTAGTACATACCCACTCACCTGGTGAGTGACAGGGAGGCATCACACACCCAGAGTGGGGCTGGCAGGTGAATACTGAAGGTACGGTGGAGTTCACCCACTCATCCAATGGCCCTGATAGAAACTTCACTGGGGACACCTCTCAGGACAACACCATGGGGTGGAATAAGGGGGGGGGAGCTTAGCAGGGAAAAATAACTCCAGGGATGCTAGGCAGATGAAACCTCCCCACCCCCCCTGTCACAACATGGTCTATTCAACTCCACACACACCTTGCTGGCTACTCCTCATGGGCCCCAACCATTGACCAAAGTATTCTCCTCCTGGTTTAGGAGCACCAGGGGTGCTATATATGGAGGCTAAGCCACGGGTTACAGTCAGGGTATTCAGGATGTTTACCAGGCAAATGCTGGTAGTGGGATGGATCCCAAAAGGATTCCTGCAGCAGGTAGAAAGGCTTTGGTAGATACAAGGAGGTCCCAGTAACCAGTGAGGCAAAAATGGGTGATAAAAACATGAAGTACAAAAAAAAGTGTAATTTATTTTTTTTAATTGCTGCATCCTGATTCTGTGGAGTTACTTTTAGCCAAGCTGTTGTGCAGAGATGCTGGGATACCGATCTTGCTAAAAGTACCTCTTAATCAATCAGGATCCAGGATTCTTCCCACTTATTTCATACTTCATTTTATCATTAAAAAGCAAAGTAACAGAGGAGACTATAAAATAATTTGATATTGCTTATAAGCAGTCTTAAATCATAAATCAAATCACTTAATTAAGGGAGAAAATTATTGTTATACATGATTTTTCTATATAAGAAAAGGGCAGACTAACATTGATTTGAATGTCATCATTACTAAGCAGAAAGCAATTCTTATTAAAGTCTCAATCAGTATGCCAAAAAACTCTCGCATATATAAAATTTTAATTTACAATTACAGTCGCTCCTGAAATATTTATTGTTGTGAGATGAGAAAAATTAAGAAAAGAAACAAGAATGGTTATTTCCTTGTAAACAGCATTGTAACATGTATTTTCCTATGTACTTGTGTTTTACCTGTAATCAAACCTGGGTCACCCCTGAAAAAGGGACCTCTGGTCTCAGTGGTCCTACCAGGTTACCAAAATGAAATAAATAAATAAATTGCATCATGTCCACTCAAAATGACCTAAATCAGTGTCCGAAGAGAAACTATATAGTGTGTCATATTCACTTCAAACACCTGTATTTCGCTTTGTGCATTTTAAGGAATTAGTTAAGGGAGTAAGTTAATAAACTTCAGCCAGAGTAATGACAGTTACTTTAACTTCAAGCATGACTGCAGTATATTCAGATCTGTTTCTGAGGATGTAGCTGATTCTCAATCTAATGAAGGAGACACTTGCTGTGTATTTAGAAATTCAGTCACCTAACCATATAAAAAAATCTGTTGGTATTACTGAGCAAAACCTGGGCCTTACAGGGGTGCAATAATGAAAATCCCTGAGGTCTTGTATATCTTGATAAAACTGAAGAAAATTATGTCTCCACTGTGGTATCGCAGACACATCTGGATAGGTGTATATTTTTGCAGAGTTATATAAATATGCACACCTTATTCTATTCAACTTAATGAACTAGCCTTAGTACAAATATTACTAGAACTGTTGGAAGTTTTTGCAGTTGTGGTAGAGAAGAAGGTATTGTAGTTTTCCATTGGGCTACATAAAAGATTTTTACTTACAGAGATGATGCATAATTCATGCATTTAAGGAGAAACTGCTTAACGCTGTCTCATGTGGTAACTAAGGCTGTTTGCTGGTAGGCCCACAAAACAAAGACTATGTAATGTGTGGCTGTTCTCCAAATTTTCCAGTTATTGATTTGAGGTGATACTGCCTTGCATTAAAGCTGTACGGGGACTTGAGGTTCCAGCCTTTGTTTTAAATCTTTGTTTTCAAGTGAAAGTGTCTCTACTTTGTTTCCATTTCAAGCAAAATGCCACTAGAGATTTCCAATATGACTCTTGACTGATTCAAGTTGTCATCATGTTTTGCATTACTCTTTGCCACCGCTGTCATCAAGGTGTGGTATGATTAGGAGATATTCTTTTTTTAAATAACGGTTAGTTTTACTTCTTTTTCCTGCTTTTCATTTTTAGAATTTTTTACAGGTTTCAGAGAAACATTCAGCCCCATAAATCTAACCCAGGTTAGTAAAAGAATTGTTGGAACCAGGGTCTGCAGATCAAGCCCCGGCTACAACCACACAATCACACCTCTCAAGCTATCCAATTGGGTACTAGACCTTACTGAAGGAAAGACTGGTACAGTAGAGTATCCTGAATCCAGTGAGCTGCAAGACCACAGGTAGCATGGTTTCACTGGGGTGAAGGCCATGCCAAATGAATCTGAAAAATTGTTTTGATCAGGGTGATCAGGGAACTAGGTCTGGGGGAGGGCACTGGAAGTGGCCTATCTGAACATTACCAAGGCCTTCAACACTGTGTCTCACAGAAGGCTGATAAAAAAAAATGAGCAGCCTAGGGGGTGGGATCCAATGTGATAAATTAGTTATTAACTGGTTAACAGATAGGAGACAGATGGTGGTGCTTAATGGCACTCACGCTAATGATGTGAGAGTGAGCAGCAGGGTATCACAGGGCCCAGTACTGGGCCCAGTCCTCGTCAATGTCTTCATAGGGGATATTACAGAAACAAATGTAAGGGAAACTATGTTTTTTTTGTAAATGATACCAAAATCTGTAATAGGATGGACACTGAGAGGAGTGGAGAGAATGCACAGAGATATTGAGAAACTCAAGGAGTGGTTGAAAGCATGACAGTTGGGGTTCAATGCAAAAAAAGTGCAAAATCATGCACATAGTGCATATGAACACAGAAGCTGAGTGTAGGGTGGAGAGAGGAGGTTCTGACACTCACTAAACAGGAAAAGGACCTTGGGGTTATCATATCTGTAGACCTGAAAGTGACAGGCAGTGTGATGAAGCAGTCAATAAGGCTAGTAGAATGCTGAGGTGCATAAAAAGGGATATCTCTAGCAGGAGGAGGGAGGTGGTATTGCCATTGTTTTGCACTCATTGGGAAGACTGCACCTGGAATATTGTCACAAGTTTTGGAGACCACACCTTAGAAAATATGTAGACAGTGTGAAGGCAGTCCAGAGATGGGCAACTAAAATGATGTAGGGTTTGCATGAGAAGCTCTATGGGGAGAGACATAGGGATCTCAAAATATACACCAGGGAAGACAGGGGAGAGAAGTGACATGATAGAGACCTATATGTACATCACAGGGGTGAACAGGTTGCAGGTGTGAGTCTCTTTCAAATAAGAAAGAACATCAGGACCAGGAGACATGCAATGAAGTTGAAGGGGGAAGTTCAAGAGAGATGTGAGGAAATATTTCTTCACTCAAAGCCTGGTACATGCCTGGAACAGACTGCCAGTGGAAGTGGAGAGTACTAAAACAGTTGTGGTGGTGGGGGGGTTCAAGCATGTCTGAATGGGTCATGAGGTCCTTGCTGCTGACAAATTCTGTTGCTAGATGGTTATCTATTTAAGGGACCAGTTCTGTCTCACTTGATTGTGTTGAGTATTCCCAAACCTGAAAAGTGCGGTGCTTGTGTTTTTTTTTTATTCTTTGGTAACCAAGTAAGGTCCACTAGGTACATTCCCTGTTTTCGGGGGTGACCCAAAAGCACTGAGGAGGTTAAGTGACCTGGTCAAGGTCACATAGTATGCAAGTGGAGGTTGTGGGAATTAAATTCATGTCTGTTGGAAGTACCAAGTTCATTCACATCTTGTTATTCTAACCTCTAGGCTATATTGCCAACAGTATTTACATCATGTCATTAATGGGGTAAAATAACAATGTGTCTCTCTGCCACTACATGTCTTTTCCAAAGACAAGCTCCATCATAAATGTAGATGAGTCAGTTTAAACCCTATTGGTTGCAGTGGTGTGTCTTGATCAAGGGGCATCTTTTGTACAGTACATCTGTCAGTCGCAAATGAATTGCTTCTGTTGTACAGTATTGCCTGGGTATTGCACAGTTTTGCTTTTCAGCCTAGTTCCCCTGGTTTTGACATACAGTAACAATGTGTTGCAGTGGAGCTTTACAAGAGAATATATTTTAAAGGTGGGACTCTCCAACTATTGGTAGTTGAAAGTATAGAAGTGCTGTGTCTTGAAAAGGCAGAAAACTAATTATTTTGACAACTGATAGTGATGGATGTAGCAAAATCGTATATTCATATTGTACTATTGTGCATTTATAAGTTGAAAATGGTACATCAATGAGCTTGTGTCTGGGATGTATGCAAACTTTAGTGCTGATTAAAATTTTACAGATTGCAGCAAATTATGAAGTGAGGAGGTTGTACATACAAGTTTGGTGTTGCTATAATAAAAAAATGATGATTTTTTTTGGTGCTGTTTGACAGCAGTTTACTATAAATTGTGAATTGGTTGTGTTTATGCTTTGCATTTGATAAGGGACTGCAACGAGGCAAATGTTGGGAACAGTGTATGCTGTCACTGGTTGAAAACAAAACAGCATGGATGACATAAACTGATGCTTTTTGTATAGCTGATCTTTTCTACTGCTCCTTAATGTTCGCCTAAATCAGTACTAATCTTAAGGAGTAGGACATGTTTAAAATAACAAATGAGCCCCGTGGAAAATGTCTGTGGACTACACTATATGTGCAACAGAAAACTGGCTCACCCGCTCTAGATCTTGTCTGGTGTGTTAAACTGTGAAGTATAAATACAGGCTTTTCTAGGACCTAAAATAATCCACAAAGCTAAATGTATGAAAAATATATTCTTCGTTTTATGCTCCACATGTGAAAATCGATACACCAAAAACATACATAGCAGTAACAAAGTTTTTACAGGGATACAGACAGACTCAGATGCTACAGCATAACCAGCTAAACTGGTACAAACACCTTACATTTCACTTCGACTGGGTGAGGCTTCATCGTCACCCAGTCGGAGTGAAATGTAGGGTGTTTGTACCAGTTTAGCTGGTTATGCTGAAGCATCTGAGTCTGTCTGTCTCCCTGTAATAACTTTTTTACTGCTATGTATGTTTCTGGTGAGTCAATTTCCATATGTGGAGAATAAAACTGTGAGTATATTTTCCATATATTTAGCTTTGTGGATTATTTTAGGTCCTGGAAAAGCCAGTATTTACACTTCACAGTTTAACACACTAGACAAGATCTAGGTTGGGTGGGCCAGTTTTCTGTTGCCTGTTTATTTCTAGTGTTGGTTTGGAGCACCTCCCAGGCAAAGATCTTTTAGTGGAGCACCAGTTTTTCCTGTTGCCTTTTCTGGACTACACTATATGCATAACCCCTTTCACTTGTAGAACTTTTTTTCTATTCTTTTTATCCTCTGAAAACAGGTAGCTGTTTTTCAGTTAAATTTCATTTTCAATTTTATTTAGGGAATTTGCCACTGAGACAAGTTAATTTACAATGGTATTGCTTCAAGCAGTTGTGCAAGACAATAACAGTTATGATTTTCAATAAAAAATAGAAAAACTGTACTAAGGCTTGCCTGTTTGCAGATGACACCAAGATCTGCAACAGAGTAGATGATCCAGATGGGGTGGGCAGAATAAGAAGAGATGTGGATAAACTAGGAAAATGGTTGGAAGAGTGGCAACTGGAATTTAATGCAAAGAAGTGCAAGATTATGCACATAGGGAAGAGAAACCCTGAAGCCACCTATAGGCTGGAAGGGGAGTTGCTGACAGTCACAAAGGAAGAAAGAGACTTGGGCATCATAATCACCGATGGCCTGAAATCATTCAAGCAGACCTCTAAAGCCGTTGGTAATGCTAGGAGTATGTTAGGGTGTATTAGTAGGGATATCACAAATCGTAAGAGGGAGGTAATAATCCATCTTTACAAGACACTGGTTAGGCCCCATCTGGAGTACTGCATGCAGTACTGGAGGCCATACCTTCACAAGGACATTAACCAAATTGAGGCAGTCCAGAGAAGGGCAACCAAAATGGTGCAGGAACTGCATCAGAAGACATATGAGAACAGATTAACGGAGCTCAATATGTATATCCTAGAGCAAAGGAGGGAGAGAGGTGATATGATTGAAACATTCAAACACCTTAAGAGCATTAACAAGGTGAAGGAGTCTAACATGTTTCAATATAAGAAAAATAGCTGGACAAGAGGACACAGCATGAGATTAGAGGGAGGCCGATTAAGGGGTAATGTGAGGAAGTTCTTTTTCACAGAAAGGGTGGTAGATGCATGGAATAGCCTACCTCAGGAAGTGGTGGCTATGAATGCAGTGCAGGGCTTCAAACAGGTATGGGATAGGCATAAGGGAGCAATACAGATGAGTATGAATAGATAGTCCACTGACAGCAAAGGACGATGGCACATTTATAAAGTAGAAAAAGAAATGGGCAGACTGGATGGGCCTTGCGGTCCTTATCTGTCATCAACTTCTATGTTTCTAAAAAGAAAACTTTTAATAATTCTCAATACCAGTACTAACTTCCTTTTTAATGGGAAAAACGTAAACTTTTTTTAGATGTATGATTTCATTTTTTGTTTATTTTTCCGCTACTCTGCTCCCATTAGATTGTTGCAATAATACTATTTACATACTGCTTCTTGGTTGAGAATCACTACTCCCTGCTATTACAACCCAATATAATAGTAACTTTTATTGATTTGGATACCAGAGATCATCCTTTTTTAGCACTTTTAGTATTTTGCTGTGTTTGTTTTCCTTTTCTTATTTCATTTATTTACTGGGTAGGTACCCAAGACAAGTATGTTCATGTTTTTCAGGAATGACCTGTAGATCACAGTTAGAAAACAAAAACAAATTGTCAATGCAACAAGGCCATTACTGCAAGACAACATAAAACTACATATGATTATAAGTCAGACAACAGTTGTAGTTTATAGACTAAAACAGGAATAACTGAGCAAGTTACACATAAACATAATAAAGACAGCTTGCAGAATATTTTACAGATAGTTAATGCTAAGCCAAACTTGAACAAGTGTTGTTGCAAGCTGAGGAAGACAATAAGAGATTCCATAGCACCCTCTTAAAAGGATGACAAGGGGAAGAGCTACAGACGGACAAAGGTAATGTATTCCAACTCCTAGGAACAAAGATAGAAAAGGCCTAATCACCCCTTTAAGTGGTGATCTTAGGGACTAAAAGTAGAGGCTTGTTAACAGACCTTAGGGAATAGTTCTTGAAGGAATACTGAAGGAATTGGTTACAGTTGAGAATGGAATGTTGGTTATGAGGGTTTTGTCTAGAAAAAAAAAACAAGTGCAAACAGATGTGAGTGAGTTGACTAGCTGAAGACACAAAATGTCAACTGCTTTTATACAGTGACGCCCATCAGGATGAAGCCCAACTCTGCAGAATTCTGCAGTAGAGCTACTGCAGCAAGCAATGCATTTTCAATGGGAGTTAGGCCCTTTTGTCATGCAGGAAACCTGTGACACTGCATTTCATCCTGGTGGGCTTCACTGTAGGTCACATTCTGCCAGGTCTTCAAAGATTATGAGGAACTAACAAATGAGAATATGACATAACTTAGACTAGTGATGAGAACTCCTTTAGTGATAGCAGAACAAGCTGCTGGCATGATATGCGTTCAAAATCAAGGAACACATCTAAAGCAACCCCAAGGTACCTAAAGCAGTCAACCACTTCAAGTGTGGAACCATAAACACAAGATATGGGAATATCAGTACAGGATCACATTTTTGCAGGAGACCCAAAAAGCATGGCTTGAGTCTTTCTGGTGTTTAAAAAACATTCTGTCTTTAGAGAGCCGAGCCAGAACTTTCTGAAGTTGGCACTGATTGCTGAGTTGATGTTAGCAGACATTTGGAGCCAAAGGCAATCACAAGGTCATTAGCATATATTACAGTACAACATGCTGTAGTTTCATGAGGAGATTATTAATAAAGCGTGAAAAGAATTAATGCCCCAAGGATAGAACCTTGTGGGGCAACAAGTCTAACAGTGGCTATGTTGGATAAGGTTCAACTGAATTTAACAGTTCGGTACCTATTACTAAGGTAGTTTGCAAACCAGTTTACTGCTTGAAAGGTGAGGCATAAAGCTGTCAATTTGGAACATAGCAAACGGTGCTCTACCAGACAAAAAGCTTTAGATAAATTCACAAAGACAACTCCAGTCAGCTTTCCATTATCAATGGCAGTTTGGACATCTTTTGTAATCTTGATGAGTGTTGTAGGTGTGCTGTGGTCCTTAAAAAGCCATGATGTTCAGAGAATCAGAGATTGAAATTCTATAAATTCTCAGATAGCTGAGCTGCTATAACCTTCTCTAGAAGCTTACTTAGTGCACAGAAGATAGCTATAGGGCAATAATTTTTAATCAATCTAGGTTCCCAGTGTTGGTAGTTTTTGCTATATGATCAGTGAATAACATGTATTGGTCTAATAGGAGGTGTGGGTATTTATAGACCTTTGCATTTTGTAGGATGGCCCCATGTAGGAAGTAGGTGCTCAGTGTAAAACATAGACTTTGATGGCAGATAAGGATCACTTGGCCCACTCAGTCTGCCTATTTCTCTACCTATTGGATATGCTGCAGATCCTAGTTTTACCAGCAGCCTACTTCCTCCTACCTCCCACTAGAATTGACTTATGTCTGTCCCATGCAGTCTAAAATTCCCCCACTGTTTTTGACCACATTGCCTCCTCAGGAAGGCCATTCCATGCAGTCACCACCCTTTCTGTGAAAAAAATGCTTCCTCATGTTGCCCCTGAGTAGTTCCCCCTTCTATCTTCAAATTGTGTTCCCTTGTTCTGGAACATCTCTTTTTCTGAATGATGCTATCCTCTTGGAATTTGTTGAGTCCCTTGAGGTACTTGAAAATTTCTATCCTGTCCCCCCTCTCCCTCCTTTCCTCAAGGGTATACATATCAAGCTCCTTTAGTCTCTCTTCGTAAGGCTTTTTGTGTGTTCCTCACTTTGTCTCGTTTATGTCTTGATACAAAGTCATTGCTTATGTTTTCTTTTTATTTAGTGATACATTGTTGGTACTCATCCAGTTTTACAATAAGTCAAAACCTTTTTGTAATTTGTGTGTTACATGCTTGGCCTTTGAGCCAGTAGAGTGTATATGACAGGGTCATCAGCATACAATTGGATAGAGACATCATTGAAGACAACCAGTAAGTCGTTAATGAATGATATGAACAGCAGTGGGCCTATTGCAGATACTTAAGGAACTCAAGCAAGAAATTTGGTGGGTGAGGAGAGGATGGTGTTTATTTTAACCATTTGGGTTCTGTTTGCAATGTAGTTCTAAAACAAATTGTGTGTTGGGGATTTTCCTGGCATTGCTCCCGGTAACCCATGAAAACAGGGTTTTAGCTCACTTTGACTACCTGGTCACCAGTATTGCATATGAAATCCCCAGTACTCTCCAAAGTCCTTGAAAGACTGTTTGCAAGGCAACTGTCTGATTTCTGTTCCATGCATTGTGTATTTTCTTAATTTCAGTCTCAATTTTAGCAAAACTCACTAAACAGCCACCTTTCTACTAAGACTTATTGACTTTATGCTCTCCAGCAGAGGTAACGGCCTTCCTACCAGTATCACTTTTTTGCACCTAGTACAGGCTTTTGACATGATAGTTCACACCTCAAAACACTCTCAGTCTCTGGCATCACCAGTCCCTCATTATTCTGGTTTTTGTCCTACTTTTCTAGCCACTGCCTATCTGTTTCTACTGGATAATCACTCTCTTACATCTAACAAGTCTCTATGAGGGTTCCACAAGACTCCACATTTAGTCCACTCGTGTTTCATTGTTTTGCCAATTACCTCCATCTGCTGTCAAATCCTGTCTTATTCATATGTATGCTGATGACACCATCATGTGTAAAGCTGGTTAAAATACAACTGCAACTAAAGACATGGTCAGATAGTTCCTGAAATTTCTGTGATATCACTTGAGAAATTCCATGCCTGCTTGTGTTGAAACATAGACCCATAGAAAAAGTCAGCAGGAAAAGACCATTGGTCCATCCAGTCTGCTCTGTTTCACCGAATCCTACCCCAAGACCTAATGTCTAGTAGGGTTTATTGCCTTCCCCGCCCCCTCATGCAAGCTGCCTTACTGCTTTTCCCATGTGAAACTATTAAGCCTATTTATCAGTCCCAGACATGTATAAAACCAATAATGGTCCTTGCACCCTCCACCTCTGTTGGTAGGCTGTTTTATGAATCAGCCATTCTCTCTGTAAAATAAAACTTTCTCACATCCCTCCTGAATCTCTCCCCTGCCAGATTCCACTCACATCTCTATGTTCTTGATTCACCAGTCTTGCTGAATATTTCCCCCCAGTCTACCTTGTTCATTCCATTCAGGAACTTAAATGTCTCTGTCATATCTCCTCCCTCCCTTCGAGTTTCTAGTGAGTACATGTACAGGGCCTCATGTCATACAAAAACAGAAACATAGAACAATTGATGGTGGATGGAGACCAAGGGTCTATATAGTCTGCCCAAAGTTAACTGAGACCTTCTCAGATCCCGGGTTCTAGACCCTTTCTGACCCCTACACATTCCAATTCCACCGGATTTTTATTTGTGCATTCTCTTTATCTCAGCCCTGTCTGAAAGCTGTAATCATCTTTGCTCCCACCACCTCTCCGGGAAGCCTATTCCAAGGCTCAATGACCCTTTCTAAGAAATAGTGTTTCCTGAGTTTCCTCTTAAAGCAACCTCCCTGCAGCTTCCATTTGTGCCCTCTAGTAATTGAGATGGAAGCCTTGTTGAATAGTTCAGAACATAGCACCTTGTTTATTCCTTTCAGGAACTTGAAAGTTTCTATCATGTCCCCCCTCCCTCCTAGTTTCCAGTGAGTACATATTCAAAGCTTGTATGTGCCCCTCATACAAAAGCCCCTGCATGCCCTATGCCATTTTTGTCACCCTTCTCTGCATGGTCTCTAGTCTGTTTTAATTCTTCTTAAGGTGTGGACTCCAAAACTGGACACAGTAAGTAAATTCTTACAGGATCTGAATTGCTGTCCCTGAATCATTTTGGTTACCTTACACTGTACTGTCTCTAGCCTGTCTCTATCATTTCTTAGCTGGGAACTTCAGAACTGGAAACAGTATTCTAGAAGCAGCCTCACCAGTGATCAATAGAGAGGTAGTATCACCTGCTTCTACCTGCTGCCAACCCCCGCCAATTCACCTCAACATCTTGGTTGCTTTGCTGTAGGCCTTGCTACATTGATTATACTGTTCTTTCTGGATTTTGGCCTGCTGCCTGTGTGGCAAGGTAAATGGTGGCACTGGTCTGAACCCAGGGGAGGAATCATTGGGGGTAATTGGCTGTTTGTTGCCTGGGTCTGGGGCCGCTGGAGAGCATGCACTGTGGTACCCGTTAGCAATGTGGTTTCTGGGGGAGGTGGGCTGGAGAGCTGGCTCTACCCAGAAGCCTATTTGCAGCCAAAAGCCACTGGCAGTGATTCCTCAGGGGATGGCTGGGTGGTTACATAGTGTGGATTGCGGGGAGTTTTCCTAGGATCCTGGGAGTTGCAACTGTGCTAAAAGAAGTTTTTCCTATCAAGATATCTGGACACTTTGCTGCAATTGAGGGATGGTTAGACTTTTTTTCTCTTCTATTGTCTTGAAACTGGTGGGCAGTGAGAGTGCCCAGTTTAAATTGATCACCTGCTAAAACTGTTGACTGTTCTCCCAGCCTGGGTGTGAGACAGGGTAGGGAGGCAATTATTATTATTTTTTCTCTGGGGAGATGAGAGCTCCTCAGAGGTTAATGGTTTTTCATTTGGAGAGTTTGTGCGGCTTCTCTTTTCCTTTCTGAAATCACCTTCTTACTCTGTGATAGAATATGACTGCATACTGTTTGTATTGTGGGGTTGGGGCTTTAGTATATTGATTATCGTATGTGTGGGAGTGGTGTGAAAGACTGAGAGTCTGATTTGCGTGTTGCGTGTTTGGGTGCTGTGTTGTGTGGTTAAGATGTGTTGGGGTTGCATAATGACGGTCAGGCATTATTCCCTCTCCAGGCTTAGGGACCTCTGCCCTTTTTCTTGTCCCTCACTATCCCCAGAGGTATACAGAAGGTGCTGAGCTCTGGGGATTGTTAGGAGGGTGAGGGCAGGGGCCTAACCTGGCGGGGGAATAAAATACCAGGAAAGGAGTGGGCAGATTGGGATAGTTGGGACAAGGAGATGCCCAGGGGTGAAATGGGTTCAGGAAAGTGGTTCTCCCTGTCTGGTTCCCATACCCAAGGGCTCTGCTTACAGCAGGCAGGTAACAGGGTTTTCCTCAGTGACGCATCTTACTCGGGCGGTGTTGTGCAATGCCAGGTCTATTAAGAACAAGACCACTATAATAGTGGATCTTGTTGTATCATCTCACCTGGCTTGCATCACGAGACCTGGCTGGATGAGAATGCTGGTCCCATTTTGGCATCAGCAATTCCGTCTGTGTACTCGAAGATACACCATCTGATGATGGATCATAGGGGCGAGGGAGTTGCCATCTGTTTTAGATTGGTACGGAACCTGATGGAGGTACCAGTGAGGATCACCAACTCCTTTGAATGTATCCTGGGTGAGGGTGTGGGGTACAAGATCTTTCTCATCTACTGTGCACCAGGAGATGGGAATGTTTTCCTGCGGGAAGTCACGAATTTCATTGTCAACCTGACATTGAGATCTCCCAGATGACTGATCCTGGGGGACTTCAGTGCCTGGGTTGATGATGAACTCCCGCAATTTGGTCAGGACTTCCTCCAGTTAATGATTTCACTGGGCTTCACACAGGTTATTTCCTCTTCGACCCCTATCAGTCAGCATTAATTGGACTTGGTGTTCTTCATGGGGATGGAGATATCCGACTTGGTGGTGGAACCAGTTAGGTGGTCTAACCAGCACACCATTGGGTTCAGTTTCTTGGCCCCCCAGGAGGCCTGCCCCCATGGAGATGATATAGTACCACACTTTGAGGGGTGTTTCCTCTGATGGCAGTGTTGGACCTGTCGGGTGTACCAAGTGAATGTTTGGATCCAGGGGACCTGGAACTTGCCCATAATAAGGCGGTGACTGGGGCCCTGGATTCCATTGCTTCTGTTCATGTTCATCCTCTCACTGAATGGCCCAGGTCTTCTTGGTTTGATGAGGCTCTGAGGGAGTTGAGGAAAGTGGGATGAAGGCTAGAGAGGTGCTGGTGGAAATTGGGCCTGGAGGGTGACAGACTTAATTTGATGGACCACTATCTGATTTATCATTCAGCAACTACCCATAAGAAGGCAGAATTCCTGTCCAGGGAAATTGCCGCTTTGCAGAATTGACCAGTTCAGCTTTTCTGGACTGTAGACAAATTGTGCAATCCAATCTGTCTTCAGCCTGGAACTGCTTTTTCACAAGAATGGTATGAGAAGATTGCACGATTCTTTGCAGATAAGGTTGCCACAATCAGGTCCGAGATCCATCTGACCCTCCCTAATGGGAGCTACAGTGGTCAGCAGATGTTGGATGCCCAGTTTGTGTGGTTTGACTTCGGCCAGCCCACAATCAATGATATTGTAATGATTATTCAGTCTTTGTGTCTGACCAACTGTAGTTTGGACCCAGGCCCTAAGTGCCTTTTGGTAGGTTGTGTGGATAAAATTGTCCTTGTCCTTGCTGAGATAGTCTGGATGTCCTTGGCGAGGGGGATCTTTCCGGATCCCCTGAAGGAGGCAGTGGTTCTACCTGTCTTTAAAAAGCCCTCCTTGCACCCAGCCTGTCTGGCTAACTACAGATCTGTCTCTAACCTGCCCTTTGTGGGTAAGGTTATTGAGAAGGTGGTTGCATAGCAGCTGGATAACTATTTGACCAGCCACAATGTCTATGATTCTCTCCAGTCCAGATTTAGGAAGAGACATAGTACTTAGATAGCCCTTGTCCAGTTATAAATGACCTCCTAATAGTGAGAGATCAAAAGACCCCATTCCATCTTGGTCCTTCTAGATCTCTCTGCGGCATTTAACACTGCAGACCATGGTGTGCTGTTGGAGCACCTGCGGTTCATCTGTGGACTTTCTGGGATGGTCCTCAGATGGTTTTGATCTTTCCTTGAGGGCAGGACTCAGAGGGTGGTGTCTGGAACTTTTTCTTCAGCTCCATTCTCCTTATGCTGTGGGGTGCCGCAGGGCTCCATGTTGGCACCCATGTTGATTGTGGTGTATATGCTGCCATTAGGAGTGATTATCAGGTGGTATGGCTTGAGGTTTCACTGCTATGTAGATGATACTCAGCTGTACATGTCTTTCATGCCTGGCCAAGACAGTGCTGTTTCAGTCTTTAATAACTGTCTTGCCGAGATCCAGGACTGGATGAATGTGGATGAGCTGCGGTTAAACCCAGAAAGAACTGAGGTGTTGGTCATGGACTCAGGTCATCGGGAGGAAAGTTTGTTGGCAGGTTCACTCTCAGTTCCTTGGCTTGGAGGTGTCGAGCTAACTACTTCAGATCAGGTTCAGAACCTGGGCATTATGCTTGATGACTGCTTGACCCTTAAATCACAGGTGTCGGCAGTTGTCAAAACCTCTTTTTATCATCTGAGAAATATCGCCCAGTTACAGCACCTGGTTCCTCCTGATGATCTTCCAACTTTGGTCCACACCTTCGTTACCTCCCACCTTGACTACTGCAATGCCCTCTACCCTGGGCTACCAGGGGTTGATATCCAACACCTACAGCTGGTGCAGAATGTGGCAGTCAGGCTATTGACTGGTACCTGTATGACCAGTCATATAATGCCTGTGCTCCGCAGACTGCAGTGGCTGCCAGTTCAGTGGTGGATCACCTCCAAGGTCGGTTTGCTGACCTATAAGGCCCTACACAATCAGGGACTGGATTATTTACAAAATCTTCTTCACCCCTACTGTCCCCTCTGCCCTCTCCGATCCACCGACAAGGAATAGCTAGAGATTCCCAGGGTCCATTTGTAGACATCTGGAGCAAGGGTATTTAGTTTTATGGCTCTGACCCTGTGGAATTCTCTACCTCGTCGGGTTCGAGATTGCCTGACCATCCAAAGTTTTAAGGAGGCCATGAAAACCTACCTTTTTAGTTTAGCATTTCTGATTTTTAACGTCACTGTTGTCTTTATTTATTATTAGTCTTAACCCTTTTTGTACTGTTTATGTATTGATGTATTTTAATTAGACGTACATGCATCTTGACTTTAGAAAGGTGCCTTTTTATAAATAAAGAATGATTTGATTGGATTTAAGGAGTCACTTATGATGACTACCAGGTCACTTTCCTCAGTGGTAGTGTCCAAATTAACTCCTCCCATTTTTTTTTTTCTTTTAGTCTTTGGTAACCCAGTAAGGCCCACTAGGCACAAGTGCTTGTTTTCAGGGGTGACCTGGGCGCACTGGTCGGTTAAGTGACTTGCTCAGAGTCACACAGTATGCAAGTGGAGGTTGTGAGAAACAAACTCAGGTCTGGTCTGCTGGATGTATCAAGCTCGTTCACACCTCGTTCCTCTAACTTCTAGGCTATACTGCCAGCCCATCCAATATTCTTTCCTGGGGTTCTTGTTCCTAATGTCCATCATCTTGTACTTTTTGGCATTTCATTTCAATGCCTAACTTTGGGTTACCTTGCGAATCTTCCCAGGATTCTCTGCTTCTCCCTAACCCAATTCTTACTGTCAACCCTGCCTCATAGCTTAGTATCATCTGCAAAGAGACATGTCTTGCCTTGTAATCCTTCTCAATACAGTATGTCTGTGGTAGTGCTGTGCCTTGCCACCCCTGGGCCTAGAAGACTAGTCCGAGAGAGAGACCATGCACTGTCATCTTCTTTTCCTACTAAAAGTCTGTTGCACAACAGCACCCCCTTTTCTATCCTATCCTTTACCATACTGTAGGCTGGCCAACTACGCTGCCTTTCTTTTTCTTCTCTTTTTCCTTTTCTGTCTCTCTCTCTCCCTCTCTCTCTCCCTGCCTTAGGAAAGCACAGCAGGCTATTGCCTGGTATGCTTGCTTAACTAGCTGTCATGCCAGTAATGTGTAAAAAGAATAGATAAAAGCATTATTTGCAGAGCTGCAGATGCAGTTCTGCTTTGAAACCTCTGCGTTTGTCTTGTTCAGCAGTATTGTGTGTCCTGCTCGAATGTGCGCAGGACTGCAGTGTCGTGTAGCTGACGCCATGTAAAGAGTAGCTTAGTAAATTAAATCAGCTTCCCCAGATATTCCCTTGTTTGTGTATAGCATGTATCTGAGGGACTGCTGTAAATAGTGTCCAAAAGTAGACAGAATATTTAGGCTTGCTTCCTGATCTCAGGTTTAGCCTTAAGGTCATGCTTCTATAAGTGCCTTCTATGATAAAATTTGACAAAACCTGTAGAAAGAGAGAAAAAAACAAGCATTTCCCTGTGTTACAAGCCTGCTGCTTGTAGTACTGCACTGCGGGTGTAAACTCTGCCCTGAGAGCTATGTTTTAGACTGATGCTGTCACTCGTTGTTTGAATCTTGTCAAAATCCCTAAAAAAGCTTGAAAAATGTTTAAAATAATAAAATACAAGTACCAAACTCTTAAACCTGAGGTTAAAAATAGAAGGATCTTTTTTTACTGTTGGTTTCTATCTCTGTTCTTCCTGCCAGTGTTTTCTTGGCACCAAAACACTTGCAGGGTTGCAGAGCAAATTAAAATAAATAAGTCTCTTAGCAAGCAATGCCACGGAGGGTTTTTCATGCTAAAACTGCTGTACGCATGAGAAAACTCCTGCAAGACCGCTCAGCTTGCTCTGCCTATTTTAGAATGTTTAGAATATTCCAGCACTACAGAAAAGCCCAGCTTTTAAACAGTCTCGCAGCTGTTGTTTTCTTTTTTGTTCTGAACTAACAAAAGTTTCTGAAACTATATCAGGGACTGCAAATACTTAGAATTACAGGGCTGCTAGCATCCTGAAATAAACAAATGTTTCTTTTATTTCTTTAGTCTCCAGCCATTGTAGCTTACCTGGATGTTCACCTTGCAGGTTTTCTCTTAGGGCCAGTGCCCCTGTGAGCTTCTATTTTTATCTGTGGTAAACTGTCACTCACAGTAGGTGGTTGAAGCTACAATCTGAAAATGCTGCTAAAATGGTATACTTGCTTCTATTTTTTATAGACTGCCACCATTAAGAAATTACAATGATGTTATTTGTGGTATGGTGTTTAATTTCTATTTTTATTAGTTAGAAACGCAATGTATTAGACTAGGAGGTGGAGCCTCACAAAACATGACCATTCTGTATTTTAGGTTCAGTCTCCAAGTCTAGGGTGATCAGTTCAACCTTGGTGCAGGTTGAGGAAAATCAGAGAGTGGGACTGAAGCTATGTTCTAGCTGTGTTATGCCTGTTTGATTTGTTTTGCTGAAGTTTTTTTTCTTTTGTAAATAAAGTCACACATTGGTGTGCCTTGTATCTCACTTTTGCTGTTAGTGCTTTCTTCTCCCACACCCCACTATGACAGTGGTGTGAGAAGTGGGATCGGTTGGTGGTTCAGCACATTGGGGGACACCAATCTGATACAGCTGCCCAGATATCTGGGGAAGCAAGAAATGAGGTACCATGGCTGAGAAACCGAGAAGTCAGAGATGGAGACTAAGGTGACCAGCGTTCTGACCAGATCCAGGGTGGAACAAACTGGGGAAGAGCTATTACCCGGTTTGATCATAGGAGTCCATCCCAAGATGAAGGCAGAGGCTGCAGCACGGGCAAGCTTTTCTGACCCTGGAGAAGAGGATTCTGTGAAAGATCCTCCCACTGATGAACCTCCAACATATATTGAGGACTTGCTGAGATGGTTGGCTATCCACCAACCAGAGATGGAATGGCAGAGAGAAAGGGACATTCAAGAGAGAGAGCAGGAAAGACTATGACAAGATCAGTGGTGGGCAGAGACCCTGAGACCATTGGAACAGGTAACAGAGGGTAGGATACCAGCCCTAAAGACATTAATTTGACTAAGATGGCACCCACTGATGAAATAGAAGCATACCTAACCACATTTAAGAGGGTAGCCAGAGCCTGTAGGTGGCCCCAGACCCAGTGGGCTGTATGATTTGCCCCTTACCTGACTGGAAAAGCCCAATTAGCTTATAGTAACATGGACCGTAGACATGATGAGAATTATGAGCTAGTTAAAAAAGAAATCTTGCGAAGATACATCATCACTGCCAAGACATACTGTCAGAGATTTGTTCCTTGTGTTATCAGTCATCCTACACCCCCAGAGAGACTTTCATTAGGTTATGAGACTTATGTATGAAGTAGTTGCAAATGGAAGATAAAACCATCATAGAAATTATAGAGACATTGGTTGATGAACAATTCCTTCAGATATTCCCTAGTGAAGGTCCAACTCTGGGTGAGAGCACACAATCCAGAGTCAGCAGAGGTGGCCATCACTCTAGCAGATGACTTTTTGTCAGCCAGGCCCTCGATAAAAAGAAATGTCAGAGGAGAACCAGGCACTTCTGTAGTTAAATCTCCCTCTCCTTCCTTTCCATCCCCTGCTGGACAAAATCTTGTATGATATGATATGAGATGAGATGAGATCTGAGAGAGGTGGGACAACCTGTTCCCCTGATGTAATCTCCCACAGTTGTAACGGGAAAGGACACATAGCCAGGTTTTGTCCTAAAAATAAAACAGATCCAGCACATCTGGCATTATTAACCACAGGCTATACTATGGCTGAGGTATTGATCAACAATAATAATGTGTTGGGCCTCCTTGATACAGGAAGTAAACATACTTTGATTTGTCCTGAACTATTAAGCCTCAAAAATAAAACCGGAGGAGCAGTGGATGTTGTTTGTATCCATGGGGACACACACACAGCTACTCATCCTCCCCAGCTGAAATGACTGTAAAGGGCCAAATGACGACTGTGTGTGCTGGCTTAATACCCAACCAGCCTGTATCAATGGTTCTTGTACAGAACTTCCTGGGATTTGACACTTTGCTGGCTACTAAAGAACATGTTGCTACTGTCACAACTAGGGCCCAAAGCCAGCAGGAAAAGCTTCTAGGGGATAAATTGATGAAGACATCATGGGTACCCCAGGGAAGGATAGAAAAACTAAGAAAGAAAGACAGACATTAAAAACTCTATGGAAAAATATAGGACTTACTGAGCCGCAGGTGGAGCCCGAGGTAAATGTAGGTGGTCCAAGCAGTGTATCTGGTCCCCCCCTGTAGCTCCCCAGTGTGGGAGGTTTTTAACTGTTGGGGGAGACAGCACAATCATGGTTTGCCATTTGTGTGGTGTCCTGGTGTGCCATGGCCCTAGGAGGACACATTTGGGGACCAGTGGCCAACGCAACCACATGGCAAACCACCACAAGGTGGAGTGGCAGGCTGCCACCAAAGGGGCCAGGTGTCCACCTGCTGGCTCTTCTGTGGCAGTGGCAGAGGTTGCTGGGGATGAAGTTGTGCCTCACCGCTGCAGCAGAAGGAGTGCAACTGCAGCAGCTGCTCCACCACCACCACTGCCACCACAGCCACCAGCAACACCCTCTCCACCACCACCACTACCTGGGTTTCCAGTTGCTGTAGACCCCACCACAGTTCCTGCAACACAGGCAGACATTGCACTGGTGTGGGCGGCCCTTGAGGAGAACAATGAGAGGGTGGGTGCTGTGCAGCAGCAGGTTGATCAAATCCAGCAACAGCAGCTACGAATAGTGACAATGCTTCAACTGCTGCTTGAACACCACGGCATCCCCCATTAAGGGATTGTTTTTCTGAACCCCTCCCCACCACTACTGTGCTGTACTGTTTTTGTGGGGAATTTTTTGTTGTTTAATAGTTGACATTTTCGCTTCTGTTGTTGCAGTGCCTCAGTAATGTTGACTTTTTGTTTTGGAGTGCTTGTGGACAAGCTGTTGTGAGCAGTGCAAGAATGATGTGTAAAAGTGCATATGTGCAGTCAGTGTTGTTTCGTGTGTGTGTGTGTGTATGTGTGCATGTGTGTGACATCAGACATTGTGCAGCATGTTGCAAACATATATTACTGTTGCTGACTTGTTGCAGTGTTTATGCTATAAAGAATAGTGAGCAGAATGAGGTATATTTTATTGCCATCATCATCATCAGTGGACTAAGTGATTCGATACTTTTTCAGAGGTGTCTGTCCAGAGTACACCTTAGTCACATTTTATACTATACTGCACATATAACGTTTAGAGATCATGTATTTTTTGTGCTATGATCTCCACAAAGTCATGTGTGCACTATGAGTGACTGAGGTACGCAGTGACCTGATACCTCTGAAAAAATATATCACTTAGTCCGCTGGTGCTGATGACACCAATAAAATATACATCAGGTATTCGTTGTTATCTTTATTCTTGATACTGCAACAAGTCTTACCATATATATGTTTGTATGAAGCTGAACAATGTATGCACACACAGGAAAGAACAACGATGGCACACATGCAGTTTAGCACAACATACTCGCATTGCTCAGTCTTCATGCTGTTTGCAAAACACTTAAAATCTGATTCATGAGTCCCGACACAAAGTAAACATTACCAAGGCTCTATAACTGTTTTGTTTGTAAAATAGACATGAAGGAGATTCACCAACTTACAGCATTGCACCAGATATATGGGTGCCTTACTTCCAGGGGAATCTTTCTTGCTCCACATGTCCTTATATAGTGCAATACATTTCTGTGAAAAACACCCATAATTTCATTACAGTGTGTTATGTCATGGAGGAATTCCCATTCATGAAAGTCACCCAAATTCTGCCCCCTTTTTTCTCAGCAATGTTAGGACGTGATGCCAGGGAAAGCGCGGGTGTGTGCTCTATTATAGTGAATGTCCGATTGTCCGGCAGCTTTCCGAATGTTTCTTTATGTTATAATGGTCAGTTTGTGGTGAAACGTGTGGGCACATTTCCAATAACAAGAGCCTTGTTAGTGGAAACGTGCCCACATTTCACCACAAAGTGAACCTTAACAGTTATGCAGCAGGCAGTGTTTTATGATTCCACAGAACAATAGCTCTTCAAAAGCAGCTGTAAATAAATACAAACCTGGTCACAACAATATTGAAAGGTGTGCTCATTTTTTTTTCATACTAAGTAACCAATCATTCAAGTCATAACTCAGAGGTAACTAGTGACTGGCAATGTAAAATAGCATAAAAAAGTACAGTTCAAAACTGTCACCACAATCTTGCAATTCTGCTTTAATTGATAATGTCAGTATGACATCATGAGCTCGCAATCACACAACACACAAAATCCGCCTTGTGTCCAGAAAATTGACAAGTGGTAACAAAGTGAAATGGAAGTGTTTCAGCACATACAAAGTCCCCCAGAGTTAATGGCACACTCAGTCATGCATGCAGTGATGGCACAGAGTCCCCATATTTTTTCTGCATGCCCAAAATGCATCTGCCTTGTGTCCAGAAAATTGTCAAGTGATAACAAAGTGAAATGGGAGCATTTCGGCACATACAAAGTCCCCCAGAATTAATGGCACATTCAGTCATGTGTGAAGTGGTGGCACGGAGTCCCCAGATTTTTTCTGCATGCTCAGAATGCATCCGCCTTGTGTCTAGAAAATTGACAAGTGGTAACAAAGTGAAATGGGAGTGTTTTGGCACATACGAAGTCCCCCAGAATTAAGGGCGCACTCAATCATGCTCGCAGTGGTGGCACAGAGTCCCCAGATTTTTTCTGCATGCCCAAAATGCCTTGTGTCCAGAAAATTGACAAGTGGTAACAACATGAAATGGGAGCGTTTCAGCACATACAAAGTCTCCCATAATAAAATGATGTCATGAGCGAACTGTTGCTGGTCCAATGTGTGCTGCAATTTGAGCAAATGCACTGTGATGATCTCAACTGGATGGAAGGGTGCCCTTTGTCTGTACACTAATAGTAGCCTTGATGAGTTGATATATATAGATATATATTTGTGTATTTTGTAGGTGAGGAGGGTTGACATGGACATGTACTCATGGTATTGTTCTGTATCACAGGTCACACATACTGTTGGTGTGCACAGTCCAGTTCTCAATGAGAACTTGTTTGCATAGAAATTTGAAATGGATAACTCTTGAGCACATGAAGGTTAGTATTTTTTTTTTTTTTTTTGGGGTGGGGGAAGCATATTTGCAGATTTGTCTGTAATGGTTTCTTATTTTGTTACTTCTTCACAGATTTCATCTGCATCCTTCTCAAGTCTGGTTGTTAATGATGGTCATGGTCATCTAATGAAACGACTTCTGCTTATTGCATGTGTGCCCCAGCCCGGGGGAGTGGGGTCTGATGTTGAACAACTTGTTTGGATAAGGCCACTTTGACACAACAACAAAGCACTTGGAAGTTTGCTAAAAAATGAAATGAACGACTTCTTACAACTTAATTGTAGTTTGTCCCTGGTTCTCAATCTCAAGTCAAGTTACATTTCAAAACCACATCTTGTCCAGTAACACAACATGTGTGCAACTTTTTCAACACTGTCATGGTCAGGGCTGCACAGCTGCAAGTTCAGAACACAGTGCATTATATCTTACAGAAATAGTTTTGGTGACGTACACATGTCACCAAGTTTATGAATCGTACTCAGTCGCATTTTCAGCAGTCTTTCCAAAACAATGAAACAGTTGAAAAAAAATCTTCATACTTACCAGAATGGATTTCAAATGGATATTCCATAGGTTCCTCTGTATGGTACAGCTGCAGTACCATTCCTACAGAGTTTCAGTGAAGGAGAGTTTTTTGTTAACCTGTAAAAAAATAAATAAATAAATAAGTGCACCGTATGTGTTTGACCACTGTGGCTCTGAAAAGCAACAGAAAACAAAACATACAACTAAAGAAAGTTAAATAGCATAACAAACATTAGTGCACATAATCACTTTATGGTTTAAATATTATGAAGCTTTGTGCCTGTGGTTGTTGGATGTGCTCTCCTGTTCGATTCCCTCTGCCTTGGCATGGTAAATGTAAATGTAATGGGGAAATATTGTCTGAATGACACTGGTGGTGGGTGCTGGTGGTGACAGCTGTGGCACATGATGACATTCTCTGTTATATCTTCCTGCATCTGGTGGTGGTGGCAGTGGATAACATCAGTCCCAGTGGTGATGGTCCGGGGATGGAAAGACTCAGGCTCAGTGGTGGCAGTGGCTAACATCAGTCCCAGTGGTGGTGGTGGTCCAGGAGTGGACAGACTCATGCTCAGTGGTGGCAGTGGCTAACATCAGTCCCAGTGGTGGTGGTGGTGGTCTGGAGACAGACAGACTCATGCTCTGTGGTGACAGTGGCTAAAATCAGTGCCAGTGGTGGTGGTCCGGGGATGGATAGACTCATGCTCAGTGGTGGCAGTGGCTAACATCAGTCCCGGTGGTGGTGGTTGTCCTGGGGTGGAAAGACTCATGCTTAGTGGTGGCAGTGGCTAATATCAGTCCCAGTGGTGGTGGTGGTCTGGAGGGGCGCACCACCTTGTAACAACTTCAGTTAAAACCTGCCAACGTTAACCACATCATCATCCTCATAAAGAAAGCTGCCCTCTCAGTCATCTATGTCTGAAGTTGAAATTCATTGCAAAGAAGTGCAAGATAATGCATATGGGGCACAAAAATCCTGGCACAATATATCAATTGGGGGTGAGGATATAGCATGCACCAAGCATGAAAGGGATCTTGGGGTTATCATCTCTGATGACCTCAAGGTAGGGAAACAGTGTGACAAGGCAGCCAGTAAAGCAAATAGGATGCTGGGATGCATAGGCAGGGGCATCACCAGCAGGAAAAGGAAGGTCATAATTCCACTATACAAGACATTAGTGAGGCCCCACCTGGAGTACAGTGTACTGTTCTGGAGACCTTACCTACGTAAAGACATAGACAGGGTTGAGAAGGTTCAGAGGAGGCAACAAAGATGGTACATGGATTGCATCACAAGTCCTATAAGGGCAGGTTGAAGGAATTGAATATGTACTCCCTGGAGGAGAGGAGGGAGAGAGGGGATATGATAGAGACACACAAGTATCTTACAGAGAGGAACAGGGTGCAGGAATACACTATTTTTAAGTGAAAAAGATGTTCCTGGACTAGAGGGCATGGGGTGAAGTTAGAGGGAGGACGATTCAGAGGAAACGTGAGGAAGAATTTCTTCACAGAACGGGTGGTGGACAAGTGGAACACCCTGCCAGAGGAAGTGGTGGGGGCTGAAACAATCACGGGATTTAAGAATGCATGGGATAGATATAAAGGAATTCTTGAAGTCAGGGGTAAGGGGCAACAGACTTCTAGGAAAACATAAACTGAACTTACAAGTTCAAATGGGCAGATTGGGTGGACCATAGGCCCTTGTCTGCCAACACTGTCTATGTATCTATGTAAGTCTGACCACTGGGAACTTCTTTCTCCATTGTGTCGTCATCTACGTCAGTGGTGGGCCATTTCAGGCAGCCACTACCAGTGCCACCAGGATGGTCCATTTCCACATCAGCAAGACCACCATGACTAGGCTGGGGTATGAATACTGAGGTTGCAGTCTGTGCTGGTATGTGCCTCTCATTCATTTTAATGAATGTTAGCAAACTAACATTTTCAGAAGACAGGTTTGTTCGACGATCCCTGACTATTTCACCTGCTGAGCTGAATACCTTCTCAACACTTACAATGGAGGGTGGGCATGTGAGGTACTTCAGTGCCACTGCAGTCAGCTCTGGCCATTCACTGATCTTTCCACTTCAGTACAAAAGAGGATCGTCAGTTATTGTCAGTTGCCTGTTTTCAGACACATGACTCAACCATTGTCTGTGCCGCACTAAGTCCAGTAGTTGATGCATCATCCTGTTCTCCCGAATCATTTATTTCACAAATCCCCACTTGGGACAGAGCATCCCAAAGCAGGTTGTTGTCAGCTACTTTGGATGACAAACCACCTGGAACTGCAGTCCCCTTCCCCTTGCAGGATATGCTTGATGGTCCTCCAGGTACACCTTCAGCCAGATTATGCTGCTGAGGTTTGCTGACCTGGGCACGTGACTTCTGTCCCCATGAACCAAGCGCACCAGTTGCCCACTAATATTTTTTACCTGTTCTGGCCCTCCCTTCAGTACTGATGCAATTCAATATTTGTATCGTGGGTCCAGCATTGTTACTATGGCAAAGTTGTCACTGCACTGAATGCTCACAATGTGACAATTCTGGTTGAATACTGTCAGCGTGTGTTGCAGAAACATACTGCTACCGCTGTCTCTGGCAACATCAAGGCCATGCTGTACATTCACCAATGTCTGCCTCTGCACTGGCAGCAGTACAATTGATTGGCTAATGGAGGCAGACTTGCCACTCACTGCCTGTGTGGCATGTTCAAAAGGCCACAAAATTCTTATTACAGAGTCCATGAGGCACCACTGTTCAGTCATCATAGACATGGAGGCCCTGAAACTGTCACGGCTAGTGTGCATCACAGGATATTTTGAGATGGCTTTGTATTGTTCATACAACCTCTCAACCATGTATAAAGTGGAGTACCATTGGGTGTCAACTTCCAGCTTCAAGCAGTGCTGAGGCAGGCTGTTTTGTATCTGCAACTGCCACAGCTGGTCACGGGCCTTTCCAGATCTTGAAAAGTGAGAACAGATACGGTGTGCAACTGTCAGCATTTCCTTTACATCAGAGTGCTGCAGAAACTTCTGCACCACAATATTTAAGCAATGGGCCATGCATGTAACATGAAAAAAAAACACCATTCGTGATGCATTTCACCACATTTGACCCATTGTCACTTGCTATGAACCCAGCTCTCAGGGACAGGGGGTTTAGCCACTTGTCAGTTTCAGTCAGTACCACGTCCAACATGTTCTCACCAGTGTGTGAACAGATCACATTGCGCATAGCAATCATTGCATACTGTTGAATTCCTGGAAGATTGCTACCGTGACAATCCACCTTACTGCACTGATTATTCACACTACCAACATCACAAACAACCCCCAGCACCTGCGCCCAGTGTGCAGTTATATAAAAATATGAACTTCCTACTGTTTAGCCACTTGTCCACATATCCATACATAAATGGATGAATGGAGAGGAGGAATGTTGAAGGGTATGTCTTACTGAGTCGGACTCAGCACGGAACAACTCGGGGACAGCACGGGTAGAAAAGTACGTCCTGGATGGGACTTTCCATTGTGGACAGGCACATGCAGCAAACTGCCAGAACCCAGAATTCTCCATAAAGGAGAAGGGCAAAAGATCAATTGCCAGCATTTCAGCTACAGCAGCACTAAGTTCACGTGACACTGTAAAACTGGGGGGTACTTCAGCTTATGCTCAAAAACACTCTGTAACGTGGGCTGACAAACATTTTACACATGGTGTGATCACAAATTGTTGTGCTCTGTGATGAATGGCATTGGCAGGGGGTGGAGTGTGGACATTTGATGAAGACGGTTGCATAGGTGATGATGACAAACCTAGAAATGCAGTTATTTTGCCAGATTTGCCAACCAGGATTGATGTACCACTTGCATTCAACATACTGCATTCACCACCACCACCACCACCAAAACTGCTACTCTCACCAGCACTGACAGCATTTCAAAGTTATTATGCTCCTCCACCTCATCATGCCTGTAGTAATCCTCTGCTCTTATTACTTCACTACTGCACACGTTTAATTTACTAGTGGACTTAACAGTCATGGAAGGGGATAACATGCTTGCTATGCTCGCTATGGTTGCCATTCACGAGGGTGAATGCCCCACTGTGGTATTAGCTGCCATCTTGTGCCGGGTCCAAAGTGCCATGTGCCTATTTTTAAGATGCATATGCTGTCCTCCTGTGCCCAGATGTTTCCCCTTTATCCCTCGACTCACACGCACATGGCAAATCAGGCAGATTGCAACTGGATGCAGGCCGTCGAGGGGTAGGTTCGTTGACTGAGTCACCCTCAGGTCTTTGGCTTGGGAGGACCCAGCTGATGACCTCAGACCGGGTGCAGAATTTGGGCATTATGTTTAATGATTGTCTGACCCTCAAACATCAGATGTCAGCTGTTGTCAAGACCTCATTTTACCATCTGAGGAATATAGCCCGAGTGAAGCATCTGGTTCCCATTGATGACCTTCCAACATTGGTCCATGCCTTTGTTACCTCCCACTTGGACTACTGCAACTCCCTGTACCTAGGGCTACCGGGGGTGGATATTCGCCACCTGCAGCTGGTACAGAATGTGGTGGCCAGGCTTTTGACTGGTACGTCAAGGGCCAGTCATATAACACCTGTCCTCCGTGGACTGCACTGGCTGCCGATTCAATGGTGAATCACCTTCAAGGTCGGTTTGCTATATGGCCCTACAAGATCAGGGACCTAGTTACCTGCAAGATTTCCTTCGTCTTTACTGTCTTTCCCATCGGCTCCGATCCACCAATGAGGGATTGCTAGAGATTCCCAGGGTTCGTTTAAAGACATCAGGGGCAAGATCATTTAGTTTTATGGCTCCAACCCTGTGGAATTCTCTACCTCATCGGGTGAGAGAGTGCCTGACTGTCCAAAGCTTTAAATCAGCTTTGAAAACATATTTGTTTAACCTGGCATATCCAGATTTTTTAATATATTTATGGATTGTTCTTAAGATTTTAAGTTTTATGTATTGATTTGTTGTAAAAGCGTCTTGGTTCTGGAAAGGCTTTTTTTAGAAATAAAGTATTCATTCATCCATTCATTTGCATCTTGAACAAAAAAATGCCAAACAAGGGATTGTTATGCTCTACTTTTAACATGTCCATGATGTGGCTTATTTAAGTCCATTATTTTAAGCACTGAAGTGGGGGTTGTGATGTTTTGAGCACTGCACACGTGTACTGCAACTGACCACCACTACTATCTATCATCATTAGTGGGTCATCATCATCAACTGAAACTGGTAAATCATAACCTTTTATGGGGGGGGGGGTTACTGCAAACAGACTGAGACACAGCCACCTTGAATTGCTTTTGCTCTGGTTCCCAACTGGGGTCAATTAGATCATTATTATGTTCATCAGTGTCACACACATCCACATCTTCTGCTTGCATGCTGGCATGTGGACTGCATGTTGCCAGCAAGACAACATTTGGCATTGACAAATGCTTGTTTACTGTTGGTTTCTGTCTCTGTTCCTCCTGCCAGTGTTTTCTTGCTGCCAAAAATACTCGCAGGGTTGCAGAGCAAATTAAAACAAGCATTTGTCAATGCTGAATGCTTGCTGGCATTGGCATTGATAGTGTAGGAGTTACATAGCTGCATAATAGGAATGACAGTGAAGTGTTGAACTGAAGCCAACCCCACCACCACCTGCAGATACTGACAGGCATTGAGACATGCCTTTGGGTCATCAGGCATAATGGCACATGCCATTTCACCACATCCTACCCTGCAGACACTGACAAATGTCATGGTGTGCCATGGGGTCTTTGGCCCTTATGTTCACCCCATTCCATTGGGCAATACGGTGAGATGGGTGCTGTATAGGAGAATGGGGTGAACTTTGGGCCCAAAGAGTCCAAGGCACATCTTGATGACTCTCACTGGCTGCAGGGTGTGGGTGGGGGTGGAATGGTATAAGCATTGCAGCTGACAATCCCAAGTCACACCCCTGATGCCTGTCATTCTCTACAGGGTGGGGTGTTGTGCTTGGAAACCCTAACGCCTCAGGTGTTCGTTGGTATTTTCACTCCAAATTTTCAGTATTTTTTTTTGTGATCCCCACCTCATGAACAGTAGGAGTATCAGTTCGCTAGCTGAAAGCTGCTTTTGCACAGCAGCTATGCCATTTGGCACCACGGGTGCGAAAACACATTTTGAACAGGATGTGAAAAATGACAGCTGTACTGTTCATGAGGAGGTGTAAAAAATGGCAATGTTGAAACTCTGCAGTGAAAATATAAAAAAAACTGTTGAAGTCACGAGCTTGAATAGAAACTGTGCAATGCACACCCATAATGTAATTAGTTTGGGGATTTTTTACAGCAGATTGTCAGCACAGGCATTTTGGGGCCTCCGCTCATGAACAGTGTCACTCTAATTTTCTTAATATGTCCCAAACAGTGATTTCCCACAGCGACCATGCATTCCTGCACTGGAAGTGCAAAAACACATTTTGGCTATGGTGTGAAAAATGACAGCTGTACTGTTCTTAAGGAGGTATGGAAAATTGCCAGTGGTGAAAATCTGGACTAAAAATATTTCAAATTCATGAACTTGTGAGGGTGCGTGGAAATTGCACAATGCTCATTGATAACACAGTTATTTTATGGACTTTTGTCACCAAATTTTTAACATAGCCATTTTAAGACCTCTGCTCATGAACAGTGTCACTGTGATTTTCTTAATCTGTCCCAAACATTGATTTCACACAACGATTGCGCCATTGTGTGCTACATGCGTGGAAACACATTTTGGGTAAGATGTGAAAAATGACAGCTATACTGCTCATAAGGTGGTGTGATGAACTGCCAATGTTGAAAATCTGGAGTGAAAATATAAAAAATTTGCAAACTTACGAGAGTGCGTAGGAACTGCGAAATGCACGCCCATAAATCAGTGATTTGGGGGAATTATTTTCACCAAATTTTCAACATAGGGTTTATGGGGGCCTACCTCATGAACTGTGACACTGTTGTTTTGCAAATTGATCCTGAAAGGTGGTTCCATGCAGTGACCACAAAATCACCTTTCAGGGCTGATTAACACCATGACAGTGCCAGAATTCATGAGGAGGGGGTCCCAAAAACCCCATGTTGAAAATGTGGGGCCAAAATTCCAAAAATGCCTGAGATATGCATCAAAGTTGAGAAGAAACCTATTTATTCCATTATATAGCTTACCGGCATTTCTTCAGTTCGCGGTCAGCTTTGAAGAGTGCAGACGTGTTCCCAGTCCACCGAAGATTGTCTCACCGGACTCCAGAGGTAAGTATGGGGTGAGGTGGGGGTGTGGGGAGGTGGATGCGCAGAGGATGGGCACGGGTTGGGGGCAAGACAATCAACGAGGGATCATTTTTTTCTTTTCAGGTGTTTTTCTTTTTAGGAGGATGACGCGGGACTTGTGCCACTCTGGGGTGGGCTCCCACTGTGGCAACTGGAAGATTTTGGGGGGGCAGTGGAGCCAGCAGGGGATTGGGCACTCCTATTGGCCATACAAACATGTGCCATACTGGGGTGGGCTCCCAGCGCGGCAACTGGAAGTCTGTTTCTTTTGGAGGGGGGTTAATTGGGCTGACAGGGGATTGGGTACCCCCATCACCTCCTCCTGGAAAGGTGGTCCTAGGAAAAGTTCACTTCAAACTGAATTTATGTTCCAGGAAGAGAAAGCAGAGATGTATACAAGCAGGATTGCTGGCAATATGCTAATCAACACTATCTTATTGCTGCTCACTGAAGCGGAGCTCTCCCTTTCAACTGTATGGCACTGCATTTTCAACTGCTGTCATAAACAGCTGCAGCATTCATTGGTGAACTATGGCTATGCCAGCAAACACACTGACTGAACTGGAAGACAGGGTGCCACACCTACAAAAACTCGAATGATGGCACTATGTTTCTTGCACTTGCGTGCAAGCAAACATAATAAACAAATCTCTCAGTAAGCATTGCTACGGAGGGTTTTTCATGCTAAAACTGCTGTAAGCATGAAAAAAACTCCGTAAAACCGCTCAGCTTGCTCTGCCTATTTTAGAATGCTTAGAATGTTCCAGCACTTCAGAAAAACCCAGCTTTTAAACAGTCTTGCAACAGTTGTTTTCTTCTTTGTTCTGAACTAACAAAGGTTTCTGAAACTTCTTCAGGGACTGCAAATACTTAGACTTACTAGTACTACTAGCATCCTGACATAAATAAATGTTTATTTTATTTCTTTAGTCTCCAGCCATTGTAGCTTACCTGGATGTTCACCTTGCAGGTTTTTTCTTAGGGTCCAGTGCCCCTGTGTGCTTCAGTTTTTAATTGTGGTGAACTGTCACTCACAGTAGGTGGGTGATGCTACAATCAGAACATGCTGCTAAAAATGGTATGCTTGCTTCTTTTTCTTACAGAATGCCACCATTATGAAATTACATTGATGTTATTTGTGGCATTATGTTTAATTTCTATTTTTATTAGTTAGAAACACAATGTATTAGACTAGGAGACAAAGCATCACAAAACACGTGACCAGTCTGTAAAAAGTTTCATTCTGCAAGTCTAGTGAGATCAGTTCAACCTAGGTGCAGGTTGAGGAAGCACAAAGAGTGGGACTGGAGCTATGCCCTAGCAGTGTTATGCCTGTTTGATTTGTTTTGATGAAGTTTTTTTCTATTTGTTTTTCTTTTGTAAATAAAATCACACATTGGTGTGTTTTGTGCCTCACTTCTGTTGTTAGTGCTTTCTTCTCCCATACCCTGCTAACACAGTGGTGGTAGAAGTGGGATCAGTCTATGGTCCAGGCGCACTGGGGGACACCAAACTGATATATCTGCCTGAATGTCTGGGGAAGGATAAAAGGAGGTACCATGGCTGAGAAACCCGAGAAGTCAGAGATGGAGACTAAGGTGACCAGTGTTCCAACCATATCCAGGGTGGAATAAACTGGGGAAGAGCTGTTACCTGGTTTGAACCTTGGAGGCTGACCCAAGATGAAGACAGAAGCTGCAGCATGGGCAAACTTTTCTGACCCTGGTGAAGAGGATTCTGTGAAAGATCCTCCCACTGATGAAGCTCCAATAGATATTGCAGACTTGCTGAGATGGTTGGCTAGCAGCCAACTAGAGATGGAACAACAGACAGAAAGGGACTTTTAGGAGAGAGAGCAGGAAAGACGACAACAAGATCAGCAGTGGGTGGAGACACTGAGAGCACTCTAGGCCATTGGAAAAGGCAACAGAGGGCAGGATACCAGCCCTAAAGACATTAAATTGACTAAGATGGCACCCACTGATGAAATAGAAGCATACCTAACCACATTTGAGAGGGTAGCTAGAGCCTATAGATGGCCGCAGACCTAGTGGGCTATATGACTTGCCCTTACCAGACTGGAAAAGCCCAACTTGCTTATAGTAAAATGGACCATAGACATGCTGAGGATTATGAGCTAGTTAAAAAAGAAATCTTGCAGAGATATGATATAACTGCCGAGACATACCATTAGAGATTTTGTTCCTTGCATTATCAATCATCCTACACCCCCAGAGAGACTTTTATTAATTTATAAGACTTATGTATGAAGTGGTTGCAACCTGAAGATAAAATCATCATGGAAATTATAGAGACATTGGTTGTAGAACAATGACTTCAGATAATCCCTAATGAAGTCCAACTCTGGGTGAGAGCGCACAATCCAGAGTCAGCAGAGGCGGCTATCACCCTAGCAGAGGACTTTTTGTTGGCCAGGCCCTCAATAAAAAGGAATGACAGAGGAGAACCAACCACTTCTGTAGTTAAGTCTCCCTCTCCTTCCTCTTCATCACCTGCTGGACAAAATCCTGTAAGGTATTATATGAGATCTGGGAGATGAGGGAAGATCTATTCCCCTGATATAATCTCCCACAGTTGTAACAGGAAAGGACACATAGCCAGGTTTTGTCCTAAAAATAAAACAGATCCAGCACATCTTGCTTTATTAACCACAGGCTATACTATGGCTGAGGTATTGATCAACAATAATAATGTGTTGGGCCTCCTTGATACAGGAAGCAAACATACTTTGATTCATCCTGAATTGTTAAGCCCCAAAAATAAAACCGGAGCAACAGTGGCTGTTGTTTGTATCCATGGGGACACACACAGCTACCCAACCTCCACTGTCGCAATGACTGTAAAGGGCCAAATGACTACCGTGTCTGCTGGCTTAGTACCCAACCTGGCTGTATCAGTGGTTCTTGGACATTATTTCTTGGGATTTGACACTTTGCTGGCAACTAAAGAACATGATGCTGCTGTCACAACTAGGGCCCAAAACAACAGGAAAAGCTAGTGGGGGATACAGTCCCCTTCAATGAAGACATCATGGGTACCCCAGGGTAGGCTAGAAAAAACAAGAAGGAAAGACAGACATTAAAAACTCTTTGGAAAAATAAAAGACTTACTGAGACACCAGTTGAATTCAATGTGTCCAAAAATGTAATAGCAAATGTACAGAAATGTGATCCAGTATTAACCTTTTTTGTTCAACAGGTTGGCAAGGTGTCTTCTAAAGGTGGCCCAAAAATGTCGGTTAAAAATGATATTTTGTATTGACGATGTCACAATCCTAAAACTGGGGAGACAGTGGACCAATTAATGGTGCCAGCAAAGTACAAGGCCCAGTTAATCTATCTAGCACATAATTTATCCTTTTCAGGGCATGCTGGGAGGGATAGGACATTGGCCCGAATATTGCAGAGATTTTTCTGGCCTGATATCCATGACCAGGTAGCTGAATACTGTAAATCCTGTAAGAAATGTGAAAAGGTTGCCCAGATAGGAAGAAAAGATATGGTTCCACTAGAGCCCCTACCACTAGTAACCGATCCATTTGAACATATGGCTATGGATATTGTAGGCCCTATTGAGAAGAGTGCTAAAGGAAATAGATACATCTTGATGGTTTGCGACTATGCAATCCGCTATCCTGAAGCCATACCCTCACCTTCAATAAATACATAGAGAATTGCAGAAGAACTGGTGAAGATATTTAGAAGGCTGGGGATCCCTAAAGAAATTCTTACTGATAGGGGTAGCAATTTTAATTCAGCCTTGTTTAAGGAGTCATACCACCTGTTGGGAGTGGTAGCAGTCCAAACATCCTATCACCCCCAAACAGATAGTCTAGTGGAAAGATTCAATCAGACTCTCAAGAGAATGCTCCAGAAATGGCCTCCCTCTCACCTGACGTGACTCTGTTTACCACCACCCACTGCTGTCTACCCCACATCCATCTAACAAGATCCTTCACTGTTCCTGGATCTCCTAACCTTTTCAGCAACCTTCTGTGTGGCACAGAGTCAAATGCCCTGCGGAAGTCAAAGTAGATAAGTCCACTGCTTGTCTCTTGTCCACTTCTCTAGTTACTCTGTCAAAGAATACTATCAGGGCTGGCCTGTCAGTGCATCTTTAGCACTACCACTCATGACACTGGCAACCTGAGTGCAGGCTGCTGGGGGCTGGCAAGGGGGAGAAGGACTGATCATCCCAGGGGACATTGTCCTCCTCCAGGGAGGGTCACCATTCCCACTGCAATACTGCCATCAGCATGACCACAGGAGGCAGTGCAGGTTGAGAAGGCATTGTGGGAGGAGAGGATATAATCTGAGATCCAGAGCAGCAGCACACCTTGTGTGCACAAGCTCCTTGGACCTCCAGGCATGCCGACATCCTCAGGGACTGGAGAAATAACAGAAAAGACCCTGCACCTGGCTCAAAAATGGTCTCCAGTACCACGACCAAAGTGGACCAAACCTGGAAACCCATGGACATTCATCTGACGAACATCCGTACAGGTAGGGGGAAGTAGAAAGAGGGTGCTCTCTTCTTCCCCACCAGAAGGCAATCTGAGGCAGCATGAAGACAGAGTACCAGGGGATAGTATGATAGTACACCTAGCCAACAGTACCTTGGAGGATTCAGAGGGAGTGGCTCAGCTTTGGTGCAGAAAGGGGTGTGATAAACAGAGAGTTAAAAAAAAGAATACTATCATGTTGGTCTGAAAAGACCTCCCTGCTATGAACCCATGCTGCTTACCATCCTGGAGGCCATTTCTCTCCAGGTTGTCCATTAGGTCCTTTTTAACTAGTGCCTCCATTAGTTTACCTGCTATTGAGGTAAGATTAACAGTTCTATAGTTTTCTGGTTTCTCTTTTTTTCCTCCCTTATAAAGTGGGACTACATCCGCTGCTGTCCAATCTTTCTGAACCACTCCTGAATGTAGATAGCTATTGAACAGTCCAGCCAGGGATTTAGTCAGTTCTGATATCAGTTCCCTAGTCACCTTTGAGTACATTCTATCCAGTCCTGGAGCTATGTCTATTTTTAAGGTTGCAAGCCCTTTTCTGGCCCTTTCTTCTGTAAACACCACCTTCCCCATATCTGAGATCCTTCTTGCAGTAGTCTTTATGCTGCTTTCAGGAGGGCACACTGTGCTCTAATGTGAACACAGAGCAAAAACATTCATTTAGAATGTCTGCCTTCAGCTCATCCTCCTCCTCTATTACCCTGCCCCCCCATCAGCCTAATGATTTCACTTGTCATCTTCCTTTTTTCCTGATGTGTCTAAAGAACTGCCCTTCCACTTGATCCTCTCTACAATGTGCAGTTCTGTGTCTGCTTTTGCATTCCTGACCTCCTTCTTGGCCTCCCTCTTCCTTAACTGGTTTTCACACCATTCCTCATCTCCCTGTCTCTCTTTGTAGCTAATAAAGGTCCTTTCTTTGCCCCCAGTGCCTCCCTGGCCTTCCTCAAGAGACAGATTGATGTTTTGTGCCTGTTGTCACAAATGCACTCAGCAGGTCAGGCCCTCTGCTCCCACAATGCCAACCTCCAAGCAAAGTAATGTGAACAGGTAACAGACAGGGAAACCCTTGTGTCTGCTTGTGGGTCCGAATCACCGTTTTTCTCAAGCTATGGTGGGATTCAAACTGTGAACCTTATGCAAGCATACCCATATGTACAGGTACAGATTCGTACCCTCTTCAGGGATTGCGGTACAGTCTTATGATAGTAGTAGTATCTAGCCAGGCCTCCAAAATGAACCCTTAAAATTCTATAAAAGACCTTAGGTATATTCTTACCTTTTCCCGGTTTAGTAACACCATCAAGCTCCTGAACAGTTTTTGTCAGTCTTAACCCTTCATACGTCACATGCAAAAAAGGACTGGCAGACCCAGGCAGTCTTTTTAAAATAAAGATTTTACTAAAGATAATAAAAATATGAAAAATGTAAATACAGAACAATATATCAAAGAGCATACAATCACTTAAAAGAGAAGCAACAAAAACTACAGACAAACTCCTACCAACATACAGTTAGACTTTTTATATCTAATGTATTACCTCTAAGTGCTAGAGCTATGTTTCTAGAGTCCCCAAAAACGATATCACTTTTTCCCCAGTTACAAGGATACATTTCAACTCCATCGCCCCACCCCTTGATGAGTCATCTATATATGAACATATATATGAACATATGAAATTTGCCAGCAGATAAAGGCCTAGAGGTCTATCAAGTCTGCTCGAATGTGCTAGCTCCTCCTTTTTAGAATAAAAAAAAAAGACAACAATGATTTTCCTGCCAGGAGATATATTAAAGAATGTGACTTCAGCAAAACTAATTTCCCAAATTATGAAAGTCATTAATCAAGCCTTTCCTTTGAACTTGTGGCTAATTCCTGTTTTCTCAAGGAACATCAAAGGTTTTTTTTAACAACTCTGCAGTTTGTCATCTAGATGCAAATATAGCCAACAGGAAACAGTTAAGTCCTGGTGCTGTAGTAAAATGCATATTTAGCTTCTCAACTTCAGAGACAGGAGGTCATAAAAAGGCCATCATATGCAACTTCTCAAGGAAGTTAATTACATTACAGAGATATCCTGGTTTAATATATACCCTGTCATTTCCCTGAAACCTGGGGGGGGGGCGGACATCCATGGAAGCACTGTGACAATCACACACTATATTTTTATATTACAAATATCATCCAAGAATCATAACCAGATGGCCAAGTGTCACAATCCTCTCCATCTAGACTGAATTTGGGGGCTCTGTCCCCTGCATGGGATGAGCTTCCCAAGTCAGTTCACTCCTTATATAGGTGTGATAAGAAATCTGTGTTCTGATTGGTCGCTCTAGCCCTATGTAAGATGATCATGTCATACCCTTGGAAGGCAAGACTCCATCTTAATAGTCTACCATTAGTTTTTCCCATTTGGGTCAGCCAAACCAGGGGTTGTGGTCCATTTGTACCTCAAAATGCTGCCCATATAAGTATGGCTCTAACTTCTTTAGAGCCCACACCATGGCAAGACACCCTTTTTCCACTATAGAGTAAGCCTGCTCCCTGGGAAGTAACTTTTTACTCAGGTACACTACGGGGTGATCTTTACCTTGGTTGGATGTCTAACTCAGTACTGCCCCATACCCATGTCTGAGGCATCAGTCTGTACTATAAAAGGTCCGCTATAGTCAGGACTTGTCAATACAGGAGCACTGCACAGTGCCTCCTTCAGTCGAGTAAAGGCTTTTTCACAGGCTGCTTCCCAGGTAATTTTCTTAGGCATCTTTTTCTTTACCAGGTCAGATAGGGGAACAGCCAGGGCACTGTAACTGGGTACACATTTCTGATAGTACCTAGCTGTCCCTAGAAAACTCCTAACCTGCTTCTGCATTTCTAGTCTGGGCCATGCCTTGATCACCTCTATTTTTACTTGGTTAGGACGGAGCTATCCCCACCCTGAAGAAAGGGGGGTTACTAGTGGGGTACCGCAGGGTTCAGTATTAGGATTGGTCCTCTTCAATGTCTTTATAAGCGACATTGCAGAGGGACTGGAAGGAAAAGTATAGCTCTTTGCAGATGACACAAAGATCTGCAACAGAGTTGATGCACAAGGTGGGGTGGAAAGGATGAAAAGGGACTTGGCAAGGTTAGAGGAATGGTCAAATGTATGGCAGCTTAGATTCAATGCTAAGAAGTGCAAAGTAATCCACATGGGAAACAAAAACCCAGGGAGAGAGTACACAATAGGGGGTGAGATACTAGCAACAACAAAAATAGAAAGGGACCAGGGGGTAGTCATATCAGATGACCTAAAGGTGGGCAAGCAATGTGAGAGGGCAGCAAGGAGGGCTGGGGGGATACTGGGATGCATAGGGACAGGCATCACCAGTAGAAAACAGGAAGTTATTATCCCTCTGTACAGACAGCTGGTCAGACCCCATCTGGAGTACTGTGTGCAGTTCTGGAGACCCAGTCTTAGCAAAGACATAGACAGGATGGAAGCTGTCCAGAGGAGGGCAACTAAAATGGTGCAGGGTCTGCACCGAAGACATATGAAGAAAGACTTAAGGAGCTTAATATGTATAGCCTCGAGGAAAGGAGGGAGGGAGGGGACATGATAGAAACTTTCAAGTACCTCAAGGAATCAACAAAGTCCAAGAGGGTAGCATCTTTCAAAAAAGAGGTGTGCAAGAACAGGGCACAATTTGAAGATGGGGGGCTCAGAGGTAATTTAAGGAAATATTTTTTCACAGAGAGGGTTGTGGATGCATGGAACGGCCTTCCGAGGAGGTTGTGGAGTCAAAAACAGTGGTGGAATTCAAGCATGCATGGGACAGTCATAAGGCAATTCTAGGGGTTGGGGGTAGGAAGAAGTAGGCTGCTGGTTAACTAGAATCTGCAGCTTATCCAGTAGGCAGGGAAATGGGCAGACTGGGTGGGCCAAGCAGTCCTTATCTGCTGTCAAATTCTATGTTTCTATGTTTTACCCTACAACATGCCCAAGGTATGCCACTTCAGCCATGGCCACCTGGCACTTCTCAGCTTTGACAGTGAGCCTGGCCCTCTGTATCCTGCCCAGCACTTCCCTAAGGTGGGACAGGTGTTCCTCCCAGTTGGCACTAAAGATGGCAATGTCATCCAGGAATGCCACGGTGTACTCCACAGCACCATTCAACACCTGGTTCACCAACCTTTGGAAAGTGGCAGGGGAAATCTTCATTCCAAAAGGCATTACTTTAAATTCAAACAGGCCTATCGGAGTGATGAAGGCTGATCTCTGCCTAGCTCTGTCAGTTACCTCTACCTGCCAATATCCCTTTGTCAGGTCAATAGTCATGAGGTATGTCACCCCTCCCAACTTGTCCAGGAGTTCATCTGTCTGGGGCATCAGGTGGGCGTCTGACTTCATGACTGCATTCAGTCCACGATAGTCCACTCAGAAATGAGCAGAGCTATCTGGCTTGAGGACAAGGACTACAGGTGAGGCCTAGGGGATGTGGGATCTCTGGATTGCCCCTAAATCCAGCATTTCCTCTACCTCCCACCTAATGTCCTTTTGGACAGCTTCTGACACCCAATATGCTGTCTGCCATATGAGCATCTGTGTCCATGTCTCCACATCGTGTGTCACTAAGGGGGTTAGTCCAAGCTTGGCGCTAAACAGTGGGGCAAAGTCTGCTAAAACCTCCTTTACTTCCTGGAGCTTGCCCGGGGCCAGCTGGGGAGACAATTTAACTGCCTCCACTGAGGACTCCCACTTTCTTTCTTCCAGCAAGTCCAGAAGGGGGTCTTCTTTATCATTCCCCTTCCCAGGACTATATACTGCAAACACCATGTCAGCCCTATTAACATATGGCTTCATCATATTGGCATGGTACATTCATTCTGAATGTCGTCTGTCAGGTAGTTCTATGATATAGTTCATGTCATTTACCTTCCCAACTACTTTGTACGGTCCTGCCCACTCAGACTGAAGCTTGTCTTTCCAGACTGGAATAAGGACCATGACTTCCTGATCCACCATGTACGAGCGAGTTCTGGCTCTGTGATGGTACCACACTTTTTGTTTCTATTGGGCAGCTGCTGGGTTGCTCTGGTCTGTCCCCATAAGCTCCTTCAGCCTTTCCCTAAACCTAAGGATGTAATCCACAATGAGAGTTCCCTGGGTGGTGTGTTTGTCTTCCCAGTCCTCCTGGATCAAGTCTAGGGGCCCATATACCTGGTATCAATATAAGAGCTAGAAGGGGAAAAATCCTGTCGACTCTTGGGGCACCTCCCTGTATGCAAACAACAGGTGGGGAAGGTATTTCTCCCAGTCCCGCCCATGCTGTTTAGCAAATGCTTGGAGCATTGACTTCAGGGTACTGTTAAATCTTTCCACAACCCCATGGGCTCGTGGGTGATAAGGTGTTGTGTGCCTCTGCACCACCCCACACTTCTCCCACAAACATTTCATCAGGTGCAACATAAAGGAACCTCCTCAATCAGTGACAACCTCCTGAGGAAACCCAACATGGGGGAAAATACCAAGCAAGGCATCTGCCACTTTGTCTGTCCTTAGTGAGGATAGGGTGACTGCCTCTGGATACCGGGTGACATAATCCACCACAGTCAGGATGAACCTCTTCTCAAAGGATCTGGGGGTGTTCAAAGGCCCCAGAATATCCATTACCACCCTCTGGGATGGCTCCTCCACTATGGGCAGTGGAATTTGGTCGGCTTGTGTTTTCTTACTTGTCTTCCCTATTTCTTGGCACAGATGACGACCTGCAATACTCCTTCACTTGCTGGGTGAAGTTGGGCCAATAGAAATTCTGAGCCAAGCACTGCATAGTGTGCATGATTCCCAGATGACCAGACAAGGGAATATCATGTGCAATTTTGAGCAACTGCTCATGATACCCCTGGGGAACAACAAGCTGCCTGCCTGTCACCCCTCCCTCTGTCTTCACATCCTGAGTACACATCAGGCCATTTTCCCAACACACCTTATGTTTACTATCACCTACCTGTGCTCCAAGTCTGCCCAAGCCCTCAGCTTCTCTAGACTAGTTTCACTTCTCTGAGCAGCTGCAAACCCCTTACACATTCCCAAGGCATGGGACAGGTCCCCTTCAGTCTCTAAACTAGGGTCCCTAGCACTAGCATCAGGGCACTACAGATCACTGTCATCCCTAACCCTCTGACAATGGGTCACCCCTCCTTCTTTGGAGTAACCCTCTGTAGTTGTGTGGTTAACTGCTACTGGAGAAATTTCTACCCCCTTTTTATTAGTTTCCATATGAGGAGACGCAGGCTGGGGAACCAGCCTCCTAGTGATTTCCACAATGGCTTCTGTTGGGTCCAGAGAACTACAATTTTCCCTAGCCGCTTAGCTATGGCTGGCCCTGATTAACCATAGGAAAGATGGGGCAGTTGCTAAGGGCCCCCGAGTTTCCTTGTCATTTCCCATTTTAAGGTTCCATTTTTTTTTTGTAAGTAGCGACTGGCCAACTGCCCATACAATCTGTCACCTGATGGGGGGCTTTGGCCATCGTACAGTCCAGCCAGCGGTGCGTCTCTGTTGTCTCTGCAGGCTTATTGGATTTTCACTGACTTTTTTCCTTTCTTTCAGTGGGGGTGGGGCAGGTAGCTGCAGCTATGTGGATGTTGAAATATCAGTCCTCAATCAGGTCCGCCACTTTTTTGATGCTCATGATTGGGCATCATGTTCATGTAGGGGTGTGGATAGCCAGGGGTGGGTGTTTGAATGTCCTAGGCTAGAGGATGCTGCATCTTCGCCATGGTGGTTGAATCGTTGGCCCGTGGAGAGATTCTATCAATCAGAGACTTCTTCAGACACTGAGAATGCTGTCGCAGAGCTCTGATCTGACCACTATATTATCAGGGCAGCAGTCAGCCGGTCGGGATTACAGATGGTCGGAGGGATAGTAGCACAGGTTTGACTAATGGAGCAGAGCAGCTTTCCACTTGGAGAAGCAGTGTCCTGATTCCTGAACAAACACACCAGGCTGAGGGTCTCGGCACGGTGTAGTGCAGGGCATCATCAAGCACCCAGAGAATGCTGAACTCATGGTCAGACTCCAGAACCTGGCTGGCGCAGTCAAGCAGAGAGCTTGTCTGAAGTTGTGTGGGTGGGGGGGGCAAGGAAGTGGAATAAGAGTTAGAACTTTGGAACAAACAACGTGGACAATTGTAAAGGTAGGAAAATCATGGCAGCCATCCACAATTGTTGATCAAGCCTTCATAAAATCTGAAAGTGTCTTTGGATGGCATTGTACAGTAAAATACATTCTTATCCTATTGCTGTGTTTTGTGGCCCTGGGTTTGAAGGGAGTTGGCCTTTTCTCTGGATGCAACTGTAAGTCCTATTCATTGTTCCAAGTTGCCCATGTTTCTGTGGTGGCTACAAGGTCTAATCCTACATCTGCAACCACTGCATGGAGCTCACTCATGTTGTGCTCCAAGTTCCTGGCATTACGGCAGACTGCCTTCTAGTATGTGCTATATCCTTCCCCTCCCCTTCTTGTTTGCACATCTCCCCTTTTCCTATGCTTCTCCCTTAACTTCCTGCTCCTTGCTCTCTCTCTGTGCCTCTGCCCTATGACTCATTTTCTTACTTTATTATGAACCCCTGTCTAGATGCTTATCTCCCCTCCATTTATAGCACCTGTTTTTGTGGGATTCCTAACTAGGATCACCTTATGTCCTCTTTCATCTGTGGTTTCCCCCAGCTTCAGTCTCCCAAATGTCCAGTAAAACGGACATCAAATGTCTACCCTAAAACACTTGCCCCCTCTTGTCAGATGAAGGCTGTCATCCTTGAAGATCTTCCTGTCCCAGAAGCCCCCTCCCAGCCTCCTACAAATTAGTACACTTCTGGCACCATCCCTTCGTTCACCCATGAATCTTCTCAATCTCCTTTTTTACTTTGTCTTTCTCCTCAACACCATCACACTGGGAGGGCTTTGAAAATATCCGGGAAAGTACATTGGACATTTAATCTGTCCCTAGGTCTTTGAAAGTTGCACTTCACAGTCTCAATTAGCTGGTTTGCCAGATCATTGGTACCATAGTATACCAATACTCAGCCCCATATCCACCTTTCTTTTCCATCTTCCTTATCCTGTCCCTGTCCTGGATTGCTGATGCACCAGGAAGGCATTTGACCACCCCTTCCTCTTCCCACTTCTCCCCATCAGCTTTATGCAACTTTACCAGCCCTGTAATCATTGAGTCCCCCTCCACCAAGGTATTCTTAGCTGCCTAACTCCTGCTGTTACCACTGGGTGCCACCAAATCATCCTGTTCATCCTCCCCGACTGACTCTAAACTTCCAACCAAAGGTGTCCAGCACCTGCTCCTCCTCAAGTGTTACAGAACACTGCAATATCACTTAAGGGCCATCAGAGAGATATCTTTAGAAATAGCAGGCAATATTTGGAAATATTTGACCAAGTTTTTGACTGTAACTTTATGTATAGCTGTTATCGCTAATGATCTTCAATCTGATTTCAGTATTATTTAATATTGGTTCTTAAGGATTTTTTACAGCTTAGTTAGACTAAACCTATCTCCATGGTGTTTGGCTCTAAGAAACCTTTGACAATTTGCCCAATTCTAGCCATTAAGCATTAAAACAGGGAATACTTGAAAAACAGTAATTTAATATGAATACCATGGTATTATGCTCATCAGTCCCTGGATTTCTCCTCCCATATCCAGTCACTGGTTATAGATTTATACAAAAAACATGGTGCCTATTACAGGGTAATTGAGTACCTCTCTCAAGGTATGAGGAAGTGACTTGCTAAGTGCAAGATCTTGCCCATGATTGATTTGGGGGATGTAATTCATGGCACTGCTCTAAAGCTTCAACTATCCTAATTAGATGTCCTGCTAAACTCCTTCTGCTGGCTTATCCTCTAATACCCTGTTCAGATATATCACAGTATTTTATATGACCATCTGAAGGGTCTTAATTGAATGACAGGTTAATGCAGCAGTTAGCACACTATTGGCTTAAGTTCAAGCTTAATAAACTTCCTTATTATCAAAGTAACATGCACACTCCCATGGCTCCATTTAGATACAGTAAAACCTTTGTTTCCACACTGGAAACAGGCTCCATATTTATTTATTGACTGATTGATTTTTATTGACCTGGTAAGTGCAGTACACTAGACAATTAAATGCTTATTTTCAGGTACAACTTGAGAGGTTACAAAAGGACAGTACAAACAGAATGAAATTAGAGTACATAGGATGACAGGAACAAAGTAATTAGTTACAAGGAGGCAGTATCAAGGCACATAATATAAATCTATACTGTGAGGAGAGGCAACAGAATGTTGACATTGTAACAGCAGGCTTAAAACCTGAGGTAAAAGCAACATAGCATGAGGAGCACAGCAAGTCGAAATAGGGCAAGCCAGGGGAGATACTTTGGCTTTCAGTCATTAAACTAAATGAAGGGTCGGTCACCCCAGGCAAGTACAAGCAGAGTAGTCTTTCAAAAAGTTACACAAGAACTTTTTAAAAAGGTAGTGAGAGGAGATACCCAGAACAAATAGCAGTAGGGAGTTCCAGAGCCTGGGTGCATACACAGCAAAGGCCTGATCTCCCATAGCAGTGTGAGTTTTTAGGATAGAAAGCAGAGCTATGTCTCACAAGCTTAAGGAGTAACTAAGATTAGTAGCCCTTAGCTTCTCAGCCAGGATGGGAGGTATGGTAGGCCAGAGAACCTTATCAACAAAACACCACAGGGCAAAAGCATGACTATTTGAGGGGGGTTAGCAATCAAAGTTTGTCATAGAGCTCACAGTGCTGTTTGAGATGGGCTACATACTAAGAATTATACTGAGAAGGCATAGACATACAGAAGGGTGTTGGCCCATATGAGCATGTCTCCAGCCAAGTTACTACATCAATGAATTATTCATAACATTAAGGCATCAAGGCCAGGCTTAAATTTAGCATGGTCGGTATTCTCCAATAATGAAATTGGGAGGGAATTCCATATAGGAAGTATTCTTTGGGTAAAGTAAAATCTCCTTTTATTTGTTCTAGGGTATGTTAACATCAACTGGTATTTGTGACTTCTGAGATTGCAGTTACGCCTACTGTATGACAAATCCAGCTGAAAAAAAAAGCTCTTCATCAGTGTAAATTTTGTGCACAAATAACAGGTCCCCTCTTCTTCTTCTCTGCTCCAGAGAATACATACCCAGCTCCTCCAGTCTCTCCTCAAAACTTTTATTGCACATATTTGAAACTATTTTAGTTATTCTCTGTTGTACCCCCCTCTAATCTATTCACATCTCATCTTAGGTATGGGTTCTACAGAGGTGAACAGTAATCCAAGTGCAGCCTCACATAAGCCCTATACAATGGCAGAATACATCCCCTGTCCCAATAGGTAAAACTCCTCTTTATACAGCCTATTAGGCAATTTGTCATATTGATGATGTTATTACAATGAGTGTGAAAGGATAGGTCAGGATCAATCGATATACCTTGATCTTTTTATTGCATTATAGGTGTTACAGCTTCACTATTTACTTTATGCTGATATTGCTTTTGTTTATTTCCAAAGTGCATAATAACACATTTGTCAATGTTAAAGAACATTTGATTTTTATCTGCCCTAATTCCAAGTTTTTTTAAATTGTTGACAAACTTAAGACAATCTTCTGGAGTTTCAACTGGTGCTGCTATTTTAGCGTCATCTGCAGAACTTATAGTAAAACTATTAATATCAATAGTCATATCAGATATAAATATGTCAAACAGTATTGGTCCCAATACAGACCCCTGAGGCACTCCACTACTTACTGGGAGAGTTGCAGATATGTGTCCTCTAATGCATACACATTGGGTACAGTCATTTAGCCACTCTTCCACCCAGTCGGTAATTTGATTAATTCCTAGTCCTTTCATTTTAATTATTAATTCTCCGGGGAGTACTTTATCAAATGCCTTACAGAAATCAAGGAAGACTACATCCATAGGTATATTATTTTCAGTTTTTTTTACTGATATAGTTGTAGAAAACCATATTGCCAGAAAACAAGATCTACTCTTCCTAAATTCTTGCTGAGTTTTATCAACCAGTCCTTTTGTATTTAAATATTTTTCTAGTCTGGTTTTAAGTATTGACTCAAAGATTTTGCCTATTATACTAGTGAGGCTGATTGGTCTGTAATGTGTAATGTCTGCATGGTTTCCCTTTTTGAAGACAGGTGTCACAACAGCTACTTTCCAATCATTTGATACAGTGTGTAAAAGTAATGACATATTAAAAAGTAGATATAATGGTTCAACTAGCCACTCCCTAATTTCTTTCAGTAGTGTAGCATGGAGTTTATCAGACCCTGGTGATTTATTTATTTTATTGTATTTAATTTGGTCAAGATCTCATCCTTGAATATTTCCATAACATTATCCATTGTTTTTATAATTTGTTTCTTGTCTGTTTTAGTTTTAGCATTAACTGAACAAAAATATTTATTAAATTCCTCAGTAGTATCCTGCGGTACAATTTCTTTATTATTGATGATCGCAGGGCCCAATGGTTCTAGAGGTAGTTTTTTTATTGTTTATATAGGAGAAAAAACTTTTCCACCATCTTTTATATAAGCTAGTCTATGTTCGAACTTACTGTTTTCGATTTTAATTTTAGTTTTACATTTCTTTAAAATAATCTTATACTTCCATCTCTTATAATCACTACCTTCTCTTTTCATAGCCTTGAAAGTTCTTTTTTTGTTTAATTAGTTTAATTATAGTTGGTGTTACCCATGATGGAATGTTTTCTTTTTTGTTATAGACAGTCCTAATTGGAACATATTTGTTTTCTGTTTCCAACATGTTGTTCTTAAGTCTTATTCATAAGTCATTACAAGAAGGTGTCTCATTATTCCACTTCCAGTCAGATAATTCTTATTTTAACTTAACAAAATTAGCTCTACTGTAATTTTGTAGACTGTCTTTCCTGTCTCAGGTTTTATTTAAGTGGTGCTTTTAAAAATAATAATCATATGGTCACTATTTTGTAAGGGTGGTTTAACCTGGAAATTGTTAATCTTGTCTGGAATATCTGTTAGGACTAAATCAAGAATATTATTGTTCCGAGTTGGTTTTGAATCAATTGATGTAAACCATTTGTTAAACATATATCCATGAATACATTTTCCTGATTTTTACTTCCCGTACTGTCATTGCAACTTATCCCTGGGAAATTAAAGTCTCCCGTTAGTATCATTTCTTTATATTTTATCATTTATACTGTTCATGAGTTCTTGGTTTGTTGCCAGGTTTGAATCAGGTGGCCTATAACCAAGACCAACAAGGAGCTTTGGTTGCCTGTCTCCTAATATTTCAGCCCAGATAATTTCACAGGAAGTTTTATCCATTAGTTTTGTAATCTGTTTAGATTTTATACTGTCTCTTATAAATAGCACCACACCTCCCCCTTTTTTGTCTTTTCTGTTTTTATGATAGGTAATGTAACCTGGTATGTTTTTGATCCATTCAGAGCTATCATTCTACCATGTTTCTGTCAGAGCCACTATGTCTATTTTTCTTATTGAGCATTATTTGAAATTCATCCAGTTTTGTACCATATAAACTCCTAGTATTTGTTAACAAAATATTTAATCCTGATTTACTATTTTGTGGATTTTAGTGTTATTATTTATTTTGTTAGTTTTATTCTGTATAACATTTTTCACATCAGTGGTTAGTAGTTCCCTTTGCCTCATTTTCCTTAGTTTTTTGTTTGATTTATCACACTGTAAATTGCATGCCCCAGTAACCGTAATCCTTGTCTGCTTAACTGCAACCCATCATACCCATAAAGTTTATTTTTTATTTTCAAATTTCTGCCATGATCTGATGCAATGAATATTGTTCATAAGACTCCATCTATACAGCCAGTTGTTAAAATATCCAATATTTTGTGTCCTGCGGTAACTTCCCCTTGATACAGGTAGAACTGCTGATATCACAGGGGTTGCATTTAGGTCTTGTACACATTTTATTGCAGCTTCCATGTCCTGTATGATTTCTTCTACCTCTTGTTTCCCAAAATATTTGTTCCAGCATATAAAACCACAGTTTTAGGTTCTGACACATTTTGTAATATACCTGGGATCAATTGTGTAATATCTTGTATTGTTGCTCCACTGTGTTACTACTGCTAGTTACATTCTCTTTCCCTGGTTCTATATCTGTCTGTGAACCTTGTGATGGAATTTCCCAGTATAAATATTTGTTCTGGTATGTCTTTCCTTATTTCCATATCTCCCCCTATATCTCTTTCCTTATTTCCATATCTCTCCCTAATACAGCAGCTTTCCAGCTAGTAGGCTACTACAGGCCCCCCTCTGCTGACCACAAGCTTTTATCCCACCTGGGGAATCTACTCAAACCAGGCTCTGAAGAAGTCATTATCCTAGGTGACCTGAATCTAAACTGGCTTTCCAAGGCAGCTGCACCTTTGGTATTGTTCTGTGATACACATGGCCTCACACAACTGATAAATGAGCCAACAAGAATAAACTCAAAGAATAGAAACAACAGCACACTACTTGATATCTTGCTGGTGAACAAACCCCATCTATTCATACACATTGGATTGCTTTTCAATGATATAAGTGATCACTGCCTCATTACAGGAGTAAGATCTTCCAGCAAACCAACAACCCCAGCAAAATTTATAATGAGGAGAGCCAAGAAAAACCTCAATATTGAAGGATATCTGCATGATCTAGCTCACTCTCCAAGCTGGCAAGAGTTTTATCTTGCACACTCTGTGGAAAAAGCACATCAGGTGCTAAACAGCATAATACTAAGTGCCCTTAATACCCATGCCCCAATCACTAGTGTCCGAATAAAAAACAAATCTTGCCGCTGGTTTTCAGCTGACCTCAAATCTGCACTGTTGGAGAGAGACAAATTATGGAAGATGGCAAGAAAAACCAAGAACCCAAATGACTGGGTGTTATTTAGGAAAGCCAGGAATAGCTGCACCAAGAAAGTAAAGGATGCAAAGGCTGCCTTTTACTTGGCTGAACTTGACTTCTCCTATCACAATCCTGCTAGGTTCTGGGGCAACATCAAGGGTATTGTAGGGCAGGATTCTGGCACCTCTCTACCAACTCAATTACACCACAATAATGGTTCTATCTCTGGCAAAATGAAAGTTCTGGATGCCTTCAATAACCACTTCACAACTGCTGGCCTTGCCTTTGACACCTCTCCAGCTAATCTGCTGCATGCACAACTAAGCTCCCAGTACACTGGTGCACAGAGAGCTGATTCTTCCTTCTCCTTCAAACCCATCTTGTTGAAGCAAGTAGAGGATCTTTTATGGCAGTTGGATATTAAAAAAGTGCAGGGGCAGACTCTCTTTACCCCTACTTTCTAAAGATTGCATTTCATGTACTTGCAGTTCCCCTAACACAGCTCTTTAACCTATCTTTAACCTCTGGTTCTAGTCCTACAGTGTGGAAGACAGCCCAAGTGGTTCCCCTTCTAAAATCAGGGGACTCTATGGACCTTAATAACTACAGGCCCATTTCCATTCTTCCAGTGCTATTCAAGATGCTAGAGAAAATAGTGAGCATTCAGCTAAGAGAGTACCTTGATTATGCTAACCTCTTGAATCCAGCTCAATCTGGGTTTAGGGCCAGGCACAGCACTACCTCTGCACTGGCCAAAGTTACAAATGACTGGCAAATCGAATTTGATAAAAAGCATAGTGTCTGTGCAGTATTTCTTGACCTAAGTAAGGCATTTGACACTGTGGACCATGAGCTGCTACTCTCTTCCTTGCATTCCATTGGCCTAGATCCACCCTTCCTTAAATGGTTCAGGTGTTACCTTATGGATAGGTCACAGCAGGTGAAAGCTGAAGGTGATCTATCCCCTTTAAAACCACTGCTAAGAGGAGTTCCGCAAGGATCTATCCTGGGCCCTATCCTTTTTGCTATCTACATTAATAATATTGATTCAAATCTCACCAAAGCCACTGTCCACCTCTTTGCTGATGACACTGTTTTGTATGTCAGCAACCCATCGCCTGCAGTTGCCCGTGAAATCTTACAGGCAGAATTTTCCTTGCTGCAATATCAACTACTTGAGAAAAAGCTTCTTTTAAATGCAAAATAAACAAACAAAAGCAATGCTTTTCTGCAATCAAAGCTCCACCAGCACCTCCCCACTAAGCAGTCTCCCCAGCTATGCACTATCCTTAGAGAAAATCTGGAGTATGTAGAAAAATTCAAATACTTAGGTGTGTGGATTGATAACAGACATGACTTCACACATCATATTGAAGAACTGCTGAAAAAGCTTCACCAAAGGCTTGGCCTATTCTATAGAATTAAACACTTCCTAACAAGAGACTCAAAGATGAGGTTAGTTCAGGCCACTTTTCTTTCAGTTGTTGACTATGCAGACTTCCTTTATAGTCACTGCCCCATCTCCTACCTAAGCAAGCTGGATACCCTGTACCATAGAGCAATAAGATTCTTAACAGATCTTCCAGCTAACACTCATCATTGCTCTCTCTATGCCGCAGTTGGATGGGTTTTTCTACATCTCAGAAGGAAAAGAAATGCAGCACTATGGATCTACAGAGCACAGTATAAAAAACTTCCAAACTATATTCTAGGCTGCTTCACCCAGGCCATAGCTAGCTCATATGCCCTAAGAAGCAACAACCTCATCATGCTTAAAATACCTAAAGTCAACACGCAGCTAGGGAGGGCGGCAATCAGCTATTCTCTAGCTATGGCTTGGAATACTCTCAGAAATCCCTAAAGCTGTCCAATCTTATACCTATAGCATCCCTTAAACAGCTTTGCACAAGCTTTTTGCAGAGAAATGCAACTGCTACCACAAGAGCTAGACTTGCCATTTCACAACCCCTTCCAGACAGCCACCATATATGGTATATTTTGTTCCACAGTTCTCCCTCCCAGGCAGCCACCCTTTTTATAGTACCCCAGTTCCATTTAATTCTACCTAACTACCTACTACCTACCTAATCCTTCTCCCACTAATCACTGGCCCTTACATTATTCCTAAATGCTCCCCATTCATCCTAGTACTACATTATGCTGTGTGTATGCCTTGACTCCTATTTTGGGATATGTATATACTTTATCTTTTGTATAATTTTCCTGTAACCTACCCTGTCATGTATGCCTGAATCAACTTCTTACCCTTGATCATTGTATTTATAAGTGTTTTTTTCTGTGTCTGTTATGCATATATTAGTGCATTGATGTATATGTTGTGTACCAACTATCGAACCTTGACCTTATCAGGTCCATCTTGTAAATGAGCCTTGTTCAATGATGCTCGCCTGAATAAATAAAGATTTGATTGATTGATTGATTTCCGTAATGTTTATCTGGTTACTGGAAACATTATTCTGTCCATCAATTATGTTGTTTCTTACTAAAGGTTCATCTATCAGTTTTTCTACTGGGCATCCCTGGTCAGGTTCTGTCAATGTTGGGGTAAGGGTGGGGGGGTCCCAGGGTATCTATATTGTTACTTTCAGGGCTTGTTATGGATAAGGGAATCAATCCAGGAAATGGTGTAGTATCTACTTCTGTTACTATGGTAAAGGGGTCGAAGCTATTAAAAAGTAGTAATCTGAAGGCATCAGCTTTTCTTCTTTCTTTTTCTTGGCTGGTCATTTAGTTTGTATATCATGACAGTCATTATCTGAGTTTTCCTGCATTTCATTTTCTCTTGTTCTTTTCCTAGACATTGTTCATTTTGACATAGGCTAAAATTAGATGCAACTTCCTGATTGTTTTATGAAAAGGAAAATATGTTAGCAGAAACAATGGAGCTTTCACCCAATGTAGAAAGTGTTCCTTCTTTATCCTTAGTGTTTACTTGACCTAGTTCCTTATTTACCATTTTCTTTACTAATTCTTGTTGGCTGATATCCAACACGTTTAATCTTGTGCTAAATAATGACATTCTGTTTGCATTTCCCTAATCTGTTTACATTTTAAGCACGTGAAAGGTATATCAATTATTGGAATAGCAGAGATCAGATGCATTTCACATTCGGCACATAGTGTCCCCACTTTGTCTTTAAATAATAGGTTTAGATCCATTTCCCCCTCACAGTTGTATTTTATAAAGGTTTTTATGTATGTGCACTCACAGAGCTCATTATCCTGTAGTAGGTTGGTACTGTCCCTTTTGTTATGACATGCCCTCCTCAATCACTCAACTTGCTCATCGCACATAACATGCGCTAACGCATGAGTCTCTGCACGTGTCTCCACATGCGCCCTGTACATGCTTGCCCTGCTCGCAGCAGGGCAGTTTAAGAGCTATTTAGATGGCCCAGAAGTAGTGTGGGGTCACAGCTCCCTTGCATCTGAAATGAGCATTTTAAAGCATTAAAAATGCCCCAAACTGCTGTGTATATACACAGCATTCCAAGTAAATGTACCCAATGTTGTGCAATGTTTAAAAAAGTGGCCCAGAATGAGTGTGTCGATCATTCCTCTTTGCTATCAGAACTACAGTACCCCTCTTCCTGTTCCTCTATATTAGATACAGAGCTCAGTGCAGTAAAATACAAATGTTTAACTTAAAAAAACACACAATAACAAATGTATCTAGGTCTGTAATGGTATATCTGGTTTGCAAAAACACAGTCTGGTGTTTGGGTTTCAACACTCGCCCACTCGCAGCAGGGCAGCATTAAGAGCTATTTAGATAACTTGGAAGTAGGGTAGGGGTCACGGCTCCCTCGTGTCTGAAACACGCTTTTTAAAGCACTAAAAATGCCCCAAACTGCTGTATATATACACAGAATCCCAAATAAATGTGCCCAATACTGTGCGATGTTTAAAAAAGTGGCCCAGAATGAGTCTGTAGTTCATTCCTCTTTGCTATCATAACTACAACACCCCTCTGAGGTGCCTTCCTGTTCCTATATATTAGGTACAGGGCTCAGTGCAGTAAAATACAAATGTTTAACTTAAAAAAACACACAATAACACATATATCTATGTCTGTAATGGCATATCTGATTCACAGAAACACAGTCTAGTGTCTGGGTTTCAACCCACTGCATAGTGGGTGAAACAACATGTATTGTTATACATTACATCCCATGTAGACGGGAGGGACTTAGCAACACTGGTGTAGATAAGCAGCCTATAATTAAGGGAGGGTAGGAGCACTGCCTTAGCAAGGAGCAGACATGCAGTGAGAGTGAGGAAGTGTTTGGATCTGTAAGCCATGCCAATCTTGCTGTTAACAGTCTTACATATATTACAGATGTGCAAGGAGAGATCCAGCTGGGGGTTAAGGGTGAGTCCAAAATACTTGAAGGACCAGGCAGTAGTCAGGGGCAAACCATAAGTACTGAACACTGCCAGGGACTCAGGGAATGACCTCATTTTAGACAAGAGCCAAAAAGCATAATTTGAGTTTTCTTTCAGTTAAGAACAAACTTATTTGCAGCTAGCTAGGACTGGATTAGTGGAAGTCCTTGTTTAGGTGGGAATTAATTATATTGATATCCTGGGAGCTAATCAAAAGCACAAGATCATTTGCCTGTAGCATGGAACTACAGTGGACAAGTATACAAGGGAGATCATTAGGAGAAAGCAAAAGAAGAATGGGACCCATGATAGACCCTTGGGGGACACCAGCTGAGACAGGATCTAGTTTCCAGAGCACTCTGTTAAATCTGACCATCTGCTGTCTATCATGTAAATAATTAGCAAACCAGCAAGTATATGGCCAGCCAGCCCAAAGGAATGCAGCTTGGTACAGAGAAGATTATGTTCCACCAAAAATTAATAGTTTTGGAGAGATCAACTAAAGATGCTTATTCTTAGGTGCAAACAAAAATCTGGTTCAAGCTTGCCTTTCATCACAGGATCATTCAAGTTTGGAATAACCTTGTCTCGGGTAGCAGTTTGTCCACCAGTATAACCTCTGCCAAATGGTCCCTCAAGCCATTAATTCTGTACGATTGTGACTGTGCCTGACTGCTTCCTGTATACTTTGTATCATGGTTGTGCTTTTTTAATCTCTAATTTCCTCACATTGAAGGTTTATGCCTCTTCTTGTAGCTATGCAAATCCCTGTACTGCTTTACGGTATATTACTGTTTTATGTTATTTTTTCTTCACTATTTGTAAAATCTCCTACAGGCACCTCTTCCCTTCTGATCTCCTCCCTTAGTTCACATCTGTAAATAAGATTCTTACTGTGTCTCTGTATGTTTACATGGTGAAACAATTTTCATAAATAGATACAGATCTACTAGTTACTAAATGTATGAATGTTTTCTTTACTAGTAAAATGTATGACATTTGGCAGTTTTGCATCCCTGTCCTGTGTTAATGGGGACTGCTCAGCCATCACAGAAAGTATTAAAATAGTGCTGCTAACCATTTTTATGTTTGCTTGCGTGCATGCGCAAGGAATGTCTTGGGAGAATGGGACACTTTGGAGGTGTGCCCCTTCTCTGCAATCCCCTGCTCCATTAAGCAGGAGTGGCAGTCCTGCACCAATCAGATGCAGTGCTGTGAATGACAGTGGTGGTCTTCAAGAAAACCACCGCTGTCATACACAGCACCGCGTCATGCCACCCCCCCAAATCTTTGCTGCCATGCTGGGAGCCCACCCCAGCGTTGCAAACGTCCCGCCATTCACAACGGGGGTGCCCAATCTCCCGTCTGCTCCATGGCCCCCCCAGCCATCCTTCTGCCTAGCTGGGAACCCACTCCAGCATGGCAAATGTCCCACGTCATCTTTTTTTTTTAAAAAAACCTGTAAATGAAAAACAGTCCCATGGCACTTCTCCCAGCCCCCTTCCCACAACCCGCACCCACCCACTGCACACCCTACCTCCCCACACCCCCCTCACCCCATACTTACCTCTGGAGCTCAGTGCGACGATCATCAGTGGACTGGGAACATGTCTGCACTCTTCAAAGCCAACCGCGAACTGAGGAAATGCCGGTAAGCTGTATAATGGGCTAGACAGGGGGTTTTCAACTTTATTGCATATCTCAGGCATTTTTTGGAATTTTTGCACCAAATTTTTAACATTCAGTTTTTGGGACCCCTTTTCATGAATGATGTCACTGTCATGGCGTTATTCTGGCCCGAAGGGTGATTTCGCAGTCACTGTGCAGTCAATGCACGAAATCACCCTTCAGGCCTGAATAATGCCATGACAGTGACAGCATTCATGAAAAGGGGTCCAAAAAACCCCATGTTGAAAATTTGGTGCAAAAATTCCAAAAAAATGACTGTTTTACGAGTGTGCGTTATGCAGTTCCTACGCAGGCTTGTAAGTTCGCAAATTTTCAATATTTTCACTCCAGATTTTCAACATTGCCATTTTACCACACCTCCTTATGAGCAGTATAGCTGTCATTTTTCACATCCTGCCCAAAACATGTTTCTTCCCATGTAGCGCACAATGGCGCAGTCGGTGTGCAAAATCAATGTATGGGACACATTAAGAAAATCATGGTGCCACTGTTCACTAGCAGAGGTCTTAAAATGGCTATGTTGAAAATGTGGTGAAAAAATTCCTAAAAATGACTGTTTTACAAGCATGTTTGCGCAGTTCCTACGCACACATGTATGTTTGCGAATTTTCAATATTTTCACTCCAAATTTTCAACATTGCCATTTTACCACACCTCCTCATGAGCAGTATAGCTGTCATTTTTCACATCCTGCCCAAAATGTGTTTCTGCCCATGTAGCACACAATGGCGCAGTCGGTGTGCGAACTCAATGTATGGGACACATTAAGAAAATCACAGTGACACTGTTCATGAGCAGAGGTCTTAAAATGGCTGTGTTGAAAATTTGGTGAAAAAATTCCTAAAAATGACTGTTTTAGATGTGCGCGTTACGCAGTTCCTACACACGCTTGTAACCTCGAGAATTTTCAATATTTGCACTCCAATGACTTCCAAATACCTAAACAGCACATAGAAGCAAGCAACATTCAGCATTGACAAATGCTTGTACTTCTTTGTCATTGATTTTTTGTAAGCCATGTCCAAGTGCCAAATGCCACTGCAAATACCTGCAAGCGAACGTTCGGCATTGACAAATTCTTGTTATGTTTGCTTGTGCACATTGCACAAAACAAACATATTGGTGCAGTACCAGTGTGTAGGGGATAGGCAGGCATGTGCTGCAAGCAGCCAGTGCAGCTGAGCCTTCAGGAGTTGTGCCTGTGCACACTCTGTCCTGGCTAGGTAATGAAGGCATGGACCAATGTTGAAAGGTTGCCCAGTGGAATCAAGTGTTTCACTTGGGCGATATTCCTCAGATGGTAAAATGAGGATTTGACCATAGCTGACATCTGAGACTTCAGGGTCAAGCCATCATCAAAAGTAACACCCAGGTTATGCACCCAATCTGAGATAATGAGCTGGACACCACTGAGCCACAGGCCCGACATGAGCCCAGCTCCAAGGCCCGCCCCAGGGCAACCCGGTTCCACAACCAGCACCTCAGTCTTATCCAGATTTAATCTCAACCAACTTGAACCCATCCAGTCTTTGATCTTGGAGAGGCAACTATTTAGCACAGAGATTGCATCAACCTGTCCTGGCACAAAGGCCATATACAGCTGAGTATCATCTGCATAGTAGTGAAAACTCAAGCCATATCACTTGATGATATCTCCTAATGGCAGCATGTACATAACAAACAACATGGGCACCAGTATGGAAGTCTGCGGCATACTGCAGGACATGGGGAGGGAGTCAGAGGAATAAATTCCAGTGACTACCCTCTGGGACCTACCTACGAGGAAAGATCAAAACCATTTTAAGATTGTACCCAACAGTCCACAAAGAAACCACAGGGTTCCCAAAAGCACCTCATGGGCTACAGTGTCAAAAGCTACTGAGAGATCAAGAAGGATTAAGATGGTATGAGCCTTTCGATCTCTGGTCATTAGGAAGTCATTTAATACCCAAACAAGGGCAATCTCCATGCTCTGCCTCTTCCTGAAACCAGACTGGAGAGATTCATAGACATTCTGAGTTACCAAGTGATCATCCAGTTGCAGCGCAACCACCTTCTCAATAACCTTCCCCACAAAGGACAGGTTAGAGACAGGTCAGTAGTTAACTGGATCAACGGGGTCCAAGGAGGATTCTTTAAGGAGTGGTCAAATGACTGCTTCCTTTAGGGGGTCTGGAAAGATTCCAGTCTCCAAGGATCTCCATACAATTTCAGCTAGGATCGGGCAGATGATATCTACACAACCCACTAAAAGTGGGGTAGGGCCCGGATGCAAACTACAACAGGTTGGGCACAAAGTCTGGACAATCTTCACAATGTCCATGAATTCTGGTTGGCTGAAATCAATCCAGACAGAGCGGGTGCTCACTACCTCCCATTGACCGCCACAACCCCTCATAGCGAGAGCCGGGCCGATTCCGAACCTGATGCTGGCAACCTTATCTGTGAAAAACTGAGCTTGCTCATAACACTCAATTTGTGAAAAAATTTGTTCCAGACTGGAGACAGATTGGATTGCACAATCTATCAACAGTTCGAAAAAGTTGAGCTGGTAGGTTCTGTGCAGCAGAAATCTCCCTGGACAGGAACTCTGCCTTCTTACAGGTGATTTCTGATTGATAGCCCTTATAGTGTTCCATCAATCTAAGCCTGTCAGCATCCAGGCCGGACTTCCACTGTGCTCCCTCCAGCCTTCAACCAACCCACCTCAGCTCCTTCAAGGAACCATCAAACCAAGGAGACCTTGGGAGAAGAGTTAGTGGTCCAACTCAGACAGGAGCAGTCAAGTCTGAGGCCTATCCCACTGCTTTATTATAGGCTAGCATGAGATCCCCTGGGCTCGTGCATTCATCCAGCAATCCCAATAGGTCAAGTACCACTGTTAGACCATCTGGGGTAACTCCCCTTAAAGGGCGGTACCGGACCATCTCCAAAGGGGTAGGTCCATTTGGGGGGGCCCCAAAACTAAACCCTATGGTGTGATGGTCAGACCAACTGACTGGTTCCACCCTCAGATCAGTGATCTTCATCCCAAGGAGAACAGCAGATCCAATAAGTGACCTGCTATATGGGTAGAGGAGGTAACTACCTGTGTAAGGCCTAGTGATTTCATTAACTGGAGGAGATTTTGACCAAACTGTGAGAGTTTGTCATTGACCCAGGCATTGAAGTCCCCCAGAATTATCAATCTGGGAGACTCCATCACCATGTTGACGATGAAGTCCACAATCTCCTGCAGGAATACACCCCCATCACCTGGTGGACAGTAAATGGGAAGTATCCTGCAGCCTACACCCTCACCCATGACAAACTCAAAGGATCTGATGGTCCCCACTGGAACATTCACAAGGCCTAGTTTGGTCTTAAAAAAGATGGCTATGACCCCACCCCTAAGATCCAACCTCGGGTGGTGAATCACCGAAAACCCAGCTGGAACCACAGAAGTCAATACTGGGCTTGCATTTTCATCCAGCCAGGTCTCGGTGATGCATGCCAGGTTCACCATTTCAACAAGATCAGCTATAATAGCTGTCTTGTTTTTGATGGACCTGGCATTACATAACACTGCCCGGATTGGATGAGATGCTGGGGAAGACCTTGACTCCTGACCAGCATCAATTTCTGGGCCCTTGGGTATGGGAACAAGACAGGGACTACTCATGTCCTGGCACCATTTCACCCCAGGACATTGCCTGGTCCCTACCACCCCAATACAGACCCCCTTTCCACTTCCCCACCAGGCCCAGTCCTGCCCCCTTCCTGCACCTTCTAGCAATACTAAGGTATTGACAACATTTATAAGTCTCTATTGGTAAAAAAGGGCAGTCAAAGGGGCACAGTTCCCTGAGCTTGGTGAGGGAATACTGCCTGACTGTCATTTAACCCTCCCTACACATATTAAAATAATCTATTTACACACACCCAGAAAATAAATGCAAATAAAAATAGCAAAAATCATCTGCCCCCTCGAGGCCCTCTCACTGCCTAAGGTGGCCAACAAAGTACAGATGCTTTACACCCCTTCGAAAACTCCTCTTCTCTCTCTCTCTCTCACAGAGAGGGTGGAGTATCCAACAGTTAAACTAAATCAAATTACTATTATATAAATAACTCTACCCACTCACCCCACACCTACAAAAAACTATAATATAATATGAACTATAATAAAATAAACATTTTAAATAACCACATCAAGTTTACACTGTCAGGCTAGTCACCAAAGTCCTAAACAAAGATGGCAAGCCAAATATGGTCCAGAAAATTTAAATCACTAAAAAAAAAAAAAAATTGCCAGTAGCACAGTTCCAAGAAAGATTTGCAGAAGAGGAGGGCTCTCACCACCTCCTATTCATTGGAGTCACAGAAAGGCAAGTTAACCAGTAACACAGTTCCTAGGAAAGATTTACCAATGAAGAGGAGGGGTCTCACCACCTACTCTTCATTATAATTAATTCAACACTTTCAACACTTTGGGCCATCAGGTGTTGATGGAATAACTGAGATCTGTTGGCCTCAGCCAGGGAGCCCTGGATTGGTTCCTTGGCTACCTGGATGGCAGACAACAAAGGGTTAGATTGGGCAGTAATTTTGTATCCGGTTATTTAAATATTAAATCTGGTGTACCCCAGGGGTCAGTGTTAGGACCCATCCTATTCAGTATATACACAAATGGTGTCAGACATCTGATGAATGATGTCCGGCATCATTTGTATGCAGATGATACAATATTGTATCTTGAAGGAAAATCTGTAGGGCATATACAGGAAAAATTACAAAAATATTTTAATATATTACAAGCATATTTTTCAGAACATGGTTTGGTCTTAAACCCTCAAAAGTCACAGGTAATGCTGTTTTCAAATAAAAAAGTACATGTGTACTTGGATACAGAAACACTGGATGGGTGTAGTCTAGCCTTCGTGGATTGTTATAAATACTTGGGAGTCTAGTTGGACTCCCATTGTAGTTCGGACTTCCATATTGATAACTTGATACAAAAACTGAATAAAAAGTTGGGGGCATTGTATAAACATAGAAATTGCCTCTCATTTGATGCTAGGCTAAAGATTGTAAATTCAATAATAATTCCTCATATTGACTATGGTGATGTCGTATACAATGGGACAGCTAGTGGCAGTTTGGGAAAGCTTGATGTTATTTATAACAGATATGCAAGTTTTGTTCTGGATGCACTTCGGAAAACTCACAATTGCACCCTCTACATGAACTTAAATTGGATATCCTTGATAGAATGGTGAAATATGCATGTGCAGTGGTTGATCCATCGCTGTTATTTTAAAAAAGCACCAGAATATCTAGTGGAGTTCCTGGAGGAATGGAATGTTAAGGAAGGACTGTGATCTGCAGGGGAAATAAAATTTAGGGTACCATTTATGAGAACAGTGAGGGGTCAACACTGCTATGTATATGAGGGTCTGAAATTGTGGAACTCATTGCCAGGGTATTTGAGGTTATGTACAAACAAAACATATTGGAATGTAATAAAATCTTGGCTTATAAAGGAAGCAATGTCTTTAAAAACCTGTTGTATTTGAGAGATTTGCACATATGGTATATTGTTGTAATTTTTTTCTTTCTGTCTACGTATATACTGTGTTGCACGTATATATGTATAATGTATGTATTGTATTTTTTAGAATGAAACTGATATTTTTGTACAGTAGGATCCCATTGTAAATTAGCTGATGTTAAATTGGGTTTTATCCTGTTTCTGGTATCAGGAATGAACTTTTTACTACTACTAACAGATATACCCTTCCACAGACAGAATCTAGTAGATCAAAGTGAAGTCTCCAAAGAGAGGCACTCTCTCTGCCTCCCCAAACAAGTTACAGATTCCTAAACTTGAATAAAGTGTTTCCCGCAGATATAGATAACAAGCTGGGTATTACTTTAAGACAGTCAGCAGCAGTCAGACTAGTCAAATTTATAAAATGAAGGTGGCAAAGATCTTCCTGGTTCAGATGAACCATAACCCAAACCAACCCAGGGCAGGTCCCGGTATATGCAACTGTTTCACCCCACCTGGATCATAGGGGAAAGCCCAGTCTCCACCAGGCAACCCCTGTGACCCTGGAAGCCCCATGAGCACCAGTCCTCGGGTAAGCACTCCCGACCCTTCTGGGGAAAAATAGCTACCCTGCACCCACCTCTAGGTTGGCCAGGCTGGCTGAATCTCTCATCCTCCTTCTTCTCTTCCTTTCTTCAACACGCCATAACACAGCACCAAACAAGTAATTGAGATGATCCTCAAGCACCAGGCAAGGCAAGGCAAATTTTATTTTTCTGGTGCCCAATCCCAGAGGCTCTGGGCACCGTACAAAACATGAAAATTGAATTTACAAATACATATATAAAAATAATCCATCATACAAACTCAAACACTATACATAAATAAACCCCTATTTTGTTTAAAAGGGACTGATAACGATATCATACAGAATCTGAGAAGGCCTGTCTAAACAGATAAGACTTTAGCTGGGCCTTAAAAACCTCCACCGATGGGGCCTCTCTCACCAATGGTGGAACAAATTCCACATGGCAGGGTCTGCAACACTAAAAGCTCGATCACCAGCTGTTTTCAATCATGTTCTGGGAATCGCCAGGAGGCCCCTTGTGGAGGACTGAAGGGGACAAACTGAGGCAACAGGTGTAAGAAGGTCAGCCAGGTAGCAAGGGCCCAGTCCATGCAGGGCTTTATAGGTGAGCAAGCCCACCTTAAAAAGTACCCTCCATCGAACTGGCAGCCATGCAGTTCCCGCAGCACTGGAGTGACATGACAGTATTTCGACTGACCAGTCAACAACCTGGCAGCTGCATTCTGCACTAATCTGCAGTCGATGGAGGGTGCCTCCAGAGACCCTGAGGTAGAGTGCATTACAGTAGTCAAGCCTAGATGTTACAAATGCATGTAGCAAGGTGGGAAGTTCCAGGGGCAGAATCAGGTGCTTAATCCTCGCAGTGTTTCTCAGATGAAAAAACTCACCTTGACATTGGCAGACACCTGATATTCCATCTTCAAACCACTGTCAAACATCATGTCAAGATTATGCAAATTAGAAGAAGCCATCAATGGGACAGACCCTAGGACAATTCCAGAATCTGCCCCAGAGAGCAACCCCTCATGCCTCCTGTTCGACTCCACCACTAGTACCTCCATCTTATCGGGGTTCAGTCGCAACCAGCCGCAGGCCATCCAGTCATTGATCTCTGCCAGACAGTTGTATGATACTTCCACCGCATACTATGTTCCTGGGGCAAAGGATAAGTACAGCTGGGTATCATCGGCATCACAATGAAACCCCAAGCTGTACTTCCTAATGATCTCTCCCAGGGGCAGCAAATACATGGTGAACAACATTGGTGACAACACCAAATCCTGAGGTACCCCACAAGACAGAAGGTTCAAAGATGATGAAAGATTCCTCATCACCACCCTCTGTCTTCTGTTTGTCAAAAATGAATCAAACCAGTGAATGACAGTGCCGGTGAGTCCACAGAAGTCCCTCAGGCAGTGAAGTAACACCTGATGGCCCACCGTGTCAAAAGCTGAAGAGAGATTGAGTAGAATGAGAATTGTCCCTTCCCCTCGATCCCTTGCCCTGAGGAGATCATTGTGCACCCAAACTAATGTGGTTTGTGTTGAATGTTCTGCATGAAAACCTGACTGGAGTGGCTCATAGATATCAAATGCCCCGAGGTGATCTCCCAATTGTTGCACCACAATCTTCTCCACAACTTTTCCTAAAAATGGAAGGTTGGAGACCTGTCGATAATTCACCTTGATGTCAGGGTCCAATGATGACTTCTTCAGAAGGGGTCTCACCAGTGCCTCCTTCATGGCATCTGGGATGACCCCCCTCTGACAAGGAACACCAGATAATCAAGGTGAAAACCTGACCAACAGCGTCGACACATCCCACTAAGAAACGTGTCTGCACTGGGTCCGGTTCACAGTATGTGTGCTTCAGTTCTGAGATCACCTCAATGACATCAGCCACCTCCACTGGTTTAAACTCCCCCCAACCAGGCAGAGTGCTTTGTTGACAATCCAGGTGACCACTGTTGGCCATAATATGGCCCACTGGTGGAACTGCCTGCCTGATGGTGGACACCATGTCTGGGAAAAAATGAGCAAACTCATTGCACAAGGCTTCAGAAACTGCTATTTTCAGCTGTAGACAGGCAGGATGTAATAGCCTGTCCGCAGTCTGAAAAAGCATCACTGGTTTGTTTGTTCCAGCAGCAATCTCCCTGGACAGGAACACTGCCTTCTTATGGTTGATTGCCCCCTGGTACACACTATAGTGTGCACGCAAGGCCAGTTTGTCTGCCTCCAACCCGGGCCTCCACCAGCAGCGCTCCAACCTCCAACCCTTGATCTTCAATGCCTTGAGTTCCCATCAAACTATGGGGACCACAAGTGAGAAGATATGGGTCACACACGTACAAGTGCAAGGGAGTCGAGTGCTTCAGTCACTGCCTCACCCACACCTCCCCAGAGCAAGTCCAAACTCTTGAATTATTAGTTTTCCCAGCTAACTCCAACAAACAAGCAGAACTTTCTGTGGCAACATCCAGGACTCAGAAATGTAGCAGCTGATTAAAATTATACTACTACCGGCAATAGTCAAGCAGCATTAATTATGCGGACTCCAATAATTCAGGTAAACAGGAGCAAACAAGAATAGAAATTCTGAGCAATTTTTCCTGATTCCCAGACTCTCGCCGTGTTCCCCAATCACAACGGGAAACTCCAGCAGTCCTGTAGAACATCACTCCAAAGTTCTATGTCCCCAAACCTCCATCGACTAATCGCAAACCATGGAATGACGGAATTATGAAACTTAGCTAACGGGCATTAAAATATAAAACATAAAAAGTTCAACATATAAACAGAATGAAATAAAACACAAAATCTGCAGAGTTAAGTTTGTGGCTGGCCCAGCGTGGCTGCCATCTTTGCGACAACATTTATTAACTAATGTGGTTTGTAGTTGTATTAAGTAATATAGTAGTCTGTATTGTATGATTATTAATTGTTTTGTTTTGTCTCATGTCTTCATTGTATTGCACTTTGGGTCGAACCTGAAAAAGGACCTTTGGTCCAATGTCCTTCCCGGTTAACAAATTGAAAATAAAAAAATAAATAAATACTGTTTTTACCATGTACTTTGTGAGATAAGTTCCCCCCCCCCCCCACCTTTCTAGGAAGATAGTGGTCCTGGATGTACTTCTGTTCTTTGTCTTTGTCATAATTGTATTGTTATATGTTAGTTTGTTGGGCTGGCCACCCACTTTGTTTATATGTTTATTGTAGTGTTGTCTGTTGTTTGTCCTTCTTTGTCTATTTCCAGCACTTCCCAGAATTGCTGCCTTCCTGCAAAAGCTTGGTTTAATAAGATTGAGGTTTAATAAGATTGAGGACATCAGGACTGCTCCCCTGTTTTCAATATACTAACATACTAACATACTATTTGCCAGCAGATTAGGCCTTATGGTCTATCAAGTCTGCTCGAACCTAGATCCTTAGTTGGGTGCCGAGACCCTCCCATCCCTTGTGCTCCAGAAACCCCTATCATCCATCCCCACCCCCCCGGGACAGGCCATCATCTGATACATCCACTTTCTGTCTGTCCCACCCTCTCTAAAAGCTCTCCACTGTGGATCTCTGAACCAGCTCACCAGGCAGAGCATTCCAAGGGTCCACCACCCTCTCAGTGAAAAATCTCCTCCTCTTTCCCCTCACCCTTCCACCTTCCAACTTCAAACCATGCCCTCTGGTGATACCTCCCTGCTTTAGTCTAAAGATCCCCTCCATGTTTACCCTATTTATTCCCTTGAGGTACTTGAAGACCTCAATCATGTCCCCCCTGTCTCTCCTCTCCTCCAATGAAAACAGGCAGAGCTCCTCAAGTCTGTCCTCGTAAGTCAAACCCCTAGCCCTCGTATCATCTTTGTTGCCCTCCTCTGTACCCTCTCCAGGAGCTGTATGTCCCTCTTCAAGTGTGGTCTCCAGTACTGTACACAGTACTCAAGGTGTGGTCTAACCAGTCCATTGTACAGTGGCAGAATCACTTCCTTGCTCCTAGAGGTGATCCCCTTCGATGCATCCCAACATCCTGTTTGCCTTGCTAGCTGCTCTCCTGCACTGCTCAGTGTTATTCATACATGTATCCACCATGACCCCTAGGTCTTTTCCCTGTTGAGGCTTCCAGCACCTCCTCCCAGGGTGTACCTGTGTTTAGGGTTTCCCGACCAAGATGCAACACCTTGCACTTGGTGATATTGAAATTTAATTTCCATGTGTGAGCCCAGCTTTCCAGGGTGTCCAGGTCCCTTGCAGGGCCAACCTCCCTCTTCTCCCTCAACTACTGCTCCCATCTTGGAGTCATCCGTGAAGAGACTCATTTCCCTATACCATCCCTGATGTCTGATATGTATGCATTAAACAGGATTGGACCCAGGACCGAGCCCTGTGGTACCCACTACCAACCTCTGTAGGGTTCGAGAGCTCCCCACAGACCACTACTCTCTGAGTGCGTCCAGCTATCCAGTTTTCAATCCATCTGACCATCAAAGGGCCTACTCCTAACCCCATCAGTTTCTCCACCAGACCATTGTGGGGACAGAGTCAAACGCCTTGCTGAAGTCCAAGAATAATACATCCACAGGCTTACCCTATCCAGTTCTGATGTTACCCATTCATAGAACTCTACAAGGTTGGTTTGACATGATCTACCTGCACAAACCCATGCTGCGACTATCCAGACCTCACCTCCTCCAAGTAAACCCCAATCGTTCCTTTAGTATACTCTCCATTAATTTTCCCACCACCGAGTTAAACTGATGGGTCTATAGTTTCCTGGTACTTCCTTGACCCCCTTTGATGGATTGGTACCATGTGCCTCTTGCCAATCCTAATTCCTCCCTGTCTCAAGTGACCTGTTGAAAAGCTCCGCCAGGTGCAGCCAGTATGTCCGCCAATTCCCATAGTACTCTCGGATGAATGCCATCCGCCCAGGAGATTTGTCTTTCTTTAGGGCCTTGAGGGCAAACCACACCTTTTGGTGGGGATGGCATCATCCGTCCCTCCACCTTACTGGTCTTTTATCCTTATCCAGATGTGACACCCCTGGGGTACCTTTCCTCCTTTTGCTCCATTTCTGCTGCCCCTGATCCCACTCCTGCCCTTCTATCCCTTTGTGCCTTGCTTTGTAGATATCCCATCCCCTTCCTAGTGAACACAGAGGCAAGTACTCGTTAAATACCTCTGCCTGGTCCCTCGCCTCTTCCACCCACCCTCCTTCTGATCTCAATCTGCTGAGATGGCCCTTAGTTTTTCTCCGCTCCCCAATGTACCGGAAGAACCCCTTTTCCCCTCCATGTATCCCCTGTGCCAGCCGATGCTCTTTACTGGACTTTGCTCCCCTCACCATACGGGTGACTTTTCTAGATGCAAGCTGGTACATTTCCTTATCCCTATCCCCTCTTGTTGTTTAAATATTTAAAAGCATTCTGTTTCTCTGTTTCATTGTATACCTGGAGCTTGTATTTCCTCCTTATGGTTAAAGTGTCTGTTTTCCCCCTGTAAAAATAAGTATTTGGAGCTGTTTTAGCTCCACAGACTGTGCCCCTGTAAAATGCCTGCATGTTGGCCTGTTTCAGTGAGGGACTGAAAGAAAAAGCCTTCTGTTTTAAAATATTGCAGGGCACTTCTTTAAAATGCCCTGTTGTTCCTCCTTGTGCTTTCCTAAAATTAAAATAATGTCTAGAACCTCTTGGTTCTCTTGCTTATCCCCCCAATACCCAAATTGTTAAGAGCTCTTCAGAAATGTGGCTTTTCTAGTGAAAATAAGCTGCGGAACTCCTTCGCGACAGTGCGAGCGCCGGCAATTTCTACCTGCTTGAACGTGCGCACTGTCACGAAGGCATTTAGCCTCCTAGTTCTTTCCAGCTTGAGGTTTTCTGACAGAAACAAAGTATTTTCTACTGTACATACCCTCCTTGCTTGAAAGGGACCGTTTTGGTGTGGATTCTGAGTCCTTAAAAAAACGACGGTGTTCCTGCTGCTGCTGCTGGCGTCTCAGAGCCCTTGGAAACAAACCTCCTTCAGCTCCAGCACTCCTCTAAGAGCCGGCTGGCCGCTTTCTGTCCACATTTATGCTGCTGCTGGAAGGGGTGGTGCTTCCTGATGTCAAAGACTGTTTTTAAAACTCTAAAAAGATTGTAATCCACTTTAAAGACTGAATGCAAGTCATTATTATGATTTAAAGATGTTTGTAGATTGTGAATAAAATAATTGCACTTTATATAAAGGAATAATATTTAAAGAAATGTCCAGGGGTGGAGTTAGCTAGTCACATGACCCCTGAGAGGTATATAGCCTGTGCACCTAGAACAGGTAGTTCGTTCAGTTAGATAGTTGGATATGAATCTGTTAACATCCTGTGTGGCTAGTGATTCCTAGCTGTGTCTATTTTCATTTTGATGCAGTTTGCTTCTCTTTTATTTTGCCACTGTCATTTTGCCGTATAATTTTTTTTTTGTATATAAATCCATTTATTTTGCTGCCTTTTTGCCTCGTTGGTCCATCATTTACCTACAGCCTACAACATACTTACTTTTTGTTATCCTCTGTTTTGCACCCCTGCCCTCGGGCTGCACCTGGAAACGAGCTTCTGCTCCTGGTACCTTTCCCAGTTATCAAAATTTTAAATAAATAAATGTTTAGCATTTACTTAACTCAAGCTCTGACATGTTTTTAGTATGGGCATTAAATGACCTGAACAGAAGATATGGAGCTTGGAGGTAGAGACAACATGGAAATAGAAATATGTTGACCTGAATAATGTTATCAACTTTCCAGAATATCCCTGTTTCCCTTTTTCATTTTAAGCATGGGACACCCATGATACTGTGTTTTCAATGATAGAGTTGTATTTTAGGAATAGCCATGGGTGCTCTCAGTTATTCCTTCCTATCCCCTGTAAGTGCTAGATGGCATACTGGGAATAACTTCAGTTTAGGGAGGTGGGTAGGACACTGTATGCACTGTAGCAGCTGGAGCTTCTCCAGTATAGTATATACACTATAGTAGCAGGGGTACTCTAATATTGGATATACTGTTGCAGTCAGGGGTCATCCATTATTAAATATACTGTACTATAGAAGCTGGTATGATCCAATATGATATATACTGTATCATCAAAGGGCTCCAATGTTGGCTAAGCCATAGAAACAGATGTGATCCAATATTGGATATGCTGTAAAAAAAGTGAATTGGAGATTGGATCCAATATTTGATATTTGTACTTGCAGTAGCTGGGGGGGGGGGTTCCAACTTATTTAAATTAAATGTTGAATATACACTAGCAGCTCACAATGGAGAGGTGGGGTGGCTCTTCCTATCAGACTCTGACAGGTAAGAGGTACCGTTCTCTCCAAATCTAGGAACTGTCTAATTTACAGCTGGGCATAGTTCAGCAGATGGCACAGAACTCCTAATGTACCATGTGCTAGACTAGCTGGTAAACAGTGAAATCAAATGTAGATTTGTGATTCATGACAAATGCTTTTAAGGCATGGGAAAAGTTTATTCACTGGTTATTTTTTTTATTATTAATTACTGGGTACTATTTAGCTTTGCTAGTATGCCCCCTTGTCAGTCTTGCAGACAATATTTTAAATTGTAAGTACCTGTAGCTGAGGGAACTCTCAAAACAAGCTAGTAAAAGCAATGCAGCCACGGTATAATATATCGCCAGTCTGGATCATGCAAGATTCCTAGCAGACTTGTCTGCCATAAACAGGGCCCCTTTTTTCCATGCCCATGATGCTGAGACTGCCCTTGATTGCTTTGTCACAACCTTCCTGTCCCAACAGTACATACGCATGCCTAAACATACTAGGTGAGTTCGGGTTAGGCATACCAGGTGGTTAAGCAAGGATCTTCTTTCCTGCTTACGACTGTGTGTCAAGAGCTGGAGCCACTTTCAAAACTCAGGTAATCAAGCTATAATACTTACAGAGCACAGTGAAATCTGGGTAAAAAACTAATCTGGCAAGCAAAGAGCTCATACTGTAAAGGCCTACTGGACAAAGCTGCTGGCGACCCCAAGAAGTTCTGGGCTCATGTGAAATCCTTCCTGGGGACTAACAAATCTCACCATAACAATGACATGATCCTTGAAGGAGTCCATTGCAATGACCCTCAAACTACTGCAAACTCCTTTACTAAACTCTTTACTGACCTATTAAAATACACAGCCTCTTTTTCATTAAATCAAACCTCGCCACCTTTCGCTGGATCAAATACGTCACAACACCCACCCTTCTAATTTAAGGGCATATCCAAGTCTTTAGTCCTAAAACATCTCAGATCAATCTTAGACAACACCAGTGCTGGCTCTTATTGCCTTGAACCTAAACTGTTGAAGCTAGCTGCTCCTCCCATTGCTGCTCCCCTAGCCAAAATCTTTACCATGTCTCTTTGTCAAGGACATGTCCCAGACATCTGGAAAATTGCCAAAGTCACCCCTATTTTCAAGAAGGGGGATAAAAAGGGCATTGCAAATTATAGGCCTACAACCATTCTATCAGTTCTAAATAAGATCTTAGAGAAAATAGTGGCCACCCAGATCACGGAGTATTTTTCAAAACACGATCTGTTGTCGCCCACCCAGCATGGTTTCCAAAAAGGTTATGGCACTTCCACTGCACTGCTAAAACTCACAAATGATATCCTGACCACAGTGGATCAAGGACTTATGACTGGGTTAGTGTTCATAGACCTCTCAAAGGCATTTGATCTGGTGGATCACTCTCTTCTGCTCACCTGCCTTCCAGCTCCTGTTTTCTCTCCACAATTCGTCAAATGGTTCCACAGCTACCTAACTAACTGATGCCAACAGGTAAAATTTAACTCTGCCGTATCTGACTCTGCTCCCATAAATGTTGGCATTCCTCAAGGGTCCATCTTAGGGCCTCTTCTCTTCTCAGTCTTTATAAACAGCATATCCCACAACTCATCATTGTGCCAAATAATTCTATATGCTGACGATCTTGCACTATATACCTCATCAGCGGATATACTAGTTATAAACAGTTGCCGTACCTCTGCATTTATCTCCTTCCAAGAATGGATCCATAAACACAGGCTTGTTCTAAATGTCAACAAAATGCAGGGCATGCTCTGTGGGTCCTTCACCAAACTCAGCTTAAACCACACCCTCTAGGATGTCTGCTGTGCTGATGGTTCATCCTTCACAATAGTAACCTCTTTTAGGTATCTAGGTGTACTGCTTGATGAAGCTCTCAGCTTTGATGAGCACATTTCGGTCACATACAAGGCAGTAAACATGAAACTTGGGGTCACCTACAGGACCAGTCGAATGTTCACTCCCTCAGCCAGGTTCGCCATAGCTAGGGGCATCCTCTTTCCATCTTTGGCGTATGGCACAGTTACTTATATAAATGCCTCAAAAAGCACCGTAAGAAAATGGGACACCACATAAAATAACATTTGCCAGTATGCCTCGGCCTCCCCTCGACTAAAGTACCACTGCTTGCTATACACTGACCTAAGCTGGCCCTCCCCATCAGCCCATAGACATATTGCCATTGGGTCTCTGCTTAACAACATTATTAAATCCAACCTACCCTCCTTCCTAGCCTCCATGTTGGAGCCACAGTCCTCCTCCTATGGCCTTCATTCTAATGAACTTTCATTTCTTCACACCCCGAGGTGCAGAACACAGAAAGGAACCCTTGTTTTCTCTAGCATGGCACCAAAATACTGGAACTCCCTACCTGTTGAAGTTTGCTCTGCACCCACTCATGCTGCCTTCAAAGGATTGCATTATAACTGTCTCATAAATCGTACCCAATGTACCTGCTTTAACCCCCCCCTTAGATCACCCACTACCCCGCTTGCTACTTGCTCTCTTAATCTGAAGCTATGTATCCACCGAGGTACTTATTGTTAGACTGCTATGTTGAAAAAATGTTCACTACTGCCATATAAATTTGCATTTTTATGCCTACATGCATCTGGATTGTATATGCTTATTACCTGACTGTACTTGCTCTTGATTTTTGTGTACATGCTTTTTCTATTATCACCTGTAACATGTGTTTCCCTTAAGCTACTTGTCACATTTGTATTTCCCTGATCTGTATAACAAACATATTATTATTTGTAACCTCCCTGGTCACGCCTAAAAATAGTCGCATTGTGGCTATGGCACCTACCTCGTTAACAAAAACGAAATATATAAATAAATAATTTTATCTAAAAAGATGGGATTTCTCACCTGCCTGGATTGTGCTATGTGAGCTTTTGTGAGGATGCATAGGAAGTATTGTCTGACTGTTGCCAGCGTTCCCATAATATGCAGAACAGGTGCTCTGATTTAAACATTGGTGACAACTGCAGAGAGAAGGTTTTGGAGACATTTAGCTGTCTACCATTTATTTGCATGGCTCAGTGGCTACGATATTCCTAGTGAGGGTGCTCAAGCTGCATCTGATTCAGATACTGACAATGACAGCTCCAATCAGTTCTGTTGCCAGTCCCTTTTAATGTCTTCAATGGTGCCATTGCAGAAGGGTTGGAAGGGCTTGCCTGGTACCTCCCTCCATTTGGAGATGACACCAGCACTCATGCATGCAGATTTATGGGGTCACTCTGGTCTGTGAAGTGCACCCACCCCCTCACCCATACACACTGAGCTATCCTCCCCGCACCCAAACACACATCAAAGTAGCCAGCCTGAAAAAGGTCCAGTCACACTAGCATTCATGCATACAGTCTTATCAGGCTACTACTGCCTGTGAAGCACACCAACTACCCCCACCAATACATACCCAGCCACCCCTCACACACGCAAACACACACACACACACACATGCACACAAGCAGTGGCAGCCACTCACCCCCCTGATACTCACACACACACACAACCAGCCAACAGACACACACACACACACACGGCCAGCCACTCACTCCAACTCTGCCCCCCATACACACAGCCAGCCAACACAAACCTAGCCACCACACACACACACGCACACACACACACACACACCCCTAACACAAACCTAGCCACCACACATACACACACACGCATATCACACCAGGCCCCCCGACAAACACACATACAGCCAGCCAACACAGATAAGAACACTTGTTTTTGTGTTGTAACCAATTATTTTATTTTTTTCAATTGTTTTGTTTTCCATTCGTCTACATTGTGCACCAGTAATACTTATTATTGTGAGTACAACTGACAGACAACTGTTATTGGATTTCTTATATGGAGATGGGGGAAAAAGCATCTAATTGTGGATTATTCTTGCAGCCACAGTGTCCAATGGAAATTGTTTTAATGCCTTTTTGCAAACTCTGCTATACACACACGTAAGAGTTTGTTACATTACATCATGTGGAGACCCACTTTTGCAGGCATAGGCAGTTTGTCAGAGGTTTTCAAACTGTTCATGATTCATTAGTGTAAAATTCCATTTGCCTAACAAATCTATAATCATTCTGGTTGTAACCTTTGTGCCAAATTGGGAGTTACTAAACGAGATCCCCAGTCGGCATCAGGGAGGTGCGCACACATGCTGGGCACTGCCCAGGTGGCATGCATACATTGTGTTTGAAAAGCGCCAACTGGCGTGGGAATCGGAGTCAGTTGAAGGAGTGAAGAGAGTTTGAGGAGGAGTGGAGCACCTGCTTGTAGGCCCGCAGCAGAGGCCTAGAGTTGGGGCCATAGAGGCCCTGGGCCGGGTTGGGGAGATTGCCCCCAGTCCCAAAAGATGAAGCAGGACCCCCACGAGCATCAGGCTGGACAACAGCAGAAAAGAGCAGCATAAAGGCAGAGAGTCACAGAGAGCCTTGTAGGCTCTTAAATCTGAGAGAGAGTGGATGCCATGAAAAGGCTGTCGACAACTGAGGTGGCAGTGATGTCTCTGGTGGGGTAGGTGGCAGAGCTACCTCTGAGCTTGAAGTGTCCACTTGAAGTTAAGTGCTGCTGAGATTTAGGACTGTTGTTTGGCCCTGCCCTGTGAGAACCCTGCCAGAGGATCTACAGGTGCAGAGGCCACTGGAGGAAAGGACTGGAAGTGCCTGTAATTTTAACATAGTACCCCCTCCCTCCCTTGAGAGGAAAGCTTGCCTGCAGTAAAGAAAGTGTGCCTCCGCTCCCACAGACAGGGTTTCAAATGAAAAAGTAATTAGAATGGACAGAGAAAATGTTCCTAAATGGATCGGAATCCATTTGGCTCAAGTCAGGAAATGTAGAACTGCATAGGGCCCAGGCTCGAACCCTGATCCCCCAAGTGTGTGCCATGGCCGAGTGCCACAGAAACTGTGGAAACAGTGCTACAAATTAATGAGGATCCTCACAATTGTGTTTACAGTTTGAGCATTTGGAGAAGAAAAATAAATAATGCTGGATTGCACTGAAATCTTGTTTGGGACTGAATCATTTTGAAGCTCTGGAAAATGTGTTGCTGTGCTGCCTGCCTATCTAAATATTTTACAAAGAATCCTGTCAAATCCTGATGTACCACCAGTCATGTTGGGGAGGAAGAATGTCATGCTAGTCAACGCTTAGACGGAAGTCGTGCCATCACCTAAGGAACCCGAATCTGCATTTCTAAAGGTACTGTGTTTTGTGCCCTCTTACATGCTAACAGTCGAGATGGTACTCCTCCCCTTTCCCAGAGATTGTATTTCCATCTAAAACCCCTAGACAGGGAGGGAAGGGGGCTCATTTCTGGAGATGTGACCTGTGCCTGAACTGGAGCTACTGCCTGCTTGAGTGAAGCCCCAAAGTGTTCAAGCAGGAGTGAGTAAAAATTAACAATTGATCTGCTAAGGAAAATTTAAAGTGCCACCAGTATAGTTTATTGAGGAGGGGTTACAAAAACGTGGGCTGTTGTCTGGGATTCAGAAAAGAAGAGCAATCACCTACCTGGCATGAGGTATGGCATTGGCAGTGATGGAATGTTGGTGGGCCCCAGCCTGTTGTTGAAGTTTGAGCCACTATTTTAATTGCATCGTGAGGAGACAAAATGGTGCCTGCCTCACATGAAAAAAAAAAAAACGTGATGATTGTAATTGAGGAAAGGAAGCAATTTGATTGATGGATGCGTTTAATGAGATGCAGCACTAGAAAAGGGAGATCAGGTGGTCTGAGCAACAGATTGCTAGAAACCCTCAAGGAGAAATGAGTGTTATCAGAGTTAAAGAATCATAGTATCCACCACCCAGTTGTAGAGAGTTTGTGTTAAAAGAGAAAAGTTCTGTTGACTGGGAAAGAATTACACAAAAATTTTTACAGTTGGAGAGACTGGTGGAGGCAAACTGTTGTGGATTAATCTGCTACACTGAACATTTGGAGAGCAAGCATGGCATATGCCCGTGGATTCGGAGGTCAGTCCATCAATGTTCCAGAGGGATTGGTCAACTGGCTGTGGAGCGTAGTGGACAGGAGCAGTTTGGCTGAGTCCTGCATCTTTTGTAGACAATGTGGGAGTGGTGTTGTGAGGCAGCCTATATGTGTATTGTGCACTTGTGGGAATGCTCCCAGAGTGGTGAGGCCTGCAGACATGTAGCATCAGGAAGGACAATATGTGGCTCACGAGCCACCAACTCCTGCACCCTAGCAATGGCCACAATCAGCCAGAAGATTGTCCCCTGTGACTAGCATGGCCATAACTGTGGAGCCATCTGAGCAGTGGGAGGAGGTCACTGTTATTAAGAAAGAAGCAGAGCCAGAGGTGGTACCAGGGCCTAGCCATCTGCCCAGCCCTGTTCCACCACTGAGTGCCCAATGACTTCCCAGTGGCAGAGGGAGGGGATGAGGATAGGTCTCGCACATTTGGAGTACTGCTTCAGGGTATGTGAGGGATGTGGCTGAGTAGTCATGTCCTCCTGAAGCTGTGGTGCAAGGTGAGCAGGAAGCCAGGAAAAGTTCACCAAAAGCCAAACCCACTCAGGAACCCACAGTGAGGGTGAAAACCTTGACAAAGAAATTAGAAGAAGCAAAGCCTTTAATATTGCATTCCTCACTCCGCAAGGTGCAGGAAAAAATCACTGGCCCTGACAATTCAGAAGTGGTTATAGAAGCTGTGGAGCAAGATGATGGGTTAGATGAGGAAAATGTTGCCAGATCTGTGGAAGCCATTTCTATTTATGACCAGCCAGATGAAGGTATTACCCGAATGTTTGAGGACATGGTGATAGAAAGGGATATTCCCAAACCAGTTTTAGGAATTCTGGAACTCACCCCATTGCTCCCAGACATTTGTAAGAGACATTTAATAGATATAGATGCTAGACATCAACTGGACCTTATGGTAATAAATTACAGGGAAGGAATGTGATTGCCTTGAGGAGTTGCCCCATGGCCCAGCATTAGGTCTTTGCCCAACTGGAGCCAGGCAGAGAGATGGGTGAGGTATTACCTCGAAGTAGAGAACTGTGGAACAAATTATCCTTACATCAGTGAGAGATCTGGGGACTTGATCAAATGCTGGAGATCAGATTGGGTATTCCAGGGGGCCGTGGGAAAGGTGCATCTTAGGCACAAAGTGGACATCAGAGATGTGGCCTATGATAGGAACATAGTCAATAGACTGGCTAGATCAATGTGCAATTCCTCAACCTGGGAGGGACTCACTTTGTTCAAAACTTCTGTTCTGGTGCAGGACAGAGTTGGACACAGGATAAAGTATTTTGTAGTGAGCCATGATTGCTGAGGGGGAGAGTGCACTAAACCAGACCCTTGTTTCTACTTTCCACCAGAGGACCATGCAGCTAAATACTGTACCCCCCAAGAAAACAAAAACACCTTAGATACCAAGACGCCCCATGGCATTGCAGAAACTGTGTCTGAGGAACTACTGCTACTCTAAGACTGTTTGTTTTGTATTGAATGTGAGAAAATATGGACAACTACCTTTAGCATGGACAATAGCCTGATCAACTTGTGCTGGGTAAGAAAAATAATCTACAAGGACTCTTTAGATAGTGTTTTGAATTTTTTTCCAGTTTTTAAAAATTGCAACTTTTTTTACTCTTATGTACAATCTTATTGAAAGTTGTTTGCAATGTGGCCTAAGCAGTTAGCTTAGGAATTTTTAGGATATGCTAGGTAGGGACCCCATGGTAATTAAGCACACTTACTGACTAGTGCTGAAAATGGGATTTCTTGAACTTTTAAATTTATAAAGACAGTTATCCAGAGATTTTAATGTGCACCTGAGCAGTTTGCAAAGGACAGTAAGAGGGTAAAAGTTTGCTGCCCTTCTTACTGTTACTGTAAGTAGGTTGGAATATAGAAATGTAGCAGTAAGGTAGATTTAGTGAGAGCAGTAGTTAGACTTTTCTGTTGGGGGAACATGTCCAGTATCTAAAATGCATGGTCAGATTATAGATAGCCATCTGTATTTTGCAGTTAGTAATAGTGTAGAAGTTGGCCTGCCACCCTCTGGCAGTGTAGTTTAACCTAAGATGTTACTAACAGTTAGATAAGAAATGTTTTGGTGTTGTGAAAAATGTTTGGGGTGCCTATTGAGGCCCAGTTGGGTACTGCTGAAGGGTCCAATGGGGAACAGTATTGGAGCTGGAAATAGTTTGATAGGGGTGTCCCTAGGGGGTGGGACGTCGGCCTGGTGGAACAAGCATTGCTGGGAATGCCAGGCTGAGTAGCCATGCCTTTAGTGGAGCCAGAGAACTGCAGGTAGGTGGGTTTGCTCACCTAGTTCTATTTAGACTGCTTTCAAGCAGTCAGCCTGGTGGAGCCTGGATGTGATGGTCTGTGGGAGACTGCGCATTATCCCATGGTGCATAGCAGCCATGGCTTGCCAGGGTGGATATGGCTTCCCTGGGAGGTGAAGCATTTCTGTGGGGGGAAGTGTAACCCCTGTGCCAAATCGGGAGTTACTAAGTGAGATGCTTAGTCAGCATCAGGGAGGTGGGCATGCATGCAGAGCACTGCCTAGACAGCTCACGCACTTTGTGTTTGAAAAATGCCAACGGGCATAGGAATTGGAGTCAGTTGGAGGAGTGAAGAGAGTTTGAGGAGGAGTGGAGCATCTGCTTGCAGGCCTGCAGGGAAGTTCTACAGTCTGGGACAGAGAGGCCAGGGGCTGGGGTGGGGAGATTGCACCCCAGTCCCAAAAGCATCGGGTTGAACAACAACAGAAAAGAGCAGCAGAGAGTCACAGATAGCCTGCTAGGCTGTTAAATCTGAGGGAGAGAGTGGATGCCATGGAAAGCCCATTGACAACTGAGGTGGCAGTGATGTATTCAGTGGGATAGGTGACAGAGCTACTCCTGAGATCGAAGTGTCCACTTGAAGTTAAGTGCTGCTGAGATTTGGGACAGTTGTTTGGGAAGAGTTTGGCTCTGCCCTGTGAGAGCCCTGCCAGAGGATCTACAGGTGCAGAGGCCGCTAGACGAAAGGACTGGAAGTGCCTGTAATTTTAATATTGTATCCCCCCTCCCTCGAGATGAAAGCTTGCCTGCAGTAAAGAAATTGTGCTCCACTCCACAGGTGGGGTTTCAAGTGAAAAGTAGTTAGAATGGACAGAGAAAATGTTCCAAATGGATCGGAGCCCAGTTGGCTTGAGTTGGGAAATGGAGAAGTGCATAGGGCCCAGGTTTGAACCCTGAGCCCCCAAATCTGTGCAGTGGACGAGTGCCACAGAAAGTGTGAAACAGTGCTACTAATTAATGAGGATCCTCACAATTGTGTTTACAGTTTGAGCATTTGGAGAAGAAGAATAAATAATGCCGGACTGCATTGAAATCTTGTATGGGACTGAATAATTTTGAAGCTTTGGAAAATGTGTTGCTTGGCTGCCTGCCTAACTAAATGTTTTATAGAGAATCTGGTCAAATCCTGACGTACCACCAGTCATGTTGGGGAGGAAGAATGTCATGCTAGTCAGCCCTTAGACGGTGCTCATGCCATTGTCTGAGGAATCCAAATCTGCATTTCTAAAGGTACTGTGCTTTGTGTCCTCTTATGTGCTAACAGTCAAGATGGTATTCCTCCTCTTTCCCAGAGATTGTCTTTCCATCTAAAACCCCTAGACAGGAAGGGGAGGGGGGTAGTTTCGGTAGATGTGACCTGTGCCTGAACTGGAGCTGCTGCCTGCTCGAGTGAAGCCCCATAAGTGTTCGAGCAGGAGTGAGCAAAAATAAACATTTGATCTTCTGAGGAAAATTTATAGTGTCACTGGTATAGTTAATTAAGTAGGGGTTACATGGTATTTGGCACTGCCTGCTGTCCCCCGAACAAGTGAAAGTCACAACAATACACACAATGTCAGAACGAATGCACACTGCCATTGTAAGTGTCAAGTGTACTTTCACTTTGATGCATTGTTAGTCACAGTATATATTGTTTTCATTTCTCCACAGATGCAATTAGAAAATTAATTCCCACACCATATTCCATAATGTGTATCTTATAGATATGGTTTTTGACACCTTTGAACTGCTCTTGACTGCTGCATTCTTACACCTGTAATATGCGGCATTCCGTCACTGTAACAGTGAAAAAGACACATTTGGAATGCTCTGATTGTTTTCATGTTGGAAATGTGTAGCTGCCACTATCCTGCGGCTGATAGCGAGTGATCGCTGGCAATTGCGCCCCTGATCATAAATCCAGAAGCAAATTATTTGATATCTTTTATTGGACCAATATAGATGTAAGAAAAAGTACATCTATGTTGGCCCATTGAAAGGTATCAAATCATTTACTTCTGGATCTGTTCTTACAAGGACCAATATGGCATATACTAAATCTGTATGTTACCTAATCTTAAAGAAATTATTATAGTTTCAGGCATAAGAAAGTGCAAATGACATCCTGTATGTAAAGGCATAAACAGTGCTGGCAAGGGACTGACAACAAGTGACAGCATCAGGTACACTAGCTCTGGCATACGCAGTTAGTCTGAGATTTTGGATCCTCTCAGGATTCAATAGTGACACATTGCTTTGTATGGAACTGTATAACATGTATTCACTTTGAGGCATTGTTAGTCACAGTATATATTGTTTCTGTTTCTCTGCAGATGCAAATAGACTATTAATTCACATCTTTTATTCCATAAAGTGTACCACACAGATCTGGCAATGCACAGAAAGTAACACACCTTCAGACAGTACACATAACAATTTTTTTTTATTATTGCACAAAGAATGCCAATGTCATGTGATGGCAATCGTCTACAATAGGAATGGCTTGACAGCTCACAATTGGCAGAAAGATACATGTTATGTGATGAAGGGCTGACAAATGATTGGGGATGTAAATAATATGTATTAGTGCTGGTTGTCTGTCATACCAACTGTGTTCAAACGACATTCCTCTATTCTGACATTGCAGTTTTTAAACTCATGGCAGTCTTGCTCCAGCGGTGGCCAGCAAAAGACAGTATTTATTCAATGACAGCATAGTAATGACAGGCAATGTAAACAAGATATATTGCTGCACCTGTAATAGGTTGGCATTCTGTCACTATAATGGTTGGAAAAACACCTTTGGACTGCTCTTGACTTCTGTATTCTTGCACCTGTAATATGTTGCCATTCTGTCACTATAACCATGGAGGACACACCGTTGCAATGTTCTGCTTGTTTTTAGGTTGGAAATGTGAAGCTTGACGGTGAGTGACAGCTCACAATTGTGCCCCTATTCATAAACACATTATTATATTTTCAGGAATAAGAAAGTGCAAAGAACATCTGTGAAGGAATAAACGTAGTGCTGGCACTTGTGTGGGACTGCCAACAAGTGACAACATAGGGTACAATAGCTCAGGCATATGCAGTTATTCCAAGGTTTTGGATCTTGTCAAGATTCAATAGTGACACATTACATTTTACAACATTGCATTTATAAACTCATAGCAGCCCCAATCCAGCAGCCACCAGTGAGAGACACTATTTATGCAAAGAAAGTGATAGTAATGACAGCTTAAAAAAATAATATGTATTCTTGCAGGGGTAATATGTTGGTATTATGTCACCACAACGATGTGAAAGACACCTTTGGACTTCTCTGCTTATTTGTATTTATTTTTATGTGACAGCTCACAATTGCATGGATTTTTCTAAAGAAAAGAGTTTATTTTCTGGCACAAGAAATTGCAAAGGATATGGTAATGTAATTGTTGTGAACTCATAAGCGTTGACCTGCCACTATCAAGTGACTAACAACAAGCAACAACAGCATCAGGTACAGGATTTCAGTCAAAAGTCCATCTCCAGAGTAAAAGGCCAGTTTGACGACACTTTTGGGTGGGGATTCCTATGAGTAAGTGCTCTGGAGAGGACCACACGCACTGAAACAAGGAAGTAAAGTGCACAAAAGGAACAAAATAAAAAGATAAATTTAAAACAGCAGAGTTGACAAAACTGGATGAAAATTCACAGGTAGGCTAACTGAGGGGTACATTAACTGGCTTGTTTGCTGAAAATTTGAAAAACTTTCTATTTAACAAGTGGTTCTGTAGAAGCAAAACCAACAACCACAAAGAATATAGATAACATTGAGGGCCTATGCACAATGGGTGTGTGCTATGCAAAGGGTACACAGGGACAGAGCATGGATGGGTATGCAGCATGTGCACACACCAGACACCCCTTTGCAGCATGCACAACATGCTCACAGGACACAGCAGCCATGCAGACCTACCACACACCATGTACACAGGGGGTGTGCCAAGTAGTGGTGTTCATATACCACCACAGCATGCATGCATGAAGCCATGTACAATGGCTATGCATGGTGTGCAAGGCACACCCACCTATGAGAGCCAGAGGGCTGCCTTAAGTATACGTGCCCGAAAGCCGAACCACATGCAACAAGGCACAGTGGAGGCTTCTGGCTGTAGAGTGACTGTCACATACCCATGATAACACCACAGCACAGCCAAGGGGCACAGCAGAGAAAATGGCAGTTACTGAGCTCCTTCTGCAATAATGAACAAAGGTGGCATGCCGTGGTGCACCGGTGCCCACCATGGTGGTGGGTGCCCACAGCACAGATGGCAACAACGGGTCTACCTGGACCACAGAGTACAGTTATGGAGGCATGTGCCAGCATGCCATGGATGCACCACCATGCATGTACCCAGTGCCCCCCCAAGCCAGCAGGTAGGGACTGTCATATGGGCCACAAAGGGCCCTGCCGTGATGCCATATGTGGTTATGGACAGGCACACAGAGGCCAGGCTCCCCCCCATGATGGCAGACCCATTCCTGCTTCCCCATGATAGCACACCCATGCCTGTCCCCCTTGATGGCACACCTGTGCCTGCCCCCCATGACAGCACACTAGTGCCTGCCCACCCATGATAGCACACCCATGCCTACTGCCCCATGATAACACACCCGTGCATGCCCCCATGTCAGCACACCCATGCCTGACCCCCATGTCTGCACATCTGTGCCTGTCCCCCTCAACACCCAGGAGACAAGAAATACACACATGGATGGCACAGGAAAGCTTTACTGGACACAGCCAGTGACATCAAATGAAAACAGCAGAATGCAACATAAAATGCAATACCCTCACAGACATCCATGTAGGGTTGTGTCACATCACTACCAGTGGCAAGGGGCCATTACTAAGGGTGCATGTTCATCACAGAGGTCACGTGAACTATGATTTTCCAGTGCCTCCATGACTTTTGACATTTTGCCAGTTTTCCCTTTCACGCAAGTGCAGTAGTACTATGTCTCTTTAAATCCACCATTTTGTGAAGGACAGAGCACTGCAATGTGTATGCGCAAGTGACACAACACTCTGGATCCTCAAAGAAAGGCCCTTCATGCAGGTGCTCACATACTGTGGTGCCATCTTCATCTGGGCTCGTGGCTACTCTCATCGGTGGCACAGCGGATATTGGGGGTTTCTCTGGTGGCAAAAATTAAAGAATGCAATCTGCTGATCGCTCTGATCATAAGACTGCCTGCATTTCAGGGTTGACTATTGGAGGCTTGGATGGGGAGGTAAAACAGCCACAGGCAGGTGCAGTGTAAATGTTGGACTGGGGAAGGAACACGAGTGAACTTGGGGGCCTGTGGGGTTCTGACTGAAAGAAAAAAAGATTGATCCCCAGCAGGATTTCTAAGTGGTGGCAAAGCTGAAGGAATTCAATTAAAAAAAATTGATGTGGATCCCTCAATTAAATGAGTGGATCTGAGGAAAGATTTTGTTGCAGGCCTGAAGGGGGTTGCAGGAAAACTGTATTGGTGGACTAGGGAGAGGAAGAGAGTTCACTTGTGAGCTGATGAACTGATGTGCTGCTTCTGCCATGAAACTGGTGGCAAACCAAGGGAGAAGGAAAAAAAAAGATTTGCTCCCCAGAAGGAACTGGCTGCATGGAGGACTGACTTCTTTGAGGATTGGAGGGGGAGGTAGCAACACAGTCACAGGCATCATGACACTACATTGAAAATGTACTGCTGGACTGTTTGGTCTGGGAAGGGGAAGCCCTTAAAAGAGTAAAGCATTGTAAAACAAGTCAGTCTACACAATTCTATGCAGTCCTGGGAACATTATTTGAAAGCAACTACACTGCTTGGAGAGAGATCTCAGTAGCAGTAGATCATTCATTTATTTGGGGAAGTCCCTTTTTAAAATATTCTCTGCAAATTAACTGAAGTGCAGAATAAATGAGCATATGGATAAACAAAGACAGAAATAAATAAAAAAAATAATTTTATTGGAGCAGTCTTTGTTAAGGTGGTGCTGTGCAACTTATTTTTTTTTCTGTGTCTGTCAAAAATGAATTATGGAACCATTATGTACGTGGAAGAAGGAAGAATTGGTAATGTATAGTGTAGCAATCGGAGGTCCTCAAGACCAGTCTCCTATCACAAATCCAATGTATGTGCAAGCAGCAAGAAAAGGTTTGAATGGCTGCTGCAACTGAGTACGTCAAGTAACTGTACTTTGTTGTGTTCATTTTGCCACCTGCCAACTCATGGAATACACCCTCAGTTTCGTAGCAGGTATAAATGCAGTTTACAGTATCTTCTTTCGTGAGTGATGAAGGTGGAGGTTACCTGTTGTCCAGTGTCGTAACATTGAATTTTGGTCACTGCAGACAGCTTGAGCTACTGTACCATTCATATGATCTGAAAATACAGCTAAACAGATATGGATTGAATTGATAATGATTTTCTGGCAAATGTTAGTGTACCTGATACTGAACTGTAGTATCCTGAATAAAAAAGTATATAAAAAATGTGAGTAAATAAATAAATGAAACTTTCAGCATATATATTCACAACTTTTGTACGAATGAGAATCATAAGTATGAAAAGTAATAATGACTGCTGCAACCAATTAAGTAGTGGAAAGCGCTTTGGGACATGGTATGTATGAAAAGGGGTATAGAAAGCCAAATGAAGTTGCTGTCCTATAGTGAACATCACCTTCCCTAAAACATGAAGTAAAGGAAGTTGATTTGATTACCAAAGTTCCTTTCTTTTTCTCTACATTTATGTACCTAGGAGAACTCAACTGAGCAGCAACATCTCATATTTCAGTGAAGCCATGCAGTTGGGAGGTTTGAAACATGGGATGGTTGATGCAGTGTCTCGGTTACTGTGTGAGCAAGTGACTGTTATGGAATTGGAACCTGGGTCTCCTGGTCCTCAAGACTGTGCTGTTCTTACTTTACCATACTGTCTACCCTTCTGTCCACATATCAAGGGCCTCTGATTTTAGGGTCAAGGGCAGATTCACCTTGCTGTCTCAGTCAGTGCAGCTCACGTAAAGGGATGTGGTTTAAAATGTTATTATAAGCTAAGGTCAATTTTTACATTATTTTATTTTTGATGTTACAATGCCCAACAAGATTAACATGGTATGTAACTGTTATTGTTTGTGTTCCTGCTGACACTTGACAACTCATGGAATTTCCTAGAATGGAAACACAAGTGTGACCAGTGGAGCACAGGTTTGAGTCCTACCAATGCCATTTTAAAGGGACACTGTCAACCCCATTTGACCTCAAATTGTCCCTAGTTTAAAAACACATTTTGTGATTATTATCATTCTATAGAGACTGCTGATGTAGCTGGTTGTTTGATTCATACTCTTTTTTTTTTCCTTTTAAAAAGTAAAAAACTGAGGGTCAACCAGACTGGTGTTACCACACCAAAACATGTTTGTTTACATTTCTTGACTAACTACAACTGCATCTTTTTCTGGACTAAGGAACACCCCCAACACTATCTAGCTACCCATTGTGCAGTGGGGCCTAGACATGACTACTAGGGTTGTCAGAACCCTCTGAAGTTCTGGGTTCTAGTTCTAGTCTCGAACTTTTGAAAAAGTTCTAGTGTTCTAATCTTTTTTAGAACTTTTTAGAACTCGAACCCTATTTTTTTATTGTGCTGCCAGTAACGAAGATAGTAATAAAATACATGTAAAGGAAAAACTGTTCAAAATAAGGGGGAGAGAAATTATCTTTGTGTGACATTGATAGGAATACAACTAGGTTTATCTATAGTTTCTTCTGTTTGCTAAAGTCAGCAACTTAATCGTGAACAGGCCCACCCACCCACCCATATGTTAAAAGTTTTCAGCTGCAGCTGCATCATAGTTCCTTAGTGAAAGAAAGAGGCAACATTAGCCATTTATGTACTCAGCTATATATACTCATCGTCATGAATTAGGAGAAAAATAACTGATATTACCTAATTTCAGCTATTTGCTGCTTTCTGTTTTAAATGAGTGAATCAAAAGTTGCTATGTTTAAAAGAAAGCTTTATAACAAAGTCAATCCAAGTACTACAGCAGCAACATGTGGAACTGTTACAAAACATATTATGTCATAACATATTCAGTCAAGACATTGGAATAAAAAAATATTTGCAGAAACCACAAGAAGGCTGCTCCAATCCTAAGTTGTGCCTGTGTGAAAAGCAGAGCACCAAGACCAAAAAGACACAGCACCAACACTTCCAAAAATATACTGTATTGTGCGTTTTAACTGATAGCATCACAGTACAGAAACGCCATGCAGGACAAAACAGTTTAAACAGACAAAAGGTCCAGTATATTTTTTGAAGTGTTGGTGCTGTGTCTTTTTGTTCTTAATAAAAAAAATATGCCAGTCATTGTTGCTGGCAAAATGCATGCAATTTTCTAAGGTAATGCATACATATACCAACATTTTTGTTGGCAAATTGAAGTAATACATACAAAAAATTCTAAGATGATGCATTTTTGCAGCTGATACTTCAATAAAATCTGTATTTCAGTCACATAAATAAAAACAGTGGTTTCCTCACCACATACTAAGGAACATTTATGTAGCTGCAGCAGTTGGCATGTGATGTTTAAGGGACAGCGTCTGTCAACCCCATTATGTATCAAATTATCACTACTTAGAAAGCAAAAACACTATGATACGTCACATTCTGTTAAAACTGCTGATGCAGATTTTCTTTTATTTCTGATTCCTTTATTCTTTTTTTAAAGAGGACAGGACAATTGTGCTAGGTGGCAGCAGTTTGCAATGTATTTAATAAGAATATATATTATGTGTACAGTAGGTTCGGTCTGTCATCATTTTTTCCTCACCATCCCCAGCTGATCACGTAATCTGTAAATGAAAGAACTAAAACAACACCCACCTTTCACCCCATCACCCATTCCACTTTTCTTCCACCACCCTCATCTGTGCAGTAAGCACCCATGCCACCCCTACACCCATGTTAAAACCAACCCACAACCCTCACCCATGTACTAGCATCCATTTTTCGTTTATGGCTAACATTTCTGTAATTGAAAAAATAATAAACAGCTACCAATTAGAACTCATTGTTTTGTCCTCTTTAAAATTGAAAATAGACTGTCTCCTGTCCCAGCCCATGCTGATGCACCACAAAGTCACAGAAGGTAAATCCAAAATATATGTTTGCACTTTAACTATAAATAATATGATACAGAAAGGATTGACGTGACAGTGTCCCTTTTATGCCAAATTTGGGCCTGTTCTCACTGATGTTAAAATTGCCCTGTATATAAAACTTGTTGACTTTAGTTTAGACCCTAGCTACAAAGCAGTTTTCATGAAATGGTGAAAGTTTTAGGGGGTATATAGTCCAAGGTAGTAGATCGAGAAGGAGAGAGACGACAACCAAAGTCATCACAGTCTGTAAAAGTTTCCTTTTTGGTGCAGAGACTCCATCCCACACAGTATTTTTACCAGCCACCACCATCTGAGTTGTCATCATCACCATCAACATCCACAACATCAATCACTTCAGGATCAGTTTGTATACTCTTGTAGGGATAGAAAATCTTGACTTATTAACTTTAATAAAAGTTAACGTGTGTACATTTTCTGGCAGCAACCTATTTCTGGTGTCTGTCACAATATTGCCAGCTGTTACTAAACATCGTTCTGAAGAGAGACACTTGTTGCAGGACAACCAAGATACTTACAGGCTTCATCATACAGCTCTGTCCAAATTGACTTTTTGATCTCCAGTATTCAAAGGGCATGCATCAATAGGAATAGGCAGTTCTTGCAGGTAACTGTCTACCATGTTGGACAGAGACCGCTCAGAAGGAATCAGCAGAAGCAGTTGGTATGGCAGCAATTTGGGGAAAGGTTTTGCCACAGATTTAGCTTGCTACTAAGGGTTGAAGAAGTGGCAGTTGTGGAACAACTACTGTTAATGTTTGGTGACTTTTCCAGTTCTGTATCCCTTTGTGAAGATGAAACTGCATGTTGTGGTGATGACAACCTGATGGTACTGTGCGTGTCTGTGTTTGACTCCTGTGAGTGCTGCAGCTCATCTAGCAACATACATTTGTACTGCTCTATATCATCTGTTTTGGAAGATGTATAGCCTTGAACCTGGGATCTAAGAGAGTTGCAAGGATGTAGTGACTTGATTTCATCATTGCAACTAATTTGTCATTGGTTTTGAAGCGTCCTCATTCTCTTTCTCGAGATTCCCATGATATAGGCGATATGTTGTCTGTGCGCCAGATCTGTCTTTTCTATTTGTAGATTTAGAACACTAAGATGATGTGAAATGAGCATTATGAGTGGGATAACCTGACTCACAGATGCACCTTCAGAAGACATGTCCCTTGTAGCTGTCTCTGTAAGGAGCTAGGAAACAGCACACTGTCTCCATTAATTTCCACTGCAGCACAGACAGCATAATGCCATCTCCAATAATGTAACTGGAGCAGTACTCATGTACAGCTTGCTTTTGCTCCAAGAGGCGCTGCAGCATATAAAGCGTTGAGTTCCAATGAGTGGAAACATTTTGAATCAGCTTTTGCTGGGGCAGCTTGTGTTTTTTTTGCAGTTCGGACAATGTCCGCATAGCCTTGGTTGAATGTGAAAAGTGAGTCACAATTTTTTTGCAAACAGCAATCATACCATCCACTTGTGTTTCGTTGCTGAGAAATCCCGTGACAATTAAGCGTAAGCAATGTGCAAAGCAAGAAGCATGCAGAACTTCCATCCTGTATTGCTTTTAAGATGTTGGCTCCATTGTCACTTACTGAAGCCACATTTTAGACTGTGAGAATAAACCCATTCGTCGAAGGAGGTCATTTAGTTCCTGCAAGATGTTTGCAGCAGTATGACTTTGCCCAAACTTCTTTATATGCAACAGCGTCATCTTTTGGGGTGTCTTTGTTTTTGAAGAAGCACAAGAAAACGTGACCCAATGAGGTGTGAGGACATGTAATCTATGTTTTAGTGTGGTCCACATATCTGTTGTGACATGAATAACCCCACCCTCTGCAGTTTTAGTGCAAGCATCACTGTCGCTTTAAAGCCTGATAAATGTTTGGTATTTCAACATAGGAAAAGTACCTTCGATGAGGAACATTGTAACGAGGCTCTGCTAATGTCATGAGCTCCCTAAAATCCTCATGATCTACCAAAGAGTATAGGAGAAGGGCTCCGGCTAACAGTTCACCAATTCGGTGATTAAGATGAAGGGTCTTTGGATGATTTCTAGTAAAGGTATTCTTCCTTTCAAATGCCTGAGACAGTGTTAGCTGTTTGCAACATGTCCCTGCTGGTTTATTATACACCGCTCGATGGGCAGATGGACGTGAGAGATGGTGGACTAGACTTATACATTCAGTGCCATCACTGGATGTGCAACTGGTACTAATGGTGCTGGCATTGGTGGTAATAGTGATCCGGGCTGGCAGTGGTTCTGCCCGCATCAAGTTCAGACAATTCAGTATCTATTTCAGATTCCTGATCCTGACCCTTCACTGTGTGGTCTGGAAGATGGAGGACATGGGTTTTGGTTTTGATGATCAAGCAAAACCGAATGCTTTTTCAGATGGCGTTTAAGAGCTGTAGTGCCAAGGCATGACACAACTTTACCACGGCTTACACTCTGCTTCTTACACGGGAACAAATTGCTTGCATGGATCACTTTTACTGACTGAGAAATATTCCACATCAGATGTGACAGATTTTGTTTGAGTGCTAGGAAGATAGCTAAAGACTGTTTGTGTCTTTTCACCTGTCCTAACAGAACCTGGGACATGCTCCTTGGTGCTAGAAGAGGGACAGAAGACTCTGATGGATTTTCATTGCTGGCCAACACAGAAGTGGTGGATTCAATGGATATGTCCTTTTCATTGCCAACAGTGCTGGATGTATTTGCAAGTGCACTACCTGATTCATTGTCAGCAGACTTGCTCATTTCACTTTGTTGAGGAAGTAATGATTTGTCACGAGACACAACAGTGTGGGACTGAGACAAAGAGCTACTGTCTGAGTCAGAGAGGGACTCACTGTCACTTGCATTATTGCTGCTAGTCACAGGGATCTTAACGACATGAATGGCATACCTTATGGTGCTCTCCGTGACCCCAGCAGCTGTACAGGTTTTCTTAAAAGGTCCCCTTACCGCACTTCACTGTTGCTCTTTTGCTGTTTGTTGAATTTTATCACGTGGAAACATTTTGGTTATTTCTGTTAGCACCAGGATTACCCCTACCACCAACATTCTGCTCCAACACCAGCACTAAATGCTTCATCTATGTTGGTGTCAGCCATAACAGACAGTAAGTACTAGTACTACCAGTCCAGTATACTGCAGTGAACACACCAACACCCAAACAATTCCTGTGTAACTAAAACAATGTGATCTGTAATTACTGGCTACACTCCAAAAATTTTATTTTTGGTTGTGTGACACTATGATACGTGACTGAAAGTAATTGAAGAATATGACAGTTTGCAACTAAAGGATCCTAGGTTCAAGGCTTACAGAATGATTTGGCTGCTGGGCATAGATACACACAGCAATCAAAGGGCACACAGCAGCAGGGTGATGGGCTGACCACAGGAGACGGAGTCACATACGCAAAACCAGGGAATGAGAATTATATTTCACGCTTGTCATGTAATGGTTAATGCCACCACACAACTGGCCACTGGGCTTCTCTCTGTAACACACACACTGGGTAGGGTACAGTGCAGTCAAGGGGCACACAGCAGCAGGGTGATGGGCTGACCACAGGAGACGGAGTCACATACGCAAACCAGGGAATGAGAATTATATTTCTACGTTTCTGTCATGTAAGGTTAATGCCACCACACAACTGGCCACTGGGCTTCTCTCTGTAACACACACACTGGGTAGGGTACAGTGCAGTCAAAGGGCACACAGCAGCAGGGTGATGGGCTGACCACAGGAGACGGAGTCACATACGCAAACCAGGGAATGAGAATTATATTTCTACATTTCTGTCATGTAAGGTTAATGCCACCACACAACTGGCCACTGGGCTTCTCTCTGTAACACACACACTGGGTAGGGTACAGTGCAGTCAAAGGGCACACAGCAGCAGGGTGATGGGCTGACCACAGGAGACGGAGTCACATACGCAAACCAGGGAATGAGAATTATATTTCTACATTTCTGTCATGTAAGGTTAATGCCACCACACAACTGGCCACTGGGCTTCTCTGTGTAACACACACACTGGGTAGGGTACAGTGCAGTCAAAGGCACACAGCAGCAGGGGTGATGGGCTGACCACAGGAGACGGAGTCACATACGCAACCCAGGGAATGAGAATTATATTTTACATTTCTGTCATGTAAGGTTAATGCCACTGCACAACTGGCCACTGGGCTTCTCTCTGTAACACACACACTGTAGGGTACAGCAGTCAAGGGGCACAAGCAGGGTGATGGGCTGACCACACAGAGACGGAGTCACATATGCAAACCAGGGAATGAGAATTATATTTCTATATTTCTGTCTATGTAAGGTTAATGCCACCACACAACTGGCCACTGGGCTTCTCTGTAACACACACACTGTAGGGTACAGTGCAGTCAAAGGCACACAGCAGCAGGGTGATGGGCTGACCACAGGAGCACGGAGACACACACGCAAAACCAGGGAATGAGAATTATATTTCTACGTTTCTTGTCATGTAAGGTTAATGCCACCACACAACTGGCCACTGGGCTTCTCTGTAACACACACAGGGTAGGGTACAGTGCAGTCAAAGGCACACAGCAGCAGGGTGATGGGCTGACCACAGGAGACGGAGTCACACACTAACCCAGGAATGAGAATTATATTTCACGCTTCTGTCATGTAGGTTAATGCCACCACACAACTGGCCACTGGGCTTCTCTCTGTAACACACACACTGGGTAGGGTACATTGCAGTCAAGGGCACACAGCAGCAGGGTGATGGGCTGACCACAGGAGATGGAGTCACATACGCAAACCAGGGAATGAGAATTATATTTCTACATTTCTGTCATGTAAGGTTAATGCCACCACACAACTGGCAACTGGGCTTCTCTGTAACACACACACTGGGTAGGGTACAGTGCAGTCAAAGGGCACACAGCAGCAGGGTGATGGGCTGACCACAGGAGACGGAGTCACATACGCAACCCAGGGAATGAGAATTATATTTCTACATTTCTGTCATGTAGGTTAATGCCACCACACAACTGGCAACTGGGCTTCTCTCTGTAAACACACACACTGTAGGGTACAGTGCAGTCAAGGGGCACACAGCAGCAGGGTGATGGGCTGACCACAGGAGACGGAGTCACATACGCAAACCAGGGAATGAGAATTATATTTCTACATTTCTGTCATGTAAGGTTAATGCCACCACATAACTGGCCACTGGGCTTCTCTCTGTAACACACACACACTGGGTAGGGTACAGTGCAGTCAAAGGGCACACAGCAGCAGGGTAATGGGCTGACCACAGGAGACGGAGTCACATACGCAAACCAGGGAATGAGAATTATATTTCTACGTTTCTGTCATGTAAGGTTAATGCCACTACACAACTGGCCACTGGGCTTCTCTCTGTAACACACACTGGGTAGGGTACAGTGCAGGTCAAGGCACACAGCAGCAGGGTGATGGGCTGACCACAGAGACGGAGTCACATACGCAACCCAGGGAATGAGAATTATATTTCACGCTTTCTCCATGTAAGGTTAATGCCACCACCCAACTGGCCACTGTCGTGCTCTCTGTAACACACACACTGGGTAGGGTACAGTGCAGTCAAGGGCACACAGCAGCGGGAGATGTGCTGGACCACAGGAGACGGAGTCATACACGCAAACCAGGGAATGAGATTTATATTTCACGCTTCTGTCATGTACGGTTAATGCCACCACACAACTGGCCACTGGGCTTCTCTGTAACACACACACACACTGGGTAGGGTACAGTGCAGTCAAAGGCACACAGCAGCAGGGTGATGGGCTGACCACAGGAGACAGAGTCACATATGCAAACCAGGGAATGAGAATTATATTCTACATTTCTGTCATGTAAGGTTAATGCCACCACACAACTGGCCACTGGCTTCTCTGTAACACACACACTGGGTAGGGTACAGTGCAGTCAAAGGGCACACAGCAGCAGGGTGATGGGCTGACCACAGGAGTCGGAGTCACATACACAAACCAGGGAATGAGAATTATATTTCTAATGCTTTCTGTCATGTAAGGTTAATGCCACCACACAACTGGCCACTGGGCTTCTCTCTAACACACACTGGTAAGGTACAGTACAGTGCAGTCAAGGCAGCACACTGGGCTTCTCTCTGTGACACACACTAGGGTTACTTCAGAAAGATTTATTTGCTTTTTGCCCCCCTATATTTCTGTCATGTAAGGTTAATGCCACCACACAACTGGCCACTGGGCTTCTCTCTTGTAACACACACTGGGTAGGGTACAGTACAGTGCAGTCAAGGCCACACTGGGCTTCTCTGTGACACACACACTAGGTTCAGAAAGATTTATTTGCCTTTTTTTGCCCCCCTTGTATGCTTGTTGCTGGCAGCTGCTGAGTGTGCAGTGTGCTGCAGTTTCAAATAATCACATTTCACATTCACAAAGGTTCTTATAATCTTCAGTCTTCTTATTTTTTTTTTAGTCTCTCTCCGAGTCCTCCTCCAGTCCTTCTGATATTGGTCTCATCAATCTCTCCCTATTACCCAGTCCCTTCCCCCAATCTTGATTAATCCCTCCCGATTCCCTCCTTCTGTCCTGAACCGGCCCCTAGTCCCAATCCCAGTCTCCCCGATTTTTAGCTTTTTTTCTTGTTCTCGGTCTCACAGGAGAAGAAGTGGCCATGACTGGACAAGAGTAGCGGACGCGCTAACCGCTTTTGCTACAGTTTGCTGGTGCTGCCTGCTGCTGCTGCCTCTGTCTCATGATCCTCAGTCAAATGGCGCTCCTCCTCGTGGCGCATCTCTTTAAATACCCCACAGATCCGCTGCTGGCGTTGCTTACTCGACCCCACGTCATCTGGCGATCTCTCGGTGATTGAACTTTCTGCGAACCGTTTAGTGTTCGAGTTCTAAGTTAGAACTCGAACACCAGGGTTCGAGGAGGGTTCGAATCTTTGCCGAACCTGTTCTGACAACCCTAATGACTACTGTATCACAAGTGGCTATACTGTTTGAGGGTGTTTCTAATGTCCATGAAGTATGCAGTAAGCTTAGGTAAACAATCTGGAGCAAAACAAAGCTGTGTATAACTACATTTCCACTCATTTTAGCAAGATACAAGGTGAGGTACAAGGAGGGGCACATGGGAGAGAGGAGGACGACAGGGAAGAAGGTAGAAAACAAGGATACACAACACAGAGGAAGAACAGAGGGGGATGGAACCCATCAAATATGAGACGGAACAACTATTACAGGAGAGGGCGTTACTGAAATTAGATGAAAATACAGTATATTGGAACAGAACAAACAGAATTTAATCATTAATTTCTCTAGTTATGGATTAGAAAAAATTGAGGAACAAGTTCTAAACAAAGGCTTGTCATTTATCCCCACAAATTTTACCAACGAATTTGAAGCTATAGTGGATTTGCATAGATACGCTAGAAAATTGAATCTCAGTATTCTATATGGTAAAGAAAGACAGGAGGAGAAATGGGATGGAGAAATTACAAGCACTAGTGAAAAACAGGAACAAGGGAAATGGAAGAAAAAAATCAGTCTATATTCCACCTATGAATTCCAGTGTGGGTGTGTTTGTGAAGTTATGTGAAAAGGAAATTTGTGCATTATTGGAAAAGAAGTCGATACCTAAGAGGCAAAATATGACTCGTGAAGAAAGAAGGGCACTTGAAAATCTACAAAGAAATACTTCCATCACCATCAAATCCACAGACAAGGGCAGTTCTTTGGTGGTGATGGATAAAGTTAAGTATAAAAATGCCATGATAGATATGTTATCAGATGTGGGAACATACAAATCGTTAAATGCAGATCCAACTATGACTTTTAAAAAAGAAATTGATATGACAATACATGAGGCAACATTAAATGAAATTATTGATAAACATAAGATTTTTTAATTTGTCAAAAAACCTAAAAGAGCAGTGATTTATGGTCTCCCCAAGGTCCATAAAAATGTAGAAAATCTTCCCATGAGACCAATAGTGTCCAGTAATGATTCCCTCACTGACCCTCTGGCTAAATTTGTAGATGAATATATGAAGGAGGTTGCACAAAAATCGAGGGCTTATGTTAGGAACACTATGCATGTATTGGAAATATTATCAGAAGTAGAAATGGAAGGAGAATGGTATTTTGTCACTTTGGATGTGGCTTCTTTATACACAGTAATCCCATCGAGGGCCTTGAGGCATTAAGACAAAATCTATGCAGAAATACAGTATATTCTGGTGGATTTATTGAATTTATATTAGAATTAACTGAACATGTATTGACAAAAAATGTGTTTCTATTTGGGAACACTGTATACCATCAAATGAGTGGCACTGCAATGGGGGCTGCAATGGCACCTAACTATGTCACCATATATATGGCATAATGGGAACAGAAGTACATCTATGATTAAAATATCAATCAATTTCATCATCATTTGGACCTGTACAAATGATATTTGGATGACATTTTCATAATATGGAAAGGTAGTAGAGAGGAACTTGAACAGTTTGTTTGTTATTTGAAGGGAACTAATATAAATCTAAAGTTCTCAGTGAGTGTGGATTTATATAAAGTGGCTTTTTTAGATCTTTTAGTGAAGAAAAGAGAGAATGGGGAAATTGAAATGGAAATTTATAGAAAGTCCACTGATCATAACTCTATTTTACATTATGATAGTTGCCATCTGCAATATATAGTGCAGAATATCCCCAAGGGACAGTTCATTAGACTAAAGAGAAATTGTAGTTTAGTGGATGGCTATGAATATGCAAGTAGAGATATGATAGACAGGTTTAGAAATAGGGGGTATAATTTTAAAACCTTGGAAAAAACAAAAGAAATTATTGATCATGTGGATAGGGAAACTTTATTGAAACCCGAAACAAAAAGTAAGCGAGAAGAGGAAAAGGGTCCTAATTTCATTCTCACTTTTACTCCACAGAGTCATCAGATAATTGACATTTTAAAGAAAAACATGAATATATTAGATACTGAAGTAGCGCTAAAGGAAATTGTGAGAAAGGGCTTAAACACTACGTACAGAAGGGGAAGAAATCTCCGAGACAGACTGATGCACAGCACTCTAGAACCTAACAGGAAATCTGCACTTGAAAAGCTATCTGGTGGTAGTTTTAAATGTGGTAACTGTGCAATTTGCAAGTATATCCAGGTGGGAAATGAATTTTTTGTGAGTGATTGTGCCAGGTTCAACATTTGGTATTTCATAATTTGCAGTACTGAATCCATAATTTACTTTGCAAAATGCACTTGTAAAAGCTTTTATGTGGGTAAAACCATAAGAAAATTGAAATACCATACAGCGGAACATCTGAGACACGTAAAACAAGGAACAAAGGAAAATGCTTTGGCTATGCATATTAAAATATATGGTGGTAATCACTGTTTTCAATTTTGCGGTATAGAACAGGTACAAGCCGACATACGTGGAGGAGATTTGAACAACCTTCTGCTAAGCCAAGAAACTTTCTGTCAATTTAAATTAAAAGCAAATGATCCACCAGGTTTAAATGGACATTTCCAGTTGGCACCATTGTGGGTTAAAAAATTCTGAAATGCACATATTTTCCATAAGTTTCATAATTTCCATGACTCTGTAAAAATAAGGGGGGAGTGAGCATCTACTTATTTGTTTGCATGTAATGTTTTGAATTGTGAACACGCTGTTGCAATCATTTGTGATTTCCGTGGTGGGGGGGCTGCGAACCATGATATAACACGGGTTGTATAGGCATTGATTTGAACCTGCAAAATATCAAAACATTGAGATTGATTTCTGTTTTGATTGTGCATGTGTAAAGCAATTGGATGGGTATGAATTCCCATTATATGTGGTTTGCCATAATGAGATATTACAACATTTGGCTAAAACGGCAAATATAAAAAAGTCATTTGGTAGCCAAATCATTATAGTAATGTGAGGATCCATGAAATAGCAACCTTTCCCTTACATGGAAATTTGTACAAATAACTCTGCTTCCAAATGTGATTTTATGAATTTATTGAAATGTCTTTGTTGATTTTTTGTAGACATACATAATTTATTGTCCTTTAAACCATAATTGCACTAAGTAATATTTACATTAGAGGAAGATGGAGAGAATATGTGGTTGAATTAGTATAATTTTATAGGTGCATTGGCACCATTATTTAAGGTGAATTCATTATATTATGGACATTAAGGTAAAGGCAATATTTAAGTTGGACAATGGGGGTGCCAGGGCCACTATCTTGACAAAGAGCGAGTAAGCTTGAAACATTGATGGTGTAGGTGTGAATTGGTGGTGTGCTACTTTTAATAATTTGATTAATAAAATATTTTTGAAAGCAACCCAGCATGGGTGCTGTCTTCTTTACCATGAAGAGTCGAATATGATGTGGGACAATTGACAATGGAACATTTGGCACCACGGGAGCTCTGAAGCTGCTTTTTTGAATAAGAGTTATAAGTGCATTTCAGTTCTAATAAGCAAGGAGGCAGATTAAACAGCCAGAATCATTAATGAATTTTAGAGAAGGTAAGCAGTCATAAAATGTAAGTTTTTACCTTGAAATAATATGATGCAAAAAAGGTTGACAGTGTCCCTTTAACCCTGTGTAAACTTGAACTAGTCAGCTGACCTCCTTCTGTCCAGTCCTCCCCCCCCCGTCCATCACCAGCATTGTTTGAGCTTACCTTTAGCTGTCATTAATTGCTCTGTGTATGCAGTATGACTGCTGCAAATGATTGCCGAAAAATTGAAGACTAGGTTTGCTGGCCAAGGCACCTAGCTTCACCTGAACTCTTTTCTTCTAGGTTGCTTGAAAGGACAGAGCAAAGAACCTTACCAGAGCAAGGAACATGATTATGGCTTCTTTTGGCTAGGCAGATTTGCTGTGTGTTGTTATTTTTATTTTGTACTCACAGGGATTGTTACTGTTTGTTGCTAACATTTATTGCTTTATTTTTCTCTGATTCAAATTGTTGTTGCTGGGTATACCTTCTGCTGCATTATTACAGGGTGTGCCTACAGGTGTGTGCTTACAGATTACTGCTGTAATCTTCTGATTCAGATTGTCTTTTGCAAGGTATATCTTCTGTTACTGCTTTATTTTTCTCTGTAGCACAGTGTTTCTTACAGGGTATATCTTCTGTGCAATTATTACAGGTGATGCTTACGTTTTTGTGACTTGTTATCATTAGGCTAAGCAAAATTACTGTTTGCCACTATTTTATTTATTTTGCTGAAAGGTTTTTTCTTTGTCTCAGGAGTGTTGCAGTCTCCTTCTCACATTGAAGGAGCTAATTGCTTTCCTCCCACAGCTCTTCCAGGGGATTAGGTGTGTATCTGGAGGGTGGAGCTGACAAACTGTCAGTAACTTCCAACAGAAAGAAGGGTTAAAAGGTCAGGTTAGTTGATACGTTGGAGGTGGATGACTAGGTTTGCTGGACAAGGCACCTAATTTCACCTGAGCTCTATTCTTCTATGTTGCTTGAAAGGACAGAGCAAGGAAAAGGATTAAGGCTTCTTTTGGCTAGGCAGATTTACTGTGTGTTGTTATTTTTATTTTGTACTCACAGGGATTGTTACTGTTTGTTGCTAACATTTTATTGCTTTATTTTTCTCTGATTCAAATTGTTGTTGCTGGGTATACCTTCTGCTGCATTATTACAGGGTGTGCCTACAGGTGTGTGCTTACAGATAACTGCTGTAATCTTCTGATTCAAATTGTCTTTTGCAAGGTATATCTTCTGTCACTGTTTTATTTTTCTCTGCAGCAAAGTGTTTCTTACAGGGTATATCTTCTGTGAAACTATTACAGGTGGTGCTTTACAGGTTTTACAGTTTTATCTATCATTAGGATAAGTTTTCAGGGCTACTGCATTTGTTGCTGGCTGATTGTTTCTGCTCTTACCTCCTTGTTTCTTTCATCTGTGGTTCTTCTTTTTTGGCAGGGGAAGGGCCCAGTCACCCACCCCCATCCCCAACCACCCCACACTATACTCCTTTTATTGGGTAGTATAGTCGTGACATTTCCTGTAGCAAAGCAGGAAGGGGCGGATCAGAGGAGTATCCACACAGTGACATCATTTACAGGGGGACTAGGAATTTAACTTGTTATAACAAGTTATACAAAAACAAACAAACAAAACACAAAATCAAACTTTTGCATTCATTTTCTTCCTTCTAATTACTCTGACCAGGTTATAAACCCAGCAACCTATCTGGAATGGATATCATTAACTGCAGGTACTGCGAAATACTACTCAGGACACTTTTACAGGATTTAGGACTCTGTCCTACATGCTCGGCCATTGGAGATTTAAGGGCTCAGTTCCAGGCAGCATGGGCAGAGATTGCGTGCCTCAAATTGCATATTCAAGAGGAAATATATTATAAGAACCACCCGCCATTTCCCCAACATCCAACAGAAGCACCTCGACCGCATAGGGTAGTTGGTCCAGGAGTTTGGCAGGTGGTTAGGAGGGGCAAATCGGGTGCCCCATCACTCAGTGCTCTCTAACATATCACCTCCATAAACCATATAAAAACTACAAACAGGTGTCTGCCTCTATCTCCAAAATCAAAGAAAGGGCAGAGAACACTGCAGCACAGGAGCTAGCACAACAAAACTCACCCAAAACAGGAACCAAAACAAAAAAAAAAAAAAAGGAAATCCAAAAAACTTCTGCTCATAGGAGACTCCATGATTCGGGGAGTTGATATGTATCTCCAGCCAGGGGTAATGGTCAGATGTCTCCCAGGTACATCAGCGTGGAGAGGCACTGACTGCATTGCTAAAATTGTGCAGGAAGCAGGAGAAAACATTGATGTCTTGGTACACATAGGGACTAACAATCTCGCCATCCGGTCAGTTGTGGAGACCAAGGAACACCTGACGAGGCTGGGTGACACACTATCATTCATTTCATCTGGTAACTCCTTCTCCGAGATCCTGCCAGTCTGAGAGAGGGGGCCAGATAGACGGAAGGTCATAAAAGGGGAGATAGGGGAGCTAAACATGTGCATCAAGGGCTGGTGCCAGGAAAAAGGACACAAATTTGTAGGGAACTGGCAACAGTTTTGGGAGCGAAAGTTCTTTAAATTTGATGGACTGCATCTGACTAAGGAGGGAGTCAGTGCATTGGGCAGACATTTGACATCTTTGCAGAATATTTAAACTAGCAAATGGGGGGAGGGGTGCAGCACCCCATACGTTGAATGGGAAGAACACCCCTCCCCCCATAGCTAGTGGTCAAACAGGAGTTTAGCATGTTTGTAGTTCATTTGCATCACCAGGTAAGGAGAAAGGTCTGGCTCCCCATACGATGCACAGAGGAAATGCCAGATCTCGCCCAACAACTGACACACTGAAATCTGGCCAATGGAAAATCATGTACACCAATGCTCACAGTCTGGGAAACAAGATCCCAGACCTGCAGGCAATAATGACAGAGGCTGAACTGGACATAGTAGCCATTAGTGAGACATGGTTTACCAGTATCCATACTTGGGAGACTTCAGTACCTGGCTATGTACTGTTCAGAAGAGACAGAGGTGCAACAAGGGGAGGTGGAGTGGCCCTTTATGTCAATGAAAATATCAAAGCTACAGAAATTCAGAATACACATAAGGAGCCAGAAGAACTGTGGATCACCCTGGAAACATAGAAACATAAAAACATAGAATTTGATGGCAGATAAGGACCGTTTGGCCCACTTAGTCTTCCCATTTCCCTACTTAACGGATAAGCTGAAGAGCCTAGTTAACCAACAGCCTACTTCCTCCTAACTCCCATTAGAATTGCCTTATGTCTGTCCCATGCATTCTTGAATTCCCCCACTGTTTTTGACTTTACAGCCTCCTCAGGAAGCCTGTTCCATGCATCTACAACCCTCTTTGTGAAGAAATACTTCCTCACATTACCTCTGAGCCACCCCTCCATCTTCAAATTGTACCCCCTTGTTTTTGCACATCTCTTTTTCTGAAAGATGCTACCCTCTTGGACTTTGTTGATTCCCTTGAGGTATTTGAAAGTTTCTATAATGTCCCCTTTCTCCCTCCTTTCCTCGAGGCTATACATCTTAAGCTCCTTTAGTCTTTCTTCATATGTCTTCTGGTGCGGACCCTGCCCCATTTTGGTTGCCCTCCACTGGACAGCCTCCACCCTATCTATGTCTTTGTGGAGATGGGGTCTCCAGAACTGTGCACAGTACTCCAGATGTGGTCTTACCAATTGTCTGTAGAGCGGGCCAACAACTTCCTGTTTTCTACTGGTGATGCCTCTCCCTGTGCATCCCAGTATCCCCCCCAGCCCTCCTTACTGCCTTCTCACATTGCTGGCCCACCTTTAGGTTGTCTGATATGACCCCCGTCCCTGTCCATTTTTGTTGTTGTCAGTATCTCACCACCCATTGTGTACTCTTCCCCTGGGTTTTTGTTTCCCAGGTACATTACTTTGCACTTCTTTGCATTGAATGTAAGCTGCCATACATGTGACCATTCCTCCAACCTTGCCAAGTCCCTTTTCATTCTTTCCATGCCTCCTTGTGTATCAGCCCTCTTGCATATCTTTGTGTCATCTGCAAAGAGACATACTTTCTCTTCCAGTCCCTCTGCAATGTCACTTATAAAGACATTAAAAAGGACCAGCTCCAGTACTGAACCCTGCAATACCAAACTAGTAACCCCACTTTCTTCATTGTGGACTCCATTTACTATTACCCACTGTGTCCTGTTGTCCAGCCAGTGTTTTACCCAGGCTACCACCCTGGGACCCACTCCCAGACTGGCTAATTTGTTTATTAACCTTTTATGTGGGACTGTGTCAAATGCCTTGTTAAAGTCTAGGTAGGCCATGTCCACAGCCCTTCCCTGGTCTACTACTTTGGTCACCCAGTCAAAGAAATCAATTAGATTTGTCTGACATGAACTTCCTGCTGTGAATCCATGCTGCCTTGGGTCTTGTGCCCCACTGGCCATTAGGTACTCAACAATTCTTTCCTTCAGAAGTGATTCCTTCATTTTCCCTACCACTGAGGTCAAACTGACAGGTCTGTAGTTTCCTGCCTCTGTCTTGCTCCCACTTTTGTGAAGGGGAATAACATCCACCCTCCTCCAGTCCTCGGGTACCATACCATCCTCCCATGATTTATTAAAAAGGGTAGTCAGTGGTGTTACTAGTTCTTTCCTTAGTTCTTTTAGAATTCTGGGGTGAATCCCGTCAGGCCCCATTGCTTTATCCACCTTCAGTTTTAAGAGTTCTTTCAAAGCCCTTTCTTCTGTGAAAGGACTAATATCAACTCTCTATCCAGAGTGCTTCTATTGACTGGATTAGGTATCTCCCCTTGCTTTTCCATTGTGAATACTGAGCAGAAGTATTTGCTCAGTATCCCTGCTTTTTCACTGTCGCTCTCTGCCCAACCCCCTTCCTCTTTATTCAGCCTCAGTATCTCTGCCTTATTCTTTCTTTGCTCCCTAATGTACATATGAAAGGTGTTATCCCCCTTCTTAACCAAGTTGGCTATCTTTTCCTCAGTTTGGGCCTTTGCTATTCTGACTACCTTCCCATCTTCCTTCTGCTTTAAATGGTACAGTTCTCTGTCCTGCTCCTTCTGTGTTTCTTTATACTTTCTGAATGCTATCTTTTTCTCCCCCTAACCTTCCCCACCACTTCTTTTGAGAACCGTAGTGTTTTTTCTTTCATTTTGATCTGTTTATTTGTTTCACACAAAGGCTTGTTGCCTCTGTATGGTGGTTTTGAAGAAAACCTCCTTACTTTCTGGATCTGGTCCAGGGCCAGCTGGAGAGACAATTTTACTGCCTTTACAGAGGACTTCCACTTACTTACTTCCAGCAAAATCCATAAGGGGGTCTCCTTTGTCCATCCCCTCCCCATGACTACACACTGCAAACACCATGTCAGCCCTATTTGCATATGGCTTCATCAAGTTGACATGGTACATCCTTTCTGTCTGTCTTTGGTCAGGTAACTCCACAATGTAGTTCACGTCATTTACTTTCCTAACTACTTTGTACGGTCCTGCCCACTCAGCCTGTAGCTTGTCTTTCCGGATGGGAATAAGGACCATGACTTCCTGACCCACCATGTACGAGTGAGCTCTAGCTCTGTGGTCGTACCACACTTTTTATTTCTGTTGGGCAGCTGCTAGGTTGCTCTGGGCTGTCCCCATGATCTCCTTCATCCTTTCCCTAAACCTAAGGACATAATCCACAATGGGAGTTCCCTGGGGGCCATGCTTGTCTTCCCAGTCCTCCCGGATCAAGTCTAGGAGCCCACTTACCCGACGTCCATATAAGAGTTCGAAGGGGGGAAATCCTGTTGACTCTTGGGGCACCTCCCTGTATGCAAACAACAGGTGGGGAAGGTATTTCTCCCAGTCCCTCCCATGCTGTTCAGCAACTGCCTGGAGCATTGACTTTAGGGTACCATTGAATCTTTCCACAAGCCCATTGGCTTGTGGATGATATGGTGTTGTGCATCTCTGCACAACCCCACACTTCTCCCATAAACACTTCATGAGGTCCAACATGAAGGAACCCCCTCAATCGGTGATTACCTCCTGCAGAAACCCACCACTGGAGAAAATCCCAAGTAAGGCATCTGCCATTTTGTCTGTCCTCAGTGAAGATAGGGAGACTGCCTCTGGGTACTGGGTGGCATAATACACCACAGTCAGGATGAATATCTTCCCTGAGGAGCTGGGGGTATTTAAAGGCCCCACAATATCCATTCCCACCCTCTGGAATGGCTCCTCCACTATGGGCAATGGAATCAGGGCAGCTTGGGTTTTCTTGTCCACCTTCCCTATTTCTTGGCACCGGTGACAAGACCTGCAATACTCTTTCACCTGCTGGGTGAAGTTAGGCCAATAGAAATTCTGAGCTAACCACTGCATTGTGCATGCAATTCCCAGATGACCAGACAATGGAATATCATGTGCAATTTTGAGCAACTGCTCACAATACCCCTGGGGAATGACAAGCTTCCTGCCTAGCATCCCTCCCTCTGTCTGTACTGCCTGAGTATACATAAATCCATGTTCCCAATAAGCCTTATGTCGTCCATCATCTCCCTGTGCACCATCTGTTTGTGGAATCAGTTTGTTGTCATGGTGAGCACTATGAGGTCATAAACAAAGGCAATGTGAGGTTAACAGAGGAGAGGCAGATGTTTTTTATACACATTTTAGGTGGACTACCAAGATATACTGTACACCTTGGAAAGGAGCATTGAAAATGAAAAACAAAATTCTCTAGTAAATTGTAATAGCTGAAATATATTATTTATGAATGTGCATGCTCGAGTGCAAAGTTTTTATTTGAGACCTTACTGCCTGTGTGTTACAGCTTAACTGCAGCATTTTCAGCATATTGTAATTGACTTAGTTTTATGAATCACTAGATATTAATTTATCAATGATTTTGAAAAAAATGCTGTTAACATCTCAATGTTGTGAATAACAACTTTGGCTTGTAACTCTTTTAACAACTTTCATTGTTTTTTTTTTTAAAGGAACTTCTTTATGTATGTATGTATGTATGTATGTCTTTGGTAACTAGGTAAGTGCACTGATTGATTGGACCATTTTCAGACACAACCTAGGCCACGGATGTGGCTACAAAATAACATAATCAACAGAGACGATGCACAAAAATAGCAATAGTACAGAGTAACACATATATTACAATATATACAATATAATACAAGATTTGATAATGGACTGCCAGATGAGGTAATTAACACATGATGGAAACAAAGCAGGTCTGCAAGCATAGTTTCAGTGTTCAAGGTCTATCAAGATGCCTACCTGCTGTAACAGAGGCTGCAGCAGGCTAAATTAGTAGGTGCATGGATGCTTACATACAGCATACAAGCTATACAAGCTGACAATGATCTAGGATAATTAGGTGCTTAGAAGCTCAGACTTGCTAGAGAAATATCAAAACAGTGGGTCAGTAGTACTGCAAAGAGGTAAGAACAGGTTAGGAGAGCAGAGAGTACCATGAAGTATGATGCAGGTAGAGAAGGCTAGGGGGCAACAGGGAGGTGAGTTGGAGGAAGGGGAGGGGTCCCAAAATACAGCACATCAGGTTCTGGTGCCATGATGGCCCACACCCACTGGTGTTATCTTGGGGGCAACCGATGCTGGCAAAGAAAGCTAAGGAACAAACAGAGTGGAAAAGGCCAGAAATGTAGGGTGATAGAATTGTTCCAACAGCTCACCAGGTCCTAGTGTCTTGATAGCATGGTCCCTCTGGTATTGTCGTGGGAGCAGTTATAGCCTGACCCAACTAGAAGCCAGTTCTTCAGAATGGTTTTAAAGGACAGATGAGTGGCAGAGGAGCAGATAGATGCAGGCAATTTATTCCACAGGGTGGGGGCAGAGACTGAAAAAGTCTGACTGCCCATGGCAGAAGATATATGTGGCACTTTGAGTGGGGAAACAGAGGTTACTCTGACGCTTCTAGGTACCACTCTGTCTGTGAGAAGAAAAGAGTAGGGTGATGATTAGTGGCTTCTGAGGGAGTTTGCAATTAGACAACCCAAGGCATAGTCAAAGCGACCCTGTAATGGCAGCCACCCAAGAGACTGGTAGAGAGCACAGCGGTGGGTGGAGTAAGCAGCTTGAAGCACAAAGCTGCATATGGAATTGTAAGTGGAGTTTAAATGGGTGCGCAATGAGGAGGACATGAGAGAGTAGACAGGAGAGCAGTAGTATAGCGGGGCAGAAGATTGCATAGCGCAATGGGAAGGTGAGCTTTCATGGATAGTAGTTGCTTTAGCCTGTAGGCAGCACCAAGTCTTTGGTGGATTTTCTGCACTGTGTTGGTGATGTGTTCCACAAAAGTAAGAGAGAGTTGAGTGTAACACCAAGGGATTTGAAAGTTGCTTCATCCTGGTGTAGTAGCCCTTTCTACATTGCATTTGAAAGTGAGGACAATGCCAAGCAAGGGACCTGCAGGGGTGTGAACCAGAAGGGTCAAGTTGTCTTTGGCTGCCTTGGTCAGGAAGGGTTTGGAGCCAAAGAACATGGCCTGTGTCTTCTTGTTATTGACTATCAGTTTGTTGGAGAGGAACCAGTTGTGAGCAGCACCGTAGTTGACAGAGAGGATGGATGAGATAGATTCAAGTGAGTTACCTCTATGGTAGAGGACTAAATCATCAGCATAGAGGAGTGAATTACAGGTGAGGCTATCTGCTGGGAGCACATTTATAAACATGGAAAAAAGCAAAGAGCCAAGTATTGAGCCCTGGGGCACTCCACTACCAATTGGTAAAGTGAAAGAGTGTACTTTGCCTATGATGACAGTCTGGGATCTACCAGACAGATAACTGTGGAACCAGGAAGTAGTGTTAGAGGTGAGCAACCAAAACTGTGAAGAATGGAGTTAAGAAGTTGGTGGTCAAATGCTTTGGATATATCCACAGAAACCTCACCTGTGGCCTTCCCCTTGTCCATATTTCTAAGTATGTGGTCTGTAAAAAGTATCAAGGCAGAAGAGATACTATGATGTTTGTGAAAATCATGTTGGGGGGGCATAGGAGATTATACTTTTCCAGGTGTTCGGATAACTGGTAGTGAATTATTTTTTTCAAGCAATTTGCTGAGATGAGGGAGGAGAGAGATGGGCCTGTATTTTTTTAGTGTAAGTTGCCCACTGGTTTTGAAAATAGGGATAATGTGCAAGCTTCCATGAGTGTGGCACAGTGGAAGATAAGAAGGCAAGGTTGAAGATGAAAGTAAGGGGTTTGACAATGGCGGAGGAAATCAGTTTTAGGAAAGCCAGGTAAAGACCATCACTGCTGGGGCTACCTCTGTCCAGCAGTGCCTTCAGGAGTTTGGTAGTGACTCTCTGGCCAATGGCCTTAAAATAAAAGGAGGGTTGGGAGGCAGGATTAGTGTGAGAAGGAGGGCAGTTTTGGCTGATGTTCCCTCCAATTGGTGGTTGAGTGGGGAGTGTATTGAGATGGTCGGATAGGTCGGTGAAATCTGGTGTTGAATGTGTCCACAATTTTAGAGGGATCTGAGATGTTACCCTAGGGGGTTTTGATCTGGGTAATCAGGATACCTGTACAAGGGTTTAATAAGATCCCAATGATGGCCCAGAAATTACAAGAGTTCATGAGGGAGCTACTCTGTTGCGAGAGGTAGTACTTGCATTTTAATGATTTGGCTGCCTGTTTACATATGTTGCATTGTTGTCTATAGGCATGACAAAGATGGGGGGGGATGCCTTCTAGACTTCCCATTTGTGGTCCCTTTCTTTCATTTGCACCAGAAGTTCCTTTCATATAAATCATGTGCAGCCTCCTTGGATCCTTTAGGTAGTGAGGAGGAAATGCTTGTCCTGAATTTGTAGAGGACATTAGTGAAATAAGTGACTACAGTTGAGATGTTATTTTATAGGTAGAGAATGGACCAGCCAGCAGTCATTGCATCCCTAATAACTATATTGGGATCCTGGTGGTTGAATTTCCTGAATGACAATAATTTGGGGGGGTGGATGTTTGCACTTGTTGGTTATGATTATAAATGCGGGAGCATGGTCACTTACAGAGTCAGACATAGTACCAGCCTGGAGGACCAACTCTAACCTACTAGTGGTGATCCTGTTGTGAGTGGAGTGATGAGGTGAGTGAAGGTTGTGCCTAGTAGTGGAGGAGATTACTTGCTCCAAGCTATGTGCCTTCAGTAAGCTGGTATATACAGGCACAGAGTCACCTTACTAGTTGAGATTAAAATCCCCAGTTATTATGGTATCTCTAGGGGGTGAAATGCACCCAGGCCCATCCAAAAAGCAGGATAGACCCTGGATGCCCCCAGCGGGAAGGTTGTAGCAGCATCCAAGGTATCGTATTTTTGTGTTACCCAGGGTGATCTCGGTGAGGAGCCACTCACTAGTTGAGGACAGGATTGAGGAGCCAGTGCAGAAGGCAGATACATGATCCTGCATGGTTCTATGTGATAGGGAAAGGGGTAAGAGGAAATTGTTTAACCAGGAAAGGCACACTAAGCAGAAGCTTGTTTCCAGGTGCGACCTGGGAGCACAAGGAAGTTAAGTGACTTGCTCAGGGTCACACAGTATGCAAGTGGAAGCTGTGGGATTCAAACCCAGGTCTCCAGGTTTGCAGCTCAGAGCCTTAAACCACTACGCTATACTGCCTCCTAAAATAATGGCAAAGCCTAAAGGCGATCACCATTATCACACAGTTAGAGTGCCGAAAACATTTTCTGGCACTCTGACACCCTCAGCGCACAGGACAACGGTGCCAGGATATGTCTTTTAATGCTTTCCGTGGGTGAGCTGTGCCCTCACCCCACATCCCCTACTAAAGGAGTCTCAACACCAGGTGGGTGCATACTGGGGGGGTGAAAGCATTAAAAAATAAAGGTTCGGGCTGGGTACAATAAAATTGCACCAGTGCCCGGACCCAAACCTGGTACCTCACCCACCCCAACAACAAGCCAACTCCCTATGCCATGACGCAGCTTGGCAATCCACTGCAGCACCACCCCTACAGCTCCTTCACCTCCTCCCAACCCACGCTCACCATGCTCGCTCCCTACCCCATGTGTGTATACATAGCAACATCCTGTCACCCAGTTCACCCACCCCCTCATCCAGTTGCCCTACCCTCCCATCACCATGAGGGAATGCATCGGGAAGGAGTCACCATTACAGATGGTGCCCTTCCCCATGCACCCACCTGACAGTATACCATCCTGCATATATGGTGCCACACCCCCAACCCTCTTCTTGCCTGGTCTGTCTAGGCATAGAAGGGAATATCCAGGAAGAGGATACAGGGTGTCAGAATGACATGGTTTTAGCCAGGTCTCGGAGATGCCTAGCACGTGGGACTTGTACATGGTCACCCACACCTGAAGTTCATCGAACTTTGCTTGGAGGTTACATATATTCATGGGTGCAATTTTAAGGCCTGCATTTCTTGCCCAAGATACATCAGAGGAGTTGATATGCATGTCAGCAGGGCTTGGGTTGCTTTTCACATCTCCCGCAAGGAGGAGGGGGAAAAGAGAGGAGTGGCTGGGGGACACACAAAGGGCACCATATGGAAAGGCAGTCCACAAAATGGCCCAATAAGTGCTTCTCATAGTTTGATAGTATGACAAGGACTATGAAGTCATGAGACATTAACTCATGGGAAATCACAGAGTTTAGGAGGAAAAGGTGTGGATGAGTAGACAAAAACTGGTTTAGGCATGACTGGTATGCAGCTAGTATTGATGCACAAAAATCTGTGGTAATTAATAGTCTGGTCACTGATATAGCTAGTAGTAAACCAGAGAGGTATTCATTGTGTGCAACCCTGTGGGTGAGATTGCTTTTAAAAGGGGCAGTAAGAGAGTGGGTGAAGTCAGGTATTGAAGACAGAGAGGCCAGCAGCAATAAGAATGTGCAGCAGTGGAGTGACCAATCGACTGCCAGGCTGAGGAGAGAGGTGGAGCAAGAGTCTATTTAATACAGTAAGGAGGTGAGGAAGGGGGGGTGGGTGAAAAATTCAGTCCAGAACACAGCACAGAAAGAGATTTCCCCAAGATCAGGGAGCAGGAAGTGCCAGAAGTTGGAAATTCAGATGAGGAGCTGAAGCTGTCAATCAGTGCCTGGCTCCTACACTGGGTATCCAGTCAAAACACCAGCATTCAAAACTGTGAGTTTCAAAGGTCTGGTGCATACCTGAATCTGTCCAGGGATCGGTCGGGTGGTCTGTTAGCTGCGGTTGGCTTGGAGAGTTCCAGGGCTGCAGCGGCAACCTGGGAAGCCCGCAGATGGGCTGTCTGTGGAACAAGAGGGAAAATACAGAGAATTAAATAGAGCCAGAGTAGAATAGCAAGCTAAGTGGGGTTGGGCAATGGGGAAAGACAAAGCACAAGGTAAAGAGGTGGCAAGTACAGGGGAAATTATTCAGAGATAGAAGAGGAGTTAACAGGAAGGGGGGATTCTGTGCTTTGGCACCGGGATGTCTGAGGAGGACAAATTCAGCAGCAGGAGGGGGTGTAAGAGGAGGTAAGGTAGAGAAGAAATCAAGCTGTTTAAAGAGATAGTACAGCAAGTGGGGAGGAGAAATTAAAAATTAGCAGAGTGACTAGCATAGGACAGGAAAAAGGATTTGGCAGTAGAAGCAGAAATGGAAAATGCAGCAATCTTACACAGTACCTTATCTAAGCAGTCAAAAATCAGCTACTAAACAATGCAGTTTGTCCAGCACTAGTCTCACAGCAGCAAGTAACACTGAGAGGCAAGCTTAGAGGCTTGTAATAGACTAACTAAACTGGCAGGTAAAGTAAGACCAATTGATGCATAACATAAGTAATTACATTTACAAAAAATCAGTCCAGAACACAGCGCAGAAAGAGATTTCCCCGAGATCATGCAGCAGGGAGCATCAGGAGTTGGAAATTCAGCCAAGGAACAGAAACTGCCAATCAGTGCCTGTCTTCTCCACTGGGCAACCAGTCAAAACATTGGCATTTGAAACCACGAGTTTCAGAGGTCTGGTGCGTACCTGAATCTGTTCAGCAGTTGGTCAGGCAGCCTGTTAGCTGCGACCAGCTTGGAGAGTGCCGGGGCCACAGCAGCAGCTTGAGAAGCCTGCAGATGGGCTGTCTGAATCTGTCCAGTGGTCAATTGGGTGGTCTGTTAGCTTCAGCCTGCTCAGAGAGTCCTGGGACCACAGCGGCAGTTTGGAAAGCCCTCAGATGGGCCATCTGAATCTGTCCATGGGTTGGTTGGGTGGTCTGTTTGCTGCAGCTGGCTTGGAGAGCACTGGGGCAGTGGCAGCAGCTTAGGGAACCCACAGATGGGCTGTCTGAATATGGCAAGGGGTCAGTCGGGTGGTCTGTTATGTGCAGCCAGCTCAGAGAGTACCAGGGCTGCAGCAGCAGCTTGGTAAGCCCACAGATGGGCTATCTGAATCTGTCCAGGGGTCAGTCGGGTGGTCTGTTAGCTGTGGCCAGCTCAGAGAGTGCAGGGGCTGTAGCAGCAGCTTGGGAAGCCCACAGATGGGCTGTCTGAATCTATCCAGGGGTCAGTTGGGTAGTCTGTTAGCTGAGTCCGGCTCAGAGAGTTCTGGGGCTGCAGCAGCAGCTTGGGAAGCCTGCAGATGGGCTGTCTGAATCTGTCCAGGGGTTGGTCAGGCTGTCTGTTAGCTGCAGCCAGCTCAGAGAGCACTGGGGCCACAGAGACAGTTTGGGAAGCCCACAGATGGGCTGTCTGAATCTGTCAAGGAGTCAGTCAGGAAGTCGGTTAGCTGCGGCCAGCTCAGAGACTCCAGTCCTTTAGAAAAAAATGCAGTGTAAACTTGCATAGTGAGTGAATAAGAACTCATTCTCTGCATTGTATTGAACTTGCCTCTAATGTACATGTATGTCTAATTAGCAACCGTAACATAGTGATTCATTTCACACTACATGCAACTGATGATGTTTGTTGTTGACAAATGCTTGTTTTCTCAGTTAATTGTGAGCCAGTGCTGGTCTTGCCTGCCCATGCCTCATGCTAGTGTGACTTTTACAAACAGTTACAGAAAAGTATCTATAAAATCCTGTTTCCAAATTTGCTTTACATAGGCCTAGTCACTTTTCAATTTTGTACACCATGACCAGAATCTGCTGGGTTTTACTGATCCCTATATGAAAGTGTTTAGACAATCTTATGAGCAATTATATTTTATTTGATTATTTATTTATTTTTATTTTTTTGTAAGTTTGGGTTCTTAGCAAATTTAAATAACAAATATAAAGACCACTGGGGAGATTTTCACATTTTCAAAGCCCATATCCAGAAGCAATTTCCTGTTGTGCAACTTTAGACATAAGCAATATTGTGCTGCTGTCAAATGTTTAAAGCTAAGACATACAGAAATTAAATCCAGTAACTAAGACCAGTTCTCTAAACTCTGACTTAGTTATATCCAGTTTGCAAAAATCAGATGTAAATGTGTGTGGACACAATTTTTTTTAACAAATGTAACCTGGTCTATCATTTATATCTATGTGTAGGAATTTCTCTATCCAACACTAGGTATAATGTGCCAGAAAAACAGCTGGAAATGCTGTGGATAAGTCCAGCATTTTAAAATAGTTACAACATGATAAAGCATGATCTAGACATATCAAGGTAGTCTTTGATGTTAACATAACTAGGAGGAGCATCCATTTATTGACTTTTGAAAATCCCACCCTAAGAAATGCATCCATTTAATGACTTTACCTAGGAATTACATCCATTTCATGACTTCTGGGAAAAAAAACACAATGTAACTAGGGATTTTGCCCATTTTATAATGTTTGAAAATGCTACCCTAAATTTCACCCAGCCCCCAGAGGAAGAAGCAAGTGGGTCATGTGTCTGTGTGCCTTAGCCTGCTACATGCTCCACCCTAAATTCAAAGCAATGTCCATGAGTAGTAAACTAGCAACAACTGAAGTACTTCAGTTAAGAGAATAGTGCAAACATAAGTGATACAGTACTAGTAAACTTCTGAAGTACTCATGAGGTTTACATATGTGCAATCCCTGTGCAAAAGGCAGAGCGGTAGTTGAGCAGGAAGGAAGGGGTGAGGTGACAGAGAAAAAGTAGACCCAGAGTACATGATATGTAGTGCAACATCAGCAGCAGCTGTTCAAGAGAAGATGGGGTAAAGGAAATGTTCACCAGGCTTAAATAAGCTACAAAAATACTAGGATAAGGTCCTAAAAATAATTGCTGGAGTAGCAGAACAAGTACGATACCTGTGGAAGAGAAGACAAAGAGAAGGGGGACAGTCAAAAACATGGTTCTAGGGTAGAGGATACTGAGAATAGGCTAGTGCCTGATAGGATAAAGGTGGAGATTGAAGAGAATGCTGTTGTGACCAGTTATCCCTAAAGGCCCATACAAATTCTGTTTTGTGATTCTTTTACATCTCTCAATGCCTCTGATAAAAACAAACAGTGCATATTTTCTATAAGGAAAAGTAGAGTTGCAGTGAGTCACCTGAGAACATCAGCCGTGACACAGAGTTTGAACAAGTGTTACTGTTCTATCTGTGTAGCCATAGGTCTTTTTCCAGCAGATGCAGGGGAAAGAGAGCAGGCCGGTGGACATGGCCACTCACCCAGACTGTGGTGCTAAATAGAGTGGTTTGGTATAACTTCCAGTTGACTCCCTTAGGTAGAGGGCATTTGGAGAGCTGAAGCAGGAGAAAACCAAATGACCAAGAAAAAGAGCTGCAGGGGCAGTGGAATTACTAAAAGGCTAGCATCACAGAGGAGAGAGAGAAGAGAGCTTCACTGAGGAGAGAGTACACTGAGAGACCACTAAAGGAATCTATATGTGACTGTTTGCTTTGAGCATTGTCTTTATTTTGAAGTTACTGATAGTAATCCACTGGGAAAGTTGTATTTGTTTTTTATCCAAGTGCTAAGTTTAATTTGCTGACAACACCTCTTCTTGTGCTTTTGTCAAATAGTTGGTCATTTGGGTCTGCTTAGGTAGTTAAGGCCTGTCATAGGAAACAAGGGAGGAAGTCTGAATATTTGTTCCTTCTTAGTGCAGCCTGAGTCACAGGTTAGATCACTGGGGACAGTAAGGGTTTAAAGCAAACATTAGGGCTATGTTGTAACTGATTGTTGTTTTATCCCTTGTTATCTCTTTCAGCAGCTAGGGGAGATTGTTTCTGGAGATCAGAGGCTAATGCCCGCCCACCTCCCATCCCACCCACCCCATGCTTCTGCCTTTAAAGGCGTACAATAGATTGCAACTTCCTGCTAAGATGAAGGAAAAACTTAAAGAAATCAATTCACAGCATAAGGAATATAAGAAACTTCTAAAAGGAAAAAAGAAACTATATTTTATAAAGCAATGAGAATGTATGCTTAGAATAGTAAATTATAGAGACAATAAAGATTTTTGGTTAATGGTGGCTAAGTGTACAAACAACTTTAAAACTAATGTGGATTCTTATATCTCTAAGAAAAATGGTTAGAATATTTTAATAATTTATTTTATGACTCACAGATTGAATCAGACTTTCCAGAGAATGTTTCTAGTGTAAAAAAGTTGACTGATTTTACTTATGAAGAAGTCCTCCTTTCAGTAAATACCTTAAAATTAGCCAAAGTTCCAGAACCTGATTCCATACCAGCAGAAGATTACCAGTGTCAAAAAAAACCAAAACATTGGTGCAAAACTTTGGCAGTATTATATAATAAATGTACTTTTGAAAATAGTTTTCCCCCCATCATGACATGGGGCTAATATAATACTTGTTCACAAAAAAGGGGATCCGGCTGACCCCTGTATGCATTGCCCGATCAATCTGCTTGATAGCAATCTAAAGAATTTCTCAAAGGTTATCTTGGAAAGATTAAATACGCAGATACAACTTACAGGGGGTTTATCTCCCCTGCAAGCAGGTTTCAGAGCTGATCATTTGATTCCATCTCAAAAAAGTTATTATGGGAGAGTCTATTGAATAAAGGAATAGACAGTTCATTAATCTCTATATTATATAATCTATATCATGATAATTGGGCTAAAGTTAGAATGGGTAAATGTGGTTAGCTTTCTTCCCTGTTTAAGATCAACAAGAGAGTAAGACATGGCTGTGCTTTAACTCCTGTCCTATTTGCTCTGTACATTGATAGTCTATTATGGAAACTGGATGCATTAAGGTCTGCTTCACCTGGTCAGCTCTGCTCTGCATTGGCATATGCAGATGACTTAGTACTCTCCTCACTTTTAAAAAGTGGTTTGCAAAGGAAACTTGATTTGTTAGACAAATTTTCGAAGGAATTAAAATTAAAAATCAGTCTTTCTAAAACCAAGATTCTGTTATTTGGCCAAAAAAATCCTCAGAAAGGAGATTGGTCTTTGGGCCCAGATAAAGTGGAAATGGTACTAACTTATACATACTTGGGTGTTATTTTTAGTGTAAACATGCTTTGGAATTCACACATAATTGCTGGAAACAGCTAAAAATGACTGCAATGGCCTTGGCCAGGATTGACTATAGATTTAGTGGTAACAGTATTAGACCCTTAGTTAAAGTAATAGAAGCCAAATACCATGCCCAATTCTTATATGGCTTAGATGTGTTGGATACTAAGCATAATAGTAAGCTCACAGTACCCATATTCAAGATGCTAAGGCGTACATTAGGGTTGGGACCATCTTGTCCAGCCTCATGCATTAGAGCAGAGCTTGGCATACTGGCCCAGATATTCAAACTGCACCCAAAATGAGCGCAACAGCAGGAGCAAGCACAAACCGATTGCGCATATGCGCAACAGGTGCGATATTCAAACATGGAGCAGAACAAATTGCGCAAGCAACCGTCTGAATATTGCACATACTGTGCCATAGCGCAACCAGGAAGGAGAAGCTGAGCAGAAATGTTGCGCTATTGTGCAACCAGGGCAGCCCAGCTGAGCAGTCCAGAGGTGCCATAGCGCAAGCAGAGCCCCCCCCAGAGCAATGGAACTGCACATCCAGGGAGGCAGGCTGGGGCCCACCGCCAGCCACGCCCACATGGGCACAGGAACACACTGCAGAACCAACACCACACCTGCACACCCCAAGCACAGCATCACTGGGGGTGTGACGGATGATCTACTGGCCCATGTGGACAAGCCAACAAAGCATAGCAGAGCCATGACACCCCAGCACAACCACTGGCAGGCTGAGAGTGCCACACACAGGGGGTTGACAACCACAGTGCACATCAGCCCCCCCGTACGAACAGCACACCCTGCACTGTGACCCCAAGACATCACCTATGTGCAGTGACTGGCACTGCAGGAAACCATGCATCCCCAGCACCGTCAACCCCGTGCAGCACAGAAGCCTACAAGCCAGATACACCCTGTACCCAGCAGTGGGTGGCAGCAGGCAGCAAAACCAACAGAAAGTCACTGCGATGCTGGAGATACCTCCCATGCACATGCACACACACACACACACACACACAACACACACACACCCAGGACCATACCACCCCAGATGGCATGTACACCCCTGCAACTGAGCACCCATAGCCAGCTGCAAATCAGAGACCAACACAGTATTCATATCAAAATAGAAATGTATATTTAAATATAGTAAAGAACCAAAACAAGAAAAACTATTTACAAGGGGGGGGTACAAGGTAGGGGTGTTCAAGGGGTAGGGATGAAAAACTTGGAGAGGGAAGGCAGGGTGGTAGGGATGGGAGAAGTGGGAAGGGTAATATCAGCTATGGGCCAGCCGGCTGCTCGTCCTCTCCCTGGTGGCGCACCATCCTGTGCCGTCTCCTCCGAAGGCCATGGCGCTGGATGGACTGCAGGATGGCCTGGTTTTCCATCAACAGTTATGTGAGGCCCCGAACATCCCGACCAATCCTCCTGAGAACCTCGAGGCCTAGGAAAATGGGAACACAGTCAATGGCTGTGACTGACCACAACCCTGAACACCACCCAACCTGCAAGCCATATAGCCCAATGTCCCGCACCTGTGATGGCATGCACCCACCCACAGTGAACATGACATGGCCATCACAAATAGGCAGCACCAGCTATGCACCACGCCACACACACACTGCCCATGTCCATCACAGCACAAACAAGGCTGTCAAAGGCGTGGCAGCGTAGTCGCGATGCCAGTTACACAGCCATGTGCCCAGTGCATGCCTGGACCACCAGTGATGCATACACAGGCGTGCTGTGATACTGGACAGTGATGCATGTCACCTGTGTCGTGCATACATACATAAATACATAGACAGTGTCATCGGATAAGGGCCTATGGCCAACCCAGTCTGTCCATTTGAGCTTGTAAGTTCACTTTGTTTTCCTAGAAGTCTGTTGCCCCTTACCCCTGACCTCCACAATTCCTTTATGTCTATCCCATGCATTCTGAAATCCCGTGATTGTTTCAGTCCCCACCACTTCCTCTGGCAGGGTGTTCCACTTATCCACCACCGTTCTGTGAAGAAATCCTTTCTCATGTTTCCTCTGAATCATCTTCCCTCCAACTTCATCCCATGCCCTCTAGTCCTGGAACATCTTTTTCACTTCAAAATAGTGTTTTCCTGCACCCTGTTCCTCCCTGTAAGATACTTGTATGTCTCTATCATATCCCCTCTCTCCCTCCTCTCCTCCAGGGAGTACATGTTCAGTTCCTTCAACCTGTCTTCATAGGACTTGTGATGCAAGCCATGCACCATCTTTGTTGCCCTCCTCTGAACCTTGTCTGCCCACTCTACGTCCTTACGTAGGTATGGTCTCCAGAAATGTACACTGTACTCCAGGTGAGACCTCACTAGTGTCTTGTATACTGGAATTATGATCTCCCCTTTCCTGCATGGTTGTATTGTGCAGGGCTAGTGGTCTTCCCCCCCCCCAGCATGCAATAGCATCCATGAAGTCATGATACTCACACTGCTCAAGCAGTTGTGTCTGCTGCTGTTGCTGCTGTTGGGGTGCAACTCCTGCTGGCACCAGAGCCCTGGCACGGCCCTTCTCAACCCAGGCCTGCATCCTCACATCCCGGCCTGTGGGAGACATATGTTGAGACAAACATCAATGTGACTCAAAAGCAGACTGCCCCCTGCCCCAGTGAGAGTGCCTGCCCACACAGCCATACCCATTCATCTCACAGCTGCACACACCAACACAGCCAACCCGTGTGAGCCATCACCTATGCATAGCCACCAAAACACACACACCCCTACAGAGAATACAGGTGCATAGATGGTACACCACCTGGCCCAGGGCACCACGCCCCACCTGGCATGTGACCGCAGCCTCTCCAATAGGTCCGGATCCCTCCGGCGGAGGTCACTGTACCGGTGCCAGCACTGCTCATCAGACCGGCACCGTCCAGTGACCCCCACCAGGTCAGTGACCACTTGATGCCACACCTGTGTGCGGGCAATGGTGAGGGGTGCCTCACCATAAAGTGCCCCATAGTGAGGCTCTACTAGGGCCACCAAGTTAGCCAGTTCCAGTTGGCTCCAGGACACAGCTCTCCTCCTAGCCATGGTACCAACTTTACAGCAGGCAATATGGCGCCCCGCTGCGCCGTAACCCCACGTGGAGATGTTGCACAATAGACCACCACAGGCTCCAATCGTGCTGTTCAAACAGCACCATCACTTCACATAGCGCTGTCACCAGACAGCGCAATAGGGACGTAAACATGGCAGGCGAACAGCGCCAGGGGGCAAAGGTCAGACACAAGGTCATGGGCAATGACGCAAGGCTACGCACAGTGCCATCTGACATATAGGCATCCTGCACGATCGACCAGCTGCGTACCAGTGCCACAGTGGACTATTGCACAATAGTGCCACAGCGCCATATAGTGCCCATTGCTGTAGCGCCACTGGCACAATGGTGGCCATGGCCTGAATTGCCGATCGTGCACAGCATGTCAGCAGCGCGGCAGACACCTATGTAAGCTATCTGGGCATGCACAATACAGTGTACCACACAGTCACAGATCTGCGCCATTGGCTCAGCCGACTCAACCGTATTGTGCAAAGTGCAGATTCGCGATATTCAGCCGACATATGCAAATCATCTGATCAGCCATTCAAAGGCGCAGTGGCACGATTTGCATGTCATTATAGTTGCTCCACTCCTAATTTGCATGCATTGCGCTATAAATGTGCGACATTGTGCTGCCCTGGCCAGATTCGGTTACTGCACGTGAGAGGTGAGTTGCATGCTGTGTGATGTTCTGGACAATGGTCATGGGAAAATGCTGTAGACTGCACAGTGACAGGTGTCCACTTCCCCCCATACAGCTCACCATGACCGAGCAGAGCCAAGGTGAGGGTGAGGACGGTGGGCGTAGGAGAAGGCACAACTTTACAGCAGCAGAGACAGAGGCCCTCTTCCAGGCCTACCTGGATGAGAAGCCAGTACTGAGTGGACGGAGGGGCACCCCTCAGTCCCGTGCAGCTGCATGAGAGGGGGTAGCTCGGGCCGTTAACCTGCACGGAAGCCACCAGTGCTCCGTGCAGGAATGCAAGAAGAAGATGGGGACAGACCACAGGAGGTTGAAGGAGAAGGTGGCAGCCTTCAGGGCGACGTGCTGGCACTGGTGGGGGCCCACCAGTGGTGTTGGAGCTGACCCCGACTGAGGAGACACTGGTCACATCCATGCAGTGGAGCGCTATTGAGGGCGTACCAGGAGGTGGATTCCAGACAGGTGGATGCCCATCACTGCACAGTATGACATGGTGGTGGTGTTGGGGGGAAGGTTGTTCACATGCACTCACATGTACTCTCTTTCTGTTACAGATCCTGTTCGTCTTCAGGAGATGGTGGTGGTGGGTCCAGGCAGTGATGATGACCTGCTGGACATGGAGGAGGGTCCATCCACCTCTATCACCAGCCAGCAGGCACTGCAAGCATGCACGCTGGGCCACCAACTCTGGTGTTGGTGATTGCGGGGGTGCACAGCCTGTGTCTCAGCAGTCTGGCATGCAAGCATGCCAGCACACTGTGACTATGGCTGTAGCACGTACCTGCACCATTGATGATGCAAGGACTGCAATGGGCAGTGATAGGTGTGTGTCCCATGACGGACACACAGCAGGCCAGCACGTGCCCCTGGGCCTTTCTGGTTCCAACTTGTGTACCAGCATGCTGGCACAATCCCAGGCTGTGCCTGTCAGCACTGGTGGGGCAGCACCAGTGGCTGTGCAGGTGTCTGGCACTGTTACCAGCACAGAGGTGGAACGAGTGGACCCTGGGGCACAGTGGTTGGAGGGGCAGCAGCAGCAGTCACCCACCAGGTCTGGGGGTACAGTGTCAAGTGGTGGTACATGTCCGCTGCCCTTTGATCTGCCCATTCCTGGCCCTGGTGAACAGCACCCACCCTCAAGGGGTGTTGTGCATCAGGACCGTCCACACCCTGGGGGACAGGATGCCATTGGGGCACAGTACCCATTGGAGGAGCACACCTGCCTGCTGCAGGAATCAGTACAGCTGCAGAGGCGGGTTGCAAGGTCCGTGGAGGCACTGTCTGTGTCCGTGGAGTGGCACAGCAGGGAGTGTGCTCGGGACCGAGCCGAGCTGGTCCGTATGCAGACGGATGTGACCGCCCATTGACAGGCTGGACCCAGGCAGTGGTCTCTGTCATGGAAGCATTGGGCACAGAGTCAGGTGCCCCTGTACCGCACACCCCACACAGTGCACTCTCCACTCCCCGTTCCCAGCGTCATGCGACACCAGGCCTGTCGATGCCGGGTTCTGCTGTGGGCATCCCGAGCACCCCTGGTGCAGGTTTGTTCGGCATGCTGCAGACCCCTGTGCGGGCAAGGTCGCGTTCGCGCAGTGGGACCCCTGGTGGTCCAACAGTGCCACCCCATGTGGCCCCTACTCAGCCTGCCCATGCTGTTGGGTCATGGCGGGGCTGCCCACGCATCTGCCGTGGCCGTGGGACAGTGCTACATGACTGAGCTGTCTCCCACTGCAGACCCTGTCTGGTGCTGCCATGTGTGCAATGTGTGTCATGGTGGGCAGTGCACTGCTGGGTGCTCTGCTCACCACGCCAACACACGGACCACCTGCACACCCTTCCAACTGCTGTCCACAGGTGCATGTGCATGATGATGCCTGCATTGCACTGTACACCAAGGTGCAAGGGTGCCCAAGTTCTGACACACGTACTTGGACAGTATGGGTGGTGGGGGTCGGTGGTGCTGTGTGTTAGCAATGTCGGTTCTGCAGTGCTGTGCATCTGCCCATGTACGCTCTGTGCCTGGTGTGTGTGTGTGTCCATATGAGTGCTCACCCCTCCCTGATGGCGTGTTTGTATGCCTGGACCCTTCCACTCCCCTGACCGTCATGCACCCCTGGTGTGTTCCCCTGTGTTTGTTTGTTTGTTTGTTTATTCACTTAATGGTAAGCACACTGGAAACAAGTTCCTTTTACAGGTGCGACCCACATATATTGCATACAGACAATACATAATCAAACATACATATACAATGCAGCAAATAGCAGACAAAAATGTCTTTGTTACGTATAAAATTCATAAAAAAAATTCATAAAAACAGTTACAATTAAATTGAGATTGAAATACATCCTTAATGCATCGGCAAACTTTTTGACAGAACACAACCACCTAATATCTTGAGAATTTCATTCCAAATAAATGGAGCAATATAAGCAAAGGATCTTTGTCCACTTTTAGATTTCATAAAAGGAATCTCGAGAAACCTACTGTCTGACCTATGTCTAGAATAATGACCAACAATATATGGTCTCAAAAACTTTGAAATACTATGTGGAATTCCAGAGTCCATAACTTTATATATGAACTTGGCCACACAGTATTGGAAATTTAATGAAACCGGTAACCAGCCCATTTCTTTCAAAATCACACAATGATGAGATGACTTAGAACAATTTAAAGCAAGTTCCCCTGTGTGCCTGTGGTTTCGCATGGACAGTGTTGGTTGCATGTCCCTTGACTTACCTGTGTTGTGCGTAGTGCTCCTCTGTGATGGTGTCCCAGTGCAGCTGGGCCTGCGGATCAGTCAGGGTCCCTCCGTCCTAGGGGCTGCTCATCACCATCATCACCGGCCACTGGCATCCCCATCGCTGTCCCCTGTTCGACCTGTACAGCTATCCCATGGTCTTTGGCCATGTTGTGCAGAATGCAACAGGCCAGGAATATCCCACAGGCCTTTTGGGGCTGTACCTAGGCACCGCCGGAGGTGTCTAGGCATCAGAAGCGTGCCTTGAGCATCCCAAACACCCGCTCTATGATGTTGCATGTTGCGGCATGTGCCTCATTATAGCATAGCTGCGCTGGGGTCATGGGGCGCCGGTACGGTGGGAGCAGCCAGGGATGGAGTGGGTATCTGCAGTCACCTGTGTGGAGATAGTGGAGATCAGTGTCATGTTCAGGTCCATATTGGCCATCTCCTGTGTGCCACTACCATGGCACCTGTGGCATTCCACCCTTGCCCAGAGTTTGCATTCCATACATGTGTACTCACCCACTAGATGTCCTGTGGGGATGTCCCCACTCTCGAATCGATGGCACAGTGCAGACTGATACCATATGAAGGCATCATGTGCTCCACCAGGGTGTGTGGCACAGACATTGATTATGCACCCAGTGGCATCACACACCACCTGGCAGTTGACTCTAGGGAATCCCTTTCTGTTCCGATATGCATGGCCATCGGGGCCAGGTGGCGTGCGGATGGCCACATGGGTGCAGTCTATGGCCCCTAGCATGCCAGGCATACGTGCTACCCTGTGGAACTCTTGCATGTTTGCTGTACGTTCTGCTGCGGTGCTGGGGAAATGGATGTACTCCGCAGCATGTGGCAGCAGTGCGCTGAGGAATTGGGTGAGGATGCATGACGTGGCCGACTGTGTGATGCCTGTGGTGTCCCCTGTCAGACTCTGGAAGGTGCCCGTGGTGAGCAGGCACATGCAGGCTGTCACCTTGGTCTCCACCGACAGAGAGTGACTCCGTCATGAGGGTGCCTGCATCACATCACTGCAGAGCTCACAGAGCCGTCTCAGTATTGCCCTGTTCAGGCGGTACCAGCCCACGATCTCTACATCTGTGTACAGCTCAAAGCTGATGCGGGCACGGTACCGCCTGTCAGGGGCGTACCGCCGATGGGCCCTTCCACGGCCACGTCCCCCTGCAGCATGCATTCTCACCCCCTCATTACAGCTTCCACGTGGAAACTGGCACTGTCCATCTCCCTGGCTTCTGCCCCCCCCAGCTGGTGTTGCTGTGTTACCCCACTGTCCTGACTGCTACTTCCACTGCACGGGCACCCCGCAGCCTCTACAGACTATGGGACACACTTTCCTTGCCTGCCTTTGCTGTCTGTCTGTCTGTCTCTGTCTCTCTCTCCCCCACTTGGCAGCCTGGTACGTTCTTGCGCCACTTCCTTGAGCCTTTTATTTTGGCTCATTTCGCTAATCTTGTAATTTCTGGCTGTGCGCTAATGCGCATTAGCAAGTCTTTGAATATCGCATTCTTGGTCTTCATGGATCCGCCCCTTCAGTTGCACATGCCTTCATTTCATTGCGCTGTTGCTCAGCATGTTTTCGGGGGTGCAACTGCCTCCTTCTGAATATCGCAAAATGGCGCAGTTTTGGACTTGCGCATGCGCAACCCTGTTGTGCATGGCACAACCCTTTTGAATATCTGGGCCTATGAATATGAATGCACTTAGAAACCAAGAAAATTAACTTTTGGTTAAGAATTACAAGCATGCCAGATAATAGAATTTCTCATCAGTGTTTAATAGAGCAAGAGATGGGTAGCAATTGGATATCCACATAATTATTGGTACACAACAATTTCCGATTATTTGTGAAAATATAAATTAAACATCTTAAACTCTTATATGAACAAAATTATCACTCTCAGCCTAAACTATAAATGGTACATTACAAAAAGAGTAGCAAACTACTGGAAAAAGAGGAATTAATAGAAATCAAAGAATCTGCATACTCCAAATGGTTTGAGAACAGCAATTATCATTTTGGTCTGAAATGTTATTTGGATACATTGACAGATCTCAACTACAGAAGAATTTTTATACAATATAAATTTGAAAGGTCCAATTGCAGTGTTCTAAATGTACGACATAAAAAGCAAAAGGAACAACTAACTGTACATGTGCAGAGGGTGGAATAGAAGATCTCCTCCATGTATTATGGCATTGTATTTGGTACATAAAGCTAGGTGCCTTCTTAAATAACATGTACAGAATGAAAAAATCAGTGTTAACAATTATTTTATTGCACACAAATGATGAAAGGACTATAGAAAGAATGGCTGAGTTTTTCTACTCTGTTAGTAAGGTCAAGAGAAGGATAAGTACTTCCCAACTTGATGTGTGATCTAATAATTGCAATAACTAGTGGTGACTATGAGAGATTATGCTAACTCTATGGTAGTAATTAATTCTTCTAATGGTTGGGAGTAAATTCAGTTGAAAGTTAAACTAAGTCCACTCTGTAATGTATATTTCTTCTAAGATTGTTTTATTACTTTTTTTTGGATGCTTTTTATATGATATTTAAAAGAATTGTATTTATTGTATGATCTTGTGTAATTGCTAATGACTTTTTAAGTTAAACAATAAAACTTGATTGACTTTCTGCTGCTACACAGAAACAGGCTTAACACATAGCGATAAACTAGCAGAGCAACTTAAGGGTAATCACTTTCAATAGGAATGGACTTACAGAGAGGGCAGAGAGAGAGTCAGAGCAGAGAGGAGGACAGTGAGAGAGGAGAGGAAGAAGAGAAAAAAAGGGGCCATACTTTGGATAGAAGGTTAAGCACAGGGCATAAGGTAAAAGCAATAAAACCAGGAGACTAACTATAACAGCAGGAGGGTTTAGATAGTAAGACAATGCTTGGAAAGCTGTGAAACAGTTACTGATACTGTGGAACAGCAGTCTAATTTATCTAAATATACTCTGTGAACCATATTATATGTAATTTATTTGTCTGTGCGAGGGGGGAGTGTTGTTGCCGGTTGCTAGGCAGCAAACCGAGTGCACAGACAGGAAGTGTAGTGGGATTTGTAACCTGTTTGTATAGGACTACTAAGCAGAATTTTTGACTGCTTTTCTAACTTTTGGCTGCACTAAGTACTTAAAAGGGGCCAAAGTAAAGTGTACAGTTACCTTACACCTAAAAGTAAACTTCTGGTGGAAAAGCTTGATTCTGGGCAGTGTAGTCACATGACCCATGCTCGACTTCAGGTCACGGACTACTAAAGGAGCACCAGAGTAAGTGGGGTGTGAGCTCCAAGTGGGAACCAAACTTGTGGTCATCATGCTTGAGGCCTTTACAAGACATGCGTGTTTGGCACATGTCTTTCATGTCCAGCATGGACAAGGGGACAAGGGCAGAAAGCTAACCACCAAACACAATACAGCAAGGTAAACTAAACAATATATAGATCTAACCATAGTACCTGGCAGATATATATCATGGAGGTATACCATCCATCAGATGATCTTTTAGCAAGTATGTGTAATGATGCAACGATGCAATGATGTAGGTCTAAATTGGGAGCTACTTTACGTAGACTACAAATGCTGAAGAACACCAGGCAGACATTTACATCTGCATTGAGACTGGGCAACTACTAAATGGACATAAGAGTTTACATGAGCAAAATAAAGCACATATCTTAAAAGAAACTAAACAAAACCTAAGGAGAAAAGAAAGTGGATTAATGCTGATAGCAACATTTTTGACAATGATTTAAGTACAGAGGAGGAAATGGCAGATAATGCTATGGAGGGGACATCGAATGACTGGACTTCAGTAACTAAAACTAACAGCAACAAAAGAAGAGGGCCATTGGATGTGAGGAGATATTACTTGTAAATAGATATGCCCCACTAGGCTCTCAGGAGGTCAGAGAAGCAGAGAGAGACAAACCAGAAGACTACACGGGTGGTGAAATTAATGATAAAAGGGTTTTAGTGGCAGAATATTCTATCTCATGAATAATGGACACAATAATATGTGGAAATGACAATGTCAATCATGAACTTAATTGCTTGCCAGGTGCTAAGATTCAAAACATATAACAATATATCCCTAAGGTCATGGATACCACTATGGAAGGCCAAATTGTGGTTCTGCATGTGGGTACTAACAATGTGAGAAGAGACCATGAAAAAGATATTATAGATAATATTGTGGCCTTAATGCAAACAATAAGAAATGGGTGTGGAAAGCCGATAATATCAGGAATATTACCTGTGCAAAAGGGACATACAGAAATATACAAAATGATACAATGCATGAATATCACGCTAGAAAATAGATGCTGAAAGGAAACTATCACCTTTATAAATTCTTGGGAAGCTTTTTGTCAATAAAAGAACACGTATGCAAAGGATGGGCTCCATTTGAGTTTTAAGGATACAAGTATGCTAGCAAGCATTATAAACACTAAATTACTGCCTAGTCCTTTAAACTTGAACTGAATGGGGGTGGGTCATTACCCTGAAAAGGTACACTCAGACATGATAAACAAAGTACTATAAAAAACAAGTATTTGTCAATGCCAAAAGGTGCCTCTCTGGCATTGGCATTGGTAGTGCAGCAGTTAGAGATACATAATAGGGACGGTAGTGAAGTATTGAACTGATGCCAACCCCATCCCCACCCTGCAGAGACTGACAGGCATTGGGGTGTGCCTTTGGGTCATCAGCTATAACGCTCATGCCATTTTACCTCACCCCACCCTATAGACAATGACAAGTGCTGTGGTGTGCTTTGGGGTCTTTGGGCCTTATACTTACCCCATTCCATAAGGAAATACACGGAGATGGGTGCAGTATAGTAAAACCGGGTGAACTTTAGGGCTGAACACTCCAAGACACACCTCAGTGCCAGTCACTTGCAGCAGGGTGGGGATGGGGGTTGGGGTGGAATGACGTGAGCATTACAGCCAGTGATCCCAAGTCACACCCCTGACACCTGTCAGTCTCTACAGGGTGAGGTGGGATGTTACAGTTGGAAACCCTATTGCCGTAGGTGTTTGTTGGTATTTTCACTCCAAATTTTCAGCATGGGCTTTTTGTGACCCCACCTCATGAAAAGCATGTTGGTTTTGCACAGCAACTGTGCCATTTGGCACCACAGGCATGAAAAAACATTTTGGGCAGGATGTGAAAAATGACAACTGTATTGTTCATGAGTAGGTGTAAAAAAATGGCAATGTTGAAAATCTGGAGTGAAAATATGAAAAATTGGTGAAGTCATGAGCATGCATAGAAACTGCACATCAGACGTCTGTAATCCAATTATTTTTGGGATTTTGTTAACCACATTTTCAACATAGGCATTTTGGGACCTCCTCTCATGAACAGTGGCACTGTGATTTTGTTAATCTGTCCCAAAAGTTGATTTCCAACAGTGACCACAACATTGTGTGCCACAGATGCGAAAACACATTTTGGGCAGGATGTGAAAAATGACAGCTCTACTGTTCATAAGGTGGTGTGAAAAAATGCCAGTGTTGAAAATCTGGCATGAAAATATTGCAAATTTTCGAAGTTATAAGGGTGCATGGAAACTGCACAATGCATGCTTGTAACATAGTCATTTTATGGACTTTCATCACCAAATTTTCAACATAGGCATTTTAGGACCTCTGCTCATGAACAGTGTCACTGTCATTTTCTTAATCTGTCCCTAAAACTGATTTCCCACAGCGACCATGCTATTCTGTGCTGGAAGTGTGAAAACACATTTTAGCCAGGATATGTAAAATGACAGCTATACTGTTCATAAGGAGGTGTGGAAAAATACCAATGTTGAAAATCTGGAGTGAAAATATTACAAAGTCACGAAGTTACGAGTGTGCGTGGAAACTGCACAACGCACATTCATAAAACAGTAATTTTTTGGATTCTTTTTACCAAATTTGCAAAATAGGCTTTTTGAGCGCCCACCTCATGAACAGTGGCACTGTTATTTTGTTAATTGGTCCAGAAAGGTGATTTTGCGCAGTGACCACAAAATCACCTCTCGGACTAAATAACACCATGACAGTGACTGAATACATGAGGAGGGTTCTCAATAACCCCATGTTGAAAATTTGGTGTCAAAATTCCCCAAAATGCCTGAGATATACACCAAAGTTGAAAATAAAACCCTATTTATGCCATTATACAGCTTACCGGCATTTCTTCAGTTCGCGGTCAGCTTCGAAGAGTGCAGACATTTTCACAGTTCACCAAAGATCATTGTGCCATGCTCCAGAGGTAAGTATGGGGTGAGAGTGTGTGTGGGGAGGCAGACTAAGCAGAGGGTGGTCGCCAGTTGGGGGAGGGGGCAGGAGAGCCCTCTAGGGACAGTTTTCTTGTTTTACAGGGAAAAAAAAAGACAATGAGGGTCGGTTTTCTTTTTTTGCAATTATTGTTTGGTACACTGGAGTAGGATCCCAGTGTACCACATGCATTAAAGGGAGGGGGACCACAGCTAACAGGGATTGGGCCCCCTGTTGACACAGAACAGGTGGTGGTGGCGCACATGATGCCAAAGGGGGTTGGGCACCCCCTCAGCAAACAGCACAAATTGGGGGTTGGGGACATTGTGCTGACAGGGACTGGGCTCCCCATTGGCAAAGAAAGACTGTTGTGGGGCACATGATGCCGAGGGGGATTGGGCACCCCCTCGGCAAACAACTGGAATGGGAGGTGTGGCATTATGCCAATAGGGAGTAGGATCCCCCGTTGGCAAATGAAGTGTGTCAGGGCATGCCAACAGGGAGCTTGGGCACCCCTGAAGTTGGCGGTGGCAGTCAGTGCCGCCGTAGCTGGTGAAAACCTCCATCGGTAAAGGCACGTTGGGAGGCGTGTTATTGTGCCACCTCATGACAAGCTTACCTCTCATTGCAGTGGCACTTTTGTTAGATGTGGTGGCTACCTTATGAATAGGTTGTGTCAGTATCTGCATGCTGGCTTATTGGGGAATGAGGGATGCACCTACTGATGTGAGCCCTGCATTCACCAACAGTGACCGCAGCTCCAAATCTGCTACTACTGCAATATGTTGGCTGGCGTGCAAGCACAAACCAACATAAAAATGAAGTAAAATGCTAATTAGGTAATGTCTGAAGTCTAAAAAATAAGAAAGAGGAACTAGAAATTTTGTTATTACCTAATAATGACATCAAAATGGCCTTTATCACAGAGACATGGTGGCACCATGAGGATGACTGGGGAACATCTGCACCAGGTTATCAATTGCACAGGCAAGATAGAAATGGAAAATGGGGAAGAGGGGTGGCAGCATTTATTTATTAAACAATGAAATCCTTAGACATCTCTGAGAAAATTAGGAAAGTCAACAGTAAGGTGGGATCAATGTGGATCAGGGTTGAAGGTATGATGGGGAAACATATTATCTATGGATTGTGTGACAGACCACCTAATACAGGTGATGATACCAACAAGGAAACCTTGTGGGAATTAGAATGATTCTGCAAACTAGGACAGGTCATTTTTATGGGAGACCTAAACTACAATGATATTTTCTGGGATTCCCTAACAGGAACCAAACCTCAGAGTAAAGAATTTCTAAATATTATAGATCACCTAGGACTAACACAACATGTAAAATCCCCAACCTGCATGAATAAAATACTTGACATCATATTAACAACAGAAGAGACTACTCTTACTGATTGCATCATTGTTTCACCATTAGGAACAAGTGACCATAATGGTATTATATTCCCAACTGAAAAATGCTGTTCCATTATACGTGGATGCAGAGAAACATATAATTGTAATACAGCAAACCACAACCTAATTCAAGACTAACTAAATACAATTGGCTGGGAAAAGAAACTTAAAAATAAAACCACAGAAGAAATGTGGAGAATCATTAAGTCACATATTTTAGGATCTATGACAAACATATCAAAAAACAAAAACAATATAATCAGTGAGGTATCAAACTGAAGTGGCTCACAAACAGTTTAAAGAAACTAATCAGAAAGAAGAAATCAATCTATAATATATTTAAAAAAGACAGGAGGGACTCCGATTGGCAAAGATATAAGGATATTCAGAAAAATGTAAAAACATGATCAAGAGAAATAAACAAAAAATGGAAAGGTGGATAGCAAGTACCAGTAAAAATGACAACATAAGAGAATTTTATGGCTATGTCAGTTCACTATGTAATTCAAACAGATCAGTTAACATGACGAATCTATAGACGAATCCCCAAAAATGGCTATGTGTTCAATAAATATTTGTCTTCCGTATTTACTCAAAAAACTAACTATACAGAGTCTTTAAACACTAAGGCAACTGCTAACATTAATCAATCAATCAATCAAATTCTTTATTTATCCAGGTGAACACCATTGAGCAAGCTCATTTACAAGGTGGACCTACATTACACAAGTCAAGTAACAATGCATTTATATACAGACAAATGATATATTGGTGAGATACTAACAACAACAAAAATTGAAAAGGGATCTGGGGGTAGTCATATCAGATGACCTAAAGGTGGGAAAGCAATGTGAGAGGGCAGCAAGGAGAGCGGGGGGATAGTGGGATGTATAACAAAAGGCATCACCAGTAGATAACAGGAAGCTGTAATCCATCTGTACAGACAGCTGGTGAGACCCCATCTGGAATACTGCGTGCAGTTCTGGATACCCAATATCTGCAAGGACATAGACAGGAAGGAGGCAGTCTAGAGGAGGGCAACTAAAATGGTGCAAGGTCTGCACCAGAAGACATATGAAGAGAGACTTAAGGAGCTTAATATGTATGCCCTGAAGGAAAGGAGGGGCTGGGGGGACATGATAGAAACATTCAAGTACCTCAAGGGAATCAACAAAGTCCAAGAGGGTAACATCTTTCCGAAAAAGAGATGTGCAAGAACAAGGGGGCACAATTTGAAGATAGAAGGGGGATGGCTCAGAGGTAAATGTGAGGAAGTATTTTTTCACGGAGAGGGTAGTGGATGCATGGAACGGCCTCCGTGAGGAGGTAGTGGAGTCAAAAACAGTGGGGAAATTCAAGAATGCATGGGACAGACATAAGGCAATTCTAGGGGTTGGGGGTAGGAGGAAGTAGGCTGTTGGTAACTAGGATCTGCAGCTTATCCATTAAGTAGGGAAGTAGACAGACTGGGTGGGCCAAGTGGTCCTTATTTGCCATCAAATTCTATGTTTCTATGTTCCTATAGAGTTGCAGTGGAAGATTCAGGGAGTGGTGCAGTGCAGTGGGTGTGTAGCAGCAGTCTTCAGGAGGACGTTTTGGGTACTGCGGTGCTGCCTCACTTACAAGCACCTCTCTGAGCTGAAAGCGGAGGTATCCAGTCTCCTGGCCAAGCTGGCAGAAGTTCTGGGGACCTTCGCCCCCACACAGAGGCCACCATGTCCCCAGTCACTGCTGCAACAGATGCCTGAGCAGGGGGCTGGATGGAATATGGTGATCTCAGAGGTTGAGGATGACAAGTAAGAAGCACATCCCCCATCCGGTCCAACTTAAAAACTCCTATGCTGTCCAAGAGGAGTGGGAGAGTCCCATAAGGGAACCTGAGGTTGTGACCAGGGAGAATGTGTGGGTCCTCTAGGAGGAAGACGCAGAGGTGGGAGGCAGAGGACCCCAGAGGAAGAGGAAGCTACTCCTGGTGGGGGATTCAATTGTCCAGAGAATGGATTTAGGCAAAGGTAGCGGGGTGGAGAGGGAGGTTAAGTGCTTTCCAGAAGGCATATCTTGGATGGAGGGGGAGCTGATCCAGAGGATCACTAAAGCAGTAACAAGGAGATGGCTGCTGGAGATCATTGTCCACCTGACCTAGCCAGGGATGAGGTGAGAATACAGCAGGTGCAGGAAGACTTCAGGGACTTAGGAAGGTGACTTCAGGAGGTAACGAGCTCCATGACATTTTCAGAGGTGCTGCTCGTCCATGGCATGGTGGAGGTGTGGAATCTCTGCATCAGAAGCTTCAGCACTTGGTTGAAGGGCTAGTGTGGAAAAAAGTGTTTTGACTTCATTGGGGACTGGGGCTCCACCTGGAGTGATGCAGGCCTGTACAAGTGCGGCTGCCTGCATCCATCCAGGAAGGGGAAGGCTGTCCTCAATGAGATGTTTGAATGCTTCATTGGCAAGCATTTAAACTAGCCAAGTGGGGGGTCGAGGGGAGCAGAGAGACTCAAACAGTCTACTGCCACAAGTTAGAGCAGTCAGCAAGGAGGATCAGGAAGGTAAGTTGATGTTAGATACACTAGAACCAGTTATGAAGGGTAGGGCAGAGGAGGGGAGGCGGCAAAAAAGGAAACCAGAGTTAAAGGAAGAAACAGGAGGGCAAAGGTGGGAATAGAAGGTGGGAAGGCAGTAACAAGTGGAAGGTCATGTATACAAATGCCCACATCCTGGGAAATAAAATCCCAAACCTGGTGGCCCTGATGACAGAGGCTGACCTGGACATAGTAGCAATAATCAAGATGTGGTACACTGAAAACTACACCTGGGAGATGAGTGTAGCAGATTATGCTCTATTCAGAAAGGATAGGGAGGATTAACAAAGGAGGGGGACCCTGTAATTTGGGGAAGATATAAAAACAACTGCATTACAGAGTAGACAGGGGGAGGCAGAGGCTATGTGGGTCACCCTTTAGCCATGCAATGGTACACATGGGACTGATCTACAGGCCTCCAGCTCATGGGGAGGAGGTGGATTGGGTACCATTGGAGGACATACATGAGATGGCAACAAAAGGGGAGGTACTACTGCTGGGTGATTTTAATATATCAGACGTGGACTGGACAATCCCAGTGGCTGCCACAACCAGGAGCTGAGACATCTTGGACTCCCTGCAGAGGGTATGCCTCAGGCAGCTAGCATTAGAACTCACCAGGGACAAGGCGATTCTAGATCCAGTACTGACCAACAGAGACAGAATCACAGAGGTCAGAGTGAAAGGTCACCTGGGATCCAGCGACCACAAAGCAGCAAAGTTTGACATGGGTACAGGGTCACAGTCAAGCCACACAAAGGTGAGGGTCTTGGATTTCAGAAAGGTGGACTTTCATGGGATGGGGATATGTATCAGAGAAGCTCTGGTGAGAAGGGATGCGGGGGGGGGGTTGGAAAGCAGTGGGTGTGCTGAAAAGGTGCCATAGTTGAGGTGACAAGCCAGTGCATTAGGCTGCAAAACAATAGAGGCAGAATGACGCAGTAGTTTAAGGCTCTGAGCTGCAAACGTGGAGACCTGGATTTGAACCCCACAGTCCTCACTTGCATACTGTGTGACCCTGAGCAAGTCACTTAACTTCCTTGTGCTCCCAGGTCACACCTGGAATCAAGCTTCGGCTTAGTGTGCCTCTCCTGGTTAAACAATTTCCTCTTCCCCCCCAAAGGCAAGAGAAGGAAGAAACCACTATAGTTCTCATAGAAACATAGAAACATAGAAGTTGGCAGCAGATAAGGACCGCAAGTCCCATCCAGTGTGCCCATTTTTTTCTACCTTATGAATGTGCTGTAGGCCTTTACTCTGTCAATGGCCTGTCTATTCATATGTATGTAACCCCCCTACAAATGAGGGTTCCTGAAAAATCTTCCTTGAGCTTGCCTAAATGCTCACTGTCAGGCTGGTGTTCTGTGTTTTAACAGTTTAAATGTATTGCCAGAGAGTGCCTGTATAGCCTCTGTGTACTGTCTCTTTAAGAGCTGCCTGGATTGCAGTTATAATTAATCTGGGAGGGGGCTGAGTGTTTCTATGTGCGAGCCCTGCCTGGGCTGCCAGATAATTGCTTCGTTCTGCCATCGCTATTTGCGCAGAGGGAGCTCTGCTATAAGATGTGCTTATTTGCTGAATATCTATTAGAGTGATAATAATATTGCAGTTTGTTCTAACCTGTTTTATTTGCAGCAAGGACTGATCTGTTTATCCCCATCATCTTGGTCCTGGACTGCAGAATGTGCCAATAAGTACATTTGGGGCTCTAAAATGGAGCCTGCCTACAGGGGCTTGGTGGAGTCAAAACATGTAGGAATTGTAGTTTTTGCATTTTGGTGCCTAAATGAACCTGAAGGGGGAGCCCTTCTTGTGACCGACAGACAGATCAGCCAACCGAACCTTTTGGATCTTGAGGAAACTCCCAGATTGCTTGCAGTTTTCAGTTAGTTCTGAGCTGGGAAGTGAAATGAGTAACAGCTCAAGTGATTTGAGCAGCAGTTCTGTGTAGTTTTGCGTGGGAGAACTGTGAAAGGGCTGAGTTTTGGCCTGCCTGTCTGCCTGCTGTCCCTGAGAAGGAAACTAGAGTTTATTCGGACTGAATCTGAATTGTGAGGACTATTTATGCCATTGGACTGTGACCAGGCTTTAACCTGAAGAAGACCGAAGATTTGCTGAATGCGATCGGCCTGCCAGGATTTCTAGCCACCTCCGAACTCCCAGTTTGTGCAGAGACTGTAATTGCGACTGGATAGCAATCTGCCTGGTATAGTGGAACTTCTTACATGTAAATGTGCTTTGTGCTATTAGTGGGTCATGATTTGGTTTCCCACTGTGTGTTGAACTGTGTTCTGCTTGCTGCTGGCATGATAGATAGCAATCTGCCTGGTGTAGTGGAATTTCTTACATGTCAATATGCTATGTGCTGTTAGTGGGTTGTGATTTGGTTTCCCACTGTGTGTTGACCTGTGTTCTGCTCGCTGGAGGCTGCGTCCAGCTCCAATGGACTGAATCCGAATTCATTTCCAGTTTGCCTGGGCCTTGCCACACTGGCCCAGCCAGACTACCTATTGCACGGAGAAAGCCATCGACAAGAGACCTGCCTGGGGATCAGCTCCCTGCTCAACGCTTGAACAGGAATGACGCCTCGGTGATTCATGTGGGCCTGGCACTCCAGCTCAACAACCTGCAGTCTCAATTTCTTCCTGCCTGTGTCCTGTATTGGGTTTCGTGAGTAAACATCAGGGTAGCTCCCTGCAACAACAGCTAAATCTAAAGTGTTGTCAAGTGATTGTCTTTTTGCTTTTTCTTTCCCGAACTGAGCCCTATGGCTCCGGATTACAAGTAGTTAGTGTTGTGCATGTTGCTGTCTTCCATCACAGGGCCCCAACCAGCAGCAATGTTCCAGGCTAGCCCACCATTTTCCTACCTGGGTACCTAGAGTGTGTGACTGTGTGGGGACTTAAAGCGCATGCATAACTGTTTGACTAATATAGCCTTTAAGCCAATCAACCTGATTATACCCCTTCCTTGTTCAAGTCCCCTGAATAATTCAGATCTGACTTTTTTGCTGCATTTAACCTGACTGTGGTTCCAGTTTGTGCCAAGAGTACTGTACTGTTGCTATTTACTGTGCATAACTTTGTTTTACAGGGGGGGCCCCAGGGTCGAGCCACAGGAACCAGCCCTGGTGGTAAGTGCAAACAGTGTGGGTACTGGTATGGTATACAAGGGGTATAGTGCTTATTGTATATTGCTCAGGCCACTAGAAGGGAAAGAGGGGGGTTACAGTGTCCTGGAGGGCTGTGCCCAGGTTAGTTTGACCACTACCAACCCTGACCTCCAGGTGGAGGCACCTGTTTCAGAACTCAGGCCCCTTAACATGCTACTAGCTGTGCAGGCAGGGGTAGTAGCCCTTGGGATAGTGCCACCTAGGGGTTACATCTTGGAGGCTCACCGCTGGGATTTTGTGCCTTCTAGTGGCCAGAAATTATGAATTATTGTTAAAGATTAATGGCTACCCCAGTAGAAATGGCTGTACACCTGTTGGTGGGGTGGTGTACTGGGCAGGAGATCAACTCCCAAAATGCTCTGCTTATACTGGATATTGCCCTGGGTACCAGTAAGAACACTGTAGAGAGAGCACTCTCCATAGCTGAATGTTTTAAAAACCTAGTGGTGGTGGGTCGACAGGCTGATTTGATTGTTCAAACTTTCATAGCCTTGGTAAAGTGTAGTGACCTCGTGGACAGCTCTAAAGTGCCACAGTCTATTGCCTCAGAAGGGATCCTAGCCACCTTGAGAGTGATAACAAAAGACAGTAAAGACCCTGGGGAGGATTAGCTCCCACCATTATCTGAACTTTTGAGGAGAAATTTGCTAAGTTGTTGCTGGAGGAAGGGAAAACCATAGAGGACTTTAAGAAACTATTCCTACCACCTGGGGGTGTTCCTTCCCCAACACCCCCTCCCAGTCCAGCACCCATTACTGCCCCATCTTCTGTGTCCATGCCAGTCCTGGCCCCTATATCTGTATCTGCCATTACTCATGACTCATATCGCTGGCTGAGGATGTTTTCAGGCACCCTCCCCACACCCCAAGGGGAGATCAATTGGGAGACCTGGATAGACTATGTAGCCCCATAAATCTGAGTATGGCAATGCCCTGAACCAGAGAAGAGAAGAAGGGTGGTTGAAAGCCTCAGAGGCCCCGCCCAACTTACTATCCATGCTACACAGGCTAGTAATCCAGAAGCAGTCTGTGGCCTGTCAGGTACATTCCTCAGTTGGTTTAGGTCTTTCCTCACTGACAGAACTCAGAGAGTGGTGTCAGGGATAAATTCTTCCCGCCCAGTCTCTCTGTCATGTAGGGTTCCTCAGGGCTCAGTGTTGTCCCCCATGTTGTTCACAGTGTATATGCTGCCCCTCGGAGACATTGTAAGAAAGTATGGGTTGAGGTTTCATTGCTATGCAGATGATACCCAGCTTTACATATCTTTAGCATCTGACCAGGATAGAGCTCTCTCAGTCTTTAATAACTGCCTCACTGAAATCCAGTGCTGGATGAATTCAAGCTGGCTGAAGTTGAATTTGGAGAAGACTGAGGTAGTGGTTGTGGACCCAGGTCATAGGGTAGAGGGGACAGGAGCTGGTTTACCCTCAGATTTATTTCTGGGGGGTGTCCAGCTCCCTACCTCTGAACAGGTGCGGAACTTGGGGGTGATTTTTGAAAATGAGCTGACTCTGTGTTTGCAGGTGTCAGCAGTTGTCAGACTTTCCTTTTATCATCTTAGGAACATTGCCAAGATTAAGCACCTTGTTCCGCCCTCTGATCTGCCTATGTTGATCCATGCTTTTGTGACCTCCTGCCTTGATTATTGCAACTCCCTTTATCTAGGGCTTTCTGGGGTTGGTATCTGCTGCTTGCTGCTGGTGCAGAATGCTGCGGCCCGGTTATTGACGGGTACGTCTCATGCCTGTCATATTTCGCTAGTTCTGTGTGATCTGCACTGGCTGCCAATTCAGTGGTGGATCACCTTTAAAGTTGGTCTTTTGACTTACAAAGCCCTACACGGACAGGGTCCAGACTACTTGAAAGAGCTTCTGGTTCCCTACTGCCCAAAGCGATCTCTCTGCTCAGCAGACGAGGGGTTGCTAGAGATTCCGAGGGTTCTTTGAAATCTTCACGTGCTCGTGCTTTTACGTATGCTGCTCCTACCCTCTCGAATTCTCTACCCCGTCCACTTCATCAGTGTGTGTCCGTGGAGGAATTTAAAAAGGCCTTGAAGACCTATTTATGGTCTAAGATTTTTTTAATAATTAATGTGATGTTATGAGCTCAGATTATTGGTAGATTGATGTTTTATTCATTATATTTGTATTTATTGTAAGGCACCTTGAATTTGTGAAAGGTGTGGTATAAATAAAGTTTTATTATTATTATTTAAGCAACTGCTCAAGATTTTTTGAATGCATTGGAAAATGTGTATGGGAGTCCCGATTCAGATGAGGACCTGTGGGGTAGGGTCAAAAACACTCAGCAATACCCAGGGGAGCCCTTATCCATGTATGTGCCTCGACTCAAAGCGGTGCTACAGGAATGCCTAAAGAAAGGTGGCATGGCCCCAGCTAAGTTAGATCAGAATAGGTTGGACCAGCTTCTCAAGTCAGCCCCATTCTCTGAATTATTACTGCTCCAACTACGCCTTGCTGCTCAGTTGGATGTGCCTCCTACCTATGACGGACTGATGAAGGAAATTCGGAGGATTGAGAGGAGGCAGCCACTTGGGGTGGGGGTGCCCTCCTGTATCTGCTGTTGCTGCTGCCTAGATGACCGAGGATGCACATGTGAGTGATGCTCAGGAGCGAAATACAGTGCCAGTTGGACATTGGGAAACTAGCAAGGACGCTCCGCCCTGGTGCGAGATACTGAGAGAGGTCCAAGAAATGAAGTCTACCATTTCCCTACAAGCCCGTTCCAGAGCTACAGTGGGCCCAAACCCCCTCTCAGAGCGTGTCCGCTATGGGGGGGGGTTCACTCCCAGGCATCCCCTGTTGACAGCAGCTCAAAGATTGATGAATTGACTATGGAAATGAGGAATTACTGAGGCATCTCCCCATGCTCACCACACACCAGATAGAGGTTAAATCATGATTTTCTGTTGGTGGTACCCCCAACTCAGCTCCCAATGTGATGCCTTGACCACGCCAGACTCTAGAAAGCATACTGTGTCATAATTGTGGGAAGGCAGGACATATGAAGAAAGAATGCCAGTCCCCAAAAGACTTAAATAAGGTTGTATACAAACTTCAAGGGGATCTCCAGAAAGTGAAACCATGGCTGAGGGGTGCTGGAAATTACCACAGTGAAGGCTCAGGAAATCCCAACTCCAACTTCTTTGTGGCTAAGTCGTCTGTACCAGCCCCTGCTACTGTCCCTCCAGACTGGTCCATGATAGTGGGCCCTTCAATGGAGACTAATGTGGCAGTGAATGGTATTCCTACTTGGGCTGTGCTTGACAGTGGGTCACAAGTGACCATTGTGTTTCAGGACTGGTATGACAAACACTTATCCGATGTGCCCTTACAATCCCTGGAAGGTCTACATGTGTGGGAGCTGAGCAACAAGTCTTATCCATATCTAGGATATGCCAGCCTCTGGTTGCCTTTTCCTGCAACTGTCACTGGCGTAGAGGAGCAAGTAGAGACACTGGCCCTAGTGTGACCACCCACCCGACTGTGTGATGGGGTTCCCCTGTTAATTGGAACAAATGTCCACATGTCTGGGAGACTAGCACAACTCTGCTATGAGAAACAAGGGCAGCTGACTGGACAGGCCCTAAGAATTTCAGCCTTAGTAAAAAGGGCTTATGACTGGCAACAGAGACCCGATGAAGTGGACCCAGATGAGCCAGTGGGGATAGTGTGGAAAAAGCAACCTGACTCTTTTGTGTTGGCCCCCAACACCCAGTGCATAATCCATGGAGAAGTCCGCCTAAAGAGAAACATAAAGAACAAAATATTAATGTTGGTTGCACCAGGAGATGGAAAGTTGCCAGAGGGATTATTGGTCAAACCCAGCATCTTACCTGCTAATGCCCAAGCCTATGCATGACGAGTGATGGTCCAGATTCAGAATGTGTCAGATCTGGAGATTTGGATGAACAGAGGGTGCACCCTAGCTACAGTACACTTCACCGACACTGCTGCATTGCCCAGCAACAAGTGCTCTGGCGAGAAGGAGAGAGTGACCCCAGACTTATTTGACTTTGGTGACTCCCCGGTGCCAGCTGAATGGAAGGCTAGAATTAGCAAGAAACTTGCCTAGAGGTACCAAGTGTTTTCATTAAAAGAATGGGATGTGGGGTGTGTCCAGGGTGCAGAGCATCACATATGCCTGCATGATGACTGGCCATTTCAAGAGAGATTCTGACGTCTCGCCCCTGCAGACATAGATGATGTGAGGAGACACCTGCAGGAAATGTTCATTGCTGGTGTGACACAAGAATCAAGGAGCCCATATGCCTCTCCCATTGAGGTTGTGTGTAAGAAGAATGGGTTGGTAAGGATGTGTGTTGATTATCGAACCCTGAACCGGTGGGCCATCCCTGATCAAGACACCATGCTCCGTATACAAGATGCCCTGGATTGTTTGAATGGGAGCAAATGGTTTTCAGTATTGGATCTTCACAGCGGATACTACCAGATCCCGATGGCCCCGGAGGACCATGAGAAAACAGCCTTCATCTGTCCTTTGGGGTTCTATGAATTCCTGAGAATACCACAGGGGATTTTAGGCACCCTGGCCACCTTTCATCGACTGATGGAACGTGTGGTGGGAGATATGAACTTGCTGGAATGTCAAGTGTACTTAGACGATGTCATTGTGTTTGGGCACACATTAGAGGAGCATGAGACCCGACTGTTTAAAGTTCTAGACCAATTGGAAGACTTCGGTCTCAAGCTGTCCATTGACAAGTGCCAGTTTTTTTAAACCTCTGTGAAGTATGTAGGGCACATAGTATCTGCAGAAGGGATAGAGACTGATCCCAGTAAGGTTGAATCACTGACTACTTGGCCCCAGCACCATACTTTGAAAAAACGATGTTTTCTGGGGTTCTGTGGATACTACCACAGGTTCATAAAAGACTATTCAAGGGTGATTCGCCCGCTCTTGATTCTTAGTCATGGTTACCCTCCTACCAACCATAAATATAAAAAAGGGTCTGTCAAAGATCCCACAAAAGTGTACTTCCTCACAGGTGGATTTTTGGGCCCCACTGGACACCGGAATGTGAAGCAGCCTTTCACAAAGTCATATACCAGCTCACCCATGCCCCCATTCTCGCCTATGCTGACCCCACCAAGCCCTATGTGCTACATATGGATGCCAGTCTGCACGGTCAAGGAGCTGTGCTGTATCAAGTCCATGAGGATGGTTTGAGACCAGTGGCCTTCACCAGTAGGAGCTTGACCCCGTCAGAGCAAAACTACCCATACACAAGCTGGAGTTCCTTGTGCCAAAATGGGCCATTGTTGACCAGTTTCATGAATACCTCTATGGGGCAAAGATATTGGTGAAAACCAACAATAACCCATTAACCTATGTACAGACTTCAGCTAAGTTAGACGCCACTGGGCACTGGTGGCTTTCCGCCTTCTCGACCTATGATTATGCTGTTGAATACAGGCCAGAACTGAACTATATTGATGCTGATGCCTTGTCATGAAGGCCAGTTTCCAAGAGTGATTGGGTCAGGCTGTCTGAACCTGACATACGAGCCTTGTACCAAAAATTTGACTGAGATGAACAGATGTCTGCAGATACAGTGGACTGTTTAGTAGATTCCTTGGGCCCTCCTGATATCTGCATACTGGCTGCCTATTGCAACTTTTCTGTTCTAGATATTAGTGCAATACCTCAGTTTGACAATGACAGCATTCAGTGGGCTCAATCCCAAGATCCTATGATTCAGCCCACACTTCATGCCCTGCATGCGGGGAAAGATGTGTCCAAGTTGCATTCCCCTGACTTACGAACTGCTCTATTGTTTAATGAAGGTCCCAGGTTGAAGCTACTCAATCAGTTGTTGTACAGAGAGGCAGTGGATCATGGCGGTCAAGTAGACAGGCAGCAATTGGTCCTGCCCATGGCCTTTAAAGATTTGGTACTGAGGTCCCTCCACAATCACATGGGGCACCTTGGTATTGACAGAACTCTCAACTTGGTATGATCTCAATTCCACTGGCCCAAGATGGGGGTCGATGTTGAGCACCATGTAAAGACCTGCAGTTGCTGCCTGCAAAGGAAAGCCCTGCCTCAGAGAGCTGCCCCCCTCCGTCAATATTACTACCAGCACCCCCATGGAACTGGTCTGCATAGACTTTTTGTGTTTAGTACCTAATCAGCGGAATATTGGCCATGTGTTAGTGGTTACGGATCATTTCATTTATTCATTACAAATCGAGTTTACAACCTTTGAGTCAGAGACTCATTTACAAAGGCACCTCATCGCAGGGGGGGCAGACATCAAGACAGTTATTACAGTGCAAATTAAGCCAGAGGATAACATTAAAAGTGCAGTAAAAGGAACATTTAACATAGATACACTTAGGTTACATAATGTAGTAGTTTGTATGTTACTTAGGTTACATAATGTTACAAAATTGTGAGTTACACTCATGGATATATTTCACATGGTATGCCCAAGCTTTTGCAACTAAAGATCAAAAGGCGTCTACCGTGGCCAAGGTGCTAGTGGAAAATTTCTTCGTCCACTATGGTGCCCCTCAGTGGATCCACTCTGACCAAGGCAGAGATTTTGAAAGTCATCTAATCAAAGAAATGCTCTCTATGGGGGTGCAGAAGTCAAGAACCACCCCTTATCACCCACAGGGGGACCCTCAACCAGAATGTTTTAACCACACCCTTCTAGATATGCTGGGCACCCTCCATCCAAAAGACAAACCTAAGTGGAGCCAGCAGATTAGCACCTTGGTCCATGCATACAATTGCACAAAAAATGATGCTACTAGGTTCTTCCTCTACCACCTCATGTTCGGGAGGGAGGCCTGACTCTCCGTTGATGTCTGCTTTGGGGTCTCTCCAGATGGGGTCTGAGATGAAAATTACTTACAGTATGTACAGAAACTGAAAGCTTAATTGAACCATGCCTATCAACTGGCCCAGACAATGGGCACCAAAAGAAATCTCACGGACAAAGAGAGGCATGATAAAAAAGTAAAGGCTCAAAAGCTTCAGCCTGGAGACCATGTGTTGTTATGCAATTTGGAACCATATGGCAAGCACAAAATTGCTGATTGGTGGCACCATCTTCCCCATGTAGTAGTTGGAAAGTTGAATGATTTACCGGTGTACAAGGTACGCCCAGAGAATAACACCAAAGCTGTCAAGACCATGCACCGTAACCACTTGCTACCTATCGGCCAAGTCATAACTGAGGCTGAACCATCAGAGATTGATTCCCCTGGGCTGGTGAGACATGCTGCTGCAAAAAAGAGAACAGTCAACCTACCCCAGTAGTTACAGATTTAACGTTTCTCCCACAGCAGGCCTAGAATGATAGTGACTGTCAGTCCACCTCTGACAAAAGTGAGTGTGACAATGCCTATCATCCCTCCTATGAATTGAGTCAGCTGTTTCAAGGTAACCCTATGACTAATTATGGAGATAAAGTTAGGCCTTCTAGACTGCCTAACCCCACAGCTTTGTCTTTGGAGCCAATGCTCCCTGAAAGTGAAGTGCAAAGTATTACATCTGAGGTTGAGGACTCTGTGTTTTGCGGAACTGTGTGAATTGCCTGAAGAAGGGGCTGATGGTCTGAGTGTCTCTGGTGACACACCAGAACTTGAAGAACAATGTGAGAGTGTTGAAAGCCCCCCTTCAGTACCGCAAAGCCTAATTGTGCCAGACCCTCCTCAAAATGAGCAACCTGGGCCTCAGTCAGAAGATACTGAGCAAAGTGTTGTGGAAACAGAGCCTATAGAGCAAGGAGCTGACAGTTCTCCAAGTTTGGACATACCCATCCATGTAGAGGCACCCCTCACAAGTGACAAAAGCTCCAAAGTTAGTGCTGAAAGTACAGAGACTGTGGTCGATCCCCCCAGAAAGACTGGCCTAGCTGTCAAGCCAGTGCTATGCTTTAGTTATGATTCCCTGGGAGGCCAGTGGATTTGTCTGTCAATGTGGTTCACAAAGGGGTTTATGTTTCACCAAGCTCACTGCCCAAATTGAGCTTGCCAGCCAACTCCAGGTTACTTGTTCTTCCCTCTCACCATGATGCCCCTGCCCCATCCAGCCCCAAGTTAGCTGATAGAGAAGGCCCCCTCTTACATTGTTTAATGTACAAGAAGTTATTAAATGAATCAGTATTACTTGTATGAAACATGCATAAGTATTGTTAATATGGATGTAGTAATGTGAAATATATTGAAATGTATAGTAATGCAACAAGCTAATGATACATATGTCTCATTTATATTGCATTTTTGATATTGTGATGGTACAGACTTGACGCGGATGCCATGTTTTCTCCAGGCAGGGAAGGGTGTAACCCCCCTTACAAATGGGGGTTCCCGAAAGTCTACCTTGAGCTTGCCTAAGTGCTCACTGTCAGGCTGGTGTTCTGTGTTTTAGCAGTTTAAATTTATTGCCAGAGAGTGCCTGTATAGCCTCTGTGTACTGTCTCTTTAAGAGCTGCCTGGATTGCAGTTATAATTAATCTGGGAGGGGGCTGAGTGTTTCTATGTGCGAGCCCCACCTGGGCTGCCAGATAATTGCTCTGTTCTGCCATCGCTATTTGAGCAGAGGGAGCTCTGTTATAAGATGTGCTTATTTGCTGAATATCTATTAGAGTGATAATAATGATGCAGTTTGTTCTAACCTGTTTTCTTTGCAGCAAGAACTGTTCTGTTTATCCCTCTCATCTTGGTCTTGGACTGGAGAATGTGCCAATCTGTACATTTGGGACTCTAAAATGGAGCCTGCCTACAGGGGCTTGGTGGAGTCAAAACATGTAGGAATTGTAGTTTTTGCATTTTGGTGCCTAAATGAACCTGAAGGGGGAGCCCTTCTTGTGACTGACAAACAGATCAGCAAACTGAACCTTTTGGATCTTGAGGAAACTCCCAGACTGCTTGCAGTTTTGTTAGTTCTGAGCTGGGAAGTGAAATGAATAACAGCTCAAGTGATTTGAGCAGCAGTTCTGTGTAGTTTTGTGTGGGAGAACTGAGAAAGGGCTGAGGTTTGACCTGCCTGTCTGCCTGCTGTCCCAGAGAAGGAAAACAGAGGTTATTCAGACTGAATCCGAGTTGTGAGGACTATTTATGCCATTGGACTGTGACCAGGCTTTAACCTGAAGAAGACTGAAGATTTGCTGAATGCGATTGGCCTGTCAGGATTTCAAGCCACCTCTGAACTCCCGGTTTGTACAGAGACTCTGTAATTGTGACTGGATAGCAATCTGCCTGGTATAGTGGAATTTCTTATATGTAAATGTTATGTGTGCTGTTAGTGGGTCATGATTTGGTTCCCTACTGTGTGTTGAACTGTGTTCTGCTTGCTGCTGGCATGATAGATAGCAATCTGCATGGTATAGTGGAATTTCTTACGTGTAAATGTGATGTGTGCTGTTAGTGGGTCGTGATTTGGTTCCCCACTGTGTGCTGAACTGTGTTCTGCTTGCTGGAGGCTGCATCCAGCATCAATGGACTGAATCCGAATTCATTGCCATTTTGCCTGGGCCTTGCCACACTGGCCCAGCCAGACTACCTATTGCACGGAGAAAGCCATCAACGAGAGACCTGCCTGGGGATCAGTCCACTGCTCAATGCTTGAATAGGAATGAATGATGCCTTGGTGATTCATGTGGGCCCTGCTTCTCCTGGCACTCCAGCTCAACAACCTGCAGTCTCAATTTCGTCCTGCCTTTGTCCTGTATTGGGTTTCATGAGTAAACATCAGGGTAGCTCCCTGCAACAACAGCTAAATCTAAAGTGTTGTCATCTGATTGTCTTGTTGCTTTTTCTTCTAGGAACGAGCCCTCTGGCTCTGGATTACAAGTAGTGTGTGTTGTGCATGTTGCTTTCTTCCATCACAGGGCCCCAACCAGCAGCAACGTTCCTGGCTAGCACACCATTTTCCTACCTGGGTACCCAGAGTATGTGACTGTGTGGGGACTTTAAGTGCATGCATAACTGTTTGATTAATATAGCCTTTAAGCCAATCAACCTGATTACGCTGCTTTCTTGCTCAAGTCCCCTGAATAAATCAGATCTGACTTTTTTGCTGCATTTAACCTGACTGTGGTTCCAGTTTGTGCCAAGAGTACTGTACTGTTGGTATTTACTGTGAACAACCTTGTTTTACAGGGGGTTCCCCAGGGTCAAGCCAGAGGATCCAGCCCTGGTGATAAGTGCAAACAGTGTAGGTACTAGTATGGTATACAAGGGGTACTGTGAAAGTGATTATCGTATATTGCTCAGGTTACTAGAAGGGAAAGAGGGGGGTTACAGTGTCCCAGAGGGCTGTGCCCAGGTTAGTTTGACTACTACCAACCCTGACCTCCGGGTGGAGTCACCCATTTCAGAACTCAGGCCCCTTAGCCTGCTACTAGCCGCGCAGGCAGGGGTAGTAGCCCTTGGGATTGCGCCACCTAGAAGTTACACTTACCTGTATTGCTCCCTTATGCCTATCCCATGCCTGTTTGAATCCCTGCACTGTATTCATATCCACCACTTCCTGTGGTAGGCTGTTCCATGCATCCACCACCCTTTCTGTGAAAAAAACTTCCTCACATTACCCCTTAATTGGCCTCCCTCTAATCTCATGCTGTGTCCTCTTGTCCTGCTATTTTTCTTATATTGAAATATGTTAGACTCTTTCACCTTGTTAATGCCCTTAAGATGTTTGAATGTTTCAGTCATATCACCTCTCTCCCTCCTTTGCTCTAGGGTATACATATTGAGCTCCGTTAATCTGTCCTCATATGTTTTCCTGATGCAGTCCCTGCACCATTTTGATTGCCCTTCTCTGGACTGCCTCCATTTTGTTAATGTCCTTGTGTAGGTCTGATCTGACCTCCCAGTGCTGTAGGAAGGCATTTTGGTGCCCTGGGCAAGAGACAAGTTTTGCACCACCCTCCCGAAAATAGCCGGGGGTCTGGGGGCCACAAGGCCCCCGTAAGCTCTGATGTGTTTACTTGCTCTGTGGTGAGTTTTGGGGCTTTTCTTGAAGAAAAAACATAGTTTTGTTACATGTTCCTACCCTTTGATTTCCAGGAATATTGTGCTACCATGGAATATGAGATGTGGGAGACACTGGCTGGCTGGCATCAGAGTATACAGCCACATTGTTGTGGACACGTGGCTGACCAACAAGGATCATGTTAGTCAAGTGGTGCCTTTGATGATTGTGTTACTGGCTATTCTTGATGTTAAAAATGAATGAAAACTCTAGCCCCATTCATTTCAATTGGCGCACCCCCATGGTCTCCCTGGCCACACGTCATTACGTGCTTGAGCGCAGGGGGCGGGGGATGGGGCTCTGAAAATGCATCGGGCAGCCAATGCTAAAACGAATTTATGAGTAAAATATCTGGATTATTAGCTGCACACAGTGTGTTTAACCTGGCTAGAACAACTGCCTCGGAGGGTAGCTGCCACACCATGTGAGTGGTAGCTGCCATAGGGTAAGTCGGAAATTCACTTTAAGGGATAAAGATCTAGTGTTCTTGTAGATTTCTGCAGACACACGCAATACACATACTGAATTATGTCTAAAATCTAAATATCATGTTATGTTTTTGAAAGTTTTCTCTGAGGCATCAGTAGCTCTATAGACAAAAAAAAAACACGTTATGGCTGGCCCTTGGCACAACTGTAGTGCTACCTGTTGCAATGCTGGTGACCTGAGTTTGGGAGCTAACCTGGGTTGCTGTGGGAGGGAGGAGGATTGAGTGTCCATGGGGAAACCCTCCTCCTCCTCTTCTGGGGAGTGTAAGGCTGTCAGTGCTGGTGCAATACTACCACATGTCACATGTGAGACAACAGGTAGCATTACACAAGTAGGAAGGGTATATGGGGAGGGAAACACCAACAAATGTGCAGTTCAGTTTACTTCAGTGCATCACAGCTTGCACACTTACTGCTGCATCTCACCCAGGGGACTGGTGCACAAGGTAAATCATTGATCACCCAGGCAAGATAATGAACTGAGTCCAGGTAACCCCTCACAGTCAGAGAGTGAGAGCAGAGCAAACACAGACAGCAGGTCAAGTTCCACTTCCAACATAGTACTAACAGCCAACTAACTTCAACTAAACTTGACCTCCCTTGGCTGCAGCTGCTTCCCCACAAGAAAACAAACAGTGCATACAGTACTTTTATATAAATATAATGTAAGGGTGATTGTCCTCACAGTGGGTGAATGCCATCACATTCTATTTATTTATATACAAAACACAAAAGTACTGTAGGTACTGTTTGTTTTCTTGTGGGGAAGCAGCTGCAACCAAGGCCACATTCTATTATTTAAATAAGACTAAGGAAGAGTGGTGGACAGACTGCCCTGGATGGGCCAAGTGGTCCTTATCTGCTCTCAAATCTAAGTTTCTATGTTTTAGAGGAGACACTGGCATAAAAGGAAGGAGATAATGCTGTAACTGAAATACTGAGAGGTATAACTGGGAAGAGACACTGGTATAACAGGAAGCTGATACTGGCATAACTGTAGCTGGAGTGGGAAGAGAAACTGTTGTATTAAACAAAACACTGTTTAACTGTAACTAGGAGGAACTACAGTCTTTGACTGGGTAACCAATGTAACAGACCAGGGAGGGGCAATGGATATGGCCTACCTAGACTTTAACAAGGCCTTTGACCCAGTCCCACACAAAAGATTAACAAACAAGTTAGCCAGCCTGGGAGTAGGTCCCAGGGTAGTAGCCTGGGTGACAAGCTGGCTGGACAACAGGTCCCAGAGGGTAATAGTAAACCAAACGGAGTACATTCTGAAGAAAGGGAGGTTACTAGTGGGGTACCACAGGGTTCAATATTGGGACCAGTCCTCTAATGTCTTTATAAGTGACATTGCAGAGAGGCTGGAAGGAAAAGTATGCCTCTTTGCAGATGACACAAAGATCTGCAATAGGGTTGATAAACAAGAAAGAGTGCAAAGGATGAGAAGGGATTTGGCAAGATTGGAGGAATGGTCAAACATATGGCAGCTTAGATTCAATGCAAAAAAGTGCAAAGTAAGGCACCTGGGAAACAAAAACCCAGGGGAAGAGTACACAGTGGGGGGGGGGTATAAACAACAACACAAATGGAAAGGGACCCGGAGGTAGTCATATCAGATGACAGTCAATGTAAGGTAGGTAAGCAATGTGAGAAGGCAGTAAGAAGGGCTGCGGGGAGACTGGGATGTATATGGAGAGGCATCACCCGTTGAAAACAAGAAGTTGTTATCCCTCTGTACAGACAGTTGGAGAGACCCCATCTGGAGTACTGCATTCAGTTCTGGACACCCCATCTCCACAAGGACATAGACAGGGTGGAGACAGTCCACAGGAGAGTAACTAAAATGGTGCAGGGTCTGCAACAGAAGCCATACGATGAGAGACTAAAGGAGCTTAATAAGTATACCCTTGAGGAAAGGAGGGAGAGGGGGGACATGACAGAAACTTTTAAGTACCTCAAGGGAATCAACGAAGTCCAAGAGGGTAGCATCTTTCAGAAAAAGAGATGTGCAAGAACAAGGAGACACAATTTGAAGATAGAGGGGGGATGGCTCAGAGGTAATGTGAGGAAATATTTTTTCACAGAGAGGGTGGTGGATGCATGGAACTGCCTTCATGAGGAGGTTGTGGAGTCAAAACCAGTGGGGGAATTCAAGAATGCATGGGACAGACAGAAGACAATTCTTGTGGGGGGTAGGAAGAAATAGGCTGTTGGTTAACTAGGATCTGCAGCTTATCCAGTAGGTAGGGAAATGAGCAGACTAGGTGGGCCAAGCAGTCCTTATCTGCCGTCAAAGTCTATGTTTCTATGTGTAATGGGACACTGCCATGCTAGCATAAATGTGAGCGAAGACTGATATAACAGAGCAGACATTGCTGTAACTGGTATAGTGACTTACTGTATCTGTTACACTAACAGATACAGTAAGTCGGTATACCAGTTACAGCAATAGTTTGGTGACCGATACACCTGGTAGGGTACACACTGGTATTGCTGGCAGATGCCTAGTAGCTACAGACTAGTAAGCAGTTAATTTAAATAGGGCAAACATTAAACAAATGCAGAATTATAAAATGGGAGGTAGAGATCTTAAAGAGACCTATGAGGAAAGTGACTTGGGGGTAAAGGTTAGTAATAATCTAAACTTTACACCCCATTACAATACAATTATTAAAAAAAACGGTAGTGTTCAGTATTGTATTAACAAACATATAAAGAGTAGAGACAAGGGTGTTCTGTTGCCACTGTATACATCCTTGGTACGACCCCATTTGGAATACTGTTCACAGTTGTGGTCACCATTTTAGAAAGGGGACATTGCATCGATAGAGAGGGTACAGAGACAAGCCACCCGAAGAATGGAGGAGGTACAGGGGATGGATTATGATCAAAGGCTTGTGTCATTGGGATTGTACTCACTGGAGTTTAGAAGATTGAGAGGGGACATGTGTATGATATATAGGGCCCTGAATGACCCTGTATTAAGAGATCAACTTGACCTGGATGTTATGGTTCATAACCATAACACCAGAGGACACCTGCTACAGATAAAATGGAGATACAAATCAAATAAAAGAAAGTACTGGCTATAGTTAGAGCACCAAGGATCTGGAACAGACTACCAGCAGAAATAATTGATAGTGGGGATATGGAAATTTTTAAGAGTAAACTGGATAGTTAATTAATAAAAAATGGAATAAGGGGATATTCTTAAATACAAGGCGAGCATACGAACTTTGTCTTAAAAGCTCTGAAACCTATGAAACTTCAAAAAAGTAAGAAAATCTATAAAAAAATTAGAAATAATAACACAAAATAGCAACAATGTGCTTATTTGCAATGAAATTTGAATTCCTGGCTAGAAACTTTTGGTTCATACTTTCTCTTTCTCAGTGCTGGACCAGCACACTCACACAGAGAAAGAGTATGAACCAGAAGAGCCTTCTAGCCAGGAAGTTGGCATTTTGTTTGTAATGATGACTACTACTGTTGTCTCTCCTGCTGCTCTGCTGGAGCCTGCCCCCCCCCCCCCGAGTAAAGTCAGACAGCAATTCAAACACTGTACACACCAGAAATTCATTCATTTTATTTAATTTTTTCAATCAGATGCACCCCCACCGCCTGGTCAAAGATCCAAAGAAAAGATCGAACTAGGCGCAGCGATGATCAATTCACCAAAAAAATCCAGGCACTCGGGCAGGCATGCACAGGGGGGCACACACACAAGGAAATAAAAGTTTTAACTTTTATTTTATTCATCAGGCTCAGCAAGATGGCAGTTGAAAAACTTGAAAGCAAGTCAAGTCATCACAGACTGACTCAGTCTCAGTAGTAATGCCTTTTCACAATTTGCACAATGTATTTATTCACTCACACTTCACTTGGGACTTGGGAGAATGGATTTTAGACCTGTCCTGGCCTCCAGCGTAGACAGTACCCAAAGAAGGGATGGAAGAAAACTATGAAAGCAGCGAGCAGGGGCAGGCCTCCTGACTTCAGGAGTCGGCAAGACAGGGGACCGGGATCAAGAATCAGGAGGATGCAGTCAGGGTGCGGGGGAGAACGCAGCTGCACCAGGCAGCCCAAGGTCCAAACTACAATTGAAACAAACACACTGTAGTCAAATAATCCTATTCTTATCCTAATCTCTTTGCCTTCTTAAACAGATCGGTAGTTTGTTTTAGTATTTTTTCCAACCCACTCCACAGCACAGATCGCTAATATAATTTATTAAACAGACGTGCTCATTGAAAATCTTGAAGCACACCACTGTCTCTACTCTGACCTCTCTCTCTACTATCTCTCACCTCAAACAGTTCTAGACTGCAGCACGCACATTTCTCTCACCTCATGTACTTGCCGACGGCCGGACCACATGGCTTTCTGAAACTGTACACACAATTCTTCTTGCTGAGGCTGCAGTGCACCATGTGACTCCCCCTGACTTGCTGGTCTTCAGATGCGCCCACTACTGGCAGCAAGTAGTAATTGCTGTTAAAGTAATTAAAATTAGTTTTTTTAATTTAAAGCGGCAGTACTCACTTTTGAACTTATAGTACTGTGAGCTTCTGATTGAAACTGCGCCCCTAGGAGGCTTGCGCCCGGGGCGCTGCCCCACCCGCCCCACCCTTCCTACAGTACTGTGACCTCCAGTACTGCACGCAGTACTCCAGATGGGGCCTAACCAGTGTCTTGTAAAGAGGGATTATAACCTCCCTCTTATGACTTGTGATATCCCTACTAATACACCCCAACATCCTTCTAGCCTTACCTACTTTTTTAGTGGTCTGCTTGGATAATTTCAGGTCATCTGTGATGATGATGCCCAAGTCTCTTTCTTCCCTTGTGATTGCAAGCAACTCCCCTCCCAACCTATAGTTGGCTTCAGGGTTTCTCTTCCCTATGTGCATAATAGAAACATAGAAACATAGACTTTGATGGCAGATAAGGACCACTTGGACCACCTAGTCAGCCCATTTCCCTACCTACAGGATAAGCTGCAGATCCTATTTAACCAACAGCCTATTTCTTCCTAACCCCCCACAAGAATTGCCTTATATCTGCCCCATGCATTCTTGAATTGTCCCACAGTTTTAGACCCCAGAACCTCCTCAAGAAGGCTGTTCCATGCGTCCACCACCCTCTCTGTGAAACAATACTTCCCCACATTGCCCCTGAGCTGTCCCCCCTCTATCTTCAAATTGTGTCCCCTTGTTCTTGCACTTCTCTTTTTCTGAAATATGCTACCCTCTTGGACTTTGTTGATTCCATGGAGGTACTTAAAAGTTTATATCACTCCTTTCCTCAAGGGTATACATCTTAAGCTCCTTTAGTCTCTCCTCATATGGCTTCTCTTGCAGACCCTGCACCATTTTAGTTGCCCTCCTCTGGGCTGCCTCCATCCTGTCTATGTCCTTGCGGAGATGGGGTCTCCAGAACTGGACACAGTACTCCAGATGGGGTCTCACCAACTGTCTGTACAGTGGGATAACAACTTCCTATTTTCTGCTGGTTATGCCTTTCTCTATACATCCCAGTATCCCCCCAGCCCTCCTTACTGCCTTCTCACATTGCTTGCTAACCTTAAGATCATCTGATATGATTACCCCCAGGTCCCTTTCCATTTTTGTTGTTACTACCTTCCCCCCATTGTGTAATCTTCCCCTGGGTTTTTGCTTCCCAGGTGCATTATTTTGCACTTCTTTGCATTGAGTCCAATCTGCCATACTTCTGACCATTCCTCCAACCTTGCCAAGTCCCTTCTTATCCTTTCCATACCTCATTGTGTATTAGCACTGTTGCAGATCTTTGTGTCCTCTGCAAAGAGGCATACATTTCCTTCCAGTCCCTCTGCAATGTATTTTATAAAGACATTAAAAAAGACTGGACACAGTACTGAACCCTGTGGTACCCCACTAGTAACCTCGCTTTCTTCAGAGTGGATTCTATTTACAATTACCTTCTGTCTCCTGTTGTCCAGCCAATGCTTTACCCAGGCTACCACCCTGGGACCCACTCCCAGGCTGGTTAATTTGATTATTAATCTTTTGTGTGGGACTGTGTCAAATGCCTTGCTAAAGTCTAGGTAGGCCATGTCCACAGCCCCTCCCTGGTCTACTACTTTGGTCACCCAGTCAAAGAAATCAATTAGAATCATCTAACATGACCTTGCTGCTATGAACCCGTGCTGCCTTGGGTCCTGTGCCCCACTGGCCTCTAGGTACTCAACAATTCTTTCCTTCAGAAGTGATTCCATCACTTTCCCTACCACAGAGGTCAAACTGACAGGTCTGTAGTTTCCTGCCTCTGTCTTGCTCCCACTTTTGTGAAAGGGAATAACATCCACCTTTCTCCAGTCCTCAGGTACCACACCATTCTCCCATGATTCGTTAAAAAGGGTAGTCAGTGCTGTCACTAGTTCTCCCCTAAAGTCTTTTAATATTCTGGTGTGAATTCCATCAGGCCCCATTGCTTTGTCCACGTTTAGTTTTAGGAATTCTTTCAGATCCCTTTCTTCTGTGAAAGGACTGGGATCAACCCCCCCATCCAGAGTGCTTCTGTTAATTGGATTAGGCACCTCCCCCTCCTCCTCTTTTGTGAATACTGAGCTGAAGTATTTATTCAGCATCCCTGCTTTTTCACTGTCCCTCTCTACCCACGCACCATCCATTCTATTCAGCCTCACTATCCCTCCCTTTGTCTTTCTATGCTCCCTGATGTACCTATAAAAGGTTTTATCCCCCTTCTTAACTGAGTTGGCTATCTTTTCCTCAGTTTGGACCTTTGCTATTCTGACTTCCCTCACTGCTTCCTTCTGCCTTAACTGGTACAGTTCTTTGTCCTGCTCCTTCTGTGTTTCCTTATACTTCCTAAATACTATATTTTTCTCCCTAACCTTCCCCGCCACCTCTTTTGAGAACCATAGTGGCTTTTTCTTTCATTTTGATTTATTTGCTTAACGCAAAGGCTTGTTGCCTCTGTGATGCAGTTTTGATGTTTCCTCATTGCTGCTCCACCCCCTCTTCTAGCCTGATGGCTAGTGTTTTTCTAAGGCACTCTCCCATCATGCCAAAGTCAGCCCTCCTGAAGTCCAGTACCCTCACTTTTGTATGGTTTGACTGTAACTGATTTTATCGTGAACCACACTGTTTGGTGGTCACTTGTCCCCAGATGACTACCCACTTCTAGATCTGAAATCCTTTCACTGTCCCCATTTGAGAATCCGAGGTCTAAGATTGCTCCCTCATGAGTAGTTTCCAAAACTAGCTGTCTGAGGCATGCCACCAGTAGGGCATCGAGAATAGCCCTGCTCTTGGATGTGGCTGCAGCAAAGGTGCTCCAGTTAACATCTGGCATATTCAGGTCCCCCATCAACAGTATCTCCCCTTTCTCTGCCATCCTAAAGATGCCTTCTATCATATCCTTGTCCATTCCCTTCCCCTGACATGGGGGTCTGTATGCAACCCCTGTGTGGATTGTGGTGCCATTTCTAGTCTCTCAGGTGACCCACAGTGCCCCCTCTCTTCCCAGTTTACTCTTTTGTTCTGTTGCTTTTATCCCTTCCCTTACATAGAGAGCTACTCCTCCCCCTCTTCTACCATCCCTGTCTCTCCTGTAGGTTGTGTACCCTGGTATGTTAACATCCCAGTCATGGTTTTCTGTGTACCATGCTTCTGAGACTGCTACGATATTCAGGCATCCCGCTTCCATCAAGACCACCAGTTCAGGGAGCTTGTTGCCAGACTACAGGCATTGGGACTCATTACCCTTCATTTCTTGATGGCCTTGCCCTTTTTTGCCCCATCCCTGTCCTTATACCCTATGTCATTTTCTCCATTTACCCCTGCCCTTCTCCCTATCGACATCTCTGTCATGGTGTTTATACCACTTACTACCCTGATTTTTTTGGGTGGGGCTAGGATTTCCCTCACCCTTTCCAGTGCCTCCCCCCTCAGCTAGTTTAAATGCTTGCAATGAAACATTTAAACCTATCACCTAGGATCCTGGTTCCCCACCTGAACAGATGCAGACCATCTGCCAGTATAGGCCTGCATCACTCCAGGTAGACCTGCAGTCCCCAATCAAGCCAAATCCCTGAGCTCTGCACCAGTTTTTCAACCACTGATTGAATCACATGATGTGGAGCACCCTAGCCTCATCCTTGCCATAGACAGGCAGCACCTCCGAGAAGGTTACCGTGTGTGCTACTTGTCTAAGGCCCCTTCCCAACTCCACAAACTCTTCCTGCACTGCTCTGATCCCTTTCTCAGCCAGGTCATTTGTCCCTAGGTGGACAATGACATCCAGCTCCCTCCCCAATGCAGCTGCTCCAGTGATCTGGAGGATTTGCTCCCTGTCCCTGGAAGCCATGACTCCTGTCAGTCACCTTACCTCCCCCTCCCCTTCCTCCCCCAGTTCTACCCCTCTAACAATGGAATCCCCCACCATCCTAACTATTTACTTCTTTGCATTAAACCCCAGTTTCCACTCTTCTGATGATTTTGCCAGTTTAGCCAGATCGCTTCTCATTCTGCCCACCCCATTTGGATCATCTACTCTGCTGCAGAGCTTGGTGTCCTGCAAACAGACAAACCTTACCCTCCAGTCCATCTGTAATGTCACTGATGAAGATATTGAAGAGGACTAGCCCAAGGTCTGATCACTGAGGTGCCCCACTTGTGACCTGCATCTCTCCTGACTGTATACCATTTACCACAACTTTCTGTTTTCTGCCCTCCAACCAGTTTGCCACCCAATTGACCAACTTTTGACCCATCCCAAGCCTACCCAGCTTATTAATCAATCTTCTATGTGAAACAGTATCGAAAGCTTTGCTGAAGTCAAGGCAGGCGACATCAACTGCACCCCCTTGGTCCACTACTCTGGTTACCCAATCAAAGAAATCTATGAGATTAGTTTGACAGGACCTTCCTGTTGTAAACCCATGCTGTCTTGCATCCTGTGCTCCTATGGATTCCAGGTGTTGCACTGTCCTTTCCTTAAGGAGTGCCTCTATAATCTTGCCCACTACTAAGGTAAGACTGACTGGTCTGTAGTTCCCTGCCTCCTCCCTGCTACCATTCTTGTGGAGCCGGATCACATGAGCATTTCTTCAGTCTTCTGGGACCTCTCCTGTGCTCAGAGACTTACTGAACAGTTCTGTTAATGGCTCTGCTAGTTCTACCCTTAGCTCTTTAGTACACTGGGATGTATGTCATCAGGTCAAATTGCCTTGTCCACCCTGAGCTTAGCAAGCTCTTGTAGGATCCTTTCTTTTGTGAAGGGACTAGTGCACACCTCCCTCCCCCCTGTGTCCATGGTGCTGAGCTGTGGGCCCTGCCCTACCTTCTTTTCCATAAATACTGAGCAGAAGTATCTATGTAGGATAGATACTTTTACATGGTCCTCCTCTTCCTCACATGCCCCCTTATCTCCTTTGATCTTAGCAATACCCCCTCTGGACTTTCTTCTTTCACTAATGTAGCTATAGAAAGTCTTGTCCCCTTCTTTTACTGTTTGTGCTAGTGTTTCCTTAGTTTGGGCCTTTGCCTGCCTTACTGCCTTCTCTGCTTCTCTTAAGGAAGTTTGGTATGCCTCACTATCTTGTCCCACTGCATTCCCTGTTATTTCCTGAAGGCCATCCTTTTGGCTCTGACCTTTTCTGCTATTGTTTTGAAAATCCAGGTGGTTTCCTCCTTCTTTTGCTCTTGCTTTTCTCTCTAACACAGTGGGATGTTGCTTCAAGTATTGGATCCTTAATTCTTGCCCACTTTGTCTGTACCCCCTCACCTATGTTTCTTCTTGCCAGGGCTAACTTAACTCTGTTGGCCATCTTATCAAACTCAGCTCCTCTGAATTCCCATATTTTTGCCTTAGAAAGGGATGATTTAGTTCTAGTTGCCAAATTGAACCAAACCATGTGATGGTCACTGGCCCTCAGGTGACCTTCTACCTGGAGGTCTGTGATCCTTTCCCCATTGGTCAGTACTAGATCAAGGATGGCCCTGTCTCTTGTGGATTGTTGTACCAGTTGTTTGAGGCCCTCCCTCTGCAGGGAATCCACCATGTGTCTAGTTCTGGCGGATGTTCCTGCTGTTACTGACCAGTTTGTATCTGGCATGTTGAAGTCTCCCATTATCATTACCTCCCCTTTAGGTGTCATGTTTTGTATATCATCTAACAGTAATGTGTCTATGTCCCCCCAGTCTGGAGGCCTGTAGACAACCCCAGTTCGTATGGCTGTCCCATTTCCTGTTTCCAAGTTGACCCACAGTTCTTCTGGCTCCTTATGTGTATTCTGAATTTCTGTAGTTTGATATTTTCATTGACATAAAGGGCCACTCCACCACCACTTTTTGCACCTTGGTCCCTTCCGAACAGTACATAGCTGGGTACTGAAGTCTCCCAAGTGTGGTTACTGGTGAACCATGTCTCACTAATGGCTACTTTGTCCAGTTTAGCCTCTATCATTGTTGACTGCAGGTCTGGGATCTTGTTTCCCAGACTGCAGGCATTTGTGTACATGATTTTCCATTGGCCAGATTTCAGTGCGTTAGTTATTGGGTGAGGTCTGGCATTTTCCCTGCACATCATATGGGGAGACAAACCTTTTTCCTTACCTGGTAATGCAAATGAACTATAAACAAGCAGAACTCCTGTTTGATCACTAGCTGGGGGGGGAGGGGTGTTCTTCCTGTTCGAAGTATCAGGTGCTGCACCTCTCTCCCCATTTGCTAGTTTACATATTCTGCAAAGATGTCAAACTTCTGCCCCAATGCACTGATTCTCTCCTTAGTCAGATGCAGTCTGTCGAATTTAAAGAACTTTTGCTCCCAAAACTGTTTCTAGTTACCTACAAATTTGTGTAATTTTTCCCAGCACCAGCCCTTGAGACACATGTTTAGCTCCCCTATCTCCCCATCTCTGATGTTCTGTCCACCTGCCCCCCCCTCCCAGACCAGCAGGATCTCAGAGAACGAGATGCCAGATGGAATGGATGACAGTTTGTCTCCCAGCCTTGTTAGGTGTTCCTTGGTCTCCACAACTGACCAGCTGGTGAGATCATTAGTCCCTATGTGTACCAGGATGTCAATGTTTTCTCCTGCTTCCTTCACAATTTTAACAATATGGTCAGTGTCACTCCATGCTGATGTACCTGGGAGATAGCTGACCATTTCCCCCGGCTGGAGGTAGGTATCAACTCCCTGAATCATGGAGTCTCCTATGATCAGAAGTGTTTGGGATCTCCTTTATTCTTTTTTTGTTTTGGTCCCTGTTTTAGACTATTTTTGTTGTGCTAGCTCCTATGCTGCAGTATCCTGCTCTGCAGTGTCCTCTGCCCCTTTGTTTGATTTCAGAGATAGAGGCAGATATCTGTTTGTAGTTTTTATATGGTTTGTGTAGGTGATATGTTGGAGAGCATTGAGTTATGGGGCACCTGATTTGCACCTTCTAACCACCTGCCAACATCCCAGACTAACTACCCTCTGCGGTCGAGGTGCTTCAGTTGGATGTTGGGGAAATGGCGGACATTTCTTATAATACATTTCCTCCTGAATATGTGATTTGAGGCTCACAGTCTCTGCCCATGCTGCCTGGAGCTGAGCCCTTACATCTCCAATGGTCCAGCATGCAGGACAGCATCCTAAATCCTGTATAACTGCCCTTTTGAAAAGTGTTCTACAGTACCTGCAGTTAATAATGTCCATTCCAGATGAGTTGCTTGGTTTATAACCTGTTCTGAGTAATTAGGAGGAAAATGAAAGCAACATTTTCATTTTTTGTTTTGTTTGTTTGTTTTTGTATAACTTGTTATAACAAGTTAAATTACTTATGCCCCTGTAAGTGAGGTCACTGTGTGGATACCCTCTGTTCCTCCCCTTCCTGTTTTGCTACAGGAAATGTCACTATTGTGATACCCTATAAAAGAATTATAGCATGGGGTGGTTGGGGATGGGGGTGAGTGGCTGGGCCCTTCCCCTGCTGAAAAAGAACAACCATTGACAAAAGAAACAAGGGGGTAAGAGCAGAAACAATCAACCAACAACAAATGCAGTAGCCCTGAAAGCTTACCCTAATGATAGATAACACTGTAAAACCTGTAAAGCACCACCTCTAATAATTTCACAGAAGATATACCCTGCAAAAAACACTCTGCTACAGAGAAAAATAAAGCAAGAACAGAAGATATGCCTTGCAAAAACAATTTGAATCAGAGAATAATAAAGCTGTAAAATGTTTAGCAAAAGACAATAACAAACCATGTGAGTACAAAAGAAAATAATATCACACAGTATATCTGCCTAGCCAAATGAAGCCTTACTCTTTTTCTTTGCTCTGATAATGTTCCTTGCTCTGTCCTTACAATCAAACCTAGAAGAAAAGTGAAGCTAGATGCCTTTTGCCAGCAAACCTAGTCTTCCTTAAAGAGGTCACTGAGAAAGTAAGGGCAAAAAGGTTGGCTTTCAGAAAATATAACAGGACTCAGAAAGAGGAGGATAGGGTGGTGTACCTAAATTGTCTGAAGAAATCAGGGATGGCTGTTAGGAGTGCTAGTGCAAAGGTGCAAACAGAGGGAAAATTAGCACAGCTGGTGAAGAAAGGGGACAAGACATTCTATAGGTACATCAGCGGAAGAATAAAGTCCTGGGGATGGATTGTAAGACTCAGAGGAGATACAGGGGAGTGCTTGGAGGGAGACCTGGAAAAGGTGTCAATACTGAATAAATACTTCTGTTCAGTATTCACAGAAGAAGGGGAGGGACAGGGCCCACAGCTGGGCATTGGACACAAAGGGGGGGGAGAGAGGGAGGTGAGCACCAATCCATTTACAGAAGAGAGAGTCCTAGAGGATTTCACATTACTGAAGATGCACAAGGCAATTGAACCAGATGACATACACCTCAGGATATTAGAGGAACTACTGATAGAACCAGCAGCACCACTGGCAGCTATGTTCAGTGAGTCGCTCAACACAGAAGTGGTTCCAGTGGACTGGAGGAGAGCACATGTAGTCCCTCTTCACAAAAATGGTAGCAAGGAGGAGGCAGGAAACTATAGGCCAGTCAGCCTCACCTCAATAGTGGGTAAGATTATTGAGACACTGTTTAGGGAAAGAATTGTGGAACACTTGGAATCCAGTGGAGCACAGGATCTGAGGCAACATGGATACACAGCGGGAAGGTCATGTCAAACAAATCTGATAGATTTTTTTTTGCCTGGATGATGAAGGAGGTGGATTGGGGGTAGGGTAGATGTCACCTACCTCGAGTTCAGCAAGGTCTTCTGTACCGTTCCACATAAAAGACTGCTTAGCAAATTGAGTAACCTGGGCATGAGCCACAAGGTGGTGAACTGGGCTTGAAATTGGTTAAGTGTCAGGAAGCAGAGGGTGGTGGTAAATGGGATCCAATCCAAGGAAATGGAGGTGACCAGTGGGGTACCTCAAGGATCAGTCCGGGGATGAGTCCTTTTTAATGTCTTCATTAGTGACATTGCGGAAGGGCTTGAAGGTGAGGTCTGCCTATTTGCAGATAACACCAAGATTTGCTACAGGGTAGACACTCCAGATGGGGTGGAGAAAATGAGGAGGGACCTATAAAAGCTGAAAAAATGGTCCGAACTGTGGTATCTGAAGTTCAATGCAAAGAAGTGGAAAATCATGCACCTGGGCCACAGAAACCCTGGGGAGAGCTACTGGATGGCGGTGGGGGGGGGTTGGTGAAATTCACCAGGGAAGAAAGTGACTTGGAGATTATCATCTCAGATGACCTAAAGGTGGCCAAGCAAGTGCAAAGGCTCTAGGGAAGGCCAGTGGCATGTTGGGATATATAGGAAGGGGTATCACTAGCAGAAGAAGGGAGGTGGTGTTGCCACTATACAAAACACTGGTGATGTCTTATCAGAATGCTGCATACAGTTCTGGAGGCTGCATCTTTGGAATGACATTGATGGGTGGAGGCAGTTCAGAGAAGGTTGACTAAGATGGTGCAGGGCTTACACCAGAAGACATATGAGGAGAGATTAAAATACCTCAATATGTATACTAGTGGTGGGCGAAGTGGCCCCAATTTGCTCCGTCAAGTGATTCGTAGAGTGAAGGTGAATTCGTGGAGTGCTCCACAACGTGAAGTGGAGTACTCCGTGTTATAATGGGTAACGCGAAGTCCATTGAAAACAATGACTTTGCGTTACTCCACCTTCCCAAACCACTACTCCACTAATTCTGGAGGCGAAGTACATTGAAAACAATGTACTTCACCTTGTTTTAAGCTCCAAAGGTGTATTTTACAGTGATTCATGGGATTTCAGGTCACATGGGCTCTAGATTATTCTGCACAGTCTCAGTTTGGGGTAGTGTGTGTATGAAGCTGTAGGAGACAATCTGCTCTGAGAGATCTCTGTGATTCAAACCTTCTAAAAGCTGTTAAAAAAGCCTTTTTGGGTCATTTGTTTTGCTGAAACTTTAGTTCATCAATTATAGGAAACTCTCCTGTGCTCATATCATCCAGCGTTTATTGTTTATGTGTGGATTTTGAATGTTAATATACAATATTCAGTCTGTACACTGAGAGACAGTGGAAGTGTGCTTTGGGGAAGGGGTGTATCTGTGGTGTAGGTAGATTAACTTGGAGAAAAAGACATTGCTTTCTGTTTTGGTGATATTTTTCTTGTATAACTGTGTTAATGCACACACAGTAATATTTTCAATAATTCTTGCCATTTTTTTGCTGATTGTTGTGGTGCAGCAGTGCATACATTTAGTTTGTTTAAAATATGTGGTTATATTACTGAAGTTTTCAATTTGCTATGCATTACTTAGTGTGTGTGTGAGTATGTGTGTGACGCGTGCCATCAAATCAGATACCTTTTATTGTGCCACATAATTTCAGCAATGTGAACCTGCTATCCACTGCAGCTGTGTAATTTTTGCACTTCTTTGTGGTATCTTTACTGGTACTAGTACTAGTGACTGTTACTGCAACAGTGCTGTACAAAACACTGCCCCAACCCACGGCCTGCCCCAACCGGCAAAGGAATTATTTTCCAGATTTAAATTTCTGATGGTGAGCACTGGTTAGGTGTTATGCCTTTGCATCTGCATCTCTTTGGTATGCAGTGCAATCTTAATCTGTCTGTGCATTTGCATCTCTTTAGGGACCAATCTCCTTCTCTAACTTAAGTCACAGTTGTTTCTTTGGCTTCCCTTCAGAGTACTGGACAGGTGTGGTGCATTTATTTTATTATTTATTTATTTATTTTATTTTATTTATTTTTTTTATTTAGCTTTTGTTGACCGGGTAAGTGCACTAGACAAATCCTGCCTATTTTCAGGCATGACCCGGGGGGAGGGGGATACAGATGAATGCCAACTGACTTTGAACCAGATTAAGCTGTTGGTGGTATTTATAGTGAATGAGGGAAATTTGGCCAGGACACCGGGGAAATTCCCCTTCTCTTTTCGATAAGTGCCATGGGATCTTTAACATCCACCTGAGCTACCACCAATCCAGGCAGATGGGACCTCGGTTTAACGTCTCATCCGAAAGACGGAAATTCTGCATGAACTTTGTACTCATTAATATGCGTTTTTAAGCCAGGACCATCATCACGAGTCATTAGTGATACAAATCACGTTCTTCATCATCACGGTCACAAATGCAGTCACAAATCATGATTTACAATCACATCAGAAATCACAACATTAATTTTTTTTACTAGTTACTTGGATGTATTGTAAGCCTGTTTTGTAGTATCTCTCCATGCTTCACCACTCCACCATTGTACACATTAATGAGTGTTTTTTAAGTCGGGGAGTTTTGTGCCACACCTCATCAGGGCCCGGGGAAGTACAGCTGTAGGCATTCACGTTTCTTCATTATCACAGTCACAAATGAAGTCACAAATCATGATTTACGATTACGTCACGAATCACAACATTAATTTTTTTTACTAGTTACTTGGATGTATTGTAAGCCTGTTTTGTAGTACCTCTCCAGGCTTCACTATCCCACCATTGTACTTATTAATAAGTGTTTTTAAGTCAGGGATTTGGACAGTGTCTGCAGTACATACACAGACTGGAAAGAAGACTCACTGCACACATGCAGTTTAGCACAGTATACTTGCACTGCTCAGAATACAAAGTGTCACACATACAGAAGACAATAAAAAAGGGCATAATTACATACAAGGGTCTGGGATGGTGGAGGAATACATTTTATAACACAGCAAGGAGGTGTGGGGGCACATGGTGTGAGGAAAAAATAACTAATGTGGGATCCCATGATGATCCAGCAGCAGTTCCAGCATGGACATAATTTGCAACTAATGTCCCTCTATGCGATCCAGCCACTGCTTCACAGCACTCACCCTCTTATTGTTCTCCTCAACAGCACTCCAGAGAGCTGCCAAGTTAGCCTGTGTTACACGCAGTTCTCTGGGGTCCACATGTTCTACAGGCTGACCTGCTGGTGGTGGTGGTGGGGGTGGGGGTGCTGGTGGAGCAGCAGGTGCTGCTGTGGCCCTCCTCTTCTTAGGTATGCTGCCATGCACAACTGCACCCTCTGCCTCAGAATGGTAAGCAGGTGCAGGCATGGTCCTTTCTGTGGCAGCCTGCCACTCCAACTGGTGGTGACTTGAGCATATGGGTGTTCTGGCCCCCAGTCCCCAGGTGAGTCTCCCGGGGGCCATGGTGCACCTCCACCTCACATAGGGGGCACTTAACCACACTGCTGTCCCCCCCTGACACAGTCAAAAAACTGCCAAACAATGGAGGTGCAGGGAGGACCAGGCACAGGCAGGGGAGGGCCAGATGAACTGGCAGCCGACTGGTCACAGTGCTGAACAGGGATGGGATCCACACCTGGGCCCGGGGGAACAGGCACATCCTGCTCCAGAGGACCTGGTGCTGGACTTGGTGGTGGTGGTGGTTTAACTGCCTCAGACTCAGGACAGGAGGCGGTGCTGGTCCTGCTTCTGGGGGGGTGGGGAGACAAACAACTAACTACTTATAAAGGTAAGAAAAATACAATTTACAGAAACAACAAATTAAGTAGAAAAGAGTACAGAAAAGACAAAAAAAATTAGCTTTTAAAAAAGCTGTTGGGTCTAAATCAAATTTTAAATAGCCTCTTCGCTCTGATCTCAAAGTATCAGCAGTCACAAAACACACTCCCATGGGCAGACTAGATGGGCCTAGCGGTCCTTATCTGCCGTCAAAGTCTATGTTTCTATGTCTATGTTATGTTTCTCCTCTCTCTCTCTGTCTGCACAGGAGAAAGTAAAAGTGTCTGCTTGTACGACTCACTGCCTGCCTAGGTGTATGTAGGGGGGGGCTTCCAAATCTGAAACACCAAGTGGATCACTTAGAATCATAATGAGGAATGCGAAGTCCATTAAAAACAATGACTTCACCTTACTTCACATTGCCATTCCACCTTAACGTGAAGTGGTAATGACAAGGCGGAGTGAGCCCTTTGCATTGCCCACTCCATGTAGCGGAGTGGCAACATGAAGTGCCCACTTCGCGTTCACTTCCGCTGGTGGAATTTAAATTCACTGCATCTCTAATCTATACACTGGAGGAGATTAGGCAATGATGAGATATGATAGAAGCCATCAAGTATCTGAAGGAAATAAACAAGGTACAGTGGCATTCCCCAGGATGAAACTCAATTCTGCAGCATTTTGCAGCACTCTGCAGAATGCTGCAGAAGATCTACTAAATAAAGCAATGTAATTTCAATGGTAATTAGTCTCCTTTGTCATTCAGGAAAATGTGACATTGTCAGGATGAAGTGAATGCCACAGTTACCTTTTCGACAGAGGGGACTAATTGCCACTCATCACTACTACTTCACTCATCATTTAGAAGAACTGTTAAAAAAGCTTCGCCAAAGGCTTGGCCTTCTCTATAGATTAAAACCCTTCCTTAACAGAGACTCAAAGATGAGGTTAGTCCAGGCCATTTTTTTATCAGTTGTTGACTATGCAGACTTCCTTTATAGTCACTGCCCCATCTCCTACCTTCACAAGTCGGATACCTTATATCATAGAGCAATAAGGTTCATTACAGATCTGCCATATAACACCCATCATTGCTCTCTTTATGATGCAGTTGGATGGGTTTCCCTTCATATCAGAAGGAGCAGAAATGCAGCACTATGGATTTACAGAGCTTTATCAAAAAAACTTCCAAACTATATCCTGGACTGCTTCACCCAGACCATTCCTAGCTCCTATGCCCAAAGAAGCAACAACATCATCCTGTTCAAAGTGCCCAAATTCAACACCAGGCTAGGTAGGGCAGCAATCAGCTATTCTCTAGCTATAGCATGGAACACCCTACAAAAATCCCTAAAACTGTCCATCATCATTCCATTTGGATCCTTTAAACAGCATTGTACAGTCTTCTTCACAGAGAAAAGCAGTTGCTACCGCTAGAGCTAGAATTGTCACCTCACAAATCTCACTTCCAAACCATATATGGCATATTCCTTCCAGACAGGCACCCCCATCTTATGGCACCCAATATTACCTTCACCATCCTTGTATTCATTATGTTGTGTATCTGCCATGGCCCCCATTAGGATATGTATGTACTGTATATACTGTAAATATTAGCTTAACTTTCCTGTAACCGAGTTTTATCATGTGAATTCACTATACATCACTGTGTTATAATCGTTATTTTCCTCTGTATGTATAACTGTCTTATAAAGTGTATGATGTATCTGTTGTGTATAAACTATTGAACCTTGACCTTATCAGGTCCATCTTGTAAATGAGCCTTGCTCAATGATGTTCGCCTGAATAAATAAAGATTTGATTGATTGATTGATTGAGGTCTGCTGCAGCATACTGCAGAGTGCATTAAAAGTGCGTTTCATCCTGGTGGTTGTCACTGTACAAGGGGACAACATCTTTCAACATACTAGAGGTGCGAGAACAAAGGGGCATGATAAGTGATTGAAGGAGGACAGGTTAAGGGGAAATCTGAGGAAGTATTTTTCATTTAAATGGTGGTGGATGCATGGAATAGCCTACCCCAGGAGGTGGCAGAAGCAAGCACATTGGAGGGATTTAAAGATGCATGGGACAGGCATAAGGGAACCCTAGAGGTGGGTAGGAGAGGCTAAAGTCGATGGCCAGATATGGTCATCAGCTGCTAACAAAGGTAGGGTATATGGCAGACTGGATGGGCCTGGCGGTCATTATCTGCTGACAGTGTCTATGTTTCTATGTATCAGAATGCAGTCAAACTGAGACAATCTGTTTCATCAACAGGTAGTGATGATAGTGATACTAGAGATTCATTAGGAAAATCTACAGAAAGCATCAGGATGGGGAATGTGTTTCATGTTATGGTAGCACTTAATCTATTACTCTTTACTTTTCCCTGTTGATAGGCACATCAGCTACTCACTGAAGAGCTGCACTATCTGCCTCTTTCCCCAGAGTCAACAAAGAGCACCTGACAATAGAATCTAATTTTTTTGTAATCACCAAAATGCCAGAAATTGTCATTCACTCTGTGTATGGGGGAGACAGAAATGCAAATCATGTAGACCTGAGGTCAAGTAAATTTATTTCATTATTTATTGGATTTTGTTAACTGGGTAGGATTACTGAGACATGGGTACCATTTTCAGGAGTGACCCAGAATAATTACATAAAGTACAAAGAATGAAATAGCAACAAGGTTCAATGATCAGTAACAGACAACATAGAAAATGAGGCAGTTGGTAATAAGAAGTGAGAGAATTATGTACAAACGAATGACAGTAGTAACAGCAACACTAGTATTCACAGATATACATGCACTAGAGGCACAGAATAAATAAAATTACATAGCATGAGTCAGCAGACAGGAATTAGACAAAGTCCATAAACTGTTTAGGTTGAGCATTAGGGGATGTGGGGTGACAGGAGATAAGCGGAGACAAGTAGTTATTGTTGGGGGTGACTTCTTTTGAGCTGTTTATTTGAAGGATGAGTGCAGTGCTGTTCAGTATGGGGAGGGGGAGTTTGCTCCAGAGCTGGGATGTTTTGTGTGAGAAGGTGCACTGACCTACTGGGGTCAAGGCCCTGGTGACTTCCAATAGCAGAAGGGAGGATGAGCAGAAATGCCTCCTGTGAAGCTTATGGACCATGTCATCTCCAGGACTGGGGAGGTAACCATTTAGGATCTTGTAGGTCAGATACAGAGTAGGATAGTTAAGTCTGTCTCCTGGGGCCGGGGGCCATTGAGGGAGACATTGACATTACGGTGGTGTTCTCTATTGTAGGCACTGAGTGCAAACCTTGTAATTCTGTGGTATAGCAGCTTCAATTTGTTGAGTTCGCTGCTAGTCGGGGGGAGAGTATAGAGCCTCCATACAGAAGTGTTGGGAGCAAAACACTGTCTGCTACAAACAACCAGGCTTCTATGGTGAAGTAGGCCCTAAGCCTATAGATTACACCCAGCTTCTGTGTGAGGAGCTTGGCTACTTGTTTTATGCATGATTTGAAGGTTAGATCTTTGTCCAGCCAAACACCAAGGTACTTAATAGTGTCTACAACCTCTAGATGGGTACCCTTTGTAGTAAAGATTGCATGAGCTGACTACAGTTTAAGCCAAACTTCCTATCCCGAATAGCATAGCCTTGTTTTTTTTTTTTGTGTGTGTGTTAAGGACAAGATGGTTTGAGGTGAACTATGCTTCCAGTTCCCTAAAGCACCTCTTAAGTTCAAAGTTTATGACATTGGGGTCTAGGCCTGTTCTGTACAGCAGTGTCATATGCACAGAGAAATACATTGGCTCCACCACAGTTGGAAGAGAGTTAATTGATAAACATTGAAAAGAGTATGGGTCCCAAGACAGAGCTCTGTGGTGTGCCTTTTGTGTTCCTGTGTTGGGAGGAGAGACGGGTTCCCCACTTGACTGACTGGGTGTGGTCAGAGAGGTAGCTCTGAAGCCAGCTGCAGGAGAGGTGGTCAAGGCACATGTCCACAAAAGATTAACCAAGAGGAGTTCATGGTCTACCAGATGAAAGGCTTTGGTTAGATCTACGAATATGGCCCATACAGGTTTTCCAGCATCAGTGGCCCACTGGACATCAGAGGTGAGACACACCAGTACAGTGTCAGTACCATAGTGTTTGTGGAAGCTGTGTTGGGCATCAATAAGAAAAGAGTACAATTCAATGTGGGCAAGGAGCTGTTTGTAAACTAGTTACTCTTGTACTTTCACCAGGGTGCTAAGTATGGAAATTTGGCAGTAATTATTTATGCCTTTGTGGACTTCACCTTTGTGAATAGGAACCACATGTGCTACCTTCCATTTTTGTGGCACCACCCCTTGAAGCAGGGACTCATTGAATAGCTTGGTCAGGGGGGTATACCAGGATGAGAGCAACAATTTTTAAAAGCTGAGATTCAAGTCTGCCATGACCAGCAGTTTTAACAGTTTTGATATTTAACAATTTTTTTCTGGATCTCCTTTTTGTAATTGGCTGGAAGTGAACGTTAGGATGAGTGGTTGGAGGGGGGATCCATGGGTGGGAGCAGGGGGGTCCTAATAAGCATCCGGGTTCATGAAGAATTTGTTGAAGGCTTCTGCAATCTGCCAGGGATCACTGAGTGTATTACCATTACTGTACGTAGGATTTCATGATTAGGAACTGCAGACCACCTTTTCAGGAGGCTGTTAATCTGATTTCAGAAACATTTCAGATTCTGCAGATTGTCATCTGTATTCAAGCCAGTCCTGCAGATGCCCCGAGGACTTGTGGGGCCACCATACAGGATCTCTGAATTTCATTAAGGTATACAGTGCTGGGGTTAGCAATTTAGAGCAAGCTCCTTTGACCCTTCTATGTACTAGGGGGCATGCTTATTCACCACATTTGTGGAATAATTGATAAGAAAGTCTAGTGCAAAGTTAACATCCTGAAAAGACCCAGTGTCCACCCAGTTCATTCTGGCAAGATCTTCGAGGAAGGCGATTTCATCCATTTTGGAGAAATCCAAAGTGTGTATAGTCTGGGGCGTGATCTTGGGGAAAGCATTACTCCAGGTGCAGTACACAGGGGAGTGGTCACTCAGTGCATCAGAGAAGGTACCTGCTGTGCATATTTGGTCAATTCTATTAACCAGTATCCAGTCAATTAAGGAGTATCTCCCAGGTTTGGCATTAAGGTGGGTGGGCTCCCCAGTGACCTGATGCAGGTTATTATCACTGAATGCATTTTTAAAACAGCATGGGCCTTTTTCTAACCAGTTGAGGTTAAAGTCATCCAGTAGGATGAGCTCACCAAGGGGAAGCTCCCCTATGCAGGCCAAAGCTCAACCATCACCAGTCTGGCTAACATGGGAGGGCTATAGTTGCAGCCTACATAGAGGGGCTTGGTATCCTCTATGGCTACATTAATCAGAATGCATTCATAAGATGTCAGAGGGGAGTAGAGATACTTTGGCAGCTCAGGGGGTGTTTTTGACATAGAGGATGACTCTCCCTCCTTTCAGTTTGATCTTTCCTATACATTTAATGTAGAAATTATTGTTGCCGTATTAGTCCTGGTAACACAAGATCCACACAAATAGATAATTTGATACCTTTTATTGGACCAAAGGTGCTTTCGGCTTTCAGACTACACAGAATCCTTCATCAGAAAGTGTTTTCTGATGAAGGATTCTGTGTAGTCCGAATGCTAAAGGTACCTGTTTTCTTTTTTAACAACTCTGTTGGTCCAATAAAAGGTATCAAATCATTTGTTTGCATGGATCTATAGGTATTACAGACAGGGATAACTTTAATTTAATGAGAACAGAGGATTTCAACCTGGTTTCAGCGATGGCAAGGATATCAGAGGAGTATACATTGACCCTTGCTTCAGGTTCATAAATCTTTGTCCTTAGGCTATTAAACATAGAAACATGGAAACATAGACTTTGACGGCAGATAAGGACTGCTTGGTCCACCTAGTCTGCCCATTTCCCTACCTAGAGGATAAGCTGCAGATCCTATTTAACCAACAGACTACAGTATTTCTTCCTACCCCCCACAAAAATTGCCTTATGTCTCTCCCATGCATTCTTGAATTCTCCCACAGTTTTAGACCGTACAACCTCCTCAGAAAGGCTGCTCCATGCATTCACCACCCTCTATGTGAAAAAATACTTCCTCACATTGCCCCTGAGCTGTCCCCCCTCTAGCTTCAGATTGTGTACCCTTGTTCTTGCACATCTCTTTTTCTGAAAGATGCTACCCTCTTGGACTTTGTTGATTTCACTGAGGTACTTAAAAGTTTCTATCATGTCCCCCCCTCCTTTCCTCAAGGGTATACATATTAAGCTCCTTTAGTCTCTCCTCATTTAGCTTCTCTTGCAGACCCTGCACCATTCTAGTTGCCCTCCTCTGAACTGCCTCCATTCTGTCTATGTCCTTGCGGAGATGGGGTCTCCAGAACTGGATACAGTACTCCAGATGGAGTCTCACCAACTGTCTGTACAGGGGGATAACAACTTCCTGTTTTCTGCTGGTGATGCCTCTCCCTATACATCCCGGTATCCCCCCAACCCTCTCTACCACCTTCTCACATTGCTTGCCAACCTTAAGGTCATCTGATATGATTACCCCCAGGTCCCTTTCCAGTTTTGTTGTTTTTACTACCTCCCCCCCAATTGTGTAATCTTCCCCTGGGTATTTGTTTCCCAGGTGCATTATTTTGCACTTCTTTGCATTGAATCCAAACTGCCATACTTCTGACCATTCCTCCAACTTTGTTAAGTCCCTTCTCATCCTTTCCACGCATCCTTGTGTATCAACCCTGTTGCAGATCTTCGTGTCATCTGCAAAGAGGCATACTTTTTCTTCCAGTCCCTCTGCAATGTCACTTATACAGACATTAAAAAGGACTGGACCCAGTACTGAACCCTGCAGTGCCCCACTAATAACCCCTCTTTCTTCAGAGTGGACTCCATTTACAATTACTTTCTGTGTCCTGTTGTCCAGCCAATGTTTTACCCAGGCAACCAACTCCCTGGGACCCACTCCCAGGCTGGTTAATTTTACTATTAATCTTTTGTGTGGGACTGTGTCAAATGCTTTGCTAAAGTCTAGGTAGGCTATGTCCACAGCCCCTTCCTGATCTACTACTTTGGTCACCCAGTCAAAGAAATCAATTAGATTCATCTGACATGACCTTCCTGCTGTGAACCCATGCTGCCTTGGGTCCTGTGCCCCACTAGCCTCTAGGTACTCAACAATTCTTTCCTTCAGAAGTGATTCCATCACTTTCCCTACCACAGAGGTCAAACTGATAGGTCAGTAGTTTCCTGCCTCTGCCTTGCTCCCACTTTTGAGAAGGGGAATCACACCCGAACTCCTCCATTCCTCAGGTACCACACCATCCTTCCATGATTGGTTAAGAAGGGTAGTCAGTGGTGTCACTAGATTAATGTTCTAATGTGCTAATTTGAGACCTCTGGGGTGTGACCAGGCTGTGTCAGAGGGTGATGTAATGTGAGTATTGGTAGGACAAGGACCGGGGTTAATTTCTATGTCCCCAGCAGCTAGTAAGATTATTAGCAGAGGAAGATGTGGATAGAAACCTGATAAAAGTTTCAATATTAAGGTTCAGTGTTTGCAGCACATGCATGGATAGGAGGCAGCTGACATCTTTCTGTTTACCACTGTATCAATTTATGAGAGCTGGTGAGAGTACAAGTTAGATTTCATTGAAAGTCTGGGGGCTTACATAGAAACATAGAAACATAGAAGTTGACGGCAGATAAGGACCGAAAGGCCCATCCAGTCTGCCCATTTCTTTTTCTACCTTATAAATGTGCCATCGGCCTTTGCTCTGTCAGTGACCTATCTATTCATAGTCATTTGTATTGCTCCCTTATGCCTATCCCATGCCTGTTTGAAGCCCTGCACTGCATTCATAGCCACCACTTCTTGTGGTAAGCCATTCCATGCATCTACCACCCTTTCTGTGAAAAGAATTTCCTCACATTCCCCTTAATCGGCCTCCCTCTAATCTCATGCTGTGTCCTCTTGTCCTGCTATTTTCTTATATTTAAACATGTTAGACTCTTTCACCTTGTTTATGCCCTTAAGGTGTTTAAATGTCTCGATCATATCACCTCTCTCCCTCCTTTGCTCAAGGGTATACATATTGAGCTCCGTTAATCTGTCCTTATATGTCTTCTGATGCAGTCCCTGCACCATTTTAGTTGCCCTTCTCTGGACTGCCTCAATTTGGTTAATGTCCTTGTGAAGGTGTGGCCTCCAGTACTGCCGCAGTACTCCAGATGAGAACCTAACCAATGTCTTGTACAGAGGATTATTACCTCCCTCTTCACGACTTGTGATACCCTACTAATACACCCTAACACCCCCTAGCCTTACCTACTGCTTAGAGGTCTGCTTGGATGATTTTAGGTCATCAGTGATGATGATGCCCAAGTCTTTTCTTCCTTTGTGACTGCTGTAACTCCCTCCCAGCCTATAAGTGGCTTCAGGGTTTCTCTTCCTATGTGCATGATTTTGCACTTCTTTGCATTAAATCCCAGTTGCCACTCTTCTGACCATTCTGCTAGTTTATCCAGATCTCTTCTCATTCTGCCCACCCATCTGGATCATCTACTCTGTTGCAGATCTTGGTGTCATCTGCAAACAGACAAGCCTTACCCTCTAGTCCATCTCGAGGTCACTAATGAAGATGTTGAATAGGACTGGCCCGGACTGATCCCTGAGTACCCACTTGTGACTTGCATCTCTTCTGACTGTATACCATTTACCACCACTCTCTGTTTTCTGCCAGTCAACCAGTTTGCCACCCAGTTGACCAACTTCTGACCCACCGAGCCTACCTAGCTTATTTATCAATCTTCTATGTGGAACAGTGTCAAAAGCTTTGCTGAAGTCAAGGTAGGCGACATCAACTGCTCCCCTTGGTCCACCACTCTGGTTACCCAGTCAAAGAAATCTATGAGATTAGTTTGACAGGACCTTCCTTTGTAAACCCATGCTGTCTTGGATCCTGTGCCCTATGGATTCCAGGTGTTGCACTATCCTTTCCTTAAGGAGTGCCTCCATAATCTTGCCCACTACTGAGGTAAGACTGCCGGTCTGTAGTTCCCGCCTCCTCCCTGCTACCACTCTTGTGGAGTGGGATCACATGAACCCTTCTCCAGTCTTCTGGGACCTCTCCTGTGCTCAGAGACTCACTAAACAATTCTGCTAATGGCTCTGCTAGTTCCTCCTTTAGCTCCTTAAGTACCCTGGGATGTATGCCATCAGGTCCCATTGCCTTATCCACCCTGAGCTTAGCAAGCTCTTGTGAGACCCTTTCTTTTGTGAAGGGTAGTGCTCACCTCCCTCCCCCCTGTGTCCATGATGCTGAGCTGTGGGCCCTGCCCTACCTTCTCTTCAGTAAATACTGAGCAAAAGTATCTATTTAGGATAGATGCCTTTACAGGGTCCTCCTCCTCACATGCTCCCTTTTCTCCATTAAGCTTAGCAATACCCCCTCTGGACTTTCTCCTTTCACTAATGTATCTATAGAAAGTCTTGTCACCTTCTTTTACTGTTCGTGCTAGTGTTTCCTCAGTTTGGGACTTTGCCTGCCTTACTGCCTTACCTGCTTCCTTAGGGCAGTTTGGTATGCCTCCTATCTTCATCCGCTGTGTTCCCTTATATTTTCTGAAGGCCAGCCTTTTGGCTCTGACCTTTTCTGCTACTATATTTGAGAACAAAGTGGTTTCCTTCTTCTTTTGCACTTCCTTTTCTGTCTAACACAATGGGATGTTGCTTCAAGTATTGTATCCTTAATGCTTGCCCACTTTGCCTGTACCTCCTCACCTGTGTTTCTTTTTGCCAGGGCTAGCTTAACTCTGTTGGCCATCTTATCAAAGTCAGCTCCTCTGAAGTCCCATATTTTTGCCTTGGAATGGGATGATTTAGATGTAGTAGCCAAATTGAACCATACCATGTGATGGTCACTGGCCCCCAGGTGACCTTCTACCTGAGATCTGTGATCCCTTCTTTGTTAGTCAGTACTAGATCTAGGATAGCCCTGTCTCTTGTGGGTTGCTGTACCAGTTGTTTGAGGCCCTCCCCTGCAGGGAATCCACTATGAGTCTAGTTCTGGCAGATGTTCCTGCTGGTATTGACCAATCTGTATCTGGCATGTTGAAGTCTCCCATTATCAGAACCTCCTTTAGCTGTCATGTTTTGTATATCTTCTAACAGTAATGTGTCTATGTCCTCCCTCTGGTCTGGGGGCCTGTAGACAACCCCAGTTCTTATGGCTGTCCCATTACCTGTTTCCAGGGTGACCCACAGTTCTTCTGGCTCCTTATGTGTATTCTGAATTTCTGTAGCTTTGATATTTTCATTAACATACAGGGCCACCCCTCCCCCCCTTTTTGCACCTCGGTCTCTTCTGAACAATACATATCCAGGTACTGAAGTCTCCCAAGTGTGGTTACTGGTAAACCGTCTCACTAATTGCTACTATGTCCAGTTTAGCCTCTGACATTATTGCCTGCAGGTCTGGGATCTTATTTCCCAGGCTGTGAGCATTGTGTACATGATTTTCCATTGGCCAGATTTTGGTGTGTTAGTTGTTGGGTGAAGTTTGGCATTACCCCTGTGCATCGTATGGAGACAAACCTTTTTCTTACCTGGTGATGCAAATGAATGGCAAACACGCTGAATTCCTGTTTGACCACTAGCTGAGGGGAGGGTGTTCTTCCCATTCGACGTATGGGGCTGCACCCCTCTCCCCATTTGCTAGTTTAAATATTCTGCAAAGGCGTCAAACTTCTGCCCCAATGCACTGACTCCTCTTTAGTCAGATGCAGTCCATCAAATTTAAAGAACTTTCGCTCCCAGAACTGTTGCCAGTTCCCTACAAATCTGTGTCCTTTTCCTGGCACCAGTCCTTGAGCCCGTGTTTAGCTCCCTATCTCCCCTTCTCTGACCTTCCGTCCATCTGCTCCCTTCTCCCAGACTGGCAGGATCTCAGAGAAGGAGATGCAGACGAAATAGATGATAGTTTGTCACCCAGCCTAGTCAGGTGTTCCTTGGTCTCCTCAACTGACCGGCTGGCGAGATCATTAGTCCCTATGTGTACTAGGACATCAGTGTTTTCTCCTGCTTTGTGAACAATTTTAGCAATGCGGTCCAGTGTCTCTCCATGCTGATGTACCTGGGAGACATCTGACCATCACCCCTGGCTGGAGATGGGTATCAACTCCCGAATCATGGAGTCTCCTATGATCAAGTTTTTGGATTTCCTTTGTGCTTGTTTAGTTTTGGTTCCTGATTTGGGTGAGTATTGTTGTGCTAGCTCCTGTGCCGCAGTGTCCTGCTCTGCAGTGTCTTCTGCCTCTTTATTTGATTTCAGAGATAGAGGCAGATACCTGTTTATAGTGTTTATATGGTTTTGGAGGTAATGTGTTGGAGAGCAGAGAGTGATGGGGCACCTGATTTGCTCCTCTAACCACCTGCCAACCTCCTGGACCAACTACCCTCTGCGGTCGAGGTTTTTCTGTTGGATGCTGGGGAAATGGCGGGTGGTTCTTATAATGTATTTCCTCTTCAATATGAAATTTGGTGCAATCTCTGCCCATGCTGCCCGGAGCTGAGACCTAAGATCTCCAAAGGCCCAGCATGTGGACAGTGTCCTAAATCCTGTAAGACTGTCCTTCTGAAAATTGTTCCACAGTACCTGCAGTTAATGAAATCCATTCCAAATAAGTTGCTGGGTTTGTAACCTAGTCAGAGTAATTAGAAGGAAAAAAAATGCAAGTAATGGTTTAATTGTGCTTTGTTTAACTTGTTATAACAAGTTAAATTACTAGTGCCCTGTAAATGAGATCACCTTGTGGAGGCCCCACTGATCCGCCCTTCCTGTTCTGCCACAGGAAATGTACAACTATGGTACCCTATAAAGGAGTGTAGTGTGGGGTGGTTGGGGATGGGGTGGGTGGCTGGGCCCTTCCTGCCAAAAGAAGAACCACGGACGAAAGAACAAGGAGGTAAGAGCAGAAACAATCAGTCAACAACAAATGCAGTAACCCTGAAAGCTTATCCTAATGTTAGATAAAACTGTAAAACCTGTAAAGCACCACCTGTAATAATTTCAGAGAAGATATACCCTGTAAGAAACACTTTGCTCCAGAGAAAATAAAGCAGTAACAGAAGATATACCTTGCAAAAGACAATTTGAATCAGAAGATTACAGCAGTAATCTGTTAGCACACACCTGTAGGCACACCTTGTAATAATGCAGAAGAAGGTATACCAGCAACAACAATTTGAATCAGAGAAAAAATAAAGCAATGAAATGTTAGCAACAAACAGTAGCAATCCCTGTGAGTAAAAAATAAAAACACCACCACACAGTAAATCTGCTTAGCCAAACTAAGTCTTAATCCTGTGATGGCTGGGGTGACCCCATGAAGTGAGAGTATAGAATTCCTCCACCAATCTGTCAGTTAATACCACAAAGCACAGGTAGATCAGGGTAAGGACTAAGCCTTAGTGCTCCATAATAATTTCGGTATTCAGGTATAATGATCACAAGGGGGGAATAATAAGCAGCAGTGCTGTTAGAATCAAGGAGCATGGGTTCCCCATAATTGGGGTCCCTTTGAGTGAGGCAAGGGGTATCTTTATACAAATGTAACCACAAAGAAGCAGGCACATGCTATTTTATTTTGTCACGCATGATCTGTTTTAGGGTACAGGACTCAGGTGCAGTATCCAACCAGTGGATAATTATTTATTTATTTAAATATTGGAAACCAGGAGAGGCAGACTGAGCTGAGTCTCATTTCCAGGTGCGACCCGGGGGATGAGGGAGTGGAGGGAAAGTAATAATTTTACATTTTTATACATTTACAGATATTTACAATTCAGCTTCAAATACTTAGTGAAAGCAAACACAGTTGATAATGTTGGAACATTTACATAGCGTGAATAATTGTAAATTTCAGGAGGATGAGCAGATACAAAGTAGCAGCATTTATTGGTGTGGTATAGGTGGCAGCAGGAGGGTGGCACATGTGGGAAGAGGGAACAAGGAGAAAGGGGACAGAGTAGGGGGAATGGGGAGGAGGGATGGGGGGCAGCAGGCAGAGAGCCAGGATTGGTAGATGGGTGGAGGACAGTGGGTAAGGAGGAGGAGCAGGAGCACCCTGCAGAGAGGAAAAAGGGGAGGATGAGTTTGAGGCAATGTAGGGATGGGGATAGCCAGGTACTGTAGATCTATGTAGAGAGTTCCAGAGGGAAGGGAGATGATAGGAAAAAGATGTCTGACCAGAATTTGTACAGGGTTGGGGGAGGGAAATGGTGCAGGGGTCTCTTGAGCAGAGCATATAGCTTGAGGAGAAGGTGGGAGAGAGGCGACAGGAGAGGTAGGAAAGGAGAGAATGATACCAGAATTTGGATATAGTGTGGCACCATGGAGTAGGCAGTGTGATTTAATGGAGGAGAGAGAGAGGGAGGAATAGAAAGCAGTGGTGGGTACATGGGGGAGCATTTGAGATGAAACAGCAGAAGGCATTAATTAGGGTGTCTAAGCTAGCGAGTGATGAGGGAGGAGTGGAGTAGAACACTACATTGGCGTACTTGAACATGAGGAGGATAATCTTGGTGAGTAACTCCTGATAAACCTCTGGGGAGGGAGCATCCTTGTTTCTATACATTGCCCCGACTTTAAGATGGAGTTTTGAGTGTATGTAGTCTATGTGAGCAGAGAAATCCAGATGACTGTAAAGCCATGCACCCAAGTTCTTGTAGGTGGGACTGATTCAATAGGTGTGCCATCAAGGATGTGAAAGGTGGGGTAGTGGGATATATCTGCAAGTTTGTGAGAGGTGCAGAAAAGCATGGAGTCTTCTTTAAGTCAACTTTCAGCTGGTTTTCATGGAACCAGTGTAGTACCTGGGAGAAGTCACTCTACAACTTTAACTCAACTTCCAGAGATGATGGGCCAGAATAAAAAAAGGATGGTGTCATCATCATTGAGATGGGCTAAGATTGGCAATACAGTGCATGTGAGCAGCTAGGAACACCTCTTTTAGTAGACAGGATACAGTGAAGCATGCATATGCTATTTTGTTCACATGGGAGCAGTTTTAGGGAATAGAGTACAGGTGCAACATCCTGGCAGTAAATAACTGTGAGCAAAAATTGACAATACAGTGCTTATGAATGGCTAGGAACACCTCTTTTAGTAGATGGGTTACAAAGGAGCAGTCATATGCTATTTTTATCACACATGAGCAGTTTTAGGGCATAGGATATAGGTGCAGCATCCAGGCAATAAATATCTGTGGGTAATAATGTGCATGTGAACAGATAGGAACACCTCTTTTTGTAGACCGGTTACTATGAAGCAGGCATATACTATTTCTATCACACATGAGTTGATTTAGGGAACAGGGCACAAGTGCAGCATCCAGACAGTTAATATTTGTGGGCTAAGTTTGGCAGTACCGTGCTAACACCTCTTTTAGTAGACAATTTATACAATGCCAGGAAGCCAGGTATCCAACAACAGAAGGAGCAATACATCAATGGATTAGTAGGCCTGACACTTGCAACATAGTGTAATTGATTCAATTGTAGAGTACCTGTATTTTCAGAGTGCTGTGCAGTGGGTCATTAGAAAGAAGTATGCCACATGTGAGTCGGACTGAGCAACTTGCTGGCAGCTGCCTCTATGGCTGACTCCCAGGCAGACTCAATCTATCCTTTGCATGTGTCCTTACTGCAAGGAGCGCAACACAGAAGGACCACATGAAGCAGGAAAGAAATTCAGGCAACTACTCTCCAATTGGTCCATTAAACAGCAGAAGGAGGGTCAGTAGAAGCAGGCCTGGCTCCAAGAATACAACAAAGTGTCCCAGTCCTACATCGATTATAGAGGGGGGAAGGGGATAAGCAAGACAGAGGAGTGCCTCACAACCCCTGAAGTCTGTTGGATTTGGCAGCATCTGCTGTATGGCTGCTGGGTCCCCAATTTAAACAGGGAGCAAAGGGTTTCTTGGATTTCACCTGCCACCCTCCAAATTGACCTTTAAATAGCAGGAGGAGGGTCAGCAGAAGCAGGGCTGACTCAGAGAATAGAGCAAAGTCTCCAGGTCATGTGGTGTTCATGGTGGAGGGAGAGGGTAAGCAAGGTAGAGGAGCCCCCTCAAGGCCCTTGAAGCCTGGTGGATTCAGCAGCATCTACCACATGGCTGATGGGTCTCCTCTCCAGTTCAAACCAGGAGTAAAGTAAGTAGCAGACACAACTGGTGAAGTGATATCCACCAGTTTTCTACCTTTTTATGTCTCTTTCAATAATGAAGGCTTCAAGGTCCCTGATACAAATCTGATGGGAATTGGTATTCTGGTGCACCAACTCCATAGTCATGCCTCCACCATTGTCATCCTAGATCTGTATGAGGCTATCTGTAAGCATATGTCAGGTGACCTGAAAACACCTAGTGACTAGATAGGTCATATGGCCGTGTATATGTAGACCAGTGGCCAGACAATGGAAAACATGATGGTGGCCACCCATTGAGTGAGTTTCACTTCATTGCTCTTCTCTCCTGGTACATGTGTCGGCAGAAGCAACAGCAACATCTGCAAATCACTGGGTGATTATAGTGTCCATGTGAGAAGACTTCATTGTGTAACTGGAATGTTTGATTCAAGATCATGCCACTCTAAATTTCATAATAATTCTTCAAAGAAAATTTAATGAGTGGCAAGGAAAATCATACCAGGTTTTGTATTCCAATTCCTGTATAATGTGTTAATCTTCAGATTATGTTTTTTATAGAAGCTGCTGACATTGGTGGGAAGTCCAGATAACTAATGTATAAAGCCGCACACTGAGGTAATCGAAATGGATGACCACTTCAAGCAGAACATTACTGAGGGTTCTAAAAAAAGAAAAATTGATTATGACAGTATTTCCATAGACAGTCCCAAAAAAATGAGACATCAGCCACACCATGAAAAGAATGTTGATCATTGAAAGTTGCCTTTTCATCTCATTGATCACTGAAACTTGCCTCTTCATCTCATCTGGTGCAGAGTAAGAAGGAAAGAGCAAATGGATCTGCTGCTACAGAATTTGGTGCATAGAAGTTCAGTATAGATCTGCTGTTGTGACTGAATGACCATTATTGGACTGCAGACCACTCCCAAGATATGCTATCTGACTATGGCCTGATATACAAAATGAGCAACACACTTCTTGATCTGGTGGCAAAATACATTTCTGCCATAAAGATTGTACAAGAAAATCTAGAACTCAGTGTGCAAATGACATCAAGAGATATGCCTCTAATGTATTAGCAATGGCAGAAGTCACTCCCTTATTCCTATCCCATGCATGTTTGAAGCCCTGCACTGTATTCATATCCACCACTTCCTGAGGTAAGCCATTCCATGCATCCACCACCCTTTCTGTGAAAAGGAACTTCCTCACATTACCCATTAATCAGCCTCCCTCTAATCTAATGCTGTGTCCTCTTGTCCTGCTATTTTTCTTATATTGACACGTTAGACTCTTTCACCTTGTTAATGCCCTTAAGGTGTTAGAATGTTTCAATCATATCACCTCTCTCCCTTCTTTGCTCTAAGGTATACGTATTGAGTTCAGTTAATCTGTCCTCATATGTTTTCTGATGCAGTCCCTGCACCATTTTGGTTGCCCTTCTCTGGACTGCCTCAATTTGGTTAATGTCCTTGGGAAGGTGTGGCCTCCAGTACTGCACGCAGTACTCCAGATGGGACCTAACCAGTGTCTTGTAAAGAGGGATTATTATCTCCCTCTTCCAACTTGTGATACCCCTACTAATACACCCCAACATCCCTCTCAGTGAATAATGTGACCCAAATACCTAACTGGCAGTGTCTTTGGGCAACGGACTTGTCTTTGATGTCCTAGCTCATCAATTTATGTTTCCAAAGCAGACGTCCTGTTTGGATCAGAGCTGCAATAGGTCACTAAGCTAAACAGATCAAATGATCAAGATACCCCAACATTCAGGGCTAGCAACATTTTTATGTTAGAGTCTCATCCTTCCCCAGCAAATCTCCTTTTTCCATTTTTATCAAAAGTCCTGAGATTGATCATGTGGATGAGATCAATCCAGGAATTACTGGAAACACTGAAAGGGAGGTGGACACCAATCTATTTGTGGAGGAGAGAGTCCTTCAGGAACTCGCAAATCTGAAAGTGGAAAAGGCAATGGGGACAGATGGGATACATCCCAGAGTATTAAGAGAATTCAGGGAGATGCAGGCAGCACCAGTGACAGCCCTGTTCAACAGATCGCTGGAAACAGGTGTGGTACCAAATGACTGGAGGAGGGAAAATGTAGTCCCTCTTCACAAAAGTGGAAGTAGGGAGGAGGCTGACAATTAGAGGGCAGTCAGCCTGACCTGGTGGTAGGGAAACTAATGGAATCACTACAAAAAGAAGGGTTTGTGATATATCTTAAATCCAGCAAAGCACAGGATCTAAGGCAGCCTGGATTTGCAGCAGGAAGATCTTGTCAAACTAATCTGATAGATTTCTTTGTCTAGGTGACTAGGGAAGTCGATCAGGGAGGGGCGGTGGATGTGGCCTACCTTGCTTTCAGTAAAGGCCTTCAACACCGTTCTGCATAGGAGGCTTGTAAACAAGATGGGTAGCCTGAGAGTGGGTCCCAGGGTGGTAAACTGGGTCAGAAATTGGGTAAACAATAAGACACAGAGGGCAGTGGTTAATGGAGTAAATCTGAAGAAAGGCTGGTGACCAGTGGAGTCCCACAAGGATCAGTGCAGGGACAAGTCCTCTTTAATGTCTTTGTAAGCAACATTGCAGATGGGCTGGAAGGGAAGGTATGTTTCTTTGGAGATCACACAATGATCTGCAACAGGGTTGACACTCCAGGAGGGGTGGAGGAAATGAGAAGGGACCTAAGCAAGCTTAATGAGTGGTCAACAAAAATGGTGCCAGGTCTGCACCAGAAGTCATATGAGGGGAGACTAGAGGACCCTCTATATGTATTCCCTGGAAGAGAGGGGAGAGAGAGAGGGGATATGATAGAGACTTTCAAATACCTCAAAGGTACAAATAAGGTGTAAGAGGGTAGCATCTTTCAGAAAAGATTTTCTAGAACAAGAGGCCATGATATGAGAATAGAGAGGGGTAGACTCAGGGGTAATGTGAGGAAGTACTTTTTCATGGAAAGGGTGGTGGATGCATGGAACATCCTCCTTGCAGAGGATGTGGTGGCAAAACTGGTAGTTGAATTCAAAAATGCATGGGATAGACATAAGGGAACCTTAGTGATAAGAAGAGAGGGTAAGCAGCAGATCACTTCGGATCTGTGGTATATGAAACAGTCAAGGAAAATGGGCAGACTGGTTGGGCCAGGTGGTCCTTATTTGTCATCACATTCTATGTTTCTACTCATTCAAAGGGTATACCAACCAACTTGCCCATGCATTTTATGGAAGGAAAATTATTTGCAGGCAAGGAGGCAACCTCTGACAGGAGGTCAAAAAAACATAAGCTCTGGATATGCAATTGAGTTTATAGAATTGGTCCAGCCAGAAGCATAGTCCTGATTTTTGCCTCTCCAACATCTGAGCAAAGAAACATGTAATAATTCACATATTTTTTCTACTGCTATGCTCTATGGCTATTATACTTATACTTATGATTGCTCAACATCACTCTGACCTCTATACCATATTTTGTCTTGCACCCAAGGAATCTGTGGCTCCATAACTGTTCACAATTTAAAGAAGCTCAACCAATATATCTGCATCTTTCACTTCAAGATGGGGGCCATTTTGTTTCACAATGTGTGCAGTATAATTAAGGTACTTTCTAACGTCAACAGACTTACAAAATAGGGAGCAAAAAGGGTTGCTCTGGGACTGTTGGTGATAAGTGCAAAAATCTAAAGGCACACAAAGTCAATGACTGCCCAGTACTCACCACTGGAAATAACTGAATACAGACACAATACTGAGTAGTAAATGAGACAGTTTTATTCTGTGGATGCAGATAGTGACAAATCAGATGGTCTCAGCATAGTCAGCAGGCAAAAGCCCCTAACATTTTCCTCTGTAGAACTTTGTCAAAGCTCTACAGAACAAAATATTAGGGACTTTTGCACACTGCTGTATGCTGAGACTAGCTGACTTGTCACTATCTGTAGCCACAGAATAAAATGTTCTTGTTTGCTACTGTAATTTGGTAATACATTACCTTCTCAGATTCTTGGTGGAACAGCACAATAGGAAGAGACAACAGGCAGGTGGTACTCATGTAATAAATGGAATGTATTACAGATCAATAATACAGGCTTACAACCAACAGTATAATCACTGGGAGAACTACCAGTTTTCCTTACCGAGGTAATGCAGTCTCTCTTCTCAGAGAACCTATGTGCTACAGTGGGTCTTATACCCTGATGATAACTATGACAACAGCTAAAGAAGATACATAAAATGTATATAATTGGCCAAAAACAGGTGGCCTGAGTAACTATCCTAACTTAGTATGAAACTTGCATAGCTTGGAGAAGATAACATAATACAATGGGACCAATTATTAAACCAAGGTCAGTTGCACTTGTAATGGTGCACAATTACTAAAGATGACACTGTTGCCTTACTCATACAAAACATAGTAAAACAGTATAAAAAGCATTTCTCATAGCTAGAATATATCAGTAAAGCAATACAGCATAATATGCATTAGTAGAACACAGATCCTGACATTTATACTACTACGATAAGTGTCTTCGCCCTAAGGTTAGTACATATACAGTACCTACATATGTTGCTGCCCATGAGGTGGGGGTACAGTCAGGGGTGCTGGACCATGGATAACATTTCCCCCCCTTGTTGCCTTCAAAAGAAAAGGCAACAACCACAGGAAAGTATTGGGATGGAGCTACAAAAGTCTTTTACAAGCCTGACACATTAGCCTTTTAAAGGATTTTGAGTTATTCACGATGTTGTCATAGAGCATGTCGCAGACTGCAAAAGATTAGTCTTAGAAAAGCAATCAAAAATGCTTGAATAATAACAAAAGCTTTAAAAGTGAATTCTAACCAAGTACTGGATAGATCAGTGCTTAAATCACCATTGTGACTAAGATAAGGATAGTGTCAAAGGGTAAATGTGCACGTTAAACATGGGCAAATATTGAGACAAGGTAAGCAAGTATTGCGGACCAATATCAATAACATCTGGTTCAGGGAGAGGAACAGGAGTGAGCACAGTGTGACCAATGACTGTTTTCTGCTGTGGAGTAAAACAGAAGTTAGGAGCATTAATAGCACTAGATTTGGTACAATAAGCAAAAGATTAATGATTTGTCACTACACAATACTGCCTATTGGAACTGTAGGTAATTTGCATAGTTGGAACCCTCCATTTTTGTAGACTTATAGGACAGGCGAAAGACTGGTTGGTGAGTCGTGAAGTGAAGTGATGTACCTCCTCCACATAGCTTTGGAATGCAGCTGTTTTGGTGTCAGATGCTAAAGATGGAGTTTGCGAAGGTTCAGAATCATCAGTCAGGTTGGACAGCAGATCATCACCAAAAGTGTAAGACCAGTCGAGATGTTCCTGGGAATATCCACATACAGGTTTAACAATGTCAAATACATCACAACAACACAGATAATAATATCCCTTCTTGGTGCAGCAGTTGGTATGCCGTGTGACCCAAGCTTGTAGAACAGAGTGGTGTACAAGTAAAGAGGGTAAAGCAGTTCATTCTCGGTAAATGTTCTTATCAAGATGTCTGATGTAATGAATAGCAGCCAGTTTGTCAAAAACAGAACCTTGTGGATCAAAGTGAGGTAGTGACACCATAAAAGTAACGAACATGTTGCCATGGATTGAGCATTTCTTAGTAAAGTAACAGGGTGTCTGGTTTGGATAATGTGAAACATACCCAAGATTTTTAGCAGTAGACATAGAAATATTAACAGAATTTGACATACATAACATAATGCATGACATAGATTTGCAGTGAGGGCAATACCATTTAGCTAGTCTCCAGTCATGCATAAGATCTAGAATGTGACCTGTTTCCAAATCCCTGAAGAGATTGTTAACAGTGGCAATTACGTAAGAACCATAAGCAGAGCATAAAAGTTCATGGGCAATATATTGCTTGTCTGCCTCCTTATTGTTTTGGAAAATGAATTCATAAATCTTATTTTTAGAATCTTTGACCCCTTTGGCAATTTCCTGCATATTATAAACAGTAAATGTTCTTCTTTGCTTAAACCATCTACACCATGTAGCAGTGATGGTAACACATCATTTTTAGTAGCTTGTTGAAAATTAAGTATTTGTGTTTTAATAGCAGCTATATCTGCTCTATTCCAGATCGACATTTCTGAACCAAAAAGGCCAGAGATGGTACCTACTGCACCGGTAACATCTACAGTATCACGTCTAGCACATGATTTACCTTGAGCATTAGGTGCGGTTCTAAAGACTCCTAAGTGATCAGTGGCATGGGGTCCACTAACTGGATTATTCATGCTGGTTTGGTAAGCAGCTACAATGTCTGTAAGCATCATACTGAAAAATTTAGAAGTGTTGGTCATGTGACAGAGACCAATCTTAGCCATATTCCAATCTGTAAGATTGAAAATAACTGGGACATGCATAAATTGTACATTATTAATCAAAGCTCCTGGAAAAGAAGTGGCAGTCAAACCACTAGGAGGACAAGCCTCCTGGGGAGGACATTCAGTCAGTTCTTCTTCGGTGGGTGGGACTACAGAAAGGTACATGGCTCCAGTAGCCCACATAGTTATGAAGACAGAAAGCACATGATTCCTCAGAGTTGAGGCAGTCACAAAAGGTAGGATCTATTAAGGCAGTCAAGTTGTAGAGTCCAGTATGTCTAGGAGAATTTTGTTGAATAGAGAGTGTAATGAATGGTGCAATCCCTGTGTTGGGCCATCCATGGAAAGTACATTTGGATAAATGGGCTACAGGAAGTATGTAATCATTAAAATCAGTTTCCCATTGTATCTGCAATGTGGATTTGTCTGGAGCTACAACTGTGGCATTAAGATAGGTATCTGAGCCTTCATTAACAGTAATCATTTTGTTGGGATATCAATGTGAACTCCCTGTGGGCCAGGGATATCTATAGCCGAATGCTCAAGTTTATCAAGCAAATGTGCTATACGTTGTTTGTGTTCAGTCGAAAGGGGTTTGTCTTGAGAGTAATTCAAAGAAAGTAGTCCCACCAGGATAAGGATGTGAAAGATAGCCATCTTGCCAGTGTATCTGTAAGAAACAGAAAAGGATTGTTAAGTGAGGGGTACTATTCCACCCTAAGAGGGTTAGGAACAGTAATTAGTCACCTTTATACAACTTGAGCTGATTAGCATGGAACCACTTGTCAGTGGTCGGTTTTTTGCTGTTGAACTCTGACCTGACAGACAGCAGAACTGAGTTTGTTGAGAATGGGATATGGGCCTTCCCATTTGCCTTCAAATGAATGAGCTGGTTGTCTGTACTGGAGGAGCATAACTTGGTCTCTAACTTGCCAGTCGACTTCTTTGACATGCTTATCAAAATGAGCTTTAGCTTGTTGTTGAGCTTTATCCATATAATTGGCAGCGAACAGGTGTGTCTTCATGATGTCATCATGAAGTTTTTCAACATATTTGTCCACAGATACTCTATTTGCCGTAGGGGTGTGGAGGTCAAGCAACAGGTGCTCAGGTAATCTCATGGCTCTACCAGTCATAACCTTATATGGTGTGTACTGGGTAGTTGCTGCAGGAGTGCCCTTGATTGCTAGAAGTAGTAGTGGCAAGAGGGAATCCCAATCCTTGGGATTGTCATTGATGAATTTGTATAACATCTACTTGATTCTTCAGTCTGCTCTTTCTACCTGGCCTGAGGATTGAGGATGGTATGGGATATGACATTTTTGACCTACTCCAAGCATTTGGAGTGTCTGCTTCATCAGCTCAGCTGTAAAACTGGTTCCCTGGTCTGAGTCTACCTTAAGGAGTAGTCTCCACCTGAAGAACAATTGATCCCCCAGGATCTTGGCGGTTGTCTTTGCTGTGTTTTTCTTAGTGAGGAATGCCTCCACCCACTTAAAAAATTAATCTGTGACAACAAGTGCATACTTGTTGTTCTTGCTTGAGTTAGTCAAGGGGCAAATGAAATCAATTTGTATCACATTCCATGATCTAGATTGCCTTTGTGGCAGTAGTTTGGCATTTCTTTTCACCGACATTGGGTTGTTCTGGGCACACACTATGCAGTTGTTCACATAGTGCTCCACGTCCTTGGTCATACCAGGCCACCAGACAACAGTTAGAAGTCTCTGGATGGTATTATCTACTTCCTGGTGTCCGCCAGTGGGGGTATCATGAACCATATGAATGAATTTGATTCACAAAAATTGTGTTGCAACCCACAGTTTATCACCTATATCTTCCTTTTGATACCAGATGAGCTTCTGATCACTAGACAGGTGTATGTTGTCAGAGTGTCTCTTGTATGGACTACCAGTAGGTAGTTCCTGTTCAATTCCTTTGTCTAGGAATTTGAACACATCTTACATAGAAACATAGAAACATAGACTTTGATGGCAGATAAGGACCGCTTGGCTCACCTAGTCTGCCCATTTCCCTACCTACAGTATAAGCTGCAGATCCTTGTTAACCAACAGCCTATTTCTTCCTACCCCCAACAAGAATTGCCTTATGTCTATCCCATGCATTCTTGAATTCTTCCACAGCCTTAGACCCCATAACCTCCTTATGAAGGCTGTTCCATGCATCTACCACCCTCTCTGTGAAAAAAATACTTCCTCACATTGCCCCGAGCTGTCCCCCCTCTATCTTCAAATTGTGTCCCCTTGTTATTGAACATCTCTTTTTCTGAAAGATGCTGCCCTCTTGGACTTTGTTGATTCCACTGAGGTACTTAAAAGTTTCTATCATGTCCCCCCCTCCTTTCCTCAAGGGTATACATATTAAGCTCCTTTAGTCTCTCCTCATATGGCTTCTCTTGCAGACCCTGCATCATTTTTGTTGCCCTCCTTTGGACTGCCTCCATCCTCTCTATGTCCTTGCAGAGATGGGGTCTCCAGAACTGGATGCAGTATTCCAGATGGAGTCTCACCAACTGTCTGTACAGAGGAATAACAACTTTCTGTTTTCTGCTGGTGATGCCTCTTCCTATACATCCCAGTATCACCCCAGCCCTCCCTACTGCCTTCTCACATTGTTTGCTAACCTTAAAGTCATCTGATATGATTACCCACAAGTCCTTTTCCATTTTTGTTGCTGTTACTACTCCCCCTTCCCATTGTGTGATCTTTTCCTGTGTTTTTGTTTCCCATGTGCATTATTTTGCACTTCTTTGCATTGCATCCAAGCTGCCTTACTTCTGACCATTCCTCCAACCTTGCCAAGTCCCATCTCATCCTTTCCACGTCTCCTTGTGTATCAACCCTGTTGCAGATATGTGTGTCATTTGCAAAGAGGCATACTTTTCCTTCCAGTCCCTCTGCAATGTCACTTATAAAGACATTAAAAAGGACTGGACCCAGTACTTTTAGTTCTGGGTCAGATTTCTGTGCAGCAGAAAGGTCCAGTGGAGGTTCCAGTTGTGGTTTCTGCCTCATGTTGGTGGCTAAGAAAATAGCTGCCACAGCTACAGGGTGAGTCATTTACCATGCCCCCCCCCGAGTGCTTGCGTTGGCAAGCAAGTCTGCTTGGTCATTGAATTCATGGTAAGGGTCATAGTTACAGTGAGCCTTTACCTTGTGAATTTACAGTTTGTGAGTAAACTGTTGTGTCAGGGCATGTATATACAGATCCCTGTACTTGACAGGTGTGCCATCAGATGATGTAAAGTTATTTTTCTCCCAAAATGGTAGAAATTCAGTAAGGGAGGAGCAGACTCAATTAGAGTCTGCAATGATGATGGCATCTTTGGTACCATGGGGCATGACTTTTAGAGCACAGGCCACAGCTGCCAGTTTGGCATACTGTGAGGAAATAACAGTGCATTTCCTTGAAATGCGGCTGAAATCACCATCTTGATCTAATATGAGCACCCCATATCCTGCTACCTGCTCTCCATCTACATAAGAGGTGAAGCCATCTGTAAAGACATGATACATGCTGCTATCTTCTAAAACTTCTGGTGTAGCCAGTAAGAATGGTCCCGGCTCAGGTAAGTCAGGAGGTTGGAGTGCACAGTCATGGGGCTTACCTGTGTAGAGTAGGCCATGGGTCAAGAAGGATGACATTTTTGCAGGCAGTACTTTGATATCCCTGTCCTGCAAAAGCAAAGACCAGTGGGTAAGGCTGATATTGGAAACTGAACCATCTTTTACTCTGTCTGAAAACAAGAAGTTGGTTGAGGTGTGGCTGGTATGCAAGACAATAGGTGCATACCTAATAATGTGCATACAATGTTTGACAGCCTAGTAGGTTGCTAAAAGTGTTCTTTCACATAGACTATACTCTCTCTTTAATGGAGACTGCATCTGAGAATCATAGGCAATGGGCCTGAAGTACCCAATGTTTTTTCTGTGCCAGCACTGCAGACATGGCCGCATCAGATGTGGCAGTTTCCAAATGGAATGGAAGGTGTGGATTAGGATTGACCAGTGCTGGGGCTTAGGCTAAGGCCTATTTGAGCTGTGTCACATATTCAGTATGAGTGGGGCCCCATGTCCATGGGACATCCTTTTTCAGAAGTTCATAGAAGGGGACGGCCTTCAAGGCAAAGTCAGGGATTAAATCCCTGGAGTAGTTTACCATTCCTAGGAAGTGTCTGAGTGTCGCCATGCTAGTAGGAAGTGTCAGATCTTGCAAGACCTGGATCTTCTTGACAGCTGGGCTCCTGCATTAGTCTGTAATGCGTAGGCCAAGGAAGATAGCCTTTTTCCCACAAGTATGCCTTAGAGGGGTTGCACTTGAGGTCTGGTCTCTTGAGGAGAGACAGAAGTTAATCTAGAAAGGCCAAATGATCTTTCATGGTAGTTGCTAGGGGCAAGTCTTCCATGTACTGCAGGAGACACTGGAGTGTGGAGAACCCCTGCAGAGCATCCATCATGTGTAGATGGAAGAGGGGAAGGGCTGTTGTGAAAGCCCTGTGGAAGACAAGCCCAGGTGTACTGACATCCATCAAAGGTAAAATTGACTTTCCTGTGCTAATGGGAGTGATCAGAATCCATTAGAGATGTCAAGAGCTGTGAACCACTTTTTGTCAGATGTCAACAGATTGACTATATCAGGTGCTGACACTACTGTTGGGGCACAGCTGAGGGTATCTTGATTAAGTTTCCTGTAATCAATTATGAGTCTCCAATCTCCATTTTGCTTTTTCACAGCCAAATGAGTTAACAGTGGAGACACAGGTCCTTATCACTCCTTGTTGAAGCAGTGATTGGATGGTCTCCCTCAATGATGGAAAGGCTTCAGCAGGAAATGGGTACTGCTTCTGCCTCACAGAGTTAGGCACTGTGATTTCAATGGTAGTGTGCATCGTACCACAGTCATGCTTGTTGGTAGCAAGCATGTCAAGGTGATTTTGCAGCAAGGGTGCAAGCTCAGAAAACAAGTCATGACTTTTGAACAAAGCCATGACATCGTACTCCTTGTTGTTATGGGAGATGGCTGCCACCACATGCAAGTCAGGGATGGTGACAGCATGATATTGTCCTTTGATCTGATTGAGTAGCCTGTTGGCTAAATCCACTACACAGCCGTGTAGTGCTAGGAAGTCAATTAACAAGATGCTGGGTTGATGACGTAGAATCATGAGGTCAAAAGCAAACTCAGTCCTGAGGTGGCCTACCACCACAGGTAGAGAAATAGATCAGTAGATGTGTAGCTGGGTACCATCTACACTATGTGCACTGGTCTTCTAGCTGGTAGACCAGTCAGATGAGACTGGGTTCTTGTCATGGAGGACTGACATGGCTGCTCCGGTGTCCAGAAGCATGGTAAGTTGGCAGCCCCCAACTGTGGCCTTTACACAAGGCCATCCATTTGTGTCAATGATCAAATCACTCACAATCCAGACTGGAGCCTGTAATTGTCAATCAGTATTTTCAGAATCAGCATCATCATCCTGTTCCTGAAACTGAAAGCCTGCAGGGTCTTCCAAGGCCTTCTGTATGTCTTGCAATGGGTATAAATGTACCTGTGCTGTCACAGGTCTTGCAGTGGTCTGTACAGTTGATTTCTCCTTCGATGTTGCATCGGCCTGGCCAGTAACCGGTGCAACAAAAGGATTCCCTTGACTTTTCCAGCATTCAATAGTGGGGGTCAGGAAAGGATTTCCTCAGTCACTTGTCCGTTCAACAGTCAGGGCTAGGGCTGCTATAGTTCGTGTAGCTTTAGCTTGTCTCTTGGCATGGATCTCCCCCAATAGCTCTTGTTTTCATCTTTGATTTATCGATAGCTAGGACCATTACAGTTCTGGCTTTTCTGTTGGGTGATTGGATTTTTCCAATTGCCTCTGTCTCTGTTCCTGTTATTTCTATAATTCCAGTTCCCCACCCTTGTGTGACTGCTTGCCATCAGAAGGGGTGTCATTAGTTTGGTTGTTTCCCTCTAACGTGTAGTGGGTAGGGGTGTCAGGTGTGTGCTGTACTGCAGCAACCTGTGCTGCTGTGATCTGTTTTGCAGCAACCTTGTTGGATTTGCCAGAAGGGTATGGAGGTAGACCTGATAGGCATGCTCCATCTTAGTGAGGATAGCCACAAATGTATCGGTACTTGGGTAGACATTAAGCTCAACCTTTTCCCACAAGGATGGAGTCATGTTCTGGATTTACAAATCCTTGTACTCAATTTGGTCTCTATCTGCATCTTAATTTACAAGGCCTTTGCCAGAGCTGTATGCGAGCCATAACCTTTAGTGCTAGGCCACGGGACTTTCTTTAGCGCTCTGCTTAACCTTGTCAGCCAAGTAAGCTCCTACAACACCGGGGGAGTTGGTAGATATAAGGGTAGCCGAGATGTCATCAAAAGTGAGGGTGTCGGAGTTACATACTGTCTCTGAGAGCTTGGCCCAGAGGGTAGGTTTGACCATCTGTCGCAAGACTTGAACCTGGTTCTCGGGTTGGAGGGAGAGCTTCTCACAAAGGGAATGCACTTTATCCAATCAACAACTGAGGCTGTCAGTTGGGTCCATATGTCTGATTCTCTGTGCAATTTTCTGGACAGAGTGAGTGACCTGTAGGGGGTTGGAGGTATGCATAGTTGCACAGAGTTCTTCACCATCCCAAGCTCCATGAAGCACAGCTTCCACTGCTGCATCAGCGACTGCCTTGTATGTGTGATCCTGAGTAACAGAACCTTTTAGCATTTTGTCAATTTAGTCCTGCATGGCCCTTTTTTTGGTCTTCCGTGACAGTGATCCGAATATTCGCATCCTTAATCATGTCATGGATCTCTGACTCATCTCCCCGGTGAGAGGAGTGAATGGACATGCGCCATGGAATACAGACCCTCTGCCTGTGTCATGAGGGTCACCATCCTGGTGTTGTACGTGGCATCAGCAATGTTTGTGTAGATGTGGCGATGCAGTGTGCATGCTGACGATGATGCCATCTTGCAGATGTCTGGCGGAAGTTGCTCCACCATGGAGCTGAACTTGCATGTGATGTGGCATGCCTCATCAGCAAAGTCAGAGTCATCATCACTGGATGATGCAATCTCAATGGGCGTATACTGAAACTCGTTCATGGCTTTAATATGGCCGGCAAGAACCTCTTGTTGATGCTGCAGCTTTGCCATCTTTTGACTACATTTCTTGTGACAGACTTTTGCAGTGTCCTGCTCAATACCTCTCTCAACTTCTCTCTGCAACACTCTATATGAGGTGCACAATTCAGCGTTTTCCCCTAAGCTCTTTATCTAACTCACAACTCAAAAGCTTGTAATTCTCTTTCAACTCAGCATTCTCCTCTCTCAAACCTTCATTCATATCACTCAGAATATCATTCAGATATGCTGTTTCTTATCACATTTCAACCTTTCATAATCATCTCTTAGTAAACATATCTTTCACTCAGTGTCTTGAACAGTACAGTGCAGTAGTCTGGAATTAGCATCATGGAGTGACTGAGTCTCCTCCGCTAGTTTCTGTTCCTTTTTCTGTAACTCCAATGCCTGCAAGCCCATTTCTGTTTTTAGAGATGCATTTTGCAGTTCAAGGGAGACACACCTCGCTGTGAGACTATCAACAGCGGTATATAGAGCTGCAACCAAAAGACCTTTAAGGATGTACTTTTTGGCTGTTTGTTTGGATTCTAAGTATTGGTCAGATATTAGCAGCAATGGTTTGTCAGCAGATTTTGCATCCAGTGCAAAATCTGTCCATCCACCATGGGATGTGTGGTAGTTTGAGACATGGAGTCTCAGTTCTGTGCACAAGTCAGACATGACAAACAAACAAATAAGCAGGTGGAAAACTGGTCAAAATGCCTTGGTGCCCTCACCAACCACTTTCTGGTCCCTGGTGGGTGAACGGTGATGCCAAGGTGGTACGCTATCATTCACAGAGGGAGAGTAAGGGGGTACAGTGTGGGTCTGCCACACCCGAGACCAAGATGATGTGGGTCTGTCACAGCCGTTACCACTGTAACTACGAGTAGGTCTAAGTAGGCAAAAAATCGCACTACACTACTCGACATTCAAAATAAATTGAATTGGAATCTTCCTTTGTACCCTCCAACCTGCACACAGTCACCAAAATGTAACTTGATAATAAATTACTTTCTCGGCAGGCAAGGAGGCAACCTCTGACAGGAGGTCAAAAAAACAAGATCTGGATATGCAATTGAGTTTATAGAATTGGTCCAGCCAGAAGAATAGTCCTGATTTTTGCTTCTCCAACGTCTGAGTAAAGAAACATGAAATAATTCACATAATTTTTCTACTGCTATGCTCTATGGCTATTATACTTATGATTGCTCAACATCACTCTGACTTCTACACCTTATTTTTTCTTGCACCCAAGGAATCTGTGGCTCCATAACTGTTCACAATTTAAAGAAGCTCAACCAACATATCTGCATCTTTCACTTCAAGATGGGGGCCATTTTGCTTCACAATGTGTGCAGTATAATTAAGGTACTTTCTGGCCTCAACAGACTTACAAAATAGGGAGCAAAAAGGGTTGCTCTGGGACTGTTGGTGCTAAGTGCAAAAATCCAAAGGCACACAAAGTCAGCAACTGCCCAGTACTCACCACTGGAAATAACTGAATGCAGACACAATGCTGAGTAGTAAATGAGACAGTTTTATTCTGTGGATGCAGATAGTGACAAATCAGCCAGTCTCAGCATTATCAGCAGGCAAAAGGCCCTAACATTTTCCTCTGTAGAACTTTGTCAAAGCTCTACAGAACAAAATGTTAGGGACTTTTGCACACTGCTGTATGCCAAGACTAGCTGACTTGTCACTATTTGTAGCCACAGAATAAAATGTTCTTGATTGCTACTGTAATTTGGTAATAAATTACCTTCTTAGATTCTTGGTGGAGCAGCACAATACAATAGGAAGAGACAACAGGCACGTGGTGCTCATGTAATAAATAGAATTTATTACAGATCAATAATACAGGCTTATTACCAACAGTGTAATCACTGGGAGAACTACCAGTTTTCCTTACCTACGAAATGCAGTCTCTCTTCTCAGAGAAGCTACATGCTACAGTGAGTCTTATACCCTGATAATAACTATGACAATAGCTAAAGAAGATACATAAAATGTGTATAATTGGCCAAAAATAGGTGGCCTGAGTAACTATCCTAAATTAGTATGAAATTTGCATAGCTTGCAGAAGATAACATAATGCAATGGGACCACTTATTATCTCAGTCAGTTGCACTTGTAATGGTGCACAATTGCAAAAGATGGCACTGTTGCCTTACTTACACAAAACTTAGTAAAAATAGAGTAAAAAGCATTTCCCAAAGCTAGAATATATCAGTAAAACATTATACAGCATAATAATTAGTAGAACACAAATTCTGACTCTTATGCTTATACGATAAGTGTCTTCACCCTAAGGTTAGTATATATACCTACATATGTTGCTGCCCACGAGGTGGGTGGTACAGTCAGAGGTGCTGAACCATGGATAACACTAGTCAGGGGCAGAGCTGAGTCTGCATTCAGTTATTTTCAATAAGGCCTTCACCGATCTTACCCCAGCGCTACCACCTGCCTATTTTCAACCTGGTTTGAACCATTCCAACAACTCATCTACTCAGTGTTCTCACCTGACCTTCTACTTTAAAAGGGTGACAGTGAAGGAGTCCCTAACTATGGTCAAGAAAGTACTAGGTAAGACCAGACTGGGCAGTGACTGGATAGACATGAAACTTCTATCCCTCACCCTGGATGTTCTTATAGTGCCCATTTAACCATGCTGTACAATAAGCCCTTGACCAGTTCCTGGTGGTTTGGAAGCAGACCCTAGTTACGCCAGTGCATAAAGGAGGTGACAAGTCTCTGGTAGCCAACTACAGACCCATGTCGATCCTCTCCCATCTGTCCAAGGCACTGAAAAAGATTGTAGTGGGTCAACTCATCAATTACCTCAATAAATATAATCTACTTTGCCCCTACCAGCATGACTTCAGACAAAATCACAGCACCACCACTGCATTGCTGAACAACATGGACTATGTACATAAGGCCCTGGATGAAGACAGACTGGTGGGGTCTGTCTTTATTGACCTCACCAAAGCCTTCGATACAGTCAACCACCCCCTGTTACTGACCCAAATGCAAAACATGAGTGTGGGGCCCAATGTTCTTTGCTGGTTCCAAGACTACCTGATACAGAGAAACAATGTGTCAAAATTGAGCAAACAGTATCCAGCTCAAGAGAGGTATCTTTAGGGGTATCCCAGGGATCAATATTTGGGCCCCTACTCTTCAGTTCCTTCTTAAATGACCTTTCCACAGTCTGCAACACCAAACTCATACTATATGCAGATGATGCTGTGCTCCTGAGCAGCAGCACATCCCAGGCTACCCTACAATCTGAGCTTCAGAACTCCTTCTTCAAACTTGAGGACTGGTTCTGTAGTCATAAGTTACTACTAATCTACAAGAAGACCAATGCCATGCTTATATCCAGCCCCCACAACAAAAATAAGCACCACCCCCTCATCATCTCCAACTCCGGCAGTGAGCCGCTGGAACAAGTCCACTTGTTCAAGTATCTGGTGGGCATAATAGATGATACCCTCATGTTTGCACAACTTATTGACTCTCTGGTCAAGACAGTCAATACCAAGATTGGAGTCCTGTACAGGCACAGGCAATATCTCTCTCCGGGGGCCCTCCACCTTGCAGTCCACAGCTTCATCATATCTACTATTGACTATGGACTAGTGGTCTATGGGGCAGCAATGGATACAGGGCTCAAGAAGGTTCAGACTGCGCTCGAAAAAGCTTGCAGACTCACCCTGGATGCTGAGCGTGGCATGCACACCTGTACTCTGTATGGATGCACAAATTGGCTGTCATTAAGAAATGGTCAAATTCCAGACTTGCATCCTAGGGAAGAAGGCTTTATTGGGTAAAACATCACCTTGTGTAGGCAATTTGATCAAGATGGCCAACTCGTTACAGATCACCGGGGGAGGACTAGAGGGGCCTTGGCTATCCCCTTCCATCACACCTCGCTTGGGCAACATGCATTTGCCTGCTGGGCCCCCTTGTGGATGAATGAACTCCCCCGGCACCTCTTGGCCACCAGTTGTCTGGCCCAATCCAAAATTGACCTCAACCAGCACCTAATAACCCTCTCTAAATGTACCTGCCCCTAAGTCCAGCCACACCCACTCTCTCAGCCCCCAAGCAAGCACTAGGCAGACCTCAGGTACCCCCTTCCTCTGTCCCTTCTCATGACTTGCTTCAACAATCAGTTTGCGTCACGCACCTTCGGCACCCACCACCCTACCTTCCCTTCCCTCCCAACTCCCAGTCCTGTGAGTTGTTCTAATAGTCACTACTAATGCAAGCTGCCTGACCATTCCCCATCACACCCCACCATTTACTCTAGCATCTCTTCTCTGCTCAGCCTCCCCCTCACCCCCCATTTCTCCCTATACCTTATCGCCCTTCCTCCCCCAACCCTTCACCTCCACCACAGTACATACTGCTCTCTTGTACCTCCTTTCTTCACCCCACTACCAGCTATCCCCATCCCTCTGAACTAGTGACAAGGCACTTTGTGGCTGTTTATTCCCCACCCCACCCTCATAAAATGTTTTCTTGTTATTTTAACTTGTACCTATGTTTTGAGTTATTCTGTAAGTTTTGAATCCAAGCAGTATCATTCATTGTGATGTACCTTTGCTTTCTCCTATTGTACTTTGTTTTGCAATCTATGATGTGGAATCTTTGTAAAAGAGCTTGCTCTCAAAGGTCTTTTCCGAATCACTAAATAAATAAAATAAATAAATAACAGTTTTAGTGGTGAGTGTTGTGCAGTCTTTGAAGTTACAATACTTACAAAATATTTAATGGTACTTTCTGATACATCCTCAGCACCAGCAGTTTCTTTGATTTGATATCAGTAACTAACACTATCTGTACACGGCTTCTCCATTGGCCTAACTGTATCTCCACAGATATTTACAAATGTGTTGTCAACCCATGCAGCCCCTCTTTGAAGAAAAAGAAAAGGAATGGCATATCCACTTTTACCAAGATGGCTGGTTAATTGTGGTGGACTCACCCTTCAGGTCCCTAGAGGTGATCGAGTGATACAAACCTTAAAGGAGACAGGAAAGTTGTGTTAATTGTCAGCAGTTACTGATGTTCCTAGTAAGAGAAATGAAAGTCTTGCCTCCAAATGAGACAATTTGACTGTACCTTAATAAACACTGATGTGAAAAACAGTGTTTTCAATAGTTTTCTTTTTATGGAAAACATTATGCACAGTTCTCTTCATGGAACCAGTAATCTGGAATTTCTACTTTGTCACAGTATGTGTACAGGATGCTGTACACGAGCTATTGTCTTATCAGAACCATGCCTAGAGTTCTGTGCACAAACTGTGACATAGTTAAAACTTCAAATCACTGGTTCCATGAAGACAATTGTAACAGAATGTTTCCCATTGAAACAAAACAATGCAAAATACAGATTTCCATATCACTTTTTATTAAGCTATAGTTCCATATGGATCATTTAGGCTTATGGATATTATTTATGTAAATGAGAACATTGTAAACTGCTACTAATTAGAATTCATTTCATGACCTCTTTAAAGTACATACAGCCAAGGAATTTGGCACTCATTAAAATAATTAAAGAGATGTTGCTTCAATGCTCCAAATGAAAATCCAATTTATTGTAGAAATACATCACCAAATATGACTGATGCTCTGACTTCATTTCTTTATTGTGAGCACCACACTCCCAATGCAAACATGTCTGTACTCTAAGCCTTAAAGTACAATTGATCACACCATGATTCAATTCAGTGTTCCACATTCTTGCATGACAAAATGGCTTAATTGCCTATGAAATTGCCCGATTTCCCATAGTAACAGCAGAATTCAGCAGTATTCTGCATTGCATCCCATGGGCTCCATTTTACCATAGTTGAGTTATACAAAAGGAAAAGGGCTGTCTGAATTCCAGCTAGAAGCTGTAGCACCTACTGCAATAATATGAAATGTGTATAAGATGCGAGTCTTGATTATGATGATGTCAGTGTTTTGCAGAAAACTAGGAGAGGCTGAGATGGGAAATAATCCCTGCCATTAGCCCTTTTTCTCAGAATTAGAGGTGTTTTTGTGTATTTTCTAAATTGGAGTCCTTGAAAATAATGTTTCCCAGTGTTATATTAGCGTGGCAAAAGATTCATGTTCCATCTTTGTGAGGTTTCCTTTGATCTTTTCTGTTGCTATTGATCATATCACCCCAGTTCTCTGCATTCTGCACTGGCTGCCAGTTAGGTGGAGGATTGTCTTCAAGGTAAGGATCTTGACCTACAAAACTGCACGGAAGGGGACCAGTCTATCTGCAAGATCTCCTTGTCCCCTACTGCCCACCCCAAATGCTCTGTTCTGCTGAGGGTTGCCTCCTAGGAGTTCCCAGGGCTAGGTTGTGGGACTCAGGAGCTCGTATGTTTTTGGAAGCTGCACCTACCCTGTGGAGCTCACTACCTAGTTATCTTAGGGACACTCCCTCTGTAGAAGCCTTTAAAAAGGGTATTGAGAACTATTTGTTCCAGCAGGCTTTTCATTGATAAATTCATTTTACTGATATTTTTATTGGGATAGATACATCATTTTAATTTTGCTGAATCCCCATTAATAAAGTATTATAATAGCAAAATTGTTACCCTCTTTCATAAACTTTTCATTGGGCTCCTTCCTGATAGCATCATATCTCTCTTCCCTAAAACAATCCACCCCAGGACCACAGGAAGGTCCTCTTCCCTCTCATTTTCCGACCCTTTCTGCCACACCACCCATGGCCAAAACACTCTGTCCTTTAAGGACCCAAAACTCTACAACTCTCTCCACCCGATCTCCTCCTCCATTCCCTGCCTCATCCTTTAAGCACAACCTGAAGAAGCACCTACCCTCCACCACCTCATGTTGCTGTCCCCCAACCTAACTCTTTCCCTTGTTTTACCTCTTATTCCACTTTCCCACCTCTTGCCCTTACAATGCCACCACCTCGTGGGGCTTACCCTGTCCCTCATCATTTCCTCTATCCTTGGCAGACCTTAATCTCCTAACATATGGTACTTAAGCATAGCCCCTATTAGCCTTAATTCTTCCCTCCTGTTTTGTTTAGTGTAAATTTTGTCCCATTGTCAACAGCTCTGTATTACACCCCTCACGTATTCTGTAAATATTATGTTGGATTGTCTTACTGTTTTCTCCTTCTGTACTCTGTAACCTTGTTTGTGATTCCTTAACTGGATGCTTGTGAAAATGAGCAAATTTGCTCACATGCCTTTCCAGTACAACAAATAAACTGTAAACTGTTATACATTATTGTTTTAATATCTGTGTTGTGTTTTGAATGTACAGCACTTCAAGTCCCTGGAAAGGGGTGCTTTATAAATAAAGTATCTATCTATCATCTATCTATCTATCTATCTATCTATCTATCTATCTATCTATCTATCTGTCTGTCTGTCTGTCTGTCTGTCTATTTATCTATGTATCTGTCTATCTGTGATAATGACAACATCAGTATTGGGTGTATTCCTGTATTTAATGAGGAAGTCAATGAATTTCAGATGGACATTCTTCTGCTGTGAAAGAATTAAGACACAGGATTCTGGAATGTGGGAGTCCTCAATCAGATTCTTAAATCTTTCCTGTGTAAGTATGCAGAGAGAGAGAAGTAATCCCTGTAGTCTGATTTCTGCCAGAGGCTAGTGTAACCCCCTTGTTACCCGGGGTTACTAGAATCCCAGTAAGACCTAATGGTAGTCAGGGAAGGCAGCTTGTGAAATTCCAGTTAAATGGATTTCACACTGTCTCACTCTGTTCTCAGTCTCAGCTGAGACTGAGGGATGACATCATCATAGAACTATAGCAGCTGCATGAGCCACATTGGAATCTGCAGCAAGGGAGTTGGAATAGAACGTTGGGAGTTTTGAACAGATTCGGTGTGGAGCTGGTGTTGGGAGCTTGCTGAGTAAGCAGCACAGCAGCTTAATGTAGGCTCTAGGAGCCTCAGCCTTGACAGAGGGGTACTTTTAAGGTAAAAAGGGTGTGTGTCTCCACCAAAAGAGAGACACAGAAGGTAATTGAAGTGGTGGAGACCGCTAGTTTCAGGTCTCAGTGCCCCCTCCCCCCGGGTATGGAGGCAGAAAAGGGTTCCCTGCAGATTCCTGGGACAATCCCCTAGTTCTGCCTGTAAAGGAGAAGCTGCCTGTTTGTTCCAGAGTTTATTTGGGAGAATAAGAAGACATGTGAGTCACATGTGGGGCACCTGCAACCGGAGGATGAGTGTTTGCTCGTCCTGAAAGGGCCTATGTTTTTTCACCCTGGGACTTGTGTGACAATGTAGGGATTGAACTACTAAAACAGTGGGAGGCCTAGAGTAATAGGCTAATCAACAAAGTAAAAGTAGGTTCAAGTCCAGAGCTTATTGGGATGAAAATGATATGTAGAGGAGATGTGACAGACGTCTACCCAGGAATCTACATTTGCAAGTTTTCAGTAAAGGAATTGTTTAGTTTCCAGAGAAATGGCTGGGTATGGGCTGTGGGAGCTGGAGGTGGGAGACCCCCCATCTTTAGTGACCAGGTCCACCTCTACAGATTTGCTCTGTGGATTTCTGCTTTACCTCAGGCACTTGGCCAGTGATGAGGGAAGTACCCAGATGTGGGATTGTAAGGAAAATTCTCTGTAGGAGTCAAAGGCTCTAGTGTGGTTTGGGGAGCCACAACTGGATAATTGGTTCATTCCCAAAATGGACCACGGATCAAGTGGCCGGCGGGGGAGCCGGGCCAGTGGGGAAAACCCAAGTAGTGTACAAGTCGGGCTGTGTACCCAAAGCTGTGTGCAAGTCTGAGCTGTGTGCCTGGTGGGTTTAGAGCCTGAGGGTTGGAAATAGTGATAAAGTGTTCTGTAGTCTCTAATCTGCATTACCAGGAATGTAGCCCTATGGGGATCCATCTATGCTTTGTTTGTTCAGCTTGGATGTAAATTAAAGCCACGCTGTAGAATCCCATTCCTGGTTCTGGACATTACAGTTATTGCTTCCTGTGTTCGGATTTACTCGGGTGCCCCAGTGCAGAGTAGCCAAACCTAGGCCCCCTGTGCCGAGTAACCTCATCCTCCCTGAACCCAGTCCCCACCATGTACTGCTGTCAGCTTCAACAGCATGCCACCTGTCATTTTGCTAAAAAGGCAGGGGTGAGGGGTTACACTAGACAGAACCACAATTTTGGGAGGAATGAAATCCCCCATAATAGATATTTTAGCCAATATTGGTCTTTCTGGATAAAACATTAAAATAGCTAAACTAGTACTTGGTCACATTATCCAGATTATTTTTGATTATTTGGTCAGATTTTTCTTTATCCTGCAGTATCTATTTTGATAAAGATTTTGAAGTTATCTGTGAAAAATGATTCCAAAATAATAACACATCATAAAAACATAAAAAAGAAAAAGACCTGAACAGTCCACTTAGTGTGTTGAAATATTCCCTAGTTGGAGATAGTAAAACATATGTCCTTTTGCCTAGTCACTCCCCCAACATCCCATCTGGTAAGTCCTTTTTGTCACTTCTTTTTCCCCTTTGTACAGCATGTCTTCCAGGCTCAAGCAAACCTCCTTCAGTTACTGACAGTGCCTGCTCCCCAGTCTGCACAGCCACTCCTGACCAGTAATCCTGGCACCTCTGATCAACTGCTCGACACACCATGGTGTTTCCCCTCAGACTTCCTCCTCACTGAGGTAGGAATAGTGGGTAGAGATAAGTGAATTTGTTCTTATATAACTAAGGGCAGCAGCCCATATGGAGACCATTTTTTCATAGTCCTTCACCTAGATGTGAGACAGAAAAACCTAACCATGGATGCCAGAATCTTGGAAGCAGAATCATGTAAATACAGGAGTCAAGACTGAGCAAGGTTGGTGAGGCATTCTGCCCTGGTTGGGCAAGGGGGAAGAAGCTGATCTTGATTTTTGGGACAGCTGATGAGGTGATAGTGAGGAGGCTAAATACAGTTAGTGCAGAGTCTTAATGGTCTCATAATTTCCAGTCTCTGCTCTCTCAATTCTGGAAGTATAAGTCCTATAGCAACATTGGCTAGTCACAAAGAGACATAAAGTTTAAGGAACCATGTTCAAAGGACAGACATTTGGAGATTGTTTCATGATAGATTTCTATGTACTTGGTGAAGTAGAAAGAGTAGTAATATGTGTAAACTTGATGTATAAAAACATAATGGGGTTGGAATTAAAATGAATAAAAGCTTAAATGATGTAGGTGAGGAAGTTCAAGCAGGACACTCTCTTTTGACATGCTTGCAGCATGATAGGGCAGCTCAAGAAGATAGTGGACCTACGAAGAAACATAGAATTTGTTGGCAGATAAAGGCCACTTGGCCCACCCAGTCTGCTCATTTCTTCCTACCTACAGTATCACTGTGGACCCTACCTGATCTCTGACACTGTTTCCTTCTCCTCATTCCTTTCCACTAAGGTTCCCTTATGTCCATCTCATGTTTTCTTGAACCTCACCACAGTTTTTACCCCAACACCCTCGTCTGGTAAACTGTTCCAGAAATCCCCCACTATTTCTGTGAAAACGTACTTTCTCACATCCCTTCTAAATCTACCCCCAACCAGCTTCATATCATGTCCCCTTGTTCTTGAGCACATTAGTTTCTGAAAAATACTTTCCTCCTGCACCTTATTTACCCTCTTGAGGTACTTGAGTGATCACAGAGCCACCAAAGACTCACCATCCTAGAAGGGCAAGAGTAGCTCTCTGTCCCCCCCTAGCTGCTGGAGGTCTGACTCTGAGCAAGTAAGGAGACTACTGAGAAATATAGGAACTTCTTGTCTTAGAACAGGAAGATCAGAAGCTAAAAGGGCACAGAGGCAATAAGTAAGTAGGGGAAGAAAAAATTAAAAAAAAATAAACAAACAGAGGAAAGAGTAAGTATTCCAAACAACAGTAAGGGGGCCAGAAAAAAGACATGATGGGAGCGGTGCAGTGCAGTGGCTGTGGAGCAGCAGTCTTCCGGGAGACATTCTGGAGGATGCAGTGTTGTCCCATCTGCAGGCACCTCTCTGGGCTGAGAGAGGAGGTTGCTCATCTCCAGGCTGAGTTGGCCAGGATTGTGGGATCTTCTCTCCCACCCAGGGACCACCAGGGTTACTGCCATTGCCTCAGAGGTTGCCAAGAAAGAGGAGCGGTTGGACCACAGTGGGCTCAGGGAGGGTGAGGGTAGTGGAACAAAGGTGCATCCCTCCTGTTGTACCTCTTCACAATTTCTATGCAGTTCTGGAAAAAGTGTGGTTTCTTTATGGAGGCACCCACAGTGAAGACCAAGGAGGATGTTGGGAACCTCCACAAAGGAGACCCACAGGAGGGTGGCATGGGACCCCACAGGGGAAGGAAACAACTCCTAGTAGGGGACTCCATTGTTAGGAAGGTAGAACTGGGGGAGGAAGGGGAGAGGGAAGTAAGGTGCCTGCCTGGTGCCATGGCTTGGAGGGACAGGGAGCGAATCGTCAGGATCACAGGAGCAGCTGCACAGGGGAGGGAGCTGGATGTCATTGTCCACCTAGGGACAAATGACCTGGCTAAAAAAGGGATCACAGCAGTGCAAGAAGTGTTTGTGGAGATGGGGAGGGGCCTGATACAAATAGCACCCATGGTAACTTCTCGGAGGTGCTGCCTGTCTATGGATGAGGCTAGGGTGCTCCACACCATGGGATTCAATCAGTGGTTGAAAAACTGGTGCAGAGCTCAGGGATTTGGCTTCATTGGGGACTGGGGGTCCACCTGGATGGATGCAGGCCTATACTGGTGTGATGGTCTGCATCTGTCCAGGAGGGGAACCAGGATCCTAGGTGAAATGTTTAAATGCTTCATTGGCAAGCATTTAAACTAGCCAAGGGGAGAGGCACTGGAAAGGAGCAGGGAAATCCTAGCCCCCCCAAAAAATCAGGGTACTAAGTGAGGTAGAAACGAACATAGAGATGTCAATAGGGAGAAGCGCAGGGGTAAATGGAGAAAGTGACAAACACAATAAGGACATGGATGGGGCAAAAAGGGGTAAGGCCATCAAGAAATGGAGGGTAATGAGTACCAATGCCCATAGTCTTGGCAACAAGCTCCCTGAACTGGTGGCCTTGATGGAAGAGGGATGCCTGGATATTGTAGCAGTCACAGAAACATGGTACACAGAGAACCATGACTGGGTTGTTAACATACCAGGGTACACAACCTACAGGAGAGATATTGAGGGCAGAAGGGGGGAGAGTAGCTCTCTATGTAAGGGATGGGATAAAAGCAACTGAACAAAAGAGTAAACAGGGAGGAGAGGAGACACTGTGGGTCACCTTAGAGACCGGAAATGGCACCACAATCCACACAGTGGTTACATACAGACCCCCATGTCAGGGGGAAGGGATGGACAAGGGTATGATAGAAGGCATACTTAGGATGGCAGAAAAAGGGGAGATACAGTTGATGGGGGACCTTAATATGCCAGATGTTAACTGGAGCACCTTTGCTGCAGCCACATCCAAAAGCAGGGCCATTCTTGATGCCCTTCAGGTGGTATGCCTCAGAGAGCTAGTTTTGGAACCTACTCGTGAGGGAGCAATCTTAGACCTCGTATTCTCAAATGGGGACAGTGAGAGGATCTCAGATCTAGAAGTGGGTAGCCATTTGGGAACAAGTGGCCACCAAACAGTGTGGTTCATGATAAACTCAGCTACAGAGTCAAGCCATACAAAAGTGAGGGTTCTGGACTTCAGGAGGGCTGACTTTGGCAAGATAGGAGAGTGCCTTAGAAAAGCACTAGCAAACAGGCTAGAAGGAGGGGTGGAGCAACAATGGGGAAATATCAAAACTGCCATCACAGAGGCAGCAAGCCATTGTGTGAAGCAAATAAACAAATCAAAACAAAAGAAAAAGCCACTATGGTTCTCAAAAGAAGTGGCGGTGAAGGTTAGGGAGAGAAAGATAGCTTTTAGGAAGTATAAGGAAACACAGAAGGAGCAAGACAGAGAACTGTACCAGTTAAGGCAGAAGGAAGCAGGAGGGTAGTCAGAATAGCAAAGGCTCAAACTGAGGAAAAGATAGCCAACTCAGTTAAGAAGGAGGATAAAACCTTTTATAGATATATCAGGGAGCATAGAAAGACAAGGGAGGGATTGTGAGGCTGAATAGAATGGATGGTGGGTGGGCAGACAGTGACAGTGAAAAAGCAGGGATACTGAATGAATGCTTCTGTTCAGTATTCACAAAAGAGGAAGTGGGGGAGGTGCCTAATCCAATTAACAGAAGTACTCTGGAGAGGGGGGTCGATCCCAGTCCTTTCACAGAAGAAAGGGTTCTGAAAGAACTCCTAAAACTGAAGGTGGACAAAGCAATGGGGCCAGACGGAATTCACACCAGAATTCTAAAAGAATTAAACAGAGAACTAGTGACACCACTGACTACCCTTTATAACAAATCATGGGAGGATGGTGTGGTACCTAAGGACTGGAAGAAGGCTGATGTGATTCCCCTTCACAAAAGTGGGAGCAAGACAGAGGCAGGAAACTACAGACCTGTCAGTTTGACCTCTGTGGTAGGGAAAGTGATGGAATCACTTCTGAAGGAAAGAATTGTTGAGTACCTAGAGGCCAGTGGGGCACAGGACCCAAGGCAGCATGGGTTCACAGCGGGAAGGTCATGTCAGATGAATCTAATTGATTTCTTTGACTGGGTGACCAAAGTAGTAGACCAGGGAGGGGCTGTGGACATGGCCTACCTGGACTTTAGCAAGGCATTTGACACAGTCCCACACAAAAGATGAGTAGTCAAATTAACCAGCCTTGGAGTGGGTCCCAGGGTGGTAGCCTGGGTAAAATATTGGCTGAACAACAGGACACAGAAGGTAATTGTAAATGGAGTTCACTCTGAAGAAAGAGGGGTTACTAGTGGGGTACCGTAGGGTTCAGTACTGGGTCCAGTCCTTTTTAATGTCTTCATAAGTGACATTGCAGAGGGACTGGAAGGAAAAGTATGCCTCTTTGCAGATGACACAAAGATCTGCAACAGGGTTGATACACAAGGAGGCATGGAAAGGATGAGAAGGGACTTGGCAAGGTTGGAGGAATGGTCAGAAGTATGGCAGCTTGGATTCAATGCAAAGAAGTGCAAAGTAATGCACCTGGGAAACAAAAACCCAGGGAAGATTACACAATGTGGGGAGGTAGTAACAACAACAAAAATGGAAAGGGACCTGGGGGTAATCATATCAGATGACCTTAAGTTTGGCAAGCAATGTGAGAAGGCGGTAGGGAGGGCTGGGGGAATACTGGGATGAATAGGGAGAGGCATCACCATCAGAAAACAGGAAGTTGTTATCCCTCTGTACAGACAGTTGATGAGACCCCATCTGGAGTACTGCATCCAGTTCTGGAGACCTCATCTCCACAAGGACATAGACAGGATGGAGGCAGTTCTGCAAGAGAAGCCATATGAGGAGAGGCTAAAGGATCTTAATATGTATACCCTTGAGGAAAGGAGGGAGAAGGGGGACATGATAGAAACGTTTAAGTACCTCAGTGGAATCAACAAAGTCCAAGAGGGTAGCATCTTTCAGAAAAAGAGGTGTGCAAGAACAAGGGGACACAATTTGAAGATAGAGGGGGGATAGAGGGGGAATGGCTCAGGGGCAATGTGAGGAAGTATTTTTCACAGAGAGGGTGGTGGACACATGGAACAGCCTTCCTGTGGAGGTTGTGAGGTCTAAAACTGTGAGAGAATTCAAGAATGCATTGGACAGACATAAGACAATTTTTTTGGGGGGGTAGGAAAAAATAGGCTGTTGGTTAAATAGGATCTGCAGCTTATCCTCTAGGTAGGGATATGGGCAGACTAGCTGGGCCAAGAGGTCCTTATCTGCCGTCAAAGTCTATGTTTCTATTATACCCCCCATCCATTGTGTACATACTGAGTTCTATTAGTCTCTCCTCACAGGGCTTTTGAAGTAATCCCTGCGCCACTTTAGTCACCTTCCACTGGACCGCCTCCAGTCTGTCTATGTCCTTCCTGATACTGAGATGTGGTTTCCAGAACTGTATACAGCATTCCAGATGAGGTTATACCAGCCATCTCTACAGAGGCAACACCACCTCCCTCTATCAGCTGGGGAACCCTCTCTTATACACCCCAGCATCCCACTAGTCTTCCCGACTGCCTTATTGCACTGCCTGGCCACCTCTAAGTCATCAGAAATTATTACACCTAGGATGCATGATGGTCAGCAATACGGCTTCCCACAGTTTGTTCTCTGCCCTTGAGTTTCTGTTAGCCAAGTACATTATTTTGTACTTTTTTGCATTGAAAACCAGCTGCCATACCCATGACCACTCCTCAAGTTTTTTCAGGTCTTTGTTCATCTTTTCCACCCCCTGAAGTGTCCACCCTTGTGGCATGTCATGTCAATGAGAACAAAACCGGTGTGGTCAGAAACAGCACAGGGAAACCCTTGAATCACAAAACTGCACATCCAAAATAAGGCCAGGGAAGGAAAAAATAGTAAGTTACTAAATTTCACTGGAGTGGTGGTCCATGTTGGTGTGGTGTTGTAATATTAGATCTTACAATCCCCTACATTCTGTCACTAAATACTTGGCTGCTCTCTACTTACTCATCACTGTGATCTCTATACCTCGCATTCCTTTCCCTCCCTCTATGCCAGATGCCTATGACATTGTGCTAATTTACTTAGGAATTTCTGGCTTTGATTTCTTCATCCTACTTATCCTCCCTACTTTCAACCCACCACCCTCCTGCTATACCCTCTGAGCATCCACAGATAGAACTCTAGCTCTCCCTCCATGGCATACCTCATCTGGTCGTGCTGCCTTGTTGTATAAGTTCTCAAATATTTGTAATTCCCTTCCACTTGAAATTCTCTCCACCCAATCCTGCCACTCTCTCTCACTCCTCCTTCTGAAGCACTCTGCTTACATCTGCATCCACACCTAACCTTTTTCTAACCACACAACTCCCCTCTCTACATACAAATTTTCCTATCCCCACTTCTATGTCTCCCCTGGCAGCAGCCTCCATCACTCCTCCCTCCCTGTCCCCTCCCCATACTCTCCCTTTCCCCCCTACTGTCTCTCACCTCCATCCTTACTGGTTCCTAGTACCTTGCAGGGCTCTCAGCATCCTAGGGACCTAGCTCCCTCTCCCTTTCTTTACTTTTGCCCCCTTTATTTCCCTCCCTCCACCTCTCTCTTTCTCTCTCTCACCACCATTCTGCTGGAGTCTTGTCCCCCTTGTAGGGTTCTCAGCATCCTGAAGGGGTCTAACTCTTAGCTGGCCTCTCTACCACTGCCTCCTCCCATCTCTCTCTCTCTCTCTCTCTCTCTCTCTCACACCTCCATCCCTACCAGGTCCTTGTCCCCCTTGCAGGGTTCTCAGCATCCTGTAGGGGTCTAGCTCCTGACATGCGTCTTTACCATCCCTTCTCTCCTTCTGCTCATTTCCTTCCTACTAGCCTCTCCCCTTGCCTTTCACTGCCATCTAATCAGGAAAACCTAGCACTAACTAATTCCACTGCATTCAGTTTACCACTTCTAGCACTTTAATGTATTTAACTTGTCATTTCTAGCACTTTAAGGTGTTCTTCCCCATCCGGTCTACATCTTCCTTCTTACCTGTTAATAATCTTGTGGTTATGGTATTGGCAACTTAGTATGTTGTATCTTTGCAATACTGCCAGTCTTAACTCTGTTGCTATCAATGTTTGTAATGGACTGTACTTGTGTTGTATTTCTTGCATTTTATGTATATAGCCTAGCAATGTTTTTTGCTCCTCCCACTTTGTAACCCCCTTCCCCCAGGATGCTTCTGGAAATAGCTGTTCTCAGCTTATGTTGTCTTTCCTGGTGAAACCTTTCAAATAAATAAAATAAATAAATCCATGCCAGTATTCTGGATGTGTGGTTCTTTGATTCTAGGATTTGCCTGCACTGTTTGTGCCGTGGCAGGTTTGCTCTCAATGACGTAACTTGGGGCCATCCACCCTATTCCAGATTTTGATGTCATCCACAAAGAGGCAGACCTTCCCCTCCAGCTCCACTGCAATACCACTTATAAAGACATTAAAGAGAACAGGTCCCAGCACTGATTCCTCCTCAGATTGAATTCTGTTTACTACTATTCTCTGTCTTGTATCCCCTAAGCAATTTCCTACACAGTTTACCACCCTTTGGCCCACCCTAAGCTTCCCAGCTTGTTTAATGGTCTCCTATATTGAACAATGCTGAATGCCTACTGAAATCAAGATATGCCAAATACATTGTGCCACCCTGATCTAACTCCTTAGTCACCCAGTCAAAGAAATCTATCAGATTCATTTGACATGACCTCCATCCCATGAATCCATGCTGTATTGGGTCTTGCAACCCATTTAGAAACATAGAAACTGATGGCAGATAAGGACTAGTGGTGGGCCAAGTGAGAAACATTTGCTTTGCAGAGTAATCCATGAAATTCTGCCCATTTCATGGAGCGAAATGCGAAATTTAACCCTGCGGAACGGTGACATTTTGCCCAGCAGAATGGCAAAAATTCATCTTCCGCAGCAAAATTCTGCCTTCTGCTGTGAAATTTCACCCATGGAAGATGAAATTTCACTGCAGAAGGTGACATTCCACCCACATTAGGTGAAATTTCACCTTGGCAAAATTCCACCTAATGTGGAAAATTTCACTAATTACTCTGCGTTGCGAAATTGGCCACTTTGCCGTCACTCCACCAGCAGAAATTAAATTTGATGCATCTCTAATAAGGACCCCTTGGCCCACATGGACTACTCATCTTCCCTACCTACTACAATACAGCAGATCCTACTTGATCTCTGGCTTTTACACTGTCTTTCCTATTGCTAGGATTCTCTTGTGCCTATCCCATGCATTCTTGAGTTCCCCTACCATTTTTGCCCCCACCACCTCTGCTGAGAGGCTATTCATGCATCCACCACCCTTTCTGTGAAAAAATACTTCCTCATGTTACCCCAGATTCTACCCCACCCAGCCTCATATCATGACCGCTTGTTTTTGAACTTCTTTTTTTCTGGAAAATGTCACCATCCTGTGCCTTGTTTATGCCCTTGAGGTATTTGAAGGTCTCTACCATATCCCACCCACTCTCTTCCAGGGTATACATATTGAGGTCTTCTAGTCTCTCCTTATATGACTTTTGGTGCAGACCCTGCATAATTTTTGTTGCCCTTCTCTGAACTTCTTCTGCTCTATGTCCTTCTGGAGATGCAGCATTTAGAACTGAACACAATACTCCAGATGAGGTCTCACCAATGATTTGTACAATGGTAACACCACCTTTTCCACATCTTTCATCCATAACAAAATGTCCACAGTTTCACCTTCCAGATTCTGGTAAACATATTTAGCTAAATGGCAGAGACAAAACCAAATTCAGATGGAAAATGGTGGCACCATACTGAATCTATGGAAAGGGAGGTACTGAGGTGAAAGCAAACCATGGGGCTAGCAAAGCAGAACAACATGATGGGAGGAACTGTTGCAAATGATCAGCAGAAGACAGTAGACAAAAATGTTTTACCTGATTTCCAGTTGAGAACAGAAATACATTTTTTTTATTATAAAAGTCAGTCTTCCATTGAAGTAGAGGTCTCTTTTACAAGGTAGATCTGACTGCATGTTTGCTGAGATACAGAGTTCACATGAATGTGAGAAGAAAGGATTCTGAAGGGACTGAATGCACTAATGGAGGACAAGCCCATGGGCCCAGACAGGCTGTATCCCTTGTTACTGAAAGATGGGGCAGATCCTAGCTGATCACTGACTAAGCCCTTTAACAGCTCATTGGGGATGTCGTTGTACCAAAAGACTGAGGCATAGCAAATGTATTTTCCCTGCACAAAAGTGAAAACAGGGATAAATGTAGGAAATACAGACAAGTCAGTTCTATGGCCTTAGTGCTAAACATTCTAGAACCCTTAGTAAAAGAGATGCTGGTAGATTTCCTGGGAGACCACTGGAATTAAGGATGTAAAACAATATAGATTTATGGGGGGGGTCATACAAACCTGATCAACTTAAAGTTGGTAGTCACTGGACATATTGTATCTTGGTTTCAGTTAGGCCTTCAAATCTATTCCAAATGGATGCTTGCTTAACAAGCTGGAGAACTGCGGTGGGATGGGAAATAAAATCCCATGTTGGGTAGTAATTGGTTAATTGCCACCCTGATGGCCCATTGCCAATGCATTGTGCTGCCATACCAGCAACCCTGCTTTGGGAGAGGACATAGGTGGGTGTGTTCAGGGCCAGGCCAGTCTGGGGTTGCTTCTGCTTGGCAGTGTGCCTCAGTCACGGAGGGTTGGTGGTGAGTTCCAGAGCCACAGTGACCACCCATAGATGAGCCTGAGATCTTGCCTTCCACCACAGGGGTACAGTGACATCTGATCTTCCATAGGCAGTGCTTATGTCATGGGGTGGAGGGAGGCACTTCAGGGAGGAAATAAGGGACAACAGCATGTGCTCTGAGTCATCTATATGATGGTCGCTGATACCCTCAGGATCTGCGCCATACAGACCCCAAGAGCTGGATGATGGGGTGAGTGGCTGACATGTCTAAGAGGTCACCAGCAAAGCACAGCAAGACCTGACAGGAGGAGTAGGTGGTGGCTCAGGTGCCACAAAGCATGAATAAAAAAACTGGCTAAATGTCAAAACCCAGACAGCTGTCCTTTATGGGAAATACTTAGAGGTTGGGATGTCTCTAGTGGAGTATCACAGGGATTGGTATTGGGACTGGTCCTTTTCAGTATTTTTATTTGTGATACTAGACTGGGGATCTAGGAAAATATATGCTTCTTTGTGGACAATACAAATATCTGCAGAAGTGTAGATAGTGAGCAGGGGGTAAAAAGTATGCGGGAGGATTTGAAAAGGCTGGATATGTGGTCAAGGGTCATAGGCAACCAAAGGAGGGAGTCTTTGAAAAATCAGTAAAAGAATTCAAACATGTATGGGACAGGCACATATGAGATGGGTGAAAACATTGTCAAAAGGATTGGGAGTAAAGGGGAGTGAAGGACCACTGGAGCCCTCACAAAAACAACAGTTGGTAGGTAAGGCTGGGCAAAATGCGATGGACCACATCTAAAATAGATCCCGTAATTACATAATTGAACTTGAGCTGATGCCTAATTTATTATCTACTTTTAAGTTTTATATACTGTGTTGTCCGTATATGCTATTATATGTCATTTTGTACTTATTTTAATTGCTTGAAACTTGACATGAAGAATGACCTTGAAAACAGGCTCACTCCTAGTAGTCCTATTCTGTTGAAATATAAATAAATACATACATACATTCAATTAAATTCAAATTTAAATTCACCACATAGATATTTTCTGATGTCAAGGGCCCATATTTTCAGAAGAGATGTGCGATGCATCCCTGGATGTGCCAGCACATCTCCAGACTTGTGAGGGCCATCAGGGGCGTGGCAATATTCAGAAGCCCCCAATGCACCCCACAAACCCGACTGCACCACTGGGCACAATATTGTGATGCACCAATGCAAATGAGGAGTCCCTAGTGCATATTCCACAAATCACAATATTGAAACCCCAAGAGGCATGACTGTGGTCGGCTGCGCCGGTACATAGTTATGCTTTTGAAACCCTATTTTAACAATGCACATGGAAGGCTGGTGCACCACGCATAGTCAAGAGCTGGGTACACATCCCCCATTCCCAAGCCCCGAGCACTGTTGGAAAATTAAAATGCAGCCCTGATCCCCTGTTCTGCAGTGCAGAGATCCTCCGCCACAGACCCGATCCCTGTAATAAAATATTAAAAACCTAATTCCTTTTTCTGTAGTATAGGGCCCCCCCCCCCTTGACCCTGTCCCTGTAAAAAAATGTGAAAAACCCAATTCCTTTTCCATAGTGTAAGGACCTCCTTCCCTGGACCCAATCCCTGTAATAAAAAATTAAAAACCACGATCCCTTTTCCTTATTGTTGGCACCCCCTTCCTGGACCCGATCCTTGTAATGAAATATAAAACACCACAATCCCTTTTCTGTAGTGAGCACCCACCTCCTCAGACCCAATCCATATAATTAAATATAAAAAAAAACTCCTTTTCCATATTGTAGGGAAATCCCCTCCTCGGACACGATCCCAGTATCTGATCCCCATTTCCAAAGTGTTGTGGCTCCTCTCTCCCCTTTCCTCTGCCCCAATGTCTGTTAAGAACAAATACTGCCCAGTCCCCCATTTCCACAGTAGTGGTCCTCCTCAGCTCTGGATGTCTGTGACAGCAAAATGCCGCCCATACCCTTCTCCATAGTGTAGAAACCCCTCCCAGCCCCAATCACTATGAAATAAAAGAAAAATTATTCCCTTTTCCATAGTGTAGTTTTCCTCTACCCCCAACCTCAGTCAGCAGTGCCCCAACACCCTGCACCCTCCATCCTGACCTGTGCCAGTGAAGAACACACCCCTCCTCACCCTACCATGGCCAGCCATCACCAATGAGTATGTACTATTTACTGTACATGCTCCGGGATCAAGCAGTCAGCGGCTGGTCATGGCAGGATGAAGAGGAGTGTGCCAGTTGCCGGCATGGGTCGAGATGGGGATGTGTGAGGTGGTGGGGTACTGTCGACTGGAGTGAGAGAACATGCACTATGGAGAAGGGAATCATTTTTATTTATTTCATACAGTGATCAGGGCCAGGAAGGGGGGGTCACTACAGTATGGGAAAGGGATTGGGCAGTATTTTACTGCACATCGCTGGGGGGCGCTATATATTATGGAAAAGGAGATTGGGCAGTATTTTACTTTCACAGTCAATGGGGCTGGGGGGGGCACTGCTTTATAGAAACAGGATCAGGGATTACCTTTGTATTTGAATACTGCTTGGAGCTTTGGAGTGGGGCTGGCCCAGCACATTCCACAAGGTGCAGCCATACAAATAAACCCATAATGGGCATGTATGAGGTCGCTTTATACCATGCATGCCCAATGAGCTCATCTGCATGTTTAGGCTGATTATCACCCATGGGGCAACTGGCGCATCCAGGTGTGTGCCATGCATTTCACTATGGAAGATATTCAGCCCCACACCCTGGATGCACTACGCCATACATGATAGTCGCTTGCTATGCGCTGTGCATCTAGGGTCTAATATTCAAACAGAATGCACATTCTATTCCCATCGCACATTCTGTTTGAATATTACAACAGAGCTAGCCAGTGCATCTTTTTTGTGCAATGCACTTCTATGCACACTCATCTGGCCGGCTCTGAATATGTCCCCTAATATCTTCTGTATGTTTCTATCATTCTATCTACGCAAAAGATAACCATTAGTAGGTTGGGGTAGCATCTTTTTCAAATTCCAATTTATTTATGTTGGAAAAATTTGAAAATGAAGCAGCAATGCCATTACTGGTTGTGAGATGGAGGAGTTGTCATTTAACAGAGCACTGTGAGTCCCATATTCAACCAGCTGCATTTGCTCTGCACTTGTACTGTGCCAGCATCTGTACTTGGCAACAGGGATATTCAGAATTAATGCACCCACACTAACATGGCTGCATACTAGGCAACAGTGCAGTGCAGGCATGCAACACAACAATATAGCACAAGATTCAAGGCACAGTACTGAATTTAGCACTGTACAAAGGCACAGCACAAGTAGTGCAGAGAAAAGCACAAGGGGGGTAGGGCTGGGGATAGGAGAGGCAGGCACCAATGAAAGACACACAACACAGCACAGCAGCAAATGAATCAAAAATATTTACTGGAAACTAAAAGCATTGGTAACGGCCTGTAAAAAAAACAAGAAACAACAAGGTAAACAGAGAAACTGCCATTAAATACAAAGGCAAGTGAAAAAGAGCAACCACCCACACAAATACAAATAATACAAGCATTTGTCAATGCCGAATGTTTGCTTGCAGGTATTAGCATTGGACATGCAGGAGTTAGACAGGTGCAGAATAGGAATGGCAGTGAAGTACTGAACTTCACGCTAACCCCACCTCCATCCTGTAGAGACGGACAGCCATTGGGGTAAGTGTTTGGGTTGTCTCTGTTGACATTCATGCTATGTCACCTCACCCTATTCTGCAGACACCGACACGTGTAGAGTTGTGCCTTGGGGTGTTTGGTTTTACAGTCATCCCATTCCATAAGGACATATGCTGAAATGAGTGCAGCATAGGAGAATGGGGTGAACTTTGGAGCCAAAGAGTCCAAGGTACATCTCGATGTCTGTGACTGGCTTGGGGGTGGAGGTGGGATGGCATGAGCAGTACACTCGGCAATTCAAAGGCACATCCCGATGCCTGTCAGTCTGTACAGGGTGGGACATTATGGTTAGAAACCCTAACACCCTGGGTGATTGTTGGTATTTGCACTACAAATTTTCAACATGGCCTTTTTGTGACCCCACCTCATGGAAGCATTTGGGACTTCTTCTCATGAAGAGTGGCAGTGTGATTTTGTCAATGTGTCCCGAAATTTGAATTCCAACAGTGACCGTGCCATTCTGTGCCACATGTACGAAAACACAAATCAGGCAGGAAGTGAAGAATGACAGCTGTACTATCCATAGGGAGGTGTGAAGAAATGGCAATGTTGAAAATTTGTAGTGGGAGTATTAAAAATGCTTGTACTTCCGAGCATATGTGGAAACTGCACAATGCATGTGCATAACAGTCATTTTATGGACTTTCATCACCAAATTTTCAACATAGGCATTTTAGGACCTCTGCTCATGAACACTGTAAATGTGATTTCCTTAATGTGTCCCAAACACTGATTTCCCACAGCGACCGCACTATTCTGTGCTGGAAGTGCAAAAACACATTTCAGCCAGGATGTGAAAAATGACAGCTGTACTGTTCATAAGGAGGTATGGAAAAATGACAATGTTGAAAATCTGGAGTGAAAATATTACAAATTTGTGAAGTTACGAGCATGCATGGAAACTGCGCAATGCACACTCATAACACACTCATTTTACGGACTTTCGTCACAAAATTTTCAGCATAGGCATTTTAGGACCACTGCTCATGAACAGTGTCACTGTGATTTTCTTAAAGTGTCCCAAACACTGATTTCACATAGCGACCAAGCTATTCTGTGCTGGAAGTGTGAAAACACATTTTGGCCAGGATGTGAAAAATGACAGCTGTATTGTTCATAAGGAGGGGGACTGAAGCCGATGGGGATCGGGCCCCCTGTCAGCAAACAAAGACTGTTTTTGAGGGGGCACATGATACCGAGGGGGATTGGGCACCCCCTCAGCACTGAGGGCTGTGTAATATTGTTCGTGACCATGGTGGTGGCTTGCCACTACGTTCACAAACAACATTACGCTAGGTAAGGTACCGTTCTGCAATGATGCCAGGGAATGGCCCCCCTAGCTCTGAAGTGAGATCTGGTAGCTTATGCATCACTGCCATTGACTTATAATGGGAAGGGTGGCTCAGTTTACAGATAGTGCCCTTATGGGCCCCTCTAGCTCCTAAAGCTCTTAAGTATAATTCCAACACTAGGTGCTCCATTATAGAAAATGCATGCAGCAGTGAGATCCCACATGCATGGTGTACAATAGCCCATACAGGATGCATGCATAAGTCTACATTAGGAAGTGTCCACAGAACACCAATGAGTGCAGTACATCCAGTGTTTGCTGTCTGTGCTTGGCCAGCTGTGGCCTACATCACCAAGTCCATTACATGTGCCCCCCCCCAAAAAAAGCATGCATCCCAGTACCACTGGTGCATGTGCACACCTAACCTCAATATTCTGGGGTTACTGCTCACATGGCTAAGTCAGTCCTACCAGGCTTTCATAGCCACCTTCTGGAACCCTGTTATGACAACAGGTTGAAGTGTTGCAGACATCAACACCTCTGCAGGGGCTCTGCCATTCAAGGCCCACAGTCTGTGGCTAGGATGTATGGCTATACCCTGAAAAGGATATCCTTTGCCTTACACTTAAGTTGTCAGACCTCTTCATCACCTCCTCTGCCATCCGACTCCTGCCTCCCTTGGCATTCACAGACTCTGTGATATCCTGCCAGGCCTTTGCTTTCTCGTTACTGGTCCCTCTGCAGCAGCCCACCAGTTCCTTTCTGGCCATGTACAGTATACATGGGCCAGAGTCATTACTGTACCTCCTCCTCTGAAAACCTCCTCTTTTGAAAATGTTCTTCCTTCATCATGATACGTGTTTGAAGGTGGAGGATAGACAGCTCTGAGCATTAAATACACATAGCAAAGTATAAAGCAGGTACAGTGGCCTGCATGTGCAAGTGCCCCCTCTCTGGGCCACACATGTGTCCCTGCAGGGCAAGGTCAAACACACAGTAAGGTGCCTGCCTGATCATGTGCAGATACAGCTGCAGGCAATTCTACATACATCATAAACCCATGACTATGAATACTCTGGTCCCTATTGTAGGCTACTGCAAAATGCACTTACCTCTAGCTGTCTGCAGTAACTCTATGGAAGCTGTGTGGTGCTGCCTGCTCATTTTATATGCTCCATGTACAACTGGACATGCAAATAATAATAATAAATTTTATTTGATATAGAGCCTTTCATACATCAAGGCGCTGCACAGTCAACTGAAAACAAAACACAATAGATACAGATAAAATCAAAGGAATTCAGGGTAAGCTTTTCCCCACAAAAGGTATTCAGTGCCTGCTTAAAGCACCCCACTGTCCTGCACTCCCGATGCTGACGGGGCAGAGAATTCCAGAGGGTAGGTGCCACAAACCCAAAGGCACGTGCACCAGATTACTTTAAATTTACCTTCGGAATCTCCAGCAAACCCTCATTAGCCTAGTGGAGCTGTCACAGAGGAGTTTAAAGAACCAGGAGCTCTTTCAAGTACTCAGGACCCTGTCTGTGTAGGGCTTTGTAAGTCAATAGACCTACCTTAAAGGTGATCCGCCACTGAATAGGCAGCCAGTGCAGATTGCGCAGCACAGGGGTAATATGAGTTCTCCTGGGAGCCCCAGTCAACAGACGTGCTGCAGCATTCTGCACTAGCTGCAAGTGGTGGATATCAACTCCAGGAAGTCCTAGGTAAAGGGAGTTGCAGTAGTCAAGGCGCAATGTTGCAAATGCGTGGACCAAGACAGGCAGGTTGATGGATGGGACAAGGTGCTTGATCCTAGCAATGTTCCTAAGATGGTAAAAGGCCAGCTTGACAACTGCCGACACCTGGTGATGAAGGGTCAGGCCATCATCAAGCACCACTCCTAGGTCACGCACCCATTCAGAGGTGAGAATCTGTGCCCCCCCAGGACTAAATTGGAGGGGAGCTCAGTCCTCAACCCCTCTGTCCCATGACCTGGGTCCACTACCAAGACCTCAGTCTTTACTGGGGTCAACTTTAAACCGATGGCACTCATCCAATCTTGGATTTCTATAAGGCAGCTGTTCAGTACTGAGATAGCGCTAACCTGGTCGAGGGCAAAAGACTGGTAGAGCTGGGTGTCATCATTGTAGCAGTGAAACCTCAGCCAATACCATCTTACAATGTCTCTGAGGGGCAGCATATACACTGCAAATAACATTGGCGACAGTAACAAGACCTGATGTACCCTGCAAAGCAGAGAGAAAGCCTTAGAGGAAAAAATACCCGAGACAACTCTCTGCATTCTACCGGCGAGGAAGGATGTAAACCATCTGAGAATTGACCCTGACAGCCCACAGATGGACCACAAACATTCGAGCAGAACCCCATGATCCACAGTGTGAAAGGCTGATGATAAATCAAGGAGAACCAAGATGGAGCGGTCTTTCCAATCTCTCACCATCAGGAGATCACTGAGCACCCTAACCAGAGCAGTCTCAGTACTATGCCTCTTACAAAAACCCAATTGGAGAGGTTTGTATAAATTATGAATGATTAAATGGTTTTCCAGTTGAGCTGCCACAATTTTCTCAATAACCTTCCTCACAAAAGGAAGGTTAGAGATAGGCCTATAGTTTGCTAGGTTCTCCGGATCTAAAGAAGCTTTCTTCAGGAGGGGTGTCACCACCCCCACCTTCAGGGAGCTAGGAAACTCACCCGAGTCCAAAGAGCACCGGATGATCTAAGATGGGGCCTATGATGTCACTGCAACCCAAAAAGGGAGGTAGGGTCTGGGTCTAAACTACAGCAAGTGGGATGCATCCCTTGGATAATCCTCATAATATCTCCAAACTCTGGCAGATCAAAAGTACTCCAGGAAACTCCAGGTTTTGTGACAAGGCACCGACCAACAGCATCCCCCATAGAGTGAATTTGGCAGCACTCCTACCTGATGTCCGCTATCTTATTCGCAATTAAATGAGCGATCTCATCACACTCATTTTGTGAAAAGACTCAGTGGAACTGCTGACAGGCTGGGTTGCACAGCCTGTCAACTGTTCTGAAGAGTTGAGCCTGTCGGTTCCATGCGACAGCAATTTCGCCTTCTTACGGGAAATTTCTGTTTGATAGAGTTTATAATGCTCTAACAAAATAAGGTGGCCGGCATCTAAGGCTGTCCTCTGCCAGTGACACTCTAACCTATGCCCCTGTCTCAGCAACTCCCTTAGAATCCCATCAAACCATGGGTGCCCAGGGTGAAGCGAGAGAGGGTGAACTCGGACAGGAGCAATCAGATCGAGAGCTGAAGAAACAGTTCTATTATAGGCTGTAACTACAGTAACTGCTCAGGATCTGTGTTAGTCTCACCCAACAGCGAGAGGTCAATTACTGCCATCAGATCTTCAGGGGCCACATCCTGCAAAGGGCGATAACTGGCCATCTCCACAGGGACTGACCTACCCAGGGGAGCCAAAAAATTGAACCCAATGGTGTAGTGGTCGGACCAACTGACAGGTGCTACCACCAGGTTGGAGGCTTCGATCCCCAGGAGGAAGACCAAATCAAGGGAGTGGTCACCATTGTGAGTAGCTGAGGAAACAACCTGTGTGAAGCCCAGAGTTGTCATCACCTGGAGGAAGTGCTGACCAAAAAACGAGGATTTGTCATTGACCCAGGTACTGAAGTCGCCTAGAAACATCAGTCCGGGCGACTCCAATGCCATGTCAGCAGCAAAGTCTGCTACCTCCTGCAGAAACAGCTTCCCATCCCCTGGTGGAAGGTAGATGACTGAATACATTCCTGTAATGACATGCAAATGTGGATTTAGGGCTGGGGCTGAAAAATTAAGTCATTTGCATGTACTGAATATTTCATTTTCACTCATAGCGCTATCCCAGGAGCATAATGCTTGTGCTAGTGGTAGTACAGCACTAATGCTATGGCAGCGTATGTGCAGTGCAGTGCTGTACATGCACACCATATACCTGGAAAGCACATTGCTGCCCACTTAGAGGCAGACATCCTCCACTTGGAAACATGCTTAGCACTGCACAAATTGATGTTAGCACTGCATAAACATTCATTGTACAGCACCAAGGCTTGGCCTACTTAATAGAACCAAGAAAGTCCTGAGAGCAGCTGTAGGAGTGTGAGAGAGCTGCCAGAAAAAAAAAGTGTTGCTGTCATACAGGAACACAAGGGTCAGGGGACCAGACAGCGAGTCTCAAGGTGGTCAGCTGTGTTGTTGGCCAACCTGGTCAACCCTATGCTGGACCAGGAGGAGTTGCTACTGGCAGAGGTGGGAGACATCTGACAGGCCAAGATGTGAGATGTGGGCATCGGTGGAGCACCGCCTGGCACATCGGACAGGCATTTCCAGAACAGGGGAATAGTACCGCCACCATTATAGTGACCTGTCCTGGAGACAGCTAAGGTGACATCAGCACTCATGGGCCATGGTAGACAGATTTTTTCTACTGTAAAATGATTGCTGGATTATAAGTAAAAAGGCTTTAGATTGCCTGTCACTGGCTCTGATGTATGCAGTCCCCCCAGGCAGCCTGAAAGTACATTAATATTCATAGCCCCTCATTAATATTCATATATGCCACTATTCAGGAGCTCTATTGGAACTCTTTAACTAGACAGCCTAGGGGGCATGGCTTGCCCAAGCAGAAGATGGCTGCTTAAATCTGTCTCTCTAGAGGAACTACAGAATCTAACCTAATCCATCCCTTTACAGACCGTCTTTTCAGTGTCATCCTTGAAGATCTAACAGACAACAACACTTTAATGTTCTTTTGTAAGTTATTCAGATCTTCCTCATAGCCTAATTTGTTTGTTTGTCTTATCCCTGAGCTAGGCCTACATATCTTGTCATGACTGATCCTCGTCTACAAACAAAGTCGTTAGCCAGAGTTGAGGCAATGTTCTCAAAGCTAATTGAAGATATAAATGATTTAAAAACTACAACGCAGCAAAATGTAGCCACATTACAATAATTTGATACACATATTACCTTGGCTGAGACTAAATCTGCTACCAATGAGGACTCCATTCAGGAACTCCAGGCAATCATAAGAAACCAGGACAGCACAATAAAATCCATGCAGGACAAACTAGATGACATTGAAAACCACAACCACAGGAATAATTTGCATTTTTTGGGCTTTCCAGAGGGTTCAGAACTAGGGGACAATACTGCACTGCTGCTTCACATTCTCCCTGCAAAGTTAAAATTGCCCCCCTACCTGCAGCTGACAATCGAATGATCCCATCATTCTCTAGGTCCCAGGCCTAGAAAAGATCAGAGGCTCAGAACAATAATTGCTTGCTTCCCAAATTTCGCTCATAAGGAGCTTTTTTTAAAGCAAGTGAGAAAAATAGGCAATTTAACATGGCAAGAATTTTAAATATCCATCTTCTGGGATATCTCTAAAGAGCTGTCTTTGAAATGGAAGGCTTACAAGTATCTAAAACCTACATTGCACCAAAGGGGAATTAGGTTTGCCTCTCGGTACCCTTCTATTATGAGACTATTCCTAGGATCAGCCTTCAAAGACTTTAATACCCCTGAGGCACTTGACAGCTTTTTAAAAACAAATCTGAATGCTTTTAAAGCTCTGAGATCCCTGTGGCCAGGGTCTGTTTGCTTGCTGCATTGGAACCTACTCAGAGTGTCAACATGGTCGCACAGCCCAGTGTAGGAAGCCCAATCCAATTGACTGTCCCTGATTCTTCGGAGACCACAGTTTTTATTCCCAGGCACTCCAACAGGATTAAGGACAGACTCTACTCTGGGTCTCATTCCTTCCAATCATATGTGCTGTCTATCTGACAGTCTCTCAAACACTTTACCTAACACATCTTCTCAGGTGCAGATTAATCCCTCCATCCCCCTCCACAACAAGTTTGCCCTATTATCTGAAGAGCTCATATCCTCGCATGTTGACATAAATGGGCAAGTTACCAAAGACCAGATTACTGATACTGGGAAAACGCTTCAGGGTAACTTTTCAGCTGATTCCTCTTGGGTGGAGGTGGTCGCGAGTTCACCTCTCAAACCACTCGAGCTGCCCAAGAAGAAGCATAAAGCAAAATCAAAAAATAAAGCTATCATTGCTTATAACAGTCTCACAGGTCAATGGTGACCTGGATGGTCTAAGCTACTTCCAGCTCATTTAACCCACCTCTGGGGCTATTACTCCAGATCTTTTTGTAGACTGAGACCAGCTCTTTGTTTTGGTATACATCGCACTGTGCCACCTACTCTACTTTGTTACTATCCTCTCAGGCAGGTAGTACTTGTGGAAGGCTATACATCTCAATCGATTTCAGTTACACTTTTGCTTCATTCACTGACAAACAAGTACTCATTTTGGCACTTTTGGTAATTTATGTATGGTTTGGTTTTATATTTGCATTAAACCTGTGCTGCAACTATGCCTAGCAACCCCATTATTTTTGCATTCCTCACTGAATTTCAGTGACTTATGGAAGTTAGTGCAATGTTGGTTAGATGCTTAAATGCTGCTGTTATACTATTCCGGTGATCTAGTAGAGCCATGGTTTCCCTATAATGATTTCCTCTAAATACCCATTACTATCCATTTTTGCACATTATAATAATTCAATAAGATATTCAACTCTATGAGCCTAACTTTAATTATACATAGATAAATAGATACATAGACAGTGTCGGCAGATAAGGGCCTATGGCCCACCTAGTCTGCCCATTTGAGCTTGTAAGTTCAGTTTGTTTTCCTAGAAGTCTATTTCCCCTTACCCCTGACCTCTAGAATTCCTTTATGTCTATCCCATGCATTCTTAAATCCTGCGATTGTTTCTGGCCCCCACCACTTCCTCTGGCAGGGTGTTCCACTTGTCCACCACCCGCTCTGTGAAGAAATTCTTTCTCATGTTTCCTCTGAATCGTCCTCCTCCAACTTCATCCCATGCCTCTAGTCCTGAAACATCTTTTTCGCTTAAAATAGTGTTTTCCTGCACCCTGTTCCTTCCTGTAAGATACTTGTATGTCTCTCATCATATCCCCTCTCTCCCTCCTCTCCAGGGAGTACATGTTCAGTTCCTTCAACCTGTCTTCATAGGACTTGTGATGCAACCCATGCACCATCTTTGTTGCCCTCCTCTGAACCTCTCTACCCTGTCTATGTCCTTACGTAGGTATGGTCTCCAGAACTGTACACTGTACTCCAGGTGGGGCCTCACTAGTGTCTTGTATAGCGGAATTATGACTCCCTTTTCCTGCTGGTGATGCCCCTGCCTATACATCCTAGCATCCTATTTGCTTTACCTGATGCCTTGTCACACTGTTTCCTCTACCTTGAGGTCATCAGAGATGACAACCCCAAGATCCCTTTCCTGCTTGGTGCATGCTATATCCTCACCCCCCAACTGATATATTGTGCCAGGGTTTTTGTGCCCCATATGCATTATCTTGCACTTCTTTGCATTGAATTTCAACTGCCAAACCCTTGACCATTCTTCAATTATGTACCTTTTTGGTAATCTGGATCTGTCAATCTAGGTACAGCACTACATTTAAATGCTTTTTTAAGCACAGATATGTATATAACGCCAGCAATTTTTGGTGCATGGACATAAAACGATTTCTGATACACTCCACTCTGTATACCATATCTACTCAAAGCCTTGTAGCATATAGGAGTCTTCTATCTTGGTCTCTTTTTTTTTAAGAAGGAGCTCACTGGGTTTAATTTTGGACCTAGTCACTTCTTGTTCAACTCCATGAAGGCATTGTTTGAGTATGGTACATGCATTAATAATAGATCCTATTGATACCTCTGCAACAATGAAGCTGTTTCTCCCTTGTACCCTGCTAAATTCCCTTTGCCCTTTGGCACAGAAACTCCAAACAATCCACTTTGCTCTAAATTTTATAATTTAGTACAAATTCTTCCCTTTCCTTAAAGCATCTTGATACACTGCGGCTTTAGTACTGTGCATATCACTCTTTTGGGAAGTTTTGCTGAACATAGTTGCTATGCTTACCTCTTTCAATCTTTAATGTGTACAAATATTACTCGGCTCTCATGTTTTTTATTTTGTTTGTTTTTTTCTCTGTGGCAAGACTGGTCTCTACCACACACTATACAGCTATGCATGCGATATAGGTTGACACACCTATTTACTGTTTGCAAGTTAGTATTAGATGGTTTGGTAATTTTACTCTTTTCCTTCCTATATATAAAGGATTGTTTTTTTTACCTTGTTGAGGTTAATTATCTGGTTCCTTCCTTGTTCCATGACATATTATTTCCTGCTTGAGTGTATATTGTGAATTTACAGCTATCACTATTTATAAGGTTTAGACAGCTTTCAGCTGGCTGTCCCAATCTACTCCCACTACTTGTGCCAGATGTGTGTGTGAGAGTCTCCAGGTATTGCACACTGACTCATATCTCCTCACATCTACAAAAAGAGTTTTTCTTTTCAATTGTCACAATATTGATATTTTTCTTGATGTTAATGTAGTGAAGCTGTTGTTATTAATGACTTCTCTCTCCTTCCCCTTCTATTCTAATCTCAGAAAGATATCTGTGCCTCCTATGCTTTATGTATTTTACTTTTTTTGGCTTAAATGCACCTGCCACCACCCCCAGCTATGTATTTTCTCTACTTATACACTGTCTGTCCACTGTTTCAATTACCTGTTCCTTCTCATTCCAGTGACTAGTCCTGTTCTTAATATTGATATTATGAGTAACATACTTTCATACACATGGAATGTGAAGGGACTTAATTCTCCTTGTAAGCAAAAGCAAATCTTTTCACATCTTCAAAAATATAAAGCACAAATTGCTTTCCTTCAAGAAACAAAATTATTAGCAGAGGATGTTCATAGGCTTAAGAAATACTAGGTCAATCAAATTTATGATTTATCCTATACTTCTAAAAAGAGAGGAGTTGCCATTCCTATACATAAGAGTCTTATATGGTCCCTTATAAACTCTCTCTCCAACAATGAAGGCAGATGGGTGATGGTCAAATTGAATACCAGTTCTGGCCCTCTTTTGCTCTTCAATGTCTATGCACCCAATTCCGACTCCCCAGAGTTTTTTCACAATTTAGCTCAACAGATTTTATTCTTTAATACGGATGATACACCAGTTATTCTCAGAGGGGATCTTAACTTAGCTTTAGAAGCCAGCATTGACAGAAGTAGCCCCACTACAGATGCTTACCCAAGAAGTATTAAAGCCCTCTCACTACTCATGTAGGACATTGGACTAGCTGATGTATGACACCTCCTCCATCCCAGGGATCAAGATTTTACCTTTTACTCCTCCCTACATTAAACATACAGTAGAATTGACTACTGGCTAGCCTCTCCTATTATAATGGAAAACAACTATTGATTCATCCATTTCTCCCGTCATAATCTTGGATCACACTCTTGTTAAATTGTAGCTTTTGTGGGGGCCTTCAGTACTCAAATCTAATTTCTGGTGGTTAGATCCTCTGCTTCTCAAAAATCCAGATTTTTTACAAGTGATTAAAGCACAAATTCAGGACTTCCTCTTTCACAATACCCCTACTAAATCTTTTATGTCCACTATATGGGAAGTTCTTAAAACTAAAGTTTGAGGGAAGATTATCAGCTATGCTGCACATAGAAAAAGGGTACAAGAGCAACAATTGGCTGATATGGAAAAATCTCTTAAAGCCAAAGAGAACCTAAACTTCTCCTCTAACAAACATCATCCTGATTCTCAACTACATCTTGAAATTCTTCAACAGAGAGTCAGAATAAACCAATTAAACTCCCGTAAAACTGAATTGGCTCTTTTTAAACTTAAACATAAGTTTTGGGAACATGGCAAAAAAAATTGGAAACTCCTCTCTTACCAGCTCAAAGCATAGCAAATGGAGTGGCATATTCTATGTCTTAAAGATGAGCAAGGCAAAATTCATTTTGACAACCCATACATAAACCGTATTATGACAACCTTTTACCAGAAATTATATTCTAATACAAACCTTCCATCTACCATACAAATCCAACAATTCCTTAAAACTTTACATCTCCTTCATCTTTCTTCTCATGAAGCAAATCCCTTAGATGAACCCTCCTCACAAGAAATTCAGAAAGCTCTGTCTTCCCTCAAATCTGATAAGTCCCCTTGAGGTGATAGATTCTCTGCTGATTTCTATAAAATGGTCTCCGATACTTTATGCCCCCTTCTTCTTAACGTTTATCAAGAAGCTTTCATCACAGACAAATTTCCTTCTTCTTGTACTGAAGCGGTTATAACCCTAATCCCTAAGAAGGATAAAGATCCAACACACCCAGCAAGTTACAGGCCAGTCTCTCTGTTAAACACAGATGGGAAGATATTTGCTAAATTATTATCTTCCCGACTTGAACGCTTGATCCTCAAGCTGACTCATTGTTCACAAGTTGGTTTTATTAAGCATAGATCTGGAGCTGATCACTTATATTCCCTATTCAATCTAATTTATAAAGCCAAATTCCTAAAATCCCCAGCAGCAGCCATAGCTATTGATTTCGGAAAGGCTTTTGACTCATAAATTGGGACTACCTTTATCAAGTTTTATCTCATTTTGGCATCCTGCATACCTTCTGCTCCTGGTTCAAACTATTATATAACTCCCCTGTCACTAGGGTGCTTACCAATTCCACCCTTTCTTCCTGCTTTCAATTGGAAAAAGGAACCAAGCAAGGCTGTCTCTTATCACCTTTCCTGTTTATTTTAGCCATGGACCTCTGTCTGCCTGTTTGCGCCAATCTACTGGCATTAATGTCATTCCTGTGGGAAACTCAAGTTATGTCTTTCTTTCTCTCTCCTATGCCGATGACCTCTTAATTCTACTTGAAAACCTAAACAAGGCTGGACCCCTGCTGGTTGATTTGATTAACAAATTTGCAAATATTTCTAGCCTTGCTTTAAATTATGCTAAGTCTGAAACTCTATCCCTTAATGACCACTGTAAAGTTTTTATGAACCTATCTCTTGGATTTCGCTGGTCGCTGCAGGGTATAATGTATCTAGGGATCAAAATATCTAGTAACTTAGGGAAAATATGGGATATTAACCTTATTCCCCTATTAGATAACATCAAAACAATCCTGGATAGATGGAGGCTTCTTACTCTTTCCTTCATGGGGAAAATTGCAGCCATTAAGATGTCAATATCCCCCAAAATGTTTTACTTCTTTGCCAATATTCCCTTAATTCTACCATCCTTCTTTCTTGCTAAAATTGATAAATTAATAGGCAACTTTATATGGGATGGAAAAATCCAAGATTTAATCACAATAAACTTCGATCACAATGGAAAAGAGGTGGATTCAGACTCACTTGGTTCAAAGGTTATCTTTGGGCTTTTGGGGCAGCTCAAACCATTAAGTGGTTTCAGAAACCTTCCTTTCACTCTCCACTTTGGATTGCAATTGAATCCACACTGTGTCCTGAAGGAGTTCCTACTTCTTTTCTCTTTAATCCCCTCTCCTCTAAACTAAAATCTCACCCAACTATATCATCCTCTGTTCTCCATTGGAAGTCAATCCACAAATTTCTGAAGTCTAACCCAAAACCCTGGGTATATGCTCCCTTATTGGGCAACTCACAGCGCACCCTAGAAAATCACCTGATTTTCTGTTGTTTGTGGAAGAATAGTGGTATTTTTTTCTCGGGGATATCTTGGACCTGAACTCACTCACTCTCATAGCATTCTCGGACTTACAGGTCACATGGAAACTTCCTAAACAGGACTTTTGGAAGTTTTCACAAATTTGATCAGCCTATAATTGTGTCTCTAATTATGTGCACAAACATACTCTTCTAGACTCACACTGGGCTAATTTATCTGCAAAATTGAGCAGCTCTATTTACAAAGACATTATTGACAATCTTCCTGATCAGTCCATACTAGCTAAAAATAAATGAAGCACTGTCCTTAACTACAATATCTCAGATACACAATGGAGTAACTGCTGGCATCTTGCACATAATACATTTAAAGATACAGTACTCGGAGGTCTCTAATACACATTTAGATCCTACATCTTTGGTATAGAACTCCCTCTGTTCTTCAACAAATGGGCCAACTAAGTAATAATAACTGCTCACGCTACAACCAGGCTAACAGGGATTTACTTCATGTCTTATGGTCATGTGCTCCCATTAATAAGTTATGGCATGAAGTCTATCTATTTGCTTCTAGAGTCACAGGACAAAAACTTCCCTTTGATCCCAAACTATTCCTTCTAGGCATCTCTACTCCAAATAACTCTTCCCTTTCACATACACATTTTAGATGACTAAAAATACTTTTTCTTTTGGTTAAATGTCTGATTCTTATTAATTGGAAGACTACTCTTGTTCCCTCCCTTCCTGACATTCTTCAAAGCCTTTCTCAGTATGGCTCACTAGACCATGTATCCCATGTTATTCATGACCGACTCACTCTATATGACCGGTGTTGGCAGGATTACTTTAAATACCTTGAATCTTCTGGTTCTTATAGATCCTAATCCTTAAAGTTCATCTAGCCTTGTTTTTTTTATTTTGTTTTCAGATTAGGTTTTCTCTGACACTCTGTGCAGAGATATCTCTCCTTTCCTTCTTTCTACCCTCTTTTTCTCCTTTTCCTTCTTCTTTGCCCTTTTCTTACTTTTCATTGTACACTTCTCTTCTATCTCTATTCCTCCTCTACTGTATACTGTTTGTATTCCTATAGGTATCACTTTATGTAACTTATTGAGTACCTTGCTATAGTCTGTCTCAGCATTTATTTTGTACTTGGTTGTCTTCTTTGAATTCACAATACTTTAATGATTGTAACTCTTCTGTTCACCACTTATGACGTGACTAAGACTAATTCTTATCATGAATATGTGTATATAAGGCATCTCCATTATATCTACCCTACACAATGTGTTTTGTTAAGTGATTCCTTTTGTATTCAATGTGAGGATATTCTTTCACTGTATATGCCTGTATGCCTTTTTATATGCTAAAATTCAATAAAAAGATAAAGTGGAAAAAAAATAGACAGCCCAGACACTTTTGGGGTGCCTCCTCCATGTGTCCAACCCCCAACTAACTTAAGCTGGGGGTTGACAGCACTGGAGAGGGAATTAGATGGCCACAGGAGTGGCAGAAAAATAGACAAGCACTAATGCTCATTCATGGACCCCACAGGCACTTTAAAAGGTCCAGAACAATTGGAGGCCCCACAACATTTGCTCCTCTGAACCCAGTTAGACCCACAACCACACGGGGACCAGACAAAGACCAAGGGATACCCCAGGGCCAGTCACAGGCAGCAGAGGCAGCTTGAGGTGCAGGCGGTGCCCAGGGGCAGCCAGGCAAGCCCCCACCTATGGGGGGGTTACACCCCTCCATGCCTTAAATGCTTTGTGTCAGTGTCAAGTCCATTACCAGGGACCTGGTAAATATCAACAATAAACCTTAGCATTTTAGCATACCTTTTACGTTCCTAACTAACAACTGCTTTCTAACTATCATAATCTATCAGGTACCATTCTAGAACGAACAACAACTATATACAGTTACCAGTACTCAAAGTTTTGTTCAGTGTTTGGCAGCTGTCATATTATTAGACTGGTTCACCAATAAGCGTATACATCTTCATCATTTACACGTTTCCTCATTGTTTAAGTAAAACACATTAAAGAAACACATTACCATGAGTACAGGTCACTTACCCTCCCTTTTTGCACTTTGCAACCTTTTTACCTGGCCTGGGTTATTTATCATTAAGAGGGCACATAAAAATCTTTGGCAGTGACCTTGGGGTGACATAAACACCTTTGTGGACTACGTACATAGGCAAGTCAGTGGGAGCCCCAGGAGAGTCATGAGTTTCAGCAGAGGTTTAATAGTCCTCTCAGATAATCTTAAGGGTACTTGCTCTTCTTGGGCATCAGGGTTAGTTACTCCCTGGTTATTGTCTAACAACCAAACATCCTCAGGCAAAGTGGGGACCGCAATTTCCTTTTTAGTTTAGTTGGTTTCTGTTTCTTCTGACTTTTTATGTGTTTCTGATGGTTCAGACACTTTTGGAAGGCTGGGCCTGTGGTTCAATGGACAAGCAGCCAGCCACTCCCACTTCCTGACGTATATAAGCAGTTCCTCTCAGCCTCCTTCTGAAGCACTTATTCTTTGCAACCAGAGGCTCTGTTGGTCTGTCCTTTGCTGCTGGCTGTCGCCTAACCCCCACCTTGCTTTTTTGGATTATACTTATTTCTGCTGGACTTCGGTTGTATGTTCTGCATTTGGTTTGAATTTTGCCTTGGCTGTGTGCTTCTTGTGTTGCTCATTCCCTGTTTCTCTGTGTTTGTGTGTCTTTTGTTTTGCCTTTTTTGGGTGGGGCTTTTGTTTTTAAGCTCCTTGTATATTGCTAATCTATAGCTCATGTTACTTGCTCCCATTTACTCACAATCCAACTGCAATCATTATCTGTATGTTTCAACTCATACCACATAGCTGCTCTCCATGCTATGCACCTTAATTGTTTTCATGTGGCTCAGGCTCACTCTGAACCCTAGTCTATGCACTTCAGTCCTGCTTCCTCAGCTCATTCTACATACCTCATTGCTGTTGTATCACTGCACTGCCTGGCAATAGCTGTCTTCAGATCATTGCCTCCCACCAATCAATATTCATTGAATCCTACAACTTATAGTTACTCAACACAAATATTGCTCTCTATGTTTGAACACTGCTATTATACTCTGGAGGTCAGCTAAGCTACTGCTAATGCTGTAAACTAGTTTCAATATCTGTATGTGGGTCTCAGCGCCTTCCATCACTTTCTTGTTTTTCCTACAGCAGGGGACTTGGAAGTGTTGGCGGAGTTGTGGCTGCTTACTTTATGTTCTAATCCTGCCTCCAACACCAAAAATCCTCAGAGTATTTGTCACCTTTCATTGACTTCCCTGATTGCCTGGCTGGCTTGCCCCACTGTTCATATTTGCTGCTTCTTTGACCTTTGTGCAGGTCCAACCATTGCTACTCTGCCTTACTGGCCAACATGCAGGTCGACTCATTGCTTATGCAATCATTGCTCAGCACTTGCTACTGCCATCTGACCTAAGTGAGATACCAGCACTCAACACTCATTCAACTCCTCTTCAGTTTCTGGGGCATGCCAGCCATACTATTCTGGCACAGGGCTTCCTTCCAGCCTACAGTCTCGCTCTGCATTTCAAATTCAGCATCTTGAGCATGCCTGACTTGGATCAAGGTCCTTCTCATCTGGCCCATAGCTGGGAATGTCCTCACTCTGGGCCTGGCTTTAGCCATTCAAGACTCAAGGCAGTGCCAGGTGTAGAATTTAAGACTAGCAATGAAGGGTGGTTACAGCGATATCCTTTGACTCTAGTATTCTACTAGCAAGGCACCTTCACTGCATTCTCCCTACGACTCTGCCTCTGGTTCACCTGGTTTGCTTTGAGGGCAAGTAGGTCAGGTGAGTGCCTCAGCAGTCATTGCTGTCCTCCTCCCACCTTGGTTGCCCTGATGTTGCAGAGCACTCTTGCAACCTTCCATGGCATTCCTGTTAGAGGGATTGAGTGAGAGCTTTCCTCTAAATTGGAATATTTTCCACCCCCCCTTAATTGGGTTTCTAAATTGCAGTAGCAGAGCCATCACACAATAAACATTCCAAGCCTGGAGGGAAGGTGACCTATGCCTTGAATTCCCAGAGATTTCCTCCTGAAGGATTTTTTTCTCTCCTCTGTGACTTGGGTCATAACTGTTAGTTAGGTATAATTAGTGTTCCCTAGTTCCTTTAGGTATTTTCTGCTGTTGCATGGAGGTGGATGGTGTCCCTACTTGCCATTCCTTCTCTCCTTAGGATGCCCCCTCAGTCTTCAGTGCAACCCATCTTAGTCATACCATTGCTAACCTGTGCATCTCACTACATTATCAAGCTGCTGGATGCCTTATCTACTACTACTACTACTATGCCTCACAGCTACTGATTGCTAGTATGCTTCATACAAGTACATTTCTTTTTGGGGATCCTTCCTAAGGTACTTCTAGCCAAGGGAATTGTCCCATAGCACCTCTAGGGGTGAAACCCTCTTCAAGGGTTTCTTGCCTTTGGTAGCCCTACAGGGTGATAATTCCTCTGGAACAGAAAGTGCAAACAGCCAAAACCAAAGAAACATAGTTGCACAAGCATAACACTATACTGACTGTGTAGGCTTTTGGAAGGCTGGGCCTTTGGTTCAATAGACAAGCAGCCAGGCACTCCACTTCCTGATCTATATAAGCAGTTCCTCTCAGCCTCCGTCTGAAGCACTTTTTCTTTGCCCCACCATCCTCCCTTCCTCCACCGGCGGCAGTGCCTCTCTCCTCGGGATTCTTCCTAAGATCACCTTTAGCCAAGGTAATTGTCCCATGGCACCTCTAGGGGTGGAACTCTCTTTGAGGGTTCCCTGCCTTTGTACCCCTACAGGGTGGTAATTCCTCTGCAATAGAGAGTGCAAACAGACAAAAGCAAAGTAACACAGTTGCACAAGCATAACACTATACTGGCTGCGTAGGCCATTGAACTTGGGTTTCAGCCTCCTCTGACTCTATACTCTCAGGTTCGGCTGATTCAGATTCTACTTGCTCAGACTCAACTGTTTAAGATTTAGCAGGCTCTCCACTGTCTTGTACTGTCACCTCCTCAGATGTGGGTCCCTCATCTAGGGATTCAGTTTCAGTCACAATCTCAATGTCCACAGCTGTGTCTGAACTTGGTCCAGAGACTGACAATTCTGCAGAAGATGTACCAGTCACAGTTTCTGGAGTCTTAGGTGCCCCTTGAAACAACCTGGCCAGCTTTGGGGGTGGGTAAAAGTAAGCAGCTAAGAGCAGACTTCTTCCTCTGATTCAACATCTGAGTTACCATGCTCTGTTGTCTCTGCTGTAATGGCTGGGCCAGCTTCAAGTTGCTCAGAGCTTTGCTTTTTCTGTTGATTGTGGACAGCAGCTACAGTTACTGGAGATTTGGGTGGGTCAGACTTGTCGTGCACCATACTGATCACCTTGACCCAGTTGGCGGCAAATTATTTCGGTGGATAGTTTTATATCCACTGGATTCCCCTTTAGGCCTTATTTTGAACAATGGCATTCCATCAGACTTTTCAAGCACTACATAAGGTGTGCTACCCCATCTGTCTGCTATTTTGTTTTCTAGGAATTCCCATACTGCATAACCACACTCTATCCCCGGTAACAGTTCTTGAGCTTTCACCCATTTATCATATTGTTCATTGTTTGCTTGATTCCTTTTAGCAGTCACTTCAGCAGCTAATCTATAGGCATTATTTAACTGCTCCCTAAGTGTCTGGATGTAGTACAGATAGTTGTTAGCTTAGGTACCTGGTGATGATACTCTGAAACACAGGTCGACGGGGAGCCGAGCTCTTCCTGAACATTAGGCTACAAGAAGAGAACCCAGTTGTGTCACTTTTGATGCAGTTGTATGCATGGGTCAGGGTGCTAACTTGCTGACTTCATGTAGTCTTGTCCCTGGGATCCAGAATACTCAGCATGTCTAACAGTGTCTGATTAAATCTCCTGGGTTGAGGATCCCCAGGGATGATAGGTGTGGTTCTTGACTTCAAACTCCCCATAGAGACAGCATCTCCTTAATAAGCTGGCTTTCAAAATCATGGACCTTGTCGGAATGGATCCTCTGTGGTGCCCCATAGTGGACAAAGAACTTTTCCACTAACACATTGGCTACTGTGGAAGATTTTGGGTCCTTCTTGGGATATGCTTGGGCGTACCTATTGAAGTGGTCCATGACTACCAGAATGTTTGAGATGTTTTTAGACTCAGGTTCAAGGCTAAGGAAGTCAATACAGACCAGCTTTATGGGGGCACTTGCTGTAATATTTACTGGGGGGGCAGCTTTTTGTGACAGAGCTTTCCTCTGGACACACCCATGGCAATTTTTACAGTACTGCTTAACATCACATCCCATTCTAGGCCAGTAGGACCAACAATGAGTGAAATCTTATGTACATTCACTTCCCCAAATAGCCAATGTAGTCATGAAGAGCTCTGAGGACAATTCTTTTGAACTTGGTGGGCAACACCAACTGTACCCAAGGAGCTCCTTGCTGATCTTCCACTTCTCGATACAACAAGTTATCTTTGAGTTTGAGTTTAGACCACTCCCTTAACTGTAGCTTGACAAGGAGGCTAGGGTCTGATTGGGGGTTGTTTATAGGCCCCCAAACCAGAAAGAGGATGTGGATCAGGATTTGGGAGCTAGGGGAGCGGCTAAGGAGACTCTGTGGCAAAGGGATCACTGTGGTGGTGGGAGACTTCAATTTACCAGGGGTGGATTGGAGCATCCCAGCCACCACATGCGCCAGGGAGCAAATCCTCCTGGAAGCAATCCAGGATGGCTTCCTGACCCAAAGGGTGGCAGTGCCAACAAGGGAAGAAAATATTCTAGGCCTGGTGCTGGAGAATGGAGAACAGGTCACAGATGTAAGGGTGGAGGAACCACTGGCTGGGAGCGATCACCACACAGTGTGGTTCTCTATCAGTTTGGGTTGAGAGATCCACAATACAAAAACAAGGGTCTTGGACTTCAGAAAGGCAGACTTTGGCAGAATGGGGCAATTAATGAGAACACACATAGATGGCATCCACCCTGACATGGAGGCAGAGCAGAAATGGGCAATCATAAAACTAGGGCTGATAGCAAAGGAAATCAAGTACCAAGCATCCAAGCTGGATGACCAGAGAGGTAACGGAGAAGGTGAGGGATAAGAGAAGGCTCTTCTGAACCTACAAGAGAACCAGCAGGGCAGAGGACAGGGAGGACTATGTGAGAAAATCCAGGGAAATGAGCAGAGCAGTCAGGACTGCAATGGCAGAATGGGAAAGGAAATTAGCACAGGGAATTAAGGAGGGAGAAAAGGATTTCTTAAGGTATATCATGGAAAAGTGGAAGTGCACTGAGCAAATAGTTAGGATCAGGAAAGGCAGTGGGTGGGTAGATAAGGGGGCCGAGAAGGCAGAAGTACTTAATGATCACTTCTGTTCAGTGTTCACAAGGGAGAGGGATGGGTCCATTCCTGCAGGGAAAGGGGATGCAGGCATGGTGGGTAAGAAATACACAGATGGGGTCATCATGGTGGAAAGGGTACTGGGAGACCTTAGGTCCCTGAGGGTAGACAAGGCACTTGAGCCAGATGGGGTATAACCCAGGGTGCTGAGGGAGCTGGCAGAGGTCCTGAGCCACTGGTGGATCTGTTCAACACCTCACTAAATATGGGATGTGTGCCCAGAGATTGGAGGAGCCCACATGGTACCTCTCCACAAAAATGGGCCCAAGGATGAACAAGGGAACTACAACAGTGAGCCTCATTGCAATTGTGGGGAAATTGATGGAATCTATCCTCAAAGAAAGGCTGGTACAGTTTCTTGTGGATAATGATCTTCAAGATGACAGACAGCATGGGTTCGTTGCTGGCAGATCCTGTCAGACTGACTTAGTTGATTTTTATGACTTGGTCATGAGGGCACTGGACGAGGGCCATACAGTAGATGTAGTCTACCTGGATTTCAGCAAGGCCTTCGATTCAGTACCACACGGAAGGCTGACCTGTTAGTTGAGGAGTCTTGGTATAGGGTGGAAGCTAGCCCAATGGGTAGAAAACTGGCTGAGGGACAGGCAATGGAGGGTAGCTGTGGGGGTAGAAGCATCAGAGCCCAGGGCAGTGACAAGTGGTGTCCCACACGGATCAGTACTGGGACCAGTCCTGTTTAACATTTTCATCGCAGACATAGCGGTTGGTATCAAGAATAAGATCAGCCTCTTCGACGATGACACCAAGATCTGTGCTGATGTGGATGGGGAGGAGGGTGGCAAATTACTGCAGGAGGACTTAGCGAGACTCGAGGAGTGGTCGCACACCTGGCAGCTTGGTTTCAATGTCAAGAAGTACAAGGTGATGCATTTCGGAGCCAAAAACCCAGGATACAGCTACTGGATGGATGGTATCAAACTGCCCACATCCAATGAGAAGAAAGATCTGGGGTGCTGGTGACCCGGGAACTAAACTACTCGGCTCAGTGTAGGAAGGCAGCAGCTAAGGCTAACATGATGCTAGGGTGCATAACAAGGGGAATTACATCTAGATGTAGTGAATTCATATTGCCCTGTACAGGTTCCCAGAGGTCAGTGACTTGAGTATCATGTGCAGTTCTGCACCCGTACTTGAAAAGGAATATCAAACTACTGGAGGCAGTGCAGAGAAGAGCAACAAAGATGATCATGGGGTTGGGGGATAGAACTTATGAGAAAAGACTAAAAGAGCTCAACATGTGTACTCTGGAGGATAGGGGAGAGAGAGAGGGGACATGATAGGGACCTTCAAGTACCTGAAAAGGATGAACAGAGTAGGCTTCCAGGGTAGGTTCATTCTCCAGAATGGAAGAGATACTAAAGGGCACGCTCTGAAGTTAAAGTGGGGCAGATTCAGTAGGGAAAGGAGGAGGCACTACTTCACTGAAAGAGTGGTAACAGGGTGGAATGCACTGACCGAGCAACTCGTATCAGTGCAGATTTTGGGGTGCTTCAAGAGGTTTGGGGATAAATTCAAGGGGAAAGTACATACCAGGTGTTAGTTGGGGGAGGGAAGAGTTAATGGGGGGGCAGCTGCAGTCTAATGGACTGAAGTGCTGCACACTCGAGCAGACTAGATAGACTATATGGCCTGTATCTGCTGGCAATATCATTTCATATGTTCATATAATCTCTTGTGATTATAATCCTCAAACAATCAAACCTTGCTCAATACTAAAGAGAAGAAAGCACCAACAAACTTATTTTGTTTGTAAAGATAAAAAGCAGGCTTTTTATTTGAACATGGTACAGGGTATAGCCTTCAAGGTAAAAAGAACACCCAGCAATCGTTTCACACCCTTACAGATGCTTTATCAACAGATCTGTTCTTACAATACTGACATCACATATACAGTATATTCTACATCCAAAATGTGAAAATGTACAAAGTTTTTAAATTACATTCATTATTCAGTCAATGAATAGCATGTTTTAAGACACAGTCAAAAGAGAGCTGTACTCTATAAATATGTTGCTTGACTAATTAAAAACATTCTTGTGGCAATCACTGATTCTGTGCAAACTATCAGACAATCAGAATTAATTTGAAAACACCGGCTTCAAAGTGATTTTATCTCATTAAAGTCCAACCTGTTAGAATATCATAATTTACTGTTCACACGTGACACCCAGGTTTTTATGGACGCAGTCCATAAAAAGGTTTCTATTGGGGCACTTCATTATAAATTTCATTTTTCCATTCAGACAAAACAGATCCTTGTGACCAAGTCCTTAAAGGAATAGGGAATTATTTGAGTTTCCACAACTGCCATATGAATTCATGTTGCCTTCATGTGGATCCATAAAGTTTTGAATGTTACATAAGCTGGAGTTTCATTTTATATTGACAGGGAAACATAAAACAAACATATATTAAAAAATCATGGCAATTATGCAATTCTACAGTTTCATCACATATGAAAAGGGTTTAAGTTCTAATTTTCCATTTAAACCTGGAGGGGGGGCACAGATTCTCCAGATTGCCCCCTCTTGGACCCAATTTCACCCATTCACTTCCTGTGTACATCCATGTGTGACCTACCCTTCTGTCTGCTATTTTAATATGCATAGCTAGGGCATTTCTTATGTCTTCATTAGTTATGTTCCTCACATGTTCCCCCACCCTCAATGTAAAACTGTGACTCGTTTTTTCAATGTAACATTTCCCACATATACAGTTTGCTATGTATATAATGACTTCTGTATCATAAGTAATGAGGTCGCGTGTTTCAAACTGCTGAGGCCTAGTGGGGTGCTTTAAGGTTTTTGTTTTGCACACATATTTGTAAAATGTGGGTGAGGGTGGTGGAACAAAGGCACATCCCTCCGGTTGTACCTCTCCACAATTCCTATGCCATTCTGGCAAAGTGTGGTTCCTTTATGGAGGCACCCACAATAGAGACCAAGGAGGATGCTGGGAACCTCCACAAAGGAGACCCACAGGAGGGTGGCATGGGACCCCACAGGGGAAGGAAACAACTCCTGGTGGGGGACTCCATTGTTAGGAAGGTAGAACTGGGGGAGGAAGGGGAGAGGGAGGTAAGGTGCCTGCCTGGTGCCATGGCTTGGAGGGACAAGGAGCGAATCCTCAGGATTGCTAGAGCAACTGCACAGGGGAGGGAGCTGGATGTCATTGTCCATTCAGGGACAAATGACCTGGCTAAGAAAGGGATCATAGCAGTGCAGGAAGAGTTTGTGGAATTGGGGAGGGGCCTTAGACAAGTAGCATGCATGGTAACCTTCTTGGAGCTGCTGCCTGTCTATGGCGTACAAGAGGCTAGGGTACTCCACAACATGGGATTCAATCAGTGGTTGAAAAACTGATGCATAACTCAGGGATTTGGCTTCACTGGGCACTGTGGGTCCACTTGGAGTGATGGAAGCCTATATTGACATGATGGGCTGCATCTGTCCAGGAGGGGAACCAGGATACTAGGCAATAGGTTTAAATACTTCATTGGCAAGTATTTAAACTAGCCAAGGGGGGAGGCACTGAAAAGGAGCAAGGAAATCCTAGCCCCCCCAGAAAAAGTCATGGTAGTAAGTGCACTAAACACCAAAATAAAGATGTAGATAGGGAGAAGGGCAGGGGTAAATGGAGAAAGTGACAAAGGTAAGAAGGACAGGGATGGGGCAAAAAGGAGTAAGGCCATCAGGAAATGGAAGATAATGAGTACCAATGCCCATAGCCTGGGCAACAAGCTCCCTGAACTGGTGGCCTTGATGGAAGAGGGATGCCTGGATATCGTTGCAGTCACAGAAACATGGTACACAGAGAACCATGACTGGGATGTTAACATACCAGGGTACGTAGCCTACAGGAGAGACAGGGTGGGCGAGAGAGGGGAGGAGTATTCTATGTAAAGGAAGGGATAAAAGCAACTGAACAAAAGAGTAAACACAGAGGAGAGGAGGCACTGCGGGTCACCTTGGAGACTGGAAGTGGCACCACAATCTGCACAGGGGTTGTATCCTAATCCAATTAACAGAAGCACTCTGAATAGGGGGGGTCGATCCCAGTCCTTTCACAGAAGAAAGGGTTCAGAAAGAACTCCTAAAACTGAAGGTGGACAAAGAAATGGGGCCTGATGGAATTCTCCCCAGAATTCTAAAAGAATTAAGTGGAGAACTAGTGAAACCACAGACTACCCTTTTTAACAAATCATGGGAGGATGGCGTGGTACCCAAGGACTGGAGGAAGGTGGATGTGATTCCCCTTCACAAAACTGGGACTAAGACAGAGGCAGGAAACTATAGACCTGTCAGTTTGACCTCTGTGGTAGGGAAACTGATGGAATCACTTCTGAAGGAAAGAATTGTTGAGTACCTAGAGGCCAGTGGGGCACAGGACCCAAGGCAGCATGGGTTCACTGCGGGAAGGTCATTTTAGACAAATCTAATTGATTTCTTTGACTGGGTAACCAAAGTAGTAGACCAGGGAGTGGCTGTGGACATGGTCTACCTAGACTTTAGCAAGGCATTTAACACAGTCCCACACAAAAGATTAATAGTCAAATTAGCCAGCCTGGGAGTGGGTCCCAGGGTGGTAGCCTGGGTAAAACATTGGCTGAACAACAGGACATAGAAGGTAATTGTAAATGGAGTCCATTCTGAAGAAAGAGGGTTTACTAATGGGGCACCTCAGGCTTCAGTACTGGGTCCAGTCCTTTTTAATATCTTTATAAGTGACATTGCAGAGGGACTGGAAGGAAAAGTATGCTTCTTTGCAGATGACACTAAGATCTGCAACAGGGTTGATACACATGGAGGTGTGGAAAGGATGAGAAGGGACTTGGCAAGGTTGGAGGAATGGTCAGAAGTATGGCAGCTAGGATTCAATGCAAAGAAATGCAAAATAATGCACCTGGGAAACAAAAACCCAGGGGAAGATTACACAATGGGGGGGGTAGTAACAAAAGCGAAAAAGGAAAGGGACCGGAGGGTAATCATATCAGATGACCTTAAGGTTAGCAAGCAATGTGAGAAGGCAGTAGGGAGAGCTGGGGGTATACTGGGATGCATAGCAAGAGGCATCACCAGCAGAAAACTGAAAGTTGTTATCCCTCTGTACAGACAGTTGGTGAGACCCATCTGAGTACTAAGGCCCAGTTCTGGAGGCCCCATTTCTGCAAGGACATAGACAGGATAGAGGCAGTCCAGAGGAGGGCAACTAGAATGGTGCAGGGTCTGCAAGAGAAGCATATGAGGTGAGGTTAAAAGAGCTTAATATGTATACTGTTGAGGAAAGGAGGAGTGGGGACATGATAGAAACGTTTATGTACCTCAGTGGAATCAACAAAGTCCAAGAGGGTAGCATCTTTCAGAAAAAGAGACATGCAAGAACAAGGGGACACAATTTAAAGATGGGGGGGGGGCAGTTCAAGGGCAATGTGAGGAAGTATTTTTTCATAGATAGGGTAGTGGATGCATTGAACAGCCTTCCTGAGGAGGTTGTGGGGTCTAAAACTGTGGGATAATTCAAGAACACATGGGACAGACATAAGGCAATTCTTGTGGGGGGTAGGAAGAAATAGGCTGCTTGTTAACTAGGATCTGCGGCTTATCCTGTAGGTAGGGAAATGGGCAGACTAGGTGGGTCAAGCTGTCCTTATCTGCCGTCAGATTCTATGTTTCTATGTTTCTTCCACAAGTAATGCAACCTTTGGGAGGATTCAATCCAAAAATAGTATTTTCTCTTACTTTCATGGTAGGCTGCAAAGAATGTACTAATGGTCTTTAATATTCTGACCTCTTTTGTACACTATCTGTTGGGGGGGACGATTTTTACATATACTGCCTAACACAATGTCTTACTCTATTATTCTCCAATTTCTTATAATTGTATCTCTGATGTTATTAGACCTGGAAGTATAGGTGGTTATATATTTCAGTCTGTCCTGTGCAGAGATCACCTTCATTTCCATCCCCTCCCCTTTCATTGTTTTTGTTTGGATCCAGCAAACCACCATGATCCTGTGCACTTTCCCATTCTAATGCAGTATCCAAATTGTTTCTACTATACCCTCTATTTACAAATATATTATACATTTCATGTGATCTTAACTCAGAATCCATTTCCCTTGTACAGTTTCTGCGTAACCACAGAAATTGTCTTTTAGGAATATTCTTTACTGTATGTTTAGGGTGCATACTTGAAGCTTGCAAAATCGAATTTCTGTCTAAAGGCTTATGGTATAGATCAGGGACAACTCCCCTCCTTCCACTTTAAAAAATATTCACATCAAAATATGGGATTTTATTCAAGTCACAATTTACCGTAAACCTCAAATGGTGTTTGATCTGTGGAGGTATTCAATAAAGCCATCCAAGTCTTCCTTTGTACCTCTCCAAATAAAATGAAGATGATCAATAAACCTGAATTATTTTACAATTTTGTTAACATATGGATTTAATGTTGTATTTACTATAAGTATCTTCTTCCAATAAACCATGTATAAATTGAAATAACTTGGGCGAATGATGCCCCCATAGTTGTGTGATGGATTTGTAAAAAATACTTTTCCATAAATCTAAAATAATTACATGTCAAAATTAATTCAGCACATTCCACCATAAATCGACATGCTTAGGTCTATATCATCTCTCATCTTCTTAAAAGAAATGCATGACTGACAGACCACCCAGCATGAGGGAAACGTGTGTATAAAGAGGTTACATCCATGGTAACCCAAAAAATATTCCTGTCTCATTTCCACAGTTGATAGCTTATACAATAAATCTGTTGTATCTTTTATGTATGAAAAGAGTTTAGATACTATAGGACAAAGATGTACATCTGTATACTGTAGAGTTTAAAATAAGCTCAGAAAATTGATTAGCACTTTCTGCTTATCAATTGTAAAAATGAATAGCACATGCCTCAATTTAATTAGCAAAATAAAACAAATGCTTAAATATTGTAACCTAAATGAAAACTTTCATTATAATCAGTTCTGTCTTGGCTTGATCTATTTAAGTGCAGCCCCAAACACACACACACACACACACACACACACACATACACACACTTTGCCTTATTTTGTTTCCTTATCTCCTCTCTCCACCTCTCCTCCCTCCCGCCTCCACCCATATTTCCTACTAATTACAAAAGTCCCAAACTACACTATGTAATCCTTGCCCTCCTCCTTCTTTCATCAAGCAACACCCATCCCAACCCTGGTCCTACTTCTTCTCCTTTCCTGACTCCTTTCCCAAACAACATGTCTCCAAACCCCACTTCCACAGCAACCCTTCCTAATGGCTTGAAGCTCCTCCACCTGAACATCTGCAGCCTGCAACTTAAAACTGACCTCCTACAAACTCTCATGATTTCTCACACCCCTGACATCCTAATTATTAATGAGACATGGCTCAAAAAAAGCATCTCTGACAATGCCATTGCTTTTCCTGGGTATTCCTCTTCAGGCAAGATCGATTGAGTTGTGGAGGGGTGGCCATGTATATCCTGTCCTCACTGCAGTTTACTACCACCCTAGCTACCTCCATCACAGCTACCTATAAAGCCCTTGTCATCCGCATTACCCTTCCTTTCTCAATCCCAGTCTTTGTGGTTGGCATCTATTGCCACCCAAGCATTCAACCCTCAGTCATGACTGAACTCTTAGCCAATATCACCTTGCCCTTGCAAAATGGTGAACTGTTCATAATGGGTGGCGTGAATCTAAATTGGTTTTCTCCCAAGTTAAACAAGCTACTCAATGATGTCACTGCTCTAAACCTCACTAAACTTATACTTGAGCGCACACATGCCCTAATCCCAAAACACAAAACCATATCCTGCTTGACTGGGCACTCATAACCCACCCACACCGCATCATTAAATCTGGTCTCCTCCCTGATGCCCTTAGTGATCACAACCCATTTTCATTGTACGTAAGGTCCATTTCCCCAAACCTCCCCCTAAAATCAGACAGCTCTGGTCCTTTAAATCCTTAGTCCTTACCCTACTCAGCTCTGCACTTGCTCCGATCGACTGGGCCCCCTTCTCCACTGCCATTTGTGTCGACCAAGCCCTTGACTATTTTAAGGATAAATTCATTGCCACTTGGAATGCCTTTGCTCCTTTCAGAAAGACCAGAGTCTGTAGGCTTCACCTCCCCAGATCACCCCAGAACTTTTGGCCTGCTTTAGGGAGCGTGATCAGGCCTGGAGAAGAAACAAATCTACTAAACATCCAAACAATTATGCCAAGTACAGAATGCTACGCAATTCATGTACTAAAAGACTGGCTAAGACCAATTATTTAAACTCCTCATTCCTGACTAACATTAACTCTCCATCTAAATTTTGGAGGGTAGATCATGCCCAATCCCACCCCCCCATTCTCAAAATAAATAACTTCCTAGTTTCCTACCTTGGCTCTGTGGCCAATTAATTTTGTGCCTACTACACCTTGTGCACCACATCTCTTCTAAATTCCCTCTCTCTCTTGCTGCCTAATAATTTCAGCCCTTTACCTCAGTCAGTGCCTACCCCTTCCCCTTTTTCCTTTTCTACTATCTCCTCTGACAAAGCTCTTAGTGCCCTCCTATCCCTGAACCTCTCTAAAGGCACCTCACCAGATGAGCTCGATTCTAAACTTCTCTACCTTTCTGGTCCTGCAATTGCTTATCCTATCTCCCTAATCCTTAACCTCACCTTTATTTCTGCCTAAGTACCCTCATCCAGTAAACACGCGGTAGTCCTTCCACTCCCCAAGGGTGGTGAGACATCTACCCTGGCAACTATCGCCCATTTCCCTCCTTCCTATCCTTGCCAAACTTCAAGAACATTTAGTTTCTCTCAACTATCACCCTTCCTCTCCAGTTCCTCCTTCTTCACCTTCTACCAATCTGGTTTTTCAAAGAACCACTCAACAATCACCTCACTCCTCAGGCTTACTGACTCTATCCTTTTAGGGATGGACGATGGCCTGATCATCTCAGCCATCTTTGTCAACCTAGCCAAAGCTTTTGACACTGTTTCCCATCCTCTGCTTCTTGATTCCCTCTTCTCAGCAGGCCTTGCTCTGTCAGCCACCAACTGGTTTAATTCCTACCTCATTGGCAGGACCCAATCAGTGAGAATCCTTGATTCCATCTCCTCCATCCTCATCAACATTGGTGTCCTCAGAGCTCAGTGCTTGGTCCCTTACTCTTCTCTATTTTCCTTGATGATCTTCCCACATCCTGCTCATCCTCATCTATTCACATGTACGCTGATGATACTGTCTTATACAGTTCTGGCAAAAACTCTGCTGGTGTGGAAACCAGCTTACAGCATGACTTCAATTAAGTTCGGCTCTGGTTTGTTTTTCACCAGCTTTTTCTAAACACAAAGAAGACAGTCCCTCACTGGTGGAGCAAAGAGGCCAGGAGGGGCAATAGGGATAAAGAAGATCTTGCAGATAATTCGGCCCCTGTCCATGTAGGGCCTTATAGGTCAGTGAACTGACCTTAAAGTTGATCCACCACTCAATAGGCAGCCAGTAGAGATCGTGCAGCACTGGCGTGATGTGACAGCTAAAAGGTAGCCCAGTCAAAAGCCTGGCTGCTGTGTTCTGCACCAGCTGCAAGCAATGGATACCAACCCCTGATAGCCCTAGGTACAGGGTATTACAGTAATCAAGGTGAGAAGTTACAAAGGCGTGAACCAAAACTGGTAGGTCATTGAGCGGAACTAGGTGCTTGATCTGGACTACATTCCTTAGATGGTAAAAGGCAGTCTTGACAATGGATGACACCTAATGTTTAAGCATCAATCTGTCATCAAGAATCATACCCAGATCCTGCACCCATTCAGAGGTCATCAGCTGGTGACCACTGAGCCAAAGCCCTGAGGCTCACCCCTTCGATGGCCCGGGTCCACCACCAATACCTCAATCGTGTCCAGATTCAACCTCAGCCAGCTGGCACTCATCCAATCCTCAATCTCAGAAAGGCAGTTGTTAAAACTCGAGAGATCTCTCCCTTGATCAAGGGACAGGTAGAGCTGAGTATCATCTGCATAGCAGTGCAACCTCAGCCCATTCTGCCTTACAATGCCTCCCAGGGAGACCTCGTCGGAGGAGTAAACCCCACAGTCAACTGTCTGAAACCTGCCATTGAGGAAAGAATGAAACCATCTGAGGTCTGTACCAGACAGCCCACAGATTGGCCGCAGGTGTCCAACCAACACTCCATGGTCCGCAGTGTCAAATGCCACTGAGAGATCGAGAAGAACCAAAATGGAATGACTCCTCCGATCTCTTGCTGTTAGTAGGTCATTGAAAACCTGAACAAGGGTGTCTTGGTACTACACCGTTTCAGAAAACCGGACATTAGAGGATCATAGATGTCGTGGATGGTCAAATGATCCTCCAGCTGCAGCGTGACTACCTTCTCAATAACTTTACTCACAAAGGGAAGGTTAGAGATAGGTCTGTAGTTAGCAAGACAGTCTGGGTTGAGAGATGGTTTCTTAAGAAGGGGTACCACTACCATCTCCTTCAGGATGCCAACTAACAAATACTGCTGTCTTTATCTTTATTACAGTCCCTAATTTTGAATGTCTGTGTCCCTCAGTTCAGTGGCTGAAAAGTTGAGAGGTATAAGTCAGCCCCACTGGTAGTTAGGAATGTGTACACCATGTAAGCAATAGTGTACACATTTATTTTGAAAGGCAACTTTGCACTGCATCAAGGGCATCATTTCCACTTCTGTGCTGTTTTGTAAGCATGCATGTAAATGAATGCAATAGTCAGTGCTATTTTAGTTTTGTTTTCGCCATGCTTAACACAGCATTGCCTGGGCATACATTTGTAGAGCAACAGTTTAGGTAGTGCAACAACATAGTGGGTACAGCCACAGCAACAAACAAGGTAGACGGGCAACTAATAGTGTTATCGTGAGTACAAACTTTACTCCTTGCTACACTCTCGGCCCGATCCCATGAATGCCAGAATCCTCCCCAACCATCGTCTCACTAAACTCCCAGCTCATGTCCCCAAAGACCTCCACATAGGTATTCACTATTCAGTAGTGCAGAGTGCCACCGATTGCATCCTAGCAATTTCACTGCTACAGCTCTGAATGACGGCAATTGCTCTCAGTAGTGCTTTGGGATCACAAAACACTACTGGGAATGATTGCTGGTATCTGGGGTTGCAGTAGTAAAACTGCTAGGATTCAATCGGCAGCACTCTGCACTACTGAAGAGTAAACTACTTATGTGGGTGAGGTCTTTGGGGACCTGGACAGGGACTAAGGTGGGGGGTTGGGCTGAGATTGGAGGAGAGAGTCACAGACTTCATCACTTTCTTCTACAGTGCCAAAGTGAAAATGGATCACACAAGCAGCTGGATTGTATTGCAAACTGTGATGCAATATGGACTATTTAATACCCCGTACTGTGACATTTTCTCAGTCAGACACCCAATGCTGGCCCCTATGGGATGACTAGGAGGTTTAGATAAAGTCTTATGTATTTTTGGTAAAACATAAAAAGTGTGCAGCACCAGGTGATCCACTGTAAGGAAATCTCTGACATTTTCATCAGTAATACCATGCATGCTGGCCCATCAGAGCAGCAGTTGGATTTCCACTTGCGATGCTGGTGACCCGGGTTCAGGAACAGACACGGGGTGCCTAAGGGGGATAAGGCTTGAGTTTCTGATGACTGCACAACTTCTCCCAGGGGGAAGGAGGGGATGTACCTGATGCTTACTGACCTTGGGTGGAGTCTCAGGAACAGCAATGCCTTGGGTCCTGCTGACTGAGGGGCATGCGAATGTCAGCATATGCCTTGATGTTAGTGGCATGCTATGTCCCCAGGTAGAAAATGGTGAAATTGCTTCCTGATCAGCCAGATGATGATCACGCCCCTGCTTTCACAGAAACCCTGGGACAGCTCAAGATCACCTCAGCAGCACCTGGGCCAATCAATCAATCAATCTTTCTTTACAAGGCGAAAACCATTAAGTGAGTTTACTTACAAAGTGGTCCTGTGAGAACAAAAGAAACAAAGGAAACAAATAAAAACATATGCAATAGCAAATCAAAATATGGAATATGTATATATACAGTATGAGGTCCAAATACAATAAGGAAAACAGCAGGTACAAGAAAGGAAATATAATGCACAGATAAATATACAAAGTGTAGTAAAACCTAAAAAGATGTTCTACAGTCTATAGAAATCACAAAATAAGGAATAATAGAGGAGCATCAGGTTAAATGGAGTGAATGGTAGTGAATCCAACCCATAGGCAGATGAGGGAGAGAGAGGCAGGGAGGGGGGGGGTGGGAAAGAAGGAGGGAGACAAGTTGGGAAATACAAAATCACACATGCCCCCACAATGCAAAGTATCATGGGCTGCATATGCAAATCACCACAAAATATTATGCTGGTTCAACTTTAAGCAGAAATGCATGGTGCCAAAAGGCCTCTCAAACAATTTGCAAAGGGTGCTGACAGAAGACATAGATACGTGTTTCGTCCTACCAGGACTCATCAGTATGCCTTGAATGTTTGACACCCCAGTGGAATGAACCAGCTACCCTAAGATGATCTATCTAGGTTATGTTGTGGTGGGACATGCTGATGGAACTCTCACTCCAACATAGTAGGAGAGGAAGAAGGCGCGGCTTAATCTTATGAAGATAAGCAGTTGGTCAAGACTGCTAGGGCTTGTGGAAACAGTTGCAAGTTTCCACAAGTAAGTGGTGAAGCATAGCTTTGAAGTTTGCCATATTGATGACTTGTGATAGTTTTAAGGATCTTTTGATGCTGTTCCAAATTGAGGGGAGGGAATAACTCAAAGAGGAGGAACCGTAACGTATTCTGACCCTAGGGGTAAAAAGGTGATGTGAGAGTGAGTTCTAAGGAACTAGCATCCTGTGGTGTGAACTAGGGGATTGGAAATATACTGAGAAAGCTTTTGAGTCATAGCACTGTTGATCGAGACAGCCACATTCCTCAATCTTCTTGTTTTAATGACTGCCAGCTGAGGTGTGCATGCAAGGAGCAGTGGTGCATATTGTAGGGTGCATTGGTGACAAACCTGAGGGCTCTGTGGTACAAAGAGTCCAATTTTACTAGTTAAGACATGGCAGTGATGGTAAATAAGATCAGCATAGTCCAGGAGTGAAATGAAGGTTGTTTTCACTAATCTTATATTGGCATCATAGGTGAGTAAATGCTTGAAACAATAAAAGATTCCTAGTTTTTGCCTAAATGTTTTGGTGAGTTCATCAATGTAAGAGATGAAAGAGAGCTCGCTGTCAATCCAGAAACTTAGGTATTTGAACTTATCTACATATTCTAGAGATTCCCCAAGGAGTGTGGTGATTTTGGGGTTGGCGCCTGAAGAGAAGGTGGCTATACGGTTTGCCTGGTGGAAAGAAACATGACCTTAGTTTTTTAGGCATTAAGCAACAGCTTAAGGTATAATAGATTATGTTGCAACATGCAAAATTATTTCTGTAGACTTGAGCAGGCTACAATAGTTTCAGAAAAGGCTTTGCAATATAGAGAACAGTATTGTCCGCAAAGAGATGAATGTTGGCAGTGGTGATGTTAAGGTTGGTGCAGAACGCTGCGGCATGGCTATTGACGGGATCCTTGAGGTCCTGTCATATTTCGACAGTGCTGAGCAGACTGCACTGACTGCCAGTTCAGTGGTGGATCACCTTTAAAGTCAGTCTTCTGACTTTCAAAGCCCTACATGGACTTGGACCAGATTACCTGAAAGAGCTCCTGGTTTCTCATTGCCCCGGGCGATCACTCTGCTCAGCCAATGAGGGGTTGCTAGAAATTCCAAGGGTACATTTGAAATCTTCCAGGGCTAGAACATTTATGTATGCTGCCCCTACCATCTGGAATTCTCTAACCTGTCGGTTACATGAGCACATGACCTTGGAGGGTTTCAAACAAGCACTGTTGGATTAGAATTAAAGTTCCAAAACCAGATTAGATACAGAGAGATCTTAGTTAGATATATGGAGTAGTTTGAATCTACTCCCATTAAAATAAGGGAAATTACTATATTAAATAAATAGAAACATATTAAGGATTGGTTCAAGCTTCAAAGTCAGCTGCCTGTTCTGTGCTGTCCTTTAACAATTGTTTAGAAGTTTCTTTGAAACTCTTAGATTGCATCTAAATTTTTTCTTATGTGCAATGTATTTACTTATATTTTATAAATTCTTCTTATATATTATCCATGTATGATGTAAGTGAGAAAGGAAACTGTATGAATGTTTATATGGACCACCTTGAAAATGAATTCACTCAATGGTGTTTTATCCCTTTCACAGCATATTTTGAATAAAATATATTACTTACTACTCACTGAAAACCTGGTTATGGAGCCAAGCTTATGGCATTTAACTGATGGAAATATTTTATGATTATATTATCTGTTGTTTATATGTTCTGTTGATTACGTTGTTGTGAAATTTTGTGATTCTGTGATTTTAACTCATTAGGTACCTTGGGTTTTGAAAGGTGCCATATAATTAAAGTTTATTATTATTATTATTATTACTATCATTTATGTATATTGCAAACAGTAAGGGTCTGAGAATGGACCCATGGGGAACTCCTCTCATGAGAGTCTTAAGTGGGGAGAACTCACACTGAGCTTTCACCTGTCGTTGTCTGCCTATTAAGTAAGATGTGACCCACTTAAGTGAGGAGTCATTCAGGCCAGTATTATGCAGCATGTTCAGGAGAATTTTGTGGTCAACGGTACTGAATACTTTACTTAGGTCTAGGAATAAAGCACAGATATGGTTCTTGTTGTTGAGTGCTGTTTGCCTGTCATCAATTACCTTGGCTGGTGTGGATATAGTGCTATGCATGGGTCTGAAGCCAGATTGTAGAGAATTCAGCATATTGTGAGTTTCAAGGTAGTCCCTGATCTGGGAGTTAACTATTTTTTCCATGAGTGTGGAGAGGGTTGGCAGGAGGGATATGGGCCTGTAATTATTGAGGTTGCTTGGGTCACCTGATTTAAAGAGCGGGACAACGTGAGCTACTTTCCCCTCATAGGGGAGGATTCCTTTGGTAAAAGACTTGTTAAAGAGATAGGTAATAGAGGCAGTGAGTACATAGAAACCAACTTTCAAATAGAAGGGGTCGATTTAATCTGCCCTGGCACTCCTGTGTACATCAAGGGCTAACAAGTCGTCCACCTCTTTAAAGTTGGTAGGTCTGAAACTAAAGGAATTTGTGTGGAAGGGAGCCCTGCTAGGTGGATGTGAGGTGTCTGAGGTAAGGAGCAAAGAGCGTAGTGTAGTTTCAGGAGGTGAGTCAAAAGTGATACCCGCTGTAGTGAAGTGCTTATTCAAGAGGTTCAAGATGTCTTTTTTGCTGGTGGTGGTAATATTCCTGGTGGAGATTTTTGTGGAAAGGGGGGAGGATTATGGTCTTGGATCTCTCTCAGGGTTTTCCAAAATTTATTGGGATCATTACTGGAGGAGTCCAGGGCTGTTTGAAAGTGTTTCGCTTTCTCATCCCAAACTACTTTAGTGCAATGGTTCCTGAAAGCTCTGAAGGCAGCCCAGTCTGCTGGCAGTATGGTTTAGCATACCTTTTTCCAAAGTGCACCTCTTTTATGTAGGTCCAACTTCAGCGAGTTGGTGGACCATGGGCATGACTTTTTCCTGGTTCTGATCTTGACCAGGGGGGCATGTTTGTTAATAATCTGGAGTAATAGGGTTGTAAGCAAAGTGTAAGCTGCGTCCACTGACATTGTGAGGTAAAAGTCCTGCCATCAAATAGTACTTAGGTTGGAGAGGAAGTTTGCACAATTGAAATTATGGTGAGTTCTTTTAAAGATATATGTGGAGGAGGAGATAGGTTTGGGTAAATTTTGCACGCAAGTGATGGCACTGTGATTGCTTATGTTATTGAAGAAGACCCCTACGTGGGTAAAGTTATGAGGTTTGTTAACAAGGATAAGGTCGAGCAAGGCACTGCTTTTAAGGGATTTTTTTTATTTATACAGGTGAGCTCCATAATTACCTGGGAGAGGCCGAACATATCATAGAGGGCTTTTAGGGATAAAGATCAAGGGGAGGACTAGTCCAGGTTCAAGTCACCCAAGAAGATCAGTTCTGTAGTATGAGGACTGAGTAGTTTTTGTAGGTGTTGCAGCAATTGTAAACACCCTGAAGGAGGCCTGTAGCAACCAATGATGATTAACAACTCAGCTGAGGACAAGCCAACCTTTATGATAAGACATTCTAATTCTCTATGTATGGAAGAAGAATCAATGAGACAGATTATTTGTCATGCATGTATATAGAAACTCCCCCTCCCCTTGTAGGTCTGTCAGCCCTGAACACATTATATGAGGGGATGCTTATGACCTGGTCTGGTGTGTGTGATTTTAACCAGGATTCAGATATAACAAGAACATCAGGTGCAGTGAGGCAGACACAGGCCTAGATAGCATACAGTTTCCCTAAGAGACTGCAGGCAACAATCGGAGAAATTCAGACCTTTAATTTGGGTCAGGTTGGAAGGCATTAGAATAGATACCTAGGGGTAGGGTGGCCTTCCAGGTTCCATGAACATAATAAGAGAATGAATAGAAGCTTCTTCAAAGTGCTGACTAGGACTTCAAAGTGCAGTACCCGACCCCATTTTGAGTGGGTCGGGTGGACAATAAAGTCTGCTGAGGGCGCCCAATTAGTTAGAGGAAAAGAAGGCATGAAGGACCACCCTAGCAGAAAGGACATATGAGGCATTGGAACAATAGGCAGGCTTTGGGCATTTAGGGAGATCCTTTACATCTAGATAGTCAGTGCCAGTAGGGGAGAAATTTGCTGCAGGAGTGATAGGTTCCATGCAAGTTGGCAAGGCAAGGGTCTAGCACTGGTGGGAAAACAGCAGCAATGTGGAGAGAAAGAAGTAAGATTTTAGGCTGCATATATCCAATGTATCACTGACACCTGCATAGAAGGAAGCCAAGGGACACAAAAGCTGAAAGGAAGAAGTCGCTCCCTGAGTGTAAGTATCAATGAACTGATGGGAGGATGAAGTAAGCACGAAGGAATGCTTCTAAGGCTAGAAGGAAAGTCAGATCTGGAGTAATTAAATGTGCACGTTTAAGGCAATGTGAACATAAGCAAAACATACAGATGAGGCCAATAAGAGACTTAAAGGAGGAGAGGGAGGAGCTAGCAAGTATTTAATAGAGACCGGGGATGGGGTTGGCAGGCAGAACAAAAATCCTCCCAAGTTGACAAGCTTGAGAACCAGAGCCACCAAAGTAGAAACACCATATGCAAACATGCTGCAGCTTCAGGTTTTGAGGTGACTAACAGGGCCGATAAGAGGTGAGGAGAGGGGGAAAGCAGCCTATGGCAGACAGGTCTGAGACTGCTCTGCTCAATAGCAGTCACAGTCTTTAATCCCAGTGCTGGGTCCAGTCAGCCAAAGGAAGGCAGTTAGGTAGGGAGATTAAGTTAAACAGGTGAGAAATGGGGTGGGGGAGGTCTGTCCAGCCTTTGACACCAAAAGAGTCTGGGGTAAATAGCTGCAAGTTTGAAAAAAAAAGAAGGGAAACGAAAATGGAAGCAGGTAGATAGATATATATATATATATTTTTTGGGTAGAGGGTTTAGGAGGAAAGATGGAAGGGTAAAAATACTTTAGGTCAGCAGAAATGAGGTTAAAACAACAGAGTGGAGTAGGGAGATTGGAAAGTACATGGATTTATTTTATTTTATTTATTTCAATTCTAGGATTGCAATTACCTTTGAGCCCAGGGCTCTTTAACAAAGGTTCCACGTCAAGACATAGGTATCACATGACAATAGACAACATTTTTACACAAATAAGGGTAAAGGATATCAAATTAATTTTGAACTGACAGGGAGAGGTAAAGTGGAAAGGAAGAGGACAATGGGGAGGTGGTAGAAAGAAATGGGAGGAGGGTGGGAGGTAAGAAATGAGAAGAGAGAGAGGTGGGGGTAGAGTAGCAATAAAGATGGGGTGTGGTGAAGCAGCCAGGAAGATGGCATTGTCAGGTGCTGTAGAGCGTTTGGGGCAGAGGCCAAACTAGGGCAAGTGCGTTATGTAAGGAGCTAGATATAGGAAGAGCGGTAGCAGAGCGGAGTTGCATAGGCATTACCCATGACAGTCACAGATGCTGGAAGCGACCAGGGTGTTTCAGAGCCTGGATTTGAAGGCCCCTAGCCCAGTGGTATTGATAGTATCATCGGCAAGACCGTTAAACCAAGTGGGTGCCCTGTAGGTGAATGAACGCTGGCCAATAGCTGTGCGGCAGCGAGGGAAAAGTTGTGGCTTTGATCCTCTGGTAATTCTAGAGCTGGTTTTCATTTGAAGGAGTGAACAGACCCCAGGAGAGGTAATTCCCAACTGTATTATCTTAGCAACCATGCAGGTTTGGTACTGAATTCTATTATCAAGTTGAAGCCAGTTAGCTTATGAGTAGAGGTCACAGGTGTGTGTGAGCCATTCGGCACCAGTGATGAGTCGACAGGCCTTGTTTAGGGTGGTAGTAATCCTTCTGAGTGCAGTGGTAGTGGCAGTGCCATAGATGACAAGACCGTAGTCAATCTGGGAGATGATGGAGCTTTGAACTGCGGCAAAGAGGGCCTCTTTAGTCAGGTGCCACTGAGGCCGGCAGAGTAAGCCCAGTCAAGTATTCACAGTTAGCGACATTACAGGCGGGATTCCAAAGGACAGGTGTGGGTCTAAGGTGATTCCTAGGTATCTGAAGGAGTCAACCTGCTCCAGGGAGTCCCAGAGGCAGGTGTTTAAGGAGAGTTGGTGGTGTTTGTGCTTGTTTTGGTGGCTAGTGAAAATCACGGTCTTCGTCTTTTTCTGGTTAAGGATTAACTTATGTTCTTTTAACCAGCTTTCAACAGAGGTGAAGCTGTGTTGAAGGGTTTGTTGCAGGTGGCTTGGGTCATGATGAGAGGCAAAAATCACCATGTCATCTGCACAGAGTATGACTTGCTGAGAGGTGGAGTCGGGGAGGGAGTTGAGGAACAGGCTGAACAGCAATGGGCCCAGGATGGAGCCTTGGGGGACACCGGAGCGAACCTGTTTAGTGTCAGAGACCACGCCTGATATTTTTACACATTGGGACCTGTTGTCAAGGTAGCTATTGAACCATTTCACTGATTCCATGGAAAGGCCAATGTTCAGTAGCTGATGAAGCAGGAGACAGTGGTGAACCATGTCAAAAGTCTTTGACAGGTCGATGAAATTAGCTCCGGTTAGGTGACCCTGATCAAGGGAGTTGTGTATGGCTCCTGTAAACTCAAGAATTGCCATAGCAGTGTTGTGTCCTTTTCTAAATTTGTGTTGCTGCCAGCAAAGGATGTTGTACTTGTCCAGATGATCAGTGAGCTGGTCTGCTACTATCCGTTCCAGGGCCTTAGATAGGGGTGGCAGGATAGAGATAGGTCGGTAGTTCACATGGGAGGTCTGGTCACCACCTTTATGGATAGGTGTGACAGTCGCTGCCTTCCATTTGTCAGAGACTTGACTGAGAGAGAGGGAGAGATTAAAGATCCTGGTGTGAGGACCCAGAACCTCGACTAGAGTGAGGGACAGAAGTTTGAAGTCCAGTGTGTCAGCACTTGCTCTAGTGTTTTTGATGGCTTTGAAAATGTATTTCCTGATGGTATTTTTGCTTACTGCTGTGAAGCAGAAAGGAGGACAATTTTTTGGTGGTGACTAATGGGTGTGAAGAGGGGGTCGGTGTCGTTGAAAAGTCAGGATGGATGCTGCTGAGGGGCAGTGAAGGCATCATTAAAGGTATTGGCTATGACTTTTAGGTCAGGATAGTATTCCCTGTATTGTGATTGCAGTAAGGTAATTTGGACTCCTTCCTTGTAACATGTTTAAAGTTATTCCAGAATGCTCTTGCATTTCCCCAGGTGTCAGAGAGTGCAGTCTTGTAGTATTCAGATTTTTGTTGGCGTATGGATTTGGTGCAATCATTTCTAGCTCTTTTGAAATTTTGGATGTCCGCCTGTTTTCCTGTTTCTCTGGCTAGTTCCCAGAGGTGATCCCTGTATTTCAGCTTCTTTAAAAGGGAACCCGTGAGCCAAGGATTGCAGAGGGGCTTAATTTTTCACTTTTTTGGCGGGGCAAAGATGTTACAAGCTTCATTAAAAATGCATGTGAATTGATCAAGGGCTGTATTTGCATCGGGGGCCAGGTTGATGGGGGACCAGTCTTGATTTAGTAGGCGTGATTTTAGGTGGATTAGCTTCCCACGGGTAGGACTCTGCTCAGAATGACCTTGGTGGAGATTTCCAGAATTTATCTGACCAGGTGCAGCTGACGGGGAGTGGTCACTGAGAGAGTCAGGCAGTATGGTGAAGCTAGTGATCCGGGAGGGATGAGTAGTCAGGATCCAGTCCAGTAAGGTGCTGGTGCCAGTTTTGTAGTTCATTCTAGTTGTGGAGTCTAATATCTGTGAGAGGTTTGCTGATGTGACCATGTCCCTGGTGTCACCAGCATCAGGTCCCAACTAGTTTGTGTTGAAGTCACCAAGTGTGATGACTTCTGAGTCGGGTGGGAGGGATTTGATGTACTCCAGTACTGCATGGAGGCCTGGTCCCTGTTCTTTTGGGGGGATACAAACAATGATGACTGAGATGACTTTGTGCTGAGCTTCAAGCAGGATTTTGATATGCAATAGCTGGGCATTTGGTGTTGGTAGGTCAGTGTGGGCAGTGTGCCCATCAGATTGTCTTTAGGTAAAGGGTAGCCCTCTCCTCATTTTCTTTTTGGTCAAGCCTAAGATAGTGTAGCCAGGGATGGAGATTTGTATGCTCAGGAACCAAGGGGTGAGCCAGGTTTCTACTACTGCCAGGATGTCGGGCTGGTGGGCATTTGTGGCTCGTAGTTAATCAAATTTAGATAATAAGCTGCAGATGTTCAGGCAGATAAAGGAGAGTGCAAAGGTGCTTGGTTTGGATGAAGTTCATGGCAGTCCGAGGGCCAGGGTTGAGGTGAATGTTTCAGATAAAGCAGGAGTAGGAGAAGGAGTTTCAGGTGGCAGCCAGGTTCCTTTGGGAGAACTTGTGGTACTTGATTGAGGAGGGTTTGTTTGCAGAAGTTTTGTGCGTGCATAACAGGAGTGTAGTGAGCTGTGGTGGTAGCGGGGCACACTGCTCCCTGGTATGAAGGTGTGGGCACAGTGTGGTGTGGTGAGCCCTAGGGGTGAGAAAGTTATCAGGTAGCGTGGTGCAAGTGTGGCTATAGCAGAGATTATGCTTATAGCTATCCGGGGGGGGGGATGGAAAGCAGGATGGAGGGAGCTGGAGCAATGGAGTGAGGGCAAAAAGGAGGAGAGGGAAGCAGGGGATAGTAGGGAAGGAAGGCATAGGGTGTGGAGGGGGAAGAGAGAAAGGAGCTACGAGGAAGGCTGAGGGGGATGTACTACAATGTGAGGGCAGAGGAAGCAGAGAGAAAAAAGAGGATTTAGGCAGGTAGGCGAAAGGAGTGGCGGCAGTTCAGACACCGTGAGCAGGGGACAGATAGTTACAGGAGGGCAGTAGAATTAGGCAGGAAATGTAACTCAGCAAAATATACAGTCCTCGATTCGCAGTGCACAGCAGAAGTAAAATACAGATAGAACAGTCGTTGATTCGCAGTTAATAGTGTACACTATCAGCAGATAAATTTTTTAGCAACCACCAGGGCAGCTACACTCGGGGCAGAAAATAATAACCAGCCCCCCAGTCTGTAGGAGACCAGGAGATAGTGAGGTTGGTGCCGTGACAAAAACTGTGGCAGAGTGCAATGCTAGTCTATGGGCACAGCAGCTCTGAGCTTGTCCACGGAGTCAGCGGTCGCTGTAGCATATCATGACCAGGCAGAGAGGGCAAGGACCAATCAGGTAGAACTCTGAGCATGCTAGGCTAATGGTGGCACACATGGCTTTCCTGAACTGAGGTGGACTTCCTTACCTGTCGTCATGGATCAGGGAGGTGTCCAGAAGTTGCAAGAGACAGATATGGTGGCTGAGTAGCAGAGCTGCAGCGTCTAGTAGCAAGGGTTCAAGGTTTGAAGCCTGCAGTGGCACCAAGGATATTATTTTAGTAGGCTATGGGGGTTAGAGGCTTTGAGAGCCTTAAATCTATAACTAACAATAGTCTGAATATGATGGCTGAGTGGTAGAGTTGCTGATTGTATTAGCAAGGGTGCAGGGTTTGATCCTTGCAGTGGCACCAAGAATAAAATTTTGGCCGTGTATGGGGGTTAGAAGCTTTGAGAGTCTTAGAGTATAGGTGACAATAGTCTGATATGATAGCTGAGTGCTAGAGCTGCTGACTCTGGTTGAAAGGGTGCAGGGTTTAATACCTGCAATGGTACCAAGAGGGGAAAAAAAGAAATATTTTTTTAGCAGACTATGGGGGTCAGAGACTATGAGAGCCTTGGAAAGTAAGGATAAAATCATAAAGATATGGTGGTTAAGTGGTAGAGCTGCAGACTCTGACAGCAAGAATACTGAGATTAAGACCTGCAGTGGGAAAAAGGGCAAGTATTTTTCTCTCTAGGTAGGGAGAAGGAAGGGTTAAAAGCTAAAAAATAGAGGTAGACGTTGACCTGGTTTGTTGGCTTAGTGGATGGGTTACAGACTTTGGAGGCAGGAGTACAGGGTTTGAGATTTACAAGAGGATGAAAGGTGGCCCAATGGGAAAGGAGGGATTAGAGAAGAAGAGAAAGGCAGCAGAAAGGGTTAGGAGAGAAGCAGGAGTGCAGCAACCCCTAGTGGTTGGAGTGTATAAGCTGCAAATGGACTTAGAAAAAAAAAAAATGATAGGTCATGTCATGTGACCTGTAGCAAACAATAAATGGAGTGATACCCCTAGGCAGATGGGTAAGGAGGCTTTACCTCTTAAGGCTCTCAGCAATCCCATGTTTCCAAGCTCCTCAGCTGGGCAGTGTTCTGAGGGGAGAGGGCTGCTTCAGAGGCCTATAATGGAAAGGGAACAAAGGAATCACATTAGTATGCAGTGGGGCTAGAGCAAGACCCTACTGTGCATGTGCCAACTGTTGGGACTGAGTCGGGATACAGAAGGCTACTGTGCATGCGCAAGATGGTGGATACACACATGCTAGAGTTTCTACACAATTCTAAAGAAGGTAAGCACTCTAAACACAGTATTTACAGACTTCTAAAACACAGTATAATAGTGCTAGTTCTCAGTAGAGACATGCAGCAAAGCAGCTCTTAAGGTAACACGAGTAAACATCCCAAATGCCTGTGTGGAAATGTCCAGAAATCCATTAGCAGAAATACTCAGTCACTGTATGGGGAAAGAAAAACAGAGTTCAAAAGTTCTCCACAAGTGGGAAGGAGGCTTTTCCTCTTAAGGCTCTCAGCAATCCCCTGTTCCAAGCTCCTCAGCTGGGCAAATTAGCTGGATAAATTAGGCAAAACACAATTTAGACTGGCTAGCTAGTGAGATACAGGAGTGAATAGATAAAATACTGAGCAGTCTGACTAGTCTAAACAATGCTCTAGTACTTAGGTCAAGAATATGGCACACAGAGGCTTAAGAAAATGAAAACTTTTGTCTACCTCGCTTAGGCAGTGTGAGGATAGGCTAACTCACTAGCACAGTAAAATAAGCAAAGGCAATTAAAAAAAAATCCCCACAAGTTGATAAGCCTGAGAACCTGAGCAGTCGAGACAGAAACACCATATGGAAACAAACTGCAGCTTTGGGCTTTGAGGTGGTTGACAGGGCAAATAAGAGGCAAGGAGAGGAGGAAAGCAGCCTATGGCAGGCAGGTCTGAGACTGCTCTGCCCAATAGCAGTCATGGTCTTTAAGATGAAGTGTGCTGACCAGGCCCTACTGGCACCTTCTCCCTCTGAGAAGGGGGAACCATCCAGTGAAGGGTTACACCAGGTTACCTGGGGCTGCGATGGGATGGTGGCTGATGTCAGGGCAGGGTGCCAGTAGGACAGCCCAAAGGAGTGGCCAGCCTGGGAACTGGGAGGAGCAATAACAAAATGAACAAATAAATAATACCATACATATAAGCCTGGCTGATAAAATTGTCTATTCTATTTATCAAATCTTTGTGGGCTCAGAAAGCAAATGTTTATACACTTCATCGTTAAACTGTCCCCATGTTTCTTGTGTATAATCCAATGTATCCATGGCAACTATCGCCCACCCTTATCAGCTGGTTTAAATGTCAGCTTTTGTTGTTTTCCAAGTTTTCTAGAGCCCACATTCATTATTGGAGAGATTTATATAGGTAGGTTTATCATCCTACCAAACATTTTTTCACAAATTTCCTCAAAAGCCTGAACAGAGACTGAAAGGGGGTAGGGCAGAAAGTAGATTTCTTTCTAAACATATTTTTACCACTGTTATCTCTATTAACTTGTTTTGACTCCTCTCCTCTTACCCCCCCCCATCCCCTGTTCCATGTTTTTTCTGAAAAAAATATGTAAGATTAAATCTATTTGTAAACTTTGGGAACAAGCGACCACCAAACAGTGTGGTTCACAATAAACTTAGCTGTAGAGACAAGCCATACAAAAGGGAAGGTACTGGACTTCGGGAGGGCTGAGTTTGTCAAAATATGAGCTTGCCTCAGAACAGCACTAGCAAACAGGCAAGAAGGAGGGGTGGAGCAACAATGGGGAAACATCAAAACCGCCATCACAGAGGCAACAAGCCTTTGTGTGAAGCAAATAAATCAAAATGAAAGGAAAAAAACACTGTAGTTCTCAAAAGAAGTGGCGGAGAAGGTTAGGGAGAAAAGACAGCATTTGGGAAGTATAAAGAAACACAGAAGGAGCAGGACAGAGAACTGTACCAGTTAAAGCAGAAGGAAGCAGGGAAGGCAGTCAGAATAGCAAAGACCCAAACCGAGGAAAAAATAGCCAACTCGGTTAAGAAGGGGGACAAAACCTTTTATAGGCACATTAGGGAGCAAAGAAAGACTAAGGCAGGGTTACTTAGGCTGTATAAAGAGGAAGGTGGTGGGGTAGAGAGTGACAGTGAAAAAGCAGGGATACTGAACGAATACTTCTGATCAGTATTCACAATGGAAGAACAGGGGGAGATACCTAATACAGTCAATAGAAGCACTCTGGATAGGGGGGTTGATATTAGTCCTTTCACAGAAGAAAGAGTTCTGAAAGCACTCTTAAAACTGAAGGTGGATAAAGCAATGGGGCCTGATTGGATTCACACCAGAATTAAAAAAAAAAACTAAGGGAAGAACTAGTAACACCACTGACTATCCTTTTTAATAAATCATGGGAGGATGATGTGGTACCTGAGGACTGGAGGAGGGCGGATGTGATTCCCCTTCACAAAAGTGGGAGCAAGACAGAGGCAGGAAACTACAGACCTGTAAGTTTGACCTCAGTGGTAGGGAAAACAATGGAATCACTTCTGAAGGAAAGAATTGTTGAGTACCTAGAGGCCAGTGGGGCACAGAACCCAAGGCAGCATAGATTCACAGCAGGAAGTTCATGCCAGACAAATCTAATTGATTTCTTTGACTGGGTGACCAAAGTAGTAGACCAGGGAGGGGCTGTGGACATTACCTACCTAGACTTTAGAAAGGTATTTGACACAGTCCCACACAAAAGATTAATAAACAAATTAGCCAGCCTGGGAGGGTCCCAGGGTGATAGCCTGGGTAAAGAACTGGCTGGACAACAGGACACAGAGGGTAATAGTAAAGTCCACAGTAAAGAAAGGAGGGTTACTAGTGGAGTACCACAGGCTTCAGTACTGGGACTGTCCTTTTTAAGTCTTTATAAGTGACATTACAGAGGGACTGAACGGAAAAGTATGTTTCTCTGCAGATGACACAAAGATCTGCAATAAGGTTGATACGCAAGATGGGGTGGAAAGGATGAAAATGGACTTGGCAAGATTGGAGGAATGGTCAAACGTATGGCAGCTTAGATTGAATGCAAAGAAGTACAAAGTAATGCACCTGGGAAATAAAAATCCATGAGAAGAGTACACAATGGGGGTGAGATACTGACAACAACAAACATGGAAAGGGATCTGGGGGTAGTCATATCAGATTATCTAAAGGTGGACCAGCAATATGAGAAGGCAGTAAGGAGGGCTGGGGGATACAGGGATGCATAGGAAGAGACATCACTAGTAGAAAAAAGGACATTTTTGGCCCTCAGTACAGACAGTTGGTAAGACCACATCTGGAGTACAGTGTACAGCTCTGGAGACCCCATCTCCATAAAGTCATAGACGGGGTGGAGGCTGTCCAGAGGAGGGCAACCAAAATGGTGTAGGGTTTGCATCAGAAGACATGTGAAGAAAGACTAAGGGAGCTTAAGATGTATAGCCTCAAGGAAAGGTGGGAGAAAGGGAACACAACAGAAACTTTCAAATACCTCAAGGGAATCAACAAAGTCCAAGAGGGTAGCATCATACAGAAAAAGAGATGTTCAAGAACAAGGGGGAACAATTTGAAGATAGAGGGGAGGATGGCTCAGAGGTAATGTGAGTAAGTATTTATTCACAGAGAGGGTTGTATATGCATGGAATAGCCTTCCTGAGGAGGTCATAGAGTCAAAAACAGTGGGGGAATTCAAGAATGCATAGGACAGACATAAGGCAATTTTAGTGGGAGGTAGGAGGAAGTAGGCTGTTGGTTAACTAGGATCTGCAGCTTGTCCATTAGTTAGGGAAATGGGCAGACTAGGTGAGCCAAGTGGTCCTTATCTGCCATCAGATTTTATGTTTCTAACTTGTATAGTTCAAATAGACATTCAGGTAGTTGGCTACCCTGTGTATAGACAAAAGACAATCCCTTTTGCAATACTGACTGTTCATTTGTAGATAGGACATATTTAGAAATATTTACCAGTAAAAGTCCCTCCTCCGTTTGATATGTTTGTTGCACTGCATCTGGTTCTTTGATTGTCGCTTGCTTGTACTCCCTGTTGGTATGATTGACCTCCGACTGATATGGTGACCTCCCTTGTGATCTGATCTGGTAGTGCTGTGTCTGGTTCCCTCACCCTCTGTTCTCTGGCAGCTGACCTCTCAGTGTTGTATTCCTCATACATTGTTGTCCTCCTCTGGTTTCCATGATGTCCTCTTCTCGACCTCCTCTTCCGTCTTCTTAATGGAATTGAATCCTAGTACTCCTGTGTGGGGCTTCCATCTGTGGGGGCATCTGTATAAAAACTGCATTATCAGAATCATTCGGTTCATTATGCATGAGTGTTGTCTCATTGGCTTTTTCTAATATTGGGCTTGGGTCAGAATGTGTTTCTTCTGAGATTTTCTTATGCCAGTCATATACTTGGCCCAATTTGTGGTCTCTTAGGAATTTTTTCTGTTTTGCAGCTTTAATTTTATATCTATGGCCCGGATATTCAGACTGCGCCACAAAGTAGTGCAATATCAGAAGCAGGCGCAAGTGCAGTACGCCCATGTGCAACACATGCGATATTCAAACACAGCACAGGCCAAGGTACACTAGTGCAACACAACTGAATATCATGCCAACTGCACCATAGCACAACCAGGGATGCGCAGTGGAGCAGGGTAGTAGTGCAGTAGCACAATCAGGGATGCGCAGGGACAGGATGCAGGGGTGAACCACCCATGGAAGCCATGGGCAGAGGAACACACAGCAGACCAGACAATGCCCCCTGCACCACATGAACTGCACAACCTCTGGTGAGCTGGATGAACCACCACCAACCCATGAACACCAGCACTGAATCCACAGCTGGGGTACAGTGCCCAAACACACCTCCTGGCAAGTAGTGACCGCAACACAAGGAAAGCCAGCCACCCAGTACCACTCCATCCATCCAATGCAGAGCACACCCTGCCCAGGAGCAGTGCCCAACAGTGCATAGCACCAAATGCATGCCACCACCCCCACTGTGACAAAGCAACCCTGTGCACCATGGAGCCATGCATGGCAGCCCCACTGTGAGCACCCCGTAGCTGGCGGCACCAGTGACCGACGCAACAACTGCAGACACAGTGCCGCCCTGCATGGCCCCCCCTGTGGCACAGCAGAGAGGTTGACCCTGTGTCAGTACCCGAGGGACCCCACCTGCAACAAGGCCTGCCCTGGACCCCACCACCAGCAGGACAGCACCCCGCACACCCACCCAAGCACACACCCTGTCCCAGCACTGGCCCCAATAGCCAGCACAGACACTCACAGTGGTGCATGGAGGCATGTGCCACACATGATGTGACACAGGGCACGGACAAACACCCACCCAGACCCAAGGGCACCCCAACCCAGGGACACAATAGCGGGGCAATAAATTCTACTGGCATGCGACCACTGATGCTGTGTACCCATGGCCTGTGCCTCACCATGGCACAGGTGTACCAGCCATCCTGCACATGCACCATGAAGCCGTCCGCCACCAGCATGCGGCCGGAGCACAAGTGACCGACATCAGAACACAGACCCCACAACAGACACAAGCGACAGCATGGAGGGGGGACAACAACAGCATAGACCACAGTGCCACCTGAGGCAGACATGCACCATACCGGTGACGGGAGGCAAGCCGCCATTGCATCATGCCCAGAGGGTGACCAGCTTGGACAGCCACCAATGACATGCCACTAGACCGTGCATGCCACAGACATGCAAGAGAGCCAGCTGCATGGGCCATGGACATACTGACAGGGACGCCAGGGACACAGCGCATGCACCAGGGACCAATGCACACAGACATCCAGTGCACAGGGAACAACACACATACCACAGACAGGGATTGAGTCCCCCACCCACACCATAGGCAGGTCCCTGCCGGACACACACACTCTTCCAGGCCTGCACCACCCCTGACGCCATGCACACCACTGCAGCCAAGCACCATAAGCCCGCTGCAAAACAGAGACCACCACAGTTGCCATAATAAATAAGTGTGCATTATAGATGTGAACAATATACAAAACAGAAATAAAACTATTTACAGTGTGGGGGGGAAGGGCCACATACCAGGTGGGGGTGGGCATGGGGTAAGGATGAACAACTGGGAGTGGGATGAAGGGGTGTGAGGGTTAGTCCAGAGGGGAATGCATATCAGGGGCTTAGTGGGCCTAACATCGACCCTCTCCCCACTTTGATCTCCGTGTCTCCCCGGTGACGCCGTCCTCTGCCCTGTTCCATCCTCTGGAGCAGTTCAAGGGTGGCCCTAGTCAGCTGCAGCAGCTCCTGGACACTCCGGTTGAGTGCAGTCCAGCATTGTCCACCTAAGACAAGGGAGCAGAGTCATTACGCGTGACTGGACAGACCCCTGCAGCCCACCCATTGTGCACGACATAGGCCATTGGCCACAGACGAGCCATGGGCCACTCCCCTGTGATGGCATGCGACCACCTACAGTGTCTGTGCCCACATGACCCACCTACCCAGGCACCCACAGCCATGTGGAATGCTGCACACACCCACTGCCCATGTCCCGCATAGCACCATCGTGGCCATACAGTGACAAGGCTATGCGATGCGAAGGTAGTGGCACAGCCATGCATCCATGTACACACGACCACCTGTGATGCCCTCCCACATGTGCAGTGACACAGGAAAGTGCTGAGTGCACCATGTGCATGAACAGCAGTGGGGCCAGTGCTGGTGGCCATGCCTGCCACCACCCTGCAACCCAGCTTCACAGATATAAGGGAACATGGCGTTACCTGCATCCAGGCCAGCAGGGCGCTATTGGCCCATGGCCCCTCCACCATGTCCTTGCTGCATCTTCTGTGCACCCACTTGGTCCTGCTCCTCCTGTACTTGGGTCTGCCTTACCCTACGGCTCTCCTCCAGGCCTAGTGTGCAAACATGGAGAGGGAAACATCTGTACAAGCCAGTAGCAAAGCCCCCCCAGTGTGTGTGTGCCCGCACAGCCCAGCCATGATGCACCCCCACCACCACCACCACCTACACTAGACAGCCCCCACCCCCCTGTGGGATGGACCTATGCACACCACGATACCTGGACAGCTGGACACTACCAGTGTATGGATGGAGCACCTACCTGGCCGTGGCACGGCGCCTTGCCGAGTGCGTGCCTGCAGATGCCCCAGTCAGTCAGGGTCCCTCTGCTGTAGGTTGCCGTACCTGTGGCGACACTGCTCGCCTGACCAGGCGATCCCGGTGGCCTCCTCCAGCCTGTCAGCCACCTCTTGCCACACAGCACTACATGGTCTGTCCAGGGGATCCTGCCCAAATAGGGCACCAGCATGTGGCTCAACTATGGCCACCAAGTTAGCAAGCTCAATAGCACTCCAAACCTGTCCTCTCCTAAGAGGCATCCTTCAGTGTGTATTGCAATAAAAATGGCACTCTGTAGCACATGTGCCCCCATGTGGAGGCAGCACAGTACTGCACTGCCAGTCCCAATCACACTGTCACTGAACTGCGTGATAGGGTGCACCCATGAGGACGCATGGTGCCTAGGGGCAAAGGTCAACTGCAGGGTCAAGGTCTGTCCACACACGGAGTGCCACAGTGCTAATGGGACCCACTGCGTGTAGCGGTAGGGTGCTTGTGTGACACTCTGCAGTGGCCTACCACGCTGTGGCTCCATGGTGCCTCACGGCGCACCAGGCACGAGCACCACACCGACTAACAGTGCACTAGTGCCACAGGCATAGTGGTGGCCATGCCCAGCACTGCCTCCCATGCACAGCACATCAGCAGTGCCGCACACTCGGTGTCATACCTCAGGCATGCACCGTGCGGTGGCGATTGCACACATCACAGTGCTGCACCATAGCCTGGAAACGCTCACCAACATTGCACAAGGTGCAACAGCATGACATTCAGCCAGCATGTGCAAATCAGCTCATCAGCCATTCCATGGCACAATCACTGCATTAGCATCCACTTACAGTTGTGCCTCACCTCATTTGCATGCGTTGCATTATATAAATGAGACATGGGCCTGCAGAGGACATAGTTAGGTATTGCAGTCATTTGTGGTGGGTTGCATGCTGTTGGGATGTGGGGACTGTGGTTTGTGAGGGCTGAATGGGACTACATAGTCCAAGGTAACACCTGTCATTCCCACAGGCTCGATCATGATCGACGCGAAGAAGAGGAGGAACAGGGACCTGGGAGAAGAAGGCCTTCAACTTCATGGCTGAATCAGATGCCCTGTTCAGGCATATCTTGACAGGGAACCACTGCTCAGTGGACAGCGGGAATGCCACAGGCCTGTGCTGTGGCATGGGGTGAGGTGGCACATGCTGTGAACCAGCATGGCAGCCACCAGCAGTCCATGCAGGAATATAAGAAGGCTGGCATGGACAGGAGGAGGATCAAAGTTAAAGTGGCTGCCATCAGGGCTGCATGTGCTGCCACCGGTGGCAGCCAGCCAGATGGGCCATGCCTGATGCCACAGGAGGAGCAGGTGACCAGCAGCATGAAGCACTGTGCCATCAAGGGCGTTCCTGGTGGTGGCTTCCAGACAGGTGCCAGCCCATTGCTGCATGGTAGGTCCTGTGCTGTCACTGTGTGGGTGGTGGAGGGAATGCCTCAGGGCAGGGCAGCGCCACTAACACTAATGTATTCCCTTACAGCTCCTGAGTGTCTACATGGGTCAGTGGTGGTGGTGTGTCCACCAAGGGGATGCCCTGGACACAGAGGATTGCCCATCAGCTTCACAGGTGTCGAGGACTGGACTAGTGCATACCTGCACATCTGTCTGGACTCTGAGGGTGTTCACGGATGTGGATGAGGCCCTGCATGTGTCCCAGCATGACAGCGCCCACAGTCTCCAGCGTGCTTGGACACAGATTGGTGTTGGATCCAGCACCGATGATTATGGACCACACGCCCCAGACAGTGATACGTGTGGGACACAGGATGGTCCCACAGCAGGCAATGGCATGGGCGTTGCCATGGGTGGTACCGCCGTGGAAGCCTGCATAACAACACAGTCCCAGCCTCTGTATGCCCCAGTGGGCAGGACCGGTGTGTGTCCAGGGTGATGGGGCTGTTGCAGCCACTGCAGTGGAACCAGTAAGCCCTGGTGATTGGCAGCCAGAAGGGCAGCGCCTGCAGTCAACCAAGAGTGATGGGAAGACAGTGTCGGGGGGCTGTGGCAGTGCACCACATGTGGACGTGCCCCAGCATGGCTCTGGTGTGTAGTGTCAATCGTCAAGGGGTGCTAGCCAGCAGGGCCAGGAACACCATGAGGGACAGCATACTGGACTGGCAGATGACTTCTTTGACGAGCACAGCCGTCTACTCCAGGCTTCAGTAGATCAGCAGATGTGGCTTGTGATGGCGGTTGATGCACGTGGTTCTACACCAGGCAGAGGAGCGGCGTAGCAGGGACCATGGTCTGCTCCTGGCAGAGAAGGCCCGGCAGCAGGCAGCAGCTGTCATGGCCACACTGGGCACCCAGTTCAGTGCCCATCCACTGCAGACACCATGCAGTGTCATGTCCACCCCCCATTCCTGGCACCGTACAACACCTGCTATGTTGACAGTGGGTTCAGCTGTGGACATACCGAGCACGCCTGGCGTGGGCATGTTCGGTGGGCTGCAGACCCCTGCATGAACATGGTCACATTCATGCAGCGTCACCCCTGGGGGACCATAGGTGCCACCCCATGAGGCCACTGGTCAGTCTGGCATGGCTGGCAGGTCTCAGCAGGGCTGCCCATGCATCCGTGGTGGCCATGGTACTGTGCTGCATGACTGACCTGTCTCCCACCATGGCCACTGACTGCCGCTGCCCTATGTGCAGTGTGGTGTGCATTGTGTGACGCATGGGTAGGGTACTCAGCCCTGCACACACACACACGGTCCCTCTGCACACTCTACCAGCTGCTGGCCATGGGAACATGTTCATAATGATGCCTGCGTTGTGCTGTCTGCCAGTGTGCAATGGTTTCCAGTGTCTGAGGCATGCACAGTGATGGCCACTGGGCATGGTCATGTCTGAACCTGTGTGGGGGTGGGGGTGGCAATTGGGGATAGGCATGCCATCTACACCTTGTGCATGTCTTGTGGTGTGTGTGCATGTGTGTGCACATGTTGTGTTCGGCCCTACCCATCCGTGACACCGTGTGCAGTGCCACACTCAGACCCATTCCCTTACTGCCGTCCAACCCTGGTGTTCTGCCCTGCTTGTCTGTGGGCTGTGCCATTGCCGTTGGTGGTTGTGCATGGCCCCGTGACCTACCTGTGTTGACCAAAGTGCTCTTCTGTAAGGGTGTCCCAGTGCAGCTGTGACATCCAGATCCTGTGGGGGTCTATTCACCCAGGGGGCGGCTGCCCATCACCGGCTGGACCGGCATCCTCATCGTCCCCACTGCTGTCCCCCTCTTCGACCTCTATGGCTATCCCACAGTCGGTGGCCATGTTGTGCAGGATACAGCAGGCCAGGAATAGCCCACAGACCTTCTAGGGGCTGTACTGTAGGGCACTGCCAGATGTGTCAGGCACCAGAACCATGCCTTCAGCATTCTGAACAGCAGCTCAATGACATTCCGTGTTGTGGCATGTGTCTCATTGTACCGTGGTTGCATGGGGTCATGGGGCACCAGTATGGTGCGAACAGCCAAGGACATAGCGGGTAACCACTGTCACCTGTGTGTAGAGGGTGGACATTAGAATGGTGGTCTGTGTCGCTATGCCGTGGGCCAACATCGCCAGTACCCATGGCACCTCTGACTATGCACCCCCCCACGTCTGCTCATGCCATCCTGAGTGATATGCATACTCACTCACTAGATAGCCAGTGGGGATGTCCCCACTCTCAAACCTGTGGCATAGTGCAGACTGGTGCCAGATGAAGGCATCATGTGCTCCCTCAGGGTGCGTGGCATAGACATTGGTAATGTGCCGCCTGGCATCGCACATCACCTGTCAGTTTATGCTTGTGTACCCCTTGTGATTGATGTACTGTATGCCACTCCCTCTGGGCCAGGTGGCATGCAGATGGCCACATGGGTGAAGTCAATGGCCCCAAGCACTCCAGGCAACCGTGCTACCCTGTGGAACTCCTGTATGTGTACTTTGTACTCCGCCTGTGTGCTGGGGAAAGAGATGTACTCTGCAGCATGTGGCAGCAGTGCACTGAGGAATTGTGTGAGTAGGCGTGATGCGGCCGACTGGGTTATGCCTGTCATGTCCCCTGTTGGTCTCTGGAAGGTGCCCGTGGCAAGCAGGCACATGACGGCTGTCACCTTCATCTCCAATGACAGAACATGGCTCTGTTGTGTAAGTGCCTGCATCTCATCACTGCACAGCTCACAGAGCTGCTTCAAGATCACTCAGTTCAGGCGGTACAGGCCCACAATCTCTGTGTCAGAGTTGTGTTCGAAGCTAGTGTGGGCTTAGTACTGCCTGTTCTGGGCATACCACCGATGGGCCCTTCTACAGCCGTGCCCCCTGCTGCCTGCCTTCTCACACCACTCATTACCACCTCCATCTGGAAGGTGGCGCTCGCCAAGTCCCTGGCTGATGTTTCCCCCTCCCGGCAGCTGTTGTCCCATTCACCCCACTGTCCATTTCTGATGCTTTCCCTGCACCGAGTACACCTCCGGCCTTTGGCTGTGGCTGTTCTGCCTCCTGCCACTGCCCTCAGTCCACTGTGGCACTCCACAGACTTTGTTGCACAGTGGCACAGGCTTCCCACTCCTACCCTGTCTATGGCTCAGTTCTGGAAGGCCCTGTCCTGCTCCTGCCCAGTCCTGCACACTTCTACCTTCTGTACCACCCTTGCTGTCTGTCACCATGCTCCCACCTGTGGCTTCCTTTGGCATTCTTGTGCCCCTCTCTTGCTCCCTTTTATTTTGGATCATTTCCACTGTCGCACAACTTCTGCTAGCTCCCCTTTTGTGCACGGCGCATGCTGTTGAATATTGCACTGCGCATGTAATTTACAGTTCTGCCCCTGCGGTTGTGCATGCATTCATAACCATTGCACTGTGGCACATTGATTATTGTGCCACGCAGCCACCTCCCACTGAATATCGTACAATGGCACATTTCCGTACTTGTGCTGGCGCATCCCTGTTGTGCATGGCGCAACCCTTCTGAATATCTGGCCCTGTATGTCTATAACTTTTTAAGTTCACTTTCATACAGCTTATATTCTGGATGTTGCACAAAACTCAGGAATATTTGTTCTTTCTTAGTAAGCTCTACCTGTTCTTCTTCCTGTAATTTCTTTGAATCCTTTATTAGAGCTTCCATTATCAATAAGCTTCCTTGTGACTTGGCATTATCCCATAACTCCATAAGAGAATCTTTGCCTGTTCTAAATGCAGGTAACATCAGATTTCACAGGCCATGGGGTATTCTACTCACTATTAAATACACCAGCAATGTTGTTTGCTGCCAATACATCCTGTGTGCATGCAGTGCTGTTCTGGACAACTGATTATATGCTGCTTCTATCGTTACAGCTCAGTTAATATTCCTACTGTATTATGAGCAGTGCTCCCATTTAAAACTGGTTTGGTCTCACCATTATGGGAGAATAGGTCTGAAAAACAAACCTTGGGGGTAGATTTACTTGTGCCATTCCTGCTGGGTCCTGGCTGCTCATTGTCCACAGGCTCCTCATTTCGCTCTCACATTCTCCTTCGTGCATCACTCAAAATTAACAATTTAGTTACAAACCAAAGCAGAATCACTTCCTGGAGCAGGTAGAGGGTGCAGTCAAACAACCGTATTATAATCTTCAAACAATCGGACCTCATTCAATACTGAAAAGAAAAGAGCACCAACAAACTTATTTTGTTTGTAAAGATAAAAAGCAGGCTTTTATTTTAACATGGCACAGGGTATAACCCCAAAGTAAAAAAAAAAAAACACCCGACGATTGTTTCACACCCTTGCAGGTACTTTATCAAAGAATCTGTTCTTAAAATACTGACATCACATATATGTACTACACCCAAAATGTAAATATGTACAAAGTTTTTAGATTATATTCATAATTCACTCAATCAGTAGCATGTTTTAAGACACAGACAAAAGTAGAAGTAATCCCTTTGCATGGGACAGACTGAAATATATAACCACCTATACTTACAGGTCTAATAACATCAGAGATATTTATTTATTTATTGAGATCATGGATAATACCTGTGAGCGGATGCTCATTTATAGGTTCCATGTCAGATACTTTAGACAACAAGGTACAATACTGTGGATCAATATATACAAATACTGAAAAATATATACATGGAGGTTTCAGTATTCAAATATAAAGCATTAAGTACACTGAGGCATTGTACAATGTATGCATGCATCAAGAAGATAAGCAAACAAGATAGGGACGGATACATTGGGAGTGGGAGGGTTAGGTGAGCAGATCACAAAGGGCAGGGAAGGAGGAGGGTAGGGATAGCTCACTGGGGGCAAGGGCAGAGTCAGGGAGGGGTAGAAAGGTGGGCGAAGTACTGTGGTTTCACTATCCTGTCATGACAGAAGCAAAGATAAGTGCTGAAGGCAGATTGTTGCTGTGTGCAGAGCCTTAATGGGTGCACATGTAGTTACTCATATCAATGAGGTGCTGGTGCAGTCTATGTTTAAAAGAGTCAGTCATTGAGGAGCCAGAGATGTCAGGGACAGTGCATTTACCCAGATGGGTGCACGGTGTGAGAATGCACGCTGTGCCATGGAGTGCTGCATCTGGGCACCTGGAAAATCTGAGTGGTGGAGCTTCTGGTTTGACTGGTATTCACAGGCAGTGACAGCAGGCTCTGCACCCCTGTTGGAAGCAGATTTAATGCAACCTTTTGGAGAGAATGGAGGTTTGATACCTGATTTTGTCATTCAGTTAAAGCCAGCCAGTCCAGAAATAAAGTTTACAGGTGTGTGTGAGTCTTGGTGCATTTGTGAGTAGATGGCAGGCTTTGTTTAAGTCAACTGAGATCTGTAGGAGTGCCGTGTCAGTAGCAGAACCATATATTGCCAGCCCATAGTCTATGAGGGAGACAGCTGAGCTGCTGATTGGCAAGTTAAATGCTTCATGGGTTAAACAATACCTGTGGTGGTAGAGGATCCCGATTTTAGTATTAATAGCTCTTGCAGTGGTATTGATATGCTGGAAGAAGGACAGGGAGGAGTCTATTGTAGCCCCCAGGTATTTGAAATGTGGGACAAGCTCCAGTGTGTCACCACTGTCATTGCTTATTGCCAGGGAGTAGCTTTTTAGCAGTATATCATGATGTGCACGACCGTGATGCAGCGACCCCCAAAAGGGCGACTCAATCGCGGCGAATGGCACAATGGCTACTGGGCAGCTACAGCAACTGGATGTGGTGGGTTGACGACTGTAGCAACAAGAAGTCGCTACAGGTACGCATGTGAGGGGGGTGGGAGTGAGCATGCTACAGGTATGTGTGCGTGGGTGAGCAAGCACACACGGTGAGGGGTGGGAGGGGATTTGAGGGGTAGCGCTGCAGTAGGCTGTCTAGCTGGCCCGTCATGTAGCGGGTTGTCTCACAGCTGTGGTGGCTAGGGTGCTGGGTTTGGGTCTGGGTGCAGGTTCGTTTTTGTTGCACCCGGCCCAAATTTTATTTTTTTTACATTTTGCCCCCACCCCTAAGATGTACCTCCCTGGAGTGGAGAATCCTTAAGTAGTGGGGTGCGGGGGTCAAAGTCCTCAACAGGGTGCAGAGCCCCCATAAACATAAAAAATGCAAGTCCCGGTGGTGTTTTGTTGTGCGCCGGGAAGTCAGAGTGTCAGAATTGATTTTTGGTGCTCTGACTTTGCCGTAACGGCAATTGACCTTTGGTGGTTGCTGTTATCACATAGAACCCTTTTTAGCTTGTTTTGCGCTGTGAAGTAGAGCATGGTCTTTGTTTTTTATAGTTCATGACCAGTCTTTGCTTGTTAAACCACTTTTCCACAGATGTGAAGCCATTTTGGAGATCAGTTTCAAGAAGTTCAGGGTGCAGGTTGCTGGTAAAAACCATTGCATCATCAGCATATAGGAGCATGTGGCAATGGCAGTAAGCTGGGAGATTATTTAAGAAAACACTGAACAGCAACAGTCCCAGAATAGTCCCTTGCAGTACACCAGATCTGACTGCTCAGCCATTTGATAGGATTTCCCTAATCCTGACCTGCTGGGAGCGGCAGCTCAAGTAACTGCTAAACCAGTTCACAGTTTCAGGTGCAAGTCCAATGTCAGATAGCTCCTCGAGAAGGAGCACATGATGAACTGTATCAGATGCCTTTGATAGGTCAATGAAGGCTGCCCCTATGAGGTGGCCTTGGTCTAAGGCATTATGGCTGAATTTAGTAAATTAGAATAGAGCCGTGATGGTACTGCGACCACCCCAGAACGTATGTTGCTCTGGGCATAGGAGATGGTATTGATTAAAGCATTCCACCATCTGGTCTGCCACAATCTACTCAAGAGCCTTGGAGAGTGGCAGGAGTATGGAAATTGAGCTGCAGTTATTATGTAAGGACCTGTCCTCACTTTTGTGTATTGGAGTTACTGTGTAGACTTCCATCTTTGGAGGGAATTGGGAGTCGAAGAGGAATAGGTTAGGTGAGATTAAGTATTCTGGTCAGTGGTCCAAGTATTTCATCCAATGCCAAGTGAACAAGTTTGAGGTTCAAGGAGTCCCCACTGCACCTACATTTTCTGAGAAGCTTTTTAAGGTGTTTCCTAGCATGTGCTTTAGAGACCATTTAGAAGTGGAATAGCGACTGGTTAGGTGGTAGTGCAGATGACCTCGTATTGTCCCTTGAGGATACTGAAGTCCATTGGGAGCACACAACTGAGGTCAGTGAAAGCATGATTCAGCGAGTTGGCAACAAGTAGAGTCCAACGTTGAACTCCCACAACAGTAACCATAGTAGGGGCAGTTTTAGGTCTTTTTCTGTGATGTCATTAAAGCTGGCCCAGAAAGACTTGCTGCTGTTACATGAGTTAGCAAGGGCTTTTTTGTAATATGTACTTTTTACACGGTGGATAGCTTTAGTACAGTCACTATGGGCCTTTTTAAATCATTGAAAATTTGCACTTGTGCCATTTACCAGAGACGATCTCTTAAGGCAAGTTGCTCCAGGAGTTCAGGGGTAATCCAGGGGCTAAAAGGCCCTTTGGCTTTTCTTGTAGTAACTGGTGTGTGTTTGTCACAGACAGCATAAAGTTTTGACACAAAGAGGTCAAGTGCAGTGTCCACATCATTGGTTTTATGGAGATCCATTCAATCAAGGAATTTTAGGTCTGACTTTAGATGTGGGAGGTGACCTTTTAGTAGCAGCCTTTTTTTATAGTTCTGGTGGGGGAATTGCAGTAGTTGTTGTTCCAGTTGCATTTGACAGGGGAGCAGTCACTCAAAGAGTTGGGGAGAATGGTGAGATTGGAGATATGAGCAGGATGGCTTGTGAGCACCCAGTCCAACAGTGTGCTGGTGCCAGTCTTGTAGTTGACTCAAGTCGGAGTCTCAGCCAATTGTGAGAAAATGAATAGCAGATAGGGTATCCTTGATAGAGGTGGAGGCAGGTGAGAGCCAGTTTATATTAAAGTCACCTAGCAGAATAATTTCTGTGTTTACACTCAGAGTACTGATGTAATCCAGCAGGCTTGTGACACCGGTCGTGGTTAGTTTTGGAGAAATATATACGGAGACCAGAGTAAGGTCTCCATTGTGTGCCCCTAAAAGCAGTATAATGGGCAGAGCTTGCAGGTTGTCACTGCTATGCTGTGGGGGGGGGGAGGTAAGACATGGCCCTGGAGAGAGTCTTTAGTGTAGATGACATGGCTCCCACCTCTTTTTGAGTGTTGGTCCTGTCTGTACAAGGTGTAACCAGGAAGAACAATGGCAGTGTCTGGTATCTTTGGGGATAACCAGGTTTCCACTAGAGATAGGATATCTGGGTTATGTGAGAGACCCATACTTTCAGGCAATCCATTTTGTGGAGGAGGCTTCAGATTTTTGAGAAGCAAGCACAAGTCTTGTGGTTTTTCATGGTCAAGCTTTGGGGTCATGTGGTGGGCCAGGTTTGGGGTGCACATTGCCAGACATCAGAAGTAGAAGTAGTTATAGTAGGCAAAGTTGTTCCAATATGTTTATTATGTAGAGACCACTGTCTTTTACTGGGCATACTGGCTTTCGTGTTACCAATGTGGATTACAAAACCACTGAGGAGTGGTACATGGAGGGATCCTTGGGTGGGTATTCCAGGCCTGTGATCATAGAGGGTAACCGATGGAGGTTGTGGGTTTCTTTAGGGTAGGAAGACATAACTGTTCCATATACATTTAGGACTATCGCCTAATGGGTAGCTTGAGTAGATTTGATGGCTCCATTACAGGGGCCCATGGAGATGATAATGGTGAGTGCAATGAGGCATTGCAATAATCCTGTGGAAGTAGGAGACATTGTTGGTCCACAGGGAGGCAGTGAGTTCGGTATTGGGGTAAGGCAGTGGGTGAAGATTTCTCACGCAAATTAGTCCCAGAAGGCTTTTGTCTAAGTTGATGGTTAGAATAGGGCTAGGAGCAATGAGTGAGATACACTTTTCCAAGTAGACAGTTCAAAGGAATGAACGCCACTAGTGGCAGCAGAGTATTGGCTGCAAATTGGGAAGTCGCACGCTAAGCAGAATCTGATTTATTCTGTGGCAGGAGGCTGAGTTTGGCTGTTGGCTCCAAAGAGTAAACCACTGCCACAGGTCTAGAGGAGGGAGTGCGGTCAAGGGCAAGTTTCTGATTTTCTCTGTGGTGGGAAGTTGAGTACGGCAGGTGGCTCCAAGGAGCAAGCCAAGGCTGCAGGTCTGGAGGAGGGAGCTCCGGTCAATGACAAGTTTCTGATTTTTTCTGCAGTGGGAAGCTGAGCACATTCAGTGGCTCCAAGGAGTGAGCCATGGCTGCAGGTTTGGAGGAGGGAGCCCGTCAAGGGCAAGTTTTGATTTTCTGTGATGGGAGGTTGAGTACAGCAGGTAGCTCCAAGGAGTGAACTGTGGCTGCAGGTCTGGAGGAGGGAGTCTGGTAAAGGGCAAGTTTCTGATTTTCTCTGTGGTGGGAGGCTGAGTATAGCTGGTGGCTCGAAGGAGAGCCATGGCCTCAGGTCTGGAGGAAGGTGCCTAGTCAAAGGCAAGTTTCTGATTTTCTCTGCAGTGGGAGGCTGAATATGGCCAGTGGTTCCAAGGAGTAAGCCACAGCTGCAGGTCTGGAGGAGGGAGCCTGATCAAGGGCAAGTTTCTAATTTTCTCTCGTGGAAGACTGAGTATGGTCAGTGGCTCCAAAGAGTGAGCCACCGACTATAGGTCTGGGAGGTGCCTGAGTCAAGAGCAAGTTTCTGTGTAACAGTTGGTTTGCATTCATAATTCACTCAATCAATAGCATGAGTTAAGACACAGTCAAAAGTAGAAGTAATCCCTTTGCACAGGACAGATTGAAATATATAACCACCTACACGTACAGGTCTAATGTCATCAGAGATACAATTTGAATTAATTGGAGAATAACAGAGTCAGACCCTGTGTTAGGTGATATATGTGAAAATTGCCCCCAAGATAGTGCACAAAAGAGGTCAGATCATTAAAGACCGTTAGTACATTCTACGAGCCTACCATGAAAGTAAGAGAAAATACTTATTTTGGAATGGATCCTCCCAAAGATTGCACTACTTTTGAGAGGTGCACATTTTGCAAATATGTGTACAAAACAAAAACCTATAAGTACCTAATAGACCTCAGCAGTTTGAAATATGTGACTTCATTACTTGTGATACAGAAGTCATTATATATATATGCAAACTGTGTATGTGGGAAATTTTATATTGGAAAACCAAGTTGTAGTTTTAAATTGAGGGTGGGGGAACATGTGAGGGATATAGCTAATGAAGACATAAAAAATGCCCTGGCTATGCATACTAAAATAGCAGATAGAAGGGTAGATCACATTTGGATGTACACAGGAATTGAACTGGTGAAATTGGGTCTGGTTGGGGGGTGATCTGGAGAATCTGTAAGTACAGAGAGAAGGAAGATGGATATATAGTTTCAATGCACTATGCCCCCCTGGTTTAAATGACAAATTAGAACTTAAACCCTTGTTATCAGTGATGAAACTGTAGAATTGTATAATTGTCATTTATTTTTATATATTTGTTTTGTTTCCTAGTATGGATGTCACCTGTCAATATAAAATGAAACTCCGGTTAACATTCTAAACTTTATGGATCCACATGAAGGCAGCATGAATTCGTATGGAAGTTGTGGAAACTCGAATAATTCCCTTTTCCTTTAAGGATTTGGGGGCCAATTCCAGGACAAATTTTGCAACTCGCAGGCATATGTGAGTTGTGACATTCACCACTACGCTGGGGATCCTGCGCCATATTCTAAGAGCGGCAGGGTCTCGGCACTTATGATGTGCGACTTGCGACATGTGAGCTAACTTCACTGGCACGGTAAAGCCCTGCATATGTCAAGTTGCATCCTGCTGCAGACTGCCCCCAAGAGCCCCCCACCCCACCCCAGAACACTACAGAACTCACCAGGGGCATGGGGGCTGGACAGGTGGCACAGGAGTCCTGGGGGCACAGTGGAGAAGGGACCCCCAGGGTCCCTGACATTCGGGGAGATTGGGGGCATGGTCGGTTCATGGGGGCATGGGGAGCACAGCAGGTCCTTTGCCACAATGCTGCTGGAGTGAACATCCATTGGATGGCACAGACGGATGCCCTTAGAGCATCTCGAGGTGTTCTAAGTTAGTTCTGCAAGTGTGTCTCCTGGAATTGCGGTAGAGGGTTATGGCAACCGCCTTCTGGAATAGGGCACGTTGTTGCTGTAACCACCCTTGTGCCATGTCATTGTGGGTTGCAGTGTACGGTGGTGTCCCACAGTTAGCATAGTCCACAGCCAACATGGCACAAACCGGCTTTTGGAATAAGGACGGCGTAATGCATGGTGCAAGTCGCCGAGATTCGCCTTGAGTTTGACATAACTGGGTTTGCACCCGGCGTGCCATTTTTGGAATTGGGCCTATGGTCGCAAGGATCTGTTTTGTCTGGATGGAATAATGAAATCTATAATGAACAGCCTGAATAATAGCCTTTTAAGGACTGTGTCCATAAAAACCTGGGTGTCACTTGTGAAAAGTAAATTACAAACATTTAACAGGCTGGAATTTAGTGAGATAAAATTGCTTTGAAGCCAGTATTTTCAAATCAATTCTGATTGTCTGTTTGTTTGCTCTGAATCAGGGATTGCCAATTGAATGGTTTTAATTAATTAGGCAATAGATACATAGATACATAGCTACTGTTGGCAGATAAGGGCCTATGGCCCACCCAGTCTGCCTGTTTGAGCTTGTAAGTTCCCTTTACATTTTACTAGAAGTCAATACAAAATCACACATGCCCCCACAATGCAAAGCATCATGGGCTGCATATGCAAATCACCACAGACTGTTAGGCTGGTCCAACTTTAAGCAGAATTGCATGGTGCCGGAAGGCCTCTCACACAGGTTGCAAAGGGTGCTAAGTTAGCACCCTTTGCAAAGCTGTGTAAGTTTCTGTTCAATTGTGCTAAAGCTATGGACCTTTATATGTTGATTTGCATATGCAACCCATGATCTTTTTTATAATGATTAGCGTGTGACACTTAACCCTGTGAACGGCTTCCCAGCCAAATGCCTTTTGGGCAACCCTTGCCTCAGTGTTTACCACAAAGGTTCTTTGTCTTCTAGAAGTCAGTTGCCTTACCCCTGACCTCCAGGATTCCTTTATGTCTATCCCATTCATTCTTAAATCCTGTGATTGTTTCAGTCCCCACCACTTCCTCTGGCAGGGTGTTCCACTCATCCACCACCTTTTCTGTGAAGAACTTCTTCCTCACATTTCCTCTGAATCACCCACCCTCCAACTTCATCCCATATCCTTTAGTCCTGGAACATCTTTTTCACTGGAAAATAGGGTATTCCTGCATCCTGTTCCTCCCTGTAAGGTACATGTATGTCTCTATCATATCCACTCTCTCCTTCCTCTCCTCTAGGGAGTGCATATTTAAGTCCTTTAGCCTGTCCTCATAGGATTTGTGATGCAATCCCTGTATCATCTTTGTTGCCCTCCTCTGAACCTTCTCCACTCTTTCTACATCCTTACATAGGTAAGGTCTCCAGAACTGGACACTGTATTCCAGGTAGGGACTCACTAGCGCCTTCTATAGTGGAATTATGACCTCCCATTTCCTGCTGGAGATGCCCCTGCCTATGCATCGCAGCATCCTATTTGCTTTACCTGCTGCCTTGTCGCACTGTTTCCCTATCTTGAGGTCATAATCATAGAAACATAGAAACATAGAATTTGACGGCAGATAAGGACCGCTTGGCCCACCTAGTCTGCCCATTTTCCTACCTAACAGATAAGCTGCAGATCCTAGTTAACCAACAGCTTACTTCCTCCTACCCCCCACTAGGACTGCCTTATGTCTGTCCCATGCATTCTTGAAGTCCCCCACTGTTCTTGACCCCACGACCTCTTCAGGGAGGCTGTTCCATGCATCCACAACCCTCTCAGTGAAAAAATGCTTCCTCACATTACCTCTGAGCCGTCCCCCTTCTATCTTCAAATTGTGCCCCCTTGTTCTTGCACATCTCTTTTCTGGAAGATGCTACCTCTTGGACTTTGTTAATTCCTTGAGGTACTTGAAAGTTTCTATCATGTCCCTCTCTCCTTCTTTCCTCAAGGGTATACATATTAAGCTCCTTTAGTCTTTCTTCATATGTCTTCTGGTGCAGACCCTGCACCATTTTGGTTGCCCTCCTCTGGACAGCCTCCACTCTGTCTATGTCTTTGTGGAGATGGGGTCTCAAGAACTGCACACAGTACTCCAGATGGGGTCTCACCAACTGTCTGTACAGAGGGATAACAACTTCCTGTTTTCTACTATTGATGCCTCTTCCTATGCATCCCAGTATCCCCCAGCCTTCCTTACTGCCTTCTCACATTGCTTGCCCACCTTTAGGTCATCTGATATAATTACCCCAGGTCCCTTTCTATTTTTACTGTTGTTAGTATCTCACCCCCCATTGTGTATGCTTCCCCAGGGTTTTTGTTCCCCATGTGCATTACCTTGCACTTCTTTGCATTGAATCTGAGCTGCCATACATTTGACCATTCCTCCAACCTTGCCAAGTCCCTTCTCATCCTTTCCACTCCATCTTGTGTATCAACCCTGTTGCAGATCTTTGTGTCATCTGCAAAGAGACATACTTTTCCTTCCAGTTCCTCTGCAATGTCACTTATAAAGACATTAAAAAGGACCGGTCCCAGTACTGAACCCTGCGGTACCCCACTAGTAACCCTCCTTTCATCACTGTGTACTCCATTTACTACTACCCTTTGAGTCCTGTTGTCTAGCCAATTTTTATCCAGGCTACTTCCTTGGGACCCACCCGCTGGCTATCTTGTGTATTAATCTTTTGTGTGGGACTGTATCAAATGCCTTGAAAATCTAGGTAGGCCATGTCCACAGCCCCACCCTGGTCTACAACTTTGGTAACCCAGTCAAAGAAATCTATTAGATTAGACTGACATGACCTTCCCATCATGAATCCATGCTGCCTTGGGTCCTGTGCCCCACTGGCCTCTAGGTACTCAACAATTCTTTCCTTCAGAAGTGATTCCATCATTTTCCCTACCACTGAGGTCAAACTAACTGGTCTGTAGTTTCCTGCCTCTGTCTTGCTCCCACTTTTGTGAAGAGGAATCACATCTGCCCTCCTCCAGTCCTCGGGTACCACCCCATCCTCCCATGATTTGTTAAACAGAGTAGTCAGCGATGTCACTAGTTCTACCCTTAGTTCATTTAGAATTCTTTAGTGAACCCCATCAGGCCCCATTGCTTTGTCCACCTTCAATTTTATTAGTTCTTTCAGAACCCTTCTTCTGTAAATGGACTGTTATCGAGCCCGCCTTCAGAGTGTTTCTCTTGTTTGGTTTAGGTAACTGGTAACTTATCCAGAGATGATAACCCCAAGGTCCTTTCCTGCTTTGTGCATGCTATATCTTCACCCCCCCCCCAACTGATATGTTATTCCAGGGTTTAGGGGCACCATATGCATTATTTTTCACTTCTTTCCATTGAATTTCATCTGTCAAACCCTCAACCATTCTTCAAGCTTCTGCAGGTCCCTCCTAATTCTGTCCACACCCTCTGGCATGTCCACTCTGTTACAGAGCTTCATGTCAACAGTGAACAGGGAAATTCTGCCTTCTGGGTCCAGCACAATGTCATAGAAACATAGAAACATAGAATTTGACGGCAGATAAGGACCGCTTGGCCCACCCAGTCTGCCCATTTCCCTGCCTACTGGATAAGCTGCAGATCCTAGTTAACCAGCAGCCTACTTTTTCCTACCCCCATCCCCTAGAATTGCCTTATGACTGTCCCATGCATGCTTGAATTCCACCACTGTTTTGACTCCACGACCTCCTCCGAGGCCGCTCCATGCATCCACAACCCTCTGTGAAAAAATACTCCTTAAATTACCTCTGAGCCGCCCCATCTTCAAATTGTGCCCCTTGTTCTTGCACACCTCTTTTTGAAAGATGCTACCCTCTTGGACTTTGTTGATTCCTTGAGGTACTTGAAAGTTTCTATCATGTCCCCCCTTTGCCTCCTTTCCTCGAGGCTATACATATTAAGCTTCTTTAGTCTCTCTTCATATGTCTCCCGGTGCAGACCCTGCACCATTTTAGTTACCCTCCTCTGGACAGCTTCCATCCTGTCTATGTCTTTGCGAAGACTGGGTCTCCAGAACTGCTCGCAGTACTCCAGATGGGGTCTGACCAGGTGTCTGTACAGAGGGATAATAACTTCCTGTTTCCTACTGGTGATGCCTCTCCCTATGCATCCCAATATCCCCCCAGCTCTCATTGCTGCCCTCTCACATTGCTTGCCCACCTTTAGGTCATCTGATATGACTACCCCCAGGTCCCATTCCATTTTTGTTGTTGTTAGTATCTCACCCCCCATTGTGTACTCTTCCCTGGGATTTTGTTTCCCAGGTGCATTACCTTGCACTTCTTAGCATTGAATCTAAGCTGCCATACATTTGACCATTCTTCTAACCTTGCCAAGTCCTTTTCATCCTTTCCACCCACCTTGTGCATCAACTCTGTTGCAGATCTTTGTGTCATCTGCAAAGAGACATATTTTCCTTCAGTCCCTCTGCAATGTAAACTTAAAGACATTGAAGAGGACTGGTCCTAATACTGAACCCTGCGGTACCCCACTAGTAACCCCCCTTTCATCAGAGTGGACTCCATTTACTATTACTTTCTGTGTCCTATTTTCCAGCCAATTTTTTACCCAGGCTGTCATCTTGGGACCCACTCCCAGGCTAGCTAACTTGTATATTAATCTTTTGTGTGGGACTGTGTCAAATGCCTTGCTAAAGTCTAGGTAGGCCATGTCCACAGCCCCTCCCTGATCTACTACTTTGGTCACCCAGTCAAAGAAATCTATCAGATTTGTCTGGCATGACCTTCCTGCTGTGAATCCATGCTGCCTTGGGTCCCGTGCCCTCTGGCCTCTAGATACTTGACAATTCTTTCCTTCAAGTGATTCCATCATTTTCCTACCACTGAGGTTAAACTAACAGATCTGTAGTTTCCTGCTTCTGCCTTGCTCCCACTTTTGTGAAGGGGAATCACATCTGCCCTCCTCCAGTCCTTGGGTACCACCCATCCTCCCATGATTTGTTAAAGAGGGTAGTCAGTGGTGTCACTAATTCTACCCTTAGTTCTTTTAAATTCTGGGATGAATCCATCAGGTCCCATTGCTTTGTCCACCTTCAGTTTTAGAGTTCTTTCAGAACCCTTTCTTCTGTAAATGGGCTGGTATCAACTTCTGTATCCAGTGTGTTTCTACTGTTTGTTCTAGAGTACCCCCTTCCTTTGTAAATACTGAGCAAAATATTTGTTTAGTATCTCTGCCTTTTCACAGTCTCCCTCTGCCCACCCTCCCTCCCCTTTATTAAGCCTCACTATCCCTCCTTGGTATTCCTTCGCTCCCTGATGTACCTATAAAGGTTTTATCCCCTTCTTAACTGAGTTGGCTATATTTTCCTTGGTTTGGGCCTTTGCTGTTCTGACTGCCTTCCCAGCTTCCTTTGCTTTAACTGATACAGTTCTCTGTCCTGCTCCTTCTGTGATTCCTTGTACTTCCTGAAAGCTTTCTTTTTCTCTTGAACCTTCACTGCCACTTCCTTTGAGAACCATAGTGGTTTCTTACATCGTTTAGTTTGTTTATTTGCTTCACACAAAGGCTTGTTGCCTCTGTGATGGCAGTTTTTATTATTCCCCATTGTTCTTCCACCCCTCCTTCCTGCCCATGTGCTAGTGCATTCCTTAGGCACTTACCCATTTTGGCAAAGTCAGCCCTCCTAAAGTCCATTACCTTTGCCTTTGTATGGCTTGACTCTATTGCTGTGTTTATTGTGAACCATACTGTTCGATGGTCGCTAGTTCCCAGATGGCTACTCACTTCTACATCTGTGATCCTCTCTTCATTTCCATTTGAGAGAACCAGGTCTAAGATTGCTCCCTCTCGAGTGGGCTCCAATACTAGTTGTCTAAGGCATGCCCCCTGTAGGGCATCTAGAATAACCCCACTCTTCGAAGTGGCTGTGGCAACTGCACTCCAGTTAACATCTGGCATATTCAGATCACCCATCAGCAATATCTCCCTTTTTGCCATACTAAGTATACTTTCTATCATTTCCTTGCCCATTTCCTCCCCCTGTGAAGGGGGTCTGTATACAACCCCTGTGCGGATTGTGGTGCCATTGCCGGTCTCCAAATTTACCCACAGCGCTTCTTCTCCTCCCTGTTTTCTCTTTTGTTCTGTTACTTTGATTCCTTCCCTTATGTAAAGTGCTACTTCTCCTCCTCTTTTACCCTCTCTGTCCCTCCTGTAGATAGTGTATCCTGGTATGTTTATGTCCCAGTCATGGTTTTGTGTGAACCATGTTTCTGTGACTGCCACGATATCCAGATGTTCCTCCTCCATCAAGGCCACTAATTCAGGGAAGTTTGTTACTCAGACTACGTGCATTGGTACTCATTGCTCTCCATTTTTGATGGCATTACTTTCTGTTGCAGCATCCTCTGACCTTTCTACCTCGGTCTTTTTCTCATTTAGTACCCTGTTTTGTAGGGAGAGGCTGGGATTTTCCTGCTGCTCATCAGTGCCTCCCCTTGACTAGTTTAAAAGCTTGCCAATGAAGCATTTAAACCAATTGCTCAAAAGACTTGTTCCTTCCTGGACAGATGCAGACCATCCTGCCAGTATAGGCTGGTGTCCTCCAGGTGGAACCCCAGTCCCCAATGAAGCCAAACCCTGTGCTCCACACCATTTTTTCAACCACTCATTAAACTGCATGGTGCAAGTACCCTTGCCTCACTCATGCCATTTACAGGCAGCACTCTGAGAAGGTTACTGTGTGTGCTACTTGTCTTAGGCCCTCCCCAGTTCTAAAAATCCTTCTGCACTGCTCTAATCTCATGTTGAGCCAAGTCATTTGTCCCTAGGTGGACAATGACATCCAGCTCGAGACTCCGTGCAGCTGTTCTCGTGATCCTAAGGATCGCTTCCTGTCCCTACAAGCCATGGCACCAGGCAGGCACTTTACTTCAGTTTTCCCTGCTCCCCCCAGTTCTTTCCCCCTAATAATTGAGTCCCCCACCAGGAGCTGCTTCCTTTCCTTGTGGCATCCTTTGCCTCCCTCCTGTGGGCCTCCCTTGTAACAGGTGTCCTCAGCCTCCTTAATCTCCTCCATGGGTGCATCCATAGGGGAGCTGTGCTCCCCCAGAATGGTGTATGGATTGTGGAGTGGAACAACTGACTGGGTGTGCCTCTGTTCCACCCTCCTCACCCTCTCTGAGACCACTGTGGTCCAACTGCTGTGCTTTCTTTGCAACCTCTGAGGTAGTGGTGGTGGCTCTGGTGCTCCCTGGATGGGGGGGTTCCCTTCCTACCATCAAGTCTGGCCTGGGGAAGGTTCTCTACTGCTGTCCAGTGTGGCCTGAAGACGGGCAACTTCCTCCCTCAGGGCAGAGTGTGTCTGCAAATGAGGGCAAGCATCTCAGCCTCCAGAAAGACTCCCGGAAGACTGCTGCCCCACAGCCATTACATTGCACTACTCCCCACATGACTATGTACTTTTTTTTTTTATGTGTGTGTGTGTGTGCTTGTGTGTGTGATTGGTTTGTTATATAGAAATATATATATATGTCACTGATGAAGATGTTGAATAGGACTGGTTCCAGTGCTGATCCCTGTGGTACTCCACTGGTCACTCGTCCCTCTGTGGTGTGACAGACATTTACCACTACCGTCTATGTCCTGCCACCCAGTCAATTACCAACCCATCGCACTACTGTCCTGCTCACTCCCATACTCCCCAGTTTGTTTAATAGCCTTCTATGTGGCACAGTATCAAAGACCTTGCTGAAGTCCAGATAAGCCACTTCTACAGCTGTCCCATGCTCCACCTTCCTTGTCACCCAGTCAGAAAATTCAATAAGGTTGGTCTGGCATGACCTCCCCCTGGTGAAACCATGCTGCCTTGGGTCCTGTAGTCCAGGTGTTCCACCAATGTCTCCTTCAGTAGTGCTTCCATGATCTTCCCCACTACCGAGGTCAGGCTGATTGGTCTGTTGTCCACCGCTTACTCTTTGTTCTCGCTTTTGTATAAGCAGACTACATCTGCTGTCCTCCAGTCTTTGAGTACCTCCCCTGTTTGTTTTCAGCGATTGGCCAAACAGGATTGTCAGAGGTTCAGCCACCACCTCTCTTAGTTCCTTTAGGACCCTGGGGTGCAACCCATCTGGCCCCATTGATTAACTGACTCTTAATCCTTCCAGTTCCTTTAGGACCCTTTCCCATGTAAAGAGACTTGTGTATATTTCTGTGCCCTTCCCACATCTTGTACTCCTTTCAGGCTCATTACCTCCCTTCACAATAATGACTGAGCAGAAACATCTGTCCAGTATGTCAACTTTACTGTTGTCATTCTCCACGCTGCCCTGTCCTCCCCCTTCAGTCTAACAATCCCTTCCTTTGCCTTTCCTTTTTTCACTTATCTACCTGTGAAAGGTTTTGTCCCCTCTACCCACTGATTTTGCAATGAGCTTTTCTGTCTGAGCTCTGGCTTCCCTTACTGACCTCCCCACCTCCCTTTGTTTCTCCTGGTACTTTTCCCTATCCCCTTCCGCCTGTGTTTTTTTGTATTGCCCGAATGCAGTCTTTTTGGCTTTCACTTTCTACGCTACTTCCTTGGAAAAACATAATGGCATCCTCTTCCTTTTCCCCTTGCTAACCTGGTTAATGCATAATTCTGTTGCTCTTGTAATCCCTGTTTTAAATATTGCCCACTGTTCCTCCACCCTGATTCCCTCCCCATTCCCATTAGTGCCTCTTTCAAGCATGTCCCCATTTTCCCAAAGTCTGCCCTCCTAAAATCCAGGATGTGTGTTTTTGTGCGGTTTGGTTCTGTTCCTTCTGTGATTTCAAACCACAGTGACCAGAGGTCACTGCTCCCCAGGTGCTTCCCTGTTACCCCTATCACACTGTCCCCGTTTGTGAGTATGAGGTCCAGTATTGCCTTCTGCCGAGTTGGTTCCATGACCAGTTGCTTAAGGAAGGCACCTTGAAGAGAGTCCAGAATAAATCTGTTCTTGGTTGATGCTGCTGCTGGAAGGCTCCAGTCCACATCTGAAAATTGAAGTCTCCAACCAGCACCACCTCCTCTAGTCTGCCATCCTTGTATGGCTAGCATTACATCACTATATATCTCTTCCTCCTGGGCTGGTGATCTGTAAACCACCCCTGTGCAAATGGCTGACCCCATTTTCCTTTCCAGCTTAACCCACAGTATCCCCCTCCCCCATTTCATTTCTCCTGATCTCTGTGACCTTTATGCAATCTTTCACATAAAGTGCCACTCCTCCTCCCTTCCTGCCTGCCCTGTCTCTTCTGAATATGTTGTAGCCAGTTATGGACATCTCCCAGTCATGGTTATCATTACACCAGGTCTCTCTGATGACCACATCCAGGTCTAACTGTGCCATGGCAGTCTTCAGATCCTCCATCTTGTTGCTCGGGCTCTGGCTTTGGCACATGGCTTTCCATGATGCAAACTCCTGGACTGTTTAGCTGTTCTACTCCAGCCCCTTCCATGGTTCTCCTTTATCCCTGGTTCTCCCCGCTGTCTGCCCTTCTGTTATATTTTGCACCCTTTCTGCCTATCCATCTCTTGGGTGCCTATCTCCATCTTTTGCATACTGCTTTGCAGAGATATTGCCTCCTCGTGTTCACTGGTTCAACTGTTAGCTATGGGGGTTGGCAATTAGGTACCCTTATTGCTGGCATGCCCCCCCCTTAGCTAGTTTAAATGCTTGTCCTTATAGCATTTAAACTTATAACTGAGTGCTTGGATTACCCTCCAGGATGGATGCAGGCTGTCAGGATTGAACTAGCTCCCATCCCTCCAGGTGGATCCCCAGTCACCAATGAATCTAAACCCTTCCTTGCAACACCAGTTGTTCACCAATGTGTTAAAGTTCCTGGTGTGTGTGCCCCTACGCTTTCCCATGCCTCTCACAGATTGTACTTCCAAGAAGATGACAGATGTAGCTATTTGCTTGAGACCCCTCCCCAATTTTTTAAACTCTTCCTGAACTTCCTTAGGCTCCCTGTTTACCAGGTTGTTAGTACCTAGTTGGATAGTGACATTCAGCTCACCCTTCTGTATTGTCTTACAGCAATCCCCAGGATCTTCCTCCCATCCCTCCATGCCATGGCACCTGGTAGGCACCTCACCTCCCTGTCCGACCCCTCTTGTGTTCCTAGATGGATCCCTCTTATGATAGAGTCCCACACCAGGATTCACTTCCTCCTCCTCTGGGGTCCATTGCTATCCCCACTTAGGTCACCTTCTCAGTTGACCGCCACATCCTTCCCTTCCACTTCTGATGCCTCTGTTTGGTTGTCCCCATTTGCCAGTGCAGCATATGAGTTCTGGAGTAGAATAGGATTTATGATGTGCCTCTGACTGACTGTCCTAACCCTTCCTGAGCCCACTGTCATCCAAGTGCTCCTCGTTCTTGGCTTCCTTTGAGGCAACATCAGATTAGGTGGTCTCTGGATAGGGGTGAAAGTACTCTTGACCTAGCTTACTTCCGCTTTGTCTGGCTAACTCATCCTGCAGTCCAGAGAGATGTCTGCAGGGGCAGCACCTGAATGTCCAGAAGGTCTGCCTGAATACAACTGCCCCACATTCACTGCATTGCACCACTCCCCACATTATACTGCACTTATACTGCTATTCCAGTAGTTGTCTGTTACTGAAGCTGTCCTTCTAGTTCCCTCTTCATTAATTTACTGTCCTGAAAATCCTGCCACAGATCCTCAGATACTTTTTTTTTTTTAAGCAGGAAAGCAGAAACAAAAATATACTGTATTTGTAGAGTATATCTCATTTTTGACATGTGTTGATACCCTGGCTTTGATTTTGAATCTACCATTTGCTATTGTTTTCTTTCTTCTTGTCAGGTATTGATACCTATGCAATAATTTTGTGCCATAGCATTTGCTGTTTTTTTGTATTGTTCTGATTCTATTGCATTGATCTTGTAACTTTCTGACTCTTCTCTGTCTTTGTACCTTCTCTGTTGTTCTTCCCCCACTGAACGTTTGTAAAAATGGTCATTTTTGCTCACATACACTCCAGTTTATAAATAAATTTAATTGATTGAACATGCACTTGATTGATTGAAATATGAATGTACTTTAAAAACTTTGCATGTTGGCCCACCATCGCAGTAGTAGTGTTACTGCTTGTTACACCAGCAATCCAGGTTCGGTAGAAAGCCCGGGCTGCTGAGGGCTGGCTGGGGGAGAGGGATGGAGCACTTGATGGGCCATTCTCCCTCTCCAGTGAGGGGTGGGTTGCTTGCCCCGCCACATTACTGCCACCTCCTGGGTGACCACAGGTAGTGGAGGTGCAGTCAGGGAAGCAGATAGCGGGGGGGGGGGCTACGTCTGCCAGGGATTGAGCGGATTCACATCTCAGTATGCCTCTGTCTAATTGGCCCTACCTGAGCACTGACATTGGTAAGGGGGTGAGACCAGAAACAAGGAAAAAACACCCTGCAGCTGAACTGGGCTATGAGCACTGCACGTCCACAGAAGAACTAGGGGATGACTCCACTGTGCACACTCCCCTGAGGTTCAGAGAAGGTAAGTGGGGGCCTCCTTTGCCCCACCCTGGGAATTAACCAGGGCTCTAGAGGTAAAAAATCAGTGTTGCACCCTAGGAGCAGACTCCTCGGTCCTCTCGGTAGGGTGCAATGATGTATGGGGACTCCAAGAAAGTGGACCGACTGTGGCGAGAAGGGCCAAAAATAGAAAGTAAAAAAAAAAAACTTTGCACATTTTCACTTTTTGGGTGTAGTATACATATGTGATTTCAGTACTGTAAGAACAGATCCCTTGATAAAGCACCCGCAAGGGTGCGAAACGATCAACGGATATTCTTTTTAGCTTGTGGGTTAAACCCTGTGAAATATTCAAATAAAAGCCTGCATTTTATCTTTACAAACAAAATAAGTTTGTTGGTGCTCTCTTCTTTTTGGTATTGAGTGAGGTCTGACTGAAGATTATAATACAGTCGTTTGCCCCTACACTCTACCTGCTCACAGAAACAACTCTGCTTTGGTTTGTATTTGAATCTTTGGTAGTTACCTGATTAGCTTTGCCCCCTCTCTGTAGAACTTTGAGTACATCACAAATGGTCAGGTTTAACCTTTACTCTCTCTGTAAAGCTTGGCTGGTTAACTGAGGTAGTAATCTCAAGTCCAAGGTGATTATATGACATTAGGCTACCGGAAGACAGTTCTTGGACTTAGTGCTGCCAAATGCGTTATCTAAAGCAGCAATATAGCCCTGAACACTTGCATCAGGATCTGTGGCCTGCAAGGACCAAATGGCATCCAAGGCGGGACCTTTTAAACTCTCAGTCTCTTCCTCTTTTCCCCATCACTGCACTGCCAGTCTTGCAATAGGGGAATTACATAGTTAATCCATGCCTCATAATCATCTTCACCATTTGGCATGGGTTTCAACCAGAAAACATTCTTAATGTGCAACAGGAATCTTAAGAGGGGGCACATGGCTAGGCCTGGTTCCTTCACCAAGTAGGAGGGCTCTTTTTAGCATCAGGCACAGCTGCACCCTTGGGAATTGCACTGGTCAGAGCAACAATAGGCCATGCCTCCTGAAGACCTGCTGGGAGTAAAACATCAGGCAGCCTCAGAGCATCTATCACATTTTTGCATTCAGCCAGCACAGTTGATGTTCCTGTAGCAGAATCCAGCATCCAGTCACAGATGACCATTCAGCCGAGACACTTCACGGCTGACAAATGCACCTCTCTGGATTCTGTATTCATTTTGGGAGGAACTCCCAGGAGCAGGAGGGATTTTTGAGGGTCCATTTCTTGGCCTCCACTCCATTAGCCTTAGGTGAGCTGCATCACTAACAGTAACTTTGGGTTGAGGGGGCATAAAACCAGGTTGGGAGGGGGAAACAGGCTCCAGCTCAGTGGTGGACTTCATGGTGGGCCTGTCTGGTAAACAGGAGGTCCCAGCAATGCCTCTAAAGATGTAAACCAGATGCTTTTGTGCCAGTGGACTACTACTCCTGCCTGCCAACTACTATACAGGTTAAGGGGCCTGGGTTCTGTTCTGATGATAGTTGGGAGGTTCTTTCCCAAAGTAGTAACAATTAGCGCAGTGTCTCCACTCAGAGTTAAGGAATAGTGGGCTAGGTGTTCTAGTAGTGCAACCCCCTGGGATTCTTTACCTACCCACAACCCCATCCAGACACCCAACACATAGAATACCACTTTGTTTAGCAATACTGTAAAACACATATAATTAAAGGCTGTACTAACATTATGCTCATGACCACTTTTAACATGAACAGCCATACAGTTTTATTGGGGGAAGGGGAATGAGATAGAAAAAAGTAGTTGTACTTAAAATGCAATCTAATTTTAACAATAGTGCCCACCTCCTACTGGTACCAGTTCCCTGAGTCTGTTTGGGTACTCAAACCATTGCAGACCTGTACGTTGCCACAGATTGGCTGGCATTGGGGCCTTTGAAACACAATAGTGGCCTGTAAGAGTAAACAATTTAAGCTTGCAGACAGCCTTAAACTAGCCCCCTTGGTCAGGGCAAGCCCTGAGTTACGGTTCCGTAGACACTGGATCTCAGGTTCTCTGCAGAGGACTTAATGGAGGAAACAATGGTGCTGTGGGGCAGCAGAGCAAATGAACAACACAAGGCTGGATGCAGTAGCAGGATCTGGCAGCTTTCCACTTTTGACTTGCTTGCAGAGTCTAGCAGCTTGTCACTTTCAACCTGTGGACAGGCCAGAGCATGGGAGCCCAACGCAAGGCTTTTTGGTCCACAAGTAAGCCCAGACCCAGGAGTGACCACACGGTCTGGCTCCCCAAATGGATCCATAGTGCCCTAGCACTCAGACATGCACCCATGGCTACTGCAGACCAATCCACCCCACTCTATGACGGTTAGCAGTCCTCCTACCTGGCTCCAGATCATGGCTGTACAGCTTGCAGTCTCTGTCTTTTGTCTGGACTGGACCTATCAGCTCCATGGTACAGCAATGGTTCCTTGGAATTCCACTTGGCCAGTGGCTTGTGACTAGCAGCATACAGTCCTTGGTGTAGTAATACTCCACCTTTTCAAAGCCAGATTTCAGCAATACAGGCAGGTTCCTGAGCACTGGATACCTGCAGACCTTTCCCACAATTTCCTTCAGCTTCAGACCAAATTGCTAACTTCAAGATTTGGCACACATAGTTCCAAACTCCTTTTCCCAGTTCAGCATTCATCAAAGGATGCAGGATCGTTGCAGCACTGGTTCTTCAACACAGAAGAAAATCCTTTTCCAAATTCCTCAGTCGTTTAACTGCAAAACCTTTAGGCCATTTTCCACACCTTTTCAGCACAGAGGATGAGCCCTAAGTTTCTCCTCATAGGGCTTTTGATGCAACCCTCCCACCATTTTAGTTATCCTCTTCTGACAGCCTCTACCCTGTCTATGTCCTTCCAGAGATGTGGTCTCCAGAACTGGTCATAGTACTCCAGGTGGGTTCTTTCCAGCAATTGATACAGTGACATAACCACCTCTCTCCTTCTGCTGGTGATTCCTTCCTTATGCACCCCTGCATCCCACTGTCCTGCCTACTGCCTTATTGCAGTGCCCCACCACCCTGAGGACATCAGATGTGATAATCAACTGGGATTCAAACAAAAGAATAGCTATCCAGGTGGGTGGGAGGGGGATTCAAGCACAAATGTAACCATCCAGGCTGGGGGAGGGAATTTAAATGCAAACATAGCCATTTGGGGAGGGAGGGAAACATGGTTTGTGACACGAGGAAGCATGAGATGCAAACCTGGGGTAGGGCACAATTGTGACAAGCATCTCTTATGTGGCCCGGCAACCACCAACCACCATGGACATGGGGCTGGCGCGTGTGATGTGTCCTGGTGGGCAGCAGGGGACATCATCCACATGATGGGGATGGGTGTGGAGACAGCATGAGCTACCCACTGCCATGACCCCATGTGGTACTGACTGCTCCAAGGAGCAGACCATAAACATGGATGTGCGACATATGGCCCTCTATGGGCCAGCATGTGCCATGTTCTGGGAGTTCTGGGCATATGACTCCACACTGTGGGTAGCCAGATGCCAAGGCACTTGCTGTAGGGGTGATACTCCCACACTGGAACAGCCAGCTGTGTGGGCTGCACCTGAATTTCCAGAGACCATGGCTGTGGCTTCCAGTATAGTGGCAGCTACCATGCCAATGCAGGCCATCATGGATTGCTCCATTTTGGAAAAACAGCCTCCAAGACCACCATGTGCTCCACATGGTGAACCTCTGCATGCTGCTCATGGTCCTGCAGAACTGCCTGCTTGTGGCTCATGTTGGCCTGCTAGCCCTACTGAGCCCCCATGGTGGCCTGCAGCAGCAGCCTGTTGGCTGTCATCTGCTGCTGGCATGGACTGTACTGAGGAACAGGATCAGGCTGCACCCTGTCCTGTTGCATGGGCTGAAGTTGCACTGTGGTCTGTGCTGTGCCTTGAAGACTTGGCCAGGGTGGCACAGCAGTGGCAGGACCGGGGTATGGGTCTGAGGTGGCACATGGAATGGGCCTGGTGGCACAGCAGTGGCTGATCTAGAGAGGGTGGGGTGGCTGCAGGCCAGTAGGGATAGTGTTCACTGGCAGCACTAGCAGGGAGTGGATAGGCCTTCACTGTCCTGCCCTTGGTAGGGTCACCCCCAGACCCAGATTCATCCTGCTACATTTACTCCTCCACATATGTCTCTATGTTGCTATCCACATTGTCCTGTGCCTCGCCAGAGGTCGGCCGCTGGAGCAGCATCCTTGTGGGCAGTTTGGGTGTGTTCTTCCATGGTGTCCAACATCAATGAGTGGGCTGTTGATGGAAGAAAGGAAGATTGCTAAGTGATGCACATACCAGTGGCTGGATAATGCCAGTATGCAGGTCAAGTATACTGTGTATATATATGTACAATTGCCACCTATGCAGTGCAGTGCCCATATGCCCCCAGGGCATCAGGTTAACATCATGAAAACTACAATAGTGTGGGGAAAAAAATACACATAAAAAACAGCAACGGACAAGGTAACACTCTTTAAAAACACAGAGTGCTACCACAGTAACCAGAAAAACAAATAGCCGCATTGACTATTTGCTTTGCCCCCCCCCCCGAACACCCCTACTAAAATATTACCTCCAGGGGAGGCAACTCAGGGACACAAAGAAATCTCCGGGGGGCCGGGATTGTTGAGCTGAGGAAGAAAAACCTGAGATGGGAGGAGGGAGACAAAACAAAAAGCAGACGTTCCAGAAATGAAACCCTGGTCCTCTGATGTGCCACCATCCTCTGCTCGTGGCTCTGTCCTCTGTGTCATGGCAGCCTGCTTGGTGGAACCTCACCCAGCACAGGATTCATCCTTTTCCTCTTTCTTCCTAACAGCAATACAGCTACAGGATAGCACTAACCTGACCTGCGCTTATATTATCTGTGTAGCTGTATTAGCTTTGTTGTTTTGATAGCACAGTTTTGACTGTGCTGTTGTGGTTTCTCTATTTTCACCTGGTATGTGCCTCAGTACTGCACACATCACATACATCTTCCATCACCAATGATTGTGTAACCCCCCACGGATAGGTGCATGCCTGGCTGTCCCAGGCACTGTCTATGCGTCCCAATGCCCTCCACCACCCATCCCAAGTCCTGGGGTGTCCCTTAGTCTCTGTCCTGTCCCTGTGTGGTTCTGGGGCTAATTGGGACAGGAGGAGCAAAGGTCGTGGGGCCGCCACTTGTTCTGGCCCTTTAAAGGTACCTGCAGGGTCCGCGCATGCTCAGTAGCTCTTGTACATTTTTCCATTGCTCCTGCAGCTGTCTAATCACCTCTCTGGTGCTCTTGACCCGCAGGTTAAGTTAGTCAGGAGTTGAGCACATGTAAGAGGCATCCTAAAAGTGTCTCGGCTGTCTATTTAAAGAGCACCAATAGCGCTGCATAATGAGGGCATTTATGAATATTAATGAGGGGCTATGAATATTATTGTGCTGCCTGGGGGGACTGAATAAATCGGAGCCAGCAAAAGGCAATCTAAAGCCTTATTACTTATAATTCAGCAGTTGTTTTACAGGGCACAAAGGCTGCTTCAGGACAATGGGGGGCAACTGTGTTTTATAAACCAGTAGTCTGGCTACAGGACACTTTAAAATGGGGACAGCTATATACACTGTATGGGACTGTGTACTAACCACTGTAGACCACCAAAGTAGCAACGCTTGTCAAGTGAAAGGCTTCAGGATCATGTGCTACACAGAGAAAGTCAGTTGCTACACAGAAATGCCCCATCTCTATTTCAAAGTCTGAAGAATAGCTATACTTAGAGAAAGTTTATTTGGGGATGTCAGAATTTTTTCTGTTCTTTTCTTTTCAGAGTAGTCATATGGTCACCTGTCTTCCAGTTAAAATTCTATAATAAACAGGACCCAATGCATAAGATTTTCAATCATCTATTTGTAATTAATAAGTGGTGGGGAGGCTTTCATAGCGTGCCTTCCCAAATTTAAATAAAAGGTAAACAGTAGACTGATGTATAGTCATCTATTATCTGTCCCATATTTGGGGCAATAATTGGTCTAAGATTTCAAAATTTAGAAAATTTGATAAAAACTGCCCAATGCAGTGGTATTATAGCAATATGTCCACTACTTCCATGCTATGAAAATGACTTTGGTATGATGCCTTTGATTATTTTACATTGCAACAAATGCAGTTTACCAACATGTTCTGCTATATTTAGCACATGGTGTGGCAGCAGGAAAGGTGTTGCTAAATACCACTCTGAGTTAAAACAATTATGCAAATAGGAAAATGCTCCTCATTTTTATTTTTTTTGCCTGTCTAACGTATGATTCCAGTGCTTTCAGGGCTGGATGAAAACCTGGACAAACATATTTCAGTTTTGTAAGATTTAAAATGTGATTGTGCTTTTACTGCATGTTTTAGTGTGTCTGCCTACAATGTATGGACTGGGAATTAAGATGTTATTGTTGGTGCTGATGGTAGAAAGGACAGGTCCAGCAGCTTCCCCCCCAATTTGATAAATGGGTGGGATGCAAAAGATGTAAGGTATTTAATTCAGATTCACACAGTAATTGGTTCATGTGGGATTTGTAAGTCTCCTGGCTACAAACTGATTTGTTTAATGTGTTAGACTAATAGTTAAACAGAAGTCATCTTTCCAGTAATTGTGTCATAAATTGCGTGCAGGCTAAGAAAAGTAAGAATGATTTGAACACAGAAGAAATGCGATGGCTCTCAGGAAAGAGTGGGAGGGCTTAGAAATCCGAAGGCTAAGCCTATGACTGAGTTCATTTTTCATTTGAAGGTGTGTCTGTTTCCTTTGTGAGCTCCACACTGAAGCAGTTTCGATTTGGCCTCCTCCTCACAGCAGACATGAAAATCAGCCTGTATTCTCTACTGATAAAGAATTTTGGTGTTAAATTGTGAGCTTATTGGAAAAGTAAATCCAAAATCTCTGAGGTATGAAGCTTTATGTTTTACTTCTTTGCTATTCAATACCAAACATGTACAACATCATACCATATGTAAATCAGCAACGTAAAGCTGGTTTGTATTGGCAGTGTAGATGAGAGCAGAAAGGGCCCGTTTCACTCACCATTTTTAAAGGAATATTACATTATATGAAATCAGACAGGCAGTGTGGTTCAGTGGCTATAGCAGAGGCTTAGGAACAAGGAGACACAGGGGACTGTTTCAAATCCCACATGGTCACACACATGCTGTGTTTGTGACATAAACTCCTTAGCCTCCCACTGCTGAAGTTCACCCACCTAAACAATGGGTAAACGCAGGACACCATTAGAAATGAGATACTGCATCTCAGCTGAGCTACATAGTAACAAACTGCAGTAAGTTAAGAACAGAAGGAACACCAGGTTCATTATATCTACCCCCTGCTTCATAAGCAGGTATGATTAATAAGTATGCTACACAAACACGTACAGTACTAAACGATTTCCCTCAGTAAATAAGCATTGGTCAATGCCACTAATGTGTACTTGCAGGGTTTTATAATGCCAGTGTAATGTGAACAAAGGTTAGATACAAAACTTGTAATAAGTGTTTTGATGGCATTGAATCTGTGAGCAATGTTCCACAGCAGATGGGTTACAGGGTAAAGCTTCACCTGGTGGCAGAGGTTCGGTTAGGGCTCCTTTGAACCATGCCCAGTTCCAGACACTGTAGTCAGGGGCACCTGCTGTGCCTACCGGCAAAGGCTTGTTCAGGGCTCCTGTTCCTTAGGAGCCCCCAGAGTCACGTCAGTGGTAGATTTAAGGGTCGACAGTAGAGCCATGCTTGTGGGAGTTACCACTCTTTGGAAGCCCACATACAGCTGCACCAGGTGACAGAAACTGGGTTTCTACTCCTCAGAAGCCCCTGTAAGGGCATCTTGAGTAGTGAGCATTGGGCTTGTCAGGATAGTTGCGCCTAGTGGCAGAGGTTTTGTTCAGGGTTCCTGCTCTTCATGTGCCCCCATACAGATAGGCCTGGTGGCAGAAGCTGGGGTCAGTGCCCCCACTCTTTAGAAGCCCCAGCAGAGCTGTGCCCAGAGACAGACTTGAAAGGTGGGGATCTTCTCCTTAGTGGCAGAAATTTGGGTCACTGTTTCCACTTCTTGGAAGTCCAGTGTAGAGTCACACACTAAATGTTTACAGTTGGGCTAGCAGTATAGCCTAGAGGTTAGAGTAACGAGGAGTGAACGAGCTTGGTACATCCAGCAGACTAGACCTGGGTTTGATTGTCATAACCTCCTCTTGCATACTGTGTGACTCTGAGCAAGTCACTTAACTGCCCAGTGCTCCACTTGTGCCTAGTGGGCCTTACCTGGTTACCAAAGACTTAAATAAAAAAAAAAAAAAAATATTTAGCTTGGGTCCCATCCTCAGGAGCTCTCTTAGAGCAGCACTTGGCTGCTGAGGTCTGAGTCTGTGATGCCCTCCCCAGGGTGGTGCCAGACAACAATTTATAAAACCTGTGCCAAGGGCCCAAGGCTCAAATTAGGATCCCTCTCTGTCCCATGGGTAAATACTAAAAGCACTACTGAGCCATGGCTCACTTAAGGGGTTCCAGCCCACTTTACAGTGCTCCATACCCAAGATAACCCAGCCTAGATGCAGCATCTTATTTCCAGTGTGAGCCAAAGTCTATCCCTTTCCCCCACTGGGTGGAATAGAGCATTGGGAGGCAAAGTGACTTGCTCAGTGTCACAGACTGAACATTGGACTCTGGCAAGGTTTGAACCTCAGATGCCAGGTTCTAAATGGGGTTCTCAGCTCTAGAACTCAAGGCCTTGTGGTGGACTGAGCTAGTCAGGCAGCTGCCAGCAATTTATTTTTGTCTATTTACAATTTACCTCGGATAGCCCATATAAGATGCAGTACCTGTCTTTACACTGGGGCCCTGTTTCACCTATTTTTGTAATGTGTTTATTGTTTGCCCAGAATAGCCCAGCCAAGATGCCACAGTACTTCAACCATTAGAACACAACTTCACTTCACTGCTTGTGGAGGGGACATTAAAAGCCGCCATCTGCCAGCAATGTATTCTGAACAATTTATTTAGCCCAGCTGAGATGCAACATCTCATTTCCAGTGAGGTCTTGCATTTATCTATTGTATTGATGTATTTACCTAAGAGATCCCAGCTGAGATGCAAAATCTCATTTCTAGTGTGACTCTGCTTCTACCCATTTTAACATTCAGGCAGACTGCACCATTGGAAGGTTAAGTAACATACGGTAAGATAAGGTAATTATTTTTATGTAGTCCTCCAGCCACACAGCTTAGAAAGCTTCACAGTATTCAGGACATTTGAAACACTGAAACATAGAAAAATGACTGCAGGAAAAGACCAAGGTCCATCCAGTCTGTTCCAGTTTTCTATATAGCTCTGAGTCCTAATAATTCCCCAGCATCTTGGCTCTCCCCCCTCCATCCCCGATGCTGATGCCCCAAACAATTACTATACTCTTCATTATGTCCCAGCCATGCATAAAACCGCTAACAGTTTTGCACCCACCACCTCGGCCGGCAGCCTGTTCTATGGCTCCATCACCCAAGAGGCAGTATAGCATAGTGGTTAATGGGCACTGAGCTGCAAACCTGGGTTTGAATCCCATCAGCCCCCACTTGCATACTGTGTGACCCTGAGCAAGCCACTTAACTTCCTTGTTCTCCAAGGTTGCACCTGGAAACGAGCTCTGGCTTAGTGTGCCTCTCCAATTTCCCATTCTGTAAAACAGTACTTCCTCATGCCATCCTGAACCTCCTCTGTGAACTTCCACTCATGACCATGTGACTGCAAGCTAGTATTCAAGTTAAATAGTTCACCCTGTTAATTCCTTTTAGGAATCTGAAGGTCTCTATCATATCTCTCCTCTCCTTTAAGGTTCTCAGGTACATGTGACTGTTAGCCTGTCAATGGCCCTGTAACATCCTGATTGTGTTCTGCTGAACAACTATGTAACTGTTTTTCTTTTTGTATATAATGTTGTCGATGTGGAACCTTTGCAAAGGTGTCTCTGACTCACAGGTACTTTCCAAACCTTCTATAAATTAAATAAATAAATACAATTTAACATGTTCACTGCCTTGAGGCATTCCTCCTAAGACTTGCCCTGATGACCCTGAATAATTTATTCTTGTTACACTGCACGTCACCATTTCCAGCCTGTCCCTATGCCCAGATAAGCCCATGACCCAAATCCCGGAAAGAACACACATGACCACTGACATAGGTTATGGCAGAAAAGGCTGAACTTTTATTTCAACATGGTTGTCATCACTCAAAACATTCACAACATAACTCAAAATTGGTTACAATATACAAATGAAGAAATACATCACAAAAACATTCATCATGCAAAATATTCTACAGTATTCCCCTAGGGCAGCAGATGACCTCAGCTACTAACACACACATCCAATTAAACAAGTCAAACTATGACCAGAGAAGGACATGCAGACCCCAACTGGGTCAGCCAGCTTCCCTGACAGGCTTCTCCCATGGATCTGTACCGCTAGGCCACAGCTGAGTTGCTTAGCCCTCACCGGGTGTCAAGAGCCCGACCATCGCCCCTTGCAGTAGTAGGCTCTGCCCAATGCTGTGCAAATGTCTCTTCTGGAATGTACCCTCACCGGTCCACCCCCAATCACATCTTTTTTCAAATCCAGTATAATTTTTTAGCCTATAATCACTAGTTGTCCACCCAGCGCCTGAACTGCCTGGAATCCACGTCTGTCCATAACCCCTTTGCTCTGGGGAGGAGGAGGGAGGGAGGAGGTGTTCAGTGTTCCTCATTGCTGTCTGGACAGAAAGAGGAAGATCCTCTGCCGTCCAGACTCTATAATCCTGGCCTCATCCCCTCCTAGCTCCAGGCTACTCCTAGTCCTTCACCTCTGAGGCCGAGGCCAATGGTCACCACCCTCCTGTTCCTTGGACCTAGGAAGGTGGTGACCAGGTATTGGCTCATGGCCACCGGGCAATTACCCTCCCAGAAATTCCAGGAGGGACCCTGCTCAGATAAGCCTATGACCCAAATCCTGGAAAGAACACACATGATCACTGACACAGGTTATGGCAGAAAAGGCCGAAATGTTATTTCGACATGGTTGTCGTCACTCAAAACATTCACAACATAACTCAAAATTGGTTACAATATACAAATTAAGAAATACATCACAAAAACATTCATCATGCAAATTATTATATAGTATTCCCCTGGGGCAGCAGACAACCTCAGCTACTAACACACACGTCCATGAAAACAAGCCAACCTATGGCCAGAGAAGTCCCGCAAACCCTACTGGGTCAGTTAGCTTCCTGACAGGCTGCTCCCACGGACCTGCACTGCTAGGCTACAGCTGAGCTGTTGAGCTCTCACCGGGTGTCAACAGCTAGACCATCACCCCCTGCAGTAAGGCTCCTCCCAATGCTGTGCAAATGTCTCTTCTGGAATGTGCCCTCACTGGGCCACACCCAATCACATCTTTTTTTTTAAATCCAGTATAATTTTTTAGCCTATAATCACTAGTCGTCCGTCACAAGATCTGTGAATTCATTTACAAATCTCCCAGCAATGCCCCAGGAGGATACTGTACCCAAGACTGCAAACCACTTGAATATTCAGGCTGAAATTTGCCTGCCCTATGCCTGGCAAGTGCTCCCCAAATGGCCCAAAATAACTCTCTACCCCTGGAGCTATGCCCTGATGTCATCTGACTTGTATGTTCTTTGGAAGGCAGAAGTGTTACACCCCTGTTTACCTCCCTCTGTACTTTCCATAGCGGCCTAGCCGCCCTAACCCTTCTTCGCTCTTACAGAGGCACTATCCTAGGCCATGCAGTTGGGGGTGCCCAGCATCCGCCTCCGTATCCACCCCAACTCCATCATTATTCTTCACATTACATCTATCAATGCCAGGCTCCCCAGGTCATTTTCCCCTCAATGCATTACCAAACCCTGTGATGACTACCAGAGTAACTCCTACTTTTTCTTTTTTATTTGCCCCAGGGTGAATCCCCTATACTCAAATAAACAGTGTCATCTGCATAAGGTTGCTAAATCGTCTTGTCACCAGTCTGCTGTGGCCTGATGCCTGCTTCTCCCCCTCGTCTGGGATGGTTTGTCCGCTAGCACCATGTGCCAGACCTCAATTGCCTGACCAGTTGTTCCAACATGGGTGTTCAATATTGGCCACTATCCTTTCTGTTACTTATGACCAATCTGTATCACAATAAGCCACATTAGTAGGTATCATGATCACCTCAAGACCAATATGTTTTTTGTCCCTGTAACCTGCCTAGCTGCAAACTTTGCTCGCCACTGGACATATTATGACGCTGGCCCCTGATTGGCAAGGCAAGGTGCGATCATTCGATCCTTGCCCATTTCCAAAGAAGATGTGGGGGGGGGCATACCGATTGCATCTTTAAAGCAATCTGCTTGTCTATCTCTGCAGGTTATCCTTAATGTCGATATGTGATTAGGAGTACATTCTCTGTAAAGACCAGCCACTGCATTACAGCCCCTATCGAGGAGCACTTCTGTATGGGGTTGAACTTGTGCCCATTTATCCACCCGCTTATGCCATATCCGTAGAGCAGCACCTCAATAGCTCAACCTACTGACGTCTATAGTCGACCCATGCAGCTTTCGGGATAGAGCCTAACTGCAGTCCCCTGTTCCAGCTGGTGGTCATGCATTGGAACCATGATAATAAAAAGACTGGGGTAGCAATCTACCCCACTCCATGTGTGATTTTCCCACCTAGTGAATGCAGGCTGGGGCAGTGATCTGCCCCAAACCGAGGTGCATTCCTACCTCCTGCATGCACCACTTGAGGAAGTTATAGGTTGAGGGGTGAGGGGGAATGATCCTTTGGTGGACTGCACAGTCCTGTCACCTTACCAGTGGCCCTGCTGGCCCAACCAGTGCTGTTATAAACATCTACATGGTGGCCAGACTATCCTTGTACTGGGCCGCCAATGTAGCCGCCTGCACTCCACAGTCTGCTGGTCAAATCGGCCCCCCCACCTGTGACCATTGGGGGTGGTTTACCCATATCCCCCCTAGAGGACGAGCAGCGGATTCTGGCCTCAGCCTACCTCACCCTGGAGGTACCCAACAGCTCTTTGCCCTTGTATTAAATACCCTATTTCCTGTGGAAAGTGTGGTGAGGTTAGAAACTAGATCAGGAAGAAAACCTGACCCAGCTCCACTTGCCAAAGTATGCGGACCTGCCAACCTGCTGACATTTGCACCACAATAGCCAACCGGGTAGCCCTTCATCCTGAAGCTGTTGGCCAGGCATGTTTGCCCAGAAAACATGGCTGTATACCAACATCTGTAATGCTTACTAACATGCAATGTGATGGAGTGCCCCTGCGACTACTGTACATTCCTATGTGGCACAGAAGCTTGCCCGGGGCCATGTAACCAGGGCTTGTCTGTCACCTGTGAAATCACCCATTTGCCATAACCACGGCGCAAAGAAGGCTCTCCACCTTTTCAGTGCATGCCTGGTGAATACCCGGGTATACCGACCCTGCTAAGATCTGCTGCACTGCACGTGCAGATGTGTCACCAGCCCCCCTTAAAAGCTGTACAACCGACGTAACCTATATATGTATACCTAATGCGTATATATAGGACCCAACCACTCCCCCTGTTACCAGTCAAAGTGGTTAAAAGTAGCATATTTGGCACAAACCGTGAGAGCTATGAAGGATATACATATAACTTCCTAAAGCAGTGCTATGTCTTTAGCCATGTTGGATATTATGTATGTTAATAGTGCTGTTTTTACACTGCGTGGGGCGTCTGTTGTTTGCTCTACTGTCATACCGCTATGACCTTGATCAGTGTCTCTCAAAGGGGGACCAATTGTTCTTAGTGGGCTTACCTGGTGAGTAATATTCTGTCCTAATTTGTCTTATACCTGCACCTCTACCCCTACACCCACATTGTGGGACAAGCAAATCTTGTGTTAGCTGAAAGTAGGTGTGTTACGATCCTTGGACTGTAGCCTGCTCCCAGCCCAATGATGATCTCCAGGAATGTCTGTTGCAGTGCAGCAATCTTGTCCAACAGTTTCAGCGATTCCTAGGTATTCCTGACCTGCTGTCAAACTGAATCAGTTCTCAGATTTATTTTTTTTTTTTTTTTGGGGGTGTGCGATTGTTAGTGTGAAAGGAGCAGGCAGCAGAGAGTCTAACCCTGGCCTCCTTAGAATCAGAGCGCACCCTTACCTGTCAGTTTATTTATTTTTGTCTGTTTTTGTTGTTGTTTTGCCCAAGGAATATGGGCCCCTCTCACCACTGGCCGAAAGAACCCTAGAGCTCCCCAAGGATAAAGTGACCATGTTGGTCTGCCATAGTCACTGGAGATTGTGTGAGTTGGAATTCTCTGGCAAGGTACATTTTATGGCACCCGCCACGATATTTGAATGTGGCCTAGCAAAGAAGCAAACTGAACTAGACCCCCCCAGCAACATTGAGGAGTATATGTCGACTGGTTCGCAAATGGCTGGCACCCCTCTCCAGTACCCATACTCCTGCTATAGTTAATGCCCAAGATCGTGATATATGGCTTTCTCGGGACACTGATGCAAGTGATAGCCAAATCTGATGCCTGGGAACCACCTGCTCCTGGCAACCATGAATCTGAGAGCTGCCTACTGTAATAAACAATGGTGTGCTTTTACACCATAAATGTACCTGCAGATAAGCTGCTTGTGTCTGCTAACTTTGCGAAACCCAGCCAGTGACAGCGGAAATATGCAACAGAAAGGGGCCAGTATTGCCTCCCATCCAAAACTGTCCCCTCTTTCCTTTGCCAGTGGGTCCAAATAGATGCACCTACTCTTGAACAATATGTAGGGAAGGGAAAGTGAGATGTCCATACCACAGATACGTTTTTTTGTTTTTTTTTACCCAGTAGGTTGCTTTTTAGCACCCCATGTTATCCGTCAGTGGGTCGCATTTGACCCATATTTTTTTTTTTTTGTTGTTGTTTGTTTTTTTGGTCTCCCAGTGCTGTCAGTGAAAACTAGCTATCTGGTATACCTGGTAAAACCTGGGACAATGTGGAATTACCCCTGTGGTTCCAATTCCGCTAATGCAGCAATACCACTCCAAGAACTGCACCACCAGTAGCCAAATTCACCCTGAGTGTAGGTGTTGGTTAAATCTTAAAGGAATATCCAGCAGGAACTACTTGTCGCCCATCAGCGCTTGTGATGTGTTTAAGAATCTAACACACCATACAGAGAAGCTGATCATACTATCCTGGCCCCTGATGCCCCATCATTTGGGGGGGTTTACTGCTGTGACTGGTTAACCACCTGAGCCAGAGAAGCCTGGTCCACTGCTGAAGCATGTTTGTCCCTGCCCATGTAGCGGGTAGCACACACAGGCCACTGTTGAGGTACCGCTCTCCATGCCAGATCACTGCCCATGAACTGGCAGTGCCCTGTGTGCCCTTATGTGGGCATCATAAATGCCCTGACCTTCCAGTGAGGGTATGGTACTGTCATGAGGTAGGGTGTAATTACAGTGATCCAGTTTCTTCCTTATTTTTTTTTTTGGTGCCTCACTGTTTCGCATTTGATTGGAAAGTCGGGTGCTGGACAGCGACTCCACGTTAGGTAGTGAGACAGTAGCCACAACTATGTGTGGTGGCATGGGTCAACCATTAATTATTTTATTTAGTATTATGTGTACATACTTATTTATTTACTTGTGTGAGCTGGCCACCGACAGAAGTTCGGTGGCTGATGTAATTATAAATTGAGGAGGGGGATCATTCCGGCCTATGGTTCTTACCCTCCCTAGAGTTCTTACAAGTGTTTTTTTTTTTTGCATTAACCTAGGCAGTCACTGCTGTTGTCTTATTGCTCTGTCCCATTTTTTTATTTTTTTTTAGCTTGTGGTCCAAGAGCCAGGTGCCCCAATGCCCGATCTCACTCTCTGTGGCCTCGGCTCAGCCTGTAGGCCTAAAAGGATGGTGCTTGTCTGAGTACTGTCCCCTGGCAATGGAGAAGTTAACTGCGGGGGCTGGTGGTGTCATTAACCTATTGGCCTGGGTGATAAGGGCGGGCAGCAAATGGTCCAGAAAATAAAGGCAGCAGCCCAGGCCTCGAAATCTGTTACTGCCCCCTGCTGCTGCATGCATGGGGTAGATGTTCCATTTTTCCCCCCCAAACCTATGTCTTTATTTATTTTGTATGTATTTTTTTTTTTTACTTTAAGGGGGTGGACCCATTCCCATCAGACCACTTTTGTCCCTTTGCCTCTACTAATGTGGTCACAGCTGTTACTTGCTGCAATCCCTGGTGACATGGACTGAGTCATATGATTTCCCTTTGGGGGCTGGGAGTTGTATTCTCTTATTTTACAGTAGAAGGACTGGTGCAGGGGTACACCTTCCGGCAGAAGGTGGCTAGCAATCTCTACTGTGGAGAGCATGCAAGCAACATAGAATACAAGGTCGTGGGGAATGGTCATGCCTGATTATGTTTGCTGATTAGAGAGAGTGGTGTCGCTCCTGAATGTGGCTGTTAATGGGAAATGAGAGAGTGAGTGAAAAGCTCTGCTTTCCTGCCCTCCTGGTCTATCTGGCCTAATGAGCATAAGCTAGTGTGTGGTCTCTGAATGACTGGTGGAGGCGGGTCTGCAGATTACCACACAGAAAGATGGCTACTGCGCCATTCTGTACATGCGTGGCACGAGCGCGCATGTTCCCTGAGCCACCGAATGTGGACACATGCCATGTCTGGAGAATTGGAGCTGGTCTGCAAGAGAGGATCCATCTGTAATGTTGCCAGTCCCACTGCACCAAAGATCACGTAACCTGCCCGTGCCGCCCATATCTTAGGAAATTAGGGCCTGAATGCAGCTGCTGCCCCAACCCGCAGGTGCCCCAACAGTAACAGGGGCTGCGTCGGAGCCCAGCTGCCCAATGGAGAGCCATGCCCTGGAAATACTCCTTGTAAGATCCACCTCACTGTGAACCCTCCCTGTCCCAGTGCGAGAGAATCCCCCCAAGAGAGAGATGGAAGGCCACCGCAGAGGACTGGAGCTGAGCTGGGAGCCTGCATGTGCAGGTAAGGGCCCTGAGGCACTGGAAGTGTGTTTGGAATCTAGGCGGGAAGGTATGGGAGGGGGAGAAAACAACACTGGGGGCTGGTGGTAGCCCTGGCCCAGCTCCCACATAGTACTGGCCCAAAACTAAGGAGCTGTGACTGCCCGGAGGTGGTGGTAAGTGTTCTCCATCAAGGCCTGTGAGTTTGACTGCCTTGGGTAGGGTGGTAGGTGGCAGTCGATCTGCAGAGGGTCTTCCTTTGAAAAACAGGGAAATAAAGGCGCGCTGCTGGAGTGGGAGCGGAAATCCCCCCGGCCATCGGTGATGCTGCAGCCTAGCAAAGAGAGCTGCTGTGAGCCTACTCCTGCTGCTGCCGAGCAGCCTGGGCTCACCGCGGCTGGATTAGACCACTGCCCTGTAGCGGCCCCATGGGGGCAAGTCCCTCAGCCAGCCACATGGAGTCACTAGTCCTGGAATGCTGCCCAGTAATCTGAAAATAGGGCCCTCTCCCCTACTTTTTTTTTTTTTTTTTTGTGGAGGCTACAGCCTCCTCCCCATCCCCCCAGGGCTGGTGGGGGGCTGCATATCTACAGACCACCAGGGGATGAGGGGGTCCTGAATCTGGCTTTAGCTGCTCATGGCCACCAGGCAAGTACCCTCCTAGAAATTCCAGCAGGGACCCTTCTTCCTAAGGTGAGGACTCCAAAACTAAGTGCATATACACAAGAAGAGGCCTCACCAAGGGCCTGTTCAGGGAAGTAATAACTCACTTTTCTGCTATCGGTACCTCAATTGCTTTATGGAGTCACTGATGATAACCCTGAGGTCTCATTGTTCAGCTGTGGTACTTAGTCTCGCCTCCCATCCAGTAGTCCATCCTGATGTTTTTGTTCCTCAGGTGCAGAACCTTATACTTTTTGGCATTGCATTTCAGCTGCCAAACCCTTGACCACCCCTCTAGCTTTTGCAAATCTCTCTGTATTGCATGTATTTCATTGTCTTTATCCACCCTCCCACAGAGCTTGGTGACATCAGCAAAGAGACACATCATGCCTTGGATGCCCTCACCAATGTCGCTGATGAACATGTTGAAAAGGACCGAACCCAGGACCAATCCCTGTGGTACTCTGCTCATAATATCCCTCCCTCATGATTTTACCCTGTTGACCACCACCCTTTGTTGCTTCCCCTTTAGCCAGTTACCAACCTGGTTTACTATGGCCCTAGCTACACCTGGATCCTCCATCTTCTTCAGCAAGCATCTGTGCAGAACCAAGTCAAAAGCCTTGCTGAAGTCAAAGTAGAGCAGATCCACAGCATGGCCTCTATCCATTTCCCTCATTACCCAGTCAAGAACACTATCAGGTTAGTCTGAAAAGACCTCCCTGCTACAAATCCATGCTGTTTGCTATCCTGGAGTCCATTCCTCTCTAAATAGTCCACTAGGTCCTCTTTGACTAGGGTCAAAATCAGTTTCCCTACTATAGAGGTTAGACTGATAGGTCTATAATTCTCTGTTTGTCCCTTGCCCCTCCATGAACCTCCCATTCCTAGACAGCTCTTGAATAGCCCTACCAGGTTTCCAGCCAATTGCACTGCCATCCCACAGTATCCTTAGAAGCAACCCATCAGGACCAGGGACCATATCAATCTTTAGGGCTGCTAACCCTTTCAGGATCCTTTCTCTAGTAAATGTTGGTTTCTCATCTCCAGACCCCTTGGTGGCTGCTTTGATGCCACTCTCTGGCAAGGGCCCACTGTCTTTCTTAGTGAAAACTGAGTAAAAGTAATTATTAAGGACAGTGGCCTTTTGCCCATCCACCTTCATCACCCTTTCCCCTTTGGTCTGTCTTACAATTCCCCCTCCTTTCTTCCTTTTTTCATTAATATACCTGAAGAACTGTTTCTCTGCGTTTGACCCCTCAGCAATATGCAGCTCTGTGTCTGCTTTTGCCTTCCTAGCTGCCCTCTTTGCCTCCCTGTTTTTCAGCAAATGTTCTTCCCATGTTTGATCCATTGATGTGCATAAATTTGTAGAAGGCCTTGCTTTTGGCCTCTCCCATTCTCTGACCCTTGCTGAAAACCATAGCTGTCTTTTGAACCTGTTCTTGTTGGGTACTGTTTTTATGCATACTTTAGATACCCAAAGAATTGCCCCCTTAATTGCCCCATCTCTCTTCCACCCTGTTTATGCTGTCCACCCCAACTACCTTATCCCTGACCAGCTTCCTTAGCCTATTGAAGTCTGCCCTTCTAAAATCAAGCACTTCAGTTCTTGATTGCTGTTTATCAAACCCTAGGGCTAGTTTGAACCATGCAGTGTTATGGTCACTGTTCACTAGTTTCTCCCCTACTCCCATGGCTCTTATTATTTCTGAAATGAATCATGGTCGCCTAGTGGACTGTTTAACTAGTTGTACCAGCAGCTAGTCCTGGAATGCATCCAGCAAGGCTTGATGTCTGGTGCTTTTTACCACCAGAACATCCCAGTCTATGCTTGTAAGGTTCAGATCACTCACCAGCACTATTTCCCCTTAGTAACCCCCCTTTCCTGTTCTTCCTGATCTCTCTGTCCTTCTGATCACCTTGACCTGCTAGTCTATAGATCATTCCTAAATGCAGTTTTGTGCATGACGGTGCCATTAATTGTACCCACAGTGACTCAGTCATCTCATTTCTACCCATGATCCATCCATCTTCTGACACCTCGATGCCCTCCTTCACAAAAAGGGCTACTCATCCCCCTCTCCAGATTCCCCTGTCCCTTCTGAAAATCGAGTAACCTGGAACCATCAGTTACCAGTCATTATTCTCTGTGGTCCATGTTTCTGTTATGGCCACAAGATCCACCTCAGTGACAAGTTCACTGATTTTATTATCTAGGCTCCTGGCATTAAGGCATACCGCCCCCCATCTGACCCCCAATGCAATAAATGCATATAAAACAACAATTTAAAGTAATATTTTAATAGCTAGCCAAAAGCACCAGAGATGTGTTAATTCATCTCATTTAAATTGAATGCTAATCTAAATAAATGGACTTTAAGCCAACTTTTAAAATCCTCCACCAAGGTTCAACTCCTCAGTTGGTACAGCAAGTAGTTCCAAAAAAAAAAGATGCCACTGCTGTAAAGGATCTCTCTCCAGACATCGTTAAATGAGCCCTCAAGACAACCAAAAATATACTCTTGGTGGAGTGGAGGAGCGATCAGGAGCATACTATTGCTAAGAGATCTTTAAGACAGTCAGGCCCCAATTCATGCAGGGCTTTGTAAGTAAACAACAGGATCTTGAAGGAGGTGCACCACATAACTGAAAGTCAGTGCTGCTGCTGCAGAACAGGTGTTATATGGTATAGGGAGGAAATCCCGACATCATCCTAGTTGCCGGATTCTGCTCCAGCTATCTCCCTGATAGCCCTTGGTAAAGAGTGTTACAGTAATTTAGTCTTGAAGTCATGAAAGCATGAACCAGGGTTGCCAGATCCTCGGGCTCTAGATAGGGCTTGTTCTGGGAGATATTCCTTCATTGGAAAAATCCACTGCAGACCACAGCAGATACATGTTGTTCGAGTGTCAAAACTGAGGCCACAGTGAATCGCACATTCTTTACCCTGGCCATAACTACTAGGGGTACATTGTTCAGGGAAGGATGAACCCTGACAGCTGCCTGCCTAGCTGTCATCCCATGAGGACCTGGTTCAGATTTAAGCTCCACCAGCTGGAAGCCATCCAATCAGCAATCTCCTGGAGGCATTGCTCCAATAGTAAACCTACTTTCTGCTCATGAGGTGCAAGACAAACATAGCTTGAGTATCATCTGTATAACACTGAATGCCTAGTGATCCTTCCCAAAGGTAATATACAGTACACAATCGTCAAAAACATGGGGACAGAACTGACCGCTATGAAACCCACAGCTGATCACTCTACTGTGATGAGAAAGTACACATCACAGCCTTTTGTGATCTGCTAGTAAGGAATGACTCAACCACTGCAGCATTGTTCCAGTGAGTCCTCCTATTCAGCAAAGCCTTCTATCAACACACCATAATCCACAGTGTCAAATGCAGATAAAAGATCAAGGAGAACACATATAGATCACTTCCCCATCTCATGCCAAGAGCAGGTTATTAAATACCTTAATACCTTAATAAGTGCAGACTTGGTGCTGTGGTGAGGCCAGTTACCCAACTGAAATGGCTCATGAATGTTGAATTTCTCCAGGTAGGCTCCAAGGTGTTCCACAACCAATCTCCAACACCTTCCCTAAAAGGGAAGGTTAGAAATGGTCTATAATTCGCCAGCACTTTGGGGTCCAGTCATGGCTTCTTCAGAAGGGGACTCAACACTGCCTTTTTAAGGGCATTGGAAAAAGACCCATCCAAAAGGAAACTCCAGATGATGCTAGTGATAATTGGAGCTAAGGCCTCAGGGACAATGCAATTCCTGATTAAATCATCTTTAGTTCCAAAAGTGCTTCACTGCTCCTGCAAATCAAGCAACAAGTTAGTAGCAGACAGCGACTCAATGTTTCACTGTCAACATGGATGGCTTTATCAACAGTAATCTCTCTCTGTACTGGTGGCTATTTGTGCAATATATTTAAAGAGATATACAACAAAGAACTTTTTCTAACATATCTTGCCGTCTGGGTGGAGCAGTTTAAAGCACCAAAGTGATAATAAAAGTGCAAAATTGCTATTGTAATAAATATAAAATCAAAAACAGGAATGAAATTCATGTAACCACATGTATGGCATAGTGAATTAGATATGGTCTTCAGATCTGAATATGTGGAACACAAAACACCATGAGGCTTATTCACTAAGGATGGTGGAGGTATGCGCAAAACACACATATTCCACCCACACAGCTCTGCACCCTTGGAAGATACACGAATTGGCTGCATTTACAAACACTAGCCATTGCCTGGCTCCTGTACACAGGCCCCCCAGTGCCCAGGTTTGCGGGGAGGCTGGCAGGTGTGGAGCGGTGGACCTGGGCAGGCAGCCAATCAGCTGCCCGACCTGGTTCCCACAGTGGAATACTTGCAACTGTGGTGCATCATCTCATGAACAGTGGCAATATCAGTTCATTAATGGAAAGCTGATTTTGCACAGCGACTATGCCATTTGGCATCACTGGTGTGAAAACACATTTCAAACAGGATGTGAAAAATGATAGCTGTTCTGTTCATGGGGAGGTGTAAAAAATGACAATGTTGAAAATCTGGAGAGAAAATATAAAAAAACTGGTGAAGTCATGAGTATGCGTAGAAACTGCGCAATGTACACCCGTAATGTAATTAGTTTGGAGATTTTTTACTGCAGATTGTCAACACAGGCATTTTGGGACCTCCACTCATGAACAGTGTTACTGTCATTTACTTAATCTGTCCTGAACACTGATTTCCCACAGCGACCATGCATTTCTGTGCCGGAAGTGTGAAAACACATTTTGGACAGGGTGTGAAAAATTACAGCTGTACTGTTCTTAAGGACGGTGGAAAATGCCAGTGATGAAAATCTGGACTGAAAATATTACAAATTCATGAACTTACGAGGCTGCATGGAAACTGCACAATGCACACTCATAACACAGTCATTTTATGGACTTTTATCACCAAATTTTCAACATTCCCATTTTAAGACCTCTACTCATGAACAGTGTCACTGTGATTTTCTTAATCTGTCCCGAACATTGATTTTGCACACTGACTGCGCCATTGTGCATTACATGCGTGAAAACACATTTTGGGCAAGATGTGAACGATTACAGCTGTACTACTTATAAGGAGGTGTGGTAAAAAGGCAATGTTGAAAATCTGGAGTGAAAATAGTAAAAATACAGGAAGTTACGAGCGTGCGTAGGAACTGCTCAATGCAGGCTCGTAAAACAGTCATTTTTTAGAATGTTTTCACCAAATTTTCAACATAAGGGTTTTGGGGCCTACCAGAACTGTGATTAATGTTGTTTTGTTACTCAGTCCCAAAAGGTGGTTCCACACAGTGACCGCGACATCACCTTTCAGGACAGAATAACAAAATGACAATGACTGGGTTTGTGAGGTGGGGCCCCAAAAACCCCATGTTGAAAGCTCCCCAGGGCTCTGTGAAATGGTTATGCATTAGCATGGAGCCACACATGCATGACAGGACTGGAAACCCCATTCCACTCACCATCAGCCTAAAGCCAGCCCCCCATTTGCTCAGCACTGCCACAAGTCTCCACTCAGTGGCAGCCAAAGAGCCAGGAAGACTTACCTTCCCAGTCTATGAGAGAGAGCTGCCAAGCAGCCACCTTGTTCACTCCCAGTACCCCCCAGCCAACCCCCGTGGCCCGAGCTTATTCCCAAACTCAGGTTGCCAGCATGGGAGAGGTAAGTCTCTAAGGTACCTCAGCCCTCTATGTCACCCGGCTGGCCTGGTATTGGCATTTAAAAAAAGCCAAAGCTGACATAAGAAATGGGCTCCCTAAGTTAGCATTCAAAACAAGTGAAATGCCAATACACTGTTTTATTTATTTAATAATTTTTTTCATTAAATATATTTATTGAATTTTCTAAGAACAAATAATTAGTACAAGAAAGGCAGTTCAAAGATACAATCTGAGAAAAAAAACTCCTTCAACCACCCCTTCCCCATCCCCTACCCCTACCCTCTGGAAAACAACATCAGATCCAGCCCAAGACCATAAAAGACACGATGATATTTGCCTGCCCACCCCATATTCCTCTAACACAACCTAATTTCTCCTCCCTCCCTCCTCAGAGTCATAACAGTTTTTTCCCCAGGTTTCAACGTGTACGCAATCACAATATTCCTCTAAGTGTGTTTTGCCAAAGTAGCCCAATCCTGGTCTTGTATCTGGATACAGGGGAGTTTATAATCTATTTTCTTTGAGGGACTGTCCTGATTCCCACAGATATATTGGAAGATAGGTTCCCAGAGCTTCCAAATTGCACCAATCTATGGTTCTAAATTGCTATAGCTCTCTGCATTTATCGCAGTAATTAATTCCTGTGTCCAATCTCATATGGATGGAAATGAATCACTTAACCAGTGCATTATTAGAACTAATTTGGTGATCAAAGATATTATAGCCAAATAGGTCTTGTATCTGGTAGGCAATATTGATTGGTAATTCCCTAAAATATACACTTCCACTAAAAATGGGATTGGAGCTTCTGAAGAGTGGGAGGAATTTACTCTTAATGTCTGGCCAAAGCCCCTCTGCCTTAAGACATGTCCAAATCATGTGTAATAAGGAACCCTCATTTTGGGAACATTTGGGACAGAACACCTCCCTCAATTTGCCTATCTTAAAGAGCTTGGATGGAGTGTATTTAAATATTGGAGAATATTGTGTTGTGTGAGTCTTAACCTGCCCTGTTTAACAAAGTAGTAAAGATCTGCCCATATCCGTTTCCAAATATTTGAGTCATAAGATAATTGCAATACTTGCTGCCAGTGGAAAGCTATAGGAGAGCATTTATCCCAAAGTAGAGCTCCTAATATTTTATAAAGTCTTGAAATTGGTCTCCTAAGTAAAACAGTGTCTGATAGTTTTGAAAAGATGACTGGCTTCAGCAGACCATGGTGGTTTCCTAAAAGGTCTGAACACAATGTTTGATCTGTGTGTATTAAAAAATCTAAAGCTGGGAGGCTGAACAGTTCCCCAAATTTTGTTATGGTAATAAATTTACCTTGTTTAACCAAGACAGATAAGAAACAATCTTTCTGGGTTTGCCAAAATCCATGCATAATAACTTTATTGTCTATCTGTAAATTGAAGTTTTCAAAGAGTGGTTGTCCCAGATCCAACTTGTAGTGCATCTAAACATAATGACACAATTGATTATAGGCTTGGACTGACCATCCAATCGGAGAATTCTTAAGTTGATGGGGGAGTTTTACATATTGGAGGTACAGGAGGGAGGGTAATGACATATTATGCTTTTGTTCTGGTTCGTTCTATCTTCAACCAGTCCGGCTCCTGCCAAACTTTCCTGGAGTCCTCCTGTCAATGAAAGTACTTCATTCCTTGAAAGGCAAAGTAGTAAATAAGAAAATGTGAGAGCTGTAGCCATCCTATCTGATGAGGCCTACTCAGCTTATCTAACGTCCTTCTCGGAGTTTTTCCTTGCCAAAGAAATCTTGTCCAAATGTCTTATCTTTTAAAACCACTGCTTGGGTAGTGGAATATTTAACATGGACAGGGGATACAATAGCTTTGGTAAAGCATTCATTTTTTAGACTATTCCCTCTACCCTATAAAGTATAGGGTGTGTGTTGCCATCTCTGCAGGTTCTGCTCCAGCTGCTTAATTACCGGGTCTATGTTTAGTTTTTTAAGAGCACAGAGATCTTTAGGAAGTTCTATCCCTAGGAAAGTAATGGAGTTCTGGGCCTATTTAAGGCCCAACTCTTAGATGTCCGCCTGGGAACATGAGGGGGTCAATGCTAGAACCATGGTTTTATGAAAATTCAGTTTGTAACCGGATAATGAACTGTAGTCTGAAATTATCTGGAGCACTGCGAGGATGGAATGTCTCCAATCTGCTATGTGAAGCAGGATGTCATCTGCAAACAATGAAATTCTAAATTCTTGGCCCCCTATTTTTATACCTTAAGCTTGTGGGGAAGCTTTAATTTTTCTTGCCAAGGGTTCTATGTACAGGATTAAAAGCAAAGGGGAGAGTGGGCATCCCTGGAAGGTGCCTCTACTTAAGGGGAAGGATGAGGAAAGAGCTCCAGCACTAGTAACTCTGGCAGTTGGGCAACTACAAAAAAATGTAATCCATTTATTAGTGTCAGTGGCTCAGTAGATAGCACACTCGCCTCTGAGGCCAGGAGATCAGAGGGCTGTGGGTTCAGTTCCCACATCTGGCACTTGGGTTAATATCCCATTACTGACAATGTAGTGCAGCATGAAAGGGATGCTGCACTTCTCTGAGGTGCCGTCTTTCAGATGAAACGATACACCAAGGTCCCATCTGCCTGGATTGGTGGTAGTTCAGGTGGATGTTAAAGATCCCATGGCACTTATCGAAAAGAGTAGGGGAATTTTTATTCAATCAAAACAAATCAAAACAGATAATATACAAATCGGTATTACCAAATACAAAATCATACAAAAGAAAATAAAACCAAAATTAAGTATTGAATCATATAATCTTAAAACTTAAGAAAACCATTTGAACCCATCCCCTCTCCCATTTATAAGAGTACAGGAATCTCTTATTGAACTTAAAGGCTAACTAATGCACACTGTGTTAACCCAGAACAAAATTCAGATAATAAAGAAATAAAAATGATTAAGATCATATTTATCTAAAATAAAATAATAACATCTGCAATACATCATAGAATCCCTCCCTCATATTCCACAAGAAAATCAACTAGGATCCCTTATTTCCTCAAATAAAATCAAAATGTTCCCAATGTCGATTCCAAATCTTAGGTACTAATTGAAGTTTCTCTGCCTGCTGCAGTCCCTTTAGATCTTTCTGTAGTATAAAGAATCATTCTAAAGCTGAAATTGATTGTTGCTGCAATGTAAATCTACATCTACTTATCCATAACCAATACAGAAAATGTACCATTATCACTCTAAGGGTACTATGAGACAGATGCATCAGCCCAGAAAGAATCACTCCATAATACAATAAAGCAGAGATAGGTGGTAGAAAAGGTGCCACTTTCCAATGGTTTTTCACTACGTCCCAAAACTGCACTGCATATGGGCGGTGAAAATACAAATGATCCATTGTTTCAGGTACAGTCATACAAGTAATTCTAGAACTGTGTATAATGTGTATTTTTGTTTGTCTCACTGTGACAAGGTACCTTTGTAAATGAGCCTATGGCTCAAAGGTTTTCCAAACTGCTGTTTAAATAAAATAAAAAAAATAAAATAAATAGAACAAGTTATTTCCTGAAAGGACTTATGTTTTTCGCTCCTTTAACATTAATCCGTCCATGAATTCCCAACCAAACTGTATCCTACATGTGATCTGTTTATCTAACACATATGCAGAAATCTGCTCTTGATGAGGAACTGAAAATTCTGCAAAGGGTTGTACTGATAAACAAAACTCTAATACCTCAAAATAAAGGGTCTTCTGAGAAAGTTGAAACATTGACTCATATCTAATATTCCAGATTTCAATTTTATCAAAGACCCCTTCCCACTGACTCCCTAACCTAGGAACATGTTTATTTTTATGCACAAAAGCGTTTTTCTTCCATTCACCTAGTATACCTTTTAACTTCTTATAGCCCCAAGTCCCCCACAATTGTGAACATCCCTTCATTAAGGGCAAAATATTTTTATATAAAAATATTGAAAAGAAAAATAAAATAGGATTCAACATTCCTATTCCTCCATCCTGAATTCTCATACATAAAACATTCCTTTTGATAGGATTAAGCCTACTTCCCCAAAAGCAGCTAAAGAAACATCCTAATAATTTAACCTCCAAACATTTAGGTAGCGGAAAAATCATACTAATAAATAAAAAGAAGGGATCCAAAAAGGTTTTAATATAATATACCCATTTTTTTCTTGGAAACCTTCCATTTATTCCATTGGGTCACTTTAGTTATACCCACTTGTATAGCCTTTTCTGAATTATAACCAGCCATATCATCACCTCCATAATAAATGCCTAAAATTTTACACGGTATCATAGTTACCTGAAAACCTTCACAAGTTTCAGGTACTAAAGGAAAACCACATAAACGTAAACATTTGGTTTTCCCATGATTGAGGCTTGCACCTGTAACTTTACTTAATTCCTGTTTTAACTTGAAAGCTAGAATTAAAGATTTCTCCTCCTTTAAAACTAAACATAAATCATCTGCATATGCTATAACTTTATACAGCTGGCAATCATATTTATTTAAACCAGAAATATTTGGAGATTTTTGCAATATGTGTAACACTGGATCTAGTGAAAAGATGTACAAGAGAGGACTCAATAGACAGCCCTATCTAGCCCCTTTAAATATCCTAATTTTCTTACCCAAACGTCCATTCTCATATGGTCTGACATAAGCCAGATCATAACATAATTGGAGCCATTGAACAAATTGGGAAAGAATCCCATAAAACCTCAGACAATCCCACAAATAAGAATGAGAAACCCCGTCAAAGACTATCGCCTGATCCAAACTAGAGATATAACCAGGAAATGTAAAATCCCTTTTATTCACCACTTCTCCATCTATCAATTCTCTCAACAAAATCAATGCATGCAACAGTAATACATCTACCAGGTACTGAACAAAACTGGGTAGGAATTATTAAATCCAGCATTACCAAAGCTAAGCGATTTCCCAAAACTTTAGCAAATATTTTAAAATCAACGTTCAACAATGTGATTGGTCCCCAATTATCAATATTATTCCGACACCCAATTTAAAGAGAAAATTAACAATCTCTCATACATTTGAATAGGCAGAAAATGTTCGATTAGAAAAAATTAAATAACTTCAACAAGATCTGTGGCATTACTGACCATTCTACATGGTAAAATTCTCCTGGCAAACCATCTGATCCTGGAAAAGTATTCAGTTTTAGGCTACTTATCACCCTTTCCAATTTGTGTATTGTAAAAGGTTCTTTCGTCTGTTCAGCTAAAACTAAAATCCAATTTAGGAGGATCTGCAGCAGTCAATATTAACGAGGAAAAGTTCTCGTTCTCGGTCAAATACCCAAATTTTCATTCTACATGGTCTTCAGTCACTTCCATAATACCAATATTATCCCAAACATCTCTACCACATGAATAAATCAGGGAAGGGATAACATGTTTTCCCCTCCTCTCCTGACTGGCCAAATATGGATTTACTTGAGCTGCAGTACCATGGACACCAAATGACTGCTCTTTCATCAGAGAACTTAATCGATTATATTGGAATCAAATCATCTGGTCTCTTACTGTTTTAGTTTCAGACATTAAATCTTCCTCACCCTCATATTGTCGAGAAAGTAATTCCTCAAATTCTGATCTATATCCCAAATATTCCTTATATTTAGACTGTACCCTTGCACTACCCATAGCTTTAAAGAAACCCATCATACAACACTTAAAATATTCCCACTATTGTCCAGTATTATCATATAAATCAATTGTGGTAACTTTATCACAAATTACTACTTTCAACTGCCGGATAACCTCTTCTTCCAATAATATGGAAGTATTCAGTCTCCAGCAACCTCTACCTGTCTCCCTCTGAATAGGTACTGAGACAGAAAACCTATTAACCAATGATCTGAAGTTTCTATTGGGATTGTCACCACTCCAGATAAGGGTAAAGTTTGTTTAACAAAAAAGAAATCTATGCAAGAAAATAACTGCCCTTTATAAAAAGTAGGCTTTGCCCCTCCCAATTGCCCCGAGTGAACATCCTGTAAACCTACAAGTCAAACAATAGTTTTTAACAGTGTTTTATTGCAAAATTGCTTTCCTTTAACTATTCGTTCTTGGAAATTGATATTAAAATCTCCTCACCAAATTATCTGCCAACTTGTATGTAAATAAGGATCTTTTTTTTGTAACAACTTTAACCCACAGTGCTTTGGTTTGAAGTCCATAGACATTAACCAGTCTACATGAAACAGAATTCAGTACCACATCTAATATCAAGACTCAGCCTGGGCCAGATCGAACCATCCTCAAAATTTTAACATTAGATGTAGTAAAACAAAACCCTACTCCGCAACAAGGCTCTGTCCCTATAGACCTCATGGAACTACCCCATTTCCAATCACCAGAAGCTCATTCTGTTTCAGCTCTATTATGCAGTCTGGTATCCTGTAAAATAAACATCATAATCCAAATGCTTTAACACACCAAAAGTAGCTATCGTCTTACACCAGACTTGATACTATTAACATTTAAACTGGCTACGTTAATTTCAATGGCTCAGGGAGGATATTTCTGAGTTTTCCCACTTGATCTTGTTACTTGCTTCTGTGGTTTCTGGGATTTAGAACTTTGGGTTGAAAACTAGTTTTAGGAGAAGGATCAACTTCATTAAGTGGAATATCCACTGAATCAGTTGTCTCTGTCTCCATTGAGTGTTCAAGGTCTACCTGATCTCCCCATGTGGAGAAGGCTAAAAATCTATTACTAAGAGGTAAGGGGGATAAGGGAATGTCATCATTTCCAACCAAGAAACTTATATCTTGCAAAGGTATCCCTAGTACTGCTGTAGTCTGTGCAGTAGTGGGATCTCCATCCATGGTCTCACTTCATTTTCCCTTAGTCAAAACTAAATGTGTATCCCTATGGGATGGGGAACTCTAAGGTGTTATCCCTAGTACTGCTGTAGTCTGTGCAGGAATGGGATCTCCATCCACAGTTTCCTGAACCCTCTTCTCATTTTGTTTCCCCTTAGACAAGATTAAATTAGTACCCCTACAGGATGTGGAACTCTGAGGTGTTACAAATAGGGGTTTCTTATGCCCCCATCTCAAGCTGAGGAACATCTAAAGTTGCCTCCAGGAGGTTAATAGGGGCCACAAACAAAGAGTCCTGCTGTCTAGATGATACATTTTGAACCCTTTCTTCTAATCCACCACCCTCCCCACCCCCATCTCTCCTCTTCATCTACCATTGTGGAATGCTTCTGAAGACGCAAAGGTTTCCTTGCTTGGGATAAAAAATACTCATGATCTGAAACTTCATCCACATTGTGTTCAGCCCAAGGACATTCTGTAAAAGAATGGTCAGCAACTCCACACAAATTACGTATCGGAGAAGCCTGACAGCTAGCAGCTAAATGGCCCAACACCCCACAATGAAAATATTTGACTTGATCACAATCATTACTTAAATGGAGTAATGAGCCACATTTATAACAACTCTTTGGTTGTCCCATGTAAACCACAATCCCTCTATCCCTCCCCAAAAAGAAAGAACTATGCAAATGTTGTATCCCTTGTTCATTTTGGGTTAGCTGCACTCTATTAGTCCAACCCCCTGTCCAAAATCCATTATCATTCATAATGGGCTTGAGGTGGTTGAAAACTGTGCATCTCTTTTCCAACCACAATATAATATTACTAATGTTCACACCTTCATTACGCGAAAAGAAGGGTAACAGTTTTAATAGTAGGCTTTGTGATTGGAATCACTAGAAAATCCTTCCAAATATCCATATCTTTTAGTTCATAATACAGATGCCAGAATTTATCCAATGCCATCATAGTACAAAAGCTCACATCATACATCTTATCTCCCGGGCATGTGTGAGCATATACTTCGCAGGAGAAAATCCAGTGAGTCAATTATTAAAGATTTGCCTACCCACAATCTATCCTGGACCACAGGAGCTAGATATTTGTAATGCAGATGTACCAACTACCTCCTCTTAGCAGCTTTAGCTGGCTTCTGAAACAAACCAGCACATGATTGTTTGTGCACAGTCTCACCCAACACCCATCGTCTCTGTGATGTTTCTTACCAACATCAGTCGGAACAAAATCTTCTAAGTGTTTCTCCAAAGCTGCCCCAAATTCTGTCCTCATAGTCCCACAGAAGATTCATTAATTATTTCTCTCTCTGGAGAATTTGGCACTCTCCTTACAGGACTGCAGTCTAAAGGAACCATAGTATTTGCATCTGGTGTAGTTCCTGGATCCAACGCTCTCTTGCATGATGCTCAGAATCAGTAGCCAAATTTGGGGACTTAACCTGTACTGAGACATTACAGTATTCACACCAGGAGTCTCAGAACGCTTCTCTTCAGTAACTTTTTGTCCATTTCTTCTTTTCCTGTAACTGGAATGTTTGGTCGGAACCCAAATATCATTCAAGAATCCAACCTGCCTCACAAAGAGCCCTTCCTGGGTCCATTCAGTGGAGGAGCCACTAAAAGTTATGTCCCTTCAGAAAACTGCCCAGGATCAACTATTTCCTTGCACTGTAGAAGTTCCTGGTGCTGCTTCAGAATTTAAAGCTAAAGGTAAATGTTTGTTCCTTCTTGAAATGGACTGGCTGTAGATCTTTCCATTTTATACGCTCTTCTACTAATCATACTTCTGAATCTGAAATTCATTTTCAGCAGCTTGTAACATCTCTAACAAATGTTTTTCTTGTCCTCCAACTGTACCTGCAATTGATGTTCCTCATCTAGAAGAAGAAGAAGAATCAGCATTTATATAGCTCTTTTCATACACAGTATCCCAAAAGCTTTACAAGCAATGCTAGACTGGTGGTGAAGTGACTGAATGTGTGGTGGTGGCATATCTAGTCCAGGGTTTTCTTCCAATTGTTCATTCATGTTTCCAGTATCCACCTGATGTTGTTGAGCTGTAGCTCCTGATCCATATCCATGTCCTGAGTTGACATTGGGTCCGGAGCCACTTCCACACATCCTTCCTCAACCTTGACCAAACCTGGACTGGGTCCTCCATCTCTGCTGCAGCGCATCAGTGCTGTCTGCAGAAGAGTAGGAAATTTATCCAGTATCCTGGCCAAATTTCTCTCATTCACTAAAAATACCATCAACAGTTTCATCTGGTTCAAGGTCAGTTGTCATTCACCTGTATCCCCTCCACCGGTCGTGCCTGAAAATAGGCAGGATTTGTCTAGTGCACTTACATGGTCAACAAAACAAAATAAATAAATAATAAAGTCATCAGGCATGCTATATAAGGGTAACAAATCAAATATGAAGTCCTAATCCACTCTATCAAAGGTCTTTCTGCATCCAGGAAGATGAGCACCTCTGCACTCCTCTCCCCGGATGCAGAAATAAAGTGTAGGATTTTACTAAAGTGGTCACTGGAATTTTTCCCAGCAACAAAGCACACTTCTTCAGAATCTATTCAATCTACCCAGACATTTTTAATCTATTGGCTAACACACTGGCTAAGACTTTTACATCCAGATTTAAAAGGAAATTAGCTTATAGTTTTTGGTAAGGTTGCATCCCTTCCCGGTTTTTGAAGAACTATAATTCTGGCTTCAAAAAGAGCAGGTTCCTTTATCTCATGATGAAAGAGATAGTTGTAAAGATCTCTCAGCATAGAAGCCAACTCCACCCTAAAACAAAAGATAAAAGAATGGTGGGAAGCCATTGGGACCAGAAGCCTTATCTGGTAAGAGGTTCCTGATCACCTCGAGTATCTCCTGCACCATTATTGGCCCCACCAAGATGTCACTCTGCACCTGGAAGAACCTCAGCAGCTTAATCCCCTTCAAAAACTGCTGTACACGGGACAGAGAGTAAGTGTCTTTCAATAGAGCTGCATATAAAGATTGGTAAAATTCTTTAAACACATTTACAATTTTTACTGGCTCTGCTATACACATGTCTGAGCCTTGAGGTCTTATACATGTAACCCATCGAGAAGCACACTGTTGTTTCAGCGTGTAAGCCAGCAGCTTACCAGCCTTTTCTCCCTGACCTTTGTAAGTGGCCTTAATTTTAGTGACAGTTTTTGAGACCTTGCCAAGGAGATATGCTGAGTATTTTGCTCTCAATGATGTGAGTTCTAGCCAGAGGCTTTCCTCTGATTTTTTAGCCAAGTGGAACTCCAAGAAAGTTATCCTGGGCAACCATTCCTCTTTTTGTTTATTCAACATCTGTTTTCGTGTCGAAGCAAGACAAATGAATTCCCCCCACCATAGGACTTTCAAAGCACCCCACAATGTATCTTTAGCTTCAATTGAGATATTGTTTTCTTCCCAAGACTGACTGACAAAAGACTTTATATGAGTTAATGTATGTTTCTTCTTGAATAAAAGAGTATTTAAGGACCAAGTGCCAGACACCGGGTGACAGCCCTCCACTGGTAGGGTGGCCCATACCGGTGAATGATCAGATAAGACTCTAGGGATTATTCCCACCATTTCAAGCCCCTCCAAAAGAGCGATATTAATAAGGAAGTGAACTATTCTATAATAACTTTGTGGGGAGGAGAAAAGTAGGTATGTTCCCTTGCCTCTGTGTTTAAAAATCTCCAAGGGTCTTCTAAATTTAGATCTGACCTATATTCCTGGAGAGCTCTTTGTGCTGGAGATAATCCCACTCTCCTGCAAAAGGATCTATCTAGGTCATTAGTAATACTAAGTTCCAATTCTAACCAAAATATAGGGATATCATGTAGTGCTGAGAGTATTGTAGCAATAGGTGGAAAAAAGATGAAGAGTCAATGTTTGGCAAGTAGATGAAGCACAATATCACTTTGGTGCTGGCTAAACTCCCATGAATAATAATATAACATCCATCTGGGTCTGCCCATTTCTGTATCATGGTAAAGGAATAGATTTGTGTAGTTAGTACAATAGCTACCTCGAATGGCACTCTGCCCCACCACAAATGCCTGTCCCACCCATAATTTATTTCAATGATTTGACTGATCCACTGTGATATGAGTCTCCTGTAGCATAACAATATGTGGTTGATACCTGTTTAGATGTTTAAAGATACAATATTTTTTAATGTTCTCCTTTCCCCCTTTATATTGCAGGATATTATTTTCCAGCTACTAACCGCCATATTGTATGATCACATACCTGGTGATTGCAACTATGTAACTAGAATGACTCTTCCCCCTTCCCCATACACCCCTAACCTCCCCTCCCTCCCAGTCCCTATAAAAGGATTAACCCCTCCTCTACCACCTCCCTAAACTTCTCTACCTATCCATTGCCCCAGCCAAAAGCTGACTCCTAAACATGTGGCCCATGATGACAACAGAAGGAGCCTCCCTGCCTTTCCCCTGTACAGCCCACTTAATTATTTGTTCTTCACCCCAAGAGATGATCCAAAAAGTGAAAAGTCTAATAATTTCTCTAGAGGAAGAAAGAAAGGAAAAAAGTTTGAAACGTTCTTTCTTGCCTAATTGCCAACAAGCGTAATAAAATCTTATAGGCAATTTACATCCTGTGAAAACACTTTTTCAACAATAAAAATACTAGTAAATTATAACACAATCAAATTTAAGCAAAGACCAAAGCCCAGTAGTTCTGTTAAATGTCTTTACAACTCTGGACTGTCTTTACAGAGGTAGTTCAGGGGCCTCCATTAGCCCAAACCCAAAATACTTCCACTTTAAAATATGAGACAAAACGAAACTGAGGGGTTTGAAATGACACTGCAGAAAATAACAGATACAGCTGAATTCCTCTTAAACAAACTTCTGTAGGAGGCAAATGTTATGCTGCTAGGTAAATATGAAGAGTAACCTTTTAAACCCTAGAAGGTGATGCTGCCTCCATTTGAAGAGACAAAATGCCTGAACCGGGACCAAAATGAATGTAGTATCACCTCCTCTCGGTGATCGCGTTGTCTTTGCGGGCTTCACAGATTTGGACTTACCCCCCGCTTGGCATAAACCCTTGTGACCAAAGTCCCCATCAACTTTCTTTGATAACCCATTCATGGCATGGTCCCAGGGGCAAGATGTTGCCACAGAAAACATCATGACTCAAGTACTAGGTTCATTCAAAGTCTAAATATTAAACAACAGTCAGAAATGTAGGTGGCCTAACCAGCAGTGGTACCATTCTAATAAGATGTCTCTTGCAAACACAGTAGAGTCACCCACCTTTGCCAAATAAGTCAGGTAGCTGGATTTTCAGATCCAATAGCACCTGGTTCACTGAATCATATTGATAAGATCCTTTATGTGTGGCCACTTCCAGGTGGGTGGGTAAGCATTTTGTGTCTTATTTTAGCAGCCATAGTTCTGCTTATATAGGGCGTAAATGCTGCTCTGTCCTGCCACACTTTAAATATGAAGTCCAGAACTAGGCAGATTTTCTTCCTCCCATTCTAGCTTTTCTGTTTTGCTGACAGAGCACAAAAGATTATCTTGATCTAGGTAGTTTAACATTTTAAATGTTATGGGTCTCAGAGGCTCACCATCTGCTGGCTTTGGCCGAATCATCCTGTGTCCTCTCGATGATATATGTTGGGGCATTAGGAGAGGGAAGAGCCAGTTGAACACATAACTCCTGCAAAAAATGTATTGGTGAAGGCCCTTCCTCTCCTTTGGGTAACCCCAGGACAACAAGATTATTTATTTATTTTATTCCTCTTGTTTATGTGCCTTCTGCAGAGCACTAGCGGGGGCATCCAACCGCCAGCCCTCACTTACGCCGGAATCACTTGATACATGGGGATCCAGTACAGCCATCCCAACCCTTCGGAGGGCCCCCCTTCCTCTGTGCCACCGGGCTGGACCAGACCCCCCCGACATGACTCCTCATCAGGACTCCAGGCCGGCAGGGGTGTGGCCATCAAGCTGCATGATCATGCCCAGCCTTTTTCCTCCAATTGAGCCCCTGGAGCCAGCAGTGCAATGACACACAGTGCTAATGCAGGCATCTTGCCATATCCACCCTGTTGTGGTGCCACAACTGTGCTGCCCCGTAGTCACCAGGGGCCACTCAAGTGTGACACATCCCCGAGCCCACCCCAGATGGCGGAGAGAAGTCCTGGGGATGCTCAATCCACCCTCTCCCCTTCCAACCCCTGATGGCCCGAGTCAGTTACTGAACCCAGGTCACCAGCGTGGCGCGAGGTGTGGCGTCCAGCGCCTCAATCCTCAGTGCCACTGGGCCAGCTAGAATGAGATTATTCCTATTGGAGTGGCCCTCCAAGTCCTCCACTTTATCCTCAAGTTTTTTGATACCATATTTCACCGCTATCATTTCTGGCTCGAGTTTTGCTATTTTGTCTTCGGTCAAGGAGAGTCTGCAACCCGCTGTGTTAACTCTCTCAGCACAGGCTTCCATTCCTTGAGCTTGTCTATAAGAATAAATAGTGCTGATTTAATCATTTGTAGCTCAGCGTACGTTTGTTCTGATGTTACTAGTTCTGGCTGCTCCAGATAGGGAGTTTGTGGTGAGGTACTTCATCTAGGCCGCTTAACTTCTAGGCCTACTGTCGCTCCCAATTCCATTTCCAAGTCTTTAAGCTGAAGGAACAACCAGATTGGTTCTTGCTCCTGAGAATTCTCCTCCACTGTGTCTTTGATGGTTTAGCTACTGATATCTTGCGGACTAAAGACAGGAAAATCTCTTGAAACTAGTTTTTTTTGTGAAAAAGTATGGGGCAGGATGGAGTTCCTCAGAGAATTTGCTCACACACCCTGGTCATCACTTGACTCCTATTTATGTTATTTATCATACTGGAAACCATAATGAGCAAGGCCCTTTTCATAAGTGCCCAGTAGGATGGCCAGTAAGCAGGTGACAAAATGACGATAACTGACATTAGAGAAAGCAGAAGATTTTGACAATCTCAGTGTACTGAAGCAGCCTCATAATAACAGTTGGATATAGTTACACTGTGAGTCAGAGACAGTCACAATTAGCGTGGGATGATAAGTACTGGATACAAGTTTGTTTGTTTTTTAAACAGGAGATGGATGACAATTCAGTTAATCAAGAGCACAGCTTGTTGAACCAGGAAGTGGGCCGGTAGGTAAGTGATCTCTGGCCCAGGCTGCTGTTCATTCTGGGGGTATGGAAACAGCAACCAACAGCTGATTTTGTGTGTCTGTATTTTACTGATTCTGGGAAGATTTCCTGTGATTCTGGGAAGATTTCCTGGATGTTTGGGGGGGGGGGCCTTGAGCAAGTTTCTGAAGAAAAACAAGAGTGAGGTATTTGATACAAAAGTCCTGGAGGAGATGGGTTGCTGTGGAGAGAAGGTGGCATTAGTGAGTTTGGGATGGAAGGTTAGTTTGGAATCTACAGATCATACTGCCTTAATTTTGGAGATGACAGACTCACTAGCGGAGGAGGAGATTAGCAAGCCATACTCAATCAGCGTGAGTAGGCGACCATCTGATAAAGTTTTCTGGGAGTTCGCAGTGAGGCAGCTTTTACCTCTGTGTAGCTGGCCCAGCCTTTGGTGAAGTTTTTTTGATAATGTATTCATCATGAGATTCAAAAGACAGAGAAGATACCCAGAAAACGGAATTCGCTGACAACCTTGATTTGCTCACCTGTGGAATCCATCAGGGTTAGGGTGCTGAGGTGAAGTTTACGTGGTCCTGAGAAGAGCATGGCTTTAGGTTTTTTTTTGTGTGTGTGTGTGTTAAGTGCCAGTTTGTTGTGGTTGAACCAGCTCTCCATATAGCAGAGGCTGGATTGAAGGATATTGTTAAAGCTGTTAATGCATGGCTGCATGGTTACAACTTACCCATGTAGCATAGGTTTAAGTAGGGATCTCTTACTTGTGTCCAGAGAGCCTGGGATGAGGGTCATGGGCAGTGTCCAGTCATTCCTTAAATTAAGAATAGAAATGAGGTCACAAAGGACCTGTAATCCCTTAGGGAGAAAACATACTCATCAGGAAGTTTAAATATAAAACAATACTTATCTGATAGGCAGGAGTTGATGTCCTGTCATATCTATAAAAATAAAAGAAAACATGAGTTAGTATGGGAAATAAAAAGTAGAGACAGAATTTTGGAGTGGTACAAGAACTACAGGATGAACATATGACTAATGTAAAAGCATAGATTAAAGTGATAACAAAAGGCTTTTAAAACTGAAAACTGTGAACTAGAAGCCAAGAAAATAAACCAACCGTTTAATAATTATTTTGACTTTTCATCACATGTGTTTTTAAAAGGGGGTGTCCTCTTTGAGAATATACATTTGCACCATCAGTTATATATTTACTGCATGGGGAGTTTTTAAAATATTTATCAGGTCCTCACTTACTATTAATGTCTAGTTTTCTCCCATTATTTCATGAAATTTTGTTGCTGTATGCTTTTAGATATTGGTCCTCTGCAACAAATACTACTGGGCCTCCATTAGTTTGTTTACCTAATTACTAAAACCCTTAACTAGTGAATTAAATTTTATTTGGCCCTCAATAATATTATTTCATTTCATTATTGTTTCTAACCTTTGAATTATGTTCCTCAATTCTTTCATAAATGAATTTATTAATTATTGGGCATTAGTCAGTGTGCTTCTTCCTTTTAAAATCAGATGGGCCGGTTCTGAGTTATTTTTGTCTTTAGAAGAAAGATAAATATTTTTGAATGCCATTTTTCATTCATATTTAAAAAAAATATAATCTTACAAAGACCAAAATATGACTATTCTGCTTGGATTTCTCATCAAGGAACTCTTTCAAAGTAATTTAAAAAAATGGACTTAAAAATGTCAGTAATCTCTTTGGCTGGCAGGGGTACATTAACTTACAGTGAGAGCCCTGTAAGTAAAAAGTGCCAGCCATGGCAACCCAGTGAAGTATCATAGTGTCGATCCTGCTCTGTAATTGGCTAAGACACCTCCTTTTAATTTAAAATTGCCACCATTTTTTTCTCTTGCTTAGCAAGAGATATGTCCCCAATGCTATGTAGTTTAAGCTGTCTCAGAATACTCCCACACAAGTGACAACCTACCTCGTGCCAACGTATCTTTTTTTTTTTAATCTAATGTGGACACCCCTGACTCTGTAAGAGCTGGCTGTTGCCTCTCTCGTTCATCCAGCAGCCGGCCTCTCGCTCACCCCCCCCCCAGAAAAAAAGTGACCACCTCTTGCACAGGATACCTGGCAGCCCCCCCACACACACACATACAGAAGTGCTGTCCCATACATTTAAAATAATTTAAACAAATGGCACACATAATAAAACAAAAAGCAGAGCTGTCCAAGTCCACCAATCAGCTTCACCAAACCACATCTCATTACTGCAGTGGTTTTGAAATGCACAGCATGTGCCTCCTCCTGGCTACTGTAAATGCAGTAATCAGTTTACCGCAATCGGGCACTGAGCAGTATAGCTCGACAGCTTTCCTTTCTGTGTCCTGCATTCCCCTCTCACTTCGACTGACAGGACATTTTAAAAAAACAAAGTAAAGTTTCACCAATGGGGTGACAGAAACTAAACAAAGAAAGGATCAAGTAATGGGGGTGGGGGCTGAAACAGTACTCTATAACAGGGACTACTTTACCCCCAAGAAAGAAAAAAATGCATCTGTAGGCATTTTTATAGAATTACCTCACATTTTATTTGTAATCCTATACAAATGACACAGCCCATGTTCTAAACACAATAATAGCCTTCAGGGTGGGTGATATGGGCAATACTAGACTTTCTAGGTGTATAAGGCCCTCCGCCTGCAGTGTCGGCTCATTACATCTCCTGGGTGGTCTGGTATTGTCCAATACCACCCACCCTGTTGGGTATTTTTGCTTGCATATCCATCTGGGTGTATCCACTACTTCTGGATGTATTCTCAAATACTAACATTGCACTAAAATCCTGAAAATTCAATGTAGACTTCTACAGGCCCTGAAAGTTCTATAGAAATAACATCACAGTACCTCCAAGTCTATAATTTAAGCATCTGCATCCTTGATTTTATTTCCAAGAACAGACTTTTTCCATTATCAGACTGATCTGCTTTGACTGTTGGCACATTAATAATAGGAGTTGATGTTATTTTGTCTATAAAAGTTAATACAATATGTCCTTCTGATCTGGATGTATTTTGTTCTTTTTTTGTTGTTTTTGTTTTATTCATATTTGCATTCCTCCTTTTTGTATTCCTTCCTGTTTTGGTTCTTTTTTTGCACTTATCTATATTCCGCCAGCTGTGGGTTGATTCTATTTTTATTAGTTTGCTTTTATACCATTTTAAAAAGTTGATTTTAGAATTCCTATGTGACTAATTCCAAAAGAAAAAATAAGTGTATTTCTTCTATTATCAATTTAATATTTTAAAGAAGAAAAACACATCCTAATGACTTTATCATTTATAGTTTTCTATGTGAATTCCTTCATAAAGATTTCTTTATAATCATCAGTTACAGCAGCCCATAAGCAACAATGAACAAAAGAAGTCTATGTACATTATTAATACTAATGCAATAGTTTCTTAATATACCTGAAAATACCCTCCAGCTTGAGAAAACAAACAGATTTAAGAATGTAATTAAATAAAAGATTGTTTTCCTTGTAGATTAATCCCTGAAAGTCTGTAGTACTTACTGTCAAATAAATGATTGGTGTCCTAAACTTACAAAATAAGCTGAAGCCAAAAATTAGCTCATGCAAATCATAAACTCTGCCCCTTAACGACCACCGTAAAGCCTTTATGAACATACCTCTTGGATTCTGGTGGTCACCACAGGGTATAACATATCTAGGAATCAAAATTACTAGTAACTTAGGGAAGATACGGGACATGAACTTTAACCCCTTATTTGATAACATCAGAACAATTCTGGACAGATGGAAGCTTCTTAATCTCTCTTTCATGGGGAAAATTGCAGCCATTAAGATGTCCATTTCTCCCAAGATTCTTTACCTCTTTGCCAATATTCCTTTAGTCTTACCATCCTCCTTTTTTGCTAAAATTAATAAATTAATAGGTAACTTTATCTGGGATGGGAAACCACCGAGATTTAACTGCAACAAACTTTGATCACATTGGGAAGAAGGGGGATTCGGACTCCCCTGGTTCAAAGGCTACCTCTGGGCTTTCGAATGGCCCAAACCATTAAATGGTTTCAGAAACCCTCCCCTCACTCACCACTATGGGTTGCAATGGAATCTGCATTGTGCCTGGGAGGAGTTCCCACTTCCTTCATTTTTAATCCCATTTCCTCTAAACTAAAATCTCACCCGACTATATCATCCTCTGTTCTTTATTGGAAACTAACCCACAAATTCCTGAAATCCAATCCAACACCCTGGTTTTATGCCCCCTTATGGGGCAATCCACTGCTCAGTCTAGAAGATCACCCAATTTTCTGTCGTAAATGGAGGAACAAATGCATTTTCTTTCTCAGAGATATCTTGGACCAGAATTTTCTCACTCTTAGATCATTCTCAGACGTGCAGGTCACATGGAAACTTCCTAAACAGAACTTCTGGAAGTTTTTACAAATTTGGGCAGCTTATAACTCTCCCTCTAGTTCAGTGTATAGGCATACTCTTCTAAACCCATACATCTCACACTGAACTACTTTATCAGTAAAATTAAACAGCTCCATTTATAAAGACATTATTGATAATCTACCTGATCAGTCTATACATGCCAAAAATAAATGGAGTACTCTTCTTAACAACAATATTTCAGATGAACAATGGAGTAATTATTGACATATTGCACATAATACCCTTAAAGATCCCTGTAGTTCTTTAATACAAACTAAACTCCTACATCTTTGGTATAGAACCCCCTCTGTGCTTCAACAAATGGGCCTATTAAATAATAATTATTGCTGGCACTGCAATTTGGGCAATGGGGATCTACTTCATATCTTGTGGTCCTGCGCTCCCATTAATAAGCTCTGGCATAAAGTCTGTTTACTTGTCTCCAGAGTAACAGGACAAAAACTACCTTTTGACCCCAAGCTATTCCTTCTAGGCATCCTTATCCCCAATAGCTCTTTCCTCTCACATGCACATTTTAGATGACTAAACATACTGGCTGGGATATTCAAACTTCCCCAGACAGTGGCGCAAGCCTGGGCACAGCTCAACTTTGTTGCGCAGGGTTGTGGCCTGGGCAATATTCAACGGAGCACAGCAGCTTTGAATATTGCACCCTGGCTACCCCCACTGTCCATGGTGCAGTGGCACTGTGCCAGCGCAAGTGGCGAGAGTGGAGCATGGAGATGCGCTGGGGTGGGGGGTACACTAGACCACCAGGGAAGTAGGCGTATTCGATGAGGTACTGATGCCTGTGATCGGGCAGTGATCAGTTCACTGGACCACCAGGGATATTGAACTTGGGGTGGACTATAGTGATGCCTGTGATGGGGCATAGGGGTGCCACCAGGTGCAGAGGAACTGGGTGGCTGCCACAGGTGGCAGCTGCTGTATTGTGCCCTGCAATGCGGCAGCTCACCTGTGGTGGCCATCACTTTGTCTTTTTGGGGCGACCTGTGCAGGCGCAGGGGTTGCACTGGATGACTCTGCACATCCCGGGCTGAATATCGAGCTGTGCAGGTTATGCATGGGCACGCCCCCCCACCTGTACCTGCATACATTACTTATGTGTTCCGGCACATTGGGATTTGTGTGGCGCACTTTTCCCTTTTGAATATCGCACCAGGGCACATCAGTGGGTTGTGCATGGTGTAACCCTTTTGAATATCTGGGCCACTTTCTTTTTTGGTCAAACGTCTGATTCTTATGAAATGGAAATCAACTCTGGTGCCTTCTCTTTCAGAGGTTCTTCAAAGCCTCCCTCAGTATGTCTCCCTAGACTGATTATCTCATGTTACTCATAACTGACTCATTGTATATGACAGATGTTGACAGGATTACTTCAAGTACATCGAATCTAGTTCTTCTAGACCCTAATTCTTAGGGATATTTAGCCCTCCTTCTTATTTTGCTCTTAGATTAGGTTTTCTTGAAACTTTTGTTCACAGATTTCTCCTCTTTTTTCCCTTCTTCCCTGTTTTCTCCCTCTCTTCTTCCCTTCCTCCTTGCTTTTTTCTCTCTTCTTTCTTTCCTTGCATACTTTTCTCTTATCTTCACCTCTCCATTACTGAACATTGTTCATATTACCACATTTATCACTTTTTGCAATTTACTGAATGCCTTGCCATAGCCTGCCCTAGCATGTATTTCGTACATGGTTGCTATTTCTGATCCTATAATACCCTATTGATTGTAACCCTTCTGCTCTCCACTTACTTCCTGTCTAGGTTTGTGTTTTATTATCAATACATGTATATAAGGCTTCTCCAATATGTTTACCCTAAATAAATACTGTGTTTTGTTAAGTGATATTTTATACCTTACATGAAGGATAGTATTCTATTGTATTAGATGTGTGCTTTCTTATATACTCGAATTTTAATAAAAAGATGAAGTGAAAAAAAAATCAGCTCATTATACTTAGTCGGCAGGACACTAGTTTTATTAGTCTAGCATTATTGATTTCTACTTCAGAGATGTCCGAACACTCTCCTTAGTCTCTAGTACGTAAACAAACTCAGATTTACCACTCATCCTTAATCCAGAGGGCAAAAAGTTATCTTTCTCCATAGTGATGGTAGCCCTCAAAAAGAAAATTTAATTTTACTTTTTCTTTACAGTCTTATTTTAAAAGGACACCAGAAATCCAGGATAATTTGGAACATCAATCATGGGTTTCAAATTACAGAAGCAAATTCTTAGTGAGCTTTTATTAATAATCCACAGAATTAATAATTGTTTTAGCGACTGAAGTTTATGTTTATAGCCCAATATAACCTTGCATCCAGTAATACTAAACTATAAGAAATGTGTGTCTTTCAGAGATTTATAGAGACTGGGATCACTTCATACACATATTCTATCAATTTTATTTGTTTAACTATTCACATTTTAGTAAATAACAATCAGTAAGTAGCAAAGCGAAAACAGTTATCATGTAACCATGAAAATTATCTGCATCACTTTAAAAAATAGATAGAAGTATAAAAACAGGAATCCCAAATTTCATGTCTTATTTTGCAAATTACTCCATTATAAATAAATCCCATTTGTACATTTTGGTAACTTTACTGAGCTCTCTATTTTACATTTTACATTTATTAATTAAACATTTTTTATACAGTTGTAGCACAGTATATAGCATGGCATGTAGGCAAAGCAGATGGACACTTAGATGGGGAATACAAATGAGCAAAATTGCTCAAGATTTAAATATATATCACATAATAGCTTCTTCCTAAGGATCAGGAAACTAAATGAATCCAAAGGAACACAGAAACATAGAAACATAGAATTTGATGGCAGATAAGGACCGCTTGGCCCACCCAGTCTGCCCATTCTCTACCTAATGGATAAGCTGCAGATCCTGGTTAACCAGCAGCCTACTCTTCCTACCCCACCCCTAGAATTGCCTTATGACTGTCCCATGCATGCTTGAATTCCACCACTGTTTTGACTCCACAACCTCCTCCGAAGGCCATTCCATGCATCCACAACCTCTCTGTGAAAAAATACTTCTTAAATTACCTCTGAGCCGCCCTCTATCTTCAAATTGCGCCTTGTTCTAGCACCTTTTTTTTGAAAGATGCTACCTCTTGGACTTTGTTGATTCCCTTGAGGTACTTAAAAGTTTCTATCATGTCCCCCTCCTCCTTCCTCCCTCCTTTCCTCGAGGCTATACATATTAAGCTTCTTAAGTCTCTCTTCATATGTCTTCCGATGCAGACCCTGCACCATTTTAGTTGCCCTCCTCTGGACAGCTTCCATCCTGTCTATGTCTTTTCGGAGATTGGGTCTCCAGAACTGCATGCAGTACTCCAAATGGGGTCTCACCAGCTGTCTGTACAGAGGAATAATAACTTCCTGTTTTCTACTGGTGATGCCTCTCCCTATGCATCCCAGTATCCTCCCAGCCCTCCTTGCTGCCCTCTCACATTGCCTGCCCACCTTTAGGTCATCTGATATGACTACCCCAAGGTCCTTTCCATTTTTATGTTTGCTTGCATGCATGTGCAAGAAACATAGTGCCTTGATCGGAGATTTCGGAGGTGTGTCACCTCCTCCTCCAATTCAGGCAGCGAGCTGGCAGGCGCGGCCCCTGCAAGCCAATGCATTTTGGAGCTGTCTATGACACGCTCCAAAATGCAGTGGCATACAGTTGAAAGGGGGAGCTACGCTTGAGTGAGCACCGATAGATACCGTGCTGCCGGCGCAGCTCCCCCAAGCACAGACAGACGTAGCGCCTCATACTGAATAGCCACGGGTGCCCAATCCCGTCAGCTGAATGCCCCCAGTCCTTGTGCCATGCTGAGAGCCCACCCCAGCGTGGCAAACCGTGCTGCAATTTTTTCTTTTGCCGACAGGGGTGCCCAATCCCCCATAGGCTGAACGCCCCCCCACCCAAGTCTTTGTGCCATGCTGGGAGCCCACTCCAGCGTGGCAAACGTCCCACGACGTCTTTTTTGCTGACGGGGGTGCTCAATCCCCCATAGGCTGAATGCTCCGCCCGCCCAAGTCTTTGTGCCATGCTAGGAGCCCACCCCAGCGTGGCAATGTCCCACAATGTCTTTTTATTTTAAACCTGTAAAATAAAAGCGGTCCCATGACGCGTCTCGAAGCCCCTCCCACAGCCGCACCCCACCCACTGCGCACCCAGCCTCCCCACACTCCCTCCCACACTACTCTGGACTCTGGTGCGACGATCTTCGTGGACCGGGAACACGCCTGCACTCTTCAAAGCCGCATCGCGAACTGAGGAAATGCCGGTAAGCTGTATAATGGGTTACATAGGGGGGTTTCAACTTTATTGCATATCTCTGGCAGTTTTGGGAATTTTTGCACCAAATTTTCAACATGGGGGTTTTGGGACCCCTTCTCATGAATTATATCACTGTCATGCTGGTATTCATGCCCGAAGGGTGATTTCACGCAGTGACTGCAAAATCACCCTTTGGGCCCGAATACCGCCATGACAGTGACATCATTCATGAGAAGGGGTCCCAAAAACACCATGTTGAAAATTTGGTGCCAAAATTCCAAAAAATGACTGTTTTACGATCGTGCAGCAGTTCCTACGCAGGCTCATAAGTTCGTGAAATTTCAATATTTTCACTCCAGATTTTCAACATTGCCATTTTACCACACCTTCTTATGAGTAGTACAGCTGTCATTTTTCACATCTCACCCAAAATGTGTTTCCACTCATGTAGCGCAGAATGGCGCAGTCGGTGTGCAAAATCAATGTAGGGACAAATTAAGAAAATCACAGTGACACTGTTCATGAGCAGAGGTGTTAAAATGGCTATGTTGAAAATTTGGTGAAAAAATTCCTAAAAATGACTGTTTTATGAGGGTGCATTACGCAGTTCCTATGCACACTCGTAAGTTCACAAATTTTCAATATTTTCACTCCAGATTTTCAACATCGCCATTTTACCACACCTCCTTATGAGCAGTATAGCTGTCATTTTTCACATCTTGCCCAAAATGTGTTCCCAGCCATGTAGTGCACAATGGCGCAGTATGTGCAAAATCAATGCATGGGACACATTAAGAAAATCACAGTGACACTGTTCATCAGCAGAGGTCTTAAAATGGCTATGTTGAAAATTGGTAAATAATCTAAAATGACTGTTTTACGAAATGGCGCTATGCAGTTCCTATGCTGCGTCAAGTTTGCAAATTTAATATTTTGACTCCAGATTTTCAACATTGCCATTTTATTACACTTCCTTATGAACAGTACAGCTGCCATTTTTCATATGTCGCCCAAAATGTGTTTTCGCATATGTAGTGCACAATGGTGCTGTTGGTGTGCAAGAGCAATGTTTAGGACAGATTAAGAAAATCACAGTTACACTGTTCATGAGCAGAGGTCTTAAAATGGCTATGTTGAAATTTTGTGACAAAAGTCCATAAAATGACTGTGTTACGAGTGAGCAATGCGCAGTTTCCACGCACCCTCGTAAGTTCATGACTTTGTAATATTTTCAGTCCAGATTTTCACCAGTGGCATTTTTCACACTTATGAACAGTACAGCTGTCATTTTCACAACATGGCTGAAGTGTGTTTTCACACTTTCAGCACTGAGATGCATGGTCGCTGTGGGAATCATTGTTCGCACAGATAAAGAAAATCACAGTGACACTGTTCACGCATTAGAGGCACCAAAATGCCTGAGTTGACAATCTGCTGTAAAATATCCCCAACCTAATTATATTACGGGTGTGCGTTGCACAGTTTCTATGTACGCTTATGACTTCACCATTTTTTTTAATATTTGTACTGCAGATTTGCAACATTGCCATTTTCTACACCTCCCCATGAACAGTACAGCTGTCATTTTTTACATCCTGTTCGGAATGTTTTTGCACCTGTGGTGCTAAATGCCGTACTCGCTGTGCATAAGCAGCTTTCCGCTAACAAACTGATATTCCCCCTGTTCATGAGGTGGGGTCACAAAAAACATGTTGAAAATTTGGAGTGAAAATACCAACGAATGCCTGAGGTATTAGGTTTCCAACCATAACGCCTAACCCTGTAGAGAATGACAGGCATCAGGGGTGTGACTTGGGATTCTTGCCTGTAATGCTCATACCATTCCACACCCTGCAGCCAGTGAGAGGTATCGAGGTATGCCTTGGACTCTTCAGCCCCAAAGTTTCCCATTCTCTATATCGCACCCACCTCGCATTCCTAATGAAATAGGTGCGCATAGAGAGCCAAACACCCTGAGTGAACACCGTGATAACTTGGTCAGTGTCTGCAGGGTGGGTGTGGTGAAATAGCAAGGTTGTTATGCCTGATGACCCAAATGCACACCCCAATGCCTGTCACTCTCTGCAGGGTGGTGGTGGGGTTGGCTTCAGTTCAGTACTTCACTGCCATTCCTATTACGCAGCTCTGTAACTTCTACATTACCACTGCCAATGCCAGCAAGCAAACATTCGGCATTGACAAATGCTTGTTGTTGTTGTTAGTATCTCACCCCCCATTGTGTACTCTTCTCCTGGATTTTTGTTTCCCAGGTGCATTACCTTGCACTTCTTAGCATTGAATCTATTTTAATCTTTCTAAAGGAGACATTTAATCTCTCTCTCAACTAAATAATACACTAAATAATCATGCACTTTCTTATGCTCAGAAAACTGTCATTCATGAGTTCAAACCCAACTTTCAACAAGCATTGTTTCTGGCCTTCTAACTTCTATCCCATAATGGACTTTGCATACATAAGGGAAATGTATTTCTTTATAGGTGGATCAAACCATGTGAGCGCAATGGTGAAAATTAAAAAAACAAATTAATCCCATTTCTACCATATGATAGTTTTAAATCAAAATAAAAATGAATTATTTCAAAATCAGTCAGGTTCAGTAATACAGTATGAAATACTGCATAGAAGACATTCAGGATGCCTTTGTGTACCCTAATCTGGGTATGTGCTGTAGGAGGATTCTTCACAGAAATCACTTAGACTATGAAGGATAAATGATCAACACATGTTATGTTGACTGATATTTTTATTAAGTTCCATCTGAATAAATGGTTGACATTTCACGGCTAATATCTGCCACTTTATCAGAACAGAATGTGGTTCCTTGTTTTCATAATAGTAACCTTTTTGTGCTGCCTGCATGCATGTGCAAGAAACACATTGTGTCACCTTCCTTCTCAAGTGGGTTGTGGAGGTGTGGCAGTGTTGTGCCGAATGGCAGCAGTCCGTTCTGGGGCTGGTCTCTGCCTCGGTGAATAGAGGACCATGCTGTCGATGATGGCAGTTAATGAGCATGCCACTATGATCAAAGAGTCTTGGCTGCTGCAATCAGGGAGTGCCCTGTCACTATGCAATTGGCTGTTTTTGCTGTGGGGCATCCCTGACTGCAGCAGCCAATTACAAGCTGCATTGTGTGGTGTCCCCATGGTGATGACTTGTCTGTTGGCCTCTCACAGTCCCCACAAAGCCAATGGAAAGCCACCACCCGCCATTCAGTGTGCCTTCCTGGTGAAACATTTTAATAAATAAATAAATAAAATAAAAGCCGATGGGGGTGCCCAATCCCCATGTCAGCATGATCCCCTCCCCAGTTAATTTGCCAATGGGGTAGCCCAATCCCCGTCGGCATGATGCACTCCCCCATTTGTTGTGTGCCGAGGGGAGTGCCCAATCTCCCCTCAGCTCATGTGCCCCCCCAGCACACTGTATGGCTGGCAGAGTGCCCAGTCCCCATTGGCTCCACTCCCCCCTTCCCCAATGAACATCCAGGTTACAATTGGGAGCCCATCTCCAGTATGCCAATAGCTCTGTGTGTTTTTTCCCTGTAAAAATAAAGAAAATGGTCCTGTGCTGTCTGTGGCCACCCCTCGCACAACCCATGCCCACCCTCTGTGCATCCCACCTATTCACACCCCCTCACCCCATACTTACCTCCAGAGCCTGGCGCAATGATCTTCGGTGGACCGGAACCATATCTGCACTCTTCAAAGCCAACGTCAAACTGAAGAAATGCTGGTAAACTGTATAATGGCATAAATAGGGTTTTTTCAACTTAGGTGTATTATCTCGGGTTATTTTTGGAATTTTTTCACCAAATCTTCAACATGGGTTCTTAGGACCCCACCTCATGAATTCAGTCACTGTCATTTTGTTATTCGGTCCTGAAAGGTGATTGTGTGGTCACTGTGCAGAATCACCTTTCAGGACCGATTAACAAAACAACAGTATCACAGATCATGACAGGCCTCAAAAACCTTATGTTGAAAATTTGGTGAAAAAACTCCCAAAATAACTGTTTCACGAGTGTGCACATGCAGTTCCTATGCACACCTCTCGCAACTTTGAGAATTTTTAATATTTTCACTCCAGATTTTCAGCATTACAATTTTGCCACACCTCCTTATGAACAGTACAGCTGTCATTTTTCACATCTCACCCAAAATGTGTTTTCACACATGTAACAAACAATGGTGCAATTGGTGTGTGAAATCAATGTTTGTGACAGATTAAGAAAATCACGGTGACACTATTCATGAGCAGAGGTCTTAAAATGGCTATGTTGAAAATTTGGTGACAAAAGTCCATAAAATTAGTGTGTTATGAGCGTGCATTGCGCAGTTTCCATGCACCCTCATAACTTCATGTAATTGCAATATTTTCACTCCAGATTTTCAGCACTGGCATTTTCCACACCTCCTTATGAGCAGTACAGCTGTCATTTTCACATCCTGGCTGAAATGTGTTTTCGTACTTCTGGTGCAGAATATCGCGGTCGCTGTGGGAAATCAGTGTTCAGGACAGATTAAGAAAATCACAGTGATGCTGTTCATGAGCAGAGGTCCCAAAATGCCTGTGTTGAAAATTTGTTATAAAAAATCGCAAAATAATTACTGTTGAGAGTTGCGCAGTTTCTACGCACACTCATGACTTCACCTGTTTTTTTATATTTTTACTCCTGATTTTCAACATTACTATTTTTTTTACACCTCCTCATGAACAGTTCAGCTGTCATTTTTCACATCCTGTTCAAAATGTGTTTTCGCACCTATGGCACCAAATGGCTCAGTCGCTGTGCAAAATCACTTTCGGCTAACAAACTGATAGTGTCACTGTTCGCGCTGTGGTCACAAAAGCCCATGTTGAAAACTTGGAGTAAAAATACTAAGAAATGCCCAGGGCATTAGGATTTCTGACCATAATGCCCTCACGCTGTAGGAACTGACTGGCGCCAGGGACGTGACTTAAGATTGTTGACAGTAATGCTCATGCCATTCCACCCCACCCACCCACTCCTGCAACCAGTGATAGACAGTGAGGTGCGCCTGGACTCTTTGGCCCCAGAGTTCACACCATTCTCCTATACTGCACCCATTTCAGCTTATTTCTTATGGAATGAGGTGATTGTAAAGCCTGAATACCCCAAGGCACACCTTGACACTTATAAATGTCTGCTGGGTAGGGTGTGAAATGTTGTGACCATTATGGGTGATGACCAAAGGCACACCCCAATGCCTGTCCATCTCTGCAGGCTGGGGTGGAGTTGGCATCAGTTCAATACTTCACTGCCATTCCTATACTGCATCTGTCTAACTCCTGCACTTACACTGCTAATGCCAGCAAGCAATCATTCGGCAGTGACAAATGCTTGTGTTCATTTGCAAGGCAAGCAAACATACTGGTATTGGTCTGAACTGTGAGGTGACTCTCTCTAGTCTCTATCATATCCCTCCAAACTCTTCTCTGTCCTAGGGTGTACATATTGAGGTCATCCAGTCTTTCCTCTTAGGACTTCTGGTCCTATTTGGCAATTGTCAATTAGGGATGCACGGGTACTAAAATACCTGACCCCAAAGACTATCCATGAGTACCTTAAAAGTACCTTAAAAATACCCAAATGAAAACAGAATACTCAAGTCATGCTGGGTAGTAACTACTCTACTCAATTACTGACCCTGACCATAACAAAAAGCATGTGAAAGACTGTTTTTATGGACTATTACACCTGTGTGTTAGGTGCCCCGAGCTGTTACACCCTTGGGGGCCTTGCTGAGGCAGGTATAAGAGGCACAGCCACTCTTAGCAAGCCTGCTGCTGTTTCCAAAAATTATATCCATGGTGAGTATTGCTCAGGCAGGTACAAGAAGCACAGCTGCTCTTAGAGAGTCTGCTGCTGTGTTCAAAAATTATACCCATGGTGGGCATTTCTGAGGTAGGTTAAAGAGGCACAGCAGCTCAGATTGAGCCTGCTGCTTCCAGCAATTATACCCATGGTGGGCAATGCTGACATATGTACGTGAGGTGCAGTTGTTCTTAGTGAGCCTGCTGCTGTTTCCAAAAATTAAACCCATGGCGGGGATTGCTGAGGTAGATATGAAAGGAACAGCTGTGTGAGTAAGCCTGCTGCTGTTTCCAAAAATTACAGCCCTGGTGAGCATTACTGAGGTAAGTTTGGGAGGTGCAGCTTTTCTGATTGAGCCTGCTGTTGTTTAAAAAATGATACCCATGGTGGGTGTTGATGAGGTAGGTATGAGAGGCACAGCTGCTCTGAGTGAGGCTGCTGCTGTTTCCAAAAGTTATACCATGATGGGCATCGATCAAACTTACATAATATAAAACTTATGTCTCACAAAAGAAAACTAACATGTGGCTAGCATGGTGGCAGTGATGATGGTTCTATTTGTTTCAACACAGCCTAGTCATCATATTCAGTATCACTATTTGTATGCAGTTGTTCATGTTCAGGGTCAGACTTGCATTATTCAGTGTTTGGGACACTTGGGAACCTTGTCATTATTCATTTTGAGAAATTTAACTCGTTTCACATTTGCAGGACTTAGTAGTGTTCTGTGATCAGTGACTATACTTCCAGCTACACTAAATATGCATTCTTAATACACTTGAAGGTGGACAACTGAGGCACATTACTGCAAGATTTGCTAGACCTGGCCATATTGTTCTCTTTTGTTTCCAATAGAGTAACGGATTTTCCTCGAGACCAGTTACAGTATGGTCTGCAAAATACTCCAGGATCATTGTGCTGCATTAGACGGCTACCAGTCTGGCAGATGAACCAGATGCACTTTCTTTACAGTATACTAGTCCATGTTGTTGCAGGTGACTCACAAGTGATTTGTCTTTCTGACCCTGAACATAGGATGCCTGAGAAATAGTTGTAGATGTCCTTTCCTTCACTGATGACACTGGTGATTGTGAAGAATTGACAGATGTGCTATTGTCTGCACCAGAAGTACTACTCTGATGGTTTGGCAGGTTTGACTGCTGTACATCAGTTAATGGTGCTATTAGGGCAATGTCACATTTGGTTAGTGGAAGATCTCTTCAGTACTCAATGTCATCCCCTGCAGGAAGGATGGCTTCAGTGTTCCACTTAAAGCAGGGATCTGCAACATAGCCAACACATAAGTGTCATTCTTAAACATGGCATTTAGTCTCTAATCAGTCAATGGTGTGAGACTCATTTGATCTCCCAGCATAACAGCGGTGGTTTCTTCTTTAGAATGAAAAATGTGAATAAATCTGATTTGAGGAAGAATTTGACTGAGTTGCACTGTCCACACTGACATCCTTTGCGGCAGCCTCAAATGGCTCCAATAAGGTGACCAAAGATACCAGAAGAATCCAGCTGCTGAAATTGAGCATGATTTCTACTTTACCTATTTGATTCTGCATGGTGTAGTCATGTACAGCTTTTTTCTTTTCAAGAAGCTTTTACAACATCTAAAATGTTGAATTCCAACAGGTTGAAACTTCCTGCTTTAAGGTATGCAGTGGTGTGTTGTTTGACCTCTGCAGTCCCTTCAGGATCTTTTGTGCTTTCACAGAGTGGCTGAAATGCCCACATATTTTCATAACAAGACCCAGCAACATTTGTACATTGAGCAAGACAATGTATATGCTGGTAGTTGCCATCTCTAACAGGTTTGACTATGTTGGCACCATTATCTGACACTATAAACCCTGGGGGTAAGGAATACAGAGTAAGACATTTCTGGAATTGATTTTGCAGCCCTGCAAAATATTCACAGCAGTGTCGTTTTCCTCAAAAGTAGTGACACATAACACAGCCTGCTTCCTATTACTTACGGTAGAGCAGGGATTATTTCTTTCTGACTGAAAACTTGTCCAGTGAGCTGTAACAGTCATGTAGTCAATTGTTTGGTTGCTGGTCCATATATCTGTGGTTATGTGAACCTGCTTCACCTCAGAGAGTTTCAACTGCTTAGTGACTGCACTACACACCAAGTCATACAACTGTGCAACAGCCTTTCTTATGAAATATGTTCGACAGCAAATGTGTACCATGGTTTAATGTGGTTCATGAGCTTGAGGAAACCTTCTTGGGCAACAAAAGCAAAAGGGAGTTGACAATTGGTCAACAGGTCTGCAATGGATCTATTTAAGACCTGGCATATTGGATACTTGTGGGTAAATTTTGATGTCTTCGCAACACTTTCTTATAATGTTAGTTGATGAGAATGACAGGATATCTTTAATTTTGGAGGGAGTGTATTTCTCATGCCTTTTTCACATGGAGCACTGTTTTGGGATTTTGCAGTACTTGATGTTGTCAGAAGAAAATAATCTATGTTTGTCTGGGAAGACTGCAAGGACACAACAAGTGATTCAATGTCAGTTCCTGCTTCCAGTTCATTGTCACTATTGTCACCGCCATGACTACCTCCACTACCACCAATACCAACCACACTGTACCTTGCCCTGCCCCCCCCACCTCAATTGGGTGTTTGGCCTTTGTATCATTACTGATGTTCTAAAATGTCCCGCTTTGCTGCCGCCATGACTGATGTTCTTTTTGTACAGATTGCATACAGCTCAAGAGTTGTCTGAAGGATCAACATAGAATAAATTCTACACTAAAGATTTACCTTTTGTGCTTTGTAGTACAGTGTCTGGAACTATCCCTTGTACTGTTAAGGGACCTGGTGGAAACCTTATAATGCCATTTCCTTGTTGGCATGAGTTGTTCTCATTCATGCTCATCTTCTTATTCTTACGTTAAGCATACAATATTTTTTCTGCATTTGCCTCTCATACCTTACATCGGCATCCTCTTCTACCCCCTAATAGAAACTTTAGGCCTTAATCATCACAGATTCAGAAGAAGTGGAAGTGCATTCATCATCAGGTGGGACATGGCCTGTGCTATCCCATGCTCAGTCCCCACTATCACCACAGTCTTTATCAGCATTTGCTGCCTCAGCATCTGAACTTATATTTGAGGAGGATGCCTCCTTGTCCTTGCATGCTTCTTCTGCAACTGAAAGTATCCTGGTACATGTGGCAAAATGTTCAGTATATCTATGAGTAATGCCTCTCAGTTCCTTCTGAAACTCTACTATCATTTCATTGCTAACATACTTTTTTGGTTCAGGAGGACATTTAATGTCAGTCCTGGTGATGATATTGTTATTGTCACCACAGTATGTTTTCCTCAATAGTGCTAGGATTCATCTTGTCCGCATAATTTCCAGTTGCATGTACAGCAGCATTGTACTTATTTTTAGTAGATATAGACTGAGAAATAGTAGACACAGCCATGACTTTTGTTATGCTGCAGAGAGACATCAAACACAGTGTAGTTTTGACAGGGCTCAGGGCACCAAAGAGGCTAACAGACAGTGTAATACAGCCTAAATGGATGTTGCTATACTGCAGAAAGACATAGAGTAGCTGTGTCTCCGACAGGGATTGGGGCACCTATCAGACACTATGTAATACAGGCTAAATGGCTTTCACTGTGCAGCAGAGACACACACACACACACACACACACACACACACACACACAGTGTAGCTAAAGTACAGAGAGGGTCTAGGGTACCTAATAGACAGTGTAATACAGCCTAAATGGCTTCTGCTATGCTGCAGAGAAACACAGGGCCCAATTCTCAAAACCTTGAGAGTGATGCAAAGGACTTGCATCCTAAATGTTTGATACAGGTGGTGACCTGTGTCACAAGTTGCATCAAATGTGATCCTGTAAAGCAGCCTGCATCAAATCTAACACAGCTGTGCCAAAGCCCCCTTGCACCAATGCTGAGGGAAGCAACCAGGTGCATCATGGCACAAGCCGGAGGCTGCAACATTCCCTTTTGGGATTCTAAGTCCCACCATAGACACAGCAAAGGGCACCATTTAGACCAGTCAGGAGGTGGACTAGAGTGGTTGTGCCTGTGGGATAGATCCCTACAGCGAGCAGTAGGGGCACACAAGAGGCATGGGAGGTGACAGTGAGGGTGTCAGAGGACAGCTGGCCAATAGCCACAGTGATTTTGCAACCCACGGGATGTATTTTCAGCATGTTGTGTGATCTATAATGATCATGTACTGCCTAGTGGTCTAACAGCCCCCCCATCCCTGATCTCCCCAAAGTACAGTGTTTAACTACCCTGGTGGTCTAGTGGAACCCCCCCATCCCCGATCTCCCCCAAGTATAGTTGATAACATCCATGATGGTCTAGCCACCCCCCAATCCCTAATCTCCACCACATCAATAACAAAACAGTCCCTGGTGGTCTAGTGGACACCCACACCCCCACCCCACCAGGTAGTGTCCCACCACCCTGTCCTCCCATCCTGAATCAGAGCTGGTGACCAACACAGCCCTCCTCTCACCACCACATCTGTCTGCTGACTGAACTGCCTCTGAGCATATACTGTATAGAGTACGCGCTCATTGATTGAGAGCTGTCATTTCCAATTAGCCTGTACAATACCAGCTCATTGAAATGACATCTGTCAATCAATGAGCACGCTACTCTGTACAGTACACGCCAGAGGCAGTTCAGTCGACAGACAGCTGTGGTGGTGGAAAGGAGGGAGTGCTAGGTCACTGGCTCGATTCTGAATGGGGAGAAGGTGGTGGGACACTACCTGATGGAGTGGGGGTGTGGTCACCGATCAGACCACCAGGGACTGTTCTGTCATTTTTGTGGTGGAGATCAGGGATCAGGGGCTGCTAGACCACCATGAATATTATCAACTATAATTGGGGAGATCTAGGGATGGGGGTTCCACCAGACCACCAGGGTATAAACAGTCCCTGGTGGTCTAGTGATCCTCGCACCCAACCCAAACACTGTACTTGGGGAGATTAGGAATGGGGTCCACTAGACCACCAGGCAGTACATGACCATTATAGATTGCACAACACACTGAAAACACACCCCACAGGGTGCACAATCACTGTAACTGATGGACAGCTGTCCCTGACACCCCAACTGCCACCTCCAGTGCCCCTTAGTCCCAGGCCCTCCCAGCATGTTGTTTCTCCACTCTCACCGCCATCCTGGCCTCTCTAGTGTTGTGCTGGGTGGGGCACCTAGATCCCTGCAGAAATCTCCACAGATGCACCACCTGTTTGGTGCAGCATAGGACATGCGGCAAACCTGGGAAGTTTGGTGCCAGGACCTATTTTTTGTAGAATCAGGACAGTGTCCCTGGTCCACCCAGAATTTGTTAGTGCCCTAGATTGCACAAATTGCAGCAATCTAAAGGCTCTTTGAGAATCAGGCCCACAGAGTATCGATGTCACAGACAGGGCTTGGGGCACCTAGCTGACCATGTAATAAAGGCTAAATGGATTTTGCTATACTGCAGAGAAACACAGAGTAGCTATGTCACAGGCAGGGTTTGAAGCATGTTGCTGTACTGCAGAGAGACACAAGAAGCTATGTCACAGTCAGGGCTTGTGCACCTAACAGACACTGTGTAATACAGGCTAAATGGCATTCACTGTGCAGCAAAGACATACACACACAGTGTAGCTAGTGTCACACAGACAGGGCTTGGATCACCTAACATACAGTGTAATACAGCCTAAATTGCTTTCTATGTTACAGAAAGATGTGGCACATGGATCTAGGTTATTATAGTGTGGATACAACCATGCAGGACAAACCCCAGGCCACCTAAATAGTGCCGGGACTCTGTGAGACAAATCATGTTCTGTGGGGCACCACCTGCACCCCCATTGCACAAGGGCTGCCTGTACTAATATATAACAAACTTCTCAGGGGACACATGTGGGAGAAGGGGTGAAATTCAGGTGGGTGGGCAGAGTAATGTGAGGACGTCCACACCACACACAACTTGGAGGGGATAGAATGATGAGATGAGGGTGAATCCCCTACTGTAACTCCATGGGGTGAAACAGCTTGGGGAAAGGGGCAGATTACCTTCAGTAAATGTGAGAGGGGAGGCAGGGGGACAGCCTCACAGCAAGTGAAACAAACAAAAAAAAAAACAAATGCTATGTGGGAAGTTGGACCCAAACCTGAGGCCGACACGAACTGCCTCCATGCAGTGTATTTCTCTACCCTCTGTGCCATGGACCGACACTGACCAAGCACACATTCCAACAGTGAAAACAGCATCAGGGATAGCACTGTTATGCCTGCTGTTATACTTTCTCTGTAGCTGTTTTCACTAACACTATAATGACTACGTGGTTTTGTCCCACGCTATAACATCCACGATATATAAACCAGGTACCATCACACGCAGTGTAGCATCAACAGGGCACAGTGCACCTAACAGGCTAACAGACAGTGTAATACAGCCTAAATGACTTTTTGCTATACTACAGAGAGACATGGAGTAGCTATGTCACAGACATGGCTCTGGGCACTTAACAGACACTGTGTAATACAGTCTAAATGGCTTTCACTATGCAGAGAGACACTCACTCAGTGTAGCTGATGTCACACAGAAGACAGGGCTTGGGGCACCTGACAGACAATGTAATACAGCCTAAATGTCTCTCACTATGCTGCAGAGAGAAGTTCACATACAGTGTAAGTATGACAGGGCTCAGGGCACCTAAGAGGCCAACATACAGTGTAGTACAGCCAAAATGGCTTTCACTATCCTACAGAGAAACACAGTGGCTATGTCACAGACAGGGCTTGGGGCACCTAACAACAGACAGTGTGTAATACAGCCTAAATGGCTTTCACTGTACTGCAGAGAGACATAGAGTACTAGCTATGTCACAGACAGGGCTCAGGTCTCCTAACCAACAGTGTGTGATACAGCCTAAATGGCTTTCGCTATGCTGCACAGAGAGACACAGAGTAGGTATGTCACAGACAGGGCTCAGTGCACCTAACAGTGTGTAATACAGCCTAAATGGCTTTCACTATGAGAAAGCAGCTGCTACCAGCGATGAGTGCCTCCCCCTTCTCTCCCGAGCACCACACTGGATGATTCTCTGATTCCCCTTCAGTACCCAACCCTCTGCTCTGTCACAGACTAAACTTTTTATATATATATATATATATATATATATATACATCTTAAGTTTTTATTTCAGCATGATTGCAAAGCAAGTGCCAATTCCTCTCTCTTGCCACACGCTACTGCTATCTACACGTTCACAACAGACACAGAGCACAGACACCAGCACTGAATAATCAGATTGTCAGCCTGATGTTATGTGCTCCTTTCTTCTGTGAGGACCACACAGGCTGCCCTTTCATGCCTGTTTGCAACACCAGAACAGTCCCAGGACCTCACAGGCTGCCTGCAATGGCAGTTTAAAAAAAAATAACCATTATCAATCATATTATCTGTGTCAAAAGTACCCAATCTGTGAAGTACACTGTTATGTCTGGTAGGGTAGTAAATTACCTGAACTACCTTACCGGGCAAAAAAATCACTGACACCTAACCTACCCAATCCATCTATTTGACAGGTAGCCCATCCCTACTGTCAATACCTATTCTCTCATATTTTACTCTACCTCTGGATTTCTGAGCCCTTAGTGCACAATTCTGTACTTCTTCACATTGAAAGCTAGCTGCCATCCCCTTGGCTACTCCTCAAGTTGTCTCAGGTCTTTAAACATGCTTTCCATTCCCTCTGGAGTGTCCACCTTATTGCAGATTTTGGTGTAATTCTCAAAGAGGCAGACCTTCTCTTTCAGCCCATTTGCAATATAACTTACAAAGACATTAAAGAAGACTGGCCCCAGTACTGAGCCCTGTGGCGCCCACTGGTCACCCTCTCTTCCCAGAGTGAACTTTATTTACCACCACCTTCTGTCACCTATCCCTTAATCAATTTTGTAACCAGTTTACCACCTTTGGACCCACCTCTAAGCTACCCAGTTTCCTTATGAGCCTCCTTCTTGGAATGATGTTGAAAGCCGTATTGAAATCTAATTAGGTCACATCCACCACCCTGCTCTGATCTGTTTTCCTGGTCACCCAGTCAAAGAAATCTATCACATTTGTCTGACATGATCTCCCCCAACCCCCATGAATCTGTGTTGCCTCAAGTTTTGTAGCGTGCTGGATTCAAGATACTCCACAATTCTTTCTTTTAGACATGACTCCATTAGCTTCCCCACCACCATTGGCATGTTGACTGGCCTATAGTTGCCAGCCTCTTCCCTGTTACCACTTTTGTGAAGTGGGAATACATCTTCCCTTCTCCAGTGCTCTGGAACCAGTCTTGCTTCCAAAGAGTTGTTAAAAATAACTGTTTCAGGTATGGCCATTACCTCCCTGAGCTCTCTCAGTACCCTTGAGTGTACCCCATCTGGCCCATAGCTTTGTCCACTTTCAGATTTGTGAGACCTTTTAAAACACTCTCTCTTCTGTAAAGGGACTTGTGTCTACCTTTCCTTCACCAGTGTCTGCTATTTATTTAATTTGTTTTTTGACCAGGTAAGTGTACTAGGCAAACAGATGCCAATTTTCAGGCACAACCCAGGAGCCTACACACAAAAAAATGCATTATAAAGAATGATACAAGGCAATAATAATTTAGGCAAAAACAGTTGCTTTTATATGTCCCATCCACTTCCCCTTCCTCTGTGAAGACTGAGCAAAAGTAATTGTTTAGGATATCTGCTTTTGTTCCAGTCCTACCCTGCACAGTCCCCACCTGCCCTTTTCAACCTCATAATCCCTGCCCTGATTTTCTTCTTTACACTTACATACCTAAGCAATGTCATGCCCCTGTGGGCTAGTCTTTCCTCAGTTTGCACCTTGCCACATCTCGCCACCTTCACTGCCTCCCTGTACTTTTCCTGATACACCTCCCTTTCCTCTTACCTCAGCATCTCTGTATACCTCATGAAAGCTATTCCTTCAGCCTTTTTCTTTCCAGTCACCTCCTTTGAGAATGATAGTACTGTACTCTCTTTTTCCTCTTGTTTTTGCTCATGTCCTTTGTGCAGAGGTTTTTTGCCTTCGCTATACCATCCTTTAGCTTAGTCTGCTGTTTCACCCCACCCAGTTTATTCCCCCTCCCCCGGTCACCTCTGAGGCATTCACTCATTTTTTTAAAATCTGCCCTCCTGAAGTCCAGGACCCTCATACTTGTGTGGTTCACTTCCACTGCCATCTTTATGCTGAACTACACTGTAAGGTGATCACTGGTCACTGAGTGGCTTCCCACCTTGATGTCTGCAATACTGTCATTAGTGAGCACTAGGTCCAGTATTTCCCCATCACGGGTGGGCTACCTGACTAGTTGCCTAGGAAACACCCCCTGCAGGGAGTCCAGGATGTCCCTGCTTCTAGCTGAAGCTGTGGCTTGGAGGCTTCAATCTGTAATCTGTAACCCCCCCACCCCCTGTGGAGGCTTACCTTAGTCACCTGCTGTTGCCCGAATTCCCCGGTCCTGCTCACAGCTGCCTGGTCCAAGCCTTGTGTCCCTTAGAGTCTCTATCCAGCTATCTAGTGTGTTTTCTGTTTGAATTTGGGTTGGAGGAGCAAGGTCGCGGATCCACCATGCTGCAGCTGCACAAATGTGCAAGCCGGGTCTACACACACAGTGTTACATTATCATTTTCTTGCCACTGCTGGACATGTAAGGAAAGCTTCTCCAGTGCTTCTGGTCCCAAAATCTGCTAATTGGGGCTAGAGACATGGAGGAAGCACAAGAAGCTATAAAATCCTTTATTTAAAATGCACTAATAAGCACCTTTGATCTGCTTCATGAATATTAATGAGGTGCTATAAATGTTAATAGCAAGCCTGCCTGCTATCTGGGGACAGTGTATTTGGCAGCAGCGATAGGCGGGGGCTGAATTAAAATTGTAAACACTGCCATATTGTACCAGGGCAAAGGGACTACACAAACTATGGGCATTCAGTAAATGAAAATGTTTATTTCTGGCTGCTCCAGGCTTTAAAGATTGGGACACTATATGGACTGATGTAAAGTGTTTTGTCAGCAGCCATGTGTGTAGTGTTTGACCTCTGCCTAAACAATCAGCAAGCCAGGATTTTCAAAGAGACTTGTGGGTCTGCATAATGGACTTATGGAGGAAAAAGCAGGGGAAAATCTTGGTGCCCATTTGGGGACCAATCTGGTGTCGAAGGAGCCCAATGATTATTAATTTTTCAAAGGGACAATTGTTTTAGCCATAGGGAGCTGCCTGGAGCTCTCAAAACTCTAGAAACTTTTTATTCTGGGCCCAGTTCAGTGGAAGCACCTCCATGGGGCCCGTCCCTTGCCAAAGAAATGTGGCTGCAATGTTTAAGAGTGACCAGCCTGGGAGTTGCCAGCTACCTATCCTCCAGGGCCTGAATTTGCCTTTCCACATTTTGGAAGCATTTGTATAAAGGATCCTGATCTGCAGCTCAGCTGTGAAAAGAGCTGAGTGATCTGCCACCTCAGTGGGGAGAGCGCTGCACTGACCTGTGACTTCAGCTGTGAGAGAGCTGCCTGAGTGATTCCTGAGGAGGAAGTCTACTTTGGATTTCAAGTAAAACTGAGATCTGCTTGGAGGCAGTGTAGCCACTAGTTTCCAGAAGGTGCTTATTTCTGTCTATGTCACCCTGTGTTGATTCAGCACCAGGAAAGGGTGGACATCTGTTTTAAGGATGGTTGTTGATGGTCCTGTTTTATGGAAATGGTATGGTAGTCTCCCTGGAGAAAGGAGCTTGCCAGTGATTGCCTTTGAGAAGACTGATGTTCAGCTTGGGGCTGTGGAGCTATGCCAGCCAAGAGGAATGGTTTGTCAGTGTTTTAGGTATGGAAGCTGAAGGGTAAAGTTTATTTGCTACAATGTGAGAAGCATCCAGTTTAGTTGTGAGACTTGCCTCAATGTCCAGTGTCTATTTCCAGAGGCGAGAAGAGAAACGCTGTTCTGCGTCAGTGAGTTCCTGCAAGGTGAGAAAAACATTGTTCAATCGCATGGCACTGTTTGAGAAAAAGTTGTGTGCCTTCAGCTCAAGTTTGATGATCTTCAGTGAAACCAATTTGATGGTCCTGAGTTTTACTGACATTGTGTGTCCAGCAAAAAAAAAAAAAATCCAGAGACTGTGTCCGGAAGTGAAAGAGCTACGGTTGCTTTGCTGGCAGTGTGGACAAAATGGCAGTGGTTTCCAAATGTGACTATATTCCTGAGAAAAGATCCAGAAACAAATGGTTTGATACCTTTTATTGGACCAACACAGATGTAACAAAAGAAAACAGTGCCAAAGCTTTCTGACCAACTAGGTCCTTCCTTGAGGACTTGGTTGGTCCGAACGCTTAGGCACTTTTGCTACATCTATGTTGGTCCAATAAAATGTATCAAACCATTTGTTTCTGAACCTGTTCTTATAAGGACCAATACAGCAACTAACTAATTATGTGTATTCGAGTGAGAGAGAGAGAGAGAGAGAGAGACAGAGAGAGAGAGAGACAAAGAGACAGAGATAGAGACAGACAGAGACAGACAGAGAGACAGAGAGAGACTATCTAAAGGTCAGCTTGAAGAATCAGCCTGGTAGTGCCACCAGCTATGTACTGCCATTGCGCCTCCCCCTAGGAGTCATGCCTAGATGTGGAGGTCAGAGGTGTGCCAGACCCATTCCCTGTGCTGGTCTGTCTGTTCCAGATTGACTTCAACTTTAACAAGATGCCTACTGCTGTGGGAGCTAAGAGAAGTTCCAGCCTGCTAAAGCTGCAAGGGCCTGCTGCTTGAAAAGGAGGCTTGCCATAAGAGTCATAAGACTTTGCAATTCACCTCAGTCAAGTTCAAGTTCTACCGTTTGTGTCTACCTCAGTTCTTCTTCCTGCAAGATTTCGACTGTATTTTCAAGGATTGACTTCATACTCATGAGTACATCAAGCCTTCATCTGCATTGAGGGGGACTGTACATAGTTGCCAAAAAGTGTTTGCCAGGTTCGAGCTTAAATAGTATGAATTCTAAAGTCTTGAGTTCATCTGCCTATTCAAAGTACTAAGATTCAGCGTGTAGTTTCTGCAGTCATAGAAAGGGTTAAAGCTAATATGTTTTAAAGCGGCTAATGTCACAACCAGCTGCACCATTAACAGGCCTGCAATGTTTAGTACTGGTTACCTAGAGATAGAATTGCTGTGTTCTTATCTGACTGGGGACTACCAGTGTGGGGTCTGTCCATTTATCTGGTTAAGCTGCTAAGTAGAGTTCAATGTGAATCCATGTAAGGATGGTGGGTGGCAGGCATTGGAAATGGGCTCAGAGTTAAAAGTGACAGAATTATTTGAGTTTTCTGCCTATACCTGCCAAATGCAAAAGTTACAACTCCTCATATCCAACTATCCTTTCCAGCCCTCCCATGTAAATAAACTGTTGGTTAAATGTTTTACAAAAAACAGCTTATGAGCATATTATTAGTATCCACTGTGAGCATATTATTAGTGTAAGCCAATAATTTTAAAGCATTGAAAATCTGGTTTCTGGTAATCCATGTGTAGGGTGACTGTATAGGGGCAGTGGGTAGGTACAGCATCCCAGAGGGCAGTACTAATTTTTATTTATTTATTGTAAAATCGAATTACAACCTTTGAGCTAAAAGCTCATTTACAAAGGATCCTCATCAAACAGAGGGCGGGGAAACATCAAGTACATGGACAGTGGAGAAAAACAGAAGCAGCTAAAAGGCATTGTCAGTTACACATCATTAAAAAGGCTAAACAGCATTACAAATAGAAGGATGGGGATATACAGAATACATTGCAAAAGCACTTAATTACATAATGCAGAGGAAAATAGTCCCATAACAGATTAGGTGAATAAAGTGCAGATTCCAACTATGTACAAAGTATGAGAGTTCCCAGAATGCAGCTATAGAGCTTAAATAGGTTCCCAGAGGGAACAATTAAGCTGCCCACTGAAAAGAACAGTCATAAAGGGAGAGCAGGCTACAGGCTAGACGGGGGAGGGAGAGAGTATAGTGGTGGATGATAGCTGAAGGGTCAGTGGGGCTAAGCGGGTGTGGAGGTGGGGGTATGGAGTGTTAGGAGAGCTAAGTGGGTGAGGGGTAGGGGGAATTGGGGACCAAGGGGTGGGTAGGTGGGGATTAGTGGGAGATTCTTAGGAGCCACGGGTTGCCACAGCCAAGCCATATTGTGTCAGAGGGCACTGGGAGGGCTAGAGATGGCTGGGGTGTTCTTTACAGCAACATTGTACTGGAGGGTAGATGGACTTCCGAATTTCAGCTTCAAACTGGCCAATGCGAGTAAGGTCAGTATTGGCCTGGGGGAGCTCATTTAGCCAGGTGGGAGCCCTTAATGCAAAGGCTCACCTCCCCAAGGCAGTTCTTCTGAAAGGTACTGCCAGGGCATGTCTTGTAACACTTCTTTTGGGGTGCTCAGCAGGGACCAGATGAAATAAGGCTTGTAAGGAGGAGGGTCCATGACCTAGAAGGGCCTTCCTCCCTAGAAGGCAGGAGTGGAGCTTGTTTCGTCCATGAGAGGAAGCCATCATGTCCCAATATAAAGGTTGCACGTGTGTATAAGGCGATCTGCACCTAAAACAAAGTGGCATACTTTGTTCAGAGTAGTATGGACCCTTTGCAGGCTGGTTTCAGGGGCTGCACCACATACCACATTACCATTGTCCAGGATGGGTAGAACTGTCTCTCTTACTGCCTGGACCCTAGCCTCAGGTGTGAGGCAGAACTGAAGCCTATATAGGGCCCCTAACTTCCTATTGGCAGCAGTGGTAATATTTTGTATATGTTCACTGAAGGAGAGGGACTCTTCGATTGTAATCCCTAGGTACTGGAATGAGGGCATCTGCTCAAGGGTGGAGTGGGAGTTGCACAAAATTGAGAAAGGAGTGGTATACCTCCTCTTTGGCTTCCGGCAAAGAGCATTGACTTGTTTTTTGTTTTTTTTTGCTGTTGACCACTAGCAGGCTATCTTTGAGCCAATCCTGGAGGAGGTCAACGTTGTACTGCATGTTCTTAATGAATGCATCTTGGCAAGAGCCTCGAGAGAACACCACTGTGTCATCTGCATAGAGCAGTACCTTGGAGGAGGGGCACACTTCTGGATGGTTGTTCACAAACAGGCTGAACAGTAGAGGGGAACAGTAGCTGAACAGAACCCGCAGGGCCCCCACTGTGACTTCATTGGTCTCAGAGATGGCTCTGTTGATTTCACCTGCTGAGAGCACCCAGACAGGTAGCTGGAGAACCAACTGACCATGTCAGGGGATAGTCCAAGGCAGCTTAGTCTGTGCAGCAGCAGCTGATGATTCACAAGGTTGAAAGCCTTGTTAGGTCTATGAAGATTGCTCTGACCAGCTGGCCCTGATCAGTGCCTCGTGCACATAGTCTGTGAAGACAATTAGGGCAGTATTAGTGCTATGCATCTTGGGAAGCCATCCTGTTGGGGGCAGAGGAGTTTATATTTGTGCAGGTGGTCAGTGAGTTGGTCGGCTATGATTCTCTCCAGTGCTTTGGAGAGCGGATACTAGTTCCGGTCACCCTTTGTGCACAGGAGTGACCAGAGCAGATTTCAGGTAGAGGGAAAGTGAACAGGTTGAGAGACAGGTTAAACAGCATGGTGATGGGAAAGACAACTTTGTAAGGCAATGGAAATCAATTTCATATTGATTCCATCACCCCCATCCTTGTTTTTCCAAGGACACTTGCAAGGTATTTTCTTGTTTCCTTTATAGTCACAGGTCTGAAGTAAAAGCTTTGTCTGGGCTTGGCAGTGGTAGAGGAGGGCAATTGGTTGGAAGCTGGCATTCCATTAGGGTGTGTGGCAGGCCTGGGAGGCAGGACTGCGCTGTAGTCAGAGAAAGCCTTATTAAAGATATTGGCCATGTCAGCATCATCAAGTATGATTTTGTCATTGTGGCAGAGCATGGTGGGGGGGGGGGTCCTGTTATTAGACCCAAGGAGGTTTTTAATTGAGTCCCAGAACTTCTTCCCATTACTCCAGCAGTTTGTTATTCAGACTCACTTAAACTGTATTCTGGGTGGAGATACTGCTCTATTTATTTATTATCTTTAGGACGAACACCTGTTCACAACTGAAATAGCACCCAGGCCCCTCAACCTGGTTTGTGGCCACCAGGCAGGGTAGTAGCCCATTGGAACATGGTGTAATGGGGCTACAAACTACAACAGGCAGACTAAAGCATCTCCCTTTTTCCATGCGACTGTGCCAATGGCTTCCACCAGGTTCTCTAAATTCTCCTCCTGTGTTGGAGGTCTAGTAATGCATCTGAATGCTATGCTACTGTATATCACCTGACATGTGCAGCAATGATAAGAATGTTGAATACAGTCACGTGAAAGGACTGCATGCTGCCAACATAGTTAAGAATCGTTTAACGTTAAACAGAGTCTCTACACAAACTTGCTGTGCATCTGTCTCACATCAAAATGCAAGCCAGCTCAAGTGGTATGACAGGAGCCACCATGGGTGGCAGCAACACAAGTTCGCTCAGCAGCCATGAGAGGAGCTGTCATGCAGCAAGCAGCAAGCCTACTTAGGATTGTGGGGGTGAGAGGAGCAACTGTGGTAACAGCAAGCCCACTCAACAGGCATGAGTGAAGCTACATTAGAGAAACAGCAACACAAGCCTACTCTATGGGCATGAGAGGAACCACCATGAGTGTCAGCAGCAATATCCTGCTCAGCAGGGTGAGAGGAGCCACAGTGAGCAGCAGCAACACCATCTACTGGAGGAGGGGCATGAGATTGAACGCTGTGGGTGGTAGTTCACAGCCTGCTTGACATGTGGGATAGATGTTTCCACAGAGCAGGAGCAATGTAAGCCCACACAGCAGGCATGACAGGAGCTACTATATTGGTGCAGCAACACAAGCCCACTTGGTGGAGGGTGAGGAGGAGCTGCCACCAGCAGCAGCTACACAGACCCACTTGACAGGCATGAGAGGAGACACATGTACTGAAAACAGATAGGCAGACAAGCAGGGCAGCTAGCGACACAGTTCTAAAACATGGCCACAAATGTACAAGAAAAGCTTGCAAAGAAATTAGGGAAGTAATAAAGCTACTCTACCAGGAGAGCCTTACTGCAATATTAAACATAATATGGAAAGGGCATGAGTATTTCAGTTGCTTTTAATGTCCCATTTACAGTAGTCTGTAAATCTGCTGAGCATGTACAACAGATTTCATGTGACCAGCCTTTTTTCCAGAATTCTTTTATGTGCTGCCAAGAATGAACATCTGCATCCTTTTAAACTTATCATTCCTTTGCCTCTGAGTGAAGCTGAACAATAACCAGAATGCTTTCAGTAACAGCCTTTAGCTTTTTGTGTTGATATATCCAAGGTCCCATGTTACTGTCACACAGTCTCCTATTATATTCTGGAGGTTCTCCCTAGGTCCTGCTAGTGGTTCTGTTAGTTTTGGGGAAGGGAGAATTAAGACAGCAGCTAGTGATGCAGTGTTGTGTCAAGTGAACTGTGCAACAAGCAAGAAGAGAACAATCCAGTCACCTGGCTGTGTGCTGCCAATGTGGCAACTTTGAAAAAAGAGCAAGAACTGTTAAACTTTAAATGATGTCACTGCACAAATCTGTTGGGAATCTGTTTTACAACACAATGATAAAGAAGAAACCATGGAGCCATGTCTCAGCAATATAACAATAAAGCAAGAAACCATGCATCCACTTCTCAGCATATAACAGTAAAGGAGGAAACCATGCATCCACATCTCTGCATGTAACAATAAAGAAAGAAACAATTCATCCACGTCTCAGCATGTAACAATAAAGCAAGAAACCATGCATCCATGTCTCAGTGTGTAACAATAAAGGAAGAAACAATTCATCCATGTCTCAGCATGTAACAATAAAGCAAGAAACCATGCATCCACGTCTCAGCATGTAACAATAAAGTAAGAAACCATGCATCCACCGCTCAGCATGTAACAATAAAGCAAGAAACCATGCATCCACGTCTCAGCATGTAACAATAAAGCAAGAAACCATGCATCCACAACTCAGCATGTAACAATAAAGAAACCATGCATCCACGTCTCAGCATGTAGCAATAAAGCAAGAAGCCATGCATCCACGTCTCAGCATGTAACAATAAAGCAAGAAACCATGCATCCATGTCTCAGCATATAACAATAAAGCAAGAAACCATGCATCCACGTCTCAGCATATAACAATAAAGCAAGAAACCTTGCATCCACATCTCAGCATATAACAATAAAGCAAGAAAACATGCATCCACTTCTCAGCATATAACAATAAAAGAAGAAACCATGCATCTCGCCTCAGCATATAACAATTGAAGGGCCCTGCCTGTGGTTCAGTGGGCAGGATACTTTACTACAAAGCTCAACATGCCCAAACATCCGGTGCTTAGCCATCATTTCTGATGCTGAGCCAGGCGTGTTGTTTTTCTGCTTGCTTTCACTGTGCTTGTGGGTGCTGCCTGCTAATTCTGCTCTGCTCTGCTCATTTTGTTTGTGCCCTGAAACTTACCTGCTTGTGCTGCTTTCTGTCTCCTCCTGTCTGCTCACTGCTTGTTGCTCTCTTCTCTGCCCGCAGCTCACTGCCCGCAGCTCCACGGCTCGGTGCTCCCCCACCTCCTTTCTTCTGCTGTTGTCTTCCTGCTGCTTTTCTTCCTTGTTTTCTTTTGGGGTGCTTTTCTTCTGCCTTTCTAGTCACCTGTCTTTCTGCCTGATTGTTGCTTCCAGGTGCTGTGCTGCCCAGTTCATTTCCTCCTGCACTACTTCCACCACAGCCTGTGCTCTGTCAGTTGCAGCAGTTCAAAAATCTATGCTACCTACAGCCTGGTTCCTGCTCCTTCATGCCTGCTCCTTCTAGCATTGGATTTCCTGCTTCATCAGTTCACTTTCAGCCATTTCACATTGCCCTTCTGTAGACCTTGCAGCGCTGCCTTGAGCTGCACCTAGAGTGGGTTCCAGCTCTTTCGGCTAGCAGTGCCTACCTGGAGGTTACTGTCTAGCTGCTCACTCTTTCAGTATGGGTGCCTACATGGAGGCATCCTTTCCTACTTTCGGTACCTATGTGGAGGTGCCACCTACCTTTCATCCTGCCTACGTGGAGGTCAATATTTATTCATCCGCAATCAAGGTTGTATTAGCAGCTCATACGGCTAAGACAGGTTATCCATCTACTGCGCTATGGCATTTTCTAATCTGTCTGAGGGGCCTGCTCCAGCTTCTCTTGTTCCCCGAAAATGCTCTTCCAAATCCAAGCAGACCCTGAAAAACTGGACAGTCCCTCGCTAGATGGCTGAATTAAAGAAGCTTGGTGTTGTTTTCAATACTCATGCCAAAATGCAGGAATTATATGATTTACTTCTTGAAGCGCAAACTAAAGGAGCACCGGATGTGCTGGATTCCCCTTCCAATCCTGATATTGACCCTCTCACTGAACTGAAAGATATCATTTCCCAGCTTGCTACATCTGTGTTTGACATTTCCAATCGTCTTACAGTTCTTGAGAGCAGACAATCTCCCCTTCCAGTGCCACCTCCGCAATCACCAGTCAATTCCCAGACTCGGCCTACAGCAGTCGTACCTCCACCTACCACGTCTCAGGGCACAATTCCTAGTATTTCTCCAGCTGCACCTGCTCTGGCAGTTTCCTCTTCCAGTACAAGTACACCTGGGTCCAGCTTTTCGATGCCTACTGTGTCACCGATTCATTTGGTGCCCAGTCATCTCTGCAAGGACATAATTGATGGGAAAGATGTTAATCTCACATCATTGCTCATATTTTCTCATGACTGTATAGAAAACAGAATCATATATTGTGGTGATATCTCCATTTTTTGAGATCTAAAGACCCTAGATTAACTAAGAAGCTAACCATTCTGGAATTTGTCTTAGCCTTCAGCCTGTACAGAAATATCCTATGCTCCACCATTCCTACACACCAGGAGGAGCTGGATGCTTATCTATACCTAGTCGTGGATTTAGGAGCAGTTGTAAAATTTGCAGCAAGAGTATTTATTTGTATTAGCAGTAACATAAAAACATTTAATTGTTCAGTACAGCTATTTACAAAGGCCAAATAAACAGAAAAAGACCATCTGAGTTTTACTTAAATCTCTGGGTCTCTTTTTTCTTTCTAAGCAATTGCAGCTCAGCTCTCTTATAAGTTCTTCCAACCTCATTCTTAACAAGCACCCTGTTTCTTCCAAAGTGTTCTTGTATATTTCAGGCAGGTGCTGGCAGGAACACAGTGTCCCTGAACTGAGGCTCCTTTTTCCACAGCTCTTGCAAAAGGCTTAAAAAAGAGCACTCAGGTAACCTCTTGAGTTTTCAATTGCTTTTTGCAATCATCTCAAACTACAATTATATACATTTCAAAAATTAACACTATATAATTTCTAAACAAAAGGGATCCCAATATCAGTTACATTTCATACAATGATTTGCATATATTTTTATATCAGCAGATAAGCAAGGGGGAAAAAGACAGTGAGGGTAGACTGAGAGACAGCGAGAGGCAAATAATTGCGAGACTGTCTGGGTGATGAAAATCCTAGGTCTCACAAGAAAATTTGGTTGCACAACCAGACAGAGAAGAGACAGAAAAAGGAAACAATAGAACAGATTCCTGCATTCAAACTCTTTTCATAACACCTGGGACAAGGTCCTATTCTACCCTGTCACAGCCCATTGTTAAAAACACATGAAGATATCAAATACTGTAGATACATACTGTAACTTAATTTCTAGTGGAATGTTTAAGCTTTCAACAGTATAAGTTTCATAAGTTAAGTTTCAAGTCCATAGCTTCAGCCCAAACTGATTCACCATTCCTTGAATGGAGGCATTTGTTTAATTGAAATATATATCTAATTTATTTTTGAATGATTCAATTGTGTCATTACTTACAGTACTATGTGTTCTGGGAGTTGGTTCCACAGGGTCATCACTCTTTGATTTATCCAATACCCTTGTCTATTTGTCTTATAGCGATCCCCTTTTAATTGATAACCATGAGCTCTTGTTTTCTTGATTATAGACATTTTTCCAATCTTAGACATTCCCATGGATCTTTGTTCTTAAATGCGTCATAGACTATGCACAGGTCCCCTTTCAGTCTGCAGTACTCTAATGTATAAAGTCCAAGCTCTTTCATTCTTTCATTAATGTAATCTCTTTTAGGCCAGTTATTTCCTTCGTTGCCCTCCTTTGCATTTTCTCAATGCATCCCACATCTGTTTTATGATAGGAGCTCCAGAACTGGGCTCTGTACTTCATCAATGGCCTAACTAATGAGCTATATACTATAGATGCATTATCACTAACCTAGCCCTACTTTTCATATGGCTCAGTGTTATTGGCCTTTTTAACTACCTGTGAAGTATGCTGCTTGAATGTCAGATCATCAGTCACCAATATTCCCAAGTCCCTTTCTTCTTCAGTACTCCTCAGTTCTATGCCATTTAACTTATAGTTTGCTAGTATACTGTTTTTTCCCAAAGTGCTTAGCACTGCATTTGTCAATATTAAAGACCATGTTGTGCTGTACTGCTCATTCCCCTATCATATCTAGACCTTTTTGGGGATTTATTATATCTTGTGCATTATGTACTATTACACCTACTTTGCTGTCATCCGCAAACCTACTTATCCAGGAGTTTTTAGATATTTGCAGTGTAGATATAAATAAACTGAAGATCTGCTGCAAGCATTCTTTGTTGACCCACTAAGATATTGTCGCTAACATACAATAGAATCATGAAAATACATGTTTTGACCAGCTATATTAGTGTGGGGTTTGCAAAATATAAATCTATGGCTTACATCAAAATTCTAGGAAATATGGGGTGATAGAAAACATGTGCTATTGTTATCAGTTATGTATAAGTAAATTGATACTGTGTGTTCCTGCTTTTGTTTTTGTTTGTTTTAGACACTACACAAATTTGTAATTAAAAGCACCTTAGGTACCATGAACGAGGATGGCTGAATTAAAGAATAAAAAGCACACAGGAGAGTGCTTACATGAAAACCTTAGTGGACATTCAAATGCAGATCAAGCATCAAGTTTACACAATCAAGACTGAAATCAGTGATATGTGCTCAGATTTGGACCCCATATATCTCTACTGTTTGATGCCAGCTTCTTTATAACTCTGCATACTCAGCAATGTGTCAATACAGTACCACAGTATGCCCCACAGCTCTAACAGTAAATAAAATTAATCTTTTTTTGTTGTAGTTCATTACAATATCCTTGCTTAGTGTCCTATCTTTATGAGCCTAACTGCAATCAAGATGCATTATGTACTTCCTGTATTTGATGTCTTCATGTAAATATGCAGAAAGATTTATGTGTGTGTGCGTCCGTGTGTGTGTGTGTGTCTGTGTGTGTGTGATGTCTTTATTAGAATTTAAAGAGTTTAACATAATACAAAAATAAACTAGCATAAAGAACCATACAGAGTAGCCTAAAAATTCATTCTACAATTCATAACTTTTAGAGTTAGATGAAAACAATGTTTTCAGTATGTAACATTTATGGACGGCCCATAACATTAGTCTGGTTACTGGTTGGACAAGTCTTACTCTATTCATGCTACCACCCTTCGACTGCATTAACCCAGCCCCTCTTGTAGCAACAGGGCTTCCTCTGCCGGAAGAGAATCCAGCTTCATGCTGCCACCCTTCGACTGCATTAACCCAGCCCCTCTTGTAGCAACAGGGCTTCCTCTGGCAGAAGAGAATCCAGCTTCATGCTACCACCCTTCGACTGCATTAATCCAGCCCCTCTTGTAGCAACAGGGCTTCCTCTGGCGGAAGAGAATCCAGCGACCTACCCCATCTACTAGTAAAGCACTCTTCTTTCCCTTTTAGGACCTATGTCAGTTGCTCCACAGCCAGGGAGTGAATAGCCAGTGGTTTCCATTGTGTCAGGGTAGGCATATTACAAGAGATCCAAGTGTTTTGTATGCCTTGCATTTCAAAGGCACACAACACTCTCACTCACCTAGGATATGTTTCCCAGTCTACATCTCCCAGGTCCTCCACACCCATGAATAATGAAAGAGGTGCATTTGCCACAGGTGACCCCAAATAGCAGATAAGGTCCTGGGATACAGCCAGCCAGCCAGAATTGGTTCAATGTGGGACAGTCCCAAAAGTAATGCATATAAGTGCCTAGTGCCACTCAGCATCTATGATAGAATAGGGAGATAGTTGGGTTAATTTGTGACCACACGGATGGACAATTTGGGCTGGCAGTATAGCCTAGAGGTTAGAGGAATGAGGTGTGAACAAGCAGTACATCCAGCAGATCAGACCTGAGTTTGATTCTCACAACCTCCACTTGCATACTATGTGACTCTGAGCAAGTCACTTAACCGCACAGTGCTCCCAGATCGCACTTGTGCCTAGTGGGCCTTACCCAGTTATCAAAGACTAAAATTAAAAAAAAACATAAAAAAAACAATATAATTGATGCAAGAATTTGTATTGAGATTCCTTATGTTTGTTTCCACAATAGGAGCCCCATATGCAACCTCAGGACAGTTTTCCTCTGTAATGACCATGTACAAGTCCCTCTCCCAGTGAACCTTTATCGTCTCCAACAGATCTGGTAAGTGTTGCCAATCTTGCTTAGCCATTTTTGCTATCAGGCCTTTGGCATGTATTGTAGCACCATAAGCTGCCTGCTCAATGGGAACTAGTGGTGAAGCTTCTACTAGATCTCTGCCCATGCCCCTGCCATATGCTCTTACCTGCAGATATTGAAAGTGATGGGAGTTTGGGATATCTAACTGCCCTTGTAGTTCTGCAGCAGAGTACACATCCCCTTGTTAATACAGAGGTCTCAAAACACTGCCTGCATCCCACCCCCACCCCAGTCCCTAAACCCAGTGTCTTCTAACTTGGGTAGAACACCTGGGTTGTTGGCCTACCGACACTGATAATGTGTTATCTTCTTCAGTGCTTTTCCTCTTATTGACTTCCTCCCATGCCTCTAACACATATCAGACCAGTGGGTTAAGACTGGCAGCCTGCTCATAAGCACACCTACATTTGCAGTGCTAAGTATGCTGACAGTTGCCCCCAGACATCCTTCTCCTCCAAGTCTAACCAGTTTGTCATCCTCCTTGATTAATCCAGTCCTGGATATAATGATGTTTTATGGCCACATATTTCCTCTTTATACCTCGGAATCCATGTTTTTTTCTGATCCACCCCACTCTTTAGCCTTTGTAGACTCATTCTAGAGTACTTCCTTTGCCAAATGAAGGCAACAAATACCCTTTCCAGCTGTTTATTATCCACTTTGAAGGGTCCCATTGGCAACATTTGCATCACATACAGTAATCTAGGCAGTGTGCTTATCTTTATCTGATTTATGTTCCCCCAGCCACGATATTGGTGGAGCCCTCCAGCACTCCATTTCCTTAAATTATAGCAAACAAAGGTTTGTACTTCAGATTATACAGACTGCCAAAATTTCTACCCACTCCATGTCCCAAATATGTAAGGGACCCACCCACAGATTTAAGTCCCCAAGCATCCCCTGCCCTCCCTCTTGACTCCCCATGACACATACTTGCCAATTTATAAATTAAGTTTGTATCCAGAAAATACAATAAAATCCACTATTACCCATAAAAGAACTGCATAGATACTTTAGATTCTGTGATAAACAGTAGAAGGTCTTCAAAGTACAGTACAATGTAATTTTGTGTTGCACACCTGACATCCCCACCATATCCCTAATCTCTCATTTCCCTTGTTTTGAGAGCCAGAGGTTTAATAGCTAATGTAACTATTTAGAGGGAGAGGGAGCAACCCTGCTGCCTGTTCCTATATCTTCTTTCAGATGAGACGTTAAACTGCGGTCCCATCTGCCTGTTCTGGTGGTAGTTCAGGGGGATGTTAAAGATCCCATGGCACTTCTTGAAAAGAGCAGGGGAATTTCCTGGTGCCCTGGCCAAATTTCCCCCCATTAACTAAAATTCCAGCAACAACTTAATCTGGTTCAAAATCAGTTGGCATTCATCTGTATCCCTCTTCCCCGGTTGTGCCTGAAAAATAGGCAGGATTTGCCTAGTGCACTTACTCGGTCAACAAAAACTAACTAAATTAATAAGTATTGCCGAAGTTCATCTGAAAGGATCCCATTCATCAGTACCCTTGCCCTGGGTCTTCAATATAGTACCTGCTCCATTCCACATGCATGGATATTTTTAATATTTAAGCAATAAGGCATGACAGGGTGTGTTATTGTGTGTAACATCATCACCCTGGGGTGGTCGGGCACGAGGTGGTGCTGAGTGCTTCTCCACCCCAGGAGGACGTTATTACACAATAACACACATCCCTGGAGTGCCTTATTGCTATTATACAATGGCTTGTGTGGTAACAAAAAAGAAGAAAGAAAAGTATATTTTTATGTATTTTTATTTGATTTTTATGGGCAGGTTTACTTTTAAAAAAATCCCTATTTTTTGCAACACCAGGTGGCGCTGTTGCTTGACTGATGCTCCTTTCCCAGTACTGTAGAGCTTCTCATTGAGGTGATCTTGAGGAGGCTTAAAAGCTGTTTGGCATCGCACTTTCTTTGGTTACGTTTTTTGTTTAGTTTACATTGGGGCTCTTCTGAACATGGTCGCTGTCTGTGGAGAAAGGAAAGCGGTGTGTGATCTGCAACTGGAGCACGGTAGGAAAAGTCAGTCAGCGATATGTTAATGGAGCATGGTAAGCACTCACAGTGTTACTACAGTTTCCATTATTTTGCGGTCACGATGAAGACCAGGGCACAAGCGGGAATATGTGAAGCTGTGACGGCTTAATCCAGAAACAATGTTGTGCCAGCTAGAGTAGTGAGAGGCTAATTAGGGTTAGAACACAAAGAAGAGTTATTTTTGGCCATCATTTTGTCCCAAAAATGAGCAGCTTTAGTGAGACACATGATCGCAGGTTGTGGTTAGCGCGGTTCACTCAAACCACTCGCTCTCATGGCTTTACTGAGGGTTCAGAGCGCTGATAACTTTAGGAGTTGTAGCATGATTCCTGTTATAGGGTCATATGTGTGTGCCTGGACTTAATACAGTGATGTTATAGCTTAATATCATCACTGTCCAATGCACACACACTGACCAATCAGAGAACAGAATTTTTTCTTGCCATTGTATAATCTCACTTATGTGTTTTTAACAAGGGGTGGATACCACTTTCAAAATCCAGTGTAAGCCCACCCCCTTCCTGGTGTCTAGAGATATGATAGTGAATGTCTGTGGGGAGGGGGGCGACACAGCAGCAAGAACACCTTCCAAGATGGCTGCATTCACCCAAGTCCATGATAGCAGAGGGGCTGCCTCCTGACACCTCTGAGGCTGGGCTAGAAGGAAAACAGTGGTTAAGCATCATCAATAGTTGTAAAAGAATGAGATGACGCTTCTGACTTAGAGAACAACAGGGTCCTACATTTAATAAACATGGTTCAATAAAATGCAACCACTCCATGAAGCAGTTCATATTTTAACACTAAGGGGGCGAGCACATTATCCTTGACAGTGGAGGTCACATAATTGATTTTGTCCCTTTACATAAAGTCCATTCTCAGGGCATGATCCAGATGACCCCAAATCCTCAGGCAGCTCAGTTCATCCTGTAGCAAAGAGTACACACATCGCTGCAGGGCTGCTCTCCCCATAGTCTCAAAATACCTTGTTCCCATCTCCTCAGCTCAGCCTGGCCACTCACCTCAAGGCCAGTGCTTTACTATCCCACAGATCCAAATCACTCACTGGGGTAGTTCAGCTAGCCTCTCACCTCGGGACCACTGTTCTCTCCTCCCTCGGGTCTATACTTCATATCTGGGCATTCTTCTTCCCACACAGGACACTATACACTATCTCACCAAGATTCGTGTTCCCCACAGAACCTCATGGTGACCCAATCCCAATCTCGGTTGCCACTCCGATCTCACTCAGGTCTTATTTCTTTCCCATTCGTCCTTTCTGCTGCAGGGCTGATTGATCTCCACTGCCTTCCTCCAAACTGGGGTGGCGTAGGCTGGACCAGTCATGCTGAGGGTTAAGGTGCTGGATGTCACACCTCACGCCACACTGTTGACCTGGATTCAGGAATGAGTCTGGGTTGTCAGGGATCAGTGGTGGGGAGGGGTGAGGAGAAGTATTGAGCTGCCATGAGGTGGTTCTCCTCTCCCAGAAAGGGATGAGGGGTTTCCCCAGCCCTTGGCTGTCATCCAGTGGAGGTCAGACAGAAGTGTCAGGCTACAGAGAGCCTGGCAATTGCTAGGAGAGGGGTGGAAAGGGCTAGAACCGGTGCCACACAGCATGTGTGTGCCTCCACATGCATGCGCTGCTGTGTGCTGGGGTACCAGGACAGTAGGGAGAAAAACAGGGGAAACAGATCAAATATAATTGAGTGACCGCCACCATGTGCCTCAGCTGCAATATCTGTTTGCCTTCCTGAGAGAAAACTATCCCTCCACTCAAGCGGGCAGCTGTCCTGCCTGATCCTGGTCCCACTCATCCGCTCTCTTCCTCACTTTTCTCACACTCTTCCCTTATATCCAGCACTGGCCCCAGGGTGCTCCATATGAGCAGCTCCATGAGGTGGCAAAATTATTAATCCTTCGCAAGAATGAAAGGTCTGTCCCACCAATATCCAAACAGTGCACATCCAAATGCACAAATAAGGAGCCTCTAACCCCACGAGGAGGTTACACCAGTATAAAAGCAAGATAGGTACAAAGAGAGGTAACTCTGATGAAGTGCCCTCCAGTGGGAATGCAATGAAAGTTTCTTGTTCACGCCTTTGTGGTGTGAGCAACTCTGGCTTTGCCATCCTGTGTGCTATACTCACTTGTGCTACATGCATTCATTTGTATTATTTAGCACTTTATATTTAAACACTACTGTGAAGTCTTGAGTTATAGTCATGGCTTCCAGTCATTTTTTAGAGTGATATGCCCAATGAATTCATAAAATGTTTTTCACATACTGGATCCTGTTATGGACAGAGAGTGTTTCACCTAGCACGTATTGCTGAAAGGTGGGTGCATGGTTTGTTGCTTTGTTACATTTTTTCTACTTTGTACTGTGGCACTACCATGCTGTGTGGAGCAACCTTTGGTTGTCTTTACTACACAGCACAACACAACACAAGTCTGCTTGAGGAGCATGAGAAGAGCTACCATGGTGGTGGCGCAATAGTTCAACTCTGCAGACAAGAGAGGAGCCACCATGTAGTGACAGCAACACTAGCCCGATCAGTGGGCAAGAGGAGATGCCATCACAGGGGCAGCACCACAAGCCCTCTCAGAGTGACATGAAAGGAGCAGTAGTGTATTAAGTCATAACATTCACATTCAGGCTTGCCCAAGCTCAGGGACTTAAAAGAGTCCCAAGCTACCCCATAAACTCTTTAAATTCTGTTCTGGTAGCTTTAAACACGCTGTCCTTTAAACATGACATAATTCAGGCAAAACTAATGTAATTAATCTTGAGAAAGAAGCTTATGTTGCAAAACATACTGGCATCTGACTTGCCAAATACATTATTCAATAGGAATACGGCAACTAGAAGTGTATCCATGTTCTGTTAAGATATATTTCCATCTCTCTGGAATCAGAACTAGTATTAATTTTCATACGTGATTGAAAAAAAATAAGGTTTCCACTTCCTGGCAAACATCGCCCATAAGGCTTGAATAAAAGAGCTGTCAAAAATAAATGGATCATTGTTTTCAGTTGCTGATAAAAATGCCTGAGCCAAAATCTATTTTAGGCTCTTTTATGTTTTTGCATATCCCAAACACTGAGTCTACCATGGCAACAAGGTCAAAGAACAGTACTTTCCCATTTTTACTGGGATACGCTTTTCTATTAAGTGCTGAAACGTGGTTCTGGACTTTGTTTAAAATCTGTGATAGCTGCATAAGTCATAGAAAGAATGAACTGATTAACTGCATTCCTGGAGTCAGCTGGTAGTTGTTCTATAAAAATCCTCCATAGTTTGATTTTTCTTAAGAGCTATTTTCAGATCATTCAAAAGAAAGGAGGAGCTGTTACCTGATAGTCTCAATTTACCTGCTGCCCAGATAGAAAGTCTTTTACACATCTGTTGCCTTACCTGTGACACACATGGTCTTAGGAGAGTTGTTGATTGCTGGCCTTAGATCAATAAAAAATTCCAGTTACCAAGAATTATCAAATTAGGCTCAACCAAACCACCCAACTTTATTGGTAAATATGAGATGTTCTCTTACATGGATTCAGTCTGCTTCTGTATAATAACTGAACGAAAAGACTTAAAAGTCAAAATTTCACTGCAGGAGCAGAGGGGAAGACAACTTATCTACAACTGGATGGGTAAAAGGAAAGACTTAATAATATGGGGCCATATTCACAAATGCCTATGCACTATGTATGTGAGGTGCATAGGCATGCCCATTATCGAATGCTACACAGTGGGGTCTGGCAGACCCAGTGCGGGAATTACAACATGTATGCTAGTGCCTTGCACACCAGATCCCCTGGGTACTTGTGCAGCTACACGCCACAGGTGTTCCAGGGGCATGCCTGCACTCAGTGCCATTTACTAAGGTGCGGAGTTGGTGCAGAGTGCTGGACTGAGGGGCACAAGTTACACAATGGGAGACCCAGCCATAACTTTTGCTGGACCCCCCCCCCCAATAGTCACCTGCTGGCAGCATCAGCACAGGGACATACACCACACCATTGCCCCAGCCCACCAGGCTGCTGGGGAGGGTTGGAGGCTGCCATTAGGGAAGTCACCCTTCAAATCCTGATTCCCAGGGTCTATGACTTCCCAGGATCCCCTGCACATGCGCAGCAGGGGATCCACTACAGGACCCAGGCCAAGTATCCCAATGGCTGCCTGCCTATATCCGGTGATCCACTGCACCGCACAGCTGAAATCCACCCCCAGACAGCTGCACACTGGCGGAGGGGGGGGCGGGTGCAACGGACAGGTGCCCTGTTGGTCACATAGCTATGCAGGTGTTATATATGCATTTTGTGTGTATAACCTGTGGTTTTGTGAATAAGGCCCATGGATATTTTTCTTTTTGCCCATTGGCCAGGACTTCCGCATGTCAACTTTTTGCATGCCTAATTTTGTCTCCCAGCTTCAAAGGGCCATGTCCTCACCCCCCCCAAAAAAAAAAACTTTTAGTAGGGGATGGGCATAGCTTAATTCCAGCTATGCTTTCTTCTATTTTCATGCACTCCTCCTCATGTGAGTTTCTCATCCTAAGAGATTCTAACATCAGCTGGCCCTAGCTTTCTTTCTGGAAACTATGCCAAATTATAAAATCCCTACAACTCACCCAGTTAATCTGTAATCCCCTGCAAACAAAGTGAACTTTCTGAACCTCACAATAGAGGAAGATCAGGCCAGGGGGTTAAGAATGTACTTTATCACAAACATACTAACTGGAATTCACTTCTGTATTATCAGGTTTGTCACCCCGGACATCTAATGGGCAATACAATATTCCTGTTGTCAGTTTATGCATTTAAAATGGAATAGTGGTTGTGAGAAAGATTACATGAAAGGTAGAAAAGAATTGTCTGAGTGGTATGAAGCAAGGGGATACAACCCAGAATATACTGAGACAAGCATTTGTCAATGCTGAATGTTGATTGCATTGGTCCGTTGAGCTCGCTCACTGCCCCCTGTCACTAGCTCATTCTGTTTCTCCCAGTGCTGCAGGCTGCTCTTTTGTACTGGGCTCCTGTCTGCATTGGCATGTTTTTCTGCCCACAAAGAAATCTGCAGCTGTCCTGACAGAGCTCCATTGAGGTGGCTCACGCCCCCCCCCCCCACTCGCTCATTCTGTTTCTCCTGGTGCTGCAGGCTGTCCTTTTCTACTAGGCTCCTGCCTCTGTTGGCGGCTTTTTCTGCCCACAAAGAAATCTACAGCAGTCCTGACACAGGTCCATTGAGCTTCCTCTCTCCTGTCTCACTCAGCCATTCCAGTTCGCTGGTGCTGCAGGCTGGCCTTTTGTACTGGGCTCCTGCCTGCATTGCTGCCTTTTTGTGCCCACAAAGAAATCTGCAGCACTCATGACAGAGCCCTGTTGAGCTCACTCACTCTCACTCACTCATTGTGTTTCTGCCAGCGCTACAGGCTGCCCTTTTGTACTGGGCTTCTGCCTGCATTGGCACCTTTTTCTGCCCACAAAGAAATCCGCAGCTGTCCCGACAGAGCTTCGATGAGGTCGCTCATTCCCCTTCTCTCACTAGCTCATTCCATTTCTGCCAATGATGCAGGCTGCCCTATTGTACTGGGCTTCTACTTGCATTGCTGCCTTCTTCTGCCCACAAAGAAATCTGCAGCAGTCATGATAGAGCTCCATTGAGCTCACTCACTCACTCCCCCCTCTCTCACTTGTTCATTCTGCTTCTCCCACTACTGCAGGCTGCCACTTTGTACTGGACCCCTACGTGCACTGCTTCCTTTTTCTGCCCACAAAGAAATCCACAGTAGTCCCAACAGAGCTCCATTGAGCTCTCTCACTCCCCTCCTTCACTTGCTTATTCTGTGTCTCCCGCTGCTGCAGGCTGCCCTTTTGTACAGGGCTCCTGCCTGCATTGGCGGCTTTTTCTGCCCACAAAGAAATCTGTAGCAGTCCCGACACAGCTCCATTGAGGTTGCTCATTCCCCCTCCTCTCACTTGCACATTCCGTTTCTGCCAGTGCTGCAGGGTGGCCTTTTGTACCGGTCTCCTGCCTGCATTGCCACCTTTTCCTGCCCACAAAGAAATCTGCAGCAGTCACGATAGACCTCCGTTGAGCTCACTCACTGCCCTTCTTTCAGTCGCTCATTCTGTTTCTCCCAGTGCTGCAGGCTGCCCTTTTGTACTGGGCTTCTGCCTGCATTGGCATGTTTTTCTGCCCACAAAGAAATCCACAGCTGTCCTGACAGAGCTCTGTTGAGATCGTTCACTCCTCCGCCTCACTCACTCATTTTGTTTCTCCTGGCACTGCAGGCTGCCCTTTGTACTGGGCTCCTGCCTCTGTTGGCACCTTATTCTGCCCGCAAAGAAATCTGCAGCAGTCCAGACAGAGCTCTGTTGACCCCCCTCACCCCCCTCTCTCAGGTGCTCATTCCATTTCTGTAGGCCCTGCAGGCTGCCCTTTTGTACTGGGCTTCTGCCTGCATTGGCACCTTTTTCTGCTCACAAAGAAATCTGCAGCAGTCCTGACAGAGCTCCATTTAGCTCACTCACTGCCCCTCCCTCACTCACTCATTCTGTGTCTCCCAGCGCTGCAGGCTGCCCTTTTGTACTGGGCTCCTGCCTGCATTGGCGCCTTTTCCTGCCCACAAAGAAATCTGCAGCAGTCCCAACAAAGCTCTGTTGAGGCCGCTCCTCCCCCCTTTCTCACTCACTCATTCCGTTTCTGCTGGTGCTGCAGGCTGGCCTTTTGTACTGGGCTCCTGCCTGCATTGCCGCCTTTTCCTGCCCACAAAGAAATCTGCAGCAGTCACGATAGACCTCCGTTGAGCTCGCTTACTCCCCCTATCTCACTCGCTTATTCTGTTTCTCCTGGTGCTGCAGGCTGCCCTTTTGTACTGGGCTCCTGCCTCTGTTGGCACCTTTTTCTGCCCACAAAGAAATCTGTAGCAGTCCCGACAGAGCTCTGTTGACCACACTCCATCTCCCTCTCTCAGTCGCTCATTCTGTTTGTCCCACCACTGCAGGCTGGCCTTTTGTACTGGGCCTGCTCACTCCTCCTGTCTCACTTGCTCATTCTGTTTCTCCTGGCGCTGCAGGCTGCCCTTTTGTACTGGGCTCCTGCCTGCATTGCCGACCTTTTCTGCCCACAAATAAATCCACAGCAGTCACGATAGAGCTCTGTTGAGCTCACTCACTACCCCTCTCTCAGTCGCTCGTTCTGTTTGTCCCACCACTGGACCTTTTTCTGCCCACAAAGAAATCCGCAGCAGTCCCAACAGAGCTCCATTGAGCTCACTCCCTCCCCCTCCCTCACTCACTCGCTCTGTGTCTCCCGGCGCTGCAGGCTGCCCTTTTGTACTGGGCTCCTGCCTGCGTTGGCACATTTTCCTGCCCACAAAGAAATCTGCAGCAGTCCTGACAGAGCTCATTCCTCCCCCTCTCACTCGGTTGATCCTAATCTGTCCCAAACAATGATTTCTGACAGCGACTGTGGTATTCTGCACTGGAAGCGTGAAAACACATTTCAGCTAGGATGTGAAAAATGATAGCTGTACTGTTCATAAGGAGGTGTGAAAAAATGCCAGTGTTGAAAATCTGGTGTGAAAATATTACTAATTTGCAAACTTACAAGGGTGCATGGAAACTGCACAATGCACGCTCATAACACAGTCGTTTTATGGAGTTTCATCACACACTTTTCAACATAGGCATTTTAGGACCTCTGCTCATGAACAGTGTCAGTGTGATTTTCTTAATGTGTCCTGAACACTGATTTCCCATAGCGACCACGCTATTGTGCACCGGAAGAGCGAAAACACATTTTTTGCCAGGATGTGAAAAATGACAGCTGCACTGATCATAAGGAGGTGTGGGAAAATGGCAATATTGAAAATCTGGAGTGAAAATATTGCAAAGTTGCGAAGGTATGCGCGTGTGTGGAAACTGTGCAACATACGTCCGTAACACACTCATTTTATGGATGTTCATCACCAAATTTTCAACATAGGCATTTTAAAACCTCTGTTAATGATCAGTGTTACTGTCATTTCCATAATGCATCTCAAACGTGGATTTCCCACAGCGACAGTGCTGTTCTGTGCCGGAAGTGTGAAAACACATTTTGGCCAGGATGTGAAAAATGACAGCTGTACTGTTCATAAGGAGGTGTAGAAGAATTGCAATGTTGAAAATCTGGGTGAAAATATTATTAATTCACGAAGTTACGAGCGTGCGTAGCAACTGCGCAACGCACATTCGTAACACAGTCATTTTATGGAGTATAATCACCAACTTTTCAACAAAGGCATTTTCGGACCTCTGCTTATGAACAGTGTCACTGTCATTTTCTTAATCTGTCCTGAACACTAATTTCCTACAGCGGCTGTGCTATTCTGCACTGGAAGTGCGAAAACACATTTTGGCCAGGATGTGAAAAATGACAGCTGTACTGTTCACAAGGAGGTGTCAAAAAATGCCAATGTTGAAAATCCGGCATGAAAATATTGCAAATTCACAAAGTTATGATGGTGCGTAGCAATTGCGCAATGCACGCTCGAAAAACAGTCATCTTTTGGATTTTATCCACCAAATTTGCAACATAGGCTTCTTGAGAACCCACCTCATGAACACTGTGCACTGTCATTTTGTTAATCGGTCCTAAAAGGGGATTCCGCACAGTGACCGTGGAATCACCTTTTGGGGCCGAATAATGCTATGACAGTGGCAGAATTCATGAGGAGGGGTCCCAAAAACCCCATGCTGAAAATATGGTGTCAAAATTTCAAAAAATCCCAGAGATTTACAACAAAGTTGAAAAAGCCCTATTCATTCCATTATATAGCTTACCTGCATTTCCTCAGTTCACGGTCAGCTTTGAAGAGTGCAGACATGTTCCCGGTCCACCGATTATCATCGTGCCAGACTCTGGAGGTAAGCATGGGGTGAGGGGTGTGGGGAGGCAGGGTGCAGTGCAGTGGGCATGGGTTGGGGGGCAGGGGGACCGTGAGGGACTGTTTTTGTTTTACAGGTTTAAAAAATACATTGCAGGACTTTTTTTCTTTATAGGGGCATTGGGCAAGCTGGGTGGGCTCCCAGCATGCCACCTGAATGTTTTGGGGGTGCAGCCGATGGGGGATTGGGCACCCCCATTGGCACAAAAGCAGGGGGGCACAAGAGCTGAGGGGGATTGGGCGCCCTCTCTGCACAACTCTCTTGCTACTCTTTTTGGGGGGACCTGATGCCAACAGGGAGTGGGCTCCCACATCGGCACATCAAACAGGGAGGGAGGACATAATGCCGATGGGGAGTGGGCTCCACCATCGGCAAGTCAACTAACACCAGGGATGGAAGCTGATGGGGATTGGGGCCCCCGTTGGCAAAAACTCGCTGCAGTAGGTAGGGGAACATGCTACTGAGGGGGATTGGGCACCCCCTCTGCACTGGGGCTGGATTAATATTGTTTGTGAACACAGTGGCAAGGTGTTGCCATGTTCACAAATAATATTACAGTAGTGACGTTCCACCCAGCAGTGATGGGTTGCTCCCTCATTGCAGCAAATTGCTGACGCTGCAATGACGAGGTGGCCCCTGATTGCAGCAGCTGAAATGTTTCAAGGTTGTGGCATGCTGGCTGAACTAGTGTCAGCAGCTGCATGACGGCATTGAGGAAAGCAGGCCAAGCCTTTACATGCTGTGGGGGCATTGGCCACAACAGTGCAGCGCCTCCACAACCTGCTTCTGGAAAGCTGCCACAATATGTTTCTTGTGCATGTGCACAATCAACATAAAAAGTAGGCAAACAGTTGATACTATGGAGAGTACTGTTTCTTATTTATGTGGCTGTGTACTCATGCAGTGCTTTGTATATGGACAATACATTAAGACAACCCAAAATACATACTAGCAAGCACTTAAAAACATCGGGAAAAATGATCCAGAAAATGCATTGTCCATCCATGCTTAGAAACATGGTGTTGGTCATGTATTATAGTGGCGTGGTAGTGCCAGTATACTTAGGGTTGAGCAGGCTGTTTAATATTAAACCCCTACATTTGCACTTTAATAGCTTCACCACTGTTAAACAGATTTGCATGAAAGTTTGAATGTGTGGTCTTCGGGGCACAGTGTCCTGACTTGTAAAGTTTAGTTCCAGTGGAATGTTTGGATTCTGAGATCTGGATAGCAAAAAAAGGGAAAGGATTTTGTTTTTTTGCTGATTCTTTTTTTTATTGTCATAGCCTAGCACCCAGATGATTTAAAATTTTGCTCTGAAATTTTCAGGCTACAAAGGGCTTGGGTCAACGTGATGCCTTTCGGTTGGTTTGGTGAAAAAATATTAATCCATTTACAGAGTTATTAGGATTTTAATGTTCAGCTCTGAGCACAGTCTTTTGGATAGCTGTTGTATACAAATAAATAATTTTTCCCATACAAAAAAGATTATGTTTCTTACTGGGGTAATCTTTTTTTATCAGAAAGAATATACTTTTCTGTATGGCCGCCATCTTTTTTTTTTTTTTTTTTGAAAACCCATAAAAATTATACCCCGCAGAGACCAATGTTAGGTAGATTCTGCAGTTAGTTTTTGGAAAAATCACCCAGAAATATGTTTTTCATATATTTTAAAATCTGTTTTTCATGATCCAAATTTCTTATATGTATGGCCATACAAAAACAAGCATTTTTCAATACCGAATGTTTGCTTGTTGGCATTGGCATTGGTAGTGTAGGAGTTATAGAGCTGCTAATAGGAATGGCAGTGAAGTATTGAACTGAAGCCAACCCCACCACCACCCTGCAGAGACTGACAGGCATTGGGGTGTGCCTTAGGGTCATCAGGTATAACGGCCATGCCATTTCATCACACCCTACCCTGCAGACACTGACAAGTGTCACGGTGTGCCTTGGGGTCTTTGGCCCTTATGCACACCCCATTCCATCAGGAAATACGGTGAGATGGGTGAGGTATAGGAGAATGGGGTGACATTTGGGGCCAAAGAGTCCAAGGCACACCTCGATGCCTCTTACTGGCTGCAGGGTGTGGAATGGTATGAGCATTACAGGCGAGAATCCCAAGTCACACCCCTGATGCCTGTCATTCTCTACACGGTGGGGCACTATGGTCGGAAACCCTAATGCCTCAGGCATTCATTGGTATTTTCACTCCAAATTTTCAACGTTTCTTTTGTGACGCCCACCTCTTGAACAGCGGCAATATCAGTTTGTTAGCCAAAAGTTGCTTTTGCACAGTGACTACGACATTTAGCACCACAGGTGCAAAAACACGTTCTGAACAGGATGTGAAAAATGTCAGCTATTCTGTTCATTGGGAGGTGTAAAAAATGGCAATGTTAAAAATCTGCAGTGAAAATATTTAAAAAACTGGAGAAGTCATGAGTGTGCATAGAAACTGTGCAACGCACACCCGTAATGTAATTTGTTTGGGGATTTTTTACAGCAGATTGTCAACACAGGCATTTTGGGACCTCCAATCAAGAACAGTGTCACTGTGATTTTCTTTATCTGTCCTGAACAATGATTTCCCACAGCGACCATGCATTTCTGAGCTGAAAGTGTGAAAACACATTTCAGCCATTTTGTGAAAAATGACAGCTATACTGCTCATAAGGAAGTGTGGGAAAATACCACTGGACTGAAAATATTACAAATTCATGAACTTACGAGGGTGCATGGAAACTGCACAATGCTCACTCGTAACACAGTTATTTTATGGTCTTTTATCACCAAATTTTCAACATAGCCATTTTAAGACCTCTGCTCATGTACAGTGTCACTGTGATTTTCTTAATCTGTCCCAAACATTGCTTTCGCACACCAAATACACCAGTGTGCGCTACATGTGCAGAAACATATTTTGGGTGAGATGTGAAAAATGGCAGCTGTACTGCTCATAAGGAAGTGTAATAAAATGGCAATGTTAAAAACATGGCGTGCAAATATTAAAAATTTGCAAACGTGCGTAGGAACTGCACAACGTGTGCTCCTAAAACAGTCATTTTTGGGAATTTTTTCACCAAATTTTCAACATAGCCATTTTAAGACCTCTGCTCATGAATAGTGTCACTGTGATTTTCTTAATCGGTCCCAAACATTGATTGTGCACACCGACTGCGCCATTGTGTGCTATATGCAGGGAAACACATTTTGGGTGACGTGAAAAATGACAGCTGTACTGCACATACAGTAAGGAGGTATGATAAAATGGCAAGGTTGAAAATCTGTAGTGCAGATATTAAAAATGTGCTAACATGCATAGGAGCTGTGCAACGCACGCTCATAAAACAATCATTTTTAGGACTATTTTCACCAAATTTTCAACATAGCCATTTTAAAACCTCTGCTCATGAACAGTATCACTGTGATTTTTCTTAATGTGTCCCATACATTGATTTCGCACACCGGGTGTGACATTGTGCGATACATGTGCGGAAACACATTTTGGGTGAGATGTGAAAAATGACAGCTGTACTGCTCATAACGAGATGTGGTAAAATGGCAATGTTGAAAATCCAGATAGCAAATATTAAAAATTTGCGAACTTACGAGTGTGCGTAGGAACTGCGCAACGCACACTCTTAAAACAGTCATTTTTAAGAATGTTTTCACCAAATTTGCAACATAGGCTTTTTGAGAGTCCACCTTATGGACACTGGCACTGTCGGTTCGTTAATCAGTCCCAAAAGGTGATTTTGCACAGTGACTGCGAAATCACCCTTTGGGCCTGATTAACACCATCACAGTTCCAGAATTCATGAGGAGGGGTCCCAAAAACCCCATGTTGAAAATTTGGTGCTAAAATTCCAAAAAATGCCTGAGACATATATTAAAGTTGAAAAAATATGTTTATTGTATTATACAGCTTACCGGCATTTTCTCAGTTCACAGTCGGCTTTGAAGAGTGCAGACATGTTCCTGGTCCACCGAAGATTGTCTCGTCAGCCTCCAGAGATAAGTATGGGATGAGGGGGGTGTAGGGAGGTAGTATGCACAGAAGGTGGGCGCGGGTGGCCAGGGAGACCGGGAAAGGAACCTTTTTTTGTTTACAGGTTTTGTTTTATTTAGACAGATGACGTGGGACATTTGCCATGCTGGGGTGGGCTCCCAGCATGGCATCTGGATGGCTGTTTGTGGGAGGCCTGGAGCCGATGGGAGATTGGGCAACCCCGTCGGCCATAACAATTTTTGCCATGCTGGGGTGGGTTCACAGCATGGCACCTGGAAAACTTTTTTGGGGGGGTGGAGCCAACGGGGGATTGGGCACCCCGTTGGCAGCACAGTATGTGCGTGGGGAAGGGGAGCACAGGAGCAAACAATATGCTTTTGTGCATGCGTATGGAGGGGGGAGCGCTGCTCACTGAAGCGTAGCTGTCCCTTTCAACTGTACGGCACTGCATCTTCAACTGCTGTCATAGACAGCTGCAGCGTTCATTGGAGAACTATGGCCGCACCTGCAAACACACTGACTGAATTGGAAGACGGGTGCCACACCTCCGAAAACTCAGATGATGGCACTTTGTTTCTTGCACATGCATGCAAGCAAACATAGAAATAATAGGGCCATATGAAAAAAGATTCCCTTCATACAAAAATATAATTTGTACTTGATTTTTTTTGCATTCTTTTTGTATAAAGGGATCTTTTTCATATAAACATTACAGCCTCACAAAGAAGATCCCTTCTTACAAAAAAAGAATCCGTACTTCATTTTTTTCCACATTTTGATTTTAACAAAGCCATAACTCCATCAATATTTGGAGTTAAGGGACAATCTATATATCAAATAAAGGTCTTAATGAGTACTACAATACTAATACATCACTACCCCCCCCCCGAAAAAAAAGAAAATTTAGGGGCCATGTAAAAAAGCATAAAATAAATTACAATTCCCATAGCATAACATTCAACTTTAACACACAGTAGCACTGGCAGTCATTGGAGTTAATGGAGAATGCATATATCAAAAGAAGGGTCCTAATGACTACAACAGCACTTAGCCCCTAAGAAATAAGAAATTAAAACTTTCCATTCTTAAAAAAAAATACAAGGAAATACATAAATTGCTTTTCTGGTGCAACAGAAGCACAAGGCCCAGAGTGGCCTGCACTTCTACACCCACATATACATTTGGGTAAAAGGAGACATGGAAGTGATAGGCCCAGACAGCCCTGCACTTCCATGATTACATGGATATATTCACACAGGTCTCAAAGTGACCTGCATGAATGGTGATACAATTCTTCTACCTCAAAAGTAAGGAAATTCATTGCAAAAAACTTGGTTAATGTACCCGTTAGGGCAAAATTGACTAGACTGGGAAAATGCAGAGTCTGGATTTTCAGTCCTAGCACCCCAACCCCACTTTGCAAGCAGAAAGAAGAAAAAGCATTACAGTTTTGACTGTCCTGAGTCTTGACAAATCAGGCCTGGAGTCTTCCTTGAAATTATCAACCATAATGCTCACCCTATTCTCATATAGTCTGCACATCTGAGCTTATTTGCTAATGGAATGAGATGAGTGTTAGGATAGATAACCCCAAGTAAAACCCCAGGCTTCATTTGCCAAGATTCCAAACAATCAAAACTGCAGTGTTTTTTCCTTTTGCTGCTTGCAGGGTGGAGGTTCAACCCTAACACCACATTTCCCTAGTTTTGTCGGTTGAACCCTAATTGATGCATTACATTTCTTGCAATGATTTAAATTTATGGGACTTTAGAAAGTTGTTTTGGGTTACAGAGGTGGTGACTGGCACAATAAATTGTCAAAAGAGTAAAACGTTTTGGCAATTCAAATGACATGCAAGGGATTATCCAAGTCTACATGGAGCCTTTCAGTTGAGTCTATACTTACATGTAAAAATGAAAAGGCTATGATTTTTTTTTACAGAAATAATGGAGTGTGTAACTTGTGTATATTGATACTATATTTAAGGACTGTGTGGTTGTGCTTTATATGGGTTAATAATTTTGATATTTATGGTACAGGTAATTTATTGTCTGTTTCTCCTTCCCCCTCCTCCAGTCCCTCATTTTTCATCCCTACACCTTCCCATCCCTGTCTGTCTGAACCCTCTTGCAATCCCCCACCCATCACACTCCTCAGCCGTCCCTCTCCCACTCCCACTCCCCTCATTGTCCTCTTTATACAGTGATTCTGTTTTTAAAGGTGTATGTTTGGTTCTATAATGAAATTTCAGGGTTACTTTTTCTTATTTGCACTTATATTTCTAGTACTTTGCTCAGCCAGTATCCACATTAACGGTGCTGTGTCTGTATATTTTGCACTTTGAAAACTATTGTTACTTTAAATGTACGACATTACAAAAGTAGTAATGATGATGTGTGATCTCGCCTTTAAACAAGCATTTGTCAATGCTAAATTTTTGCTTGCTGACATTAGCATTGGATGTGCAGGAGTTAGACAGATGCAGAATAGGAATGGCAGTGAAGTACTGAACTCACGCCAATCCCACCTCCACCCTGCAGAGATGGACAGGCATTGGGGTGTGCCTTTGGGTCATTACCCATGACACTCATGGCATTTCACCACACCCTATCCTGCAGACACTGATAAGTGTTGAGGTGTATCTTGGGGTGTTTGGCTTGACAGTCACCCTATGTCATAAGGACATACACTGAAATGGGTGCAGTATAGGAGAATGAGATGAACTCTAGGACCAAAGAGTCCAAGGAACACCTTGATGCCTGTCACTGGCTTCAGGTTGGGGGTTGGGGAGGAATGGCATGAGCATTACACCTGGCAATCCAAAGACACACCCCTGATGACTGTCAGTCTGTACAGGGTGGGACGTTGTAGTAAGAAACCCTAACACTCCTGGCGATTGTTGGTATTTACACTGCAAATTTTCAACATGGCCTTTTTGTGACCCCCCCCAACTCATAAAAGCATTTGGGACCTCTGCTCATGTGCAGTGACACTGTAATTTTGTTAATCTGTCCCGAACGTTGATTTCCCACAGCGACCACACCATTCTGTGCCAGATGTGCTAAAACACAGTTCGGGCAGGATGTGAAAAATGACAGCAGTACTATTCATAGAGAGGTGTGAAGAGATGACAATATTGAAAACTTGGAGTGAAAATATAAAAAATGCTTGAAGTTACGAGGGTACGTGGAAACTGTGCAACACATGCTCGTAACACAGTCATTTAGTGGAATTATTTCACCAAATTTTCAACACAGGCATTTTGGGACGTCTGTTCATGAACACTGTCACAATGATTTTCTTAATACAGTATGTCCCGAACATTGATTTCCCACAGCGACTGCACCATTGTATGCCAGATGTGCAAAAACACATTTCGGGCAGGATGCCAGGAGCCTTAGCAACAAGATGGAAGATCTGGAGGCTGTCATGGTACAGTCAGACCTGGACATTGTGGCCATCACTGAAACTTGGTGTAATGATAACCACGACTGGGAGATGGCCATACCTGGCTACAACATATTCAGAAGAGACAGAGCAGGCAGGAAGGGAGGAGGAGTGGCACTGTATGTGAAAAATGACATAAGGGCCACAGAGATCCAGGAGGAACAAGATGGGGGAGAGATACTGTGGGTTAAGCTGGAAAGAAAAATGGGGACAGCAATCTGCACAGGTGTGGTCTATAGACCACCAGCCCAGGAGGAAGAAACAGATAGAGCTGATGCTAGCCATCCAAAGGATGGCAGACAAAGTGAGGTAGTACTGGTTGGAGACTTCAATATTCCAGACGTGGACTGGAGCATCCCAGCAGCAGCATCAACTAGGAGCAGATTTATACTGGACTCCCTTCAGGGTGCCTTCCTCAAGCAACTGGTCATGGAACCAACTCAGCAGAAGGCAATACTGGACCTTGTGCTCACAAACAGGGACAGTGTGATGGGGGTAACAGTGGGGGAGCACCTGGGAAACAGTGACCACCAGTCATTGTGGTTTGAAATCACAGAAAGAGCAGAACCAAACCACACAAAAACATGTATCCTGGATTTTAGGGGGCAGACTTTGGGAAAATGGGAGATACCTGAAAGAGGCATTAAGGGAATGGAACAGGAATCAGGGGTTGAGAAACAGTGGGCAGTATTTAAATGGGGATTACAAGAACAACAGAATTATGCATTAGGCAGGTTAGCAAGAGGAAAAGGAAGAGGAGACCATTATGGTTTTCAAAGAGGTAGCAAAGAAAGTGAAAGCCAAAAGATTGCATTCAGGCAAATCAAAAGACACAGGCAGAAGGGGATAGGAGAAGTACAAGGAGAAGCAAAAGGGAGGCAGGGAGGTCAGTAAGGGAAGCCAAAGCTCAGACAGAAGAACACATTGCAAAATCAGTGGGTAGAGGGGACAAAACCTTTTACAGGTACATAAGTGAAAAAAGAAAGACAAAGGGAGGGATAGTGAGACTGAAGGGGGAGGATGGGGGCCACGTGGAGGATGACAACAGTAAAACCGACATATTGAACAGGTATTTCTGCTCAGTCTTTACTGAGGAAGAGGAGGGTAATGGGTCTGAAGGGAGTACAACAGGTGAGAATGGTGCAGAAATGGACACAAGTCCCTTTACTCGAGAAAGGGTCCTGAAGGAACTGGAAGTAAGAGTTGATAAAGCAATGGGGCCAGATGGGGTGCACCCCAGGGTCCTTAAAGAACTAAGAGAGGTGGTGGCTGAACCTCTGGCTATCCTGTTTAGCCGATCACTGGAAACAGGGGAGGTACCCAAAGACTGGAGGACAGCAGATGTAGTCCCCTTATACAAAAGTGGGAACAAAGAGGAAGCAGGGAACTACAGACCAGTCAGCCTCACCTCGGTAGTGGGGAAGATCATGGAAGCACTACTGAAGGAGAGATTGGTGGAACAGCTGGTTGTCAATGGACTACAGGACCCAAGGCAGCATGGTTTCACCAGGGGGAGGTCATGTCAGACCAACCTCATTGAATTTTTTGACTGGGTGACTAGGGAGGTGGATCAGGGGAGGGCAGTGGACATGGCCTATCTGGACTTCAGCAAGACCTTTGACACTGTGCCACATAGAAGACTAGTACACAAACTGGGGAATATGGGTGTGGGCAGGACAGTAGTGTGGTGGGTAGGTAACTGGCTGGGTGGCAGGACACAGAGGGTGGTGGTAAATGGCTGTCACTCCACAGAGGGAAGAGTGACCAGTGGGGGTACCACAGGGATCAGTGCTGGGACAGGTCCTATTCAACATCTTCATCAGTGACATTCGCAGGACCTAGAAGGCAGAATTTCACTGTTAAGCTGATGACACAAAGCTCTGCAACAGAGTAGACACACCAGAGGGTGTAGACAGAATGAAGCGACCTGCAGAAACGAAGAATGGTCAGGGGTTTGGCAGTTGTAATTCAATGCAAAGAAGTGCAAGATAATGCATATGGGGCACAAAAACCCTGGCACAATATATCAATTGGGGGTGAGGATATAGCATGCACCAAGCAGGAAAGGGATCTTAGGGTTGTCATCTCTGATGACCTCAAGGTATAGGAAACAGTGTGACAAGGCAGAAGGTAAAACAAATAGAATGCTGGGATGTATAGGCAGGGGCATCACCAGCAGGAAAAGGAGGTCATAATTCCGCTATACAAGACACTAGTGAGGCCCACCTGGAGTACAGTGTACAGTTCTGGAGACCATACCTACGTAAGGACATAGACAGGGTAGAGAAGGTTCAGAGGAGGGCAACAAAGATGGTGCATGGATTGCATCACAAGTCCTATGAAGACAGGTTGAAGGAACTGAACATGTACTCCCTGGAGGAGAGGGAGGGAGAGGGATATGACAGAGACATACAAGTATCTTACAGGGAGGAACAGGGTGCAGGAAAACACTATTTTTAAGTGAAAAGATGTTCCAGGACTAGAGGGCATGGGATGAAGTTGGAGGAGGATGATTCAGAGGAAACATGAGAAAGAATTTCTTCACAGAACGGGTGGTGGACAAGTGGAACACCCTGCCAGAGGAAGTGGTGGGGCTGAAACAATCACGGGATTTAGGAATGCATGGGATAGACATAAAGGAATTCTGGAGGTCAGGGGTAAGGGCAACAGACTTCTAGGAAAACAACCTGAACTTACAAGCTCAAATGGGCAGACTGGGTGGGCCATAGGCCCTTATCTGCCGACACTGTCTATGTATCTATGTGAAAAAGCTGTACTGTTAATAAGGAGGTGTGCAAAATTGACAATGCTGAAAATCTTGTCTGAAAATGTTACAAATTCTCAAAGTTACAAGAGTGTGTGGAAACTGCGCAATGCATGCTTGTAACATAGTCATTTTATTTATCACCAAATTTTCAACATAGGCATTTTGTGACCTCCGCTTATGAACAGCATCACTGTGATTTTCTTAATCTGTCCTGAACACTGATTTCTCACAGTGACAACACTATTGTGCACCAGAAGTGGGAAAACACATTTCGGCCAGGATGTGAAAAATGACAGCTGTACTGTTCATAAGGAGGTGTGAAAAAATACCAATGTTGAAAATCTGGAGTGAAAATATTACAAATTTGTGAAGTTACGAGTGTGAGTGTAAACTGAGCAATGCATGCTCATAACACAGTCATTTTTGGGACTTTTTTCACCAAATTTGCAACTTAGGGTTTTTGGGAGGCCACCTCATGAACAGTTAATTGGTCCCAAAAGGAGATTCCACGCAGTGACCAAAAATCACCTTTCTAGACCAAATAACAACATAACAGTGACTGAATTCATGAGGCGGTGTCCCAAGAACCCCATGTTGAAAGTTTGGTGCCAAAATTTGCAAATATGGCCGAGATATCCACCTAAGTTGAAAACCCCCCATTTATGCCATGATACAGCTTATCGGCATTTCTTCGGTTCATGGTCGGCTTTGAAGACTGCAGACGTGTTCCCAGTCCACTGAAGATCATTGCACCGGGCTTCAGAGGTAAGTATGGGGTGACAGAGGTGCAGTGATGTGGGGTGAACAGAGGGTGGGTGCAGGTCGAGGGAAGGGGCACCAGAGACAGCGAGGGACTGTTTTCTGTTTTTACAGAGGAAAAAAAATGACAACGTGGGAGGCTTTTCCACCTGGGTGTTTGTTGGCAAGGGAGCTGCAGCCAACAGGAATTGGGCACCCCATCAGCCATACAGTGTGCTGGGGGGTCTGCATGAGCATGCTGGGGTGGGCTCCCAGCATACCACCTTGGTGTTTGTTGGGGGTCTAGAGCCGTTGGGAATTGAGCACCCCCATTGGCCATACAGTGTGCTGGAGGGCACATGAACTGAGGGGGACTGGGCACCCTCCTCGGCACAGAACAAATGGGGGGGACATTATGCCAATGGGGATTGGGCTACCCCATTGGCAAATGAATTTGGGAGGGGGCATGCCAACATCTGCTTTCATGGGGACTGAGAGGTGGCCGGCGACAGCAGCCGCTTGCAGTCAATATGCAAACTGCCTACAAGTTACCACCGCTGATTGCAGCGGTGATTTTCTTTCAGCTGCATGCCACTGCATCTGAACTGCTGTCATAGACAGCTCAGACATTCATTGGTGAGGTGTGGTCATGCCTGCGAAATGGATCAGGGCATTGGCAGAGCGAGCGGCACACCTCCAAAAAGTCATAAGGTGGCACTATGTTTCTTGCACATGCACACAAACAAACATAAAAAGCACCAGTCTGTGTGAAAATGTTTTGTGGTGAGGTGGTGGTGAGTGCTGCTGTTATGTTTTAATAAAACTTGTCTGCTAATATTATCCTACAACTAAGCCCTGTTCCTTTGTTAGCAGTTCCAGTGGTTGCGAGCCAAGTTCTACAGTAGCTGTTTTCTGTACCTTTTGTCTGCTGGCTCAAACCATGGATTCCATTTAGCCACTTTTCTGTTTAGACTCTTAATATGTAATCCCACTCTACTCAATCTGAAAACCAGTAACCACATCTCCTGGATTGAGTCCGCTCCTCCCACCCTCATTGAATTGTGGATGCTGGTATGCTTCGTGACACTCTCAGTGATCACTGTATGGTATATAAGGAGTGAAAAAATTGATGTACCAAAGCACCCCTCAGATTTATCTATATCATCTTATTTAGATCGCTGGATTTGTTTTCTCTTCATGTTGATCTACTCTCTACAGATTGGTCTCCCATCACAGCATCTAACTATATTAATTCAAGTTACATGATGCACTTTATGCAAATCACTATAATGAATGTACTTTAGTTTGGGACTATATGACCATGTGATTTATGCCACAGCACCGCCCTCTGATGAAGCCTTTTAGTGGGTGCTACAGAGAGGTGTTGGGCCGTATGATGTGAGCTCTGAACAAATATTACTTTAACTGAAGTGACAGCGTGTGGCCAATTTTTGTTACTTTCTAATAAACATTAATTCTGACCTACAATCGTTTAACTCTAAATTCATAGCTGTCTGGGACCACCACGGTCCCATTAGAAAATCAGGGTTAGAGGCTGCCACCTCCCTTAAACCTCAGCAGGGTTTTGCCTGCCAATGTGCTGGAGACCAGATCTGCAGGTTCCCCTGCTGATCTGACAATTATCAGGCCCTATGCAATGCCTGTTCAAGAGCTACCAGGCTTGCAGTCTCAGTACTTGCATCTACACTCCAGGACAATCTCAGCCATCTCTCCATGTTGTATAAGGTTATTCACTTTCCTTTCTCACCCCCAACCCAATCCTCTTTCCAGTTCTCAAGTTGGGATGACTCCCCCATCTCTGATCCTCTTGCTGTTGCTTCCTCCTTCAACTCCTTCTTCACCTCCTGTGCTCAGTCCCTAATCTTCTCCTCCCCTCCCCTCTCCCACTTTACCCTCTCTGCTTCTCCTCTCACACCAGTACTGCTTTCTTGCTAAGGGTCTTCTAGCGCTTAACCCTCTCAGTGGTTTGGGCCCTGATAATCATGACCCTAGTCTCCTCTAGTTCACTGCTCCTGTTAATGCTTTCCCTATCACTTCTATCCTCAACCTCTCTTTCTCAATGGCTGCTGTCCCTGATATGTGGAAACATTCAGTGGTCATTCTCCTTCTTTTTGTTTTCCATATCATTTTATCTGTCTTCCAGTGGGGCTGGCAGGCCACTCTGGCTTCTCCATAGGAGGGGCTCATTCTCAGGTTCCCAGCTCCCCGCACCCGATCCTCCAGGCAATCCCCCACGGGTTACCCTCCTGTGACAAGGCCGAAGTGAAGGGCATCGACTTTCCCTCCCCACAGTAGACCAACATCCAGATTCTGAGGGGCTGATGCGGGCACTGTGGGGCTATCATGGAGCCTGCCAGCTCCATTTTCCACCTGTTTTCTCCCCTCCCTGTTGCCATGGTGCTCATATGCATGTGGAGGCATGCACACACAGTGACCTGTGAGTGCTCTATCTTGGGGCCTTCACTCGAGGGCAGCCTTGCAGTGGGAGCAGCTGAGTCCCCACCTGGGAGAGAAGAGCTGCACTACAGCTGCTCAAGCCATCTCCCAGCCTCCTCTCCTGCTGACCCCTGACAACCTAGGCTCATTCCCAAACCCGGGTCACCAGCGTAGCGTAAGGTGTGGCATCCAGTGCCTCAACCCTCAGCACCACCGTGCTGGACTATCACTCCCCTTCTTAAAGGGGGTGACCTTCCCTCTATAGAGGGAATTAATAGCCATCCTTCTTTCTTCCTACCCTGTCCATAGTCCAGGAACACCTTGTCCTCTACCAACTCTCCTCTTTCCTTGACTCCTCATCTTTCTCCATCCCTTTCCAGTCTGGTTTCAGAAGTCCTATTCCACTTCCATTCCTCTTCCTCAGCTCACTGAATTCATCCTTTCCAGAACTGACCAGGACCTGATTACATATGCAGTCTTTGTCAATCTAGCCAAGCAGTTGATAGTACTGCACACCCCATTATTCTGGACAAGCTTAAATGGGCGTAGCTCTCTGACCATGTGGTTAGTTAGTTCCATTTCTACACTGAGGGCAGATCCAAGCTATCTGCACTGAAGACCCCACTCTCTGCTTCCCATCTTTACAGGTGTTCCCTAAGGCTCTGTTTTGGGGCCAATTCATTTCTTTATTTTATTTTTGGAAATAGTATTTTATTAAGGTATTATTCATTTGACAGAAAAGCAGAACATACAGCCTCCACACATGTGGACCATTTCACCATTACATACTGTACCCTTATCTCTTGACAGTATTACAGTGTTTAAATTGAAATGGACATTGGGTTTCGATATTCAGCTGTGTATTCACAGGTTGTGAAGAATAACCTTTCATATTATCTCACACCTAGTAGAAAGGAAGGAAGGATGACATCACACCCCCCATATCTACCACGTACTATCATTTACCCAAAACCCAGTAATTATACTTACAATATATCTAGTATAATAGTTTCCCTTGATATTAATGCCAGTATCAGTTTAAGAAATGTATCTGTACTTGAGCCACATCAAGTGGAGGTTTTTAAAAAGTTAACAAGAGAAATAGTAGCTGCTGTATAGAGTAGAGAAAGCACAGAGAAAAAAGAACAAGAAAAGAAGACCTGATCTCGCGGAGAGTGGGGTGCCCCCTTGGGGCCACGAGAGGGGTATGACAGGGTATCACCTCCTTCCATTTTAGGAAATGTCAGCTAGTATCTGCAAAATGTCCTAGTTCTCTCTATGGGCTTGGAAATGCAAGAAGGGTAACCATCTGGCCTTAAATTTGTCAGTTTGAGATCTTAACTTAGCAGTTATCTGTTCCATTTGCTTAGTCCGCAAGCCGAGTGCATACCAAGAATCTACTGTGGGAATGTTTGGGTTGAGCCATCTTTTAGTGATTGCTTTTAGTGCTGCTGCCACCAGCATATGGAATAGCAAAGTCTGTGACTTGGTTAACAGGGCTTTAGGGACTAGCCCAAACAACCAGACCTCTGGGGACATCAGAAAACTGGTTTAAAAAATCTGATTAAACCTGGTTTGGATTTGATCCCACTGGGGGCAAAGTTTTGCACAAGTCCAAAAAATATGGATGTGTGTGCCCTCTGCCCTGCACCTCCTCCAACAAAGACTGGTACCAGAGGATCCGAAGTGTTGTGTAATAGTGGGGGTAAGAAAAAGCCTAGTTACCACCATCCAGTGAAATTCTCTCAGAGTGAGGGAGGTAGAGGTGTGATGTATCCCACATTGGGTTGGCAATTTAAATTCAGAGCTTAGTTGTTGGGAGGATTTAAAATTTCTCTTGTCAAAAAAGTGGTCAACTCTATCTAGTCCCCTAGAATACCATCTAGTGAACCCTGCATCTAGTTGGAGTGGGGTGAAGTCCAGGGATGCCCATGAATAGTGTAGAAGGGCTTAACATGTTTGGTATTTGGAGTTTTTTACATATGTCCATCCAAATCAACTTTGTGGAGTTTGTCCATGGATTGTTAAATGTGAGCTTGGAGAGCCCTTCTCTATCCATAAGTGACAAATCTCTCACCTTTACCACTGGAATCAGAGGTCTTTCTAATTCAGTCCATAAAGGGGGATCTTCCTCTACCCAAAACTTTGCCAGGGCACCCAATTGAGCTGCCCAGTAATATTTCCTGAAATCTGGGAGACCTAACCCTCCAGAGGCCTTCACTTTGAGCAGGGTATGCCACCTGATGCAGGGTGGGTGGTTTCTACAGAGAAAATGAGAGATAGAGGATGTTAGCCCTCTCCAAAACAGGTTAGGAAGTTTCATAGGGATAGCAGCAAAAAGGGATAGAAGTAAGTAATAATACCCTCCAGGGTGGGCATAAATGGGATATAACGGACCGGCCAGAGGTGCAATGAGGCCAGACGCCGCAGGCGGAGGGCCTTATAGCCCCTGGAAAGTCCGATATATCCCATTACGCCCACCCTCGAGGGTATTATTACACTTAGATAATGGGTCAGAGATGCCAGTTTTGGAAAGAATGAAAAAAATATGTAGATTAAAAAAATAAATAAAAAATAACTAAAAAATAATGTTTGTTGTAAAGTAGTCTCTAGTATGAAGTGCTGCAATGACCACTAGAGGTCACCGATGTGTGTTTTTCCATGCAGTTTCTGATTTAGGTTGTGCTCTTGTTTCCTCTCTGTGTGACACACAGATGCACCGACTGAACAACTCTGTGTGAGAATAGGAGAAACGGACCTGGTAATATTTAGAGACAGGTACTTGCACTCCAATGTGGGATGGCACGAGTGTGAAGTTGGGCATGAAAGTGAGGATAAGCCTTACAGAAAAAGTGAGTAAATTCAGTGACTGAAAACAGAACACGGAAGGTCAGGAGGTTAAGCATGCTCGTAACTTGTTTACAGACAGCTGTTTTTTTTTTCTGGTGTTGAGGAGGAACACAGGCAGTTCTGGAGGCTGTATCAGGCTGTTGGTAGGATTTTAGTGCTGTAACGTGGTGGGTCTCGTGTGCGGGCTGCCGTCTTAGTAAGCGTGGAGAATAAAATGGTGGCTGGCAAGTTTGCTGCACTGAATGATCGAACTGGCACTTGTTTTGAAGCGGGCCATTGTCAAGAAATAATGGCCCAGGTGGCAGGCTGTTTCAGCCAATCAGGAAGTGAGTTTGACTTTACCCATTATCTAAACCTAGATAACACATTCATGGGAATACTCTCAATTCTGCCTGTGAGAGAGAGTGGGAGGAGATTCCATCTGTGCAGATCTTCCTGCACTACCTGTAAAAACTTGAGATGGTTCACTTTGTACAGTCTTTTAATATCTCTAGGAATATAGACCCCCAGATATCGGAAACAATCCTTTACCCATTTAAATTGCTCTATCTGAGGAAGAGGTGACTGACCATCAGCCCTAATTGGAAACACCTCAGTCTTCATCTCATTAATCTTAAAACCAGAGACTGCTCCAAACTTTGCTAGCATTGTATTAAGGAGGGGAATGGAGCTTTCCAAATCTGAGACATAAAGCAGTGTATAATCTGCATAAAGTGAAATCTGAAATTCCTCCCCCCATTTTAATCCCCGTATAGTCCCCAGATTGCCTGACCCAGGCCGCCTGAGGTTCCATACTAATGACAAAGAGGAGAGGGGAGTGTGGGCAGCCCTGCCTTGTTCCTCTCTCTATAGCAAAGGGAGCAGAGGTCTCACCATTAACCCTTACTTGGGCTTTTGGACGTTTATAGAGGTTAGCCATCCATTGCATAAATTTCTCATCAAAGCCTAATTTTCATAATGTATGTCTTAGAAAAGCCACTCAAGCCTGTCAAAGGCTTTTTCTGCATCTAATGCTATAACCGCACTTGTGGTACTGGGGGCGGGGAGTCGGCTGCAGAGATAGCATTGAGAAGCAGGTGAATATTATCTTAAATGAATCTGCCGAGTATGAACTGTCTGGTCTGGTCCGAATGAATTAGGAGGGATGATGATCTGTAGTCTATTGCTACTCAGTTTGGTGAAAATCTTAATATCTTGATTTAGGAGGGATATTGGTCTATAGCTCCCACAATTGGTAAGGTCCTTAACTTGTTTAGGTATGAGGGAGATTAAGACTTCAACCCACGAATCTGGCACAGCTGCCAGGTCGTGTGCACCATTGTAGACTTTCGTCAACAATTGCACAAGTTCCAGAGCAAACTGCTTGAAAAATTCAGCTGAAAAGCCATCAGGGCCAGGGGATTTGCCTGTTGGTAGGGTTTTGATCACTGCTAGCACTTCCTCCTCAGTAAAGGGGGATTCAAGAGCACTCTTTTATTCCTCTGTCATGGCAGGAAGCTCCACCCCATCAAGGAACTCTAAGATCTAGTGTTTATGATTTGCTCCTCTCACTCTCCCATAAAGTGATTTATAATAATTAGCAAATTCTCCAACTATTTCATCTGACTTAGTTACCCATAAGCTAGGGGTGCCTTAGAATTTTATCTTGGTGATATATCTCTCTTCTTCCTGCTTTTTGAGTCGTAGGGCCAGCAGTCTGCCCACTCTCCCCCCCCCCAGTACTTTTGATTGGTAAAGCATAGAGAGTTGAGACCCCTGTGGTTCAGTAACTGGTCATGCTCTTCTCTGGCTGCCTTTATTTATTTATTTAGTTTTTGTTGACCGGGTAAGTGCACTAGACAAATCCCGCCTATTTTCAGGCACGACCCGGGGGAGGGGATACAGATGAATGCCAACTAACATTGAACCAGATTAAGCTGTTGGTGGTATTTTTAGTGAATGAGGGAAATTTGGCCAGGACACCGGGGAAATTCCCTTACTCTTTTCGATAAGTGCCATAGGATCTTTAACATCCACCTGAACTACCACCAATCCAGGCAGATGGGACCTCGGTTTAACATCTCATCTGAAAGACGGCACCTCAGAAGTGCAGCACCCCTCTCATGCTGCACTACAGTGTCAGTACTAGGATATTAACCCAAGTGCCAGATGTGGGAACTGAACCCACAGCCCTCTGATCTACCAGCCTCAGAGGCGATTGTGCTACCTACTGAGCCACTGCCACTGCCTGGATAGCACCTGTGGGTCCCTTGAAACTTTATGTTCTGCCTCTAATTTATTAATTTCTTCCCAGTTTTTGCAACCTTAGCTTTGTGTCACTTGCTCTGAAAGGCTGAGTGGCTAATATATGTCCCTCTGAGAACTGCTTCAAGGCCATCCCAAATGAATTTCAGGGCTGAGTCAGTCTCCCTATTTTCCTTAGTGTAATGTAATGTTGTATCTTTTATCTTTTGAACAAGATTCCCATCGTCCAACATGCCAGGATCAAACCTCCAGCTTCCCCGTCCCAACCTAGGGCTCCATTGTATGCGTGCTTGCACCATTGAGTGGTCAGAGAAGGTGACTGGGTGAATGGCCACCTTCTGAAACAAATGGGCTCCCGTCTTAAATGTGTAGATACGGTCTATTCTAGAATAAGTCCGAGATCCTGGGGCATAGAAGGTATAGTCCCGGGTGGTTGGATTGTGCCAGCTCCATATATCCACCATCCCCCTCTTTTCTATTAGGGTTTTCAAAAGTCTGGATGTGCCCACGGGGCCCCCCTCTGTGAGAAGGAGATTTATCTAGGGTACAGTTTTTCACTGCATTCCAGTCCCCCAGCAAGCACAAAGCCACGGGGGAAGAGAATCAAGACAATTGAATAGCAAAATAAAGAATGGTCCTGAGGAAAGGGTAGGTGCATACAGGGAGACAATGTGCAAGGGGGTGTCTCTCAGTTCCCCCGATAGTATTACCCAGAGACCATTACCCTCGGTCTGACACCCTGTAACCTTGAAGGGAAACCCCTCCTGATGAGAATTGCCATGCCTGCCCTGGCAGAGGTGGGGTGTGAATCAGCATGAATCTCCCCTACCCACATCCGTCTCAATTTCCCATGCTCCTTCTTGGATAACTTTGTTTCTTGCAAACATCCAATGTCACAGCCAACTCTATGTAACTCTTTCAGAATTTTTGTTCTTTTCACTACATTATTAATGCCCTTAACATTAATAGTACAGATGTTAAGAGTACCCATTAGAAAGGCTATGTATTGTTCTTTCCTGTCTGTCCCCATCCTTACCCCCATCCCAGGCCTCAATACAAAAAAAGAAAAGCGATATATAAAACCTGTACAGAAAAAGAATAGTGCTCTGCTTTAAACTTCAGAGAAAAGGAAGAATATATTGAAAGTCCAAACGTGGAATAAACTTGGTTCCCCTGAATAGGGGCTGGTGTGAAGTAAATCTCATACCCTGTCCACAGGGCCCTGCAGATGATTTTTGGGTACCCCCAAGGGGGTGTGTGGCCCTGAGGGAGTACACCCTGGGGCACATGGACAGTACAGTAAAGCACTAGCTGTGCCGATGGAGAGTCTCCTGTGTATGCAGTCTCTAACCCTCCTCTCCTGGCCAGAATGTTGGAATAGGTGGCTGCAGTATGCCTCCCACCAGGAAGATTTTGATATGGGCATCATTAAAAAGTGAAAAACAGTAAAACCATCCCAAAAGATTGTCATAAGTCCCTAGATCACGATGGGGAACATTTGTACATGCCTTGTGGTGACCTTGCCTTTGCCCTGCAATGTAACTAAATATTAACAGGGGGGAGAGTAACCAACTCGCCCCTCCTCCCTCTTTAAAATAAAACTAAAGTATTGTGCATTAATCCTTCCATTATTTAAGTCTAATCCCTTGAGAAATCCTTAGCCTCTCTGATTTACTTTAGCCATCATATCCAGTCCTGAAATGCTTGACTTAAAATGGTGGACAAGATACTGGAAGTGTTCGTCAGGGAACATGCAGATCAAGGTAGTGAGCGTTGCTCCCAGTGGAAGCTAGGTCCACAAGATTTCAAACCATGAAAGTAAATAACTTGGGCTGTTTAGAAAGCCAAAAAGAACTTGTGCATGTTCCACTGTCAACAAATTGTGTCCCCAGGGAATCTGAGTGCAGGCGATGTAGTCCATTTGCAAACTGTTCCTGCGGTCTATGAGTCAAAACCCAGGGGGAGGGCGGGAAAGGACCAGGCGGTCCTCACAGAAATTAGACTCCTGGAGACCACTCCTTACTGTCTGGTTCCCCTCCTTCAGATTCTGCCACAAAATCAAAAACCAGCCAATCATCCAGTCCCCCGTTACTTGACCCTGCAGACTGTCCAAAAACTGATGGCGCTCATCTTCACAACAGAAGGTAGTTTCATTTATTTGGGTGTTTTGGGACCAGCCATTTGGTGATATCTGCTTGGAGAGGGAGAAGGGTATCCACACGTCGTTTACCAGGTCTCTTACCTCCCAGTGCTATCTGCTACAGTCTCTCCTCGATTTCCAGATTAGCTTGCTCTTCACTAGTGTCTGGCATTGGGACCACAAGGGTGTTTAATCTTGGGGTCGCTTGAAGTAAGGTATCAAACACTTGGATCCCTTCAGCATCTTGAAACCACAGTTTAGCTGGGTAGTGCAGGAAAGCTTTGTGTCCCTTTTCACTAAGCGATTTGACCACAGTTAATACTTTTTTCCACTTGAGCATCATATGTGGGGGGAAATCTTGATCAATATAAACACACTGGCCATCAAAGTTGAGGTTTTTCTTACTCCAGGCTTGTTATAAAACTTTATCTTTTGTGGTGTACTTTAGATATTTGACTAGGATGGCATGGTGGGGGGCTCCGGGTTTGGGCTTGGGAGCCACCAAGCGGTGAGCTCAATCAATTTCCAGCTTGAAGTCTTCTGGCAGATCAAGCTCCTGATGGAGCCAGGAATCTATGTAAGCTGCCATGTCAGATTGCTCAATGCCCTTGGGTAAGCCTGAGTTTCGGATATTGTTGCGCCTTGCTCTCGCCTCTGCATCTTCGTCTTTAAGGATTAGTTCACTTTCTCTAAGGTGAAGATAGCCCAACGAGTGCCCATAGGCCATGTGCTTGGTGCTGATGGTGTCTATGTGGGCATCTGCCTCCGCAGTGTGGGCTTCTAATTTTTTAAAGTCAGTTTGTAACCCCGAGATTTTGGCATCAATGCAGTGCAACATTTTAAGCATGCGGTTCCCGTTTGCCTTAGTAAAGGTGGATGCTAAATTAGAGTTAGAATCTGAGCCAGAGTCCTCTTCATTGGCCAATGCCATAAGTATGGAAGAACATGACATGGATGGGCTGGTAGGCCATGTAGTAGGTTGCCTCGCTGAACTGCATGCTGGAGTCCCAAAATCTTTTTTTTTTGGCTTTCCCCATCCTCTGATAAGTTCTGTGCATAGTATATAAAGTCAGATGGTCCGGATCTTCAATGGATGGCTACCAATTGTCTCTGTTTATCACCCTGGCATGAAGGAGTATTGGGGCTAAGCCACCATTCAGGTCATGATGCAACTGGAAGTTCTCATTTCTTTATTTTACTAGACAGCCTCTCAAATGCCTGTACCTCTTTGACCATCCACATCTATATGGTTGATACAATGATCTATGCCTTTGGTGCCTGCACTCTCAACCTGGTTGCTCAGCTCCAGTTGGATTTCTCCAACATCCAACATTGGTTTAGTGATTATCAATTGTCCCTCAGTATAAAAACAAAAATAGCATCTATGACCTTTGGTATCAGGCAGAAGTTGGCAAAGCTCTCTTCCCTCCCCTCCTTCTGCACCCTTGGTGGATTGATTCAAATACCTTTGGGTTTGGTTGAACCATGACCTTGACTTCTCTGTGTATGGGATACCATCCATCAAAAACTCCACCCCAAACATAAGAGCTCTTTAGAGGAATTAAGCTTGCATTCTGCTTCCTGCATGAAAATATATTCTCTTTAAAATAATCCTCACCATTTTAGACAATGGTGACATAATGTGTAGTGCATACTCACAAGTCCATTCTGGCCAGACTGAACCCCCTCTTTCACTTTTTCTGTCACTTTTCCCTAGACTGTCCCTCAAGTACCCACCATAGCCCCCTCATGTCATCTCTCTTCCTCCCCTCCCTAGACGCCAAGTGTCTCTCTCACTGAGCTTCTTTTATTTCCAAGTTCTGGTTTGTCCTCCCCACCATCTTAATGCTCTCCTTTCATCTCCTTCTGTTACCACTTATCCCTGTAATTTTGACCTTTGATCCCTCACCTTCCATTACTTGAAATCACCTGTAGTCCAAGCAGCTTTTTATGTTTGCTTGTGCACACAGTGCACAAGAATCATATTGAGATAGTAGAGCATTGCAGAGGTGTGGCAGTGTTGTGGCCAATGCAGCAGATGCTTTAATGAACATGTCCCTCAGCCACCAATTAATGCTGAAGCTGCAGATGATGGCAGTTTCAGAGCGAGCCCGAACTTGAAAGAAATCTGCCACTGCAATCAGGGCAGTTTCGTGCATTGCAACAGCAGTCCCCCTCCTCCCAACCAAGCACATAGCAAGACAACAGATTTAAATATTATCTCCCTCCTGCTGCTGTCCACACCTGCACCCTCCATTCTCCAACCCCTGCTTACATCAGAGTGCTTAGTCCCCATGTCAGCATGTATCTCCTCCCCTATTAACGTGACACACTGGGAGCACCAGTGCCAAAAAATACTTCTTCGATGTTTTCAACACGGGATGCCCACCCGTGTCAAATGCCCACCCCCCACACACACACCCCTATGTTTTCAGTCAACCCCAGGGTGCCCAGTCCTCTGTCAGCATTGATCCCCCAGTACTCTGGTACACTGGGAGCCCACCCCAGTGTGCCAAAATCTGTTTTGTTAATATTTCACCTGTAAAAAGAAAATAGTCCCACAACATCTTTTTTTTTAACCTGAAAAAAAAAAAACAATCCTCGTTATTCCCTGGCTGGCCCTGGCCCCCAACTCACACCCTCCTTTGCACATCTTACCTCCCTGCACCTCCCTCTGTCACTCATACTTATCTCTGGAGGTCAGAAGCAGCAATCTTCTGTGGACAGGGAACATGTCTGTACTCTTCAAAACCAACCGGGAACTGAAGAAATTACGGTAAACCCTGTAGTGGGAGGTTTTCAACTTAGGTTGATATCTCATACGGTTTTTGGAGTTTTGGTCCCAAATTTTCAACATGGGGTTCTTGGGATCCCATCTCATGTACACTGGCACTGTCATTTTGTTTCTCTGTCCCAAAAGGTGATTTCGCTTTCACTGCATGGAATCACCTTTTGGGATGAATTAATGAAACGACAGTGCCACTGTTCATGAAGTAGAGTCCCAAAAAGCCCTTTTACAAATTTGGTGAAAAAGCTCCAAAAAATTACTGTGTTATGAGCATCCGTTGCACAGTTACTGTGCACACTCATAATGTCATAAATTTTTTATATTTTCACTCCAAATTTCCAACATTGCCATTTATTCACACCCCCTTATGAAATGTACAGCTGCCATTTTTTTCATCCTTCTCAAAATGTGTTTTTGTACCTGGTGCAGTCGCTGTGCAAAATCAGCTTTCGTGACAGATTAATGAAATCACAGTGCCACTGTTCATGAGGGGAGGTCCTAAAAATGCCATGTCGAAAATCTGGTGAAAGCATTCCAAAAAATGACTATGCTACAAGTGTGCAGTGCACAGTTCCTATGCACACTCGTAACTTTTTCATATTTTCACTCCAGATTTTCAACATTGCCATTTCTTCACACCTCCTCATGAATAGTACAGCTATCATTTTTCATATCCTGCCCAAAATGTGTTTTCGCACCTGTGGTGCCGAATAGCACACTCTCATTGTGATATCACCTTTTGGGATGAGTAACGAAATGATACTGCCACTGTTCATGAGGTGGAGTCCCAAAAAACCCATGTTGAAAATTTGGAGCAAAAATACCAACAAATGCCAGGAGCATTAGAGTTTTCAATTGTAAAGCCCACCCTGACCAGAATGACAGGCATCAGGGGTGTGACTTGGGTCTGTCGGCCATAATGCTCATGCTATTTCACCCCCACCCTGAAGCCAGTGACAGGCATCGAGGTGTGCATTGGGGTCTTTGGCCCTAACATTCACCTCATTCTCCTATACTGCACCCATCTCAGCTTATTTCCTTATGAGCATAAGGGCCAAAGACCTCAAGGCACAGTGCGACACTTGTTGGTGTCTGCAGGGTGGGGTGAGGTGGAATGGCATAAGTGTTATGGCTGATGATCCAAAGGCAAACCCCAAGGCCTGTCAGTCTCTGCAGGGTGGGGGCTGGGGTTGGCATTACTTCAATACTTCACTGCCATTCCTATGATAAAGACAACCATGTAATTCGGGCACTCACCACCACATATCATGCTGACACCGCTTAGTAAAAAACAAGGAATAATTTATTAAAACAGCATAATAGCACTCACCTGAAGCATTTCGGGTCCCGGACTGGACCCTTTCTCAAAGGCTTAATATTACATCTGAGCAAGTGCTTAAAAATCATTGTATAAAATCAGGACATAACTGCCTACATAGATTAATTAATTAACAACACACTGAAGGCAATCAATTACTTATATGCTAACTTAAAAACTATCTTAGACATGACTGCTGTCATGATTACTGGCTCTATAAAAACTACATCGTCATTTAAACTTGATAGCATTAAATTTACAAGTCATATATGTGAGTAAACAATTTTAGCTTCTAATATATTGTAGGTTCTATTTCTATATAATCAAAAGCTCCATCGGGAGGGGAAGAAAATTAAAAAATAGTCTAACACACCCTTGATTCTCAACACAGTTACTATTGTCTGTCTTGTAAATATGGTTTCATCTGAAATCCTGCATTTAAACCTGGCATTTGAGTAGCCTTCAAACTGATGAACCAAAAAGTGTCTCTTTTCAACACCAAGTTGTTATAGTTACCTCCTCTAGGATTCAAACTCACTCTATCAATAGCTTGGTAGGTAAAAACATGCTGCAGATTCTCATTTTTAGTGTTCTCTATATGTTGTGCTGTGGCGTATCTGTTATCCCCCATCTATTGCCCTCTGGTGTTTTCCTATCCATATTTTAAAGGCTCTTATAGTTTTCCCTATATAAAAGGTGGAACATGAACATGTGGCTAGATAAATAACCCCCTTAGTATTACATGTAATGCATTGTTGAATTTTATAACTTTTGGTAACATTAATAGTGCTAAAACTATCTCCTATAGTAATATGTTTTCAATAGATGCAATTGTTACATTTAAATCATCCTAATGGTGGTGTTAGTCATGTCTGCGTTTGTATCTTCAATCAATCAGTCAAAGTCTTTAACCAGACGGTCACCGTTGAGCAAGCTCATTTTTGAGGTGGACCTGGGTTGTTAAGAAGGAACAAGGGACAATATACATGGGATGCAACACACAAGAAAATAGCAATATTACAAATAAAGTGAGATACAATAATACAGTATATACAAAGTATCAGCAGGTAGCATTGACAGTAGTATATGTTTGGAACAGAAGATACAGCTAGTTTTGTGTAGGACACAATTTTTCATAAAAGTAAATAAATATGCATATCAGGTGCACCAAACACAATAAAACCTAATATAAAAAGATATATAATGATATGGTTTGGAGAATTTAGAGCTGAAACCAGGGTCAAAGGAATGTGGAAGGGACAGATATGGGGGTAGAAATAGGGGAGAGGGAAGAGTCTATTATAGATGTGATCAGTCTTTTAACAGTAGTAATTAGAGTGTGATTGGACTTATAGGAGTCACTAGTTAGGGTAGACAGGCACAGGACTCCTTATTATGATGTAGATATAGAGATTTAAAAGTTGTTAGGCTGATGGGGTGAGTTAATTTCAAAGTTTTTTGCAGCTTGTTCCACATTTGAGGGAGCACAAAGCTGATGGCTGCTCTGCCAATGCGAGATTTTGCTTTGTAAATGTAAAGAACAATATATGAGGTGCTTCTCAGGGCATACTTCCCCAGAGTGCACAAAGGTAAACAGACAGAGATATACTGGGTCAGTTTATTTGAGATAGCTTTGTGTGTCCAAACCGCAACATTTTCTTGCCGTCTGTAAGCAAGGGATAACCATCCCACTGCCGTGTACAATGCACAATGGTGAGATGAGTATGGAAGACCCGTGATAAATCTTATGGCTCTGTGATAAAGCATATCAAGTTTGGCTAGGGTACCTACAGGTCCCTAACTATATAGAAAGTCTGTGTAATCCAATAGGGAAAGAAAGGTTGTTTGAACCAGTTTCAGTTTAGCGTCTCTTGTGAGGAGATTATTAATCCTAAAGAACAGAACAAATCTTTGTCTAAGTTTCTTTGCCAGTTCTTCTAAGTGATCTGTGAAAGTAAGTCTATGTCTAACCAGACCCCCAGGTACTTTAACTTTGGTATATAGTCCAACTACTCACCTAGAATGGTAGTGATCTGCGGGAGTGTCCCATCAATTGCAGGATTTATTGCATTTTGAAGGGGTGAGAGGAACATTGCTTTCATTTTTTTGCATTTAAGAGCAGTTTCTGGTTTATAAGCTGATGTTGCAGCAGATTAAATTCATTTTGAAGGGCATTACAGGCCACTTCATGTGCAGGGCTACTAGCATAGAGTACCGTATCATCGGTGAATAGGTGTATTTGTGCTTCTTTGATGGGGGCATCTACGTTGTTAATATAAATGGTGAAGAGCAAGGGACCAAGAACGGAACCTTGCGGTACACCCCTCAATAGGGGTTTTGGTGGAGAAACTTCTCCTTCTACCTTTACTTGCTGAAGCCATCCTGAGAGGTAGTTGGAGAACCATTTAAGGGATAGGGAATCCAAACCAATGTTCTGGAGGGACGACAGAACAGTCTGTGATCAACTGTATCGAACACCTTGCTTAGGTCCAAGAAAACTGTGCAAAGTTTTTTTTGTCTAATTCAAGCTGCCAGTAATTTGTCACCTTGGCTAGAGCAGAGATTGTACTGTGCTGTGTTCTAAAACCGGATTGTAATGGGTTGAGCAATTTTTCTGATTCCAGGTACTTCCGGAGCTGGGAGTTCACTATTTTCTCCAACATCTTTGACAGGATTGGAAGTAGGGAGACTGGCCTGTAGTTATTGAGGTCACTAGGATCTCCTGACTTAAACAAAGGGACCACAAGTGCATTTTTCCAAATGGGTGGTAGGTCATACTGGGACAAGGATAAGTTGAAGAGATGAGTAATTGGGACTGCGAGGACACGGTAGTCGACCTTTCAGAAGTACGGGTCAATGAGGTCAGCCCCAGCACTTTTCCTAGTGTCCAACTGAAGAAGAAGATCTTCAACTTCTTTCAGGGAGGTAGCTGCAGAGAGAAGGATGGACTGGGGATGGGTTTTTCTTGTGTAGTTGTTGGCGGAGGATATTCACAGGAGAGGAGTCAAAGACTAGCCCTGCAGTGGCAAAATCATTATTGAGAGCATTAAGGATAGACGGTCTGTCGGAGATGACAGTATTGTCGATCTATAATTTAGTAGGTAAGGAATTTACAGTGGTGTGACCTTCAATGTCTTTGATAGTCTTAGAGAATTTGGAGGCATTTCTTGAGGAGCTCTCCAGCTAAGAGTGGTAGAAATTAGCTTTGGCTTCTCTGACCATTTTGGTGCAGAGGTTCCTCACCCTCTGGAAAGAATTCCAGTCATTTATTAAATTAGTTTTCCTAGCAGTTCTCTAGAGTACATCCCTACTCTGCAAAGCATCTTTCAGGTCTTCTGTAAACCACCAACAGGATTTGTTTCTGGCACTAACTTTTATTATAGGAGCATACTTGTTGAGAGCCCCTAGCACAATTTCTGAGAAAATATCATAAGCCGTAGTCAGGGACTTGGCTAGATAGAAATCCTGCCATCGCATGGAGTCTCTTAGGTCTGATATATACCCATGGAGATCAAAGCTGCATATGCACCTTTTAGAGGAGAATTTTGGTGCAGTTGTGAATTTAAGAGTGGATCTTATACACGTGATGAAGCAATGGTCGCTAATATCAGAGAAAAAGATGCCAGCATGGGAGAACAAATGGGGTTTGTTAACTAAAATGATATCCAAGAGAGTACTGTTATTAGGGTTGAGCTTGTTAGGATAAGTAGATTCGTTTATTAGCTGTGACAACCCAAGGGAATCACAGAACATTTTAAGAGGGGTGGATGCACTGGAGAGCCAGTCTAAGCTGAAGTCCCCTAGTATGATACACTCTGAAGATACCGAACCCAGGATGTTTTTGAGATGTTTTAACAACTGTAGTCCAGCTGATGGGGGTCTGTAGCATCCTGTTATACATAATGAGACACCGGTGGCAATTTTAATCTTTAATGACAGGCTTTCTAATTCTTTTGGGACAGAGGTTGAGTCAATTATGGAGGCAGGGAATTTATCCTTGATGTAAATAGCTAGCCCACCACCTCTGGTTTGCCTGTCTGCTCTGAATAAAGGGGATGTTAACTTTGTTGTTACTGGTCGCTGGTCGGAGCCAGGACTCCGTAATCACCAGAACATCTGGAGCAGTATGATATACCCAGGCCTGAACAGAAGTAATTTTTTTTAATTGGCTACATACATTAACATGCAAGAATATAAGCCACTTGAGGCTTTGTAGCTCTGCTGGGGATTCCATGGGTACCAGAGAGCCTGGATTAAGATCAACATTTCCTGAGCGTAGTAAAAGCAGGAACAAGAGTTTCCTGCAGAGTTCTAGGAGAAGTGTGGGTGGCTGGGTCTTCTTTCAGTTACGTGATTTGTCTGTGGCAGTGTAGGGAGTTCTGAGGCTAGTTTCCAGTTTTCCTGATGCTGCATACAATAATCCCCTGACCGAGAGAGTCAATGGGAGAAGGGGGGGAGTATGCAGAAGGTGGTGTAGCCCTGTGGTCAGACTCTAGGAGAGTTCTTGCATGCCGGTACAGGTGAAGGACCAGCAGTGGGCTAGGGGAAGTTAGAGCACATACAAGTTCTTCTACTTGATAGGAAAAGTCCCGGTCAGACAATGTAAAAAGAGAGCCATTCTCCACTCTAGGAGTTATTTTTTGATTCACGTTCGGGTCCAATACATGTAAGATGAGCAGAGACAAACATAGAAGCAGGTAATATGCCCTCATTATGAGACTATCACCCAATGGGCACTACAAGGGCAGACAAGAGAAGGGATTCTCAGTGGAGGAGAATTTCTTAATCCCTGCAGAATACTAGTATAGGCAGTGAAGACTGAAGCAGTAATCCTTAAGTCAGGCTAATATGAAAAGAGTTCACCTGACTATAGAGTAGTACTAGGGGCAGAGAGGCTTTGAAGCAAATTTCTTAGCTAATACTCTGGAGCAGAATAAGTACTAGAGAGATCACCTGACCTAAATTAACTGCCTTAGCAAGACAACATGTGTTAGTCAGCAATAAGCAAATCTAAAGTACCAAAATGGTATGCCTCAGCAAGACAGAATAAGATAAAGCTGCTAGAAAGCTTAGTTGCAAAAAGCGGATGGGAGGAATTGCAGTTGTTGACAGTAAGTAACCAATAAATTGAAACATCAGATAGGAGTGGGTGAAGACTGTGTGCATCTAAAGGTGGCCTGGGAGGGAGGGGTGGGACGAAAAATCAAGGGGAAGTTTGCAGAGCTAGCACTGAATCAGTGCACATACAGTTGGAGAGAAACTGCAGCGGGGGGGAATGGTAAGTTACTTTACACAGGCCGAGCAGAACAGGCTAAATTAAAATATATAAATTATAAGCCGAGTACAGGTATGCAGGCTTACATTAAGCCACATGTCTCGGGTGCTTCTGTCTCCAGTGAGTGAGACTAGCCAATCATGGAGCACTACGCAGGCATGGAGCCAATAGCGTTACCCCTGAGAAGGCACTGAAATTGGAAACAGCAAATTGCAAGTGATGATCTGGTTCAATGTTCACACAGCCCAGAGAAATTGTGGCAATTTTTCAAGCATCGTACCTTATCTACCTCTTTGGGGTGGGGGTAGGTGGATCAGGCTACTTGCACTGCAGAGGTGCTATGACTGGATCGTGACCACTGCCTGTTCTGATAATGACTATGTGGCTTAAGGCTACTTGCCTTCTTATAAGAAAATCTAGGTTGCTCCTTGACAATCTCCTTAAGGCTAGGTTCTGCTGATAAAACTTCTCACTGTTTATTAATAATATTAGTGAAAGTAGACGTATGTGCTGTATAGATCGTTACTACAGTAAAATTAGTGCTCACTCATCGATCACTTTTATCTGCATATAGAATGCCATCCCTATCCAAATTACTAACTGTATTTTGGGCTAGTGTCACTTGCTGTTCACTATACCCTCGCTCATTAAAACATTGTTGCATTTCTTCAGCTCTTCTTTCATAGCTTGTTTTATTACTGCAGTTACGTTTCATTCTAATAAATTCCCCTTTGGGTATATTCCTTAATACATGTGCTGGATGGCAACAAGATGCCATAAGTACCATATTGCCATCCACTGGTTTTCAATATATGTCTGTCTGAACCACACACACACGGACCTTTGTTAATATTCAAATCTAAATAGGGAATCTGTTCTAAACTGCTGGAGTAAGTAAATTTAAGATTCTCATTTGTTGAATGAAAAAATCAACAAAATCTTGTAATTCCTGTAAGGTGCCATCCCATAATAGAATCACATCATCTATATAATGTTTCCACATAATCATTTTATCAAAAAAACGTATTCACAGTACGGTTGTAAATTACGTTCTTTTCCCATCATCCAACATATAATTTGGCTACTGAGGGGGCACATGTGGACCCCATCACTGTCCCTTGTATCTGTTTTAATAAGTTCTGCCAAATGTAAAACAGTTACATTTCAAAACAAACTCCAATAATTTTAACAGAAAAGAAACTGGTGGTCTGTTGGCTACTGCCTCCATATTAAGAAAAAATGCTACTATGTCTAAAGCGCCCTCATGTGGTATGTCTGTATACAATGCTTCTATACCTAATGTTACTAACCACACTGTTTCATTTAAACATAAGCCATCTATAATCTGTAAAATATCTTTGGTGTCTTTTACGTAACATTCAAGTTTTTCTACACATATTCTTAAAAATGAGTTCAAATACTGAGATAGTGGTTCGGTCAGAGACCCTAAACCACTTACTATTGGACATCCCGAGGGTTTGTTCAAAGTTTTGTGAACTTTTGGCACAATGTAAAAGGTTGCCATTTTTGGGAATTCGACAGTCAAAAAATCTCTCACATTCTTCTTAATGAAACCATCTTTAAATGTCTGATTCATTTTGCATCTCTCTAACTCCTGCACTACCAATGACAATACCAGCAAGCAAATATTCGGCATTGACAAATGTTTGTTCCTTCTGGTTCCGTAAGCTCTGGTCTTCCCTTCACCTTGCTATCTGCTCTGCCTCATCCCTCTTCTCCCTTTTCTCCCTCAGATCCCTCCTTTGTGACGTCTTCTCAACTCACTCCTGTAACTGTCCTTGACTTCACTATGACCTGGCATCCACACGTTTTAACAATCTCTCTTCTTAGTACATCCTACTTGAGTTTTAACACATGGTCTATTCCGAATCTATTATTAATCAGTGCACCTTCCCATTCCCATTGATCATAGTGAACCAATCTTTATTCTATGCCTGTGTTTGACTTGTCTAATCAACTGTTACATTTCTATTTTTAATATTATTGTATATTATGGTATTTTAATTATTGCACATTGTTGTCAGGTTTCACTGTACTTCACCCTCCTCCCCCAACAACAGATGCATCTGGAAATTAGCTGTTACCAGCTTAGCATATATTTCCTGGTAAACATTTTGAAATAAATAAATCTAATAAATGGGGTTTCCAGTAACTGCCTCTATTTGAATGCCCATGCTTTTGCAATAATTTATTTCATGCCCTGCTACTTTAGAAAAAATGCAAAGAACATACAGTAACTGCTTCCTCATCTGATTTCACATTTTGTACCAATAAACACATATCTGCATAAACCAGTGTTGTAATGGATGGGAAACCATCCTCACAAGATAAACCATTGTTATTTGAATTTAAAATAACCAGTCTTAAAACTGGATCCAAATTAAGCACATACTGTATGATATGGGACTTAGTTACCTACCTGACAGACCCCTCTCTTAACATGATGAATATTTCCTAACAAATCAGTAGCTTTTCTACACAGCAGAAAGATCCGATCTTTAGCAACTTTTGGAAAGCCACACCTCTCGAGAACCTGAAACATAAAATTTTGCAACACTCAGTCAAAGGCATTCTCCGGATCTAATGTTAAAATTGAAAAAAATACAGTAAATCTGTCTAATTTCCCAATACCCATGCACCACAAGTTCTCTAAAAAGATTAGGTAATATATTACGTGGACATCCAGGGATTAAGCAAGTTTGTCACAGGGTACCTTCATTACTTGCTGCAAACCAGTGATCTTTTAGACAGTATTTTTATTAAAAGTTTGATGTCCATGTTCAAAAAAGTATTGGTGTCTAACTGTTAATTTTGTTAACCTCATTTTTAAGGAGGAGAATAAAGATCTCCTGGTGTAACCCCCCCTGCAAATGGGGGTTCCCAAAAGACTTCCAGGAGCTTGCTTGAATGCTCCAAACCTGAATGGTGTTTGGCGTTTAAGCCATTTATCTGTGAGTGTTTTTAGAGCCTCTGGTACTGTCTCTTTAAGAGCTGTCTGCTTGCAGACATAATTAGTTTGTATGGGGGGAATGTGTGTTTCTTTGCTTGAGTACCACTCGAGCTGCTGCCAATTCACTCCATTTCTGCAGTCACTAGGAGTGCAAAGGGAACCTATTTGAAAGATGTAACTGTTTGCCAGAAATCATTTAGAGTAATAATGAAAATACAGTTTGTCTAACCTGCTTTCTTTGCAGTCAGAACTGTGTTTGCCTAGTTCCCCATTCTAGTTTTGAACTGCTGAACTGGACCAATCAGTGTGGGTTAAGGTAGCTCTAAGATGGTGCCTTGAATGAATCAGAACTTGGACTCGTAATTTGAGCCAGCCACAAGAGATTGTATGGGCAGTGACTCTGGGAGATGTAGTTTGGACTTGGCACCTTTTTGGACCAACAGGGGCAGTCTATTGTGGTGACAGCCAATCCAGCCAAGAACTGGGAGGAACTCAAAGGAAGTGCCTGATTTTGTCTGCTGGAGTTTCAGTTGAGCTCTGGCAGTGAAGAGGGAAGGAGCCCTGTGCTTTTTCGGTGTGCAGTTTTAGTCGGGAAACGTGTGTAAGGACCTGAGTTCCAGTCTGCAGCTTGTGTAACTGTTTGTTAGGACTGAATCCGTCCTGTGAAGAGAATCAAAGGATATCTGAAGATTAGAAACCAGGCTCACCCTGTAGAAGACTGGAGAAATTGCTGAATTGCACTTGGTCTGTCAGGAACTGAATCTGCTGTGTGTCCTCCGGTATTGTGCAGTAATTGCGATCGGGAGAAGCAGCCTGCCTGGTATAGTACTTTCTGTTTACCGTATAAATGTGTGAAGAGGCTTGTACCTCAAGTGAATCCTGCTGCCATTAAAGGACTTTGCCTGTTGCAGTTTGTCATATAAATGTGTGAGGAGTCTCGTGGAGCTCAAGAGTAGCCCTGCTGATGTTGAAGGACCCTATCTTGTTTGGAGGTCTTGAGTACTAATTCAGAGTCGCTCCTGTTGATGCCACATTAAATCCAAATGGAATTACTGTACTGCTGACTGTTCAACTAATTTTCTTTTCTCTTTGTGAAAGGGCCCTACCAGCTGCCACGGTTTGGACTAGCCACTAGGGCTTGGGTACCCAGGGACAGTAACTGGTAGGGATAGGCCTAATGCACAGAGCCATAGGTAGATGAGTAAAGTGATAAGCTAATTAACCTGATTTCCCCTGTTCTTGTTATATTCCCTAAATAAATCAGAGCTGCTTGTTTCAGCAAAGTTATTCTGCCTGAGGTATTTGTCTATGTTAAAGTATTGTACTGTGATTGTTGCACTGTATTTTATTTTACAGGAGGTCCCAGTGCCTGAACCAGTCCTGGGGGTAAGTGTATACTGTGAAGGTAATTCTGATATATTGTGTGGGCCACTAGTGGGAAGAAAGGGGGGTTGTAGTGTCCCAGAGGGCTGTGACCAAGTTAGTTTAACTATTGCAAACCCTGACCTCTGGGTGGAGGCACCCGCCATCGGATCCAGGCCCCTCAACCTGTTAGTGGCAAATCAGGCAGGGGTAGTGGCCCCTGAGATAGCGCCATCTAGGGGTTACACTGGTACATGTTTTTACACATTTTTGCCTGCTAAACAAGCAATTATACATCCTTGTCATTGTGGTAATATGCCACATTACCCCTCCCTCCCACTTGAACAGGCTGAGAGCAACAATGTTCTTTGGAGGAAATTACCACAGTTATGTGTTTATCAAACAATTGTAGTGCCAGTTACAATGAAATCAACCTGACATGCACAGCAAGGTAATCATAGCAAGTCATTCTTCAAATGAAATCATCATAAAAACGGCCATCCCCTTTCCTCCAGGGGATCTGTCAGAATGGGTGTAAACCCCGGGAGGTACTCTGGCCTACAAGGCCTAAGGGGAGACTATCGGACAGATGCTGGTGCCCCCTGCCCAAACCCTGTATGCCCACCACCCCAAGCTGGCACCTATCACCTGGCACCACAGGTAATACCCAAAGGGGCTATCCTTCTGACTGTCCCCAAAGGGGGAAGTCTAGCCCTCTGGACCCTTACCTCTTACCTCAAGGTGATCCACTGCAAAGATGCATGATTCCCTGTTATCTCCTCGGTACAGACCTTGCGAGAGTATCATGTTGCCACAGAATGAACATTGCTACTGATGCTCATCCCCTACCAAGCACTTCACACTACTACTTTCTCCACAGCACCTTGTAAGTCAGCTACAAACCTATCACAACCTACATCTGACAAATGTACACGATCCCAGCCATAAAACTGTGGAGTTTTTATAAAAATGTAATCGTGTCTCAGGACAGCCCTCCCCCAACAGAACCCATAAACAACCGCATAGCCATGTTGGTCAATCTGCAGGCTCTCTCAATAGTTCTGTGATCCCAGAGTTGCTGCCAGTGCCTCCTTTGGATGATATGCGACCAGGAATGTGCACCTCAGGCCAGGTATCTCAAAACAAAGCCTAGTCCTCCTTCATCTAACCCAACATTTCAAGTGACTTCACGGCCCCCAGATTATTGCCTGCCAAATGCATAACTAGAGAGCTGGGCACACCCTGCCATTGAGCTTCTGCCATGATTCAAAGGGAAAATCACTCCATCCCATCCCCCTTCATTCCATCCAGTGAACTTGTGCCTTCCATGGGTCCAAAAAAAGGTTCTTGTCCCCTTGATAGTGCCTTGTTCTGATGGCCGCCCAGTGAATAAAGGAGTGCCTGCATGTCCACACTTGGCTGTCTCAAGAAGCACCACCTGCCAGAAAACAAAACCAGAAGTTAAAGCAAAATAGGTCACCCATATCTTTTAAAAATCTGTGACCTCCAATGGCCAAGGATCTGAATCTGGCCCTAATGCATGTGACAGATCCAATGTGGAAGAAATGGGTAGTGAACTCCTTCAAGTCCACCCCCACTCCCTTCATAGCCATCTCCAAGACATTGTCAGGGGACCCATATTCATTCCAAAATAATGTGGCCCCCTGCCCCCCCCAATGGATACAAAGTATTGCATCCATGCACGGATATCCCACTGTACTCAGTGGGTGATTGCAGGCTTTTGCCAGCACCCCTAGGCCAACCTGTCTGTCTTGCTTATTTGCAACTGGACAAATACCTCCTCTAGGGTCACTGCACCATTGTTATCCTCCAAGGTCACTGGCAAGCCTGGAACTTTACTCAGCTGTACTGACTCAGATACCCTAAAGGCACCACTGCACTAGCTCAGATACCCTAAAGGCCTCACAAAATGCTACCAAGAATGCCAAGTAGAACAAGATGCTTCTGATGGTGATGAGCACACCCTGGGCAGCTTGTTCAAAACTGTGCCTGCAAGGCTGGTCTAATTGGCCATTGACAATTTGGCCACTTTGGGGTCCCAGGGTCCCAACCTTGTAACATCTTATGAAGGCAAAATGCCCACATTGGTAGTCTCCTTGCCTGTGACCTCAGAGAACCATAAACTGACTGCTAGCTGCTGCCGTACTGCACCTGGAGTGGAACCTTTTTCTTTCATATGGAGGACATACAAGCATAGCTGGTCCACTGGGATGGGCCACACATTCCCCAGCCCTGGGCCTGACACACTGAGAAATTCCTCCACTCCCCATGCTGGGTGAGTAACTCCCTGGCTTCTGGATCACCAATTCTTAAAAGTTGTCTGGGACTTCTCTGCAGTACACCTGCTGTTCTGGAACCAACTGTCTGAATCTCTGCCATTGCAAATAAAAAAGACCATCAACAATACCGTTATTCATACCACTTGCATGCACAGCTCTAAACTGTGTGATAAACAATAAATATTTTTGCACAAAGACCGGCATAAGGTTACACAGGGGATCCTTGTTCCCCACTTGGCCATTGATGGTGTAGACCACCGCAGTATTGTCTGTCTGTCTGGAAGGTCACTTTTTGTTTTTAAACTGCTACCACCACATGACCAGGGCCACCATGATAAGAAAAATCTCTAGGAGACTGATCTGTCTCAGTAAGTTCTCTGCTTCTCGAGCATGGGACCATTTTCCCATACACCACTCCTCCAAAAATATGTCCCAAAGCCCTCAATGCATCCTTAAAGAGCTTGAGCTTCTGGCTGATGGTCACCTCAGACAGATTGACAATAATTAAAGTAATTCAGGAAGCCCAGCCACACCCTCAGTTACTCTCTCATTGATTCTGGCACCCCGATCCTGTGGCATGGCTTACTGCAGCTGGTGCTGACCTTCACCAATCAGTGAAGGAATGTCCTGCCCACTAACATGACTTTGTAAGCAAATCTGAGGTAGGTGGGAAAGCACTTGCTGCAGCTCACGCAAACGTGATCTTGCACACCTTGACCACCCTAGACAGGAGTTCCCAAACTGACAATGGGAATTCAGTGGCCACTGTGTCAGTCTCTATGCCCAGGAAGGATAACCTGGTGCAGAGCCCTTCAACTTTCTCATGAGCCAAAGGGGATCCCCAGGTTGGTTCATACCCCTTGGAATGCCCTTATGAACAGGACACATTACTCGGTGCCTGAATGCTCTACAAATAGGAAGCCATATAGGTAGTGCACTACCTTGGAGCATCCCTAACCTGCATGTGGTGGCCCAATGCAGGAAAGTGCTGAACCAGTCAAAGACAGCACATGCTACTGCACACTCAATTAGCATGTAATTGTCTACATAGTAACACCTTCAGATTTCATGCCCAGCATATCTCAGTCATCAGTGTGCACCTTCAACAACTGAAAAGCAGACTCTTTGTCTGCCTTACCTAGGAAAGCACCCACTCCTCTCTTAAACCACCTCAATTGCCCTGTCAATCAATGCATAAGATATTGCCGAGTAGGCTGGATCAATATGATGATTGACAGAGTCCCCTTCCAGGTATGACAAGTGATTTATCATCTGAAATTCCCCAGGACCTTCTTGGGAACCAACTCAGTATGGGACACTCTGTCATATAGCCAGAGAAGTATCACAAAGGTCCTGCTAACATTACTTGCTGCCACTTCTTTATTTAGCTTTGCCCGAATGCCATCCTGTCATTTTCTGGCTGGCTTCAGGTTATCCGTCTTGTAAGATTGGCATTGGCACATCACATAGAAACCTAAAACCTTCCATGAAGTCATTTGCCATGGTGTAAGCAGCTGCCCTATATGGTAATTGGCCAGCTATATCTCAAAATGGTCTGCCCTTATTGGCATTTGGAGGCCTGATCTGCCATTTATGAAAGGGGCGGGAAGGAGTGGACCCTTTTTGCACTGAGTAAACAGGTGTGTTCATCCATACACCATACACTTGTGGTTGAAGTTGCAAAAGTTTGACTTGCATGTCCCTTAGTTGTAATTATAACAGTATCCCCTCCCACTAATCCCCTGCCCCCTTTCTTTGGCAGTTGTGGTCTTCTGAACAGAAAACCACTGTCAGAATGCTGAACATCCCTGCCAAGATTCTTTGCCCTGATAATGGGAGGTCCATCATGTCCCTGATCCTACCTTGCTTGTTCTGTTTTCTTTTATGAAATTCTTCATCATATTCCAACCATCCCTTGGCAGAGTTGCTGACAACCATTGCCATAATTGACTAAAATATGTCTACAGGGAGGCTGCTTTCACAAGGTACACTTGGGTCAATAAACTTGAAAAGATCTTAAAACCAGTCAGTCAGTTCTCCCAGGTGAACCAAATCTGAACCTTGTGTTTCACCTGCATCCCCTCATCCTTATTTTTGTTGTCTTTTTTCTTCTCTGGCTCCTTGTGTTTGTTCAGGAGCAAGAACACACCCACATACTCCCTATTCCCTATCTGCTGCTACACCTTCTCTGACAGATGTAACACCACTGGCTCCCCCAGGCTTACATAGGCCATGCTTGCCAGTTGTTGAATGCCCTGCAGGCACACCTGGGATGTAGGGATAGTTCCTGTGCCCTGACATAGCCTGGGGTCCACTTGATTTTCTTCATGAGCCTCTGTGAAAGCTAATACCTTGTTGAGCTCCTGCTCAAGCACTGATGGAACTGTCAAAGGCTGCCCTGGCTTGGGAGGGAATGGAAGAGCTAGTGACAGCCTATCCAAATGAAGGGGATCAGCAGGGGAGGGAGCAAACAACCCAGGTATGATCGGTGGGACAGAAGTCCAGGATGTAGAGGATGCTAGCACTGGAGCTAGTGTAATCAGCATGGTAAGATTCCAGGGCAAAAATACCAGTTGAGGGAGTTAGTGGCCCTGTCAGAAGGGAGAACTGCATCCTAGGGTCCTGCTGGTGGAAGGAGTGGGTGGCCCCTGCTTCTGCAGGGCACAGATTACCACACATTGCCTCTGTGGGTATTTTGTGGCTGGCTCATCCCCTGGAACAGGACCCTCAGATGCTGGCACCAACAACTGCCTCAGCTTCTCCTTTGCCATGTTTTCCTACTTAGGCCTATCTGGCTACGGATTCTATGGAGTAAGAGGTACCTGATGTGGTTTCTACATCCTTCCTTTCTTGTCAGGGGCTGCCAATAAAGGGTTTTCTGGGGCAGGTGTTGCCAGCATCTCAGACTGTCACTGCCAATCTAGTCTAGCTGGGCCTCTTAAGCGGCCAGGATTTCTGGATTCTGAAACTTGGAATCCCACCATGCTTTCCCCTTTGCCATTGCAAAAACTGCCAGTTGCCACTCAAAATCCATTCTAGCCATTTTCTCTTTTCTCAACACTCCAACCATGAACTGAGAAAACATAATAAAAGAAAACACAGAACTGAAATCCCCATCTGCAGTATTAGACTTCACCACCACTTCACGGTGGTTCTATAAAATAAGGGTGAATTCAGCATGCCGAATACCCTTATGACAACGCCACATCTCCAAAATTCAATTTTGGTGATGTAGGATCATACTGAAAAGTAAACCCAGCACAGAAAAACCTTCTTTTTTATTTTATGCCCCTGCACTCCCCCACGCCACATTCCCCTACTTTAGGATTCTCAACTTCAGTGGGGTGCATGTCGGAAGGGGTGCAAGTCAGAAAAAAAAACATTGTCTCGGGCCGGGCACAACAAAAACCACCAGTGCCCAAACCCAAACTCTGTATCCCCACCACTCAAAGCTGGCACCTATCACCTGGCACCTGCCAGCTCACACGGAACCAGCGACACCACCCCTCACATGCCCTCCCGCCCCACGTCCATCGGGATCCCACCACCCTGCACACATATACCTGCACAATATCCTGTCACCTTTTCACAACAACCCCCATCTGGTTGCCTACCCCACACCCCTGCCATCAGGGCACTAGCCAAAGTGGGTCGCCGTTTTGGCAGGTGCCCACCTGGTAGTGCCCCATATCACAGGATAGCCTTCACGGCAGGGTTGTACTATGAAAAAGTCCTCCTTGGACACATTGGGCAGGATTTTCAAAAGCCTTATCTCACTGCAAACCCACATGTGCCGACGATATGATGCATGGAGCTTGAGGCAATCTAACAGGATTTTCTATCTCATGCGGCCACTACCATAAATTAGACCAACATTTTCTGGTCTAACTTGCAGCAATCCTGGGGACTATTTTTACAGAGATTGCACCAAATATTTGGCACATGCTGCCATAATTCATGGAGACTGTCACAACTGTGGCCGAGAATGTAAAATCAGGTGCAGTTGCGGTGAAGGACTTGGTGCACCGACAGAGCCTATGTGTCATGGTGCAGGGCTGGATGCAAGCCCTGCACCGCACTTTGAAAATCCTGCCCGTTGTTTTTGGTTATATATCTTAAATTCCTATTTTCTTAATATACCTGAAAACTAAACAGACTAGCAAGTTCACACAACGTGCTTAAATTCTCATTATTGTAATTTGATTACTATAAACATCACACCATATAAGGATATAAATAAATTCCAGCAGTACACGTAATAAGTACTGCAGCGATTATCAGCAAAAAGTATAAACCAGTTACAGTACCAAAGACAAGTATTTCAATATACTCAGAAGTGAGCATTTTTGCTAGGTGGTTCCCATCAGGCTCATTACCTAATAACCTAGCTAGCATTTGTTTAAAATAAAATCATATGAACTTTCTTAAAATAAAATACAAGACTTAGCATGCTGCATCGTTGAACAAAAAAAGTTTTTTTTCTTTTTTTTTTGTTAGAATCTGAACTAACAAAAACATGAACTGATTCTAATTCCTATTTGGTTTCCTTTTTAGCATGTGTACACATTTTAAAATTCTGCCTATGTGGGGCTGGCTTTTATTCATTCAGCGTAAATATTTCTTCTTAACTGAAAATGAAAGGGTAGTGCCGTATCATTCATATCAGTTTCATTATATAAGGTCTTTAATCAGAGAGGGGCCCCCATCTCCAAACTGTAAATTAAATTAAATTGATCCTAAAACTCAAGAAACTCCAATTAAATAACCTACAGTAGCTGCCTGAAGGTGAACTTAATTAGCACATTTTCCACCAAAAGTTTTCTGTGTGCCGTAAACGCATGGCCTGAGTATGAAAGGCTTCAATCCTAATATTGTATTAATTTGTCAAAAAAAAATGTGTCCCCCCATAACACTATGTTATAATGCTGCCCTCTGGAACAAACATGGAAATAAAGCAGGTGGAGGGGGACTTGAAGCCTAGCAGGCACATTTAAAACACTATAGCCTTCAGTTTAAGTAGCCCCTCCACAAAAAGGGAAAATATCCATAGAAGACTAGATCAGTTGGTAAATTCTCCAAAATGCAAGTCAGTACTGAAACGTTTTAAACATTTGCTAAAGATACCCCCAATAGTCTTATGTACCATTTTAATTCCTTGGGCTTAGGCCTCTAAATAACAGCATACTCAGAGTGGAGAACTAAATCAAAGCAATTTTTTTTCCTAGTTGCAGATCCCATGTTATCCCTCTACATGAAAGGAAAAAGCAACATCGTGCATCTATCTAGCGAAGGCTACCTGCCGGGCCTGGCTCAGGAGTTAATAGAGGAAGTGTCCACAGACAATGCTCCTCCTGCAGCAGTGCTTTACAGGCTCCCTTATTTCTTCTAATATGTATCCTGTCATGTATATGCATGTATATGTATGTGGGGAGCTTTAAACAGGCTCTTAAATCCTTTTTATGGAATAAGGCATATGGGGCCAGATATTCAAACTGCGCTATTTTGTGGAGCAAGCCCTTGCGCTGCACAAAATAGTTGCACAGGGAGGTCTGAGCGATATTCAAGCAGCAGAGCCACCTTTGAACATCACCCCCGACCACAGCCACTGTGCATGGCGGCAGTGGAACTTGCGCCACTGCAAGTGGTCAGAGTGGAGCATTCAACTTGCGGTGGCACAAAGTACCATTGCGCCATGTGCAAAATCGATATTCAAAGGTGACATGCAAATGGGGCCCATAATTCATGCAAAGGCGCGGGGGCTATTTGCATCTGATTATGGCCCCATTTGCACTCTCATTCATGACTGAGTGCGCCGATCCCGAGGACTTGTGCCTGGCGTCCTGCCAGGCAGCAGCCGTCGGGGACTGATGCCCCTGCAGCCCGATCGTGGGCAAAGAGTGTAAATCCCCGCCAACCCCCACTGGCCCGATCATGGGCGCCAACGCATAAACCCCCCCACCAGCCCGATCGTGGGCAGCCCTGTCTCTCCCAGACACATCTCTGGTGGTCTAGTGGACGAAAATCCCAATCACGGGATGTAGTTGTAAACACCCCGAACATAGCCCTGGTGGTCCACTGGACCGATAATCCTGATCACGGGATGGAATAATTAACCCCCTGAACATAGCCCTGGTGCCTGTGTCCCCCACCCACCCACCCAAAAGCCCCACCACCCGCTCACCGGCGGCGGCAGCATCTGGACTGTCTTCTACGGTGGACTGCACGCCCATTGGCCTTACTCTGCACCAATGGCGTGCAGCCCTACCGGCAGTCAGTCGGCGGCGCGGGCGGCAGGCGGGTGGGATGCTACCACCCGCCGGCTGCCAGGGGTGCTGGGTGGTGGGGCTTCATGGGTGGGTGGGGTGGGGACACTAGGCACCAGGGCTATGTTCGGGGGTTTAATTATTCCATCCTGCGATCGTGATTTTCAGTCCACTGGACCACCAGGGATGTGTTGGGGAGACACATTGCTGCCCGTGATCGGGCTGGTGGAGGGATTTAAGCTATGCCCACGATCGGGCCAGTGGGGGATGGGAAGGGGGATTTTACACTCTTTTGCCCACGATCGGGCTGCAGGGAGGGCACAGGGAGTGGAATGAAGGCCAGCCACAGTTGGCAGCTGCTGTGTTGCGCCCTACAATGCAGCAGCTCACCTGTGGGTGGCCCTCGACTTGAGCCTTTTTTTTTGGGTCAAAGTTGTGCAGGCGCAGATTGGGGGTGGCACCTGCACAACTCTGCACAGCCCGGCTGAATATCGGGCTGTGCAGTTTATGCATGGTTCCTCCCCCTCCAGTTCAGCATGCATTCATTTGCATTGCGCTGTTGCTCAGCATGTTTTCTGTGGCGCAACTGCCTCCTACTGAATATTGCAGAATGGCGCAAGTTCGGACTTGCGCAGGCGCAACCCTTTTGAATATCTTGCCCATGGTATCTTTGATTAATGTTTTGTATTTGTTTTAACAGTTTTATTTTATTGTTTGTATACTTTGTATTTAATCTTTTGGAATGCGCCTTGGTTTTGAAAGGCCAATATAAATAGTTTATTATTATTATTATATATATATACTGTATATATATATATATATATATATAGATATATATATATATATATATATATATATATTCACTATATATATATATATATATATATATATATCTATGGCTAAAAAACTCTGTTTAATGCATCAGTTAGGGTTATTCCACAGCGACAAAAGCAAGAAAATTCGATTGTTAGGGTTGTCACCTTGCACCCCCACCGCCCCCACCAACAGGCATGGGGTGTGTGTTGTGTCATCAGTCCTAACTCTCACCCCATTCTCCTAGTCTGCACCACCTCAGCTTATTTACATGGAATGGGGTGAGAGTTGGGGCGATAAGCCCAACACACCCCAATGCCTGTTGGTGGGGGGGTGGTGGGGGGGTGCAAGTGGTCTCCTCATGCAGGACAACCTAACTGATGCATTAAATCAGTTTTCACGATTATATATACATATATATATATAGTATAGCTGTACAGTAGTGCAGCTATAGTTAGGGTTACTCGACTACTTCTATGTTAAACCCAAAATCTTGCACTTCAATAACTTTGCAATTGTATGACAGATTTGCCTGGCATTTTGCATGCACTGAGTGGTGCCATAGATCTCTGGAATTCGCAAGTTGTGCTACTGTCAGATAAGTGGTTGCGGAGCTGCAGAGCACCATAAATGCACAAAAACAGGGGTTTTTTGCACGTTTCTTTGCTTGGTGCTACAGCCCAAACTATTTGACTGTCTGGTCTGAAATATTCAGGAAAGATGCAGTCTGGGTCATTGATGTGCCTTTTGAACTTTTGAAACATAGAAAAATAGAAATTGTTGGCAGATAAGAACCACTAGGCCTATCCAGTCTGCCCACAGGCCCTATACATTGGCCACTGACCCTATGTGATCAATGGCTTTTCATCACTCCCTTCCCTCTCAAGCTTCCCTTGTGCCTGTCTCAGGCATGCTTAAACCCCTCCAGTGTGCTTTCCCCCACTACCTCCTGTGGCAGATTCCAAGCATTAAGTACTCTTTCTGTGTAGAAAAACTTCCTCACATTACCTCAATCTACCCCCTTCCAATTTCATATTGTGGCCCCTCGTTCTAGTACTTTTTCTACATTGGAAAAGGTCCCCCACCTGCATCTTTTTTATGCCCTTGAGGTACTTGAAAGTTTCAGTCATGTTCCCCTCTGTCTCCTCTCCTCCAGTTAGTACATATTGAGGTCCCTTAGTCTCTCCTCATATGTTTTGTGGTGCAAGCCCTGCACCATCTTTGTTGCTCTTCTTTGGATAGTCTCCACCTTATCTATGTCCGTGCAAAGGTGTGGCCTCCGGAACTGCACACAGTACTCCAATGTGAGGCCTTACTAATGTTTTATACAATGGCATCACCACCTCTTGCCTCCTGCTAGTGATACCCCTGCCTATGCACCCCAACATGCCACTGGTCCTCCCTGAGGCCTTTGTGCACTGATTGTATACCTTAAGGACATCAGAGATGAAAAGCCCTAGGTCCCTTTCCTCTTTGATGACAGTCAACTCCTCCCCCCAAACCTTTAGCTCTTCCCAGGGTTCACTCTACCCAGGTGCATTATTTTGCACTTCTTTGCATTGCACCTCAGTTGCCACATCTCCAACCATCTTTCAAGCTTCTCCAGGTCCCTCTTCATTTTCTGCACCACTTCAGAAGTATCCACCCTGTTGCAGATCTTTGTGTCATCTGCAAACAGGCAGACCTTTTCTTCTAGCCCATCTGCAATGTCACTAATGAAGACATTGAATAGAACTGGTCCTAGAACTGATCCCTGTGGAACCCCACTGTTCACCCCCCTCTCCCCAGATTGCACCCCATTTACCACCACCTTCTCTCTCCTGTCTGTTGACCAGTTCCTAACCCAGTTCACCACCTTGTCTCCCATGCCCAGACTACCCATCTTATTAATCAGCCTTCTGTATGGGACGGTGTTGAAGGCTTTACTGAAATCTAGGTAGGCAATGTCTACCACCCCTTCCTGATTTATTTCTCTAGTCACACAATCCCAAAAATATATTAGATTCGGTGAAAAAATATTAATCAATTTAAAAGTTATTCAAATTTTAATTTTTCCATGACAGTCAATGGGGAAAAAAATATATGTGCCTCTCAAAAGCTGCCGCCACTACATTTTACTGCCACAAATGCCGTTTTTTCTGTTGTGCAGTGGCCATCTTGTTTTCAGTTACTGATGCACAAAAACATCTGTAGTTTAAATGTGGGTGCCCCTAGGTAAACACTGACAGTTGTGTTTACCTAATTGGGGCCCGAGGAACACACTGCAGCTCTTATTTTGTGGCCCCCTTCCAGAAATGCCTTTTCTGCATTCGGGCCCCTGTAGTGTCTCATATTGCAACATAATGGATGCAACACTTTTGCAAATTGTGAAAATGTCATGCATGTTCTTTTGCAAATTTTTGTGAAACTGTCACAATTTGCGACACTACTGAGGCCAAAAACAGCAATTCATTGCAAACCTACTGCACCTAAAGGATTTGGTCTTTTGGGCTTGAAATTTGCAGGGTGGCAAGCCCTGGACCCACAGATGTGCCTTTTGGGTGGTTTGGTGTCAAAATCTACAATGGCCCCATAGCTACAGCATTCTGAAGTTGAGAAATGTCCCATTGGATAAAATTGCGGTGCCAGTGACACCTTTCGGCACCTGTATCTTGAAAACGATTCGAGATATGGATTTTTTGCTCCCAGTGGCTAAGCCTGCATGGAGGTTTCCAAGTGATGATTACAACTGCAGTGGAATTTTTTTCATAGTTGCTACGGTTACTGAGATATTGCCAAATTAGTGGTACAAGGGTTCCTTTTCCGTACTAGAGGGCTGCTGTATGGCTCTGTAATTGTGTTTAAGTGGGAGCACAGGACCCAGAGGGCCCGCACTCCCACATACGCATATCATTATGCAAAAATGGTAAACATGAAGGGAGCACAGAGCCCACGCTCCCACAAACACATACCAGTTACCAATTAAATTACACTTTCTCAAAAAGAAGGGAAATTCATTGCAAGAAACTTTGTTAATGCATCAGTTAGGGTTGATAGCACAGTGACAGAAGTTTAAAAAATTTGATGTTAGGGTTCCCACCCCTACAACCCCTATCCCACCCCCACTCTCCACACAACAGTAGACATAGGAGTGCGCCATGGGGTCATCAGGCCTAAGTCTCACCCCATTCTCTGTGCTGTAGCATGTCAGCTTGTTTACATATGGAATGGGGTGAGAGTTTGGCCTGATGACCCCATGGCACACCTGATGTCTGTTGGTGTGTGTGTGGAGAAATGGGGGTGGGAACCTAATATTGAATTTCCAAACTTTTGTCTCTCTGCTATCAACCCTAACTGATGCATTAACAAGTTTTAATGAATCTCTATATATATACATATTCATATATATATATATATATATATATATATCTGTGCAAAAACTTTTTCATGCATCAGTTAGGATTCTTCTACAGTGGCAAAAGTGAGGAAATTCACCATTAGGGTTCCCACCCGTTGAAGCCCACCCCACCCCTCCCCACCAGCGGGCATCAGGTTGTGCATTGGGGTTGTTGGCCCTAACTCTCACCCCATCCCATGTGTAAAACAAGCTGAGGTGGTGCAGTTTAGAATAATGGGGTGAGAGTTAGGGGCAATGACTCCAACGCACACCCCAATGCCTGTTGGTGGGGGCAGGGTGAGGGTGGGGTTCAATGGGTGGGAACCCTAATGGTGAATTTCCTCACTTTTGTCACTGTAGAATAACCCTAACTGATGCATTAACAAATGTTTTAGAATAAAATTTCCTTACTTTTTAAGAAAGAATAGAAAAGTAGAAAGTTGCACACATTGGTGGGGCCCCGTTCTCCCACCAACTTGCAAGTGTCGGGCCACATTACACACCCAATGACTAAAAAGTACATTGACAACAGCAAGGCCACCCACCAAAAAAATGTTAATCTAGTAGAGCAATAGAAAACCCTGTCCACAAAATATAAACTGTGCCACACAATATCTCCTCAAAAAGTATATTGTCTGACACATAAACACTGCTATTGCCATATACACGACATGCCGACAACACCCTCCAAATTTCAAGTAAAAAGACCAAGCCGTGTCCGAGATATAACATGTCAAAATTTGAAGTTTTCATTCATCAGAGTGGCACAGTTCCACATCCGTTGACATTTAACAAACACAACAACTGAAAACTACATCCATGACACTATGGCTAGGCACCCTATCAATTTCAAGCCACCAGCACAATCCAAAACACTGTCCACAACATGTCTAGTATGTCAAGCAATATCTCAGTAAAATAAATTTTCTCTGACACATAATCACCATAATTCACATCTACAGGACGTGCCATAAACACCCTCCAAATTTCAAGTAAAAAGACCAAACTGTTTTTGAAATATTCAATCTTAAAGATTGGTAAAATTTCCCTAGCTATTCCATTATAAAAAATCTCCCCCCGCGATCAAAGATGGTGATCAAAGAATGTCATGATCAAAGAATTAAAAGAATTGCAATAAATCGCCACCATGGTTCATTAGCATGAAGCCCCCTGAGTAAAACCCACCCTCATTTTTCTTCCTAGGACACCCCTAGGCTGAGAAAATAGATTTTTTTTTTATCTGGCCATCTTGTCCCTTGCTCATGATGCACGATGGCTATCAAAGAATCTCACAATCAAAGAATTTGCAGGCTCGTGATCAAAGAATTTGCTGGGTCATGACTAAAGAATAAAAACTCTTCTAATTTAAAAAATTAAAAGAATTGCAGTAAACCACCATGATGGTTCATCAGAACGAAGCCCCCTGACTAAAATCCACCCTCATTTGTCTTCCTAGGATACCCCTAGGCTGAGAAAATTGATTTTTTAATCTGGCCATCTCATCCCTTGCTCGCGATGCACGATCGCGATCAAAGAATATTGCGATCAAAGAATTTGCAGGCTCGCGATCAAAGAAATTGCTCGCTCACGAACAAAGAGCGAGGGGTGAGATGGCCAGATTTAAAAATCCATTTTCTCAGCCCAGGGGTGCCCTAGAAAGTTAAATGAGGGTGAGTTTTGCTCAGGGGGCTTCGTTCTGCCCCATCTGAATAAAAAAAATTATGTTTTCAATATCCTTGGTAGTCTAGCAGCCCCCCCATCATGATAAAATAGATAACAATCTCTGTATCCCTGGTAGTTTAGTGGCACCCCCATGTGTATTTTATTAATATTGCTTTTTTATATCTCTGGTAGTCTAGTGGCCCCCCGATCTGTATTAAATTATTATTATTATTCATATCCCTGGTAGTCTAGCAGCCCCCCCATCATAATAAAATAGATTGGCATCTGCAATTTCCAGGTAGACTAGTGGCCCTCCACCCCTCCACCCAGCCTTGCTAGCCACCCAGCACCTCCCCATCCTTTCCCAGCTGGCGACTGGTACAGCCACCTCTCACCTCCAAGACCAGCCACCGACTGTGTGTAATATGACGTTAATGTAAGAGGTGCTCTGAAATTATTTCTGAGTCTCTCTTTGCATCGCTCATAACCTCCACACAGTCAACTGGTGGCCGTGGAGGTGAGAGGTTGGCTGTGCCAGTCACTAGCTGGGGAAGGGGGGGCTGAGTGGCTGCCATGGCTGGGTGGGCGGGCCACTCAGACTACTAGAAAATTGCAGATGCCTATCTATTTTTATTATGATGGGGGTCACTAGACTACCAGGGATATAAAAGAAATATAAATGAAATACACTTTGGGGGCCAGAGACTACCAGGGATACAGATAACATTATCTATTTTATTATGATGGGGGCACTAGACTACCAGGGACATAAAAAGAAATATGAAAGGAAATACACATGGGGGGGCACTAGACTACCAGGGATACAGACAACATTATCTATTTTATCATGATCGGTGGGGGGCAGCTAGACTACCAGGGATATTGAAAACATAATTTTTTTTATTCAGATGGATCAGAATGAAGTTCCCTGAGCAAAACCCACCCTCATTTAACTTTATAGGGCACCCCTGGGCTGAGAAAATCTATTTTTAAATCTGGCCATCTCATCCTTCTCTTGCGATGCACGATCACAATCAAAGAATTTGCAGACTCGCAAGCAAAGATCATTAGCAAGCTGCAAATTAAGATTTTAAAAGCTCAGAGCTCTATTTTTTGAACAGTTTGGATAAAACCAAAGGCATGGCTCGATAGACCGGAGTCCCTTGAGTAAAACCCATCCAAGTTTTACTTCAGAAGTGACCCCTGAGTCAAGATATTTGTGTTTTTCTGATCGGACAATTGAAAACAAGATGGTGGACCTCGCGATCAAATAATTTTTTTAATTCTTGGGGACAAAGATTCTTGAACTGCAAGGCTGCAAATTCTTTGATTGCCAGGCAGGACAAGATGACCAGAACCCCATTCTTTGTTTGCAAAACATACATATACATTTTCCCATTTACTCATAATGGGAACTTAAAAGTGGCATAACTTTTGAATGCCTTAATATTTTTTCACCAAATGAAAAGCAGCATGTTTGGCCACCAAAGCTCTTTCAAACAAGTCATCTCACAGAGTGGCTCACCACACAATGGCCGTGCAGGGCCACATCCAAAATCCCAAAAGCTGTCTCCAAAAACGGCTAATTTTGCATTTTTCAGTGTTTTGGTACTCAAAGATTGTTAGTCCGACCAAAACGCAATTTGGCTTATCAAGAGAGCTACCCTGCCCCACCATGCAAACCAAATTTCAGGCAAATCCGTTGAATGGGTCCAAAGTTATTAAAGCGCCAAATTTTGAGTTTAACATACAGTAGAAGTGACCGCTAAACCCTAACTATAGTGGCACGACTGCGCCACTATAATATATATATAGTTATACTTACTCCTTACTCTGGGATTTAAAAAGGAAGGCCTAAATCATTGTAAACAAATTGATATGGGCTGCTGTCATTTTTGGGTGTAGACATTATTTAAATGCAATGCATAGCCTACAAAATACATATGTAACAGGATTTCTGGGCTGCTATCAACTAACATAGTGACTTCAATATTCAGGTTTTTAAAGCATATTCCTTCACCAGAACAGCTATCCTCACCAATAAACCAAAAATAATTACCCCACATTCAAGTCCTTTGAGCTGTTTTAATTTCTGCTGTGGTCTAAAGTCTTGTATTCTGATGGAAAATTATACATTAGGAGATTGCTGTAAAATAGAAACAGTGGTTATTTTTCAATTAGCAGTCACACTGCTAATCCTTCTGGGAAGTTGTTGTTTTCTGCTTTCTGTAACATGTTTTCCATACAATATTATAAATCTAAATATATGAAATAACTGGGAAGATACGCTAGACTAAAGGGAGAGGTACTGGAGAGGTGGCAAAGGAGTGCTTAAGTTCTGTGGGGCAAAAGGGTGTCGTAACTAAAAAAACTACATCTGCAGCAGCTTCATCTATGGGTTCCACAGCAGGTAGTAATAGCAAAGGAGTAGGTGCCCACAGTGGCAGTGGCCTTTGCCACATCTGTGCCCCATGCTGGAGGATGCTGGGGGAGGTGGTGACAAGAGGAGCAGGCCAAGAGGTAGCACAATGTCTGGCTCAGGTTCAGTTGTCAAGAAGGAGGTTGCTGGTGTCCCAGTGACTGTTGGTGGTGCTAGCACTGAGCCTGATCTTGGTGATAGTTTCCCATTCCCAAATGAGAGTGTGGAGCTCGACCACGAGTCAGAGCCTGCAGAGGGAGATCTGACTGTTGCACAGTCAGAAAAGACTACATTTAAAAACGCGTCCTGACTAAAGATGATGAGAGGGAGACAGAGTCTGGAGAAAGTGAAAATAAGGAGGACAGAGCTCAGGAGGAGGATCTCAGAGGTGGTGGGGATGGTGATTTGTGTCCCCAGTGGGAACTGGAAAAGAAAAAGAAGAAGAGTGATGCTGCTGAATGTGAGAATCTTTGCACCCCAGCATGTCATGGAACTACCATAGTACTCCCCCATGCTACAGCAGTTGTTCCTTTTACCAGTGTACTGTTGAGCTCATTACATCACAGTGTCAAAGTTCATAAATCATCCCAGAAAACATCCATTTCCATCCTTCCCGTGTAAAATCACAATATGTGAAATCGAGGGGTATAAAATTCCTAGTTTGGTAGTATTTTTATGTATTGGATCCAGCTGATGAAACAGTTGCTATCTGATCAGTATTAAGTGTGAGTTATTGGTGGGGAAAAAAGGGCAGTCATCTAAACACTGGTGGGTGACACACATACACCTAAAGTCGAGGCACCTGTTATTCTGGACTCAGTACCAAAACTAAGTGCAGGAGGTCTGTCTCCCTTATCATCTGCATTTGCCAAGGTATCAAGAAGCAGGAGGGAAATATTCCCAGTGGAAGGGGGGTTGACTGATAAGGACTTCCACAGAGAAGAGGAGGAGTCTGTGGGACTGCCTAGTAGTGGTCATAGCAGCAGTGGTAGGTTAACTTCTAGCACCCAGAAGCACCAAACCAGAGCAGCCCTAGTGTAGAAAACAACCAAAATCACTGTTTTCATTCAAGCTACACTTAGGCATCCCCAGGAGCCAAATATTACCCCATCAGCCATGCCGCCATGCCAAGTCCAGCTGTCTGGTAGCCCAACACCCAGAAAGGTTTGGCCTACATTATATAGCATGTTTGAGCATCATGCCAAATGCCCACCCAGTCACGCAGGTGAACGTGAACTGAATGCAGCAATAGCTGAAATGCTGGCAATTGAATTATTGCTATTCTCTTTTGAGGAGAATGTGGGATTTAGAACATTGATGGAGTGTGCCTGTCCAAAATGACAGATTACCTCAAGAACTTCTTCTTCACATGTGCCATTCCTGAACTTTATGATATGGTATCAAGCACAGTAATTCATGCCCTGCTGTATTTGGCATTGCCATACATATGTCTCAGAGTGGATATGTGGACCAGTGGCCAAACAGTTGCTTGTGCCTATCTGTGCATTACAGCACATTGGACACAGGTACCTGGGGTAGTATTTGACTCTGTTTGGGTGAAAAATTGTATTAAGTCCAACTGCAGTAGTAGTAACACTGGATATTCACCAGCATTCCATACTGGCACTGAAGAGTGTAACTGAATCATACACAGGTCAGTATAAGCTTGAATTGCTCCTGATTGAGATTGATAAGTAGCTGTGCCCCCATTCGCTGAAAGTGGATTTCATTGTGAGCAGTAATGTCTGGAATGCAATGAAATGTTTTAGTGATGGTGGGAGTTTCTCAGGGTGCCATGCCTTCCACACTGTCTTAATCTCCTTGGTGGCTATTCTCCAAGGCGGGTGGAGCCGGGGCCTAATGGTGCACACTGCTTTCCACCCACGGGAGATCTGTGCAGGGACCGCATTCACGAAGCAGCGGTTCCCACCCGGCTAACCAAAGTGGCCCCCCCGATGCACAGGTACGCAGGGGTGGGGTTGCAGACCTGGGTCAGTGGACAATCAGCTGCCCCACCCAGGTCCACAGTGGATCACTTGTGCCGGGTGGGCACCATCCCAGTGTGGGCATGTTGAGTGCCACTACAGCTGCCGGGAGGGCATGTGTTGGCCACCTGCACCGGGCCCGATCATCATCATCCCCCAGCATCAGGGGATCCATCCAGCAGGGGTCCAATGACCCCCACCTGCAATGGCGGGTCCGGCAGTGGCGACCTGTAGGGGTGTGTAGCTGACACGTCTACCCTCCTGACGTGCTGCTGCCATCACCCGCGTATGGCACTCCGCATGTCAGTGAATGGTGAGGAGAGTCGGCACCTCCCCCGTGGATATCCTGGTCTGCCCTTGAAGTGGAGCCCGGCATGCGGGCGGGGAATTGGGTGCCTGCCAGTCATGTGACCACTTGGTGAATCAGTCGCTGTGTGTGGTGGGGGTCAGAGCGGCTACGCGTCCCTGATCCGTGGTGCATAGCCACTTTGCGCCTTGGTGAATAGCTGCCATTGTGCATTAGTTTATTGCATATCTTGATATCAGGCCCATGTTGACTGTGGCAGATCACATCTGTGCCCACTATTCCCATTCAAGAAAAGCTCTTGACCCACTCAGGTACCTGCAAATCTAGAATAAATTGCCTCAGTACCATATGAAACTGGAAGTCATCACCAGATGAAACTTGACACTGTACATGCCTGATCTCTTGTACAAGCAGTACATAGCCATCTCTGAATATCTGCTACTGCATACAAGCAATGACAGTACCGGCGTATCCATGTTTCTGACAACAGACCAATGATGACTAATGGATGGCCTGAACATGATTCTAAGGCCATTTGAACATGCAACACAGGCACTGAGTGGGGGCAGTGCCTGTATCAGACAGACCATCCCACTTCAGTGGGTGCTGAGGCAGACCCCGTTGAATGTACAAGAGGTGCTGGAGGCAGGTGGTGGTACGGGAAGCCATGTCTTAATGGAACACATGCTCCATGTCTTGGGCTGCAATAGCAGTATTTCCTACATTCTGTAGTCTGCAGATTTTGGTATTGCCAGCATGTTGGACCCAAAATATAAATGGGGCCTGCCATCAATACTTGAAGGTCGGCGTGATCAGGTCCAAATTCTAACCAATCAGGTAATAAGATGGGTACATGGGGCACAGATGTTAAAGTTACAATTATCTATAGCACAACATAAAAGTGAAAAGAGACCAGGTTTTGCTACCACCTAACATGGAAAACGGGCTTATAAAACATTCAAGGTAACAAAAAGAAAATAGCCACAAATCCACTTTGGGATGTTTTGTACCAGGTGGGAGTTGAAGACATGGAGGAAAGGGATGAGGAGGAGGAGGTTGATGAGGCAGCTGAGGAAGCAGCAGGACTGGATGTATATTTGGTGGACACCAGACACCTTACCATCATGGAAGAGCCCTTGTGTACTGGAGTAGCAAGATCACTGATTAGCCAGCACTGACCTCCATAGCAGTCAAATACCTGAGCTATCAACCCTCGAGTGTCAGTGTGGAGAGGGTAACCATTGTCAGGACAGGCATACAAATCTATCTCCTGCAAATGTTGGCATGCTAACATTTATTAAATTGAATGCAGGTCACATTCCATGCAATACATTCACGTCTGTGTTCCCACCACTTAAATGTGGCAGTAGTGGTGAAGATGAAGATGACGTGCCTGATGTTACTGGCATTGCAAAACTGCCTTCTACTGAGGCAGATGAAGCACAGTTGGAGAAGGAATCACTATATAGGGACATCTCCAGTCTGGAAGACTGTGAAGGCAGCTTCCTTGATGAGGCTGACTGAAGCATAAAAAGAAATGTATTCTCTCCATCTCTTCCTCCTCATCAGATGAATCCTTTTCTTTATGATTCAGTTTTGCTTTGCTGCCATTATGTTTACCCCCAGTTGTGCTGCTGTTCCCTATATCCATCTGAATTCCTCCCTCTGCTCTCTCCTATGTGACACCTACAGACAAACTAGGGGATCAGTGAAGACCACATCATTAAATGCCACATTTGCCAACAGTAACATTGGCCACCTCCACTGCATGCATCCAGACCAAAGTGGCTGAATAGAACCTAAATGAATTTATTGCATCTTTACAGGTCCCCTGTCCTGCTACCTTCTCATCCAGCAATTCATCTCCTCTTCTGCTGCCTCTGTCTGGGGTATCTTTGTGCCATTTTGACAACATCAATGTGATGTAGCTGCCTGATTCAGCATTGTCACACAGCTGAAAAATACCTGGAATGAGAAAAACAAGAACAGAAAACAGAGTGACATGTGAATGGCATTCAGAATTTAAAAACCAAAATGAAAAAAAAAAACTCCCCTGGTAGGAAATACTGCTAAATGAAATAACCAGACCTGTGCAGCAACAGGATTTCATCAATCTAATGATAAATATCTGAAAAGAGAGAAACAGGAACAAAAGTTGGTTAGAAGCACACTGTTTCCACCATCCCCAGCCAAAAAGTAAAAAATGAATACTTCCTTTTGCTGGTAGGACACACAGTTATACTCAAAGCTCATCATCTGGATTTACACCCCAAGCAGGCATTATCATTTTATCAGAAAATATCCAGAATTTCAGTCCACTGCAGTTCATCTTGACAGGTGCTGAGGTGGAAGCCTTGCACAGTGCAGAAGCAGCATATTAATTCAGGAACCATATCTCATTTTGTTTCCTTGTGCGAAGATTTCCAGACAGGATAATTTATTACACTGAGAATTTCTAGGCAGTAACGTTTGTCTCCTAATTTATTATAAGATTTGAGATTATGTCACTGACATACAGTGCAGCATCTTGTAGAAGCATGCAAAAGCCTGATGTACAATATTTATTCTGGTAGTTGAGAAAAATTCTGCCAGTACACAATTTATGTATATCATATTTGTTGCACCATTTCCCTTAAATACATTACAAGAACTGTGTTTGTGGGACTGCCACACAACGTCTTATCATGTAGCAGCTTGCTGCAGCCTTAAGTATTTATGGTGATAGTTTTGAAAAATTCTGGGTGCACAGAAGTTTGGTAAATTGTGCTTTTCATATCATTTCTTCTAAAATGCATTACACGAAATGTGACTGGGGGACTGAGACAGAGTGTAGCACCTTGCAGCAGCATGCAACAGCCTGATGTAGTTATCATGGTAGTTGAGAAAATTCTGGCAGCATACAATTGGAAAGGCTTTGCCTGGAGTTCAATGGCCAAGCAGCCAGCCACTCCCACTTCCTGAGCTACATAAGCAGTTCCTCTCAGCCTCATTGTGAAGCACTTTTTCTTTGCAGCCGAAGGCTCTGTCTGTCTGTCCGGCCATCCGTCCTCTAAGCTGGTTGGGACCAACCCCACCCCTCCCGCTGCTGCTCCTGCTTGTCTATTGGATTCTGTGTTTCTTTCCTGCTTCTGGTTTGTATTTTGCCTTCAGCTGTGTGTGATTCTTCTGTCTTTGTTTCCTGTTTTCTGTGTTTGTGTGTCTTTGGTTTTGTTTTTTCTGGGGGGCCTTTGTTTTCAAGCTCCTAGCATGTTATTCCTGAGCTCCTACTATTTGTGCTGTTGCTCACAGCTCCTAAACTACTGCAATGCAAATGCAATCATTATCTGTGTGTTTTGGCTCAAACATAGCTGCTCCATGACACAGGCAGAAGGGGATAGGGAGAAGTACCAGGAGAAACAAAGGGAGGCAGGGAAGTCAGTAAGGGAAGCCAAAGCTCAGACAGAAGAACACATTGCAAAATCAGTGGTTAAAGGGGACAAAACCTTTTACAGGTACATAAGTGAAAAAAGAAGGACAAAGGGAGGGATAGTTAGACTGAAGGGGAGGATGGGAGCAGCGTGGAGGATGACAACAGTAAAGCTGACATATTGAACAGGTATTTCTGCTCAGTCTTTACTAAGGAAGAGGGGTAATGGGTCTGAAGGGAGTACAAGGGTGAGAATGGTGGTGAAATGGACACAAGAGTCCCTTTACACTGAAAGGGTCCTGAAGGAACTGGAAGTAATGAGAGTTGACAAAGCAATGGGGCCAGATGGGTGCACCCCAGGGTCCTTAAAGAACTAAGAGAGGTGGTGGCTGAACCTCTGGCTATCCTGTTCAGCCAATCACTGGAAACAGGGAGGTACCCAAAGACTGGAGGACAGCAGATGTAGTCCCCTTATACAAAAGTGGGAACAAAGAGGAAGCAGGGAACTACAGACCAGTCAGCCTCACCTCGGTAGTGGGAAAGATCATGGAAGCACTCATTGAAGGAGAGATTGGTGGAAACATCTGGTTGTCAATGGACCACAGGACCCAAGGCAGCATGGTTTCACCAGGGGAGGTCATGTCAGACCAACCTCATTGAATTTTTGACTGGGTGACTAGGGAGGTGGATCAGGGAGGGCAGTGGACATGGCCTATCTGGACTTCAGCAAGGCCTTTGACACTGTGCCACATAGAAGACTATTACACAAACTGGGGAATATGGGTGTGGGCAGGACAGTAGTGTGGTGGGTGGGTAACTGGCTGGGTGGCAGGACACAGAGGGTGGTGGTAAATGGCTGTCACTCCACAGAGGGAAGAGTGACCAGTGGGTACCACAGGGATCAGTGCTGGGACCGGTCCTATTCAACATCTTCATCAGTGACATTGCACACGATATAGAAGGCAGAATTTCACTGTTCGCTGATGACACAAAGCTCTGTAACAGAGTAGACACACCAGAGGTGTAGACAGAATGAGAAGGGACCTGCAGAAACTTGAAGAATGGTCAAGGGTTTGGCAGTTGAAATTCAATGCAAAGAAGTGCAAGATAATGCATATGGGGCACAAAAACCTGGCACAATATATCAGTTGGGGTGAGGATATAGCATGCACCAAGCAGGAAAGGGATCTTGGGGTTGTCATCTCCATGACCCCAAGGTAGGGAAACAGTGTGACAAGGCATCAGGTAAAGCAAATAGGATGCTGGGATGTATAGGCAGGGGCATCACCAGCAGGAAAAGGAGGTCATAATTCCGCTATACAAGACACTAGTGAGGCCCCACCTGGAGTACAGTGTACAGTTCTGGAGACCATACCTCACGTAGGTATGACATAGACAGGGTAGAGAAGGTTCAGAGGAGGGCAACAAAGATGGTGCATGGGTTGCATCACAAATCCTATGAAGACAGGTTGAAGGAACTGAACATGTACTCCCTGGAGGAGGAGGGAGAGAGAGGGATATGATAGAGACATACAAGTATCTCACAGGGAGGAACAGGTGCAGGAAAAACACTATTTTTAAGCAAAAAAGATGTTTCAGGACTAGAGGGCATGGGATGAAGTTGAGGAGGGGACGTATTCAGAGGAAACATGAGAAAGAATTTCTTCACTGAACGGGTGGTGGACAAGTGGAACACCTGCCAGAAGAAGTAGTGGGGGCTGAAACAATCACGGGATTTAAGAATGCATGGGATAGACATAAAGGAATTCTAGAGGTCAGGGGTAAGGGGAAATAGACTTCTAGGAAAACAAACTGAACTTACAAGCTCAAATGGGCAGACTAGGTGGGCCATAGGCCCTTATCTGCCGACACTGTCTATGTATCTATGTATCTATGTATCTATGTATGTTGCATATTCAATTGTTTTCACTCTGCTTTCCCAGAATTACTGCTTCCCCTGCTACATAATTATTTGCTCCCCATGCTATCAAATCTGATTGTTTTCACCTGGTTCAAGCTCTGAACCTTGCTATGCAGTTCAGTCATGCTATTCCCTGTTTATACACCGCTGTTTCATTCTGAGGTCAGCTAAAGTTCCTGCTGAGGCTGTTAAACTAGCTTTAATATATGCATGTGGTTCTCAGCCCTTCCATTACTTTCTTGTTTGTCCTACGGTGGGGACTGGAAAGTGTTTGGGGAGTCATAGCCTCATGCGGCTAATTATTTCTGTTCTAAATCCTGCCTTCACCACCAAAAATCCTCTGAGTATTTGTCACCTTGATTTGGCTTTAAATGCCTGGCTGGCTTGCCCCACTATTCAGTGCTGTTTTATTGCTACTATGTTATGCAGACCTATGTGCAGGTCCACTAATTACTACTCTGTTTACTGACCTACAGCAGGTCCACACTTGTTTTTGCAATCAATTGCTCATGCCTACTGCATCCTCTCGACTTCAGCCTCTGGGATGTCTGCTGCACTCAATCTGCTTTCAACATTGCAAGGTCTCATCACTCCATGTTCATTACAATTCAGCATATCAGTGCTCATTTGGCTGCTCACCAGCTTTTATCTCTCGATCAGATTTTGGGGCATGCCAGTCATTCCATTCTGGTGCAGGGTTTCCTGCAGCCGACGGTCTCTCTCTGCATTTAGTTGGCATCTTGAGCATGCCTGACTTGGGGTGGGATCCTTCTCACCTGGCCCATAGCTGGGAATGTCCTTGGCCCGGGCTTGGCTTTAGCTGTTCGCTATGCGCCAGCAGCTCCTGGTGTAGAATTTAAGACTAGCAGTGATGGGTGGTTACTCCGATCTCCTTTGGTTCTAGTGTTCCACTAAAATGGACATCCATTGGCTTTAGTGGTTTCCCTAGCAAGGCACCTACACCACATTCTCCCTATGACTGCCTCTGGTTGATCTGGTTGGAGTTTAGGGTGAGCAGGCCAGGTGAGTGCCTCAGCAGTCGTTGCTCTCCTCCTCCCACCTTGGTTGCATGTATTGTTGCAGAGTTTTCTCACAACCTTCCACAGCATTTCTGCTAGAGGGACTGAGTGAAAGCCTTCCTCCAAATTGGAATATTTTCCACCTCCCTTTAATTGGGTTTTCCAAATTGCAACTGCAAAGCCATCACTAAATAAACTATCCCAAGCCTGGAGGGAAGGCGACCTAGGCCTTGGATCCCCAGAGATTTCCTCCTCATAGGGTTTTTTCCTCTCCTCCGTTGCCTCAGGTCATAACTGTAGTTAGCACAGTAGTGTCCCCTAGTTTCTTTAGGTAGGTTCCATTGTTGGATGGAGGTGGAGGATGTCCTGCCATTCCCTCTCTCTTTAGAGGTCCCCTCATTCTCATTGCAAACCATTAGTATGGGCATTTCATTACGTTATCAACTTGAGCATCTCATTATGTTATCTACCTGTTTATGCTTATCTACCACTACATCACAGTTACTGCTTGCTCATATGCTTCATATTTCATTCTTTTGGGGATCCTTCCTAAGGTACCTTTGGCCACAGAAATTGTCCCATGACACCTTGAGGGATGGAACCCTCTCCAAGGGTTCCTTGCCTTTGGTACCCCTACAGGGTTGTAATTCCTCTGTAATAGAGTGCGAATGGACAGTACTAAACTAACACAGTTACACAAGCATAACACTATACTGACTGCGTAGGACATTGAATTGGAAAGGCTTTGCCTGGAGTTCAATGGCCAAGCAGCCAGCCACTCCCACTTCCCAAGCTACCTAAGCAGTTTCTCCCAGCCTCATTGTGAAGCACTTTTCTTTGCCCTACCGTCCTCCCCTCCTCCTCCTCCTCCTCCTCCTCCTCTTCCAGTGGCAGCAGTTCTCTCCTTAGGATCCTTCCTAAGGTACCTTTGGCCATGGGAATCATCCTGTGGCACCTCTAGGAGTGGAACCCTCTCTGATGGTTCCTTGCCTTTGGTACCCCTACAGGGTGGTAATTCCTTTGGAATAGAGAGTGCGAATGGCCAAAACCAAACTAACACAGTTGCACAAGCATAACACTATACTGGCTGCTTAGGACATTGAATTTATGTATGCTGATGTATTTTATTCTGGTAGTTGAGGACAATGCTGGCAGCACACAATTTACATATATTGGAAGCTATGCATGATGTCAACATGCTGCAGAAAATGGGTGCATTGGCATCGTTATGCATGAATGCCATGGAGCTCTGTTCATACAGTATGCACTAACAGGGCACACAACAGGTACGTGGCCAGTCCCCCAGCTGCGCAGACAGCAACGCACCAGGGACAGGTGGGGTGTGTGCCGCAGGAGCGCCAGTGCTGTGTGGCATTCACCATTGCTGGAAGTGCTGGCTGCTGGGGTGCAGAGGATGAGACCTATTATGCCAGAGGGAACCCTGCCATAATGGCATTATGTGCCAAGCCTGTGGCACACAGGACACTCTCTGTGCCCAGCAGCAGCATGGACATCCCCCCAACACACTCCAGGACATCGACCCATGTCCCGGCCATAAGGTACAGGCCTCCCACAGGACGGCCGCTCTGCCCCCAGTCCCAAGTGGCAGACAACACCTCCACACACACACATACACACACACCATTGCCCCTGCTCCTGCCATTTGTAGGTACCTACCCAACACACAGCCCTATCCTATTCTCAGCACTGTGCAGGCCCCCCCCATCACTGTGCAGAACCTTCCCCCACACATCCATGCCCGACTCCTTCCCCAGCACATCTGTGCTCTGTTGCCGCGTATCAAGAACCCTCCCGTGCCCAGCACCCCCACCCTGTTAGAGATATGGTCCTCCCAAGGCATCAACAACATAACAACCCCTGACCTCCACTGGTGCCACTGCACAGGACTGCTGCTGGCACTGCCACCTCACACCTCCATGACTGCCAGATGCCCTAGTGATGCTGGGAGTGTGCCCCAATCGGGTCATGCTCCCAGCATCACCTGGACAGCTGGGGGCTGTGGAGGTGTGAGATGCACATGCTGCTGACCATCCTGTGCCATGGCACCAGCGGGCTGCTACGGGGTTGGGGTGGTGAATATTGTTGGTGCCATGGGGGGACCACTGCACACTAACATGGGATGGAAATACTGGGTACAGGAGTGGACCACAAGCATATGGCTGGGGATGGGGTGGAGCTGTGTGGGGGTGGGCATCACCACTATGCCTACCATGGCCAGTCCTTTGGGGGGGTGCATACATGTAGGTGGGGATGGGGACTGATGAGTGGCATGGCGTGGAGGGATTGTAACTGTCACTGTATGGGAATATGACACAACTGCCTGTGTCTGTGTTCAGTGGGGTCCCTGGCATCTGGGAGGGGGCTGAGTTTGCTGCAGGTAGGTGTCTTCCAGCTGCAGAGGCTAGTATCATGCTGCGGGGGCTACCAGACTATGAGGCATGGCCATGTGGGTTGGGTGCCTGTGGGAGCCATTCAGGCACCTGGATCTGCACTTCACCGCATGAGTAATCTACTCCTGGTCAAAGGATGGGCATCCCAATGGATGCCCACATGGGACCACAACTCCGCCCCAGCCAACCTTCAGAGTCCTGTGTGCTGAGGGGGTGGAGCCACGGACAGGTGGCTGCCAGTTGTGAATACCGGAATTTGCACACTGGTCTATGAGTGCAGAACCACGAGGGTGGGGTACGTGCCTTTGGCATGTACTTTCTGCCCAATCATGCATAACATCCATTGTACCTTTTTGGACCATTTTCCCTAAAGTGCATTACAAGAATTGTGTTGGTAGGACTGATACACAGTGCATTAACTTGTAGCAGCATGCAACAGCCTGACATATCTATTCTGTTAGTTGAGAAACAATCTGGGAGCACTCAATTGATGTATCTTGTGCTTTTTGCACCATTTCCCCTAAGGTGCATTACAAGAACTGTGTTGGTGGGACTGATAAACAGCACAGCACTGTGTAGCAGTATGCAGCAGCCTGTCACATTCTGGTAGCTGAGAAAAATTCTGTGGGCACAAAAATGATATGAATTGCACTTTTTGTACCATTTCCCATAAAGTGCATTACAAGAAATGAGGTGGGGGTACTGATACACAGTGTAGCACCTTGTAACAGTGTGGAATCATCTAGGGAATGAAGGGAGAGGGGGAAGGAAAAGGGGTGGAAGATGGTCACCTTGAATGTTCGGAGCCTGAGGAACAAAACAGCAGAGCTACAGGCTCTCATGGCAGAAGGGGAGGTGGCCATGGTGGCCATCTCCGAAACATGGTCTAGTCATTACCAGGGTATAGGATATTTTACAGTGACAGGGTAAATGGGAAAGGGGGTTGGCATTGTATGTGAGAGAAGGACTGAAGTGTGCTTGGGGTGGGGGGGCAGTACAGAGTCATTATGGATACAAATCCAAGATTCCAAGAACAGGACTCTCAGGATGGGAGTGGTGTACAGGCCACCCTCTCAATCAGAGGAGTTAGACAGGGAACTAGCAGGAGAGATCAGAAGAACCTGCGGGAAGGGTAACATGGTGATTGCAGGGGACTTCAACCTGCCTGGAGTGGATTGGAGTACCCCAGCCACAATGAATAGAAGGGAGCAGGTACTTCTGGCTGCCTTCCAGGATAAATTCCTGCTGCAAATGGTCAATGAGCCAACCAGGTTAGGGAGCACACTGGATCTCATGCTGGCTAATTGGGAGTTTGTGAGGGAGTTGTGGGTAAAAGAACCACTGGCAGGAAGTGACCGCCACTCAGTGTGGTTCACATTGAATATTGGTAAGGAGGGGGTAGAAACAGGTACACGAGGAGTCTGTGGCCTTCTACAAGGTACTCCTAGTAAACTGCGCAAGCACAGTGAGAAAAGAGGATCAGGGAGTTGAACACATGGTTGATAGAATGGTGTTAAATAAAGGGGTATGTGGTTTTGGGCGGCTGGGGCAGTACCTGGGATAATAACAATCTGTTTGCAAGGGTGCACCTGAGTGGGGAGGGGAAGCAGGTATTAAAGCAAAGATGGGGGGGAGATATATTGTGAAGGGGTGGATTTAAACTAGATGGGGGGGTGGCAAGTGGACAGCAGGTAGGCAGGGATCCGATAGAGGGGAGTGACAGCCTACCCCACAGCCCAGCAGGGAAGGACTCGGGGTGGCCAAAAAGGGAGGGAGTAGAAGGGAGGAGATGGAGGCTGGTGAAGGGAAGGGGGCAGGATGGAGGGTGGTCTTGCTGAATGCAAGAAGCTTAGGCAACAAATCAGCTGAGCTACATGCACTCTTAGCAGTGTGGAGCGTGGATATTGCAGCTGTTACAGAAATGTGGATAACTAAGCACCGGGACTGGGATCTGGTAATCCCAGGATACAAATTATAGATGAAGGACCCATAAGGAGGGGGAGGGGGCTGGGATGGCAGTCTATGTGAGGGATGGGATCAAATGCGTAAGGGATGAGGGGGAAGAAAGGAGATCAGAGGCAATCTGGCTGCAGCTCCTAGACTCAAGGGGTAGGAAACTGAGGTTTGGGGTGGTATACAGGCAGCCGGCCCAGTCTGAGGAGCTTGCCAAGGAATTAGCGGGACAAATCAGAAAGGTATGTACAAAAGGGAAGGTGGTCATCGTTGGGGATTTCAACTTGCCGGGGGACTGACTGGAGCATTTCGGTCACCTCGTGTGCTAGGGAGCAAATGCTCCTGGACGTGATCCAGAAGGGTCTCCTGACAGAGTTGATTAGTGTACCTACTAGGCTAAAAAGCACTTAAGATCTGGTATTGTCGAATGGGGAAGCAGTAAGGGAAATAAAGGTATAGGACCCACTAGCCGACAGCGATCACCAAACGGTGTGGTTTAATATCACAATGTGTGGGGAGTCAGAGAAACCAGTTTCTCGGGTGGTAAACTTCAGGGGGGGTGAACTTTGGGAGGATGCAGGAAGTACTGAGAAGGAAACTGGAGGGCAAAAGGCAGGAGATGGACATGGAGCAGAAATGGGATATTATTAAACGGGGGATTACAGAGGCAACAGAAGCCTGCGCCAAGACACAGAGTAAGAAGAGCAGAGCAAGAATACCATGCTGGTTGAACAGCGAGGTAGTGGCGGTGGTGAGGGCAAAACAAGAGGCGCACCGGAGATATAGGAGGATGAGGAAGGAAGTGAAGAGGGAGGAGTATGCAAGATGGTCCAGGGAGGTGACCAGAAAAGTGAGAGAAGCCAAGGCCCACAGGGAGCTGAGATTAGTGCAGGGAATTAACCGGGGGTGAGAGGTGGGGGGAGACTTTTTCAGATACATCAGGGAGAAAGGAAGTGCAAGAAGACAATAGTGAGGATAAAAGGGCGAGGAGTAGACGGAAAAGGAGGAGGAGCAGGTGGAAGCACTGAATGAATACTTTGCTCAGTGTTCATGGAAGAAGTGTGGGGACTGCTACCACCATGGGCTGGGAGGGTGGGGGACGGAGGCAGCGACAGATAGAAGAACTGAGGCAAGTAGAGTCCTAGAGGGACTGAGGGTTCTAAAGGTAGATAAGGCACCAGGGCCGGATGGTATCCACCCCAGGGTGATGAGGGAGATGGCGGAGGTGTTGGCGGAGCTGCAGGCAGATCTGTACAGCACATCACTGGAGTCAGGATATGTGCCACTGGACTGGAGGATGGCACATGTAGTACCATTACACAAGAGCAGACCAAGGGATGAACTGGGTAATTATCGTCCAGTAAGTCTCACCTTCATAGCGCGCAAACTCATGGAAACGATACTAAAGGAAAGACTGGTGTCATACCTGGAGGACAATGGCCTCCATGATGTGAGGCAGCATGGGTTCTTTTCAGGGAAATCTTGTCAAACCAACCTGATACAATATTATGACTGGGTGACAGGCGAGCTGGATAAGGGTCATGTGGTGGATTTTCTTTACTTGGACTTCAGCAAGGCCTTCGATTCAGTGCCTCATGGGTGGCTTGGGGGGAAGCTAACTGGTGTAGGGGTAGGGGCAAAAATGACAAACTGGATTACAAGCTGGCTGAGTGGGAGGCTGCAATGGGTGGTGGTGAGAGGGGAGCTCTCAACTCCAATGTCAGTGATGAGTGGGGTGCCACAGGGCTCTGTACTGGGGCCAGTATTATTTGGGCTCTTCATATCAGACATTGCACGTGGGGTGGTGAGCAAGGTAAGTCTGTTCGCTGACGACACCAAATCATAGCAATGGTGAATGGAGGGAAGGGATGGAAGCAACTGCAGGGGGACCTAAGCAAGCTAGAGCAGTGGTCAGAGAGGTGGCAGCTGGGGTTAAATGCAAAGAAGTGTAAGGTTATGCACTTTAGGGCGAAGAACCCAAGGAGAGAATACTGGCTGGAGGGGTAAGCTGGGGATCACTGAGGAGGAGAAGGACCTGGGGTAATAATAACAGGGACCATGAACAACACTGCCCAGTGCAGGAGAGCAGCTGCAAAAGTGAACAAAATGCTGGGGTGCATAGCGAGGGGGTTTTCGTCCGGGCGAAGAGAGGTGATCTTGCCCCTCTACAGGTCACTGGTAAGGCTACACTTAGAGTACTGTGTGCAGTTTTGGAGGCCATACCTAAAGCGTGATATCAGGCTACTGGATGGGGTGCAGAGGACGGCAACAAAGATGATATGTGGAATGGAGGGGAGAGACTATGAGAGTAGGCTGGGAGACCTGAATATGTACGCCCTGGAGGATAGAAGGGACAGGGGGACATGGTAGAGACATTTAAGTATCTGAGGAGGATCAATAAGGGTGGGGCAGATGGGGTCTTTAAGCTAAGAAGGGGGAGGGACACCCGGGGGCACGGGCTAAGAATAGAGGGGGGAAGATTTAAGAGGGAAAAGAGGAAACACTATTTCACAGAGAGGGTGGTAGCAAAATGGAACGCACTACCAGGATGAGTGGTATCATGTAAATCTGTGAGCAGCTTTAAAAGGGCATGGGACAGGGAATGGGGAGAGTGAGGGTGGGGGAGGTGGGGGGTGTCAGTGGGATAACAAAGGGGAGAGGGGTGGGGCAGCTGCAAACTAGGGGTGATAGCTGCACACTCAAGCAGACTTAAATAGACCTGGTGGTCTGTTTCTGCTGGCACAATCATATGTTCATATATTCGTATAGATTTCAAGAGGGCTGACTTCGCGGGGATGGGAGAAGTAGTAAAGGCCAGAATTCATCCTAATATGGACACAAACCAGAGGTGGGAGGTCATAAAATTGGGGATTGAGGAGGCAACCAAAACCTGCATCAGGGTCCAGAGTAAGAGGGCTAGGGCCAAGAAACCTAGCTGGATGAGCAGGGAGGTCATGGCAAAAGTAAGGAAGAAAAGAGCCACCTTTAGGAGGTTCAAAAAACAGGGAGGGGGAGGACAGGGAGGATTACCTGAAGGAATCAAAGGAGTGACAAAGGCAGTAAGGGCAGCCAAGGCATCTATTGAGCTCAGGCTGGCACAGGGCATTAAGGAGGGGGAAAAGGACTTCTTCAGGTACATCAGGGAGAAAAGGAGTTGTAAGGATTAAGAGGGATGGGGGTGGGTGGAAACAGGGGCAGAGGAGGCAGAAGTGTTTAATGAATATTTCAGCTCAGAATTTACTGTGGAGAAAGGAGGGGCGATCCCCAGAGGGTGTAGGAGGGCAGGCATGGAGGGGAGGTGACAGATGGGGTTCACAGAGGGCAGAGTACTGGAGGGCTTGAGGGCCCTGAGGATGGACAAGGTGCCAGGGCCAGATGGCATTCACCCCAGGGTACTGAAGGAGCTGGCAGAAGTACTGGTGGGGCCCTTGGCAGCCCTGTTCAGTGCATCCCTGGACTCAGTGAATGTACCTCAGGACTGGAGGATGGCTCACCTCAGATGGTACCCCTCCATAAGACCATCCCCAGGGATGAACCAGAGAACTACAAACCGGTAAGCCTCACATCCATCATGGGTAAGCTGATGGAGACAATCCTGAAGAAGAGACTGGTGTCCCTTCTAGATATCAATGGGCTGCAAAACTGTAGTCAGCATGGGTTTGTTGCAGGCAAATCCTGTCAGACCACCCTGGTGGATTACTATGACTGGGTAACTAGACAGTTGGACAAGGGCCATACAGTGGATGTCCTGTACCTGGACTTCAGTAAGGCATTTGACTCGGTGCTTCGTGGCAGGCTAGGAAGTAAACTGGAAGGCACAGGGGTGGGGGTGAAGATGGTGGGATGGGTAGTGAACTGGCTGAAAGGTAGACAGTAGAGGGTGGTGATGGGAGGGGAGCTCTCATCCGGAGGCGGTGACAAGCGGGGTACCACAGGGCTTGGTGCTGGGGCCGATGTTGTTTGTAATATTCATGGAAGACATCTCAATGAGCATCAAGAGCAAGATCAGTCTGCTTGCAGATGACACCAAGATGGGAGCGGAGATGGATGACCTAGGAGGGTGGCAGGGGTTGCAAGATGAGCTGCCAAAATTGGAGACCTGGTTGGACACCTGGCAGCTGGGATTCAATGCCAGAAAGTGCAAGGTGCTGCATTTCCATGCGAAAAATCCAAGGAAGAGCTACCAGATTTGGGGGGGGGGGTCAGCTAGCCAGGACAGAGGAGAATCTGGGGGTGATCACTGTGGGCTCAATGAACAACTCAGTGCAGTGTATGAAGGCTGTTGCAAAGGCAAACAAGATGCTGGGGTGTATTGCCAGGAGTATATCCTCATGGAGGTAGAAAGTGATCCTGCCATTGTATAGGTCACTGGTTAGGCCACACATGGAGTACTGTGTGTAGTACTGGCACCCGTAACTGAAGAGGGACATTAAGCTACCAGAAGGGGTGCAGCGCATGGCAACAAAGATGATCCAAGTGCAAGGGGACATATCCTACAAGAGCAGGCTGAGAAAGCTGAACATGTACTCACTGAAGGAGAGGAGGGAGAGCGGAGATATGATTGAAACCTTCAAGTACATGAAAGGTATAAACAAGACAGGCACAGAGGGGCTTTCCAAGTTAAGGGAGGAGGAGGGACACTTGAGGCCTTGATCTGAGACTGGAAAAGGGAAGGTTTAGGAGGCAAATGAGAAGACACTTTTTTTTGGAGAGAGTGGTGCCTGTGTGGAATGCTCGTCATGCAGCAGCAGAGATGACATCACGCCTCCTGTACATGCCTTTCCTGGTGAAACATTTCAATAAACATGGTGATAGCATACAATCCCTAAACAAAACCAACATCGTGGGTGCAATCCCTGTGTTGGAATGTCCCCCAACCCCCTCACATTGTGTGACACATTGGGAGCCCACCATAGTGTGCCGCCGCTCACACAAAGCTGACCATGTCGGCATGTTCTCCCCACCCCATTGTGTGGCACACCTAACAAATCATCCGTGATGACCAGTTCTGTTTGTTTTTTTTTACCTAAAAATAAGAAAATGGTCCCTCGTTGTCCGTGGCACCCCCTCCCACAACCTGCATCCACTGTCAGTGCACCACACCTCCCCACACACCCCTCACCCCATATTTATTTCTGGAGGTCCAGCGCTGTGCTCTTTGGTGGAACTGGAACACATTTGGACTTTTCAAAGCCAAACTGCAAAATGAAGAAATGCCAGTAAGTTGTATAATAGCATCAGTGGAGGCGGGGGGAAACTTAGGTGGATATCTCAGTCATTTTTTTTGAATTTTGGCTCCAAATTTTCAACATGGGGTTCTTAGGACTCCACCTCATGAACATATGCACTGTCCTATCATTATTCAGTCCCGAAAGGTGATTTCATGGTCACTGCACAGAATCAGCTTTCAAGACTGATTAATGAAATGACAGTGCCACTGTTCATGAGGTGGGGTCCCAAATAGTCTATGTTGCAAATTTGGTGAAAAAATTCCAAAAAATGTCTGTGTTATGAGCGTGCATTGCACAGTTTCCATGCACACTCATAACTTTGACAATTTTTAATACTTTCACTCCAGATTTTTAACACTGCCATTTTTTCACTCCTCCTTATCAATAGTACAGTTGTCATTTTTCACATCCTGCCCCGAAATGTGTTTTTGCATCTCTGGCGCACAATGGTGAGGTCGCTGTGGGAAATCAATATTCGGGACAGATTAACAAAATCACAGTGCCACTGTTCATGAGCGGAGGTCCCAAAATGCCAATGTTGAAAATGTGGTTTAAAACATCCCCAAAATGATTGTGTTATGGGCGTGAGTTGCACAGTTTATACTCACGCTCGTGATTTCACCAATTTTTCATATTTTCATTCCAGATTTTCAACAGTGCCATTTTTTACACCTCCTCATGAAGAGTACAGTACAGTACAACTGTCATTTTTCACATTCTGCCCAAAAAGTATTTTCACACCTGTGGCACTAAATGGCACAGTCGCTGTTCAAAATCACCTTTTGGCTAACAAATTGATAGTGCCACTGTTCATGAAGTGGGGGTCACAAAAAGCCCATGTTGAAAATTTGGAGTGAAAATACTAAAAAATGCCCAGGGGCATTAGGGTTGCCAACTGTAACGCCCCACCCTGTAGAGACTGACAGGCGTCAGAGGTGTGACTTGGGATTGTCAGCTGTAATGCTCATGCCATTCCATCCCCACCCCCATCCTGCAGCCAGTGACAAGCATCGAGGTGTGCCTTGGACTTTTCGGCCCCAAAGTTCACCCCATTCTCCTATACTGCACCCATCCCAGCGTATTTCCTTATGGAATGGGGTGAGCTTCAGGCCCGAAGACCCCATAGCACACCACGACACTTTTTAGTGTCTGTAGGGTAGGGTGAGATGAAATGATGTGAGCGTTATGGCTGAAAACCCAAAGGCACACCCCAATGCCTGTCAGTCTCTGCAGGGGTGGGGGTGGGGTTGGTGTCAGTTCAATACTTCACTGCCATTCCTATTATGCATCTCTCTAAATCCTGCACTACCAATGCCAATGCCAGCAAGACAACATTCGTCATTGACAAATGCTTGTTTTTCACTTACTGTTTAATGCAGCATAGTAGATTGCCTCAGGCTAATCTTGGTGGCTCCCAAGCTGATATTTACTTTAGCCAAAAATCCCGGAATCCCCTACAGCTGACATCAGATGAGGGCTTCAGCAGTGGGAGATTCAATAGGCTGCAGTGCATGTTAGAGATTTTTATATGCTCAGAACAGATGTTTGCCGGTCCTGCTGTTCTCCCAAGGATATGCACAGTCCTCTGTGACTATTGCTACTGAATTTTCTGCTGCTGTAGCCCTCTTCTGATGTTAGCTGTAATGTATTCCGGGATTTATAGTTACAGAAAATGTCATCTTGGAAGTCACCAAACTCAGTGGGATACAATCAACTGCAGTAAACAGTAACTAAAACAAATGTTTTGCATGCAAAGTGCCAATTGTGACTAGTACTGACTGATTCCTCCAGCTTCTAAGCTACTCACTAAGTTCCTCTCAAGTTCAGGTGTTGTCCATTTTGGTTGTAGAGTTGCTTTCTATTCCCACATGTGCCCCAGTTCCTTAAATTTTATTTTATTCGGAACTCTGGCTCACCTTCTGACCTTACAAATTACTGGACACTTTCTAATACCTGTACTAGAGCTAGTAGGTTTGTGAAGTCCAAACTCATCACATCCACACTCCAGAACAAAGAACAACCTAAATGATCGCTCTGAGTTCTGGAAGATAATTCATGCCTTCTTCTCCTCTATGACCCAGCCCCTTCTCCCTATTGTTAATGTGGCAGCACTCCTATCTCTAATCCTACTTCATTTGCCTCCTCTTTCAATTCCTTTTACACTTATTGTGCCTGCTCCCTCCTCTCTTCTTCCTCCTTCTCTCTACCCTCTCACTCTCCTCCTCCACCTTCCATACTGCCCCTTCCCCTTATTCTTCCTCTTCCTCTTCCTCTTTTACCACCGCTGCTGCTGCTGCTGTTAAGGCATTCTTGACTTTAAACCCACACAAGGGTAACAGCCTTAATGGTCTAGACCCTAAACTCCTGCATCTCTCTACTCATGCTATTGCCCTCCCTATCACCTACCTCTTTAGCCTCTCCTTCCCCTCAGTCCCCAAATCTTGGAAATTGTCTACAGTCATTTTCCTTCCTAAAGAGGTTGACCCCTCTTCCCCTGGTAACTGTCATTATATCTCTGTCCTCCCCACTCTAGCTAAACTTCAGGAAAACATTTTTTCTCCCAACTTTCCCCTTTTCTTGACTCAATCTCCTTCTTGCCTCCTTTCAATTCTGGCTTCACAAAATCCCACTTAACCTTTACCTCTCTCTCCACTGGCTCACTGATACTGTCCTCTCTAGTGTGGATCAGGGCCTTGTTACCTCCACCATCATTGTTGACTTAGCCAAAACTTTTGCCACTTTTGCCCTCTCCATTGTCCTAGACAGGACAAGCTTAAAACAGCTGGACTCTCTGACTCCTCAGTTGAGTGGTGCCACTCCTACCTTGAGGACAGGTTGTAAACAGTCTGTATTAGAGTCTTCCCCTCCTCCCTCACTCCCAGTCAGCTCAGCTGTCCCTCAACAGTCTATGCTAGGTCCAATTATTTTCTTCATTTTTCTAAATGACCTCCCAAATATCTGCTTTTCTGTGTCCATTCAAATCATATGCAGATGTGATGGTACTCTACATTTGGCTCCTCTGCCCCTGACTGCATAGCCCACTTCCAACTGGCCTTTAACAATGTCCAGTACTGGTTCTGTGAAAGCCAGCGATCCCTCAATGCCAAGAAGATATTTTCTATGACTTTTAGCATCAGGCAGAGGCTTGCTAGAGTCTCCTCTCTTCCATGCTTTCAAACCCTTGATGGTGTAACAGTTGAAGATGTCTCCTCCTGCAAGTACCTGGGGGTATGGCTAGACCATCACCTTGATTTATCTGTTTTTGTGGAAGAATCTACAAGATACTCTACCCCAAACTAGAAGGGCTTTACAGGAATAAGAGGAACATCCCATTTCCTGCCTGCATGGAGATCCTTACTAGTATGGTGCTCTCCATTTTCGACTATGGAGGCTTCATATATAGTCCCAAGTCCACCTTATCTAGACTGGACCCCCCTCTTTCATGCCTTCTGTCAATTTGCCCTGGACAAACCCCTGCATACTCACTACTGTTCTTTGTACATCTCCATTTCCCTCCCTTCTCTTAATGCCAGGCAACTTACCCATTGTGCTTCCTTTATCTCCAAATGTTGGTTTCACTCCTTTCATCATATGTTGCTTCTCTCCTTTTTCTTCTCTTCTCCCCTTCTACCTCTTACTCCCTTCACAACACTTGCTCTAGCCCTCTTGCTCCCCTCCCCATGAAGTCCACTGCAGGTCAAGCTGCCTTCTCATTCCACTTCCCTAAACTATGGGTCCCTCTCCCCCCCCCTTTCCATCCATTCTGCTCCTTTCCTTCGTGCTCCAAAATCTCTCCTTATTGATTTCTCTACTTGATCCTGTACTTGCTTCTGATACTGGGGTGGATGTCCCACCCTACCCTAACACTAGTACAGTCCCTCTCCCCAATCAGCAGTCACTACAGTTAGAAAGTACAAAACCTGTGCACTCATGAGAGAGAGTGGGGTACTACTGTTTAAATAGCTACACACTCAGCAAAAACACAAATAGAATAGTGCCCACCAGAAAAATGCAAAGATAAATGCAGTTCATTAGTGAATACAAGCAGGGTCTAAAATCCCTTATGCTATGAAGATGCTGTGCCTCTTCATCGGGGCAGATTCAGATAGCATAATTCTCCCATTTTGTACAATACAAGGTCTTAAAGTGACAGTCACACAAATAATACAAACATCTTTTTTCACAGACTACAGCACAACTATCTAACTCAGCTTATGTCAACTAAAAATAATTATTTTCTTAAATGTATATCAAATAGTATACAGCATGTTTCTTAATCTATGAAGCAAGAACAACTTTCACCAGTGGAATTTGCCTAATTAAAGGCAATCACCAGACAATAGTCACTACCCTCTGCACCTCATATTATTGCATTGTTGCTCACTGCTTAATGTTCTTTTGCTCTTCTCTCTGTAGTTTATTACATTGCAGTTGTATTATTTATCAGCTTCTTCCTGTAATTTGCTTATTTTGTTATACTGATTCCATATTATTGTAGCTTTGTATATTGTACTTTGTATTTGCACTGTTCATTACTCTTCCCTCCCCGATTGCATCTGGAAATGAGCTGATACCTGCTCATTATAACTTTCTTGGTAAAATGTTTGGAATAAATACATACACACTAGACATACATACATAAATTATATCCATTTTCTCTGCATCAAGTCCTGAGACAGTCATTCATTTAATTTCATTTAATTACATTTTTCATTCTGGTAGGATGATGATGAATATGATGCCTGTTTTCACAAGCAACCTGGAACATTTAAACACACTGCACATAAACATAATATACAGGATAATGTATGGGCAGCCACACACTACAATCCTGTGTTTCCATCAAGAGTTTTGTATGGCAACCAGAAACCTCAATAGCGAAGCTCGAGAGGTTCCCTGATTTGCATAGAACACTTGAAATGAACACACAGGCTTGTCTGTGTATGGATGCCCATACTTTATCTTTTATAGTGTATGGGGATCCATGCCTTTCTATTTCAGACACTCTGGTTCCTTTGATTGAATTGGGGGTTGGAGAGGAGGCATTTGAGGGTTGGGGTCTGGCTCAGACTACTGAGTCAATGTGCAGCAGCATTTTCTGTGAGTGGATACAGGAAAACAGCTACAGTATGTGGCAGTATTCTAAGTTGTTGTGCTGTAATAGTAACATCACTACTGTAGCACAACATAATGATGTCACTACTGCAGCACAACAAGCATATTCCAGGCATGGAATTCCATGCATAACAGGGTTCCACCATATACTATAAAAATTGTAACAATACAAACAGATAACTAATAGATCACATGTGCTGTAGTAAGTACATCTAGAATTATCAGATAGCCACTTCTTTAACTTGCACTTAAATAATGACTTTATTTTTACAGCACAGAACATAATTTGGTAGACCATTATAGATATGAACACATGAAGAGGAAGGTTTTCTGACCAAAAGTGTTTTTTACTGAGTGAATTTTAAAGAGATTTTTGGACTGAGATCTTGTGCAGAAGTCACTGGTTGATGGGGTGAACAATTCAGACATGCTGGGAGGCCTGATCCCATGTTTAATCTTATGCATCATCTGAGTTGAGCAACACTTATACCTTTCCTGGAAAGGGAGGTAACCAGTAGCAGTGTAGAAATGACAATGATGAGTGGATCTTAATTCTCCTGTGAGAAGGTGTCAGATGTTGTTATAAGCGGGCTTCAGTTGGGATAGTACTCTGTCCAATGCAGTCATATAACTAATTGACCTATTGTCAATAATGGAAAATAAGAGGTTATGAACCAACAACTTTCATGATTCTGAAATTTGGAATGCATGTGCTGTAAACAGGAAACCCAGCCTACAATGATTTAACTTTACCAGTACAGACATGTGAGACCCAAAGCTGAGAGTGCCATCCAAAGTGATTCAGAGATCTGTAAAATTGTTAACACATTCACTACTTTCATTATTCAAATCAAGGATGTTCAAAAGCCCTGTATCATTCTTCCTTGAGCCCCTGAAAGGCATTTTACTTGGTTTTCATGGTATTAAGGATCAAACCTATGTGATCTAATCCACCCCTAGAGCCTAACAAAATCTTCCTGAAACCTGGATGAAAGAACCTCACTGTACTGTCTTCCCTTATACAGAATATGATTGTATTGTCAGTATACAAGATGACCTCAGTATGATAACATACTGTAGTGTCAGTGTTCAGAAAAAGAGAAAAACAGTGGTCTCAAAATGGACCTCTGTGGAACTCCACTGCAAATGGTCTAGTAATTTGTTTTGTTACCTGAAACACCAGTTCTAAGTAAACGTTCTTTGAGGCAGCTCCTAAACCATGGTACTGAATCATTTGAAAAATTCACCTTGACAGAGCAGATCATGTTCTGTGAATCAAAGACTTTGGTGAGGGCCAAAAAAACACTGCTGCATAGAGTCCCATATCAAGGGCTCCTTTCATGCAACTTGTGAACCTCACAAAGGCCATCTCAGTATTGTGACCAGAACTGAAACCATGCTGTGATATAGTTTAGTTGGATACCATAGTTGTGAAGAAACTCATTGATCTGGTCAAACATGCCCTTTGCCTTACTTTTAATGGTTTGGGGACCAGTAGGACTTTACAATTAATAAAATCTCCTTGGCATTGTTTTACTTTCTCAGCTATTGAGGTGACAGTATTCCGCACCCAGCTAGGGATGGTCTGGACAATATAATTATTATATGATAAGTCAGATATGAAGAGACAGAATTGGTTAACTCCTTTCATATCTCATAAGCTTATTCATTATATATATATATATATATATATATATATATATATATATTCATATAAACCTATTTATTGGGAAGGGTCCTGCTGGCACAATTACTAGGTTGTGTTGTTATGCCTAATTTTTATTTTTTGTTTTGCTACATTTGATACTGATTTTAGGAACCTCTCCCCCCATCTAACTCTGCTCACTTAAACCCCAGAAAAATCAAAAAATGTCCTCTCTACTTAGAGTATCCTTCTCTCTTCTGCAGCACCGAGGGACACTGGAACTGGGGAAGATCCAGAGGGTGTGACAACAGCAAAGCAGGAGTTTTGGAGCTAAAACACATCAAAGAATCTCAGTAGTTGTCAGGTTAGCAAAACTATCATAAGGGTTCCTTTTTCTACTAATACTTGGCTATTTTCCTGGCATTTTTGAGACAAGGAAAACTGGGAGCATTGCCTTCTACTTTTGTTTTCAATTATATGTTCCTGTGTGAGTGTTGGCATGCAACAGGTGGAGACAACACTGGCAGAGGCAACGTGTGCCAGTGTTCATCAAAGGTGGCCAGGGGACCAGAAACTGCACAGAAAATTCTGCAGGATAAGGCAAATTTGTCAGCTGGCAAAGCCCTACAACCTTCTATTTGAATATTGTAGATAAGATAAATATTTGCATACTAGACCCTTAACTGATTGGAAACCTGGGCCCAGATACTCAAAGCTTTGCGTGGTGCACAAACAGTTGCATTAGCACCAGGCAAACCATAATATATGCAAGGGGCAAACTGAACATGAATACAGGTGCTATGAGATATTCAGCGACTAGCACCAGGCTAAGGTGTTTAGCATGACTTAGTGCAACCCTTTGCATGGTATAAATTACTGCCCAGGAAAAGCTGGTCTTAACCCTGGGCAAACAGCTTTGCATGACATTGTGGCCTTGCGCAGCATTAGTGCAGCCTTGCACGACCCTAACATATGACTATGACACAGTGAAACAGCCAGACATGGAGAAAACATGCTGCTCACTGATGGCACCACAATGATGCCAACAGCTGCCACCAGTCCCAGCCATGCCAGGCAGTACGTGGTGACCTGGCCCCCGGGGGCCACCATGGTAGTGTGGCCATACAGCACACACCTGCAGACCATACATCTGCGGTGACCAACAGATGCCAGCACACACATGCAGCACTGTGGGCATGGTGGCTGGTGAGGGGAGGGTGTACAGGTTGTCAGGCCTCACCACGGGACAGGCATGGTCACATGACTGGGACACATCACGCAGTGCACATGGGCCAGTATTGGGAATACCCCAACACCTGTGTGCCTGTCGGAACATATGTGCACCCCCCCAGCCACATACCATACAACGGTACAAAAGTCACAGCACACACAGCCAGCCATGTATATGTCACTGTGAGCATCCCATGCCAGAGATGCAGCATCTGTGGATCACGCAACAGCGTAACAGTACTGTCCAATGTCAGTACTCATCTGCATATTGGGCCTGTCACTGTGTACAGTGCAGTGGTCATCACTGTCCTACGTACTATAGGCATTGCCGTGTCCCTCACACTACTGGCCCCCTGCCACTGTAGTGTCTGCTGTGCACTGTAGCATGTCCTACAATGTGACAGTTGCATGCAGCACCACCACCACCTGTGCTTATGCTGTACTGTCCCCTGGGGTACACAATGCTATGCTGTACTGCATACTAGTAGCCTGCAGCTACCATCATGCACTGTCAGACTGACAGACTGACCTACAGGTGGAGCTGTGGCCAGACCTCGCCAGACTCTGTACTTCCAGACTGACCTACAGGTGGAGCTGTGGGAATCTGCTGTAATGGTGGACAAACTGCGTGCAAATCAGGGCACAATGAGATGCTAATTTGGATGTTTGCCCAGAGACTACCTTAATAGGTACATTTGCATGTCACTTTTGAATATGGCAAAGTTAAGTGCTGGGCAAATGTGTTTGCACCAGGCAAATGGCTTAGCTCTGTGCTAAAGCCGCGCAAACGTGTTAGCGTAGCGCTAACAGTTTGGGGAATATTATACAGTTTTGAACACTGTACTTTCACATGCACTGCTGCCTGCAGCTGTACTGGGTCCACACATTTGCTGGCAGACATATTGGCCACATAGTTCACCTCTACCGACCTGCTCGTAACTGTGCACTGTGTTGCTGTTGTGGTTTGCACTTCCTGGTTGCTATATTCAGAGCTGTCCTATTCCAGGGCTACGTTTGCCCTGCACTCCCAGCCCAGTTTACCCAGCTTCATTCCCATGCTATATTCAGAAGCTGTTTGCCCCGGGCTATTCCTTTTGAATATAGCTTGCTTTTTGCTCCTGGCTAAGTTTGCCTACCGGGCAGTGCTAATTTAGCCCCAGGGCAAAGTTTTGAATATCTGGCCCCTAATGTGTTACTGTGGTATTTTAATGAGTGGGGGAAAATGTGGCGATGTCACTAGGGGGATTCCCCTAATCTTACGTAACATAGCCAGACTGTGTGAAGCAGCTTTTCGGGAGGTGTACAATACGGATATACAATGGGTACAGAAAGAAAATTTGCCTGATTTGTGGAATGGTTTGACTCATTTAAGTTTTTTCATTAAGGTCTGAGGGTTTGTAACTTTCTGTACACATTTTGTTTGCTTAACTGCTTTAGGCTGAGATTATTTCTAATTAGGTGATGGGCACTGGGAGTGGATTGGAGGTGATTTGAAGGCAGTAGAGTGCACATTACAGTTTCCTTTCCATTATGTTTTTTTGTTCTTTATTACTAGCTACTATGGTATTTTGGGGAGATGAGGGGTAAAGTTGGGGTGAGGTTTATGTATATATCAACTCTTTATTTGACTGGTTGTTTTATTGATTGTTTATTTATTTGTTTGATTTTTAATTTTAATAAAATTCCCCTACTCTTTTTTGAGAAGTGCCATGCTATCTTTAACATCCACCTTAACAACCAACAGAACAGGCAGATGGGACTGCAGTGTAACATCGTATACAAAAGATGGACCTGTACACAAATGGAAGTGTACATTAGGATGGCCTTTGTTGGCAAAACCAAACAAGTTATTTTTCTGTTGTACAGATCCTCTGTTAGACCCTCTCTGGATTACAGCTCACCTCTCTGGAGAGTGTATCCCATGAAGAATATCAAATGGATTGAAAAAAAAAACTCAATATAAAATAATTAAATTCCTCCCTAGATTAAGCAATAAGTCATACGAAGAGCAGATTTGGATAGAAACAGAAACATAGAAGGTGACGGCTGAAGGAGACCTTTTGGTCCATCTAGTCTGTCCTTGATTTCTTTTCTACCCCCCTAATCATCCTTGCATAGGAGGGAACTCCTGTGTATCCCACGCTGTCTTGAATTCCCCCACTGTCTTTGCCCCCACTACCCCTGCGGGCAGGATATTACATGTATGCACCTCTGTGAAGAAAAACTTTCTGATATTGGTATTGAACCTCCCTCCCCTTGCCTCAGATCATGTCCCCTAGTTCTACTGCCCTCCTTGAAGTGAATCTGAGGCTGTTCACATTAGAGAGGAGAAGACTAAGAGGCGACATACTACAGTATAAATAAATTACTCAAAAGATACTGTATTAATGCAGTTCACAATCTTAGAGGGCATAAACTCCAAGTGATTACTAACACATCTAGAAGGACTCATGGACATTTTTCTATTAACAGGTAGTTGGTACCAGGAACAAACTGCTTGAGCACACAGTCATGGCAGAAAACATTGTACGTTTGTGACTTGAGAAGTATTAAAAAACAGAGATCACTAAATCTATTTTAAATTTATTGGTCCAGTGCTTTGGCTGCTGGGTGGGCGAGGAGCATGGCTGTGAGTGGGGATAGCAACTGGAGGGCAAGAAAGATGTGTGATCATGAGTGCTGTTTGAAACTGCTGCACTGTGTGTAATAAGCATGAAAATGAAACAACTGCTTACAGGGTGGGTGAGCATGTCAGACAGACAAAAAACAGGATATTGGAGGTGCTAGTTTTCAGACATAACTTTACATGCAAGCAACTAAGGTTTTGAGAAACTGGTTATTAAATGGGTGATAGTACATTTATTAGTTTTAATGTGAGGGTACGACTGAGACAGGTGTTATTTTGCTGTGTGGCTATGTATGTAAAATAATGGCTGCCAAGCAGAAATAACAATTCTAAAGCCTGGTGTTAGGCTTTATAATGTTTACAGCACCCTGATGTCTGCAGTTTTATTTGCCATGGCTAGTGGTTTCACCATACATGGCTGCTGATTAATCAGGTCTTAATATTTTCCCAACCCATGTTTTAATCCTGGCTGTAGGACCAGATCCCATTGTTTCACAGGTGGGATGGGAGGAGACATGGATATACACTGAGTGTATGCCAAAATGCTTGCAAATCCATGATAGTTATAAGAGATACTGCTGCTAGTATTGGTGTGTTGCTGGACTGAAATAACATGCCAGAGTGATTTACAATCAAGGACCCGAGCAAGACTGAATCAAGCTGAAATTGTTTGGAATGATGGTAGTGATGGGGTGAGGTGTGGTAGTGTCAAACTTTCTCTCCTAAAGGGTTTTATAATCCTTTATTGGGGGCATATTGATACTGCTTCTGACACTGGTATTGGGCAGAAATGTTGACTGGTGGGGACCATGGGGAAATTATATCCTATATTTATTCACAGCACTTTGTGTCAACATCAGACAGGAAATTGCTTTATTTTTAATTTGCCAGGTTTCTTACTAACACTGCTCTCCTAAAGCAGCTCTTAATAATATTCTACCTTGTGCTGTGTTGGGGAATATATAATCCAAACGGCCAATCACGTAATTTGAGTAGGACCATGAATTCTAGTTTGCCTCTCCTCTCTTCCCTGTGATACACTGAGGATTGATGTGCTATCTGCTGTTCAGACCACAGGCTGGCATTGGTGTTAAAGTACAAGCAATCTGCCATGCCTTAATTAGTGTCTGTATTCACTGCAGCAGGATGTCCTGGAACATGTTCAATATTTATTCTCCTTATACTCGGTAATGTATTTCCTAGACAAATAGTAAACTGAAGAATATATCCTTGATTATTAATCTCCCTCAAGAATGGAGCAGTCTTGTTAAGCTGCTTTTACATTTCATCTAGAAATTTAAATTGTTTTTGTTGTGCCAAGGTTAATAAAATCAAACTGCCCCACTATATTTTTAGCAATGTGCAATATCTACTGCAATTTACTGTATACTAACTGAAAGGAACTATGCATTTTACTGTAATTGTGAAATATGAGACTACTATAAGTATAACCAAATTGTTCCCAAGAAAGGACATGATTCACCTAGCAGCTTTAGAGGGTTTCTTTATGTTTTACAACTGTGTTATTAACTGATAACTTAGCAGAAGACACCAGGAGAAAGGATTGTTGTGTGACTGAACTTCTCTGCTGGTACTAAAGTAGAAGAACTTTTGTATTTGACCTTTAATTAAGGGTAAAAAAACTAACATACAAAAAAAAAAGTGTGTGTTTGGGTTAACTGAACTGAATGGGAATCTGAAGAGTTATCTAGGTGTAAATCTCAGGTGACTGAAAGGACTTAACTGCTATGAGGTTTAAATTACTTGTAGAAAGATCTGGTAAGTAGGGGGACTCTGCTTCTCTGCTGGGACTATATTGCCCTCTTTCCCTTCCCTCCACCCAAAGCTAGTTCTATTTTTATAGGCACAGGATTTGACTGACAACAGGAACTTCCTGTTTAGGGGCAGGAAGTGAGTGATCACAGAACCACCAAGGACCCACCATCCTAGAAGGGCAAGAGTAGCTCTCCAGCCCCCTCTAGCTGCTGGAGGTCTGCCTCTGTGCAAGTAAGTGGTCTACTGCGAAATATAGGATATTCTTGTCTCAGAACAGGACAATCAGGAGCTTAAAGGGCACACAGGCAGAAAGTAAGGAGAGAGAGAAAAAACAGAGGAAAGAGTAAGGATTGCAAACAGTTAAGGGGCCAGAAATAAGACATGATTGGAGTGGTGCAGTGCAGTGGCTGTGGAGCAGCAGTCTTCCGGGAGATGTTCTGGAGGATGCGGTGTTGTCCCATCTGCAGGCACCTCTCTGGGCTGAGGGAGGAGGTTGCTCATCTCCAGGCTGAGTTGGCCAGGATTTGTGGGACCTCCTCTTCCATCCAGGGACCACCAGTGCCACTGCCATTGCCTCAGAGGTTGCCAAGAAAGAGGAGCGGTTGGACCACAGTGGGCTCAGGAAGGGTGAGGGTGATGGAACAGAGGTGCATCCCTCCCATTGTACCTCTCCACAATGCCTATGGCATTCTGGCAAAGTGTGGTTCCTCTATGGAGGCACCCACAGTGGAGACCAAGGAGGATGCTGGGAACCTCCACAAAGGAGACCCACAGGAGGGTGGCAGGGGACCCTGCAGGGGAAGGAAACAACTCCTGGTGGGGAACTCCATTGTTAGGAAGGTAGAACTGGGGGAGGAAGGGGAGAGGGAGGTAAGGTGCCTGCCTGGCACCATGGCTTGGAGGGACAGGAAGCGAATCCTCAGGATTGCCGGAGCAGCTGCAAGGGGAGAGAGCTGGATGTCATTGTCCACCTAGGGAGAAATGACCTGGCTAAGAAAGGGATTAGAGAAGTGCAGGAAGAGTTTGTGGAATTGGGGAGGGGCCTTAGTCAAGTAGCACGCACGGTAACCTTCTCAGAGGTGCTACCCATCTATGGCATCAGAGAGGCTAGGGTGTTCCGCACCATGGAATTCAATCAGTGGTTGAAAAACTGGTGTGGAGCTCAGGGATTTGGCTTCATTGGGGACTGGGGGTCCACCTGGAGTGATGCAAGCCTATACTGGCATGATGGGCTGCATCTGTCCTTGAGGGGAACCAGGATCCTAGGTGATAGGTTTAAATGCTTCATTGGCAAGCTTTTAAACTAGCCAAGGGGGGGAGGCACTGGAAAGGAGCAGGAAAATCCTAGCCCCCCCAAATAATCACAGTAGTAAGTGCGGCAAACACCAACATAGAGGTGTTGATAGGGAGAAGAACAGTGGTAAATGGAGAAAGTGACAAAGGCAAGAAGGACAGGAATGGAGCAAAAGGGAGTAAGGCCATCAGGAAATGGAGGGTAATGAGTACCAATGCCCGTAGTCTGGGCAACAAGCTCCCTGAGCTGATGGCCTTAATGGAAGAGGGATGCCTGGATATCGTAGCAGTCACAGAAACATGGTACACAGAGAACCATGACTGGGATGTTAACATACCAGGGTACATAACCTACAGGAGAGACAGGCAGGGAGAAGAGGGGATGAGTAGCTCTCTATGTAAAGGAAGGGATAAAAGCAACTGAACAAAAGAGTAAACAGGGAGGAGAGGAGGCACTGTGGGTCACCTTGGAACTGGAAAGGCACCACAATCCGCAGGGGTTGTGTACAGACCCCCATGTCAGGGGAAGGAATGGACAAGGATATGATAGAAGGCATTCTTAGAATGGCAGAGAAAGGGGAGATACTGTTGATGGGAGACCTGAATATGCCAAATGTTAACTGAAGCATATATGCTGCAGCCACATCCAAGAGTAGGGCCATTCTTGATGCCCTACAGGTGGCAGGCATTAGACAGCTAGTTTCGGAACCCACTCGTGAGGGAGCAATCTTAGACCTCATACTCTCAAACGGGGGCAGTGAGAGGATCTCAGATCTAGAAGTGGGTTGCCATCTGGGGACAAGTGACCATCAAACAGTGTGGTTCATGTTAAACTCAGCTGCAGAGTCAAGCCATACAAAAGTGAGGGTACTGGACTTTAGGAGGGCTGACTTTGGCCAGATTGTCAGCGTGGCTCAGTTGGTAGCACATCCGCCTCTGGACCAGAAGGTCGTGGGTTCTCGTCCCACATTGGGATTGGACTTGCACCTAAAAATTGCTGGCATCCGAGTGCAGTATTGGGGGGTGCTGTACTGCTGGGATGTGCCGTCCTTCGGATGAGACGTTAAACCAAGGTCCCTTCTGCCCATCCTGGTGTTGTCCTGGTGGGTGTCCAGGTGGAAGTAAAAGAACCCAGGGCACTCTTCGCAAAGAGTAGGGAACATTCCCGGTGTCCTGGCCAACATTCCCCTTCCCATAAACCGTTCATGCAATTATCCAGGCTGTGTGTGGGTGATGATGTGCGATATGGCCGCCACCACACATTCAGTCACTTCACTACCAGTCTAGCATTGCTTGAAAAGCACTTTGGATGTATGAAAAGCGCTATATAAATGCTGATTCTTCTTCTTCTTCAAGATGGGAGAGTGCCTCAGAAAAGCACTAGCAAACAGGCTAGAAGGAGGTGTGGAGCAACAATGGGGAATTATCAAAACTGCCATCACAGAGGCAACAAGCCTTTGTGTGAAGCAAATAAACAAATCAAAATGAAAGAAAAAGCCACTATGGTTCTCAAAAGAGGTGGCTGTGAAAGTCAGGAAGAAAAAGATAGCATTCGCGAAGTATAAGGAAACACAGAAGGAGCAGGACAGAGAGCTGTACCAGTTAAGGCAGAAGGAAGCTGGAGGAAGTCAGAATAGCAAGGCCCAAACTGAGGAAAAGATAACCAACTCAGTTAAGAAGGGAATAAAACCTTTTATAGGTACATCAGCGGCGTGAAAGACAAAGGAGAGATAGTGAGGCTGAATGGAATGAACGGGTGGGTGGGCAGAGGGGACAGTGAAAAGCAGGAATACTGAATGAATATTTCTGCTCAGTATTCTCAAAAGAGGAGAGGGAAGTGCTTAATCCAATTAACAGAAGCACTTTTGATAGGGGGGTCGATCCCAGTCCTTTCACAGAAGAAAGGGTTCTGCAAGAAACCCTAAAACTGAAGGTGGACAAAGCAATGGGTCCTGGATGGAATTCACCCCATAAATTCTAAAAAGAATTAAGGAGGAACTAGTGAAAACCAATTGGCTACTCTTTTAATAAATCATTGGAGGATGGTGTGGCACCCGAGGACTGGAGGAAGGCAGATGTGATCCCCTTCACAAAAGTGGGTCCAAGACAGAGGCAGGAAACTACAGACCTGTCAGTCTGACCTCTGTGGTAGGGAAAGTGATGGAGCTACTTCTGAAGGAAAGAATAGTCGAGTATCTAGAGGCCAGTGGAGCACAGGACCCAAGGCAGCATGGGTTCACAGCGGGAAGGTCAAGTTGGACGAATCTAATAGATTTCTTTGACTGGGTGACCAAAGTAGTAGACCAGTGAGGGGCTGTGGACATGGCCTACCCTAGACTTTAGTAAGGCATTTGACACAGTCCCACACAAAGATTAATAGTCAAATTAACCAGCCTGGGAGTGGGACCCAGGGTGGTAGCCTGGATAAAACATTGGCTGGACAACAGGACACAGAAGGTAATTGTAAATGGAGTCCACTCTGAAGAAAGAGGGGTTACTAGTGGGGTACCGCAGGGTTCAGTATTGGGTCCAGTCCCTTTTAATATCTCATCAGTGACATTGCAGAGGGACTGAAGGAAAAGTATGCCTTTTGCAGATGATACAAAGATTTGCAACAGGGTTGATACAAGGAGGCGGGAAAAGATGAAAAGGGACTTGGCAAGGTTGGAGGAATGGTCAGAAGTATGGCAGCTAGGATTCAATGCAAAGAAGTAAAATAATGCACCTGGGAAACAAGAACCCAGGGAAGAATATACAATGGGTGGGGAGGTAACAACAACAAAAAGGAAAGGGACCTGGGTAATCATATCAGATGACCTTAAGGTTAGCAAGCAATGTGAGAAGGCAGTAGGGAAGGCTGGGGTATACTGGGATGTATAGGGAGAGGCATCATCAGCAGAAAAAAGGAAGTTGTTATCCCTCTGTACAGACAGTTGGTGAGACCCCATTTGGAGTACTGTGTCCAGTTCTGGAGACCCCATCTCCGCAAGGACATAGACAGGATGTAGGCAGTCCAGAGGAGGGCAACTAAAATGGTGCAGGGTCTGTAAGAGAAGCCGTATGAGGAGAGACTAAAGGAGCTTAATATGTATACCCTTGAGGAAAGAAAGGAGAGGGGGGACATGATAGAAACTTTAGTACCCAGTGGAATCAACAAAGTCCAAGAGGGTAGCATCTTTCAGAAAAAGAGACTTGCAAGAACAAGGGACACAATTTAAAGATAGAAGGAGGCGGTGTCAGGGGCAATGTGAGGAAGTATTATTTCACAGAGAGGGTAGTGGATGCATGGAACAGCCTTCCTGAGGAGGTTGTGGGGTCCAAAATTGTGGGAGAATTCAGGAATGCATGGGACAGACATAAGGCAATTCTTGTGGGGGGTAGGAAGAAATAGGCTGTTGGTTAACTAGGATCTGCGGCCTATCCTGTAGGTAGGGAAATGGGCAGACTAGATGGGCCTAGCGGTCCTTATCTGTCGTCAAAGTCTATGTTTCTATGTTGATACTTAGAAATAGCATCAGAGACAGAAAAGTATGCTAAAATAAATATGATACCTTTATCATGTGAACAGAATTATTTGATTATTTGTCACAAATACGTAAGGAATGATCCACAGTCAGGTATGCAGCAATATTATAATAACCAGGGTGGGTTGTGAGCTCAAGTACCCAGGAAATGAGGTTTTACAGCATTGACACACACCAAGAATGGATCACTACACGTATAACCTTCATAAAATGGTCAAAAGTGTTATAAGCTTCTTTAATGTTGTTCATTAGTTTATATAATGCACTGCACTACCAACGATGGGCCCTATGCACGAATGGATGGAGTTGCTATGCGACGCGTATCTTGGGAGCGTAGCCACTCCACACCCATTGTGCCCACCACACGGGATGCACAAAGGGGGGTGTACAGACCCAAAGCACCCAATCCCCCACCTCCATTGCCCGCACCATACCAGGGGCTTTCTGGGGTGTGCCGGCACTATGCGGTATACATTAAACTTTGTAATGCTGGCCACATGGGTGTGGAGATGGGCACAGGCTATGGCAGCCAGGACTCTGCCATAATCCATTGTGTGCCCCCATGGACTCTGACCACTGGACACCGAGGGACCAGGACAGTGCTCCCTGTGCTGCCCCTGCCCACTAGGCAGCTGGAGAGGGCAGGGGCAGTGGGACGGGTGAGTGCCCAAGACTTCGTGTTGCTGGGGGGGGGCGGACCATGGCACATACCCACCAATCGGGGCTTGGGGGTATGGCCACATTGTTGCTGGGGCACAGCTGCCATTGTGGGCATGCAGGCCAGAGGTAGATCCCAATGTCGGGGTCCTGCAGTGTGCTGGGAGGGTGCTGTTTGCCGAGAGCTGGGTCAGTGTACAGACTGGCCATAGGAGCCATGCTGTGGGGGTCCAGGTGCCTACAGTAGGCATGCACTACACAGACCAGTGCATCCCAATATGAGGGATCCACTGTTGTACCTGGGATGGGCATCCCATTGGATGCCCACCGAGATCCACAACTCCGCCCCCTGCCCTGTAAAGTCCTGTGGTGAGGGGTAGAAGCCACGGATAGGTGGTCGGTGAAAGTGACTGCCGGTATTGGCACACCTGTCCATGGGTGTGCAGAGCCACAGGCAGGGTATGTGACTTTTCCACATACACCCACCCACTTCTTGCATAGTGCCCAATATCAGTAATGGTTGGACCTGTGATTGGGAATTCAGATTTCTGCACTATGCACATTAATGTGAGTGTGTGCGTGTGTGTGTGTGTGTGTGTGCGGGGCGTGCGCGCGTGTGTGTGTGTGTGTGTCTGTTCATGATTCACTGAAACATGGGTGACCCCACAGGTAGAAGTGTTGAAGCAGATCCACTGATCCTCCCCTTTAAAGTAGTAGAGCATCTGCTGAGAAACTCAATTCTCTTTACCTCTCTGGCCTGAGAGAGTTTAGGCTCATTCCTGTACTTGGGTCAGCCTTGGTGCATTTGACATGGCTGCTGCTGCACCGATGGGCTGACCCATGTGGAATATATTCCAATGAGCCAGCTGATTGTGATGATTTTAACTAGCAGGTCTGAAACTAACAGAGGTACTTCTCTTGTTTTAGGAACATACACATTTTCAGTGATCATTATTGCCTTTTAAATTATATTTTGGCCACATGTGGCTACAGGCAGATCATCTATTTTGTCTGCTTATTCAGCTGAAGCCATTGAGTTTCTTCATTTCTTTTTTGAGGTCCAGACTACAATTTGTTCCACTATGGAAATCTGCTTTCAATGTTTTTTTTTTTTTATTCTCTTCAATATCCAGCTCAAACAGCAAGTTTGTACTCTGTGCTATGGACTAGACACAGTATTCGGTCTACAGATTGGATGTTGGGCACATTTCACAGGCTGGCTAAGCTGCCTTAAAGCAACAGTACATGTCACAGTGAAATGTTTGCACCCATGCCTTTTTATTTTAATTACCCTTTCTTCAGTTTTGTAGGAGACTACTTTCACTGAGTCTGTGTTACAATTTTAGTTAACATTTAAAATAAAAGAGCACTACCCTGTGCAAATAAATTGGTAGTAAATGACACCCTGCATGAAATACTAACCCTTAATCCTCATAAGTGCAAAAACCCTGACCCAAACCTGCTTCACCTCTCAACCTATGCTATAGCCCTAGCGCTAACAGCTCTCTTAAATCTGTCCTTCTCACTCACCTCCATCCCTGAAGACTGGAAGGTTGCCACTGTTGTCCCCTCTCAAAGGGTGGCAACTCTTTCAAGCCCGGCAACTTTCAACCCATATCTCTGCTCCCTATCCTGGCCAGACTTCAAGAGCACCTGACTCTGGTTCAGCTCTCCTTGTTCCTTGACTCTTCCTCCTTTGTCACCCCTTACCAGTCTGGATTTTGCAAGGCCCACTCCACCACCACCTCCCTTCTGTGGCTCACTGACTCCATTCTCTCTGGCATGGATCAGAGACACATCACTTCTGCCATCTTTGTCGATCTGGCCAAAGCCTTTGACACTGTTACCCATTCCCTTCTTCTCAGCATGCTGACTGAGGCCGGCCACTCCGAATCTGCCACTAGCTGGTTCCAGTCCTACCTCACGGGCAGGTTCCAGTCTGTCAGGATTGATGACTCCCTCTCCTCCCCCCCTCCCAATCAACACTGGTGTCCCCCAGTGCTCAGTAATTGGTCCAATACTATTTTCCATATTACTGAATGACCTGCCTGATGCCTGCACAACTGCTAGTATCCAAATGTATGCAGATGACACTGTATTGTTTGCCTCCGGTTCTTCCCCCTCAGAGGTGGCGACCAGCCTTCAGTTGGAATTCAACAATGTCCAGCGCTGGTTTCGCTCCAGTCTACTTTCCCTAAATATCAGAAAATGGTCCCTATAACCTTTGGCACCAGGCAAAAGCTTGCCAGGCTTGAGGCTACGCCCTCCTTCCATACCCTTGATAGTTCTGTACTGGAAGATGTTTCCTCTGTCAAATACCTCAGGTTTTGGCTCGACAAGAACCTCTACTTCGTGGTTCATATGGATACCATCCACAAAAAGCTGCTCCCCAAACTCAGTGCTCTGTACAGACACTGCAGCTGCCTTCCACTGCTAGCCCAGAGAGAGATCATCCAGAAGATGATTCTCCCTATTTTTGACTTTGGAGATGTTGTCTACAACTCTGCTGCCAAATCCACCCTATCCAGGCTGGACACTCTTTTCAACTCCTTCTGCCACTTTGCTCTCGGCTGTCTACCTTGCACTTACCATTGTGACCTTTACAACTCGCTCTCCTTCCCTTCCCTTCCCTCAGTGCCAGACACTTTGCACATAGCGCTGCTTTAATTGGGAAGTACTGGTTCAGTTCTCTGCCATCTACTTACAATCCCTCATCTCTGTCCCTCCCACCTCCCTCTATACCCTCTGCAACTCTGCCCACAAAACTCTTGTCCTTCCCTCCTGGTGCACCAATTCAGGGTGAGCTACCTTCTCTTATCAACTCCCTAGTAACTGGAACTCCCTTCCATTAGATATCTGCACTGCTCAGTCCCTCTGCACCCTATCTCTCCTCCTCTTGTGACAACGCACAGCCCCCTCCTGCAACTGCACCTAATTATCCCCCCTCCACATCTAGACATTCACCTCCTCCCTTCTACAAACCCCAGCCAATTTTGTTCAATTCTTTACCTCATCCCATTTGCTGTCCCCTTGGATTATATGTGATAATGGCAAAAGCCTAAAGGCAAACACCGTTATCGTGAAGTCAGAGTGCCGAAAACATTTTCGGCACTCTGACACCCCGGCACACATAAAAACAGCGCTGGGGACATACATTTCAATTCTTTCTGTGGGGAGGCTGGACCCCACACACACACCCATGCAGGGGGTTTCGTCCCCCACACCCTCCTAGTAAAGGATTCTCAACTCCAGGGGAGTGCATGTGGGGGTGGTGAAAATATATAAATATTAAAGGTTTGGGCCGAGTGCAATAAAATTGCACCAGTGCCCGGACCCAAACCCAGTACTCACTCACCCCAACCACAGGCCAACCCCCGATGCCATGACGCAGCTCAGCAAGCCACTGCAGCGCCACCCCTACAGCCTCTCTGCCCCTCCCAGCCCATGCTCGCTCCCCCACGCATGTAGCATATAGCGCACATCCTGTCACCCATTTAGCCCACCCCCCATCCCATCACCCTATCCTCCTTCGCCATGAGGGATTCAATGCAGAATGAGTCACCGCTATGGGAAGGCCCTTCCCATGCTCCCTCCTCACAGGTTATCATCCTCTTGTGGGGTTCCTGCATCCCAGATGGGTGAAGTCGTTTGGCTGAGCACTTTGCCTCCCATCCCTTGTCCCTCTCATTGACCTATACTGTTACTCTTGTGTCTGACAACAAACATTAATGGGTTGGCCCTTCCTCCTACCGCAGCCAGTCCTGTTCAATCTTTCCTTCATGCCATTCATTTGTCCCTTTGTGGGCTTCTTAGCATCCTGAGGGGGTGTTGACTAATGACCTACCTATTTCTCCCTCCCACCCCTCATTCTGATTGCTGATATTTATTCCTTCCCTTGACTGCACAGTAAACATTTCTGGGTGGGCTAGCCTATTGCACTTTCTCTTGAAAGTTCCCTCTTGGAAATGCATAGTATAGCACTTGTGTGTAGTATGTTTTTTGGTGTTCACTGTAATTCAAGTATATATGCTAAGTTCTAGCTTGTTCTGTACTATGTATTTAGAAATGTATAGCTTGCCCTGTGAGTGCATAAGTGATTGGCTCCCTGTAAAACTTCTATATACCACTGTATACATACTAGTATAAGTTGTATGCCACTGTATAGTTTTCCTGTTTTACAGTTCGTACTGTATTCTGCTGTGTTCACTCTGTAATGCCATGCAGTGGAAGTTTCTAGCATCCTCCTATGTATTGCCCTCCCCCCAGGAAGCACCTGGAAATAGCTATCGCAGCTCAGTATGTCATTCCTGGTGAAACTTTTTAAATAAATTAATAAACATTGGTGGCTTTCAGCACCTTTAGTACTTTTGATGACATATTGATGAGCCAAAAATGCCCCATTTTCCATATGAACATATGAAATTTGCCAGCAGATAAAGGCCTAGATGTCTATCAAGTCTGATTGAATATGCAGCTAGCACCCTTTATTCTGTCATCTTGTTTTTCCATTAGCAGGATGCTTTACCATCTGTGACATCCTATAGTTCAAAACCTACTTAACCAAATTTGAGCAAACTTAATGAATCTAGAATCATTCCTCGAAGGGTGTGCATGACAATTTTGTGGTTCCTTTATCTAATGATGGCTGTTTAATACCCAGCTGAAAGCTAGACTTTTGGATGGACATGTCTTCTTAATATTAACTACTGTATAGTGACACAGCAGTATTTCTTTAAACTGAAAAAAAAAATATATATATATATATATATATATATATGTATAAAACTGGCCTGGTAGTGCCAGTATAGTTAGGGTTGAGTGTAAACTTCTGTGTTTAATCTGAATTTATGAACCTTAATAACTTTGGAACAATTCAAAGGATTCATACAGAATTTGATATGCATAATCTCTAGGGTAGGTCTCTTGATGTGATAAATTTCATGTGACTCTGTTTTGGGGTTTCAGAGATAGAAAGTTTAAAAAAAATTCTAAATTTAGTAGTTTTTTGCCATTTTGTTCAACAGCCCTGTCTCAGAGACGGCTTTGTGTTGTGGTCTGAAATGTTCATGATAGATAGCCCGTGTATCACATATGTGCCGTTTGAAGGTTTGGTAAAAAAATATTAATCGTTCAAAAGTTATAAAAATTTTTATTTTCCCATTATTTACTAGTGGAAAAGTTAAGTGTCCTGCATGAAAACAAGCTTGTATTTGCAGAGAGGTAGCTTGTTTTTGTAGGCAGGGTCACATAGTGTCGCAGGGAGCCTGGTGTATTTTTGCATGGCTGTGTTGTGTTCACAGGAATGTAGTCTTGTTTTTGGAGGAAGGACATCTTGTTTTCACAGCAGTGTGACATAGTCTCACAAGAATGTGCTGTATTTTCACACAGCACTGTTTTGTCTGTCATCTTGTTTCCCGTTAGCGAGAGGCACGAAGGAAAGAAAATATATAAAAAATTATTCTAACTGAAGAAACACACATTAGAATTTAGCTAAACGGGGCCTGTTTAGCTGTCTTCTGATGTTTGTTTTTTTGTACTTTGGCCACAAATATGTATTTTTAACACCCGATATCTGGGGTGTGGAGGTTTGCCAGAGGACCGTTTCTGCCACGTTCTCTGTTTCAGAACAGTGGCATTTTCTTGAGTCCTGTATCCTCAGATGGAACTCATGCTGCTGGCTGCAGGATCATGCATGAGCCAGTGTTTCCCTGGTATCAAACTCGCTGATCACTGTTCCCATTCCCTGATGCCTAGTGGCACCCATGTCTGTTATGCCCCCCAGCAGTGCCAGACACTGGGGAGCACCCTCTAAGTATCCACAGTCATATGTTACCCCCCAAAAATGTAGGACACTGGGGAGCCCACTCCCAGTGTCTTCAGTCAAGCTCCCCATTCCTAGCAGTGCTGGACACTGGGAAGCCCACTCCCCAGTGTCCCCAGTCATGTTACTCCTGCCCACCAGTGTGAGATAGCAGGAAGCCCACTCCCAGTGTCCCCAAACATGACTTTTTTTACCCTGTAAAGAAGAAAACCATTCCCGACATCTTTTTTATTTTTACCCTGAAAAAAAGAAAATGTTCCCTCATTGTCCCTGTTGCCACCTTCCCCCATCCCAACCATCCCAATAAGCACCCACCACCCCACACATCTTTTGTCCTATTCTTACCACCGGAGGCTGTCCACTGTCATCTTCTGTTGGCTGGAATACATCTGCACTTTTCAAAGCCGAACCACAAAGTGAGAAATGAAGGTAAGTGCTGTGTAATGTATTTCAATGGTGTTTTCAACTTATGTTGATATCTTAGCCCTTTTGACTGGTTACCCCATTTTTATGTTGGCTTGTGCACAAGTGCAAACAAAATATTGGGGTAGTAGCACTTTCACAGGTGTGTTAGTGTTGTGGCGAATGTAGGGCATGCTTTAGTAGGTGCATCCCTCATTCCTCAATTAGTCAGCATCCTTACACTGAAACAAGTTTTATGCAAAGTGCTACCAACTTGAAATGTACTGCTGCAATCAGAGACAAGCTCGTCATGCAGTGGCACAGATGACATGCCTTCCATACATGACATTCCTGGTGAAACATTTCGATAAACATGGTGGCAGCCCAAAGGAGACCAACATCAGGGATGCAATCCCTGTGTCAGCATGTCCACCCCCCATTTTTGTGGCACACTGAGAGCCCACCCCAGTGTGCATCCACTCAGCATGTTCCTCCCCACCCCACCCCCATTGTGTGACACACAGGGAGCCCACCCCAGTGTGGCCAACATTTGTTGTATTTCACCTGTAAAGAAAGAAAACCATCCCACAGTGCAGTGTCCATTTTTTGTTTTTTTGTTTTTGTACCCGGAAAAAAGAAAATGGTCCATTGTCTGCAGCACCCCCCTACCCAACCCACACCCCACCTCCCCATACATCCCCTCACCCCATACCTACCTCTGGAGGTCCATTGTTGTGATCATTGCTGGAGCGGGAACATGTCTGGATTCTTGAAAGCCGAACTGCAAAGTGAAGAAATGCTGGTAAGCTGTATAGTGGCATAAATTGGGGGGGGGGGGGCCGTACAACTTAAGTAGATATCTCAGACTTTGTTTTGAATTTTGGCTCCAAATTTTCAACATGGGTTCTTGGGACACCACCTCATGAACACAGGCACTATTATCTCATTATTCTGTCCTGAAAGGTCATTTCGCAGTCACTGTGTGGAATCACCTTTCGGGACTGAGTAACAAAATGACAGTGCCACTGTTCATGAGGTGGAGTCCCAAAAAGTCTATGCTGCAAATTTGTTGAAAAAATTCCAAAAAAATGACTGTTACGAGTGTGCATTGTGCAGTTTCCATGCACACTTGTAACTTCGACAATTTTTAATATTTTCACTCTAGGTTTTCAACATTGCCATTTTTTCACACCTCCTTATGAACAGTACAGCTGTCATTTTTCACATCCTGCATGAAATGTGTTTTCGCACATCTGGTGCACAAAGGCGTGGTTGCTGTGGAAAATCAATTTTGTGAACAGATTAACAAAATGACAGTGACACTGTTCATGAGCAGAGGTCCTAAAATGCCTATCTTGAATTTGGTTAAAAAAATTCCCCAAATAATTGCGTTACGGGCATGCATTGAGCAGTTTCTATTCATGCTTGTTACTTTACTAATTTTTCATATTTTCACTACAGATTTTCAGCATTGCCATTTTTTACACCTCCTTATGAACCACAGTGTAGCTGTCATTTTTCACATCCTGTCTGGAATGTGTTTTTGCACATGTGGCACACAATGGCGCGGTCACTGTGGGAAATCAATGTTCGGGACAGATTAACAAAATCACAGTGACACTGTTCATGAGCAGAGGTCCCAAAATGCCTATGTTGTACATTTGGTTAAAAAATCCCCAAAATAATTGCATTACAGGTGTGTGCTACACAGTTTCTATGCACGCTCGTGAGTTCACCAATTTTTCGCATTTTCACTCCAGATTTTCAACATTGCCATTTTTTTCACTTCCTCATGAACAGTACAGCTGTCATTTTTCACAACCTGCCCAAAATGAGTTTTTGCACCTGTGGCGCCAAATGGCGTGGTCACTGTGCAAAATCACCTTTCAGCTGATAAACTGATAGTGCCACTGTTCATGAGGTGGGGTTACAGAAAGCCCATGTTGAAAATTTGGAGTAAAAATACCAACAAATGCCCAGGGCGTTGGGGTTTCCAACCATAATGCCCCACACTGTAGAGAATGACAGGCATCAGGGGAGTGACTTGGGATTGTTGGCTGTAATGCTCACACCATTCCACCCCAACCCCACCCTGCTGCCGGTGACAGGCATTGAGGTGTGCCTTGGACTCTTCGGCCCCAAAGTTCACCCCATTCTCCTATACTGTACCCATCTCGGTGTATTTCCTTATGGAATGTGGTGAGTGTAAGGCCCAAAGACCCCAAGGCACAACGCAACAGTTGTCGGTGTCTGCAGGGTAGGGTGAGGTGAAATGGTGTGAGCGTTATGGACGATGACCCAAAGGTGCACCCTATTGCCTGTCAGTCTCTGCAGAGTGGAGGTAAGGTTCTCCTCAGTTCAATACTTCACTGCAGTTCCTATTGTGCATCTCTCTAACTTCTGCACTACCAATGCCAATGCCAGCAAGACAACATTCGGCATTGACAAATGCTTGCTTGGTAGTCTTTTACCGAATTATCAAGATGGGCTTTTTGGGACCCCACCTCATGAACACTGTGACTGTTACTTATTTATTCCAGCCCGGAAGGTGATTTTGCAGTCGCTGTGCAAAATCTGAAATCACATTTTGGGACCGATTAACAAAATGTCAGTGCCAGTGTTCATGAGGTGGAGTCCTAAAAAGCCCATGTTGAAAATTTGGTGAAATAATTCCTAAAACTGGCTGAGTTATGTGTGGTTGTTGAAATTTTTCTATGCATGTGGGTAACTTTGGTATTTTTTTGTATTTTCACTCCAAATTTTCAACATAGCCATTTTTTCACACCACCTTCTGAACTGTACAACTGTCATTTCTTTCATCCTGCCCAAAACATGTTTTCACACCTGTGGTGCAGAATGGCGTTTTTTCACGGATTTCAAAATTTTCACCTAGGGTTCATGAGGAGGGGTCATAAGAAGACTATGTTCACAATTTGGGGTCGAATTACCCCAGTGGGGTCTGGACCCCTAATGGGGTCCATATTGCTCGTGCACCCCCCTGGACCACAGATTTTACAGTGGGTCGCAAGGGCTCAGGAAGGAGACCGCCCTCCCCAGCAGCAGCAGCCCAAACGGGGACCGGATTGCTCACACCCCCCCCCCGGACCACAGGTATGGCAGATCACGGAGTACAGGACTACTGAAGCTCCCTGTTTAAATCTGGTACCTAAACTTGGACTCTTGCACAGCGCCTGCAATTGAATTCTAAGTCTTGCTTATTCTCCACATATAGGCTGCTGACGAACTGGTTTGCTGTTGTTAGAACTATTCTTACTGTGTAGCCATGCATTTCTCTTTTTTAATCTTAAATCGCGACTGCTGATAGTGTAAACTGACCTGCTAAGTAACTCTAGCACTGTATTCCAGATTGCTCTTACTGTGTAGACATGCAGTGACAAAGTTTGGGATCGTGATTGCTAACAAAGAAAAAAAAAAACGCTGAATAAATTGCATCTGCTCTTTGTCCTACCTAGCCCATCTCCTCAAAACCAGTACTTAATCCCTTCTCTCTCCCCAGATTTTACAGTGTGTCGTGAGGGCTCAGGAAGGAGACTGCCCTCCCCAGCAGCAGCAGCCCAAACGGGACCGGATTGCTCAGACGCCCCCCGGACCACAGGTACAGGCAGACCGTGGAGCAGGACTACTGAAGCTCCTGTTTAATCCCCGCACCGCGTGCCGGCTCCCCACCACCCCCACCACCACCCTTGGCCAGCTCTCCACTTTATAGCCAGTATCATGTGAGGCTGTAGAACCAATCAGCCCACTTTACCATCTGCAGGTTATACTGGCTGAACACTAGAGGGACCCTGCTTATCTAAGCCCTCCTATCTCTCTAACAGCAATATAACATAATGACTTCTCTAGGTATTGCATTATTCATACTGCTCCTCTTCACCCCAACCCTGTTACAAAAAAACACAGTTCTAAATCTCCATGACACTGTGACCTATGTTCTTATGCTAGCCTCTCGTCCATCCCCCATTCCCTCTAACCCCTCCCTCTACCCCCCTTTCTCCACCTGCACCCCACACACACTGGCTCGCCCAACTGCCTCATCTCACCCCCCCGGCACCCATACCCTCCGCAGCCCATAATAGCTGCTGGCATCCCCTGTGCTAGCCCTGCCCACCCTTAGCTCCCTGCCCATCCCCTGCAATGCCCCTCCAAATCCTCCCGACCGCCCAGACATCACCACCATCACAGCTGCAGTCCCTTACTCCGGCTCACCATCCTACTCCTCCTGCTCTCTGGTAATGTCCACCCAACCCAGGCCCAGGACCCGATACATCGCCCTCCACAGGGCATGGCCTCTGCATTGCCTGCATGAATATCTGCAGTCTGCCTAAAAAGACTGCTGCACTCCAATGCTGGGTCTCCCAACATAAGCCTGACATCCTTGCCATAGTGGAAACTTGGCTCTCACCATTGACCCCGGACTCGACGGTCTCCCTCCCTGGCTTCTCCCTCTTCAGAGAAGATCGTGTGGGTAAGCGGGGGGTTGCGCTGTCCACCTAACGAATTCCGTCCTGGGTCATGCCCTGTGTACCCTGAAGCTCCATCATGGGGCCCAAGCAATCACCTTAAAAATCTCCCCTGACCCAGGCCATGGGCCTCTCTACCTCACGACGACATATGTACCCCCTCGAGAACAAAACCAAGCTATCCGCTCCCTCACTGAGTACCTCACTTCCCTGCCACACAAGGCGGAACAGCTCACAGTGGGTGATCTCAACATCAACTGGCTCAGTGCTACCTCAGCACAAATTAAAGATACCTTCACAGCCCTTGATCTATCCCAACTAGTGACTCAACCCACCAGATTTAACCAATCAAGTGGGACTAGCACGCTTCTTGACATTGTGCTCTCCAACCGCCCTCACAAAATAAAGGATATTAATGTATTACCCAACTTCCTCATTGACCACTCGCCAATTCTTTGCCACTGGTCCACCCCATGCTCAAAACTGCATGGCACGACACCCCCTGTCGCCGTTTTCACCCCGGAGGCCTACGCAAACTTAAGCGTCACCTTGTACAACTTGATTGGTCCCCAATCTCCCTCGCAACGGATATAGACGTTGCCCTTGCTTTCCTCACCAATGCCTTCTGCAAGGCCTGTGATGTCTTTGCCCCTGTCACCCGCACCCGTACCAAGAGACACTCAGCTGCCTGGATATCCACCTCCCTGATCCAACAGCTGAAGCAACATGATAATCTATGGCACATTGCTGTCAATACTGGCAAACTAGCTGACAGGCAGGCCTATAACGCAGCTCGCAACCAGTGCACCTGGGCCATAAGAAAAGCCAAAGCCAGCCACTACCAATCCACCTTGACATCCACCTGGGGCAATGACCGCACCTTCTGGAATAACGTGAAAGAGTTAAACGGGACAACGTGCTCCACCCCTTCCTCTCAGATGATCATAAATGGCGCTGTTAACGTGGACCCTTCCCATATTGCCAACTGCCTTAATGAAACCTTCACTGATCTAAGCTCGGTTCTCCCGGACCACTTCTTTGACCCCATACCGGTATGCAACAATCCAGCTATTGCTCGCCCCCCACTTCTCTTTAGGACTATCTCCCCACAGGATGTGAAGCCAATCTTCCAAAACGCTGTCTCCTCCCGCAACCTGAGTGATGACCCCCTTGACTCCTGGATACTCTGCCTAACATTAGATGTCATGCTAGTCCCCCTCACTGACCTCCTCAATCGATCCCTGTGTCTCGGCCAATTCCCAAAGGCATGGAAACAGGCCAAAATCATCCCTATACATAAAAATGGAGACCGTACTGTACCAAATAACTACAGACCTATCTCCATCCTCCCCCCCTCTCCAAAGCACTCGAAAAAATAGTATCCACACAACTTGTAACTCATCTATCCAGCCACAACATTCTGTGACCTGAACAGCATGGCTTCCGCCCAGGTCACAGCACCACCACAGTTCTACTGGAATTCTCCAACCATATACACTCTGCATTAGATGCCAGGGAGTTGGCTGGGGCAGTATTCATTGACCTGTCCAAGGCCTTTGACACTGTGAACCACCCACTATTGCTAGACACCCTCTGTAAAGTAGGGCTGTCATCTGGCCCTTTAGCCTGGTTCTCCATCTACCTTTATGGTAGATCCCAATGCGTCAAGCTAACTGGTGGCCTATCCTCAGCTCTGCCTGTACTTTTGGGAGTCCCTCAAGGCTCCATTCTGGACCCCATATTATTCAGTCTCTTTCTGAACACCCTTCCCAGCTCTTGTGCAGGAAAGCTGCTATTATATGCAGATGATGCAGTCCTACTCTCCTCGCACCCCAATCCGGTCACTCTCCAGAACAGCCTGCAAAGCTCCTTCAGCCAAGCTGAAAACTGGTTCCTCGACCACTGCCTGGTCCTGAATCTCAAGAAAACAAAGTCAATGATCTTTACACACCACCAAAGTAGCTCCAAAAATGCCCCCCCTCTCAATCCTTCCCAACACCCTCCATCCCCTTGAGCAGGTGTCAGCATACAAATATCTGGACATCACCTTTGATTCGGCTTTCTCCTTCCATGCCCATATCAGTGCCCTATCCTCTGCCATGAACACCCAGATTGGGCTCCTCTATCATCACAAAGACTGCCTCCCTGACTTCGCCCTACGGTTGGCCATCACTTCCTCCATCCTGTTACTAGTTGACTATGGCATCCCCATATACGCAGCCACTGGCCCCACTACCCTCACCAAAATCCAGACCTCCATCAACAAAGCCTGCAGGCTTCTGGCCAGTGCCCCAAGTGGAACCCCCACATGCCGGCTCTATACCACCATGAACATACTCAATCTGGAAGAACGTCTGCAATATCACTCTGGTATACTAGCAAAAAAGACTCTTCTTGGACTGTGTCCCCCTGGTGTCACTGCTCAACTCCAGCTTGCTTCCCACTGTACCGCCACCCGTACTGCCTGCAAAGCCACCTTCCAGGTGCCTATAGCCAGGACCTCTCTTGCCCTAAGGTCCTTTTATTACAGAGCACCATCTTGGTATAACTCCCTCCCCAAGCACATCTCAAACACCCCTTAAACTGGTCAGTTCAAAGCTGCCCTACACAACCACCTACTTGGCACTCGGAAGTGTACATGCCTACAGTAAGGCCTGCCATTGTCCCCCAGGCTTGATAGCCTGCCCCACTCCATTTTCCTCTGGCTAGTGCCTGCATGACCTACCAGGACCTAACAGTGTTTTTTGCTCTATACTTTGGTAAACTACCTATGTTTTATGCTATGTATAAAGTAGTTTGGTAAAATACCTATGTATTATGCTATGTATAATGTATGTATTGCACCTGTATTGTTCCACCCTGTCTTGCCACACTATTTGTTGTTCCCCTCCCTGTGACGAGGTGCCTTTGTAAATGAGTCTGTGACTCAAAGGTTGTAAATCTGATTTTTGAACTAAATAAACTAAAAAAAAAAACTAAATATGAAAAAATAGGCCAGCCCAGTGGCGCTGAGGGTTGAGGCACTGGAGGCCACACCTCAGGCCACGCCGGCAACCCGAGTTCGGGAACAAGCTCGGGTGCCAAAGGTCGGCAGGGGAGGGAGTAGATCGAGCACCTGATAGGCAGCTCTCTCTCCTGCGGGGAGGGCTGGGTGGTGTCCAGAGTTCCAGCAGCCCCTGGTGGCATTTGGGGGCCCTGCAGAAACCAGGACTGCACATCGCAGCATGGCTGATGCCGGCAGGGTTGCAATGCGCCAGGCCATCAGGGGTGCCCACACAGGGAGGAGGGAAGATGGGAAGCAGAGGAAACTAAAGGGAAAAAACCCTTTGGCTCTCGATAGGTGACAGCCCACAGGTCCACCGGTCATACGTCCAATGCTGGACCTCCATCTCCACTCCTTTGATATCCTGCGGGGCTGTGTCCTGGGGGGCTCCGCAGGTAACATAACGTCTCAAAGGTTGATGGAGGCCACAGCAGGTGGTAGAGCTGAGGAAGTGTAGTGGCCAGAGAGAGTTCCAGGTGCCCCGAAGGAGATATAGAAAGTCAAAAAAAAAAAAGAAAAGAAAAAATGTCAAAGTCATGACTATTCCTTGCGTTTTCACTAAACCTACTCATAACTGCAGACATTTTTAATATTTTGACCTCAGATTTTCAACATGGCCTTCTTATCACCAGACCTCATGTATGTCACAGCTGTCATTTTTCAAATCCTGGCCAAAATGTGTGTTCGCACCTGTGGCGCAGAATGGCATTGTAATTGTGCAGAATTATGTTTTGGCTGGGATTTGAAAATTTTCTCTACTAGCTACATGTCCTGGGGAAATAAGATGGCTATGCTGATAATTTGGTAACACATCTATGGAGGGATGGGTGCACAGGACCTGAAGGACCCTGCACTCCCACAGCAAAATAAGGAAAATTACAGAGCACGGGAGCAAAGGGCCCTGTGCTCCCACTTTCTCATAAAGATAGTTATGGAGCGATGGCCACATATAGATACAAGTAAACTATCTGATAAAGTAAATAAATTATTTGCAAAAAAACTTCATTAATGCATCAGTTAGGGTTGTTACTAAAGCAACAAATGTAGGGAAATGTGGCATTAGGGTTTCCAACCCTAATGCCCCACCCTGTAGACAATGACAGGCATAAGGGGGAGTGCCTTGGAGTTGTCAGGCCTAATGCTTGTCCCATTCCCTATGTAGTACCCAGCTCAGCTTATTTATTTATGGAATGGGGTGAGTGTTAGGCCTGACTAACCCAATGCACCCCCCAATGCTTCTCGGTATCTGCAGGGTAAAGGTTGTGTGTTAGGGTTGAAAATCCTAATGCCACATTTCCCTACTTTTTTGTTGCTTTAGTAACAACCCTAACTGATGCAGTAACAAAGTGTTTTTGCAATGAATGTATAAGATATACCCAGATTTTGGAGTCAGTGTGTTGCAGTTGGTAATGAGATTCAGAGACACAGTATGACTACAGCTTAATTAAAAAATCATGCAGATATCCTGTGAATTGTCTGGGCACAACATATGATATATAGTTGTGTGCTGTATTTTAGTTTATAATAAGTGATTAACACACTGAGTTTTTCTTTTTTCCAGTGACCACCTGACCCAACTGCTGGGCATTTTCAGATTTCTTTCTGGACTGTTCAACATCTATTCTGAGACAAGATGTCTGATGACATAAACGTCAAGGAAAAATTTAGGTATGGTGTAAAAATAGCATTAAAGTGTATTGCAGCTTTGTGTACGGCGATGTCTGCCATAACTCCATTCTTTGGGCCTGCTGGGTCCATTTTGAATGCAATTGCAACTGTTATCCCAGGTGAAGAAGAAAGCAAACTCAGCAAAGAGTTTGACAAGGTGAATGTGGAATTAAAGACCATTTCTGAAAAGGCGAACGACATTATAAGTGCAATTAAGGAGCAAACATGTATGTTTCTCTTGTCTGAAACTGAAGACAACTTGAAACAATTTTTCAAAGCATGCTCAGAGATTGAGAAAGCTGATCCAGCTGACATAGAGAAGAAGAAAGAAAACTTTATTAGACTGTATGAACGCCGACAAGAACGGGATCTTTATGATCTTTATGAGCTGGTGTTGGGGCAGTCCATGATTTTTGCTGACCCCATTCTTGAGGTTTACAAGACATACACTAAGGGAAACAGGCAGGACATGCAGAATCTGTGTGACCATCTCAGGTATCTCTTCAGCATTGGCCTAAATTGTTACATTTGCTATCTGACCCTCACTGAGGAACCGGATGAAGGCTTAGAAAAAGAATTACATGAGTGGAAAGGCAGGCTGGATATTGTTAACAAGAAAATGAATGATGCTGTGAAAGAATGCAACTAGATGAGAGAATAATATTCATGAAACAAGCATTGTGGAATGAGTTACTAAAGCGCAAGCATTCCTAATGAACTAAAGACAGTATACTACAGCTCTCTTGTGTCATATATGAATGGAACAGAAGTGATATATTGTGTAGCACTTCTTATAGCCACGTTATCCAAAAGCAGTTCACCATGGTATGCAATACATACTGTTTGTGCTGGTGCTGTATATGGGACAGAAATGCCTCAGTCATAAAGCATGCTAGTGCAAGTACATTCATAATAAGTCTCAGTAGAACCTCTGTTATTATGGGAGAGAATGTTAAACCAGAACATGGAGAGTCAAAATAAAAATATTTCATCCAAAATATTAGAAATCATTAGATGATTTTTTTCTTTACTTACATATTGAGAGAACTATTTTTAAATTATATTCTTTATTTTGTAAACTGCATGTGATCAGTCCCTGCATGACAACCTGTTTTTATGCTAATGTCTGATTGGACAACCCACAATCATATGTTTTTCCATGTTCTACTGGTGACATAGGTTAGGTGGGTTCTTAATCAAGGCCAGTTGCAGGATGTTTCAGTCTTCTGGCTGTCAGACATATTAGGAAAACCCAGTATACAAGGAATATTCAGTAATATGTCAGTAAACAAGGTCGGAGATGGAGCAATGTTTCCCTGCTGAACAGACTCAGACAAACATATATTAAAAGAGAATAAAACAGACTCAAACTGCAGGCTGTATCCATTACCTTGCACCAAGATATATGTTTTTTTTTTGGATCCCTTATAGGTGGCTGAGGGTGATCTTACTACTACACAAAAAAAAAACCCGTGTTACAGGGAAACGGAGTGGGTGCAATCAAGACAGACACTATCAGCACAACCACACAAGACGGTACTCTGTTAGCCCTTGACAAGGAAAAATATGTACTTACATACTGAAAAGGTTACAGAGTCACAAGCCATACAGTTGCATTTGACAAGCCTCAACCAACCCAGTGTCATGTCAAAACAGCCTAACAAAAACAGCAAAGACAATTTTATCCCAGCAATATGAGTGCTGGGAAAGACAGCGACTGAAAACCTCAGCAAGGTGTCAGAACATTGAAACCTTCCTGTGATGTATAATGTGTCTTCAAGTATGTATATTTAAGTCAGGGGTTGTGGGGGTGAAGCCCCCCGAATGTAATTTTTTGTGTGATGTTCATGTTCTGACCCCTTGCTGAAGTTTTCAGTCACTGTCTTTCCCGGCACTCATATTTCTGGGCTTAAATTGTCTTCGCTGCTTTTGCGATGCTGTTTTGACATGGAGCCAGTGAGCCTACTACCTCAGCGATTAGCATAAAAAATGAGACACTTCTTCAGGAGGAGGGGTCACACCACTGAGATGCTCATTTTCATTTTCATGTCTTAAAGAGACAGTGATCAATTTCATGTGAAAACAGTGCAAATGAGCAAACATGGTATAAAACCCCATTATACAAAAGACTAATACCACATTATTATATATATATATAAAACTCCCAAAAGTGCTAAACACATTGGATAAGCAGCAAAAATCAGATATAAGATTTTAGATTTTATACATTTACCTAAAGCCTAGATCATGAACAAATTAAAAAATTGATAGATCCTTTGTATTGTAACTACTATATTTCAAATAATCAGAAACATGAAATACATTGTTAATGGTCACCATGTATTAAAGATCAAAACATGCTCTCAAAGTAGCAAAGATAAATCTACACTGTACATTCATAGATGATCAAATATTCGCAAATTGTACAATAAAGCACCTTTCTTCAAAAGACAAACCACAAAACAAATTGGGTTATATACATTCGTGAGTGTGAAGTGATGTCAATAGTGGGACTGTTAAGACCCAGACATGAATGTGCTTTTAGTGTAAAAATCCATTTTGCTTCACACTGTAGCAGTTTCTTTTGTCTATCGCCACCTCTAGGATTGGCTGCAGTGTGTTTGGTTCCCAAATGAACACATTGTAGCCTGTCCCAGAAGTGGGGATGAAATATAAAATCTTGAATCTAACCACAGATAGAGCGTTTAAATTAATATTGATTATTTGTTATTCATTAGGCACTTTACTTCTTAGTAGCCACTATTACAAGATTGGAATAGATATAAATGATTATAGTTCTGAAGTCAGTGATTAATGTTATGGATTTTTGCTCCTTTTCCAATGTAGGTTTGTTTCTTTGTGACACTTATGACACGTTTTAGCACTTTTGGGAGTTTTACATATATAATAATGTGGTATTAGTCTTGTGTATACTGGGGTTTTATGCCATGATTGCCCATTCGCACTGTTGTCTTTACATAAATTGATCACTGTCTCTTTAAGTCATGAAAATAAAAATGAGCATCTCAGTGGTGTGACCCCTCCTCCTGATGAAGCCATTCTTTTTATGCAAACCAACAAGGTAGTGGGATCACTGAGGCACCTCAAATGCATCTGGATGGCTTGTGACCTTTAATAACTTTTCAGTACGTAAGGCATTTTTTCCTTTGTCAGAAGCTAACAGAGGCAGCATCGTGTGGTTGTGCTGGGGATGATCCTGATGGGTGCCCCCATCCCCATTCATCACTCCATAGATCTAGCTTTCCAGTGTGCGTACCTTCCCAGAACCCCCTTTCCATCATATGCAGAGGCCCATCTGGTTGGGTTTGCCTACTCAAACAATGTGTCAAGAGCATGGAGGGGTATGATCTAGCAATTGGGGGACAGAAGCCCAGGAAAGGTCCCTAGCTCATATATTCCTATTTAGTTAAATTGTCTAGGGGATAAATGATGGATCTTTGGATCTTTGCTCATTATGTGATGCATTTATGAGATGCACCTGGGTTGAAATTGATCACCTCTATCCCAGAGGATGAAATTCATATGTTTCATCTTATATATTCCATTACTTACTGCCTGCTAATCAGCTGGCTATGGTACATCTGGGATTAGCTACCACTTAGTTAGTGTTTTCTTACATGCAACTATGTATATCACAAGGATATACTGAATGTGTTTGTCTCTGCAGCCTATGTGGAACTGAAGGAGCAGGTAGAGTGAGCTTGTGAACCTTATCTCTTGCCCCAGTCCTTCATTAACCTCAGACTCCACCTCTCCAGAAATGTCTGAATCGAGGGATAACCCCACATAATATGCATATTTGTGGCAGTGACTTCCCCACATCACCTCCAGCAGCTAAAACCTCTGTCAGGAGTAAAATGGGTGGTAATCACAGGTGTACAGAAATATGTTATCAGTTGTTCCAACATATACTGCTTCTAATATAAAGTATTCCTTAAAGCAATTTAATTTATGCATCAGTTAGGGTTAAAACTCAAAGCTTTAGAATTAGGAAAATCCAATGTTAAGGTCAAAAGAAAAGTCCCCTGACCATTAATGAATTCATGGTGTGTCATTCCATGGTGTTTGAATACTTGCTTAACACCGCACTGGCATTACCTTAACTTCGACAAGTGACACTATCTTACAAGGCACAAAAACTTATTAACACACACCAATGCTTTGTGAGAGTACATAAGTTAAGGAATGTTAACACTGCATCGAGTGATCAATCAGTCACTGAGGACACCATGTCACAAGTTCTCCATAAATAGTGGGACATTTTACATTAAAGCTGCATTACCTTGCATTTGTTGCTTTGTTTTTTAACTCTAAGTGATGCATAAATACATTTTTTGCAATGAAGTTCTTGATTTGAAGAAGGCGTGACTAGACCAAAACATCAGCAATCATGTCAGGCATGCACTCATACATGCTCACACAAGGTCTGCTCTACTGTGAACAGAACAGATCCTTAGCAGTGGGATCACTGTTGAAAACTTTGGTAATGGTACGGCAGTATAGAAGAAAGAGAAGCACTGAAAACTTTGTATGCACAGATATTAGCCTTCACAAGCAAACTGAAGTTGGAAAAAAAGTATTTTATTCTAGGATGTAGGCAACTGAGCCATGAAGATATAAAGAACCAAGGACTGCAAATTCTAGCTGTTTTTTGTCACATACCACACTGCACTGTACTGAAGTGTTCTGGTGAGGAAGTAAAACACTTGTATGGTAAGATACTCATCGTCTCCCACCTGTTTGTTGGTAGTGCACATAGAAATTATTGCCTTGCACATTGTGTTAAGGACTTTTCTGACACTGTTAAATTTCCCTTTTATCATGCACCCAAGACTGTGTTCCCCAGGGACCTTGCAGAGTCCATAATGAGCACATTTTGGCTTTTTTGTTTTAGAAAAAAATCAATGTTAAGGTCAAAGAAATGTCCCCTGGCCATTAATGAATCCATGGTGTGTCATCCCATGGTGTACGAACACTTGTTTAAAACAGCACAGGCATTATCCTAACTTCAACACTGTCTTACAAGACACAGAAACTTACTCACATGCACAATGCTTTGTGAATGTACTTAAGTTATGGTATGTCAACGCTACGTTGAGTGATCATTCAGTCCCCAAGGAACACCATGTCACAAGTTCTCCATAAGTAGTGGGATATTTTTACACAGAAGTTGCATTACCTTGCATTTGCAGCTTTGTGTTTCAACCCTAAGTAATGAATAAATGTATTTTTGTAATTATGTTCCTGATTTTGAAAAGGAAATTTATTAATAGGAACACATCACTATGTATTGACTATACTAGCAAAAGAATGGTGAGCAGTATCCAGTCTCAGTGCCAGCCCCAGACCATGCCGCACCCTTTGTCAAGCATCCCAGTTCTACAGTTGCACACCTTCCTTCCTTCCTTCAAACCTATGAAACATGCAGTCCCTGGTGTCTGGTGTGCATGCACAGCCACCATATTTTCAAATAACTAGATAGTAGCCATTGTTTCACCAAAGCACTAAATTTCCATCTTAAGTATCCCACTGTCACAACTTTGTTGGGTTCCATGTCCAAAATCTGATGTTTAATTGTTTGTTGCCCACAACTTCATCACAAGCAAAAGTCTTTTTTTTAGCTTACTTTCCTACAAAAGCATTTCACATTAGGGGCTGCCTGATGGACAAGCAGAGGTATCATGTGCTTCCATACAGATGACTCAGGTTTGGGAGTGGACCCAGGAAGTGGATCAGGCAGCTGGAGAGCTGGGGTGGTGCTGACTCATGGCAGCACTCCCAGGCAGGTGAGGAAGGCATCCTGGTTCCAGCACCATAGCAACTCCTGTGGTGGGCTGAGGGAGCTTGTCTTCCCTGCAGGATGTTGCTATATGCATCTGAGGTGGTGTGCATGGCGATATATGTCCTGCACCAGGGCATCACGGAGGGGGAGGAAAGGGAGAAAATCCAGAAAAACTATGCACACTGGACACTGTGAATAATAACACTGGCACCCTCGGGTCACTCTCCATGTGGATTTCCATCAGGAGGATGACTTGGAGAGTGGCAATTAAGACTGGGGGTGGTACATTGAAGCCTGAAGCAGGTGGAGGTGGCCCCGGTGGCCAAAAAGCTCTATTAATAAAAAAAAGAGCATTTCACAATGTAACTGAGTCATGAAAACATTTATTTTTTTCCATACCGTTTTTTACTTGTCAGGTTTGCTCTGTCAGCTCTTGCCCCCACCTCCCCTCCCCTAATCCAGAACCCATATCCTTTGGACCTACCTTGGAGTGAGTCCCCCATGGATTTCCCCCCGTGGTAAGGCCAGATTGGGGAGGGCTGTCCTTCCCCCACTGTACATAGTCAGATGGCTCCAGGTGTCTGTGTGGTGGTATGAGTCCAGGGATGTGTGCAGGGCTTCATTCTTCCCTTGGATTCCTATTTTCACCTTTCTTCCCAACTCCTGCCATGGCATCATGACAGGACATGTGCGTGGAGGGATGTACACCCTTCAGATCCGTGGCTGCACCTGTTGAGTCACTTGTTGCTTGCACTACAACTGAGCCTCCATCCAGTAGCAGTCAAAGGTCTATATACTGTTACTGGTAATCCCTTCCCCAGGAGAGGAGTGAAGTCCCTTGGATGCTCAGTACTCTTCCACTCCACCGTTCCCTGGCAATTCATGCTCATTTCCGAACACAGATCACTGATGTGGCAGCAGGTAAGACAGTCAATACCTCAGCCCTCCATGCCACTGGGCTGGCCTGAAAACATTTCTTTCTTTGCATACAAGAACATTTTTCACTTCCTGGTAAAATTTTATTGTAAGAAATTAAATCTTGGACTTTTATTATTATGTTATTTATTTGTTTTTTACCAAAACTCTAAATTGTCTATTTATCCATCCTACTCTCAGGAACCTGTGGGGTTCCAGGTTCCAAATCTGATGTCTAATTAAAATGATCCATTTCCTCCCCTCCTGAATGTTTAAAAAAAATCACCAATCAGTTCACTGTAAAACACAGGGAAAACAATAGTAACCATGTGCTACAGTTCCTAGCAGGTGCAAGCTAAAGAATCTGACCCCCTGATGAAAACTCTTTCTGAGTTGAAGTGCTGAGGTACTGTATGAGTTGTGTTCCATATGGCTTCATGTTAAACAGTATTTTGTTTTAACTCTCTCGGCTCCAGAACTTAATGAGAAACATTCAGTACAGCTTTATTCATTGGGTGTAACTATTCTTTGCTTTTGTGTGCCCTGTAAAACACGTCTGCAAAAGCATTTTCAGTTCCAAGTTTTCTCATGGAACAGCATTTTTAATGCGGTGCCTGAAATCGCATTCTCAAAAGATGCTCTTTTATTTTCTATATTGTGTCTACACCATATTTCAGCTTATTTTATTTAAACTTTAGTTTACCAGGTACCTGTAAGTGTTATGAGCCAAGGCCCGTTTTCAAACACGACCCTGGACCATAAGTACAGTTATGATGTTACACAGAAATGTAATTTGAATGTAAATACTGTGTTTTGATTTTATGGGATTTTTATAGTTTGATTTTAATATGTGATGTTGTTATGAAATCATTTTATTGATATGTTTTATTGATTGGTATTGTATGTTGTGATTTTGATATGTTCAGCGCCTTGATATATTGAAAGGCGCTTTAAAAATAAAATTATTATTATTATTATAAAGCTACAAGCAACAAACAAGCTACATACACAATAATAAATAACATTATTTAAAAACACTCACATTTCAATGAATTAGCATAGTGGGTCTTAAGCAGCTTTTTAAAAGTAGCATGCCCAGAAGTTTTTTGTAAACACAGCGGTAAATTATTCTAATAAAAAGGAGCAGTAAAAGAATAACCTTGCATACCCATATTTGTACATATATTAGGAATAATAAGTTTAGATGTAACAGGAGAACGTAGAGTCTTATCAGTTTTCCTTAGATCTAATATAGAAAATAGAGGGGATTCAGTCCCTAGCCTTGGTCTGGACCTTGTAGCCACTGGGGTCCAGTTTAATGTTTTAATTCCTTTGTAATTAAAATTGTTTTGTCCCTAAAACACCCAATGGAAGTCATTTGGGCTAAGGTCTAAGCAAGCCAATTGTTTCAGGTTTCAAAGACAGTCACTGTTAGTTATAGATAAGCAGAAGAAAACCTTAGAAATCTAAATCTTGAGGATTTTGTACCCTATAATTACAAAATACTGGCCTGTATTTTGTCAACATTGACAGACTTTGCAAACCAGCCATAAAGAGAGCATTTACCAATTTGTAGGTCATTAGGTCAAAAGATAATTAAGTTAACCAGCAGAAGGTTGCTGTTTTACTATAAAGTGTTCAACCCTAACTGCTTTGTTGTGCAACTGCATCACTACTGTAAAATATATTAAACAGTATATGACTGGTATGCATCATTTACCTTGGAAATATTGGGCTGGATTTTCAAAGATCTGTGTTAGTTTTCTTGATGCAGTATGATAAGTCTACCTAGACTGTTAGACCACCTACTGTACATGTTTTTCAGTTCAGGTTGATTGTTCAGTGTTAAACCAATACAATTTCATAGCAGTTACAAAACATTAAAAATACAAACACTTAAAAAACAGTAAAATACTGTGATAAATAGTCTAAGCCAGCTCCAGTAATACTGTACTGCTTTAACAATATGAATATGTTTACAATTTCTCCAGCCATAAAGTGTTTTTGTTCATAAAAATAAAACTTTTAATTTGCTGGTGAAATGTTACCTTATCCACATTTAAGAGGAAAATCCTTAATGTTATCCATCTAGCCCCATAACATTTGCTAGAAAAGAAGAAAAAGTACTTACACCATACTTTGAAGTTCAAGTTCAAGTTTTACTGGTCCCCAGTGGATACAAGTTCTAGATTTATTGTATTCTTTCTTTATTGTTAGGCAAGGAAATTTATCACATTGTTAGGCAATGAAATTTGTACAGTTCCTTCACACTGTCCATTCCTATGTCTCGATATGCTCATTTGTATTCATATGTTGCTCTTTAAGCATTAGCCATGTTATTGTTTTGTATTGTCTTGAGCTTCATGGGACCTCCTTGCTCGATGGAGTTTCCCCTGGAAATGAACTTGAACTTGAACCCAATGATTGGGAGGAATAGTCCAATGATAGCCCTGGCCTGCTACCAAGTCATGGATCAGCTCCCAGATCTATTCCAGTTAACATCTCTGCACATGTTATTGCTTTATATCTTAACAGATGATGCCTAGCAATCTCTAATCAACTTTGCAATGCATATCTAAGGGGAGCTTTACCCACATCTGGTGCTACCCTGCTGGACCATACCCATGTACTAATTTGGCCCTAGATACATAGCAAGGATTTCCCTAATGTTGTAACCATTTATATCTACTTGACAAAAATATTTGGAATTTTAATTATCTCTTTTAAATTAGTTCAGGACCACCAGTAAGACACAGAGCTATGACAATGACTTTAAAAGTCTTGGTGAGACTGAAATTCAGTGTACTTTAGATGACTTTGAATAACACAGTAGCACCCAAACAGTGGAATAATTCAGTAGGTCTTTATTGTGCTATAGCAGTAAAGGAAAGCACCAATCTTTGCTTATACTGTAACAGCTCTTTGCTGGTACCCAAAAATGGCTGCCTCAGCAATGTGACAGTCATTAATTCCCAACATCTTTTAGGGACAAAGTAAACTTAAAAGCAAACTAATACTAGTTTGAATCCTACCGCATCAATATGCCATGCACTTAAGAGAATGTGACACAAGCGCTAACCCAAAATAGCACTGTAAATGTCAGCGAGAGGGTGCAATACCATGACTGCTACTATGTGCGGTATTGTACCCTCTCACTGTCCCAGGCAGAGGATAAGACCTCTGCTGGGATCGGGTACCACTGAGCAGCTGCCATGGCTCAATGTACAGAGCCACTGGCAGTAAGGAACCCAGGCACTGTGTTTGGGAACAGGTTTGATTTCTGATCCCAGATAATTTAATTTTTTTGTGCACTTTGTGCGATTTAAATGTTAACCCCCCCTTCCCAGGAGTTGAGAATCATTATTGGAAGGGTTTGGGGGGGCACACCCCCCTGTAATGGGGGAGCAGGGGGGCTCTAAATAGGACTTATGCTGCTTACTCAAAAGTTTTTGCATGTGACATAATGTCTTGCGATATAATGCCCTCATGCTAAAGTGAAATGGAGGATTTGTTTAACACCAGGCAGCATTATTTGCTTTAGCACAATATTTTCTCAGAAAAATTACACTAACTGACTCTTGCTGCATGGAGAACCACCAAAAACTAGATAGCAAGTCAGACCATAGGAGCTTAAGGCCTTCTAATATACTACGTACAAGCGAATCCTATAACAGTGCAGCAATCCCTACATAGGATACAAGCCCTGTGAAAGTTTACAAATGCCTCAGACTTTCATAATATAATGCTGATAAATGAATGGGAGAAAATACCACTATTTTGAGCCAAATTATATTGCAGCACAAACTTCGAGGTACAAGTGTCTTTGACCACTACCACACCCACTCAGTTCACAAAACATTTATTTTTCTAGATATTTTTACAACTGTAAACTGTGTAAGTGTAGACGAAACAAAGACAATACAAAACAAAGATTACCAGAATCCACTACATTTTATCTCACTTCCACGGGCTGAATAAATAAATAGTAAGCTATGTAGTAAACAACTCCAACATGCTTTCTGTTATTGTTTGGGCTTACATTCCTTTTGCCATTTCCAGTTCCAAGGACAAAAAACCCCAGAGGGTCAATATCCACTGGTCTTTTGATTTTAATGTCCCGGCCCTTAGCCCATCTAAGATCACTTCCTCCAATTATTCTCTGCTCTCCTTTATGGTCTACATAGCTCCTTTCTCCTTGGCCTCTACTTTCACATCTTTGGAGCAGGAATGGAGACAGAGATATGGTCTGCTGAGCCTCCATTGTAGCAATTGACAGCAGGCTCCAGCATGGCAACTGATAGCAGGTTGTGCCCTCACAAGGAAAACACACTCCAAGGGAAGGTAACACCACCAAATGGCCAAGATTTAATATAATAAAATATGACCCTTAGTCCAAAAGGTATACCAAAGGACAAATACAATGAAGTCTTAATCATTTTAGCTAAAGCAGTGTCTCAGCGCCTCTCCGCCATTTTGCCATCCTCAATGGCAGTCTTTTCCATCAGAGCACTTAATAGATCATCTAACTTCTGGATGCACTTCAAAAACTATGCATAACAATTCTGAAGCATGTGTCATTTTTTGCCATTAATTAAATATAGTGTTATACAGGCATTAGTAGGTCTGACAATAGGGTGCTAACATCCTGATGCATTTACTGAGACACAGTTCTGTCAGAAAACATGAAACAAGTGCTGTGTCCAGAATTTTGAAAATCCCCCCATAATTTATTTTTAAGCACTGCAAAATGTTTTGACACCTTTGTTCTTATCATCAGTTGCATTCTGTATGAAAGGCTACAGATTACAATGTATATTTTACAAATTAGCCTTCATTAGCTACTCCTCCCATTCCCTCATCTCCCCCCCCCCCGACCTCTCTTAAGCAACCTTCTGGCTCCACCAGACTAATACCTATTCTTCTGCTGTGGAATCGCTACCTAACCAACCCTTCAGTGAAATTTACTATTGTACAGTATTCATGCCTCTGTATATTTGTTTCATCAATCACTGTATCTGTATTACGATTGTGTGTGTGTGTGTATATACTGTATATCTATATTATTTGTATATTAATTTATTGTTTATCTCCCCCTCCCCTTTCCCCCAGGTCATACATTGAAATGAGCCCCAGCTCAATGTGCCTTCCTGGTGAATATTTTTAAATAAATATATAAAATAAATAAATAATATTTCTGTTGTTGTAAACCATTGATTTCCAATAAATCTTAATGGCACAACAAAATGTTCATCCTCAATCTATCTGAATGGCATAATTTTTGACTATTTTTCACATACATTTTAGAACGACTTTGTCTGACTATCACAGCTTGAGAAAGACCAGTTATGGTATGGATCTATCCTGGTAATATCCTGGTTTTCAAATACAGCGTAGAAAGAATCATTAGAAAAAAGCCTCTCAATCATTATAATGGCAGGCTGTTAAGGGCTTCTTTTCTCTCATTTGTAAGAAAAAATTAGTGTGCGGTGGAGCTGTGCATAATTAAAAAATTTGCCAGCCAGGTGGCACGGAGGGTTGAGGCACTGGACACCACACCTCTCGCCACACCGGTGATCTGGCTTCAGGAACGAGCCTGGGCAGTCCAGAGCTTGGCGGGGAAGGAGGAGTGAGCATCCGGGAGGACCAGCTCACCCTCTCAGGAGGAGGGGCCACGCTCGGTGTTTGACTGGCCTCTGGCAGAACTCAGAGGCATGGCATGTGCAGAGCAGACATAGTGGGGAAGGGCAGTGGAGACATCAGCGGTGATGCCTAGGCATCTGACTGCATGCCACTCCCCCAAAAAGAAAACAGAAAAATACTCTGCAGGCTTTGGGGAGATGGAGCACCAAGGCAGACCCCGAATTGCTCCCACCTGCCTTGTCCTGTGGTCCCCGACAAAACCAGAATTATTTGGAGTGTAAGCTGCCCCACCTCATCCTCGCCGGGGGGGGGAAAGAACCACAGCTTCATGGGGGTAGACCAGAGGACCCAGGTAAGGTGGTGAAGTGGGGGCAGACCTCATTGATGCTCCTGATGATGTGAAGCCTGCAGAGATGGGGGGGGATTAAGAAATAGAGAGTAAAAAAAAATATCTAGAAAATTCTGAATTTGCAGAATCCTGAAAGAAATTTGCTGAATTTTTGAAATCTCTTTATTTGGTCTTAATTCAACTATCAGTTGTGCAAGAGACCTGGAATGTGGCATGATAACTTGCTGATAGGTGCCCTAGGCGTATGCCCACTATCATGACTTTTGGACGAGTTGTTTTAAAAATATAGGGCAAAATGCCTGGCATTTTCTTGTTTTTTTATTTTTTTTTGGGGGGGGGGTTGGATTTCTGGAAAACATCTGAAAATAGCCTGGTCACTTTTGGAGCTACATAAGTGAAAATTAGCATGCATAACCTTTTTGTAAGGGTCACAGAATTGTCTAATTATGAAGAAATTTGGTTTTGAAACTTTTAGTTTGGCTGGATTCAAAATATCACTATGTATTTGTTTGTGACATGTGAAAACCTTTTAAAATCATGGATGTTTGCAACTACTCAGCTCTTGCAGGAAACAAATGCTGCACATTACTTGGATTTATGAATTTAAAAGACAGCAAATGGTAAGCATCAAACATCAGTTTTCACAAAGGACATTGACCAAATATCTCTAGTGATGGCGGACAGTTGTCACCGGAGAATGTAATCAGTAATGTCTAGGTGGGCAATGTTTTAAGAATAAAGAATACGGAGGGGGATAATTTTTGAACAACAGACAATGGAAATGGAAATGAGGTTCAGGGAAGAGGATATAGCCAGCAAGATATTGATCATGCATACAGTAGAGCAGTGCAGAATGAGGAATTCTGCCAGCAGAACTCGGGCCAAAAGAAATTCCACTTTCAAAATACATTTTGAAATTTTTCTATAAATTTTGTGGAATTCTGAAAGTCTTTTCTTTCAAACCATGGATTAGTTTTGGGGTTTACAAAAGCTGCAGATTTGTTTTCCACTGTTAGCAGACAACTAATCTGTGGTTTACGCACAGCAGAACACCAGTCCACACTTGATATAAACTGCAAAATACATATCTGCAGTTTAAAATACCTCTTTTGTAATTTTGAAATTCTGCTTCTGATGGAGTTTTGCAGAATTTGTTGAAATTTTGGAGATTTTGAGGTATTCCTTCAAAAGTGAAATCTGAACATTCTTCCCAGCTTTAGCATAAATTGGAGTGATAATAATAGTGACAGAAATATAAAAACACAGAATCATATAGTTTGTCAGCAGAAAAGGGTGATTTGGCTTACCCAGTCTTCCCAGATAGTGCCTGATTAGCCTGTCTTTGCAGACCCAAACTGGTCTCTGGAGACCCTCACTCCTCCCTACCTATTTACTAATATTTCCCTATGTCTTATCACGTGCATACTGAAACTCCTTACCATTCTTGCCTCCACCACTTCTGCTGGCAGTCCACTGCAAGTATCGACCACTCTTTCAGTGACGCAGTACTTCCTAACATCCCCTCTTAAATTCCCCTCTCCAACTTCACTGCATGCCCTTTGGTCCTGGTGCTCTTCCTTATTTGAAAGAGATTCCTCTCCTGTACCCTATCCACCCTCATGAGGTACTTGTAGGTCTCTAGCATAGCGTCTTTCACTCTCCTCTCTTCCAGGTTGTACATGATGAGATCCCTCAGTCTCTCCTCACAGGGCTTTTGGTGCAACCTCTGCACCATTTTAGTTGTGCTCCTCTGGACTGCCACCACCCTATGTCAGCAATGCACTGGCAGATAATGTCATGTCAGCAATGCACTTTGCTTTGTGTGTCTGGTGACTTATATAGTGTCATTTATTTTTGTGAGATATATTGTGTAAATTGTTATAATATTTTTTTTTTGTAAAGGCAACTACATTTTAATTGTAAAGGATATCCTTGGAAATTAGCATATTGTTCAATGGAGTTATAACATCTTTCTTGTTCATAATCAAATGAATAAAATGTATTACTACTACTACTACATGTTCTTTCTGATGTGCAGCCTCCAGAACTCTATAATAATAATGACAATAAGAATAGCAATCATTTTATTTATAAGAAACAAATGCACCATTGAGTCAGGGACTCATTAATGGTAGTTTGCAACAACAGCAGGATCCAGTTACAACTTGGAAAATGTACAGTTCATACAGTACACTGTAGTACATTCAGTATAAACTCAGATTGTCGACAGAACTGTGCAGTTCTGGAGACCCAATCTCCGCAAGGACATAGACAAGATGGAAGCTGTCCAGAGGAGGGCAACTAAAATGATGCAGAGTCTGCACCGGAAGACATATGAGGAGAGACTAAAGGAGCTTAATATGTATACCCTTGAGGAAAGGGGGGAGAGGGGGGACATGATAGAAACTTTCAAGTACCTCAAGGGAATTAACAAAGTCCAAGAAGGTAGCATCTTTCAAACAAAGAGGTGTGCAAGAACAAGGGGGCACAATTTGAAGATGGGGGCAGCTCAGAGGTAATGTAAGGAAGTATTTTTTCACAGAGAGGGTTATGGATGCATGGAACGGCCTTCCGGAGGAGGTTTTGGAGTCAAAAACAGTGATTGAATTCAAGCACGCATGGGACAGACATAAGGCAATTCTAGAGGGTGGGGGTAGAAAGAAGTAGTCTGCTGGTTAACTAGGATTTGCAGCTTATCCATTAGGTAGGGAAATGGGCAGACTGGGTGGGCCAAGTGGTCCTTATCTGCCGTCAAATTCTATGTTTCTATGCTTAGGTTTACCTTAGTTAACATTCCACTTATTTCTCACATGGAGAGTGGCATTCAGTGAGAGATCTAAGAATTCTAACAAAGAGCCAGCCCTGAGGCACAACAACAGCACTGTGGCTCGGTACAGTATGCTGGATATCCACATTCAGGAACAAGCGCAGACCATCAGGGGCAGGCTAGGGGAGGAGTTTCTTTTCATTTAAAAGTTTTGGAAGTACAAGATAAGTTCCATGAGCAGCAAGTCTCATTTACATATCATCCCAAGTCATAAGTATAACACCAACAGCAAACACTAATATAAATCTAGAAACATTAGCAATCAAACATCCCAGAGACTGCTCATCTTCCTCAGGGAGGGGGAATGCTGTTCCTGCTACATGACTGCTGACTGGTGAAGACCATTTGGCAGCAGTCTCAGGAATTCCAGATGGGAGGGTTTGCTATCAGACATCTGTCATGCAAATGTGCCACTGCCAAAGAGAACATCAGGAGGGAAGGAGGAAAATGCTGGCTGTCCAAGCCAGCACCCTGCAGGCACTTGCTTGACCAACATGGCTAACCACCCACAGCATTATGGTCCTGGATAAGTGCTGAATAACCGGTAAGTTCATGAGATGGTTGGTCACAGGGCTGGAGTGGGATGGTGCTGCCAGGCAAGACCAGAACAAAAAACATGTTGGTAGACAAAAGCAGAAATACTAGCAAGAAGCTATTGTTAGTACCTAAGTGTAAACTTAGGAATAATCTCACGAATGGAGATAACATTGTTTACCTGTGCACTTATAGTAATATGAGTAGGAAGGAAAATGCAGATGCACCTACTCGCCACCAATCGCCTGCGATAAAGCAGAAAACCAAAGATAACATACAACAAATTATGTTTTGCAGCTAGATTTCATTCTCCATTTTTGACATTGTGTGGCTCTCCCACCCATGTTTTTGCATAGATTTACTACATTTTTACTCTATTTTTGAATTGTATCACATGCCAGTCTTTCCATACTGTCTGTGATTTAGTGCTTTATCTCTGATTGGTGGTGGTGGTGGTACTTGAGTACCCCTGCCTTTTCCTTTTTACACTTGTTTGCTTTGCTCTGGCACCACCAATATCCCTGGAAGCAGCACCTATTGTTTCTTAATATGAGCAGGGCAATAAAGTCATCATATTTAAGTTTTGGAATATATTTATCATCTGATTCAGTGATGAGGCATATATCTATGAATAAATCAATGTTCACCCACGCAAAGGGGTAAACATATGTGGGATGTGGTAGTACTCAGTGATTCCTGTATAGATGTTGGTACTGTAGATGTGTTTCAAGAGATCTGTATTTAAATGTCTTAAGTGTGATCAGTAATCATATTGCAATGGCCTCATCAGAAAAAAAAAAACCCTTAAACGTCCCTTTAGTGGAAAAGGGATTCTCATCAGAATCTTTAATAATAGTTGGACATGTAATGTGGTGTAATATCTAAGTAGTCACTGTTACATTTTTGACTAAGATACCTTTCTATGGATTAGTAACATGAATTATGTTGAGGTACATCATATTGTAAATGCCAGTCATGGGCCTGTGAATAGCTTATGGCATTGAGAAAATAAGTCTTAAAAGAAAATGTGGGGGTGTGAAACAATTAGCCTGATGTAAACTTTTTTTGATCATGACCATTGGACTTTTTAATTCCAAGGTGTCTGAATGATGGCTTAAAAATGTTACCTTTTTTCATAGAAATGGTTGGTAACTTGTATTGATTTGTGAGCAACAGTTAGTAAGGCATACCATGCTGGTGCACAATGCAGAATGTGTGTGTGTGTGTGTGTGTGTGTGTGTGTGTGCGTGTCCTGGTGAGATGAGAGATAGCACTGAAAAAAGGCATAGTTTAACCGAGTCAGTGTTCCTCCAGCTTTCAGCCAGCCAGCAGTGTCATTCCTGCTATCCCAGTTTCTCAATGCTCTCACTAGAAAGACTGATAATAATATTATGTTCCCAATGTCACAAAAGCAAAATTTAGCTACAATATTGGCATTCCACCAGTGTGCCCATTTCATAACCAGCGTGGGGGACACCTGACTGCACTCTTGTTGCCATTAAAGATGTTCTGGACAACAGCATGATGCCTTTGTCAACTGCAGTCCCTGTGCCACTTGAAATGTGACTGAGCACATTGTTGCAATGCTGAATATGCAATGCCATTGCCCTGGATAGGTCTGGTGAGTCTTTGCAGTACAGCCATGAAAAGGCCTTCAAGATCTTTCTTGCCTGTTTTATGCTATGCATCAGATATGTCCTATATGGAGTATCACTGCTGGGCCCAGAGGAAACAGGTCTGATTGGTTTGTAAATTTCTGATAAAAAATTAAAGATTGCTGCAAAGGAGTCACAAAATTCTACAGTCTGAATGGCACTAATTATTGGAACTATAGTGAAGCCCGCCAGGATGTATATTAGCTCATTTGTTACATAGTATATTCTTTTTGAAACTTGTGTGACTTGCATGTATTTACAATTTTAGCATTTAAACATTTCATCTGCACCCATTATGCTAATCATAGGACACCACTGTAAATGAGCTTTGGTTCAATGGTTTATCCTTAATAAACTTAAAGCAAAGAAAATGAAAACATAATGGATGGTGAGAGGGTGGCAGAGCTACTAAGTTACCACAGGAGTGGTACTGTATAACCAGTGGGACTACTGGATGATATAACACTTTAGTGTTGGAAGAGCATGGCTATTAGCTACAAACATTAAAGACACATAGCAGGGAAATGATGCGCCATTTAGTTAGTTAGTTAGTTAGTTATTGGAATGTAATATATGGATTGTTAAAATAATACTATCAAAAGTCATACAAAAAAATCCCTATAATACACTACTCCCTTTCTGATAATTCTACCCTTCCTCAAGCGATAATACTATTGGTTGTTGTTGATAATACTATCGTTCACTGCTGATAATACTATCATTTCAGCTCTGAATGATAGTATTATCACTGAAATCCCACAGCGCATGCGCCAGTTTGCTGCCACACAAGCGTGGTTGCCATGGTGCCACGCCCAGTCTGTGCACCCAATGTAAACGTGCGAATGCCATTGGCACACTTTCTGAGTAGGCGGGCAAACCAAACGCGAAACATGGCGGACGCTTACTGCGCTTTTGACGAGAGCAACCTCGAGTTATGCCCAGTTGTTTTTTATATTTATTTCTCAGAAAAGTGGATTACCTGCCGGATGAACAAAGAAAATAAGCGGTAGGATTACCAAATTAATAAAAACTTTCCTCACAAATTCAGGCACAACTCAATACTGTCTGTGGGCTGGGTCAGCCGAGGCGAGCACTTCTTCAGTGCAACAGGCAGCCAGCCCAGTTCACAGAATTTTAAAAGCAGCATTTTCGGAATCGGATCCATATATTACAAAAATAAAAAATAGAGATTCAGTAAATTACTCGGCTGCAATTCCATCTCGAGGTTCTGGGGACATAGAAACCTCTCGAGCTTCGCTCTCGAGGTTATCTATGTCCCCAGAACCTCTCGATGGAATTCCAGCCTTGTAATTCACTGTAACCTATCTATTATTCTATTTATTCAGAGTAATACTTTTGAGCAGAGCTTGTTTACAAAAGGTCCACATCAGAAATATAAGTTAGGGTACAGTTACAGTTTAAAGTGATACATGTGGAAAGGACCATGCAAGGTCCTAAGTTTATTTACAATTTATGAGTTCAAGACATAAACTTAGTGCAAACAAGTACCTATAAACAGGTATGTTACAAAGGTGCAGTAGCAGTAGACATTGCATTGTCCATGGTTAGAGCTTAGGGCAGTTGCAATAATGCAGCTTTGTCTACAATATTTAAGCATGCCAAGTAGCACAGCAAGGGCTGAGTATTGATTGCACAGGCATGCGTGTTGTTGAGCTAGGTATTTTTTAGGGACTATTTAAATTGGCTCAGTTTGGGCACCTCCATCATTGTGGTGGGGAGTTCATTTAGCCAGGTTGGTGTTCAGTAAGGGAAGATCCTCATGGCTTGACTGGTCCTACAACGTGGGGCATACATGTTGTTGTTGTTATTTAAAATTTTATTCAAATTTTTCATGAATTGGAAAAGATGTTACATACTCCATTGAGCAATGCTCATTTCAAAGGAGGTTCATATTACAAAAGTAGAAAAGACAAATTGTTACACATACACCATTATAAAAAAAAGCATTAGATACATAATATCTATACATATCTATATATGCATATTTATCACTACACACCTAGTAAGGTAGTGGTTACAGGAGGTATGTAGCAGGGATTGGAGATAGGAGGGGGTGAGCCCTAGTAGGGCTTTCTTCCCAATTAGGCAGGTTTGGAATTTTATCCTGAAGTCTAGGTCTCACTATAATACATCTGAGTTCAGAGATACTGCAGATATTGTAATTATGTAAAACTGACAGCATAGTAAAGTACACCATAACAGCATAAATGATATTAATTCAAGATAATTTACAATCAGAAGAATGTACCAAAATATGTTGCATAACAAACCTTGGCCAACTACCATCACAAAGAAGAAAATGAAGTCAGTGGGGAAAGGGGAGATCATGTAACTCATAGGTCATTAGATGACAAACACAAGAAACTGACCAAACAGGTACAGAGGATAGTGACGTTATCGCTGTGGCACTTCTTCTCTATCCTTTTGTGTTCACCTCCTGATTCCTCCCTCCAACGTGTATGCCTACTGTATGTGGCACACTCAAAATCCGTGTAGGAGTCTTGTGGTGAGGTCTGCACTTGTGTCCTACATAGGCAGCTGGATCCCCTTTGTAGTGTGGAGCATGGTGTACTTGGAACACTGGTGACACTGGGTCAAACAATGGGTACAGGTGTCCAAGAAATCAATGTGCGTGTGCCTGCACATGTCCATACTGCTGGGGGGTGCTGACCCATGGTGGTGTTTGTGGTTGTCGTAGATGGCCCATGGTGAGTTGCATACTGGCCTGTGCAATCTCTTGCATTGAACTGGTTTGTATCTCCACAGCCCCCTGTGTCTTTCCAACAGTTATCCCTGGATCTGTAAGCCATGCTGCAGACCCAATTCTGCCTGAGCCAATTGGCATGTAGCCTGAGTGAGAGCCTGCAACAGCTCAGTCTGGACATCTGATGATGCCAGCTGAGTCTAAGCAGCACATTGTACTTGTCTCTTAAATGCCTGATGGAGCTTCCTGACCTCAGTGCCAACACTCTCCTGGGCAGCTATGACTTCATTGAAAAGGGCTCTGTTTTGCTCTAGATGAAACAGCACATCTATAGGGGTTGTTATGGATTCCAATGTAGCCTTCTGACATCTCTCTGTTCATCTTGTTGTGTAGCAAGGACAAGGTGTTCTGCAATATGTGATGGTGTTGAATGTTGGTGCTTACCAGCTGCCACTGATTTACCATGTTGATTTGCCTGTGGTGCTGCAGGCAGAAGATGTGCAGGTGCCATATGGTTAAGATGTGCAGCTGGGGGCTGAGCTAAAGATGAATCCTAAACTATTCTTAGCTAAGACAGTCCAAGGCACACAGCAAAAATGTGGCTTTCAGTATCACAACTGTAGATGCCTTGATTTTAACACCAGAAAATGCTAATATCCATTTAGAATATCTCTGTAGGAGAGTGAAAATAATGTTTGTCCCTTATTATGGGGCAAAACGTTTGGCCCACAATTGGGGATGTATATTTTATTTTACTCAATTCATCATAAGTAACACCAAATTCATTATGTATGCAGTCTGGTATCCATGTAAAAGATCTATGCACTAGAAAATCCTTATGCCGCTCCGGTTGGGTGGGACTGCCAGGAGAAGGTACTCAGGGTAGTGGCCAAGGAGGAAGTGGAGGGCCCTTAACAGTAGAGACCTGAATTAGGGTGGGAGAGAATCCCAGACGAGAATGAAGCAACTTCTGCTGGGGGACTCGATTGTCAGAAGGATAGATTTGGGAATAGGAAGGGGGTAGAGATGGAGGTCAGGTGCCTACGTGGCACCATGGACCATAAGAATGAGAAGTGGGTCCTGGGGATAACTGGGGCAGCAGAACAGAACAGGGAGCTGGATGTGATTGTCTACCTGGGGACCAATGACCTGGCTGGGGACAGGGTTGAGATAGTGCAGAGGGAGTTTAGGGAACTGAGGAGTGGTCTTAGACAAGTAACATGCTCGGTGGCTTTCTCTGAAGTGCTGCCTGTGTATGACGGGGGGTAGTAGAGGGATTTCCACACCAGGAGCTTTAACTCATGGTTGAAGGAATGGTGCAGAGATGAAGGGTTTGGCTATACTGGAGACTGGGACTCCACCTCGATGGTTGAGGGCCTATACAAGGGTGACAGCCATAACACAGTCCATGGTGGATGGTTAAAAGTTACATTGAACATTTAAATTAGCTGAGGGGGGTGGCAGAATTAATCGGAACTGCCCACTATAGGCTGAAGTAAAGAGCAGGGAGAACCCAAGAGGAGATCAACCCCTGCAAGGTGCCAATTATTAAAGGAAGCAGGGAGCTAGAAATGAAGGGGGATGAGATAAGGAGCTTTAAGAAGAGACAGAGGAAAGAGCGGGAAAAAAGGAAAAAGGGGTTGGTAACAAGCAGAGTGCTAACAAAATCTGGAATGCCATGCATGTGAATGCTAGAATTCTAGGAAATAAGATTCCAGGCCTAGAGGCCTTAATGGCAGATGTCTACCTGAATATTGTGGCCATTACCAGTTTATGGTGCACTGAAAACCATGACTGGAACACCACCACCATACCAGGCTATACTGTGTTCAGGAAAGACAGAGTGCAAATAAAAGGAGGGGGTGTGGTGCTTTATGTGAGGGAAGGCATAAAAGCAACAGACAGACATACAGGGAATACATAGTGGCAGAGGTACTGTGGGTCACCCTGGGAAACGGAGCCACTATTCAGACTGGTGTGATCTACTGACCTCCAGCACAGAGGGAAATAGTAGATAAGGTACTGTTGGAAGCCTTGGCAAAATGGCAGATAAGAGGGAGCTGCTGATTGTGGGGGACTTCAATCTGCTGGATGTAGACTGAAGCCTCCCAGCTGCAGCTTTGACTAGAAGCAGGGACATCCTGCACTTTCTGCAGGGGGCAGTTCTTAGGCAACTAGTCAATGAAGCCACTCATAATAGCCCAATACTAGACCTGGTACTCACTAATAGGGACAGTGTTGCAAATATCAAGGTGGGAGGCCACCTGGGGATCAGTGATTGCTGTTCAGCATATGGTTCAATATATGGATGGCATCGGAATTAAACCACATAAGTGTGAAGGTCCTGGACTTCAGGAGGGTAGATTTATAAAGATGTGTGAATGTCTCAGGGATGACCTGGCAGGGGAGAAATGACCTGCGGAAGGTCGAAGAACAGTGGGTGAAGCTAAAAGGGGGTATAGTTGAGGCAACAAACCACTGCAACAAGCAAATGAGCAAAAGCAAAAGTAAAAAGAAACTGCTATTGTTCTTTAAAGAGGTGGTGGAAAAGGTAAACACTGAAAGGGTTTCATTCAATAGGTATAAGGAGATGGAGAAAGAGGAGGATAGGGAGGTGTATCAGGGAGAAACAGAGCAAAGCATGGAAAGCGGTAAGGAGCACAAAAGTGTAAACTGAAGAGAGAGAATAGCCCAGGTGGTAAAAAAAGGAGACAAGACTTTTTTTTAGGTACATAACCAAGAACAGGATTACCAGTGGAGGGATTGTAAGGTTAAAAAGGGAAAGGAGTGATTATGCAGAAGGGGACCAGAAAAAGGCAGACACCGTGGACAAATATTTCTGATCAGTGCTCACAGAGGAAAGAGAAGGGGAGGGACCACAAAAAAGCAACAGGAGCTATGGAGGGTGGAGGTGGACACTACTCCTTTTTCAGAGGAGAGAATCCTGAAAGGATTCGCTAATCTGAAAATGGACAAAGCAAAGGGGCCAAATGGAGTGCATCCAAGGGTAATGAGGGAGCTCAGGGAGGTACAGGCTGCACTTCTGACGGTCCTATTTAACAGCCCACTGGAAACAGGAGTTGTCCTGGAGGACTGGAGGAGGCAGATGTAGTCCCATTTCACAAAAGCAGTAGTAGGAAGGAGGATGGCAGTTATAGGCCAGTCAGCCTGATACTGGTAGTGGGAAAGTTAATGGAAACACTACTGATGGAAATTATTATGGAATATCTTGAATCCAACAGGTTACAGGACCTGAGGAAGCATGGATTCATGGTTGGGGGGGGAGTCATGACAAACAAATCTGATAGATTTCTTTGACTGGGTGACCAAGGAATTAGACCAGGGTGGAGTGGAGGATATAGCCTATCTAGATTTCAGTAACACTTTTGACACTGTTCCACATATTAGACTAGTAAGCAAGCTGGGTAGCTTAGGAGTGGGTCCAAAGTTAGTAAATTCAGTAAAGAAGTGATTAAGGGATAGGTGACAGAGGGTAGTGGTAAACAGAGTTCACTCCGAGGTAGGGACAGTGACCAGTGAGGTGTCTCAGGGATCAGTGCTGCAACCTGAGTTCTCTTCAATGTCTTTATAAGTGACATTGCAGAGGAGCTAGGAGGGAAAGTTTGTTTTTTGTGGATGGCACCAAAATCTGCTGCAGGGGGTACTCTGGAAGGGGGGGTGGAAAGGATGAGCAGAGACCTGAGAAAACTCGAGGAGTGAAGGACATGGCAGTAGGATTTCAATGTGAAAAAGTGCAAAACAATGCAAGTATGGTACGGAAACTCACGGGCGAAGTTTAAACTGGGTGGCATGGTATTGATGACCACCATGCAGGACAGAGACATGGGGTAATCATATCTGATTACTAATGGTGGCCAGGCAATGTGACAAGGCAGTTGGGAAGGTTAGAGGGATGCTGAAGGTGCACAGGGAGAGGCATCACAAGCAGAAAGAGGGAGGTATTATTGCCCCTGTATAGATAGCTGGCAACACCCCACCTTGAGTATGATGTCCAGTTCTGGAGACCATATATCTGAATGACATAAACAGAGTGGAGTTGGTCCAAAGCAGGGTAAATAAAATGGTGCAGGGTCTGCTCCAAAAGTCCTATGATGAGACACTAAAGGACCTCAATATAAACACCCTGGAAGAGAGAAGGGAAGGGGGGGATATGAAAGAGAACTTTAAATACATCACAGGGGTAAATAAGATACAGGTGGGAAATATTTTTTTCAGAAAAAAGAGCTAAAGAATAGAGGGACATGTTATGAAACCGGAGGGAGGAAGATTCAGGATAGATGTGAGGCAGTACTTCTTCACAGAAAGAATGTTGGCTTCCTGGAACAGCTTTCCACCAGAGGTGGTGAAGGTAAAGACAGTGGTGGGGTTCAAGAATGCATGGGATAGGCATATGAGTATCTTGGTGGGAAGGAAGGGGGGAGGGAAAAAAAACCTGAGACCGATTAGGGTCTGCAGTGATACTGTAGGTAGGGAGGAATGGGCAGACTGGGTGGGCCAATCAGCAGTGGTTACATCTGAAATGTTCAGGTGGGGGAATTCTCATATTTGCATTTCTAGGTGGTAGGACTGTCATTTGTAGGTGGTGGAACTCTCCAATGGCAGTAAACAGATAAAGCTGACAGAGGCGGAGAAACTGTCATGTAATTTTTTCACGGGTGGTGAAACTGAGTTCCTGTGGGCTTCTGCCTTATTTAATTCCTGTCAAGTGGTCCTTATATTGCATCAAATTCAATGTTTCTATGTTGGTCAGACAATATGCCAGATAAAGGTGTGCATCCAGGAACATATCCAGTCTCTCATTGTTGATAGTCTGGACACTGCACTGGGTGCACACTTTTCTACCTCGACAGGGAAATTCAAAAGACTTGTGTAACACAATCCTCCTCTATGCTAAAGGGAGGTCTTGTGTTACCAGTGCTTGTATTTTGCTACCAAATGGTTTATATGTTCTTGTAACATGACAAAAATATAAGAGCGATCAGGAGGAACGCGGATAGGACAGAAGCTGTCACATGGTACAGGAGCAACACGGCATTATGAGACGATACTGCCGTATTGCCTCTGAAGTACCCAAACAAGCCACCGGAATAAAACTAGCAGTGTTTAGAGGTGTGAGCGATAAAAAATTAGACCAACACAGTGTAGGAAGAGCCAGAGAGTAGCATAGATAGGAAGGGGGAGAAATGTAACCGAGGGACATAGGTAGTGGGATAAAGATGGATGTAGTGAGCGCAGAGATGGAGCAAGTGGGACCACAGGTGGGGCATCCGGCAACACGTTTAATTTTCTGAGCTTCACGGTGCACGGAATGGTAAACTTCGACTACAGAGCAGGAATGACACACCGAGAGAATAGCACAGAGACAGGATTACTCATACAAGGTAAAGAAAGGAACAGTGGGGAACAGAGGGCGAGCAGAATAGAATCAGGACTAGGACTGAGCAAATGACATTGGCGGTATGCAAATGAAAGATGCACAGAGTGTGGAAAAGGGAAAAGATGCAGAATCACAGTCCTCCTAACTCAAATATTGATTAAATAACCGCACATAAATCGTTCAAATGTGCACCAATGGCTAATAAATAAACAGTTCAGGGCATCCAAAAACAAAAATAAGCACATCTGTATGTAACTCAGTGCTATTGAAAAATGTGAAAGTAACAGTAAAAATCACAGCACAGCATATCAGTCTCCTAGTCTTTTGTCTTGTATCACTAGCAATATGTGTAGTCCATATTAACCATGCTGATGTCCATGTTACAAGCGCGTTAATCCCTCGAAGGTGGCATCAATGGGGAGTTAATGCATGTGGTTGGACGTTATGCGCACTCAGCCTCCGGCCTCATGCCACAATGGTCTCAACCATGCATTAACTCCCCATTAGATGCTGCCACCTCCATCGGGGATTAATGCTTACATAACAATGTTTTCTTCCCAGAATCAGTTAATTGTAGCACATTCAGCATGGCTTGTAATTTTGTTAATTTCAGGATGTCCTGACTATGAGAATGAGAGATGAACAATTTAACAAGAGGTCCAGTTAGGAAGTGAGCTGTTATTATTATGTCAGAATGTTCCATTTTTGCTACGACCTGTGAGCAACTTAAAGAGACACATTCCTGCCCAGGAGCCATCACCATTTAAATTGAAAGTTCATGAAAAGTGCTTTCAAACAAGGTATTGGGCTCATCTGTAGTTGGTAGCACTCAAGAGACATAGATGTCTGAGTCTGTTCAACTTTATTACTACATTGCAGACATTTCTGGAACAGTGTGATGTCATCGAGGAACAAGCTGTGCCTAACTACATTCAGTAAAGCACAGCTTATTCCTTGATAACAACACAGTGTTACAGTGTTCTACAAATTACTGCAGTGCATTATCAAAGCAGCAGTGCAATGAAAATGGATTAAGGTTTGACCCCACCTTTTTTCTTCCTAATCAATGCCTGATGTCTTCCAGTTTATTTTGGTGGTAGCATTTTCAGTTTTCGTTATCATTTAGGAATTTTATGAAATTTTAAGGTAATTATTTCTCAAGAAAAAAAGATGGCTGCCTCATTTCTGCATAGAAATAATATTAAGGACCTGAAAAGGTACGAATGCAGACAAAAATGCAAATGTGCAGAACACAGCATAGGAAGCATCCAGAAACCCCATATCAACAGTTTTGCCAATATTTTTCAGAACCATAGCAGAAAATTAGCTTTTTGGAGTAACTTTTTTCGTTGAACTGCTGCTTTAATACTGAACAGACTCAGTCATCTGTATTGCTTCGAGCTTCAGATGAGCCCAATACCTCATTTAAAAGAGCATTCCATGGGCTTTCAGACAATGTCAGCCATTGTACATGAATGTTTCTCTTTCAAGGCACCTTGAATTTTGTGGCAACAGGATTTTCCAGAGAACTTGCAACTTACTGTGGAATATCTGCAGTGTTACAGAAGGAAGCAACAAAAACAGCTGAAGCTGCTAAATGGTGTGTGCAAGGCACCGAACAATAGCCAAGAAAAACAACACTAGCACTACACCAAAGCTGGGACAATAAGGCTTAATTAACAATAAAAATACATACCCAAATGGGCAGGCTTCACAGTCGGACAAGAGACAGAATACAAGAACCCCGACCGGTTTTGCAACTAGTGCGTCATCAGGGGGATGGAATGTAACTTCATGCACTCATTAATAAATAGTAGTGCCTTAAAGTGATAGTATACCCTAATAGTGTATATAAATAATGGTATTATGTACAATGTGAATAAAACCAAACAACTACTACAAAATGACAGCATCAATTTGTATATATGTATAAAAGGAAGACACACTCTAGTAATTATGTTACAAAAAGGATGCTGAGCAAAATTGAGTAATTCCTGCAATATTTCACTTAAAAATGCGTAAAGTTCCCTCATCTATATTGATTAATGGACTATAATCACTAATTCCCTATCAACCTGAAAGAAACAAGAAAAAAGAAAGAAGAAACAATGTTAAGATGATTAATCTCTAGAAAATTATATATCTAGATAATTCAGATTAGCACCTAAAAAAAAAAAAAGAAAGCATGTGTCACCTATCTAAATAAGAAACACATCACTTTATACATGCTTTTTATCATTTAAACCAGGAGGTCTGAGGGCACCCAAGGTACATATCCAGAAGGACTCTCTCTGTTTAAACTTTTTATCCAGGTCACCACCTCTAGGCCCCAATTTAACCTTTTCAATGCCACAAAATCTAAAGGAATGGCCAATGGTACCAAATGTACTACAATGATTGGCTAAGACATTGCCAATATCATTGGCCAGAATAAATTGTAGGTGCTCTCCTATTCTGATTTTAAACTGCCTAGTTGTCTTGCCCACATAGAAGGCCTCACATTCACAAGTAACTAAATATATCACATTTGTAGTATTGCAGTTAAAAAAACATTAATTTTATAGTTCTGGCTACAATTGCTACTAGTGAATCATGTCGGACTTCAAAATGGAAGGGCAGAATTTACACTTACCACAAGCAAAGTTACCATCTGGAAGTGGTGGTAACAAATTAACCTCATGTGTGCCTGTCATAGAAGATTCTGTTGCTTGATGACTATGAACAAGTTAATCTTTTAAATTGCAGTTAGCTCTATAAACCATATATGGGGTTTCATCTTAACCACTTCACTCAACAACGGTTCAGTTTCCAAAACTCTCAATTATCCATAATGATCCTTTCTACCTGTTTTGCCTGTCTTGTATACTGTATAGAAAAATTAACTCTATCACATTTCTGTGTGCCTTTCCTAACTGTTAACAAAGACTGTCTGTCTGTGTTCAATGCTTCCTGGAAGGCTTTTTTAACCAATTCTGTATTATAACCTCTCTTAACAAATCTATCAGATAAGTCTATGGCCTGGATAATAAAATCAACATCTTCACTACAATTTCTCTTAAGACATAACATCTGAGCTTTGGGGATGTTCTTAATTTAATGGGGTGAGTGGCTACTAGTGTCATATAATAGTGCATTTCTGTCTGTCTCATTTCTAGAGAGATCAGTCATGTATGTACCATCAGAGTTCTTAATAATCATCAAATCTAGGAAGGAGACAGAGACAGGATTGTACTGAACCGTGAATCTCAAATTACTAATACAAATTACTAATACTGGTTTCTAAGTATTCAACAAATTCCATCAGTTCTGTCTGCGTGCCATGCCATACTATAAAAATGTCATCTATAAAGTGACACCAAATGTCAATCTTAACCAAGTAAGGATTGACCTGGCTGTCATAGACAAATTGCTTCTTCCATTTCCCCAAGTAAAGGTTTGCATAATTGGGTGCAAAAGATGCACCCATAGCAGTACCCTTAATTTGTAGGTAAAATGAATCCTGAAACAGAAAATAATTCTTTGTTAGCACATACAGGTCGCTCCTGTAAAAAAGCTTTCAGCTTAGTGTGCTATACCTGGTTAAACAACATGTTCTGAACATTCTAACAAAAACTCTTTTCTTCCATTATTCAATCTGGTATCTAAATCAAAACAGTATCTAAGTGCTTCCAACCCTTCTGTATGTGGAATATTGGTATAAAGAGAATTAACATCCAAAGAAACCAATAACCAATCTAGTTCAGATTGCATATCATCTAACACCTCTAGGATATGCATGGTGTCTCTTATATAAGAGGGAAGATCAATAACATAGTCCTTGATGTAAAAATCCACATATTTGGACAGAGCTTCCACTAACGAGCCTTTGCCTGTCACTATAGGTCTTTCCAGGGGATTTTGCAAACTCTTATGAATCTTTGGCAAGACATACATACTGGCTCTAACCGGATGTGCCACAGAGAGGTATGACAATTCATTAGTATCAATAATGCCCTCCAATACTGCATTGGATAGAAATGAATCAATGTTACTTTTAAACTGTAGTGTAGGATCTTTCATAAGTTTCTTGTAAAAGGCAACATCGGATAATTGTTTCTGCACCTCCATTAGATAGTCATGTGTCGATAAAACAACAACGGAGCAACCCCTGTCTGCTGGTTTAATAACAATGTTCTTATTGGCCCTTAAAGATTTAAGAGCCAATGACTCTTCATGAGTTATATTGACAAAGGAGGGTTCACAGTCAGTTGTTAAAAAATCCTTAATCACATTTTCACATGCTCATTCAAAAACTCTTAATAGTTTCATTATATGGAGGCAGAAAAGTTGAAGGAGGTTTAAATGATCTTACCTCACATCCAGGGGGCAGTGTACCTGGCTCACCTTCAAGATGTCCTCATGAATCCCTACACATTTTCTGCTTTTCAAAAAAAGCCTTCAAATTTAAATTACGAGTAAAACGATGCAAGTCCACATACAAATGAAATGGTTTAATGTCTGCTGTTGGTGCAAATGATAAACCCTTTTGTAGAACTTGAAATTCAGTCTCGGTCAATACTTCTCCTGAGATGTTAAACACCAGATTCTCCTCTTCCTGCCTCACACTCTGCCTCCAATGTTTCCAGATCCCTCTCCTCATTGATTTGACATGCTGTTTGGTGATGGAGTGATGTGAACTGATCCTCATAACAATCTGGCCCCTTTCCTCTGTACAGGCAGTTGTTGCTGGTCCTGGAATTGAACCACACATTGTTCGTGAACCCTGTGATCCAGGACGTCCCTCAAATCTTCCTCAAAAAAAAGTTCATTTTCTGATTCACTGTTTGATGTATAGGTTGGTGAATGGCTATGGTTTTTAAGGATGGGACGTAACTGTTGATGTTGATTTATGTCTTGCTGGTGAAATGAATTAGAATTCCCTCGATCCTTGAATCTACTTCTTGGCTAGTTATTACTACTGTGATTATGCCAGTCAAAGACACGGTCCAAAAGGTAGTCCTGTCGATCTCTTTCAAATTTATTCAATTTAATTTGTTTAATTCTTTTCTCCTCTTTTTGTACATACTCTTTCAACTGGCTTTCATATGAACTAAATTCAGGATGATCTTTAAATTAATTAACTAGTTCCTCTTTCACCTTAATATCTTGAGCTACTTCAGGTTGTTGAGCCTGATAGTCCTTTATCACTGTTTTAATTAATAAATCAGTCCCTGCTTGTAACAAAGTTTTCCAGTCTGATATAAAAATGTCATGATCCCACCCATAACCCGGCTTGTTTTTAACCCACAATCCCCTGGGGGAACGTCCAACCTTAAGGTATGCCTCCAAAGTGATCCTTCCCCAGTAGTGCTGTCTCCCTCGTACAGTGGCATGCTTTAAATTGATAAATGCAGTTTGAATGTCAATTACTTGATTTTCCTGAGATGCAATATACGCTAAATCATCAGAATCTCCATGCACAGTATCCACAGTATCTGAGAAGAGCATGTCTTCACCAGCTGATGCAAATACATTCGCTGTAACAGATCCTGCCTCAACACCCAATCGGATGTCTGAAAAAAATCTAGACATACCGAAACAGGTGCTGTAGTGACACACCGAATGAGAGAGTTTGTATTATTTTAATAACTCCCGTTATGTACTGCTAGATCAATACCGGTAGTTCCAATGTTGCTGCTTTCAATGAAACAAAGAAAAATGCAGCCCCACAGAAAAATGCTGTTAAGCTAATGCTCTCTCGAGAGATGCTGGCAATAATACTCATAACTTGTAACTCTCATAGCGTGCTGCTAGCTGTGATAAATACTGGCAGAGTTTATAATATGGCTGCTTTCAACAAAAGGAAAAATGCAGAGCCGCAAAAAACGCTGTAGAGCCAAAGCAACTCCAATCTCAAATGGACCAGAAATCATTACAAAAACAGTGTAAAAAGCCAGCTGTGGAGCCCGAGTGAATCTAAACATGCCATTCCACCAGCTTGCAGCGAGCAGGTAAAAACTAGTCGACAACCAGGAAGCAACAAAAACAGCTCAAGCTGCTAAATGGTGTGTGCAAGGCACCGAACAATAGCCAAGCAAAACAACAAGTCAGCACTACACCAAAGCTGGGACAATAAGGCTTTATTAACAATAAAAATACATACCCAAACGGGCAGGCACCACAGTCAGACAAGACTGATAGGTTGATATGGAATTAGTGATTACAGTACATTAATCGATATAGATTAGGGAACTTTATGCATTTTTAAGTGAAATATTACAGGAATTACTCCATTTTGCTCAGTATCCTTTTTGTAACACAATTACTAGAGTGTGTCTTCCTTTTATACATATATACAAATTTATGCTGTCATTTTATAGTAGTTGTTTGGCTTTATTCACATTGTACATAATACTATTATTTATATACACTATTAGGGTGTACTATCACTTTAAGGCAATTCTATTTATTAATGAGTGCATGAAGTTACATTCCATCCCCCTGATGATGCACTAGTTGCGAAAACCAGTCGGGGTTCTTGTATTCTGTCTCTTGTCTGACTGTGGAGCCTGCCCATTTGGGTATGTATTTTTATTGTTAATTAAGCCTTATTGTCCCAGCTTTGGTGTAGTGCTAGTGTCGCAGAACTCTCTGTTTAGGTGATTCTTTATTAATATTTACAGTTTTGCCACAGCACTTAGTTCCCTTCACTCCCTTTTGTGTCGGCGTAGCTCAGTCGGTAGCATATCAGCCTCTGGGCCAGAAGGTTGTGGGTTCTAGTCCCAAGCCAAGATTGAGCTAATATACCATAATTGCTGGCACCTAAGAGTAGTACCAGGGGCTACTGTACTGTCGGTGTGTGCTGACCTTCAGATGAGACGTTAAACCAAGTTCCCTACTACCTAACTCTGGTGCTTTCCTGGTGGGTGTCCAGGTGGAAGTAAAAGAACCAAAGGCCCTTTTTGCAAGAATAGGGATTTCCCTGGTGGCCTGGCCAACATTCCCTTTCCCATGAAACTGATTCTGTAAATGTCTAAGGCTGTTTGGGGGTGTTGATGTGCGATATGGCTACCACTACAAATTCAGTCACTTTGCTACCAGTCTAGCATTGTTTGTAAAGTGATTTGGGATACAGTGTGTATGAAAAGCATTACATACAGCAAATTCTGATTATTATTATTCTGCTTCTTCTGTGATTTCCCAAACCCCTCTATACTCAGCATGTGGTGTTATCAATTATATCACATCATACATTAGCTAATGACAGGGTTGCATTCTGCCATAGAAATGAATAGTCACTTATCTACCATTGCTCCCAATCCTCAGGGAGTGGGGGCAGTGGTAGATAAGTGGTAGATACGTGGCAGTGGCACGGCACATCAGGTACTGTGATGCAGTATTTGCTAAACCTGCACTACAACCTAAATAAATGTTCACTGTTAAGTTACTACACTAGGGGCAACTTAAACAAATACTTGACAATATCACAGACCTGTTAACTGAATTCCTTACTTAATATGGATTTATTTGTGTTTTTTTTTTTTCATTCACACACATTTTGGCTAGGATTTGATAAACAACAGTTATCACATTCATGAAGTGGTATGAAGAAATGACTACACTGAAAAAGTGGGGTCAAAATATTGAAAATTACCAAAGTTATGAGCAAGCGCAGAAACATTTCAATGTACACTCATAACTTTGTCATATTTACATATTTTGACCACAGATTTTCAACATAGACTTCTTATGACCCCACGTCATGAGCAAGGGCAGTGACGTTTATCAAATCCCCCCCTCCTCCGGAAAGGAAATTTCACAAAGTGGATGTAAAATCACCTTTCAGGACAGATTTGTGTACTTATACTGTGACTGGTCATGTGGTGGGATCAAAAAAAGGCCATGTTGAAAATCTGGTATAAAAACATATAAAAAAATTACAAACCTATGAATAAAAGTCCAAAGCCCCTTTAAAATACCTTAAAGTGCACTTACCTTATTTTCTTATATTGCAGTCACTGGTTCCAGCAGCAAGATGTGTCTTCAGTCGCAGAGTGGATCTATGCCATGAGACATGTTAGGTGAGTGAGGGAGTGTGAGGGGTGTGGGTGTGTGAGAGGTGGTGGGTGTTGAGTGGGAGGTTTAGGTGGAGTGGGTGGGGGTGTGGGGTAGTCAGATTAGCAAGGGACCATTTTTTTGTTTATAAATTAAAAAAATCATCAAGGACCAGTTTTCTTTATTTCAGGGGACATATTCCTACACTAGGTATTGGGCACCCCAGTGTCTGTCTACTGTTCAGCCGCACTGGGGGTGGGCACTCCAGTGCTTCCATGCACATATTGGGAATGGGGAGCTGATGATCTGGAGGAGAGGGGGGTCAACAGAAGTGGTTCCGGGATTAGGCACACCGGTCCGCTAATATTAACATTAGGAAGGAAGCGGGCAACCTGGAAGGGAGGGGGAGAAAGAAGTGATAATAGGTGTTGGCACCCTGATCTGCTTAAGAAAAATGTATATTAGGTAGCAAGATAGATAGATAGATAGATAGACAGACAGAGAGAGAGAAAGACAGACAGACAGACATATATGGACAGAGAGAACAGGTGATCGCCAGCTTACTGCTTCAGCTGAAGCCGGCAGCATGAGTCCAGCTATGGCTTCAGCATTCAAGAAAGTCCTGTTGTTCTCATACAGAGAATGCATGTCAACGGTGCATCTCTCTAAGCTGGGAAGCCTGGATTTGGGGTGCCAGAAAAGGTACTTATGGCCATTGTTTTAAAAAGCAAACACCAGACACTAGCTAAACAGGTCCTATTTAGCTAGGTTGAAGTCTTTGTTTTTTAAAATGACAGAATTGTTATATATTTTCCATGTTTTTTACTTCAGGGGAGTGAACAAGATGGAGGCCATCATGACACGAAAATTATGTTTGGTGCAGTGGGAAGCAAGTGGCAAGAAAACAAAAATGGTCTGCGACATGAAATTTTTCATGTCATATCAGAATATTGTCCAAAAAACCCTATTGATCGTGCTCAGAACAGCCCCCCCCAAAAAAAAAAAACACTTTAAATCCTTATACCTCTGGAACCATTTAATATTTTTTCACGAAACTTTGCAAAATCACTACCTTGGCAGAGCATGCTTCTACCCTGAAAGTTTCAGAAAAAAATTCCATTCTTTGTTGGCTGTAGGTGAGAGCAAAACCAAAATCCGATGCTAAGTATGTGAAAAAATGTTGACATCTAGAAGAAAATGACATTTGCAGATCTTAGAAACTGCACAAGCTGCTGTCACAAAACCTTCCATGTAATTAGACCTTGCCTACTAGAAAATGCATAGAAAATTTCAGTTAATTTTGTCAAATGCTGCCAAAGGTATTAAGGTGCAAAGTTAGGGGCTTAACATGGAACCTGTCATTCAACCAAAAACTATAGTGACACTACTATAATATAAGAAGTATACCATGGCCCGACTGGAAATATCAGAGATATTCTCCCAGAGTGCAGCTTGACCTTATGATTTGCAAGTGGTGGAGGCACAAATGATGTCAAAGGTCAAAGGGCACAAGGGGGGGGACATCAATGATATTCTCAGTAAGAACCATGGCATGTCTCACTTATTCATGGTCTTTTTCATTTGTAAGCTGTTTTCCTTTTTAGGTTTTTAGTTGCATGGCTTTTAAATCCGTTTTAGATGGCTGTTCACTCTGGAACACTGAAACTGAGCAGTAGTTTCATTTTTGTGCGTGATGCTATGTGTCAGCAAGTCATTTCCTTCAGTGAGTAAGTGAGCGGCTGAGGATGCTGCTGAGGGACACAGCAGAGCCTTGTTAGGGATTCAACCAGGTGGCAGTGGCTTCAAGCTGGGCAGAAAGTGTGACCACGCTGAATGAGCCTACAGCTGGTGAAGAATGCCGGTGATGGCTGGGGACTGGGGTCTGGAAAAATAAGTTCAGGTAAGAGAAGACACAGATATGTGAATGGCAGAAGAGGAGTAGAAGATAAGAGTTATTAAAATGCCTTTACATAAAAAAAATGTGACACTTTTCTGAGCAGAAAAGTGACATGGCAGCTTCGGCACAGAAGTGAAACTGTTAGGTGGAGTCAGCGTGCAAGTAAGTGATGGTTTTGAAACAGCTTGGGCTGCTGATGGATTTGAAAGTAAAAGGAACTTAACTGAAAGTGATTGGCTGGAGCTGGCAGCTTGCACTGCCAGGTTCAGCCAATCCAACCTATTGTGTGAATACATTTGGCTGTGGGGACGTTAGAGTGAAGATAAACATGTTATTCTCACTATAGGTCTGACCACCCTGTTGGTATAGAACATATTTGACTAACTTTATCCTCACAAGCATTGCATATGTACATTTTAATATTCACTACAAAAATACCCCTTTATCAGTGATTTTAATTAATTGGAAGTTTTGAGAACCCACAGCACTCAAACTCCTGCAGATCCAGAATTCTTTCAGTGAATCCAGATATGTTACATACTAAGGAGCAAAGTGTGACTACCTGCTCCCCAGGTCATCCCCAGGAATTCAGGCCCCCTCTACTGCAGGCAAGTGCATGACCAGGTGAGAAAGGGTAGCAAAATTCTGCATCATTCTGACACAGAATACATTTTGGGAAACAGTGAGGAATACTGTAAGTTATTCTTAACTGATATAACTATGTATTTATACATGTGGAATAGATGTAATTATCAGCTAATGCTAAACAAGTTGAGTGTGATTGAACATGACTGAGTCATTCCATAACCTCAACTAATCATAAATAAATGGCAAACTAACACTCAATTACTAAGGATGAGTTAATTTTTAAGTAGGAGACAGATTAATAAATGACTAACTACTGAGAAGATTAAGAATCAATTAGCAGTTGGTTTTCTATAAGGAGTTAGCAACTAACTCATTTGCATATGAAAATTTCAACCTAAACAAAACTAATGAATAGCTGGAAATGTATTAATTAATAGTGATTTGAGTCAGTTTGAGTATTAGGCCTACTTGTATGGACAATACAGAATCATGGTATGCCAACTGGACTACAGCTTGAGATTTGCATATAGACATTTAGAATCTGTGGAGTTGAGTCCTTGAAGCAAATTACTTCTGTTTTTCCCAGTTTTAGACACCCAGTTGTTTGCCAACAAGAAATACAAAAAAACATGTATACTGGTACTGTCATTTTCCATTGGAGGAGAGGACAATTGAGTTCACAAGATCTGGAGCACTTATGGGTACTTTGCAAAAGTGTTTTTGAGAATGAATGGTTACAGCAAATTTTGTGGTGTATAACATATAAACATAGACTTTTAACAGCAGATAAGGACCGCTTGGCTCACCTAGTCTGCCACCCATTTCCCTACCTACAGGATAAGCTGCAGATCCTATTTAACCAACAGCCTATTTTTTCTACCCCACACAAAAATTGCCTTATGTCTGTCCCATGCATTCTTGAATTCTCCCAAAGTTTTAGACTCCACAACCTCCTCAGGAAGGCTGTTCCAGTGTTCACCATCCTCTCTGTGAACAAATACTTCCTCATATTGCCCCTGAGCCATCCTCCCTCTATCTTCAAATTGTGTCCCCTTGTTCTTGCATAACACTTTTTCTGAAAGATGCTACCCTCTTGGACTTTGTTGATTCCACTGAGGTACTTAAAAGTTTCTATCATGTCCTCCCTCTCCCTCCTTTCCTCAGGGGTATGCATATTAAGCTTCTTTAGTCTCTCCTTGTATGGCTTCTCTTGCAGACCCTCACCATTTTAGTTGCCCTCCTCTGGGCTGCCTCCATCCTGTCTATGTACTTGCGGAGATGGGGTCTCCAGAACTGGACACAGTACTCCAGATGGGGTCTCACCAACTGTCTGTAACAAGGGATAACAGCTTCCTGTTTTCTACTGGTGTTGCCTCTCCCTATACATCCCAGTATCCCCCCAGCCCTCCCTACTGATATCCTACTGATATAGAAACAAATTATTTATGTAACAATGCCAAGCAATGGGTTCTGTTTTGTAATGTTGTCACCTATGTGGGATGGGGTACCTGAAGGCACAGATTAGTTTAGTTTTGTGGCCTGGCAAAGGCAATGTGAAGCCATAAGTAATATAATGGGCAACATCTCCACTGTATCCTATGTCCAGGGGGCAGTATGGAGGTTGTCTGCACCCACTGTGTTTTGGTGGATGGCTGAGTCACCACCTTATCCTGAGCTGCAGAGGTGGTAGTGTGGAACATTTGGTCCATCCAGTGGAATCCTGTAATCTGACACATGTAAATAGGAGTACTTAACCCAGTTAGCCAGCAAAGTGGGATATGTCTTTGATGTTTACACAAAGGGAAACATACTCAGAGCCGAACAGATGCTCATGCAAAATGATGTGCCGAACAAATAAAAGGAGCCGACTGACTCTGGCACCTTTTTCAAACAGATTGCGTGATTCGAACAGATTGCGCAATCTGTTTGAATATCAGACACTGGATGTGTGGAGCACAGCATGTGGGCAACACGAATGGTGCAGTGCATCCAGGGTGTGGGGCTGAAGATCACCCATAGGGGATGAGTGGTACATACCTGTATGCACTGCAGCCCCCATTGGCGATATTCAGCCCAAACGTGGAAATGAGCCCATTGGGCATGCTGTGCACAAAGGGGTCATTCGCATGCCATTATCAGCTCATTTGCATGGCTGCACCCCTGTGAAGTGCACTAGGCCAGCCCCCCCCAGCCCCAATCAGTGATAAAATAAATGAATAACCCTATCCCCTTTCTGTAGTATAGGGTCCCCCCTCCCAAGCCCTGATCAGTTATAAAATAAATAACCCTATCCCCTTTTCTGTAGTGTAGGGTCCCCCCTTCCAAGCCCTGATCAGTGACAAAATAAACAAATAACCCTATCCCCTTTTCAGTAGTGTACGGTCCCCCTTCCTAGCCCCAATCAGTGATATAATAAATGAATAACCCCATCCCCTTTTCCACAGTGTACAGTCCCCCCTCCCAAGCCTCAGTCTATGGTATACTAAACTAATAACCCTATCCTCTTTCTTGTAGTGTAGGGTCCCTCATCCAAAGCCCTGAACACTGTTATAAAACATAACATTCCCCGATCCCATTTCCCTTAGTGTAGCGGCCCCCCCCAACCCTGGTTACTGGTTCAAGCCTCCTAACCCCAGTCACTGTTCCTCTGTGGTTAGTGTCCCCACCCTGATAGGCAGTAATCCATCACTTTCGCCTCATCTCAACCTGTGCCAGAGACTGGCACAGTCTCCACACCTGCCATAGCCAGCCTCCAACAGATGGTTACAGTACTGTGTACAGTACATAGGATGTTCTCATTGGTTGAGCACGTCCCTATGTACTGTATGCACTCTGTAATCATCAGTTGGTGGCTGGGCCTGCAGTAGGGTGGAGTGCTGATCAGTCACCAGCATGGGTTGGGATGGAAAGGCAGCAGGTGGGGTTATTACTACCGGGGTGGGGGTGAACACTAGCTACCGGGGAATGGGAATTGGGGTTGGGAGGCTTGGACCAGTGATCGGGGCTAGAGGGGGCATTACACTATGGAAAATGGGATTTGGGAATGTTATGTTTTATAACAGAGTTTGGGGCTGTGGAGGGGGGGCCACTACACTATGGAAAAAGGGATCTAGGAATGATATGTTTTATAACTGTGCTCAGGGCTTCAGAGAGGGGACCTTACAGTATGGAAAATGGAATAGAGTTATTCATTTCTTATATCACTGATCAGGGCTTGTGATGGGGGACCCTACACCATGGAAAAAGAGATAGGGTTATTTGCTTATTTTGATACTGATCAGGGCCTGGGAGGGAGAACCCTACACTACAGAACAGGGGATAGGGTTATTTGTTTATTTTATCACTGAAGGTACTTGGAAGGGGGGCCCCACACTACGGAACAGGGGATAGGTTTATTTGTTTATTTTATCACTGCTTGGGGCTTGGGAGGAGGGACACTACACTATGGAACAGAGGATAGGGTTATTCTTTTCTTTTCACACAGATAGGGGTGGGGAGACCTTGCACATAGCTCCAGACTGCACGGGCAACCACCCGACCCACACATAGTTAAAGTAGGGTTTGAAAGGCATAACTATGCACCGGCGCAGCCAGCCGTAGTTATGCTTGCGGGTTTTTCAATATTATGATGCGTGGCATATGCACCAGGGACCCCTCATTTGCATAGGCACATCACAATATTGTCTGTAACTGTGGTCAGGGGTCTGTAGCACATCAGTGGCCTTTGAATATGACCACACCCCCATGGTCCGCTCAGGACCAGAGATCCGCATGTCATCCAGGGATGCGCCACACATCTCTTCGTAATATGGGTCCCAAAGTGAATATTTTTGTTTACCTGTAAAGTCCTACCACAGGGTACTGATGTGCCTCTATGTTATATAAAGAGTAAATGGAGTCTCTAGAAACAGAATGACAGCAAGCAAGGTTATTGTCCCAGTCTGCACATAAGCAACACTGTTCATAGGTCAGAGGTGGGTAGTTTGCCACTCGGTGTAGGCATTTTGCAAGCTGTAAGGTTTTGTACTCACACAATGACTGGTGACAAAAAATGCTTCTAAGTCAGGGAAAGTGTGGCATTCCCCTCCCTAATATAGTACAAACGGAGGGATTGTGTTACTAGTGCTTGTTGCCTTTTGCAACCAGAGGATTTAAATGTTCAGAATGCATGAGACAGACATAAGGCAATTCTGGTGGGGGGTAGGAAGAAGTAGGCTGTTTGTTAACTAGGATCTGCAGCTTATCCAAGAGGAAGGGAAATGGGCAGACTAAGTGGGCAATCAGTCCTTATCTGCCATCAAAGTCTATGCTTCAATGTTTCTATGTACTTTCTTTGCAGAAATCTTTTAAGTGTAGCCTATTCTGCACAACTTGTAATTTTGATAATTTCAGAATGGCCAAACTATGAGAATGGAAGATAGATATCTTAATGAAGGGCCTAGTCAAAAGTGAGCTGCTGTCACATGTCACTCATGTCACAATGTTCCTTCCTTTTTGAAGTTCCTCTAAACAATTTAATTGCCTAGGATATAAAAGCTGGGGATTTTCAGAGATCCATTGGCCTTCTGTAAATCCATCTCTTTAAAATATGGCTGGAAGTGAGTCGTCAACATCTGACCCCTGCTGGGGGTGCCAGTGAAAGACAGAATGGAGTCTGGTCTTCCTAAAAAGTCTCCACATTGGACAGTGGTTTCAGTTAACTGCCGGGGGCTTGTATGGCTCAAGGGATGGCAGTGAGCCTTGGGTCTGGGAGCTGTATGATGGGATTTGGCCACTGATGAGATGAGTAATATCTGCAGTGAGAGTCACCTTTAATCTCTGGTAGCCAGCAGAAAATTTGCATCTGCTTTGTGTGGCATTCAAAAGCTGTGTGGTTTCCAGAGTTTAGAATCCATGTGGAAGCAAATCATAGTCTCAGAGGATGTCCTCTGTATAATGACTCAGGCTACTCCACATTACAAGACTACCAGTTTTTTTCTATTGGTCTAAGGTGGGCTTCAGGGATAGGAAAAGGACACCCAGTTGGGGCAATAAACAAGATCATGTATTTTTTAGATACTTTATGTTGCAATACTGCTAAAGATGTTCTCCCTAGTGGCCCTATAGTGGTACTGCAAGCAGGCAGAGAATTTATCGAGAGGTAACAGATTTTTTTAGGAAATAGCTGACCATGGCAAGTGCTGCAACCGTACTGTAAGAGCTGATGATAACAACCTTATCATACAAACAACCAAGAAAATACTGAATTCATACTGAGGAAGACATCCAGCCCAATTTATTAAACAACGGCGAGTACACACTGGGACTTATAGAGCAATTCAGCAAATATTATTAAAAGCACCATTAAAACTATTGTAGCTATATCCTTATTATCTGCATTCAAAAATGTAATAAACACAATCAAAAGAGAGAAGAATGTCACTTTAATTATGTTCACAGTTTAGACAACCTTAAGAAGTTTATGCATTAGAGGATGCTAGTCTTTCTTACTGTGTGTATCTTTATAGATTGACAGTACTACAGTTTTGACAGAAAAAAACTTTAACAACTGTGTTAGCAGTTTCTTGAATTCTACTTAGCTTATACAAAATGAGTAAAACAACAGACCATAACAGCAAAGCTCATACAGTGCCCGAAAATTGTATAATTCTTGCAGTAGAAAAATAACAAAATTCATACAGAAGCACAATGTTAACAGACAAACTGCGTGATATATCTACCCTCAACAAGAATGCATATTGAGTTTAATGAAACACTAATTTTATGACACATCTTTATAGACATTCAATAATGGTGGGACCAGACACCACAATGACCCTCCCTCCCTCCCCATTACTTAGTTAATCATTTGAGTTATTTATTGGAAGATTGGTAAACAACTTAAAGACTAAACTGAATTAGACTAAACTTACCTACTGTACCATGGCAAGTGGACATTTTTGATCGCTTTGGAGGCCCTGTGTTACACTCTTGATTTCTCTAATGTTAACTTTGAATTGAGAAGCTCAGAACTGCCAGTGGTAGTCCAGGCAAGACCTGAACAGAGCCTTGTATAGTGTCAGGATTAATTCCGGTGCTCAGTTGGTCACCCCCACTTTTGATGGTCTGCAGCATTCTGCCAATCCACTTAACAGCAGATACACACAGCTTGTTATACATCAGTCCCTTGTGTATATTAACTCCCAGATCCTTTATACACATCTATCTTTATCTATAAATATATTCATTTAAACAAAAATGATAGGTTTTAGGTTGCTAATGGTATTAAGGCACTCCAGGGTATAGGTTATTTCATTAATTTTACCCCAGAGGCATAAAACACTCTCCTACACCTCATGCCTCATGATCCCCAGGATCCCCAGGGTTAGATAAATTGACAGTAACGAAACACCTGGTCATGCTCATGCCTTAGTGTTTAAGAATCAGTTCTGATTGGCTATATAACTGTTCATGATTTACATACTGTATAATATATTTCTGGTATGTATTCAATACAGGATTGCAGGTAACATGCTGATGTCCTAAAACATAAAGAGAGAGTGAGATGCTTAGAGAGTTATTCAGAATGAATACACAGGCACAGTTGTTTCCACTCTCCCAAGTAACAGCATTCTTCAGAAAAACTTGACAATTGCTGCAGCCCCTTATTTTGTCTAATGGCGAGCACTACATGACCTGGCATGTTACTGTGTAAATACTCAGCAACAGCTTTTGCACCCTTACTCCTGAAATGACTTTCCATTAGTTGCTGTAATTTTAATTTGTCAATGGATTTTTCTTCACTACTGTATGAAACTACAACTGAAGTAATATCACCCTCAGAAAAATTCAAAATGTTATTGCCTATTACATGTTGATAATCACTCTCTTTAAAGGAAAATGAAAAAAAGCAGCTGCTAGATTGTTCACTGACTTTATACGTGTGTACGGTCCAACGCACCCAGTCATACTTCTCCTTGAGAAAATCAAATATGTCTTTCGTAAGATCTCTGTTGTCATCCTTTTCCTTTGTAAGTATGTTCTCAATATCTTCCCTTGCCTGATTCAGAAATCCATCTATGCACTCATTTATCAGTGATACCATTTTGCCCTGGATTTCCCCAATCTTGACACGCCATTCCTCTTCAAACTTTGTGTACTGCTCTCCTTTTATTACCTTATAGGCCACAGAAACAATTACTCCATAGTAGAACAGCTGCAGAATGCCAGTAAAGTATTTTTCCAGAATACGCCGATGCTTCTTGTTATAATCCATAAGAGTTTCCAGGATGGATTCATTTTTCGTCACTGCCTCATAGAGCTTGTCAAGGTCAAACTCAGCAGGCTGATACTCATAGGCCAGCTGAAACCTGTCTCTCTGCTTGGCTGACACAGATTTAGCATCTGCGATGTCCATTAGTTTTCCAAAAAGGAATTTGATATTGCGCTCTACTTTAAAATATTTTATATCCATTAGGCTTTTTGAGATCTCTTTATTGATATCATCAAGGTGTCCTGATATTGCATTTAAACTTTGCTGTACTGTGTGAAGCTGTTTTTTCACGTATCTTGTTTCCTCACTTTCCACACTATCCATTGCAAGATTGACAAATGGTGCTACCATGGCAATAATAGGAAAAATATCTCCCACCACACTGGAAAGAAGTTCACATCCTTGCTGCAGTACTTCAACAGCAGAAGCTATCTTGTCCTTATGGTCAGCCAGAAACTGATTTAGATCCTTACTCATGCTTATTCTTCTACAATATAATCTCTAAAGGAATATCTTCAAATGATATGACAGAAAAGATGCCTGATAGTTCCTGTAAAGATATCCTGTAAAGATACAATGACAATGTGAGGTTTAGTTAATATTTACTATTAGTAGAAGTACAAGGTAATGCACAGCAAATATAATTACATGTGTTTTAAATAGAAAACTATTAAATATTTGACAAATGTTACAAGTGTCTACAATTTAGGGTGGTGTTGTTTGTAACCAACTCTCTATGGCTGCAGTTTTTAATGGGGAAATGTTCACCTGTGATCAGGTCATGCCTCAGTGTAAGGCATGTCCCAATTAGCTTTTTTACAAACTGTATTACGTTTTTCAACTTACGGTTCCTGAAATACATAGATATTATCTGATTGATCCTGCCTCCCTCCCACCAGTATTTTGATCTGCTCAGCATGCCCAGAACCCCCCATGGCTGTCCCAGGATGACATATGAGACAGGGAGCAACTGCAGGCATATTCATAGGCATTCTGTGTACATGGAGCTATTAACAGCTCCAGTTTCCTAAGTACATGTCCTGGTGCTATACTGAGACCAGGTATAGATTGGACAGTTGACTGCCAGTCTATACCTGGTCTCAGTATAGCACCAGGACATGTACTTTGGAACTCAGAACTGTTAATAGCTTCATGGATGTCTATGGATGCACCTGCAGCTCTCCCCATCTCATATGTTATCCTGGGATAGCTGTGGGCGGTTGTGGGCATGCTAGTTCAAAATGTTGGAAGGAGGGAGGCAGGATCAGCCAGATGATATCTATGTATTTTAGCAACCATAAGTTAAAAAACTTAATACACTTGGTGAAAAAGCTTATTGGGTTATGCCTTACATCAAGGCATAGCCTGATTACAGGTGGACATTTCTCTTTAAGAAAGTAGAAATTGGCATATATCTGTCTTAGATTTTAGTTTGCTTGATTGCTAATGGGCAGGTTGACACACCCTTGATTTCCAAATTAGCACATATCTTAGTAAAAAAAAAATCATATCCAAACAGCAAACTGTCATGAGCCACATTTTAGTTTGCTGCATAGAGCTGGATTGCAGGAAGTGGTCAAGGCACTAAGGACCCAATCAACAGATACTCCACCATGGCATCTATACCCATGGAGGGGTGATTGTGTGGGCTTGTGGCATGCAGTGGTCTGACTCCTCACATGCAGTGACCTCTGCATCTGTGCATCCACATCCCTGGATGTGGTCCCCCTCCTGCAATGTATCCAAAGCCATGCATGTGGTTACATGGGTAGATGGGACTGGGGTGTGCTAGGGGGTGATGGTGCACATATGTGCCGTTCACCAAACAAATTCTGCCTTGCAGAAGATTAATTAGCACAGGAGGTGGAGTCTATGCTATGCTAAGGGATGCAGTAATGAGTATGCACCCCTTCCTTGCTGCCACAGGATGGTCTTCAGGCTCAAACTCCTTTACTTGGCAACACCCCTCAGAACCTCTATGGAGGGTTGGAAGCCATACTGGTACCAGCCAGTGCCCATAACTTTACTGATGTACTGAAGGGGATATAGCAGGCCTAGGAGGACTGCAGCATCCTACAGCCCCTGTTCAAAGTGTAGTTAAGGATGTACTGGTGAGCTAGCTCAGGCATCTAATTGGATACCCAACTCAGCACTGCTCCAAACCCTTGTCACTATCTGTCCCCGGTGAGCAGCACTACATTTACAGGATGCAACAGATAGGGATTATTGATGCCATCTGGTGGAGATCACGATCAGGGCAGGGAGCACCAGAGTCAGCATATGCTAGAATCACATGTATCCCAGGCCACTTTGTGGTTCATGCACTAAGAATGACTTCTAACAGCATACGGTTAGACATTTGCAGCATCTATCACCTTGGCAGTGCACTAGTGAGCTGCAGTGATTGTGCACTGGACAATTTCATGGCAACGATCATAAAAGGGGTGTTCTATGACCACTGCAGGCCAGTTGCAGCACTCAAGGCTAGTACTGGCATCCTTATAGGGTAGTTAGGAATTATTAAGGATGAGGGGAGGGGAAAATGAAAGAAAGAGAGACTGTGTCTCAGGATAGATGGAACAAATAGTCTCTTGTGTAAGAGATCAGAATTGTGTTATTGCAGGCAGAAAGGAACAGCAACCAGATTGTGAGAGAGAACAGAGGTGGCTATCAATTGTCATTCAAAATCATAATACGTTGAAAAACATCGGACTCTGAGTTCTAATAATAAGAAATCCAGCCACGACCTGCACTAAATCATGAGCCTCCCCACCTCCCATCACCTTCTCACAAGCCATGACCTCCAGATTTAATAAAGCAGTTCCCCTCCAAACACAAGCACTAGCCCTCATTTCCCTCCTACCCCCATAGCACCCAAATACCTTGAAATATCAAGAGTTCGGTCAGGAAGAATGATGATCAGTTCTGTGGTGGAGCAGGCTTGCGCTCATCTTTGGACTGTGAGCTATGAATGTACGATGACATCCTGTTAACAATAAACCTGATTTGCTTGTAAGTGGCTAGTGAGGTGTTACTATAGGAGAACATCATTATTAATTCAATATTAGCTATGCAGACTATGTACCCTCATGGAAATGCTAGGATGAAGCTTGTGGGTTAACAGTTGGTTTGAGTTGGAGCTGAGGGGGTTATTAATTGCAGGGTGGCGGAATGTCACTTACAGTATTAGGATAGCCAGATATTAGGATATCCAAATTTGAAATACTATGACAACAGATGATAGAATGCCATATTCGGATATGGATTATCTTAATATACAACTATCCAAACTCAAATCAGATTTTAAAGTATTTAAGCGATCCTATGTTTCAGTCCTCCTACTTCCATCTGAGTCCATAGACTTATCCACATTCAGTGCGCATAAGCCCTCTAGTTCCCTTGTTACCAGAAATGAATTGTTATTACAACCCTTCCCCTCCTCCTTTGTTCTGGTGGCACAGTCAAACATCAACCCTTTTTTCTCCTGTAGAAATACCAAGCAGAAATATATGTTCAGGATGTGCAATATTATACTTGGTAACAGAAAAAAGACATACTGTATGCCCAATGCCTCTCTCCCCACTACCATTGGGACATTATGTTGTCTGGCATGAGGGTCCTATAAATATCCAGTCTCTTTTTAATGATTTTTAGTGCTGATGCCTCAACAACGTAGTAAAGTAACCTTTTCCATATTCTGGCCACCCATAGGATGTAAAGTGCCTCCTATTTTCTTTTTTTTGGCTTGAAGTACCTATAGCTGTTTATTATGACCTCATAGACTGATACTCCTGTCACTGAATAAATGCACAACTCATTCAGTTTGTAGCATGTTGTCCCTTATAATTTAATATATAGTAGTTAAAGGAGATCTTGCCTGAGCTGTTTTCCAAGGTACCCCATCAAGGTGACTATAGCATCACCGAGACTTGGCTGGATAAAAATGCAGGTCCCATTTTGGCAGCTATGATTCCAGCCAGGTTTTCAGTGATTCACTGCCCAAGAGTGGTCCGTAGGGGCAGAGGGGCCGCAGTCTGCTTTAGACAGGAACTGGACCTCAAGGAGTTGCCTGTGGGGAAAACCAACTCCTTCTAGTGTATGGGAGCTGCAGGTGCAGGTTTCAGGATCTGTCTCATCTACCTTCCACCAGGGGATGGGAGGGTATTCCTGATGGAGGTAGCGGACTTCATTGCCGAAATGGTGTTGGAGGCCCCCAGATTGTTAATTCAGGGGGACTTCAATGCCTGGGTCAATGACAAACTCTCGCTTTTTAGACAAGACCTCTTCCAATTGATGGAATCATTAGGCCTGACACAGGTTATTACCACCGCAACACATGGGGGAGGGGGCACTCGTTGGACTTGGTGTTCCACCTAGGGATGGAAATCTCCGGTGTGGAGGTGGATCCTATTGGATGGTTGGAGGATCATGCTTTGAGGTTTAGTTTTGCAACCACTCGAAAGGGTCCTGCCCCTCAGAAAATGATACAGTACCATCCTTTAAGACAGGCAACACCTGAAGGCCTCATGATGGTGTTAGACCTTTTGAGAATTCCGTCAGATAGTGGTGACCCAGGGCCCTTTGTGCAGGCCTATAATAGGGCAGTCATCAAGGCCCAGGATGTCATTGCTCCAGTTCGTATTCGTCCCCTTTACCTCCCACCCAGGTGCCCCATGGTTTGGTGGGACACTTAGGAAACTGAAGAGGCAGGGGAGAAGGTTACAGAGACATTGGCAGAAAACTTACCTGGAGGGGGAAAGGCTTAGGTTGCTGGACCATTATAAGATATAGCAATCAGCAATTTCCCATAAGAATGCAAAATTCCTGCCCGGGGAAATTGCTGCAGCGAGGAACAGACCAGCCCAGCTCTTCCAGACCATAGACAGACTGTGCAATCCAGCCTGTCTGCGACCTGGTAGAGCATTGTCGCAAGGAAAATGTGAGGAGTTTGCTCAGTTCTTTGCTGATAAGATGTCCACCATTAGGACAGAGATCAGCCAATGCCTCCCTACTGGGCCTTGTGGTGGTCAACTGGGTGGTACTAATGCCCAAATGACCTGGTCTACCTTCTCCCAGCCTGTAGTCAAGGACATAGTGAGGATCATCCAGACTTTGCTGCCAACTTGCTGTAGTTTGGATCTGGGACCATGCATCTTCTTGTAGGGTGCGTTGAGGCTATTGGCACGGTCCTAGCTCAGATAGTCTGGGTTTCATCAGAGAGAAGGATCTTTCCAGATCCCCTAAATGAGGTGGTAGTTAGGCCTCTGTTGAAAAAGCCCTCCCTTGACCCAGACTGCCCTGCTAACTACAGACCAGTCTCAAACCTACCTTTTATAGGGAAGGTTATTGAGAATGTGGTCGCACTTCAGCTGAAAGATCATTTATCAATCCACAATGTCTATGTACCTCTCCAGTCTGGCTTCAGGAAAAGGCATAGCACTGAGACTGCCCTGTTTCGAGTACTTAATGACTTCTTGGTGATGAGAGATCAGAAAGCATGTTTCATCTTGGTTCTCTTGGATCTCTCAACAGCGTTTGACACTGTGAACTATGGGATGTTGCTTGAACGCCTGTGCTTGTTTTGTGGACTGGAGGGGGTGGTCCTCAGTTGGTTTTGATCATTCCTTGAGGGCAGGTCACAGAGGGTGGTGTCAGGAATGTATTCCTCATCCCCTAGGGGCCTGCCCTGTGGGGTACCACAGGGTTCTATGCTACCCCCATGTTGTTTGCAGTTTACATGCTGCCACTAGTGGACATTATAAGGTGGCACTGGTTGTGTTTCCACAGTTATGCAGATGATTCTCAACTGTACATGTCCTTTGTGCCCAGCCAGGAGTTTGATACAATCTCAATGCTTAACAACTGCCTACTGGAGATACAGAACTGGATGAGTGGCAGCTGGTTAATGTTAGACTCAAAAGAAATACAGAGGTGTTGGTTGTGGACTTTGATCTAAGTATGGTCAACCATGGTCAGGAAAACCCTCTGGTCTACAACTTGGAGGTAACCTGCTTAATGCTTCAAGCCAGGTGTGGAACCTTGGGGAGGTGTTTGATGAGGGTCTGACCTTGAAGGCTCAGGTGTTGGCCACAGTTAAATCTGCTTTTTATCACCTGAGAAACATCGCCAAAGTGAAGCACGTGGTTCCATCTGAGGATCTTGTTACACTGGTCCACACCTTTGTCGCCACTCATTTGGACTACTGCAATGCCCTTTACTTAGCACTTCCGGGAGTGGCTATTCACCGATTGCAGCTGGCGCAGAACATGATGGGTAGGTTGTTAACTGGAACTTCTAGATTCAGTCACATAACACCTGTGCTGCACGAACTGCACTGGCTGTCTGTACAGTGGTGAATCACTTTGAAGGTCGCATTGCTGACCTATAGAGCCATACATGATCAGGGACCTCAATACCTGCAAGACCTCCTAACTCTGTACTGTCCCTCCCGTTCACTCTGATCCTCCAAGGAGGGATTGCTAGAGGTTCCCAGCGTACATTTTAAAACGTTCGGAGGAAGATCTTTTGCCTTTATGGCTCCTACCCTGTGGAATTCTGTACTGTGTCGGATACAAGAGATCCTGACCGTAGAAAGGTTTAAAAATTCCCTTAAGATACACCTTTTTAGAAATGCCCTTAAAGGAACTTAGGAGTTTAAGTTTTGTGTGTTGATATCAGTCGGAATATGTTAATATGTTTTAATCTGTGTGAGTGTGATGTAAAGGTGCCCTGATCTATGGAAGGGCACCTTGTACAAACAAAATTTTACTTATTTACTTACTATAGCCGCAATTCAGCTAACCTCTTCTTGTATGGCTGATTCATAAGTCTTAGTATGATATTAGTTGCTCTGTGTTGTTATCTTTCCAATAAATTGATGTCCTTCCTTAAATAAGGGTACTATATTAGTGAACAAAAGTCCAGATGTGGCCTAACATACATAAGGGTAGGAAGAATTGTTGGAATCCATTTATAAAAGATTTTTGAACACAGCTAATGATCCTATTTGCTGTCAGGGTAACATTTTACATTGTAGACCTGACTTTAGATTATTCATGATCAATATTATCCCCCGGTCTCTTTCATTTCCCAGTTTCCTTATTGTTACCCCGTTCAGTTTGTTAGATTGTTCCAAGTTACATAGGGCACAGTGTATCACTACACATTTACTGTATCAACATTAAGTGTCATCACAGTATTATTTTGTGTTGCCCAGTTCTCTGTCACCTTCATATCCTTACAAGTTTGTCTTTATTTGCCTTACCAACCATGCCTCCTGATTGCATGTAATTAGAAAATGTGTTTAATCACTGACTTTCTGGTACCTGTCACCTATGTAATATGAGAAAAGGAATGGCCTTAAAACAGAGCCCCGTGGGACCCAACTAGTTACCTGACATTCCTCAGACTAAATGTCATTTATTTTGACCTGCTGGGTCCTACAGTGCAACCATGACTTAACCATCTTGATTAAAGTCTTTTATTATGTTTACGTTTCCTTTATCCGGCTGTTTTCCCTCATCTCCCTACTTCAGTTTGACCATTCCTTTCCTACTTTTTCTCTTCTTCTATATGTAACCAAACAAGGATTTGTCCCCTTTGACAACCCCTGCTACCTTCAGTTCCATGTCAGCCTTGACCTTCCTCATGCTCCTGCTCCTGCTCTCATCTTTCATCCTGCTTTGAAACTCCACCCTGTCACCCTCCTCTTAGCTGGTTCTGTATTTTTTTAAATGTCTCTTTCTTTGAAACATAGAAACGTAGAAAGTAATGGCAGAAGGAGACCATACGGTCCATCTAGTCTGCCCATAGGCCTACCCCCCCTCCCTTAACTGCTAGTCAGTGCGGTGCGATAGTATATAGATCACCCTCGGGGTAATCATCATTTTAATTGGCGCCACTTTCCCTGGGACAGAGAGGTTCAACTATTTCCACCTTTGAGTTTCTACTTTAAGGCTATCAATTAAGGGAGAAAAAGTTAGTCTCTGGTAGGGAAGTCACATTGGTATTTACCCTAATGCCTAGTTTCTTAATACCCACCTTAGCACTAACTAAGCCCCACTGCTGAGATATCTTCAGATGAAAGCTGCCTATTTAGGTGGATGACTTCTGTTTTACCTTGATTAATCCTGAGGCCTGAAATGCTTGAAAAGGATTGCAATAAATTCACAATGTATCCAGTGCTGGCATGAAAATCGTCAGTTAGAATGAGATAATCATCAGCATATAATAGTGCATGATACGAATCGGGGCCTACCCGTATGCCTTTAATATTTAGATATTCCCTCAGAGCATTAGCCAGGGCTTCTATAACCAGTACAAACAACATCGGAGAGAGGGGACATCGCTGCCTAGTACCCCTGTGCAATTTGAATGGTTCTGAGAGTGTATTATTAGTTAGGAGTCTGGCCATAGGAGATGTATAAAGAGTTTTAACCCATCCCCCTGAACACATCCCCAAGTTATAGTGCTGCAGCATCATATGGAGAAAGTTCCACTCTACTGAATCAAAGGTCTTCTCGAAATCCACCGATATAGCAGCTGCTGGAGTAGGTGCTTTTCCTGCGTTCTGTACAAGGGAGATTAAAAATCTAATGTGATCAGTACTGGTACGGCCCTTCACAAAGCCCACTTGGGAAGTGTGAATCAGACAGGGAAGGACTTTCTCCAACCTGGCTGCTAACATCTTTGCTAGAATTTTGGTATCGGCATTAATCAACAAAATGGGCCTATAGCTTGTAGGCAGGGTATGGTCTTTGCCTTCCTTCGGAAGGACTGTGATAATCGCCTCCCTAAGGGTGGTGGGGAGAATCCCCTGTACTGGAGCTTCCTGTAACATATCCCTCAGGGGGTGAGATACTATCTCTGGTATGACCTTATAAAAATCAACAGAGAACCCACCTCCCCCTGTGGCTTTCTTAGGGGCCATCTTTTGAATTGCCTCCCTGATTTCTTGTATCTCTATGGGCATCTCTAATTGTTCTCTCTGGCCGTCTGTGAGCCTAGAAAGCTTTAAAACTGCTATAAAATTCTCAAATTTTGTCTTGTCCCAGGTAGTGTGGGGGCTGTACAAGCTTTTTGTAGAAAGATAGCATAAGTTGGTAAATGACCTCTGATTTACTATGTTTCCCCCTTATTGTCCCGTAATTGGGCTATATGCCTTTCGGCTTGTTTTTTTAGACAGAATGCTAGAAGTTTCCCAGCGTTTTCCCCCCCTGCCCAATATTTATGTTTTAGTCTTAACATTTGAAGTTCCACTTTTCTAGAAGCTAGCATATTCAATTTCATTTGTAGGGCTAGGAGGTCATGCAGCAGGTCTGGGTTTTGGAGATTAGTGGGATCCTTCTTATACAGGCCTTCTTTCTCTCCCAATGCCCTCTTCAGCTCCCTGGTTTCATTTTCTCTCTGCTTCCTACGGTAGGCGGCATAGCTAATGATGTGACCCCTAATCGTAGCTTTAAAAGCCTCCCAAATGGCTGCTGCAGATGCAGACCCTCGTGGATTGACAGAGAAAAATGATTTTACATCCTCCTTAAGCCACTCCTTAAAGTCTATCTCCTGCAACAATATTGGGTCTAGCCTTTGATTAACTGACCTGGTAGTGGGGGCCAAAGGTCCCATTGCTAAAGTCAATGGGACATGATCTGAGATATACAGGGGGGCTATTGTGACATTCAGTACCTTGCTTATAATGTTTGGGGAAGTAAACCAGTAGTCGATTCTACTTGCAACTTGTTTAGCTTCAGAGAAATATGTATAGTCCCTCTCAACTGGGTGGGCTATCCTCCATATGTCCTCCAGTTTATGGAGAGAGAGCATATCCTATAAAGCCCTAATGGATCGGGGTTGTGCATCTGGCATGGAGTTAGATCTATCCAGGAGGGAATCCATTGTCAGATTAAAATCCCCCCAAGAAGAATGTCCACTTCCCCTGCTGCCATCTCCAAAATATCTGTGAGAGTTTGTGAAAGAAATTGGGGGTGTCCTCATTTGGGGCATAAATGTTAGCTAGTGATATATCTCCTGTGGGGGTACTTACTTTAGTTAAGACCCATCTCCCCCCTTTATCAGCCCTTTGTTCCTGCAAAGTCCATTTTAGGTTTTTGTGGCACAATATAGCTACCCCACCTTTACTTTTACTGGCCACACTGTGGACCTCTCAGTCCACCCATTCCCGACTTAGTTTTTGAGCTTCCATATGATTTAGCTTAGTTTCCTGTAAGAAGACTATCTGAGATCTCAGGAATTTAAGTCTGGCAAGTACTTTCTTATGTTTAATGGGCGAGTTCAGGCCCCTCACATTCCAGGAGGTAGCCGTCACCATATCTTTAACTGCCATGACGTATGTCAATCAGTAATGCCCGAGGTCCCCACCTAAGTAGAAGGAAACTGGGTAATCTGCATACAGGAAGCTTGTCCTTAGAATTGTCCCCTAATCCCTTCCTCTGTCTGTCCCTTGTAATTCTGCAAACCCCACATAAACTACGGATCAGTCCACATATTGACGCTCTAGTCTCTATAATGAATTTTGTTTTTACCTCTCCATACCATTCTCCTTGTACCACACCTTTGCCTAAGAGGCTCTCCCTATATGACCTGTCCACTACAGGTGGATGTAGTCCATGATCAAGAGAATCCCTCCTGGGCGTGGGGCCTGGTAATTTACCAGGAATCGCCAATTTGTCTATCATCAGATAGTGTAACCAACTCTGCTGCTTGGCCCAAAGTTGGGCCCTGTGAACCCCCGTTAATCTAACATTAAAAGAAACATCAGGTTTAAAAGCTGCAATCATTAAACCTTTAAACTGAGAAACTGATAACATGATATAACAGTTTAAACACTTTGGATCATAAATAATCCCCCTTTATAACCACTAGGGCGGAATGCGCACTCTCCAGCGGAGTGAACCCTGAAAGCGCTGTAAAAGAAAACTTTGCGCTATCTCTCTCCTGCTTATAGTAACCAGGAAGCAGCCTTCCAGACAAAATTTATAAAGGGAAAAAAAAAAGAAAAAAAAAGCGCCTCCTGACTATTTTAAACCTAGCGTGGTACAAATCAGTGGCATGCTCAAAGCTCTTGAAATAGTTTTAACTGCTGACTTGTGTCACCTAGGTCAGGGAAGGGGAAACCCCGTTCTTGCTCGCGCTACCGCATGGTGAGACCAGACAGGAGCTATCGAGCTTAAAACAGGCTAACACAGGCATGCCACCACCCCAAGGTGGGTGGGGTGACGCCTTACCGTTAGAGCAACTGGTGAGGGAAACAAGATTTTTCATATTACCAAACCTTAACTAGTAATAACCACTTTAAGCCATCTGACAGAGGAAGCCAGGCAGGTCTCAAATATTGCCTCCACGCCATAACCAGCCATATCATAACATTCCCTGGTCGGGTGCCTGACTATCAGGGAAACCCAAACCATTTAAGATTGCAGGCGAGAGGGAGGGAAAGGGAGAATAACTCAGCCCCTCCACAGCCATTCGAAGCCCAGCAATCTGGGTGGAAATAAAAAATAGTCAGGACCCCTCAGTCACCTTGGCGGTTGTTGTTCTGCCAACAGCTCCCCATCACATTCGGCCCAGTCTTTACAATGTAAGACCCAGTCTGTGAGCAGACTCTGGTCCGTAAGATCTTCTGGCATCAGGCAGTTTGGGTTCCTTGCTAAATCCAGGACTTGCGGCACAAGGTCCCCCAAGAGTTTGTATCTACTGGACACCTTAACTGGCATGGCGGCTGGGGAGATCGTGCTGTCATCGGACAGGATTTGTTATTTCTGGTGGCTCCTTGATCTGTTCTTCTTGGACATAGATTTTTTACTTGGGGTATCTCTTTCAGGCTTCCTCAAGTGACCCCGCTGAACTCTCTGCCAGGCCCCCTCTGGTTCTGTGTCTTTCGGTGCAGTACTGGTTGCTAAATCCATGGATATCGGGGAGTTCTCCTTATTCAGTCTATTAGTACTGCTTGAGAGTTGCGGGGATTTGTTCATGCCCCTACCTGATATTTGTATGTTTTGCAGAAAGTGTTCCATGTCTCCAGGGTTGCTAAACATGTGAAAGACACCATTATACTGGACTCTTAGCTGCGCGGGATATCTGAGCGAGGTGGGAATACCTAATTTGTAAAGTTGCTGTTTCACCTCTGCGTATGCTCTTCTCCACCTTGTAAGATCCTGAGAGTAATCTTGGTAAAGCTGGATGGATCATCCCTGCCATGTCGGTGTTTTTATATCTCTGGCCAGGCAGAGGTAGTGCTCCTTCACCAGATACTGTAGAAATTTGCACAAAATGGGGCAAGGGTGCTCCCCTGGTTTAGGTTTGGGAGCAAGCGAGTGGTGAGCTTGCTCAATCTCTGGCGGGGCCTCGAACTCCAGCCCTAGCATCATTGGCAATGCATACTCCAGAAAAGATATCATGGCCCTGCCCTCCATGCCTTCTGGAATGCCCACAATTCTGATGTTCTGTTTCCGGGCTCTATTTTCCATGTCATCCACTTTAGAAGGTAAGAATTTAATCTGTCCATGATGTTCCCTCAGGTACCCGTCATGTTGGGATACTTGCTCAGATTGCTGCTTTATGTCCCTTTCAGAGCCCTCCACCCATAGAGCTAACAGCCGCAGTTCCTCATTTATTTGTGTAGATGACTGCTTTAGTTACGTATTATCTTGCAAAACTTTGCTTAATATCACCATCATATTTGCAATGTCTTTGGCCATGCTATTAGAGGTGTTGGAGGTGGTAATTGCTCTTGCTGTTGTCTCCCTATTGCTGCCTGTTCGCCGTGCATCAGAGTGGGGACTCTGAAACTCGGGTGGTGCTAAAATCACAGCCTGTAGTGAGCATGAGATGCAGCTGGGCCCGGGCTGTTAGACATGGCATTGACTCACAATTCTGCCACTGATTTCAACAAAAATCATCTTATTTAAAAGTTCTGGTATTCCGATGTTGAAAGCTTACTTTTTGGAGCACCGAACTACCGACTGGATGTCGCGGATGGGCTGATAGGGGTTCACAGGGTGTCTCCTGCAAGAATTAGTGTGTTACCATGTTGGCTACCAGGCTCCGCACCCCCCCCCCACCATTTTTTTTTACAGGGAAACATAAACATAGACTTTGACAGCAGATAAGGACCACTTAGCCAACCCAGTCTGGCCATTTCTAAAGGGGAGTATAGATATGGGGATACTGGGAGTGGGTTCCCCAGTATTGTGGAATATTGGGGGGTTACAGATATAGGAACACTGGGATTGGGCTTCTCAGTGTCCCTCAGTGGTGGCGCTGTTTTTGTTTTTTATTGCCAACATGGGGACTGGATACCTTGATGTTAACTTTAACAGAAAGCTGCACCGCAGCTAATGTTGAGGCGAGGGGTCTGAGAAGTGACCACTGGGACAGAAAGATGCACTGTGACTAACGTTGAAGCCTTTGGGGGGATCAGTGGAGTGAAGATGGGGAGAGCGAATACATCAGCCGCAATTCCAGCCATGTACATTAGTGTGCACTCTAATGTGCATGGCCAGAGTTCAGGCTACGGAAAGAAATGAAACAATCCCATTGGAGCGGTTCATTTCTTGCATGTCCAGCACATGCTACGTCAGCAAAGCTGAACTGCTGTCATGATCAGAGTGCCTGGTCATTGGTGTACAATTCCATACTCATTGCAGTTTCATTTGTAATTGTCTTGTCAGTGACACACCTCTCATTTGCTGTATAGTCCCAAGACGTTCCTTGTGCAAGAGCAAGTGAATGCAGTTAAAAACTGGTCACTGTATGGTTGCAGTCTCTGTCATTTGAGGTCAGGGAGAAAAAGATACAGTACCCGGGCATGGGTAGGAAAGGTGGGAACCAGATTAACCAGATGAAGGACAGCATTACTTTAGGGGTCAAGGGAGGAAGCTGAGAAAATATAATAATGCAACAGCCTAAAATAAGATGAAGGAAAACAGCAGACTTCAGCTTTTAATAGGAATGTTGCTTCAGACTCCTGTATAACTTTTTCATGACTTGCCTGATGTCTTCTGGTACCCTAGATCTCCTCATGCCAGATCTGGAGTGACCTTTCCCTTTCCCTGCAATCACCAATGACAGATGTTGGATATCCCTTGTATTCACATACTCTGGAGCTTTGGGTATCTCATTGCCATGAGTTGAAAGTATTTTAGCTGCCTGTGGCAGTGAGTTACATGTTTCATTCTGGATTGTTCCTTAATAACAGTTTTAGCAAGGCAAGAGATCTGTGCAGTGACCTTCTTCTCTTTAAGCTGCTTAATCACACTCAACACTTGCTTTCTTTTTCAGAACATAGCCAGTGGATAGTTTTGGTCTACATAAACCTGTTCTCCATTGAAATTCAGATAATTTTTTGGCCCAAACTCATTGCATGATGTCTTCTTTAGTGGGAAACTTAAGGAAGTTCACCATGATGGAGCAGTGTTGCATCAAGTGGTGGCTGAGGCCCCCTAGTATGATGAGTTCTTTCAGTCTTGATATGGTAGTCAGGAGGGTGGTCAAGTTCTTGTTGGAGCCTCAAGATCATGACTGCATTAAGATCTGGTAGCTCACATTGCTCCTGGAATCCGAAGAGTCAGAGGTTTTTCCTTTTTGCCCTTGCTTCTGAGTCCTTGGCCCTCTCAGTCAATTTCCTGTCACACCTGCAGAGGTATAATAATGTGTGGCCCTTGCTGTGCACTTCATCTTGGACTTCAGAGACCTCTGTCTCTACCATGGTGGTCCACTGCTCTAATTGTTTAAAGCCACTTCATATCGCTGCCACATTTGCATTGATCCTCTCCAACATTTTAAAAATTGTGGCTATGCTGGAATGATCAAATGCAATCCTAGTAGTTGAGACAGCATCTTCATCTTCTGCCCAGACACCTGCATGTAGTCTGAGACCCTGGAGGGCAAGTTGCTTTGATTTCTCCATTGCATGCTTTTTATTTTAATTCTCTTCCAGCACTGCAATCCGGATTTTGTTGCACATTCGGGATGACCCATGACTACGATTAAAGTTTTATGCTAGGTGTGGGTCTTTTCTGTTCATTTTTGATGGTGATGGCACTTGGTCTGCTTAGAAGCCAGATGTAGCTCAGACAGAAGCCACCATGTTGCTTGTGAGTGGAACCGGAAATCTCAGTTGCAGTTTTGAAAGGCTGATTATTTAAAGATATGCAAAACCAAGAGCCAAATTTATATTGGGAGAATATGAGTCAAACAACATACGTTGTTTTGTTTTTTTTCCTGTTTAGAATCAAAAGATTCTCAGAAAAACAGTTTACTATTCTACCAGTATTATTTACACAGAAACAAAGCAACAGAATTTTTTTTTATATACTCCCCGGGCCTGTGCCACTCCACTCTTTGGGAGACACCATCTGCCTTGTTAGTCCCCGCTCACCTACCTGGTACCGGAGTGTCCATCCCCCATGGAGTCTTGGTTCTAGCCCCCAGGTGGGGTCAAGGTGGGGCCCAGACACATCGAACTGGATTTCATCGGGATGCAGGCTCTGGGCCAGGCAGGAGGCATTGGGGACTGGGGCTTGTTCTCTGTATACCGGAGGTGCTGCAGGCCATTTTCTCAGTTTTCCTCACATGTGGAGTGTGCCCTGATGTCAAGGGGCAAAGCACCGGCGTCCACCACATTGCCCCCATATGACAGGCTGAGCTTGTTGTACCTTGGGTCTCCACACGGGGTCAGTCAAGTGCTAAGCTTCCATCCCCCCTCCCACCCCGGAGAAGACGAGCAGTCCCTGGGATGCTCAAGCCTTCTCCCACGGCCAGCTATCCAACTTCCTAGCTCATTCCCGAACCCAAGTCACTGGTGCTGTTCCAGTGGGCCAGCCCAGAAACATAGAATTTGATGGCAGATAAGGACTGCTTAGCACACCTACTCTGCCCATTTTCCCTACCTTCTGTAATGTCGCAGACCCTACTTGATCTCTGGGTTTACCCTCCCTTTCCTAACCACTAAAGTTCCGATATGCCTAGCCTATGCATTCTTAAATTCTGTTATAGTTTTTGCCTCTACCACCACTTCCTGGAAGGCTGCTCCATACATCCACCACCCATTCTGTGAAGAAGCACTTTCTCATGTTTCCCCTGAGTCTACCACCCTCTAGCTTCATAGCATGATCCCTTGATCTTGAACATCTTTTTTTCTGAAAAATGCTTCCCTCTTGTACCTTGTTTATACCTATGAAGTATTTGAAAGTCTTTATCATACCCCCCCCTTTCCTCCATGGTGTACATATTGAGATTCTTTAGTCTCTCCTCATAGGGCTTTTGGTGCAGACCCTGCACCATTTTAGTTGCCTTCCTATGGACTGCCTCTACTCTGTCTATATTCTTCCAGAGATGTGGTCTCCAGAACTGGGCACTGTACTCTAGATGAGGTCTCACCAATGATGTGTACAACGGTTGCATCACCTCCTTCTTTCTTTTTTTAACTAAATATACTTTATTGAGTTTCCATACCCGATATACAGGCATCATTGAACAAATAGGTCATACATTGCTGAATGTATATGTACAAGACACAACTTCTAACAGCATGAAAGTACAGCAATTGTCAAACGAAAATATGGATTGATGCCTGTATTCCCTCTACCTGTCCCCCCCAATCCTCCCAAATCACCACCCTCCCAACACCCACTTCCCTCCTACCCCCCTGCCACAAATTAAGAGCCTAGGTTATTTTTGGTATAATCTCAAGTCTACTGTAGCAAGAAGGAAGGTTAAATTAGGAAGGGGCACTTGTACTAGAAGTTGCTGTATTAGACTGAATTAACAGCAGATTAAAGAGAGGATCCCAAACTTGTTTATATTTTACCATTCTATGAGTTATCCCGGCAATAACACGTTCTGCCTGAGTGGCAAACATGATTTCTTTATACCATTCGGCATGAGAAGGTGAAAGTGCAGCTACCCAGTGTCTGAGCAGTAGTTTTTTTGCACACGCAGAGATGAGTGCCATATAAGCTCTTTGAGTACAGCCTTGGAGAGTCATGTAGTCTCCTAAAATATAGATCTTAGGGGTAAACATATCTGAAAGAGATAATAATGGGTCCAGGCAGGATTTCATACAATTCCAGAATGGGGAAATTTTATCACATGACCACAACATATGCGACAGATCCCCTAGGAACTGCAGACATTTGGCACAGAGAATAGATGACAGGGACCCCATCCAATGTTTTTATTTATTTATTTAGTTTTTGTTGACCGGGTAAGTGCACTAGACAAGTCCTGCCTATTTTCAGGCACGACCCGGGGGAGGGGGATACAGATGAATGCCAACTGATCTTAAACCAGATTAAGTTGTTGGTGGTATTTTTAGTGAATGAGGGAAATTTGGCCAGGACACCGGGGAAATTCCCCTACTCTGGAGGGGCGTTGTCTCGTAGCGGCATCTATGGAGGAGGTCAGTATGCAAGCAGCTCTGGAGGAGGACGGTCGCTCAGCCACTGTCGGGCTGAGTCCTGCTACAACTGGTTGTTTTGGGATTTTGTCTCCCGTAATTGCAGCTACTACTACAGCAACGGCTCTACCTGTCTCTGATACAGTTGACGAGAGCTTAGACGATATTGTGGTTTCAGATATTATTACACAACGAGAAGCACTGAGAGCTCAGCTAGACCAGACAGATATTGCCCTTACATCAGCAAAAGCAGATTTTCTTGAGAAAAAGCATAAACGCTTACTTGCAATTTCTCCAGAGGGGCCTCGTCGCACTGTCAAGCTTGGCCCCGATGATGATGTTGAGATTTCTGCACAGACAACTGAGAAGGACCCTGGATTGAGTGTTTCAATGGCAGATTCGTTACTTACCCCACTACTCCACATACTGACTCATGGTCTCCCGAATCTGCACTTACCAGAGCGGGTTGGACACGGCATCCAGATGGATCCTGGGTAGCAGATCCAAATTTGAAGGAGGATGTTTTAGCACATTCTGTTCCTTTGGCTGATAATTCTGTCCTTTTAACCAGTACTAGTTCTACTGACTTGCAGTTGGCTCCTGAACCTGTGGCTCCAGATAAAGGTAATGCTGCTTCTGCTTCTACTACATTAAATTCTGGACGGTCTTCTGCTAACGTCCCAAGTGTTTCTACGGTTCTTTTACCTATCCCTCCCCCTACAGCTACACATCCTGACTTATTTGCAAAGCCGCTTGAACAGGTAAAACGGCGTAATGCCATTAGAATACGTTATCTGGGTGGACTGCCTGAAGTTCCAGATCGATTTTATGTGGGACGGGTCCTAGTAAAACAGTCCATGGGCTTTTCACCTGCAGATGTTTATGCCTTAATCCATGCTCCTGGGGAGCATTCTTTTGATTTAAGCTTTCAGACTCCGTCCGGGTTGGAAACCTTTTGGTTACGCTATGCTTCACTTAAGACTAACCCTTTATGGACTCCTTTTCAAGTAGTACCATTGACAAAACAACCGTTTAGAGCTATTACCATTTTATTTCGTAATGAGGGGGTGAACTTAGTGGATATTCTTTTTTGGTTGAAACGTAGATGTGATGTTCTGGGTGACCCTGAACCTCTTTTTGATGGTGAAGGCTTCTGGAATGGGGGTTGGCGTTTTAAAATCAAACTCCATAGTGTCCAGGATGATTTTGTACATCTTCCAAATTGTTTTTTTATTGGCAGAGATAAAGGTTTTTTGTTTTATCCGGGACAACCTAGACGTTGCTATAAATGTGGCTCTCCCAGGCACTTAGCACGTCATGTGAAAAGGTTTTTTGTTTTCAATGTGGGGAATGTGGCCACTCTGGCTATCAATGTGTGAATCCAGTAAAGTGTTCCTTTTGTGATGACTTAGGGCATGTCTTCCCTGATTGCCCGAAGGCTGCACATAACACTTCGGACCCAGGTTTTGCTATGCAGGATTTACTTATTTTTCGGGCTGCTAGGAATCTTTTGCATGAGAATGGGCCTGTTGCTTCCCAGAAGCCTAAATCATACTCGGCTGCTTTGGCTTCCACTTCTTCTGTCCCCCCCCCCTTCCAACAGTGCTCCTGCTCCCACAGTTCTTCCTGAAATGTCCACTGTTCCTGAGACTCCACTCCCTCCAGTTTTGTCACCTCCTTTGCTAAGACCTCCTAAGGACTCTCAGGAGGGGGAAGACAGTGTTTCCTTTTCTCCTGTTCTCTCTGGAGTAGAACACAGTTCAGTACTTGACTGGGCTCAATCTCCAGCCCCTGTGATGGTATCAAATAAATTTGGGGTTTTAGCCTCGCTGGACACTGCAGATCAGGACTCCAATGCTACTTCACTACATCCCTCCCAAGTTGACATGGCCTCTGACCCTGAATCCGTCTCTGACCCTCGGGTGGGTATTAAATGTAAACAGAAAAAATCTTCCTGGGTTGGGTTACGTAAGAGTAATAAAAAGTTGAACTCCCACTCTTAAGCCCCCTTTCTCGATCCCTGCATGATGTTACTTTGGCCAGTTTGAATGCTAATAGCCTTAGGTCTCAGTTTAAAAAGAGAGTTACTTTTTTTTTATTTTCAGATTTACGTCATGATGTCATTTTTTCCAAGATACCAGATTGTATACTGTTCAGGATTTCTCTGTGGCAACTGATTTATGGGGCTGGGGTCCTTGTTATTGGTCAGGGGGCACCGACCTCTGCTCTGGTGTTGGAATATGTTTCACTTCAAATACTATCAAAGTGTCAGATGTGATTCATATTTCTCCTGGGAGGGTTTTGTTACTTGATGTCTCTATTCATTCCATTCCCTTTAGATTGATTAATGTCTATGCCCCTCAGACCAAATGGGATCGTGTTCAACTGTTGCACCTTCTTTGGCCCCATTTGCTTTCTAGTCGGAATATTTTGTTGGGTGGTGATTTTAATATCTCCCAGATGGTTAAATCTAATACTTCTAAACTTTACTGTGACACTCATTGTTTGAATGATTTGATAAAGGTTTCCGGTCTTCATGATGTTTTTGAAGAAGTTTCTTCCTTTACCTATTTACAGGGCCTTCGGAAATCATGTATTGATTATTGGTTTGTAACCTCTTCTCTTCGTGTTTTTTCCCCTAGAGTTTCTTTAGTTGCTTCTTCCAATCATTGCCTTCTTAGTTTTTCTCTTTCTGATTATGCACAAACTTCTAAAGGCCCGGGATACTGGAAGTTAAATTTATCACTTCTGGATATTCCTGCAGTGCGGGAAGGGTTTTTGTCTCTTTTACCAGCCCGTGATTTGTTTTTTTTTCTTTATGATTCCCTACAAGATTGGTGGGAAGACTCCAAGTTGTTATTTAAAGAATATTTTCTTGAGATTGGACATATTTTGGGGGCTTCCCGTAAATCCTATCACAATTCCCTTCAGCAGTTATTGACTAATTTTTATTCCCAACTTCATTCAGGTTTCCCTGTTGATTCTCATGCTTTACAGACAGTTAAGGCTGAATTGGCAAGATTCAAAATTTGAAGCAACAACAACTCGAGAGGATATGAGATTTAGTACTCAAGGATCCTCTTGCGATACAATCCCTTTGATGCTAATATGTCCTATAGGACTAAGAAGGATGTTACTGTTTTATTGGATTCAGAGAGTGTTAGGGTTTCAGATAAGCAAAATATTCTTACGTGTTGTGGATACCCATGTACAGTCGTTGTTTGCTATGGCTTCTGTTACTCACAGTCTATTGCTGACTGGTTAAAATATAGTTCTTTGCCCCAAATTCCTGAGATTTTTTGTTATCTCTGTTGGCTCCTATTTCTTTATCTGAATTTTATGCTGTTACTCAGGTCCTTCAAACGTAAAGCTCCTGGCAGGATGGGCTCCTAATGAAATATATGGCTTAATTGGTACTATTTTGGGTCCCCATTTGTTTCGTGTTTAATGCTTGTCTTTCTCTTGGTACTTTTCCCCTAGTATGAATGAGGGCTTTTGATTTTCTTCACAAGTCTGGAGACAAGGGTGATCTGCATAATTGGCGCCAATCATGCTTTTGAATTCAGACTGCAAGATTTTTACCAAAATTTTGGGCTTACAGATCTCTTGTTTCTTGTCTGACATTATTTCCCCTGCACAGTTTTGTTCTGTACCTGGCCGTACTATCACGGACGCCTGGATTTTGATTCGTGAAATCCTTGAACATGGTAAAAGGGATGAACTTGCTGGTATTTGTATTATGTTGGACCAAGCGAAGGCTTTTGATAGTGTTTCCCATCTCTATCTTTGAACATGCATGAAGACTCTAGGTTTCCCTTCTGGTTTTGTTGGTTGGTTACAGAATTATTATCTGAATTCCGTTATGGTTCCGTATGTTAATGGCTGGTTGGGCACAGCCCGTCCGTGTGGTAAGGGGGTGCACCAGGGATGCCCTCTTAGCCCTATGTTATACATTTTTTCTTTGGAACTTTACTTTCTGCCATTTCCCATATGGATATTATCCGAGGTCCCTCTTTGGGTTCTGATGATGCTGAATTCCCTGTTATTGCATATACGGATGATTTATGTTTTTTTTGGCTGACATCCCTTCCTGTATGGCTGTAGAACAGTTGACTGCTGCCTTCCAGAAAGGAACTGGGGCTTCCTTCAACTTATCTAAGAGTAGATGTTGTTATTATGGCACTTATATTTCTTTACATTCGGTTATTATGAGAATTCCTGTTACTAATACTGTCTGTAAAATTTTAGGCATTTAGTTTTTTTTGTGACTCTGATACAGCCACATATAATTGGGAACGGCTCCTTCAGTCTGCAAATTGGAAGGTTTCTCTTTGGACCAAATGGAATATGTCCAAAAAGAAACGCATTTATATGATTAATACCTTTCTTATTGGCATTTTTTTGCATTTGAGTGCTGTTTATGCCATGCCTGTTTCAAAGGAAGTAGCTCTTTATAGTCTTTTTTTCGTATGATTTGGGGGAGTCTTCTGAACCCCATCAGGAGGAATATTTTATATTGTCCCCTTGATTCTGGTGGTTTAAATATGATTAACCCCGTTCTGTTCTTTTTTAGTATTTTTTTATATAAAAATATTTCTCCCCTTGTCCTAAACAGTTCTAAGGTGTGGACAGTATGGCTTTCCAATCTTGTCTCTCCTTGGCTAGATGGTTGGTCATGGGACGGCCTCATCCATAAACAAACACCTATTGTTCAGTTACCAAGTTATCTTCATTCCTGTTTCGGTAATATTAAGAAATGGAAGATTCCCTTTGTTTCGTTTACCCAACGTTCTAGAAAACAGTTGTATTATTTTTTGTTAAGTCAGTATTTTTCCGAGCATTGTATCTTTACAGAAATTGACTGTACTGATTTACCCCAAGTTTCGGCCTTGCTTACTTCTCCGTCTTCCTAATTATATGTGGGATGTTACCTGGCTTACAGTTCATGGTAGGCTGAATGTTAAAAATAATTTGAAACATAAGAGCATTGAGGACAGATATTGTCCAAGATTTCTTACGTGTACAGCTACATTAGAGACGATGTTGCATTTGTTTTTTGAATGTCCTTTTATTTTACAATTTTGGTCCCTGCTTTATGTTCGGTGGGCCCATTTTCATTTTCCAACTATTGATTTTACATGTTTATTTTTTGGTATTTTATCATCTGAGTGGGACTCTTTTACCGCTGATACAGTTAGATTAATTTTTGGGGGTACCAAGTATCATGTTTGGCAGGTCCGCTGTACATGGTCCCTACATGCTCTTTTCATTTCCTCCGATCAACTGTTTTGGAGGATTCACAATTGGCTTTTTGAAATTTGGCATTCAGATTTTCGTTCCTTATCATCCTCCCAGTTTCATAAGAAATGGAGGGCGATACAATGGTTGGACACTGGATAAAGTATATAGGGTTTGTTTTCTGCTTGCTTTGGTTTTTTTCTTTTTCTTTTTCAAAGGCTTTTCTGTATTTTGTATAAGTTTATTTGTTTTTGTAGTTATTTCTTGTTTCAGCTTTGTATGATGTTGTTTTCTGTTTCTGTATGATTTACTTTTGGTCTTGAATAAAACATTCCCCTACTCTTTTCGATAAGTGTCATGGGATCTTTGACATTCACCTGAACTACCACCAATCCAGGAAGATGGGACCTCGGTTTAACATCTCATCTGAAAAAACTTAGTCAGGGTGTAATACAAGTTATGGATAATCTGGAATTGCATGTATCTATGCATGTCCCATTTGATATATCTACTGTATATAAATGTTTCCCAGATTCTTGACCAACATCTAGGAGATGTAGAAGTTGGCAGAGAATGGTCCCACCAGTAACTTCTTTACCCTTCTAACCCAGCAATCATGGTTTGCAAAAACCTGTAAGCATAAGCAATTAAACGAGCAGATGGGAGGAAATTGAGATATGGGGTCAGGGTAGCTGATACGGTCATAGTCCACAAACCAATGCCAACATGTTGCAGTAACATGGGAAATCTGCAAGTACTTTAATACATGGGTAAAGGACCAATGGTAAAGGGTACAGTCCGCCTGAAATTGCATCAGTTTATGGTTGCTAACTAACTCATCCACTCACTCAGCTCTCATGTTATGCCAAACAATTTAGGCTTAAGTGGTTTACCTGAGATAAGCAAATTGGGATTATTAATGAGGGATTGTGTTATATCTCTATACCTGTAGTCTTAAGCAGGGTGTTGAATTGGTGTTGTGTGAACAGAAAGGAACCTAGCGGGGAATCATTCAGCTTATTTGGAAGATTCTTTCTATTTAAAAAGGGGAGGGCCTTTGGGTCCACATCTTGTGCAAGGCATAAGGACATCTCGATTTCCAGCCAGAGAGGAGAATATAGGGAGTCAGAGGGGTAATTTGAAGGGAGTATCCAGTACCTTAATCTAGTCAGATGTATTGCCAGATGGCATAAGGGAAAGTTGGGAGCTTGTTGGCCACCATCAGTTTTTCTGACGGGTGACCTTACAGTAGTTTCTTCTTGACTTCTTCCCAGTCCACAAAAAGGAGTTAATGATTTTGTGAACTTGAGTGAAGCAGAAACTTGGCAGGGCCTCACCTCCTTCTTTCTGCTGGTGATACCCCTTCCTAGGCATCATAGCATCCCACTGGCTCTCTCCACTGTCTTGTCACACTGTCTGGGCACTTTTAGGTCATCAGATATGATTGCCCCCAGGTCTCTTTCCTGTTTGGTGGTCATCAGTACCACTCCCTCCATCATGTACTATGTCTCTAGGTTTCTGTGCCCCAAGTGCATGATTTTGCACTTCTTCACATTCATTCTTGTCCACTCCTCAAGCTTTCTTAGATCACTCTTCATCCCCACCGGGCGTCTACCCTGTTGCAGATCTTTGTGTCCTCTGCAAATCTTTTTATAATTTAACTGTGAAAACACTCAGTCCTAGCTCTGTTTAAAACCATTAATTGTTCTTGCACCCATCACCTCTGCTGGTAGGCTGTTCTGTGGCTCAACCACTCTCTGTCTCAGTAAAGTAAAACTTTTTCACATCCCTCCTGAATCCCCCTAATCAGTTTCCACTCACATCCCCCTCTTTTTGATTCACCAGTCCTGCACAATATTTCCCTATAATCTATCTTATTGATTTCTTTCAGAACTTGAAAGTCTCTGTCATATCTCCCCTCGCCATTCTGATATCTAGTGAATACATTGTCATGCCTTAAGTCAATCTTCATGGGATCAGCCCTGCTGGTTTTGAATCAATCAATAAAGACAGACCCAAAATATCAACTAGAATCAAAAAGCACCTGAAACAATGTTGTGAAAACCTATTAGCGCAGTTTGTGTGGTAAAATTAGGATGGAACCCAGACTGACAGCTTGATAATACTTGGTGTTTATTCAAGTATTCTATCAAGATAGTCTTTTCCAAAAATTAGGAGAAAATAGATCGAAGGATAATTGTGTGGTAATTATCTGTTTGAGACTTGGAACCACCATTTTTTTAATGAGAGAACAATTGAGTGATTCCAAGTTAAAGAGGAAGTCTGGGTGGAGAAGGATAAAATAAGCAAAATAGTTAAAGAGGAACAAGAATCTCAATGTAATGTTTTAATAATGAATTGTCTAAATCATCAAGACCTTCAACTTCATCCAAAATGTGAAGCTTATACCACAAATTGCAGAATTTTTCTGCAAAGTATGGAATTTTGTCAGTGAAATTATGCACTTTACTGATGACCTGCACATTGCAAATTGCATGAATGTCATGAAATGTATTCACAAATTGCACGCAATTCACAAATTAAAAATCAAAAAGCAAAAATCACAAAGCAAAATTTGTTGACTTCGTCCTTCTCTCATTAACATTTACGGTGACAGGAAATTTAGAACCTTCAGCAACTTCAATACATCTAAAGTAGAAATTAGGTTAATTAAAAGGACAGTCGCTAACAAAATTATTTGTTAAGAAAATGTGACCAAGGCAGCTTCAGACATAATGCCAGAGGAGCTTCAGCAAAAGAAGAGTTCACGAGATTACAAATTCCTTCATTTACCTGAGCAGTGGTATCTCAATATGACAAACTGGAAGAGGATGAGCCTGTAGTCAGCTTCCGAACAGACTGGATTAAGTGCCAATATTTTTTTACTGGTTGCAGCCCAATTTGTTTTTAAACAGAAACTTTGAATTGTCCAATAAGAAAAACACAATTGTTGTTTTTCTGAAAAGGATTCCTAGCTTTTGATTCATTTACTCTTTTAGCTTTTCTGAATAATATGTCACAGAGTTTAAACTGTGAGACTATGAAAGGAGTAACCCCTGGGGCTGGTTTAGTCTTTACCCTTTTTCAACAAAAGGAGTGTTAGCATCACAAACTGAGGAAAAATATTTAGCAAAACATTCTGAAGCAGAATTTACCTCGATAAATGAAAATTGTGTACTCATGGAATTTTGCTAATGTAATAATGAAGGTTTCAGAGTTAAAATTACAAAAGCAACACAACTGGACAGATTTAGGGGATGTGTGGTAAAAGAAAAATCAGGAATGCAAAAAAATAACTGAATGATCACTACATAAATTACCCAAGCAACCAGATTTTAACACAGGAAGATAAGAAAGGCAAAAATGAAATCTAAAACAGTTGAAACCTTAAGAATGGGTCATTTCTAGTGGAATCATTAATAAGTTGAATTAAACCTAAAGGAGAAAAGACTTCTCTCAATTTTAATCCCCTGCTGCTGGCTTGCCAAATGTGCAATAAAATCACCTGACAAACTGTATTAATTGAAAACACCCAAAGAATTAGTAAAGATAAGTATATTAGAACATTTGGTAGCCTTTATATTTTTGGGAAAATACACACGCTTTCATTTCCACTAAATTTAAAGTTACAAAAACTGAATTAATAGAACCCCAAGTGACTCAGCCTTGACAAGGGAGCAGGGGATAGAAGAATGAAAAAATAAAGCAACTCTCCTCCTTGTCTATTTCTATATAGTCTGATCTGTAAGCAATGAAATTAGGTAAATTAATTTCTTGATGAGGAATTGCTGGATCAAGCCATGTTTCCTTTAAGGCATGCAAAGGGGGTTGAAGTCTGGAAGAGTCGGACAAAAAATGGTTATATTTTAGAAGAAAACAGTGATCATTGGAATGATAAAGGCTAATGCCCTGTAAAACAGGGCCACAATTAGCTTCCACATCCCCTAATATCAGTTAAACTAAATAAGTGAATCAGAAATGCACAGAAAAGGTCAGCATTTTAGGCAATCTGAGAGCCAGAACCACGACCTAGATCATTACACAAAAACTCTGATGGAAACATAGTTAACGCATTTAAGAACAGAGCACTTTGATAAAATTGCTGAAGAAATATCAGATCAGGGAGATCATGCAGGACTGATTGACAGCCTCTAACTGATCTAATTTAGGTTTGGTGGGGCTCAATATAAAAGAAACAAAGTAAAATACAATAAACCATGTGATGACATCAATTGGGGCACAAAGATTTTAAGGAGTACCTCACATATCAGAGTTACCACAACAATTTAACAAAACTATACAAAGCAAACCTACTTAGAAACCACAACAAGATTAAAACATAAAAAAGGAGTAAACTAAAGGAGCCTCCCCACATTCTTCTGCCAACCCCCCCAAACCAGGTAACTCCCACCACTCGTGTGGAAGCAACTTACATGGAGCACTACTCAATGGAGTGCTGGTAGTGTGGCTGATCTTTTTGTAGCAATTTGGCTCCTCCTTCTGGAGATGTGAGCCTGTCTGCCCTGGCTGCCAGTTGCTGCTACCTCACAAACACTGAGACTGGACTTCTACCACACCAATATCAGTATTGACCTACTAGCAGAACAATCAGGTAGGGAGCAAGGGAAGGTGGGCTATGAAACCAAAGTACAGTCAGCAGTTCTGTAGTCAGGGATTAGGGTGTTGCAGCCCCTTTCAGCATGCATGGCCAGTCCTTTATAGCAGTTCGACTCCTCCTCCTGCATGACATGGGACTCTCCGCCCTGTCTGCCTCTTGTTGCCACCTCACTGATGCTGGGACTTGGCTACTAGCTGGACAGTCAGGCAGGGATCAAGGGAGGTGAGCTACAAAATTAAAGTGCAGTCAGCAGTTCTATAGGTAGGAGATTGTAAGTTTCATCCCCTCTCGGCATGCATGACTGCTCCTTAGTAGCTGTTTGTTTCCTACTCCTGGATGATGAGAGCCAATCTGCCTTGGCTGCTAGTTGCTGCCACCTCACCAACACATTTTTGCACAAGAAGAAAGTAACCAAGATGAATCATTATTTGAGACTAGTGCAGTTTCTTTTACCTTTCTATTGAACTCCATGTTGGAGGTGAGTGCTGCCTTCTATTCTTCAAACCTTGTTCTTATGTGGAGCAAGGCACCACCACACCTAGTGTGTGTTTGTTTACTTTACAAGAAGCAATTTTGTGAAATGCTCCACAGGTTCACAATATGGACCCCTGTAATCTGTGGATTAAGGGACACTGTCAGACCCCTTAGGCCTCAGAGTGTCCTTAGTTTAAAAAAAACACATTTTGATTGTTCACATGCTGTACAAACTGTTGATGTAGCTTGTTATTTGATTCCGATTCTTTTTCTTTTAAAAAGTGAAAAACAGACTGCCCACATTACAGGTGTTACCACACAAAAACATATTTATTTGCATTCCTTGACCAGCTCCCACTGCATCTTTCCTAGACTTAGGAACACCCTCAACACAGTCTAGCCACTTTGTTATGCAGTGGCAGTAGCAGAAGAGGTGACTATTGTATCATGGGTGGCTGCACTGTTTTGGGGTGTTTCTAATGTTTAGAAAATATGTAATAAGAATAAATCCAGGTGGCTGGTGTGGTGGTACTGAGGATTGAGGTGCTGGATGCCACACCTCACGCTACGCCAATGACCCGAGTTTGGGAGTGAGCTCAGGTGCTGGTGGTTCGGCAGGGGTGGGTTGAGGATGGAGTGCCCTTGTGGTGCCCTCCTCTCCAGGCGAACGGGTTGGGTCAGCTCGGCGTGCCGGTGACCCCCAGTGGAAACCAGGGGATGTGCAGCATGCTGGGCAGCATGAGATCAGTGTGGCTGATGTCATCAGGATTGCTGTGCCCCAGAGCATCAGGGCATGCCCATGCAGGGGTGGGGGAACCAGCACAGAACAAGGAAAAGACCAGCCTTTGTGGGACAGGTGATGGCACCTGTCCCCCATGCCCTCCGCCGGGTTCTCCTCACTGGCCTTCCAGTTCCTCCCTCTGGGGCCCACCTGCAGCCAGAGTCTGACTTATGAGAGAGGCCAAGAGGTGAGAGCTACCTTCCCCAGGTGGGTGAAACTGGGGGTGCTGGCTGCGGGGGGGGGGGAGAGGAGGCACAGACTGAGGGATCCACAGGCGGGCAGGATAAAGGACCGGATGCCCGAGAGAAGGTCCCTTGAGCCATCACCAGAGTGAAACAGAATAAAAAAAAAAAGAATAGATCCAGGATTTGAAACAAAACAAGGTTGGCTATAATTCTACATTAGTATTGCATTTCAGGTCTACTTAGCAAGGGGGTAGATAAAACCAGCAGCAACATCAATGAGCTTTAGAGAAGATAATCAATTGTAAAATGTGGGGTTTTAACTAGAAATGATATGCAAAAAAAGGTTGACAGTGTCCCTTTAAATACAAGAACATTATCTGGTGACTTAAGAAATAAAACATCACAGAGAATAAAATAGCTGAATGTGGCCCTAGTGCTTTCAAACCTGCAGGTATCTCCAGACTGAGTATCACAAATTTTAAACATAACAGATCAGAAAATCGGAAACTGGCAGCAACAAAGGGGACAGCCACAGCAGAGTCAATCACCTCAATGACTAACATTGCCTTATCTGATATAAAACAAGTGCCTTATGAATTGGAAATGTAGTCATAAGAATCAGTGGCTTTATTGGCAAAATACATCTATGCAAGTGTGCATCAAAGTCTACTTTGTCCCAAGAGGGCTGAGAATTTTTAATCTATCAGCAGCTGGGAGGGAGAGGATGAGGTTTATGCAGAGGTGTCAGGACATTTTACAAAAAGCTGCTATAGACTTGATGAAGTTAATTATAGAAGACTGTGACAAGATCACACGAGAAGTTTTATTAGACAAACAGCATGAAGAAGAACAGGTCTATAAATTTGTTGAAGACTCTGAGATCTTATGAGTAAATGTTAAACTAAAGGAGGCAACTGAATTCTTGGATAAAAAGACAAAACAAATCAAGATGAGTAAGTTCTTGTGGGACACGAAAGACAATGAATTGAAGACAGTATTTGATTGGCACACTAAGTCATATGATCCCAACTGCACTGTGGGTGCAACAAGGTCAATTTTAAAAAGCCCAAGCCAAGGAGCACTTGAATACAGCACTGGTCCCAGTGACTCTGAATCAGAGGAAGGGCAAACTCAAGGACCCTTTTTATAGGCAAACTCCTCCTGGTTGCAACTAAGAACCCAGGAGGAGCAACAAAAATTCTGATTCCATCCAGATTATTGGGACAATTACCACACAAGAAGAAGACCAGAAGAGGTAGAAGAAAACAGATGGAGGGGTAGAAACCACATACAGCACCAGCAGAGAAGACTGAATTATTGAATGGTATTAACATCTTGGACACAGTTTTAACAAAAGCAGAAATGGATGTGCTACAGAAAAGACTTTCATTTGTTCCTAGTCAAATGGTAAATTATTCTGATTGCTTTGTTGACATTAATAAATGTACAAGAAACCTTAACTTGAAGGCATTTTTTGCAAACTGATCTAATGATAGTATGTCTGAAATACAAACTGTTAACAGGGAACAATTTAAACCTGCCTTTACTTTTTGCCCACCATTATGTCCTGCAGTGGAAACTTTTTAAAAATTCCATGAGTCAAATTTGAATGTTTTATTTTCAGAAACAAAATTGTAAACAAAGTGAAAGGGAAACTCCTTGTTCTTTGAAGAAGGATGGTAGTAGCACAATGAAACCCACAGATAAAGGGGGTAGCAATGTGATAAAAATACACAAGACACATTGCTGAAATCAAGAGACAGTTGGGAGATCCATCTTTTTACAAACTATGATCCTACTACAGAGCTCAAAAACAAAACTGATATTTACTTGTCCTCTTTGCTATATGAAAACTTTATAACAGAGGCAGAGTACTGATTTTTCAGTGTAGTTTCCAGTAAAACCAATTATCTACTGTATACTCTGCCAAAGGTTCATAAATATCTCAAGAACCACTTAGGACATCCCATTATTTCAGGAATTGGCTGACTCACAGAGCCAATCTCCTATTTTGCTGATTCATTTTTAACCCATAGAAGACTGCAAGCATATATGTGCATCCAGAATCTACTGTATATATATTCAGACATACTCTGTACTCAAAGAGTTAAGACCATTAGTTACAAATTTGAGGTCTTACATCTGAGATACAACAAATATAACTATTTCACTTGAGAATGCACAGGTGCAGAAGAAGTAGATCTTGGCCACTTTATATGTTTAATGCATTATGCGTGAACATCCTGCATTCAGTTGGCCTTGAAGCCATTGAGCTTTGTATGCTTGAGTACACTGACCTACCACCAGGGCCCCTAGTGTTCTGCGGCAGAACTTTCTGAGTTCTGCGGCAAGGCTCCTTGGTTTCTGCAGCAGCATTTTCTGATTTCTGTGGCAGTATTTATTAATTTCTCTGGCAGAACGCAGTTCTGCCATTGGTTAACTATGGTGTGATGTCATCAATGACATCATATGCTGAACATAAAGGAGGGGCTTCAGAAAAAACAAGATGTGAAAGAAAGCCTGGCACTATGGAAAAACAGTGTATTTGAATACAAATTCACCAAAAACAGTGAATTCTGCGGCACTATATACATTCTGCCGCATGATGCAAATTCTGTGGAAAATTACGCAACCGCAGAATCGCAGAATTCCAGGGGCCTTGCCTACCACAAAGAAAAGTAACATTGCTGACTCACCTTACAGAACTGGTTCTTACCAACAGTGTTTTCATGTTTCTGGAGAGAAAACTATCTCCAAATTAAGGGTACTGCCATAGGGTTACTTTAGACCCCAGTTTGGCTAATTTATACATGGCAAGGTGGGAGGAAAGCACTGTGCTTAATGAACAGATCAATACATGTTTTCACAGCCTTGGGCCCCATGCACGAAGGGGTGTAAGGTATGTACCAGAGGACCGAACCCTGCCCACTTGGTTCTGAACCCGTGGACAGGTGCATTCAGGCCAGTATTCATGAACAGTCACCACCTGTCCTCATCTCAACTCCTCCTCCCTGGGTGCAAGACTCCACAGGGAGGGCAGGATTGTGGTCCCAGGCATGCATCCAGTGGGATGCCCATCCTGGGTCCCAGAGTGGATTACTTGCATGGGTGGCCATGGGACCTGGTTAGTGCATGGCACACAGACACTCACGGGCTGCACAGACAGTCCCCATTGGCTGGTGTGCCCCTGTCCTGACCCTGCCCCAGTTGCACCCCCATCACCTGGAGCACAGCTTTCCCCCACAAACACAGCATAGAGCCTGCCCATGTCCCTAATGCCTGCCCACTGCCACCGGACACAGCAGTGCCCTGGTCCCATCAGTGCAGACCCCCACACACACATATATGGGCTCTAGCTCATGAAGGCAGACCCCCAACACACACCTATGCCCCATGCCCCATTGGTCCACACAGCGCCCCCAGTACAGTGCACCTGGACATCCCCTTGACCCCTGCACTCGTTAACCCTGCCCCACATTGGTGTTTGGCATCTCCCCCACCCCTGTGGCACCAACCATCCTCCCCAACACCATATCTGAATGCCAATGCCGTGGCTATGGACAGCCAGTGGCACAGCCCTCCTCACACCTCCTCAGCTGCTGGCCATCCAACTGGTGCAGGGAGTGCACCGCCTATTTGTAGCAGTACATTCCCAGCATTGGATGGACAGCCGGTGGCTAAGGAGGTGTGGGGAGGGCTGTGCTACTATCTATCCAGAGCCATGGCACTGTCATTCGGGTATGGTGCCAGGGAGGCAGTCAGTGCCACGGGGATCGGGGGCCACTTAACACCAATGTGGAGTGGGGGTACTGGATGCAGGGGTCAGGTTTGTTCAGACCAGGGCCCCTGGTGTATGGTGGGGGGGACATTCTGAGCAATGACGGGGACCAGGGCAGACATTTGTTGGGGGGGTGTAGTGCAATGGGGATGGGGCAGCCTTGTTGGGGGGGTTGGTACTACTGGGACATGGCACCATAGTGTATGGGCACTCACCCTGCATGCAGCCTCAGACCTCAGCATCGGTCTCGTGGGCTGGGGCCACATGATGGTTGGATTTCCTGGTCCGCCGCACCCTGTGGGTGCAGTCTGTGGGTGTGCGCAGTGGATTATGGCAGGGTCCTGGCTGCCATAACCTGCACCCACTTCCACACCCCTACAGGCAGCACTATGTGCCTTAGTGAGTGGCATATAGTGCTGGCATGCCCCTGGCATACACCCCACCCTCAGTGTGTTGCTCTCTGCATGGCCAGGGGATCAGGCACATAACTGTGCTCCATGCCGGTTGTGAATACCATTGGGGGGGTCCGTGGCACCCTACTGGGTGGCATTCCCTCATAGCTATGCCTAGGCATCTGGTTTACACAGCCCATAGGCATAGTGCTTAGGGCCCACTGCATGTGGAGACACGTTACAGGCAATATATTTATTGTTTGGAAAGGCACTAGTGAATAGCTCCTAGAGTTTGTGGAGTGTCTTGAGAGCACAGGCAAAGATCCAAAATTTCAGCTGCATTGGGATTTGACAAAAATTCATTTTTTAATGCAAAGAATAATTAAAGAAGAAGACAGCAGTTTGCTTACCAAAATGTTCTCCAATGGGTCAAAATGGCTACCTTAGGTATAAAAGCTGCCATCCCAAGCATACTGTTATAAACTTACCAAAGGGACAATTTATGTGCATCAGGTGTAATTGTGGAACAGAGGTCTTGAACAATAAAGAGCCAAAGAGCTGACACAGACATTTCTAGCCGAGGTTACCAAAGTGTAGAAACTGCCAATGTAAGAGGGGAGATTGGTCAGATGGTCAGGAATGACATGTTACAGGGTTCAGGTAAAATGGAAGAGGCAGATAATCCTCTCAGTTTTACTACAACTTTTGGGATAGGATCCAATAAAGTGGATGTTGTTCAGAAGATTTTAGCTGTTCTAAGATTTATCTCAATGTTTTCTGATAAAGTGAACTTGCCTACCAGTTACTCTATCTGTGATCCTTTACAGACTTCCCTATGTCCATCACTACAGCACGTTGCTGTTGAAAGGTCAGGATAAAGAGGCGCTGCATTGATTGTTTGTGGCAGGGTGCTCCATGCACCCTAGGAGGGGACAGGATTGAGGTTGTCGGGTGCAGAAGGCATCCTGGGTGTAAACGGGTCCTTGATGTGTTTGGTTCCCATCCCCTGGGCTCTCACCAGACTGAGTGGACAGGAAGCCAGAGGGGCTACACTTTCCACCAATCCCCTGAGGGCAGTACTATGCAATGCCAGATCGATTAGTAACAAGACCGCTATTATTGCAGACTTGATTTCATTAGTCAATCTGGCTTGCATTACTATGACCTGGGTGGGTGACAATGCTGGCCCAGTTCTAGAGACCACCATCCCCCTTGGGAACTCGGTAGTGCACTGCCCCAGTGTGGAATGCAGGGACGGGGGAGTAGCCATCTGTTTTAGATCTGAGCATGGCTTCCCCATGCACCCAATGGGAAAACAGTGTTCATTTGAATGTCTGGTCATATGTGGGGGTCCGGGCACAGGTTGTAGGATTCTCCTGATTTATTGCCCTCCCTTGGGGTGGCAGGCGAATTCCTTATGGAAGGTAGCCAACTTCGTCATTGGTGAGACGTTGGAGTCCTCCCAGTGTTTGGTCCTGGGGAACTTCATTATCTGGGCCGACTATGAATCATCTAGGCTAGGTTACATCTTCCTCCAGACCTTGTCATCTTTGGGCCTATTGCAAGAAGTTTCTTCTGTGACCCACGAAGGTGGCCACATGTTGGACCTGTTTTTTTCACTGAGACTTGAGGTTAGTAACCTCAAGACATTTGGTTTGATCATTGCATGGTGGGGTTCTCATTCGGGCCCCCCCCAAGAGGCCCTTCCCCTGCAGAGATGGTCAGCTACCACCCTTTGAGGGGTTTAACCCCGGAGGGGTTTCTGGTGGTGACTGATCTATCTAGTGTGGGTAGTACATGCGTGGAGGGTCCAAGTGAGGCTGTTGCCATCCATAATAGGGTGATATCAGCTGCATTCAACTACCCAGCACCAGCCCATGTATGACCCAAATCTCTTCACTTGAGATCCCCCTGGTTTGATGGGGAGCTCAAGGCGATGAAAATTGTGGGTTGGAGATTGGAGTGCTTCTGGTGGAGGTCTGGCCTGGAGGTGGACAGACTGGCCCTGCACTCACATTATAGTGAGTATCAGGGGGCAATTACTCATAAGAAGACAGAGTTCCTGTCCAGAGAGATTGCTGCTGAGAAGAGTCGACTAAGTGTTCTTTTTTGGACTGTGGACAGGCTCTAAAACCCAGCCCATCTTCAGCTGAAAAAGACTTTCTGACACTGTTTGCAAAGAGTTTACTCAAGTCTCCACAGACAGAGTGTCCGCTATCCAGCAGGGCATTCCACCAGTGAGCCTAACTGAGGCCTACAGTGATCGTTCGGGTCACCCGCTGAGCGCTCCGCCTAGTTGGGGGGAGTTCAATCCTGTGGAGGTGTAGGAGGTGATTGGGGTTGTTTCCATGTTAGAAACATAGACTTTGACAGTAGATAAGGACTGCTTGGCCAACCTAGTCTGCTCATTTCCCTAGCTACTGGATAAGCTGCAGATTCTAGTTAACCAACAGCTTATTTCTTCCTACCTCCCACAAGAATTGCCTTATGTCTGTCCCATGCATTCTTGAATTTTCCCACTGTTTTTGACCCCACAACCTCCTCAGGAAGGTCGTTCCATGCATCCACCATCCTCTCTGTGAAAAAATACTTCCTCGGATTGCCCCTGAGCCATCCCCCCTCTATCTTCATATTGTGTCCCCTTATTCTTGCACCTCTCTTTTTCTGAAAGATGCTACCCTCTTGGACTTTGTTGATTACCTTGAGGTACTTAAAACTTTCTATCGTGCCCTCCCACTTTCCTCAAGGGTATACATATTAAGCTCCTTAAGTCTCTCCTCGTATGGCTTCTGTTGCAGACCCTGCACCATTTTAGTTGACCCCCTCTGGACTGCCTCCATCCTGTCTATGTCCTTAGGGAGATGTGGTCTCCAGAACTGGATGCAGTACTCCAGATGGGGTCTCACCAACTGTCTGTACAGAAGGATAACAACTTCCTGTTTTCTACTGGTGATGCCTCTCCCTAAAGCATTCTCTCCTTAAAGCACAAATATTGTGAACTGGACCTGGCACCAACTTGTTTTTTGATGAGATGTGTTGGCACTGTTGGCCCGTTGTTCACCTTGATTGTCCGGTGCTCTCTGTCGGAGGGGATTTTTCCAGATGCCCTGAAGGAGGCACTGGTTCGTCCCCTCCTGAAAAAGTCATCTCTAGACCCTGATGTCAAGGCAAATCACCATCCAGTCTCCAACCTCCCATTCTTACAAAAAGTTGTTGAGAAGGTTGTGGCGCAGTAACTTGAGGAACACCACATGGCCTTCGGTCTTTATGAGCCATTCCAGTCTGGATTTCATGCGATGCACAGTACAGAAACCGCACTAGGTTGGGTGCATAATGACTTCCTCAGGGCTAGAGATTGGGGGGAGGGGACAATTCTTGTCCTCCTCGATCTCTCTTCAGCTTTTGACATGGTAAACCATTGTGTGTTGCTCGACTGCCTGTGGGAATTTTGTGGACTCACCGGCTCTGTCATCTGCTGGTTTGAGTCCTATCTCATGAACAGGAGGCAACGGGTAGTGATTGAGAATTTCTCCTCCTCCCCTAGCCTCCTGTCATGTGGAGTACCCCAGGGTTCGGTCTTGTCACCAATGTTGTTTACCATGTACATGCAGCCCTTGCCTGAGCTCATTAGGAAATATGGTCTGGGTTTTCATTGCTATGCTGATGATACCCAACTGTATTTTTTCTTTGCCCCTGGAACTTCCAGTGTGGTGGAAGTACTAAATAACTGTCTTGTGGAGATCAATAATTGGATGGCTTCCAGCTGGTTACAGCTGAACCCTGATAAGATGGAGATACTGGTGGTTGAGTTGAACAGAGGATGGAACAGGATGGTCTCTGGTGCCAAAACTGGTTTGTTTCTGGGATCTGTGCCATTGAAGGCCTCCTCTAGGGTGCAAAATGTTGGCATGACCTTTGACAGCTGATTGACATTTGAATCTCAGGTGTCATTCATTGTCCAGACCAGCTTTTACCATCTCAGGAATATCACCTGGGTTAAGCCTCTAGTTCCATCCATGGACCTTCCCACCTTAGTGCATGCCTTCGTGGCATCCAGACTTGATCACTGTAATGCGCTGTGCCTCAGGATCAGGAGGGATAACCTCTGCCTACTGCAGCTAGTGCAGAACACAGCTGCTAAGCTGCTGATAGGGAAGTCGAAATTCTGCCACATCACCCTGGTGCTGCGTGAACTGCACTGGCTGCCAGTGAAGTGGAGGATCCTCTTTAAGGTGAGCTTGCTCACCTTTAAGACCCTACACAAGTTAGGATCTGGCTATCTGTCAGACCTTCTTACACCCATTGTCTCAGTCTGCTCCCTCTGGTCCTCCTTTAGTTGCTTCCTGGTGATTCCCAGGATGAGCCTTAAAACTGCCGGTGACAAGGCATTTAGTGTCACTGGCCCCATCCTGTGGAAGTCGCTCCCTCCCTCCATCTGTTCAGGAGGCCCCTTCAGTTGAGGTTTTTAAAGCCCACCTCAAGGCCCTTCTGTTTAATCAGGCCTTCCCGGACTGTGTACATTAGTCCTCTTTGAGAGACCCACCTTTTCTTTTTCCTCCAAGTATCCATTTTTAATAGGGTTCTGTGTTGTCACTGACCATATATATTTTATGTTGCTATTATTATTGTTATTTTACTTGACATTTATTTATTTATATTGATAATGTGTTTTCATTGCACGGCACCCAGAGCCTCCAGGATTGGGCACCTGGAAAAATAAAATTTGCCTTGCCTTGCCTCTTAAGGTTTTCTACCACAGAGGCAGAAACATCAGAAATGAGTTGGTACACAGCCATCTAACTTGAGAGATGGTGGTGGAACTCTAACCCACAAATCAGCTGGTATGTGAGAATCTTGCAGTATGTGTAAAGTCTGCCCAAGTACAGTAGGTTTACCTATAGCACTTCGACAGCACTAGTGCCAACATCCCCTACCACAACAGTTACAATGCCGACTGTCGGCACTGTAGCTGCGGGATGTCGGTGCTCACAATAGGGGGGCTGTGCCCCCGAACCCTCCCTTGTGGGGGGCTCCACACCCAACGCCCTCCGATCTCTAAGATTCTAACTCTGAGTCGGAGTTGGACCGGGGGGGGGGGCAATCATCCAGTAAAGCAGTCCCAATCGCTGCATGGACCACTACAGTAAAGCGCGGATTTTGCCCGATTTCTGGCGCTGTGGTGGTCTTCGTGGTCGGCGAGTTGTTGTGGTGATGGTATATGAGTACGGAATGTATGTCAACTTTTGTAAACCCCAAAACAGATAAAAAAGAATGTCCCAGATATTCAAAAGAGTTGAGCCATGCGCAGTAGGGTTGCGCCTGCGCAAGTCCGAAAATGCGCCATTCTGCAATATTCAGCAGGAGGCAGTTGCGCCCTCCCAAATCACGCTGAGCAACAGCACAATGATAATGAATGCATGCGCAACTGAAGGGGGAGGAACCATGCATAAATGGCGCAGTGTGATATTTAACAACATGTGCCATGCACAATAGGGTAGCAAGCGGAAGTTGCGCCATAGCGGAAATGAGCCAAAATAAAGGGAGAGGTGTAAGAATGCTACAGGGAAGCCACATGAGAGCCAAAGATAGCAGGGAAAACTGGGCAGCAGGGACAAACAGGGCCAGGCAGGAAAGGGTACCTGGAAGCAACAGGCACAGGGGAAGGTGTAGGGAGACAGTGCAGAAGGGGGAATTACACCACGCAGCAGTGAGGCCAGCAGAGGCAGGTGTTCCCGGTGCAGGGGAAGTAGCAGCCAAGACAGCGGGGGGAATACAGAAACAGCTGCGGGGGTGAACACAAGCCAGGGACATGGTCAATGCCACCTTCCAGATGGAGGCTGTAATGAGGGGGGTGAGAAGGCGGGCAGCAGGGGGGTGTGGCCGTGGAAGGCCCATCAGTGGTATGCCCCCAACAGGCAGTACCGAGCCCACACCAGCTTCGAGCTGTACAGTGATACCCAGATTGTGGGCCGGTACTGCCTGAATTGGGCAATTCTGAGGCGGCTCTGTGAGCTGTGCAGTGATGTGATGCAGGCACCCACACGACAGAGCCATGCCCTGTCAGTGGAGCGAAGTGACAGCTTGCATGGTGCTTGCTCACCACGGGTACCTTCCAGAGACCAACTGGGGACACTACAGGGCACAACCCAGTCCCAGCCCGTCATGCCACTCACACCCAATTCCTCCAAGCGCACTGCTGCCACATGCTACGGAGTACACATCCATTTCCCAGCACACCGGGGGCGCACAGCAACATACAAGTTCCACAGGGTAGCACGTATGCCTGGTGTGCTAGGGGCAATAGGACTACACCCATGTGGCCAGCCACACACCACCTGGCCCGAGGGGCCACATACCTCATCGCAAGGGCTATGCCAGCATCAACTGCCAGGTGGTTATGCGAAGCCAGGGGGCACATAATCAATGTCTGTGCCATGCACCTGGGGGAGCACATGATGCCTTCATCTGGCACCAGTCGGCACTGTGCCACAGATTCGAGAGTGGGGATATCCCCACTGGCCACCTAGTGGGTGAGTATGCAAACCACATGGACAATCATAGGGCCTGGGGGAGGCATGGTCAGAGGTGACATGGGCAGTGGCCTACATGGCCCGGGCCAGGGTGATGCTGATCACCAAGCTAACCTCCACCTTCTACACACAGGTGACAGTGGATACCCACTCTGTCCTTGGCTGCTCACACCTACTGGTGGCCCATGACCCCATCGCAGCAACACTGAATTAGAGCTGCGCCACCACATGTAATGTCATCGGCGGGTGTTCCGAATGCTGAAGCATGTTTCCGTTGCCTGGACACCTCAGCAGTGCCCTACAGTACAGCCCCTCAAGGCCTGCAGGCTATTCCTGGCCTGTTGCATCCTGCACAACATGGCCAGCAGATGTGGGATAGCCGTACAGGTTGAAGAGGGGGACAGCGATGGGGACGATGAGTTCACTGGTGACAGTGGTGATGAGCAGCTCCCCCTTGGGCGACGGGACCCCCGACTGCTCCGGCTGGCACAGCTGCACCAGGACACCATCACATAGGAGCACTTCAGCCAACCCAGGTAAGTCATGGGGCCATGTGCAACCAACAGTGGCTAAGGCACAACCCACAAACATGCATGGACACACACCAGGGGTGCATTCCATCAAGGGAAGTGGCCGGGCATGGAGCCACACACACAACCAGGGATGGGTGAGGTCTAACATGCCACGTGGACAGACACACACACACACACACACGCACACACACACAACACACCAGACATGTGCAAAGGGTAGGAGGCACACCGACCCAGAACGCCACCCTTTGCCACACACATATCCACAGACCACCACGCTCACTGCCTGTCCATGTGCATGTGTCAGATGCTGAGCACCATTGCACATTGGTGTACAGCACAATGCAGGCATCATCATGCACACACAACTGCAGACAGCAGCCAGGAGGGTGTGCAGATGGACTGTGTGTCTGCATGCAGGGCCGGGTACCCACCTGTGCAATGCCCGCTGAAAGTCACAATGCACACAGGGCAGCACCAGACAGTAGCCGCGTTGGGAGACAGGTCAGTCACGTGATGCAGTGCCCCAGCCACCACGGATGTGTGGGCAGCCCCACTGAGACCCGCCAGCACTGACAGGCTGACCACTGGCCTCATGGGGTGGCACCGATGGTCCCTCAGGGGTTCCACTGCATGAACACGATGGTGTTCGCACAGGGGTCTGCAGCACACCAAACATGCCTGCACCAGGCATGCTCTGGATGCCCACAGCTGAACTCGGTGTCGACAGGGAAGGTGTTGCACGATGCCAGGAACGGGGGATGGACAGTGCACTGCAGGGTGTTTGCCACGCATGGGCACATGACTGTGTGCCCATTGTGGCCATGACAGCAGTGAATGCCTGTGTCTGCCTGTCATTGGCAGTGGTCACATCCCCCCGCAACCGGTCCATCCCTGCCAGGATCAGAGCGGTGTCTCTGCTGCGACGCTCCTCTGCCCGCTCCAGAGCCGCATGCAGTGCATCCACTGACGTCGCAAGCCGCATCTGCTGGTGGACTGATGCTTGCAGTAGGTGGGTGTGCTCGTCCAAGAGGTCATCTGCTTCCTCAGCATCCTGTCCCTCAGGGTGTGCGCGGCTCTGATGCTCAGCACCCCTTGAGGGTGGGCGCTGCACACCAGGACCAGGTCTGGGCATATCCACAGGTGGTGCACAGATGCCACCCCTTGACCCTGTACCCCAAGCCCATTGGCTGACTGCTGATGCTGCCCCTCCAGGTGCCGCTCCCCAGGGCTCACTGGTGCTGCCGCAGTGGCAGCAACAGTCCCACTGTCCTGTACATACACCAGTGCTGCCCCACTGGTGCTGACAGGCACAGGCTGGGACTGCGATGACACGCAGGCCTCCATGGCAGCACCACCCACAGCCATGGCCACGATGTTACCTGCTGTGTGGCCATCCCTTGGCACACACGTGTCACTGCCCAAGCCTTTAGCGACATCATCATCGGTGACGGACCCAGCACCAGCCCGAGTCACAGCATGCTGGCATCCATGGACTCTGGCACGCTGGGACATGGGCCGAGCCTCCTCCACACCTGTTCCAACAACATCAGTGTGGACAGCCAGGCGGGCCCACTGTCACACTGAGCCACATATACCTGTGGAGGTGGATGGGCCCTCCTCCATCTCCAGCTAACTGTCCTCAGTGGACAGGCCCACCACCGCTGACCCATGCAGACACTCAGGATCTGTAAGGGAAAACAAAGTCACTTTACTGCATGTGACCTACCCTGCCCCCCCATAGACCGACCATGACCTACCATGCAGTGACGGGCTACCACCCATCTGGAAGCCACCACCCGGAACACCCTCAATGACACAACGCTGCATGCTTCCAGCAACCCTCTCCTCCTGTGAGGTCAGGTGTACCACCTCCGGCTGTCCCCCACCTGTCACAGCTCGTGCTGCCCTGATGGCAGCCACCTTCTCCTTTGTCCTCCTCCTGTCTGTGCCCATCTTCTTCTTGCATTCCTGCACAGAGCACTGGTGGCTGCCATGCAGGTTCACTGCACGTGCCATCTCTTCCCATGCAGCAGCACTGGCCTGAGGTGTTCCCTGCCATCCACTGAGAAGCAGATCCTGATCCAGGTAGGCCTCAAACAGGGCATTGGTCTCGGCCTTGGTGAAATTAGGACTCCTCCTCCTCCCACCACTGTGTTCCTCCTCTCCCACAACTCGCTCAGTCATTATTTAGCCTATAAGAATGACAGTTGTTACCTGTGACTGTGCAGTCCCATGCATGTCCCAAAATACACAGTCCACACTCCCAAACAGCATGCAACTCACCAATAGACTGCAGTAACTGATTATGGCCAGTGCAGCCCAATGTCGCACTTTTATAGCGCAACCCATGCAAATGAGGCAAGGCGCAACTTTAAGTGGATGCAAATTGCAGTGCTGCACCATTGAATGGCTGATTAGCTGTTTTGCATATGACGACTGAATATCGCACTGTTGCACTTTGTGCAATTGTGTTGAACGTGCTGAGCCAAGGGCGCAGTTCTGTGACATGCACAGTACACACCTCACTGCGCATGCCTGGGTGCTGACGCAGGCGTCTGCCACGCTGCTGACATGCTGTGCATGGGAAGCAATGCAGGGCATGGCCACCATTGTGCCAGTGGTGCTACAGCGATGTTCACCTATATGGCGCTGTGGCACTGGGCCATCATAGATGCACTGCGGCAACAGCACGGTATGCTGCTACGGGAGGTAGCACACAGACATCCAATCATGCTACATGCATTGGGTTCCAATGGTGCTGTGCCTGTCCATGCGCCAGAGCCCCTTGACCCTTTGCCTGAGCTTTGGCCCCTAGGCACCATGCGTCAGGCATGGGTGCACCACTATCACGCTGTTCAGTGACAGCATGATAGGGAATGGCAGTGCTGTACTGCGCAGCATCTGCACATGGTGGAGCCATGCTGCAGAGTGCCATTTTGGCCAACTGAGCTAGTAGAATGGTGCGTAGGAGGGCTGCACAGTGGAGCCAAGTAGAACTAGCCAACCTAGTGGCCATAGTAGAGCCACTCTATGGACCACTGTTTGGGGAGGCACCCCTGGACAGGTCCAGGAGTGAGGTGTGGGAGGAGGTGGCCACTGCACTGGAGGAGGCCACAGGAAGGGGGCAGACAGTGGAGCAGTGCCACCACAGGTATGGTGACCTGCGGAGGAGGGAACCAGACCTGCTTGCCCACTTGCAGGCACGTGCCAGGAGGGGCATGGTGCCATGGCCAGGTAGGTATTATGTCCACACACTTTTATCTTCCATATGGATATCACGGTTGTATGTGTCTGGCACATGGGGGAGGAACCATCCGGTGTTGGTTGTGGTGGTGTTATCAGGGTGTGGGGTGGGTGGGTCTGGCTGGGTGGAGGCACACACCTGTGGGCAGGGAACTTTGCTACAGGATTGTACTGATGTTCCTTTCTCCATGTTTGCACCACAGGGCAGGAGGAGTGGCGTCTAGCCCATGAGATGCGGCACCACCAGGAGGACAGGGATGCTAGGAGGGGCGACGGTCCACAGCGCCCAAGGGACCGGCCCGATGATGGTGAGTGCCATACCTCCATGATTACTATTGCATGCTGTGTAACAGTGTGGGCAGCGGGGCATGGCCACCATCCATTGACACCACTGCCATGCATGCAACTTGTTACAGTCAGCACTGTCCAGTGGCACTGCATGTCTGGGAGTGCATCGATGGTGGTCCATGCATGCACCGGGTACATGGCTGTGCCACTGCCTTCGCACCACATAGCCATGTCACTAAACGGCCATGGTGGTGCTGTGCATGACTTGGCCAGTGGGTGTGAGCAGCATTCTGCATGACTGTATGTGCCTTGGAGGGCTGGTCTTGTGGACGTGATCACTGTGGGTGGTCACACACCATCACAGAGGCATGTCCCACGGCCGTATGCCATGCACAGTGGGTGGGCTGTATGGGGCTGTGCATTCACACCTATTGACTGTGCTCTCTTGTCCTAGGTGTTCACCAGCTGATGGAGATTCATGCGGCATTGAGGGAGATCCTGAATGTGGCAAGGGCTTCGTTGGAGATCCTACAATGGATCGACCAGCTTGGGGTCCGCAGGAGGCACCGGAGGTGGAGCAGCCTGAGCGGGAAGCGGGGCTCCCATTAACCATCCCCTCTACTCCGATATCCCCTACCACCCGGACCCACCCTCACACCCCTCCTTTCCTGTCCCATTTGTTCACCCTGCTCCTTACCCACCCCACCTTGTTTGTGGCCCTCCCCCCCAACTTTGTATATAGTATTGTAAATAGTTCATTTTGATATTGTTTTTGAATACATATCTTTTGATATGAATACTGTGGTGGTCTCTGATTTGCAGTGGGCTATAGGTGCTCAGCTGCAGTGGTGTGCATGGCGTCAGGGGTGGTGCAGTCATGGATATGTGTGTGTGTCAGTGGGGAGGTGACTATGGTGTGGGGGTAGCTATCAGTCAGTGTCTGTGGTGTGTGTGTTGTGCCCTGTGCACTGAATGACTGTGTGCAGTGGTCAATGGTGCATGCTCTGTGTCCATGGTGCCCCTGTCAGCCCATCCATGGCCTGTCCAGCTGACACCCATGCATGTCTGTGACCTGCACGGTCTGCTGGCATGTCAGTGGTGGCTGTCCATGCAGGGCAGCCACTGTACCCATCACAATGCTGGGTTGCCTCCTGTCACTGGTGTGGTGCATGTCTGCCTTGGGTGACACTGTGGCCTCCACAGTTGTTGACCCACCTCCATACTGTGGCTTGTGCGTGTTGCAGGGGATGTGCACCACTGTCTCTGACTTGTGCTCCGGGCAAATGATGGTGTTGTACAGGTCCACAGTCCCTGCGCAGAGTGACTGCCACTCCTGTGCCATGGAGGTCTGCAGGTTGTGTGTACACAGTTTACATGGGCCCACGTTGGGGGCTTGGTTGCCCTGCTACTGCTTCCCTGTGTTATTGTGCCCTTGGGTATGGGTGGATGTCTGTCCATGCACTGTGTGGCATCCGGTATGGTGCATGCTTCCACACACCACTGTGTGTGTCTGTGCTGGCTGTTGTGGCCAGTGCTGGGTCAGGGTGTGTCCTTGGGAGAGTGTGCAGGGTGCTGTACCACTGGTGGTGGTGTCCAGGGCATGCCCTATCCCATATGGGGTACCTCATGTGCTGACGCATGGTCAGTCTCTCAGCTGTACCTCTGGGGGGCTGTGCGTGGTGGCACTGTGTATGCCATTGTTGCATTGCTGTGTGCTGCCACCCGCTGATGGGTGCTCACAGTGGGGCTGCTTTGCATGGTTCTGTGGTGCACAGGGTTGCATTGTCACAGTGGGGGTGGTGGCATGCATGGGGTTTCCTGCAGTGGTGGACGCTGCTCCTGGGAAGGGTGTCTGGGGGTCATGGTGCAGGGTGTGATCTGCATTGGGAGGATGGTGTGGCATGGGGTGGTCAGTCCTCCTTGTGTGCCAGTCACAGCTTGCCAGGGGGTGTGATGGGGCACAATGGCCCAGCTGTGGGTTGGTTGCTTGTCTCCATGGGCCAGTGGTTATTCCAGCCCTCCCCCAGTTGTGCAGTGCATGAGGTGTGAGGGGACAATGTCTGTTCTGCTGTGAGTTCCTTTGCCCATGTAGCATGGGTGGTGGGCCCCTACCTCCCTGGTTGTGCAGTTGCATTGCCACCCTGCTGCTGGGGGGCATCCCTGGTTGCGATATGGTGCCTCTGGACTGCTCAGCTGAACATCCCTTGTTGCGCTATGGCGCATCAGATCTGCTTAACTTCCCCTTCCTAGTTGCGCTATGGCGCAGGTGGTGCAATATTCAGTCGTCGGCTGTAGGCGCAGGTTGGCTGGCTCAGTTTTTGAATGTCGCGCATCTTGCGCATGGGCGCAATGGACTTGCACTTGCTCCTGCTATTGCACACTTTTGGGCGTAGTTTAAATACCTGGGCCAATGTGTCACCGCTAACATCCATTGTAACACAGAGGGTATAATTTATGTTACTGTGCTCTTGCAATGCCTTCTATATCAGCCAAACTAAGCAAAAACTAAATGACCAGATAAGAGAGTATGTAAGGGCTATTCAGAATAGAAAACATAATATATAATGGCAGTCCATATTAATGAGAGGGTGGCCCAAGAGAACATAAAATAAAAGGGATTGGAATCAAAGTGGTACATGCTACTATAAGAGGGGGTGATTCTGGAAATTCCTTCTTCTATATTCATAGAATGGGGTCATTGAGACCTCCTGGTTTCAGGGAAAAATTTGAGATTCAACACTTTCTGTAATAATTGTATAAAATTATATTGTTCATCTTGTGCTCATTGACCTCTCTTACACCTGCTTTTCTTTTCCAGATTTTGAAGTATGGTAAAACTGGCCAAATGCTTGTACTGCCGTGTTTGCCCTTTTGGACCGGAGCAGTTATGGTTTGTTTGCCATGAGAGCATAGTAAAGTTAAAATCTAATTTATTCATAAAGAATGTTTATTCATAGGATGATGTAAGGGTTTGCTACTCAGCTATGTTTGTTCTTAGCCATTGGTAGTGGAGTCATATTCTGTCATGGTTTTTACCACATTTTAAAAACCTTTCTGACAACTGTGTCAGAACATATGCTTCTCCACCAGTCCCCTATGCAAATGTATCACAGTTTCAGCTGGTGTTTTATAGGCTTAGTAGAAACCAGAATACAGGGTTATACTAGTAGATCATTTCTGAGCATTAGAAATTTAGATTTGCATTTGTCACCACAATATATAGATGACAAAGTTATGTGTGCACTTTTTCTTTTCATAATGCATCTTTACAAGTGTATATACTTTTTTGATCCACTATACAAGTCTGATGTACATTTATAATTTTGTATTTAATTATTGTAACATACTGTATATGGTTGTTATTTCACTTTGAACATTTGGGGCTGGATTTTCAACAAAACACAAAGAGGATCGCAAACATTTGCCCTCCGTCTTGCAATGGTGCTCAAAAATGCTATATTCAGAGGATTAACGCAGGGTGCTGTTTGTCTGAGTATAGGTCTATATGTGCCCAGTGCTAAGCCACTTAGCACCACCAATAGTGCCCCCAAAATAGAGCACCACAATGGCTAGCATCTGAGCAAAAGTTGTTATATTTAAATGTCCCCATGCAAATGAGTCCAATGGGCATGCAAGGTGCTAAGGGGCCATTTGCAAGCGCATTATGAGCTCATTTGCATGGGGAGAGAGGATGTTCTGCACTATGCTGCCTTGTAATTGCCCCATCCCTGAGAGCTATCCCTGGTGCTAGGGCCCCACCCCCCTGTATGATCGCAGGCCTAATATGAATGATAGTATTCCCTGGTGGTGTAGTGGTCCCCCCCCTCGCCGATCACTGGCCCGACAGAAATGATAGTTATTTACTGGCAGTCTAGTGGTTCCTCCATTGCTGATAACCAGCCCAATATTAATGATCGTATTCTCTGGTGCCCAGTGGTCCCCCTGATTCCAATCCCCTGTATGACAAATTAACATCAGTCCCTGGTAGGCTAGTGAACCTCCACCCTATCCCTGATCTGTCCATAAATTACAATATGTATTCTTCCCTGGTATCTAGTGGACTGCCCACCCCCTTCCACCCTGGCAGGTAGTGTCCCACCACCCCACTCTCCCACCATCCCAAACCCAAGTCAGTGGCCGAGATAGCCAACCTCTCCTGGATTAAGATCAGGATTGGGATGGTGGTATTTTTCTCTGTGCAAGGGGACCACACAAAGTGCCCTTATGCAGAGCAAACACTCTGAATATCAGACTGTGCTGATATTCCGGTCCTCGACCCTGGATTTGCATAGTTTTGGCTTGTGCATCCCTCCACTGTTTGACCCTGGCACAAGCACACTATGCCTGCACTAAACAGGCTTTTAAATATGGAACTTCAGCACAAAACCTGGTTTGTGAGGGCAAACTGGGTTTTGTGCCAGGGCTAACTTTTGAATATCTGGCTTGTTCCATGCGGTTTGCAGATGTACTTTGGTTGCACTACTTATTTTCTAGTTGTACTCTATGGGCCAGATATTCAAAGGGATTGGGCCAGATATTCAAAGGGATTGCACCAGCGCAACCCCAGCAATGCACCCCGGTGATATTTTGGAAGGGGGGACTTGCACAGCGCAAGTCCCGATGTGCCAGGGTACAAAAGTAAACATATGCAGCGCAAATGCAGGGGGCGTGACCATGCATATGTGGCACATTCCGATATTCAGCCCAGGATGTGCGGCTCATATGCTGGCACAACCCCAAGTTGCCCCGCATATGCAGACTCAAAGTTGAGCTGGAAAAAAAAGTCTCAAAACTAGGTCTCCCACAGGAGGGCTGCTGTATTGCAGGGTGCAACACAGCACCAACCAGCTGTGGGTAGCCACCTGTCCGCAAGCACCCACACCCACCCCGGTGGTCCTGTAGGCTCCACTCCCTCCTTCATGCCCGATCACAGGCATACTACAATATCCAGGTAGTCCAGTGCCCCAGCTCCTGGTTGCCTGATCACTGGCAGTATGACCATGGCAGTATAACCTGGTAGTCTAGTGGTACCCCCTTCCTCCCAGCCATATGCCTAATTGCAAGCATAGATATATATCCTGGTGGTCTAGTGCCACCCCCGTATCCCGAATGCCTGATCGTAGGCATCAGTAGTGAGAAGCAATACCTGGTGGTCCAGTGGTACCCCTCCTCCCACCCACACTGAGGACCCAGGCCACCCAGCTTCACCCCTGTCATCTGCGGGCGTGGCACTCCACCCACATATGCCCAGCTGCCCACCGAATGACAGCATACAGTACGCTCTGTACGCCTATTGGTGCACAGTGTGGACCAATGGGCTTACAGGCCATACTGTACTACACAGGCACAATTATGTGAGTGTATATTTGTACTGGAACAGTCCCGGTCCTCCCTGTCTGGGGATTGCGCCAGCACATTGTACATGTGCCAGGCACATTCTGTGACATATTCAATGGAGATGCACCTTGGCACTTGTCCTTTGAATATCACCCTGTTCTGGCCCCCACGCATCTCCGTTGTGCTGTGCCCCTTCTTGTGCCACAGCCCGGCGCAGTTTGAATATCTCGCCCTTGGTGTCTGACTATATGACATCATATTGTGATGTATTACAAGGAGTATAAAATAGACAATTCTTCCCAGACACCTTTTGAGCTCTGACAAAGTTCTGGAGGGGGGCAGAGCAAAATGTTAGGTGGTGGTAGTGATGACAGGGGCCGCCATGCCAGAGAACCTCAGTATATAATTTGGAAACAGTTATATTTTTCATTTATTTTGCACGAGAATAAAATGACCAAGAGGCATTATTATTTGAAAATTGTGCAATTTCTTTCATCTTTCTACAAAATTCCACTGTGTTGGAGGTGAGTGCTGCCTCTTTTCCTTCAAACATCTGTAGAAATGTTTAATACTCATTTATTTTCTATGTTTGTAAAAAAAAATGTAAGCCAGGCCAGTGAGTGGAGACAACAGGCTACTAGCTGTGTATTGTTTTCCTTCAGAGGCACAGACAGAGGTATAGAAGTGTCACAGCGTGGTACAGTGGTTTTCAGGTGAAATCTCAGATTGTGTTGGGTTGACCATCCATGGCACTCCAGACATTACCACATGGGTTTTAGCCCACCTGATAGGCTAGTGATGCACTTGACCTAGGATCAAATTTCTAGTCCTCAGGTCCCAGAAGCCCCTGCTCTCCAGTTCAAATCGTGCATCTGATCAGGCTACAGGCACTCTGGAGTCCCTGTATTGTGCCAGGAAAAGGTAGGCCTGTGGATTCCACAGAAGATAATATTTTATTGTCTACATTGCATCTGAGCCTGCCTAAAAAGAGTGTTACTGGGTAAATACCATATAAGATCAAAGAAATTGTGATATTTGTTTGCATTGCAATAGCTTATGGGACTGGAGAGCTCAAGGCCAGCCTAGGTTTGTTAATTTGTTGACATTTGTTGTTTGGAGGTTCAATATATTGGAACTGGTTGTGCTGTTCCACTATGACTCTTGGTTTATTAGTCAGTTGCCTTGATTCTGCCATTTTTGCCTTATATTGGCTTATTTTGTTTGTGAGCTGGCAGAGGACTCCATGAGCACAGACATGCTTGGGCATCTCTCACTGTTTCTATGCTGCAGTTTATATTGTTGGTTAACCCTAAAAAGATTCCATCCAGATTCAGAGCACTTCCATAATTTTTTTAAAGGTTTCTTCATCAGAGAGGGAGCCCCTCTCCCCAAGAGGAATTTGGCAATGCTTGCCGAGCTTAGCGAGTCACTGACCAACCCCGCCCCAAACCTGACATTGGTTGGTGCCTGCTGCTAGAGTCACCATGCTACATGGCAGCGCGGTGGCTCCTAGCTCCATGCGGGCTGCGTGATGCTGGAACATTCTGGTAGGCCTCTGACACACTAGCGTCTTGAGGGAGTGGCCTTGCCTCACAACTTCCCCTCTCCCTCTCTCTCTCTCTCTCTCTCTCTCTCTATCACTTCTCGACGACTGCATTCTATCCTAGTGGCATCGGGAGAGCTATACTGGCCAAGCTTGGATAAGGATATGGAGAGATAGAGAGAGAAAAGTTTTGTTTGGGGCCCTGCTTGCCCAGAACTGCTTCTCTACTTTTCCTCTCGGAGCAGATTTGAGCGGGGGGGGGAGAGAGTTGCTTCTTGAAGACCTCCTGCTGGAAGCTTTGAGGACTATTGCAATTCCTTCCATGGGCCTCAGTGGGATCCCCTCCCAAGCGGAGACCATGAGGTGCCGTAGGTACAGGGGACAGCTTTTGTTTTTCCCAAGGGCCTACAACATCAGGCCTAGGACCTTCTCTCAGTGGCTGGCCTATTTGGGCCCTCAATCCATCAGGCCTAGGTCCCTCTCTTAGTGGCTGGCCTGGTTGGGATTCACTGCTACCTCCTCTCCTGTTTTTCCCCCTCCACCTCGGGACACCTCTCTACAATGGCCCTGCCTGCGAGGGAAGAAGCACACCATTACCCTATACGATTGGCCTATATTTGGCCCACCATTTTGAAAATGGAGGTCCACCATTTTGTAGGCTACTAAGCCTTCCTTTGTGCCCAACCCTAGGTTGCACGGGGGGAGGGGTGTGGGGAGGTCCGGTTCGGGTCTCCCCCCACAGCCCATCACGAGCCTGTCTCTTAGGCCTCGGGCAATGTAGCTGCATGCTTGGGGGGATGAATTCTGGACTGCAAAATCACCCTAAGGAGGCTTGCCTCATAGCATTACGTTACAGGTATAGTTGGCAGAGGCAGTACCTGCCATTTTTGGCGCATCCAGTCTTTCTCTGGAAGCCCACCATGGCTCCGGTCCTAATGATCCTCCTGTCTTTTGTCTTCTCTCTCCACAGATGGTGAAGGTAAGAAAATGCACTGCATGTAGTGCCAATCTGATGCCCCATAACGTGGGACCTCAATGCCCAGCATGCCTCCATGATGAGGATGACCTGTCTCTGGAGAAATCTCCAGGGATGGGATCGGACACTTCAGGGCCCAGTGGGGCTATCTGGATGGACCCAGGGGCCATCCTCTTACAGAATCAACAAGCAATGGTGGTTATGATAGAGAGTCAACAGAACTTCATGTTAAAGATCATGGGGAGGTTGACAGCCATGACCCGCCCAAGATACCACCAAGCCTGAAGCCACAACCAGAACCAGAGAATCCAGGTGGAACAACGGGGACCCATCTGGACCCAATCGAGCCATTCCCAAGCACCCTGGTTTTGGATATAGGAGATGACTCAGGCAATAAAGACTTCCCTGAAGATGGGGAGGGGGGGGTTCTATCTGATGAAGAAGAGATGGAAACACAGTCCGTACCATCCATCATGTCCAAGTTGTGCTCTTTCGACCTGATCCCAGTCCTCATGAGGATAATCAAGTCCACTATGGGGTTCGAGCTTGAGGAGGGCCAGAAATCTAGACCACATGTACCCCGTTCAGGAGGACAAGGCTAGCACCTGGTGCACTGCCTCCACTATTGACCCCCAAGTGGCAGCACTCAGCAAAAAGACGGTACTATCGTGTGGTACCATATCCCTAAAAGACCCTACAGATAAAAAGCTGGAGGACATGCCAAGAAAGTATTTGAAATAGAGGGCACAGCAGCCAAGGCCTCCATGACTGCAGTCTATACCACTCATGCACAAATTCAGTGGCTCGAGGAACTCTTGGACAAGGCACAGCCCAAGACCAGGTAGTCCAAACTGTTGGAATGTACACTCCATGCCATGAAATACTTGGCAGACATGGCAGTAGATACTCTAAAGTTGAACTCCAGGGCCACGGCCCTGATGAACCATGCCAGGAGAGACCTGTGATTCAAACTGTGGGAAGCAGACAATGAGTCCAAGGCATTGCTACAGAACTTACCTATGAAATGCAAGCATGTTTTTGGGGAAGGTCTACAGGAGTACCTGAAACAGAAGGAGGAAGGGAAGGATCTCCTCAAAAACAAGGGCAGACCTACCTACCTACCTCCCATCAAACAGACAGAGATTTCAAGGGGGAAACAGATCACAACAGCCATGTAGAGATAACTAGTATCAGAACAATTCCTTTCATGGTAGAGGAGCATGTAACTCCTTCAACTCCAGTTACCAGACTTTGACCTTCCGAGGCCGAGGCTCCATGTTTGGAGGCAGAGGAAGAGGGAACAGGAATAAACAATGACTACAATTCACTTACCCCACCCACTCTGGCATGAGGTCCATGCCTGCCAGTGGGCAAAAGACTAATGCTGTTCTAACACATGTGGTGGGGTACAACCTCAGACAAACGGGTGCTAGAGGTAGTGTCCCGGGGGTATTCTATAGAACTTTCCCACTCTCAGGTACCGCACAGATTCATAAGTTCCCCCATTTCAAAGAGAAAAGGCCATCAGGTCCAACAAATTTTGCTGGACTTGATGCAAAACAAGGCAATCCAACAGGTGCCTCTACATGAACAAGAACAGGGAGTGTACTCCATTTTCTTCCTTGTGCTCAACAAGACAGGGGAACTCTGCCACATCCTAGATCTCAAGCACCTCAACAGTCACGTGGTCACCCAGAGGTTCCAGATGGAGACATTAAGGTCAATTCTCCGCAGCATTCAGGTAGATGACTACCTGACTTCTATAGATCTGAAGGACATGTGTCTGCATGTCCCGATCAGACCAAGTCACAGGCAACTTCCATTTCCATATCCTAGGGCAGCATTTTCAATACCAGGCACTGCCCTTCGGTCTTACCTCGGCACCAAGGATATTCACCAAGGTGTCCGTAGTTCTTGTTGCCAAATTGTGAAAACAGGGAGTGGATATAATTCTGTACCTGGATGACTGGCCGATCTGAGCTCGTTCCAAAGAACACTCACAAAGGGTCACCCAAATGGCACTATGGGCACTCGAGGAACACAGTTGGGTGGTGAACCAGGCCAAAAGTTACCTGGTGCCCACACAGCAACTACAGCACCTGGAAACAGAGATAAACACATCCCAGGGGTGGGTCAGGCCATCCCAGAAGAGGGTCAAAGCCAACGATCTTCCAACCATTGGGCAAAGAGTCAAGATATTAGGCTGTATGGCATCGTATATCGATCTAGTCCCATGGGTCAGGTGGCACCTGAGACCACTGCAGAACTACATGCTGACCCAGGGATCTCTGAACGAGGGGTACCTGAGGGTCAGGATGCTTACCAGACCCAATACAATGCTCCCTAGCCTGGTGGACTGTGAGCCAGTCCCTCACATGAGGGATTCCATTACAGACCAACTACAATGTCACCATCAAAGCCGATGCAAGTCTCCTGGGATGGGGAGCATGCTTGGACACTCTGTCGGCCCAGGGCTGCTGGACCAAGCCAGAAGCCAGACTGTCCATCAATGTACTGGAGATGAGGGCAGTCTACCATGCCATCAGATCCTTTCAATCGACTGTCTCTGGTCAGTCAGTCCTAATTCGCTCCAACAATCAAGTTACGGTGGCTTACATTGCCAAACAGGGGGGCACCAGGAGCAGAGCCATGTAGAGAGAGGTGGCGAGGGTTCTGACCTAGGACCAGACCAATCTTAGACACACTGGCGTGGTCCATCTAGCAGGAAAACTCAACATTTGAGTGGGCTGGCTCAGCCACCAACAGGTGCACCCAGGAGAGTGGCGTCTGCACCCCGATTTGTTCCAACTGATACAGGAGACCTGGGGTCCCATCCCCATGGACCTCATAGCGACAGCGGAGAACTCTCAAGTGAGGAGGTTCTTCTTCAGGTACAGGGAACGTCACTCCCAGGGGACCGATGCCCTAGCTCAGACTTGGGCACAGGATTGGTCATATGTTTCCCCTCCCATCCCCTTGCTTCCACAGGTACTATCCGAGATTCAACAATCTCAGAGAACCATTGTCCTAGTTGCACCATACTGGCCATGGTGAGCCTGGCTATCAGCAATGGTAGCCATGGCATTGGACAAATGCAGGCTATCATACCAACTGGACATGCTAACACAGGGACCCATGCACCACCCCGCACTAGGGACCCTGAAACTAATGGCCTGGCTCCTGAGAGGCAGAGACTGTTGAAAGCTGGGTACCACGCATCGGTTATATCTATGCTAATGCAGTCTAGAAGACCTTCCACTACCTTCCCTTACAGCAGACAGTGGTCCATCTTCGCAGCATGGTGCAGGGACAGGGATATGGAGCAGGAAAAGGTCAACATTTCGACCATTCTGCTGTACTTACAGCAGGGTGTAGATAAGTACTTATCTTACTCATCGCTTTGAGTACAGCTGTTTGCCATTGGCACCATAGGCCAACATAGCCCAGGGGCACACCTGGGCACTATATGTTTCCTCAGAGCAGTAGAAGTACTGCGCCCCAGGGTCCGGACTCTGATCACCCCTTAGGATCTGACCCTAGTCCTAGACTCGCTCAGCCACTGAGTCAGGGGGACACGTTTTGGGCAGGACTGAAGGCCTGTTTCCTCATGGTCATTTGCTCCACACACAGGATTAGCGAGCTGGGGGCCCGTCTTCTGTAGGGACTCTTACACCGTATTCACCCCACAGGTGGTACACCTATGGACTGCCCTGGCCTTCCAACCCAAGATCGCATCTATTTTCAATAGGGAGCAACCCATCGAGTTGCCCACTCTCTCAAATAGAGCACCAGGGGACATGACAATCCCTCATCACTTAGACATGGGAGGCACTCTAGCCACATACATATCTAGAACCAAGCCAATACGTAAAACCAAAATACTGTTTATTGTGTCAAAGGGGCAACGACAGGGTAGAGCAGCATCCAAGACCACGATAGCGAGCTGGCTTAAGAGAACCATTCTAGAAGCTTACAAGGCAAAGAACCTGACACCTCCAGAGGGTATTAGAGCCCATTCTACCAGGGGAGTAGCTACCTCCTGGGCAGAGAGGGCCAATGTGTCTACGGAGAACATCTGCAGGGCAGCCACTTGGACTTCCATCCATACCTTTGTGAGACACTATAGGTTGGACTGCTTGAATGAACTACAGACCCTGTTTGCCATTGAGTTCTCTTGGTGGCCAGCTCCTCTTCTTCTCACTCTTAGATCACTCTGTCCCACCCGTTTGGGTACAGTACTGCTGATTATCAACCCATGAGGTAATGTCTGGAATGCCATGGATGGTCAACCCAACACAATGGGTGTTTACTCACCTGGTAAAGGTGATTGTGTTGGTTGACATCCATGGCACTACACGGCTCTCCCACAGAGTGATCAGAGTGATTAGGAGGATATCTGTGTCATTAGAAAGGGGAACAGAGGGACATCACGTGGTGTATTTTATGTTTTCCCTGTTTAAGTCATCCAGGATGACTGTCATCAGCCATTTAGGAGGCTGACTATTAGTATTGTATTAATAGGTGAATAAAAGGGGCCTTCTGGCCAGCTTCAGAAGGCATCTCAGTGTATGTGTGTAACAGCTAAAGCATGTTGTGGTATTACTAACATTATTTTCAGCTATGGATGATTCGAACTGGAGAACAGGGTCTTCTGGGACCTGGGGACTAGAAATTTGATCCTTGGTCATGTGCATCACTAGCCTATCAGGTGGGCTAAAACCCATGAAGTAATGTCTGGAGTACCATGGATGTCAACCAACACAATCACCTTTACCAGGTGAGTAAACACCCATTACTGTAGTTTACAGTTTGCTGAGTTGATAACAGCCAGTCCTCAAATACTTTTACAGCCCAGGCTATACTTTTTGTTTATTTTTTTCATCTTTCTTTTGTTCCAACAGGTCAAGATCAGTAGTAGTAAGCTGAAGGTGTCAACGTATAGTTTCTTTGTTGTTTTCTTTTATTATTTTCTTTCCTTTCTTGGAGAATCACTATTAGGAAAATGTTTACTCGGTCACTCATTCATGGTTATACAGTATTTTCAAAATGACAGAATGGTCAAGGGTTTGGCATCTGGGATTTAAAACCAGAAAGTGTAAGATCATGCATATGGGTAGGAAGAACCCAACCCTTACAGAAATATAGATGTGCTGTTTACATTCAAAATGCATGTTACATGCTTAATTGTGCAGTGTTTGCATGTGGTTCGCATACACAAAGTGAACCTAAGTGAACCAGGTCTAAAAAGCAAATCAGGTTTGCATGCAGCAAGCTTGATATGTGTGCAGCAAGTAAGCTGGTGTGAACATCTTCTAAAAATTACATCAGGTTCATGTGTTGCACGCTTGACATAAGTGCAGCAATTAAGCTGGTGTGAACATTATTTAAACATCCAGTCAGGTTCCCATGCTGCATGTTTGCCATGTGTGCAGTAGCTAAGCTAGTGCAAATTTCATCTAAAAAACACATCAGTTTCTTTTTCTTATACTACTGCTAGCAACTAGAGCCATTAAAATACATTTTTATTTTGAATTCCCATAAAATTAGGTAAACTCATTAATTCTTATTCTTTTGCAAATTGTTTAATGGCTTTTGATTTTTGTCATTAAATCACCATTAATTTGTAAAGTGTTGTTTACTTACTGCATTAAATGCCTAGGATATAGCCAGCCAACATCCCCCATTCCAGATGTACAAAGAGGAGCCTCTGTGTTGTGAAGCCTATCTTTTTTGTTTTGAACCACACAAATCCCTTATGCATATTTAGTGCTACAAATATGTTTCTCCATGACTGTTTCAACTCACTTACTTTCCCCTTTGTCATTCTGTATTGAGCATATACACTATGGCCATGCTCAGCACTCTTTGTGCTGACTAGGGTCTTGGAAGCATGCACCATACCTCACATTTGTCACTGAAATGAAGGACATGGACACTCAAAACTGAGGGACAATGAGGAACCCTAACCCACATGATGATCAGGACACATCATGAAACATGGAGATACAGTACCTCAGAACACAGTGGAAAACATTGCATTAGCACCTGAGGATGAATTTCTACTATAAAGCATGGTGCCATTTTGGTAGGGCAGAGGGGAGCAGTCCCTCCCTCCCGTATTTGTGTCTAGGTTGTTCTTATGGTGTGGCAATAATGGCATTAAATATGGATTTAATCTTTTGCACAATAAGTGCCCACCTGACCTACGTGTGCTCGCGTTGTAGGTACTCTCCAGACTCAACTGTGTCTGTATTGTGTTGTCCACTCTCACCACCTATTAGTGGCAGCACAATCACATGTGATGTGGATGAGCTCCAGCCAAGAAAGAGTACATGAGTCTTGCAAGAGCGACACAGTCTTTCCCACCACAGAGTAGAGAGACTGCACACTACAGCTTGGAGGAGTCAGTGAGCAGTGAACTCTCAATAGCAGTGTTATGGCAGCATATTTTTATTGGTCTACTCTCAGTGAGTCCCCACCTCCCCTGGTGGCTGAGGGGGTGGAGGGTGAGCTAGAAGCTGACTCAAGACTAGGCTACCTACTTACTCTACTAGGCTCACCTTGCAAAAAAACCCCAGCAAAACAGCATATACCACCACAGCAGCAAGCTAGGCTTAGCAGTAGTGGTGACAGTGGTGTAGGTGTCCTTCATAGGTCTTGATCAGTGCAGTGCAGCAGCAGCCACAACAGTAAACAAGCAAGCAACCCAGGTTGGGTGGGTTCAGTTGGTGAGATGACCTGGTCACAGATGATGTTGGGGACCTGAGATGGTAAGTTCTAGCATCCAGCTTCTAGCAGAAGGAAAGAGGGGGAATGGACTGAAAACTGGGCTGGTGGCACACTGTGCCAGGCCACAGGTTCTGGCCATATGGCCGTGTAAGTAAAAGTAACTATTTTTTTACAGGGGGATTGCGGACAGAGGAAGGACTGAAATATTGATGTGTTTTTCACATTTCTTCACCTTTGGGTGGTTTCATGACCCATAAGGGATGGATATTTAATGGAATGGAGTTGGGGAGAAAAAACAGGATAAAGTCCTTTTTTGGTGGGGGGCAGAACTTCAGCCAGGAGAAAAACTGGTCAGTAACTGGGTGGGTTTAAGCCTAAATCTGATGCACTGCTCTGAGGTATATACAGATGAATCCTATACATTTGAATTTTTCCTAATTTGCATATCACTTTTAAAGACAAAATTAATAGGTTTTACCTTTTAGAGATATTACAGACAATCTAGAGCTGTCCCTTGCATTCACAGATAGTTGAGCTGTACGGTATGGCATGCACACACTATTGGAGCCCCACTATAGTCAGGCTTATGCCCCCCCCATGAAGCTGACCTCCACATCCCCATGCTCAGGCATATTATGACAAAAGGCAAAGAAAACTGCAGGGGTGTGCACCATTGAAATGAAAGGGGGTATTTTTTTATTACTACTTTATACATTATTGTTGGAGAGTTGGAGATTAATGAAGGCCACCGCTTGACTAACAAAGACCTTGTTAGTAGAACAGTGGTCTTCATTATTCTCCAACTTACCACCATAATGTATAAAATAGTAATAAAAAAAACCCCCATTCATTTCAAGGGGTATGACCCAGCACTCTGATCCATGGACATCATCTCTTAATGACTCCTGCTTCTGGCTCTCTAGTGCTCAAGTAAGAGACTTTTTATTTATATCTATTCTTGGTGGGTTGTCTATAGCAGCATGGTTGTACCCGCTACAGTGTGTGTGCATGGGGGGGGGGCTGGCCATGTTGGTGTGTGTTCAGTTATTGCTACTTTTGTGTTTGCACCTTAAAGTCTGTTTGCGAGGAAGCATTCAAAATTATGGAGAGAAAATAGTGGGAGTACAGGTCAGACAGAAGTACTTAAGTTGTTTGGGGGGTAAGTGTGTGTACTAGGGGTGGGAAGAACCACATGTATTTCCATTGGCATGTGTGCTACAGTTCAACTGTGAAACTGAGATGAGGGAGAGAAGAGAACCGAAAACTATAACAGTGGCTACAAGCATGCTGCATGCATGCAGATGTATTCATATATGTATTGAAGTACAAGCTGGCCATATGTGTGCAAGCAATATGGCTTAGTGGTTAAAGGCACTGAACTGCAAGCCAGGAGACTTGGAGGCCTGAAAACCTGGGTTTGAATCTCATCAACCCCCACTTGTGTATGTGTGATCCTAAGCAAGTCACTTAACTTTTATGTATGCAGTTATCAGTGATCACTTGCTTTTTGCATGCATGTCACATGCATGTAATCTTTTCCAATTTAACATTAAAATGATGCTTTCCACACTGCAGTTATCGGTGACCACTTGCTTTTGCATGCATGCCATATGCTCTGACATGGAGCCTTTGGAAAAAAGTCTATGACTCAAAGGGTTGTAATTCCAATTTCCTAAATAAATAAATAAAATAAAATACATGCACTTGATTCCAATTTAACATTTAAATTATACTTGCAGCTTGCATATCACTTGCAAAGTTTATGTGTGCAGCATGAAAACATTTCACATAATTATTTATTTAAGGGAATGGCAACATACCAACTAGAAGGCGAGGAGGTGGCAGAAAGTAACTAAGAAAGGGACCTATAAGTCATCATAAAAGATTTCCTCAAAATGGAAAGTCAGTGTGAGAAGGCAGTGGGTATGGCAAGCAGGATGCTGGGTTGTATTGGGAGAGGAATAACAAGTAGAAAGTGGGAGGTAACCTTGCCCCTGTATAGATCACTGGTGAGGCCCCGCCTTGAGAACTGTGTCCAATTCTGAAGGCCCCACCTCAGAAAGGATATCAACCAGGTGGAGGCAGTGCTGAGAAGGGCTACCAGAATGGTCAAGGGCATGCATCAGAAACACTGTGAGGAAAGGCTCAGGGAGATAAACATGTACTCACTTGAGGTAAGACAGGAGAGGGGGGTGTGATAGATACATTTAAATATGTCATTTCAAAGGGATTAATAATGAAGGGGAGATCAGCCTTCTGCAGAAAAGGAAGAGCACCGGGACAAGGGGCCATGAAATGAGGCTGGAAGGGGGAGACTCAGAGACAAGTGGAGGAAGTACTTCTTCATAGAAAGGATGGTTAAACCCTGGAATAGGCTGCCAGAGGAAGTGGTGGGTGCAGACACTATGGAGGCATTCAAGCATACATGGGATAGACACAGAAGAATAGTGAGATTAGAACAGGGGTGGAAGTACGGACATAAGTGTAGAAGGACATACACTAAGGAAGTAGGAGCCAATCTGAAAACAGGGCAGACTAGATGGATGAGGAGGTCCTTTTTAGCTGATAACTACTATGTAACTATATACTGGATTAGGTGTTAGTTTAAAATGTTAATTAACAGAGTAGCCAAGTTTTGCACAATGAATGATTAATGTATTTGCATCCAATGATGTACTTGACACTTTGCATTAATTATATAAATTGCAAAGAACTTAGTTAATGCTTTAATTAGGGTTAAAGTCACAAAAGTAGGGAAATGTGGTCCCGGGGGTTAGGGTTTCCAACCTTAACACCCTACCCCCACATTGCACACACCATCAGGCATTGGGGGCTGTGCCTTGGGGTCATCAGCCTAATGCTCACCCCATTCCATAAGTAAATAAGCTCAGTTTGGTACAGTATAGGACAATGGGGTGAGCATTTGGGCTGATGACCCCAAGGCACAGCCCCATCACCTGTTGATGTGTGCAGGGTGGGGGTGGAGTGTTAGGTCTGGAAACCCTAACACCACATTTCCCCAACTTTTCTGTCTTTAACCCTTTATGTATTTAGTTAGTTATTTAGTTTTATTTATCTAAGTCTTTGTTTACTGGGTAAGTGCGCTGATCCAAGGACCATTTTCAGGCACGACCCAGGCCACAAACAATGGCACAGAATCAAACAGTTAAAATAATTTACAATCCAATAAGAGTAGCATATTACAAGCTCTACAGACACAAGTCCCAATGGGAAACATGCATAGCATAATAAGCAGTGGTACTCAGAAGTAACTGAGCAATGTACAGTTGCAAGCCCGATGAAAGCAGATAACTAGCTATACAACAATAGATCGACACAGGGTAGTGGAAAAAAATCAGTTACAAGCAGTAATACTAATTTGAAACAGGGTAAACAGATTGCACCATGGTAACCTAGGAGAATAATGGTTCAACAAGCAACAATACCTAGGTGGAGATTGTAGTATATGGTAACTTACCCTAGTAACATTGTAGAATGGTTTAGTCCACATCCCCCTGCAGTTTTGGGCCAATGGTATGTCTGGGGTGGAAACTGGGTTTTTAGAAACTGCACAAGCAGATTGTAATAGTGGTTCTGCTGAGGCCTGCTGATCTATCTAATGTATGTTTGTTGAATAAACCTCAGAGCTGTTAGAAGTTACTTATGGTGTCCAGTCATTCCTAAAACCAGCAATCCTGTAAGAAGCAACTAAAGTGAAATATTATATGGCGTCAGAAGTGAACTTGCAGTGTTGCAGTTGCAAGAAAGAAGAAAAGTTTGTGCTGCCAAGAAAATAAACAAAAGACAGTATTTGTGAGTACCTAAAGCTTACTAAAAGACTGTATAACAAAGTATTTTTGGCAGTATGGAGCAATTTAAGCCACCTCCACCACTATTGTTGACTGGAAACCTTGCAGAAAACTGGAAAAGGTGGGCACAGAGATTAAGTCTGTACTTCACAGCCACAGGATTGGATGATAAGTCAGAGGAAATGAAAATTGCAGTCCTGCTATACATGATTGGAGATGAGGCCCTCGAGGTGTACAATACCCTCAATATAATGTATGTTGACCCACAAGCTAAAAAAGCAGCTGAGGTTATGGAAGCATTTAAGAATTATTGTTCAAGGCAGGATGGTAAAACAGGCCGAAAACCAGATAGCCAGCTACCAACATGTGAGACGCATGCACAAAAATCAAACACGTGTGGGAGGTGTGGCAAGGGACATGCGCCAAAGGCTTGTCCAGCGTATGGACAAGAATGTCGAAATGTGGTGGCCTCAACCATTATGCAAAATGTGCAGGTCCAAAAGTCTAACAAACCTCATAAAAATGACAAAGGGTAGAAGCACTATTTATGGGTGCTGTAAAAAGAAACAAAAGCGGTGCAGAACACAAGTACCAGATGAAGGTGGTACACTACCTTGAGATAATGGGACAGCCAGTTAAGTTCAAGTTGGACACTGGGGCTGAAGCCAATATACTTACTAAAGAAGTGATTGTGCAGTTTCCATGCAAGGTACAAATCAAGCCGACCAGTACTATCCTAATGGCATATGGAGGAGCACAAATTAATCTGGAAGGAAGTGATGCTAAAGTGTAAGACACAAGACAGAGAGGCCAATCTGCAGTTTATGTCACTAATACATCAGGAGCTTCCTACTGGGTCAACAGGCATGTGTCATCCTGGATCTGATTATGAGAGTAAAGGTGCTTAAAACCAAGCCACCAAGCACAAAGAGGAACTTCTTGCACAATATAAAACAGTGTTTGAAGGCCTAGGAGAATTCCTGGTGTTTACCACATACATACTGACCCAAATGTTACTCCTGTGGTACATGGGTGCAGGAAAGTCCCATATGCAATTATGGACAGACTAAAACAGAACACTGGAACAGCTGGAGCAAATTAGGGTGATTAGCAAGGTAAGAAAACCTACAACATGGGTAAATAGCCTTGTAATTACTGAAAAGAAAATGGTGAAATCAAGTGTGTTTGGACCCTAGAGACTTAAATAAAGCTATCAGAAGACATCATTTCTCCATCCCACATTGGAGGATATTCAGAGTAGCTTGCAGGTAAAAAGTATTTTACAATTCTAGATGAAAAGATGGGTACTGGCAGATCAAATTAGATGACGAATCTGCAGACCTATGTACATTCAACAGTCCATGGGAAGGTACAAATTTCACAAACTTCCTTTTGGTATACAGTCTGCAAGTGAAGTATTCAACAGAAATGCTGAACACTAGGGGCATACCAGGTGTTTTGTAATAGCTGATGACATGCTTATAACGCAGCTACCAAGGAAGAGCATGACAATACTTTGAGAAAAGTAATGGACAGAGCAGTGGAACTCAATGTAAAGTTCAATAGTGACAAAATACAGTATTTGGTGAGTGAGGTGAAATACATGGGCATCATAACTGAAAATGGACTCACGGCCTGATGAAGCCAAGTAGAAGCAATAGCTGAGATGCCCTCCCCAAGATAAAAAAGCACTACAGAGACTGTTAGAAATGACTCGATACTTGGCGCAGTACATTCGAATGAAGCAACCCTCACTGCACCACTAAGGCAGCTACTCAAAAGATGTCATGTGGCAGTGGCAGCCAGCACAGGAAGAAGCCTTACAAAAGCTGAAAGAGACTATTTTTGTGCACCAGTATTAAAATTCTTTGATCCAAAGAGGACATTGAAATCCAAGCAGATGCATCTAAGGACGGACTAGGTGCTTGTCTACTACAAAGAAACAGACCAATAGCTTATGCATCTAGGTCATTGTCCAGTGCTGAAAGAAACTATGCACAGATAGAAAAAAAGTTGCTAGCAATTGTGTTCTCTCTACAGAAATTTCATCAGTATGTTTATGGAAGGTCAGTGAAAATACAATCAGATCACAAGCCACTACAGTCCATACTGAACAAACCAATTGGAAAGGCTCCCCCAAGATTGCAGCGGATGCTGTTACAGATACAGAAATATGACATAGAGGTAACATATACTCCAGGAAAAGACATTCTGATTGCAAACACTCTGTCCAGGGCAGTACCAAGAAAACCAGCAGAGGGAGACATTGACCTAAGTAGTGAAAAGGTCATATACTCAATCCAAGCAACAGAGACACTGCCTGACAGCATGTTAGAGGGGCTAAAACAGGCCACACAGAGGGACAGTGATTTACAGTTGCTTAAAGAAATGCACCTCAAAGGATGGCCTAACCGGAAAAAAACAAGTCAGCATCAAACTTCAGCACTATTGGCCCATGAGACACAATATATACATAGAAAATGATCTCATAATGGTGGGTAAAAGAATCATCATACCCAAAGAACTGAGAACAGATATGCTACAAAGACTTCACACAGCACATCAAGGAATACAAAGGTCGAAGGCACAAGCCAGAGCTGTGATGTATTGGCCAGGCATGAATCGAGAAGTAGAAATGATGGTTGAAGCATGTGGACCTTGTCAGGAACTCTTACCCAGCAACCATAAGAGCCAATGTGTCCACATGAAATACCTCATGCCATGGTTAAAGCTTGGAGCAGACATTTTTGACTTTAGGGGACACTCCTACTTAATAGTAGTGGACTATTTTTCAAAATACCCTGAGGTTCTCAGAATGCCTGACAAGACAGCAGCTACAGTTATTGCAAAATTGAAAGCTGTATTTGCAAGACATGGAATTCCGAAAGAACTGGTAGCGGATCATGTACCATTTGCAAGTCATGAAATTAAGCAATTTGCAAAGTTGTGGGAGTTCAAAATAACTCATTCCAGCCCAGGATACCCACAATCTAATGGTTTAGCTGAAAGAATGATCCAGACAGTAAAAAGGATCTTTCTGAAGTCTATGCAAGGTCAGACCGATCTACATCTCGTATTGCTCAGTCTTAGAAATACACCAGTCACAGGACTGAACTTTACACCTTCTCAATTGTTGATGGGCAGAATGTTGAGGACAACATTACCAGCAAGTGCAAGGCACTGCAACCTGAAATACCAAAGGATGCACATAAATGTCTGAAAAGACTACAGAAAAGACAGAAACAGTATTATGACAGGAATGCAGCTCCACTTACTCCATTCAGAGAAGGGGAAAGGGTATGCATAGAGACTTCTAGTGGGTGGCAACCTGCTACAGTAGAAAGAATCTGTGATGAGCCAAGATCCTATAGTGTGATTACACCTGCAGGACAGCGATACCGCAGGAACAGGAGACACCTGAGGAGAGACCGAACAGTTGCTTTGGAGGCTGAAGAGCAACAGGCAGATGAGTCAACTGAATCCGTATTGTCACAAACAGTGCAATCCAGGGACAACAGCCAGGAACAGGACACTTGTCAAGAGTATGAGCAACCTGAGATGGAACCTGTTGTTTTCAATTACATTTTGCCAGAAAGTTCTGAGGCTGTACTCAGTGTGCAGTCTACTCGAATGACCAGAAGAGGGCGTTTGCTTAGAGTTCCTGAGAGGTTCAGAGATTTTGTTATGACTTAAGTCAGTGGTAAAGACTTGTTTCAACAAAGCTGAGTACCAGTGACTTTAGACCCTAACTCATCACAAAGTAAGACTCAACCATTATGTTAATATTGCTTGGTAATTATTTGTCATTGATATGCAAACTGAAATCAAGGTAACTGCTTTCTTTTACTAGAAGGGGAAATGTAGTATATGGTAACTTACCCTAGTAACATTGTAGAATGGTTTAGTCCACATCCCCCTGCAGTTTTGGGCCAATGGTATGTCTGGGGTGGAAACTGGGTTTTAGAAACTGCATGAGCAGATTGTAGTAGTGGTTCTGCTGAGGCCTGCTGATCTATCTAATGTATGTTTGTTGAATAAACCTCAGAGCTGTTAGAAGTTACTTATGGTGTCCAGTCATTCCTAAAACCAGCAATCCTGTAAGAAGAAACGAAAGTGAAATATTATAGAGATGAATAGAGAGGAAGCCGGGAAATTAGGTGCTGGTGGTGGTAAATAGAGGCACACACCAAGGGTGCTAGAGAGGAGATGGAGAAAGGCAGAGGAACTAAGTGCCAGTGGTGACACGAAGGCTCTTACCAAGGCTACTATGCACTAGCTTAAGGAGGAGGGAAAGAAGAGCAGGAGTTCAAGGGTAGGATAAATAGGAAAAATATCTATGTAGAGGAGGAAATGAAGACACAAGGTAAAACAAGGTAACTAGTAGAGATAGGAATGGGGATCGGGAGGTTAGAGAAAGCTAGCACATAAGGGTGAGGGGGGAAATGAGAAAAGTGGGGGTGGAGTGAGGGAAAAGGGGTATAAGTACCTACACCCCAGAGGGGAGGATTTAAACCCTAGAGCAGGAGCAGGTGGATTCCAGGAGTAGCCAGGATCTGAATTGTGACCCTTATTAGAGCATTAACTAAGTATTTTGCAATTTTTTTCCTTACTTTTTGAGACAGTATAATCGTATCCTTATTTGGCTGGGCCCTGCGCTTCAATGCCTCCATAGATCCGTATATGTAGCATGTAGCATTTAAAGGACAACAGTAGTCAAATTGCCAGCATAGCTATCTTATTACCCTACCTCATGTACCCGGTACAAAAAATATATGAATCCCTGCCAAAATGTAATTCTGCACAACTGCAATGCCGTTCTGCACCACAGTTGTGAAAACATATTTTGACCAAGATCTGAAAATGACAGTTGTGGCGTACGTTAAGCTATACTGAATATTTGGGGACAAAATGTTAAAAATTTCCAAAGTTACAAGTGTGTGTAGCGATATTGCAACAAATGGTCACTACTTTGTCATTTTCAATAATTGTGACCCCTAATTTTCAACATAGCCTTCTTATTACACCATCTCATGAACAAGGTCAGAAAAAATTTGAAATGCCACTCAAAAGGTGAATTCATCAAGCAACAGTGAAATCACCTTTTGGGCAGGAGTTGCATAATGACAGTCATATTGTTCATGAGGTGGGGTCCCCAAAAGGCCATGTTGAACATTTGGGGTCAAAATGTCAAAGAATGGCTAAGTCATGCACAAAAGTTGAAACCCCCATTGAAACATATTGAACCTCATTTATCTTAGTTTCTCATATTGCATTTCCAGCAGCAAGACATGTCTTTGATCGGAGAGTGGGCATTGAACCTTGGACCTATTCAGGTGAGTGAGGCTGTGGGGGGGTATACTGGGAGGTGTGGGATGGTGGGTGCTGAGTGGGAGGTTTGGGTGGGAGGGCTGATCAGTGAAAGGCTGTTTTCTTTTTTTGCAGGAACCAAAAAAAAGGCATTGAGGGACATTTTTCTTTATTTCAGGGTCAGACACTGATGGGGAGATGGGGGTGCCACTAGACACCAGGGACATATACTGGCAGCAGGTGGATAATGATCAGAGAATGGGGAGGGACCACTGTACTATCAATGAGGATAAAAATATAATACAGGTGAAGGCAAATGGAGAATGGAGGAGGGGATGGGGCAACTGTACTGTCAATGAGGATAAAAATATAATACAAGGGATGGTTATCGGAGAATGGAGGAAGAGGGAGGGACACTGTACTACCAATGGGGATAAAAAAAATAATACAGGAGATGGCGATCAGAGAATGGGTGGGGGAGGGGCCACTGTACTACCAACGGGGATAAAAAAATAATACAGGGGACAGCAATTGGAAAATGGGGGGGAGGGGGAAGGACCACTGTACTACCAACAGGGATAATAAAATAATACAGGAGACAGCAATCACAGAATGGGGTTGGGGAATGACCACTATACTTCCAATTGGGATAAAAAAAATGAATACAGGAGATGGTGACTGAAGAACAGGAGGGAGGAGGAAGGACCACTGTACTACCACCAAGGATAAAGAAATAATACAGGGGACAGCAATCACAGAATGGGGTGGGGGAAGGACCACTGTACTACCAATTGGGATAAAAAAAAAAGCTAATACAGGGGATGGCAATTGGAGAATGGGAGAGGGGGGCTAAGGCATCCCACATCTCAAATAAGCTGGTGAGGTTAGGTCCAAAGTACTTGCATGCTTGTTCAGTGCCAACAAATGTATTTCCTGATCCAGGAGTGCAAAGCAACTGCAGGACACAAACGATGTCCTCTCAGTGTGGGGCAGATCAGCACCACATATTTCAAACTGCACAGAAAAAGAAATCATAACTGTCTTACTGCTAGAAGAGACTTTATTTCATAAAGATTCTTCATGTAAAAACAGAGAGTGTTAGCTTGGCTCTCACAATAGTGCTATAGAAATACTTTTTTGGGACTTGTGATCCTTTTTGGTCTGAATGAAAAGGATTCACGAAAAATGATCTTAGAGACTGATGAAAAAGGATTACAAATACTAAAAAAAAATATCTTCCAAGGTTGTTCTTCCACCAAATAACTTCAGAATCCACCTAATGGAGACCCAATGACCAAGATATATGTGCTGATGTCTCTGGATGACTTCATTTCCCTCTACCCTAGTTGGAACTTTTATCAACCATTACTGCCTTGCATTTGTGGCACCAGCTCTCTCCTTGCCCCCATCACCCATCCCCACCCATCCCCCCATCCCCACCCATCCCCACCCATCCCTCTCTATGGACTCACTCTTACCTCTGGCCACTGGCCCCTGTCCCCCTTGCTTTTTTCATCCCTGTCTGACAATGGCACCTTCCAGCCAGCTTCCTCCTGACTTCTTCCTACCAAGTTCACCATTTCACCATGAATTCTGATAGATGCTAGCTAGTGTTGTTCTACTTCAACATATTGATTGAACTATTTATGTACAAGTAATCTGTATGTTATGCCTGTTACCATTGTTTACCATTGTTGTATGTTGCTCCTCATCCTCCGACGTGGAACCTTTGTAAATGAGCAGTTCCTGCTCAAAGGTACTTGTAATCCTACAGTTTAATAAATAAATAAATAAAAAATTAAATAAATTTTTTTTAGGTTTTCAATTTCTTTAAAAAAAAAAATTAAATTTTGGATGGAAGCTAGCAAAAAATGAAATTTTTCTCATGAAAAAGGATTGGCCCCTTTGTGAAAAATAATCCTTTTCATGAGACCAAATTCCTTGTTTGTTCCATTCCACTATCTTGGAGAGTGATATTCCCACTGAAAATAATGGGAACTTAAAAACTGAATAACTTTGCAATAGATTAATATTTTTTTCACCAAACAAATGCAAGGCAGTTCTGTGACCCAAGCTTTTTCTACCTTAAAAAATTCACACCAAAATTCCACACAGTCTATGCACAAGGCAATGAGGAAAAAACTGCAAAAAAAGGGTGAGTTTTAAGGTTTTTGCACTATCCAGATCTTAGACTATATCTATATCTACCGTACATCCAATTGGAACAACACTTGCCATGTCAATATATATACCCCATGGGATAGAGCATACCAAACTTTGTGCAAATCCATTGATCAGTTACAAAGTTATTAAAGTGCAAGATTTGACATTTAACATCAAAGTGCCTACTCAACCCTAACTATAGGCTTGTGACTGCCCCCATATAATTCAAGTGTTTGCACTATAAATGTTGGCATGTATTAGGCCCAAGACACGCCCCCTGCCAAAGACCAATTTCAGTCAAATCACTGGGGCTGTTACTCAGTATTAATGGTTGGTTGTTCAATGCTCACAATAAAGTAAAAGATTTGTCATTGCAAGATAGTTGTTACATTTCACCATATATACCTAATGCTTCTCAAACGCTAGCTTGTGTGCTTCTGATCTTGTCAATGATGCAGATTTTTCAACAGAAAGAACATTTTCAGCCAACCCATGGTACAGGTGTAGCACTACCACTTGTGATGATGACCCAGATTCAGGAGCAAACTTGGGACATTGTAAGGTTCACTGAGGAAGAGGATTGACCATACATTGGACTGCTCTCCTCTTCTGAAGAGGATGGTCCACAGAACCCAGCATGCATGTGTTCCCTAGCAGAGACTAAGGGGTAGGACAGTTTGGATTGCCTTAGTGGTGACAGGAATGGTAGATGTCAATGCACGTTATGCAGGAGTGCATGATGTGTCATGATGTCACTGCTTAGCCGCTCCCCCAAAGGGAGAAAACTTGGCCAGCAGGATGGCTCTGGTCACCCACAGGCCCTGCAACCAATGACCTGGGCCCAGTGACACAAACCAGATCTTATTAGACAGTGCGGGGTTTGTGGCCCCACTGGCCCACCAGGAGATATAAGCCCTAGGGAAGATGTGTCTGGTAAGTCCCAGGAGAAATCAGGGTGACATGGCTAAGGTGGTCAAAGGATAGGGCTGTTCAGAGCAAGGGTGGATAAATAGACCAACTAAAAAAGGAAAGCACATTTTCAAATGAGTTTCACCCCCCCATGAGTATGCTGGGTTTTGCCATTTTAATGATGCTGTGAGTCAACACTCCCTTCCTGTCTCTCTCCTCTCATCACACCACTTCCTTTTCCTTATTCCTCATTGCTGTTTACTGCTCCTGTCTCCTAGCCATTGCTGCCTTTTCTGTGAGGACCAGGAAAATGAGTCAGCTGGTGGCACTCAGCCATGATGCTTTGGTGGTGCCAGAAGTGAGTTCAGGCATTTTAGTGTGGCTCCCTTCCACCCCCTCAGTACTGTTCCTGAGGAGTGGAAGAGTGGGAATCTCCAAGCAGCTTGTTGGCTGCAACTGCTATCAGGAGCCATTGGTGCCAGTAGAAAGTTCCTGTCAACTTCTTTGGGGTCTGCGCCCTGCTGCATTGTCCTAGTGGGGGGTAGTATGAAGGTTCTGGTGACTTGCTGACTGCAGTTGCAGTCAGTGAGGAAGAGAACTAATCTGTTTTGTTTACCCTCTGACACCTTGCATTGTTTTTGGGGACAGAGGGGCAAAGTGTCACAAGTGATTCTCCATCTGCAGTAGTAATATGTGTGAGGCACCAAAGAAAATGGTGGCCACCAGCTATGATCCCAGGCTTCTGTTTCAGTGTCTGATAGGGCCACCACATTTCCAAACTTTTGTCGCTGGAATCCTAACTTATGCATTAACAAAGTTTTTTTTTTGCCAAGGATGTCCATACTTTTTGAGAAAGTATAATTTTTTTAGCTTGTGGGAGCACAGGGCCCACTGTGCCCTGCACACCCCTTCCCTCCATTGATGCATACATGTATGTTGCTGTGCAAGCATTTCAGCTAAAACAGCAACCAAATTGACAGCATAGCCTTGCTATTACCCCACTTCATGAACTCTGTGCTGAGAATTTTCAAATCTCCACCAAAACATCATCCCGTGCCACCGCAACATCACTCCATGCCACAGGTCACAAAACACATTTTCACCAGGAATTTTAAACAGGTGATGTAAAGAAATCACTATGTTGAAAATTTGGGGTGAAAATATTGAAAATTATGAAAGTTAGGAGGGAGAATAGCAAAATGTCAACAGATGTGGAGAACTGTGCTATGTTAACACATTTTGATCCCAAATTTTCAACATACTCTTGTTGTGACCCCACCTCATGAACAAGTAAGGTGGAAATTTTGAAATCTGTCCTGAAAGGTGATTTCCCTAATTGACCATGAAAGCACCTTTCAGGCAGGATTTGGGCACTGACACCAACTTTGTTCATGAGGAGTGGTCTCCAAAAGGGTATGTTGAAAATGTGATGTCTAAATCTTGAAAAATGACAATGTTTGGCACCGGAGTTGAAAACCCCACTGAAGTTCATTGCACCACATTTATCTTAGCTTCTGAATTCCATGGTAGTCTAGTAGTCATTCCCCCCTCCCTTGTCTCAGTCCCCATCTCCGTATAAAAATATATATAGTCCCCTGGTAGTGTACTAGTCCATCCCCCGTTCCCCATTCCCTGATTGCTGTTCCCATATAAAAATATATAATATTTCCCTGGTAGTCCAGTAGTACCTCCTCGTATAGCCAATCATCATTCCCTTATTCCAAAAAATATTCCCTGGTAGTATGGTGATCTCACCCCCTCCCCGATCCCCAATCGCCCTCGCAGAACTGTTTTTTTTTTTTCATTTTTTTAAAATTTCCCTGGTAGTCTAGTGGTCCTCCTGTCCCTGATCCCTGTCCTGTGAAATAGTAAAAACATAACCCTTGAGGTCTTGTGGACCTCCCCCCTGCCCTCTCTGGTACTGACTCATCACCCTACTTAAACCCCGAACCCAATCATCAGCACACCCTCATCTCAGCAACAGGGCAGGACACCCACTGAGCTGTGAATGAGTGCATACTGTATACAGTATGAACTAATTCACAGCTCAGTCGGTAGCCAGCTGTGGCGGTGAGAGGAGGGCTGTGCTGGTTGATGGCTGGGGATTGGGTTTTGGTGGGAGTGGGGTTGTGGGCCAGTACCTGAGGGGGTTGGGGGTCCACTAGACCACCAGGGTTATGTTTTTACTGTTTCATGGGACAGGGATCGGGGATGGGGAGGGACTGCTAGACTACCAGGGAAGTTTTAAAAAAAAATAATACCAGCAAAGTATGGGGATCAGGGAATGGTGTGGAACCACTAGACTACCAGGGAATATTATTTTCTATACTGGGAGGGTGACCAGTGATTGTGGAGGGGGATGGGACCTCTAGACTACCAGAGGATTTTTTTTGAATACTGAGAGGGTGATTGGGGAGGGGTGTGGGACCAGTAGACTACCACAGAATATTTTTTTTCAAGAACGGACAGCAACTAGACATTTGGAGAAGGGTCTGGAACCACTAGAGTAGCAGAGAATATTGTATGGATTAAGGGGGAGAATGATCGAACATTGGGAGAGGGACCACTAGACTACCAAGGAAACAGAGTTTTTTAAATGGGGACAGGGATCGGTGAATGTGGGAGGGGGAGGGACCACTAGCCTACCAGGAATTATACATGTCTTTAAACACGGAAATACAGTTTCTTGAGATGCCCAAATCCTTTTTTGCAAATTGCAAAAAAGAATAATTTTCTATTGTTCCTTTTCGCAACTGGCAAAAAAAAATCCTTGTCCACAGCTCAGAATCCTTTCCCTTAGTTGCTTTTTCACAATTTGCAGCAAATAAGCAAATCCTTTTTCACAGATTGCAGAAAATGATCTAGTTTTGTGATTCCTTTTTTGCAATGTGAGAAAAAGGATTTTGGCATGTTATGAAAATGCATTTCTGACTCACTTATGAAAAAAAAACTAAACTCAGAATTGTGCTCTATGGGCACAACACAACCATTGAGATTTACTAAAGGTCTCTACTTTCTTTTGTTATTTCATTTTGTTGCCACCACTAACTGAAAACAAGATGGTGGCAGCATGAAAAAGGATTTCCCATTTGCGACACAGGATTACCCATTTGCGAAACAAGATTAACCATTTGTGACACAGACTCCTGATTCGAAGCTCATGTCTAACTTTCCTTTGAAAATAATGGGACACTTTGAAATTTAATAACATTTGAACAGATTAATATTTTTTCACCAAACCTTCAAAAGGCACCACTGTGACTCAACCCCTACATAGCCTAAACATTTCAGACTAAAATTCCATACAGTTTTTGCACAGCAACATCACAAAGAATTTGACAAAAATGGCAATTTACACATCATTTGACACTTCATATCTCTGCACCCACACAACCAACTGGAACAAAACTTACCACATCAAGAGATATTTGGTCCCTGATGGAGCATGCAAAATTTACTGCAAATCGCTTGAATGGTTGCAAAGTTATTAAAGTGCAACATTTTAAGTTTAACATTGAACTGAAGATTTACCCTAATTATAGGGGTGCGACCACGCCCTTATAATATACTGCATGCATATTTATAAATCCAATTGATATTCTGAGGTGAATTCTGTAAACAGGTAGTACCTCAAATCAGAGGTGTATTGTCACAGAAAACAAGTTTTTGTTTTTTAAAAACAGACATGCATGACTAAAAAGTGAATGATTTTCCATAGTGACCACATTGGAGACATTTTTATGGCAACAGGAAATGCATGTTTAAAAACTTGTTTTTTTTTTTGTTAAATTAAAATGGGGGTTTTACTATACAGAACAATAAGAGGAGAACACATTAACAAAGAATACCCCAATATAAGATATATTCTTTAGACATAATAATTATAGGTTTCCAAACTCCCACAGTGGGGGTTGTTTTCTATATTTTAAAATGGTACATGTGAAAGAACTGAACAGACTATATTTGAAAGATAAGAATAATGACCATAATGCATTTGTGTATACCTACGTCATTACTTTGTAACAACTACCATATTTAGAGCACTTGCAACCAATTAATTTAAGAAAACACTAAGAGAAACAGGTTATCTGGAAGTTGTTTATCCTTCTTTTTATTCTGCTGCTAATTGGAAGGAGTTTGTTATCTCTTATTATGATATTGAGAAATATAGTAATCTTTGGCAATGCTTGTTTAAGGTATTTCTGGATATTTTGTTTGCAAAGTAAAATCTGTACAGATTAAATATATTCCCATGCAGGATAACTAGAATGATGATTCTTGCAACCTGATCTGAATGCGTTTCTGAGAGAGATTTCTGAATTGTGCTTATATGTTTGAAGACTGAGTGATAGTACAAATATATGAATAAAGTTTTCTCTTGAATAACCAGTAACAGATCCCTGATGAAGAGTTTTGTCTCGAAACGTTGGCACATTTCCCAGTACTAAATGTTTATATGCTACAGTATATGGATAATTTATCTAAAATAAACTGTTTTACCTTTAAACATAGTGGTCAGTGGGTCTAATTGCACAAACTCCATGCCTCCTCCCTGCACCTCTCTTTCAGCCATGTGTTGGAGTGAGTAATCAAAAGATTTCTCTTCTCCTCTGTCCCAAACTGGAAGAACCTCATAAAAGGTCACTGAGGGTGATAAGCAAGCTTGAACTCCGCCTACCTTTCAAAAGTTATCTGTGACCTCCCCCAAGGGTCTGCAAACCAGGTCTAGGTGGACAATGACATCAAGCCTATTCCCCCTTCCCTCTCTCTTGGCAATTCTTTTTACCTTGTTTGCAGTCCTCCATGCTTAAGCCCCAAGCAGGCACTTATCCATTCTGTACCCCTGCTTCCCTGTCCCCTCTATCTCTTCTGTCCCCATGTGCAATGGTATCCTCTGTCACAAATACTTTCCAAGCACTCTTCTTCCCCTTGGACTCCTTCCCTGCTACCCTGCCCCCCTCTAGTCTCCACATCCTCCTCTTTTGATTTTCTTATACTTCTACATACCCTTTTGATGTATGCCTCCCTTTCCAAGTACTTAACTATCTCCAATGAACTTGTTCCCTGGTCTGTGACCCTTTTATCAGGATACCCCAACAGGATTTCTCTTGGAACACTCGATCAAACAAAATTTAATTTGTTTACAGTTTATCCAAAACACCATCATTGGCAGGTTTTGTTTAGAAGCAAAACAGCACTCAATACTAGCAATCAAAAAATTACAAAGCAAAGCCACAGTATGTGTATACAGTAGCTAGAGAAAATATAGGCACCCCTCTGTACAACATATTAATTGTGAAAATTATTTGGTGACCCCAGGAGTAGATACAAATTCACTACACAATTTAATGTTAAACAGCTCTCCAATTTTGACACAAAATAAGATACATACTGCAAAGCCCATGAAACAAAATAAACATTTTTTTTAGATTCATAGACAGTGGAGAACAGAAAAAGATTTTCAGCTCTAGTCTGCCCTGAATTCAATTGCCCACCTTGATTAGCAAATCCTCAAGCAATCAAATAAAATTATCTTGAGTAAAATTATGTTATTTAAGATGCAAAAAAAATAAATGTAACTTAACTACCACCAATAAAAATAATAAGACAAGCACATTACCTTATAAAGAAAAGCACTCTGCATATACAGGGAGCTGTGAAGAAGAGTGAAGGCTTCCTTAAAGAGCTGGAAGTTCTTCTCTGGTCAGTAAAGATATGGAGGTATGAGCCTGGTTCAAGTTTTAGCTGCTGCAGATCTTATTCCAAGGCAGAAAATGAGACAAAGAGCAGCTCCTGGTTAAATGGCTGCTTTTTATAGGACTGTTTCTCTTCAGCTAGTTCCAACCCCTCCCTCAGTCCCTCCCACTTTGTGATGTAATGGGCAGGATAAGATGACAGGATGTGAGGGGCTGTTCAAGTTCATTATTATGTGTTAGTAGCAGTGATGAGGAGACACTTCAAAAGTGCTCCTCCTGCAGGGGAAGAAAAAATGTGCAGAATACAAAAAAACATGACTTTTTAACCAGTGCAGAAAACATGCTGCTAGTTGCTTGGCAGAATAAAACTCAGTGCTGAGCTGCACCAATTAAATAAGTTTCAGATTGAAAACAAACAGAAATAAGACAGAAATACTGGTACCAATAATGTGACCTGACTGGAGATCCAGTTAGGTCCCATTATTTTTTTTCTAGTTAGAATCTGTGTTTTAATTTCTAAGCACTGAGTAATACTGCACCAACATTTAATTATCAAAGAGAAAACAAAAACAAAAAAAAAGCATTGCAACACATTGTTACAATATTAAAAGAATACAAAGTAAACCAATGTGGTTGATCTATTTGATTGGATGATAAAAGCAGTGGACAGGGTCCGGGGGGTGGAGATATAGTACTATACCTGGAATATAGTTTGTCATTCACCTTAGTCCCTCATGAAGGATTGGTCAAAAAGCTGAGCGAACTTGTGGTAGGGGATTGGATGACAGGGTATGTATGATCCTGGATGAGTGGGAGAACCCATAGGATTTTCCTGGACAGGGAGAATACAGTGGCCAGAACAGTCACCAGTTGGATGCTGCAGGGATCAGTCTTAGGACTAGTCCTCTACATCATCTTCATTTTGACATTAGAGAAGGGATCCATGGGATGATATTCCTCTTTGCAGACAACAAAAAGATATGTGGAGGAGGGTGTGAGGACAAAAAAGGAAAATCAAGAGTGACTAAAGAAGCAGTCAATATAATAGTAGGGCAGTTGAAATTTAACACAGCAAAGTGTAAGGTGATACACATAAAGGCTAAGAACCCTAAACAACATAATAAATGGTGGGTATAGGTAACAAGAACAACTGAGACGGTCTTGGGCTGATAAAAACAATTTAAAACATCAGCAGTGGAGAGGTCAAATAGGGTGCTGGGGTGCATAACAAGGCAGATCAGCAGGAGGGGGAGGAGGAGATGATCTCACCCCTCTACAGATCTTTGAGTTAGACCCTACTTGGAGTACTATGTGGAGTTCTGGAATCCATACTTGATGAAGGACAGGAATAGGGTAGAGGCAGTGTGCAAAGGAGGTTCAATGTTTGTGGAATAGCAATGGTTTTATACTGCTCATGTAACTTGTAGTACTTTTTGTGGCTTAACTCTATTCCTACCCTTGAGTAGTAGGTATGTAGGTAGGTATTTGTAGGGAATAGAAGGCCCAGGAACAAGGGTGAGAAGAGCTCTGGAGAAGGAGGAGGAGAAGGTGGTGGACAAAAAAACACTCCCTAAGTAAGAGAGGTGCATTAGTGGAGGGTTAAAGTAGAGGTTGTGGGAGGAGCTATTTCCCACATTGAACCTTGGGCTAAGCCCTCCCATAACCAAAATGATTCATGGACAAACAGGGAAGTCCTACATTAGTATGTTGGAGGACCCTAATATGTGCATGCTGATAGGAATGTGTAATTAATGAATAGCATTTCCTGAATACCACATATAATGCACTATTTGTTTTTTTGTTTTTGGTTTTTACCAATTATTTTACCAGGTTTTTATTATCCGAATAATGAATAATGGCACTATTCACCCTTACCTATTCAGGAAACATTATGGTTTGAAATAAAAAAAGTAAAACAAAATGACACAGCCCCCACCATCCATTCCAACCCGGATTCTTTAAAATATACAACCCCCAGTCCATCACCCTCAGTTAGAACCATAACACCTCCGACCCCCAGTACTTACACTCTGATATAAATTTATATTTTGAAAATTTGGGGAAAACTCCAATGATGGTCAACCAGTACAACCCACTTGCCTCTGCAACTGGCCATCATCATTTAGCACTATAAAACAAGCATGACTCCCACCCACTTTGGCAGCAGCATCCTCCTCCCATCCTATCACCCAGTTCTAAAGTAGGCAAGCCAAGAAGAAGACAACTGCCAAAGCCCACCCTCCCCATGGCTGACTGCCTTCTTCTGGATGAAAGTGCTTGTATAGTAAAACCAGCTGCTCACAAGATCTGCTGATTTTACTATGCAAACACACAGCAGGTAAGTGTGTTCATTCAGAAGAAGGTGGACGGCCGTGGTGGAGGATGGGCTGTATTAGAAATGTACAGTGTAGTGTAGTGTAGTGGGTGTAAGACATGCCTTCAGTTATTGGTTGTGGCTAATGGAACAACGGAAGATAAAAAAACAAATGCAACAGCAATGCCCTTATGTACTGTGTGTCAGTGTACAGTAAATAAAAATGCATCCTGCTTGATCCCAGTTCACAGTTTGGACATTGGTTTGTGAATGGTCACCTGGTTATGGTACCCCCAAAATGATCATTGGTTTTCTCTAGTATACATTGGCCCTGACTCTTTGGTAGCAAAAGTATAGCGGCACTAGAGTTTCATGGCATAAGGTGGGTGGTACTCTGAATGAGAGATGCCACCATATAACTCCAGGCACTGGAGGGGGCAGCCCTTATCTGTATAAAAGGTAAAACTGCTTTGTGTGTTTGCACTGGAACTATAAACTATTGCACTGACTTTGCTTTTTGCATCTGAAGAAACTGAAGTTGTAATTTAAAAAAAAAATCATGCTTTCTGAGCTGATATCAGCTGTTATGTTTGGCAGATTAAACCGCTGTAATTTATACAGCCTTTGAGTACTGGTCTACCTGCAGGCACTTTTGTCTGGACCCCAGCCCCTCACCAAAGATGGGAAATAGTTTTTCATTTAAAGAGTGGTGGGCAGTTGAAATTAACTACCAAGGGAATTTATCTGTGCAGAATCAGTGGGAGATATTTAACAAAGATGGAACAGACACACGAGACTGGTAAGGACAGCAGGAAGGGGATGTGAGAGAGTACTAGGGCTCTCAAATCCACATACAGTAGGTCAGGCCAAAGAGACTGGATGGGCCACAAGTCCTTTTTTTTGGAATAAACTTTTATGTTCCTATATAATGTAAAATTGTGTTGCTGTATGTGTGTTTGAACAGCTAAAGTTGCTGCTGAAAGCTAATGCTTTCTACATGACTTTCTGTAATGCCACCTCATTCTTTCCTTATTGTGGACTCACCTGTACCATTTGTGTTGCTGCTCATTGCTGGCCTGGGGCTATGTACACTTGTAAATTATGTTAATATTTATCTCCTCCTCTACATCTGCCAGCAGTGTTGGATAAGTTACTTTTTATATTACTTTCTATTACTTTGGGAAACTTGTTCCAGGAAGTTCTGTGCAGTCCCTAGCAAGGATGGAGAAATACTAGAAAATGTAATACACCTTACAGTTAGACTTAAAAAAATCAATCAATCAATCAAAATCTTTATTTATCCAGGCGGGCACCATTGAGCAAGGCTCATTTGCAAGGTGGACCTGGTCATGAATACATCAAAGTACAGTACAGAAGCAGGTATACAAAAAGCAATAATATACAAGAAAGAAAAAGTATATACAGTGTATACAGTTCGAGTACAAGGTTGAAATAAATAAAAAAAAAACAGTATTATTTTACAATTGAAGAAGTCAGCAGATCTACAATCAACCATAGGCATACAAGGATTATAAGCAGAGATCTTTTGAGTGAGGCAGCCGGCAACTACACACATAGAAGAAAGAGGCCGTGTATGGGATGGCAGGTTAGAGAGGTAAAGAAGAGGAGGGATATATTACCAATTGGGGGAAAATTTAGCTAAAACCACAGAAAGTGATGATGGCTGTTGTGTACTTGTTTATTATGATAATGACGGAGGAGGGGGTAGGTAATTGGGACACTACTATGGATGGGCTGGGACTTTAGCCAGGCTGGAGTGGACAGGAAAGGGTGGGTGCAGCAAGAAAAGTTAATAGGGAAAGAGTGAAAGCCAGGGGTAGAAACATGGTGAGCGTCAGGATGGAAAGGGGGAGTTGGTGAATTAGTGGGCTAGTGGTGAGGAAAACATTTGCAAGGTGCTTTCATGTAGCAATCATAGAGCGCCTTGAAGATATTCAAGCTAACAGGGCAGCTCAACTTCAGGTTCCTTTGTAAACCGTTCCATAATGTGGGTAAAGAGAAGCTTAGAGCAGCTTTTCCAAAACGAGTTTTGACTCTTGGAACTTGGAGGGCAATTAGGGAATAGCTCCTTAGAGCGTAGATGCCTAACACACTCTGGGGAATACAATCTGAGACATATGAGGGGGAACTTGTTGGTCACCTCTCTGAGGGCCCATAGGGCAGCATTTCTATTCCTTCTATAGTGAAGGGAAGTCCAGCCTAACGATGAGTACAGGGAGCAGTGGTGTGTGGAAAGTGGAAGGCTAGTAATGAACCTGATAGCTCTGTGGTAGAGGGTGTCCAACTTAGCCAGTGCAGAGGCAGTGCAGTGGCTGTAGAGCAGGTCCATGTAATCTATTAAAGATAGGAAGGTAGCTGGAACCAGTTTGATCTTGGCCTTCTTTGTGAGCAGGTGGTTAATTCTGTAGAATAGTCCTAATCTTTGCCTTAGTTTCTTCTGTAGTTCTTCGAGATAGTCAGCGAAGGAAAGTTTATGATCGAGCCAAACTCCTAGATATTTGAATTTAGCTACAGTACATACTCTAGTGTTTCTCCAAGAACAGTGGTAATTTGAGGGATAGCTCCCCACCCAGCAGGAATTGCTGCATGCAAGGAGGGGGAGAAGAGCATGGCTTTTGTCATTTTCTCATTGAGCTAAAGCTTTTTGTTTATGAGCTGGTATTGTAGAATGTTAAATTAAGCTTGGAGGTCTTCACAGGCTGCTTCCAGCGTGGGACGACTCAAGTACAGTACAGTGTCATCCACGAATAAGTGGATTTTGGCTTTTTTGACGGGGTCATTGATGTTGTTAATGTAGACTGCAAAGAGGAGGGGACAAAGGGTAGAGCCCTGGGGCATGCCCCTCAGCATAGATTTTAATGGAGAAAGATCACCTTCAGCTTTAACCTGCTGTTTCTGTTCTCCGAGGTAGTCTGCAAACCAGCATATAGATTTATGGTACAGACCTAAGGTGCTTAGGGAGGAAAGAAGCAGGCTGTGATTGACTGTGTCGAATGTCTTACTAAGATCCAAGAAAACGGCACAGACATACTTCTTGTTGTCAAGGTCTAGGAGCCAATCATTGGTCACCTTAGCTAGGGCTGTTATGGTGCTGTGCTTTGCTCTGAATCCAGACTGAACCAGGTTTAATAGGCTTCTGGATTCTAAGTATACCCCTAGCTGGCCACACACTATTTTTTCTAGTAATTTAGACAGGATGGGGAGGAGGGAGATCGGTCTGTAATTATTTAGATCGCAGGGGTCACCTGCTTTTAATAGACGGATGACATGGGCTATTTTCCATTGAGGGGGGAGGCTACCCTGGGAGAGTGACATGTTGAATAGGTGGGTGATTGGCACTGCAAGCATATGGTAGGCACATTTCAGATAGTATGGCTCTATGAAGTTGGAGCCTGCTCCCTTCCTGGTGTCCAGTTGCAGCAGTAGGTCTTCCACCTCTTTTAGAGAGACAGGCAGGAGGGAGAAGCCTTCCTAGGTAGAGGGGGACTCGAGGGTTAGTGGGTCCTGAGCTGTGCAGAGGTCATTGGCAGGAGAAGTATCAAATGCTAGCCCTGCCATTGCAAAATGGTTATTGAGGGCTTCCAATATCTCCAATCGGTTAGAGATAATGCTGCCACCAGACTTCATCTTTGCTGGAATGGAATTACCAGGTGCGTGTCCAGACATGTCTTTTAATGTTTTCCAGAGCTTTGAAGAATTTCTTGAGGCAGAGTCTAGCTCTGAACGATAGTGGGCGGCCTTGGCTGCTCTGACCAACTTGGTGCACTTGTTACGTGCTCTCTTAAAAAGACACCAATCCAAGTCATTCTTGCTTCTTCAGGCTTTTTTCCATTAAGTATCCCTTTCTAACAGGGAAGCTTTGAGCTCAGGTGAGAACCAATGGCAGGTGCTGCTCCTGACCCGCACCTTAACCAAAGGTGCATGCTTATTTAAAGCCTCACTTAAAATATTGTAAAAAATAGTATATGCCCTGTTAACCGTTTTGGATAGGAAGAATTTCTGCCATCCTGGTGAATGTTTCAAGTCATGGACATAAGCAAACAAATCAAAGTTGGGTTTGCACCTCTTGATAGAGAACTTTGCCACAAACTGTGGGTTGTGCACGGATCTAGTGATGGTGATTATACAATGATCGCTAATGTCTGAGAAAAATGTTCTGACATGAAAGAACAGGTGCGGCTTGCTAACCAAAATTACATCTAAGAGGGAGCTGTTGTTAAGGTTCTTTTTATTTGGGTGAGTAGGTTCACCAATGAGTTGCACCAGCCCTGTAGTGTCACAAAAGGATTTCAAGGGAGCTGATGTACTTGATAGCCAATCGTAGTTCAGGTCGCCAAGAATAATGGTTTCCAAGGAACTGAGCCCCAGTACAGAACTGAGGTGAGACAGGAGATGTGGCCCAGCAGAAGGGGGCGTGTAGCAGCCTATTACACAGAGTGCACTGGAAGGAGAAAGTTTGATCTTTAGGATCAAACACTCAAATTCTTTAGGGGAGGATGATGTGTCTATGCTTGCGGCTGAGTATTCTTTCTTTTTATACAAAAACAATATAAAAGTAATAAATAACTATAACACATGACATTTATTTGAAAGTAATTGGTTAGTTACTAGCTACTTTCAAATAAATGTGATTTGATACATTTACATATTACTTTTGTATAAAAAGAAAGAAGTAACTGTAACTGTAAGGTGTATTACATTTTCTAGTACTTCTCCATCCTTCCTAGTATCTGCACAGAGCTTCCTGGAACAAGTTTCCAAAAGTAATAGAAAGTAATAGAAAAAGTAACTTACCCAACACTGTCTGCCAGACCCACAGTGTTCTATCTGCCAGCAGCTATGATGGTGAAACCAGCACCCACTTGCAAACGCTGAACTACACAAGTCCAGCACACCAATTCAGAGTACGGTGAGGAATGGCCAGCTGCATAAGCATGCTCCAGCCACTCTATGCCAGTATCTCTTAAAACTGTTTACACATCAGAAGGGATGTGTCTCATTTCACCCTTCAGAATTGCTTGCTCTCTAACATATAGAAAAGGTGGTGTCTGCATTGCAGGGGCGTAGCTACAAGGGTGCAAGGGGTGCAGTGGCACCCAGGCCCATGAGGTTTGAGAGGCCCAAATCATAATTTTGATGTTTATTCAAAACTGGTGACGGGCCGTGTAACATCACCTTGCACCCAGGCCCTCTGGGAATTTGCTACGCTACTGCCACATAGAGAAATTGTTGAGACACGGATGCGAGGGACTGCTGGGTGAGTGAAATGGCAGTGCAAAGCAGTGCCATTATATGGAGGAGTGAGATCACCTGGCTGCAGCCAGCAAACAGCATGACAGTGAAAAGAATGTGAAGGATTTGTTTTCATTTCACCGGTGACCAGACAGCAATTGCATCTCTACCAAGCTGTAAGTGGCACAGACATTGCCTTTGTGCTGTATTTCCTTGGGGGACATATTATGCTAATGTGCTTGTGTGGGGCATTGGGAGGACTGTAAGGAGGGAGAGGAGGGAGGCAGGGACTTATGGAAGGTACTGTCCAGAGGAAACGGTAGTGCACAGTGGCATCATTGGATGAGGGAAAAGGACCACATGACTGTGACTAGTGAACTGTATGACTGCAGCACCAGGACCAAAAAGGAGTGTCTACGCTGTTGTTTTCATTCCACTGGTGACTTATGAGTATGCACATTAGTTCTTTTTTTTTTTCAATTCTGTTTCTCTCCTCCCCGACTGGAACTTTCTCGGGCTGCCTAACTCGCCAAAGTCACTCTACCACCCGCTGTGTTCCCCACCATCTTCAGAGACATTACGACTCCCCAGGGACATGGAGGGCTACAGCCCCAGGGATATTGAAGAGGCAGTGGTGGAGAACCAGCATTGGGCATGGGGTGGTGATGGCACTGGAGTAGCCATCGCCTATCCGGTGGGAGGGGCTTTTTTCCCCTTAGTGTGTGCTTTTCTCCCCTCCCTCCCTTCCCTTTGCATGGTGCACATCCCGAGTGGCACACAGCAATCCTGATGACATTGGGCCATGCCAGTTATGTGCTGTCTAGTGCTCAGCAGCACCCCTGGACTTCACCAGGGGTGGCCGGTGCACCAGACATGACAGAGCCCTCCCCCCAGGATAGGAGAGCAGCCCAGTGGGCACTCAATATGATCCTGCCCCTGCCAACCCCTGGCACCTGAGCTTGCTCCCAAATCCGGGTCACCGGCATGGCGCAAGGTGTGGCATCCTGTGCCTCAACCCTCAGTGCCACTGGGCCTGCACATTAGTTCTTGAACTGTAAGAGGCACAGAAAGTGCCATTTTGTGTTTTATTTCTTTCAGATGCATTTTGTGCTAATGTACTTGTGTGGGGCACTGGTATGACTGTAGGGAAGGGGAGAGAGAGGAAGAGGGAGGCAAGGCCTCAAAGGGATGCCAAGTGGGTTAAATGGTGGTGCACAGTGCTACCATTGGATAGGGGAGTGGGACCACATAACTACTGCTGGAGATCTGAATGACTGCAGCACACTATTTACTTCCCAAAAGACCAAATAACCCCAAAGCATGAGTGCCACAAAGCAGGAGTGTGCCATCTGATAAGGAGCATCTGCGGGTATCTTCAGGGAACCTTGATGATTGTACTAGGGAACATCACCAAGGTAGGTGATGTGGTACAGTGTAGGGACCAGAAGAGTGTCAGAAAGTACTGCTGGCAGGTAAAGGAGGTAGAGGTTGAGCACTCTTTTGGAGGCAGGCCTGTGGGACAGTAAAGGGCAAAACAAATGTGAAAAAAGCTGAACATCTTTTATGGGGTAGAACTGTGGAATAGTAAAGGCAGGAAAAAGTGGGAAAGGCTATAACACCTTATCTTGGGTAGGCCTGAAAGGCAATTTAGAGGGGGTGAAATCTCAATAAAGATAGAGGAGCTCTAGCAAGGGGTGGGCATGTATGGCATAGTGGGGGGAACAATTTGTAGGGGATAGGATTCAAACAGGAAGAGAAGTAAGGTATTGATAGGGATTTACTTCGATGTAGATAGGCCCTTCCTGACAAAGTGAGGGGACCACAAAGCTCCACAGGAGGGAGACCAACATGCAACAGAGAAGATATGAAATGTGATAAGACATACAATACAATTCATGAGCAAAGAGATGGGGGTGGCTTATAAGGTGCGGGGGTGGGGCTGCAGTGCAGCAGCATTCTTGGGGACACTCTAGGAGGTGGTAAGTGCTTCACCCACAGAAGGCTGGGGTTTATGATGGTGGAACTGCAACAGCTCAGGGCAGAACTTATCAGGCTGAAGGTTGCATAGGGGGCTCAATGTCCTGGGCTCCATTGCCTCAAAGAACAGAAAGGTCCAGGAGGGCAGGCTGGAACAGGGTAAGAAGAAGGGAGGGAGGAGGAGTATGGAAACTATGCAGCTGCTGAGGATTGCAATGCAGAACCATTATCAGGTCCTTGGGTCCCCAGAAAGAGACAACATCCATGGACACCTAAGAGGTAAGGAGGAGAGGGATGTGGAATCGATTAAGGTGAAATGTAGAATTTGAAAAAAATGGTACATATCCTGTCTAAGCAATACCCAGGCAGGGGGAAGTGGGCAGTGGGGGGTCTAGAGTCTCAGAGGGCAAAGAGAAAGGGAGGAAAGTAAGGGGGGAAGGCAAGCACACAGAGGGGAGAAAATGAAAACAAGATAAGGACAGAACAGGCAGAGATGAACAATGGGGGAAAAAGAGCATGGGACAAGCATCAGGGAAGAAGGCAAAAGGGGTGAGGGCAAACCCTAAGGGCACTGGGATGCAGGGGGAGAAAGAAGGCAGTATAAGGACTAGCAGGGCTTCAGATAATTTATTTTTAGTGGAAATCAAATACTTCCATGAGTCAAAATCTGGAAGTCATTCCAATTTTTGGAAGTCAAAATACATTCCAGATCCTAGAATTTAAAACCAATATTCTAGGAATGATCAATTTATGGATGTTAATACAAATATGAATGGTAAAATACAATTTATTTTAGAAAAAAATCCATCATTTATTAGCTTTTGTGCTTTAAGTTTTGGAAGTTATCCAATTCAGTTTTTTACATTTGGAAGTCAATGACTTCCTCCCCCTTTATTTTGGAAGTTTTTGCCTTATTTTTGGGAGTCAAATACTCCCAAAATGGAGTTAACTGAAGCCTTGAGGACTAGATATGAGAAGGGAAGGGCAATAGCAGGGAATGCAGCAGAGCATGGAATGGAAACAAGGGGGTGGAAATGTAGTAAAGGACAATGTAGCAGAAAAAGTTGGAGAAAAAATCCAGGACAGGCAGATGGGGAGCCCTGAGGATTTAAAGGGAGAGGAAGGGCAGCTCACCCAAAAATGGATAATGGATGTGGGTGGAATGATGGAACACCATACCACACTGTTGCAAGAAGTTATTCTTAAAGAAAGAGAGGGGCAACAACAAGCTAATTAATTCAGTAGGTGGGGGGGAGGGAGGTACAAGCTAGGGCTTCAGAAATAGGCAGTGTGGGTGGGGCCTCAAACAAGAAAGAGGGAAACAGAGTTTCTTGTAAGGGGACTCTATAGTAAGAGGATGGAGTGGCTATAAGGAAGGGCCAGTCCACACAAAAGGAACGTGGTTTGCCTCCCGGGTATGATGGCTGAGCAAGAAGAAATTTCTTCATACTTATTGTAATTTCCTTTTCTGTTAGCTCCAACATTGTCAATGGGCAGTCAGTACATATGGGTAATGTGCACCCATGTTAGGGGAAATTGCACTGCCCAAGGCTGCAACCAGCAAAGAATCACAGGCACATGAACATTGTGGACAGCAGCAACTCTCCAGTCACGTTTGTTTTCGCAGTGACCCTGGTTACATAAGAGTAAACTTGCATAGATTATACTATTCATCTTGCAATTAACCAATACATATAAATTGTTGCATACTTAGACCTTTTCCTAAAAAGAAGATACAGTAAATGATTGCCTACCTCGTCTTTCTTGTGGGTGAGCTTCTTTAAACTACTGATCCAACTAGAAATAGACTTGTCAAAGGACTTAGTAAAAAATATAACAGTGGAAGGAACTGCAAGCAGTGTAAGCACAAACCTGCAACAAGAAGGCAACCCTATTGTTCATAAAAATCTAAATCTTTTAATCTACAGTACATGCCAGTAACCAATATCTAGATGCGGAACTCTGGCATATTGGACAATATTCTCCATCAGGAGTCATGCGTCTGGGAGGGCCACTTTGATAATGTTGGAGCTACCATAAAAGGAAATTATGGTAAGTATGAAGACATTTCTTTTTGGAGCGCTCACATTGTCAATTGGTAGTCAGTACATATGGGTTCTAATAAGCAGTACACATTATGCAACGGGTGCAGGAGAATATTGTCCCATATACAAATTGCAAAAAAGAAAAGGAACTTACCTGCTAACTGCCACCTATGAAACTCTGCGACCAAAGGCCACATCGGCAGAACACTGAGCATCCAATCTGTAGTGATGAGTGAATGTGTGCATGAAGGACCACATTGCTACCTTGCACAGTTCCAAGACAGATGCCTCACCTTTTTCCACCCAGAAGGTGGCCATAGCTGCAGTGGAATAATCCTGGATGAGAGCTGGTACCCTCTTCTTTACTGCGACATAAGCTTTTGCAGTACACATCCTCACCCACCTTGCCAGGCTGGCCTTGGAGGCTTTTTGTCCTTTTTTGGCTGCTCCAAAAAGTATGAACAACCTCTCCAATTTCCTGAACTCTGCAGTTCGCTTAAGAAAAGTAACAACTGCTCTATGCAAATCTTACTTCTGTAACTCTTTTTCTTTTGGATGAGTTGGCTGTAGACAGGAGAATGAAAGACATATTTCCTGATTCACGTGAAAAGATGTAGGAACCTTCAGAATGAAAGAAGGAACTGTTCTCAGAACCACCTTGTCCTTGAGAATGACAAGGTAAGGTTTTTGTGGGACAAAGGCCTGTAGCTTGACAGTCCTCATGGCTGAACACATAGCAACAAAAAACACACCTTGCAAGACAGAATGGCTATTGGTACTGACAAAAGAGGTTCAAAGGGTTCTCTACAAAGAGCATTCGACAACAGGTTCAGATCCCATGGAGACAGGTGATCGAAACAGGGGTCAGCTTCTGCTGACAGCTTGTAGGGAGTGGATAACATCCTGGTTAGTTCCTAAGGACAAGCCTAAGGAGGCCTCAAGTTCCGATACCTGACCTCTCAAGGTGCTCATGACCAAACTTTTGTCCACTCCCACTAGCAAAAAATCTAAAACCTGCAGGACAGTTGCAGTGGAAGGTTGGATATTTCTTTCTCTGGCCCATGCTGAAAAGTGGTCCACACATGAGCATATGCTGCAGAGGGAGAACTTTTTCTGGAGGCCATTAGGGTATCCACTACCTTTCTGGAGAATCCCTGTTTCAGATGTCTCCTCCTCCTCCTCCTCCTCTCAGAAACCAGGCTGCAAGCTGCCTCCCTTCTGTGTTTGGGACCTTGGGACAGAATGCCCCCACAAAACGAGAGACAAAATGGAGCATGTTGAGCTAGATTCACCAGGTCAGAGAACCACAGCCTTCTGGGTCTTTCTGGAGCTATCAGAAGAAAATTGCCTTATGAGTGTCTAATTTTGCATATGACCTTGGGGAGAAGCAGCAGAGGAGGGAAGGCATGCAACCTGCAGAAATCCCTTGTTTGTGACAGAGGTTCCACTGTCTCCACCTGTGGACACCGGTGTTGACTGATGAACCGCTGCACCTGAGCCTTGTGGCTGGAGGTGAACAGTTGGATCTGTGGATGACTGAACCTTCTGCACAGAAGGTTGAACATTTCCAGGTTCAGCATCCACCACGCTGAGTGGATATTCTCATGGCTTAGACAGAGATTCTCCTCTGCCAAAAGTAGAAGATTGGTTGCCTCTCTCAGCATCTATCTGCTCTTTGTGTCACCTTGATTGTTTATCTCTGCCACCGTGACAGCTTTGTCTGACCTTACCTTCACAGCTCTTAACTGTGCCAGCCTGCAAAAATGAAGGAGAGCAAGGCACACAGCCCTGATTTCCAGGACATTGATGCACAGTTGTTCCTATGTTGACCATGATCCCAGAATGGGAAGATGGCCCAGAACTGCACCCCAGCCTGACAAGCTGGCAGCAGTTGTCAGGATCAACTCTGGGGGAATTTGCAAGGGGGACCACTTGCTTAGGTTCTCTAGACTCATTCACTAACTCAGAGACTTTCAAAGGAGTGGAGAAACCAGAATCCTGGCCTGATAATCCTGCGAAGTTGGGACCCAGGCTGCCAGCAACTCTGTCTGAAAGGGACGCATGTGCAAGTGAGCCCATGTAACTAGTTCTATTTTTGCCATTATGAGACCCAGAATCTGCAGTAGACTGTAAGCTGAAGCCAATGATTGGCTCCTTAGCCACTGAGCCTCTCATATCAAGGTCTCCTTCCTGGCTGCTGAGAGGAAGATCTTCCATTCGTCCATCCTGAACACTGCTCCCAGGTGTTCCAGGGACTGAGATGGGCTGAGAGAGCAGTTCTCTTGATTGACTACACAACTGTGGGACTCCAAAACTTCCAGAGTCCTGGCCACTGATTCCCTTGCCTGAATGGCAGGAGCTGTTTGAATGAGCAAGTCATCCAGGTAAGGGTAGACATGATGTCCCTCCTGCCGAAGTTACACTGTCAAAACTATGAGCATCACTGAGAACACCCGGGGGGCTGTTGCCAGCCCAAAAGGAAGTGCCTTGCCTAGAAGTGTTGCCCTGGGTCCAAGAACCTGAGGAACTTCTGATGAGACTGCCAAACGGGAATATGGAGATATGCATCTCTCAGATCTATGGATGGTAAAAAATTGCCCTGTTGGACAGCCTGGATGATTGACAGTAAGTATTCCATCTTTAAGGTCATGTGGCAAATAAACTTGTTTAGGTGTTTCAAGTCCAGAATCGTTCTGAAACCCCCTGATGTCTTGAGAACCACAAAATAAACTGAGTAGAATCCTTGGCTCTGTTTGTCAGGGGGCAAAGGAACAATCACTCTGATGTGTTTGAGGTAATCTAATGTCTGAGATACTGCTTGTCTGTTCTCTGGGTCCTGTGGAAGGGGGACATTAGAAAATGTCCCTTTGGGGGAATGGTTGTAAACTCTGTTGCATAGCCTAATGCCAGAATCTCCAGAACCCTAGCATATGATGTTATCTGAGCCCATCTTGTTTAAAAATGTTGCAGTCTTCCACCAAGGGAAGGGAGCAGAGGTGGGCCCATGTACACTCATTGTGATATGCCATCTCTTGGCCCTGAACCTCCATTATGTCTTTGGGCAAAGGTACCTCTGTCACTGTCACTCTTGAACCCAGAGTAGGAACCTTTACTCTTCTGGTTACTGAAGTTCTGAAAGGGATGAAACCCCCCCATGATACTGCCTCTGTTGGCTACTTCCCTGGCCTTTCAAGGCTGAGTTGGCTTTTTTCTGTTGTTTTGATATCAGAAGACATCCATTTTTATCCTGGATATCTTTTAAAAATGTCATTCTGGCCTGATAAAAATAAGAAACCTCACTCCAAGGCTACATTAAAGAGCTTGGCCTTTGACGTCTGGTCCATGACCGAATGCCTTAGCCATACACTTCACATAGTGGACACAATGAGATAAGTGGAGCGAGCTGACATTTGTATGTTCTCTACTGTGACATCCCCTAGGAAGGTGGAGGCCGTGGATACCAGCTGCAGAATGTGCACCCCCTTCATAATCCAGTGGAATGACACTACCTAACATCATAACTCACAAGTTTAAAGCTCTGGTGACAATAAAGGATGCATAGGAGGTGCAAAAGTTTGCTCTACTGAAGGTAAAGGCTCTTCTGCAAGAAGCATACACTCATTTAGTGTGCATTTTCGCTAAGGCCAGAGATCCCTCAATTGGGATAGTCGTGTGTGCCTTACAGAGTTATGTACAGCCTTATCTGCTGGGGTGGAGTTTCCCACTTGCAGGCATTCCTACCAGCCTACAGAGCCAAAAAAGGCTGTAGTAAGAATGATCACAACCAACAAGCAAGATCCAAGCTGAGAGAAACACAGCCACTACCTCTAGTACTTGACAAAGTGCTATTGCACCCACACATGCAGGAATGTGCACATGCTTGATGTCACAACTCTGTGTGTGACATCACCACATCAGGGGGCACACATACACAAGCCAAGAGATGTGAAATTGAAGCACTTAAGCTTGGGACAGCCACTGACAGTAAAAACAGACTGAAAGCCCAACAGACAGGGCTCTGAAAGTGGTGGGAATCTGCACTGCTCAGGAAAGCAGTTAAAAACAAACGATAACACTTTGAGGACTGACCCCCTAGAAACAGCCTGATAAAAGGCTACAGGATGTTCTCTGTTCCACGCTATATATTTTTTCTTTTTGTTAATAAATGTATCTGCTCATCCAGAACAAACAGAGACAGTCCCCAAGGCAGACCAAAATAATTCCTCACCAGACAGTTTAAGCATTCAGGGCACCTAATGCCAAACTAAAAACATAGCCACCCAATAACAGTCCCTTGGGGGATGGGAGCAGACTCCAAAATAGATGGCAGGGAAAAACAGGGAAAGGAATAAGTACTACACCCTAACAATCACCCCCAGAGAACAGTGTACTTACCTGAGGCAAATCAAAGACCTGATAAATATAAACATCCTTACAGTAAATAGTGCGGTAGACGTGGCCACCAATCCAAGCATAGACAGGCAGTGGGAATGGGAAAAAGGACAGGTTAGCCAATTTGAAAGCTCCAGCTTTACAGGCACAATTTTAAATTTAGGGGTGCTCCCTGTCACCAGGTAGATCCAACCTGCTCAGCAGACTTGCTTCTTCAGAGAATCTTCTATGCTGCTTCCCTTTCAATGGCACAGCAAAGACTGGAGAGTTGCTGCTGTCCAGAATGTTCATGTGCTCAGGATTCTATGCTGGTTGTGGCCTTAGGCTATGCTATTTCCTCTAGTAGGGGTGCACAGTACCCATATGTACTGACTACCCATTGACAATGTGGAGCACTACAGAAAACTGTACCTATGATACACTACCAAACCCAAGGGGATGGTTATAGTATATTCCTAATCCAGGGTCTATGGGTTGATGAGGCCATAGGTCCCTTAGTAGGCGAGTTCAAATAGGTTTGGGGGCAGCATGGTAGCACAGCTGATCTAGAATGTGAAGCCACTGACTCATGCTGGCCCTTTCAGTGAAGTAGCATAAATATGCTGCTGTATGCAAACGTATTTGATTTTTACATAGAGTGTGCCATTTCTTTTCCCTAAATATTACAGTTCTGGTTCTGATTTTCCAACTCAACCCCGCCCCAGCTCATCAGAACTGAAAAGCCAACCCACACCCCTACATCCCATTTTACTTCTACCCCCTGAGCTGCTCCTACTCTTTCTAGTTTTACATGCAACAGATCCCTCATATCAGAATCAACCCTTCTAAAGTGCAAGGCTTTAGTCTGGGATTGATTTCTCTGTGCTATAAGTTTGATGTCAAATAAACTGCTTGGTGGTCACCAGCTCCCAGTGGGTCCAGGACTGTGATCTCCCAAACACTGTCCCTATTTGTAAGTACTATGTCAAGGATGGCTGCCTCTCCTGTAGGTTCCTCTACTCTGACCTCATAATTAGAGTGAAGTCATAGACCAGGAGTTGGGAAAAGTGACCAGGAAGGCTTCATTGCAGAGAGGGGTGATAACAGTGGGTGACTTCAATGTACTGGATGTAACTGTAACATTCCTAAAGCCAGCAGTGGCAGAAGCTAATAGTTCCTGGATACAGTCCAAGATGGCTTCATACCCAGGAGTGAGGGAGCCGACTAGGGATTGAGCAATCCTGGAACTAGTACTGACAAATTAATGTCATGGACATCAGCATAGCTGAGCTCCTGGGGAGTAATGATCACCTGTTAGTGTGGTTTCAGCTCAGTATGGGAAAGGAAATCCTGAAACTAAAGCACTTGTTCTGGATTTAAACAAAGCAGACTTCACCACAATGGGAACACAATTGGGCGGGGGTAAGGTGGTAGAGGGGTTAGAAGAGAAATGGTTCATCATTAGGAAAAGGTTCCAGGAAGTCAGTAACACCTGTCTGAAGCAGAAGGTAAGACTAAACACAAGAAACCTCTGTGGTTCATGAAATATTTTGCAGTGAGGAAGAAAAAGCTTCTTCCAAAATATACAATAAGACTCAGAGAGAGAAGAAGAAAGTGGACTGCCTGGACAAACTTATGTCAGCTAGTAGGGGAGTGATAATGGCCAGAGCAGGAGTTGAACAGATATTTGCAGGAGTCAAGGAAGGTGACAAGACCTTTTTTAGTACGTAAGGGGAAAAAGAATAAAGGAGGCTATTGTCAAACTCAGACAAGGGACAGAGTGTGTGGAGAACAGTAGAGGAGAGACAGCAGTATTGAATTAATACTTCTCAGCATTCACTAAAGAGAAGGCTAGACCAATGCAACATTGTTGGCTATGAAAGGGGAGGGGGCTAAATATGTGAGAGGAGCCAATCATAGCTGGCAGGGTCTTTAAGAAACTAATAGCCCTTAAGGTTAATAAATCTCTAAGACCAGATGGACTGCACCCAAGGATCTTGAGAGACAGCATGGGTTCATGGCAGGGAGGTCATGTCAAATGAACTTGATAAACGTTTTGACTGGGACACAAAGGCAATGGGTAAGAGCCAGGTAGTAGACTTACTGTACTTGGATTTCAGCAAGGCCTTTGACTCATTCCCCCATAAAACACTGATCAAGAAGTTGGGAGACATAGGTGTTGGGGCAAAATGTCTAGGTGGGTGGCAAACTGGTTAGGAGGGAGAACCGAGAGAGCAGTGGTTGAGGGGAACACTCAGAGATGAGGGAAGTTACAGTAACAGCTGGGTACTACAGGGGTGGGTGCTTGAGCCAGTACTGTTCAACATGTTCATTAATGACACTGTGGACATCATTAATGGTACAATTTGTCTATTCACCAATGACACCAAGCTCTGTGGGAAGATGGACATAGAAGAAGGGATCAAATGATGGAAGACCTAAAAAGGCTGGAGAGATGGGCTGGAATCTGGCAACTGGTGTTCAATACCAAGAATGCAAAGTTATGCACATGGGGAGAAAGAACCCAGTGGTTGAGTACAATGTGTGTGTTTGGGGGGGGCAGGAGGGCTGTCACAGTAATTAATGAGGAGAAAGACCTGGGGATTGTAATTATTAGTACCATGAAGCACTCTAGCACTGTACGCAATGCAGTAAGGCAGAGGTGAGGGATAGCAGGATAATGGGTTACATAAGCAGAGGGTTTACAAACAGAAGAAAGGAGGTACAGCAATACAGCCTCTGTACAGATCTTTTGTTCAGCCATACATGCAATACTGCATACAGTTCTGGAATAACACAAAAAGGATATAAAACAGCTGGAGCAGGTGAACAGATGGGCGACAAAAAAGATTCAGGGGCATCAGGAGCTCTCAAGGACCAGAGGCCGGAGAACTTAAACATGTACTCTGTAGAGGACAGAAGGGTACAAGGGACATGATAGACACCTTTAAGTATATGCATCAACAAAATAGACCCTAATGAACTTTTCAGGACCAGCACAAACAAGAACATGAAGGGAAACAGCTACCAACTGGCTGGGGTCATGTTCTGGAATTAGGCCAGGATGCACTTCTTCATGGAGAGACTGGTGGAAGGGTAGAACTGGCAACCAGAAAAGCTTGAAAGTGTGAAATCCATGAATGGCTTGAAAGGGGGTGAGATAAAGCTGAGGAGAGGGTAAACATATTTGGAGAGAGGAAGCACAGCAGCATATAACTTAAGATACAAGGTCTCTTCATCAAGCAGACTTGGTAGACCAGAAAGTCTTCTGCAAGCAGACTTTTTATGTTCTTATATTGTGCAGTCCAGATTTTAAAGCAGAACTTCTCTACAAATCTCAGCTAAACCCAAGTTAAACCTTGAAGAAATAAAAGTACCAGTTTACTTTTCACAGTGATCTAAGCATGTATTTTTAAGTTTGCTTGTGTTCATGAGCAAGAGACATTATGGGGCAGCTTAGGAGAAAAGTGGATTGTGGAGGTGCGGCACTGTGGCGGCCAATGCCGCCACTGCATTTGTGGGCTTGGCCTTTTGTACCCAATGTGATGGCACACTCCTGCTGACACTAGTTCTGCAAATGTGCCACCAACTTGAAACAAATTGGCCGCTGCAATGAGAGAGCGACCTCTCATTGCAGGGCGGTGCCTTGGGTGGTGTAACATTTCAATTAACATGGTAGCTGTCACCATCCACCTCCCGCAGTCCCCATGAAAGCTGATATTGGGGGTGCCCAATCCCCCTGTCGGCATGCCCCCTTCCCAGTTCATTTGCTGACGGGGGAGTCCAATCCCCTTCGGCATAATGTCCCCATTATTAGTGTGCCGATGGGTGCCCAATCCCCTCGGCTCATGTGCCCCCAAACATAGACACATTTGAGGTGCCACGGGTGTCCAACCCCGACAACTCCAGGCCCCCCCCAACAAACACCCAGGTGGCATGCTGGGAGCCTAACCCAGTGTGCCAGTTGTCCCTATAAAAGAAAAAAAGTCCAAATGTTTTTTCCCCCTGTGAAAACAAGAAAACCATCCCTTGTTGTCTCCTGTGCCCCCTTCCCCAACCCGCACCACCCTCTGTGCACCCCATCTCCCCACATCACCTGTCACCCCATACTTACCTCCGGAGCCCAGCACAACGATCTTCAGTGGAGCGGGAACACCGACTGCGAACTGAAGAAATGCTGGTAAGCTGTATAATGGCATAAATGGGGTTTTTTCAACTTAGGTGGATATCTTGGCCATTTTTGTGAGTTTTGACACCAAATTTTCAACATGGGGTTCTTGGGACCCCACCTCATGAATTCAGTTACTGTCATGTGGTTTTAAATACCAAAAGGTGATTTCGTGGTCACCACACGGAATCATCTTTTGAGACTGATTAATGAAACAACAGTGTCACTGTTCATGAGGTGGGCTCTCAAAAAGCCTATCTTGCAAATTTGGTGAAAAAATTCCAAAAGATGACTGTGTTATGAGTGTGCATTGTGCAGTTTCCACACACATTCAACTTTGAGAATTTGCAATATTTTCACTCCAGATTTTCAACATTGCCATTTTTGCACACCTCCTTATGAACAGCACAGCTGTCATTTTTCACATCCTGCCCGAAATGTCTTTTTGCACATCTGGCGCACAATGGTGCGGTCACTGTTGAAATTCAATGTTCGGGACAGATTAAGAAAATTATAGTGACACTGTTCATGAGCAGAGGTCACAAAATGCCTATGTTGAAAATCTAGTGAAAAAAATCCACAAAATGACTGTGTTACGAACATGCGTTGCACAGTTTCCATGCACGCTTGTAAGTTCTATAATTTTTAATATTTTCTCTCCAGATTTTCAACATTGCCATCTCTTCACACCTCCCTATGAATGGTACAGCTGTCATTTTTTACATTCTGCCCAAACTGTGTTTTCACACATCTGCCGCAGAATGGCACAATCGCTGTGGGAAATCAACATTCGGGACGGATTAAAGTGATGTTCCCACTTAGTGCTATAAGGTAATGGGCTTCATAGCCCATTACCTTATAGCTGAGTGAGCAGACAGGAGCAAAATTATTAATTTTAAAGTTATTGCTTTTTTTTTGGAAGGGATTGCAACTGGTGCCAAAGCCTCTGCCAGCTGATCCCTTCCAGCTTCCTGGTGCCAGCGCTCTGCCCAACTCCACCCCCGCGCTCTCAGAAATTGTGACATTTGGCCAGGGAGAGCACAGGGGTGGGGGTCCCTGCCAGATAAGTGACTGCTTTAATTTTAATGAAGCCCAATACCTTATATCGGAAATTTCCTTTAACAAAATCACAGTGCCACTGTTCATGAGCAGAGGTCCCAAATGTTTCCATGAAGTGGGGTCACAAAAAGACCATGTTGAAAATTTGTAGTGCAAATACCAACAAACGCCAGGGGAGTTAGGGTTTCTATCCATAACATCCCACCCTGTACTGACTAGCATCAGGGTGTGCCTTTGGATTGACTGCTGTAATGCTCACACTATTCCACCCACCCCCACCCCATGCTGCAGCCAGTGACAGGCTTTGAGGTGTGCCTTGGACCCTTCAGCCCAAGAGTTCACCCCATTCTCCTATACTGCACCCATTTCAGCATATTTCCTTCTGGAATGGGGTGACTGTAAAGCCGAACACCCAAAGGCACACTTCAACGCTTGTCGATCTCTGCAGGATAGTGTGAGGTGAAATGGCATGAGCATTATGGGTGATGATCCAAAGGCACACCCCAATGCCTGTCCATCTCTGCAGGGTGGGAGTGAGATTGGAATCACTTCAGTACTTCACTGCCATTCCTATTCTGCATCTGTCTAACTTATGCACTTCCAATGCTAATACCAGCAAGCAAACATTCTGCATTGACAAATGCTTGTTTATTTAGAAATTGGTGACAAGGAAAGGCATACTGAGCAGAGAGAGTATGACCTGTGGGGGAGGAGTGATGAAAGGGAGAGGAAACTTGTAGATGAAACAAAAAATTTAGACTGCAGAATGTATAAAAATAACTCACAGACAAAAATTACAAATTACAATTACAATAAATAAATAAAAGTAGATCAGTGAAGCACTTAGACCATGTGTAAAACCTTGATGCAGTGTCCCGGAGGTTGCATACTAATGGTGGTGTATCATGGTGTTTGATGGTGACTGTGATTTTTCCCACATTAGGCCCTATGCACGAATGTGTGGATTGCTTATGAGCCACATATCCGAAGCTTGCAAGCAACCCTAAATCAGAATGCCATGCAGCAGGGTCCAGCAGATCCCCTCCAGCATACACAACTGGTGTGCAAGTCACATATGCACACAATCCTCCAGCTGACCATGCAACCATGTGCCATGGGTAATCAGGGGGAAAGCCAGGGGGTGTATCTGCACCTCGCACTATTCACTAAGGTGTGGCGTGCCGGGTGGGGGCAAGTTATTGGAGGAGAGACCCTGCCATAACTACTGTTATGCACTCCCAACATTGACATCTGACAGCATCGGAGGGACAGGTAATCCCTCCACCATGATGCTCCAGCCTTCCTCGCTGCATGGTACGGCTGGGGGCATCCATGGGAACATCCAGTTGCTGCTTCCACACATGCAGTGTGCAACATACAGTGATAGTACTGGTAGTAAGCAATAACCAACCTGTGCTATGTCATAGCTTTGTGTACAGCATTCTGCAGTTACCCCATGTTCAGCATCCCCGTATGGCATCAAAGACGGTCATCACAATGATGGCACTGATGGTCTAGTATATAGTATATACTGCAATGGACAGAAACAGACTGTGACAGCATCACAATGCTGTTGGATACGATTACTATGGTGATAGTATACAATATAAGTGGCCTATAGCATGCCGTTGAGAGGGACAGCAGGATGTACAGTAGTGCTATATCACATAGAAAACCAACAAATATTGCTAGAGCACACTGTAATGCTTTCCCATATGGTCTGTGACAGCTTCAGTGTCAGGTTTATACTATAACTTTAGTGTTTGCACTGTGATGGATGATGTTGTTTCCATACAGGGGTGCTGTACACAGGAGCAATGTCCACGTTACTGTAGTTGGTGCCATTATACATCACAGTTTGGATGTTCACGACCAAACTATTATATCTATGCCTTGCTTAATGCACATCTAGGAACATACATCGTATAGTTGCAGACAGGCACTTGCCTAAACACTGTACACCACTGGGACCCAAGTCTGCCCAGTATTACCTGCACACATGTACAATAGGAGGGAATCCACTTCAGAACACAGGATGGTCATTCAATTGGATGTCCACCTGTGTTCCATAATCCACCACTGTGCAGCTGTGCGCTTGAGGGGAGGGTCTGCTGACAGGCATCCGGTGTTAGTGAATACTGGCCACCAGGCACCTGTCCAGGGGAGGATAGCTATGTGGGTTGTTTACGTGTTTTTCGTGTGTAACACCCACGCCATTGTATATAGAGGCTATTATGAGGACCACCACTGCCCCACGTACTGAATGTCAGTGTCCCAGACTTTAGGGACAAAAAGTTTGGGGGTGTGCAGCATGTTCCAATACTAATTTTTATAGTCATCATGAATCCCCCTGACTACTTACTATGACTCAATCAATCAATCAATCAATCTGTGACTGACTGATTGATTCAGTGTGTGACTACTAGTGGAGAAGTGTTTGTGCCAATGCATTTGAGTTACCTTCACTGGTCTCTTTTCTTTGGATTTCCACCCTTGGTGGAGGAGTGAGGAGAAGGTTTTTTTTCATCTAAAGGAAATGTGCCTAAGAGTCACACCAGAATCAGAGTGCCAGAGAAGGAGGAGGAGGAGGAGGGGCAGAAGGAGGATGTGAAAAAATACTAGACAAGGGTGGTTTGTGTGTGCACTGCTGATGTCTGGCAGGGCTTGGATTTTGCATGCCCCCCACTGCAACTGCAGGATGACTTTTGTAAAATGAATGAATTTATCTTCAGTAATGGCTATTTACACCCCCATCCCCACAATGCAGGCCAATGCCCCAACAGCTGCAGCAGTGCACTTTAGCAGCCTGTGCTGTGCTTCCATTTCACTTTGTCAGCATCCTAGCTTTACTCGCTTCTACCCCCCCAACACATATCACACAGCCTGCAAGTTTGTCACAGCACAACTCTGAATGCATACTTTTAAGGGTCTCATGAAGATTTCTAGAATTCCCATTCTGGACTGGCATACTGGTTTACTTAACCTTAATGTAAATTATATGAAAGCCAGCTTAAAAAGGTAGTGAAAAATCGTTGAATCCCCTATTCTTCAGATCAAGATGAGAGTCTCAAGCAAAACTTAAGGGTCTTAGGACACTTACTGTGTGGTTAACAGAGGCTCAGAAAACAACAGAATTGTAGAAATCAGATAGTTCCAAATGCCAGAATCACAGGAAATCGTCTGTCATCACCTCGATGATGGGAGCTGCCATAGCTCTGGGAGGGAAACTGAGTGGCTCCCTTCACAGTCAATGCCAGTGTTATATGGTCAGCAAAAAGGTGGTGCACAAACAATTAAAATGCAGTCTGTGCCTCCCTTCTTGCCTCCCTTCCTAGGAGCTGATTACTTCACCTCCATGATCTGCTCAGTCCTCCTCAGCTGGATACATATGTACTGTAGCTCCATGAGGGAAACTGAGTGGCTTTCTTCACAGTCAACTGATGCTGGCATTGTTAGCTGATAGGCAGTGTACAAATAATTATAAACCAGTCTGTGCTGTCCCTCCCTAAAAGTCAATCACTTCACCTCCATTATGTGCTTGGTCTTCCTCAGTGGGATGCAGCAGGTTGGAATTCTGGACATTGAACGAAAGCCTGTCCCTGATCTTAAGCGGGCCAACCCTAACGATGTTTTTTCTAGGCAAACTGCATTTCACAAGCGTTCTACTCATGGTGCCTGTATGGGCACTGGGTCTGGATATAGCTGACAAGAATGCTGTCGGCAACAACAGAGCAACAAAAATGCAGTCATTTTTATTTTTGTGGGGGGGGGTGCATTTGCTCTCTGCACCCCCGTACTTAATGATTCCCACTACAGGGGGGAGCAGATCACGGGGAAAGTTAAAATTTATGAGGCAGTGGAATACTGTTTCCACAGCCCTTTTTAAAAAAGAGAAGTCCTGATTCCTGCAAAATGGTTGGAGACCAGGATTAGAACCCTGGTCTCCACTGTCTTCTAACTGAGGTGCTCTAGGCCCTAGCCCTCTACACCAAGGGAGCAGCGTGGCTAACTTCTGGTATTTTGCTGCCCTTGTCCTGTGGCAGCACCATGGGCAGTGACCAGAGGAGAGCATATCACAAGTGCTCTACATCCCTGCTCGATGTCCGTGGTAGCGCTATAGGGACTAGCACTCTCTTGCCTGGCACTATTCCTGTAGCACTAATCTGACCGGGTACCACCTGTGTCTGTGACCATTTTCATACTGTCCAACCAGCTAGTTCAGTAGTGTGATGGGAAACCAGTCTGTACATAAGAACGTCAAACCCCACACTGGAGCTGGTTGGGAGCCAACAGCACCATGGCGGTGAGGTGCTCTGCTCATGAGGAGGGAAGACGTGGCCTGCCTTGGAAAGCAGCCACTCAAATGGCCACCCATGCTGAAGGAAGAGCGCTGTCATGGTGACTATTTTCATCTGGATGCCGGATTGGCAAAAATAGAGGAAAAGGGGTGAGGGAAACAAAAAAAATCATCAGTTTATGCATTTTGTTTTTCATTATTTCTTCAGTCCCACCACAGCACAGTAAAAGAGTTAAAGCTTTCAAACAAAAAGAAAATGCGGCACTGTCAATTCAATGCATCTAGCCTGATAAGAAGGGCCACTGGAAAATTGCACCCACAATTTTACTGCAAAATCCACAATGTTCACCATTCTCCCTGATATTTCTGTGGTTTCTTGCAGTTTTGGAGTTTTTCCAAATTGTGTAAAACCAAAAAAACCTCTCAAAAGGACTAAAAAATACTGTGCACTGATAGTGTAGCATTTAGACCTGGGTTTGACAAAAGCAGTACAATGCGAGGTTGGGAGGGGCTTATTAAGGGATCCTGTGTGATGATGCTTTCATCCGATTCACTGCCTGGTTTGGTTTCAAAATCATGTAGCTAAGCATTGTGCACTCAAGACCCAATCCTCAGTAGGCTCCTAGCCCATCTGTAAGTGCAGAGGGATGGTAAAAGAAACTGAGTGCCCCACTGCACAAGATGAACATCATTGGTGCACTCCAGGGTATCCGCAGAGAGTAACGTGTGCCCCCTCCACACTGATCCTGAGCCACAGACCTGGCTATGCGGGCACCTAGAACATGGGTGAGCCAGGGGGTAAGGCAGATATGTGCCCAATTCAAAGAGTCTGTATGGTGATGTGGAGAGCTGGTGGAGGGGGCGGAGATTACTCAGACCTAAGGATTATAGTAGCAGCTATGCAGCCCCCTCCACCAGGCCACAACAGGTGTCCCAATGTATGAGCAGCCCCCTCACTCAGCCCCCAGCCTTAGGAGCCCCCATGGTGGGCTGGGGGCAGTACCCGCACTAGCTAACAACATTTTTATTTTCATAGCATTCAGTCAGGAGTACAGCAGTCCTTGATGGGCTACTGTATCCCAACATGCCCAGCTCCCTGCGAGAGCAAGGATCCACTGTCAGTTCTGCACATGCCTACAGTCTGGTACGTGAGTCTTCCACTGATATTAATGAGAAGGGATAGATCCATTTTTTCTCTGTCTTTAATACAAAGCTCACAATCTAGCAAAGCAATCTACTACAACTTTACCCTCATTTTCTGCACCCTAGCCTCGTGCAGATCTGCACTGGTGGACCACAGAGGGCCACAAGGGTTGTAGATGGTTGCCGGTATATGCAGCTATGGGTCAGCACACCCAAGATACCTGCAATTCATGTGTATCTGGGGTGTCTTTGAGGATCAGGCCCTCAGCATCAAACTTCTACAGGTATGTTGAAGCAGCTTATCTGAGTTGTCACAGGGTCTTAAACAATTAGTGACAAGTAAAGGTGCACATTTTGCCATTCACTTAAATGGGGTGCTAACTACAAAACATTTTAAAAGTGAAAGAGTATCCTTTTTACATTTCACTCTCAATAGAGCTTGTCTCAACAATCTAACAATTTAGAATGGCTCTGCTGATACTAAACTTGAAAGTGCGTTTTTGAGAGTTTGTGACAGTGGCCCCTCAATTGGCAGTCTGCTACTTACATGGTCACATGCAAAGACTGCAGTGAAAAACTTTGACAAACACAGACAGATAAAACAGGTGAAATATATTTAAAGATCAAAAGAACTGTTTTCTATATTTGTAATAAAAGCCTAAATTCACACAAATTCAAGTCCCTCTGTCATGATTAGTGTTAACTGAAAATGTCATGCTGTTTGGCTTTGTGGTTTTCTTTAAATCAGTATCTGTTATTAGCATCTGTTAATGTGCTCTGCAGTAAATGAAAACAGTGAAGATTTTTCTGTCCCTATCAGTGAGGCCTGCAGAGCAATGGCATCATTTTAGTCTAACCTGCTGCTTCAGCAGTTAAAGGAGAAGTCTCCCATAGTTTCACACTAATATTTTTCCAACTCTTTATGTGTAACTGTTGTGTGTCTCCTCCAGTTGCCAGCAGTCCTATTGCTGTCCAAATCTAGATTATAAATAAAAATATACAACCCCCATAAGTTATTAATGTGTTTGTCATCCATTTTACTATCAATGTTGCTGGAGGGTGATGTCATCAGAGCAACAGATAATGGTGCTGCACTAAATGCAATTCCACCAGTAAACCGAACCCACAATGTTTGGTTCCCAACTTGAGTAATGGAGGAACCCTTTAAGTGTTGTGCACATCCTGAAGTGCAGGTCTAATAGGGACTAGGACCATGTGAGTGTGATGCAGCACTGATTTGAGGCATATACAGAATTCATATAAGTAAGTGCCTGTATGTGTTGTGTTACTGTTTCTGTTAGCAAAAACAGTTTACCCAAAAAATGACTCTGGGTGCAACTAGAGTTTTAAGTGGTATAATACAGCTGTTGTATTATGTTGTGTGAATGTTAGCATTATCTGTTACATAGATACATAGACAGTGTCAGCAGATAAGGGCCTATGTCCACCCAGTCTGCCCATTTGAGCTTGCAAGTTCAGTTTATGTTTTCCTAGAAGTCTGTTGCCCCTTACCCCTGACCTCCAGAGTTCCTTTATATCTATCCCATGCATTCTTAAATCCCCTGATTGTTTCAGCCCTCACCACTTCCTCTGGCAGGGTGTTCCACTTGTCCACCACCCGTTCTGTGAAGAAATTCTTCCTCATGTTTCCAAGTTTTGATTGACACCAGCAGTGAGAAACAATCTTGCAAATACGCCCCTTTCCCTTTGTAACTAGGCAGTCAGTGATTGGATGGCTGCCATAAGGCAATAAGGAATTCAGCTATAACAAGAAATAGGTTACCAGGAAAGCATCAGTTGCAGCATACAGAAGAAGGATAATGTAGTGGTTAAAACACAGGCACAAGCACTGGGGGACTCTAGTTCACATCCTACTAGAGTCCCTTACTCTCTAACCCATAAGAAGTTCCCCTAACCTCCTTGAAACTGTAATGGCCCCTCAGGCCCATGACTTTAAAAGTGCCCCAATTCCCATTATAAATCATTAGCAGTGATGTGAGAGCTACAGCACTTCACTTTCAAGGTACTAAGGGTAAGCTGTGGCAGCCCCCCATCCCCGCTCACTTTGTAATGCCAGCATTTGAAGTAGGATGTCCCTCACAAATCAGATGCTACACCTCAGCTGTTGTCAGTAAAGAAAGTAATCAGTCTCAGTGTTTGTAGTACTCTGTATTTGCTTAGCTCACTCCTCCCATGTCATATGCATTCTGTGTCTTGGTATTTCCAGTCAGAAACTCAGATTTAAGGAGCATTTGAAATGTAAAACAATACACTTTATAAAGTAAGTGATCTAGCACTCCACTTTCGGGCTGCTGAAATGGGATGTGTATAAGTCAGTCTTGTGTGATCCTTTGGTAAACTGCCCAAGTTCATCTTGTAACGAATCTTCTCAAGGGTGTTCACCTGGTTCACTACAGAGTGACTGATTGACTGCTCGATTGATTGATTGCTTGGTTGATTGGTTGATTAACTGATTCAGTCTACTGCTTTCCACAACATGCAACAACTGTCTCACAGAGAGAAATGAGCAGTACACAGGAACAGCTTTTGTTTCATGTGAATGCAATACTATTAGATGTATTATTTGCTCTACACATACAGTATTAAGGCTACAAGTACTACTCCCTGTGTGAGTTGCATGACAGAACTGCCTTAAGCCATTGCAAACTTAAGCTAAAATCAGGCTAGACAGCATTGATACCCTTATGTTTTGTTCTGCACTGTTGCTGCAGTGACATCAAGGAATGGGAGGAGCTGTATTACAAGTGATTCATTTGCATGTAAATGGAGGCTTGCTTGACATTTTACTACCTTGTGTCAGAGCCTCAAACTCTAGATATGTGCTGCAACAGAAGAAATGGCTCTCTTATTGACATATGTACAGTACTTGATGTACTGTGTAATAAATGCATCAGACATATCCAAATCATAAAAATACAGGAGACTTCTCCTTTAAGTCACTGATTGACTGAAGAAGCTGTTGCACTTCCTGGTCAGAGCAGACTATAGAGCTAATTGTTTTCACTCCAAATTTGTTGCTAGCCCATCTGATTTGTGTTTAGATAGATTTGCTTAAAATATATCATTCTGTTCTCATAAAACAATCATTTGAGTTTCAGTGCTGAACTGAAGTGGTATGAATGTTTGTGAGAAATCACCTTGTCTGTATCACAGCTGTTAGTTCTTTCTCATCAAAGCTCTGCATTGTTTTCTGACTATATAACACAGGATTGTTTAATGGATATAAAATAAATCTAAATTTTGTTAATTTATAGAAGCAGTGTGTCTTTGATGTAGCCTCCATAAATAGGTTCATATGAGAACAATTTTGTTTTTATGTCAGATTGACAAACAGGTGCTATTTTAGGAACATGTATGTAATGAACTCACAAAATTCAGTTATTTGAAGGTTTCTGTGTGAAAATACATCATGTATGTGTATACCTAGAAATACTGTATGACATTCAGATGCCCCTGCCTCCTGCCTGACAGTTCAGGCAGCAGCACTCTCCTTCTCCCTTTCCCCTGCCCCACAAGCCCCCTGTCTTCTGCCCCCATTTGAGGCTGCTGCACCCCACTGCCCACTGTCTACTCTACACAGTCAGGGCTGCTGCACCCTGCTGCCTCCTGCAGAAACAGTTGAGGCTGCTGCACCCTGCTTCCCTCTGTTCCCCACCCTCACAGTCAGGGAAAATGCACTCTGTTTCCCCCTGTTCCTGTCTCCACCATCAGGGCTGCTGTGCTCTGCTACACTCTAGAGTCCCAGGTCCCCTGCCTTCACAGTTGAAGCTGCTGTACCATGCTGTCCGAGGCCACTAAAGGTGGGGCTTTTGCTGCACTGTGCTACCCATTTCCATTGCCCTAAATGGGCAGGGCCACTGTACCACATGCACCCCATTTTGCAGTCAGGGCTGCTGTATTCTAATGCCCCACTGTGTCCTGTCCCACAGTCAAGGCTTCTGCATCATGCTGCACCATGCTGCAGTCATAGCCTCTGGGTACCATCCTTGAGTTCTCACTCACTTGTCTTAGTGTGGCCTGTCTGAATCTCTCATAGTCCTTTACAGGCATGTCACCCTTCAATATGTGGCATATCTTCAAAACCCGGGCTATGCACTTAGGACTTTTCTCTCAGATAAATTACTCCTGCAAACTACTAGTGCCTGCTCATAACCTAACCTAATCATTGCTAGCAACTCCCTGCTCCTGCCACTTAGTTGCCATAGTTTGTGTTGCATGAAAGTTTTCAGAATCAACCTGGACTTTTACTTTCCCTTTTATCAGTTCCATAGTCTCCCACACTGCTCCTTAGTCTATAGCCTTTTAATTCAGTTCCCTGCAAGCAACATACAATATCTAATATTCCTGTGTTTGGTTATACCAATAAACCAGTAAGCTGGAACCATATTGCTCAAGGCCTCAATACCTATAGGGGCTATTTTATTTTGTTCTGCTATTTGTCGCAGTTGCAGTGTTAAGGATTTCTTCAGTTTATGTAGTCCTTCTGTGGAGAGTCTTGCTCCTTCATGGACTGGTACATTAGCAGTACAAGCAGATCCTACATGCAGATGCCCTGGGTCATCCAATCCACTCTTTCTATCTTAATAAGTCTGAATTTGCAAGCAAACTAGATATCTGTCCATCAGATGATAAATAACTTTTTATCTGTTTCATCCTGGCAGTCAAGAAAGTGTCTTCTAAATTTACCATCAAATATAGAGAGAGGACAGCCAAAATGTTGATCTTCACCATAAAGGAACTTGACATTCCTTTATCAGCCACCATAAAGACAAAGGACATTGTCAACCTTTATACAGTTTATATGAAGGCCAACACTTCCTGTACAGTTCTACAGGATATTCCATGACCCCTAACTCCTGACCAAATTAAAGAATCTCATCTAGCAAGTGAATGCTAATATGTCAAAACTAGAATCCAAAGTTTCCACCACTGAACAACTTCTGCAAGACCCCACAGGCCTTGGCCCTTTGAAGTCCACCAGTCAAAACAAATAGCTCCACGTGTCAACCCACTCTTGGACCATCTCAACCTAATCTGCCTGTTTAACCAACACCTTCTTCTAAGGGTCCTCCTCAACCATCTCCCTCACTGGGTCCTATTCCAACACCTTTGTCTGTTCCCATGTCTTCAGAAACTCTCAGTCCTGGTGTCAGACCTTCTAATCCAGCTCAACCCCAGCTTCCAAGTAATCCTAACTCTCCTGTGTCTTTTCTATCAGCCCCGCTCACCAGGTTCCTTCACACTAAGGAAAGATATTATATTGAGGAACTATGTAAACTTTGTTGCTCTTTTGGTTTCCTCCCATGATGCCATCAAAGACAGAGTAATTTCTTCTGGTGATATCTCAGTTATCCTAAAAGCTAAATACCCTCATCTCCTTAAACAACTTGAAATACTCAAATTAGTTGCTGTCTTTAGCATGTATAGCTATATCTACTGTTACGCTTTCTTTACTTGACGGGAAGAATTGGACTCTTACTAGGATCTCATCTGTGATTTGTTCATTTGCTATGGTGCTACCACATTTTATGACTACAAAGTGTTCTCAGCCAAAGTGGCTGTCATGCTTCAGCAGTTCAATACAAAGATAAACTGTGCAATCATAGAAAAGGAAATATTTTATTATTTTGCAGGGAAAAAAACCCTCTTTTGAACATCTATATTATTACTGTTTCCACAGCCTTCCTGTTGTCCATTTATCTTTCAAGAGCTAACTAGTAATACCCCTGCTGCAGTTTCCTCATCCTCTTCAACTCCGGCTATTTTCTTACTGTCCTGAAAACTAAAAGTCAGCAAAGGCTTCCAAATACTAAAGGCCTGAGGATGAGCTATCTGCTACAAAGTTAATGGGTCCTCCTGTCTAGCCCCTGCTTGGTGGTTACTACATATTTGCAGTCATTATGGAGATGCCCACAGAAAAGCAATCTGTCACCACCATCCAATTTTATTACTCTTCCTACAGGAAGTGACAATTACTGCACCTTTCCATGCCTGTAAATTTTTCATTACTTGAGTCTTTGTTGCCAACTCAACCTGATCCAATGTTTGTCTCATACCTATCACCTGGTCTTTAGTATGTATTGATACAGGCAGGTTGACCATTACTGTAACTCATTTGGGTGCAAGAATCTGTTACACACATTATGCAGTCCTGTCATGGTCTCAGACCTCATTCAGAAGCAACTGTTTAAAGATTTGTTACCAGACCCATTTCATAGTCCTTCATTTTTATCATATCAAACAATCCAACAGGCATCACCACTTGAAAATGTTTTAGAAAGAAAAGACTAATCATAGACCTCTCAGAGCCATACTCATCAGTAGTCACCAGGATCAACATTCTCATAACTTCTGATGATTTCTCCTTTGTCCGTTTCCAAAATATATCATAAGACAGGTCAAGGTACTTGGCTACCTAAAGCGGATATTACTCACACATTTAAGTTATTTCCCATATATTCTACCCTGTGGCAGCTATATGGAATATATTGGGACTGATACTACTGCATTGCTGTTTGCTGGCATTTAGCTGCAAAAGCAACCCTTTAGCTTTTTCACTTAAACATAGAAACATAGAATTTGACAGCAGATAAGGACTGCTTGGCCCACCCAGTCTGCCCATTTCCCTACCTACTGGATAAGCTGCAGATCCTAGTTAACCAGCAGCCTACTTCTTCCTACCCCCATCCCCCAGAACTGCCTTATGACTATCCCATGCATGCTTGAATTCCACCACTGATTTTGACTCCACAACCTCCTTCGGAAGCCGTTCCATGCATCCACAACCTCTCTGTAAAAAAACTTCCTTAAATTACCTCTGAGCTGCCCCCTCTATTTTCAAATTGTGCCCTCTTGTTCTTGCACACTCCTTTTTGAAAGATGCTACCCTCTTGGACTTTGTTGGTTCCCTTGAGGTGCTTGAAAGTTTCTATCATGTCCCCCTCTCCCTCCTTTCCTCGAGGCTATACATATTAAGCTCCTAATTCTCTCTTCATATGTCTTCGGTGCAGACCCTGCACCATTTTAGATGCCCTCCTCTGGACAGCTTCCATCCTGTCTATGTCTTTGCGAGACTGGGTCTCCAGAACTACACAGTACTCCAGATGGGGTCTGACCAGCTGTCTGTACAGAGGGATAATAACTTCCTGTTTTCTACCGGTGATGCCTCTCCATGCATCCCAGTATCCCCCAGCCCTCCTTGCTGCCCTCTCACATTGCTTCCACCTTTAGGTCATCTGATATGACTACCCCAGGTCCCTTTCCATTTCTGTTGTTGTTAGTATCTCACCCCATTGTGTACTCTTCCTGGGTTTTGTTTCCCAGGTGAATTACCTTGCACTTCTTAACATTGAATCTAAGCTGCCATACATTTGACCATTCCTCTAACCTTGCCAAGTCCCTTTTCATCCTTTCCACCCCACCTTGCATCAACTCTGTTGCAGATCTTTGTGTCATCTGCAAAGAGACATACTTTTCCTTCCAGTCTCTGCAATGTCACTTATAAAGACATTGAAGAGACCGGTCCTAATACTGGAACCCTGTGGTACCCACTAGTAACCCCCTTTCTTCAGAGTGGACTCCATTTACTATTACTCTCTGTGTCCTATTCTCCAGCCAATTTTTATCCAGGCTGTCATCTTGGGACCCACTCCCAGGCTAGCTAACTTGTATATTAATCTTTGTGTGGGACTGTGTCAAATGCCTTGCTAAAAGTCTAGGTAGGCCATGTCCACAGCCCTCCCTGATCCTACTACTTTGGTCACCCAGTCAAAGAAATCTATCAGATTTGTCTGGCATGACCTTCCGCTGTGAATCCATGCTGCCTTGGGTCCTGTGCCCCTATGGCCTCTAGATACTCGACAATTCTTTCCTTCAGAAGTGATTCCATCATTTTCCCTACCACTGAGGTTAAACTAACAGGTCTGTAGTTTCCTGCTTCTGCCTTGCTCCCACTTTTGTGAAGGGGAATCACATTTGCCCTCCTCTAGTCCTCGGGTACCACCCCATCCTCCCATGATTTGTTAAACAGAGTAGTCAGTGGTGTCACTAATTCCACCCTTAGTTCTTTTAGAATTCTGGGATGAATCCCATCAGGCCCCATTGCTTTGTCCACCTTCAGTTTTAAGAGTTCTTTCAGATCCCTTTCTTCTGTAAATGGGCTGGTATCAACTTCTGTATCCAGAGTGTTTCTACTGTTTGTTTTAGGTACCTCACCCTCTTCCTTTGTAAATACAGAGCAAAAATATTTGTTTAGTATCTCTGCCTTTTCACAGTCACCTTCTGCCCACCCTCCCCCTTATTAAGCCTCACTATCCTCTCCTTGGTCTTCCTTCGCCCTGATGTACCTATAAAGGTTTTATCCCCTTCTTAACTGAGTTGGCTATCTTTTCCTCAGTTTGGGTCTTTGCTGTTCTGACTGCCTTCCCAGCTTCCTTTTGCTTTAACTGATACAGTTCTCTGTCCTGCTCCTTCTGTGATTCCTTGTACTTCCTGAAAGCTTTCTTTTCTCTTGAACCTTCACTGCCACTTCCTTTGAGAACCATAGTGGTTTCTTACATTGTTTAGTTTGTTTATTTGCTTCACACAAAGACTAGTTACCTCTGTGATGGCAGTTTTATTATTCCCATTGTTCTTCCACCCTCCTTCCTGCCCATTTGCTAGTTCATTCCTTAGGCACTCACCCATTTTGGCAAAGTCAGTCCTCCTAAAGTCCAGTACCTTTGCCTTGTATGTGCTTGACTCTATTGCTGTGTTTATTGTGAACCATACTGTTCGATGGTCGCTAGTTCCCAGATGGCTACCCACTTACATCTGTGATCCTCTCTTCATCTCCATTTGAGAGAACCAGGTCAAAGATTGCTCCCTCTCGAGTGGGCTCCAATACTAGTTGTCTAAGGCATGCCCTGTAGGGCATCTAGAATAACCCACTCTTGAAGTGGCTGCTGCAACTGCACTCCAGTTAACATCTGGCATATTCAGATCGCCATCAGCAATCTCCCCTTTTTCTGCCTTACTAGTATACTTTTATCATTTCCTTGTCCATTTCCTCCCCTGAGAAGAGGTCTGTCTACAACCTCTGTGCAGTTGTGGTGCCATTGCGGTCTCCAAATTTACCCACAGTGCTTCTTCTCCTCCCTGTTTTCCTTTGTTCTGCTGCTTTGATTCCTTCCCTTGTGAGAGCTACTCCTCCTCCTCTATTACCCTCTCTGTCCCTCCTGTAGATAGTGTATCCTGGTATGTTTACGTCCCAGTCATGGTTTTGTGTGAACCATGTTTCTGTGACTGCCACTATATCCAGATGTTCCTCCTCCATCAAGGCCACTAATTCAGGAAGCTTGCTACTCAGACTACGGGCATTGGTACTCATTGCTTTCCATTTTTTGATGGCTTTACCTTCAGTTCAGCATCCCCCACTGACCTTTCTACCTTGGTCTTTTTCATTTAAGTACCCTGTTTTTTTGTAGGAGAGGCTGGGATTTTCCTGCTGCTTATCAGTGCCTCCCTTGACTAGTTTAAAAGCTTGCCAATGAAGCATTTAAACCCGATTGCTCAAAGACTTGTTCCCTTCCTGGACAGATGCAGACCATCCTGCCAGTATAGGCTGGTGTCCCTCCAGGTGGAACCCCAGTCACCAAGAAGCCAAACCCTGTGTTCCACACCATTTTTCAACCATTCATTAAACTGCATGGTGCAAGTACCCTCGCCTCACTCATGCCATTGACAGGCAGCACCTCTGAGAAGGATACTGTGTGTGCTACTTGTCTTAGGCCCTCCCAGTTCTACAAAGTCCTTCTGCACTGCTCTAATCTCATGTTGAGCCAAGTCATTTGTCCCTAGGTGGACAATGACGTCCAGCTCAGACTCCGTGCAGCTGTTCTCGTGATCCTGAGGATCGCTCCTGTCCCTCCAAGCCATGGCACCAGGCAGGCACCTTACTTCAGTTTTCCCTGCTCCCCCCAGTTCTATCCCCCTAATAATTGAGTCCCCCACCAGGAGCTGCTTCCTTTCCTTGTGGTGTCCTCTGCCTCCTTTCTGTGGACCTCCCTTGTGACAGGTGTCCTCAGCCTCCTTAATCTCCTCTGTGGGTGCATCCATAGGGGAGCTGTGCTCCCCCAGAATGGTGTATGGATTGTGGAGTGGAACAACTGACTGGGTGTGCCCCTGTTCCACCATCCTCACCCTCCCTGAGCCCACTGTGGTCCAACTGCTGTGCTTTCTTTGCAACCTCTGAGGCAGTGGTGGTGGCTCTGGTGCTCCCTGGATGGGGGAGGTTCCCTTCTTACCATCCAGTCTGGCCTGGGGGAAGGTTCCCTTACTGCTGTCCAGTGTGGCCTGAAGACGGGCAAATTTCTCCCTCAGGGCAGAGAGTTGTCTGCAAATAGGGCAGCATCTCAGCCTCCAGTAAGTCTCCCGGAAGACTGCTGCCCCACAGCCATTACATTGCACTACTCCCCACACGATTATGTACTTTTTTTTTTTGTGTGTGTGATTGGTTTGTTATATAGCAATATATATATTATACAATGTGTATGCTTATATTTTCAGTGCTGTGTGCTAGAGAGGATATGACATTGATATGCACCTTGCACTCTTGAGAATTATGTCAGAACCCCAGGTATAAAGGAACTATTTCCAGGGGTGGGTGGGGTGGGGTGAGGGGTGGGAAGGGTTGGGCATAACTGTGCTCTCACAAAACAATCAGCTAAGAGCTCTGACCCACCGCTGCGATGAGTGCCTTCCTGTCAGCAAGATACCATACACAACAATTTGACAGAGCAAATCCCCTGCTAATCAAACAGAAAAATCCAGACATCCAAGTCAGACACAGGTAAACCTCCCCAGCCCCAAAACAGCCTGGTGGTTTGTGCTTCTGAAAGCAGTCAGCCCCAAAATAAGTCAGCTGTGCTTTAAACTCTTCCTGCACTGAAAATCTTAAGAATTGTAACAAGACTGTCTTTTCCTGATTAAGTTCCTTATTTCACCTTTCAGTTAGAAGTAGCCTCCACCTGTAGAATATCTGCTACAAACCAAAGGCAATTGCAAGGTTCACCTCCCTCTGTTGTGAGCACAACTCGCTTTCTTGCAAATCCTATGTTCAGTATTGTAGCTCCCAGCAAGAGGTAGCTTGCTTTAAAAAATATTAGCTGTTCTGATGAGTTTGCTATAAAACACTTGCTTATAATACTATTGTTCTCAGGTCTGTTACCAAAGCTATTGGCTGATTAAGTAGCTATGGTGTAATCACTTCCTGAGAAAGTCTGGAATTTCCTTTTAAGGCACACAAAAGATAAACCCAAAAAACAGTTCACTGTCTGGGTCAAATACACAACCTGTACCTGCACTTTTTTCAGGATTTGTGACAAATGTTTAGCCCAGGGTTTAAACTCTTCCTGCACTGAAAATCTTAAGAATTGTAACAAGACTGTATTTTCCTGATTAAGTTCCTTATTTCACCTTTCAGTTAGAAGTAGCCTCCACCTGTAGAATATGTGCTACAAACCAAAGACAATTGCAAGGTTCACCTCCCTCTGTTGTGAGCACAACTCGCTTTCTTGCAAATCCTATGTTCAGTATTGTAGCTCCCAGCAAGAGGTAGCTTGCCTTAAAAAATATTAGCTGTTAGAGCCCAGTAATTCTGTAAATGTTTGGGTTAGAGGTGCTTGGATAATGTACTATCTGACTGAAGGTGGTTGGGTTGGATGTATAAAAAAAGCTATTTTCCTATAACATAGTATCTTGGATACTGCAGTCCAAATCTAAATATCTGACCCACTTGAAGTGACCTGTAAAATGGAGTTAGTGGAAAGATTAGGCTACATGCACAAAATTCATAAGTAATCCTCGGTCGCATGTGCATCAATCAGTATTGAAATAACCAAATGCCCTGGTGGGTTGTGATGACTTGCATGGCACAAGATGTAGCTGAGGGCTTTTTGTCCCCAATGAAGTAAGCTTATTGCAGCATTCATTAATGCACACACCTGAAGTGGATTATTCTATATCGTTGCAAAAACATGGTACTTAACTATGCAGTCATAAGACTTATAACATAAGACATATTTGTTCTGCAAATCATTTAGTACTACTTACCTTTGTATTTAGGTATTCATTTAACTTACCTTAAGTGAGGGAGTCACATCAGTATTGTACATAGGGGTCTATGTGATAACGGCGAACACCTAAAGGTGATCACCGTTATCGCACAGAGTGCCGAAAACATTTTCAGCACTCTGACAACCCCAGCGCATCAGGACAACTGTGCCAGGAGATTTGTTTTGCTTTCTGTGAGGGAGCTGCATCCCCCCAACCCCCTCTTGCAGGGGTTCGACCCCACACCAGACTACTTAAGGATTCTCAACTCCAGAGGGGTGCACATCGGGGGGGGGGTGATAGCAGTAAAAAAAAATAAAGTTTCTGGCCGGGCGCAATAAAATCACACCAGTGCACAGAATCGAACCCGGTACTTCACCCACCCCAACCACTAACCAACCCCCGATGCCACGACGCAGCTCGGCCATCCACCACAGTGTTACCCCATATAGCCTCTCTGCCCCCTTCCAGCCCATGCTCACCGTGTGCTCATTCCCACCCCCAAGAGACACCTATTACCATAGCTTATTATCCTGTCACCCACCGCTTCACCCTCATCTGGTCGCCCTACCCTCCCATCGCCATGAGGGACTGCACCAGGAAGGAGTCATCATTATGGACAGTGCCCTTCGTCATGCGCCCACCTCACGGGTTACCTGTACGTAGGTATGTGTAAGCTTACAACTTACGTTCTGCTGCCATTGCCAACATCATATTGGGACATGGATGTATTTGTTCCATGATATGTAGTGAATTGTATTGACAGTCAGTAAACAGGAAAAGGACCTTGGTGTTCTTACATTTAAGGACCTCAAGGTGGCAGAACAGTGTGACAAAGCAGCGGGTTGGGCTAGTGAGATGCCGGGGGTGCATAAGGAGGGGTATACCCATCAAAAGCAGGGAAATACTGTGTCTAGTTTTTAAAGGCACACCTTAGAAAGGACATAGTCAGGGTGGAGGCAGTCCAGAGGATGGCAATTAAAATGTTGCTGGGGTTGTATAAAAAGCCCAATGAGGAGAAACTGAGAGATCTCAACATGTTAAAGTTCTCGAATTACATCGATGCCATCACATCGAAGCTCCACGCTAAGCTAGGCCTACTATACTTAAATCATACTGCACTCCCACTGCCTGTTAGACACATATTATTAACAAAAATGATCACTCCCATCTTTGACTATGCTGACATAGTGTATGGCACCACCCCCGCCTCCTCATTATCCAGGCTTGACTCCCTCCTCTACACTTTCTGCCACTTTGCCACAAATTCCCCTCTTAGAACCCACCACTGCACTCTGCTTTCTTCCTACAGGATACCAACCCTATTCCATTGTCGCTTCAGCCACTTCAGCTCCTTCATATCCAAATTCTGGTTCAACCTGGTCCCCTGCCCCTTACCTGTCAGAGAGACTAACAACAGCTGCCATTTCCCCATACTCACTTCACTCAAGGGACTCCCATTCTTTTTCCCTCCCCAAATCTTCCTCTTCCACTAGCAAATCCACCTTCACCTACAGACTCCCCTCTTTATGGAACCAACTGTCACCTCTCCTAAGAAACTCACCCTCTCACAACTGCTTCAAATACCAAATCCGACAACTTCCACTCCCTACCTGCACCTGCTTCTAGCCACTCACAGGCCCAACCTCATGCCAAAATATTTTTGGTGGATAGTAATCTAATCCTCAGAATTGTATGGCACTGTTTCTATATAGCCCATCTGAATGTACTGTACAATACTTCGATGTTTAACTTATGCAACTCTATATTTGTCTTATGTATCTATTATGTATTTTCTGCTTTATATCCCTTTCCCCTTCCTAGGGTCACACCTGGAAATAAGCCTTGACTCAGTGTGCCTTTCCTGGTTATCAAATGTTTAAAATAAAAAAATATATACACACTGGAAGGAGGAGAGCAAGAGATGACATGATACAGACCTAAAGGTACCTCACAGGGATAAACAGAGTGCAGGAGGTAAGTCTTTTTCAAATGAGAATGAGCAACAGGAGCGGGGGGCATGCGATGAAGCTAGAAGGGGGGATTAGGGTGCTTTGAATATGCCCTTGGCTTTCTTGTAGATGCCACCCTTCATAGTTCCAATACCACTCTTCTTTCTACCCTCTTCAGTTTTAAATCCATGACTAAGAACCTCCACTTCCCTGCTGTTTCCACCATCTTAGTACCTAGAACTACCACCAACATGGGTGGGAAAGCCCTATCAGTTGAGGTCCCCTCTCTGTGGAATAGTCTACCTGCCCTGCTCCAATCCTCCACCAGTCATCATAATTTTAAACTCAACCTCAAATCCTGGCTCCTAGACAAATTCCGCTGCAACTGCCCAGCCTGTTAACTCCCCTCACATGTCTGTCCATCATGTTCCCCTTCTGGATTTCTTTCATCTAATCTTGTCCCTTCTGTTCCTGTTGGTACTTGACCTCCTGCGAACCCTCCCATGATGGTTTCCTGGCTGCTTATTTATCTGCTTTAGATTTGATATGTATCTTTATTTGTCCTGCTTCATTGTACCCACGGATGTTGTACTCCTCTATAAGTGTTGTGCAAGCTCTGTTTGTTATACTTAGCTTTTTTCTGTTAGTTCCTACTCATGCCAAGTTGGTCTGGGTCGTGCCTCTAAATGGTCATCTGGATCAGTGCATTTACCCAGTTATCAAAGTCATAAATAAATAAATGTGAGGAAATATTTCTGCACTAAAAGTGTGTAGACACGTGGAACAGACAGCCAGCAGAAGTAGTGGTGGTAAAAACAGTGGAAGGCTTCAATCATCGGTGGTATAGACACAAGGGTGTATTAGAAAACAGGAAGGCAGTAGGGAGGGCCAACAGAAACTAGTTAGTGTCTATGGAGACAGATAAGGCAGGAAACACCTGGGAAGTCTGGGTGGGCTGAACAGTCCTTTTCTGCCAACAAATTCTATGCTTTTAAGGTTCTATGTTCTAAGTTTCTATGTTTCTAAGTGAAGTTATAGATGAATGATCACAGACCATGATGGATGACTAGAAAACACTAACTCAGAATAAAAAACCCATCAAAGGAAGGCTTGCTTCCTGAAATCATACAAAATGAAATCATAGGTATCATGTAAAGGTTGAAACTAAAGTTGTTACAGTGGGAGTGTGGACTCTGGGCTCAAGTTTTCAACAGAAGAAACAGATCATTCATAATCATATACAAATAGAATAATAGATAGGTTCCAGTGAATTACAAGGCTGTAATTCCATCGAGAGGTTCTGGGGACATAGGTAACCTCGAGAGAGAAGCTCAAGAGGTTCCTATGTCCCCAGAACCTCGAGATGGAATTACAGCCGAGTGATTCACTGGAACCTAACTGTTATTTTTTGTAATATATGGATGCGAGATGCTGATGAGGTCTTACCTCTGGATTCCTCGTGGGAGGGTTCCGTGCTGCTTGTTCTCACTCCTCACTCACATCCCCCCTTCCCGCTTGCAGTATTGCTTCTCTCTCTCAGGAAGAAAAAGAAAAGAAACAAAAAAAACTATGCTTTGGACACTAAGTATAGTATTACTGGACCGGAAGTACAGTATTACAAGGACCGGAAGTATTTTATTACAGCACTGACTAAGGTATTGCAGGGTTTTTTTGAATGCTTTTGGGGGTTATTATTTTTAAAATCCATATATTGCAACCCAGTATTAAATATATTTTTTTCAATTTTTAATAATAATCAATGACTATGGATTAGAAAACAAGGATAATTTCTGAATGATGATGTTGATGACTCTCGTTAAATATTTCTTCAGTCCTCATAAGAGTTAATACTCATTACTTACTTACTGGAATTTTTTGTAACGTCTATAATTAAAATGATTTATTTTATGTCACACACACTTTCAACATAAATAATAATTATGTGTTTTTCTATAAAGAACACAAGTTGTACTACAGTACACAGCACACACACAGATACAAAAGTGAGTTTATAAACAATGTTTCTTTTCTGATTGTTGGATTATAATTAGTCAATCAAGCAAGTGAAAAAATCATACCATATCAATGTTGAAGTCATACATTGCTGGCTATTGTTCACCCATTTGTTATCATTCTTTAATTTCTGTGTGTGTGGGAGAGGGGGAGCATAATATTTTCCTTTCCATTGTCCAAAAAAAGAGAGTACACATCCCCCAAAAGTAAAGTGAAGACCATCAGACAGGTGTCGGTGTAAGGCAAAAGCATAATACTATATAATAATGGAGACTTTAATGGATATGCATCCTGCTTTGTTTGGCATGTTACTGAACCAGTGCATCCCAATGACTTAACAAAATGCTTAATCCACTTGTTGTTACTTTTAAAAGTAGTGATCACTGGTGATGATAACTGATGATGATGGTAAATCTATACTCATTTGAAACACATCACGTTCATATTACCTTAGATGCTACCAAATGTTTAGAAATGTTTTTATATAATCTAATTACTTTATGTAGTGTTTGTTTGCTGTTGCTAAGACAAAGGGAACAATAGTATATACTAACAGATTATAACACACCCCTTCTTTCACATCTTGCAAAAGACAGGCACCATTTATACATAAAACAAATACATTTGCAAAATTGAATGAAGGCCTCAGGGCCATTCTTCAGATTCATGGCTGACTACAATCATTCATCATCTTCTGTAACTCTGGATCCTCCAGATAATCACCTTTTCCATTGGGGTGCTGTGACATTATTCTACTGTGCTTCTTGACTTCCGGTTTTGCCATAAAGAAAGAGGTACCTTCTTACTTCAGGTGGTGCCATGAAGGAGGAGGAGAGAAAGAAGAATCGACTGTGTCTGGTGACTTCATTCAGCTGTAGCTGCTGACTTCTGGTTATGCCATGGAGCACACAAAGAAGGAGAATTGACTGTGGCTTGTAACTTTATTCAGCTGTACCTTTTGACTCCTGGTGGTACCATAGAGCTGGGAAAGGAGAAAAAGAAAGAGAAATTCACTGTCAATAGTGATTTTTTTTCCAGCTGTGCCTTCTGACTTCTGGTGGTGCCATGAAAGAGGAGAAGAAGGAGAAATTGACTGTGTTTTGCAAATTTATTCCTGTGTTCTTTCTGAGCTCTGTTGGTGCAATGGAGGATGAGGAGGAGGAGGGGAAGGAGAATTAACTGTGTTTTGTGACTTTATTCATTTGTGCCTTCTGACTTCCAGGGGTGCCATGGATGAGGAGGAGGAGGAAAAGGAGAATTAACTGTGTCTTGCAACTTTATTAAGCTGTGCCTTTGGACTTCTGGTGGTGCCATGGATGAGGAGGAGGAGGAGGACGAGAAGAAGGAGAAATTGACTGCCTATTGCAGCTTTATTCAGTTATGCCTTCTGACTTTTGGTGGAGACATGCAGAAGAAGAAGGAGATTTGACCGTGTCTTGCAACTTTATTCAGCTCTACATTCTAACTAGGCTTGAGGTGAGGAAAATAGGTTTCTGAAGAGCCCCAATGCCAGAAGAGAAAAGGGAGTATGCTCAGCTGTCTCTAACTCAAAAGGAGATGGGGAACCAAACAAGAAAATCCACGTTAGCACTGCTATGTTTGTGTGACACTGAGTGTCAGTGACTGCTGACGCCCTCAGTGTAGTTGTGTTCCACCTGTAGTATTGATGGACAGAAGTAATTATCTGGTATCCAAAATCAACAATTGGTTCTCACATTTTGGGTTCCCTAAGTACTACAGCAGACATAGGGCTCCATTTTCAAAAGCTGATTTAGACTAGCACATTTTTCAGCAAACCGCCAGCTATGGCAAACTCGAGTTTGCCAGGGACCCTGCACCAGATTTTCAGAGAACAGGGGTCCTGGCACCAAAGCCCCAGAATTTACCACAAGCTGATCAGTGCCCTGACCAAGTGGCACATGAAAGAGGACTGCTGCAAACTGCAGCACAGGCTTGTGGCATTGGGGTGGAGATGACAAACCTCGGCCACTCAGCCACCCTGGTGGCTGGTGGGTCAGCCAGAGGATGCCCCAGCTAGTGTGTGTGTGTGTGTGTGTGTGTGTGTGTGTGTGTGTGTGTGTGTGATGGATCCAGCTTGGGGAAGGGATGACAACTAACCCCGGCAGAGGTTGGCAGGAATGGTGCGGGTCTGTGGGGGGGGGTGGACACATCAGCGTCACCACAAGGGTTTGCGGGCTCTCACCTCTCATGGACCACCAGTCACTTCAGCGGTGGTCTAGCAGGTGTCGGGGGCTTTCTGGGCACCTTCTCCAGGGGGCACAGGGTTACCCCCACACCCAGCAAGGGCTGCGGCAGTGGTGCATACAGCTTAGACCAGCTCTGAGCTCATCTAACTGCAGGGTTCATGCACCCCTTGGGGGGCTTGCAAAATCCCAATGTTGGGGATATTGCAGCCCTGCCCTGGTGCAAGCCCCCTTTCACTGTGGTCACACTGGTGTAGCTGTCGCAAGTATGGCACAAGCCCAGTTGGCACAGGTGGTCCTCCCAGTGGTGCACAGCTTCTTAGAAAATCAGAACTGGTGCAAGGTGCAGCACAAGGAGCACCTTATGCCACTTTTCCTTGTCACAAGATCCCTTGTGCCAGTCTTGACCTTTGAAAATCAAGCCCATATTGTTTAAAGAACAAAAAGTACAGAGACCCATTGTTCTGAATGTTGCACTAGAGTTGTAACTTCAACGGGCTTCAATATGCATTGGGTCCTGGCTAGGTAGTATCCTTGCTGTACAGTTTAATGTGTTTTAAACTTCAATAAATTGTTGATCATAAAATAAAAATACAGAGGAATGATAAGCAATGATAACCAAGCTAAGTTTAAATGGTGAAGATCTGTTAGGTTAAAAAATATAGCAGCAGAGAAGTTAAGGGACACTTACACATGCCACACATGTGATGTACTAAACATTACTTTCACTAAGTTCATCTGCCACGTTGCAGAACATGTCCCAATGTGACTCCACCATGAACAGGAAATGCTAATGATGTTTACAGATCTGTACATATGCAAATTAAAAAAATAAGTTTTTAGAGATCACAGTTTGTTGGTGTTTAAAGTCAACCAACCAAAAATGAATTGGTCATGAACCACAGTAATAGTGTAGATTCAAGACTTAGCAAGCATTCCATTGTTGTGTGACTGTCTGATGAGCGTGTGCTTTTTGAACTCTGTTTTAGGAACAGAGGAAAATAAAGCCAAAATTGAAACTGGAATACAAATGTAAATAATGAGCCCTAAAGAGGCAAGGTGCTGAAAGGTATAGTGAAAGTTGAATCAGAGTCAGAGGGTAAAAAAGGCATGAAAGTTTGGAGTGTCACATAAATCACAGGGTGAGACCACTGGGATAGCAGGTGGAGCCTGTCCCTAGCGTACAGCCCCTTATCCTCCCCGGTCTCCCCCCAGTGCCCCACTAGGCCATACCCCCATTCCTCACACCACTCCCTGAGCCACTGATTTATCTTCCTAATCTTCATCTTGTTTTCCCCACTAGCCCTTGCCTTCAGCAGGATTTCTGAAAAGGAGATCTTACAGCCTACAGAAAAGCATACCCTGGCCAACTCCTGGAACCTGGCCTGTATTTCTAATTCACTATTACCATTTATGTCATTTATCCCCAAGTGCACTAGTATGACCAGTGTCCGCCCACATTCTCTTGCCAGTGAATACACCTCTTGCTTGGCCTTGTGCACCATCAGGCTTGGGTGGCATTTGGTTCTGATCAGACAGGTTTTACCCTCCCCCCTGCATGCCTCTGATCATGGAGTCCCCCAATAGCAGTACTCTAACCTCCCCCTTGCCTACATGTTCACCCCTCAGGTTCCCCCTCCTTCCATGCCCCTCCTCATCCCTTCATCCAATCTCTCCCCCTATCTGGCTCCACGCACCTCCCACAATCTGGTGACGAAGGTAGCCCCCTCATTATTGTCCCTGGTCACCCCCTCTACTCGTGTCCTGACCCTCTTCATCCAACCCACCCTAGTATCCTTCTCTGTATCTCTAGCCCCACTCCTGACTAATCCATCCGCCCTATCTATTTGCCTACTTTGCTTCCTGCTGGCTATCATCCCATTTATATCCTGCGACTTCTTGCCTGTCATGCTCCCCTGTTCCGCGCCCTCAGCCTCCTCCTCCTTGTTCACCTGATCCTCCTTTTTTCTCCCTCTCACCCCCTACACCACTTCCCCCAGTCTGTCCAGGTCCCCTATTGTTCCCCATTTTCAATCCCTGCCTCTTGCCCCCTTCTCCCTTCTCCCTTCCTATCCATCCCTGCTCTAGCTTCACCAGCAACATCATCATCATCCACATCTCCCCCCCATGCTCACTTCTTCTACCAACCTCCATAGAGGGTTAAAACTATTTGTGAACTTTAGCCCATCCCTCAGTGCCCCCCCATCGCTACCGCCCCTCTCAGTTCCCTCTGGACACCCTCAGTTTCTTGCCTACTACTGTGGAAATTTCCACCTTTTGGGCCCCACTTGCCAGAGTCCCCTAGAGCCTCCTGTGTAGCCCCTTCTCTCCTCTCCTAGTGTGAGGACTCACCTTCACTCCTCGCCCAGTGTGGGAGGCCCCAGCACCTGGTGCTTCCACGTAGGTGACCACTTGCCTCCTACCTTTCCAATCCGCCCCCTGCCCCCCCAGCACCCCCAACTGCCTTCTGATCCCCTCTACCTCCTACTTAAGCTGTGCTGGTAGCACACTGGACATCCTCCAAACTTCCAAGCCTAGTCAAGTATCATGGCCACACCACACCGTGTGCACCCAACCACCCTCTCGAAGATGCCCGCTCTAGCAACGTGTGGTCCCATCATCTTAGCAATCTTTTTAATCAAAGACAACTCCACCAAGTTACCTAGTGGCACAGCAACAAGTAGTTTCTATAGTACAACCAGAGCATTACCCAGACAATCTCTTGCACCTCATGCAATTTAGGTTTAAAAACAGTCCCCTCGCCCAGCTTACAGGTGGTAGTCCAACATCCACTGTAATTTGTCCCAGGCCACAGTCCCCTTAATAAGCAGGTCACTCCTATCTCCTGACTCCACCTCCACCGGCTATTTAATAGAGGTTAGGGCCGGGGTGGGGGAGTGGGTTGCAATAGCTCCTCTGATGAGATGTGGGGCAGGGGCGCTTTTTAAATCTGGCACCCTGCTCTCTGATTGGCTGGCTCCTCTGCAGCCTCTTCCCACCCAGCAGCCCTGCTCTAGCCCTGGTCCACTGCCGATTGCAGCCACCGGGTAAGCCCTTAGCCATGGCAAGCTCCCCTTGCCCACTCCTGTAGTGCTCTGTTCAGCTTGCACTCATCCACCACCGATGGCGGTCCCCAGGATGCAGAATCCACTCCTTCCAGTGGTCACAGCTCCTCTTTACTATGGGAAAATCAAATTCTCTTTTCTTTCATGGTCCAGTAAAAATCATGACTTTTTTTTTTTTTTTGTGATGTTTAACACCATGACCCAGATATTCAAAAAGAGTTAGCATGGCATAACAGTGTTGCACCATGTGCAGCCCGCAATCTTGGCCAAGCACGATATTCAGAAGGGAAAGAGGCGAAAGACAAATCCCATGCGCTGGACCGCATCAGTAATGTGGCGCAGGCGCAGGTGGGGGGGGCGGCCCACATACCTGCACAGCCCGATATTCAGCCCGGGATGTGCGGAGCCATGCAGCGCGCAACCCTACCTGCCCCAGCACAAAGTTGATCCAAAAAGAACAACGGATGGCCACCCACAGGTGAGCTGCCGCATTGCAGAGCGCAACATGGCAGCTGCCACCTGTGGGTGGCCACCCGAGCTCCGGCTGCACCTCCATGGTGGCGCCCCCCCTATGCCCGATTGAGGGCAGCAGTAAAGAAAGAATTAATCTTATATCCCTGGTGGTCCAGTGGACCGGTGCCTGCCAGATCGCTGGCTAAGTTAAAAAAGAAACTTCAATCCCTGGTGGTCCAGTGAGCCTGTCCACCGATTGCGGCTGAATTAAAAGTAAGAGACACCTATTATCCCTGGTGGTCCAGTGGACCCTCCCACCCGCCCACTGATCCCCACTCACCCCGCCTCCTCCTCTCGTCAGCGATGAGCGGCAGCACCCCACCCACCTGCCGCATACACCACCCACCAACTGATACCATCGGTAGGGCTGTATGCCCATTGGTCCACAGCATGAGCAAATGGGCATACAGCCCATACCATACTACACATTACAGATATGTGAACAGACCCATTCACATATCCTAAGAATGCCTTCTATCATGTCCTTGTTCATTCCCTCCCCCTGAGATGGGGGTCTGTATACAACCCATGTGCAGACTGTGGTGCCATTTCCAGTCTCTAAGGTGACCCACAGTGCCTCCTCTCCTCCCTGTTTACTCTTTTGTTCCATTGCTTTTATCCCTTCCCTTACATAGATAGCTACTCCTCCTCCTCTTCTACCCTTCCTGTCTCTCCTGTAGGTTGTGTAACCTGGTATGCTAGGTATGTTGACATCCCAGCCATGATTCTCTGTGTACCATGCTTCTGTGACAGCCACGATATCCAGCCATCCCTCTTCCATCAAGGCCACCAGTTCAGGGAGCTTGCTGCTGTTTTTAGCTTAATGACAGAATCGGTGGTGTTAAAGCATGTCCTAAAATGACCTAAATCACTGAAATAATTATTAAACAATTTAGCTACCGTAATTGGTTCACTAACCAGCTTATTTCCCTCAAGTAATGAAATAAAACATTCCGATTTTTCCCTTCCTAATAGGCTATTTAAGCTCTGCCAGTTTTCTGCGGAATCCCCTACTAAGGAATTAGTTGACTCAATTGTGAAGAACTGCATTTTAAATCTACTTAAAGCAGTCCCCTGAAGAAGCAAGCTAATGAATAGTGAAATGCTGAGTTGCATGCCAGTTAAAGAAATCTGTTGGGAAAACAGAAGAATCCAGTGAATTTATTTTTTGGAGAACACTCCCTGCCTTTTTTTGGTTATGTGAAGCATCTGGGTAGCTCCAACATTAACTGATGTTTGAATTATTTGTAATTGCTTCTTGCAACCCAGCCTCTTTTTGGATACTCTGCCACTACCACCAGACTTCTTTTGTGCCTGCTTACCATATGGCCCTTTCGATGTTGATTTGTTTGCTGGTGCTGCTGGCTCATCAAAATCATCTTCATCAAGCTCTTCTCCAACAAGCAGATCTTCACCACCATCCTCCTCCTCTAGTTCCAGTTCTTGTGTGGGGGGGGGGGCAGAGTCAGCATCAACAACAGGATCATACACTGGTTTATCAATATTGTCTATATGTTCCTCCTGCTAATCCTCCTCCTCCTCAATCAAATCTTAATCAGCACTCAGAAAAGACACCACCATGGCATGCATGCAAAAGGTTTGATGTCCACTTCAGGTCACAATTGATGGCTTTTTTTTTTTTTTTTTTTAATAACAGTTATTTTTGTTACCTTAGCAAGAGGTAACTGCAGCTGTTCCATCTTTTTTCTCACATTTGGTTTGTTAATGGACTGAGGAACAGAGACCAAAACTGCAGGAGAAGCATACTCCCCAGCAGAAGTCACTGGGACAGCCTGCACAGATCCTAGTGTACATGTTAGCCTCAGATTTTTCAGAAGTGTGAGGAACAATGTCACTGGCACTACAAACATGTTTTTTTATTTACAGTCTGTAGTGTTGGACATTGTTAGTGATGATTTTACCTTCTTGTCAGACATTTCTTTCAATCAGTCAAGTTCACAAAAGCTAAAACAAAGCACAGGACAGGAAGACCTAGGGCTGGATTTTCAAGGGCCCTGACATGGCCCAGCAACTATATCCCATGTCACAACCCGCCAGTGTGGAGAAACTATCTCTGCACCAGCACACTTGCTATTTTCAGCCAATTGTGCACACAGGTGACAGTCCCTCAATCTCAAAATCCTGTCTCTCACACTTGATGAATTGCTTAGTCCTCTGACCAGAATTTTCAACCTCTCCCTCAGCCTTAGCCAGTTCCCGGACAGGTGGAAATCTGCCACTGTCACCCCAATCCATAAAAGTGGTGACAAAACTGCCCACGATAACTACAGACCTATCTCCCTACTACCACCACTCTCCAAGGCACTAGAATGCATCATCTCGGACCAGCTCACAGAATACCTGGATATGTACAACATCCTGTGCAAGCAACAACACGGGTTCTGCTAAGGTCACAGCACCTCCACAGCCCTACTTGAATTCACCGGCGCAATCCACAACGCACTTGATTCCGGTGAACTACTAGGCTCAATCTACATTGACTTAACTAAAGCCTTCGACACTGTCAATCACCGCCTCCTACTTGTCCAGCTTCAGAACACTGGGCTGTCAACCGACACCATTGGCTGGTTTAAGAGCTACCTTGAAGAACGGTCCCAAACAGTAAGAATCGCCGACACACTCTCAGACCCTAGACCGGTCCACTCGGGAGTCCCCCAGGGCTCCATTCTGGGACCCCTCCTCTTCAGCCTATTAAACTCACTACCGGACAGTTGCCCAGAACAAATAATTCTCTACTCTGACGATGCTGTGATCCTCACCTCAGACCCTGATCCAATCCAATTACAAAATAAACTTCAGCGGGCCTTCCCCTCCATCGAATCCTGGTTACTAAATCGTAATCTGCTTCACAATCAGAAAAAAAAACAAGTCTATGGTCTTCTGCAGCCCCCACAACAAAAACAAACAACTCCACCTCTCCATTGCAACCGAACAAGGAGCCATCCTAGAGCAAACACAATCGTTCAAGTACCTTGGCATCATCCTTGATCCCCACCTCTCATACGCTGTCCATATCAGCAATGTTGCAAAGTCTGCCAATGTGAGGTTAGGCATATTATTCCGGCACAGGAAACACCTAACCCCAGAAGCACTGTCAGTGGCCGTCCAAAGCTCCATCGTCAGCATCATAGACTATGGTCTTATCATATATGGGTCTGCAACTACCACTGCTCTCAAATTAATCATGACCTCCCTGAATAAAGCCTGTCATCTCATCACTGGCTCACATCGCCGTACCCACACATGTGACCTTTATTCCCAATCTGGTTGGCTTCAACTGAACAAACACATAAAATACCAAACCTGCATCACGGCCAAGAAAATTATAATGGGGCTTGCCCCACCTGGTGTCTGTGCCTTCCTTAAGCCTAGACATAGGAATGTCACTACATGGAGATCCAATTCCCATCTACTACATATCTCACGATGTCGCATGATGCAAGGACAAAGATCATTCACCTATCAGGCATCCAACTGGCTCAACTCTCTTGGCAGTGACATAGTGACTGCTCCAACACTCGGCCTTTTCAAGTCCAAGCTGCGCCTCTCATTGCTTGTATCCTGTGATTGCCCATCTTAACATTCCCACCATTCCAGCTGCACATGCCCCAGCACCCAGCACTTACAATCAGTCTTTGCACCCCAGCACCTTACCTGTCATATTCCCTCGACAAGACCCCCTGGCTGCACTGTCTCCCAATCTTGCCAACCTCCCCCCCTGTATCTCCACTCCTGCCCCTGCCCCCAACCACCTCCCATACTCCCCTACCCACCTCCTACCCCCCTTGATCTCCTACACTCACTTCTCCCCCACCGACCCCACCCTCCCTTGTGTTGCTCATAGCTCAAGTCTTTGTACTGGTTATTACATGTCTATAAGTCAGTGACTATATGTTTGTAACTAAAAATGAAGACTGTTGCACACGCTGACGTGGAACCTTTGTAGAAGAGCCTTGGCTCAAAGGTATTGTAATCCAAGATTAAAATAAATAAATAAAGACTTATTCTATTTGATGTCTGAGTAGTGCTGTTATCCGTATATCACTATGTGGTACACGCTTTAGTTGTTGCTATATTTGATGTGCAATGATTACACATTGTTGCAGCATTTGGTCATTGGGTTATTTAAGCACTCTGGTTTAGGCAGAGTGCACTGAGACCTGTGCGGGGGGATGCTATGCCTGCTAACACCAGATGTACCATATTGGTGCAGGTGCATATAGAAAATGACCATAAGCTGCCATAAATCATTGAGCCAGTTGGAAAATGGCTCCATATATGAAAATACAGGGCATGTGGAAAAACCTGTTGGTGCATAAGGGAAGCCACCTTGCACATGTTTTTTGCTGCCCATGCACAGATTTACTTTTTTTGAAAATCTGGCCCCTGGTGTTTATATTTGTGCGCTGACTGAACTTCACAATCAACAAGAAAGACTAATCTCACTGTAATTACTTAGAGTAGCAGAATAACCTTTGCAATTTTACTTTGAAAAAAGGTAACAGAGAGTTGGGCACAAAACAGTGTGTCAGGTAGGATGATATATTACTAGTGCTACCAGACCAATAACATGTAACATACCACAATAAATGTTGCTGAATCTACTACAAGTTATACAACCTGATAAGTAAACTGGGAAGACAGCAGAAGAAAGAAAGACTCAGTGCAAAAAAAAAAAAAAAATCTGGCAGCTTATTATGACAATAAGACCACCAGATTCACCACTGTAGAAATCAGTATTTTTATTTTTGTATATGTCTAAAATTAAGAAGTAGAAATACTTAAGTAATATCACTCAGCAATTCCTGGTGGGGTAGGTAGTACTAGTTAGTAAATACCAGGTATAGGTCAGGAGTCTGGAGTCAGGAGTATATGTCAGTAGTTAGGAGGGAGATGATGACTGTATATTGCCCCAGATAGCACCGTACAGCCTGCAACCACTGACAGACAAGACAGGATGAGCGGTCAGCAACAGCAGTACACTAACAGTGTACACTAATCAATGCACTAAAAAAATTAGACCCCCCCCAAGTCCAGACATCTTATTAACTGAGAAAGTGGCACAACAATATACCAAGACACCCCACCTACAATATGCATTGTTCAGTACACATCAGAAGCACAGAACAGTAGTGAGCAACTGAGCACTATTATATTTTCATAAACTCAGAGATTATTAAGATGATCAGAGGATAGAGGAAAGATTTCCATAAAATCCAGCAGGTCAACAAATCAGACAACAAACAAAACAAGTCATTTTTTTTTCAATCCCAGTAAAGCCCTACTGGGGAAAAGGGCCGAGAGTAACAACTAACCCCAAAGACTAGTATGGTTGGTAAGGTATTATCTATCTGTGTTGTTGCAGGCCTGCTCAAACACACCACACGTCACCACACACATTCAGTACACATCTCCTATTCTAACTTTGTAAACAACAGGAGAACTGGTGTATACATACAAAGCAGTAGGGATCAAATGCAAAGAAAATTACTTACAGTACTCCAAATACTAGAAGAAATCTTAATAAAAAAAAATAAATAAATAAAGGGGAAAACAGGCCAAAAGATTATTTTAAATCCAGAAGTAGCCAAGTCTCATCTGCACATATTATTGAATTTTGTTACTGAATTTTGATATCCACATAGGCCCACTGATACTGTACATATGCAAAGTCAAAGAAAACTGCAATATTCGCCTGCTGGAACAGACAGGAAGTGATGTTACACACTTCCTAGTACAGTGGTAGCCATCACCCCATTGAATCAAGGCACACGATACTGCACCCTGGTGGAACTGATGAAAGTCTCAAATACCCCCATATGAACACACAGCTATCTCCCATTGGTGCATTCGAATCTAGCACTGCTGTTGTTTGCCAGAGTACTCTTGAATATCCTGACTGACTTAAGTGTGCCCTCAAGTTCCCCATGCTGGGACTGGTTATGCACCCACCCTGCAGGCTGGAACGCTTACTGCATTAACATTAGAAGGGAGGGCATTACCTTCCCCTGCCCATGTTTCCCAGACTCCCCTGCTAATTTCAGTGAGAGTACTTATATACATGACGTTAGGCCCATTAGGCTATCATTGTAGGGACCCCCCCAATTACACTATTAATCCATGCCAGTGTGAACGGGCTAGAACTCACAAGTTTATCATAGGAGCCATCAGGAAATTTCTGCTCCTTCTATTGATGTGCTTAGGCAATGCTGAGCTCAGTCCACGTCCTCCAGCAGTTATAACATCCCTTGTGGAATTATCTAGCTGTAAAGATGTGAGCTTTATGCACGTCAATGCATGCAGCCTATTAAAAAAATGTACCTCTATTCAGGCCTGAGTTTGCCATGTCACACCTGATGTCTTGGTGGTCACCGAATCTTGGCTTAGACCTGGAGCTGCAGATAGTGAGGTAAATATTCCTTCCTGCTCCCTGTTTAGAATAGACAGGCAGCCAAGAGGAGGAGGAGTTGCCACAATATATATCAAGGAAAAATTTTATGCCACTGTCATGGACTTAACCGCAATTCATAAAGAGTTTGAATGCCTGCCTCTTAAAGTTGAGAGTTCTTCCAGTGTCTCTCTTTGTGTAATAGGATGCTATAGGCCTCCGTCAGCGGGACTTCAGCTTCTGAACCACCTAAGTAATTCCATGGGATCTTTGACATTGCAGTTTATCATATTGGGTGATCTCAACCTTGACTGGTTTTCCAATGCCTCCACTCCTTTTAAATCTATCTGTGACTCCCTTGGGTTGTCCCAACTAATCACTGAAGCTACGCGTCCCAATAAGAAGAACCCTAATAACAGCACGCTGCTGGACCTCATTGTGGTAAGCAAACCTCACCTATTTTCCCATGCTGGAGTTTTGTTCTCTGACATTAGTGACCACTGTTTTATTGCCAGTATAAGATCTACTCCTAAATCACCTTCTACCCCCAAGTTCACTTTGAAGAGGTGTCAATGAAATTTTGATCCCTATGCTTTTACCTCTGATCTACAAGATTCCTTGTGTTGGCAAGACTTTTACTTAGCAAAATCTGTGTGCACAGCATACAGCAACTTTCAAGAAATTGTAGTAGGGGCACTGGACAAGCATGCATCTTTTGCTAAAGTCAGGGCCAAGACAAAATCCTGCTAATAGCTTACTGCTGATGTGAAGGCTCTAGTGGTTAATAGAGACTCAATTTGAAAAACTGCATGGAAAACTAAGTTACCAGCTGACTGGGCTCTGCTTAGAAGAGCCAGGAATATTTTCACCAAGATGATCAGAAAGGCTAAGGTAAACGTTTACCGTTCTGAACTCAAATCTTCCTCAAAGTGCTCCTCCAAATTTTGGAAAAACTTAAAGGATATAGAAGGTTCCACATCCATAAATTCCTTGCCAAAGAAAATTACAAATGGTACCTTGACAATCTCTGATAGGCTAACAAGCCTCGACTCTCTTAACAATAATTTTGCTACTGCAGGTCTAGTCTTTGATTCTTCCCTTGTCAGTAATCTTCACTCTCAACTTGGTGTCCAGGACCATGTAGTCCCTGGCACTATCACTACATTCTCTCTTCAGCCCGTAACCCTGAAAGAAGTCGAAGACCTTCTGCTACAGCTGGACATCAGGAAAAGTACCCGTGCTGACCTCCTTGATCCTTTTTTCGTGAAAATCAGTTTTCATGTCCTGGCAGTGCCAGTTACTCACCTTTTTAGTTTATCTCTTTCACAGGGTGTGCTCCCTCCCATATGGAAAACTGCCCACATGATCCCCTATTCAAATCTGGAGACCCCAGCAACCTCAATAATTATAGGCCTATCTTCCTGCTTCCTATCCTGTCCAAACTGCTGGAGAAAATTGTATGCTCTCAGCTCAGAAAAATCATAGAGTCTGCAGATCTGCTTAATCCTTTACAGTCAGGCTTCAGACCACGACACAGTACCATCTCAGCACTAGCAAAGGTGACTAACGGCTGGCAGTGAAAACTGGATTAAAAGAACTTTGTTTGTGCAGTATTCTTAGACCTAAGCAAGGCTTTCGATACAATCGGCCACGTCTTTCTCCTATCTTGTCTCCTAAGCATCAGCCTGGACCATCTATTGCTGAGATGGTTCTCTAATTACCTCACATCTCAGCTTCAACAGGTTAAAGCAGAAGGGGAATTATCACCACAAAAACCCCTATTGAGAGGCATACCACAGGGGTCTATATTGGATCCCTTGCTTTCTGCAATTTATATCAACAGAATTGATGCCAGTATCAAAGATGCTAGCATACATCTCTTCACAGATAATACAGTGCTTTACATCAGTAGACCTACCCCTGGAACAGCTTATAGTGACCTACAGCAGGAATTCAATCAATTGCAGCTACTGCTCTTAAACCAGAAACTACTCCTAAATGCCAAAAAACTAAGGCAATGCTCTTTTCACCCTATGTTCATGCAATGAATCCTGCCAGCCATGGAACGTTACCACAGACTACTACACTTCTAGGTGAACCTTTGGAATTTGTAACCAAGTTCAAATACCTGGGGGGTCTGGATTGACCATAAACATTTGTTTAACAATCACATTGAAGACCTGATTAAAAAACTCAGACAGAGACTTGGCCTGTTTTACAGGATTAAGCACCTTCTTACAAGGGATGCGAAGAAGAGACCGGTGCAAACCACCTTCCTTTCATTGCTAGATTACGCAGACTTCCTCTCTAGTCAGGGCCCTGCTGCTGCGCTTGCTAAACTGGATACGCTGTACCACTGAGCCTTAAGATTTATTACCAGTCTTCCTTACTCTATGCACCACTGCTCTTTATATACTGCTGTGGGCTGGTCTTCCCTAATCTATAGACAGCAGAGAAATGCTGCCCTCTGGACCTACAGAGCCATCACTAAGATGCTGCCCCATTATAGTTCTGATTGTTTACTATTAAGAGCATGGTAGGCAAGTATGGTCTGAGACATGCCTCATATCTCTCTCAAACTGTTCCCAAGGTCAGATAGCACTTTGATTGGACATCCATAAGTTGCATGCTACCACTACTTTGGAATAAGTTGTGTAAAACACTGAAACTGCTACACCCTATCAATTTAGCAGCATTCAAATCAAGCTATAATTACTCCTTCAAGGAATCTCATAACTGCTTCCCCTGATAGTTGCCATCTCCCTAGTTAATTGTGTTCAATTTATCCTCACCTTATGCCCTGGAAATTAAATCTTCCTTTTGCTGTCCCCTTAATATCCTGTCCCGTCCTCTACCTAGTCCCACTGTTTATTCTTCTACTTCCCAGAGCTCTGCTTATTTATAGTGGAACACCTGCCCTGCAAATTGGAGGAAAAGGCTGCAGGTGCAGCTCATGTAGTTCTAGCCACTGGGGGTTGGATTTAAAGGCTGAGAGATAGGAGCTTAAGGAGTTGTTCACTTCCCTTATAAGTTTACTGTGTTGTACTGCACCTAGTAACAGGGTTACCGGTTTACTGTGGGACTGTATCTAGGATTAGTGGGTGACCTGATTAGTCAGTAGGGGTGTATCTTGGACTAGTGGGGAACCTGGTGGCTCACCCAAGGAAACCTACTTGGAGGGGGATGGGACCACACATCATTAGGGACGGCATCTTTGGGAGGGTGGTGGGGTGCACAGGGTGTGGGGCAGCCATGATACTGGACTGGGCTTGGAAGTTCGCTGGTTGCCCAGCGTGCTACCAGCTGGCACAGCTTAGGGAGGAGGTTGCGGGGATTAGGAGACAGCTGGGGGAAGGGGTGAGGTATGGTTGGGGAAGAGGGCAGGGGATCTCCCATGGGGTTGCACCAAGCACTAGGGGCCGGGGCATAGGGAAAGGAGTGCAGGAGAATACTCTGGGGTGGCATGGGGACCCTGGCAGAGGGGGCCCAAAAGGAGGACACTAGCAAGGAAGTAGGCAGGTAACTGGGGACCCTCACAAAGGGGGGCCAGAGGGACAACATTCTCAGGGAAGTAGGCAGATGGCTGGGGCTGGACAGAAGGAAGCAAGTCGGGGAGGTGGATCAGACCTTACACTCAGTAACCACTTCAATTCTCTTCTTCTGCTTGAGAATGAGGAGGGTGATGTAGCCATGAGAGGGGTGGTTAGAGATGGGAAGGGAGTGGAGGGCAGGAGGTGGGGGCCAGATAGCAGGAGGAACAGGGGGGAACCTGGAATGCAGGAAAATGGGGGAAGCAGTGGATCCGAGCAGGAGGGGCAGGGGGAAGAGGAAGGAAAGCACAAGGAGAAGGACCAGTTGGCAGGAAAGGGCAAGGAGAAGGACCAGAAGTACAAGGAGGATACAGTAAAGGGAGCCAAGGGTTTAGGCCAGGGGAGCATGACAAGCAAGGAGGGACTAAATGGAGACAGGAAGGAAGGGAGGACGAGCCAGGCTAGTTTAACGGATGGGGGAGAAGAATCAGTCACGAGCAGTGAGGGGAGAGTTAGCGAGGTACAGAAGGATACTTGGCAGGAGGAGAGGCATAGGATCAGAGGGGAGGGGGTGGCCAGGGTAAATAAGGAGGGGGCAGCATGTGGCACCCAGATAGGGGGAGGAACAAGGAGCTGGCTGGGTGGAGGGGCCGGTAGAAAGGATGAGGGACATGGAAGGGGGAATGGAGGAAAAGGAGTGGTCAGAGTGCTCCTGTTGGGGGATTCTATGATCAGGGGTATCAAATGGGATAGGGAGGGAGAAGCCTGTCCAGTTAGAACAAAATGCTTCCCTGGACTAACAGTGCACAGGGCCAAGCATGAGGTATGTCAGCTGGCAAAGGATTGTGGGGGTTCCCCGGACATACTGGTCCACCTGGGTACAAATGACACTGAGGGAAATAGCGAGCTAGAGATACAGGCAAGGTTCAGGGAGCTTGCCAGAGTCTGTCATGACATAGGATGCACAAATTCCTTCTCGGAAATTCTGCCAGCCAAGGGCTAGTGGGGAACACAAAAGGAAGATTAGGGAGATAAACCAGTGGCTCAGGGAGTGGTGTGAGGCCAGAGGGTATGGGTTGATGGGGGATTGGCGGGAGACCTGGGAGGTTAAGGAGCTGTATGCTAGAGATAGGCTCCATCTCAATTTGGAGGGAGGGAATCCTTAAGTTAAAAATAGAGGGGTTCATTGGTGAAAAGTGGGGTTAAACTTGTGAAGGGGGGAGGGATGGGAGAAAAGGCTGTCGAGGGGGTTCCGATAAAGGAGGTACTTTGTCTCCACCCCCCTGTGGAGCTGGAGGAAAGCGGGAAAAGGCCAACTGGTAAAGTGCAGACCAGGGGAAAACTAAATCCCCATGGGAACAAGAGCAGAGGAAATGGAAGTATGGGGAAAGGGTGGAAAGTAGTCCTGCTAAATGCCAGGAGTTTGGGCAATAAAATGCCTGAGCTCCAGGCAATGCTAACTGAGGGATCGGTAGATGTGGCAGCGGTCACTGAGACCTGGGCCACCGCAGGACATGACTGGGACCTGAACCTGGAGGGTTACACTATGTTCAGGAAGGACAGGGGGGAAGGAATGGGAGGAGGGGTAGCAATGATAGTCAAAAACTGCATTGGCATAGTGGGAGTAGAGGAGATGGAGGGAACCGTGGAGGCGATTTGGGTTACCTTGATAAAAGGGGGGGCAAGAGAGTAAAAATAGGAGTGGTGTATAGACCCCCTGCACTGGCGGAGGAGCTGGAGGAGAGTCTGGTGGCAGATGTTGGGAGACACTGCAGATTCGGCAGGGGAAGGGTGGTGATGTTGGGGGACTTAAACTTGCCAGGAACAGACTGGGAGACTATGACATCTTCGGTGGCCAGGGAACAGAGGTTGTTGGATGTCTTTCAAGACGCATTCCTAACTCAGCAGGTGGGGGAACTGACCAGGGAGGCACGGGTATTGGATGTAGTCCTGGCAGACAGTGACCAGATTGGGGGCCTGGAGGTAAGGGACCCATTGGCGAGGAGTGACCATGCCACGGTCTGGTTCTGCCTGGACCTAGGAGGGGTAGAAGGCTGCATAAAGACAGAGGTAACTGACTTCAGGGGGGTGGATTTTAAGGAAACGGGAAGGATCCTTAAGGAGCATTTGGATGTAATTAGGTCAGACATGGATGCTGACAGTAGGTGGGAAATCATCAGGAGAGGGGTGCAGGATGCTACCAGCACCTGTGCAAGAGTAAGACGAAAATGCGGTAGGGCCCAAAAACCCTGCTTGTGGACCAGGGAGGTCCAGGAGGTGGTGTGGGGAAAGAAGGCAGCCTATAAGCAATTCAAGTGCTCAAGGAGTGAAACGGATCGAGGGGCATTCGAGCTGATGGCTAGAAGGGCCACTAGGGTGGTGAGGGTGGCTAAGGCAAGGAAGGAGCAGAACCAGGCCAGGGAAATTAGGAGAGGGAACAAGGGGTTCTTTAGATACATTGGGGACAAAAGAAGGGTGAAGGGGCAGATTAGCAGGATTATAACAGGGGAGAGATGGGCACAAGACCTGGGGAGCAGGCTGAGGTACTAAATGAGTACTTCACCTCAGTTTTCACCAAGGAAAATGGGAATGCTGCATCATACTTGGGAGGAGACAGTGATACTGAGGAGAGGGACCCTTACCGATTGGCAGGTCTGGAGAGAGGGGGAGGCATCACTGGCAGGAGGGGGGAAGGCTAAGCAGGGAGAAGAGGTAGCAGAAGTGGAAATCACGGCAGAGAGAGTGAGGGAAGCCCTCAGGTCCCTTAAGACAGAGAAAGCACCGGGGCCGGATAAATTACATCCCAGAGTGCTGAAGGAACTTGCGGATGTCCTGGCGAAACCCCTGGCAGAGCTTTCACCATCTGTCTGAGGACAGGTGGGTGCCCCAGGACTGGAAGGTGGTGCATATAGTGCCTATCCACAAGGGGGATCAAGGGAGGTGGCAGAGAACTACAGGCCTGTCAGCCTGACATCGGTGGTGGGCAAGGTGATGGAGGGCATTGTCAAGGAGAGGCTGGGGGACCTGGAAAAGTCAGGGTGCCTGGACGATAGGCAGCATGGATTTGTCCCCAGGAAATGGTGTCAGACAAACCTTGTGGGGTTCTATGACTGGGTGACAAGTGCCTTGGGCCTGGTAGACCAGTGGACATTCTCTTTCTAGACTTCAGCAAGGCATTTGACTCTGTTCCTCACTAGGGCTGGTTGGATAAGCTGGGAGAAATGGGGGTTGGGAACCAGATGATCAGATGGATAGGCAATTGGCTCCAGGACCAGACCCAGAGGGTCGTAGTTGGTGGGATAGTCTCATCCCCAAGGAGGGTCATTAATGGGGTCCCACAAGGATCAGTCATTGGGCCCCTCCTGTTCAAAGCCCACGCCTCTGACATAAGGACAGGTATTAGGAGTGAGATGAGTCTCTTTGTGGATGACTCAAAACTGGGGGAGGTGGTAGATGGGGAGGAGGGAGGGGGGTGGCCCTACAGGGATACCTGGAGGCTCTGGAAAGATGGTCTAGAAAGTGGAAGCTGAGGTTCAATGCAGGGAAATGCAAGGTATTGCACCTGGGGGCCAGAAACCCGGGCCAAGTGTACACCCTGGGGGGGATATGCTACAAGTCTCGATGGCTGAGAGGGACCTGGGGGTGGTGGTGGATGTCAAGATGAACAACTCGGAGACTTGTAGGAGGGTAGCAGCCAAGGCCAACAGGATGCTGGGATGCATCACTAGGGGGATCACCTCCAGAAGGAGGGAAGTGATACTGCCTCTGTATAACTGCTTGGTGAGGACGCATCTTGAGTACTGCGTACAGTTTTGGAGGTCACACTTAAAGAGGGAAATTAAACTCCTGGAGAGGGTCCAGAGGAGGGGAACCAAAATGATTTGGGACTTGGGGGATAGGACCTATGGGGAGAGGCTCGAAGAGCTAAATATGTACAGATTGGAAGAGAGAAGGGACCAGGGGGACATGATAGAGGTCTTCAGGTACATGAAGAGGGTAAATAGGGGAGAAGCAGTCAGAGTGCTTCGAAGAAAGGAGTAGGGGGCAACTAGAGGGCATGGGTGGAAGCTGGAGGGGGGGAGATTCAGGGGAGAAAGGAGGAGGTGCTACTTCACTGAGAGGGTGGTGGAGCCATGGAATGTGCTGCCCAGGGGGCTGGTGGGGGCAGAGATGGTGGAGGGGTTCAAGAAGGGGTGGGACAGGTACAGCGGAAGGGTTCTGGAAGCAAAATCCAATACAGCGAGAATATCTGGAACTGGGAAGGGAGAATCCAGAGAAGGCGAAGGGGGCAGCAAGGTCAGCTCCCAGGGTGGGGGCTGACCAAAAGAGCAGACGCAAAGATCATTAGGCCTATTCTGCTGGCATTTTAGTATGTTAGTATGTAATTGTGTCTCCTTGATCCTCCCCTTATGTCCTGGAAATTAAGTCTTCTTTTTGCTGTCCTCTTAACATCCTGTCCTCTCCTCTACCTAGTCCCACCACTTCTTAGTACACCTCATTCATTCTAGTTAGTCGCATTTGGTCTTGGTAATGTGACTGTTGCTCACACGTTGGGCCTACCTGCTGTTGAAAGACCCTTACCACTCCAACCGTGAAGCCTGCACTCTATCCATTATGAGTCACCTTCAGGCCTCAATGTTCCATGGCTACACATGGGTACTCCTCACTCCTACTGATTTCTGCCTTCTCCACCCCCTTCTTCCCCTTTACCCCTTCCCTTCCTCCTGAATAATCAACCTATTCCTACACCTAACTCATGGATCCCCTCATTCTGACTCTTGGTCCGCTCCAGGTTTATTGTGTAGATATTGTTTATATATAAAGAAATGCTTTTATTTTTTGTATATGTTGGTCTATGCTTTCTTTTTCTTTCACTGTTAGTCTCATTGTCTCTTGTGATGTCTCTCGTTCAATTTGTATTGGCTGGTATTGTTGTAATCTCTGTGACCTATAATATTTATGTTTATTGTCCAGGTCCATCTTGAAAATAAGCTTTGCTCAGTGATGTTCCCCTGGTTAAATAAAGATTTTGATTGATTGCTTGATTGATTGAAACCTGATACCAGAAAAGCCACATTCAGATGAATAGGGGTTCTCCGTCTGGTATCGGGTTCTGGTGCACCAGAAGCCAAGCTGTAATACGATGCCTACTACAGTATCAGTGTTATCACTGTGGCTGAAAGATCAAAAATGGATTTTGGATTTCTTCGATTATACCATAGATTTTGAAGTTCCGACCTGAAATTTGACCAGTCTAGGCTCTTGGATCTTCAAAGACAAAGCACATGGCATCCTAAATCCAAATGACCCCTCAGATTTTTCGATATTGGATTTTTTTTAGGATATTGTCTGAGCACCTTTAGTCTGTGTGAGGGTCAGTTTAACTCTGTTATAGAGGATGTTTAGTCTGCTGGCCTTGTGGTATATTGTGTCTGCTTTCGTCTTAGTCTGATGCCTCAGGTAAGTGAGAGAGAAATTGTTTTTTTATTTTGGGCAGTCAGATTTCCCTCACTTGCACTGAACTACAGCTTTGGTTGTTCCCTCAGCAAAAAGGTAATGAATTCTGGCTTTTATCTAGTTTCAGAGCATGCATTTTGCATTTGTTGATTTAAGATGGCTGCTGTAAAATTTTATATTTTACAGGTGTGGCGGCCATTTTTATGTGTGCTGTTTTTGTTCTCTTTCTTGCAACAGACATACCACAAAAGTTCATGCATGCATCTTTTTTCTAGCAACATACTTGTGCATTTTCTTCTTTCACTATGCTGTTTGTGTCAACATTGATTTTTTCACCACATGTATATTTGTGTCTAGTGTTATTTGTGGTAATTTTGTTTTCTGTGGAGTTGCATGGAATTATTCCTACAAATGCGTTTGTACAGTATAAGCATTTTCGCCATACTTTAGTTGGTTTTCTGTTAATTTCATGTATGTCATTTCTTTAATGCAAAAGTTAGTAGTATTGTGTTTTAAAGGGCCCTATTCACAAAAGCCTATGTGCCGTGTATGTGTGGTACATAAGAACGCCCACAACCAGATGCTACGCAGAAGGGTCTAGTGGACCCTCCATGGCATTCACGACAGGCACGCTAGCACCTTGGGCACTGGATCCCCCAGCAGCCCATGCAGCTACACCCCATGGGCAGTCCAGGGGAGTGCCAGAGGGCATGCTCATACTTCACATCATTCACTAAAGCATCTGAGTGCTGGGCCAGGGAGGTGCAAGTTACATTATGGGGGACCTTGCCGTAACTTATATGCATCACCCAATGGGCACCTGCTGGTGGTGTTGGCACAGGGACCTAAGCCACATTGTGGCCCCAGTCCACTGGATTGCCTGGGGGGCTGGGGGCAACCATTCAGGTGGTCATCCATCAGACCACAATTCACAGTGTCCACACCTTCCTAGGATCCCCCGCATGTGCACAGCAGGGGATCTACTACAGAACCCAGGCCAGGCATCCCACTGGATGCGCACCTGCACATGATCCACCCCCTGTGCAGCTGTGATACAACCCTCACACAGCTGTGCACGGGGGGAGGGTGGGGCTGTGTACAGGTGCCCTGCACGTGCTCATGGTTGTGAATACCACACACCCTGTCTGGGGCCACACAACTATAGAAACATAGAAACATAGAATTTGACGGCAGATAAGGACTGCTTGGCCCACCCAGTCTGCCCATTTCCCTACCTGATGGATATGCTGCAGATCCTAGTTAACCAGCAGCCTACTTCTTCCTACCCCCACCCCCTAGAATTGCCTTATGACTGTCCCATGCATGCTTGAATTCCACCACTGTTTGTGACTCCATAACCTCCTCTGGAAGGCCGTTCCATACATCCACCACCCTCTCTGTGAAAAAATACTTCCTTAAATTACCTCTGAGCCGCCCCACTTATATCTTCAAATTGTGCCCCCTTGTTCTTGCACACCTCTTTTTTTGAAAGATGCTACCCTTTTGGACTTTGTTGATTCCCTTGAGGTACTTGAACGTTTCTATCATGTCCCCCTTCTCCCTCCTTTCCTCGAGGCTATACATATTAAGCTCCTTAAATCTCTCTTCATATGTCTTCCGGTGCAGACCCTGCACCATTTTAGTTGCCCTTCTCTGGACAGCTTCCATCCTGTCTATGTCTTTGCGGAGATTGGGTCTCCAGAACTGCACACAGTACTCCAGATGGGGTCTCACTAGCTGTCTGTACAGAGGGATAATAACTTCCTGTTTTCTACTGGTGATGCCTCTCCCTATGCATCCCAGTATCCCCCAACCCTCCTTGCTGCCCTCTCACATTGCTTGCCCACCTTTAGGTCATCTGATATGACTACCCCCAGGTCCCTTTCCATTTTTGTTGTTGTTAGTATCTCACCCCCCATTGTGTACTCTTCCCCTGGGTTTTTGTTTCCCAGGTGCATTACCTTGCACTTCTTAGCATTGAATCTAAGCTGCCATACATTTGACCATTCCTCTAACCTTGCCAAGTCCCTTCTCATCCTTTCCACCCCACCCTGTGCATCAACTCTGTTGCAGATCTTTATGTCATCTGCAAAGAGACATACTTTTCCTTCCAGTCCCTCTGCAATGTCACTTATAAAGACACTGAAGAGGACTGGTCCTAATACTGAACCCTGCGGTACCCCACTACTAACCCCCCTTTTTTCAGAGTGGACTCCATTTACTATTACTCTGTGTCCTATTCTCCAGCCAATTCTTTGCCAGGCTGTCATCTTGGGACCCACTCCCAGGCTGGCTAACTTGTATATTAATCTTTGTGTGGGACTGTGTCAAATGCCTTGCTAAAGTCTAGGTAGGCCATGTCTACAGCCCTCCCTGATCAACTACTTTGGTCACCCAGTCAAAGAAATCTATCAGATTTGTCTGGCATGACCTTCCCGCTGTGAATCCATGCTGCCTTGGGTCCTGTGCCCCTCTGGCCTCTAGATATTTAACAATTCTTTCCTACAGAAGTGATTCCATCATTTTCCCTACCACTGAGGTTAAACTAACAGGTCTGTAGTTTCCTGCTTCTGCCTTGCTCCCACTTTTGTGAAGGGGAATCACATCTGCCCTCCTCCAGTCCTCGGTACCACCCATCCTCCCATGATTTGTTAAAGAGGGTAGTCAGTGGTGTCACTAGTTCTACCCTTAGTTCTTTTAGAATTCTGGGATGAATCCCATCAGCCCCATTGCTTTGTCCACCTTCAGTTTTAAGAGTTCTTTCAGAACCCTTTCTTCTGTAAATGGGCTGGTCTCAAATTCTGTATCCAGAGTGTTTCTACTGTTTGTTTAGGTACCTCCCCTCTTCCTTTGTAAATACTGAGCAAAATATTTGTTTAGTACCTCTGCCTTTTCACAGTCACCCTCTGCACCCTCCCTCCCCTTTATTAAGCCTCACTATCCCTCCCTTGGTCTTCCTTCGCTCCCTGATGTACCTATAAAAGGTTTTATCCCCCTTCTTAACTGAGTTGGCTATCTTTTCCTCAGTTTGGGCCTTTGCTGATCTGACTGCCTTCCCAGCTTCCTTTTGCTTTAACTGATATAGTTCTCTGTCCTGTTCCTTCTGTGATTCCTTGTACTTCCTGAAAGCTTTCTTTTTCTCTTGAACCTTCACTGCCACTTCCTTTGAGAACCATAGTGGTTTCTTATCTCGTTTCATTTTGTTTATTTGCTTTACACAAAGGCTTGATACCTCTGTGATGGCAGTTTTTATTATTCCCCATTGTTCTTCCACCCCTCCTTCCTGCCCATTTGCTAGTGCATTCCTTAGGCACTCATCCATTTTGACAAAGTCAGCCCTCCTAAAATCCAGTACCTTTGTCTTTGTATGGCTTGACTCTATTGCTGTGTTTATTGTGAACCGTACTGTTCGATGGTCGCTAGTTCCCAGATGGCTACCCACTTCTACATCTGTGATCCTCTCTTCATCTCCATTTGAGAGAACCAAGTCTAAGATTGCTCCCTCTCGGGTGGGCTCCAATACTAGTTGTCTAAGGCATGCCCCCTGTAGGGCATCTAGAATAACCCCACTCTTCGAAGTGGCTGCTGCAACTGCACTCCAGTTAACATCTGGCATATTCAGATCACCCATCAGCAATATCTCCCCTTTTTCTGCCATTCTAAGTATACTTTCTATCATTTCCTTGTCCATTTCCTCCCCCTGAGAAGGGGGTCTGTATACAACCCCTGTGCGTATTGTGGTGCCATTGCCGGTCTCCAAATTTACCCACAGTGCTTCTTCTCCTCCCTGTTTACCCTTTTGTTCTGTTGCTTTGATTCCTTCCCTTATGTAAACAGCTACTCCTCCTCCTCTTTTACCCTCCCTGTCCCTCCTGTAGATAGTGTATCCTGGTATGTTTACATCCCAGTCATGGTTTTGTGTGTACCATGTTTCTGTGACTACCACGATATCCAGATGTTCCTCCTCCATCAAGACCACTAATTCAGGAAGCTTGTTGCTCAGACTACGGGCATTGGTACTCATTGCTCTCCATTTTTTGATGGCTTTACCTTCTGTTGCAGCATCCCCACTGACCTTTCTACCTTGGTCTTTTCTCATTCAGTACCCTGTTTTGTAGGGGAGGCCGGGATTTTCCTGCTGCTTATCAGTGCCTCCCCTTGACTAGTTTAAAAGCTTGCTAATGAAGCATTTAAACCGATTGCTCAAAAGACTTGTTCCTTCCTGGAGAGATGCAGACCATCCTGCCAGTATAGGCTGGTGTCCTCCAGGTGGAACCCAGTCCCCAATGAAGCCAAACCCTGTGCTCCACACCATTTTTCAACCATTCATTAAACTGCATGGTGCAAAGGTACCCTCGCCTCACTCATGCCATTGACAGGCAGCACCTCTGAGAAGGATACTGTGTGTGCTTCTTGTCTTAGGCCCCCCCAATTCTACAAAGTCCTTCTGCACTGCTCTAATCTCATGATGAGCCAAGTCATTTGTCCCTAGGTGGACAATGGCGTCCAGCTCGAACTCCCGTGCAGCTGTTCCCGTGATCCTGAGGGATGCTTCCTGTCCCTCAAGCCATGGCACCAGGCAGGCACCTTACTTCAGTTTTCCTGCTCCCCAGTTCTATCCCCTAATAATTGAGTCCCCACCAGGAGCTGCTTCCTTTCCTTGTGGTGTCCTCTGTCTCCTTCCTGTGGGCCTCCCTTGTGACAGCTGTCCTCAGCCTCCTTAATCTCCTCTGTGGGTGCATCCATAGGGGAGCTGTGCTCCCCCAGAATGGTGTATGGATTGTGGAGTGGAACAACTGACTGGGTGTGCCTCTGTTCCACCATCTTCACCCTTCCTGAGCCCACTGTGGTCCAACTGCTGTGTTTTCTTTGCAACCTCTGAGGTAGTGGTGTTGGCTCTGGTGCTCCCTGGATGGAGGAGGTTCCCTTCCTACCATCCAGTGTGGCCTGGGGGAAGGTTCCCTTACTACTGTCCAGCATGGCCTGAAGATGGGCAACTTCATCCCTCAGGGCAGAGAGTTGTCTGCAAATAGGGCAGCATCTCAGCCTCCAGAAAGACTCCTGGAAGACTGCTGCCCCACAGCCATTACATTGTACTACTCCTTTATCTCCTTTTTTCTGTGTGTGTATGTGTGTGTGTGTGTGTGTGTGTGTGTGTGTGTGTGTGTGTGTGATTGGTTTGTTATATAGAAATATATATATTATACAATGAGTATGCTTATATTGTCAGTGCAGTGTGCTAGAGAGGATATGACAGTGATATGCACTATGCGGGCATCATATGCACATTTCATTTGTATAACCCATACCTTTGTGAATGGGGCCCATAGAGAATAGCTGACATTTTAATGCTGAATTTGCTTCATTTAGTAGCAGGGTGAGTTTCTTGGAATAACTTCCCCTTAACTTTCATTTGGGTTGGTTTATTGAATCCTTATTCTCTCTCTCTCGCTTTCTCTCAATTGTTGACCAACATTTTTTCTTGTCACAAGTGAGATTTGTGGAGTGGCAATTCTACTCGTATGTATTTGTGTGTAAGGTTATGCTTTATGCTATTACTGTTTGTTTTGTTTATGCAGTTAACTTTTTTATGGTGTTAGGCTGTGGGCACAGGTTTCTATGGCATCAAGGCTCTTAACAGACATTGTACTATTAAAAAATCAGTCTGCGCTATTGATGGGTCATTAGTTTTTGGCCCGGTCTCTCCTTGGCAACACACTGTTGTGTGCAAAAGAATAATACTGTTGTAGTTGTTGCTGATTCCTCTTTCTCACTCTTTGGTTCCTCCTTTCTTCCTCCAGTATCTAAAAGTCATGGCAGGTCTGCTTTGATTAATGTGGGGATAATGGAGAAAGAACACAACTGACCCTACAGCATGGCACTCATTCAAGATATGATGTGTTCTTGGACAGTTGTTACCAGTTTGACTGTTGCTTTTTGTCACCAGTAACTGAGCAAACATAGTGAAAGCAATAAACAATGGGGATTTTTGCTTTGCCATATTTTAAATCTAGTGGTCAGATCTGTGTTACATAACAGTGCTGAGGTTTGCAAGACTGTGTCAACATCCTATTCTGTCTGTGGCAATTTTTGCTGTTTTCCTGAAGGCCACTAACAAACTGAGGGAAATGCAAGAGGTCCTCGGTCTGTGCCATCAGTGACTGACTCAGGATGTTAATACTGTACACGATGGACTTCACCCTACCTGATGCCCTCTAGACTCCTGCTTTAGAAGGAGACACTGCATAAAATGGCAATGGAGTCAGACATTTGGGGAGACTCAGTCTACTATGAGTGATTGGTACTATGGTGAAGATACGTGCCCGCTTTCACAGGAGCAGAAATAACCTAAGTACTTCCATTGCCTTGCTAAGTCATATGATTCCAGAAGTGCATATCTTAAAAAAAGATACTTGGATAGATTTGTGGATAAACAGAGCAACATTCCAGAAGGGTTCAGTGTGCTCATTCATCACCTGCAAGCATAGCTGGGTGCAAGGTTTTTGAAAGTGACAGATAACAGTAACCATATTTTTGCAACCATGCTGGAACCCTGATCTAAATGTTAGATTTAAATTGTCATGAATAGCCATGGGGTGAATCAGTTTCAGCAAAAACTGTGTGAGGAGATGAGCAGTCACATTCAGGGAGTGCTGCTGCCATCTTAAGAAGAAGCTGATGAGAGAGAAGGATCCCCATCTGGCAGCTCTGTTATCTCTAGTTGGGAAAAGGAAATGCCAGATACTGGCAGCACTGATCAGAATGAGTGGGCACGTCTGACATCAAGAAGAATGCAAATGGACACAGACACAGCCTTTTTCTGTGGAAAACATAATGAATGGCTATTTTGCAGAGCCTTTTGAGCAAATTTCAGATTGATCCACTGGGCTACTGGGCTCAGAAGATGCATGTATCCTCCCACTTGTGCAACTGGCTCTGAGATACATCAGTTGCCCACTATGAGTGTGCCACCTAAGAGGATGTTTAGCACAGCTAGTGACCTTGAGCCTCATTGTTCAAACCTTGACACACAATATGTCCAACAGCTCATATTCATCAACTTTAACCTGCAGTTGCTTGGGTACAAATATGAAAATAGGGCTTATCCCCATGAAATGTGACATGTGCTTTGACTGATTGTCTTTCTCCCTAATGTTCGGTTATGTATTTCCCCCCATGTTCCTGAATGCTGCAGCCTCACTGTAATGCATCAACATCTACTGAAACAGATCTCAGCTGCTGTAAACTATATCATTTTTATGTATTTCAGAAATATAAAACACACTGAACATAGTAATTGCCCCAAAATAAAGTGAAAATCCGGTGAGAGCTTTTTCCATTATGACTTCTTTGCAATAAGGTAAGGAATTGTGTATAGGCTACTCATTCAGATTTTATACACACAAAAAAACCTCAAGATTTCCAGAATATTTTATTTTTATTCAAATAATCATATAGCCCCTTACGTTTGACCATACTACTGCTATGATGACATAGATACACAGAATTTGACAGCAGATAAGGACCGCCTGGCCCATCCAGTCTGCCCATTTTTCCTACCCATTGCATATGCTGTACACCCTAATCTATCTGCAGCTTACCCTCTCTTTCTTGTTGATAGAATTCCGTTGTGTCCATCCCATGCATTTTTTGAATTATCTGACCGTTTTCACCCCCACCTCTGCAGGGAGGCTGTTCCTTGTATCCACTGCCCTTTCTGTGAAGAAATACTTCCTCACATTACTCTTGAGTCTATCCCCTCTTGTCTCATATCATTACTCCTTGTTCTTGACTCACTCCTTTTCTGAAAGATGTTCTCCTCTTGTACCTTGTTTATACCCTTAAAGTATCTGAATGTCTCTATCATATCCCCCCATCTCCTCTCCCTTCCAGCGAATACATATTGAGGTCTTTAAGTTTCTCCTCGTATGACTTTTGATGAAACCCTTGCACCATTTTTGTTGCTCTTCTCTGAACTGCCTCCACTCTGTCTATATCCTTCCTGAGATGCAGCCTTCAGAGCTGGACACAGTACTCCAGATGATGTCTCACCAACATTCTGTATAGTGGCATCACCACCTCCTTTTTTCTGCTAATGGTAACTCTCTCTATGCACCCCAGAATCCCACTGGCTCACCCTACAGAATTCTCACACTGTCTGGTCACCTTTAGGTCATCAGATATGATCAATCCCAGGTCTCTTTCCTGTTTAGTTGTTGCCAGAACCTCCGACCCCTTAATATATCCCTCCCCTGAATTTCTGTACCCAAATGCAGGATTTTGCACTTCTTTGCCTTGAATCTCAGTTGCCACACTTTTGACTCTTCTCAAGTTTGCTTAGGTCCCTTCTCATTTTCTCAACCCTCCCCCAGTGTCAATCCTGTTGTAGATTTTAGTGTCATCAGCAAAGTGGAATACCTTCCCTTCCAGCCACTCCGCAATATCACTTATGAATACATTAAAGAGAACTGGCCCTAACTCCAATCCCTGTGGTACTCTGCTGGTCACCCCCCTCTCTATAGGCTGAAAGCCATTTACCACCATCCTCTGTGTCCTGCCGCTCAATCAATTTCTGACCAGGTTTACCACCCTGGGACCCACTCCTAGGCTGCCCAACATGTTTACAAGCCTCCTATGTGAGACGATGTCGAAGGCCTTGCTGAAATCCAGGTAGGCCACATAAACTGCCCCTTCTTGATCTACTTCTTTTGTCACCCAGTTAAAGAAATATATTGGATTTGTTTGGCAGGACCTTTCCACTGTAAATCCATGCTGCTTGTTCATGTTTTTCATGTTTTTATGTCTTTATAATGGCATATTGGCAGATTACTAAAATTAAGCTGAACTGCACTGAACTGATTTGAACTGACGTCTGACTTACAATAAACTCTCATTTCAGTACCTCCTGACGCAAAAGTGATCAGAGCTGGCAAATTGGCTGTGTCATACAAAGTACACTTCTACATACCATAAAAGAGATTCAGGAGAATGTACAACAAATCTACACATAAAATTCTACACAAAACATGAGGAAACATGCACGTACACAAAATAACTGTGGTGCCGACCGACATATTACACAAATATATTTTTGTGGGCTGTTAGTCCATGCTTGTCAAATATATTTGATGATATGTCTTTAATGCAATGTTTACAGAAAGATCCCCATGTCTGTTGCTTGGTAGTGCCAAATAAGATTAAACTTCTGCATTTAAACTTGGACAACAGCCCCTCGAACTGCAGGTTATGATTCATGAATAAAAAATTACTTAAAACTGTTTAATTGGTTTTGGGTTTGAGTCTTTCATCTACGCCTGCAAGTGAAAGCTTTCAGCAACAGTACAGAAACAAAAGAACAACATCTGGCAAAAACAGGATTTGAGGTTACAGGTCAGAATCAGAATATGTTTTAGAAAATGATGTACTACAAAGCAGGGAAAGATTTTCTTCTGACTTCTGAAAAACAATCAATCTCCCCTTCATGAAAAGAGTTTTTTACTGAGAATGTGGTCTGACTCATCTTAAATAACTTCAGCAATGAAAGGATAAGCAGATGTTTGGCCACGTGTGAGGACTAGGTAGAAAGATACGAAATATACTCTATGAAATAAACACAAAGAAGCTGTAGGAGTCCAATAATTTGAAAGGAAGTAGTACTGCATAACCGTGGCTAAGTGTATATTTTTCAGCCTTTTTGTTATACAGTCCAGGTTTGTATTTACTTTTTGCCCAGAGGCACAGAACTCAGAAAATGTATTGAATTACAGCTGTTCTTTTTTTATGCAAAACTATTACTATACTTAATGTACTAAGTTGATTTACTCCCCTCACATTTCCTAAACATTCTGCAAAACTTAACTAGTGGATGCAAAATAACCAAATTGTTGCATGCATTACTGCAGACTATTAAATAATCAAGCACATTTTATGTTGTGGAACCTTTTAGAGTCTCTCCCTCCCCCGTCTCTTTACATCCGTTTCTTGTTTTTCTCTTTCCATTATGTGATTTATAGACCAAGCCCCACCCTTCCCCCACAGCAGTGATGTAGATGGAAACGTTTTGGTATACATTTCAGAAACAGCCTGAGACATCTAATGATGTCTTTTTTTCTGTGTTTTGTCCAGTCTCTGTCACACAGCATGTGAAACATTAAGTAGAAATCATATTCTCAAACACTGGTCACCACCATCGTTCTCACCTCAGAACTGATACTATTATTGGTTGGGAGCTGGGACTGCTCCTCTACCTCTGCAATGAAGCATAGAAACATAGACTTTTTTTATTTATTTATTAAATTCTCGGATTACAAATACCTTTGAGCAGAAACTGCTCATTTACAAAGGTTCCACGTCAAAGGATGAGGGTCAACATACATACAGAGGTAGTAAAAGAATGCACAATAAACAACCAAAACAACTAAAAGAAAAAATAAAGATACTCAGTTATAACATACTTTGAGATAATATTCACGTAACAAGCAGCTTGAGTAGGCAGCTGGCTACAGTAACAATAAGAGATAGAGGGCATCATAGGCAGTCAGTATTGCAGGCGTGCAACTGGGAGAGGAAGTTGGCAGGCTAATGGGCCACTGTCCGATGGAAAATGTCTTGTACCAGTGGAGATGCGAAACAGGAAAGAAGTCACAAGGAAGGCCTGGTGCCAGAGGGAATGATACTGGGAAAGGGCGGGCTGTGAGACATGAGTGAGCTGGGAGGTGTTTAGAGAGATCTCTGTTCAGAGAAGCAGTCACATTGAATGGTAGAGGTGAGGTAAAGTTTGAGATTCCTTTTGAAGGGTCCAAGTGTAGTAGAAGAAAGTGCTTCTTTATTGAGGGAATTGAACCATTGAGTGGCTCTATAGATAAAGGACCGCTGACCCATGGAGGTACGACATCTGGGAACCTGAAAGGTTAGAGAATGGGCACCACATGTTTGTTGAGTGCCACTGTAGGTAGTAAGGAGTGAGTTAACACCAGGTGGCATGAGACCGAGGAGAATCTTTTTGGTAAGTAAGCAGGTCTGGTATTGTATTCTGCTGAGTAGGGGTAGCCAGCTGGCCTGTGCATAGAGGTCACAGGTGTGAGTTTGTCGGGCCGCATCAGTTTGTAGTCTACAGGCTTTGTTGAGAGAAACTGAGATCCTGTGGAGGGCACTTGTTGAGGCAGAGCCATAGATGGCAAGGCCGTAGTCAATGATAGAGGTGACAGAGCTGTAGATGGCTAGTTTAAGGGCATCCACAAGCATACAGTGCTTGTGTTGTGTAGTAGTCCAATCCATATATTGGCGGTCTTGGCAACAGTGTCAATATGCCGAGTGTAGGAGAGGGTATTATCCAGGGTAATACCAAGGTACTTGAACTCCTTGACATGTTCAAGTAGGTTCCCAGTGTGGTTCTTGATGGTGAGGGACAGAGAGTTGTGCCTGCTCCATTGGTTACAGAAGGACATGGTTTTAGTCTTGCTGTGGTTCAGGACAAGTTTATGAGAATTGAACCAGTCTTTGATGCGCTTGAAGTCAAGCTGCAGCTGGGATTCAAGAACTGTAATGTCATGGTGGCTGGAAAACAGAATTGCATCATCTGCGTATAGTAATATTTTTTGGTGGGAGGCACTGGGGAGATTGTTGATGAAGAGGGAGAAGAGTAGAGGGCCCAGAATAGACGCCTGGGGGACTCCGGATCGGACTGGTTTCTCATCCGAAGAGATCCCTACAACCCTTACACATTGGATCCAATTATCAAGCGTAGCTGGTGAACCATGGAATGGCATCACTGGAGATCCCAATGGAGGACAGTTGCTTGAGCAGTAGGGGGTGGTTAACTGTGTCGAATGCCTTGGTAAGGTCTATAAATACTGCCCCTCCACAATTCCCTTTGTCAAACGTGGCATGGATGAATGTTGTAAATTCCAGTAGTGCAGTGGTGGTGCTGTGCCCTTTTCTGAAGCCATGCTGCTCTGGGCACTGTAAATTGTACTTATCCAGGAATTCAACTAGTTGGTCCGACACTATTCGCTCCTGTGCTTTAGATAGTGGGGGGGAGAGAGATAGGTCTGTAATTGGTGTGCAGCATCCTATCTCTGCTTTTGTGAACCGGTGTGACAGTGGCTTTCTTCCAGAGAGAGGGGAAATGGCCCAACCTAAGTGAGAGATTGAAGATCTTTGTAAGTGGTTCTAAGATTTCATCAAGGACTTGTGCCAGCAGTTTCAGGTCAAGGGAGTCACCACTGTACCCTTGTTTGCCGATGGCCTTTTGAATGTATTTTCTAGCTACTTGTGGTGGGACCTCCTAAAAAAAACTTTGGGGTCGTACGTTCTAGTTGGGGGGTAACTTGGGAGGAGCTGGAGGGGAGGTCGTTGAAAAAATTTGGTGGAAGGACACTGTCCAGGTTAGTAAATGCATTATTAAAAGTTCTGGTGATGGTACCTAGGTCGAGTGTAGGAGTGCCATGAAGGTTGAGCATAGTGGGTGGTGCTTTAGGATTCTTGCCTGTGAGTTCTTTCATGTTGTTCCAGAATTTATTTCCCTGGCCCCAAGAGTTGGTCAGAGCCTCTTTGTAATAGCTGCATTTAGCATTCTGTATTTTTCAAGTGCAATCATTTCTAGCTGCTTTGTATAATTGTATGTTTACTTGCATCGGAGTTGCACAAGCACAATGCCAGAGGTGGTCTCTGTGCTTGAGTAGAGTTAAAAGGTCAGTAGTAACCCAGGGGTTGGTCTGTCCTTTGACTTTCATCTTTTTCACTGGTGCATAGATGTCACAGGCTTTGTTGAAATGTTTGATAAATAGGTCCAGAGCTTTGTTGGTGTCACTGAGGGAGTCAAGCGCTGCCCAGTTCAGCCTGGTTAGGTGGGATTTTAACAGCTGGAGGTGCCCTTGTTTGATAACCCTAGCATAGATAAGCTTGGGAGGGGGCTTGTGGTATTTGTTTGACCAGGAGCAGATGACAGGCGAGTGGTCACTTATTGTATCCGGGAGTACAGAAACATTGGAGATGCATTCAGGGTGGTTAGATAGAATCCAGTCTAGAAGCGTAAGGGAGCCTGTCCTATAGTTACACCTAGTGGGGGCATTGATCAGTTGAGTGAGGTGATGCGCAACGGCTGCATCCTTATAGGTAGCAGCCTCAGTGGAGGGCCAGTTAATGTTAAAATCACCCATGATTATGGTTTCAGAATTATGTCACTGGATCCTTAGATATTCCATGATGCTATGGAAGCCAGCAGCCTGGTCTCTTGGGGGTGGGTAAACTGAGATGACAGTGAGTTACTTGTTATGTGCACCAAGGAGGATTTTGATTGTGAGGACCTGAGAGGAGTTGCTCAGGCAAGGCGATGGGATGATGTGACCCATAAGGGTATTCTTAAGATAGATGGCGCTGCCCCTGCCCCATTTAGCAATCCTGTCTTGCCTGAAAATGCAGTAGCCAGAGATACAGACTGAGGTATCAGGGACTTTAGGGTTTAGCCATGTTTCCACAACTGAGAGGACATCAGGGTTGTGCTGTAGGATCCATGTTTGGAGGTAATTTGACAGCAGATAAGGACTGCTTGGCCCATCTAGTCTGCCCATTTGCCAACCTACAGGATAGGCTGCAGATCCTAGTTAACCAACAGCCTAATTCTTCCTACCCTCCACAAGAATTGCCATATGTCCATCCTATGCATTCTTGAATTCCCCCACTGCTTTTGACCCCACAACATCCTCAGAAAGGCAGTTCCATGTGTCTACAACCCTCTCTGTGAAAAAAATACTTCCTCACATTGCCCCTGAACCGTCCCCCCTCTATCTTCCAATTGTGTCCACTTGTTCTTGCACATCTCTTTTTCTGAAAGATGCTACCCTCTTGGACTTTGTTGATTCCATTGAGGTACTTAAAAGTGTTTATCATGTCTCCCCTCTCCCTCCTTTCCTCAAGGGTATACATATTAAGCTCCTTTAGTCTCTCCTCATATGGTTTCTGATGCAGACCCTGCACCAATTTAGTTGCCCTCCTCTGGACTGCCTCCATCCTGTCTATGTCCTTGCGGAGATGGGGTCTCCAGAACTGGATGCAGTACTCCAGATGGGGTCTCACCAACTGTCTGTACAGAGGGATAACAACTTCCTGTTTTCTACTGGTGATGCCTCTCCCTATACATCCCAGTATCCCTCCAGCCACCTCTACTGCCTTCTCACATTGCTTGCTAACCTTTAGGGAATCTGATATGATTACCCCCAGGTCCCTTTCCATTTTTGTTGTTGTTACTACCTCTCTCCCATTGCGTACTCTTCCCCTTGGTTTTTGCTTCCCAGGTGCATTACTTGGCTCTTCTTTGCATTGAATTCAAGTTGCCATACTTCTGACCATTCCTCCAACCTTGCCAAGTCCCTTCTCATCCTTTCCACCCCCCTTGTGTATCAACCCTGTTGCAGATCTTTGTGTCATCTGCAAAGAGGCATACTTTTCCTTCCAGTCCCTCTGCAACATCACTTATAAAGACATTAAAAATGACCCAGTCCATTACAGAACCCTGCAGTGCCCCGCCCCACTAGTAACCCCCTTTCTTCAGAGTAGAGCCCGTTTACTATTACATTCTTTGCCCTGTTGTCCAGGCAATTCTTTACCCAGGCTACGATCATAGGGGCCCACTCCCAGGCTGTTTAATTTATTAATTTTTTGTGTGGGACAGTGTCAGGTGCTTTGCTAAAGTCTAGGTAGGCCGTGTCCATAGCTCCTCCATGGTTTACTACTTTGGTCACCCAGTCAAAGAAATTGATTAGATTCATCTGACATGACCTTCCCACTGTGAATCCATGCTGTCATGGGTCCTATGCCCCACTGGCCTCTAGGTACTCAACAGTTCTTTCCTTCAGAAATGATTCCATCATTTTCCCTACCACTGAGATCAAACTGACAGGTCTATAGTTTCCTGCCTCTCTCTTGCTCCCAGTTTTGAGAAGGGGAATCACATCTGCCCTCCTCCAGTCCTCAGGTACCACACCATCCTCCCATGATTTGTTAAAAAGTGTAGTTAGTGGTGTCACTAATTCTCCCCATAATTCTTTTAGAATTATGGGATGAATCTCATCAGGCCCTATTGATTTATCCACCTTCAGTTTTAGGAGTTCTTTCAGAATGCTTTCTTCTGTGAAAGGACTGGGATCGACCCTTCTATCCAGAGTGCTTCGATTGATTGGATTAGGTACATCCCACTCCTCTTCTTTTGTAAATACTGAGCAGAAGTATTCGTTCAGTATCCATGCTTTTTCATTGTCCCTCTCTGCCCACCCACCATACCTTTTATTCAGCCTATCCTCCCTTTGTCTTTCTACGCTCCCTAATGTACCTATACAAGGTTTTATCCCCCTTCTTAACCAAGCTGGCTATCTTTTCCTTGGTTTGGGCCTTTGCTATTCTGACTGCCTTCCCCGCTTCCTTCTGCTTTAACTGGTACAGTTCTCTGTCCTGCTCCTTCTGTGTTTCTTTACTCTTCCTAAATGGTATCTTTTTCTCCCTAACCTTCCCCAACACCTCTTTTGAGAAGCATAGTGTTTTTTTCTTTCATTTTGATTTGTTTATTTGCTTCACACAAAGGCTTGTTGCCTCTGTGATGGCAGATGCTTCCCCATTGTTACTCCACCCCTTCTTCTTGCCTGCCTGCTAGTGCTTTTCTGAGGCACTCTCCCATTTTGACAAAGTCATCCCTTCTGAAGCATCTTTAAAGGTGATAGGAAACTGTTTTTACACCTCTAGATGCCCTCTAGTTGTTCTTTTATTGGCTACCCTACTTTTCTGATATGTGTTTGACCTTTTTTGTTAAATTAATAATCTAATTGTGTTGCCTGTGTAACTACCCTGAATTCCTCTCTCTGCTCAGCAGTTGCTGCTCTATCTTTTCATACTGCCTAAACATTCAATGATATCAGAAACTCCCATTCCAGGCCATTTAGATGAACAGCATGGAATGTGAGTTTCTGATGTCATAGAATGCCTTAGAAATATGAAAATCAAGAGCAGAAGTTGGTGAGGAGAGCGGAACTCAATGTAAATCTGAAGACACCCCAAAGCTAGATTATTTATTTATCAAAAAATTATCAAAGTATATCAAAATACATAACTGGCATTGAAAGGAAGGTGAAAGGGCAGTTAACTGTGTAAAAATAATTTCCTGTCTCCTTTAAGGGCTAGGATTCAGAAATGGCTTAAGAGACAGCATTTTCAAAAATAGCTTTAAGTGTGTGGACTGTTACTTTTTAACAGTATTATTGTGACAGAAAGGATTTAAAAACTGTATGTGTAAAGGCATAGCTGGGGGAGGTCATATGTGCCCAGATACCCCCCTCCCATCTTGCTTGCATTAAGTCTTTTATCAAATAGTTTTGTAAACCCCTGACCAAATAATGGGATTTCTTTGGTGAAAACTCTCCATTCCTGAATCCTGGCTACCCCTCCCCCCCAGTGTGCTTGTGGGTGAGGATGGGGGGTTGGAATGATAAAATGAAATAAGGGCATGTGCCGCCAACACCTCCAAAATGCCAAATCCAACTGGAAATGGTAGCAATAATCCATAAGTGAAGAATATCCTTTTTGCGGCTGCACTGGGCAGAGCCTGCAGTCATCTTGCTATAGCTCAAAAAAAGGGATACCAAAGCACACATTTGGATTTGGAGTTTCAGTACTTCCTTTCACAGCTCCAAATCCATGTGCTCATCCCCCCATCCCCACTGAGTGTACTACTTTTTCTTCCATTGACCACTGAGCTCGCTGAACTCACAGCAGAACACGCCACAGTATGTCATGTCCAAAATAGCCACCAGAGCTCAGTGTGCATGCATGATGACTTGCACATACACATTAAGTGCCAGTGATCATCTTGGACATGGCGAACTGTGTCATGTTCCACCGTGAGTTCAGTGAGCTCGGCTGCAGCCGTAGTGGCTCTGGACAGAGTTTTGTCTGTAAGGGGGATGAAGACAATACCCTAGGGAAAACATACTTCAGAGCTTCATGTTCTCCTCCAGCAGAAATGTTAGTGTATTAGAGAATGGGGAAGGGGACCATTACAATATTTTGGGGTGCCTGAGCCTGTATCCATTCCCAACTCTCACCAGTTCAGTTGTTAGTGTTCTGGGGAGGGGTTAATGGGAACTGTGACTGTAATTTAATAGTGCCTGCCCCTCTTTGCGCCCCAACCACTGTTCTTGTTCTTACTGTGCTGGGGAGGGGAGAAGGTGCTCTATTATTTTAGAATTCCAGACTTAGAACTCGACACATTCTCTACCTTGCTGTCCTGATTTCAGGAAACCTGCCACTTTTATTCACAGGGCACAGTTTATTCTGAAATGCAGTACAGATAATAGTGCATGCTACACTGGAGTTACATAAAAGGCTACTTTTTGTTTACACCCTTAGTGAATGATCAAGGCATAGAAACATAGAAACATAGAAGTTGTCGGAAGATTGGGACCATACGATCTATCAAGTCTGCCCTTGGCTTCCTACCCCCCTACTTAGCTGCCTGCTTGTGTATCCCACAGTGTCTGTCCAATGCCAGTTTGAACTCCCCCACTGTCTTGGCTCCCACCACTCCCTCCAGCAGGCTATTCCATGGTTCTACAACACGCTCTGTGAAGAAGCATTTCCTTGTATTGCTTCTGAACTTTCCTCCCTTAAGTCAAAGATTGTGCTCTCTAGTCCTGCTGTAGTCCTTTACCTGAAAGAGGTTCGGCACATGCACCCTGTTGTTGCCTTTAAGGTGTTTAAATGTTTCTATCATGTCCCCATGATTTCTGCATTGTTCTAGGAAGTATGATTTGAGGTCATCCAGTCTTGCCTCGTACAGTTTCTGATGCAAGCCCTGCACCATCTTTTTTGCTCTTTTTGTACCATCTCCAGCCTATCTATGACCTATCTGAGGTGTGGCATCCAGAACTGGACACAGTACTCCAGGTGAGGCCTGACCAGGGACCAATACAGGGGCATGATTGCTTCATGCCTTCTGCTCATGATGTCCCTCCCTATGCATCCCAGGATACCACTAGCCTTTAGTGTTGCCTTTTCACATTGTCTACTGACCTTTAGGTCATCTGATATGATCATTTGTAGGTCTCGCTCCTGCCTGGTAGCCACCAGCTGCTCTCCTCCCACTGAGTACAGTTTCCCTGGGTTATGCTTTCCCAGGTACATAACCTTGCATTTTTTGGCATTGAATTTCAATTGCCAGGTCTTGGACCACTCCTCCAGTTCTTGTAGATTGGCTTTCATGCTTTGTTGTCCCTCTGTTGTGTCTACCCTGTTGCCAGTTTTGGTATCATCGGCAAACAGGCACACATTTCCCTCCAGTTCATCTGCAATGTCACTGATGAATATGTTGAAGAGGATCAGCCCCAGAACTGAGCCCTGCATGACCCCGCTAGTCACCCTCCCCTCCACAGACAGAGTGCCATTTACTAATACTCTCTGAGTTCTCTCACGTAACCAGTTTCTGACCCATTTTGTAATCTCAGGCCCAATTTCCATGTTCTCCAGTTTTTTTATTAGTCTCCTGTGGGAAACAGAGTCAAAAGCTTTGCTGAAGTCCAGGTAAACCACATGCTCTGCCCCCACCCTGATCCACTGTTTTGGTGACTGAATTGAAAAAATCAACCAGGTTTGTCTGGCAGGACATCCCTGCCATGAAACCTTGTTGATTTTTGTCGAGCTGACCAGTTTGCTCCAAAAAAGCTGTAATTCTTTCCTTCAGCAGGGACTCCATCAGTTTACCCATGACTAACCGGATGGTGGTTACAAGGCTGTTCCTTGCTTCCACTCTTGCGGAGTGGCACTACTGTTGCACTCTTCCAATCCTTTGGCACCTCCCCACTCCTTAATGATTTGTTGAAGAGCACTGCTAAGGGGGCTGCCAGTTCTGTCCCTAGTTCTTTCAGTATTCTTGGGTGTATACCATCTGGCCCTATAGCTTTATCTACCTTTAACTTGTCTATTTTTCCTCTGTGAAGGGGTCCGTGTCTATTCCTTCAATTGGACACTTCATTATGCCTATTGTTGGTCTGTTACCATCTGCTTCCTGTGTGAAGACTGAGCAGAAGTACTCATTGAGTGCCTCTGCCTTCTCCCCATCTTGCTCTGTGGTTTGTCCATCTTTTTTTGTGATTCTAACAGTGCCCCCTTTGGTTTTCCTTTTTTCATGTATGTACCTGTAGAAGATTTTGTTACCCTTTTTTACTTCCTGAGCTATCCTAACCTCTGTTTGAGCCTTTGCATTTCTTATCAATTTCCCTGTCTCTTTTAGTTTCTGTTTATATTCTGTGTTGTCTGCCTCGTTCCCCAACTCCTTGTACTTTTTGAAGGCTATGCACTTTTCTCTCATCATGGTTGCAACCTCCTTTGAAAAATATAGTGGGTTTTTCCTCCTTTTGTTCTTACTAACCTGACGGGCACACTGAGATGTGACCATGGTTATTGCATCCTTTAACCTTGTTCAATATTGGTCAATGCTCCCTCCTGTCGAGTTACTAAGGTTGTCTCTTAGGCAGGCCTTCATGTTTGTGAAGTCTGCCCTCCTGAAGTCAAGGACCCTCAGTTTGGAGTGTGTGTAGTCTACAGTCCTTTTTACCCTGAACCACACCTTGTTATGATCACTGTCGCCCAGGTGGTTCCCTACTTCAGCACCTGTAACCCTATTACTATTTGTGAATATCAGATCTAGAACCATGTTACCCCTTGTGGGTGATGTCACTAGTTGACTTAGGCCTGCTTCCTGTAGTGTGACTAGGAATTCTCTGCTCATCTGTGATGCCACTATGTGGGTATTCCAATCTATGTCCCACAGATTGAAATCCCCCACCAGCATCATGTTCCCTTTGCCTGACATCTGGAGGATGGTTTCCAGGATTTCCTTACTCCTGGCTTCCTTCTGAGTTGGGGGTCTGTAAATTATTCCTACCCGAATGGGTTTCCATCTTCCGGCTCCTATTGTGATCCATAGATTCTCTGTTTCCCCTAGTGCCTGCTGCATATCTGTAGCATTGATGATATCCTTAACATAAATAACTACCCCCTTCCCTTTTTCCCAGTTCTATCTCTCTTAAACTAGTTGTACCGCGGGATAGTCACCTCCCAACCATGATTAGTTGTGAACCATGTTTCAGTCACGGCCACCCAGTCTAGTCCTGCCTCAGCTATTGTGGCAGTGAGGTCAGTCATCTTGTTAGCCAGACTGCGTGCATTGAGGCATAGTGCTGACCACTCTTTTTTTTTTTTTTAAATTTGCATTTTTTCACCTTCCTAGCTGCCGGCCACCCAATGTTCAGCACGGTCACGGGCCGACGGCTTCCACCCCCCCACATCGGCCTCGGGTCCTCCGATACCCCGTGGCTTACCCCCCATGGTGGGGCTGCAGGATGGAGAGGGCGAGACATCCCGCAGAGACCGTAATTGGTCGGAGGACTGGCCTGGGGGGGCTAATCAAAGCCACAGCGGGCTTCATGGAGGTGGCGGCGGCCGGCCATTTTCCTCTTTTTCGAGGGCGGGGTCATGCAATGGGCGCTAGCGTCGCCCGCCTCTACAATCTTTGGCGGCGGCGTGGGTGCTCCTGGCCTCGCTTCAGTCCCCATCGCCCGGATGCTGCCCCATCCCTCCCGGAGAGGAGGCAGTCCCGCGGACGCTCGATCCTTCTCCCCGGCCCGACCCTCCGACGACTTGGGTCCGTTCCGAACCGGGTCGCCTGCGTAAGTGAAATTCAACCGCTGCGCCGACGAGCCGGCGTGCTGACCACTCTTGCTGTGTCACTTTGTTTGTCATGTCTCCCTTGATCTTATTGTTCGTCCCTTTGTAGTTCTCCCCTTTTATGGTTCCTCCCTTTTCACTGTGATGGTCAACGCCAGAGCTGGAAAGGGTTTTATGTTCCTGGCTATCTGCTTTTGCTATCCTGGAGTGTGTAGATTTGGTGCCAGCTGGAGGGCGAGAGACAGCAGGCTCTATGTGTGCTTTTCCTAGAGCTACCATCATCTCCTCTCCCGCTAGTTTAAATGTCCTATGTGGACATCATATTTCTGGCCCAGTGCTCTGACTCCCTCTTTAGTCAGGTGGAGGCCATCAAATTTGAAGAACTCCCTTTCCCAGAAGTTGCCCCAGTTTCCGATGAAGTGGTGCCCCTTTGTGTGGCACGAGTCCTTGAACCATGCGTTGAGCTCACTTATCTCTTTCTCTCTTATTTTCTGCCTGTTCTTCCCCTTTTCCCAAACAGGCAGAATCCCAGAGAAAGCAATGCTGGATGAAAATGCAACCAATTTCTCATTGAGCTGTGCAGTGTGCTCCTTAACCTCTTCGACCGACTGGCTAGCAAGGTCATTGGTCCCTACGTGGACCAGGATGTTTGAGCCCTCTTCTTCCTTTTTAACTTTGTTGACTATTCAATCAGTGTCCCTCCAAGTGGATGCTCCTGGGAGACATCCGACCTGCACATCTGCACGTTTGTTTTGCCTCAGGTGGGGGTTCACATCCTGTGATTATGATTTTTTTCCTGTTGAAGTTTTGTTTATGATGTTATTTTGCTATCCTGTTGCATTTGGCATTCCTTTGGCCTGAGACATTCTCTGTCATTATGGATGGTATGGTGCAAGAGGTGTGTACCTGTTTGCTGTGTTTAGAGTGCTTTGTTGGTTTTGGAGAGTTGCCCGAGCTTTGACCCCTTTTTCTGCAACCAGATGTCATCCCCCAGGCCTGGTAATTCTCTGGAGGAGAGGTGTGCTGGTTTGGTGTCAGCGATGTGGAGGTTCTTTCCTAAAGAAATGTTTCCCCTGTAGGTGGTTACACGAGATGCTGATCTCACCCTATGCCTCCTGCAACTGAGCCCTGAAGTGACATATCTCCAAGCATATGGGACAGCTGCCCTGCCTTCGGGTGATGTGACCATTGAAGAATGTCCTGTAGTGTTGGCAGCCAATTATATCCATGTGCGTGCCAGTGGACAGAAAGAAAGAGTTCATAATTATTCAAATTAGAGGAAGACGATCTGTTCCAGGCAGATGAAAGAGAAACAGGCTTATTTTTTTTATTTTTTTTTGTCTTCTAGTCAGGTCAGACACTGCCTCACTGGGTGTTTTGCTGCAATCAATATTGAAATTGTTAGACATTTGTAAAGATTTGTTGGTAATTGTTTAGATTTCAGGGAATTAGCATGGTGGGAGACACTTTACCAGGCAACAAGGTGACTTACTAATTAAGAGAGTCTCTCGATAGAAATTCAGAATGACCAGCACTAGAAATTCCATGGCAAAAGAAATTCAAAATGACTGACATGAGAAATTCCATGTCAAATATTGTGTTACCAAATCTTCACATTTTCCAAAAGTAGAATTTGCTTCAAAGGATATATTAGTATATAATGTATGGTAGAACGTTGTTATTTGTTAAATTCCATCTTTTCCTAAAGTTGTTGTACCATCAATGTGTCGTCATGATGTTGTTATACCATCAATGATACGTCACATCGATAGTACAACAACTTGGAATCAGATCGTATGCCCACCCACTAGCCTCCTCAAATGGTCGAACAGCCAGAAAGCTGTTTGAATCCGTACAATGATTTCATCCTGTAAGACAGCCCGGGAAGATGGCACAGTAATTAAAAGCCCCTGATCCTTAGCAGTAGTCACAGCACTACCGTTTTTTTTCTCTGCCCCCCTGTCTCAGTCACCCACCTTTCTGTAAGTAATGACATAAATGTTTTCTGCTTCCTCTCTCGTGTTTAAATGTCTCCGGTTGTTCATTGCTGGCAATGTTCCATGCGTCATTTGTGACCACAGCACTTCCCATATTTAATGGCAGACTTTTTCGGGGACAGAAATATTTTTTAACCAAACACAAGGTAAAATCAATGCCTATACACTATAAATGACAATGAATGGGCACCGATGAACAACCACACTATGCTGGCATCTCGTGGTAACCTTGGCAACTTTAATAAACCTCTCAAGTTGTGCTCTCGAGGTTTACATAAGTTGCCAAGGTAACCACTCGATACCAGCATAGCATGGTTGTTCATCGATGCCCATTCATTATCCTCTATTTTTTAAGTGGTTTTAATGAACTATCTCTTGGGAACACATAACTGGGAGACTTTATAATAGTGATTCTGGCAATGGAAATTCAAAAGGATATGAATTACAATCATTCACTAAAGCCTTATACTGTCTGGGGAGCCCTTATAATACATAGCCTGCTGCCTTTTTATTTTCTTGTAATCTCATCGTTCTGACATCAAAGCTGTAAACCTTGCTTGCCTACGTCAGATCGGTGATATTACAAGTTGGAACCAAGCTCACCCTACTACATTCCAACATTAGAATGTGGCATGCGAGCGTTTTAAACTGAATCTGAAATGGCGGTCGCAGAGCATGTAAAAAATCACCAGCTATAATGTCCTCACCTAGTGTACAGCAAAGCAGGCTTGATTTTATAAATGAGCAGGCAGCCTCCAGAGATTGTGCATCCCATCTCAGATGACAAATTTTCCCCACAACCCCTCTGATGTAGCCGACGTGTCCTCTTCCTAAACAAGCACATGATCGCTGTTGGCTAGCCGCATTGTACTTCAGGAGCAGAAACAATCAAAGGGCATATTTAAAAAAAAATGAGTCAAAACAGTCATTTTGTTTCCTCTGTGTGCTTCTCTACTTGTTACCTACCCCATAGACTATAAATGAAAATGGCTGGGGTTCTTCAGTTAGCTGTGTTGAAATCACCTCTTGCAGTTTCCATGCCAACAACAAACCTCTTGAGCTGCGCTCTTGAGGTTTACAAGTACAGCATGGCAACTGCTCGAGGCGATTGCAATGCTGTTAACTGCAGAACTCCAGCCATTATCCTCTCTGTGTTGTGAAATTCATTACCATTCTGTTAAGCTAGGTCTGCTGTGAAGTACATACTAGCAGTTTCTAACAAGCATTTGTCAATGCCGAATGTTCGCTTGCTGGTATTTGCATTGGTGTTTGGCATTTATGCAGCCCCAGTTGTTTCCATGTCCTTGCAGCATCCATATCCCAACAGGTTACCTCTCTGCAACTTCTCTTGCATATGATTAACATTCCACCCTTATACTTCTTAAGTGTCTGTTTTAGGAACCCTAATGCCCTGGTTGTGCTCAAGGAAATGAGTCTGTGTGGAAACTGCAGAATGCGTGCTTGTAACACAGTCATTCAGTGGAATTATTTCACCAAATTTTCAACATAGGCATTTTGTCACCTCTGGTCATGAACACTGTCACTATGATTTTCTTACTGTGTACCTAACACTGATTTCCCACAGGAGCCACGCTATTCTGTGCCGGAAGGGTGAAAACACATTTCAGCCAGGATGTGAAAAATGACAGCTATACTGTTCATAAGGAGGTGTGTGAAAATACAAATGTTGAAAATCTGGAGTGAAAATATGACAAATTTCTTGAGATTACAAGTGCGCATGGGAACTGCGCAACACACACTCGTAAAACAGTCATTTTTTTGAATTTCTGCACTGAATTTTCAACATAGGCATTTTAGGATGTCTGCTTATGAACAGTGTCACTGTGGTTTTGTTACTCTGTACTGAACATGATTTCCCACAGCAGCTGCGCTATTGTACGCCAGAAGTGCGAAAGCAAATTTCAGCCAGGATGCGAAAAATGACAGCTGTACTGGTCATAAGGAGATGAGGGAAAATAGCTATGTTGAAAATCTGGAGAGGAAACATTACAAATTCACAAACTTACGAGTGTGCATAGAAACTGCACAACGCACGGTCGTAACACAGCCATTTTATGGACTTTAGCCACCAAACTTTCAACATAGGCATTTTAAGACCTCTGCTTATGAACAGTGTCACTGTGATTGTCTTACTCTGTAGTGAACACTGATTTCCAATAGCGACTGCGCTATTTTGAGTCGGAAGCGTGAAAACAAATTTTGGCCAGGATGTGAAAAATGACAGCTGCACTGTTCATAAGGAGGTGAAGAAATATGCCTTTGTTAAAAATCTGGAGTGAAAACATTACAGATTTGCAAAGTTATGAGTGTGAGTGGGAACTGCTCAATGCACGCTCTTAAAACAGTCATTTTTTGGAATTTTTTCACCAAATTTGCAACATAGACTTTTTGAGAGCCCACCTCATGAACACCAACACTGTTGTTTTGTTACACTGTCCCAAAAGGTGATTCTGTGCAGTGACCGTGAAATCACCTTTCAGGACTGAATAACGCATTGACAGTGATTGAACTCATGAGAAGGGGTGTCAAGAACCCCATGTTTAAAATTTGGGCCAAAAGTCAAAAAAATGGCCAAGATATCCACCTAAGTTGAAAAAACCCTATTTATGCCATTATAGGTAAGGTAAGGCAAAATCTATTTCTTGAGTGCCTTTCAAATTATCAAGGTGCTTTACAATAAAATCCAATATAAATAATAATAGAAATTCAAATAATGCAGAAAGTTTGATAAAACAAATAAGTCTTAAAATCAGATTTAAAACTCATGATGGTCGGGCATTCTTTTAACCGACGAAGTAGAGAATTCCACAGGGTAGGTGCAGCATAAGAAAAAGCACGTGCCCCAGATGTTTTCAAACAAACCCTGGGAATCTCCAGCAATCCCTCATCAGTGGATCGGAGTGAATGGTGGGAACAGTAGGGAATCAGGAGCTCTTGCAGATATCAGGGTCCCTGCTCATGTAGGGCTTTGTAGGTCAGCAAGCTGTCCTTAAAGGTAATCCGCCACTGTACCGGCAGCCAGTGCAGTTCACACAGCACAGGCATAATATGACTAATTCTAGACATACCAGTCAGAAGCCTGGCCACCGTGTTCTGCACCAGATGCAAGTGGCAGATATCAACCCCAGGAAGCCCTAGGTAGAGGGCATTGCAGTAATCAAGGCACTGGTTATGAAGGCATGCACTAATATAGGGAGGCCAGCCAGCGGAACCAGGTGTTTCACCCAGGTGATATTCCTTAGATGGTAATAGGAAGATTTAATGATAGCGGAGACCTGAGATTTCAAAGTCAAACCACTATTGAAAATAACACCAAGGTTATGCACCCAGTCTGAGGTCATGAGCTGGACACATCAATCCATAGACCAGAAGGAAGTCTAGACCCAGGACCCACCACCGGACAACCTGGGTCCACAACCAATACCTCAGTCTTGTCTGGATTTAACCTCAGCCAGCTAATGCTCATCCAATCTTTGATCTCGGTTAGATAGTTGTTAAGCACAGAGACCGCATCATCCTGTTCGGGCATAAAGGTCATATACAGTTGGTTATCATCTGTATAGCAGTGAAAACCCAAACTGTACTTCCTAGTGATATCTCCCAATGGCAGCATGTACACTGAAAACAACAAGGGTGACAATATGGAGCCCTGTGGCACCCCACAGGACAGGGGGAGGGCATCAGAGGAATAAATTCCGGTGACAACCCTCTGTAATCTACCTGTGAGGAAAGATCGAAACCAACTTAAAACTGTGGCAGACAATCCACAGAAATGTCACAAGCGCACCAAAAGCAAACCATGGTCTACAGTGTCAAATGCTGCCGAGAGATCAAGAAGGACTAAGACAGTATGAGCCTTTCACTCTCTCGCAGTTAGAAGATCATTCAACACCCGAACAAGGGCCATCTCAGTGCTATGTCTTTTCCTAAACCCAAACTGGAGAGCATTCAGGACATTGTGGATTGTAAGGTGGTCATCCAGCTGCAACGCAACAACCTTCTCAATAATCTTACCCACAAAAGGAAGATTAGAGACAGGTCTGTAGTTTGCTAGACAGTCTGGATCCAAGGAAGGTTTTTTAAGCAGTGGTCGAATACAGCTTACCAGCATTTCCTCAGTTTGCAGTCGGCTTTGAAGAGTGAAGACGTGTTCCTGGTCCACCGAAGATCATTTCTCCAGGTTCTGAAGGTAAGTATGGGTTGGGGGGTGGGGAGAGGTGGGCACAGAGGGTGGGTGTGGTGTGGGGCAGGAACTCACCGAGGGACCATTTTCTTCTTTCACAGGACTAAAAAAGAAAAGGATGCTTTTGGCACACTGGAGTGGGCTCCCAGCATGCCACCTCACGTGTTTGTTGGGGGGGACTGGATCCAGCGAGATTGGGCACCTCCACTGGCCATACAATGTGCATGGGGGAGGGAGGGAGGGAGACATGAGCATGCTGGGGTGGGTTCCCAGCATGCCAACTGGTTGTTTGTTGGGGGGGCTGCAGCCGATGGAGGACTGGGCACCCCCACCGGCCACACAGTGTGCTGGGTGGCGCATGAACCAAGGGGGATTGGGCAGTCCCTTCGGCACACAATGTGGGGCTGGGAGAACACTAATGAGGGAGGGGGAGGAGATTACCAGAGGGAGGAAGCAGGAGGGATTTCATGCCGAGCTGTGCATGACAGCAGTTTGGCTGACGTTGGTATGCAAATTGCATACACGCTACCACCACTGATTGCAGCAAACCTTTGCTTAGAAGTGAAGATCAACACAGCCGAACTGCTGTCATACACAAATTGGCATGTATTGGTCCTCTAGGGTTGCGCCTGCTACACCGAGCACTGCATTGGCAAGGAGGGTTACACACCTCCAAAAGTCCTACTGTTGCAAGACGTTCCTTGCGCATACGTGCAAGTGAACGTAAAAATGTCAGAGTTACCATGGTGGGAAGCAAATTCCATATCTGAATGTTTGTTTGTTTTTTTGTTGGGTTTTTTTTTTTTTTGCATTTCTGATTTAGCTTACATAATCATTGCTAGGTGAGAAACAAAAAGTGAATCTGCTAGTTGAAGATACAGCAATGAACAGGATTTTCCAAAGGGCAAGATGCAGACACACATGCATGCTGCATCTGCATACATTTTCTGGCATCCAGGTAACCCTACTGCTATTTTTAGAAGTTGCGTCCATTTATGACAATAAATCACAACATTACAGCAACAAACAGACACAATTGTATCCAGTTTGGATGCAAGTGCAATTGTATCCTTTTGTGGGTGCAATTGCATCCATTTTGGACACAGACTGGAAAATGGTCTAACAGATTTGGATGCATTTCTGCTTTGAAAATAGCAACAGACACAGTCTGGACACATCTCTTTGAAAATCCGCCCCCATCTTCACCTAGCAAAAGATTCTCTGTTTGTTTCTCTCCTGGTTTTATGTGTGATAGCATGGCACATCCTATCATAATCATTGCTGAAATAATGTAACTGCTGGTTCATCTTCCAGTCAGTTTGTCCACTGCATTCTTTCAAAGTTACAGCAGGTAATGCTTTGCATATCTTTGTTTGCTGACTTTGTCCCACATTCTTGCAAACTTTATGAGAAGTACATTTTATTATATACATTATTCAAAAACAATGCTGCACCGATTGATTCATGAAGTGAAAGAGACTTTGCACACTGCTGAGCCGGCCTTTATTTCAACAGTGACTTATTGCTGGATTACTTATACTTGAGCAATTAGTTTAACCTTTTTGTACTGTATAGCACTCATGGAGCGTACTGTGAGTTGCACTGATTACCTGAGTGTGCTGCGGATTGACCCAAAGGCAAAACCACCTTCTTCTGTTAATTCAGATCATCCACTAATAAACTTGTTCGTGGGTGGGTGGGGGCAAGTTCATTGCATTTCAGTGAGGTGGATTATAGGGAAATGTATATCTGGTTCCTGTACCTTCTCTTACCCCCCACATACAAAAACAAAATAGGACTGCTTCCCAAATGTGATCAAGGCTAGCACCTGGGCTGCATCATAAAAAGCAGCTTCCATGTCCCACAGAGGAAAGTGTAGCAAATGTACATGAAAAATTTTACACGAAACATTAACTAGCATGTGCATACACAAAATAAAAATGATGTTGACCAACATACTACACAAATATATTTTTGTGGGCTGCTACTTGATGTCTGTCAAATACAGTAGATTATATATCTTTAATGTGACGTTTCCAGAAAGATCTCCATCTCGGTTGTTTGTCAGTGCCTAATAAGATTGAACTTATGTTTTTTTTCTGTTATTGAAACTCTTTCATTGTTAAATGATTAATCATACCAGCATAAAACAAAAAAGTTATAGAGTTCTTGTGCATGCAATAGCAGGCATGCACAGAGTATGGGACTCTCTCATTTTGTTTTAGTGAACAGCATGGGGAGCTTATTGTTCTGGGGCAGATCAGTTTCGATGGTTTTCATTTTCACTTGTTTCAGGGCACCACCTCACCCCAGCCTCCATCACCACCACCAATCAAGCATTTCTCTCATAGATTCCAGAAGTTTGTCCTGCTTCTAAAAATTGACATCACCCACTCTATCTGCTTTACCCCACTAAAAGAATTCATTTTTACAGGGGTGGGGCGTGGAGTCTACAGTTTTTGGTCACAGTCAAACAAAACATCCTGTGGCAAAATCAGGATTTGAGGTTGCATAAAGGACAAAATATGTTTTATTAAACAATGCATTACAAAGCAGGGAATATTTTCTTCTGACTTCTGAAAAAGAACCACTCTCCCCTTTACAAAAAGCATTTTCACTGAGAAATCTAGTCTGACTCATCTTATGTGACTTCAGTACAGAAAGGATAAGCAACTGTTTGGCAGAATATAAGGGCTTGGGAGGAATAAAAGAGGCTGGAGGAGTTCAGTATTTTGAAAGGAAATAGTACTACACATTTCCTGACTGTGTATTTCTCAGGGGTTTTGTTATACTCTCTGGGTTTGTGTTCACTTTTACTAGAAGGCACAGAAACAGATGGCATGTACTAAGGTTGGAGGGTGGTAGGTTTAGGAGAGAGATGAGGAGGCATTATTTCACAGAGAGCGTGGTGGAAAATGGAACACACTGTCAGAGGAGGTGGTTTCATGCAGGGCAGTGGGCAGCTTTAAAAGGGCATGGGACAGGGTGCATGGGAGGTCAAAGGGAGGGGGTGAGGGGTGGGGCAGCTGCAGTTTAGGGGGTGCTAGCTGCACAATCAAAAAGACTTGATAGACCGCTTGGCCTATTTCTGCTGGCAGGTTTGTATGTTCGTATGCTTGTAACTCAGAACATGTATCAAATTGCAGCTGTTTTTAAACGTAAAAGCTTCTAAAACCTATATTTACTGTGCTAGATTTATTTATTAATATTCCCTTGATATAAAAGTTAAATAGTGGAAGTAAAATACCCAAAGTGTTGCATGCATTACTGCTGAGTATTAAATAATCAAACACATTTTAGCATGAGGAACCTTAAACAAATTTTACAGTGACCGGTACTCTCTTCTACACTATCTGCGAACTACTGTGCCACCTATAAGTGGTCCTGAGTAATAGGTTACTTGTCAATGCAAAGAAGACCAAAGCTATGCTCTTCAGCTCTAAACCCAGGCTATCTAAGCTTGCAAACACAAATGGCCCTCTGAATATCCTATCTCCTGACAATATGCCCCTGGAGATTGTTACCTCCTTTAAGTACCTTGGCATCACCCTTGATCCAGCGCTGACCTTCTCTGACCACATTGAGGTTACTACTCGATGTGTAAATCAGAAATTTGGAGATGTGTACAACATAATCAACTACTTCACCCCTGAAGCCTGGCTTGCTATTGCCCATGGCAACCTCCTCCAACAAATGGACTACGGTTCTCCTATCTGTGGACTTAACTCTTCCTCTGAACTTGCTAGGCTAAACTCTACCTAATATTTGTTGGTTTACCATACTAGCACACACTCATACCCATCACTGCACCCTCTACCAGACACTGAGATGGCTCCCGCCACAGGCCTGACTGCTTGCTGGGTTGTACAGTTCAATAGGCCATCAGGAATATGGCTGGATCCCTTTTCTCCTCCATCCCAAAACATGCCTCCGTGACCTCGGTCACTCCTTCAGCTTTCTGCTGGAATGCCCCCAGATCTCAACTTGTATGGGCCAAAAAGTATTTTCCTCTGCTACTCCTCACCTGTGGAATGGCCTCTCAGCTTCCCTGTGATCCCTAAACTTCCACCAGCAATTCAAATCTCTCTACAAGGAGCTCGTAATAACAACATCCAAATGCTCCTGCTCCCCCAGTTGAATAACACATACGCGATTTGGCTACCTTCCTGTGCTCGGAGTTTCCCATTACCAAACTGATGTCCTGGGTGGCTTGTAATTTTCTGTTTACTCCTCCAGTTGGTATGCCCTGTGCTAGTTGCTTGCCCTTCATTCAATGTAATTGTATATGTCTCCATTCTTTGCCCTGTATGATACCATATGCCTTATAACTTGCTGTATTGTGCATAGAAATGCCTTGCATCTTGCTGTACTGTATCTATCTTGTATTGTACTGTAGTTATGTCCTTTGTGCAATCTTCATGGCCCTCGTCGTGCTTGAAAATGATCCTCGGATCAGCACACCTATCCAGTAAATCAATAAATAAATCAAATGATTTATAGGCCAAGCGCTACCCTGTGCCCCACAGAAATCATTTTGAGGGAAAAGTAGTGGTATACATTTCAGAAAAAGCTTGAAATATTTAATGATGTTTGTGTGTTTTTACCACAGTTTCTCACACTCTATGTGAAACAGTAAAGTAGAAATCACATTCCAAAACCTTCTGTCAGAAATTCTTTACTATCTCACAAACTGTGACCATCATCATCATTCTGACCTCAAAAGAGACACTTTGACTGGTGGTGACTGCTCCTCTGCATACACAATGAGGATTTTGCAACAACTATAATTTAGAAATGACTCAAAAGTCAGCAACATCACAAGGACTTCAAAGTGTGTGGGCTATTAATTTGTCACAGTATTACTGTGGCAAAAATTATTTTTAAAAAGTGTGTGTATGGGGGAGGCAATGTTAAAGTGAACTGAGGGCATGTACCATCAAATCAAAATGGAAAGGGTAGCAATATTCTCTTAGTTAATGATTTATAGGCCAAGCACCACCCTGTCCCCCACATAAATCATTTTGAGGGAAAAGTAGTGGTATACATTTCAGAAACAGCTTGAAATATTTGATGATGTTTGTGTGATTTTACCACAGTTTCTCACACTCTACAGTATGTGAAACAGTAAAGTAGAAATCGCATTCCAAAACCTTCTGTCAGAAATTCTTTACCATCTCACAAACTGTGACCATCATCATCATTCTGACCTCAAAAGAGACACTTTGACCGGTGGTGACTGCTCCCCTGCATACACAATGAGGATTTTGCAACAACTACAATTTAGAAAAGACTCAAAAGTCAGCAACGTCACAAGGACATCAAAGTGTGTGGGCTGTTAGTCTGTTACAGTATTACTGTGGCAAACATTATTTTTAAAAAGTGTTTGTATGGGGAGGCAATGATAAAGTGAATTCAGGGCTTGTACCACCAAATCAAAATGGAAAGGGTAGCACTATTCTCTTAGTAAATGTTTCCCTTTTATCTGAAAAGGGGAAGGTTATGATCAAGTGCAGATCTAGAATTATTTTCCCGGTGGTAGTAATTTTATCAAGGGAGAAGTACTTTCTCTAAGAAATGCAAAACATTCTATTTTAAAGCTTAGATTAAGCCAGTATACCTTCTGTTTGCTTGCCTGTGGAAATAGTGGGTATTGTTACATGGCTGGTGCCGCTAGTAGTGAAGATAATATCTGATACAGTAGGACACAGAATTCAGAGCTCGTGTTCTCCTTCATCAGTCCTATTACTGTGCTGGAGGGGGACTATTATTTAGGGTGCTTGACACTGTATTCATGCCCCCCTCCCAGCAGTTTTGTGGTTACTGTGCCTGGGAGGGATTTAAATGGAACTGTGCCCTGTTGATACTGTGTTGGGGAGGAGGGGATGGTGACTCTATTATTTTAGGAAACCAACCCCTTTACACTGCATGTTCCCCACCTTTCTGTCCTGTTTTTAGGAAACCTGACAGTGCTAGTTACAGAGCACAGTTCAGTTTGAAATCATGTACATATATGAATGTGTACCATACCGGAGTTACATAAGGGGCTACTTGTAATTTACATCCTTAGTGGACAATCCAGGAAGAACATATTGCCTCATTGGATGTTTTGCAGCAATCAATAATGCCATTTTTGACATTTCTATAGATTTGATGGCAATTGCTATGTTTCAGGGAATTACCAAGGTGAGAGTTACATAATCATGCAACAAGGTGTCTTTATAATAGACTCTCTCGATAAAAATTCATAATGATTGAAAGTAGAAATCCCATGGCAAAACATTGTTTCCTGAACTTCTTCACCTGTTTGAAAAGTGTGATTTGCTGCAAAGGATTTTTTAGCATTTTTTAAAAGGTTTCAGAAAATTATAACCAGGAGACCTTACAAGAGAGAGATTCTGTCAATCTAAATTTAAAATGATTAAGACTAGAAATCTCTTGCTATAACTTTGAGTTGTGAAATGTGTTGCCACTTCATAAAGCATAGTTTGCTGCAAAGGCTTTATTGGCAGTTTTTTTTAAAGATTTTAGAGAATTGGTAGTAGGGGTAATAACAATAGCAGTAATTTTCTTTATCATGGCCCCCTTCTCCAGAAGCTCATGATGCCTTACACAAGGTGCAGCAGACAGTGCATAGTTGAAATTGGACTCACAATTACATATATATAAAAATCCAATATCAAATAAATAATACAGTAGCATAAACCAGCATTAGCAGATTAGTAGATAGTTTTTCAGGACATTAATGTGTTTCCAAAAGCCTCTTTAAAGAGATAAGTTTTCAGACCCCCTCTTAAAGGCCTCCACCAATGAAAACAATCTCAGGACTCTCAGAAGAGAGTTCCACAGCACTGGACCAGCAACCTCAAAGGCCTTGTCACCTGTAATTTCAACCTTGGCCTGGGGACAGCCAAGAAGCCCACGTCAGTGGAATGGAGAGGGCAGGTGGATGAATGAAGAGACACAAGCTAAGTAAGATAGCTCGGGCCATCCCATGCAATGCTTTATAAGTTAGTGACACAACCTTGAAGGTGATGCACCACTTCACCCATAGTCAGTGCAGTTCACACAGGACCAGGGTCATATGACATAGCCTAGGTAGGCCCATCAGTAACCTGACTACTGTGTATTGCACCAACTGCAGGCATTGTTGGATACCCCCATTTACTGCTAGGTATGGGGAATTGCAGTAGTCGATCATGGATGTCCCAGATGCATGCACCAGTGTCAACAGGTTCTCAGAAGGGATAAGGGATTTAAACCAGCTGCTCTTCATCAGATGGTAACAGCCACTTCAGACTACAGGTGACACCTCAGCCTCAAATGTCAGCCTCCAATCTAGCATGATCCCCAGATTGTTCACCTCCATGGAGGCTTCAAGCCTTGAAGACCTGAGCTGAAGCCCTGTCACATCTTCAGCAACCATCGCACCCTCCCCCCACCCCTGCTTGGCCTGAGTAGTCCATTAGTACCTCAGTCTTTTCTTGTTTTACTCAGCCAGCTCAGTTGCATCCAGTCCTAGATCTCTCTCAGGCACATTTATCACCTCCCCTTCATCACAACAAGTGTCCTAGGAGCAAATGACATGGTGGGGGCACTTAACAAGGAAACCAGGTGACTATATAATAAGATGATTCACATTCAAAAGGACTGAGGCTGCAAGGTTTTTTTTTCTTTGTAGCAGACATGCCAGTGGTAATGTCAATGACTCCTGGTGTCAGTAAAAGGTTTACATGGAAGTTGAGAGATACCATGGACACAAAGAGAAGGAAAAAACAAAATTCACATTTTCAAATTGTTTGTGAAATGTCTCCTGGCTGGCTCCAAAGACCTGATCTAGTGCAGCAAGGTTAGCCAATTCAAATTGGGCCTCTGAGCCCACTTGGTCCATGAGAATGTCTGCAAATGTTTCCTGAAACCCTAACCTCATCTTGCACTTGCCTAAGCAGTTGATCCCTGGCTCCGTTCTTGCCTCACCTTTTGGACACTAGTGTAATTTGTTAAAAGGCTCCTCTCCCTGTCACTGTTGCCCCCACTTCACATTTCTCCCCCCTCCACTTGACCTCCCCCCATGCCACCCTCCTCCTCCTCCTTCTTCCTGATAACCCCCCATACCACCACCTCTCACCTCACTCTCGGCCTACCCACTGTTAATTACACTCTCCTCCACCAATTCCCTTCCCTCTCTTCACCCCCTTCCTCCAGGTTGCCCACATTTCTCTGCCCCTCCAGACTCCTTCTCCTATGCCACGCACTGACAAAGCCTTGTCTGTCTGCTTCACTATATCAAGCAAGTTTGGATCCTTGTCCTCTTGCTGTACTCTGCACTTACCTTGATAAAGTCATACGTTACAATCTGCATCTGTAATGTAAACAGCTCTCTCTATTAGGCACTGATTTCTAAGCTAGTCATGTTGTGTCCTGGGTTACCAGGATCACTGGTTTCGTTTGCAACCAATGTATTAATGCGGGCCCTTTGTAATTTGCAATGTAACTTACCATGGAATCTGTGTAACCTTAATGTAACCTATGTATTGTCGGATTGTCTTATGTATCTGTGTGACCTGGAACCTTTGTAAATGAGTCTCTGACTCAAAGGTATTAATCCCAATCTGAAATAAATAAATAATACCAAAACTTTCCCTTAACATGATTTCATGGGCGGAAGGGTTGGTGGTGGTGGTGGTGGTGGGGGTGTAGTTCATACTTTGCAGCAACGTATAAGATGCTTTGGGATTTACATTTTCTGCTATTTAACTTTTATGTCATGGAAAAATTAGATGATTAAATTAACCATGTAATATATATATATAGACACACATATTAGTAGTTTTTACATTTAAAAACAATTGAAATTTAATGCATGTTCTGGAAAAAAGCAACCACAACCCAGACAGAACAAAAAAAATGAAAAATACACATGGCCATGGATATGCAGTAGTTTTTACTGGGACACTTTGCCAATTGCTGCACAACATGGCAGGCCTCCTTCTAGCTCCTCTTTGTAGGGGGGGGGACACTTTACTGACTACATCCAGAACACAAAACATAAGATCTGATTGTTTTTGCAGTTGCTGTATTTACTGTGTTGATCATCTGCAGGATTCCACCTAAAAGGAAAAATGTAGTTTTCTCAACAATTATAGAAAATATGTCATAAATCATAGGAACACATGATCTGATGGCAGATAAGGATCACTTAGGCCACCCAGTCTGCCCTTTTCTCCTGCCTTATTCTCACTGCAGTCCCTACTTGATCTAAAGCTTTCTCCCTCCCCCTTCCCTTCCACTATAATTCCCTTCTGCCTATCCCATGTATTCTTGAACCCCACCACTGTTTTCACCCCCACCACTTCTGCTGCTGAACGACTCTTACAGGAATCCAACACTCTTTCCGTGAAGAAGTACTTCCTCACATCTCTCTTGAATCTACCCACTTCCAGCTTTACAGCATGTCCCCTTGTTCTTGAGCACCTTCTTTTATGAATCATACTTCCCTCCTGTACCTTATTTACCCCTGTGAGGTATTTTAAGGTCTTCAGCACCCCCCCCCCGTCTTCCAGAGTGTACATACTGAGGTTCTTTAATCTATCCTTGAAGGGCTTTTGATGCAGACTCTGCACCATTTTAATTGCCCTCCTCTGGATTGCCTCCACTCTGTCTATGTCCTTCCAGAGATGTGGTCTCCAAAACTGGGCACAGTACTCAAGGTGGGGTCTTACCTGTGATCTGTACAGGGGCAACACTGCCTCCCTCTTTCTGCTTGTGATACTCCTTCCTTTGCACTTAGCATCCCACTAGCCCTCCCAACTGCTTTGTTGAACTGCCTGGCCACTTAAGTCATCTGATATGATTACCAACACACCTCATTCCTGTTTGGTAGTTGTCAATACCACTACACTTATTTTGTACTCTGTCCCTGGGTTTCTGTGACCCAAGTGCTTTATTTTGCACTTTTTCACATTGAAACTCAGCTGCAACACACTTGACCACTCCTCAAGTTTTCTTAGGTCTCTGGTCCTCCTTTCCACCCCACTTAGAGTGTCTATGCTGTCGTAGATCTTGGTGTTAATCCTCAAAGAAGAAGACCTTCCCTTCTCGCTCCTCTGTCTTGTCATTTATAAAGACATTAAAAAGGAACAGTCCCAGCACTGATCCCTGAGGTAACCTGCTGGCCACCCTCCTTTCTTCAGATCAAATTTCTTTACCACCACCCTCTGTCACCATTCCTCTAACCAATTTCTTACCCAGTTTGCCACCTTTTTACCCACCCCTAAGCTATCCAGCTTGCTTGCTAGTTCCTGTGTGGAAGTGGAATGGTGTTGAAAGACTTACTGAAATCTAGATAGGCCACATCCACTGCTCCTCCCTGATCTGACTCCTTGGTCACCCAGTTAAAGAAATCTATTAGATTTGTTTGACATGACCTACCCCTCTCTGAATCCATGGCACCTCGGGTCTTGTAATCCTCTGGATTCAAAACATTCTACAATCCTTTCCTTCAGCAGTGTTTCCATTAATTTTCCTACTACTGATGTCAGGCTGACTGACCTATTACCAGCCTCTTCCCAGTCACCTTTTGTGAAGCTGGACTACATCTGCCTTCCTCCAGTCCTCCAGAACTACTCTGGTTTCTAGTGATCTGTTGAACAGGACTGTCAGATGTGCAGCCAATACCTCCCTTAGCTCCCTCAGCACCCTTGGATGCACCCCTTCAGGCACCATTTCTTTGTCAACTTTCTGATTAGCAAGTGTCTTCAGGACTCTCACCTCTGAAAAAGAACTAGTGTCCATACCCCCTTCAAAGCTCCTGTTACTTTTTTGTGGTCCCTCTGCTTCCCCCCCTTCTGTATATACAGACAAGAAGTATTTGTTCAAAATGTCTACATTTTCCTGACCCCCCGTACAGTCCCCCCTTCCCCTTTTAACCTTACAAAGCCTCCTTTGATCTTCCTCTTTTCACTTAGATACCTAAAAAATGTCTTGTTCCCTTTTGATACTACCTGGGCTACTCTCTTCAGTTTGTGTCTTTGTGCTTCTTACTGCTTTCCCTGCTTCCCTCTGTTTTCCCTGCTACACCATCCTGTTCTCTTCCCTCTGCATCTCCTTTTAGGTTCTGAATGCAACCATTTTAGCTTTTACCTTTTCTGCCACATCTTTCAAGAACCATAGTGATTTGCTTTTCCTTTTTCCTTTGCTAGCTTGCTTGATGCTGAGGTTTGTTGCCTTCACTATACCCCCTTTTAGCTCTCCCACTGTTCCTCCACTCCCCCCAGGTCATCCCCCCCAGCTAGGTTATCCCTGAGGAATTCACCCATGTTTATAAAATCTGACCTTCTGAAGTCCGGGGCCCTTGCCCTTGTGTGGCTCGATTCCGCTGTCATCCTTATACTGAACCATACTGTAAAGTGATCACTGGTCCCCAGGCGGCCTCCCACCTTGCCGTCTGCAACACTGTCCCTGTTACTGAGAACCAGGTCCAGCTTTGCCCCATCACAAGTAGGCTCACTGACTAGTTGCCTGAGGAATGCCCCCTGCAGGGAATCCAGGATATCCCTGCTTCTAGCCGAAGACTCAGTTGGGAGGCTCCAATCCACATCTGGCAGACTGCAGGCCCCTACTAATGTAATGCAGCTGCTCTTTTTGTAGGGAGATATTGCCTAGTCACCTGGTACAGCAGCTGGCTCAGTTTAGCAAAGTCTGCAATTAACACATTTTAACACATCAGACAATAAATAGCAATATTCCTAAAAGGAACACACCTTGATTCTCTGATGTCAGACAACATCAGGAAAAATCACTGAGGCTTCTCAGTTTACTAAGCTGATACTGATATATACTAAGACTCATAGCTCACAGTACAATTAACAGCAATATGCATTGAGAAAGTCTATAAAACATTCACCAAATAGCAGAATATTGTAAGACAAAATGGAAAAATCATGCACAGGCACTGCATTTTATTTAAAGACTCCTCCCTACTTCAGATACAGTGATGCATCCCTGAAAAACATTTGCTGAAGCACAATCTCTATTAGTAATGCAACCTTGTAATGCCATTTCTCAGCATAGACCTGTTTTTATTTTTATTGATTGTTTGCATTCATTGTATAATACTATACTTTTACTCATACTGTACCTCACAAATGTCCCATATTACAAAGGATGTCCCTCATTTTAACTCCCAAAATTGCTCTGTCCCTCATCTGTCCCACATGGAAACTGTACTGTCCACACAGGTGCCCTCATCTGTTCCACTTGAAAAAGGTGCTGCCCACACAGAGAAGGTGCTGTCAATTCTCAGATTTTAAAGCAGAAATTCATACTACTCTAAATGAAGAATAAAAAAAAAAAACAACTTTGTACACATAAATGCATTGGTTTCCATAGTGTTCTGAGATTGTATCTTCATATTTCACAATCTCCCATATTACAAAGAATAGTATCACACATTGTCCCACATTTTGAGTATTTGTGTCCCACATTTTGGTGACAAAAGGTTTAGCGGCCTGAAGAAAAATATTAAGGCATGACACTTCCTAACTGAAAACAAGGGCACATATGTTCTTATTGGGTCCTATTCTCCAAAGTGCAGAGTGGCTGTGTACCATGGATCTAAAGTGCGTAGACACTCCGTAGCCGCTGTCCCCACTGTGCCCCATGCTCCACAGAGGCGTGGGGCTGTTACGCACTGGATCCCCTGGCCAATGTGGGCAGTCCAGAGGGTCAGTACAGGGGGCATGCCCACACTATTCTTGAAAGCATGGAGTGCTGGGTGGGGGGGGTGCATGCTACAGGTTCCAGGGGCAGTCATAGCCACTGCATGCCCCCCCGGTATGCTGTCTGCAGCAGCAAACACCATAGGACCCCACAGACATGTTACTGCTGCCCACATGGACCATTGAAAGGGCCTGGGGCAGCTGTCCAGGCACACTTCTGGTGTTTGTGTGTGCAACCCTGCCGACCATCCCTGCAGCCATAGCATAAGCATAAGCGATCCAGTGGTGGACCGGGTTCAGGTTTGGGCATCCCACTGGATGCCAGCTTGTGTTTGCCAGACAGCCCCCCTGCACCTGCACTTGGAGGGGGCGGAGCTGCAGAAGGGGGCCACTCAGTGGCTGGTGGATGTGAATATGACCACCGTGGATCATTTGGAGCTATGAGTGTGGGATACACTCTGTTGGCGCGTACTTTCCGCCTCTTGGGGAATCACTCCCATTAAGCACAAGCAAGAAATGTGTTGAAATGGAAATGCCTCAGGCTTTGATCTGTCAAACATATTTTCTTGACATAAAAAATGCAGTTTAGTTTAGTTATATTTTATGTCTATGTTTTTAATCCGGTCATCAGGACAATTAGAACTGCAGGAGTGTTGAAAATGGCACAAACTGACTTTGAAGTGCACCATTGAACTGTTAGCTGAAATCCTGCCTACCTTCACAGAAGCCAGAGTCTTCTTGCCTAACCCAGCTTGTTTGTCTCCAGCCCCATTCCAACTTAGTGGTAGCAGTTGGAACTGGGAAGTCAACAGGTAAGGCAAGCAGAAATCAGGATTTACCCTGCTATAAAGGAGGATTTGCATGAGTGGCTAAAACAGCACAAGCTATCTTTAACCTGCACCATTGACCTGCAGATTGCAGACCTCTGCCTGCCTCATTCAAGACAGCACCCTCTGCTCTACACTAAACTGTGTTTCTCCAGCCCTGGTTTGACTTGGTGGCAGCAGTTAAAACTGGGAAGTCAGCAGGTAATGTGAGTGAGGCAGAGTTTCTCCCTGCTACTAAGCAGGAGCTGTACAAGCAGCATGCTGCATAAGTGGCTATACTGCAGGAGTGGAGGGAGTCTATGGTGGGAGGCTCTGGGGATGCTGCTACACACAGTAGTTCTTTTATTCTTGTTGTTCTCTTTAGCAGGACTTTTATGTTGTGGTCCTTGGGGGTTAAAATGTTTTGGTTTGTATTAGTAGTAACTTTTATTTATATTTGATGTCCTTCTCCGGATGCTGATGGTGCCATTACAATAACATGAACAAGTAGAAAGCATAAAACACAGCAGGTGCATAAAATAATTAAATAAATGAATATTCCATCACTAAATGATAGGAGTTTAACCAATTCTTGCTGAACAAGGAGTCTTCCATTCATCCTAAGCTGGGAACGTGGCCCTGGCATACATTAGGTGGGTGTTATACCATACTTGCTTATGGATGTGGATGCAATCATGGGTAATGACTTCAATAGTAGGGCCAATATTGTGTGTACCACCACGCATAGCAAGACAAGGGAACTAGCTCCTGAGGACGGGGCAGTGCATGAGGAGTCAACTCCTACCTCAGTAGCAGGAGAGGGCCTAGCTGAAGATCGAGCAGGGAGCAGCAGTTCTGAGTCACAGCTACAGCCTGAGGAGAGCCCAGCTGAGGGTGGCTCTCCCAGAAAACAGTGTGTTCTGGGAAAGGTCAGGCATGCAGAGCTAGAGAGAACTCAGCAAGCTGAGCCATCCCTGCAAAAGATAAGGGAGCTATCCAACAGTGGGGAAGTGTGACTCTCTGAATGTTGGAAAAATGGAAGTGACTGAGAGAATGAGCTCCTGTACCAGGACTGGGCTTTGGGGGGGCAGAGGAAGGGGTAGTCTGGCAGACAGTGGTGCCTAAGGAGCATAGGAAGCACCTTCTGGTCTTAACCCATGACATACCTGTTTCAGGACACATAGGGGTAAGCCGTGCAAAAAAGGTGGCTGACTAATAATTTTTATTGGCCCCGTATTTTTAAAGATGTGGCAAACTACTGAAGGGCTTCTCCACAGTGCCAGAGGGTGGGAAAGATTGGAGACAAGGCTAAAGTGGCTTTGAGTCCCCTACCTGTTATTGAAGAGCCATATCTGCAAGTTGCCATGGATATTATAGGGACCCTAAGCACCCCAAGTCATACTAGCAAGCTGTACATCTTGGTAGTTGTAGATGACACCACATGGAACCCAGAAGCAATGCCCATGTCATCCATCAAGGCTGATAAGGTGGCAGATGAACTGCTGGTGATATTTAGCTGGGTGGGTTTTCTCCAGGAGATTCTGTCAGATCAGGGCACCAACTTCATGGTTGATATGATGTTTGTGGAAGACATGTGGGGTATGGCAGCTCAGGGCCTCACCATCCAAACCCCAGGCTAATGGTCTAATGGTTAGGTCAAGCAATTCAATGGGTCCCTTAAGACAATGTTAAGGGCATTCGCTGACCAGCATGTGAGACAGTGGGACAAACACCTGCCCCATCTCCTATTCTCATATAGGGAAGTCCAACAGGAGTCCACAGGGTCCTCACCCTTCAAGCTCCTGTTTAGCCATAGTGTACAGGGCCCCCTTGATTCAGTAAGGGATGAATGGGAGGGTGAGCTTGCTCCTCAAGGGGAATCTGTTGTGGGGTATGTCCTGAATTTCAGGTCATGGCTCAAGGAGCTTATGCAGTTAACCCAGGAGCACCTAGACAATGCATAACAGAGGTAGAAAACATGGTATGACCATGGGGCCAGTGCCTGGAACTACATAGTTGGGCAGTGGGTAATGGTGCTCATTACAGTCTAGCAGAACAAATTGCAGACAGCTTGGGAGGGGCCTTACTTGGTGGTCAGGAGGGTGAATGATGTTAATTATGTGGTGGAGCTACCAGATAAGAGGCAAAGACAGTGAGATTATCGCATAAACATGATGAAACCCTGCCATGCCCAGGACGAGATGATCCTGGCTGTGTGCAGCTCTTGGGGGGGGTGCAGAAGTAGACCCACTGATAGATCTCCTGGGAGAGATGAAAGGGGACTCCTTGAGGATGCTGTCACTCTCTCAGAGTGCCTAACATCAGTCCAAGCTGCCAGAATGTGTGGTGTCCCCTTTAATCATTATGTGCTCCCTGTGACACTCATGACTTATGTCTTTTAGAAAAAATGATATGTTAACTAAAAAGTGCACTGGTACCCTTAATCTTAAACAGGCATTTTACACATGATGGCAAAAATTAAAATGATATTAATTGTGATATGTAATTTCTTTTTTTAGGGTAAGCTGGTATTTATTATGTATTATGTACATGGGTTTTATGCACATGGTCACTTTAATTTTCAAATGGCACAGTTTGAAATCTGGTATATAAACAGATTCTCCCTAGAAGGCACCATCCTTTGATAAAGCCTTAACATAAGGCGAAACGTCAGGACTCTTCTGTTCCCTGCTGCTGTGGTATTGTTGTATGCACATCCTTTTCACTGTAAAATAAAAAAGGGACGATTCAGGCAAGGCAATTTTATTTGTAGGGCACCCAATCCTGGAGGCTTTAGTTGCCTAACAGGAATTATAACAAAGTATAGTGAGAAACAGCATGAATAAATAAAAAAAAACAATGCATAAATACAAGTATGACAATTTAAAATAGATTAAACGGCTTTCAGACTGTCACAGAAAGGGACTAGAACAGGATAGACTCGGAAATCTGGGAAAGCCAGGACAAAGAGGTGGGCCTTCAGCCTCTGCTTGAACACCTCAGCCAAGGGAGCCTCCAGGACAGAAGGTGGTAATGAATTCCACAGGGTTGGCCCAGAGATGCTGAATGCACGATCTCATTAGGTCTTAAGCCAAACCCTGGGAATTTCCAGGAGGCCCCTTGAAGAGGAGCGGAGGGAGCAAGCAGAGGTCACCAGTGTCAGGAGCTCTAACAGGTAGCCAGGACCCAGTCCATATAGGGCCTTAAAGGTGAGAAGACCCACCTTGAAAAGGACCCTCCACCTGACCAGCAGCCAGTGCAGAGCCCACAGGACTGGGGTCACATGACTGGACATCGAGAGGCCTGTCAGTAACTGGGCTGCCTCGTTCTGCACTAGCTGAAGTCTGGGCAACAGTACACTGCCAATAGCAATGGTGACAAGATTGAGTCCTGTGGCACTCCACAAGACAGGGGCATTGGGGAGGAGGAGAAATTCCCCATCACTGCCCGCTGCACCCTGTTTGAGAGAAAGGACTCAAACCACCTGATTACAGTACCACTGAGTCCGCAAAACTCACAGAGTTGATCAAGAAGCATAATGTGGTCCACAGTGTCAGATGCTGAAGAGAGATCAAGGAGAACAAGAATTGACCTGTCTTCTCTATCTCTAGCCCTGAGCAGATCGTTATGCACCCTCACTAGAGCTGTGCTATGTCTAGCCTGAAAACCTGACTGAAATGGCTCATAGATGTCCAAGGACACCAGGTGATCCTCGAGCTGATGTGTCACTAACTTCTCAGCAACCTTGCCCAAAAAGTGCAGATTGGAGATAGGATGGTAATTTGCCAGGATGTCAGGGCTGAGGGAAGGTTTCTTAAGGATGGGCCTCACCAGCGCTTCTTTCAAAGCCACAGGGTGGAACCCCTCCACCATCGAGCACCTGGCAATCCTGGCGAACACCGGGCCAACAGCCTTGACACATCCCATTCAGAAATGTGTCAGGGTTGGATCCAGTTCACAAGAAGTGTGCTTTGGCTCTAAGATCACCTTAGTCACTTCAGACACCTCCACTGGTCTAAACTCCTCCCAGACAGGCAGAGTGCCTCCAAGACCCCCAGCCTGACCACTGTGAGGTAAATGCCTCCCTGGTGGGATCCCTGACTGGATGGCTGACACTCTGTTGGAGAAAAACAGAGCAAACTCCTCACACAAGGCGGAAGACAATGCTTGTCTTGGCTGCAGGCAGGCAGGATTAACTGAATAATTGGTGTGGACTCCCTTTTTTCAAATTCTGGAGGTGAGTGCCATGATTTCTTTTCCTACAACCTATTCTTGGTTTTTGGCCAGGCAACTATTCAGCATATTGACCACACCCAGCATCCCAGGTACAAAAGACGGATAGAGCTGGGTATCATCTGCATAGCAGGAAAACCCAAGTCCATACTGTCTAGTGATCTTACCCAAGGGCAGCATGTTTTATTTATTTATTTATTGAAAATGTTTTACCAGGAAAGGCACACTGAACAAAAAGATGCTTGACTCATGGTGCAACCTGGGGGGTACAATGGAGGAAGGTATACATACTACAGTTGAAATTAGGAGTAGCGCAATACAGACAAATGAACATAATTGAGTGTGATTACTTTTGAACTTGTTACATGAAGAGAACAGTACAAAACATGAGCCTCAAGAAAAGTGGTATACATAACATGAGTACGCATCTAGGGCAATACATGATTACATAAGTGGCAGTAACAGATCTTAAACTGAAGCGAGATGTACCAAGTTGGCAGCAGGAATTGGAAATTGGAGACGGGGGTAAAGGAGAGGTGGAAGGGCTGTCAGGTAGACACTAGGGTGATTGGGGGTGTGCTTTAGGGGAGACGGTGGGGGAAAGAGAAGGGAGATAGTAGCAGTGAATAAGACTGTAAGTGCGTAGGGTATTTAGGATGGTGGGGGAAAGAGAAGGGAGATAGAGCAGTGAATAAGACTGTAAGTGCATAGGGCGTTTAGGGCAATGTATAAGCCAGACAATTAGCTGAAGGCCGAGCCTCTGGTCAGGCGCGCAAGGGGGAAGGGGGAAGAGAATCTATCTGTGGGTGGGAGGTCAGGGGCAGTTACAATCTGATGCAAGGAAGTTAGTGAGGGCAGAGGATAGAGAGTGTTTGGATGAAGAATGGTGGATTTGGGCCGGCAAGCTGTTCCAGAGCTTAGGGAAGAGATAAGAGAAAACCGATTGGCCTGTGGAGGTCCTTCGGTGAGGGATGACTAATAGTCTAGAGTCAGTAGACCTGAGGGTGAGGGTGGGGGTAGATGGGGAAGATAGGGAGGATACGAGGTAGGGAGGGAAGGAACCGAGCCAGAAGTTGGAAACAAATTTAGCACTGTGAAGTAGGCGCCAGTTACTAAGGGATGGAAGGGCCAGGGAATGGTAGAGTTCGCAGTGATGGGAGCGGAGGGGGGGCATCGAGGGCAAACCAGCAGAAATTAAAGAGGGGGTCCAGTCTGACTAAGGTGGTCTTAGAGGCAGAGCTGTAAACAACATCGCAGTAGTCAAAGGAAGGTAGAATCATTTTCTGGACTATTTCGCGTCTCACAGCTAGTGGGAGATTAGCACAGTTTCTATAGAGGGCACCAAGTTTTGGGCACAGTTTTGATATGATGGCAATCACGTGTGTAGAAAAAGAGAGGTGGCAATCAAGCCAAACCCCTAGGTACCTGAAGGAGGGCACGTCATCAAGGATGGTGTTATTTAGGGTACGGAAGATCAGTGGGGATGTGAGTCTGGATAGACGCTGTCAAGTGCCGAAAGACATAGAGACAGTTTTCTTGGCATTTAGGGAGAGTTGAACCAGTGTTATATTTTGTTGAAATCGGTCTGAAGATTAGAGGTGACTTCTTCCTAGGTACAGCCGGAGGTAAACAGGACCGTTTTGTCAGCATACGTGTGGATTGCGGTAGTGGAGCAAGAGTTAGGCAGATCATTTGGAAGGATGGAGAAGAGGATGGGGCCAAGGACTGAGCCCTGGGGAACACCAGTGGTGATGGGGGGGGAGGTGTAGTCAGCTATTTTAGTGGATTGGGTTCTATTTTGTAGGTAGGCAATGAACCAGTTTGTGGCGGATGCTGCTAACCCAGCCCCTGATAGACAGGATAGTAGGAGGGAGTGGGATACTGTATCGAAAGCTTTGGCTAGGTCAATGAAAATAGTGGCAGTAATTTGCCCTTTGTCCATCCCAGTGAGGATGGAGTCCATGAGTCTTAGTACAGAGGTGGTGGTGGAGTGTTTTTTTCTGAAACCAGACTGAAATGGAGTGAAGAAGTTAGTTTCTGAGAGAAAGTGGGAGAGTTGGGATAGTACTAGGTGTTCCTGGAGTTTGGCGAGAGTGGGGAGAAGGGAGATGGGAAAGTAGTTGGTTGTGTAGATAGGATCACCTCCTTTTGGTAGGGGTAGGACGGTGGCATGCTTCCATTCAGAGGGGAGTGACTCAGTGATGAATGAAAGATTTAGTAGGGCCGTGAGGGGAGTAGCAATGGCAGGGGCAGATAGGAAGAGGAGTTTGTTATCGAGACCATCGGGGGATTTGCCTTTGGAGGGGTTCAGGGAGCGAAGGGCATCTAGGGTTTCGATGGGGGAGATGTGTCTGAAGGAAAAGGGGTTCAGACCAGGCAGTAGGGGGATAGCTGTCTGAGGAGTGGGTGTGGTTACAGGAGGTAGGGAATTTAGGAGGGTCGTAGCACAAGTAATGAAGTAGGAATTAAACTCGGAGGCCACCTTTAGGGGCTCGGAGAGTAGAGTCCCTTGGGTGAGGAGGAGAGGTGGGGGATTTGCTGTTTGGGGGGAGAAAAGGGAGTTAATGACTTTCCAGAATTTAGAAGGTCTTCCAAGATTTGCGTTTAGGGTGTTGTTAAAATATTCGGCCTTAGCTAAGCAGATGGCCTTTGTGCACTTGTTGCGGAGCATGCAGTAGGTGATATTGTCGCTTGGGAGGAGCGTGAATTTGTAGTTTCGCCAGGCCTTGTCACAGGCTAGTTGGCAAGCTATCAGCTCAGGTGATACCCAGGGTAGGTCAGACCCAGGGACTCTAGCCTGTCACAGGGGGGCATGTTTGTCTCAGGCGGTAAGGAAGGTGTTCCGAAAGTGCGTAAGGGCAGACTCCATGTTAGAGCAGCTTGAGCTCGGGTCCCAGTTAGAGTGAGCTAGATCTTCCAAGAGGGGGGAGAGGTTTAAGGATTTATATGACCGTTGGAATATAAATCTGGGAGAGGATTTAGCTCTGTGGATTTTGCGGACCAAGTAGATTAGGTGGTGGTCACTATTGGAATCAGGGAGGAGGCCTGAGCTGATGATGCAGAGTGAGTGGGATGTAAGCATCCAGTCAAGAAGGGAGTGGTTTCCGGACTTATGGTTTGACCGTGTAGGTTCCGTAATGGTTTGGTTAAGGTTGAGAGCAGTTATCTCAGTTCGGGTTTTGTTAAAGGTGGGTGCTAGCCAGTTGTGGTTAAAGTCACCCATAACATACAGTTCACCCGACTGGGCAAAAGATGTGAGTTGACACAGAAGGTCGATGACTGTTGTGGTTGGCGTGCCTGGGCAGCAATAAATACCAGCCACAAAGATGGGTAATGAGGAGGGAAGGGACAATTTTACCATAAGAAGCTCATAAGCTTTGGGTTCAGCTTTTGAAAGAGAGACAGAGAAGTGTAGGGCTGATCTGATGTAGACAGCCACCCCTCCTCCTCTGGAGGACCAGTCTTGCCGAGTGATGGTGAACCCTGGAATAGCGATGGTATGATCTGGGAGGCTGGGGTTCAGCCAGGTCTTGGATAGGATGATTATGTTGGGGGCATGATGGGTGGCTAGAACCTGAAGCTGGTCGAGCTTAGGGGCTAGGCTATGAATGTTTAGATGGAGGAGGTGTAAGCCTCGGGGAAGGGAGCCAGAATAAATGTCAGTGGTGGCCTTGTTTGAGGGGTTAGGCATGGGGTAGCCGGGACCAGAAGTTGGAGATGGGCCGGGATTGGGGAGTATATCCCCTGCAGTCAGTATTAATAGGGCAATGGTTAGGTGGTAGCATAGAATGTGGAGGGACCAGGATTTTGCCATGTGCCGTTTGGGGGCGACTGAAGGGCAGGCAGTGTGGAGGAAGTGAGTACTGGAAAGGGAGAGAGAGAGAGACCAGGAGGCAGCCAAAGGAATAGACCGAGGAGGAGGGGCACGTAGAGAAATGGAACCAGATGGTAGCTGGGAGGGATGCTGTGGACATATAGGGGGCATTTGTAGGATGAGTCAGTACAGTGGGGGGAGGGAGTGCAGGGTAGCAACTTAGAGGGGGTGTTAAAAGGGGAAGGGAGAGTAGAAAGGAGAAGCTCCGAAGTAGAAGGGTTATTGATTGTGCCATTTTACCAGGGACAGGAGGCACAGATATGGAGTGAGGAGAGGTCCAGGCTAGTGTGGGGTAATGTAGCTAGAGGGAGAACTGGATAAGGCACCAGAAGCGTTAGGTAGAGTAGCTGGGCGGGGAAAGAGGGGAGGAGTAGAACTTGTAGGACAAGGATTGGAGTAGGTAGAAAGGGGCGTGGTAAGTAGTGTATTTAATAGGTGGCCTGGGAGGGGTGGTGGGGGTTGGACAAAAAAATAGCCCAGCAAAAAGAAGAACAAATCCCCAAGCAAGTGGCCACTCATGTAATCCGGCAGGAGTGCTCCATGGGTCAGGTAGCAGCTTGGCTGGCTCGGCTGAGCAGGCGCTCCAATCGGAAGGAGAGGGCTGAATCTCCAGTCCAATCAGGGCCGTCAATGGGGGTAGGTGCGCCAATTGGAGGAGGCGCTAGAAGCTGTGCGGCTGAGAGTAGATTGTGGTGATTACCTTAGTGCTGAACCGGAAGGCAGGGCCAGGAGATCGGGAGGGAAGTGTTGGGTAGTGTCGCTGAAGGCGGCGCTGATGCCGCCAGGCTCTGTGGGTGCTGCTCGGGGTGTGGTAAGCTCCTGAGGGGGAAGCAAGTAGAGATTGCTAATTAAATAGTTGAAAGGAACAAAGGAAGGCAGGAGACAGGCTGGAACATAAAGATGGGGTGGGGGTGCAAAGAATGGACAAAGGACAGGAATTTGCAATTCTGGAGGAAGGGTTGTAGGGAGGCAGAAGTTAGATGGGCGGGGGAAGGGGGCAGGCTACCAAAATGGAGCGAGTGCAGGAGAAGGGAGGGGAAAACAGACAGAGATTGGAAGGTGCCAAGTAGTGTGGAAACAGTGACTTTGGAGTTTAGGCAGAGGGAGAAATGGCAGGCTTGTTAAGAGGGTAGAGGCGAGTACACAGCAGGAGTAGAGAACAAACGCAAGGTAAGGCAGGATTAGGTAAATAGCTGGTTATCTATGTTTAGCAAAAGCGAGGGATGAACTGGCTATAATGTCTATGCAAAAAGGCTGTAACACTTCAACTTAAACTGTAAGGTAGCAGAGAATATAATTAAGTAAAACACAACCAATGATTACAATTACAGGCCTTTTGTGCTAGGTAATATGGCCTCAATATACAGTCCAAAAATAGCCCAGCAGAAAGAAGCACAAGCCCCCAGGCTAGAGGCCACTACGGTAATCCGGCAGGAGTGCTCCATGGGTCAGGTAGCAGCTTGGCTGGCTCGGTTGAGCAGGCGCTCCAATCGGAAGGAGAGGGCTGAATCTTCGGTCCAATCAGGGGCCGTCAATGGGGGTAGGCGTGCCAATCGGAGGAGGTGTTAGAAGCTGTGTGGCTGAGAGTAGATTGTGGTTAATACCTTAGTGCTGAACCGGGAGGCAGGACCAGGAGGGTGGGAGGAAAGCATCGGGTAGTGTCGCTGAAGGCGGCACTGATGCCACCGGGCTCCATGGGCGCCGCTCGGGGCACGGTAAGCTCCTTAGTGCTGAACCGGGAGGCAGGACCAGGAGGGCGGGAGGGAAGCATTCCTGTAGTGTCGCAGAAGGTGGCGCTGATGCCACCAGGCTCCATGAGCACCGCTCGGGGCATGGTAAGCTCCTTACTGCTGAACCGGGAGGCAGGACCAGGAAGGTGGGAGGGAAGTGTCGGGTAGTGTCGCTGAAGGTGCCACTGATGCCACCGGGCTCCATGGGTGCCGCTCAGGGCACGGTAAGCTCCTTAATGCTGAACTGGGAGGCAGGACCAGGAGGGCGGGAGGGAAGCATCGGGTAGTGTCGCTGAAGGTGGCACTGATGCCGCCGGGCTCCATGGGCGCCGCTCGGGGCACGGTAAGTTCCTTAGTGCTGAACCAGGAGGCAGGACCAGGAGGGCAGTAGGGTAGCATTGGGTAGTGTCGCTGAAGACGGCGCTGATGCCGCCGGGCTCCGTGGATGCCACTCGGGGTCTGTACTCCGCAGACAATATGGGTGAAAGGACTGAGCCTCAGGGTACACTATAGGGTAGAGCAGTGGGGAGTGAGGAAATCTTCAACAACACTAGTGTCTGTGTCCTGCTTCTGAGATAGGATTCAGACCACCAGTTTACTTTGCCATTGAGTACCACATACTCCGTGAGCCAGTCCAATGACAGCCCATGGTCCACAGTGTCAAAAGCTGAAGAGAGAGATGAGGAGAATGACAATGGACTGCTCTCCTCTATCACTTGCTCTAAGCAGGTCATTATTTACCCTAACCAGCATGGTCTCCGTCTTATGCCTGGACCTAAAACCAGACTGGAGAGGCTCATAGATGTCAAAGGCAGTGAGGTGTGCCTCAAGCTGCTGAGCAGCCACCTTCTCAGTAACTTTACACAGAAAGGGCAGGTTGGAGACAGGTGGGTAATGCGCCAGGACATCTAGGCTCAAGATGTTGTTTCAGAAGGGGCTTCACAAGTGCATCTTTCAGTGCAACTGGAAACACTCCCTCTGATAAGGGTACCAGACAATCTCAGTGAACACCAGACCCAGCTACCCAACACAGTGCTCACTAGTAGATGTGTCAGGCCAGGATCCAGTTCACAAAATGTTGACTGAAGCTCAGAGATCATCCCATTCACCTCATTTATCACCATTAGTCTGAACTCTCGCGATGACCACTGAATGCAACAGACCTGTCAGCTCAACCCTGCTGGACTGTAACGGCTCACTTGTTAAGATCCTGGCCTAAATAGAGGACACCCTGTCTGAGAATAATCAAGCAAAGTCCTCGTACTTCACAAGTGAAAAAGTTCTTATGGGTTCCATGCAGGCCCAATAAAGAAGCCTGTCCACAGTTGAAAAGAGCAGAGAGACAGTCGATTCCTCCCAGCAACAGTCTCCCTAGGCAGACGCCCTGACTTCTGTTGGTTGACTGCCCTTTGATACTCACCCTGGTGAGTAATCAAAGCCAGTCTGCCCTCTTCAACATTGTGTTTCCTCCAACAACTCTCCAACCTCAACCCCTTTGCTTTCATCTCCCTCAGTTGACTGTTATACCATGGTAAGCCAAGGCACAAAACCATCAGGCATACACAAGCAGACACAACAAGATTAAAAGACATATCAATGGTCCTATCATGGGAATCACCACATCCTCTGGTCCCATGGCATAGCTGCCATCACATCCAAGGTGTCCGGCACCACCAGAAGTGCCTCTGGCCATAACCCTCATAAAGCATGGCACTAGACCATCTCCACAGGAGGGGGGTCTTGAAAGGGAACCTGATGGTGCAATGATCTGACCAATTGACCGCATCAATCTCAAGATTCTCAACATCGAGCTAAAGAGAAAATGTCAAGTCCAAGGCATGGTCATGTTGTGGGGTTGCCCAAGTAACAACTTGTGTGAGGCTCAGAGATTCTACAGGAAATCAAGACCAAAATGCAAGAGTTTGTTGTCAACCCAAGCATTGAAATCACCCAGAATAAGCCATTCAGGTAACTCCAACACTCTGTTGGTGATGAAGTCCTCTATTTCCTGCTGAAAATCCTCCTCACACCCAGGAGGCCAGTATATAAGAAGAAATCAATAGCCTGCACCTGGACTTCCATGCACAGCCACACATTCAAATGGTGAGGTATCCCTCACTGGGTGCACCACCAAGTCCAATTCAAATCTAAAACAGATGCCCCCCAGTCCTCATTTGGGCAGTACCACACAGAATCTGGCTGAGATGACTGACTTTAATATCGGGCCAGCATCGTTACCAATCCAGGTGTCTATAATGCAAGCCACATTAACAAAGGAATCAGAAGTAAAATCTGCTATAAAGCAGTCTTATTCCTCATAGATCTGGCATTGCATAGCACCCCATGAATAGGATGAGTAGTGGTGACAGGCTCCTCAGCTACCTGCACATTTGATCCAGTGAAATCCTCTGGTATGGGCACTAAACACATCTGGCCTCTCTCAAGTTCCCATTTTGTTTCAGCATGTCTCCTGGTCCTCACTCTTCTAACAACAACCTCCCTGTCAGCTCTGTCCATGTCCCCCACCCCACCTCTGTGCCTCCTACCTATTTCCACCTCCCTGCACTGACAGGTACAGATCACTGAGCAGGGAAGGAGAGTAGGGGGCCTTGGGGGCTGCTGATTACAACACATCCCAGATACTACACTATAAATACAGTTGATTCTGCTTAAGTGTACACCCCTTTTGCAACGACAAAATGTGCACTTAAGTGGAATGTGCATTTAAACGAAATTCACTTAGCATCAGTGAGACAGCATTGTCATATGGGCAAAGAGGTACAGACTCAGACACAGTAAAATGCATTTTTGAATCAGGTGTCTTATTTAGTATACAAGAAAAGGAATACTGTGATATACTGTTAAAATAGAATCAAAAATAAAATAATAAAATAGATCAGAGCTGTTTTGCATTTTAGCACAGCTGGAAGTAGCTGGTTATTTTTGTCTGCCTAGTATTCTCCACTGCAAGTTTGTTTAGGTAGTGCTCAAAGTCAAATAATGCACTCAGATCGTGTTTTTCATGCGCGCATAGAAAGCAGCTGATTTTGTCCATAGCTGCTAGAGCCTCTGACTTACTGACATGCGCCGGTGCCAGATCATCTTCATCCTCCTCTTCCTCGGTGTTTGAGCCCATAACCTCATTGCAGATCATCATTTCCTCAATCAGACCATCTGTTGGGACAGAATCATCCATGTCCCTGTATATTTCTAATTCAGTGGATGTCATATTGGGCAGCAGCCGAGGGGGTAAGAAGGAGTGGATCATCTCTCTCTGTTGCACCCTCAATAACAGGAGCAGCAACTTCATTAGCAGGTATGAAGCCTGCCTTTCTGTAGCAGTTCACTATGGTGTCTTGCTTCACACTCCTCCGGGCATGGTCAAGCATCCTGATGGCATCAAGCACAGTGAGTTTTTTGGCAACCAAATTGCACTTAAGTGGAATCCACTGTATTAAACTAAACTGGCAATTTAAAGCCACTCAATCTACCTCCCACACTCACATTACTTACTCTAAACAAAATCCCTCAATTCACTCATTCAGACAGACTAACACACCCCAGTCACACTAGTCACTCACTACATACATAAACACAAACTAAACCTACACTCTCTCACACACACACACACACACACACACGCATGCGCACACACACACACATCACTCCAGAGACTAAATTATACATTACACAATAAACACACAATACATAAACCAGATGGGAATGTGGTGTATATAAGATTTCCAATGTCCAGCAGTAAACAGTTTCATGAGTCAGAATCCAGGACCAGTACTTAGAAAGCAGGTGTAGATAAATGAGCTAAAATGCTGTCCCCAGGCTCTCACCCACGGAGACTGGAAGCATATGTACAGCTCAGACCTCAGTTACTGCCACTGAGTTGGGTCAGAGTTCAAGTATATTTCTTGTACACAGGTTGAATGGCAGAGCATTTATAACAAAGTCTGAAGGAACAGTTATGCAAAGAGTTAAAAGCGCACACAACAGCACAAACCTTCCAAGCACCTTGTAGCTCCTCAAGCAGCTCACCCACTGACACAAGCACAGATTGCCCTGTCCTATGGTGTCTGTGCTCTCAGATGGCCTTTCTCTCTGTCCTACCCAGAACACTCTGTGCAAAACACCACTGGAATCCTACTCACGGTCCTCTAGCCTTCACAACTCCAGATGAATGAGTACCTCTCTCACCTGCGGCATACTCAGGAGTGTATTTCCAAGCATAACCCGTGCTAAAGTCATACCTCTCAATTGTTCCTGATTTTCAGGGACATCCCTCTTTTTATGACTGAACAGTGGGGATTGTAAGCACAAAATAATGCCAGATATTACAATTAAAGACCTCACAAAATGCATCTTACACTGATCCCCTTATTCTGTCAGCTTTCTGAGTGAATATTAACAATTTTTATGTTTGCTTGCACACATGTGCAAGAAACATAGTGCCACCATACAAGTTTTTATAGGTGTGGCTACCCCACTTCCAATGCCCTCAGCATTTTTGCAGGCACAGCTGCACCACACCAATGAATGCCCCAGCTGTCTATGACAGCAGTTCATATTGCAGTTTCGTACAGCTGAAAGCAAATGACAGATACAATCAGCGGTGGTAACAGGTAGGCAATTTGCATACTGCCCTGCCGTCAGCAGTATACAAATTGCCCCCACGTCTCCACCGCTGATTGTAGTGGTGGTTGTATGCTCACACCTCCCCTTTGTTGTGTACTGAGGGGGTGCCCAATCCCCCTTGGCTCATGCACACTCCATCCCCAGCACACTGTATGTGCATCGGATCCAATGCTCCCTCCCCAAAAAAACAAACTTCCAGCTGGCATGCTGGGAGCCCACCTCAGCATGGCAGAAGTCCAGCATACTCATGTGTCCCCCCCACTGTATGGCCAACGGGGGTGCCCAATCCCTCACTGGCTCTACTGCCCCCTCAAAACTTCCAAGTGCCATGCTGGGAGCCCACCCCAGCAAGGCAAAAGTCCCACGTTGTCCATGTAAAAAAAAAAAAAAAAAACCTGTAACAAAAGAAAACAGTCCCTAGTTGACTATCTTGCCTCCCTCCCACAACTCGCACCCACCTTCTGCGTAACCTACCTCCCCCCACCCCCCCACCCCATACTTATCTCCGGAGACCTGCGTGATGATTTTTGGTGGAGCGGGAACACGTCTGCCCTCTTCAAAGCCGACCGCAAACTGAAGAAATGCCAGTGAGTTGTATAATGGCATAAATAGGATTTTTTCAACTTTGATGCATATCTCAGTAATTTTTTTGAATTTTTGCACCAAATTTTCAACATGGGGTTCTTGGGACATCATCTCATGAATTCAGTGACTGTCATTTGGTTATTTGGTCACGAAAGGTGATTTCACAGTCACTGCGTGGAATCACCATTCGGGACCGATTAATGAAACGACAGTGTCACTGTTCATGAGGTGGGCTCTCAAAAAGCCTAAGTTGTAAATTTGGTGAAACAATTCCCAAAAATGACTGTGTTATGAGCGTGCATTGTGCAGTTTCCATGCACACTCAGAAATTCATGAATTTTTATATTTTCACTGCAGATTTTCAACATTGCCATTTTTTCACACCTCTGTATGAAAGTACAGCTGTCATTTTCACGTCATGGCTGAAATGTGTTTTCGTACTTCCGGTGCAGAATAGCGCAGTCACTGTGAGAAATCAGTGTTCGGGACAGAGTAAGAAAATTACAGTGACACTGTTCATGAGCAGAGGTCCCAAAATGCCTATATTGAAAATCCGGTGAAAAAAATTCCCCAAATAATTGCATTACGGGTGTGCATTGTGCAGTTTCTATGCAAGCTTGTGACTTCACCAGCTTTTTATATTTTCTCATTCCAGATTTTCAACACTACAATTTTTTACATCTCCTAGTGAACAGTATAGCTGTCATTTTTCACATCATGGTGGGAATATGCTTTCACACCTGTGGCATTAATGGTGCAGTCACTGTGCAAAATCACCTTTCGCCTAACAAACTGAAGGTGTCACTGTTCATGCGGTGGGGTCACAAAAAGCCCATGTTGAAAACTTAGAGTAAAAATACCAAGACATGCCCAGGGCCTTAGGGTTTTTGACCATAACACCCTACCCTGAAGGGTCTGATAGGAGTCCACTGTACCCTGTAGGGACTGACAGGCATCAAGGGTGTAACATGGGATTGTCGACAGCAATGCTCATGCCAGTCCACCCCCCCCGCAGCCAGTGACAGGCATCAAGGTGCACCTTGGACTCTTTGGCCCCAGAGTTCACACCATTCTCCTATACTGCACCCATTTCAGCTTATTTCCTTATGGAATGAGGTGAGTGCAAAGCCCAAACACCCCAAGGAACACCTCAACACTTGTCAGTGTCTGCAGGGTGGGGTGAGGTAAAATGTTTTGACTGTTATGGGTGATGACCCAAAGGCAGACCCCAATGCCTGTCCACCTCTGCAGGGTGGGGGTGGAGTTGGTGTTAGTTCAATACATCACTGCCATTCCTATACTGCATCTGTCTAACTCTTACACTTCACTGCTAATGCCAGCAAGCAAACATTCGGGATTGATAAATGCTTGTTAAGATGTGTCCCTGATTTGGGGACTTTGTCCCTGATTTTCTTAAGCCTTATCCTTGATTTATGAGGCAAGAGGTTGAGCGGTATGGCTACAGCTCTCTTACACTTCACTCCCTAATGCAGGATAATGTCACTATTACAGCTATCTTCAAGAACTGGAATCTCAGACAAGTGGCAAACTCTGGTAATGTTAGGAATTTGATATTCCAGATGGCAAACTAGGCAAAGTTCAGTATAGGCTAGAATATAATAGCCCAAGCAGTAACCAAAGCATTTTCTTTAACACTGGGGCAGCATTACCACCAGTGAAATTACTGATGCAAAATGCATGTAACCTGCATGTACACCACACCACAGCCCTCCCTGAAAACAATAAAGCTAGCTCCTGCTGCTGCTTCACTGGATCACTATTTCTATAAATTTATCTTACTACTAACTCGAACTAAATCAAAAGAATTGCACTATGCTATTGCTTACAAATACCCCAAACTGGATATTTTTAACAACATTACTGAGCTAAAAGAACAGCGCTCAGGATGACCTGCCCAGCCCAGTCGCCATCTCTTGGTGACATTAGGTTAGTTATGTTATTTTATTCCATGCAGTTTTCCTTCCACTTCTACAGTTAGAGAAGGAGCTGCTGCGGTTTGTGGCTGTTCTTTACTTGAAACAGATGGATTTCTTAGACACACATTTGGAACTTCTACTTTTGGTTTCTGGCATGAGCAGTTCTCTTTTGAGGTTTTTATTTACATCATGAAGTAGTTCCCTTTTTGTTCCAGAGTGCAGCTATACATAAAAATCTCTATTGGTAAGCCTTGTTTCGATTTTTTTCACCACATCATTCTAAAACCTGAAACAGTTTACATGAACAAAAAAATACCCCTGCTCTACATTGTTCACATTTACAACACATGCGTTCTGTTATTTCTGCTCCTAAGCAGCTCTACTGTCCCTAAGCTGTCCCCATTGTTGATGCTACTTAGTTTGAACCTGACTTTATGAAAGGAGCTATTAGATTTGCTCATGTGAATATTATCAGTCTGTTTGTCAGGTGGGATTGTCCTGCGGTCTGGACCTCTCACTTTCATTTTGATGTTATAGCCATCAAAGAGTCTTATTTAACTGATAAAATAGCAAATACTAATATTTTTCTTTATGAATATAACATCCACAGAAAGGACAGGTTTGACTGTAGAGGAGGGGCTGCTTACTTTATATTAGGAAGCATCTTGTTAAAATTTCCCTTGATTTTCATAAGGAGTTTACACCATATGAGTTTTAGCCCTTGATTTTATCGCAAGGTAACTCTAAGTTAATTACCTTGGGAGTTGCCTACATTCCACTAGTTGCCATAATGATGGGCTTTAGACAAGTACAGATTTTAAAGACAGCCTTTCCTCCTACCACAAATTGAGTCTCATGGGAGACTTTAATGTCAACTGGTGGAATAAGGTGCTGTTAGGGCCAGGTGATAAAACTGCAAACATACAGTAGGTCTTTTCCAGGTTATAGTTTCTCCCACAAGAATCATTTACAAAATGGGTTGCCATTTAATAATAGACTGAATCCTTGTTTCACACCCTGCAAAAGTGGTCCAATCCAGTGTAATGCCTGATGACTTCGGTGACCACTATCCTGTTTTTTTTTTGCTGTTGGAGTGCTAAAAGGCTGAGGGTTGTGTAGTCAAGGCATTTTAATATATTTATTGTTACATTATTTTGTGAGGCACTGCAAGCACGACTGGTCTGTTTTGTATCTCTAACCTAGATGAAGCCCTCTCGTGATTTGGCATTGCTTTTAATGAAATTTGTAACACATTTGCTCTTCTTCATAAACTCTAAGAGGCAATTACCAGGAGTGGATCACTCCTGATTTTCTCCAGCATTTAAAAGTAATAGACAACATCTGGAGGACCTACAGGAAAACAAGGTCTGCCTCATCCATTTTGTGACATAAGGAGCTTAGAAATAAATGTAAGTCCATAATTAGAAGGGCCAAATACCAATATTTTATTGAGAAAATGCATCATTGTTCTGGGAAAAGTGCTTCTTCTACAGTACTTTGGATCTTCTCAGTGTTCTGATAGGCAAAAAAAACAGGAGAGTGTGGTTCATTCCATTTTAACAGTCAGGGCATAATACCTGACCCTGGGGAAATTGCTTCAGGTTTCAATCACTTCTTTTGTGATTTTGGAAAACATCTGACTTGTAGCATGATCCCTGAATCCGATCTTCTTTCACAATTTACGGATGCAGTGGCTAATCTTCCCCATTTTTATTTTAGAATTCTTTCAATCCCTGATGCTCAGGCATATATAAAAACATGAATTCCAAGCCTGCTTTGAGATCCGATGATAAATTATTTTAGTTGTTGAATTTTTGGCTTAACCTTGTTTTAATTCATTTTTTAATTTTCATTTTGCACAGCACAATTTCCAACATTAGTTGCTTCCACATTTAAGTCATACAATCCCACCAAATATAATAACTATTAACTCATTATGTTGATTGCACGCATGCGCAAGAAGCATATTGTGGCAGCTTTCTCCAGAAGCAGGTTGTGGAGGCACGGTACTGTTGTGGTCAATGCCCCCACAGACTGTAAAGGTTTGGCCCACTTTTCCCAATGCCGTGGCATTCTGCTGCTGACAGTAGTTCAGCCAGTGTGCCACCAACTTGTTAAAACTTAGCCGCTGCAATCAGGGGCCGCCTCATCAGTGCAGCATCGGCCATTCGCTGCAATGAAGGAGTGACCCGTCATTGCAGGGCAGGATCTTGAAAAACTGATATTGTTTGTGAACATGGCGGCGGCTTGCCACCATGTTCACAAACAATATTAACTCCCCCCTGCTGAGGATGTGCTCAATCCCCCTCGGCAGCATGTTCCCCCCTTACCATGTTTATTTGCCAATGGGGACCCCAATCCCCGTCGGCTTCAGTGCTACAAAATTTATGTTACAGGATAGCCCACTCCTGTCTGCATTATGTAACCCCCCGCTTTTGTTGTCTGCGCAGGTGCTCAATCCCGTTGGCATTATTGTCTACCCCCTTTTGTTAGTGCTGACGTAATTCTAATCTCCATCTGCCACAGCTTCCCATACAAAATAAAAGTCTCCTTTGGCATGCTGAGGCCCACCCCAGCATGCCATATGTTCCCTGTAAAATAAAAATGGTCCCATGATGTCTTTTTTATTTTAACCTGTAAAAGGAAACGGTCCCTCGCGGTCTTCCTGCCCCTCCCCAACCCGCACCCACCCACTGTGCTCCCTGCCTCCCCACACCCCCCACACCATACTTACCTCCGAGTCCAGCGCAATGATCTTTGGTGGACCAGGAACACGTCTGTACTCTTCAAAGCCGACCGCGAACTGAGGAAATGCGGGTAAGCTGCATAATGGAATAAATAGGGTTTTTTCAACTTTGATGCATATCTCAGGCATTGTTTGGAATTTTGGGACCAAATTTTCAACATTGAGTTTTTGGGACCCCTCCTTATGAATTCTGGTACAGTCATGTCATTATTCAGCCCCGAAAGGTGATTTTGAGGCCACTGTGCGGAATCCCCCTTCAGGACTGATTAACAAAACGACAGTGCCAGTGTTCATGAGGTGGGCTCTCAAAAAGCCTATACTGAAAATTTGGTTGGAAAAATCAAAAAAATGACTGTTTTACGAGCGTACATTGCGCAGTTGCTACTCATGCTCATAACTTTGTGAATTTGCAATATTTTCACTCCAGGTTTTCAACATTGGCATTTTTTCAGAGCTCCTTGTGAACAATACAGCTGTCATTTTCCACATCCTGGCCGAACTGTGTTTTCACACTTCTGTACAGAATATTTTATTTAGTTATTTATTTAATTATTTATTTATTAGATCATCGGTTTACAAACCTTTGAATCATAGACTCATTTACAAAGGTACCTCATCAAGAGAGCAATACATCACAGCAAACATAACAGTACAGTACATAATGCTTAGATTAAAAAAGCAATCAGTGTAACAGTCATTCACTGGTGGTACACGCTTGGTAATAGGTAGATCACAGTAGTCATAATATAGGTACACCAGTACCACGTCAGGTAGCAACCAGAGATATTGTATTACAATAATCAGCAGATGTTGCCTGAGACCCCAGGTATATGCAGCAAAAGTAGACAGGGCAGACCCAGCCTTGGAGTGAAGGTAAGGGGCAGGTGGGGGATTAAGTGCAGTTGCAGCAGTGAGTGCTTGTCAGATGGCTTCTGAGGGAGACCTTGAAAGGACCAAGCTTAGGAGTCAGCTATGTTGGCTGGGAGGGAATTGAACCAGGAGGGAGCCTGATAACAAAAGGATCTCTGGGCCATAGAGGTCCTTACCCTGGGGACAATAAGGGAGGTTTTGACAGTGCTGTGAGTAGAGACTGAGGGGGAGGCATGCTGCAGGGAGCTGGTGACCCCAGGGGGGAGAGCCCTAGCAGGGTCTTTTTTACAAGAAGGCAGGTTTGGAAGCAAAGTCTTTCTTCAAGGTTGAGCAAGTTGGTGGTGGAGTACAGCAGGCATGTATGGGTGTGCCTAGGGGCTCCCAGCATTAGCCTGCAGGCCTTATTTATAGAAAGCTGGATTCTTGCAAGTGCAGTGTTGTCGGCAGCAGCATAGATGGGTGGCCTATAGTCGATTAGTGACAGGACAGAGGATGTGATTGCCAATCTAAGGGCCTCTTGTGGTTGGCAGTCCCTATGGCAGTATAACAGTCCAATCCTGACATTGGTGACAGCAGAAAGGGCATTGATATGGGAATGGAAGGAGAGTGCTGAATCAAAGGTAATACCCAGGTACTTGTAGGTGGAAATCTGCTCAATGGGGTTTAGTGTGCTAGGCAGTATCATGAGAGGGGCACCACTGTCTTTGCTTTGGCAATGCGAGAAGATCATAGCTTTGGTCTTTTTTAGGTTCAGGACTAGTCTTCGTGATGTGAACCAATGCTCAGCTCTATCAAAAGCGTGTTGGAGGGTGGCCTGGAGTGTGTTGGGGTTGGGGTCAGCGGCGAAGAGCACAGCATCATCCACATAGAGGAGGATCTTACTTGGGCAGGCCAAGGGGAGGGAGTTGAGGTAGAGACTGAAGAGGAGAGGGCCTAAAATGGAGCCTTGGGGAACCCCAGAGTGGACAGGTCGTGTGTCAGATAGGGTGCTATTGATTTTTACACACTGAGTTCTGGCAGAGAGGTAGCTGGTAAGCCATGCAAGAGGGCCAGGGGAGAAACCAAGGCATCTGAGGGAATCAAGCAGGAGAGGATGACAAACTTTGTCAAAGACCTTGGAGAGGTCAATGAACACGGCACCGGCAGGACTTCCGGCATCAAGGGCAGAGTGCAGGAAGTTGGAGAATTCAAGTAGCGCAGTTGTGGTGCTATGACCTGCATGAAAGCCATGCTGTTCTGGGCACAGGATATTGTGCTTGGCCAGGTATTCGGCAAGCTGATTGGCAACTAGTTTTTCAAGGGCCTTAGAGAGTGGAGGGAGGATGGAGATAGGTCGATAGTTATCTGGGGTCGCTCGATCACCACTGTTTAGGATGGGAGTGATGATGGCAGTTTTCCATGTGCTGGGGAACTGCCCCAGGCACAGATAGTGGTTGAGCAGCTTGGTAAGTGGGACCAGGATAGCATTCAACATCAGACGAAGTAGTCTAGTGTCCAGTAGATCTGTGCTGGGGTTGTTACTACTAATGGCTTTTTGCAGAAGGGGTCTAGCCTCTAACAGGAAGATGGTACGTAGGTAGAAAGGAGGTCTCTGGAGAGTAGGCAGGGGTGCTACTGGGATGGGGTCAAAGAAGTTACTGGGCAGGACTGAACTCGGGTCTGGGAAAGTGTGGTTTAGGCAGTCTGCAATGCCAAGGGTGTCAGAGCAGACAGTGCCATTAAAGGAGAGTTGAGAGGAGGGGGGTTGGGAGTGGGATTTCCCATTCAGCTCCCTTACATTATCCCAAAAGTTTCTAGCCAACCCCCAGGAGGAGACAAGAGCAGATTGGTAATACTGGGCTTTGGCCTGTCGAATGGCCCAAGTACACTTATTGCACTCAGCGCTGTACGCTTGCCTATCAGCTGGTTTGCCAGATTCCATGGCAATGTGCCATAGGTTGTCTCTCATTTTAAGTTTGTGAAGGAGGGAGGGGGTAACCCAGGGCATTTTTTGCTTTTTGGCGCTATTTCTAGTGAAGGGGGCATAGAGGTCACAGGCAGTATTAAAAGTGCAAGTGAAAAAATCCAATGCCTCATCTATGGATGGTGCAAGCCTGATTGGGGACCAATCCAGTTGAGAGAGGTACAGTTTACGGCGACGTCGGCTGCCTGGGAGTAGGTGACATCGCTGGGTGGTTTGTGGTGCAGGTTTGCTGTTGGCAGCGGACCAAGAGAATATGACCGGGGAGTGGTCACTAAGTGAGTTGGGAAGTACACTGATATTGAGCACCCTCTGCGGGCCGTTGGTAATGGTGATATCCAGGAGGATGCTGGTGCCAGTAGAGGAGTTGAATCTAGTTGGGGAGGTGACAAGCTGAGACATGTCAAGGGCGACAAAGATATCTCTGGTTTGGGAGGCCGTGGCAGAGAGCCAGTTGATATTCAGCTCACCAACAATTATCTGGGCCATTTTGGGAGGAAGGCCAGAGAGGTAATCAGCAAGTGCCTGAATTGTGAGGTCTTGCTTTCTGGGGTGAATATAGGCAATGGTGAGAACGAGTGGGCCCTTACCAGGGTTGGGAGAGATTTGTAAGCGGAGGCGTGAATAGCGCGAGAGCATGAATAGCGCGGTCGCTGTGGGAAATCAGTGTTCAGGACAGATTAAGAAAATGACAGTGGCACTGTTCATGAGCAGAGGTCCTAAAATGCCTATGTTAAAAATTTGGTGACGATACTCCATAAAATGACTGTGTTACGAGTGCGCATTGTGGAGTTTGCACGCACACTCGTACCATCACGAATTGATAATATTTTCACTCCAGATTTTCAACATTGCCATTGTTCTGCACCTCCTTAGGAACAGTGCATCTGTCATTTTTCACATCCTGGCCAAAATGTGTTTTCGCAGTTCCGGCGCAGAATCGCGTGGTCGCTGTGGGAAACCAGTGTTTGGGACACATTATGAAAATGACAGTGACACTGTTCATTAACAGAGGTCCTAAAATGCCTATGTTGAAAATTTGGTGATGAAAGTCCATAAAATGAGTGTGTTATGAATGTGCATTGAGCAGTTTCCACGCACACTCGTACATTCGCAACTTTGCAATATCTTCACTCCAGATTTTCAGCATTGCCATTTTGGCACATCTCCTTATGAACAGTGCAGCTGTCATTTTTCACATCCTGGCCAAAACGTATTTTCGTTCTTCCGGCGCACAATAGCATGGTCGCTCTGGGAAATCAGTGTTCGGGACATATTAAGAAAATCACACAGACACTGTTCATGAACAGAGGTCCTAAAATGCCTATGTTGAAAATTTTGTGATGAAACTCCATAAAATGACTGTGTTACAAGCATGTGTTGTGCAGGTTCCATGCACCCTTGTAAGTTTGCAAAGTAGTAATATTTTCACGCTAGATTTTCAACACTGGCATTTGTTCACACCTCCTTCTGAACAGTACAGCTGTCATTTTTCATATCCTGGCTGAAATGTGTTTCCACACTTCAGGTGCACAATACTGCAGTCGATGTTGGAAATCAGTGTTTGGAACAGATTAGGATTGAGCGACTGAGTTGGTGGGGAGTGACAGAGCTCAACTGAGCTCTGTCGGGACTGCTGCAGATTTCTTTGTGGGCAGGAAGAGGCGACAATGCAGGCAGGAGCCCAGTACAAAAGGGTAGCCTGCAGCCGTGGGAGAAATAGAATGAGTGAGTGACAGAGAGGGAGTGAGCGAGCTCAACGGAGCTCTATCATGACTGCTGTGGATTTCTTCGTGGGCAGAAAAGGGTGGCAACGTAGGCAGGAGTCCAGTACAGAAGGGCAGCCTGCAGCGCCGGCAGAAATGGAACTAGCAAGTGAGATGGGATAGTGAGCGAGGCCAACGGAGCTTTGTCGGGACTGCTGCAAATTTTTTGTTGGCAGAAAAAGATGTTGACAGATGCAGGAGCCCAGTACAAAAGGGCAGCCTGCAGTGCCAGGAGAAACAATATGAGCAAGTGAGACAGATGGAGCGAGTGACCTCAACGGAGCTCTGTCGGGACAGCTGTGGATTTCTTTGTGGGCAGGAAAAGGTGCCAATGCAAGCAGAAGCCCAGTACAAAAGGGCAGCCTACAGCACTGGGAGAAACAGAATGAGCGAGTGAGAGAGGGGCAGTGAGCAAGATCAACGGAGGTGTATCGTGACTGCTGCAGATTTCTTTGTGGCCAGGAAAAGACAGCAATGCAGGCAGGAGCCCAGTACAAAAGGGCAGCCTGCAGCACTGGCAGAAATGGAATGAGTGAGTGAGAGGGGGGAGTGAGCAAGCTCAACGGAGCTGTGTCAGAACTGCTGCAGTTGTCTTTGTGGGCAGAAAAAGCCACCAATGCAAGCAGGAACTCAGTACAAAAGGGCAGCCTGCAGCAGCGGGAGACACGGGATGAGTGAGTGAGGGAGGAGGAGGGAGTGAGTGACCTCAACGGAGCTCTGTTGGGACTGCTGCAGATTTCTTTGTGGGCAGAAAAGGGCAGCAATGCATGCAGGGGCCCAGTACAAAAGGGCAGCCTGCAGCGGCAGGAGAAACAGAACGAGCAAGTGAGATGGGGAGTGAGTGAGGCCAATGCAGCTCTGTCAAGACTGCTGCAGATTTCTTTGTGGGCAGAAAAAAATGCCAACAGAGGCAGAAGCCCAGTACAGAATGGCAGCCTGAAGTGCCAGGAGAAACAGAATGAGCTAGTGAGAGAGGGGGAGTGAGCGAGCTCAAAAGAGGTCTTTTGTGACTGCTGTGGATTTCTTTGTGGGCAGGAAAAGGCAGCAACGCAGGCAGGGGCCCAGTACAAAAGGCCAGCCTACAACCCCCGGCAGAAACGGAATGAGCAAGTGAGAGAGAAGGAGTGAGTGACCTCAACGGAGCTGTGTCAGGACTGCTGCACATGTCTTTGTGGGCAGACAAAGCCAGCAATGCAGGCAGGAACCCAGTACAAAAGAGCAGCCTGCAGCAGTGCGAGACACAGAATGAGCAAGTGAGGGAGGGGGAGTGAGTGAGCGAGCTCAACGGAGCTATATCGTGAATGCTACAGATTTCTTTGTGGCCAGAAGAAGGCGGCCACGCAGGCAGGAGCCCAGTACAAAAGGGCAGCCTGCAGCCCTGGCGAAGAAACAGAATGAGCAGTGAGAGGAGGCATGAAGCTAGCTCAATGAGCTCATGTCAGGACTGCTGCATGTCTTTGTGGGCAGATAAATCCGGCAACACAGACAGGAACCCAGTACAAAAAGGCAGCCTGCATCAGTGGGAGAAACAGAATGAATGAGTGAGAGAGGGGGAGTGAGTGAGCAAGCTCAACGGAGCTCTATCATAACTGCTGCAGATTTCTTTGTGGCCAGAAGAAGGCGGCAACGCAGGCAGGAGCCCATACAAAAGGGCAGCCTGAAGCACCGACAGAAACGTAACGAGTGAGTGAGAGAGGGGAAGTGAGCGAGCTTAACGGAGCTCTACCAGGACTGCTGCAGATTTGTTTGTGGGCAGAAAAAGGCACCAACAGAGGCAGGAGACTACTACAAAACAGCAGCCTGTAGCACCAGGAGAAACAGAATGAGTGAGTGAGACAGGCGGAGTAAGCAACCTCAACAGAGCTCTGTCGGGACACCTGCAGATTTCTTTGTGGGCAGAAAAAGGTGCCAACGCAGGTAGAAGCCCAGTACAAAAGGGCAGCCTGCATTGCTGGCAGAAACGGAACAATCGAGTTAGAGAGGGGGAGTGAGCAAGCTCAACAGATCTGTGTTGGGACTGCTGTAGATGTCTTTGTGGGCAGAAAAAACTGCCAACGCAGGCAGGAACCCAGTACAAAAGGGCAGCCGACAGCAGTGGGAGACACACAATGAGCGAGTGAGGGAGAAGGAGTGAGTGAACTCAACGGAGCTCTTTTGTGACTGCTACGGATTTCTTTGTGGGCAGAAAGAAATGCCAATAGAGGCAGAAGCCCAGTTCAAAAGGGCAGTCTGCAGCATCAGGAGAAACAGAATGAGCGAGTGAGAGGCGGAGTGAGCAACCTCAACAGAGCTCTGTCGGGAAACCTGCAGATTTCTTTGTGGGCAGAAGAAGGTGCCAACCCAGGTAGAAGCCCAGTACAAAAGGGCAGCCTGCAGTGCCTGGAGAAACACAATGAGCGAGTGAGAGCGGGGGAGTGAGCAAGCTCAACAAACCTCTACCGTGACTGCTGCTGTTTGCTTTGTGGGCAGAAAAAGGTGGCAACACAGGCAGGGGCCCAGTACAAAAGGCCAGCCTACAGTGCCAGTAGAAACAGAATGAGCGAGAGAGAGAGGGCGAGTGAGCTAGCTCAACGAACCTGTGTCAGGACACCTGCAGATTTGTTTATGGGCAGAAAAAGCCACCAACAGAGGTTGGAGCCCAGTACAAAAGGGCAGCCTGCAGCGCCAGCAGAAACAGAATGAGCGAGTGAGAGAGAGAGGGGGAGTGACCCACCTCAACAGACCTCTGTCAGGACACCTGCAGATTTCTTTGTGGGCAGAAAAATGTGTTAACACAGGCAGGAGCCCAGTACAAAACAGCAGCCTGCAGCACCGGGAGAAACAGAACGAGTGAGTGACACAGGGGCAGTGAGCGAGCGCAACGGACCAACGCAATCAACATTCCGGATTGACAAATGCTTGTTTTATTGCTGTCCCTGTAGCAAACATTTTGGAACATCTGGTATTTGATTAGCTCTGAATATTTTTCCAAATATGATATTCTTACCCTGGCACAGCATGGTTTCAGGCCTGGTCACAGTACTATGACTGTCTTGGTCAGGCTCAATCAAAGAGTCCACAGAGCCTCTGATCTGGGCCACTGTGTTGAGGCTGTTTTCTTGACCTCACCAAGGACTTCGGTTTGTTGAATCATAATGTGTTATTAGCATCTTTGGGTTCCCTTAGTCTGTCAAGGATTGTTGCCAATTGTTTTTTAACTATTTGTCAGGTCAATGTCAACGTACTAGGATTGAGAAGGTCCATTTCACGTTATTTCCTCTGGGCACTGTAGTTCCCGAGGGCTTCATTTTAGGACCTTCATTGTTCAGTTTATTTTTGAACACCTTGTGTACTGTTTACAAAAACATTAACATACATCTGTATACCAATGAGGCAGTGATTAACATAAGTGGTACTAATATTTCTTCCATCATAATGACTCTCCAACAAGGTACTGATGATATTGAAACTTGATTTTTATTTATTTATTTATTTATTCATTCATTTGAATTTTGGCAACTGGGTGAGCCCACTGAGACAATACAGTCCCTTTTTCAGGTGCGACCCAGGAACTGCAGTACAATGGCAATCACATGGTTACACTTGCATCATTTACAAATAGAATTACATAATTTACATTTACATTTACAAAGTACGTATACATACACATATGAAGTTCAGACAGTGTGAATACCAGTACAGGATGTTTGGAATGCATAATTATGAGTAATCGGAAACAGGAGCAAATGGAAAAGTCAGAAAGGTGGAGTAAAAGAAAATTGAGGGAGAGAAGAGCAGGACAAAGTAAAACATGGTAGGGAGTTCCAGTGAGATGCTGCCAAGAAGGCAAATAATCTCCTGCCCATAGCTAACTGGGGTTTGGGCATTACGAGAAGGGGAGGGTCAGACCTTAGTGCATGTGGGGTGCCAGAGCTGAATAAGTTCACCAAGGGGGGGGGCATAATGGTGGACTAGCTTGTACACTAGACTCAAAGTGGCAATATGTATACCCTCGAGGAAAGAAGGGAGAGGGGAGGACATGATAGAAACTTTCAAGTACCTCAAGGGAATAAACAAAGTCCAGGAGGGTAGCATCTTTCAGAAAAAGAGATGTGCAAGAACAAGGGGGCACAATTTGAAGATAGAGGGGGATGGCTGAGGGGCAATATAAGGAAGTGTTTTTTTCATGGAGAGGGTGATGGATGCATGGAATGGCCTTCCTGAGAAGGTTGTGAGGTCAAACACCGTGGGGGAATTCAAGAATGCATGGGACAGACATAAAGCAATTCTAGTGGGATGTAGGAGGAAGTCGGCTGTTGGGGAGGGGGGTTGGGCAGCTGCAAACTAGGGGCGCTAACTGCACACTCGAGCAGACTTATATATACTGTGCAGTCTGTTTCTGCCTGCACATTCATATGTTTATATGTTCATATGTCAACTAGGATCTGCAGCTTATCCAATAGGTAGGGAAATGGACAGACAGGGTGGGCCAAATTGTCCTTATCTGCAGTCAAAGTCTTTGTTATGTTTCTATGGAGTTTTAATTTGTATAATAACCAGCCTAGTGAAGAGAGGACATTACAATGGTGGTGACAGACATTGGCCCCTAAGACGAACCTCTCCACCCTATGATAAGCCTGTTTGAGGCGTGAGGGGATGGTTAAGTTGGTTGCAAGCAATAGTGGGGTGCTGTAAGTAAGGAGGGGAAGCAGGGTGGTGGCAGCGATCTTATGGCAAGAAGTCGAAGAGAGGAAGGGACAGAGACGATAAAGCAGGTCTAGCTTCTGGTTTAGTGCCTTAGTTAGAAGGGTAACATGGGTGTGCAGAGAAAGTGAGGTGTCTAAGGTGACACACAGATATTTAAAAGAATGGCTAGATTCAAGGGCATCACCATTAAAGGAAAGTATCGCAAGAGAAGGGTAGGGATGAGGTGTGGAGGAGGGGTTGGAGAGCATCATGCATTTGTTTTTTTTTAAGTGTTGAAGACTAGTTGGTTTTCAAGGAACCAGCCCTCAAGAGCTGAAAAGTCTGATGTGAGCATACTGTTGAGCCAGTGGATGTCTGATGAGGATCAGTAAATAATGGCATCGTCTGTATAGAGGTGCACAGAGGCTCTGCCACAGTTATTTGGTAATTCATTAATAAAGAGGGAAAATAGTAATGCAAATAAAATGGAACCCTGAGGCACACAATGGGTTTAAGGTCCGAGGTCCGAGAGATATCTGGACCACTTGATCCTTTGTGAGCAGCCTGTAAGGTACTTTTGGAGCCAGGTTAAGGTGCTAGTGTCAATGCCAAGGGAGTGTAACTTCTGTAGTAGGGGATTGCAGTTAACCAAGTCAAATGCCTTCATCAAATTGATGAAGATAGCACCAGTGGCAAGGCCTTGGTCCATTGAATGGAACAGGTCAGATGAAACATTTATTAGGGCTGTGAGGGTACTGTGGTTTTTCCTGAACCCATGCTGGAAAATTAAGAAGAGGTGGTTGACGTCCAAGTAATCCTGTAGTTGGTTAAAGAGTATTTGCCCTTGGATTTTAGCCAGTGGGCAAAGGATAGAAATAGGTCTATAATTCTTGATAGCTGTGTTGGGTCCGACCTTGTGGATGGGAATGACCATGGCTACCTTCCATTTATCAGGGTGTACACTGTAGGGAAGGACTGGTTAAACAGGTCACGAACTGGACGGGCAAGGTCTGCTACCCCTAATTTGAGGAACTTAGGATCGAGGGAATCATGACCTTGGGAACTATCAGCTCTTAGATTAGCAAGTAGCTGGCATACTTCTTTGAGAGTGGCAAGTTTAATGCAGAAGGCTGGGCAAGCACCAGTTCAGTTCAGTTCAGTTTATTGTTAAGGAATAAAATCTGAGCAAAGCTCATTTGCAAGGAGGTCCCTTATTCAAAAGACAATAACATAAAGCACAAATGCAGATTAAGCAGAGAGTGATACAACAACATTGGATTCAAAGAATTAATATGTAGCCCAGTTCAGGGCAGCAATACTAGGGATATAATAGCATGGTACATCAAATAATGGAAACTATAATTCTTTATCCAGATAAGGGATGGAAAGAACTAACACATCATCTGATTTAGTGCAGTAATGTTTGGTGTACAGTAAAACCATACATAAATTAATACAAACTATTACCAATTCCCCCACCCCCTTCTCTCCCCACCGGTGGGGGTGGGGAGGAGGCAGAGCGTGGGAATTGGTAAGGAGTGCTGTATATCTATGCAGGTCAGCAAAGAACTCATTAAATCCAGCAGCGATGGTTGGGGGGTCAGAGAATATGGTGCTTTGAGCATTAAGGGAGCTAGGAGCCTCAGAAGACTTGAGTTCACCTGCCTCCAGAATTCTTTGGGGTTGGAAAGGTGCTTGGTATGGAGTACCCTGAAATGGGTGCACTTGGCTTTCTGAAGTGAATTCTTACACATGTTCTTGAGCTGCCTGTAGGCTTGCCATTCCATGAGCTTTCTTAATTCCTTATTGAGCCAGGGTGCTTTGAGTCCTTTTGATCTACACCTCTTCAGGGGGAGTGTGATGATTAAAGGAGATCTACTGAAAAGAAGCCCCGATCACTTCACAGATCATAGCTTCACTGTACAAATGCCCAGTGTAGACACCATAAAAAAAAAAATATTAAACTTGCCTGATTGCTCGTAAAATTCTGTATAGCCCCCAGTGCAGTCGGCATTTTTAATTATGGCACCCCTAGTCGGTCCTGATTCTGTTAGTGATAATGCAAGATGAGGACATGCCACCACCCGTGCATTATGGGTAACCCCATGTATGGAAGTATAACAAATACAATATTTTAAATGCCAGTTGTTATTTTAACACACTTTGCCTAAATGCCATGTATATGGCTAGCATAAAATAATAATCGGCATTTTAGATATTGTATTTTTTATACTTCCATACATAGGGCTACCCATAATGCAGTGGCAGTGGTGTGTCATCTCGCTTTATCACTAGCGAGATTGGGACTGATGAGGGGCGCCATAATTAAAAATGACGGCTGCACCAGGGCTATACAGAATTTTAGTAGCAATCAGGCAAGTTTAAAATTCATTTTTTTGGGTGACTACACCAGGTATTTGAACGGTGAAGCCCTGATCTATGAAGTGATTGGGGCTTCTTTTCAGCCAGTAGATCTCATTTAACTATATTGGTGAAGGTAGTCATGAGAAAGTTGAGGGCCTGACTGATATCTGTGAGAGTGTTTATAGGTTCTCAGTTGGTGACTGAGATTGATGTGAGAGAGGCTGTGGGATCAGGTCAGGACATATCCTGGATGGACCATGGTGACGTTCGGGGGGGGGTTGGGGAAGTTATTTTGCCATATACAGAAGGTAGTGGAGTGATCACTGATGCAGTCAGAAAGGGCATCCACAGATTTCACCTTGAGGGCACAGTTGGTGACCACCCAGTCAAGTAAGAAGCGGTTGCCCGATTTAGTGTTTATTCCTGTTGGGTCAGAGATGAGTTGAGCAAGGTTACAACTGGCAAGGGTGGCACATATCTTGTCAATGCTGGGGTTCAGCCAGTCCCAATTAAAGTCACCACAAAGTATGAAGTCATGGTGGGGTAGATTGGCAAAGGAGGTTATGAAAGGGGGGAGGCAGACAGAGGCCTCTTTGAGGGGGCAGGTAGATGCAGCCCACTATTAGTGTTTTGACCAAACCAAGAGCCAGGGAGAGAAACAGTGATTCTGCTGCTGGGACACCAGGGGCTGGGGTAGAGATTTCAGTGGCATCTAAATCAGCCTGGACATACATGAGTATACCTCCGCCCTGTTTTCCTAACCAATCTTTCTAGAAGCAGTTGTAGCCATGCAGTGCTACCTCATGCTGTTTGATGCTAGGTTTTAGCCAGGAGTCTGAGATACCTAGTACATCTGGGGTGTGTTGAGTAACCCATGCCTCAAGTTCGGCCATCCTGAGGTGCAGACTTCGGGCATTTATGTGGGCAATCTTCAACCATTTGGTGATTGACATTCAACTATTGCAGGGGAGGGTATGAATAAGGGGCATGTATGGCATGGGTTGAGCTCTAGATCACCTGCCTGGATAAGGAGAATGAGAAGGGGTAGGAAAGTTCAGACTGAGGAAAGGAGTTGCTTCAGGTTACTGCAGTCAAATGGCATAGTTGCAGGTAGACTTTTGTGGTGACACCACCCAAGATAAGCAACATCCAGTTTGGGAAGGCAGGGAATAAGGAGATGTCTGCATGTGGGTTCCGTATTGCACACCATGGCAGTGGGTGTGCACTGCACAAGGATGGGTACATGAGGAGAGAGCAATAAAGTAGTCAGTAATGTAGAGGATCAGAAGGCAGGAGAGGGTAGCCAAGTAGTCTGCCTTACCCATAATGGGTGGACAATAGGCGCAGTTCCTTGATATAAAGAGGTAGGAGGGGAGCCGAGATAACCTCTACTGGTCATTTAAAATGACCTCCATCTGTGGGAAAGAGGAATGTTTTTGAAACATAAGATAACTTTACATGTGTCAGAAACTAAATCCATGTTATTTAGTAACCCCAGGAAAGAATGTTTGGATCTTTTGGATATTTCTCGGAAAGCACTGGATGGCTCTTTAATTAAACAGGTCTCTATTTCTAAGTACTGTAGTTGGGTCTCACTCTTGATAGTGCACTCACATTAGAACCTCATATTTCACTGCTGATTAAAACCATACATCACAGACTGGGAGTTTTATAAAGTCTAAACTCTCTTTTTTTGCCAGACACCCATAGACTTTAAGTTCAAAGATTTTTCCTTCCAGTTTTTTATTATGTATTGATATTGTTGTCTGCAACCAATGAGAGTGTGCTATCAACAGTGAGGGTAGTCAGGGGCCATTCGATAGCCCAGTGGGTAGTGCTATGCACTCCCATGTGGGTAACCCGAGTTTGGGAATGAGCTCTGCCAGCTGGCAGGATGGCCTCAAAGCAGGGGACGTGCTCCTGCATGGGAGTGCTCCAAGCCCAAGAAGGGGGATGGTATCAGGTTCTGCCATTCTGGCATTGCCTGTGATGTGCCAGTGAGCTCATTCTTCCATAGGGGATGTCAGAAGCATGATGGGGCCTGCTGGGGTTATACTCAATGTCAGCAGGTGGCAGGGATAAAAATGGGTACATTTCCTGGCAGGATGATGCCACTCCACTCACCACAGGTCCCAAACCAAAGTCAGGGTACCGGCTCCTCAGCTGGATTGTTCTTTGGGGGAAGTAATCCATGCGGGATCTTCAGAGTCCAGGTCAGTCCCTGAGATGGTGAATGATGGAGCTGGGAGAGTACAAGCCTGAAGAGAACCAGGCAGCATGGCAAAATCAAATACTTATGTGGAAAAAAAGTGAGGGTACTGTACAATAGGACTGTGTGTTTTGTCACACAGCTTCCCCCACAGACCCATTACTGTCTTTTATTTTCTTCCCTTCAGTGGTTTTCTTTTAAACAGAGAGTTTCTGAAAAAGTATCACTTCAGTTAATTCATTTTTCTCATTCTTGACTCTTTCACAAGGTAGGGAAGGATGCATCTGCTAGGTCAGACTCCTATAACCATTTTTAGTCCCATGGATGACACAACTCACAAGGCCAGAGACCTGATATTCAGAACTCCAAGATTTTATAACTCACTGCCTCTGCCTGATACAAGTGGCTGTTGTATTTCTAAATTCAAATTGTTGACTAGGTTTTATTTGTTATCATGCAGTACTTGTAAATATATATAATGTTATGGAGCTTTTTGTATTATATGTGTTTGTATGTTTCATGGTCAGCCTTGAAATTTGAGCTTTGTAGCTCATGGGCCTACCGGGTCCTCAAATAAATCAAAACAAATTATAAAGTAGCAACACTGATAAAAGCAAAACTTTTACTGGGATTCTTGAGGCATCATTAAGGGAGTGGGTAGGTACTGTACCGATATCTCATTTATCTGCTAGAGTTATGAATGACATGAGAGACAAATCAAGTGTCAAATGTACTGTAAGTGCAGTCTGCTAATGAAAACAAAGGCCATAAAGGGGGCAGCTAGATCAATAACTATACCAAACAGTTCATATTTGATTCATTGTATAGAATGTTACTCTGTTTTTGCTTTGCTTGCAACCCTTCAATTACAGTATCTCAGATGCAGCACTAATCTTATTCTTTTCTATAATCTGGCTTGACAGACAGTATGCTCCCTGGCAGTCTCCAGCTTTCAACCTAATGCTGTTAGTATATTCTAATGCTCTTTTTTTCATATGGTAACCACCACCAAAAACAGAAAGAAGTCAAAATAATAAATCTGTTGTCCATATGTATTATTCATTTATTTATTTATTTAGAGATCGGTAACTGAGAAAGGCACACTGAGCCATGGTTTGTTGCCACGTGCAACCTGGGGAAATGGGGGCTAACAATAACAAAGGGTTACAAGTACACATAAAGCAACAAATACAGATGCTAAAATAAAACAAGCATTTGTCAATGCCGAATGTTGTTGCGCCAGCATTGACATTGGCAGTGCCGGACCTAGAGACACATAATAGGAATGGCAGTGAAGTATTGAAGCGACGCCAACCCCACCCCCACCCTGTAGAGAGTGACAGGCATAGGGGTGTGCCTTTGGGTCGTCAGCTATAACGCTCATGCCATTGTACCTCACCCTACACTGTAGATATTGACAAGTGTCGGGGTGTACTTTGGGGTCTTCGGGCGTTATACTTACCCCATTCCATAAGGAAATACGCTAACGTGGGTGCATTATAGGAGCATGTGGTGAACTTTGTGCCAAACAGTGCAAGGCACACCACGATGCCTGTCAGTGGCTGCAGGGTGGGGTGGAGGGGTGGAATGGCGTGAGTGTTACATCCGATAATCCCAAGTCACACCCCTGACACCTGTCAGTCTGTACTGGGTGGGGTGCTACAGTTGGAAACCCTAACACCGTAGGCATGTGGTGGTAGTTTCACTCCACAGTTTCAACATGGGCTGCCTGTCAGGCCACCTCATGAAAAGTGGCACAATCAATTTGTTAGCTGAAAGGTGCTTTTGCACAGTGGCTGTGCCCTTTGGCAACAGAGGGATGAATATACATTTTTGGGCAGGATGTGGAGAATGACAACTGTATTGTTCATGAGGAGGCGTAAAAAAATGGCAAAGTTGAAAATCTGGAGTGACAATATGAAATATTGGTGAAGCAATGAGCATTCATACAAACTGCGCAACACATGTCCGTAACCCAATTATTTTTGGGAGTTTGGTAGCCATATTTGTAACATAGGTGATTTTGTTAATCTGTCCCAAAAGTTGATTTCCCACAACGACCACGCCATTGTGCACCACAGGTTTGGAAACACATTTTGGGCAGGATGTGAAAAATTACAGCTGTACTGTTCATAAGGAGGTGTGAAAAAATGCTAGTGTTGAAAATCTGGCATGGAAATATTGCAAATTTGCGAAGTTACAAGGCTGCGTGGAAACTGCGCAACGCACCCTTGTAACACAGTCATTTTATGGACTTTTGGCACCAAATTTTCAACATAGGCATTTTAGGACATCTGCTCATGAACAGTGTCACTGTCATTTCCTCAAATTGTCCTGAAAAGTGATTTCGCACAGCGACTGCACTGTTCTGTGCCGGACATGCAAAAACACATTTTGGGCAGGATATGTAAAATGACAGCTGTACTGTTCATCAGGAGGTATAGAAAAATGACAAGTTTGAAAATCTGGAGTGAAAATATTACAAATTTATGACATTACGAGCATGCGTAGAAACAGCGCAATGCACGCTCATAAAACAGCCATTTTGGGGAGTTTTGTCACCAAATTTGCAACATATGCTTTCTGAGCGCTCCCCTCATGAACAGTGGCACTGTTGTTTCGTTACTCGGTCCCGAAAGGTGATTCAGCGCAGTGACCACAAAATCACCTTTCAGGACCGAATAACGCCATGACAGTGCCAGAATTCATGAGGAGGGGTTCCAAAATCCCCATGTTGAAAATTTGGTGCCAAAATTCCAAAAAATGCCTGAGATATGCATCAAAGTTGAGAAAAACCCTATTTATTGCATTATACAACTTACCAGCATTTCCTCAGTTAGCGGTGGATTTAAAGTGCAGGCGTGTTCCCAGTCCACGAAGATCGTCGCGTTGGACTCAGAGGTAAGTATGGGGTGGGGGTGTGGTGAGGCAGGGTGCGAGTGGGTGGGTGCAGGTTGTGGGAAGGAGGCAGGGAGACCACCGAGGGACGGTTTCCTTTTTCCTCAGGTACAAAAAAAAAAACATTGTGGGACAATTTTTCAGTTTACAGGGGCATGTGGCATGCTGGGGTGGGCTCCCAGCGTGCCAACAGAGCCTTGTTTTTTTTTGGGGGGGCAGCTGTAGCCAACAGGGGAATGGGCACCCCTATCAGCATACAACAAATGGGGGGGTTACTTTATGCCGACAGGGATTGGGCACCCCTGTTGGCACACAAGGAAAGGGGAGACCAAGAGCTGAGGGTGATTGGGCATCCCCCCTCGTCATATAGCAAATGGGGGGGTTCTTTATGCTGATGGGGAGTAGGCTCCCCCATTGGCACATACATTGGGGGCAGGGTAAGCTGACAGGGGGATTGGGCAACCCCAAAGTCTGCAGTTTGGCGGGCAGTGTGCCACCATGTTTGTTTCCAGATAAGCACGTCAGGAGGTCAGCTGCGTGTGATGAGCTTTGCTCGCATTGCAGCGGACCTTTCCTTAGATGTGCTCGCCTGGGTGGTGTGGCGCCGGCATGCAGGATGATTGGGGAATGAGGGACTCACCTACTGATGCGTGCCCTGCATCCACCCAACAGTGACCGCACCTCCAAATCTGCACTACTGCAAGATGTTGGCTGCGTAAGCACGCCAACATAATGAGCACTAAGACACATTGACAAATAAACACAATATTACATAGCATGGGTGCAGGATGCAATTATTTAAGCAGATGACAACCACATAAAACTAATAAACTCAGAAGATCTAAGTAAACTGGTAGGAAGGGAGGGGGTCAGGGGACTACACTTAGACTGTATGCTTCTTAGGGGCAACTGCTGGGGGTTACCGGGGACAGTCTGAGCAGTTGCTTTGTGATATGTGGTCAATTCTTGGGATTTTGAAATTTATTGATATGATCTGGCTCAGCCTCCTTATCTAACTCTTATCCTGACAGTGGAACATTTTTTCTTGTTAAGGGCGCATGCAGAGCAGATCTTTACCAATGGCAGACCACTTGACTTTCTGTAGCTTTTCTTTTTTTTCCAATTCAAAGTTTATTGGCTTTTAACACATACAAAGCACTGAACCATCTTAAATATGAGTCGTACATAATTATTTAGAAAAACTGGAGGAACAGCACTACCCTCCCCCTCCCTACCCTTCCCCCCTTCCCCTTCCCTTTACCCCACACAGAACCATGTCAAAGAGCCAGATCATACTAAGGAAAAAGATTGTTATACAACAATTACAGTGAGTATAAAGTATACAGGGGGCCCCATGTCTTGTTAAATCTTTTTTTTTTTTGCACCTCCCCTTTCCCTGGCTGCCCACTCCTTGGTCTCTAATGCCCCTCCAGATTGCCTGTCCCGACTCCCATACCAGCTATCACCTCATATGGCAGTCCCCCCGGGTAACCCGGCGTAACCTTCGCTGACGGGTCCCTCCTCCGACGGGGAAGGCACCGTGGGGTGGCCAGCGCACTTTCCATTGGCCCAGGGTACTGCTGAGGCATGCCGTCGCGGATCGGGTGGCATCGGAGGACAGAGAGACCGGCTATCCAGCCAGCCAGGAAGCATTTTCCTGGTTTTCTGTGGGAATGACATCCTGACGCCAAGGCATACGCCAGACGCCTTGTCACTCCCCTTGAACTTTGACCGGCCCACTGCTGTTCCCGGCCTCCCGCCAGGAGTCAGCATGTGCCGGTGCGCATCCCCACCCTTCCCCCAGAGAAGGAGAGCTGTCCCCGGATGCTCCATCCTTCTCCCCCCGGCCAGCCCTCTGGCGACCCGAGTCCGTTCCCAAATCTGGGTCGCCAGCATCGCAGACGGAAATCCAACCGCTACGCCGATGGGCCGGCCTTGTTAAATCTTTTGAGTCTCTGGTTAAGACTTGCTATGGTTTTTTCAGTCCTAAGATTAGCCAGAAACTCATTTAACCATTTGGTATAGGTAAGTTCCTCAGTGTCCTTCCAATGTTTCAAAACCAGTTTCTAGACTGACATTGACATTAAAGTTATATGATATTTGCGATTAAGTACATGAACCTCTGAGAGGTCCCCAAGTAGACAAATATCAGGAGTAAACAAATCATTCAGACCTCAGGTCCCTTAAGACAGAGAAAGCACCGGGGCTGGATAAATTACATCCCAGAGTGCTGAAGGAACTGTCGGATGTCCTGGCAAAACCCCTGGTGGAGCTTTTCAGCATCTCTTTGAGGACAGGGTGGGTGCCCCAGGACTGGAAGGTGGCACATATGGTACCTATCCAGAAGGGAGGATCAAGGGAGGTGGCAGGGAACTACAGGTTCATCAGCCTGACATCGGTGGTGGGCAAGGTGTTGGAGGGCATTGTCAAGGAGAGGCTATGGGGGGACCTGGAAAAGTCAGGGGACCTGGATGATAGGTAGCATGGATTCATCCCAGGGAAATCATGTCAGACAAACCTTGTGGAGTTCTATGACTGGGTGACAAGTGCCTTGGACTTGGGTAGACCGGTGGACGTCCTCTTTCTTGACTTCAGTAAGGCGTTTGACTCTGTTCCTCATGGGGTCCTGTTGGATAAGCTGGTAGAAATGGGGGTGGGAAACCAGATGATCAGATGGATAGAAAATTGGCTCCAGGACCGGACCCAGAGGGTCATGGTTGGCTGGATAGTCTCATCCCCAAGTAGGATCATTAGAGGGGTCCCTCAAGGATCGGTCCTTGGGCCCCTCCTGTTCAACGCCTACATCTCTGACATAAGGAAGGGTATCAGGAGTGAAACAAGTCTCTTTGTGGATGTCTCAAAACTGGGGGCGGTGGTGGATGGGGAGAAGGGGAGGGTGGCCCTACAGGGGGACCCAGAGGCTCTGAAAAGGTGGTCTAGAAAGTGGAAGCTGAGGTTCAATGCAGGGAAATTCAAGGTACTGCACCTGGGAGCCAGAAACCCGGGCCAAATGTACACCCGGGGGGTCAGGGGGGAATGCTACAAGTCTCAAAGGCTGAGAGGGACCTGGGGGTGGTGGTGGATGTCAAGATGAACAACTCTGAGACTTGTAGGAGGGCAGTGGCCAAGGCCAACAGGATGCTGGGATACATCGCTAGGGGGGTCACCTCCAGAAGGAAGGAAGTGATACTCCCTCTGTATAACTGCTTGGCGAGGCCACACCTCGAGTACCGCGTGCAGTTTTGGAGGCCACACTTAAAGAGGGACATCAAACTCCTGGAGATGGTACAGAGGAGGGCAACCAAAATGATCTGGGGCTTGGGGGACAGGACTTATTGGGAGGCTCGAAGAGCTAAATATGTACGATGGAAGAGAGAAGGGACCGGGGCACATGATGGGGTCTTCTAGTATGAAGGAATTAAATGGGAGGAGCAGTCAGGGTGCTCAAGGAAGGGGGGCAACTAGAGGTATGGGTGGAAGCTGGAGGGGAGATTCAGGGGAGAAAGGAGGAGGTGCTACTTCACTGAGAGGGTGGTGGAGTCATGGAATGCGCTGCACAGGGGGCTGGTGGAGGCAGAGATGGTCGAGGGGTTCAAGAGGGGGTGGGACAGGTACAGGGGAAGGATTCTAGAAGCAAAGTCCTCTGCAGCAAGAATATCTGGGACTGGGAAGGGAGAAACCAGAGAGGGCAAGGGGGGCAGCAAGGTCAGCTTCCAGGGCAGGGGCTGACCAAACGAGCAGACACGAAAGACCATTAGGCCTATTCTGCTGGCATTTTAGTATGTTAGTATGTTAGTAAGAAGGAGATCCGTCTTCTGTTTAATGAGGGTCCATAATTTGACCACTTTTGGACAGGTCCCAAAAATATGGAACAGATTACCTTCCCTTTGTAAGCACCGAACACAAGCAGAAGAGTCAGAGTAGCCACAATTAGCTAACTTTTGAGGGGAGTAATATAAGTTATGTAATATCTGGAAATGCATAAGTCGCAGCCTATCTTGAGTAACAAAATGGTGACAATTCTGCCACAGGAGAGGCCAGTTAATAGTCTTACCCGGGAAAAGGGCGGACCAGAAAACTGTAGGACGAAAATATCCTGGATATTTCAAATTGTATAGGGTCTCATACATTTTGGAGACTGCATGTGGAAGTCCCACTAATGGTCGCAGTTCTGTCCAGAAAGGTGGGTTAGAGGGGTTAGAATGGACCTGTCCAAATGTTTTAACCAGAAGATGGCAAAGCTGATAGGTTTTGAAAATATTGAACATTGGAATACTGGCTTTAGCCAGTATTTCGGAGGAGGTGAGCCGTGTCCCATTATCCTTAGTAAAATAACTGATTGAACATTCTCCTAGTTGTGGTAGCCATCCAGATAAAAGTTTTACCCCCTATCTGAATATTGGGGTTGCCCCATATGGGTTGAGACATATCACACGTGTGAACATATTTAAGGAAATTACATAACTGGGAGTGAATTCTGATAGAGACAGCAATGGGAGAAGTCTTTAATGATGATGGGAGAGATTTCAAATTACTATACAAGAGAGAAGCTAGGGAAAGTCCCCGCATTTTCAGGATATCCTTTTCAATCTGCTCCCAGGTCGCACCTGTAAAAAAACTTTCAGCTTAGTGTGCTAATCCTGGTTAAACACACACAAAAAAAAACAAACCTTGAGCCAAATTGGAGTAAATGGTGAAGAGGCTAGCCAATCTCTGGAATCTATCGATCTAAGATATTTATTGGCCTGACTGGCCCAGTAATACAAACCCAGATGCAGTAGTCATAGACCCCCTTTAACTTTAGGAGCAGCAAGTTTGTAAAAGGCCAGTCTGGATCTTTTCCCAGCCCAGATAAAATCTTTAAAAAGTCTGTGTACCTTTTTAAATCAAGTTAAAGGAAGCCAGATATTTAGCAAACTGAGGGGGTAAAAGAGGTGAGGGAAAACATTCATTTTTAACAGGTTGATTTTGCCCCAGAGTGATAGTGGGAGAAAAGACCATCTTTGCAGAACTTGTTTAATCGTATGTATAAGGGAGTCTAAATTAAGTGTCAGAAGCTGAATAGGGTTCCTCGTTAGTTCAATACCTAGGCAACACAGAGAATTTGTTTTCCAACAGAGTCCCATGTTGGAAATAACATGTTTCACAACCTTATGGTTAAGGGGAAAAACTACTGTATTTTCAATGTTTAACTTGTAATTGGACATTTTGCTAAATTCTTCAATAATTTCTAATATGTGGAATATTGAGGTGGCTGGGTGAGATACCTGAAGGAGCAGGTCATCTGCATACACCGAGACTTTCACTATGTGGCCCTGAATGGTGATACATTGAACCCCTGGTGCGGCAACCAATCTACGGATAAGGGGCTCCAAATATAGATTGAAAAGCAGGGGTAACAGAGGGCAACCCTGTCTTGTGCCAGATTGGAGTGGGAATGCTTCTGATAAAGTTCCGTTATTGGAAATACAGGCTGTGGGAAATCTATAAAGGGTACCTATCCACTTTTGGAAGGTCTGGGGGAAATGGAAAGCTTCCAGGGTTTGCAAAAGGTAGGTCCAGTTGACCTGGTCGAATGCCTTTTCAGCATCCAGGGACACCAAAGCAGCGGAGAAGCTGGCATCCCTGGACACCGAAAAGACATGTTCCAAGGTATGTAAATGATCCGAACAGGATCTCCCCTTCATGAATCCTACCTGTTCTGGTCCTATCAAGTCCGGAAGAACCATGTTGATATGGTTGGCTAAGAGTTTAGATAGGATTTAAATATCTTGATTGAGGAGAGAGATTGGCCTATAATTAGTCAATATATCAGGGTTCTTGTTGGGTTTGGACAAGAGGACTATAAGGGCTTCGAACAGGGACTTATCAACCTCAGCCCCAGACAAGACATAGTGAAAAAATGGAACCAGTAAAGGTGTAAGTTGGTTTGCAAATGTTTTGTAGAAATTAGGGGAAAACCCATCTGGTCCGGGGGTTTTCTCGGTAGGGAGGCCCTTAATTACTTAATCGATCTCTGCTTGTGAAATAGGTGTTGTCAAAGTAGAGTGTTGTAAATCAGACAGGTGGGGTAGGTGAGAGTCTAACAAGTATTGATCAATCTGTGGAATGGAATGGAGGGGGGAGGGTTACCATAGGACCATATTTTTTTTAAATAAGTACAGAATTCAGCTACTATCTCTGAAAGAGAAGTTAGTAAGGAGCCATTGTTCATGGAACGTATTGCTGCAATTAATCTGGAAGATTCTTGTTATTTAATACGTAAAGCCAGTAGATGTCCCGCCTTCTCCCCTTGATCAGTGTAAGAGGCTTTAGCTTTAAGAATTGCATATTCTGCCTGTTCCCTCACTAGTTCCAAATAGGAATTCTTCAGCTTAATCAATTCTTGCAAATATTGTTCTGGAAAATGAGAGGAGAGGTTGGTCCCTTTTGCTCGGATTTGGAACAAAAGGGACTGTAATTGACTTTCTCTATCTTTTTACCTTTTTGAAGCCAAACCAATTAGTATCCCTCTTCTATAGACTTTAAATGCACACCACTCCACATCTGATTTTCCAGTGGAGTTAAGGTTACTGGAAGTAAACTGAGTAATTTGGTCAGAAATATATTTGACTACTCTTGGATCTTTCAATAGTAGATTATTAAGTTTTCTCTGTGTTCCTTGTTTAGGAAGGTAAGAAAAGAAAATCTGACATGTAGCTAGGGAGTGGTCTAATGGGGGTCCTGCGTGAATGGACGAGTCTAATACTCCAAGAAGGAGCGATTGTGTAATTAAGAGGTAATCGATATGGGAAGAGGTCTGTGAATGTATATTGTTTCTTGGTGGGGTGAAAGACTCACCAAATGTCACATAAACCTAACTGGTCCACAAGGTCCCTTACTGCTCTTTGAGCTGGAGAAAGGCCTTTACGGGAAGTTCCAGAGCAATCTAAACAAGGGACAAATGTTATATTTAGATCACCCCCAATAATCATAGGGATGGATAAAAAGGGGGTTAGTATGTTAATTAAATGCTTGAAAAATCCAGGAGAGTCAGCATTTGGACCACATATGCTGCCAAGTAGGATATCTTTTGTTTGTAGAGTACCTGTAACAAATAGGAATCTGCCCTGGGGGACGTTAATCATTTGAGATGGGGAAAAGGGAACAGACCTGGCAATTAGGATCATTACCCCACAGCTTTGAGAGGAACCTCCTGCTGTGAATATTTGCCCTATTTGCTGTCCTCTTAATTTAGGGGCTTCTGAGTCCAGTAGGTGAGACTCTTGTAGACAAAGTACATCAACTTTCAATAGCGTTAGATGTTTTAAGATTTTGTATTGCTTAAGTTTCTGTCATGCCCCCTTAACATTCCAAGAAGCCCACATTAAAGATCTAGCCATTTTATCCCTGAAATAAAGGGCCATGGGCTGCTGAGGACTCAGCTCTTATCCAGAATTGCAATTAACCATACTATTATTGATTCTGTGCTACCCACCCTTCCACCCTGCCCCCTCCCAGCAACTCCCCCCAATTGCTTGTTTGATGCTTGTACCAGGAATACAACAATTGAATAGAAAACATCCCTTGCCCTCCCACCTCCCCTTACTGTTATGAACTGTGCTTTGCAGTACACCACTCATATGCCCCTTCCCCCCAGCCCTCCCGGCCTGCCCCAGGATTACTAACTATTGCTATAATGTCTCTACTAAGCTACACAAAACCTACAAACTCTCTACTTGAAATTAGTAACTATACCAAACGTAAACCGTAACATACAACATGTTTGACAAATATAGCCACTAGTATTAAACCAATCTTATGGAAGCATTGCCTTGATAAAATAAACCAATGATTAAACATATAATCATCACTGTAATGAAACCAATAAATCTGTAGATTAGAACGTCTAATCCTAGAAAGTAAGGCTACTTGACTATATTCTAAGGTTTTGTAAGGAGAAGTATCCAGGACTTAAACCAATCCTATAATCTCCCAACCGTAAAGTGGAAAGCAAGTTTATGAAATTAAGTCATTTGTAGTAACAGAAGAGGCAGTCCAAGTAACAAAATTGGCATATCAGTTCGGTCCATAAATCCAGCATCTTGACAAATGAGGACCTCTCTCTGTACAGCCCTTTTGTACCTTGTTCTCATGTAATTAAGAAAATAAAAAGAAAGGAAAAGAATAAAAGCACTTAAAGCTAGGTTTGTATACTGTGCAAATACCAGGAGTCCTAAAAGAAATGCAACATTGAGAGCATATTACCAACATAGAGATAAAATTCTGCCATAGTCTCTTGGTGAAATTCTATGTCCGGTGCATATTTCAAACAAAATTATCATTTGAACTCCATAATCGTCTAGTACTGTTCTGAGAAAGTTCCAGACATCTATTTGTAAAACTGAAGAAACCTGTATACTTCTACATATAAATCGTTGAGGTATAGGGAGGGTTGCCGTTATTGCAAATTGGTAGATCTTTCCTGGAAAGCACTTTACTTCCCTCTGGTGGTAGGCTAGATGTGATGCCATAAATAAAGTTGTTGCAGATATGATCTAAATCTTATGCAGGATCACAAAGGCAGGCGTGTCTTCTGACCATCCTAGTCACTTAAAAAAGGAGAATCCTTCCAGCAATAAAATTCTGGGCTGCGAGAGTGGTTTAGAGAGACACTTTGCTGCCATTTGCTGGATTGCCCTGTATTTGTTATGGAGCCAGGCGAGAGAAGCGAAAGCCCTTGTAGGGATCTATTTTGCAGAACAATACTTTGCTTCAGCTGTACCATTAGATTTTATTTACCCTTTTTGACTGGGTAAATGTATGTGGTACAATGAACCTCTTGCATGAATCAGGTTGTACGGAAGAGGTTGGGGAAAGCCGCCTTGAGCTTGCGACTAGCTGTATCCAGATCTTCATAACTCTCCCAGCTGCCAGCCACCAGAACTTTCAATTTAGCAGGTAAACCATCCTAAACTTTATGCCAGCAGCAATCACTTTTGAGTCCAAAGGGTGGAATGCTGTTCTCCGTTGTCTGACTGAGGCAGAAAGGTCTTGGGTGATTCTAATTTTGTTGCCCTCCCACTGGACTTCATGAAGCTCCTTCACTTTGGCCAAAAAGTGCTGGTGTTCAAGATAATTTAAGAAGCGAAAGATTAGTGGCAGTGGATAAGAACCTGCCTGAGGCTTTGGACGAAGTGCCCAATGTGCTCGTTTGATTATATATTTGGAGTCAAATGGTGAGGGGCCAACGATCTTTCCAATCAATTTTTGTACAACTATCACAGTGTCCTGACCCTCTTCCCCCTCTGAGAGACCTAGAAGGACCGCGTTATTTCTGCGGCTGTGGCCCTCTAGGTCCTCCACCTTCATTACAAGTTGGGCCATTTTTTGTCTCACGGCGGGTAGGTCAGGTCCAGCTTGTCTGCCCATTTTTCCAATGAATAGATATGGGCTGAATTGTCAAAGGCTCATTGGGAGACGTCTTCAACAGCCTGGGAGAGTGATTTAAGCTCTTTTGCAAAACCTTGCATTTCTTTCCGAAAAGGCTTAAATTTGTCCAGAAATCTCTGAAGGGTCAAGGGTTCTCGTTCTACTGAGGTGCTGACACAGGCTGAATCTTCCGATGCACCGGAGGCCCGAGGCTTTTTAGGGGCCTTTTCAGGTGTGACTGGCGGAGTGTGTTTTGGCGCTGGTTTCCTCAATTTGGCATCCATGGAACAAGGAAAATGTACCCTCTTGCAGTCGGAAGGATGATCCTTGCTATCCAGGTAAAGAGAGAGTTATTTAACTTAGATCACATGGTCTCCGACTTTCTGTAGCTTTGCAGAAGCTTCACAGGAAGGGAAGGGTGCTCAAAGTAGTATCTGTGGCAGTGAGTTGGATAATCCACCAATTGCCCTTTTCATTTTTTTTTTAAATTATTTTTACCACACAAAGGTGGTGCAAATTTGTGAACTTCACCTCACTGTGGTAGTGCGTAGTTTCAGACTTCGCACCAGCCTTACCAGTGCAACAACTCTAGTGAACAGCCAGCCCCCAGAGACCACATATAACGCTTACTTAAATGCAGTCTCTATTGGGATAACCTTGGGCAGGCAGGCAGTAGTGGAGGGACATGAAAAGTAGTCCATAATACACTGGGCAATTTTCCTGACTTCCTTCCTGCAGACCTACTCTCAAGAACCCTCAGGATGTCTATTGGCTTACTCAAAGCAGCCTTAAAAATTTAATGAGAAAATATTGTAAGTCTGTAGAATGATAACAGCTTCAAAACACTGCCACTGCTCAGCTCACAGAGGCAAAAAGGAATGCCATTATAAGGTACAAGGTGGGCAAAGGAGTGAAGGAATGGGAGAAATACCAGGCCAAACTAAATAAGGCAAAGGTGGCATTAAGGAGGACAAAGGCAACTATAGAGCTAAGGATTGCTGAGGGTGTGAAGAGAAGGAAAGAGACTATTTTAGATGTATTCAAGAGAAAAAGATGGCTAATTAAGGGATTTACAAGCTAGGCTAGCTAAAGGGGGAGGGTGGTGTAAGATGACTAGCAGTAGATTAATGTCCTAAACAATTACTTCTGCTCAGTGTTCACAATTCAGGATGAAAGACCTCTACTGGAAAGGAGGTTCAAGGCAGCAACAGTACCCATTGGGGGGGCACTGGAAATATGGAGGGTGGTAATCATGCTTGAACATTTAAGGAAAGGATTAGCAGCCTTTAGTGGAGACAAACCACCAAGACTGGATGGTCTGCACCTGAGGGTACTTGATGAACTAGCCTCAGAGCTGGTAGAGCCTTTAACCCAGCTATTCAATGACTCACTGGAGTCAGGGATAGTGTCAGGTGATTGGAGAGCTGCAGACTTTGTCCCACTCCACAAGGAGAATACAGGCAATGACAGATCAGCAAATCTTTTCTCCATCATGGGTAAACTGATGGAGACCACAGTGAAGGAAGGAAGCCCTAGTGGCCTGGTTAGAAGTAAACAGACTGCAGAACAGCAAGCAGCATGGGTTTGTGTTGGGTGGATCATGTCAGGCCAGCTTTATCTTATTGTTTGACTGGGTCACTAGGGTGGTGGATAGAGTCCAGGTGGTTGATTTGCTCTACCTTGACTAATATACATACGGACATACAAAAATTGCCAGCAGAAGGCCTAGTGGTCTATCAAGTCTGATCATGTTGTGGAGTCCTAGGCAGCAACTAAGGAGGGTTCTACTCACCCCTCCCCAAATGCTACCACCCTTACCCTTGACCCTGACCTTCCCCTTTACCCAGTCCCACACTCTTTTGAAGCCCTCTGCTGTCTCCAGTGTGACCACCTTCTCATGGCGCTTGCTCTACCCTGCAACCACCCTCTCCATGAAGAAAACTGACTTCTGCAAAGCCTTTGATCCTGTTCCCCAAAGGAGGCTGCTAAAAAAGCTGGAGGACCTTGAAGTAGAGAATGGATTAGTCAAGTGGGTGGGACACTGGTTAGGGGAAGGCAACAGAGGGTGATAGTAAACAGGGTCAAATGTGAAGGGGGGGTCACAAGTGGGGTGCCACTGAGATCAATCTTGGGACCTGTCCTATTTAACAGGTTAAATATTAAAATAGGGGACACTATTCAGGAAAGTCTGTGTCTTTTTGCTGATGAAAACACAAAGCTCCGCAACAGCATGGACAATGAGAAAGGGATGAGAGAACTTCAGAGGGACCTAGAGATACCTGAGAGGTGGTCAGTGATCTGGCAGTTGAGATTCAACATGAAAAAGTGCAAGATGATGCACTTAGGGTATAGAAATCCATGCATTGAGTACTGGATGGAAGGGATTAAGCTAAGGAGAGAGATTTGGGAGTCCTTATCAATGATTCATGCGAGCAAGCCATCCAGTGCACAGTGCAATAAAACTTACAGAAAAGCATCTAGGAATCAGATGCTGGGGTGTATTGGGAGGGGTTTTGCGACTAGGAGGGGGAAGGAGATACTGCCTCTGTAGAGATCACTGATGAGACCCCACCTGGAGTACTATACCCAGTTTTGAAGTCCTCGCCTGAGAAAGGACATAGATAGGCTGGAGTCAGTGCAGCAGAGGGTCACAAAAATGGTTTATGGCCAGAAGGGCAGATATTATGAGGAATAGCTGAAAGCCTCAAACATGTACTCACTGGAGACCAGACTAGAGAGGGGACATGATAGACATAAGCTCCTAAGGGGTATAAATCTAGGTAAAATGGGGCATGACTGGAGACTGATAGGAGGCAAATTCAAGAAGGATGTAATAAAATTATTCTTCATCGAAATGGTGATGGAGCCTTGGAACAGACTGCCTGTGAAGGAAGTGAGGATAAGGACCTGCAGTGGGTTCAAACATTGGTGGGACAAAACCAATGCACTAGCTGTGGAGCAGCAGTCTTCTGGGAGATGTTCTGGAGGCTGCATTGCTGCCCTATTTGCAGGCACCTCTCTGGTCTGAGGAAGGAGGTTGCCCAGTTCCATGCTGACCGTGCAAGGGTTCAGGAAACCTCCTCCTTCATCCTGGGACCATGCAGGCCACCACCACTGCCTCAGAGGTTGCCAAGAAAGAGGAGTGATTGGACCACAGTGGGCTCAGGTAGGGTGAGGGTGGTGAAACAGAGATGCATCCCTCCAGTTATGCCTTTCCACAATTCATTCACCATTCTGGTGGTGCATGATTCTTCTATGGAGGCACCCACAGTGGAGACCAAGGAGGATGCTGGGAACCTCCACAAAGGAGACTCACAGGATGGTGACATGGGACCCCCCGGGGGAAGGAAACAACTCCTGGTGGGGTACTTAATAGTTAGGCGGGATAGAACTGAGGGAGGGAGGGGAGAAGGAGGTAAGGTGGCTGCTCAGCACCATGGCTTGGAGGGACAGGAAGCGAATTCTCAGGATTGTGGGAGCAGCTGCACGGGGGAGGGAGCTGGATGTCATCATCCACCTAGGGACAAATGACCTGGCTGGGAATGGGATCAGAGCAGTGCAGCAGGAGTTGGTAGCATTGGGGAGGGGCCTTCAACATGTAGCACACATGATAACTTTCTCAGAAGTGCTACCTGTCTATGGCATGGGTGAGGCTAGGGTACTCCGCACCATGGGATTCAATGACTGGTTGAAAAACTGGTGAGGAGCTCAGGGATTTGGCTTCACTGGGGACTGGGGGTCCACCTGGAGGGATACAGGCCTATACTGGCATGATGGTCTGCATCTGTCCAGGAGGGAATCAAGAACCTAGGTGATAGGTTTAAATGCTTCATTGGTAAGCATTTAAACTAGTCAAGGAGGGGAGGTACTGAAGAGAAGCAGGGAAATCCCAGCCCCTCACCCCCACAAAACAGGGTAGTTAGTGAAGTAGACACAAAAGTAGAGAAGTCAATAGGGAGCAGGGGTAAATACAGAAAAAGGCAAAGGCTGTAAGGACAGGGATGGGCCTAAAAGGGGTAAGGCCATCAAAAATTGGAGGGCGATGAGAAACAATGCCCATAGTCTGGGTAACAAGCTCTCTGAACTAGTGGTCTTGATGGAAGAGGGATGTCTGGATATCGTGGCAGTCACAGAAACATGGTACACAGAGAACCATGACTGGGATGTTAACATACCAGGGTACACAATCTACAGGAGGGACAGGGAGGGTAAAAGAGGAGGCAGAGTAGCTCTCTACATAAGGGAAGGAATCAAAACAGCAGAACTAAAGAGTAAACAGGGAGGGGAGGAGGCACTGTTGATCACCCTGGAGACAGGAAATGGCACCACAATCCGTACAGGGTTGTTTTCAGACCCCTGTCTCAGATGGAGACAGTGGACAAGGAAATGATACAAGGAATTCTTAGAATGGCAGAAAAAGGAGAGATATTGCTGACAGGGGACCTGAATATTCCAGGTTTTAACTGGAGCACCTTTACTGCACCCACATCTAAGAGCAGGGTAATTCTCGATGCCCTACAGTTGGCATGCCTCAGACAGTTAGTGTTGGAACCCACTCTGAAATGAGCAGTCTTAGACCTGGTACTCTCAAATGGAGATGGAGCAAGGATCTCAGATTTAGAAGTGGGTAGCCATCTGGGAACAAGCGACCACCAAACAGTGTGCTTCACAATAAACACAGCTGTAGAGACAAGCCATACAAAAGCAAGGGTGTTGGACTTTAGGAGGGCTGACTTTGGCTAATTGGGAGAGTGCTTCAGAAAAGCACTAGCAAACAGGCAAGAAGGAGGAGTAGAAGAACAATGTGGAAAAATCAGAATTGCCATCACAGAGGTAACATGCCTTGGTGTAAAGCAAATCAAAAAAACAAAATGAAGGAAAAAGCCACTATGGTTCTTCAAAGAGGTGGCAGGGAAGGTTAAGGAGAAAAGGACAGCATTCAGGAAATATAAAGAAACACAGAAGGAGTAGGACAGAGAACTATACCAGGTAAAGCAGAAGGAGGCAGGGAAGGCAGTTAGAACAGCAAAGGCCCAACACGAGGAAAAGACAGCCAACTCAGTTAAGAAGGGGGATAAAACCTTTTGGACAGGATTCATAAAAGAGATGCGCTGGGAACAAATGAGATGCGCTGGGGCAAACAGGATGCACTGACCAGAAGCTGAGCGATCCACAAAGGCATGCGTCAAAGGAAGCGCCATGCGCAACCCCACTGTGAATCACACAGAAAGGGCAGGGCGCAAGTGGAAATGTGCCAGGATACGCTGAGCCACCCAGAGGAGCAACATAGTGAATATGGAACAGGCAGGAAGGAGCAACAGGGGACAAAGTGGTGGGACACAAGAGAGAGGAACACTGATCCAATGGGACATAACAGAGAGGCCAAGGGCACAACAGGGGCCACAACAGGCACAGAACCATAATAGGAACCTAAGAAGAGCACACAGAGCCCCAGGCCAAAACCCACACAGGTCCAGGGCAGGCACACTGAACAGGCACACTGCAGTGGACAGGGCAGCACACAACAGTGTGCAGGTGCAAATAGCAAGGTGGAGGGCATTGGACAGGGCCAACCCCAAAGGTGTCCATGACCATGGCAGTGGGTGGGGGGACACACAGGGTGACACCGTGCCAAACAGAAGCTAGCACTCCATGGCACAACAGTGCCACACAGCCAGGCCACAACCCCAATCATAGGATACCGCACACAGGTACACAGCAATCATGCAGCAGTGCTATGTAAGCAGGCCACATGCAGCGCAGACACAGACACCAGGGGCAGGAACATGAGCAGTGGGACAGAGGGCCACGCACATGCCACAGGTAATGGTAGTGCCACATGGAGGGGGGCCTGGCAGGGGGAAAGGGTGACCAGACAATGCCATGGGCACACACAGCCATGGCAAGACGGGGACAAGGAATGCCCCCCGACAGTACACACACCCAGGAAGGTGGAACAGTGAATGACCACAGACACCACAGCAGAGTGTAAAAATATTCATAATGAAATCAGAAACAAAACGTACAACAATAGCAGCAAAACCAAACAGGGAAACTATGTACAAAGGTCATACAAAAGGGAAGGGGAGTGAGGGACAAATGACAGAACATGGGTGCAGAAGGGGGGGAGGGTGCAGGAACAACAATAGAGGAATGTAGGGGGTGGGTAACAGTGGGATATTTACAACAGGGACAAGCCCCTACATGGCTGGGGGCAACAAGCACAGCCGCGCACCTCTGTGCCCCAACCCCCTATGGCGACGAGCAGACAGGAGCCAGAGGAGGCCCCCGGCAGCTGCACTGAGCTGCCCAGCAGTCTGCTGAATGGGCCGTAGCACCACCTGAATGGCCCGAGCGATCTGCTAGTCCAAGTCCCCATATGGTCCATGGTTCCTCCACCGCCGGGCACAGCATAATGATCCTGGGGACCTACAGCAAGGACAGAGAGAACACATACTAAGGACCATGGCGGACACACCACCCTGACCAAGCAGTAGCCCACTCCACCAGAGAGGCAAAGCCCAGAGAAGGGTTGCACCTACTTGCTCCCAGATGGACACCACATCAAGGCCCTGCCATACCCTAGTGTCACTCCTCCATGGCCTCTGTGGCCCACCACCTGGCCTCCAGCCCTGCAAGACACAACAGACAGAAACCACCATGAGGAGACATAGCATTGCACTGACCCCACCCCAACACCAGTGTGCACATGCAGGGTAGGAGCACCTAGCCGGTGCAACACCAGTGGCCACCCATGCTGACCACAGTTGTGTACAGCCGCTGTGCCAGAACCCCAGGGCTGCCCTCCCATGGGCATGCACAACACACGGTGGTCCATCCCCATGTGAGACACAGTGAACCGGACCCACATACAGCACTGCGGAGTGCCCGCCCCATGTGGCATACAGGACAGGGCACCACAGGGTGGATTCAGCCACAGCCATGTGTGTGTGGTGTGGTGGACCCATGTGGGTGTGTCTATGTGATATGGGCCAGACCCACCCTGCATGCACCAGCAATGCCCACGAATGCGCAAAATCTACCTGGCCATGGCAGTGCACCCCCCATGTGCATGTCGACGCAACCGCAGAAGATAGTCCCTATCCCTCCGTTGGAGGTTACTGTAGCAGTGCCTGCACTGTTTCCCAGTGTGGGGAACCCCCGTGTGCCTCACCAGCCTCCAGGCAATGGCGGCCCACACATGTGACCTCGGCACCTGCAGATCCTCACGGCCAAACAGCTGCCCCTCCACAGACATCACCAGTACCATTAGGTGAAGCAGCTCCAGGTGTAACTAGTTCATGGCCATAGGCCCAATCCTCCCTGCCCTAGGCATCACAATGCAAAACTGCCCAGTGGTGCAAGCATGGGATGCATGGCGTGGAACACAGATGGCTCCACATGCGCCAGCAGGCCATGTGCTGTGCACCACGCACAGCAGAATGAAGTGTGATTGGTCCGTCAAGTGCCCAGTGACACTTGCGCAATGTGCACCGCTAAGGCAGGGCAGGGGTCATGTCTGGGTCAGGCATGCATGACGCGCACGCGGCTGCCATCTTACATGTGGCAAGCATGATCACACAGAGCATCTGTGGTGTGCATTAGCAACCATCACGCACACGTCCGTAATACACGATCCGTGAACAACACCATCAACCAGCACATTGGGCACCATGCAGGTGGGGCGTGCAATGCTCGGACAGTCTGCACTGCGTGATGGGCACCAACCGCACATCCGCAATGTGAATGACAGTACAGCTGCATACCTATGGGGATGCGCCATGGGTATAATGGACAGCGCATGCTCTCAGTATGTGCTGAGGCAGATGCTCTAGATTCAGGAATGCAATGAATGCAATGCACATGCGCAGGACATGTGCCATGTGCGGATGAGTCCAACTCAGCAGATGCGCCCTGCTGATTTAGATGAGCTGAAGGAAATTATGCAATTCACAGACAATGCGCCCAGATCAGCCTCATATCGCATGCAGGGGCATCTCAGCTGTTTAGCACCTCATTAACACTGCCCCAGACCTCATTTGCATGCCCTGAGCCATAAATGCTCCCAACTCATCCCATACTAAGATTGGGTGTCTGAAAGGATTCACAGACTTTAGGGTAAGTACACAGCTATTCCTATATGTAATACTGCAGGTACTGTGGAGTGGTTCTGTGATGATGGGGACTTCTGCGTACACCACGGCACACCCCAGGAGTGGGGGAAACTGCAGTCTGCTACAGGAATGTCTGATGCACACATCCGTTTGTGTACAGGCACAGTTGCACTGTAGCAATGCCACATGCTGGGGCTGACTGAGCACAACCCATCACCAGCATGCCATGTGCAGGGACCTCTGGTGGGTGACATCATGTCCCACGCACTGCCCCACAGGCAGCACCAGTGGGGGAGGGGTCATGATGGCCGATGTGCCTGCACTGACAGCGTGGTATACCCTTGAGGAAAGGAGGGAGAGGGGGGACATGATAGAAACTTTCAAGTATCTCAAGGGAATTAACAAGGTACAAGAGGGTAGTATCTTTCAGAAGAAGAGATGTGCAAGAACAAGGGGGCACAATTTGAAGATAGAGGGGAGACAGCTCAGAGGTAATGTTAGAAAGTATTTTTTCACAGAGAGAGTTGTGGATGCATGGAACAGCCTTCCTGAGGAGATTGTGGAGTCAGGAACTGTGGGAGAATTCAAGAATGCATGGGATGGGCATAAGGCAATTCTAGTGGGGGGGCAGGAGGAAGTAAGCTGTTGATTAACTAGAATCTGCAGCTTATCCATCAGGTAGAGAAATGGTCAGACTGGGTGGGCCAAGTGGTCCTTATCTGCTGTCAAATTCTATGTTTCTATGTTTCTATGTGGTGTGCATAGTGTGTATGCAGGGCTGACAGCTGTATGTGTCACTGGGCCTGCAGCACTGGTGGTATGGCCATGGCCCTGCAGCCATCCACGCTGGGCGCAGTCACACCCGGCACAGTTCACCGTGCATGACCACACTCATGCACAGCCTACTGGCTCTGGCTGACAGATGCTGGTGTGCCAAACCGCAACCACTGCCTGTTGGGATTGGCCACATGGGACCCCACCACAGCATGGCTAATGTCTGTCTGTACTCTCCCACAGAAACCACGTTGTCGGAAGGCAACAGTGCCACCAGCAGATGGTGGCCAAACTTCACTAAGGACGAGGAGCAGGCCCTCATAGAGGCATGCCACCTATGGCTGGACATCCTGACTGGCAGGGGTGGCAGCGGTATGGCGCAGGCAGAGGGCTGGGAGGCAGTGGCCTGCCATGTAAACACCATGGGGGAATACAACTGAACCCCCTGGAATGCTGGAAGCACTGGAATGACGGGCAACAGAGGGAAAAGGAGAAGGTGGCCCACAGTGAGGCCTCCCTGTGGTGGACAGGGGGTGGCCCACCGTCGGATGTCTGCCTGAGCCCCAATGAGGAGCTACTTGTGGCAACCATCACCAGGGCTGCCATGCAGGGTGTCCTAGGTGGGGGATTCCAGACCAGTGGAAGCCCGTCGCAGCACTGTAAGTAGCCATGGAGTCAGGGTGTGGCTGGCCCTGTGTATGCCCTGGCTGTCATGCTTGTCCCAGTGTGCTGTGCATTGCAACTGTGTACCCAAGGGCTGTGCCATGGTTCTTTGCTGCACATGGCTGTCCCATGCCATGCAACACACATGGTCGCACCACCCATGCCCATGGTGGTGCATGTGGGGTGTCACCGCCAGTCATGCCAATGGGTGCCACTCACTGGTGGGCCTGCTGGTGCTGCCAATTCCACACATGGTGCCATGTGGCCATGGCCAATCTCTACACTGTACCAGTCACAGCTTGCGCATGGCTGTCGTGGCATGGTGGGCACAGCCCTGCTGCGCTGCGGACCGGTATGCACAACCATGGCACTGCACTGTGCCACTCTGTATATGTCTGTCTGTCTGCATATCTGTATGACACTGTTTAGTATTGTGCACTAACCATGCTCACCCATCTTTTTTCCACAGCTTCATCACGCCTCGTGGGTGCAGTCGTGGGCATGGCTACACAGGATGCCCTTGCGGGCGATGATGCAGGCCTGTCATACAGGGCTGCTATCACCATGGTGGATGGTGCCATCCCTGGACCGTTCACCACACCAGACCCACCGGACATAGCCCCAGTGGTGGCGGGCCCATCAGATCCCTCGGCCATTGCCGGCACGGTGGCCCGCAAGGACAGCACATGACTGGGGTGTCTGATTGGGTTCCCTGAAAATGACCATGCAGACATGGTGGACATCACTGATGCCCTCCTTGTGCTCGCCAATGGCATGCAGGGGGTGTACAGTGATGACACTGCTGATGAGGATGCCACACTAATTGAGGGAGACGTGGCTGACAGTGGAACACGCAGCACGCAGGGTCCTGTGCAGGTGGCCACAGATGCCTCAGATGGCCCAGCTGTACATGGTGCAGCCACATTGGCAGCATAGCTACCCACTGCAGTGGGTGCTGTGCATCCTGCGCCCTGCCCAGGTGCGGTAGTTGGGCCGTCAGGGGTGTCCAGCCCAGGTGCTGCGGGGCACATGCATGCACCGGTGGAGCATGATGTCACCGGCCATGGACATGCCGTGGCTGTGGATGGCCAAGGCCCACCCATGCCGCAGCCTGCCATGGCTCAACCACTGCCTGTGGATGCCCTGGGGCAGGCTGTCTCACCCCCCTGCTCATTGGCCATGCCACTGTGACCCTTCACACACCGACAACATGGAAGGCTATGTCCACCTCCTGCATGACACTGTGGAGGGGCAGGTGGCCCTCCATGTGGAGTTCAGGAGACACAGAAATGTGATGGTCCTAGAGCATGAGTCTGCGGCTACATGGCATGCCCAGATGTTGACCGAGGCATGACTCCTTTGGGTGGGCATGACCGCAGCACTGGAGTGGATTCCAGCTGCTGTGGAGGAGGCAGCTGCAGCCGTTGGGTGCCATAGACATCTGACGTCCAGTCGGACACCCAGGAGCACCACCCGCAGACCCCAGCAGTGGCATCAGGTGGACCCTCTGCTGCTGATGCTGTCGCCATACATCACACCACTCGGTGTCCCCAGCCCAGGTGGCCCGCGGGGTCACCACACCAATGAGCACCCATTCACGGTCTCACTGAAGTACACCTGCAGGTTTGTTGGCCACACCCCCCTGTGGCTGGTGATGTTGTGGCTGCAACCACCAGTCATGGCAGAGGTCACCCAAATGTCCGTGGTAGCTGAGATGCTGCCCTGTAATGTCCTGGCCCCCTTTCCATTGGCTGCGGCACATACCACCACTGTGTCCTGCACAACTTACAGATGTTGCCTGGGGTGGCATGTGTGGCAGGCACCTGCCTCAGTGCACCACCACAGTGGGCTCCTTGTGCAGTGCCACCTGTGTGTCTGTGTGTGCCATTTGGCATGGGTGTGATGAGTGTGATCCGGTGTCTGCTGTGCCTGTGAGCCGGTGGTGGTGCACAGTGATCCATGTCATCCCTGGCACTGTCGTGGTGGCACATGTGTGTTGCAGGCTGCGTGTGTGTGTGTGTGTGTGTGTGTGTGTGTGTGTGTGTATGTGTGTGTGTACGCGTGCACCTGTGTGGGCATGTCCGTGTACTGTCCTGTGTCCACCATGCACTGCACGGCTCTGTGACTCCCTGTTCTCAGCATAGTGCCCCTCCCAGATACATACCACTGATACTCACCTGCAGTTCCCAAAATGCTCCTCCACCAGCCTGCTGTGGTACTGCCTGGCCCATGCTGCCAGCCGTGGGTCCCAATGGCCCATTGCTGGGTCGATGTTGTGGCCCTGTGGTGGTGCTTCTTCCCTCCCACCCTCCTCCTCCCAGGAACTGTCACCCTCATTGGCCTCAACAGGTATTCCACAGTCTATGGCCATGTTGTGTAGCATACAACAGGCCAGGAATATGCCACAGGCCTTCTCAGGGCTATACTCTAGGGCACCACCAGACCTACACAGACCTACAGAGACACCAGAATCACATCTTCAACATGCCAAAGACACGCTCTATGATGGTGCATGTAGCAATGTGTGCCTCGTTGTACCACTCCTCTACCTCTGTTCTGGGTCACCAGATGGGGATGAGGAGCCAGGGCCTCAGTGGGTATGCTGCATCACCTGTGGGGGGCAAGGATGATCATTAGTACATTAGTCCCATGTGTGGCATGCTCCCCAATCCCTACTCCAGTCCACACTGGTGTGTGCGCAAAGGCATCCTCCACTGTCTGTGCCTGTCCCTTTCCTGCATTCCTACCTCACTGCCCCAGCAGCTCTTGCTGGCTGCTGTCTGCTTGTGTTGTGCATGTCCCTACCACACATGCATACCCATGGCATTGCACCACACATGCCATGCATTGCACGTGTGCCTCCCTGTACCTGCAGGTGTCTGCCTGTGTCCCCATGCATACTTCCACTGTCCCACAGCTGCTGCACATACTGCACATTGTGCATGTTGCTCACCGCACACCCCTCCTCCTGTCCTGACTGTGGTGCCCTGTCTTGCTGCTGGTTGTCATGTCCCACACGCCTACTGGATGGCCACTTGGTATGTCCCCTGCCTGGCACCTCTGGCAGAGGTCCGACTGCTGCCAGATGAAAGCATCATGTGTGCTCCCAGGGTGTGTGGCTTAGACATTGCTGATGTGCCCTGTGGCATTGCACACCACCTGGCAGTTCACCAAATGGTATCCATTGAGGTACGTGTAGGTGATGGCCTCCTCATCCGGTGGTGCACGGATTGCAACATGGCTGCAGTCAATGGCCCCTATGATGCTTGTCATGCGTGACACCCTATAGAACACCTATATGGCTTCTGTCCACTCTGTCTGCATGCTGGGGAACTGGATGTATTCCAACACATGTGGTAGCAGTGCAGTGAGGAATTGTGTGAGGAGGCTGAAAGTGGAGGCCTGTGATATGCCAGTGGTGTCCCCAGCAGGCTTCTGGAAGGTTCCCGTGGTGAGCAAGCACATTACTGTTGTTACCTTAGTCTCCACCAAGATGACTTGACCTTGTGCAGTGGGTGCCTGCATCTCATCATGGCACAGCTCACAGAGCTGCCTCAGTATGGCCCTGTTCAGGTGGTGTCGGCCTACTGTCTCCACATCAGTCAGCTGCTCAGATGACAGTCTGGCTCGATACCACCATGAGGCAGGCCGCCTACGGTGCCTTCCACCTCCACGTCTCCTCATCAATACTCCAACCATGGTGAATGGTGCTGCGTCCATGCTGCTGCTGGTGGTGGTCTCTCTCTCTCTCTCTCTCTCTCTCTCTCTATCACACTTTCCCCCCACTCACTTGGTGCTGCTGTTCTGTCGCTGACCTGCTGGGGGCTTGCACTTAAGTCTGCTTCTTTTATACTTATCTTTCCGTGGTGCATTTGGTACTTGCGCTGGGTTTGCTCTCTTGTTGTGCCATCATTTTGCACTGTGAATCACTTTGCACTGTGTATGCATCTGTACGCCCCCTCAGTTTGCGCCGCATATCATTATGATGGCCTATGGTGCATCCTGTTCAGTGCGACGCATCTGGGATGTGTCAGCGCATGTGCCCTGTGTGTGAAAACTTCTTGGTGCATTTTGTAGTTGTGCTGGCGTATCTCATTTGCATCCAGCTCATCTGCTTTGTGAATCCTGCCCTATTTATGTATATTAGGGAGCAAAGAAAGACCAAGGGAGGGATACTGAGGCTTAATAAAGGAGAGGAAATGTGGGCAGAGGGTGACAGTGAAAAGCAGGGATGCTGAATGAATACTTCTGCTCAGTATTCACAAAAGAAGAGGAGGAGGGGGAGGTACCTAAATCAAACAATAGAAACACTCTGGATAGGGGGGTTGATACCAGTCCATTCACAGAAGAAAGGGTTCTGAAAGAACTCTTAAAACTGAAGGTGGACAAAGCAATGGGGTCTGACAGGATTCACCCCAGAATTCTAAAATAACTAAGGGGAGAACTAGTGACACCACTGACTACCCTCTTTAACAAATCATGGGAGGATGGGGTAGCACCTGAGGACTGGAGAGGGTGCATATGATTCCCCTTCACAAAAGTGGGAGCAAAGCAGAGGCAGGAAACTACAGACCTGTTAGTTTGACAACAGTGGTAGGAAAAATGATGGAATTACTTTAGAAGGAAAGAATTGTTAAGTACCTAGAGGCCAGCGGGGCACAGGACCCAAAGCAGCATGGATTCACAGCAGGAAGGTCATGTCAGACAAATCTAATAGATTTCTTTGACTGGGTGACCAAAGTAGTAGACCAGGGAGGGGCTGCGGACGTGGCCTAACTAGACTTTATCAAGGCATCTGACACAGTCCCACACAAAAGATTAATAAACGAATTAGCCAGCCTTGGAGTGGGTCCCAAGGTGGTAGCCTGGGTAAACAATTGGCTGGACAACAGGACGCAGAGAGTAATAGTAAACAGAGTCCACTCTGAAGAAAGGGGGGTTACTAACGGGGTACCACATGGTTCAGTACGTGGCCCATTCCTTCTTAATGTCTTTATAAGTGACATTGCAGAGGGACTGGAAGAAAAGTATGTCTCTTTGCAGACAACACAAATATCTGCAACAGGGTTGATACACAAGGTTAAGTGGAAAGGATGAGAAGGGACTTGGCAAGGTTGGAGGATTGGTCAAATGTATGGCAGCTTAGATTCAATGCAAAGAAGTGCAAAGTAATGCACCTGGGAAACAAAAACCCAGGGGAAGAATACACAATGGGGGTTGAGATACCAACAACAACAAAAATGGAAAGGGACCTGGGGGTAGTCATATCAGACTACCTAAATGTGGGCAAGCAATGTGAGAAGGCAGTAAGGAGGGCTGGGGGATACTGGGATGCATAGGGAGAGCCATCACCAGTAGAAAACAGGAAGTTGCTTTCTCTCTGTACAGACAGTTGGTGAGACCCCATGTGGAGTACTACGTGCAGTTCTGGAGACCCCATCTCTGCAAGGACATAGACAGGATAGAGGCTGTCCAGAGGAGGGTAACTAAAATGGTGCAAGATCTGCACCAGAAGCCACATGAAGTGAGACTAAAGGAGCTTAATATGTATACCCTTGAGGAAAGGAGGAAGAAGGGGATATGATAGAAACGTTTAAGTGCCTCAAGGGAATAAACAAAGTCCAAGAGGGTAGCAACTTTCTGAAAAAGAGATGTGCAAGAACAAGGGGGCACAATTTGAAGATAGAGGAAGGATGGCTCAGAGGTAATGTGAGGAAGTATTTTTTCGCAAAGAGGGTTGTGGATGCATGGAACAGCCTTCCTGAGGAGGTTATGGAGTCAAAAACAGTGGGGGAATTCAAGAATGCATGGGACAGACATAAGGCAATTCTAGTGGGGGGTAGGAGGAAGTAGACTGTTGGTTAACTAGGATCTGCAGCTTATACATTAGGTAGGGAAATGGGCAGACTAGGTGGGCCAAGCGGTTCTTACCTGCCGTCAAATGCTATGTTTCTATGTAGGGGAACCAGGAAAGGGGAAGAAACAGAAGAGGGGGTGAATACCCACCACAACAGTAGGTCGGGCAGTTAAGGTAGTAATAAAAAAGGGCAGACTTGATGGACCATGGGTGTCCTTCTGCTGTAAGATTCTGTTTCTATGTTTTATGTTTCTATGTTCAAACTAGCATCCAGCAGCCATTTCTCCACCAGGGATGACAGTGAGTTTGAGTTTCTGTGTGTGTGTGAGCATGGTGGTATCTCTGCACTTTTGTAATATACTGCAGCATTGAGAGGGAACGGGTGGCACTGACAATTTTCTTTACATATTGGAAGACCAGCTATGGTGTGGGATGTGAGATTTTTTAGAAACTGCAGTAGTGGCCTTGGTGAGAGAGAGCATGTGGGCCTTTTTTTTATATTCTGGAACAGCGAGAGAGGGCATGAGTGGCTTGGGTATTACATGAAAAGATTGACTCAGTGGTTAGGATGTTTTTTGTTCCCCATAATTTTTGCAGAGGAAGATTCTATAACACTCAAAATTTTAACTGTCAAATAATTTTCATTATTTTCACTGAAGCACTAATTTGCGTGAAAATACATTTGTGCTAAATAGTGCTGTTTGCACTTTTCCTATTATAGAGAATGTGGCACTAATGACTTAGCACTAAAATAATTTTGCACAATTATGGTTGCACTTGTGTTTGTGGTAAAATTACTTTGTATGAGAATAGCCAGTTTTACAGTAGTTGAGTGAATGATCATTTTTTTTTTGTATCAGTCATGTACAGGCAGGCTGATGCTTATCTGTAAGCTGTACGAGGAGCAGGGGTGGGTGTAAGTATATGATTGAGGCCAGGCTGCTGTTCATGAAACACAGAAACATAAAATAGGTCTGCAAAAAAAAGTCCTGTTGGCCCATCATGTGTGCCCATTCCTAACTAATTTTGAATGAGACAGCAGTAGAGGCTCTTCACTCTCCCCTTCCTCCTCCATTTCTGATTGGTCTTCAGCAAGCTCTTGTATCTGTACCACCATCATTTTATTTCACACAGATCTCTTTCTATGGCAGCCTTTTCCACCCCCACCAATCAAATACTTTCTGGTACCTCTTGTAAAGGTGCCCCATTAATGGAATCGACCCTGGTTTTTGCATTTCCACACAGTCTGAATGATTTCCCACTGTCCGCTTTATTTACCCTATGACTGTATTTGTTTGTTTCAGTCATGTCTACTTTCTTTCTTCTCACCTCAAGCATGTACATGTTCACATCTGTCATCCTGTCCTCATTCACCCTTTCCTGCTGTCCCTGGATCATCGTGGTTACCCACTTCTGCACTGCCTCCCCTCTGTCCCTGAAATGTTCTCAATGTATATTCCAAAACTGCACACAGGGGTCCAGGTGAGAATGAACCAGCAGTGAAATATGTAGTAATAGCAGCACCTCCTGTCTCCTGCTGGTGATCCCCCCCCCCCCGTGCACCGCAACACCCGGTTTGCCTTACCTGTTGCCCTGCTGCATTGCTCTTATACCTTCAGATTGTCTGAAATTATTACTCTGAAATCCTTTTCCTCTGTAGTACATCCCGCTATTATCGCCCACATTATATATTCAGTGCATGGTTGCTCGGAATCTGCTGAATGAGATTGGAGTCCCCAAATTCTGACCCAATTTTCAGAATTAGGATTTTCGGACTTGCTGTGCTAAAATCCTAATTCCTAAACTGAATCCTAAAACCTATTTTTACATAGGAATTTAGCATTTAGGATCTAAATCCATTTCCAATTTTGAGGTCCTTTTAGAATTTGAATTGGAATCGATTAGGAACTGGAAACTCCTAAATTCCTAAACAGTCCAACTGGATCAGAATCGGTCAGTTCTGAGCAGCCCTAATTCAGTGTTAGCATTGCTTACCCCTTTGTGCATCTGTGGTAATAGCATAGGTAGAGAGAAATGGGTAGGCTGGATGGGTCAAGCGGTCCTGATCTGCCATCAAATTCTATGTTTCTCTGTTGCTATGTTTCTTTCTCTACGCACTTCTTCTTGTTAAGCTGGAAACAGTTAAAACTGATACTGGGGTTTGACAGCTCCATTGTGTAAGGTGAGAATAAAAAGAACAGAAACAAGTGGGAAGCGGGGTATAAATGTTTAGTTCTAATTTTAGTTGTGTGTGATGGGTTGTTGGGGGTTACACAGTTGGGGCATTTTATATTTTTTAAACTACTTTCAAATGTGAGGGGATAGGTATACTTTACCATAACTATATGGTTGACAGGATTAAAGTTTCTGGGAGTCACTGATACTTTAATGCAGTAGCCCCCTTATTTTGACCTGGCTGCAAACGCAGTGCAGCCTGTAGCGCTGCACAAAAATAGCATATGGCTGGCTCTCAGCTCTATTCAGCCAGTAAGTGCACACTAAAGGAGCATGCTTAACTAACTATCAGGATGTGTTGGTGCAGCACTAAGTGGATATGGTCTTTGCCGATATGGCCCAGGCTGCATATGGCCCACAGGAAATATCGCTGCCCAAAATGTGATAGTGCCAGGGGTTCCTGTGGGCAATATTCAGTGCAGGAATACAAAAGAACATATTGGGCATGAATGGTGCTCAGGGGCCATTTCCATACCAGTTATTCATTCATTTGCATGTGTGCATAACCCCATAGTGCCCACAGAGGGCAGAATCCAATGGTAATTCCCTGGTAGAATAGTGGACCTCCTTCCCTCAGATCACCCATGCCATAAGTGTAGTACTACTTTCCTGGTAGTCTAGTGGACCACCCTCCTTCCCCTGATCACCTCTGCAGTAAGTGTAGTACTACTTCCCTGGTATTCTAGTGGACCTCCCAATTGCCTCTATTATAATCATAGAACTAATGCCTTGGTGGGCTAGTGCCCCACCACTGAGCATGAATGACACCCCCTAGTGTGAGTGATATTCCCCAGCTGCCCACCTATCGAGGACTCTGTGCCCCGCACCCTCCTCACCTTGATCAACATTCATTTGAAACTCTGGATCAGATCTGTGACCGGCAGTGTCCTCCCCTCACCTCCTTGGCCAACCACTGTCTGACAGTTGCAGAGCATGATTACAAGTACTGTTCTTATTTGCAACTGTGCTCTGTGACTGTAAGATGGTGGCTGGCCAAGGAGCTGGGTGGAGGGTTGTGACAGTGTCAGTCTGATCTGAAGTTTCTGGGCCAGAGTAACCACCACCACCAACAACCAGGACAGCAGTGTTACTGGTACAGCAGCAGGACAGGTGACATCAGCAACATCACCAGGGTATAGCACCCTCTCCTCTCTCATTATCATAGTCATCCTCACCAGCAACTCATGTTGCGATGCTCAGTTTAAAACATTACACAGAACTTAAAAGCACATCCTTTCTACACCATGTTGCTACTCTTCCAAAAATGTAAAGAATTTGGAACAAATGCTAGGCACACATGATCTATTATGAAATACTGTTGATCTTGACATGTGATGCAGTGCTGCATTGCTAACACAAGTCTCTATTGATAGGACCAGACTTCCCTTGTTTTGGATGTCAATTTGCTTCAGACATAAATAATCTGTAACAGGATGTAACCGGCCTTGCATACCAACTGTGATTACATCAAGAAATGACTAGAGTGTTCTTGGCTATGCATTGGGATGGAGGGGTGGATGTTGCCGACTGTCTCCTAGTGTTTTCATTATAGGCCCACTTCTGGTAAGGAAAAGGCAGGGTGTACAGGGATCGTTTTAGTTATGTGGAATTTTGTGTTGGTGAGAGCATTAGAGCTAACATGAACAGTTCCCGAACAATTGGACTTTCTGAGTGGGTGGAATGTTGAGTCTTTTTAGACAGATCATACTTTGGGACCTGTCTTACCAACTCAGTTGGTGTGTTTTTTCCAGTGAACCTTGAACTATGGTTCACCCCAAACAGTGGAAACTCTATTGTGTTCCAGTAAACTTCCCCTGCTGATTATTGTTTATGCTGAATTAGTTCTGTGTAGCTCTGTCATTTGTGTACTGCATATAAACATATGAAAATAGCCAGCAGGAGAAGGCCCATTAATCTATCTAGTCTGCACGATTTGAGGAGCCCCTTCTTACCTACTGTGGGCCACCCCAAACCATGACCCTTCAACCCCGACTCCCTTGTACTGGGAGCTGGGAAGAGCAATTTCTGTCTGACTTAACTATGTTATCAAAAAAGGAATAAATACAGGGTTTGTCATTTGATCCTGTGTTATGAGGGAACCAGGAGAAGGTTATTTTATTTGTGGCAGTTGGTATCTATACGGGTCCCTGCTGCTTCTGGGTGGAAGGGACCAGAATGGCCTGCTTTGGGGGTGGGCAGTTGTATGAGTCCTTGAAGCTCCTGCTGCAGGACCAGGATTGCACACCTAAGCCGGAAACAGCTGTATGGATCCCTCCTGCCCATATGGGGGGGGGGACTGGGATGGCCTGCCTTTGCAGCAAGCAGTTGTTTGTGGCTCTGACACTCATTTGTGGGGACTGGGATGTCCCACCAAAGCTGCTGTCAGCTGTTCCTGTCCCTGTTCCTCATGCAGGGAACTGGGATGGTCCAACACAGTGGTGGACAGCTGTTTGAGTCCCTGGCAGTCCTGTGGGGGAACAAGGATGGCATACTACAGCAGTAAGTAGCTGTTTGTGTCCCTGACACTCAGTTGTAAGAACTGGGATGACCCACCAAAGATGCTGCAGCTGTTTGGGTCACTGCTTCTCATGTGAGGAGACTGGGATGGCCCACCACGGTGGTGGGCAGCTGTTTGGGTCCCAGATGCTTCAATGGGAGGACCAAGATGGCCTACCATGGCAGTGAGTAGCTGTATGGTATCTGGTTCTCCTGTGGGGGATCAGTACAGCCCATCATGGCAATGAGCAGCCCGACCACTCCTGCAGGGGGAGAACAACATGTCCCACCACAACAGTGATTAGATGTATTGGTCCCCACTCTTCATTTTGGGGGCACTGGGATGACCTTCCAAAGCAGTGAATAGCACTTTGGGTCCCTGCCACTCTTTCAGAGGAATGAATAAATTAACAAATCAGTCCAATTTTCCTCAGGATCAGGGAAGGCAGCGCTCCTGAGGACTGAGAAAACAAATCAGTCTGACTTTTCTCATAGCAGAGCAGGCCTTCATAAAGCCAGCGGGTAGAAAACCAGGTGCCAGGTGGAATTCATAAATTGTTGGAGGGAGATAGCATCAGACAGAAAGATGTCCCCAGCATGAATCATCACCATAACAGAGTGTCATCAAAATGACAAAAGTCAGTGCACTCCCTGGAGCAGCAAATCCCCTTTAAAAAGTGTGCTTCCCTGAGGAAACCTGCATCATTACTCAGAGCAATCATTTCCAGTCATGTCACTGGCTCTCAGTCTGATGTATCTCTAGAATCTGCTTTTCTGCAGATGATCTCATAATGTTTGACTTGAGTTCTGCAGGCAAACATAAAAATGGAAGAAATTGGGCATGACAAAGAATAACATCATAGTGTATGATGTGAGCTCATTTAGTACTGATTCCAATACCCTCGAAAAAATCATTCTGCTGTAGTAGTGACGTGTACTGCAGCAGACTGACTTTTCATTCTGCTGTAGTATGAGCATCATTTAACAACAGTGCTGGTCAGCTGATTGGCACTCTCACTACAGCTGGTAGTGATATGGTTAAGCACGTGCCCTCATCATTTAAAAAAAAAAAAACAGCGGTAAAAGTAGTCCTAGCCAACAGTAAAAGGGATGACTATTACCTGGATTTGTTGCAGGGTTGGGCATAGTTGTGGGTGGTGCAGTTCAGAGGGCAGAGGGTTGTTGCAGCATCACCAGGAAACAAGAGGTGAGTGGGTGAGCAGGCAGGTGGATGGCAATGTAATGCAGATGACAGAGGGCAGAGGCTGACTGCTGCAGTCACAAACTGTGAGTAATTGTAATTTGTTTCACCATACACTATGTAAAATAACTTATGGGATCCCCAATGTTCAACAAGGCTATTCTTTCACCTCCAGGTTACCATGACAGCAGATGGATCTCTTGAGCTTCACTCTTGAGGTTTTTGTCATCATAGTAACTACTTGGTGAAAGAATAGCCTTGTTGTGTATGGACTCCAGGACACTTTAGAAAATGGGCTAAGAAAATCCTGTGCTCTGATTGGCTGATAGACCTGACAAGGTGTTCGTCTATCAGACAATACAGCCCGGATATTAAAAGAGCCAATCCCCACCAACCTCATCACCAATATCAAGCTGCCATTCAAATTTGCAGTTTAAAATACCTGCCATTTTTTTGTCTCGCTTAGCGAGAGCTGAGACATGATCCCAGTGATTCACCTATGTTCCTGATGTCCAGTATTCATCTGATTTACAGTTTAAAGGCTCAGTAAAAAAAAATATGCATTTTTTTTTTTTAAAGGAACCTGATTGCCAAACTTTGACAGATCTTTTTCCCCCGATACACTCCGGCTCCAACACCACTCACCGAAAGCATCCCCACTGACATGCTTATCTGTTGACCATTCATTTAAGCCATGTGTGTCTTACAATTTGTGGCACCCTCCGCTCTCACAGTTGCCTCCTTACTTATTCCTCTCTCTTTTTACAACCCCCAGGCTTTTACTTTTCCCAAGGTGTGGCTTTGCCGGTGCATTCTTCTACCCCCTGCTCCACTAATGCCGCAGGAGTGGCTTCAATGAATAGCAGCTGCTTGCTGCTCTTTGAGCCCCATGGGGCATAAACTAAACTGCTGGAGCAGCAGCTTTGGGTAGGTGGCAGGAGGTGCTTCATCCCATGCCTCCTCCACCTCCCGCTGGCTCCAATTGGATTCCTGCTGGGAAGTTGGGGGTAGGTAGTAGGTAACTAGTTAAAAAAAAAAAGACAAATGAATTTCTCCCAGACTTTCTCATTCACATTGGCAGCACTCTCCGGACTGCTCTAGCGCTGCCTACTTCACAAGCTCGCACATAGCAGAGTATAAAAATAACTGTAAAACAAATGAAGAAACAATTGCTTGACTTTATTACACTTACATTTCCACTCACCTCACAGCCTGTTACCACTTCTTCACCACCCTCTATCACCTCTTCTCGACTACAGTCTATGATGCATAGCAGAACAACAAAAAGCACTGAATAAATAAAAAAAAAGTAAAAGTATTTGAACAATATCGAGCCCTCTGAGTGTGTGTGTGTGTTTGTGTGTGTGTTGGGGGATGTGTAAATATGACAACGAGCTTCAACTCACAACTAGAGGCTCACATGTCCCTAGGTTAAAAAAACAGCAGGTGCAGGGACTATTTTAGTACAAAATAAAGGAATCAGCTAAGAGTTTTATCATTGAAACTTTTTTTAAACAAATGTAATGCTGTGGCCCATTTTCTAAGTGCAATAATACCTCCAGGGTGGGTGGTATGGGCAATACCGGACCTTCCAGGGGCTATAAGGCCCCTGGGTGGTCTGGTATTGCCCAATACCACCTACCCTGTTGGGTATTACTGCTTACATTCCATATGTTCAGCATGCAAACTCTCTTCCACAGAAAATACGGGTTTACTAGAGCTGTGTGGAATATAAAATGCTGCTGGCAGAATGCTTGTGAAATTACTATTCTGATTCAGTGGAATTTCATGGAATTTGTGCAAAGATTCTGCAGAATTATGCCAAATTTTAAATTGTGGTTATTGTAGCCTTGTTTTTAAAGTACACATCCAAATTATACCAAATTTAGCAGGTATACAGGTACTGATAGCTTGCATAAGTGTGCCAAATATCAGAGTTCTAGATTCTAGATTGAAAGTGAGTTGAGTTGTGGGCGGCCACATATTTAATCAGAATTTTAGTTTCATTTTTTCCATCTAATTTTAAAACTTCTTATCCAAATGTCTCTGCAGTTTTAGGATTTAGAGAAAAATGCAACATGGTTAAGTGCACCAAGTGTTAAGTCCCAAGCTTTAAAGGGGGATGTGCAATAGGGAGCCAAATATTTGCCAACATTTAGATTTTAGTTTAGTTTAATTTTAAAAGTATTCATTCAAATGTTATAAATTGTGTGGATATATGGGCTATTATTACATTTTATATGTATACCCAGTTTTAGATTTCTAGCTCCAAAGGTGCCTGAGTTAACTGTAGATAAAACGTTTAATGAAATTTCCCACAAATAAACAAAATTACAGACTTTGAGCACCTATCATTTTGAGACAATGTGCTCAATTCTCAAAGTAATGAGAATGTCCCAAGCCCCAGGTGTGCTGAACACATGGTGGATGGGGCTGGCCACATTTCCTGGCCAGCAATCAGGATTCTCGATCCCGTGCCCCACGTGCTGTGAGATGTAGGGTTTGATGCAGGGCTTGTGCAAGCCCTGCCTCAACCTATGAGCATCAAGCTCATTGTGTCCTAATGTCGTGATATGTGGCACACCATTAGAACTCCTATCAAAATGTAATCATGTCAAAGTTCAGATCTCTAACTCAATAGAAGGCTGAGTTATGACTAAATTAATAAACTTCAAAACTTCCACTGTATTTCATCAAATTTTAAATTTCTGTTATTTTGGTCTCGTTTTCAAAGTACATATCCAAATGATAACCAAAGTTGGCAGTTACCAGGTACTACTGGCATTCATAAGTGTACCAGGTTTCAGAGACCTAGATTGAAAGGGGTGAGTTGTGGGTGGCTGAACATTTAATTGAAATGTAATAGCTTTTTCCCACAGGGGAAGAGGATTATAATTTTCCATTAGAAGCCGTGGGTTATAACGTGTGTGAGCATGCACAAAAAGCACTCTTCCGGTCCTTCTCACTACACAGCACGCCGCAGTTCACCGCCAGTTGGAATCAGCGGTAAGTTAATTTAAATGTATTTTATATAACTGCTGAGGCAAAAAAGCATTCCCCAGCAATTATGTAAAATAAAAGCTGGGGAGGTGTGTGAATCTCAAATGTTAGACACCCCCTCGGTGTGGGATGCCTGTACAAACCCCTCGAGCTTTGCTCTCGGGGTTTATGTGGCATCCCACACCTTGGGGGTGTCTAACATTCTCGTTATAACCACCTCCCCAGCCATCATTGTACATATAATTTTCAGTTATTGCCATCTAATTCAAAAAATTCTTAACCAGATTTCTCCAAAGTGTCAAAATTTAGAAGAACGTGCAACATGGGAATGTGCACCAAGTTTTAAATAAGGGGGCTGTGTTACAGGTAGTCAAACATTTTGACAACATTTTCATTTTAGTTATTTTAGTATAGTTTTCAAAGGTTTCATTGAAATGTTACAAAATGTTGCCGGTGCAAGGATTATTACTACATTTATATATGCGCCTAGTTTCAGATTTCTAGTCCCAAAGGTGCCTGAATTATATGCAGATAAAATTGTCATAAAATTTTCTATAAAAAATAAAATGACAGACTTTGAGCACTTATAGTTTTGAGAAGATGCATACTACAGAAGAACAGTTCTTTCTGGAGGGAATCGAAAAGCTTCAGGAAACATATGAAAAGTGCATTGTTAATTGGGTGACTATGCTGAGAAATAACGAGTACTTCTTGGTATCTGTAGTTATTATGTTATTATGTATGTTAGGTTCAGAAGACGTTTTGTACTACCCTCTTAATCTCAAGATATTTGTCGCACTGTTAGAGCACCTACGGACAAGTAATCATGCCAAATGTTAGGTCTGTAGTGTAATAGACGTCTGAGTTATTTACATTTCAAAAATTCTGCAAAATTCCATTGAACTTTTTCAGAATTTTGCAGAATTCTGACAAAATTCCATGAATTCAAAATATTCGGATTCCACACAGCTCTAAGGTTTACAAATAAATATGATGCCCCCTTTAATAAATTCATCTGAATTCTTCCATCCCATAAGGAAATGTATATTTTCTGTCAAAACAATTAACACCAAAAATTCATGCAGTCTTTTTTGTGTTATGAAAGTGATTTTGTAGCACTCGTGAGCCCCTACAGATATTTGCTAATTCTGACTCAGTAAGTCTATGGTTGGAAAAAAAGTGTGTTCCGTAAGTGTGTCAAACATATCTCTCACATTCTTCACAGGGGGAAACTGTTTAACCAGGAAAGGCACATTAAGTCAAAGCTTGTTTCCAGGTGTGACCTGGGAGCATAAGGAAGTTAAGTGACTTGCTCAGGGTCACACAGTATGCAAGTGGAGGCTGATGGGATTCAAATTGATGTCTCCAGATTTGCGGCTCAGTGCCTTTAATCTCTATGCTATACTGCCTCCTACATAGGACATTCATTCACATTCATAGCACAGGCATTACCAATCGTCACAGTGTTGACCTTACTGTAATTAACACAAACTTCTGAGGCTCCATCCTTCATGTGTACCAATACTACTGCCAATGACCAAGCAGACATTGATGGTCTGATAATTCCATCTCTCAACATCTTTTGGGTTTGGTCTGTGTTGATCACTTATTGCTGGTGTTTATGCATACAGTTTGATCGGTATTTGGTGAACATCTCTTGTCACAACTGCATGCTGCATTAATGTTGTTCTTTCCACATTCTCAATGACTACTTCTGAGAATTCAATTAATGCTGACTTCAGGTGAGTCTCTGTCCATGACTGGCTCCCTGTTCCCGACAGGGAGAGAGCCAGGAGTGAAGCATTGCACTTGAGCGCCAGAGAGAGAAAAGTCTCTCTTCATTGAAATACATTAACCTAGATAAATACGTGGCTATAAAATAAAATTGAGAACATGTTACTGAAAAACTGAAGTTCAAGCCTGCACATACACAAACTCTGCTGCCTTGAGGAAGCCAGTATGCTGGCAAAACATTGACACAGTAGGTAGGTATGACATCTTGAACTTTAATAAAATATTTAAAGATATCACATGCTGAGTGAGTCATCCCCCCCTACTGTTATACTCCGTGGTTATGACATATTGTGGGAATTGGTCTCCTTGCAGTTGGTTTATCTTTTCAGGTTGTGGAGTCACAAGGGCAGTTCTTCATTCTCTCTCCATCTATTACCTCCTAGACAATCAGCAGCTCCATGTGTGCCTTTGCCTTCCTGACCTCCACACTTGCCTCTTTAAATAGCACCGTCATGGCAGCTTCACTCTGTTCTATAGTACCGTGCACCAGAATGCAGCTGCCACTCTGCATTATATTAAAAATTAAATATATAAACAATATCTTGGCTTAGTAAGGATGCCATTGTCACTTTAATACAACACAGAGTCAGCTAGGATGCAGCATAGTAAAAGACATCTCACAAATTCCCGTATGACAAAAGGGCTTAATTGCCATTGACTTGCACAGTACTAATAATAAAGAAATACTGCAAAGTACAAAGCTACAGAAATTACCTGGACAAAATATGACATAGCCAATGTATGGGAACATGTCAATTCATCCCTGCCATTTTATTCCATGATAACTCACCCCAGACTATTAGCTCTGGCATCAATTGGCTCCCATGACAATTCGTCCCCAATTTGCTCCCGCTAAATATGGTACTGTATTCCAAAAACAATTATACTATGACTTCCACTTCTATAACCCTTGAGCACATAGCCTCATCTGGTGAACAAATTGCCCTGACCTGGAGTTTATTATAAAATATTTATGCTGGAGGTGAATTGTCTGGGGACAAATTGACATAGGAACCAATTGATGCCAGAGATAATGGTCTGTGATGAGTTGTCACAGAGCAAAATGACAGGGATGAATTGTGAGATAGTCACTGTATGGGAACATGTCATTCAAACCCCAAAATCTTATTGTATTCTGACATATGCAGTATTGTCCTCCCATTGTACTGCCCTGGAGCTAAAATGTTTAATAGAACCTATGCTAATGATGGAATGCTAGGCTCATGCTTGGTTTTCAAACCACTGTACCTGATAAGCATTCTATAACCATCAGATTCTTTACTCCGTTTGAACAGGAGAAGCCTCAGAGAGCTCTCCTTCATCTTTCTTAAAGATTTTATTTTTCTCATTTTTTTGAAGTAAAATTTATTTCTGTTCATTTTTAAAGCACTGTCCTTGTGTTTACAGGTAAACTAGTATAGGTTTAGCATTATTCCAGAAAGTTTTTTTCGGTTTCTTTTCGGTTCATTTAACCGGGAGGGAACCAAACTTTTATTTACAATTTTAAAAGTAAATTTCTGTATTTTATTCTTTCCCTGGGCTGGTTGCTTAATTTGTTTATTTGAGGGAAACCGGGGTAACTCTTGTTTCTCTCAGTTGTTGCTGAACTGACCATGAAGTAAAAAAGATAAAATACATAATAAAGGTTTAAGCCTTATTCATTAGTGTGGATTTCTGATTCTTAGAGAACCATTTCTTGGGTTTTTTACTGGTTTTATCACCAACCCAAGAAAAGAATGGGCCCAATGGGTTTTTAGCTTTGTACAGAGTGTGGGGGAACTGTTTGAAAACAGATCCTCATTTAATGTGTATTTTTTTGCCTTGGGTTTAACCACCTGAAAGCAGATTGTGAAATCTATAAAAGCAAAAAGTATTTCCTCAGTCAGCGCTTAACAGGCATTTTAACTGACTGTAGGAAAAATGTTCAAAAAGGCTGCTAACCCAGCTGTGGACAAAACTTCCTCCTCTCATAAGTAGAAATTGAAGGAACCGGTTGTACAACCCTCTAACCAGGGTGATGGCTCCCCGATTAAAGAAAAGAACTGCAAACACTGCTGCTGAACTGGTAAGTTCTGCTAAGAAAAAGAGGAAGGAAAAACACTCAGTTCAGGAATCACAACCTACAAAACTGTTGGTTCCAACTGCAGATAAATAGCAAACACTATAAAAATTTTACAGGTGCTGCAGCTGGTACTGCAGTTCTGGCTCAGCGGCACGGTTCACAGACCTCTGTTCAGGACCTGGTTTCCTCCTCGGTTTCTGGTTCATTTGAACGGTTTGCTGAGGAGTACATTGAAGGGGAGGATGAGTTTGCACCTGGTGTATCTTCTGATCCTCAGCATTCTGACTCCCCTGAGAAGGGAACTGAGTTTTTTTCCTCTCACTTTGCCTTCATGAAGCAAGTGGCACAGACACTGGACCTCTCCACCCAGGAATCCAGAGAGGAGGAAGAGGAGCCAGACTATATGGAAAGGATGGATGTGCCAGTAACAAAAAAAACTGGTACTGCCCATCCACAAGTCTCTGAAGAGACGGGCTTCTAGAATTTTTATAAAATCCCACTTCCATTCCCTCAGTGAACAAGAGGATGGATAGGAAGTATTGGGTGGCTTTGTCTGAAGCACAGCACCCCAGCCATGAAGAGGTGGTGCAAGCTGTGGCTTGTGATAAGGCAGGGATTCCCCTGGTATCACACCCTCAGGATAAAGACTCCAAGAAAATGGATTCTATGGCACAAGAAATCCCATTTAGGTGCCTCTTTGTCCATTAGACAGGACACTCACATTGCCTATGTCTCCAGATATTAAAATAAGTAAATAAATAAAACATCTCTGGAATGCAATTTCAGAGATTGCTAAGAGAGCATAGACGCCTCTAAATGCCAGTTCAGAACGGCAGTGGATGCCAATGATATTGCAGCCAGGCAAATGGCAGCTTCAGTGTCTCTGAGAAGATTGGCCTGGCTGAGGACAACTTATTTGTCCCAGGCCAGACAAAGGCATTGGACTGTCCTAGTGAGCCCACATCCCTTTTTGGTGAACAAATAGAGGCTTACATGGAAAACATGGATAGGCACAAGGTAGTTTGTAAGAGTCCTGCTGCAAAGGAGAAACCAGCAACACCCCAGAAGTACCAAGACAGAGGGAGCATGAGTAGAACCCATTACAGACTCTTCTTTCAGGCCCAGGCATCACCTACCTATCAACCTCAGAGAGTGTACATCAGAGGCAGAGGCAGAATGAGCATCAGCCATGTTGCCCCAGCACTCAGCCAAGTGCACAGACTAAGCAGACCCTGAGTGGCCTGCCAGAGCCACCTCCCCGCTTCCAGTAAAGAGCAGACTACCCCACTACCTCCATGCTTGGGAATCCATCACTACAGATAGATGGTTCCTGGAGGTAGTGGGCCATGGGCTTGCCCTCATGTTCAAGATTCTGCACAAACTGAGGGCATGGTTTTTCAGTCCTGCCAGTCAATCAGAAGTAATCCTGTTGGAAAGGGAAGTAGAAAAACTAATTCAAGATAAAACAGTACAGCCTGTTCCCTTGGCCCACAGGGAAGGGGCCTCTGTTCAGGATTTTTCCTCACTTGAAAAAAAAAAAACAGGGGAGTGGCCACCCATATGGGATCTCAGACATTTAAACAGGCCTTTAACAAAGCCAAAGTTAAGAATGGTCACTCTGGCTGCCATCCTCCCTACACTCAGGAAGGGGGATTGGTCCAACATCTCTGGACTTAAAGGACACTTACTCCCACATAGTTCAGAGCCATTCCTTTCGGCCTTACTTCTGCTCCAGAGGTGCTTACCAAGTGCCTAGCAGGAGGAAAAGGGGTGATAGTCTCCCCATACATGGACAACTGGATGGTGGTAGGCCAGTCTCCTCAGCAGGTAGAGATGCACTGATCACCATCCAGGATACCCTGTGTATGCTGGGTTTCCTTGTAAATCAGAAAAAAGTCAATGCTAACATCGGTTCAGTGCCTGGAGTCCATAGGGGCAAAAACTGGACACACTGAAAGGAAGGGCCTTCCACCCACAGGGAATGGTAGACAGCTTGGTGCAGCTGGCAGGCTCATTCCAGCTGCATACCCCCAGACCAGTGAGACATTTTCTACAGTTGTTAGGGCACATGGTTGCAGCAACAGCAACAGTGTCAGGGTCAAGATTCCAGATGAGAGACATTTTGTTCCACCTCATGTCTCACTGGTCCCAAAAGAGATTTCTGTCAAAGATGGTCCCAGTCACAAGAACCCTGCTGCAATGGTGGCAGGAAAAAGACAACCTCAGGGAAGAGTATGCCTTTCCTCCGGCTGCCACCAGCAGCAGTCTTAACAACAGATGCCTCCCCTCCTTGGGTGGGGTGCACACCTAGGGGAACACACTGCACATGGTACCTGGCTCCATCAGGAGTCCCTGCTTCACATAAAGCCTGCTGGAGTTCAGGGCAGCTTATCTCAGCATTCAGTCCTTCACTCCAATGCTTCAAGGCAAGGTGGTTCCGGTCAGGACAGACAATATGATCACAATGTACTACATAAACAAGCAAGGGGGCACAAAGTTGTCCCTACTGTTCACAGAGGCCATGAAAATGTGGAGTCTGTCTCACTCCCTGGGCATCTCTCTCTCACAGTAGTCCACCTCCCAGGGAAGGACAATGTTCTGGCAGATGCTCTCAGCAGGAACAACCAAAACCACCATGAGTGCAAGTGGTGATCAGAAGGTGGAGTACCTCAGAGGTGGACCTCTTTCCAACCCCAGTCAATCACTAGCTACCACAATTCTGTTGCAGGCCTCCTGCAGGAGTCACTGTCCCTCTGGATGCACTGCTGTTGCATTAAACAGGGAAGTTCCTGTATGCCTTGCCTCCATTTCCCCTGTTGCTCAGAGTGCTGAATAAGCTCAGGGTTCAATCAGTGATGATGATCCTCATTGCTCCAGACTGGGCTAGATTGCCATAGTATTTTCTACTGCTGACCTTGTCAATTTAGGCCAATCTCTCTACCCAGGAGGTACAACCTAGTGACCTTCTTGCAGGACAGGGTCCTTTACCCCAATCTCTGTTCTCTCAGGCTCAGGGCTTGGCTCTTGAGGACTTAAGAGTATTCGGACTTGCACCTTTCTAAAGGGGTGCAGGAGGTTCTTAGTGTTTCTAGAAAACACTTCTACCAGAAAGACTTACACCTCTAAATGAAAGAGGTTTTTCCATTTGGTGCCAGAAAAAAAGAGATAGACTGCTGCCAGGCTGACTTGTCAGTCATCCTAGAGTATATGGCACACCTTCATTCTCTCGGCCTTAGGATTTCAACCTTCAAAGTGCACTTACCAGATGTCTCTGCTTACCTCTCAGCTAGTAAGGGGTCATCTCTGGCAGTTAATCAAGTGTTTAGGAAGTTCTTCAAGGTTCTCATGCATTTGCATTCCCCTCACAGGGAACACACTCCAGTAATGGACCTCAATATATGCAGTGGCTAGCTAATGAAACCACCCCCTCACCACCACTCTTCTTTCTCTTTTCCTGCTAACCCACTCTTAACAAAGCTTCACTGAGCTGCCTATGACTTGTACTGTATAATTAACTTGCAACACAATTCCTTGACAATGGCTTTGGCTGCTATTATTGTAACTTTACTTGTCTGTTTTTTTGTAAGTTCCATTGTTATGATCATGTTATGTTTTGTACCTTATTGTCCTTATTGTCTTGACATGGAACCTTTGTAAAAGAGCCCACAGCTCAGAGGTGTCATCCAAAATACAAATAAATAAATAAATGAAACTACCATTTGAGCCCATGTCTTCAGTAGAGCTTAAGTATGCAACGTGGAAAACAATGTTTCTGATAGCCATCGCCTCAGCCAGGAGGATCGGTGAGCTCCAGGCCTTGTCCACTGAGGCAAGTTACATATCAGTCCATAGGGACAAGGTAGTCCTCAAGACTAACAGAAACTTTCTGCCCAGGGTGGTTTCGGACTTCTACCTAAATCAGTCCATTATTTTGCCAGTCTTTTTCACTGACCACTGTAGTGCCAGAGAGTGTAGACTGCACAGCCTAGATGTCAAGTGAGCAATAAGCTACTACTTGGGTCACACAAAGGGTCACATAGCTCAGCTCTTCCTGACCTATGGAGAAGTGGGAAAGGGCAAGCCTGCCTCAAAGAGGTCTGTTGCCCACTGGATTGTTACTTGTATTCAGTCCTACTACAGCAAAGTAGGTAAAAACCCCTGCAGGCCTTAGGGCTCACTCTACAAGGGGTACAGCTGCCTCAACAGCAGCTGCAGAAGATATTCCTTTGTTGGAAATTTGTAAAGCAGCTACCTGGAAAACAGTTCACACCTTTAGCAAACACTACAGCCTGGATACCCAGGCCAGAGGTGAAGCCAGGTTTGGCACAGCAGTACTGCAGAGCTTGTTTTCTAAAGAGGTTCTCTACCCTCCTCCAAAGGTACTGCTTGGTTAGTCTGCATATGTCAGAATACAGTAAGATTTCATGGGGTTTGAAGAAAAAATTACTTACCATAGTAATCTTGTTTCTTCCAAAGGAATCTTACTGTATTCTGAGCTCCCACCCTACCTCCCCTGCTAGAACCTATGGGCACTACAGCACAGCTGTCCATGCTGTTGTAAACCCATGAGTGGTTCTATTGTTGGGCTTAGTGAGTTGAGCCTTAGTGTGGCCCACATTTTTAAATGAAGGGGATTGTTGGTTGTTATTTATTTATTTATGTATTTAATTAATTGTTAAAGTTAGTATAGACAGCTTGTTATTATTCATGCTTCTTAAGAATCTGACAGTTGTAGAATGTCTACCAGGGACAGTGGTTTGAAAACCCAGCATGAGCCTAGCATTCCATCATTAGCATAGGTTCTATTAACAGTTTCAGCTCTGGGGCAGTACAATGGGAGGACAATACTACATATGTCAGAATACAGTAAGATTCCCTTGGAAGAAACAAGATTGCTATGTTAAGTAATCTTTTCATTTGTCCAGGTCATTTCACTCCATGACAACTCTCCTCAGACCATTAACTTCAGTGTCACTCGGCTCCCACGTCAATTTGTCTCCAGACTGTTCGCTCCCACTACATATCATACTGTACTCCATCAACAATTACAACAACATTTCTACAACCCTCAAGCACATTGCCTCATCTGGTGGGCAAATTGTGCACATCTGGAGTTTATTTTATAATATTTACACTGGGGGAAAATGTCCAGGGACGAATTGGCATGGGAGCCAATTGACCCTGAAGCTAATAGTCCAGAGACAGTTGTCATGGAGCAATATAACCAGAACGAATTGTGATTTAACTCTGCTGTATATACTGACTGCCTCAGCAGTGATCATTGTCTCTGACCCCTGGACCACCAGGGCTATAGTTCTATACAGTGACACAAAAATTAATGACATCGTTAAAAGAATACATTAAATATTTATTGAGACCTCAATAATGCATATATATGGCATAGGTATGAGCACCATTCTTTAAGTCACTGAAACAAGGCAGTTACTAGCATACATTTTCCTATGTTAGAAACATAGAATTTGATGGCAGATAAGGACTACTTGGCCCATTCAGACTTCCTCTTCTTCCCTACCAACACTATCACCACAGATCATACCCGATCTTTAGCCCTTTCTCCCTCCTCTCTTCCTTTCCACTATTATTCCCTTGCACTTATCCCATGCATTCTTGAACCTGCACCACTGGTTTTGCCCCCCCACCACTTCTGCTGGAAGGCTGTTCCAGGAATCCAACACTCTTTCTATGAAAATGTTACATGGAAACATAAATGCTGTTAGCAGAACAGGACCACTTGGCCCATTCAGTTTGGTCAGATAGTCCCTGCCTAGTCTTTCTCCACAAACCCTAACTGGTCTCCAGTGACCCTCCCACCTCCTTGCCTATTTAACAATATTCACCTATGTCTATCCAATGTATGTTTGAAGACCCTACTGTATTCACCTCCACCACTTCTGCTGACTGTCTTTTCCCAGGCATCCACAACAGTTTCTGTAAGTAGTGCTTCCTCACATCCCTTTTAAATGTCCCTACTCCAGCTTCATTGCATGTCCTCTGGTCCTGGTACTTTTCTCATTTGAAAGAGACATCTATTTTGCACCCTGTTTACCCCTGTGATGTACAGTACTTGTAGGTCTCTATCATGCTCCTCTTGCTCGCCTCTTTTCCAGGGTGTACATGTTGAGATCTCTCAGTCTGTCCTTCTAGGACTTTTGGTATAACCCCTGCACCATTTTAGTTGCCCTCCTCTGGATTGCCTCTGTCCTGTCTACGACCTTTCTGAGGTATGGCCTCCAGAACTGATATATTTATAGGTGGTATGTGTGTGTTTCTTATATTACACAATAGAACAACTGCAATTGAACTCTCATTGCACTAGGCACTATTGCACTTTCCCTTTAACTGTATATTTCACATAGATGTATTACCCTTTACCACCTCTGCCTTGAGAAAGCACATTGTCATGGGAAAACGTTTGGCTGAATTCTCGGGGAAGGGCACCTGCATCCTGCTGCTAGTTGCTAAGCCTGGAATAAAGATTTTTGCTTTTATCCTGCTGCATCTGTTGTGGATTTTTTATCAATTCCCGAACAGTGAGGGGAAGCCTAGTCCAAAACAAAGCCTCCTGTGCCAGATATTGTTGCTGCGGCATGAGCCTGCACCTAAACTGCCAGATCAGAAAATTCATAACTGCCAGAACCACTCTCACTGTACTAACATGGAAATAGACCCACTCATATATTCCAGCCATATATTTCCAATACCAAACATTCATATGAAGAAGGGCAGAGGAGAATTGTATTGTCTAAACCAAAAAGAAAATACAGAAAAGCTAATTTATTCCTTTATACATCACATTTCATGTTATACTCATTCACCAGATATTCCTTACACCAATCCAATTCATATTATTACCCCCATTCTATTAAGAAAGTATCATAATGTACATCGTGCTTTCTCTCAAGTTTCTCTACTTATATTTTTGATAAAAAGGGGAATCCTCTGCACCATAAAACTACCTGCAACTTTGTGTGAAACGGTAAATCTTTTTCATAGATTTTTAGAAAGGATGCTTCACACATTTTACAAATAGAAAATGAAGTAATTCTCTGTTGCTGTAATACCAACTGGCATCTTGCCTGCCACAGGTAGAACTTCAGGCAGGCAAATATCACAGTTAAGATATCTTTATTGTACTTCCTAAAAGTTTGTGTAAAGTCACCTAGACCTATTATCGCATACGTTTATAGTTTATAGTTTATAGTAGGAAAACTCCATTGAGCAGACTCATTCACAAGGAGGTCATATACACATAACAACAGTTTACACCAGGACATACACAATATAAAGGAAAATACATATGTAATAGTGGGTCAGAGTACATAATAACAATTTATAATAAGATACACAGCAAACTGCAAGATTAATATTCTAAAGTTATATACATACCATGTACAAAACAGCATAAGAAAATTTCTGGAATATGTAAGCAATACAACAAACTTGGCATGGAAAGTGATCCTGTCCAACCAGGGAAGATGCCATCTGGCTGCCAAATAATTCCACAATTGTGTTACAAACTGGCACTCTAGTAAGAAATGTTCCATTGTCTCTTCCTGGGCAGAACATTCTGGATAAGTGCAGGATCTCTTTTCTATTGCTTTGTGTTTGCTGTTTCCTCTGACATTTAACTTTCCATACCAGCTCTCACATTTTTGTTGGTATTTTGTTGTTTACCAATGGTTTAATAACTAAATCTCTTTTTTTTTCTGTTTCCAATGTTTGAATTCTGGCTCTGTTGGGCCTGCTACACTTTGAATCATGTTGTATAACTGTTTCCTGGAGTTATGTATTATTTAAGCTTTTGCTACCTTCCATTTGAATAAAGTTTGTACTGTGTGTCTCATGTAATCTGGAATTTGTAAGTTTTGAGAAACTTTGGGGGGAACATTTTCCCATTTAAGTAAAAATGCCTTCATGTTATTTGTTATCCACTTTTGACAAGTGTTGAAGTGTCTTGTAATACTATTTTTATTGATTCTGTCCAAAATAAAGTGTGAAAGAAAATGACTGGATTGTATTTATTCATTTATTGAATAGAATCAGAATTACAATCCTTTGAGTCATAGACTCTTTTGCAAAGGCTCCACATCAGTTAAAAAAAGGAAACAAAGTACACATACATAACTAATATCATGTAATACAAAGTCATACAGCACAGGAAGATAAACATTGGAGGGTTACATCAGCAGGGAACTTAAAGAAGGTTCCAGATCAAAGTTAAGAAAATATGACAAGATACAGTTTTAGAGGGTCTTGAATGGGCCCAGAGTCGCATTTTATATACGGTGGAATTGGGGTGCCTGGGAGAGACAAATATGGGAGACAAAAAAGAAACTATCCTATAGCTGTGGGTTTCCTTACTGCGTTAGAACAAGTACCTGATTACAATATGGCTCCTGTTGAGGGTCTGAGAGTGAGGTGGAATCATTAAAGGAGGTGGGAGTTTATTTACAGTCACAGGTTGCGGAGTCAAGGAGTAGGGTCGTGAGACCTGTTTTAAATTGGTCGAGACTAGGGGCCAGGGGATGGAGGATGGTAGGCTGTTCAGCCACAGTGAAGCATGATAACAGAAGGAACTTGGTCCAAGTGATTTTCTGCAATGAAGGACTAAGAGGGTGGAGTTGGCAAAGTACCTATAGGCCCTCCTATGCGGGACTATGTGGATAAGTGGGCGGAGGCCGATTGGATCATATTCACATCTCCTTTCTTCTCTGGTAAGTATGTGAAACCCCTTTTTATTGAATTTAATCAGCTACCTCATATCATTTAAAAAATGCTGGAAGGTCATGTTTCTAGATGTGATGGTAAAGGAAATACCATGCTAACATATAGCAAACATGGGATTAAAATTGCTTTATTATATGTACTCTTTTTTGTTTAGAAAGCTTCCATCCCTTCCATCTGGTCACTTTCTGCTTGTAGATATTTAGAGAATCTTCTCAGTTTCTTGATGCCATGTCCCCATCTCTGAATTTCACTCCTAAAATTTTCAGGGGTTCATTTATGAGAGTTATTCCTGCTAGTGGCTTTACATTCTGGTCATGTGTCCCTATTCTTATACCTTTACTTTTATTCATGTTTAGTTGAGCTCCTGATACTGCTGAGTATGCATCAGCTTCTTTTAACATTTCTGTTGCACTTTGATAGTTTTTTGAAATAAACATATATCATCTGTGTATGCTGTGATCTTCACTAAATCATCTTTCTGTTGTCCTTTTAAGATTTTTATACTGTTGTTATTCAATACCTTTCTACTAAAGGATCAATGGAAAAAATATACAAAAGGGGGGCTTAGGGGACAACCCTGTCTAGAGCCCACCTTTACCAGAATGTTACTGCCTTCCTGTCCTGCAATTATAGGAGTCATTGCTATGTTCTTATATAGGAAATAAATACAACTAAAGAAAGATTCTGGAATACCATAATATCTTAGAGTTTGGAATAAAAAAGAATGGTTAACCTTATTGAATGTCTTACATTGATCCAAAGAGAATAAGTAACCAGTTATATTTTCTTTCTGGTGGTATTCTGGTATTTCTCGAATAATGAACAAGTTATGTTTAATTTTTCTCTCTGGGAGACCACATATCTGTATTGGGTGGATTAATGTAGCAGTAGCCTGTCTAAGTCTTGTCTGCAGAATTTTTCAAAACTTTTTAAAATCAGAATTTAATAGACCTATTGGTCTCCAGTTTTGAATTAATGTCTTATTCCCTGATTTATCCAAATAGATTATTAATCCCTTTGTGAAGGTGGCTGGAATATTGTTCTGAATAGGAAAGTATTCAAAAACCTTTTTTAGACACACTGTAAATTCAGTATTAATTGTTTTTTAAAATTCATTCGGAAGTCCATCCCATCTAGGTGAGAGCCCTGATTTAAAATTGTTTATTACAGATAACATTTCTTGTATCTGTATTGGTCCAGTTATATCATTTTTTCACACAATTTTATCTGTATCCATATTAATTTCTTCAAGATATTCTTCAATGTTTTGTTCAGCTACTCTTGGGCAGTCACTAAAGATCTAAAAAGTCCTCAGATCTTTATCTACTACCTGCTGGATTTGAGCCATAGAAGTTACCAATGTGCCATTTTCATCTACTAAGCCTGTAAAACTAGAGGTGTTTTTCCTGTTTTTACATGCCTTACATGGGTCTGGAAATGGAGTCTTCTCTGTTCTATTTGTTAGTTCAGCCTGAAGTGAGCTAGATCTATCATATTGGTGTATCCCATTAATGTGCTGACTCATCAGTGCTGCTGTGATGTTCCTGGTGGAATAATATAACATGCTTCTTGTGCAACTTTGATTTCTTGGTGTCGGACAATGTTCCCGATCCATGGTTTCCCCTTTTTGTCACCCAGGTGCAACCCAGAGTTTGTTGTATAAATAACGAGGGTGCAGGGGGAATAGCCCCCTGCAGTTGCTGTCGCTGCTACTGCCAGATGGCAGATAGTCGGAGCATGGTGTCTGGTGTCGGTGAAGTGTTGGCACTGTACTCTATGTTGGCAACTTTGTTGTTGCTGCTGCATGGGTGAACCTCATATTGGTAATGTTTCATTGCTTTCTTTATGTTAGTGATTTGTTCTGATGTATCTTCTCTTGTGGTGGAGACTATTGTTAAGAGTTTATGTAATTGTTTTCTATATTTCAGATACTGGAAAAACTTCTCTCTGGCTTTTGTTTTTCCGTAAGTTCAAAACCATTGTTTAATGTCTTGTTTTGTATCTTCCCACCAGTGCCCCATATCATCATATACTGTAGGTTTACTACTGTCACTCTCACCCCTAGTAGTTGTCTAATGCTTGCAATAACTTCGGGGTCCTTCAAAAGTGATATAGTGTACTTAATTTCCATCTAGTTTTAGGTGGTGATTTCCCTTTGTCCAGTTGTACAGTACTTGTGTACGCACCATTAAATGATCTGAAGATTCTACCGGAAATACTTCTGTGTTGATGATATGTAGTCTATGAGACACAAAGATCTAATCTATTTTGGTTCCTAATTTTCCTCTCACATACAGTACATGTATGTTGAATTCCTGTCATCTGGAATTTAAAACAATCTGATAATTCTGCTATTTCAGTAATTTTTTCAGTGCTAAAGCATCACAGTATATTTTTTCCCACTTTCATGTCTAATTTTGAAATCTAAGCTGCAGTTACAATCTTCCCCAGGTACTGTATATGTTTTTAGCTGTAGTAAGATATAGTTGTATGCTTTAAAACAGTTTTACTCTTTCCACCTTCATTTGAGGTGTGTAAATATTTATGAATTTACTAGGTTCTTGGTCCCAAAATACCATCCAATATTAATACTCTCCCTGGTATTAAATCAATAAGCATTTGTATTTTAAACTCTGTCCCTCTGAATAGTATGCCTACACCACCAGCTTTGTTTGACCCAAAGGACCAATATGCAGGTCCCCATACCCATGCCCATTGTGCTTGTTGTAACAAAAACAGAGAATTCATCCATGTTTCTTGTAAAAAAAAATAAAAACTAACTAAAGCATAGTCATGTAACACTTGAAAAATGCCCTGTCTTTTAGTTCCTTTCCCATACTACAAATATTGACAGTAGCTAAGGAGAATGGCATCATTTATTAATGTATTAAGAAAATTGTAGAAGTCCATTATTTTTCCTTCTTTTCTTCTTTCTCTCTATTTTGGAGTCTTCCATTTTATTTGTTCGGAAAGCATGGAAGAGGCATCCAAATCAAGATCTTCCATTTCCAAGCCCCCCACCCAGTGCAGTAGTTGCAGAGAGGATTTCATAGGGGCTTGTAGTTTCTATGTCTTTCTGTTCTAGTTCTGGATTCTTCAATTTGGTAGAACATCTCCTTTGTTGTGGTGCAAGCTAAGTCTGTGGGGATGGTATGCTGAGGCTCCCTCCGAGTCTTCATCCACTAGCTGTTCTGTGTAACAGACTGGTTGCAGTAGTACATTGTTTGTGTCTTGTTTATTTTCAGGCTTCTGTCCATCTGATTCAAGATTTTGTTCTTCTGTAGGTACAGTTTGTGAGCCATGTTCATCTTCAGTTATTATTGGGCCAGGATCATTTTTCTGGGGGGGGGGTTTGAGTTAGCATCTGTGCTTGATGCATCATCCTGTACTGGAGTTTCCCTGGTGTCCTGGCCAAATTTCCTCCATTCACTAAAGATACCAACAGCTTAATCTGAGTCAATGTCAGCTGTTTTCCATCTGTATCCCCTTCCTCAGGACAAGGCTAAAACAGACAGAATTACAAAGTCCTCCTTTCCCAGTCAACAAAAACTGAATTAATTAATAAACAGCACCAAGTCATTATGCTAAAGTGCCAAAGGGAAACCAAGTTCCATCAGACTGGCTTCACAGATATCAAAACCAACAGACTGTGGCACATTTAAATTTGACACTGGCTCATCCTTGACATAGGGGAACACATTGTGGTACTAACAAAGATTTGAGTTTTAGGAGGAAGCTTCGGGAAAGTTCAGACTTGGTTGCTTTTCTAGAAGTGCTACAGGTGCCACACACTAGTCAGGCAAGCAAGGCAAGATTTGTAGAATTTGACATGTGGCTAAATGGATTATGTGGTAAGTATTGCTTTGGGTATGTAAGGGACTTAGGGGTACCCTCTAGGAAGATAAATCCTTGTATGTATCCAGCTGCCTCCATCTCAGCAGAGGGGAAACCAGGGTAGTGAGGAAGGAAGTTGGAAAAATTCATCACATGGAATTTAAACTAGGTGGGGGTGAGTATTGCATCAGGGCATATGGCCTAAAGCACTCTCAAGGTAGGAGCTGCAGATCCCCCATGACAGTAAAAACAGGACATGAGGGGTGTGAGGGAGTGTTGTAGGGTCTGTGTAAAGGATAACACAAGACAACAGAAGTCAGGTACAACACACCTTAGTGTGACTTTGTTTTATAAAAAATAAGAAAAAAAAAAACTAAAATAATAAACAACAGTAGCAGAATGCATTACTTCCAGTAGTGTACACACCATCCTGATCTTATGCAAATGCTTTAGATCCTTATAGTTGTGAATTCCAGGAGTCTCCCTGTAGGTCCTCCTCTTACCTTGGCTTCAGGTAAGTGAGTTCAACCACAGCTAATCTACCATACTCAGTGTTCACAGGGTTTTTATACCCCTCCCCCTGATGATGTGATCCACCCACTTATAACAATCAGAGATTTTCTAGGCTGAACAACATAATTTATATAGCTAGAAAAAGTTATGTGCATTTGAATTCAAACAGTCCTTTTTCAGTAAGACTAGTGATACTAAACATTCATTTCCTCTATAAAATTCACATACTGTACATACATAATTGGTCATTATGTAATTTAGCTTCTCCTCTTTCTCAGCATGACTAGCATTATTATAGTTATAACAAGTATTGGTCAATGCCAAAAGTTCGTCATGAGTAGAGATAAGGACGCGTGTGAGAGTGTAGTAGTGCAGGAAGAGTTTTATTGATAATGAGCAATAGAAAGTTGTATGACAACTGTACTGTTCATGAGGTGGTGTGATTACAAAGGCTATATTGAAAATTTGGAGTGAAAATATTGAAAATGACAAAAGTTACACAAGTGCGCAGAAAATTGTGAACTTCTAGGTGTAACTTGGCCATTTTTTTGAGTTGTGTCACCACATTTTCAGCATGGCCTGTTTGGTACCGCACCTCATGAAGAGTGCCACTGTCATTTTGTTCACTTGTGCTGAAAGGTGATTTCACAGAGTGACAGCGCCATTCTGCGCCACAGGTGCAAAAACACATTTCAGGCAGGATTAAAAAATTACAGCTGTACTGTTCATAAGGAAGTGTGAAAAAATAGCAATGTTGAAAATCTGGAGTGGAAATATAAAAAATAGGCAAAGATATGAGCGTGCGTAGAAACTGCACAATGCACGCTCATAACGCAAGTATTTTGTGGAATTTTTTCACCAAATTTTAAACATGGCCCTTCATGAGCAGTAGCACTGTGATTTTGTTAATCAATCTTAAAAGTTGATTTCACACATTGACTGTGTCATTCTGGTCCACAAGTGAGAAAACACATTTTGGGCAGGATGTGGAAAATGACAGCTGTACTGTTTATAAGGAGATGTGAAAAAATGGTAATGTTGAAAATCGGAAGCGCAAATATAAAAAATGAATGAAGTTACCAGCATGCGTAGAAACTGCACACTGCACACTGGTAACACAGGCATTTTTGGGGAATTTTTACACCAAATTTGCAAAATGGGCTCTTTGGGATCCCACCTCATGAACAGTGGCACTGTCATTTTGGTAAACAGTCCTGAAAGATGATTCCACACAGTGACTGCAAAAATCACCTTTTGGGACTGAGAAATGAAATCACACTGACATGTTCATGAGGTGTCATCCCAAGAACCCCATGTTGAAAATCTGAGACTAAAATTCCTAATAATGGCTGAGATATCAACCTAAGTTGAAACTCCCCATTGTGTCCCATTATACAGGCTTACCCGATTCCTCAGTTTCTAGTTCAGCTTTGCAGAGTGCAGATGTATCCCGGGGCAGTGAAGATCATGGTTCCTGCCCCCGGAGGTTAAGTATGGGCGAGGGGGTGTGGGGAGGTGGGTGCACAGAGGGAGGGTTGAAGAGGAGGACTGGGGAGATGGCACTGGAAGGTTTTCTTTTTTACAGGTAAAATAAAAAAAAGATTTCAGATGGATGGTTTTTCTATTTTACAAGGATTTTTTTTTTTTAACATTTAGGCACACTGGGGTGGGCTCCCAGTGTACCACAATGGTGTGTGAGTGTGTGTGTGTCTTGGGGGATGGAGGGACATGTCATTGCCATCAGGAGTCGATATCCTGATGTCAGAAAGGGGGAAATTGTTTAACCAGGAAAGACACACTAAGGGGCTACAGGGAACAGAGAAATTGTTTAACCAGGAAAAACACACTGAGCTGCGGGGAACAGGGAAATTGTTTAACCAGGAAAGACACTGTGTTGCAGGGAATGGGGAAATTGTTTAATCAGGAAAGACACACCAAGGAGCTGCCGGGACCAGGGAAATTGTTTAACCAGGAAAGACACACTGAGCTGTAGCTGAAGGGTTTGCATTTCAAAGGACAGAGCAGCATGCAGCATCAGCTCTGTTCTTTGAAATGTTTGCCGAGACCAACCCCCTCAGCAAAACAGTGTCATCAGGACACTGCCTGCTGATTTGCCAGCCACAGACCAGCCCCTGCAGCACCGCTGGTCATTGGGCTGGCACCCCTCACACCCCTGTTTAGCAACTCTCATATCAACAAGTTCGTTCGGGCTTGTGCACTCGAACTTAAAAAGGGCCCATAGAGGCTGCTGTAACAGTCTAAATTAACCACTCCTGCAGGTAAACTCATTTTATTTTTAAACAGCTTGCATTGTTTTAACACACAGTGTCATAATTTTATAACAGAAAGCCCTAGGATAAAAGAATATAAGGTTTTTTGCTGAGTAGAAAAGAGACATTCAGCGTCTATAGACTTACATTATTTAACATTTTATTTGTCTTTATTTCTCTTTTGGGGGCTTTCTTTAGTTGCTTGTCCTCTATTTATGTGAGTGAACCAGGAGCACAGACATTCTAGGCAGGGGATGTTTCAGTCCCATTTTGTATTTGGCTTCATTTTATTTTGTAGCACGCATAGAAACCTTCTCATAGGTGCTGCCCACCTATGGCATGTGTGAGGCTAGGATACTCAGCAACCTGGGTTTCGATGAACAGTTGAAAAACTACTGTGGAGCTCATGGTTTTGCCTTCACTGGTGAATGTATGTCCTCCTGGAGGGATATAGACTATAACTTGCACGATGGTCTGCATCTGTCCAGTAGGAGAGCCAGGATTATGTTTGATAGGTTAAAATGCTTAATTGTCAAGCATTTAAACTGGCCAAGGTTGGAGGCTGTGAGAAGGGAGAAGGGAATAATAGCCCTTTCTCATGAAAAATTAGGTAGCTAGCAATGCTAGCTCCAAGGTAGAGAGGTCAACAGGGGGCAGTGTAGGGTTAAACGGAGAAAAAGGCAATGTCAGTAAGTACTGGGATGGGGCTAAAATGGGTGGGGTCATCCAAAAATGGATGACAATGAGTATAAATGCATGTAGTTTGCATAGCAAGTTTCTCTAACTTGTGGCCTTGATGGAAGAGGGATGCCTGGATTTGTTTGGGGGGGGGCGGTCACAGTTGCATGACACACAGTTGACCATCACTGGGATTTCAACATACCAGTGTAGAAAATCTACAGGAGGGTCAGTGAGTATACAAGCGGAGCAGGAGTATCTATCTACATAATGGAATGGGTCAAAGCCACAGAACAACTGCAGCACACACAGATTACTGGGGGGATGTAAATCACATTATTAACACATGTTTTTCCTGGAGAAACTTTAGAAATGCAAATAAATACATACTGCAATCATTCCATCCTCTCGGTCATTCGCACCATTCGGCAATTACCCACTTCTCTAAGTGTTCCTTTGCCTGTATCTTCAAAAAATAATGGTATGAACTGATTAAAAAACCAAAACTGGATATTTCCTTCTGAGTACAAAAGCTGCACTGACTTCAGGAGCACACAGAGAATGGCAGCTGTCAGCACTCACAGACAGGCAGTGTCTTTTACATGATTAATGACAGAGGAATTAAGAACTACCACTAGGCTTAATTAAAGAAAAAAAAACTTTGTATGTGTGGGGTGGAGGGGGAGCAGATGACTCTCAGCAGCAGGAAAAAGTAGTTTAAAATGACTAGTCCAAGCCAGCCCAGTGATGCTGAGGGTTCAGGCACTGGATGCCACACCTTGCACCATGCCGGCAACCCATGTTCGGGAATGACCATGGGCCACCAGGGATTGGCAGGGGAGGAGAAGGATTGTGTGTCCCAAGGACTGCTCTCCTTCTCCAGGGAAGGGGGGTTGCAGTAGTCAGTGATCGCCTGCCCCCTAGCGGAGGCTGGGGGGCAGGGCACCAACTCTGATGATGAGGGTGGGGATGGGGCAGACACCTGGAGGAGCACAGCATGCCCCACCCCTGATGAAGAAAAGAGAAAATACAGTTGTACAGATTGATGGCCATCCCAAGATGCACCACCTGGTTCCAAGGGTGTCGCCCCCAGTACACTGGATCCGTTCCTGGTGGTGAATAAGGGGAGCTCACTGCCTTCCTACCATGGGGGGACAAGCTGTGGTCATAACACTGAGGGTTGGGGCCTCAATAAGAGCCGGGTGCATAGGAATACATTTAAAAAATCATTTAAAAATGACAAAAACAGTTCTTTTTCCATATATTGTGATACAAAAATGAACATGGACATTGTATAATCACAATAAACCAATCAAAAGTGTGAGTTATGCTGGGATTTACCCACGGCTGCGGCCTCATGGCCAAACATCGGCAGCCGTGGGTTAATCCCAGCATAACCCACACCCTGTTGTGGTTTCTTGCTTAATTTTACTTACAAACAGGGTAGGCTAGATGATATCTGATTTAGAAGTGGGTTGCCATTTTTGAACAAGTGTCCACAAGACACAGTGGTCAATAATAAACAAATCCGTAGAGTTCAAGCACTTCAAAAGCCAGTGTGATGTATATTTTGAGGACTGATTTTTGACAGAATGGGAAACAGCATAATGAATTCAGCAGCAAAATTGAATGAAGGGGAGTAGATGAACAATAGGGAAAATAAATTAAAACCATCTTCACATAGGTAACAATCCTTAATGTGAATTTAATAAACATAACAAAATGAAAGAAATAAGTAATATGGCTCTCAAAAGAGGTGGCGGGGAAGTCTATGGAGAATAAGATATAATTCATTAAGTATAAGGAAACACAGTATGAACAGTACAGAGAACTGTACCAGTTACAGCAGAAGGAAGCAGGGAATGCAGCCAGAGTAGTAAATGCACACACTAAATAAAATATAGCCATCTTAGTTAAGAAGTCAGACAAAACCCTTTATTAAATGGACAAGAGAAAAACACATATCTGATCAGCCGAAAGTCATTTTCAGCCACATCCTTATCAGGACTTATCTATGATAACCTGCATTTTATTACTCTGGAATGACCACAAAATATGAAAATATCAATAACCTGTTATACCCTACATTGTTTTCACTAATTGCACACAACACACAAGACTTGTACTGGCTGACCTGGATGTTCTAATTGACTTGTAGTCCCCCCTCCCATCCCCCACTGATGTAACCGTACCCAGATATAATAACATTTTAAGTTGAGGAGAAAGAAGAGGTGGTAATTGTGGAAGACTTCAACGTGACCAATTTGGACTGGAGCATACTATCCATGACATGTGCTAGGAGCCAGGTGAGCATGGAATGACTGCAGAGTTGGTTACTGACTCAGGGCATCATTGAATCAACAATAGATAGTGCGATCCTTGATCTGGTGCTAACAAGTGAGGCTCATGTACAGGAAATAATGCAATGTGAGCCACATTGTTGCAGTGACCATTGCACAGTGTGGTTCCAGTTGAATATGGGCAGGGAAAGCATCCTGACTAAGGCCATAATCTTGTGTTTCATGATGGTAAACTTCAGGAAAAAGGTTGGAGTGTTAAGGAGTTATCTGACAGGCATTGAAGCAGATTTAGGTATGGGCCTAAAGTGGTCCATCAGTAATGAAGGAATAAGCCAGCCTGCCAGCACAGCAGTAGCATTACCACTTGCGAGGCCAATAATAAATAATACCAGCCATTCCTGACTGCCATCACAAATGTGACTGGCACCTTTACTCACTAAAAACCTTCAGTCATGCTCTAAAAATAAAACTGTATTAACATTTATAAACATTAGAATTACATGTTATTTGTCCTCATAATACTCCTGTTACACACATACATAACTTAAAAAATTAAGTACTGCAGTATTTTGAATTTTAATTTATGGTGTTTCTTTGCTGACCATGAAAAATTCCCCATAATATTACCACTTGTTTACTAGGGAAAACTGTGTTGTTTAAGCTGTTACAGATAAAACAAAAGCCCTGGTTCCATCTGAGGCCTTCTGTTGTGTGCTAGTGGGAGTAAACATTCTGCCAGCAGGACTGAGCATAGGTTTTAATTATTGCATTCTACTCAGGTTCACCAACTGTCATTATTTCATAGTTTGAATTTAATATGCTACAAAAACATGAGAATTTACTTCTATTGTTTGTTTTTTTTTATTTGTATTGTAGAAGACAGCATCCCATCAACATCTTTTTTCTGCTGGAGGTCAATTGATGTCAGATACTGCGCCTGAAGAAAGTGACGGTATGTTATTATCAAAGGAAATAATAATTTCATTTATGTGGGGATGGGGGTGCTAAAAGGAGTGGGATTTACAAAGAGAGGTGGTCATTTTGACTACCAGTCATTTCATGGCAGTAGCCAATCTCAGATAGGAAGATAAAATTGCAGACAATGTACACGCATATCGTAGCATATCAAAATATAGTATGGAATCACAGAATGTCAGGATACTGGTGAACAATATGGTACAGAGAAGCTTGATATGATGAAAAACTTCTAAGGTATTCTGCAGTATACTGCAGCAGAGTTATTGCAGTAAATAATGTATTTTCAATGTAAATTAATCCATTTTGTCATTCAGGACACTGTGACACTGCCAGTATGAAGTGAATGACATAGTTCCCTGCATGACAAAAGGGGAATAATTGAAATTAATATTACATTGTTTTCCACTGTAACTCAGCTGCATCTAGAAGAAAAATGCTGCAGAATTTGGTTTCATACTGGTGAGCTTTATTGTACATTTGCAGGCACTGATGCAGGAAATGGGATATGGATATAGTCGCCATCACTGAGACATGGGTAACCCAGTACCATGACTGTGACCTAGTAATTCCATGATTCAAGTTATTCTGGATGTATATGGATAGGTAGTAGGGTGACCATCTATGTTATGGAAGAGATAATGTATAATACGGAAGAGTGGGAGGAATGCATGATAGAGGCAATATGGCTGAAACCATACAAGTAAAGGATTACCAGTTTCAAAGTGTGGGAAGTTAATGGTCATCTGATACACAATAAGAAAAATGTATAGGTAGCTATTGTACCAGACCCTATTATACAACATGGTGGACTCTTTTGGTTTGGTAATGCAGCTACTGGACAAAGGTTATGCAGTGGACATCCTATAATTGGACTTCATCAAGTCCATTGAATCAGTGCCACAATGGAGGCTGACCAGAAAACTTAACCTGTGAGTGGGGATGAAATTCATTAGATGATTCCAGAACTAGCTGCATGATAAACAACAAAAGGTAGTAGTGTGGGGGTGAGGTATCTGAGCTTAAGGTGGTAACAAATGGGGTCTCACATGATTCGGTTATGGGATTAGTGTTGTGTGACATTTTCATTGCTGGCATTGCAGATGGCATTAAGAGTAAGGTCAGTCCAGCATGGTGGCACTGAGGGTTGAGACTGTAGACACCACATCACGCATCACACCAGCAACAGGGGACATGAACTACTCAGCCCATTGCAACAATTCCATGGACAAGGTACACAGAATTCTGGGGTTCCTTGCAATGGAAATTACCTCTAGGAGATGGGAAGTCATCCTGTCCATGTACATGTCCATTGTTATGCCACACTAAGAGGAATGCTCTTCCATCTTGAGAGGGAGGGTTTGTTGTCCTGCCTACTTCATTATCGTCATTTGTTGAAGGGCTTGGTGGCGATGCAGGTTATATAGTGTACGTAGTCAGCAGGTGTGTCAGGTGAGTGACTCCACACTTGTACACTCTCAATGCTGCTAGAGGGTATCACAACAATGATAGAAAAAGGTGGAGACCGTGTGCTCTGTGGCAACCTATTCCATTCCACTGGTCATCCATATCACCCATCCTGGATTTGGATTGTGCTGTGTGAGGGAGTGGGGTAAGCTTAAATCACAGTCCCGCTGAGGAGGGATTAACCAGTGGTAGGTCTTATGGGATGGTATGATGGTGATTGGGCATGGGACAGAAGCACGTACCTCATATACTGCCCCTGTTCACCCAGGCTATGAGTATACAATATATAAGGAAAAAAGAAAAATAAATATGTGTTGATTGTTTACTTTATAGAACCACAGTGGAAAAGAAGAAACACACATGATAGAGTATCGCAGTTGATGGAGCATAACAACACACAAACTAGGGAAATGATGAATGATTGTTTTATACGACAGTCACAATGGATGGCCAAAAGAGATGAATAACGGAGAGACTGGGAAAAGGAAATGATGGATACTTTGGTGAACATACGATAAGTGCAGGGAAAATGATGGCATGTGATTTAATTTCGGGTCTCAAGGGCATCTTTCCGACAGTCCCAATGCCAGCAAATCTAAATGTGGTGTACACCGCTACTCCTAACATTTGTCTTCAACAGGCTAATCCAGATGCACCGCATCAATTTTTATCCCAGAATGTATCAGATGATAATGTTTTTGGGCAGTTCAGTAAATACATAAATTTGTATAAGTAGTTTAAAATTAGTAATACACTGTATATATTTTAATAATGTGTTATTCATTTTCAGTTGCTATAAAACATAAAATACTGGCAGATATTGTATAAAAAAAATTCTCAAGTTAACAAAGATTGGAACAGCCACCAACATATTGTTATATGTAGTTTAGTTAAATTAGTTAAGTAAAATGTTATGGCATTATACCCTGTAATCAGAATTAAAGCACCAAGTAATATTGCCTAATGGCAAGAAGAAATTAATAAATAACTTTTTACTCTATTTATAAGATGTGTTATACAATGTTTAAATATTCAGTGGCTGTTTCATTAACATAGATGAGCAATGCACACACTGAAAAATGTACGATTGTAAGACAGAAATAAATCAAATGTAATGTAAGAAACAATGTATTTATATGTTCATAATAAAGATCAGTATTAATATAAACCAATTTCATCAATAAAATTGTTTACATTTTAAAGTTTCAAAATAGTCTTTTTCAATATGTTGAACGTATCTATGTGCATTCATGCTAGATGTTTTTAATGTAAAATTAAAATGTAAAGAAAATGAAATGACATGGTGTAGTTTATGGAATAGTATGAGCAAGCTCCGTGTGCTTAATGAGAAACAGGATTAGGATTAGGATTTCAGACAGTGTGTCCGACGCCCTGTTTTCAAATCTGGACTCGGACCATCGAATAGCATGGCAGGGTGGTATTTCTACTGAATGTTCAACCCCCTGATCCCACCCTGGTTGTGATAGGTAAACTTAGGAAGCCATGCATGTCGCTGTGATTTTGGTCAGTAACCTGGACCTGTCTACATGACGTGGTTTGTCTCAGCCAGGGTGAATCAGAGATTGGTAAACTACATCATGGAGTTCATCATCAGATAAGAGATGCATTGAGGATCTAACTAATTAGAGTATATGGTGGAATGCTGTAATGCATGGAATTCCATGCCTGGAATATGCTTGTTCTGCTGTAGTATTGACATTATTATGTTGTTCTGCTGCAGTAGTGATGCCACTACTGCAGCAGAACAACTTGAAATGTTGCCACATACTTGATTTCCCCTATCCAATTAAGATGGAAGTTGTTTTTTAAACTTGAACTTGCAGAAACATCTTCAGCACACTGTGTCAGTAATTTAACCTACCACCAACTCTCAAGTGTTTCACCGCAGCGGACTGGGGCAGGAGGGCGACTTGCTGAACTGGGCCCCCCCCCTCGAGACTAACCCACAATGAGATTCCTGGGGTTGGGCCACCGGCAGCTCCACTAGCTGGGCCGCCCTCCCTCAGACCTATCTGCCTGCTGTTCTGTTCCACTAGATATCCGAGCCAGCAAGCAGAGAGATTATAAGGTCCGACTCGCTTCCTTTGTTAAAATTGGCACTCTCTCAGAGAAGGACAGGAGCGATTTGATGCGAGGGTCGACAGCGCTGCAGCAGGGTATTTAAAAGGCTGCCCTACCTGAACATCGTGTTTCACGGAGCGGACTGGGGCGGGAGGGCGACTTGCTGAACAGGCCCCCAAGACTAACCCACGACGAGATTCCTGGGGTTGAGACACGGCAGCTCCACTAGCCGGGCGGACCTCCCTCAGACCTATCTGCCTGCTGTTCTGTTCCACTAGATATCTGAGCCAGCAAGCGGAGAGATTATAAGGTCCGACTCGCTTCCTTTGTTAAAATTGGTGCTCTCTCAGAGGAGGGCAGGAGCAATTGGCTGCAAGGGTTGACGGCGCTGCAGCAGGGTATTTAAAAGGCTGCCCTACCTGAACATACGTGTTTCACCGGGGCAGACTGGGGCAGGAGGGTGACTTGCTGAACTGGGTCCCCCCCCCGAGACTAACCCACGATGAGATTCCTGGGGTTGAGGCGCCGGCAGCTCCACTAGCCGGGCGGACCTCCCTCAGACCTACCTGCCTGCTGTTCTGTTCCACTAGATATCCAAGCCAGCAAGTGGAGAGATTATAAGGTCCGACTCGCTTCCTTTGTTAATTTTAAAATTCCCACCCACCCTGTGTAAGTGCTGTCTTAAAAGGCTGAAGTCGGATGAAGCCCTGCTTAGAAGTACGACATTCTCCAATCGTGTCCTGAGTCTTATTATCTAAGGAGGAGCTCCCCAGTGATGATAGCAGCCCGGAACTCCCTTAGCTGCGTTCGGCAGTAAAGTCAAGTTGCCGATGAGTTGACTGTCTCTCTCTTTTTCTGCAGCTGCTGGTCACTCCGCAGGGGCCCCTTTCTCCCATGGGGCAGAACCTTCAAGCTTAACGGACAGCCTAACTACGAAGCAGCACACTCTCTCTGGGCAGTACTCTGACACTAAACTGACTCTGACACTAAAATCTCCTGTTGCAACCTAGCTAATCTTAGACATTTCTGTCTCCTACGGCTATATAGCCATAGGACCTAATCACTGATAGCCTTATGAATTTACTGCAAAAACAATATGGATCTGTGATTGTTTAGTTATAACAGATAGCCCTCTGTATTGCCGAATCACATAAAAGAAGGAACTGATCGCATAGTTTTAATCTTACAAACTCCTGCTGCTAGCTAAATCCCTGGTTAAAGGGATTCCCTGTTAATTTTAAAATTGTCAATTTTAAATTTACAGTTGTTAACTTGCCTTCTCAGCCAGAGTCAGACAGGGAACCATGCATCAGTACTTGCCTCTGTGGGAATTGCTATCAGAGTTAGATTGGGAATTTTGCATCATTATTTGCCGCTGTGGGAATTGCTAATTGTATCCTGATGTTTCCCCTCTAGGTTAAAAGTGTTAACTAATAGTAGCTCAATCAGGGAAGCTTGTTCTTAAAGGTAGCGAGCAGTGCTCATCTAATGGTAACTAGGCTTGTGCCCTAACTTGCTCTGGTATCCGCTGTAGATGTGCCGCTTATGAGTGCATATGTAGGGATTGGTTGCCAGTACCAGGATCCTAGACTATTGGCCGGCACTTGAGATCCAAGCGAGAAGCCCAGAATAGCTCCAAGATGCACCCTGGTAACTGGAACAAGGGCATCATCCTGGCAATAATATATATTCTGGCCCAACTAGGGACAGACTGGCTTGCCAGTAGTGCCTACTGCCCCCCTATACCTGCGGGGGCTCGGGAAAGCACACAGCCAGACACTTTAGCTGCCCATCTCCTAGGTGCAACCTCCTTCTCCTAGTGGTGCATGAATTCTCAAGGAAAGGGATCCTCTACCGATCCCTTCTCCTCACTTGGAGCCCTACCCCCTGTCCGACTCTACTGGCTGTACCACCTCCAACCCTCACTCTCCAGAGCTTGCTAGCAGCCCTGTTGCTACTGGCGGGGGACATCCAACCCAACCCAGGCCCTGGGACACCTAATGTATCAATTTCCTCCCCCTTAGATAAGGCTTGGGATGGAGCAAAGGGTCTGAGGTTGGTGCATATGAACATTTGCAGCCTGAGACCAAAGATCCATGAAGTCCAAGCATGGCTGGCAGTATACAAACCAGACATATTAGCAGTCTCTGAGACCTGGTTAAACCCCACATCCAGGATCACAAGGTAGCTGCCTCTGGATATGTCTTCTACAGAAAGGACAGATCCTTGAAACGAGGGGGTGGAGTTCTCATATATGTAAAGGACACAGTTACATCCTCCCTTGTTAGGCTGCCTCACGGCATGACCCAGGACATAGAAGCAATCTTTTTACGGCTCACACTAGGAGGGGCTAAACGTCTCACAATAGGCTTTGCATATAGCCCCCCTACCAATGCGCTCGGCTCTTTGGACACGCTCCTGAAGAACCCTGCAGTTGACTCTGCATCCGAGCTTATCATATTGGGTGACTTCAATTTAAATTGGGACCTAGAGGCTAAGTCTGCCATCAATGGATTATTACATGACTCCCACCTCGCTCAAGTCATCTCTCTACCGACCAGAATGAACCATAAATCGGGAAGGCACTCCATAATTGACTGGGTCCTGACCTCAACCCCTAGTAACGTAAAGATGGCTGGCACCCTTGCCGATACCTTGAGTGACCACTCGCCGATATTTGCCATCTGGAAAAATAATGCGATAAAAGTCCCACCTAGAACGATCACTACTAGGGACTACTCCAACTTCCACCCTGACCAATTCATTGGGTTCTTAAATGGCATTGACTGGAGCCCTATATGACACCTACCTAACCTGGAGGAGGCCGTTGAATTTTTCCAAACAACCCTCACCAGAACCACTGACCTCTTAGCTCCAATGAAAACCCACAGAGTAAAGGGAAGCTGCTATAAGTGGATCTTGCCCTCTCTAAAAGCCCTGATGTCCACCCGTGACAAGGCCTGGAAAAAGTTCAGGAAAACAATGCTACCTGTGGACTTAGCCGGCTACAGGGCCCTTAGAAATAAATGCAAAAAGGCCATAAAGAAAGCTAAAAAAGAATATATCACCAACCTTAAAAAAACCAATCTAGGGAACCCTAGGTTCTTCTGGTCGCACATTAATGAACTCCTCAAAGGAAACAAAAACCACACCGGCCCAATCATGGCCAATGGGCAGTAATTGATGAGGGATCACTCATCGCAGAGGCCCTCAACAGTTACTTCACGAACCTTGATGCGTACAAGGCGGGACCCCCTGGCAACAGGAGTGAGCTTAATGCACAGCAGCCCCCAGTCCTTGATCGCCCTTTGTTTCACTTGAGGCTGGTTAGGGTAAAGGAGGTTTTGATCATCCTTAAATCCCTGCACTTGAGAGGATCTGGGGGCCCTGATGGGATCCAGACCAGAATCCTCAAGGAGGGTGCCCCAGCACTAGCGAAGCCCCTAACTTGGCTGATAAACCGGTCCATTATTGAGGGATCAGTACCTGAGCCTTGGAAGCAGGCCCTAGTGATTCCCATACACAAGGGAGGGTCTACAGAGCCCATAGGGAACTACAGGCCTATCTCCCTGCTGTGTGCTATTGCTAAAGTACAGGAGAAGCTAGTCTACTCCCAACTTCGAGAATACCTGAAAATCCACCAGGTAATCTCTCCGACTCAGCACGGCTTCAGAGCCAAGCATGGGACAGACACTGCCCAAACTAAGTTCTCGACAGAAGTCCTGAGCAATAATGACTCAGGGATCAGTACAGGCGCGGTCTTTATTGACCTTTCAAAAGCGTTCGACTTGGTAAACCACAACCTCCTACTACAAAAAATGTGCTCACTTGTCCTTGACACCCATGCACTGGGATGGTTCGAGAGTTACCTCACTGGACGTACCCAGAGGGTCAAGTGGAATGATAATGTCTCCAAGCTAGCACCACTCAAAGAAGGGGTACCTCAAGGGTCAATACTCGGCCCCCTTCTCTTTACTCTGTTCATAAATGATCTGCAATCACACTGTGGGAGCAGCAGCGTTATCCAGTATGCAGATGATGCTGTCATCTACAGAGCCTCCCCTAACCTAACTGAACTGGAGACAGCCCTCCAAGAGGACATCCTTCATATGGAGGACTGGCTTACTCTGAACAAAATGGTATTAAACACCAAAAAAACGAAGGTGATGCTGTTTGGGCCTAGATCACTGGGATCTGAGAGGTCACTGCTCCTACAACTTCAGACCAGGGGGGGTGAAAAACTTGAGGTGGTTACCTCCACCAAATACCTTGGACTTACCCCTGGACCAAGGCTTCATACTAAAAAATCACGTAGACCAAATCACCAAAGCCATCCATGGGAAACTCGGAATCCTCTACAGAATAAAGGACCAGATTATCCCAGAAGCAAGGGTAGCCATTGCTGCTAGTGTACTTCTCCCAAAGCTCACCTACGAGGACCCAGTTCTCAAGGGTGTGGCCACGACGGAGCTTGGCAGGCTGCAGTCCTTGTACAACAAGATAGTCTTGCTTCACCACTCTATCACACCCGAGGATTCACCATTGCGAACCTCAGTCAAAGCTCAGCTGGCTGTCTTTGGAAGCTCACCTCATCTACCCAACCCTCTGCCTTACATTTAAGTTATTGGGTCCCACACCTCCCCCCAGCCTCAACGGTCTCATTAGGGTTAAAACTAACCCGTGGAGTCTAAGAACATCTGGCCAAACTCTCCTTGTGGTTCCCAAGACTAGGACTAGAAAACAGGGTCCAGGTCCCCGGCGTACACAGCCCCTTCCAACTGGAACAACCTCCCCCTGGAGGTACGGGAGGCAGCGTCCATCACCTGCTTCCGGACCAAGCTCAAGGCTCACCTGCTTGACAGGAGCATATGCTTATGTCACAGGACCTAACCATACATCAAAGGAAGGGGAGCACTTTTGTACTAATATTCCCTCTTCCACAATGCCCACAAGGAAGGTACCACATGTCTTTAGCAACCTCTTGCCATTACCTAGAGCACTCCCAATCTCAACACGAACTTGTACTTAAAATGTTTTCTTTATGTCTAACTCTTAAGTCCTTTTGCAGGTATGTTCCTCCTCTTTACCGCTTGTAACCCTATGAAGTCTTTATTGTTAAATAACGTTACACTCACCCGATTGTACTCATCTGATTACCTGTATGTAATTGTTACTCCCGGGTCGCCCCTGAAAAAGGGACCTCCGGGGCCCAGCGGGCCTACCCAGTCATCAAATTCAATAAATAAATAAATAAGTGCCCCCTCCACCACCAGTTCACTGAAACAAAGTGCAGTGCTTGAAATAGGCATGGATGTCCATACACTATATAAAATAGTGGATGGGCAACTCTGTGCATAACCAGTGCGTTGTTCCACATCAGGGACCTGATTCCCTTGGACTTCTCGGGCTTTGCTATCAAGGTCATCGGGAATCCGAACCCTTGGTGGCACAACACACTGGTTGTACATAGTTACTCATCCTTTATCCTATATAAAATGCAGTGTCCGAAATAGGCATTGATGCCCATACACTATATAGAATAGCGGATGGACAACTGTTCACACAACCAGTGTGTTGAGCCACCTCGGAGATCCAATTAATACAGACTTCTAGAGCTTCACTCTTGAGGTTACAGGGGATCAGTACCCCTAGGTGACACAACACACTGCTTGTGCATAGCTGCCCCTCCACTATCCTATATGCGGTCAATGTATACAAATATGCCAGTAAGGAGAAGATCATTGACTATTCCTCCTGTCACGTCTATCACAAACATTAACAGAAATATACACAATGAACCATTAATGAACAAACAACATAGTATGGAGAATAAAAGGTGTTTTTGCTATTTACAGTAACACAATCCTTAGTACGAATTTATTCAAAATACAATAAACATGAAAATTTACAAATTATTGACACAACAACAGTAACTGATAACATTATAAAATTATTTAAGAACAGGTATTATTTACAATTAATCATTTTCTTAGCAGCAGAATATGTATCAGTGTGAATCCCTTCTTAATGGGCAGTTCACTGTCATATAAGTGCAAAGTCTGTCTTGCAGTTCCCTTGCAACTTGGTTTGTGTCAGGAACTGCTGCTCCACACAGCTGGTGGTACACTTCCTTGCAAGCATCCACGTAGTCCATCCAGCCTGGTGCCATTGCTTCTTTTTCTCTCTCGCAGAAATTATGTAGGCCACAACGTGTGGCAACAATTAATGGGGCAAAAGTGTAATGGAAGTTACTCCTCTTAAGAAGAATTTGCCACCAAGATTTTAGCTGTTCGAATGCAATTTCAAAGCACATCCCTGCAGAACTCAGATAAATGTTAAATGATTCCTGTTGTGGTGACAAATGTCCAACTCCACAATATCCTTTTATCACCCAGTCCAGCAGCTGATAAGCTAGGTTTCCTATGAGAAAGAATGGAAACTCCTCTCCTCGAAACACAAAAGAGCCCTATGTATTTCAATAGAAAAGAATAATTCAAACATGTTTCAAGATTATGAATATAAGGGCAACAGTCAAATGTACATGCACTTTTTTGTTAATTGGATTTGGTGTATCGCTCGAGTTTGTGGGCTAGGGGTTGAAAGATTATTTGACAAAGCTGGAAACTTGGTGTGACACCTGGCAACTCTGAGACTGAGGAGGAGGAGAATGATCTGAATGTGCTCATTAGTTAAGCAATAAGGCATGACCAAGGGTTAGATTAACAGTCTGTTAATCACTCCCTAGGAATGTAATGTGACATGAGGCACAGCCGAGTGTCATATTGCCCCTAGGGAGTGACTGACTGTTTATCTAACTCATGGGAGTGCCTTATTGCTATTATAAAACATTGTTACAAAAGAAGAGGGTTAAAAATATACTTTTTGAATGCTTTCCCAATTTTGAGGGAGATTTTTAATAAAATAGTTCTTCCACCAACAGTTTAAGAATGCTGGTTCAAAATCAGAATGCATCATTCCAGTTATTCAGCAGTGCTAGAGGATAGAATACTGACAAGAAGAATCCATGTGCCATTGTGATCAGGCTGTACATGACAGTATAACATGGACTAATGTAAGGCTGTTGGAATCCTAAGAGCCAATCAGATTGCAGCATTTCTGAGAACTTTTTTATAATGTGTCAATGAACATCTCAGCACAAAGTAGGAAGACAGCTGAAAAGGCCAACAAAATTCTGGGTTGCATTGCAAGGGGTATGTCATTGAGGAAGTGGGAGGTGATTTTGCCACTATATAGATCATTGGTTAGACTGCACCTGGGGTACTGCATGCAGTACTGACCCCCATATCTGAAGTCCAAATACAGGACATCCACCACATGCCCACTATACAGCTCCCTGGCACACAGTTGTAATACTTAACTATATTTGTCAGCGGGATGCCAGCTGGGTGATGTGGGGAGAGGGGGGTTGGGTGAGGATCTGGAACGAGCAAGCATTCTGTCTGCTTTTCCTTCCCTGTGGTGGTGGTTTGTTGTCCCTCTCAAATTCCCATCTCCACCGTTGGTTTCTGTTGTGTGTGCGCACCTTCATGCACATGGATGTCTGCGGTTGCGAACCTGGGGTTGGGGAACCCTGAAATAAAATAAAACCTAACAGAAAAGCAATATAGACAGGCAAATCCATTGTACGGTGGCAAAGTTATTAAGGTGCAAAATGTAAGGTTTTGTATGAAAGTGGCTCCTCAACCCTAACTATAGTGGCACTACCGTGCCTCTGTAATATATTTATAGTTATTTAAAAAAATATCTAGACAAATTCAATTAAGTGCAACTGAAACAAATCTTATGCTATAATTGTAAATGACTGATATCTGAATGAAGGACATGATCACATACCCCTCTAGACTTACTGGAATAATTTACTGGCACCTGTTTCTAGCAATTTTTGTTAAGTAACTTAACAAGGCTTCCAATATGAGGCTCGGTATATGCATACTTACTTTATCACTGCTCGGAAGTAAAAATATGGATAACAGTTGCTAAGGATTTTAATACACAAATGCATCTGGAATACTCATAACATACCTCAGGTTGCAGGTCTGAATTTTTAAATAGATCCGAACTTCTGAATACAGAGGCATCATGTGCTGAGCCTGGAGTTCCACAAAATATATCCCAAAAGCTGTAGAAACATTAAAGTTGTTTGTGATCACATAATCAAATCATATAATATCAATATATAGTTACTATTCTTGCAATATAACAACTAAGCTGGTAAACATGGAAGTGAATAATATTAAAATGATCAAGTTGTGCATTTTAACAAGACACAAGAGAGGACCAAGTGTCCAGAAGACTGCTCTCCTCTCTCAGATGAGAGAGAGAGAGACTTGTTATCCAGCTCACTGACTGCACACTGACAGCGGCTGGAGAGCAGTAAAGGATGTTATAACATACTAACATGACATAATAAAAAGCCAGCAGATTAGGCCCAACAGTATATCAAGTCTGCTCATGGATCAGTGCCCACCCAGGGCTCTGTTATAGCCACCCTCCCCACAATGTCCTTCCCCTGACCCACCTGGTAAGGATCTGGGCTGTTCCCTCCCCTTGTACCTATCCCAGCCTATTTTGAACCCCTCCATAGTTGCAACAGCCACCAGTACCACAGGTAGCACATTCCAGGGCTCCACAACCCTCTTTGTAAAGTAGTGCCTCCTTGACTCCCCCCTTAGTCTCCCACTGGCCAACATCATCGAGTGCCCCCTAGTGGCCCCTACCTCCATTTGCTGCAACACCCCCTCAAGGTTGACCCTGTTTATTCCCTTGAGGTACCTGAAGACCTCTATCATATCACCTCTGTTCCCCCTCTTGTCAAGTGAGTACAGGTTGCACTCCTCTAGCCTCTCCCCATAGGGCTTTTCCCTTGGACCCTGTATCATCCTGGTAACCTTCCTCTGGACCCTCTCCAGAATAGCAATATCCTTTTTTAAGTAAGGACGCCAAAACTGCACGCAGTATTCAGGTGCGGCCTAGCCAGGCAATTATACAGTGGAAGAGCACCTCTCAGCTCCTTAAGGTTATCCCCCTGACAATGCACCCAGCATTTTATTTGCTTGGGCCACCACCCTTCTACACTGATCTGCGTCGTTAATTTTTGGCATCCACCACCACCCCGAGTAGTTGTAGTGTCTGTCCCCCCAGGGTGTACACATGAGCAGGGTTTTTTGGTCCCCAGGTAGAGCACCCTACATTTCCAAGTAGTAAACTTCAGCTTCCAGGTGCAGGACCACCTCCCCAGGGTCTCTAGGTCCTCTTGGAGAGCTAGTTTCCCCTCTTCATCCTTATCCACTACTGCCCACAGTTTCAAGTCGTCGAAAAAGAGGCTCATCTCATTCCTGATTTTTCGTCTGATGTCTGGAATATATATACATTACACAGGAGTGGGCCCAGCACTGAACCCTGTGGGACACCACTAATGACTGTCACAGGAGATGAGATCCCCCCCCCACCATCACACTTTGCCCACTACTGACGTCAGGCTTACTGGCCTGTAACTACCTAGCTCCTCTAGCAAACCTCCCTTCTGTATAGGCACAATATGGGACATCCTCCAGTCTTGAGGCACCCTCCCTGACTGAAGGGAGGAATTAAAGAGGCCCACCAGAGGTGCAGCCAAGGTATCAGCCAGTTCCTTAAGCACCCTGGGATGGATCGCGTCTGGGCCTGGTGCCTTGTCTGCTCTTAGGGCATTGAATGCTTCCCACACCATCCCTAATGGGAATTTCTTCATCCTTTGCCCCTATCATATCTGTCTGTCCCCTTTCCCCCTCCCTTTGTAATGCAGCCACCCCATCCTCTTTGGTGAAGATTGAGGCAACAAAATAATTTAGTACCTCCACCTGCTCCACTGCCTTCTCCACTTACCCACTCTCCAACAAAAGTCTACTAATTTGCCCCTTCCTTTTTTTCTATCTCTGATATACCTAAATAATCATTCCCCCCAAATCCCCCTGTGTCAATCTCAGTTCAGCTCCCACCTTGGCTGACCTCACCACCCTGGTGACCTTCTTGGCTGTCCTTTTATATGCTTCCTTGGATCTATCCCCCCCAAGAAAGTTTGTGTCTGCTAAAAGCAGTACTTTTCTCCCTCACTGCATCTTAGACCTCTCTTGTCCACTATCTTTGGCTTCTTATCTCTACCCCACTTGTGTCTCTTTTTCGTGAAGGCCTTAGTGGACTCCAGGAGCCCTTTTTTTGATAACTTGCCACTGGGCTTCAGTGACCATACCTGGTCTGATCTCATACAGGTGGCCCCCGATGATACTCTCCATCCCCCCAGAGTCTGCCCCTCTAAAATCTAGCATCAATGCTTTTATGAGACCAATCCCTCCCCCCATGGTCCATGGAAAATCAGATTGCAGCGTGATCACATCCCACCAGTGGGTCCCCAACCAATAGGTCTCTAATGAGCTCACCATCTGACAGAACCACATCCAGGATGCAACACCCCCACATTGAGTCAGTCACCAGCTGGTCAAGAAACGCACCTTGGGATATGTCCAGCAGGTGCTGTTCCTAGACCGATGAGGATGCCATAGTCCCCCAGTCTGCTCCTGGCATATTTGGATAACCCAGTATCACTGTTCTGCCCTCTCCTCTACCACAGTGGTCCCTATATTTCACCACCAGGCCCTCCTCCTGTTCTTCCCCCTGCCTGGGTGGTCTATATACCACCCCCAATCTTCACCCGATTGCCTTTGGAGCCTGTAAAGTGATTCATAATGCCTTCACCTGATCCCCTGCCTCCTCAACCTTGATTATCTCTAATCTATATTTAATGATAAATGCTACCCCCTCCCCTTCACTCTACCCTGTCCCTTCTGCACATGGTGTATCCTGTTAGATTTAGGTCTCAGTCATGACGAGAGGAGGGTGGGGGGTGGAGGCAGCTGTCACTCTCCTCCCTGGATGGGGGCATGAGGGCTTGGTAAGCCACGGGGGAATTACCAGGGGTGGTCAACATGAGATAGTACACGCGATGCCAGAGAATGAGTCCTTCCGAGGGAGGATCATGTCCACCTGCCATGGTCCAGAAAGCTAACTGACCAAAAGCACGCAAATGAATTTAAATGTGACACCACTTACTTATTTTTTTCTCTCACTTACTGAGAGGTACTGCCAACACCTACAACACTCCCAAATTCAGTGCCATTTGACACATGTACGGGAACATGCACAACAACCTCCACTGGGACTACTTCAGGTTTCACAACATAAAATTAAACAGACATTTAAAATCTGTACGTCTTGCTTGCTAGACCTCAGTGCCAGTTCACTTCCCAGTTTCATGAAAAGCTGCACATTATGGCAGTATAATGCTACTTTGGTCATTCACTTTCTACCTTGTGCATATTGGCATAGTGAAAGGGTGAGAGCGCTATCCATGGTAGCGATACTCTGAGACACTCTGCTTGATTTGAATGTGACCCTCTCTCCCCACAAATTAAAATTTATTTTTTTTATAATTTTCAGCCAAGTGTTTATGCCCACTTACTGCACCATATCTGCCCCATCCATCGTGGGTCCCAAATGCAACCACACAGGCTGTGCCAATGGGACCAATGTAGTCAGACCCCATTTTTTGCTCGGCTTTCATAATGAAAGCATTCCAGATAACCTCCAGATGGGGCATAGGTGACTCCCCCTAGCCCACTCCAAACCACGAGCAAAGTGGACACAAATGTCTGCTCCCAGTTACCCCTCAGCCACAGCATAGGATGCCTACATACTACCATACCAACATACTAAAAAGCCAGCAGATTTGGCCCAATGGTCTATCGAGTCTGTTTGTGGATCAGTGCCCACCCAGGGCTCTGTTATAGCCCCTCCTCCCCAAAAGTCCCTCCCCCAAACCCCGGTGAGGCTCTGGGCTGCATCCTCCCCCTGTACCTATCCCAGCCTCTTTTGAACAACTCCACAGTTTCAACAGCCACCAGTTCAGCAGGCAGCACATTTCAGGGCTCCATAACCCTCTCTGTGAAGTGGTGCCTCCTTTTTATGCACTTGAGCTGCAGTCTCGTGCATCATTATGCCCCCTAGTCATGCATTATGACTACCTAGCACACAGCACGTCATGTCATACTGCCCACATACTGACTGCACAGGGACTATAACAGCCTCCACTGGCAGTTTTCAGGCCTAAATGTGCCCTCTGCGCCCAGTATAGCCATGTCAGGTATTATTGCTTACATTCATCCTGATGTCATAACAAGTAAGGACACATTAACAGAATAACACCCAGGTTGCTCATGAATGCAAATCAAGTATAACGTTTGTAAAGACCTTACTCAACATTACTCATTAAACTATGACTTGATTATCAGCACCAATGTAATCAACTACATTCAACGCATGGTATTTTAGAAAATATATACTATTTACCAGTACTTGTCGTCTACCACTACCTGAAGAACTATAGACAGCCAACCTTTACAGTTAACAAAGTCCCTGAACCCATCAGATGGAGGAAGAATGGGAATATGTGTCCCATTAATGCATCCTATAAAGTCGGGCACACCAAACTTATGCTCAAATGCCTCACACAGCTGGCTGGCTTTGGTAGCAGTTGGTGGCTTGACAAGGGCTAGCAGGATAACTGATCAGAATCCTCTGCAAGATTGATACATACATTTTTTTTATGGTGTTCTTATGCACACCAGACTGGTTGCCGACCTCACGATAACCAGCATTGCTTGCCAATTTATAGAGAATGATGGCAACACAGTGTTCAAGTGACAGAGCCTCTCTGACAGGGAAAGAGGATGGTGCCATGAACCCCTCCATCATTCCATACAACTTGATGAAAGATATGTGTGACTTGCAGGAATTTTCCTTCCATTCCCTGTATGAGAAGCTGGCAAGAACAACATTGACACACCAGTCCCGACTCCGTGGGAGTGACCAGACAGATCTCTCTTGCTAAATAATAAAAAAATCCAAAGATTGGCACCAGCAATAGTCTTCTAGACAAAACCTGACTGATAAATATATTTTGATTTTGTATTTCTGTAAGTATATCAGATCTTGATTTCATCATCAAGAACATAAAGAAAAATTCCCACATCTCCAGTGACTAGCTAAAAATTCCAGTTATGAAAGAAATAGCTGTCAAAACTGCCAGTAGATTGCTTTCCATATTTACTTGCAGTTTTGACAAACTGTCACGAGACGCCACCACATAGCTTTATTTCACACATGCCCAGTTACTTCATTTTTCTGTACACACATCACCAATCAGGGACACGCAAGCCACAGATAACACTGACACCACTCGCCAGTGGCCACCACATGTAAACATACATTTTAGTCTTACCCGGTAAGAAAGGCAATACCCAGGAATTCATTACCAGGTAAGAACTCACTGCATGTAAACGCAGTGAGTAAGCAAGCTTACTCGAACAGTCCAAAACTAGATAACTGAAAATCAAATTGGCGGGGCATTTCTCATGGGAGTGGCTTCTGCATAATAAAGTGAAAGGGAAAGTGAAGTTGCTCCATGACAAAGTTTCTATCTCTCTCTCTCTTTCTCTCTCTCTCTCCCTCTTGAACTCTCTGGTCCTAGTCCATTTTCTTTCAGCACAAAACAAATTTTCATTTTTAAAGCAAACAAACAGGTACTCCCAATGATTTTCTAAGCCTATGCTATTTTTATTTTAAACATAGAGGCCCAGATATTCAAACTGCGCCCAAAAAGTGCGCAATAGCAGGAGCAAGTGCAAGTCCATTGCGCCCATGCACAAGAAGCACGATATTCAAAAACTGAGCCGGCCAAGATGCACCTACAGCTGACAACTGAATATTGCACCACCTGCACCATAGCGCAATTAGGGAGGGGAAGCTGAGCAGATCTGATGTGCCATAGCGCAACAAGGGATGCTCAGCTGAGCAATCCAGAGGTGCCATAGCACAACCAGGGACACCCCCCAGCAGCAGTGCAGCAATGCAACTGCACAACCAGGGATGTAGGGGCCCACCACTCATGCCACAGATGGGCAGAGGAACACACAGCAGAGCAGACTTCCTCCCCCTACACCCCATGCACTGCACAACTCGGGGAGGACTAGAATAACCACTGGCCCATGCAGACAAGCAACCAACCCACAGCTGGGCCATGGTGCCCTATCACACCCCTTGGCAGGCTGTGACCAGCACACAAGGAGGGCTGACCACCCCATGCCACACCATCCCCCAATGCAGAGCACACCCTGCACCTTGACCCCCAGACACCCTGTCCAGGAGCAGAGTCCACCACTACAGGAAACCCCATGCATGCCACCACCCCCACTGTGACAATGCAACCCTGTGCATCACAGAACCATGCAAGGCAGCCTCACCATGAGCACCCATCAGCGGGTGGCAGCACACAGCAATGCAACAACGGCATCCACAGTGCCACCATGCACAGCCCCCCCCAGGTACAGCTGAGAGACTGACCATGCATCGGCACACGAGGTACCCCACACATGACAGGGCATGCCCTGGACACCACCACCAGTCGGACAGCACCTGCACACCCTCCCAAGGACACACCCCGACCCAGCACTGGCCACAACAGCCAGCGCAGACACCCACAGTGGTGCGTGGAAGCATGCACCACACTGGGGGCAACACAGTGCATGGACAAACAACCACCCATACCCAAGGGCACAACAACACAGGACGCAGTAGCAGAGCAACCAAGCCCCCAGCATGGGCCCATGGAAACCGTGTACACACAGCCTGCAGTCCTCCATGGCACAGGAGTGGCAGCCACCCTGCGCAGGCACTGTGGACCTGTATGCCACCATCATTTGCCTGGAGCACAAGTCACAAACAGTGGTGCACATCCCCTGCAACACACACAAGCCACAGCATGGAGGTTGGACAACAACCGCAGAGGCCACAGTGTCACCCGAGGCAGACATGCACCACACCAGTGACAGGAGGCAACCCAGCATTGTGACGGGTACAGTGGTTGCCCTGCATGGACAGCCACCGCTGACATGCCAGCAGACCATGCAGGTCACAGACATCAAGGGTGTCAGCTGCACAGGCCATGGATGGGCTGACAGGGGCACCATGGACACAGAGCATGCACCATGGACCACTGCACACAGTCATCCAGTGCACAGGGCACAACACACACACACCACAGACACTGACTGATAGCTACCCCACACCATAGTCACTTCCCCATGGACGCACACACATACCCATGACTGCACCACCCCTGATGCCGAGCACACCACTGCAGCTGAGCACCTATAGCCCACTACGACCACCATCAGAGACCACCACAGTATTCATATCAAAAGATTTGTATTCAAAAATATCAAAAAGAACTATTTACAAAATTATGTACAAATGTGGGGGGGGAGGGCCACAAACAAGGTGGTGGTGGGTAAGGGCAGGGGTGAAGAAATGGAACAGGAAAGGAGAGGTGTGAGGGTGGGTCCAGGGGGGTAGGAGAAATCAGGGGAGGAAGGATGATCAATGGGAGCCCCACTTCCCACTCCGGCTGCTCTACCCCCATGTCTTCTCTGGACCCCAAATCGGTCAATCCTTTGCAGGATCTCAAATGAAGTTCGTGCCACATTGAGTATCTCCTGCAGTGCCTCCCATATCTCCTGCAGCTGGCAGACACCTAGGACAAGGGAGCACAGTCAATAGGTGTAAATGCACAGCTCCATACAGCCCTCCCACTGTGCATGGCATACGGCCATGGGACATGCCTCTGTGATGGTGTGTAACCACCCACAGTGATCACATCCACAAGACCTGCCCACCCAGGCACATACAGCCATATGGACCGCTGCACACACCCACTGGCCAAGTCATGCACAGCACCACCGTGGCTGTTTAGTGACATGGCTATGTGGTGCGAAGTCAGTGGCACAGCCATGTACCGTGCACGTGACATGGACCACTCATCAACGCACTCCCAGACATGCAGTGCCACTGGACAGTGCTGACTGTAACAAGTTGCGTGCATGGCAATGGTGTCAATTGATGGTGGCCATGCCCCGCTGCCCACCCTGTTACACAGCATGCAGTAGTAATCATGGAGGTATGGCACTCACCATCATCAGGCCGGTCCCTCTGGCGCAGTGGACCATCGCCCATCCTACTGGCCCTGTCGTCCTGCTGGCGCCGCATCTCCCTGGCCAGCGCCTCTCCTCCAGCCCTATGGTACAAACATGGAAAGAGGAATGTCAGTACAATCCTGTAGCAAAGTCCCCCTGCCCCCATGTGTGTGCACTTCCAACCAGCCAGACCCACCCACCCCACACCCTGATAACACCACCACAACCAACACCGGATGGTCCCTTCCCCATGTTCTGGACACATACAACCGTGATACCCACATGGAAGATAAAAGTGTGTGGATGTAACACCTACCTGGCCATGGCATCGTGCCCCTCCTGGCACATGCCCGCAGGTGGGCAAGCAGGTCCGGTTCCCTCCTCCTCAGGTCCATACCTGTGGCAGCACTGCTCTGATGTCTGCCCCCTTCCTGTGGCCTCCTCCAAGGCATCAGCCACCTCCTCCCACACCTGGCTCCTGGACCTGTCCAGGGGTGCCTCCCCAAACAGTGGGCCATAAAGTGGCTCAACAATGGCCACCAGGCTGGCAAGTTCAATTTGGGTCCACGGGGCAGCCCTCCTCTGCGCCATCTCACTTGCTCAGTCGACCAAATGCCGCCTGCAGCACAGCTCCACCACGGGCAGATGCTGCATGGTACAGTGCCGCTATTCCCTATTGCGCTGTCACCAAACAACGCGATAGTGGTGCACCCATGCCAGACGCATGGTGTCTAGGGGGCAAAGGTCGGGCACAGGGTCAAGGGTCTGTGGCGCACGGACAGGCACAGCGCCATTGGAACCCAATGCGTGTAGCGCGACTGGGTGCCTGTGTGCTACCTCCAGTAGCGGCCTACTGTGCTGTTGCCCCAGTGTGCCTATGATGCCCCAGTGCCACAGCGCCATATAAGTGAACTTCGCTGTAGTGCCACTGGCACAATGGTGGCTGTGCCCTGCATTGCCTCCAGTGCACAGCAAGTCAGCAGCATGGCAGACGCCTGCGTCAGCAACCCAGGCATGCGCAATGAGGTGTGTACTGCGCATGTCACAGAACTGCGCCCTTGGTTCAGCACTTTCAACACAACTGCACAAAGCACAACAGTGCGATATTCAGTCATCATATGCAAATCAGCTAATCAGCCATTCAATGGGCAGCACTGCAATTTACATCCACTTAAAGTTGCGCCTTGCCTCATTTGCATGGGTTGCGCTATAAAAGTGTGACATTGGGCTGCACTGGCCATAGTCAGTTACTGCAGACTATTGGTGAGTTGCATGCTGTTTGGGAGTGTGGACTATGGATTTTGGGACATGCATGGGACTGCACAGTCACAGGTAACAACTTTCATTTTCACAGGCTAAATAATGACCAAGCGAGTTGTGGGAGAGGAGGAACACAGTGGTGGGAGGAGGAGGAGGCCTAATTTCATCAAGGCCGAGACGGATGCCCTGTTGAAGCCTACCTGGATCGTGGAGCAGACGCCTCCAGCGGACGGGCAGGGATCACCACAGGCCCTGCTGCTGCATGGGAGGAGGTGGCGCGTCGTGAACCTGCATGGCAGCCACCAGCGCCCATGCAGGAGTGCAAGAAGAAGTGGTACAGACAGGCAGAGGATAAAGGAGAAGGTTGCAATCAGGGCAGCACTGACTGCGACAGGTGGGGGACAGCCGAGGTGCGCACCTGACTCCACAGGAGGAGGGTTGCTGGAAACATGCAGCATTGTGCCATTGAGGGTGTTCTGGTGGTGGCTTCCAGAGGGGTGGTAGCCCGTCACTGCATGGTAGGTCATGGTCTGCCTATTGGGGGGGGCAGGGTAGGTCACATTCAGTAACGCGACTTTGTTTTCCCTTACAGATCCTGAGTGTCTGCATGGGTCAGCGGTGGTGGGCCTGTCCACTGAGGACAGTCAGATGGAGATGGAGCAGGGTCCATTCACCTCCACAGGTATAAGTGGCTCAGTGTGACAGTGGGCCTGCCTAGCTGTCCAGACTGATGTTGTTGTAACAGGTGCAGAGGAGGCCCTGCCCATGTCCCAGCATGCCAACCGTCACAGATGCTGGCATGCTGTGAACTCAGCACAGTGCCGAGTCCGTCACCAATGATGATCGCTAATGGCTGGGGCAGTGACACGTGTGCCACGGGATGGTCACATAGCAGGTAACATGGCAGCCATGGCTGTGGGTGGTGCGGCCGTGGAGGCCTGCATGTCATCACAGTCCCAGCCTGTGCCTATCAGCACCAGTGGGGCAGCACTGGTGTGTGTACAGGACAGTGGGACTGTTGCGGCCACTGTGGCAGCACCAGTGAGCCCTGGTGAGCAGCAGCCAGAGGGGCAGCATCAGCAGTCGGCCAATGGGCTTGGAGGTACAGGGTCAGTGGGTGGCGTCAGTGCACCACCTGTGGACATGCCCAGACCTGGTCCTGGTGTGCAGCGCCCACCCTCAAGGAGTGTTGGGCATCAGGGCCGTGCACACCCTGAGGGACAGGATGCAGAGGAGGCAGATGACGTCTTGGATGAGCACACCCACATACTGTAAGCATCAGTCAACCAGCAGATGCGGCTTGCGACGTCGGAGGATGCACTGCGTGCGGCTCTGGAGCGGGCAGAGGAGTGTCGCAGCAGAGACACCGCTCTGATCCTGGCAGCGATGGACCGGTTGTGGGAGGATGTGACCACTGCCATTGACAGGCAGACACAGGCATTCACTGCTGTCATGGCCACAATGGGCACACAATCATGTGCCCATGTATCGCAGACACCACGCTGTGCACTGTCCACCCCCCGTTCCCGGCATCATGTGACACCCTCCTTGTCGACACTGGATTCATCTGTGGGCATCCCGAGCACACCTGGTGCAGGCATGTTTGGTGTGCTGCAGACCCCTGCATGAGCACGGTCGTGTTCATGCAGTGGAACCCCTTGGGGACCGTTGGTGCCACCCCAGGAGGCCAGTGATCAGCCTGTCAGTGCTGGCGGGTCTTGGCGGGGCCGCCCATGCATCCATGGTGGCCGGGGCACTGTGGCTCATGACTGACCTGTCTCCCAATGTGGCTACTGTCTGGTGCTGCCCTTTGTGCATTGTGTCATTCAGCAGGCATTGCATGGGTGGGTACCTGGCCCTGCATGCGGACACACAGTCCATCTGCATACCCTCCCAGCTGCTGTCCACAGTTGCGTGTGCATGATGATGCCTGCATTGCACTGTACACCAATGTGCAATGGTGCTCAGCATCTGACACACGCACAAGGACAGGCAGTGGGCATGGTGGTCTGTGGACATGTGTGTGGCTAGGGGTGGCATTCTGGGTCGGTGTGCCTCCTACCTTTTGTGCATGTTTGGTGCATTTTTGTGTGTGTGTGTGTGTGTGTGTGTGTGTGTGTGTGTGTGTGTGTGTGTCCATCCACGTGGCATGTTAGACCTCACCCATCCCTGGTTGTGTGTGTGGTTCCATGCCCGGCCACTTCCCTTGATGGAATGCACCCCTGGTGTGTGTCCATGCATGTTTGTGGGTTGTGCCTTAGCCACTGTTGGTTGCACATGGCCCCATGACTTACCTGGGTTGGCTGAAGTGCTCCTCCGTGATGGTGTCCCAGTGCAGCTGTGCCAGCCGGAACAGTCGGGGGTCCTGTCGGCCAAGGGGGGGCTTCCCATCACCATTGTCACCAGCATCCTCATCGTCCCCATCGCTGTTCCCCTCTTCAACCTGTATGGCTATCCCAAATTCATTGGCCATGATGTGTAGGATGCAGCAGGCCAGGAATAGCCTGCAGGCCTTTGAGGGGCTGTATTGCAGGGCACCGCCGGAGGTGTCCAGGCAACGGAAATGTGCCTTCAGCATCCCGAACACCCGCTCGATGACATTACGTGTGGTGGCGTGTGCCTCATTGTAGCATTGCTGCGATGGGGTCACGGGCCGCCGGTAGGGTGTGAACAGGCAGGGACGGAGTGGGTATCCACTGTCACCTGTGTGTAGAGGGTGGAGGTTAGTTTGGTGATCAGCATCACCCTGCCTTGGGCCATGTAGGCCACTACTCATGTCACCTCTGACCATGCCCCCCCCAGGCCCTATGATTGTCCATGTGGTTTGCATACTCACCCACTAGCTGGCCAGAGGGAATATCCCCACTCTCAAATCTGTGGCACAGTGCTGACTGGTGCCAGATGAAGACATCATAAGCTCCCCCAAGGTGCGTGGCACAGACATTGATTAGGTGCTCCCTGGCATCGCACACCACCTGGCAGTTGATGCTGGCATAGCCCTTATGAATTATATATGCAGCCCCCTCGGGACCAGGTGGTGTGCGGATGGCCACATGGGTGCAGTCTATTGCCCCTAGCATGCCAGGCATATGTGCTACCCTGTGGAACTCCTGTATGTTTGATGTGCGCTCCACCAGTGTGCTGTGGAAATGGATGTACTCTGCAGCATGTGGCAGCAGTGTGCTGAGGAATTGGGTGAGGTGGCATGACGCGGCCGACTGGGTTATGCCTGTGGTGTCTCCAGTTGGTCTCTGGAAGGTACCCATGGTGAGCAAGCACATGCAAGCTGTCACTTTCATCTCCACTGACAGGGCATGGCTCCGTCAGGTGGGTGCCTGCATCACATCACTGCACAGCTCACAGAGCCACCTCAGAATTGCCTTATTCAGGCGGTACTGGCCCACAATCTCAGTATCACTGTACAGCTCAAAGCTGGTGTGGGCTCAGTACTGCCTGTTGGGGGCATACCACTGACAGGCCCTTCCACGGCCACACACCCCCTGCTGCCCACCTTCTCACCCCCCTTATTACGGCCTCCATCTGGATGGTGGCACTGGCTATGTCCCTGGCTTGTGTTCACCCCCCGGCAGCTGTTTCTGTATTCCCCCCCCGCTGTCCTGGCTGCTACTTCCCCGGCACCAGGAACACCTGCCTGTGCTGGCCTCACTGCTGTGTGGTGTACTTCCCCCTTCTGCATTGTGGCTCCCCACACCTTCCCCTGTGCCTATTGCTTCCAGGTGCCCTTTCCTGGCCTGCCCTGTGTGTCCCTGCTGCCAGTGTTTTCCTGCTGGACTTTGCCCTCATCTGGCTTCCTGTAGCATTCTTGTGCCTCTCCCTTGCACCCCTTTTATTTTGGCTCATTTCGCTATGGCGCAACTTCCGCTGGCTCCCCTATTGCGCATGGCGCATGTTGTTGAATATCGCACTGCGCCATTTATGCATGGTTCCTCCCCCTTCAGTTGCACATGCATTCATTACCATTGCGCTGTTGTTCAGTGTGATTTGGGGGTGCAACTGCCTCCCGCTGAATATCGCAGAATGGCACATTTTCGGACTTGCGAAGGCGCAACCCTATTGCGCATGGCTCAACTCTTTTGAATATCTGGGCCAGAGGTTAATGGCTCAATGTTTTCTCATGGAAACAGCTTTTTTATCTGAAAGGCAAAGCAAAGCCACTCCGTATTACAGCCCATAGTTCCTTCTGTCTGGGCTATTTATTTTACTGCTTTTTATGCATTTTAAACCTTATAGCAATACATTCCTATGGAATGTTGAACTCTATATTTATTCAAAGGGGATGGCACTTGTCTCCCCCTGCATAACCAAAGCAGTACTTTTTAAATTAATCAATTTCATATGCACACTGCATTTTTTATATCATTTTAACCTGTATTTATATAAGATCTGCAAGCTTTTTAGGAGAATATTTTTAAACAACATTAAGTTTCTTTTTATATAGCACTTGAAGCACTTTATTTCTAAAAGCACTTTAAGTAAGTACACAGTACATTTTTATTCATTCTCCAGTCTTCCTTCTTACAGGCTGCCATTGTAGTTACTTATAGCCATAGCTGTTCTTTCTCAGGTACAGCAAGGCATACAGCTTTATGGTGAGGGACTGAAAAGGTGAAAAAGAAACAAATGAAGAGAGAAAGAAGTTTACAAAGATCAGGATAAAAACTGTTGTTGGTGACCAACCTACTTCAGCGTCAGAAGGGAGTACAGGATAAGTTATAGGTTATAAGATACTGTTGTAACAGATTTTAGCAAGAAAAAAGAATTTAGGAAAGTTGTCCCTCTGCCCAGTCATATCTTTAGGTAGATTACAGGTCTACCACAGGGAGCATGGGTGCACGCAGACTAGATGATCAAAGAATACACAGATACAGCAAAAGGCATTAACAGAAAAAATAAGCCATAGTAGAAAATAGGTAATGAAGTAAATGTGCTGAATGGGTACAAACAAAAGAAGAATGGGACATCCATCCATTTGGAAAGCCTCATGCATTAACGCTTGAAGTCTGTTTTACAAAATGGGGGATCTTCAGCCACTGGCTGTGCAAGCTGAGTTGGACTTAATGGCCATGACTGAAACCTGGGTGGCAACACACATTTTTGGGTCCATACAATTCCAGGGCACCAAACCTTTAGAAGGGACAGGACTAATGTCAAGGAGAAGGAGTGACTGTGTGTGTGAGAGAGGCAGTCAAGACAAGCATGGATAAGACTGCAGGTGACAATGTGGAGGCAGAGTCACTGTGGGCACAGCAGGAACGGGTGGGGGCAGGAAGGTGAGAATGAAGTCGTTAATAAAGTGAGAATGGAATAGTTTATAGGCTACCTAATCCAAAGAATGAGGAAGGCAGGGGGCTAGAAGAGGCTCTTAAAAAGGCAGCATCACAGGGGAACATGATGATCATAGGGAAATTTCAATATCCCTGATGCAGACTGAAGCATCCCAGAGCCAGGCAGCATCAGATGTCAAGCACTCTTGTGTGAATTTTAGGATGACTTATTGGTGTAGGGGGTCAGGGAGCCATTAAGGGATTGGGGTGACTCTGGATCTACAGCTCACCAATAGTGATTACTGTCAGGGACATAAAAGTTGGGAAACCACCGGGTACCATCTATCAGTATGGTTCTCTATTGAACTGAGCAAGGGGCACACTAACTCCAGAACTAGAGTCCTGAATTCCAGAAGGACAAAGTTTGTGGAAGTGAAGGAGACAAACTGGAAGCAGTTTGGAGGGTACAGAGGGAAATGGGTTAAAGAGAAATGGAGCATCATTAAGGAAAGCATGTAGGGGTTCACTGGTTCCTGCTTCTGTCAAGTGGGAAATGGAATAAAGGCAGAAAACTGAGTTCATTGTACAATGAGAGTGTGGGTTGCTGTGAGGGAATAATGAATGGCATTGAGAAGATTTACAGTGTCTCAAGTAGAATGGACAGGGAAGCATACCTAGAAAAACGAAGCTGAAGTCAGCCCATTGGTGCAGTGGTTGGATTTCTGCTTGCCACGCTGCGATCCGGGTTTGGGAATTGACCTGGGTCACTGGAGGGCCAGCAGGGAGATGAAGGCTCAAGCATCCAACTACTGCTCACCTTCTTCTGGGAGGAGGGAGGGAATGTGGCTTGCTGTGTGCCACCTCCTGGCAGAGGCCGGGAGCATGGCAGCTCGGCAAGCTCTGCTGCATGCAAGAGGGCATGGGGGCATTGGCATGTGCCTTGAAATCTGTGGCACTCCTCACCCCCAGTGAGTAAATGGGAAAACTCAGCTCCTTGACTAGCTGGATGATGGCTGCCTGCTCCTGCTGCCACAAGTGCCCTGATGCCCAGAAAGCCACCTCAGCTGCTCCTGGGGACTAAATAGATAGTGTGCTAGTTGCCCTCTCTGGCACTTTCTCCCTCAGAGAAGAGGGACCCATCTGGTGAAGGGATACACTGAGCTACCCCTGGGATGGCTGCAATGTGAGGTGGGCTGGGAACATGGGAAGGAGCAAAAAAGGAAAGAAAAAAGAACTGAACGAGGCCAACAGAGTAGTAAGGAAGACTATGGCAGAAGTAGAACTGAGTATAACTGAGGGAGTTTTGAAGTATAAGGTCTTCTTTCGCTACTTTAGAGAAAGCAACAAAGGAGGGTACATTCAGGCTGAGACAGAGTGAAGGGTGTGTATAAGAAAATAACTGTAACATTGAATGACTACTTCTGTTCTGTATTTGCAAAGAAGAAAGAGGAAATACTACCTGCTTGGAAAGTCAATGCCAGACTGGATGGGGCAAAGCAAAACTGTGCATCTAACCAATAGCCACTGAAAGGATTTTCAAGTGAGTAATTTCCCTTTAAGTCAATAAATCTCCTGGGCCAGATGGGCTAAACCCTAGGTGCTGTTAGTGCTCCGGAAGAGGAGGGGCAGTGCTATAGTCTGCATCCGCATAGTCGAAAATGGGGAGAACCATTTTGGTTTCCAATTCCTGGCAGACCTGGAGGGAAGAGACAGTCTTTATTATGGTAAAGGGCACCAAATTTAGGGCAAAGTTTGACATGGATGGCGTAGATGTGGGTACAGAAATCAAGCTTGCTGACAAACCATACATCAAGGTACTTGAAGGCAGGGCAACCTTCAGAGAGGTGTCATCCAGAGTGAAGAATACAGGGGAGGGAAAGAGCCTGGCCAGTTTCTGGCAGGTGCTAAAGGTCATGGACACAGTCTTCTTGTTTCTGACTTTGAGTTTTCTGGTATGGAACCGGTGCAGCACATTTTTTTTTTATGCAGTTAATCTTTTTATTGAAAAACAAACACATAATACTACTGTACATGGTAATACATGGTAATCTATAATACATTGTTCAGTGGTACAAGTCAGGTGTGTTGTTACAGTCTTCAGAAAAACATTGTTACTTCATTATGGGTCATTAAAGTTCCTTTTTCTTCCTATTTCAATGATGTTGAATGGCAAACATGGACTTCACTGTTGTTCTTAATTAAACATCTTGTTGATTACACAGTCTAGGAGAATGTTGCCTTCTATTTAGCTCTAGGAAGCCCTTCCATAGGAGGGGAAAGTGCTGAAAAAAGTGCCTTTATTCTTATCCCTAGATTAGTAACCTGTCTTTAGCCTAAAAATAGCCCAATGAAAAAAGGGGTGAGTCTATCTGTTTATAGAGGTTTGAGCCTGTCTTTGCTGTGGAAATAGTAAGGCAGAGTGGCCATGTTTTGGGTAAAACTCATACATGGGTCCCACATTTTATGGTATTTAAAGTCTTTCCCTTTTCTTGTGAGAGACATTTGCATATGTACTGCTAGTATGTCCATGGCAGAGAACCACTCTTGTAACCTGGGTACTTCTGTAGTTCTCCATCTCTTAAGGACTAACCACTTTGCCACCACCATGGCCATAAGGAGCCATTGCTTTTCTATATGTCTCAGAGGGGAACCTGGTGGAAAAAAGACCTGACATGAGAGACCCAGGGCTTAAGTTTGTGTTGGTTCCTAATATCTTGGAGCATTTCTGCGTCACCTGTCTCCAGAATAGTTGAATTGTTTTGCAGCTCCACAGAATGTGACATACTGTAGGTCTGCTTCTTGGAATTACAGTACCAGCAGTTGTCATTAGTCACCAAGTACAGCTTTTTCAGCTGCACTGGTGTGCGGTACCATTGGTGCATGATTTTGTTTTGTATTAACCTACTCTTATGGTCAAGGCAGGTCTGCTGAGTTAATTGCCAGCAAGTGCACCAGTCATCCTCTGAAATCTATAGGCCTAAAGAGGTTTGCCATATTTCCCTAGCTCTCAGTAAGGGATCTGGTGCCACCTCTCTTATAAGTTTCTGTATTGAGCCCACCCTCCCTTTGGGTGAGTCTAACCGTTTGGAAATGCACAGGATTCGTGCTGTTCCCTGAGGAATTTTTTTGTATCTGGGACAGGAGCACCTAGATTTGACCCATCAGTGGTACCAGCTCCTTATCTGTAGGTATCTCCAGAAATCAGATTTGCGGAGGGTGTACCACTGCTGAAGGTTTTGAAAGGATTCTGGAGTTCTGGAGACCCCATCTCTGCAAAGACATAGACAGAGTGGAGGCTGTCCAGAGGAGGGCAACCAAAATGGTGCAGGGTCTGCACCAGAAGACATACAAAGAAAGACTAAAGGAGCTTAATATGTATACCCTTGAGGAAAGAAGGGAGAGAGGGGACATGATAGAAACTTTCAAGTACCTCAAGGGAATTAACAAAGTCTGAGAGGGTAGCATCTTCCAGAAAAAGAGATGTGCAAGAACAAGGGGGCACAATTTGAAGATTGAGGGGGGATGGCTCAGAGGTAATCTGAGGAAGTATTTTTTCACTGAGAGGGTTGTGGATGCATGGAACAGCCTCCCTGAGGAGGTCGTGGAGTCAAGAACAGTGGGGGACTTCAAGAATGCATGGGACAGGCATAAGGCAGTCCTAGTGGGGGGTAGGAGGAAGTAAGCTGTTGGTTAACTAGGATCTGCAGCTTATCTGTTAGGTAGAAAAATGGGCAGACTAGGTGGACCAAGCGGTCCTTATTTGCCGTCAAATTCTATGTTTCTAAGTTTCTATGATTCAAACACTAGCAGCCCCGGGACTAACAATTCTTCTATGTTGTGAATCTATTTAGCTTCCCAATGAGGCCAGTGTGTATGGGATCTTCTCCAATATGAATCTGTGGGTTCTTTCATAAATATGTCATAGATCCTGGTCTATGACAGAAGCCTGTAAGTTGTGCCACTTTTTTCCATGCAGCATGGGAGGCTTTGATAGTAAGCCACCTTCCATACTGTTTTGGGAGGGTGTTTCCCAAAAAGTTTACCAGGTTGGAGTTTCCTATCAGAGCTGATTCTATGTTTATTTATTTATCAATTTATTTATTTATTTATCAAGTCTAGGATTACAAATACCTTTGAGCCATGGCTCTTTTACAAAGGCTCCACGTCAGAGAAATACAAATTATGGGGAGCATCAAGACAGGCATTACAACAATGTGGACATTGCAAACAGAGTACAGATTAATACAGTTCAAGGGTAGCATTGTAACAAGGCAGCCAGCGGCATTTGTCAGAGAAAATAGACAACAGATAAGAAGTGCCAGAGTCATAGGGAGAAGGAAGAGGGTGGGGGAGAAGGAATGTAGGAAGGGTGGCAAGAGGGTGAAAAGTACAGCATTGGGTATACCAAGATGTGAGGTAGAATCCAGTGGGGGAGACAACTAGAGCAGAGGAGGTGGAGAAACAAGGTTAAGTTGGGCAGTCACAGGAGCTGTTGGTAGTGAGATAGTCCGAGCCTAGTTTTAAACAAACCAATAGTTGGGGCAGAGGAGATGGTTAGGCTGAGGCCATTGAACCAGAGTGGTGCTCGATAAGCAAAAGAGCGTTGTCCTGTGAAGTGTGACAGTGGGGACTTTCAGTAGCTGTAGCGTGGATCTCCTAAGGCACCATTTGTTAATTCAGTGTTGTAAAAGAGTTGAGACCCCAGAAGGTGCAAGGCCAAGGTAGATTTTTTTGACCATGGAGCAGGTGAGAAACTTTATGCGGTTTGATAGTTGGAGCCAGCCGGTCTGAGTGTACAGGTCACATATGTGGGTGAGACGGTGAGCACCAGTGATGAGCCGACATGCTTTATTTAAGGCAGTTGAGAGGCGTCTAAGGGTTGTGGTTGTGGCTGAGCCATAAATGATGAGACCATAGTCTATTACAGAGATCACAGAGCTCAGGACTACAACCTTCAAAGCTTCTGGCGTGAGGTGTGGTCTGTGTTTGTAGAGGAGACCAAGCTGTGTATTAGCAGCTCTAGCTACATTATCTACATGAAGTCCATAGGAGAGATTAGGGTCAAGCTGAATCCCTAAGTATTTGAAGGACACCACCTGATCTAGAGTGTTGCCCTGGGTGGTGGAGACAGCCAAGTGGTGTAGCTTGTGTGGGTTATGAGAGCTGCAGAAGAGCATAGATTTGGTTTTCTTGTCATTGAGGACCAGTTTATGATTAAGAAACCATGTCTCTACAGAACTGAAACCAAGTTGAAGGTTGTGTTGAAGAGTTGCAGGATCTTTGTGAGTGGAGAATACAACAGCATCATCGGCATATATGATCTGCTCAGAGCAGTAGTAAGGAGGAGTTTAGAAAAGGCTAAAAGGAGGGTCCCAGTATGGATCCCTGTGTGGACACCAGCGAACAGGCAGGGTGTTAGAAAGGGCGTCCGCAATTTTTACTCTCTGTGACCGGTTTTCTAAGTAGCTTTTAAACCAGAGAAAAGAGTCAGGTGATAGCCCGGCATTCAGTAGTTCATGTATTAGTACTCCATGGTGTACTGTATTGAAGGCCTTGGAGAGGTCGATGAAAATGGCCCCTGTGGAAGGCGTTGTCAAGAGTTGTGCAAAGCTCCAGTGAACTCAAGAAGGGCTGTGGTGAGTGCTGTGACCTTTCCGGAAGCCGTGTTGTTGTGGACAAGGTATATTGTATTTATCCAAGTGGTCGGTGAGTTGATCAGCCACGATCGCTCAAGTGCTTTAGAGTGGGGGCAGTATGGAGATAGGGTGATAATTTGAGTGAATTGTCTTGTCCCCACTTTTACGGACAGGTGTCCACGGTGGCTGTTTTCCATAGGTCCGGGAATTTTCCACAGCTGAGAGAGTTTAGGATTTTTGTTAATGGATGAATTACCTCATCGGGGTGAGCAACAGAAGCTTAAGGTCCAGGTGTCGCTACTAGATCTAGATTTAGAGATAGCTGCAGTAATATAGCTGCTGCTTCATTCAGCCTTACCTTCCGGAAGTAGAAGAGGATGGTTGACTGAGGGCTGAGGTATTTGGGGAGTAGGCCCTGTTTTCTAAAAAAGTCATGGGGTAGAACAGCACTAAGGTCTGAAAAAGCCGTGTTAAAGATGTTTGCGATCACCTTGGGGTCAAGGGTTGAGGATCCATCAACCATTAACATGGCCGGAGAGGTTTTTGGCTGCTTCCCTGTGACATCCTTGATATTGTCCCAGAAAGCACGACCATTTCCCCATGTATTGGTGACAGCGTCTTTGTAATAGGTGGGTTTATCCATTCAGGTTGGTCTATACCTGGTTTCTGGAACATTTGGATAGTTTTAACCAAGTTGAAGGAATATATGTAATACTGAAAGTGGGGGAGATTCCATCCACCCCTTCCCCAGTGTGCCCTTAGTTTCACCCTACTGTATCTTGGGGGGTATGTGCCCCACAGAAAATGACCTATCAGTGAATCCTGCCTTTTAAACCACTTATCTGGAATTTCAATGGGCATGTGTGCTATGAGGTAGACTATTTTGGGGGCCACTAGCATTTTAACAGCCTTGATCTTTCCAGGGAGGGTTAGGTTGTGATGGTTCCACCTGTTAAGGTCATTTTGTACCTTATCTAGCAAATGATTTAGATTATTGGGACACAGTTTCTGCACAGGTTTGGTGAGAGGATAATGCCTAGGTATTTAATCCCCTTATCCGCCCATGCCATGCCAATGTTCCCTATTATGTCTGAGTGGTGTGGCTATTAAGGGGAAGGATTCCAGACTTTTTTTTTATTTTTAGTCCAGACATGCTCTCAAAGATGTCCAATAGGGATAAGATAGGGTTGATGCTAGATTGCACATTACTTGTTAAAATTAAGCAGTCATCTGCACATAATTTTATGCAGAATTGAGTTTGCCCTATTTCTACTTCGGTCATTTTATTCATGAGCTCTTATTTAAGCTGCCAAAGGTGCCATAGCAAGCATGAATAAAAGGGGGGAGGGTCACCCCTGTCTGTTTCCTCTTTGGAGCACAATGGAGGTGGATATCAATCAATCAATCAATTTTTATTTATAAAAGGCGCTTTTCTTCAATCCAAAGCTCCTGTACAATAACATAAAACAATAAATAAACAGAGTTTAAAACTATTATAAATCATTAAAAGCTAGACTAAAAAGGTGGGTTTTCAAGGCTCCTTTAAAGATCAGGACAGTTGGACTATTTCGCACCTGACGAGGTAGAGAATTCCACAGGGTCGAGGGCCATAAAGCTAAATAGCCTAGCCGAAGATTTCAAACAGACCCTGGGAATCTCCAGCAATCCCTCATCAGTGGATCGAGAGGGCGGGAGGGACAGTAGGAGCGAAGGAGCTCTTTCAGGTAAGTTGGTCCCTGGTCATGTAGAGCTTTATAGGTCAGAAGACCGACTCTGAAGGTGATTCGCCAGGTACCGACAGCCAGTGCAGTCCACGGAGCACAGGCATTATATGACTGGATCTAGAAGAACCAGTCAACAACCTGCGCCGCATTCTGCACTGCTGCAGGCAGCGAAGTTCAACCCCCGATAGCCCTAGGTACAGGGAGTTGCAATAGTCAAGGCGGGAGGTAACAAAGGTGTGGATCAATGTTGGAAGATCTTCTAGAGGAACCAGATGCTTCACCCTGGCGATATTCCTCAGATGGAAAAAGGAAGTTTTGACCACTGCTGACACCTGAGTTTTAAGCGTCAAGTGGTCATCAATTATTACGCCAAGATTCCGCACCTGATCTGAGGTTGTCAGTGGAGCGCCTGCAAGCCATAAGCCAGAATGCGATCCAGCTGGCAAACCCACCTCACAGCGACCCTTATCCACAACCAACACCTCAGTTTTCTCAGGTTTAACCTCAACCAACTCCCATTCATCCAATCTTGGACTTCTGCAAGGCAGTTATTAAATACCGACAAGGCAGCATCCTGGCAGGGCACAAAAGACATATACAGCTGGGTATCATCACCATAGCAATGAAAACCCAGTCCGTATCATCTTATAATCGCTCCCAAAGGCAGCATATACACACATGAATAACATAGGTGCTAGAATGAGAGCCCTGTGGCACCCATGAGCAGGAGACTGATGCAGAGGAAAAAATTCCCGACACCACCCTCTGAGTCCTACCTTGAGGTAAGATCTAAACCACCTGAGGACCATACCGATAATCCACAGAAGGACCATGAACACTCCAACAGCACCCCATGATCAACAGTGTTCAAATGCTGCAGAGATCAAGAGTACCAAGATAGAATGGGTCCCTCGATCTCTCGCTATTAGGAGGTCATTTAGTACACGAACAAGTGCTGTCTTGGTACTGTGCCTTTTCCTAAATCCAGATTGGAAGCATCGTAGATATTGTTGTTGGTCAGATGATCCTCTAATTGCAATGCGCACCTTCTCAATAACCTTACCCACAAAGGTAGGTTAGAGACTGGTCTGTAATTTGCTAGACAATCTGGGTCTAAGGAGGGCTTTTAAAGAGGCCTAACTATAGCCTCTTTAAGGGGTTCAGGAAAGATCCCCTCTCCAAAGACTTCCAGACTATCAGAGCCAGGACTAGGCTGAGTTTATCACACAATCCACTAGGAGACGTGTGGAGCCAGGAGTCCAAATCACAGCTGATGACCATCACAATATCCTCAATTTTGGGGAGGCTGAAGTCAGACCATGCAAACTGGGTGTTTGACATCTCCGGCCGACCATCACTACCCCCATTGGAAGGGAAGAGGACATCGATCTGATTTTGGCAACCTTATCTGCAAAGAAAGAGCAAACTCCTCACACCGTTCTGTGGAAAAGGCCCTCCCGGGCTGAAGACAGACTGGATTGCACAGTCTGTCCACAGTCCGAAAAAGCTGGGCTGGTCAATTCTGTGCAGCTGCTATCTCCCTGGACAGGAACTCTGCCTTCTTATGAGAGATTGCGGATTGATAAGCCATATAATGGTCCATCAAACTAAGTCTGTCATCATCCAGACTGGACTTCCGCCAACACCTCTCCAGCCTTCGTCCAACCCTCCTCAACTCCCTCATGGTCTCATCAAACCACGGAGACCTGGGGCGAAGAGTGAGCGGACGAACACGAACAGGTGCAATAGAATCCAGGGCCCCTGTAACTGCCCTATTATAGGCCTGTACTAGGTCACCTGGATCCAAGCAATCTATCGGAAGATCTGATAGGTCCAGTACCGCCATCAGGTCATCTGGGGACACACCCCTCAATGGGCGGTACCGGACCATTTCCGAAGGGGGCTGACCTAGTAGGGGCGGCCTCAAAATTGAACCTAATGGAGTGATGGTCAGACCATCCGAGTGGTTCCACCACCACATCAGATATCCCCATCCCCAGAAGGAACACCAGATCCAATGAGTGCCCACCAATATGGGTCGAGGAGGAAACTACCTGTGTGAAGCCCAGTGATAACATCAACTGGAGGAAGTCTTGACCAAAACGTGAGAGTTCATCGTCGACCCAAGCATTGAAGTCACCCAGAACCAACCATCTGGGGGACCCCAATGTTAAGTCGACAATGAAGTCTGCGACTTCCTGCAGGAAAACATTCCCGTCACCTGGTGGGCGGTATCAGAATATCACTGCACCACACCTCGCCTAAGACACACTCAAAGGATCCGGTGACTCCACTGGTACCTCCACCAGGCCCAATTCTGATTTAAAGCAAATGGCAACACCCCGCCCCTACGATCCTGCCTCGAGCGGTGTATCACCGAGTACCCGGCCGGAACTGCTGCGGCTAATACTGGCCCAGCATTCTCATCCAGCCAGGTCTCGGTGATGCAAGCTAGGTCAGCTGACCCAACAAGATCGGCTATAATAGCCGTCTTGTTTTTAATAGACCTAGCATTGCACAACACCACTGTGCAGGATGGACCTCTCGACGATGACCGTGTTACCTGCTGGTAACCAGAACCCTTGGTATGGGCACAAGACAAGGAGAACCCTCTCCTGAGCCCATTTCGCCCCAGGGCATCTCCTTGACCTCACTATCCCTATCCGCCCGCTCCTTCCATCCCCAGGTCCAGTCCCACCCCTCCTCCCCTCACAATCCCCAGAGCCCTACACCTTCATAGACTCCGGTGACAGAGGGGACAGGAAAAAGGACGAGATCCCTGAGCCTGGAGGGGAATAATAACCGACTGTCCTATTTTCATTCCAACACATAGTAACACAACTTAATACAAAACCCCAACAGAATATATAAATAACAGGATTTAAAATACAACATACAAATAACATATAATTATTATAACTAAGCAAAACAAAACTAGCTAAAATTAAACCCTAACAAAATACTCTATCAAGGATAAAACATTCCATAACAATGTGTTACACATAAATGTATCAGAAGCACTTGTCCATCTACCCCCTCCCACAGTGCTCTCACCACTGTAGAAAAGGATTTTTTCACCTACACAAAACCCTTAAAATTTGGCCCAAAGTTTCAATTTCAAAATCTAAAGGAAAAACCAAAACAAGAGTTCAAGGTCTTTTCTTCTTCTTAGTATCCACACTTTTGTGCTCTCACCACTAGTATGGCCCCCAAAAAAAAAAAAAATTAAACAGTCTTTTCTCACAAGACTGAACTAAATAGCTCAGGGTTCGGTCCTCCCAATCGTATCCCAAAGTATAATTGAAGATAACAAAAGTTCAAGTATACATCACCAAAGTAGCAATCCACACAGATCCAGCTCCAATAAAATCCTGCAAACATCCAGAGAAAGCATCGACCAGAAGTCCAGACTCAACCTGACCCTCGCAGCAATGAGACAGGCTGAACCACCCTCCGATGGTACCCCTCTCTCACTAAGGAAGCAAGGTTAACCCCACCGCCCTCCAGGGGCAGAGAAACCCGCTACCCTGTCCGGACCAGGGAATCTGGACCATTTAATAATCCACAACTTCGTCTGTCCCAGACGCTTCCTCCATGCAGTAAGTCCAGTCACAGTATGATCCCTATTACTTCCTCTTCCTGGTTCGGTGATAATCCTTCCCGAATGAAGAACCAGCACTCCACCATGAAGCGTTCCTCCTCACAGTCCAGTCCAGCGTTCACCCAAACGCATGGCGGCACTTAGAACCCCAGGCCGCTAGCAACAAAATCTTCTCCACAGCACCAGAGGCAGTCAACCCCAGCTCCACCACGCCGCTCCCAGCACACAGCCAGCAGCTAACCACAGAACCACACAGCAGCTGGAAACGTGACGGCTGGGCACAATACGACTTCAGGTAGGCAAATTCCAAATAGCTTGAAAAATCGAGTAGTTAACAACAATTAACGAGACCGGACAACAAATAATGCGGTCCTTGACACAACGGTACAATAGCGTAACCACACGGGCCAAAAGAAAAGTAAAATAAATAGATCAAACGGAGCAAAACGAAGCGCTCACAGATGGCTACCCAGCGTGGCCGCCATCTTAAAAGGAGAGGGCGTCAGTTAGTACCCGAACTGTTGGGTCATTATACAGGACTCTCACCCATCTCCCAAATTCTGACCCTATATTCACATGCTTCAACACTGCATGCAGGTATCCCCACTCCACAGAATCAAATACCTTTTCAAAATCTATTGCAGTGGCTGCTGCTGGGGTGGGGAGACCTGCTGCTTTCTGGAATATGGCTATTAGGGCTCGTATATGGTCTGAGCTGGCCTGTCCCTTCACAAATCCAACCTGTGATGGGTGGATTATATAAGGAAGAAGTTTATCCAGTTGGGATGCTAATATTTTCACCAGGGCATTTATTAGCAAGCTGGGTCTGTAACTAGCAGGCATGAAAGGGTCCTTACCACCTTTTGGGAGAATAGTGATAACTGCTTCTTTGAGGGATGCTGGAAAGTCCCCTCTTTTGTGGGCATCTCGAAACATGCTAAACACTGGCTTAGCAATAGACTCTTGAGTGACTTGATTAAAACCTGCTGAAAAGCCATCAGTTCCCCGAGCTTTATTGTGGGCCATGCTACTGATTGCCTGAAGCAGTTCCTTCTCCGTGATGGGAGAGTCCAGCTCCAGCCGCTGAGCATTTGTGAGTTTGGGGGATGTCAATTTTGGACAAAAATTCATCTATAACAACTGGGTTGAATGCTGTGTGTGACTGATACAGCCATTCATAAAAGCCTTGCATTACAGCATTTATTTCTTTTGGTGATGTTTGAAGGAGAACTGCTGGATCTTTTAGCCCCTCAATGTATCTTTCCACCTGCTGCTTACACAGACTATACATGAGAAGTTTCCCCAATTTTTCCCCACATTCCCAGAATTTATTCTTGAGTCTGCTAATTTTCAGATCCACCTTCCTAGTTGCCAGGGTGTTAAGCTGGATACGTAGTGACAACAGCTCATATCGAAGGTTAGCATTATTGAGTTGCCGAGGGTCTTTTTTTGTATAAAATTTATTTCACCTGCAGTTGGTTCACTAAGTCCCTGTCAGCCCTTTTTCTCTTTTTCTTATGGTGTGAGGCATAGGCTATTATATGTCCTCTTAGGGTTGTCTTAAAGGCTTCGCATATCATAGGAGGTGACACTTCCTACAGGGCTGTCTAGAAAGTAGTTAGTAGTGGTCAATTTCAGCCGTTGTTGAAGTCCTTATCCTGTAGCATCAGTGGGTCCAACTGCCAGGTGGTAGATTTCTGTTTCTGAGATATTATTTAATGTAAGGGAGATGGGTGCATGGTCAGATATATACAGGGGGGCTATTTTCGCACCTGCGGTTAGGGGGGTGAGATTATGCGAGGTTAACCAATAATCACGCCTGCTTGCCATTGCTCGGGTGTCTGAGAAATATGTAAAATCTCTGCCTGAGGGTTTTTTCAACTTCCATATGTCAGAGTATGCAGGGCCAGCAGGTTTTTTAAGAGTTTGTACTGACTTCCCATGCGGTTCTGGTTTAGAATTGGATCTGTCCATCAGGTATTCCATTGCTAGGTCAAAATCTCCCCCGCCACCCAATAGGAGGTCAGGGTTGTCAGTGGTCACATCCTTTATGTGTTGGGCCTGTGCATCCACAGTTGGGGCTGCAGCACCATGCTACCCCAGGTTACCAAAGGTGGGACTTTTGCTGCACCCTGCACTGCCCCAAATGGGCAGGGCAGCTGCAACACATGCACCTTGTCTCAGTCAGGGCTACAGTACCCTGATGCCCCACTGTGTCCTGCCCCACAGTCAAAACTTCTGCACCACGCTGTCTTCTACCCCCTGCCACCATTGTGCCCTGTTGCATCATAGAACCTCTTGATTCCACAATTAGGGTTGTTGCTCCATGCTGCTCCCTGCCACCAGAGTCCTTAACCACCAGGCTATACTACCTTTTTAAAGGATTTCGATGTTTTAAAAGCTCATATGCCTCTATTTTTGTTTTGGAGGAACTGCTACAATTTTATGTTTTTGTTCTGCATCTAGGGGTTTTCTCTATCATGCGCTGTTCTGTTTGTCTGGTAGCCTCCAGAACCCCTTCCCCAAATTAAGACACTGGCATAGATCTTGTAGGAAATGGTCACAGCCATGAGTTTATTGTTCTTTCAACCATCATTTAGAGCAGCATGCACTGCTGGGAGGATGTGCAGTTCACCAGGCATCCCACACCTACCCTCAGTCCTAGGCCACCCCCTGGTGTGTGCCTAAGCATCTCCATTAACTCATGGGGAGGTCATATGGCCCAGGCTCCTGCTGCCACCCCTCATATGACACTGCTGTTCTTACAGACTGACATGATGAGGTTAGACTGCAACACCCCATTTGGAGCCGACCAGGGGCAACAAGCCCTACGGGGAAATTCAACTCGGCCTCCCTTCTTCCCCCTGTAACTTTGGTCTGTGCTCCTCCTGAGCTGCCACAGGCCGGAACCTCATCTGACTCCCCCCAAACCGCTTGCTCCAACTGTTCCTCCAAGGTTCCTCCAAGACCTGCTTGAAAGATAGCAACATCATTTCCAATCCTTCATCCTACACTTGCCCTTCTTTCACCACCAAAAGTGCCTGGCAGGAGGCATACATTTTCTTATGTCTTACTATTGCACCCCCCCACAAGATTCCACAAATGTTCTCCTCTCTTAATTCACTCTAATGCATGCACCATTTATAGCTCCTACATCTCTTGCATGCAGCCAGTGCTCCCTCTGAAGCAGGTGCAACCAGATGAGAACTGTATGGAGTCACCAGTCTCTAATGGAATGCAGATTTTCCTTCATCAACAGCAGCAGGTCCACCATCTTCCAATGCCCCAAATCCTCCACTCCAAGGTGGATCAGTAAGATATCTGGACTCTTCCACATTACAGTCTTTTCCTGCAGCAACTTGAGCAACCCCACCCAAGCATATGTTTCCTTCCCAGCCAATAAATCCACACTGTTTGCCGTGGAATGGAGACGTTGCTCCCGCCAGTTGGCTGACTGCTCACTTTGCAGTCCAGTAAATGAAAGAATGCCAACAGATCTAAATGCTGCTGGGACCATCTCGGGGACATGCAAGAGAAGAAGAAAGAACATTACTGCAAATGCGGTCAAATGTAACGCAAGAATGCCTGAGAACCCCAACCTTCCCAATGTCTGGATTTCCTCATCTGATAACCCCAGGCTCCTCACATTAGTTGCTGTTCCTTTTCAAAAGGAATGCGTAACAAACTCCTAAGAATCCATCTCAGCCTGCTGAATGACCTTACATACGATGTAACAAAACTGATAAGACATTACTGACTTGCCATCTTCGTGTCAAAAAAACACCTCTTCCACCTTCGGGCAGGCAGATAAGTAGGCCTTGACCTTGTCAGAAACCTACCAAGAGGATCCAGGAGGGGGCTTCAGCAAGTCTCCACACCCTGCCCCCTTCTGCTCCATCTTGATTTTCCTTAGATGAACATAAACCCCCTCAAGCAATGACACTGCATCCCTGGCCAGTAGCCCCGATGTTTACTTCCATGGGCTGAGTCATTTCTGAAACCTGGAATGCACCACAAAAGGCCACCACAACATTGTTTTGAACAGTCTTGCTGCATATTTGCTCCAGCATACCACTGGCAAGACTGCCAAAATGCAGGCCAAGATTGCCAGTGTAATGGGACACCTCTCATCAGGCCGTGCATTCACCGCTCTCCTCCAACTCTCCAAAACCTTCCACACCTTTAAGGCCCTGGTGGTGTCAGTGAACCCCATCACCTTTGCCAGCCATAACAATCCTGAAAGATGGTGTCCCACCATTCCTTGCGACAGGCCTTCTGCTTTTGCCCACATAATGTACACACCCAACTGATCCAATGGAATCGGCCATACATCCGGCCACCCAGCCTCCTCCTGCACTGTGAGGTAGTGCTCCACCCTGCAGCGATAGGCCTCCTTTCTCTGTGCTTCAATGGAATTACCCATGCATCTCCAAGTCTTGAGGTCACCACCTTCCAAAGGAAAGGAGAGACCATCTGTGGCTGCTGCTGTTCCACTGCTGCCAGCTCCCAGAATCTCTGCCAATGTAAATTAGATAAAACATCCGCAATTCCATTCTCAGCATCAGGTACATGAACTGCCTTAAAGTTAATGTTCAGTAGCATACATTTTAAGACAAAAACTTACATCAGATCTCCAAGAGGGCCCTTCACCCCTAATTTGCCATTGATGGGTATGCACCACCCCCATGTTATCTGTCCGAAAGTGTACCCTCCTGTCCCTCAATCTGGGGCCCCAGATACAAAGCACCACCACCACAGGGAAGAACTCCTGGAGTGTGATGTGCCTAGTCAGACCAGCTGCTGCCCACTGTGGAGGCCACTGCTCCACATAGCACACCCCCTGAAAGTATGCCCCAAACCCAAGTCCTCCGGTCATATCTGTGAACAACTTCAGGGGTTGGCCATCCCCTGGGTCCTGACACAAAGCCACCCCATTGGAGTGGATCACAAACATCCGTCAGATCTACAGGTCTTCCTATAACTCCTCTATGACCCTGATCCCATGGTGTGGCTTCATACAGCCCTTGCCCCTATTTCACTAGACAACTCATGAAAGTCCTCTCAATGGGGATCACCCTGCATGTGAAGTTGAGGTGCCCCACCAACTGTTGCACCTCCTGCTACATCATCTTCTTGGCCTTCTCCATCTTTTCCAACAGTCTCCACAGGCACCCTGGCTTGTCAACTGGTAGATGGCACTGCTGGCCCATGGTGTCAATCTCTATGCCCAAGAAAGTCATCATTGTGCCAGGTGGTTCTACCTTACCTGGGGTCAGGGGCACTCTGATATCTCGGCACATGCCTTCAAATGTGGCCAAGGTAGAACAACAGGTTGGGGATCCAGCATGCCCTACAAACAGAAAGTCATCAAGGTAGTGAGAGATGGCCACGCTTTGGGTCACCTGCACCATCACCCAATGCAGGAAAGTGCTGAACTGTTCTAAAACGGCACACACCACCACGCACCCCATGGGCATGCAGCTGTCCATGTAATATTTCCTTTCAAACTTCATGCCCAGCCTCACTCTGTTATTGGGGTGTACAGGCAACAGCCTGAAAGCTGATTCAATATCCACCTTGGTCAGCTTCACCCCTGGGTCAGATGTTTAAATCACCTTGATAGCCCTGTCAAGAAACTCATACTGCACCAGGGTATATTTCGGATCAATAGGATCATTGGTTGAATCCCTTCCGGGTAAGACAGGTGTTTAATCATCCTGAACTCCCCAGGCATTTTCTTGGGCACTAATCCAACTGGGGGCAATCTTAGATTAGGCCATGGGGGCATGGTAAAAGGCCCACTCACCTGCTCCAGCCACCTATCTTTCTCCAGTTTTCCTGGACAACCTGCAGATGGTCCCACACAGACTTCAAGTTCTCTACCTCATACCCCCACCTGGGGCCTGAGTATGGTATCTGAGAGTCCACAGTGAACCCATCCTCCACCAGGCGGGTGGCTGCTCTGTCCTTGTAGTGGTCCAGCCAATGCTCAAGTCTTCTCACCCACACTGGGGTGGAAGGCTTTCTGCCCTATAGCTTTGGTGGCTTCAGTCTGGTGCCTTGAAAGACCCTCCTTGGTGGTAGCAGCAATGGGCACTGCACAAAGGGGTGCTGCCTACTGCACGCCATCCAGGCATGGTGAAACCTGCAATTCATTCTAGTGCAAGTCCCTGGTTGAAGGCATAACACAACTGAGAGGATACCGTCTCTTGATGCTGTGATGCTGGTGCCTTGGTGGAATCCACCTGCCTGCACCACCAGAACTCGTCATATTCCAGCCAGGCACTCCCCCTACCCCCTTCCACCTACATTATATATCAAAGAGATTCTATGCATGTAATTAAACAATTCTACCCCATTTCTCATTGGCATGCAGAAAGGTCGTGGCAGACACAGAGAATGTCACAATCCAATTCTCGTATGTCCGGGGGACATTAACCTTCTTCCTATCAGGGTCATCCGACTTCTCTTTCCTACCCTCCTCTAGCTCTGCAAGGCAATTCAGGAGGGAGAACATATCCACATACTACCTGTTCTGAATCTGCTGCCAGACCTTATCTGTCAAAGCATCCCCACTGGTTGGTTCAACCCAGTATAAGGGTTAGCCGAAGAAGCTGCAGGCGTCTGTCCCATGGGGGCATCCGCAACTGCTGTATGAGCTGCCCCTTACATTGCCCCTGTTTGTGTTTGGCCTTTAACCCCCACAGCCAGCTCTGTGACCACCTCTATGAGTTTGGCTAGTCTCTCATCAGTAGTGGCCCACATGTGAGCCCCAGGCTGTGCCACTGCCGGTGCATCCAGATCTGCCCCATGCCTTTCCACTCAGGGGTCCTGGGCCACTGGTGTCAGAACCTCTGCAGTCAGCACATGCCCCTCATCTTCCAGGTCCTCAACCTCCCCTACAGAGCCATTCCCCATAGCTGCTCAAACACTTTCCTAATGGCCTGGGCCCCCACCTGTGGTGCCTCAGGCTGTGCCTTACCTGTCCGAGGGGCACGAGATACCTTCATGTAGAGCATCGCCTTCTAATTGGCTGATCTCTTCTTTGTAGACACAGCAGCCTCCCCCAGGTGGATGGGCCCTACACACCTTCCAGGCATACTTCAAGCCAGGCTGGTCCTCTGCTCTGATACAGCTGGTGCAGCTGCTCTTCTATGACTGCTAGCGCCCTTGCTGAGGGGTTCTTCTAGCAGCTGGGCATCTTCCTGAAAGGACAACTAAAAACCTAGCCCCTCCCAAAGGATTATTAAATTTTTGCTCGAGTTATTGTTACAAACAGTGGGCCCGGCCACCACGTTCAGTGGCAGCTGTGGGATTCAAACCCATCTCTCCAGGATCATAGCTCAGCCTTAGCCCTACACTACATTGCCATTCCATATGCCATTATGCTTTACCTGCATTTACCAGGGTGGCCATGCAACTTGCTTGTAGGATGCACAGCACGATGAGAGGTTGCGGGGATCAACCCAGGCCTGCTGGATGCACTCATCTCCTCCACAGCTCAGACTCCAACCTTTCAGCTATGCTGCCCCAAAATGCAGATGTGATAATATGATATGAGAGTTTAGCCATTAAGACCAGAAAACACAATATCTCTTTTTTTTTGAGGAGTTGCCTAAGTTCCCATGCAGCGCTGTCTTCGCAGCACAGAGATTGGGAGGTTCTGGCAACACTTGGCCCTGTGCCTTTAAGAGTGAAAAAGACCCACATGCCTCACCCAAGATGGCCACCACAATGCCTTGGCAGCCATCTTAAATGTCCCCCAGTACTAGCAGCACGCTCTGGAAGGGGCAGCCAACCATCGCCACCTCTGCCTGGCCAACCACCAAATGGTCCAGGCCTCCTGTGTTGGGGGGAACAACCTATATTATTAATCTATATAAAAAATTTTTTTTTGGCAAATCCAGATATTGTGAAGGCTGCACTGAGCAAGCAATGGCCACCAAATGCAAGACGGCTGATGAGATCTCGCAGGCCACAAGAACTCAAATGTGCAATCTACAATAATGGAAATAGAGAGAAAATAGGAATTAGCACTCTGGCTGGCTTACGACTTGCGCCGTGGCCTCACCCTCAAACTCCTGTATCCCAGCGGGGTTGACCACCTTCAGGAGCAGAACGTAATTCCCTGACTACCTCGAGCTCCAGGACCAGGTGCAGATTAAATGAACCTCCCACTGCAACTGCCCCAAGTAAGCCAAGTAAAGAACCACCATACTGCCTCGGGGAACCTCTGCCCCAGAGATTTCTTTTTTTTTTTTTTTTGGGGTGGGTGACTGCTATAATTCTAAAGCAATTGCATTTCCAACTTTACCTTCACTAAGCCTGAAGAAGAAACCTCCACCACAGGCCTGTAATAATAGCGGCAGCCAGAGAAAAAATACTTCTTCCCAGGCAACTAACCTGCCTGTGTGGAGAATCCAAACCTAGAAGGTTAGGGTTACTTACTCCAAAGCCCTGAAGCTCCATCGAAAGCTAAACCAACTATGGGATAAAAGGAGAGGGGAAAGGGTAGTCACTCGCCTCAATGGAGCTGAACAGATGTCTTCTGAATCTGACGGACAGAGGAGAAAGAGGAGGAACCGCTGGCCTTCGGTTCTGTTTAACCCCTCTGTCTCCTCCCTCCCTCAGATGCCCCATCCTTGAGGGTAGCCTGGTGGTGCCGCCTCCCAGGGCATTGCCAGGGCATGCTGCCCATCTCAGGAGGTGGCACATACTCATTCTGACCATGTCCAGGGAGGGGAGAGCCCCCAGACAAACAGACACCTGCTGCAATACTTTGGCAACCTTGTGTTATATGATGCCTTCCTTAAGCCTTAACTCTTGCTGAGACAAATGTAGAAAAACTTCACTGAATTGCTGTGTAGTAGTGCTTTCATTTTGGAGCAGGCACTGTAGGTTTGCCTACCCTATTATAGTTTGGGGGGCATTGAAAAGTATTTTACATTTTTTATCGGGCTGGCAATATAGCCTAGAGGTTAGAATAATGAGCTGTGAATAAGCTTATTACTTCTAACACACCTGGGTTTGAGTCCCACAACCTCCAACTGCATACTGTGTGACTCTGAGCAAGTCATTTCATCACCCCAGTGCTCCTGGGTCCCCTCTGAAAACAAGTATGTGTGCCTAGTGGGCCTTATCCAGTTATCAAGGGAATAAAATAAAATTGTATGCTAAAGGAAAGAATTACATAATTGAGATACAGCATTTTTCTCTCATTGTGAAATACTACTGTAGTGCCCTAGAGTAAGGGGGCAAACAAGAAAAACAGGGTCCCTTTCCCCAAGTAAAAAAGTTACATTTTTTTTATATGGCTCTATGGCTCCCCAATCTTCCTCCAGTCCCCAGACCCTCCGGTCCCATTTCTTAGCATTCAGTTTGCGTCATGCTCCTTCAGCACCTGCCTCCCCCAACTCACAGTCCTGTGAGTTTCCATAACAGTCACTATTAATGCAGGCTGCCTGACCATGCCCCCTCATACCACACAATTTTAGTCTAGCATGTCTTCTCTGTTCAGCCTCCCCTCATCCCACCATTTCTCCCTACACTTTATCGCCCTTCTTCCCTAAACTTCTCTACCTTTCTGCTCCTGCAATTGTTTATCCTATCTCCCTAATCCTTAACCTGTCCTTTATTTCTGCCCAAGTACCCTCATCCTGAAAACACGCTGTAGTCCTTCATCTCCCCAAGGGAGGTGACACATCCACTCCTGGCAACTATCACCCCATTTCCCTCCTTCCTACCATTGCCAAATTTCAAGAACATTTAGTTCTCTCTCAACTATCACCCTTCCTCTCTGATTCCTCCTTTTTCACCCACTTACAATCTGCTTTTCGGATGAACCACTGAACAACCACCTCCCTCCTCAGGCTTAGTGACTCCATCCTTTCAGAGATGGATGATGGCCTGATCACCTCGGCCATCTTTTTTGACCTAGCCAAAGCTTTTGACACTGTTTCCCATCCTCTACTTCTTGATTCACTTTTCTCAGCTGGCCTTGCTGTGTCAGCCACCAACTGGTTTAAATCCTACCTCATTGGCAAGACCCAGTCAGTGAGAATCCTTGATTCCATCTCCCCTCCACTCCCCATCGACACTGGTGTCCCTCAGGGCTCAGTGCTTGGTCTCCTACTCTTCTCCATTGTCCTTAATGATCTTCCCACAGCCTGCTCATCCTCTTCTATCCATTTGTACCCTGACGATACTGTTTTGTGCAGTTCCAGCAAAAACCCCACTGCTGTACAAACCAGCTTACAGCATGACATCAGCCAAGTTCTGCTCTGGTTCACTTCTCACCAGCTTTTTCTAAACGCCAAGAAGACAGTCTCAATGACCTTTGGCACCAGCCAGAGACTCTCTAGGCTCCCAGCCCTACGCACCTTCCACACCCTTGTTGGGACCATCTTGGAGGACACCTCTTCATTTAGATATCTGGGAGTTTGACTGGACCATCTCCTCAACTTCTCTGTGCATATCGATGCTATCCTGAAGAAACTGTGCCCCAAGCTTGGTACTCTGTACAGGAATCATAGTTGCATCCTGCTGACTGCGAGGCACAAAACTGTCCAGAAGATGATACTCCCCATCTTTGACTACTGTGACGTAGTCTATGGTGCTGCTCCTAAATCTTCCCTGATCAAGTTGGACACTCTCTTTAACTCCTTCTGCCACTTTGCTGTTGACTACCCTTCCCGTTCCAACCACTGTGAACTATATCACTCCCTAACATTCCTTCCACTGTCTCACAGATGCATTTCTCATTGTGCCATACTAACCTCCAAATTCTGGTTCGAGGGGCTCCCCTCCTATCTCTCATCCTCTCTTTCCACTACATCTCCCCCCACCCACTCTATCAGATCAAATGACGCCCACACCTTGATGGTCCCTCACAACTCCACCCTCATCAGTTAGACTGGTTTCGCCCATCATTTCCCTAAAATCTGGAATTCCCTCCCCCCTGAAATATGACACTCCTCCTCCAACTACTCTCTCACTTCTGCACTACAAAATTACCTTTCCCTCAGCTGTTCCTTCATTAACCCACCTTAATACCTATCCCCTGTTTCGGACTTCCTACCATGACCCTCCCCAAGCAGGGTTCTCTACATCCTGAAGGGGGAAATCTGGAAATGGCTACCCCTTCTCTTCATATTCAGTTCTTGCCTCTCTCCCCTCTCTTCTTCACCTGCCCTTCTGGGTCACCAGTGTGCACAACCTAACTCCATCCCTTTTACTCCAACAGCACTTGCATACAACCTTGATCCTGCTCCTGGTACACTCATGCACTATAAATGGTTCTATTGCATTATTACTGTTTTGTACATTCATACATTCTTTTGTATGATTTTGGACATGTATTGTAATTTACCCAATGTTCCACTACTGTTTATTGTACAGTACCTTGTGTTCCAACTGTTGCACAATCTTACAATGCTGTATTGTTTGTACTACCCACATACTATTGTAACTGATCATCCTTCAGAACCCTCTGTAACCCCTCCCCCAGGCCGCACCATGAGACAAGCAACTTGTTGTTCAGTATGCTGTCCTGGTGAAACATTTCAATAAATAAATAAACAAAAACACTGGAAGCAGAAGCATAGATGAGAAGTTTGGATGCAAAGGTGAAAAGATTGGAAGTAGAGAAAGAACTAGAGGCCAAATGATAGGAGGACAGAGAAAAAGAATGTTAGGAAAGAGAAGACGAACATCAGCATGAAATCCAAAGGCAACAGCACAAGAAGAAAATCATGACCCTGAGCAACCAACAAAATGTAAGTAATGGTGGAGTGAATTTTCCTCATGAAGCCAAAATTAATTCTGAATTGTTTCCTCAGTTTAGAGAGAGAGAGGATCTTGATCTATTTTAAGGTCATTTGAGAGCGTATGTGAGCAATTTCAATTGGCTAAGGTTTCCTGGTCAACTCATGTCACACTCTTACTTACGGGGAGGGTATTTACTAAAACGAGTGCTGAAGACTATGTTGATTATGATAAGGGTAAAACAGTGTTGTTAAAATGTTTTGAAATAACTGAGATGACAAGGGCAGTAAGGGGAGCCAAAGCATCTACGGAACTCAGGCTGGCACAAGGCATTAAGAAGGGGGAGAAGGACTTCTTTAAGTACATCAGGGAGAAAAGGAGCTGTGAGGACCACATAGTAAGGATTAGGAAGGAGGGGGGTTGGGTGGAAGCAGGGTGTGATAAGGCGGAAGCACTAAATGAGTACTTCTGCTCAGTATTTACTAAAGAGGAAGGGGTGACACCCAGAGGTGGGAGAAATGGCAGAAGCAGGGAAGTGGTGACAGATGGGAAATCATGGAGGGCAGAGTACGAGAGGTTTGAAGGCACTGAGGGTGGACAAGGCGCCAGGCCCATATGGCATCCACCCCAGGGTACTGAAGGAGCTGGCAGAGGTCCTTGCAGGACCTTTGGCAGACCTATTTAATGCCTCACTACATTCAGGGTGTATACCTCAGGACTGGAGGATGGCTCATGTGGTGCCCCTCCACAAGAGTGGCCCTAAGGATGAGAACTGAAACTACAGACCAGTGAGCCTCACATCCATCGTGGGTAAGCTAATGGAGACTATCCTGAAGGAGAGGCTGGTGGCCCTCTTAGAGGCCAAAGGACTACAGAACAGCAGACAGCATGGCTTCATGCATGGCAGATCCTGCCAAACCAACCTGGTCGAGTTCTATGATTGGGTAACTAGGCAACTGGACAGGGGCCATGCAGTGGATGTCCTGTATCTGGACTTCAGTAAGGCATTCACCCGGTGTCACATGGAAGGTTGGGAAGGAAGTTAGTAGGCACAGGGTGGGTGCAAAGCTGGTGAGATGGGTAGGAAACTGGCTGCAGGGAAGGCAACAGAGGGTGGTGGTGGGTGGGGAGCTCTCACACCCAAGGGCAGTGACGGTGTTCCACAGGGCTCGGTGTTGGGACCAGTGTTGTTTGGGATATTCATTGCAGACATATCATGGGACATCAAGAGCAAGATCAGTCTGTTTGCTGATGATACCAAGGTAGGTGTGAGTGGTGGATGACCTAGGGGATGGCAGGGTTGCAGGATGATCTGGCAAGCTTTAAACCTGGTCAGACACCTGGCAACTGGGGTTTAATGTCAAAAGTGCAAGGTGCTGCATTTTGGGATGAAGAACCCAAGGAGGAGTTACCAGCTGGGGGAGTGCAGCTAGCCCAGACAGAGGAGAAGGATCTGGGTGTGCTCATTACAGGGTCAATGAACAACTCGGCACAATGTAGGAAGGCAGCTGCAAAGACCAACAAAATGTTGGGTTATATTGCAAGGGGTATATCCTCGAGGAGGGAGGAGGTGATTCTGCCACTGTATAGGTCATTAGTTAGACCACACCTGGAGTACTGTGTGCAGTACTGGCGTCCATATCTGAAGAGGGACATTAAGTTACTGGGGGGGTGCAGCTCAGGGCGACAAAGATGATCAAGGGACTGAGGGACTTATCATATGAGAGGAGGTTGAAGGAGTTGAACATGTACTCACTGGAGGAGAGGCGAGACAGGGGTGATATGATTGAAACCTTTAAATACATGAAAGGAATAAACAAGATCGGTACAGAGGGGCTGTTCAAAGTAAAGGAGGGGAGGGCCACCAGGGGCCATGATATGAGACTGGAGCGAGGAAGGTTCAGGAGGGAGATGAGGAGACACTTTTTTACAGAGAGGGTGGTGGCTGAGTGGAATGCATTACCTGCAGAAGTGGTATGCAGTAGAACAGTGGACTGCTTCAAATGAGGATGGGACAGGACAAGGGGGAGGGTTAATGAAGAGGAAGGGTGGAAGGGAGGGGCAGCTGCAGAATAAGGGGTGCTAGCTGCACATTCGAGCAGACTTGATAGACCTCTAGGCCTTTATCTGCTGGCAAATTTAGTATGTTCGTATGAGATTTACAGAAGGAAATTTAGGGAGTTAAAGAAAAGCTCAGAAGACAGTTATGCGGAACTGCAGGTTCAATTGTGCACTTACCTTGACCGGTGGGTAGATGGAGCAAAATCAGACACTGCAGAACTAACCAAAGATTTGTTTGTGAGGGAACAATTTCTTAAAATTGTACCTGAGGATCTGCATGTATGGCTTCTAGACAGGGCATGCAGTTCCTCAAAGGAGGTGGCAGCAAGCGCTGACCTGTACACGGCTAGCAGGCTATACACAAAGCGTAAGTATCATGGTGGGGGGGCAGCACATGGTTCTAAGGGGTCCCATGAGAGCAGCCTAAAGAAAACCAGCCTGCACCTTAGCTCAAAGTAGAACCCTCTGGTTCTAAAGGGACCCAAGTGACAGGGACCAGGAAATATCATATTTGCCAACAAAGTGGGGTACTTGAGATATAACTGCCCTCAGAAAATGGTTACGGGGCAGAGACCTGGGGGAGCGAGAGATCAAAATAGCACTGGTCTGTTGGTAGAGTGTGTGCTGCCTGAATAACCACACTCCTCCTCCAATCATATGCAGTCTGTTGTAGTTAATGGGACAGTAACCCAAGGACTGAGGGATACAAGCGCTTACATCTCCCTGGTGAGGCAGGATCTAATCCGGGCAGAGCAGATGTTGCCAGGAAAATACTCCAAGATCCAGAGAGTCACAGGGCCAGCAGTCCAAATACCAATGGCTTGAGTCTTCCTGAGCTGTGGGGGGGGGCCATGGAGAAAAGGAGGTGGGGGTCACAGAGGACCTCCCTCTAAATGTGATCACGGGGAATGATTTTGACCACAAGGAAGCTCTGGTGTGTTGCAACCTGCAACCAGGTGAAAGGGCAAGCTTCTGAGGGTGAAGAAGGGGTGACTCAAAGTGGTCCAGCCCCCTTCCTCAGCAGCTGAGGAAGTGGCTACCACAGGGGAGGGGCCAGCTAGAAGCAGCAGTCCTGAGCCCTAGTCACAAATGGAGGGGCCCACAGGACTTCCTTCTGAAGGGGTGCTGGGAAGGGTCAGAAGAGGGGAGCTAAGTACTGCACAGTGGACTGATCCTAATTTGCTAAAACTGAGGGATATAGCAATTAGGGCTGAGGGTCCTCAGAGGGGTAAACAGTCAGTTTACTGGGACAATGAGCTGCTGTACAGAGAATGTACAGCAGGGGAAGGGCTAGATGGTGAGTTGCTCCAGCAGCTGGTAGTCCCTAAGATTCACCACCACCAGCTTTTGGCCCTTGCCCATGATATTCCTTTTTCAGGCCACTTTGGTGTGAGGTGCATGAAAAAGCTGCTGATCAATTATTTATTCTGGCCTGGCATTGGCAAGGATGTGACAAATTACTCTAGGACTTATCCACAGTGTCAGAGGGTGGGGGAATGGGGGACAAGGCCAAGGCAGCTTTGTTGCCCCTGCCCATTATTGATAAACCCTTCAAGAGGGTAGCTGTGGACATAGTGGGGCCACTAAGCACCCTAAGTCACTTTGGCAAGTGGTATATCCTGGTGGTAGTTTATTATGCCACAAGATACCCAGAGGCAGTGGCCCTATCATCCACTGAGGTGGAACCGGTGGCTGATGCACTGTTGGGAATGTTTTGCTGGGTAGACTTTCCTCAGGATATACTGACAGATCAGGGTGCCAATTTCATATCAGGGTTAATGAGTAGTTTGTGGGAGAAGTGTGGGGTAAAGCAGCTCAAAACCTCCCAATACCATCCCCAAACTAATGGTCTGGTGGAGCAATTTAATTCAATCCTTAAGACCATGTTAAGGACTTTTTCTGATCAGCACAAGAGGGATTGTGACAAATATTTGCCTCGTTTGCTATTTGCATATAGGGAAGTCCCACAAGAATCCACAGGGTTCTCACATTTTAAGCTCCTGTTTGGCCATCGGATGAGGGGCCCCTAGATTTGGTTCAGGATGAATGGGAGGGTGATCATGCCTCCCAAGGGGAGTCTGTTGTGGAGTATGTCCTGAACTTCAGGACCCACCTTTAGGAGCTCATGGGGCTTGCTCAGAAGCATTTGGCCACTGCACAACAGCTGCAGAAAGTCTGGTATGACTGCAGGATCTGAGCCAGAGAATACAAGGTGGGACAGCGAGTGATGGCACCCATTCCTGTGCAACAGAATAAACTACAGGCAGCATGGGAAGGGCCATTCTCCATTATCCAAAAGGTTAGTGATGTCAATTACCTGATAGAGTTACCAGTCAGAAAATGCAGGTGAACGGTGTATCATGTCAGCATGCTGAAGCCCTACTATGACAAGGAGGAATTGGTCCATGCTGTGTGCACTGTGTATCACCTCAGAAGAGGAAACTGAGGCTGATCCACTGGTGGACCTGCTCGGAGAGGCCCGGGTCAGATCCTTCATGGACAACCTCACCATCTCCAAACAGCTGACACCAGCCCTGGTGCAGGAGACTCGGGGTGTCCTGAGAGAATTTGTGGGTATGTTCACAGAGAAACTGGGGTACACCACCCTGACTGAACACCACATGGATACTGGGACCCAGGTGCCCCTGAAACAATCTCCCTACAGGGTACCCGAGCAGGTTAAGCAGACCATGAAAGGGGAGCTCAAGGAAATGCTAGAACTTGTAATAATCCAGGCCTCACCCGTGGTACTGATCCCCAAGAAGGACGGTACCACACAATTCTGTATTGACTACTGGAGGCTTAATAGCTGCATGGAGTCAGACTCCTAACCCATGCTCAGAACAGATGAGACCCTGGAACAATGGGAAAGCCAAGTATCTGACCACAATAGACCTAACAACGGTTTGACCCCTGTAGCCAGGGAGAAATCAGCTTTTGTCACAACATTTGGCTTATATGAATTCAAGGTAATACCATTTGGAATGAAAAATGCACCTGCAGCCTTTCAATGGCTTGTAGATCACATTCTGTCTGTGGTAGGTGAGTTTGCTCTGGCATCTATGGGTGATATAGTTATTTACAGCTAGACCTGGGAGGAGCACATCAAGAATGTGTGGGAGGTGTTCCACAGGCTGAAGGATGCATGTCTGACAGTCAAGGTGGAAAAGTGCCAGACAGGTATGGCAGGAGTGTCCTACCTTGGGCACCAGGTGGGCAGCAGATGAATCCATCTGGAGCCTGCCAATGTTGATGCCATCCTGACTTGGCCCACTCCTGCCACCAAGAAACAGGTAAGGGCATTTCTGAGGACAGCAAGGTGCTGCTGGAGGTTTGTTCCTTGCTATAGTGATCTGGCTAAGCCCCTGACAGATCTAACTAAGAAGGGAAAGCCAAATAAGGTGCAGTGGACAAAGGGCTGTGAGGCTGCTTTTCAGGAGCTAAAGAAGGCCTTAAGTGGGCTAACTGTATTGGCCAGCCCAAATTACAGTCTAAAATTCATTGTCCATGTGGATGCATCAGACCATGGGCTGAGTGCCGTGCTGTCAGGTTACCCAGCAGGGAGAGGAGCACCCGGTCGTGTACCTCAGGTGGAGGCTTCTGCTCCGGAAGGAGGCCTATGCCACAATCGAGAAGGTGCTTGGGAATAGTGTGGGCCCTTCAGAAGCTGCAGCCTTACCTATATGGGAGAGAATTTACTGTGGTCACAGATCATAATCCCCTCACCTGGCTTCATAGGTCAGTTGGGCAAAATGGAAAACTACTACACTGGAGCTTGGTACTGCATGCATACAACATGACCATCCAGCACCACAGTGGTAAGCAAAATACCAATGCGGATGGGCTATCTATGCAGCTCTAACTGTATGGCTGGATACTTTGGCACTTTCCAGCAGTTGCATGAATGGCTGTATCACTTGGGGTGGCCAAAATGACATGCCTTCATTACGGGTAGGGGGGGATGTGACATAAATGGGAAGGAAGGAGTTAATGGCTTGGATGTTTAGCTGGCATTTTTTAGCAGTCTGAAAAAAAACCCACACACACTGGGATTCCGCTGTCCACAAACATCTAGATAAGGGCTTAGTAATAAATCTCAAGAGGGGGAGTGGACATATACACACAGACTCACATAGCTTGAGAGGATTGGATCACTCAAATATAAACTGAAGGTTAAAATGAATATAATTTGACACTGACAGGTGTTCAGTCTGATTGGAACAATTAAATTCATACATGGTAAATTGTTGGTGCATTCAAAGGGGGAACAAGAATCACCTATTCTCAACAGAGAATGTAAGATGCTGAAAAACAATTATAGGGGAGTTGCTCTTGCAGTTGCTGGGGAAGTTACATCCAAGAAGTCAAGCTTCGAGCCTACTCTTCTAGTTATGTCTGTGAGAGCTGGCAGATAGCATAGGGTCCAGTTTCTCTTTATGGATGGAGAAGGTTAAGAATAATAATAGCATATCTTAGTTGATAACCTTTTTCTTTTTGTCATCTGTTATTCAAAAAACATTTGTTTACTTTTCCTGTAACAGTGTCATTCTCTTATATTAAATATATATATCCTGTAATGCAACTTTTGACCTTCTGTTAAGTAAAGAGCTATTTATTTACTCAACAGTTGTGTCTGTGATTTAAATTATTTCTAAGGTATTGCATGGTTTCCACTGGCTGAGGCAAACTCTGCTTAGCATCCACCACCCGAGAGACACACTACCAGGCTTTGAACTGATCAATTGCATGTTGACCTCCCAGTTCTGCACAAGTGGGAAGGTAGGTGCTGGAGGACCCAGCTGGTGGCAGCAGATACCCAAAGACAGACAGCTCTCTAAAAGCTGTAACAGCCCAAAGAGAGAGGTGGGTTGTCACAGACAGGAGGTAGGCCCAGAGTCCACATCAGAACAATGTAAGTATGTTGGAAGGTGCCGCATCATACCAGTCTGGATAAATGGCGTTAAATTCATGGCACTACTTGATACTGGTTCCCAAGTGTCCACCATCCACTGCAGGTACTTCTTCCAACATTGGCCTGAGGCACAGCTTCAGAATCCACCATAGAAGTGGCTTAACCTGATTGCGGGGAATGGCTTAGACCCGTACCATGGCTACCGAGAAATCGATATCCAGTTGGGTGAGACCACATAACCAGATCAAGGCTTCATCATCACCCAGATGTCAAATTACAGCTTACCCCTAGTCATCCCGGGAATTAACTGCTTACCCGATTGCTACGAGGAACTGATGCATGTCTTAAAGAACCTCGCCACTCAGTTGCCAAAACCAGAAAGACGTGTCTGGCAGCAAACCATCTTGGTCATACAAAGCCACCAACAGTTTACCACCAATGAAGGGGAGATAGGCCTCTTGAGGATGATGAATCCCAGACCCATTGTGCTAAACCCAGGGTATGAAACGATCGTCATCTGCAAGGCCAAAAAAGGGGTGCAAGGGAAAAACTATCTTTCCCTGCTGGAGCCCCACATCAATGCCGAAGATAAAGCAGTGGCTGTCGTCCACAGCCCGGTGGCAGTAAAGAGAGGACATGTGCCTGTGAGAGTCCTCAACTATGGAACTACCCCAGCATGACTGCACTGGCATCAACCGATCAGACGACTGGTGCAGATCGACCCAGACAGTGTCATGGAGGCCCTACCTCTAAGCACGCCTGGCACAGTAGATGCAACCATCTCTGAAATTGCCTCAGGAAGGTCTGAAGGCGGCCCTGAGGAACAATAGCTAAACAAGATTGATCTGGGGACCCCGACCATCACTGAGGAACAAAGGTGAGAGGTGCTGGAACTGATTTGCAAGCATCGCACAGCAATCTCCCAACATCCACTTGACTTCAGATGTACCAGCTCGGTGCAACACAACATCCTGACAAGATAACATGCCCCTATCAGAGAGCAGTTTCTTCCTATACCACCTGCCTTGTACCAGCCCACCAAAGACCTGCTTAATGAGATGCTGGATGCAGAAGTCATTCTGGAGATCCACAGCCCTTGGGCTGCACCCATAGTGATAGTCAGAAAGAAAGATGGCCAGCTCCAGTTTTGTGTGGACTACCATAAACTGAATCAGGTTATGTACAAGGATGCTTACCCCCTTCCCTGAATCGAAGACTCCCTTGCAACACTAAAGCCAACTACTCTGCTCTCTACACTGGATATGGCCATTGGATACTGGCAGGTGCCAATTTCCCTGGAGACAGAGAAAAGACCATCTTCACCACGCCAATGGGCATGTATGAATTCACAAGTATGCTCTTTGGTTTGTACAATGCCCCTGGTACCTTCCAAAGACTGTGTGAATACTGCCTGGGCACCCAGAACTTTGACCTCATCCTTCTGTACCTGGATTATATCATTGTTTATTCTGGTACCTAGTGGGAACACCTTCAGCACTTGGAAACAGTCTTTGCTTGGCTTGCTGTATATGGGTTCAAGATCAAACCCTCCAAGTGCCACCTCCTTAAAGAAAGAGTTAACTGCTTGGGCCACATCATCAGTGCAGCCTGGATCTCCCCTGACCCAGAAAAGACTCAAGCCATACGGGACTGGCCTGCTTCAAAGACAGAGATGTTAGCAAATTTCTTGGCTGCCACCAGTTCATCAAGGGCTTTGTCAAGATCACAGTCCCACTGCATGAGCTCCTCTGAGGGTACAAGGTCCAGAAAGTCACTCACAATGTCACAGTGCCTTTGGCAGAGCCCCAACAAGCAGCATTCCAGCACCTAAAAGACATCTTGACAACAGCGCCAATCCTTGCCTATCCTGATTGCACACAGTCCTTCATCCTGTACACTGATGCCTGCAACTGTGGACTAGGAGCAGTCCTGTCGCAAGTGCAAGAGGGGCACGAACGAGTCATTGCCTATACCAGCCAAGGGCTAAGAGGGTTGGAGCATGATGACAAATGGTACAGCTCCTTCAAACTTGAGTGCCTGGCACTGGTGTGGGCAATGACTGAAAAATTCAAGCACTACCTGGCAGCTACCCCCTTCCATATATACTGCAGGCTAACAATAACCCCCTGGCACAGAATGGTGCCACAGTAACAATGCAGGGCTCTTAACCCTCTGTCCCCTCCTCCTCCTCTTTCTCTGGCACCAACCCTATTTCCCCTGGAGCTTATGCATTGTGGTGCCCTTCTTTTCACTCTCGTGGGTGCTCTGCCCACTCCTGTACTCTCCCCTTAGATCCTTCTGCCCTCTCAGGGAACCCACTCTGCCCTCTTTTGCTTATTTGGGTTCTGTCTCTTTAAATTTCACTCTCCCCTTCCTCCCTTTTCCAGCACTGGTGGCACGAATTCAAAGAAAAGGGCTTTCAGCCCCGTGCCCCTCCCTCTTAAGGAAAAACTATTAGGGGACGCTACTTCTGGTTCCTCTACCCTGGTGCAGAATACCACCACAGTAATAATGCAGGACTTTTAGCCCACTGTCCCCTCCTCCTGTGTCTGGCACTGACCTTTGTTTTGTTGGCCTCGGTTGGTGCAAAAATAGTTAAAGGGAACCGGGTGGGGTCTGGGGAATCGGATGAAGATTGTGTGGGGAATGGAGCCATTTAAAAATTAACTTTTTTTACTTAGGTAAAGGTCCCTGTTTGTTATGAAGTGCCCCCTTACTCCGGGTCACTATACTCCCCCCCCAAACATACACGTGAGGGGTTTAGTTACCATGTTGAGTTTAAATTGCTAGCAAACATTGTACTGATATAAAAATAGTTAATCAGTCTACTTAAAACATTAATTTTTTACATGGTCTACTTTAACATTATTAACCTACTAAACAAAATGAACCAAGAAGAAAGATGGATGGACTCAAGGTGTCTTTTGGGAGTGGTTCCTGCCTCTTCTTGTTGATTTCTCCATTTGTCTTGACAGGAACCTGGCAGGACTTCAGATTTTGTTGGTGTACTAAACAATGCTTATATCTGCTAGACAAGCAAGTATGGGTGTGGGAGGCCAAAGATGACATATGGTCCTGGCCCCCACTTAGGAGATGACTTTCCCCTGAAACATGACCTTACCCTCAGTCGTCCCCCATGAGGAAGGGCTTTTCCAGATCGTAAGCGTTGTTTGACACCCTCCCACTCTCTTGGTCTGTACACACTGTTTGACTGGCTGGTGACTTAGGCTCTGCTTGAGGAGGGTCCTTTTTCCTTTTTGGCAGTGCAATTTCACTGCGGGGCCAACACCTGAGCAGTGGGTGCGGCCTGCATGCTCTGCCAACTGATATAAGTCATGGTGGCCCAAACTGGATCCGGTTCATTCTTTGGTTTGGTCTCGGGTGCTGGACAAAATTCATGGGCCTCTGAATGCAGATGCTGGCTGGTTGGCTCATCCAACAGTACCGGGGTGTCGAGCCCCAGGAGTCCTGGCACTTCTTGGATGCACTCCTCCTTCTGCAAACATGCCTGTAGATCCACCAAGCATCGGCTGAGCTCCTCCTTTTCCTTTGTCTTGATGAGTAATGCATGGCTCAGGTCTTTAGTCATAACATCGTAGTCTCAGACAACTTTGGGCCGCTGCCTCTTCATGGCGGAGGGCCTGCTCCTAAATCTTTTGATCTCGTTGTCGGAGACTCTCTTTGAGATCTTTACACTATTTCCACAGCTCGGTATTTTGCTTGGCATATTTTACAACCCACTGTATAAGCTTCTGGTACCAGGCTTCCCCTTGGACATTCCAATCCAGAATCTGCTGGCTCACATTACAGGTGACAGCACTTGCCATGTACACAAGCTCCTACACTCGGGTATCTGGAACTCTGGATGGACTTCCTGAAAGTACCACAACAGTTTGGTTGCACTGCTTGATTCTCTCCATCGCTCTCTTGGTGTTCTCATACAGCTGGTGCTGAGCTCTTTTAATCTCGCTGTTTCTGGAATCACTCCACTCACACGGTCACCGAACAGACCCCACGGTTTCTTTGCCTGGATGCATGGTCCTGCCCTGCTCCATCCATCGATTCATGCATATTTGACCTTGGTTCCTTCTTTTCCAGGTCCGGAGACACTGCTGCACAACCTGGGGCTGGACCCCTTGCTTCATTCCTGCAACATGTGCCTCCAGTTCCCACACTTGAAATGTCATGCAAGTCACCTCCTTCTGCATGACATGGCAGGGATCCAACTCCATTTTTTTCTTGCTAGTATCTTGGTGTGGGTAGCTTCAAGCTTTGGACTTCTTGATGTTTCTTCCTGCCAACTATGCCAAGTTGTGGTGACCAGACTTAGGAGGGTGGTTCATCTCTTTTTCCCAAGGAGAGGGAGGCACAAGAGTTCCAGCTGCAAGCAGACAACTTTGTTGCAACAGCCACATGTTACACTGGAAAAATAACTGGTTACTTGGTTGAAGTATACAAAGCACTTACAAAGATTGTCATGCACTAAACAATTTTATATAAGGAAATCAACTGTATACAAACAAGATACAGTATATACAGTGAAGCTCACCAGGATGAAACCCAATTCTGCAGCATTCTGCAGCAGAGTTACTACATGAAACAATGTAGTTTCAATGGAGGTTAATTCCTTTTGTCATGCAGGAAACTGTTACACTTCACTTTATCCTGGCAGGCTTCACTGTATACCGGTAGGCAGTTATATACATGGATATGTAAGGTAGACTCTAAAAGGGTCACCTAATGCCCTACATCTGCAGACACTACAATTAGCATTCAACCAATACCTACACATCTTGCCCAATGGTAATTAGCAGTGTGCCAGTCTATGGTATGACAGTCCAGTAGGAGGAGCAGTCTTTTAGGTGACTAGCAGGTGGTGGCTAGCTAGATTAGATAGCAGGCAGTACAGTACCTTGTTGACCTACTGGTCTCATTGGCTGGCAGGAAAAAGGGAAGCAGCAAGATGAGGAGGATGAGGGAAATAAAGAAAATGAAGGATGAAGGCTGGTCCGGAATCTGAAGAGGTAGGCGATGAAGGGATGGAAGCTGGTCGAAGAGATGTCCTGCTGCTGTGGTGGAGGGTTCCTGGGAAGATCACTGATGGGTTGAAGCCCAGCTGAAGATGGGATCTATGATGACCTAGCGCAAGCAAAAATAAAAATGTGGCAACTTCCTCACCATCGTGAGCCTGGGTGGCTCCTAGGCTGACTTCACCAGGGAACTAACTATCGCTGCTCTGGGTACTGCGGTTTTCAATGTCTTCGAATGTCATTAGCGGACTAGCCAGAAAACATTGGAAGCTTGGCCACCCAAAATGGAAGGAGTCCCCTGGACTCAAGGGTATGAGCACTTGCAGTCTATCGTAGGGCAAACAGTTCAGGAGGTGGGACCACCATAGCTGGGTGGTCTGTCCACTTCCCCAAGACAACAGTTCAGCCTTGGGGGGGGAGCGCTGATGCAGGTGACTAAAGTTGCTTGTGGGGCAAACAGTTGAGGCCCCAATGTGGAAAAGTTTGGGAATCAACAATGGTTAAGGTGTAGGGCAGGCAGTTCCAGCCCCGATGCAGATAGCAAGTTGAAGGGGTGCAGGGCAGGCTTTTCATGCCCTGCAGAATTTTAGGTTAGGTCCCGGGGCAAACAGTCCAGCCTTCCCAGGCAAATTGCATTTGCAGGGCAGGCAGTTCAAGCCCTGCTATACTGTAGTTCAGACCCAGGGCAAACAGTCCCACCTTCCAGGGCAAATTGCATCCCAGGATACAAACCTGGAGAGACACTGAGCTTGACAATTACAATTTATTTTTAATACAAGGTGCTGGGTCCACCTATGGCCAGGGTCCAGGTGGCAGGCAGTACAGCTTAGGCCTGGTCGTACCCTTGGTCTGCAGGCATGCCAGCTGCCAGCAAACAGTCCAGGGGGAATGTGGTGGCTGATGGTAGATGGGTGGTGTTCCCTGGGAGAAATGCTAGGGCCTTTGGAGCAATTTCTCCAAATGGGGAGCTGGACCTTTAAGTCCCTGAGGGATCCTTCCCTGTCTTGCAGGCCTGAGGGGGGTTCCTGGAGCCAAGGCTGACCCTCATGGATATGTATAAAGGGCTGTGGTTTGGCTAGGCAGCATGCCCATGCTTAGTTCCGCCCTCTGTATGAATATTGATTAGAACTGTAGCCCTACTGCTTAGGGGAGTCGAACTTAGCTCTGCCTCACATAAGGGCCATCACCTGAGGCCCCACCCTGTGCTCTCAGCACATGTTTGCTACTGATCCCCCCCTTTAGCTCACTCTCACCCCCTTCTCACTCTGCCTGAATGAAGCACCGATCTGGCACCAAAACTATCTCCCCTGGGGCTTTGAAACCTGTACTTCACCTTAATTTTGTTAGTGGGTACTCTGCCCACTTTTGTCCTCTTTTCCCCTACCTATGGCACCTGCAGTGCTAAATAAATAATGTTGGGCTTGCCAACCCACTCACCACCTGTCCCAAGTCCTCTGCTATCCAATGGATCATTGGTGGTGTTAGTGGTGGAGGTCAGGGAGCCACACTCCCACCTGATGTCTTGGTTGCCCTGTGCAAGCGCAAAGTGGAAGTATAGTGGTCCGGGTGCTGGTTTCCACCCGGATGCACTTTGCTGCAGCACCTCGCAGTCTAACCACCCAAACGCTTCCCCTCATTGAGAATGCAGTGTGGTGCTTGCTGCAAGAGGGCAGGGAAGCAAATGGCTGCTACATAGACTCTGCCAAAGTCGTGGGAAAGGGAGGGAATGGAAGCGAACTCTGCTGCAGCTCTTCCAACCGATTCAGGCCACTGCCGACCAGGAGTCCGAGGAAAGAGGCACAGAGCTCACTGGGCCAACAGAACTAAAACCCCTCCACTGCGAATAACGCAAAAACAAAAACAATACTAGGGGACAAGTGGAAACAAGAAGGGAACCAGCCAGGAGAAAGGAGACCACACGGGGGGGGGCAACAGAACCCATGCAATGAGGGACTGTCACGGGAGGTCAGAAGAGGGGAAGGGAGGCAACTAGGAGCTGGAGATCAAAAGCAAAATGGAAAACAAAATGAAAGGGATCCAGCTAGCCCAATGGGACACCAACCGAGGCCAACAGAATAAAGGGCAAGAAGCAGGGAACCAACAAAACAGAACAAGTAAAAAAAAACAGGACAGCAGGACAGGGGCAAACCTGCCCACCAGCAGCTGACCCAGAAGGACACCACAGAAACCAAAGGGAAAAAAAGTAAATCACAAACCCCAGGAGTAGATGACTGGAGGGAGCTCACCCTATGGTGCTGGCTGCTACTGGCCATCAGGAAGACTGCTGGACTTGCCGAGGAGCAAGAGTATGACTGCTTGCTGCTGCTGGAGACCCTGAGGACCACTGGCTACAGAGGAGCAGCAACGAAGGAGCCACAGACCCAAGCTTTGGGTTAGCATCCAGGCATCCAGACTCCTGTGCTCTCGACTCTGTCAGCCACCCAGTTCAACAACTGCCCTTTGGTTAACTCATTGCCTCCACAGGAGCTCTCTGAAGTTGCACCACTTGTCTCCTATATACTGTTAATAGTAAATCCTGGGCCTTTCTAAGCAAAATCAAGCTATAGTCAGCATGCAACAAACAAATCCTAATAGTTCAAGAACTGTTAGTGCTAGACACAAAGTATTAGTGGCAAAGTTATTCAGCACAAAATTACCTTTCCAGTGGAGGTATGCAAGGAATAATATGTAATTTCATTTTTTTTCTATGCTGGTTGAAACAGCAAAAAAAATTGTTTTCACTAAAGCAGGTAACATAAGCCATACACACCATACCATTAACAAATATGAATAACTCCTAAAGTATACATGATATACAAAAAATATCAGTGGCAAAGTTGTTCAGCACAAAATTACATTTCCAATGGTGCTCTGCAGTCAAATATATATTATATATTTTAATATATAATGTAGCAGAATGTAAGTGACTTCTCCAGATGTTGCCAGGGCACACAGAAAGTCAGTAGCTGACTTCTGTAGGTGTCGTCAGGACACACCAGTTTATTTTACTGATGCCTACAGGCATCTGCTAGGAGATTATGAATTAACAGGGAGGACCCTTTCTATCCAAGGGGCAGTCCTGGCTTTTGGCCAGATGATTGGTTCCCTGGGGCTTGGAGCAGTCTCCCGCTCAGGTTGCTTTATTGCCCCTTTAAGTGCTGGCCAGGGACCTGGTAGGGACAGGAAAAAGAAGCCAGCATGGGAAGGCTCCAGGGTGGGGGGGGAGGAGAGTGGGATAGGGACAGGAAGTGGTCAACAAACTATGGATGAAGGTGGGTAAGGGATTAACCTTTTACCTCCCTGAGGTTCCCCTGGTCTCATACTCGAGATTCTCGCTCGAAGCCCCCCCCCCCGTTAGATCTTCCCTATGGAGATAGTTCAGTATACGCCCTTTAAGGTTTGTCCCGCAGGTCTTATGGCAATGCTCGACTTATTAAGTGCAGTGAATGCTTGCAATGGGCTGGGGCAGTTGGTATTGACCTATAAATAGGGTTATTGCTGAAGCCCTCGACTCTATCAGTCCATTTTCAACCCCTCACCTCACACCAGAGATCCCCTTGGTTTGATGGGACTCACAGGGAGTTGAAGATGAGGGGTCGAAGGTTGGAGCTGTGCTGGCAGAGATCCCAGTCTGATGAAGAAAAGCTTATTTTGATGTCTCATTATAGAGACTATCAATCAAGAATATCCTGTAAGAAAGCAGAGTTCCTCTCTAAGGAGATTACTACAGCAATTAACAGACCAGTTCAGCTCTTCTGGACTGTCAACAGGCTATGTAATCCTGCCTGTCTTCAGTCCATAGGAGCATTTTCACAATCTAGGTGTGATGAGTTCACTCTGTTTTTTGCTAAGATTGCATCCATCAGGGCAGGGATCCAGTCGATGCCCTCTATTGGGGCATGCAGTGATGAGCTGGGGGTCGTGGGCATTTGGTCTGTCTGGTTTGACTTCGACCAGCTGATGGCCGTGGATATCATGAAGGTCATCCAGGACTTTAGGCCTACCTACTGTAGTTTGGATTCAGGTCCAACATGCCTTCTTGTAGGGTGTGTTGATGTAATTGGCCCATTCCAGGCTGGGATAGTTCGGTGTTCTCTAGTGAGAGGGGTCTTTCCTATGCCCCTGAAGGAGTTGGTGGTGAGACCACTCCAGAAGAAAGCTTTACTAGACCCAGACTGCCTAGCTAACTACATACCTGTCTCTAACCTTCCCTTTGTGGGAATGGTTATTTAGAATGTGGTGGCCCTTCAATTGGAGGCCCAATTATCAACTCACAATGACTATGACCCTCTCCATTGGGTTTTAGAAAAAGGCACAGTACTGAGACGTCCCAGTGGTTCGGGTGCTCAGTGATCTCCTGGTGGCGAGGGATGGAGGAAAATGTTCTCTCCTTATTTTCCTCAATCTCTCATCTGCATTTGACACTGTGGGCCATGGGGTGCTATTGGAGCACCTGTGGGTTTGTTGTGGACTGGCTGGTACAGTTCTACTCTTTCCTCACTGACAGGATGCAGAGCATGGTGTTGAGGACTTTTTCCTCTGCACCACTGCTCCTGCTAGGCTCCATTTTGTTACCCATGTTGTTATGTTGTTCCCGGTGTATATGCTTCCGTTAGGAGACATTATAAGACGGTATGGGCTGAGTTGTCATTGATATGCTGATGTTACTTAGCTATACCTGTGTTTAGCTTCCTGAACAGCAGAATGTGGTCTCAGTGTTCAATCAGTGCCTTGCTGAAATCCAAGACTGGATGAGGGCCAACTGATTAAGGATAAATCCGGATAAGACCGAAGTGCTGGTGGTGAAACCTAGGGTTAGTGTGCAACCTGGTCAAATTTCTGGGCATAGGCTCAGGGACTCCCAGTTGCTCACCTCTGTCAGGGTGAGAAATCTTGGCATTGTATTGGACTGTGGCCTAACATTTGAATCTCAGGTGTTGGCTGTGGTCCAGAGTGCATTTTACCATCTCAGAAACATTGCCAGGATTAAACACCTGATATCACCGGGTGATCTGCCATCACTAGTCCATGCTTTCATGATGTCATGACTTGATTACTGCAACGTCCTTGATCTGGGGTTGATCTTCACCATCTGCAGCTGGTGCAGAATGCGGTAGCCAGGTTGTTGACTGGTCTTTAGAGATCATGACACATTACACTTGTGCTGCGCTCTCTGCACTTGCTGCCTGTTAGGTGGTGAATCACCTTCAGGTCAGTTTGCTGACCTATAAGGCCCTGCATGGACTGAGGCCCAGCTACCTGCAAGACCTTCTACAGCCCTACCACCCAACCCATCCCCTTCAATCAGCTGACGAGGATTTGATGGTGATTCCCAGGGTCCACTTAAAATCATCAGGTGCTCATGCATTTTCATTTATGGCACTGACCCTGTGGAATTCATGCCTTCATTCTTTGAGAAAAGTTCCATCAGTGAATGCCTTCAAAAGGGAGCTGAAGACATTTTTATTTAGAGAAGCTTTTTCTACCAGCTGAGTTAATTGATTGAGGATTTTATGTATTTTAATTGTTTTATATAAATCTGCTCACTTGCACAGCACCTTGAGTCATAATGAAAGAGTGCTTTACTAAGTAAATAAACTAAAGTAAACTGGTCTGCTTGCCTGATCTAACTTTGAGGCACAGAGTAAGGGGCACTATAAGAAAAACTGGGACCCTTTCCCAAAGTAGAAAGATGAGCTTCTGAAGAAGGACTGGTTGGTCCGAAAGCTAGAGCACTTTGTTCTTGTTGTTACATCTATGTTGGTCCATTAAAAGGTATCAAATCATTTGCTTCTGGATCCAAAGTAGAAAGAAAAGCTGAATTTTTTTTTAAATGGCTCCATTGGACCCCCCCCAACCCCGTCTTCCTCCATTCCTCCACACACCTCCTGGTTCCCTTTGTCTATTTTCATGCCATTTGGTGCCGAGGAGGGGGAGCCATGGACAAGAGACCCTCTCTCTCTTCCGAGTGACAGAGCCCCATCCTCAGGGCTGTCTGGAAGGACCTCCCCTACCCTACAAAAGGGTCAGGGAGTGACTAGAGGGGGCTGTCGGTGGCTCAGCAAGGAGGGTGGAGGATGCGGGGACCATGGCCAAAAGACATACCTTTTTGAGTGGTCATGACTCCCCCAGCATCACTCCACCTCCAATCGAAGTCTGGGGTGCGTGGTAGCAGCAGCGGAGTCAGCCGAGTAGAATGCAGCTCTCCAGTGTGACCTGTGCTCCCTGGGCAGAGCCCCAATTGGTGAGGGGGGAAAGAAAGTGCCAACGGACCAAATGATGTAACCCCAAAAGCGGACTGCCTGGAAGACGTGCCCCAGACCTCAGAGTTCTGCCGCCAAGCTGCCGCATTGGAAGATGAGTCGGGTGGGAGTGCAGATCCCCTGTCAAATGCCCTGACCTCCCCAGCAGTGCTGGAGCCCTGGGCTGTGGTGGTGAGTGGGCCGAGTGCCCGATTTATTATGCATATATGATCCACCAGCACCAGAAGAGGAGAGGGAAAGGGAGAATGAAATTTAAAGGACCAGAGCCCAAATAAGCAAAAAGGGGGCAGAGTGGGCTTCCTGAGAGGGCAGGAGGCCCTAAGGGGGAGAGAGACAGTGCAGGAGTGGGCAGAGCACCCACAAGAGTGCGAAGAGGGGCACCATGAGGCATAAGCCCCAGGGGAAATAGGGTCAGTGCCAGAGAGAGGAGGAGGGGAAGTGGGCTAAGAGCCCTGCATTGTTACTGCAGGGCTCCCAGATCTACAGGGATTCCTGTATTTTACAGGAAAATGGGTCCATCTACAAGGAAACTGTTCCCATAGACTTGCATTAGGTATACAGGAAAACAGAGCAATTCATCTTCCATAGGAAACAATGTAATGTACAGGAAAACCCAGGAAAATTGCCATGGAGTTGAAAGGAAAAGGCCAAATCAATCTGGGAGCACTGTTACTCTGGCGCCAGGGGTGGGGGACCAGAAGTAGTGGCCCCTAATAGTTATTCCTTAAGAGGGAGGGGCACGGGGCTGAAAGCCCCTTTGTTTGAATTTCTTCACCTGGCTGGGAAGGGCTGGACACAGCCCTAACCAAGGCCTCCTTATTATTCATAAGGAAGGTGGGATCCAGAGATGAAGGACCAATAGCAACCCAGGGGGGAGTGGCTAGCTGTGAGGGTCCAGGGCCTCATGAATATTAATAAGTGGACATGGCTAAGCAAGGCCCTCCACATGGCAGGCTCTCATTAATATTCATGAGGAAGGTGAGACCGAGCCCAGAAGTCCCATAGACCCAGGCACTAGGGTGGTTATAAATGGTTATAAATATTACCGTAGGGGTTGGCTCTGCAGGGATAGCTGAAGCACAAAGAATCCTTAAAGGTACAAGACCCTCTGAGATGGAAGGGGAATTTTCCTATGGCCAGTGGCGGATCCAGGAATTTACAGAAAAGGGGTGCACTTGTCCTAGAAACCCAAACCTCTCTGGGGGGGTTAGGGGGCATGCCCCCCAGGAAATTTTGAAAACGTTATGTGTGAAATGATGCATTTTGGTACATTTTTTACTTGAGTTTCAGGAGCAAAAAGGGACTAAGTTAGGTGACTGTGTGTTCAACTAGTGACAGGTAGAGAGGAGATAAATGTGTCCTGGCAAAGTAGTTTGAATGATACAAGTGTTTTACTTGTCTCTGAAACTGGATCTATGTCTTTGTCTGATCTGTCTGCTGCTTTCCTCTTTGCTATCTGTGAACTTGAAATACTACAATAGGTAGCTTGCAAAGAGGGGAACGGCAACCAGGTCAGACAGAGACATAGATCCAGTTGCAGAGACAAGTAAAACACTTGTATCATCCAAACTACTTTGCCAGGACACATTTATCTCCTCTCTACCTCTCACTAGTTGAACACACAGTCACCTGCCTTAGTCCCCTTTTTCTTACTTTTATATCTTCATGTTCCTGAATCCACCACTGGTTAAGTGACTTGTTAAGAATGGAAAGGCTATCGCCTGTAGTTATGTGGAGGAAGAGCTCCTCCCCCACATCCTATTTACATGAGCAGGCTACATCCACTCTGTTTTGGTGCAGTCTTTCGCTGACCTGCCGTTGCTGGTCCGTGGCTGCTCTCTCCTTGTGCTTGCCCCCGTCCTGCCTTCATTTTTGTTTTGTGGGATTCGGCTCTACCACTGTTTCTCCTTAGTCCTTTGTCCGTGCTTTTCTTTTTTGGGGGTTGTGCTCATTTCTGACCCACCTCTTTCCTGCTGTGGCACACTGCTTTGCTCACACTCTTCCTTTGTGTACTTACCTTGTTGTCTCCTCACCTTTCCTGAGCAGCGGTTCCATATCTAGTCCGTCGCCCTTCGCTCTCCTCCTGCTGTTACAGCTCGGGGCTTCTTCGAGTCCGCTGCCACCATCCATGGGGTTCATACATCCCCGTTGCTGCTGTCACGATTACTGACCTTGCTGTTCAGGCGCCATGACACTTGCTGCAGAACACTCTCCTAGCTGCGCGTAACTTCACGTCCTCCACCTGGCGACTGCTTCTGGATCTTTCCACCACAGAGCGACCATGCACCCTTACATCTCCTGCAAGCTGCAACTCGGCTGCCTGCCATTTACTTTACCTACTCTGTTAGGCACGCTGCCTGTATTCACTGCAAAGCCCGCAAGCTTCCATCAGACAGTAACTTCTCCTGCTGCATAGTACATTTAGCCGCTTCTCCACATAAGGAGGCTGAGAAACGCCATACTTTATTTACTGCTACACCTTTATTTGGGAACTTATGGAAGCACTTGCTGCACTTCATTCACCTTTTTGGCACCATGCATTTAACTCCCTAATGCCCAGCTCATTTTGTGCTTTGCTGCCCTTCAGGGTTTTAATCACTGATAACTTCCTACCTTAAACTACTGTGCAGATTTCAGTGACATTCATTCTGAAACATTCCCCGGTGCCTTGAGAAACAGTACACATCATGTGTTTGGGGATTTATTTGCATCTGAAAGGATATGCAGTTGTTTTCACTACAACTACATAAGTGGTGTCACCATACCCATATAAAATACGCACTGGGCATTTGCACCACCGATGAAACTCATCCATGATATGACATCCTGATTACTTACTGTATCTGACTACTTGCTCCTAACTTAGCAAGCATTTCTGCTCCTTTCCTACCCAGCATGGGTTTGCAGTCCCGCTAGCCTTCGTAAGGCCTAGCTGCCGCCTCTACTTCATCCCTCAGCTGACCTACATGTGATCCAGCCACCCATCCTACCCTACGTATGGGCCTAGCTACTGCCTTGTCTTCAGACCCTAGATTCCTGTCATGTACTACAGCCATAGAAACATAGAATTTGACGGCAGATAAGGACCGCTTGGCCCACCTAGTCTGCCAATTTTCCTACCTAACAGATAAGCTGCAGATCCTAGTTAACCAACAGCTTACTTCCTCTTACCCCCCACTAGGACTGCCTTATGCCTGTCCCATGCATTCTTGAAGTCCCCCACTGTTCTTGACTCCACGACCTCCTCAGGGAGGCTGTTCCATGCATCCACAACCCTCTCAATGAAAAAATATCCTCACATTACCCTGAGCATCCCCCTCTTTCTTCAAATTGTGCCCCTTGTTCTTGCACATCTCTTTTCTGGAAGATCTACCCTCTTGGACTTTGTTAATCCCTTGAGCTACTTAAAAGTTTCTATCATGTCCCTGTCTCCTTCTTTCCTCAAGAGTATACATATTAAGCTCCTTTAGTCTTTCTTCGTATATGTCTTCTGGTGCAGACCCTGCACCATTTGGTTGCCCTCTCTGGACAGCCTCCACTCTGTCTATGTTCTTTAGGAGATGGGGTCTCCAGAACTGCACACAGTACTTCAGATGGCTGCCTCACCAACTGTCTGTACAGAGGGATAACAAGTTCCTGTTTTCTACTATTGATGCCTCTTCCTATGCATGCCAGTATCCCCAGCCTTCCTTACTGCCTTCTCACATTGCTTGCCCACCTTTAGGTCATCTGATATAATTACCCCAGGTCCCTTTCTATTTTACTGTTGTCAGTATCTCACCCCCATTGTGTACGCTTCCCTGGGTTTTGTTTCCCATGTGCATTACCTTGCACTTCTTTGCATTGAATCTGAGCTGCCATACATTTGACCATTCCTCCAACCTTGCCAAGTCCCTTCTCATCCTTTCCACTCCATCTTGTGTATCAACCCTGTTGCAGATCTTTGTGTCATCTGCAAAGAGACATACTTTTCCTTCCAGTTCCTCTGCAATGTCACTTATAAAGACATTAAAAAGGACTGGTCCCAGTACTGAACCCTGTGGTACCCCGCTAGTAACCCTCCTTTCTTCACTGTGTACTCCATTTACTACTACCCTTCGTCCTGTTGTCTGCCAATTTTTATCCAGGCTACCACCTGGGACCCACCCAAGGCTGGCTATCTTGTGTATTAATCTTTGTGTGGGACTGTATCAAATGCCTTGCTAAAATCTAGGTAGGCCATGTCCACAGCCCTCCTGATCTACTACTTTGGTCACCCAGTCAAAGAAATCTATTAGATTCGTCTGACATGACCTTCCCATCTTGAATCCATGCTGCCTTGGGTCCCTGCTCCCACTGGCCTCTAGGTACTCGACAATTCTTTCCTTCAGAAGTGATTCCATCATTTTCCCTACCACTGAGGTCAAACTAACTGGTCTGTAGTTTCCTGCCTCTGTCCTGCTCCCACTTTTGTGAGAGGAATCACATCTGCCCTCCTCAGTCCTCCGGTACCACCCCATCCTCCCATGATTTGTTAAAGGGAGTAGTCAGTGGCGTCACTAGTTCTACCCTTAGTTCTTTTAGAATTCTTGGGTGAATCCCATCAGGCCCCATTGCTTTGTACACCTTCAATTTTATTAGTTCTTTCAGAACCCTTTCTTCTGTAAATGGACTGGTATCGACCCCCGTCTTCAGAGTGTTTCTCTTGTTTGGTTTAGGCAACTTCTCCTCCTCTTCCTTTGTGAATAGCCATGCACTCTATCACTGCCTTCAGTGCCCTGTTCTGATCCTTCTGGCAGGCCATCACCTGAGCTTCTCCATCAAACTTGGATATATTCTAGAATGTCTCGCCTTCGGCCATGCTAATCTAGTTCTGGAGGCTGCAGCTCTCATCTTGCTTCCATTTCTCCATTTGTCTAGGATATCCATTTGTGCTCCACTATTGACTTACTTTTCCGTTACGTCTCAGGATTTACTTCATGTCCCTGGATGCTTACCATGTTGCATGCTGCATTTTACTTTATTACTACTCACTTATTGTCCGACCTACGTGTGGTCCAGCCGTGCATACTCGCTTACGAGAGGCTAGCTGCCACTCTTTACGTACCTTACCAGCTGACCTTGCATGGTCATGCTGTGTGCTAGTCTTCCTGGATTTAGCTACTATTCTATTTACTCATTGGCTGACCTACACTGTCAACCGTCCCTCCTATGGTCTATCGGCTGACCTACACGTGTTCTAGCCACACTGCCCTATCTCAGGCTCTGCTCCCTTTCGTTCCCATGGATGCTTCCTACAGAGCTGCTTCATTCATTCAGACCTACCTCCAAATCTTGCTTCCTACTGCTTCTGCCTTCCACTGGATTATTCCGGAGTGCATCAAGATATTCGCCTCAATTCTCTTGGATGCTTCTAGCCATGCTACATTAACTCCTCCCGAGTTGCTACTACCATCTCCACATGAACTCCCTGCTGAGCTCTATTCCACACTGCCTTCCTTGGTTTAACAGATGCCAAAGACATTGATCTACTACTGTTTCTGGATGCTTATTACCTCTGGTTGAGTTGCCAGCTCATCCGACCAGGTCTCTTCACTGCAATCTCAATGTCTGCAGAGCAGCGAATAACAAACTGGGACTGGCCTACAGGGCCAAATGCAACCTCACCCCAGCGGCCTGACTGGCCCTGGTGAGAGGTCTTCTCCTTCCCTCCCTTGGTTATGGAATGCACCTATTTGTCCAGCTCCCCCAAAACCCACCTCACAAGGTGGCACACGACGTATAACAACATCTGCCGCTTTGCCCTGGCTGCCCCTCGTCTCACTCACCATTGCGAGTTATACGAAAAGCTCCACTGGCTCTCCCCAGCCAAGTACCTGGACTTCGGGCTAGGGTGCCTCGTGGGCAAAGTACTGAGAACCGGAACTCCTCCGGGCTGGCCCTGCTTCTACCTCCAGCCGACCTCTCCCCCTACCAACTCAGGTCCCAGGCCCCGGGGATGCTAAAAGTTCCCCCCACCTGGACCCTCATGGGAGACAGGGACTTCGCTGTGTGTGCTCCCAGACTCTGGAACTCCCTTCCTGAGTATGTCCACTCAGACCCCTCACATCAGTGCTTCCGCAAATCCTTGTGGGGCATCCTGAAACTTGCCTCGGCGTGTGATTGCCCCAGGCCCCCCTAGTGCAATGGCTCCCATCTACTGGACCCTAGTTTGCTCTTGCAGGAACCACCTGCCAAACCTAGCCTGTCCCCCAGACTATATTGTGTACACAGTGCACCTGACTGAGATTTTTATTTTTTAGTGTCTATGACCACCTATTCTGGTTGTGCTAAAATGTAAACTGTGCTAAAATGAATTTCTGTTTTACTTGTATACGACCTGTTTTCTCTATGATGATGCTTCCCATTGTACTTTCATATGTTGTTGTGCTGTAATGATGTACTGTGTTTTTTCTGAATCTCTCTGTACTCCATTGTTGTAATCTCCCGGGTCATTCCTGAAACTAGGCATATTATTTGTCTAGTGTACTTACGCGGTCACCAAAAGCTAAATAAAATAAATAAAATAAAATAAATCTTTTCCATCCTCGATATTCAGGATACTGCTTCCATAAGTCTGCCTTAAACAACATTACTACTCCGCTCCAAATTGACTCAGTATATACTACTGTACCATTTACCATACTGCTACAATCTATTCCTTACTACTTCGCTACTATTTCTGCATGGTATGTAGTTCGACATTACCATTAAGTTATCTACCACTGCTATGCAACCTGCCTCGTCCCACAGGGCCAGAGGTTCGCCGCATCGCATTTCACCAGACCTCCACCTCTACGGGCCTGGAGGTCCCTTACTCTTATATTGCTGCACCATAATCGCCTACTTGTATGACCTGCTTTGCCCATCGGGCATGGGGGTTCAACTACTTCTACTCTACACCTGCCTGTCCTAGCTTCGGGGCCTGGAGGTTCATACTCTTTTATATGCTGGTCTGCCACTGTGTCTACCAGCTTAGGAGCTCCTTTCTACTATGGATGCACGTCCAGGATTCGTTTAGCCGCACATCACTATTCTTGAATGCTTCTGCCTTGCTGCTTCAATCATATGAATTTCTACTACTACACCCCTACCAGGACACTTAGTTTAAGACTATCCAGAAGACTTTCAGTCTCATGGTTTATGCTCTAAAGCTTCTTGGATCACGTGTCAAAGCTACTTCATTTGACTCCTCTTCTTCAGTTATCTCCATTTGACTCACAAACTCGACTATTCAGGACTCATCAGACTACTCTCGCCAAGTCAATTCTAATTACCATACCATTCTAGTTTCAAAACGTGGATATCTACATCACTGTGCAACTATTTGGATCACTGGATGAAACCCTTAGATTCCTGAGCTATTACCATTTCTTCATACCCCTCGCTGTATACCGTACATAAGCTATGCAATACTACTTCCCTGCTACTATGTCTGCATCATGCAGCTTACTTACTACTACAACTGACCTATGTACAGGTCCACTCATTTACACTACTTGCTCATATTACCTGCTTCGCCCTTACAGGGCCTAGAGGTTCATCAAGACCAATTCCCTATTCTACAACCTACTTCCCCATCGGGATCTGGGGGTACATTAAACTTATGTCTACATATTTGCACTAAGATCTATACCTAATTCACTTACCTGCTTCCACTCCAGATCAGAGATTCCTACTGCTCCACCCTCTCCAGATCATGCAGCATGTGCCCAGTTCTTAGGCTTCCTCACCAAGGCCTTCATTTGCAAAGCTTGCCAAGAGGAATACCAACTGCCTTCCTCCTACACCGGACATGGACACCTAGCCTTTTGGTCACTGGTTCTCCTTGCAGAATCCGTCCTCACCTGCCAGAACATTTCACTAATGTAACTTTGATGCTTCAAATTATCATTATCGACCATGGATTCCAGTCTACCACCATACTGTTCCAGACATGGATTCTCGGACTTGGATTTGCTAGAAAGATGCTGCTTCATTCACCAACCGGAATATTCTGTACTTATTCAGCTTCGCTTCACTGGATCAGGATCTCAAACTATGGAACTCAAATTAGCTTAATATTGTTATTTAGGATTATTCTCCCTTAGTATGCCCAGAAAGATGGGCAGGTCAGTAGCCATGGGTCCTCAGAGGTTTCCCCCAAAGGGTTTTTTTCCTCTCCTACGTGCTACTGGTCATACTCTCCGGAGTTGGAGGAAATAATCATTTGATATTATTATTCTTTTTGGGGGTCTCATACTACAGGACTAAGCATTCTTTTACAATGGGATACAGAGTAAGGCCAAACCAATGCCAAGTCATAGCACACTACTCATCAGCTCAAGCGTCAAAGCACCTTGCATAAGACTATCCAGCTCAATTGTACTATAATCGCTGACTGTATAACTATATTCAAAGTACCTAAGCACTGATCAATTCAAAGTGCTAAATATCTGATGAGCATTGTCCTACTTACTGATCTGGCCACTGTATCCAAGCACAAACCTACATTATCCAATTACAGTACATAGCACAAGCACTGAGCTATGAACCACACATAATGGAAAGTCTATCGCCTGTAGTTATGTGGGGGAAGAGCTCCTCCCCCACATCCTATTTAAATGAGCAGGCTACATCTGCTCTGCTTAGAATGAGTCGCACTCACCCTCCATCCTCCCCTGACACCTCCTCCTTCTCCAGTGCTCTTATCCCACCAGGGAGGGTCTCATAATACTGGACTAAGCATTCATTTACGCTAGGATACAGAGTAAGACCAAACCAATACCAAGTCATAACACATTACTCATCAGCTCAAACATCTAAACGCCTTGCATAAGACTATCCAGCTCACTTCTACTATGATCGCTGACTGTATAACTGTGTTCAAAGTACCTAAGCATTGATCCATTCAAACTGCTAAGTATCTGACGAGCATTGTCCTACTTATTGATCTGGCCTCTGTATCCAAAAACAAACCTACATTATCCAATTACAGTACATAACACAAGCACTGAGCTATGAACCACACATAATTACAGTGAGTACTGGCATTTGTGTGTTTCTCCAGCTTCACAGCTCCATGCTCTATCTGCTAGGTTAACTGCCTTACTAACTGAAGTCCCTAGTTCTTCACCAATTATATCTAGCAATATTTAAATTGAGCAGAAAAGACACATGCCAGAAAATGACATCCAGTTATCATGCTATTTTTATCTGCAATAAATATTAGAGGTTGAATATAAACTAATCAGAGAAGCTGAAACTCTGATGTGCTGTAAGGTTAGTCTGCACAGCTCAAAAGCATGATCTTAGTCTGTAATTTTATAAGCTAGGCTCAAGTTTCAGTTCCCCACTGACACAAGACAGTAGAAAAATGAAGCAATCCCTGTATAGAATGGGATTCATAAATGGCCTTTTTCCAAACTCCACATCTGAGCCGACAATGCTAGTCACTAAAATTGATTTTTTCCCAGCAGGACTGCAATACAAACCTCGAAACTGCAATGACCTTACTGGTTGAAAAATCAGCTTTTATTATGCATTTGTCCAGCAAAGTTCTTGTGTTTCAAGGTACTGTATACTGTTTAAAAAAAGATCTATGGGTAAAAATGCAGGTACGCAAGCTTAACTATAGTTAGTGTAACACATTCCAATTTGACAACAACTGTGATTCTTCCTTCAGTAGCAACTGCAGAAATAAGACCAAGCAATAAAATGAACCTCTGAAATGATCTGATCTTAGATTAAACCTGTAACATTTTCCGTAAATTATTTGAACTAAGAAATCAATATTCCATGGTCCAGTGCTAAATGCCAAATGTTAGGGCAGAAAATCAAGTATTTACATCACAATAAGCCTTGTCCTTTGAAAAAAGCAAAATACAAAATACAACCAGACTGCATGCGAACAGGACCAGTTAAAGGTCTGGGTTGTGTTAGTGTTGTCAGCAGAGGGACAACCATAAGAGATTGATCTTTTCTGCCCCGGTGCCATGCATAAGTGAATTACCTATCAAGAGGGTCCCAGTTAGAAAAGGAAACAGCAGCATGGAGAGTGTACAATTACAGTCCATTGCTATTCTGTCAGGTTGAAATGATACATACAACAATTTCTATATTAGCAATATTCAAATATGGTTACAGGCATGATATCAGAATATCATACAGATAAAACAATGCCATTTTACTTATCTGCATTTTGACACTCCACTTTTGTCTGGACATTGTGTACCGACCTCCTTTGCCAGACAGGTGAATTATTATTTGTATACCGCATATCCCTTATAAACATCCAAATTACCAACAACAGCAACTGTTGGCTTTGGCAGATGTTTATTATCCCTATTTGTTTTTCCAGATGTGCAAACTATGTTTAATATCTCAAGAGTCAGTGAGTAATAAGAAGGCCAAATCCCCCCCCACCCCCACCCCCGTTTGCAAGAGACTATTGCCATTGTCTGTGAATGGACACATGTTATTTTCTGCACTACATATCACAGCTGTTGACAGAGCACAACAACACATATCCCTGTAAAAGTGGGGTGTTCATAATATCAGTGAAAAAAAAACATGCTCTTGCAAATGTTGGAAATGAATTTCTTTTGAACTTAAAACAGGCATTCTTAGCAGAGTTTGCTATGCTAATCCAATAACCTTTACACAAAGCCAGAGAAAGGATTTATAGCACAGCAGAGCAAGCAAAGCAAAAGCTGACCATTTCAGTCTTTGAAGTTCTTAGATATCTATTTCATAGAAAATGCAGCTCCCAGCTCTGCCCCCCTGCACTCCTGCCCCAGCTGACCTGACAGTCCTGACTACTCCTGTGACCCTGTCCCAATGCATTAATGTACATAAATTACTATGTGTACATACAGTACCATGTATTTTTAAGTTGTGCTGGCTGTATTTATTTTTTCTATCAACTACAAAGTTCCTCAGTAATCCAAGTGGCAGCGTGCACAGCAATTAGTCCTCTTCCGAACCCCCCCTCCATCCCTCCCGGTTCTTGGGCTCATGCTCGTCTTCTCTCTCTCTCTCTCTCCCAAAACAAAGGCAGTAGACAGTACCAAACATAGGTAACATAGGTGAATACTGAGCTATTTAGACTTTTGTCCATAGTGCTCGCCCTTACTACTAAATTTTGCCCAATTTGTATAACCTATCCAAGCTGAGTTTAAAGGTTACCATGGAAGAACTGCATACCACATCCTCTGGTAGTTCATTCCATTTGGCTACTACCCTTTGGTTGAACCACATTCTGCGCTTCTATGTCCTGCAGTCCCCCCCCCCAACTGCAGCACATGGGATCTTGTATTAAAGGGTTGTTCTCTGAACTCCAAACCTAACTTTTCCCATGGATCTTGATCATCTAATGCCATATACAGTAAGCACATGTCCCCTCTCCATCTTCTATATTCCAAGGGGAACAAGTCCAGTTCACCTAGTCTTGTACTGTAGTCCTTATTTGCCATACCTTTTATGGAGCATCTGGTTCATTTATGCACCCTCCCAAGCCTTTGAATTTTGCTTTGATGGTAGGGAGACCATAACTGGGCTCCATATTCAAGGATGGGCCTTACTAAGGAGCTGTACAAGGGGATCATTACCTCCCTGTCTCTGCTAGCTATGTTGTGTAAAATACAGTTCAGAACCCCATTAGCTTTTTTGCATATATTGTCACAGTGAAACATAGAAACAGAATTTGATGGCAGATAAGGACCTCTTGGCCCACCTAGTCTGCCCATTTCCCTACCTAATGGATAAGCTGCAGATCCTAGTTAACCAACAGCCTACTTCCTCCTACCCACCTCTAGACTTGCCTTATGTCTGTCCCATGCATTCTTGAATTCCCCCACTCTTTTTGACTCCATGACCTCCTCAGGAAGGCTGTTCCATGCATCCACAACCCTCTCTGTAAAAAAATACTTCCTCACATTACCTCTGAGCCGTCCCCCCTCTATCTTCAAATTGTGCCCCTTGTTCTTGCACATCTCTTTTTCTGAAAGATGCTACCCTCTAGGACTTTTTGCTGATTCCCTTCAGGTACTTGAAAGTTTCTATCATGTCCCCCCTCCCCCTCCTTTCCTCGAGGGTATACATATTAAGCACCTTTAGTGTCTCTTCATATGTCTTCTAGTGCAGACTCTGCACCATTTTGGTTGCCCTCCTCTGGACAGCATCCACCCTGTCTATGTCTTTACGGAGATGGGGTCTCCAGATCTGCACACAGTACTCTAGATGGGGTCTCACCAACTGTCTGTAGAGAGGGATAACAACTTCCTGTTTTCTATTGGTGATGCCTCTCCCTATGCATCCCAGTATCCCCCCAGCCCTTCTTACTGCATTCTCACATTGCTTACCCACATTTAAGTCATCTGATATAACTAGCCCCATGTCCCTTTCCATTTTTGTTGTTGTTAGTATCTCACCCCCCATTGTGTACTCTTCACCTGGGTTTTTGTTTCCCAGGTGCATTACTTTGCACTTTCTTTGCGTTGAATCTAAGCTGCCATACATTTGACCATTCCCCCAACCTTGCCAGGTCCCTTCTCATCCTTTCCACCCCACCTTGTATATCAACCCTGTTGCAGATCTTTGTGTCATCTGCAAACAGACATACTTTTCCTTTCAGTCCCTCTGCAATGTCACTTATAAAGACATTAAAAAGGACTGCACCCAGTACTGAACCCTACGGTACCCCACTAGTAACTCACCTTTCTTCACTGTGAACTCCATTTACTATTACCCTCTGCGTCCTGTTGTCCAGCCAATGTTTTACCCAGGCTACCACCCTAGGACCCACTCCCAGGCTGGCTAATTTGTTAATTAATCTTTGTGCAGGACGGTGTCAAATGCCTTGCTAAAGTCTAGGTAGGTGATGTCCACAGCCCCTCCCTGGTCTACTACTTTGGTCACCCGGTCAAAGAAATCAATTAGATTTGTCTGATATGACCTTCCTGCTGTGAATCCATGCTGCCTTGGGTCCTGTGCCCCACTGGCCTCTAGGTACTCAACAATTCTTTCCTTCAGAAGTGATTCCATAATTTTCCCTACCACTGAGGTCAAACTGACTTCTGTAGTTCCCTGCCTCTGTCTTGCTCCCACTTTTGTGAAGGGGAATCACATTAACCCTCCTCCAGTCCTCAGGTACCACACCATCCTCCCATGATTTGTTAAAAAGGGTAATCAATGGTGTTACTAGTTCTCCCCTTAGTTCTTTTAGAACTCTGGGGTGAATTCTATCAGGCCCCACTGCTTTGTCCACCTTCAGTTTTAAGAGTTCTTTCAGAACCCTTTCTTCTGTGAAAGGACTGATATCGACCCCCCCATCCAGAGTGCCTCTACTGACTGGATTAGGTACCTTCCCCTCCTCTTCCTTTGTGAATACTGAGCAGATGTATTCATTCAGTATCCCTGCTTTTTCATTGTCCCTCCTGCCCACCCACCCTCCTCTTTATTCAGTCTCAGTATCCCTCCTTTTGTCTTTCTTCACTCCCTAACGTACCTATAAAAGGTTTTATCCCCCTTCCTAACAGAGTTTGCTGTTTTTTCCTTGAGTTGTGCCTTTGCGATTCTGACTGCCTTCCCCTCTTCCTTCTGCTTTAACTGGTACAGTTCTCTGTCCTGCTCCTTCTGTGTTTCCTTATACTTCCTGAATGCTATCTTTTTCTCCCTAACCTTCCCTGCAACCTCTTTTGAGAACCATAGTGTTTTTTTCCTTCGTTTTGATTTGTTTATTTGCTTCACACAAAGGCATGTTGCCTCTGTGATGGCAATTTTGAAGTTTTCCCATTGTTGCTGCACCCCTCCTTCTTGCCTGTTTGCTAGTGCTTTTCTGAGGCACTCTCCTATTTTGACAAAATCAGCCCTCCTGAAGTCCAGTACCTTCACTTTTGTATGACAGGACTCTACAGCTGAGTTTATCGTGAACCACACTGTTTGGTGGTCACTTGTTCCCAGATGGCTACCCACTTCTAGATCTGAGATCCTCTCTCTGTCCCCATTTGAGAGTACCAAGTCAAAGATTGCTCCCTCCCGAGTGGGTTCCAACACTAGCTGTCTGAGGCATGCCTCCTATAGGGCATTGAGAATGTCCCTGCTCTTGGATGTGGCTGCAGCAAAGGTGCTCCAGTTAACATCTGGCATATTCAGGTCCCCCGTCAGCAATATCTCCCCTTTCTCTGCCATCCTAAGAATGCCTTCTATCATTTTCTTGTCCATTTCCTCCCCCTGAGACGGGGGTCTGTATACAACCACTGTGCTGATTGTTGTACCATTTCTAGTTTCCAGGGTAACCCACAGTGCCTCCTCTCCTCCCTGTTAACCCTTTAGTTCCATTGCTTTGATCCCTTCCCTTACATAGAGAGCTCTTCCTCCTCCTCCTCTTCTACCCTCCCTGTTGCTCCTGTAGATTGTGTACCCTGGTATGTTGACATCCCAGTCATGGTTCTCTGTGTACTATGTTTCTGTGAATGCTACAATATCCAGGCATCCCTCTTCCATCAAGGCCACCAGTTCAGGGAGCTTGTTACCTGGACTACGGACATTGGTACTCATTACCCTCCATTTTTTGATGGCCTTACCCCTTTTTACCCCATCCCTGTCCTTACTGCCTTTGTATTTTTCTCCATTTACCCCTGCTCTTCTCCCTATCGACTTCTCTATCTTGGTGTTTACTTCGCTAACTACCCTGATTTTTGGGGGGGGCTAGGATTTCCCTTTTCCTTTTCAGTGCCTACCCCCTTGGCTAGTTTAAATGCTTGCCAATGAAGCATTTAAACCTATCACCTAAGATCCTGGTTCCCATCCTGGACCTTGAATTGTAAGTCCTATGTAATCATTATGCCCAGGTCCTTCTCCTCTGATACTATTTTCAGAGTGGTGTTACCTAGCTTGTAGGACTGTAATGTATTTTTTTTCCTAAATGCATAACTGTACATTTTTCTGGGTTTAGGGGGAGACTGTACTGTATATACCGCACCACTTTTCTATGTAATCTAGAGCCTCCTGCAAGGCATTTTGATCTTCTTGCTGTTTAATATCCACCCACAATCTGCAGTCATTGGTGAACTTAGTAATCCATACATTTTTTGTCCTATTTTGAGTGATGCCACATAGATGTTAAATAGGCACGGCCCCAATACTGAGCCCTGTAGTACTCCATTTATTTATTTATTTAGTTTTTGTTGACCGGGTAAGTGCACTAGACAAATCCTACCTATTTTCAGGCACGACCCGGGGGAGGGGGATGCAGATGAATGCCAACTGACCTTGAACCAGATGAAGCTGTTGGATAAAGATTAATTTGTTACCCTGGACCAGTCCGATACAGCTCCTCTAATATTTACACATTGTTTCCTGTTAGTAAGCCATGAAACTATCCAGGCAACTAGATTTTCATGTATGTCCATGATTTTTAGGGTTTTAATTCGTTCATAATGTTGTAACTTGTCAAACATTTTTGTAAAATCCAAAAAAACTATCTCTACCGGAGTGCTCGAGGCAAAGCTTTTACTGACTTTGTTGTAGAGTTCCAGGATGTCTGTCTGACAAGATCTCCCCTTGGTAAAGCCATGTTGAATACTGTCATTTAGTTGTTCCGAAACAATATAGTCAATTATATGTTCTTTAATCATTCCTTCCAGTATTTTGCATAATACGTTTGTCAGGCTTACTGGCTTGTAGTTTGAAGGGTTTTTTTAATCCCCATTTTTGTATAGAGGATCATAATTGCCTCCCTCCAGGAACTGACCACCACCCCCCTTTTCCAGAGAGTATTGGAACAGGTGACGTATGGGTGGCCCTATTTCCTCCACCAGTTCTTTCAGCAGTCTTGGGTGTAATCCCTCTGGTCCCGGTGACTTGTTAGGGTTCAGTTTACTGATTCTGCTGCTGTCCTCCTCTACCTTTATTTGCAAGGGATGCTGTGTGACATTATAATCTATAGGACTTATAGTTCCCTTATTGATTGCTAAGTTAAAAACAGATGAAAAATATTTGTTTTGTATTTCTGACATCTGGCTGTTGATGTTTGTTATCTGGCCATCTGGACCTAGAAGGGGGGCCTATAGTATTGCCTGATTTTTTTACTACTGTTAATATATGCATAAAAGGACTTGTAATTGTCATTAGTTTTTTTAGTAAGCCCAACCTCGTATTGAACCTTTGCTTTCTTTATTTCCTTTTTAACTATTTTTTGCAAATTTCTGTATCTTATCATTCCTTCACCTTTTTTGACTCCCTGCAGGGATCTAAATAATTTATGCTTTTTTTAAATTATTTTTTGCAGTCTATGGTTTAACCAGTAAGGAAATTGTTTCCCTCTATGATTTTTTTTTTATTTGGTACAAACTGATTAATGCGAGCTGTTAATTCATTAATTTAATTTAATTTAATTTAAATTAATTTATTTCAAGCAGACCATTGTGTCAGCTATGGGCTGGGGGAGGGAGGTTATTTCTTTTCAAGATAGCCATCTTTGTACAATAAAGAAGTTGCAGCACTTTAAAATCAGGCCAATGCAGGGCTACTACAAGCAGAAAACTTGTGGTTTGCTGAAAGGAAATTGGCAGATCTTCAAAGATACTTCAGTCTTTTACAAAAGGTGGGTGTGTGGCAGCACAGGAAAATTAATGTGTCTGGACTGTTGGCTTGCAAATTTACTGAATTTGTGCAGTACATTATTTCACAGTACATACCATAAACATCCATAGCCCAGTTCCCCGATCATCCCGCTGGCTGTCTTCGGAGTGTAAACCTGAACCACAGACAAGTGTCCATTATTGTGCCCGCCTGCCCACATGACCACTTTTACCCCCCCCCCAAAACAAGTGATTCAGGGAGCGATTACAATACCCAGAATGGTGAGCAAAGAACTGGAATGGGGTCAGAGAGACACAGCTTGTGGAAGCTGTACATTACTTTCAAATGGCGCACACGACTTTGGTTTCCTTCAGCCAGGGTTTGATTGGCTCCATCTCCTATTCTGATGTGCTCACCTTTGGATTATCATGGATGTGTCACAGCCAGTGAGGCTCAGCATAGCGGGACGTATAGAAGTATTGTAATGGACTTCTATTGTGGGATGGAAACACAGAACACTGCTGGGGCATGTGGGGCATGTCTGAAGAGACAAGACATGGTGGCTCTTAAAAGCGCACACCAATGCATGGATCCACCATTGCTATGGCCCTAAGTTGTCCACAGAGTTACTTAGATGTGTCCTGAGCCCCACCTGACCTAAACTGTGCTGCAGCTGCCTGGCACCCCCTAGAGACTGCACCCATTTCATGGACTGAACTGTCTGCCTAAAGACTAAACTGTTTGCTTGCTACTGACACTGTGGTACCGAATTGTGTCCTTGTGTACTCAATATCCAGCTTCACCCTTGTTGCCCGGACCAGCTTCTTCAGGCTCCAACGCTGACCCAGGGAGGTCCCAGGCCCATCTGCCATCTGCAGCAGAACTGTCTCCAGCAACTTCAGCCTGCCCCAAAGCCTCTTTGCAGATGACACAAAGATCTACAACAGGGTTGATACACAAGGGGGGGATGGAAAAGATGAGAAGGGACTTGGCAAGGTTCGAAGAATGGTCAAAAGTATGGCAGCTTAGATCTAATGCAAAGAAGTGCAAAGTAATGCATCTGGGAAACAAAAACCCAAGGGAAGAGTACACAATGGGGGGAGGTTTTAACAACAACAGAAATGGAAAGGGACCTGGGGTAGTCATATCAGATGACCTAAAGGTAGGCAAGCAATGTGAGAATGCAGTAAGGAGGGCTGGGGGGATACTGGGATGCATAGGGAGAGGCATCACCAGTAGAAAACAGGAAGTTGTTACCCCTCTGTACAGACAGTTGGTGAGATCCCATCTGGAGTACAGCATGCAGTTCTGGAGAACCCATCTCCTCAAGGACATAGACAGAAAGGAGGTAGTCAGAGGAGGGCAACTAAAGTGGTGCAGGGTCTGCACCTGAAGCCATAAAAAGAGAGACTAAAAGAGCTTAATATGTATACCCTCAAGGAAAGGAAGAAAAGAGGGGACATAATAGAAACTTTCAAATACCTTAATGGAATCAACAAAGTCCAAGAGGGTAGCATCTGTCAGAAAAGGAGATGTGCAAGAACAAGGGAGCATAATCTGAAGATGGGGGTGATGACTCAGGGGCAACGTGAGGAAGTATTTTTTCACTGAGAGGGTGGAGGACGCATGGAACAGCCTTTCTTAGGCGGTTTTGGGGTCAAAAACAGTGAGGAATTTAAGAATGCATGGGACAGACATAAGGTAATGCTAGTGGGGGGTAGGAGGAAGTAGGCTGTTGGTAAAACTGGGATCTGCAGCTTATCCAATAAGTAAGGAAATGGGCAGGCTGGGTGGGCCAAGTGGTCCTTATCTGCCGTCAAAGTCTATGTTTCTATGCCACAGTGTTCCAGCATCAGTTCTGCAATGGTAAGTTGTAGAGAGACGCTAGTAAGGTATCCAGAAGTAAGTCAGCTTAGGAGCCACCCTGGCTCAAGTGTGAGGGACCACAGTTAATGTCGTGCATGCCCTTTTCATATTTTGCCAGCCGTCCGTAAGTGTGCATGTACCTGTGATACTCCATAGAGGCTGCCTGAGGGTCTCATCACCAGCATTCTCCTTGTTTGGAGGTAGTCTGTGTCCTGGGAACCTTCCAGTGGTTGTTACTGCATACCATCCAGAGAACCATCTGCAGACCAGAAGCCTTTAGCGTCTTGTCCAGAGCTGCAGAGGATTACCAAGTTCTTCACTGTCCAGCTAACAGTGTTCCTCTTTGTGTTCTGCTCATCTGGAGGATGCCCCATATGGCCTGTTTATAAAAAGCACTTTGAGGGGTCAATGCCCACCTGCTGATCAGCCTCCGCTTAGTAAAGCCCAAGCTTAGTTCTGCAGTTGTTTTTTCACCATGGCCAAGTTCATGCAGGACTTGGACTAAAAGGGGTTAACCCCCTGTTCCTGGTTCGACCAGTTGCTGGTCCTGATTGTATTGTTTTGTTGTTTATTCTACTATCCTGTAATGTTGAAGAAAACAGTTATTTTCTTATAATGTATGGAAGAACGCTGTTAACCTTAGGAAATCATTATTTCCTAAGGATGTTAACTTATCGATGTGATGTAGAAATGTTGTTAACCTATCGATGCTACGTCACATCAATAGGTTAACAACGGAGATCGGTCTGCGCATGTGAGCACCTTTTTTTTTTACACTCTGGAACTGGATTGATTTACCTAGCGGTTACTAAAAGGACTGAATGTCATGGAGGTGACTATATTTCAAAAAGTAAGGAGCCGTTTTCCTTTTTTTGTGGGACCATACACTATAAAAAATAATGTATGGTCCTTCTATCAGCAACCGGTTACTGTTAACCATCTTGAGGTTGGCATGGAGATGTAAACCACTCGAGCTTCGCTCTTGAGGTTTACACAATCACCCTGGCAACCTCTCGACGGTTAACAGATCGGTTACCAATAGAGGACCATACATTATCCTCTATATTCTTCTTGTCCCTTATAAATAAACCTTTTGCATCTTGGTCCCAGAGTAAGCTTCCTGCATGTCCTTCCAGATTCATCTGGCCTGTCCTTTGATTGTTAGGGAGTCATGAATCCCATTCCACCGGGAACCTTCCGTCCCCCTACTACTCTACCAGTAACAGCATCACTGTGTAGAGAGGTGGTGGATCTGCAGTCCTTTGGGGGGGAGGTGAAGTTGTTTAACCAAGAAAGGCACACAAAGTTGGCGCTTGTTTCCAATTGTGACTTGGGAGCATGAGGAAGTTAAAGAGCTGCTGACATCTCAAAGAAAACTTTGAAAAACATAATATTTAGGTACAGTTTAGCTTGCATTCCATATGTCTTTGATAGATTTCTCTTCACCATTGTTCATTACTGAGAAATTTGCATGGAAGCATGCTCCATATCCCTTAGAGTTCATCTGCCTTTTTAGCATACTTCCTACTTCATGTCATAGTCCTCTGTTGTGACATCACAATCTGTAGCCATGGGAGTACTTGTGATGTCACAAGTAGAGCATTATGACCTCAGGTAGGGAGAAAGCAGCAGGAATAGATGAACTCTTCAGGAGCCAAAATCCCATTTTCACACAGATTTCCTAAGTAATAAATAATGGGAAGGAGAAATACAGAACTAATGTGAAATACAAACTGAACTGTTTCTAAATATTATGTTTTGTTAAAGTTGTCCTAGTGGCATCAGCCATATTTCTCAGCTATCCCATTTTTTCAGCAATTTCAAGAATTTAAACTCCCTGTCCTGAAGTCCCGAATTGATTGCTTCTTTTACAGATTTTTAGAATACCAGTGTAAGCCTAGCAGACCTGCTTAACCCTTAGGTTAACAACAGAATTTGAAAGTATAGGAATTCTGGACTGCTATATCAGTCAACAACACAGCAAAGGTTAAACTTGTCCAAGCAGAAAAAAAGAGGGTGTAGGAGCCACCTCCCCCCCAGGATTCCTCAGGCTCATCTGTTTCTCTAATGAGAGTACAGCACTGAGAGAGAGAGAGAGAAGAGAGAGAGAGAGAGAGAGAGAGAGAGAGAGAGATACGCACACACAAACACACACAGAAAAACTGCATTCCAATACAGTATGTTTCTGTTCATTTAAGTCTGGAAAGTAATAACAGTGGATCCTTAAAAGCCTGGAAATTAATTTAATACTAGATCATAAAAAAAATATTTCTTTAGCAGTGTCTGCATTCCACTTTAGTTTTAAGTATGTAAATGAAGAGAAATTACAGCATAAACATGCAAAACATTTGCCTGTGTTTTTTTTTATTATGCCATTTGGTAGTATACAACTGAATCAGACATTTAAAGAGCATAAATTAAAGAAACTTTACACATGTACAGTACCACATCGCATGATGTACATGTCATGTGATGGCGCTGTGCCATTCTGAGTAAAACATGGTGTCTCTGATTTTGGTCATTTGTCCCTGTTTTTTAGAGGGAATGTCCCTAATTTTGGTTCTAGCAGGTTGAGAAGTATTATATCAGCTGCTGTATAAGGAAGTTAAGTGAATTGCTTGGGGTCACACATTATGCAAGTGGGAGCTAATGGGATTCAAACACTGGTCTCCATGTTGGTAGCTCAGTGCCTTAACCACTAGGCTATTCTGCTTCCTTAAAGGAACCTTGATGTTTTAAAAGTTAAAATGCCTCTTTTTGTTTTGTATGAACTGCCACAATTGTACGTTTTTTTTTCCTTTTTTTTTGTTCTGCACCTAGGGGATTTCTCTATCTTGCCCTTTTCTGTTTATTTCTCTTTGTAACATGGGGAAGAGAAAGGGATATGCAGGATTGGTCAACTTGAATCAGCTGACCATACATTAATCCTCAATTAATGTATGGTTGTGTCCATTGAAATTGTCTTCCCCCTCTCACAAGAACCTCTTACAAATGCAGCAGTACCATTGCTAACCACAACCATACATTAATTGAGTTTTTTTTTTTCACAGCACGTAATGTATGGCATGGTACCTAACTGAAACACTGCACCATAAGCATATATTATTTGAGGTTTTATTTTACAGCATGCACTGTATGTCATGGCATGGTACGCAAGTGATATAGTGCAGTATTATTTTTTCATGCCCAGTGGTGTCACAACCCATCCGTAGCATGGCAAGAGAAAGCAGTGCTCAGTATACCGTCACATCACATAGAGTACAAAACCCTGAAAGTGTACATCAAGTAGCAAGGTGATGTTACAGAGGAAAGCAACTGTGCATGCACCTTGTAATGCAGATTGTTGTTAGTGTATGGCATTGTGCTGTCTCTTGGCACCGAACGTGGCTGCAGGAATGCACCATCTCCTTTCTTTAGTCCTTGCTCTGCTCCGCTGAGCCTGCACTGAATGAGTACATATCCTGTTTGCACATTGCTTGGTGTTCTCCTTGCATGCCACATATTACAACTTCTGAGTTTTTTGTTGAATGTCATGCTGGAAACATGCCACATACCTAAGCCACACAGTCCTACATCAGACATGAGTAGTCGATTACAAACGACTGTGTGGCATGCAGTACACAGGTGTGTCTCATTTTCAAAAAGTAATTTTTTTTTTCTGTTTCAAAATGACAGTGAATTTTAATATTCTGGGAGGCGTGTCATTCAAAACGCTGGAGTGACACTCACTTTCCAGATGGAAGCTATCCTCCTGCTTAGAAAAAAATGAGAAGCATAAATACAACTCAGTGGGATCTTGTGGTTACAGCACTACAGAGAACCTTGTTGGGGAGGAGTAGGAGAAGAGAATTCAGTGTTGAGAGCTGCCCAGCAGCATTATAAGCAAAATGTGCTGCCAAAAATCGGTAGCCAACTAACAACTGTACACATTGATAGCAGTATCCAGCCCTCACAGCAACATACTGCAATATGTACCTATTCTCATACCAATGATACAGCAATGGGTGTAGTGAAGCAGACTTCTGCAAACCTTTCTCAGCCTTTCTTGGCACCTACCACCATTTCCACTGCCATGGACAAACAGAGTTCTGTACATAAAGCAGGTATGGGAATGCATGCAGTCCTACAAGACAGGGCAATGACTCTTATGAAGCAGTCCCTAAGAAACATAGCTTCTTCATTGTGCACAATATTTTCTATGACAAATGATGAAGTGATGACAGACATCACAGACATCCACATGGTATGTAGTGACACAGCAACAATGGCATCAACAAGTACATCATTATTTCATCAGGTCAGAGGAAAACAACGTAAATCTACAGCCATCACGTACACCAACATATTGCTTCCTAAAGTTCCAGCACCTCAGCCTCTTTCCACCTCTCCACAGAGTGAAAGATCCTATGTAAATGTTAGCAGAGTGTTATTTGCAGAAAACGTGGATAGTGCAGGTTGCAAAATGTCTCCCAAAAATTAAAGACATACAACAACAGAGTCAGATATCCTACATGATTATGACACACATTGCTTGACAGTAGTGGAAGGGATTGATCAGCCTGTACAGAAATCACTGCAGTTATCATCTCCTATTAATACTACAACATGTGCAGCAGGAAGCCAGACATCAATGGTATGCCCATTTCTTCTCCCTCACACCGTGAGAAATCCACCTCAGAGAGAAATAAATTAGAGGCATCCCCCACTGGAGTTAAAAGCAGCATTACTCAGGCACGTCATGCTCATCTTACTGCAGCTAAGACTGATATCCTGGAGTTGGAAAAAAATGAGGCAAACACGCATAAGAACACAGCGTGGGCTGTGAATGTGTTTGCAGACTGGCTGTCAGCCAAAGGGCTCGACATGAATGCAGAAACAATAACATACATGGCTTTAGCAGACATATTTAGACAATTTTATGCCACAGTGCGAACAGTAGGAGGGCATCAGTACACCATAAGCTCATACATTGGATTATGTGCTGGTTTAAATAGACATTTCAACAGCACTCTGTTCAGTAAGAAAAGGAACATTATTACTGATCCTGAGTACATATCAGCAAACAATTTCTTTGTTGCAGTCCTGAAGGGATATCAGCATTCTGGAAAAGATGTCAGCAATCATCATCCCAGAATCACAGACTCTGATCTTGTGCTGATCCGCAGTTGTGAATAGCTTAGTGTGGACACAGCATATGGACTTGTATGACATGTTTGGTTTGAATTACAGCTGGGATTAGCTCGATGCAGACGTCAAGACCTAACAAAGTTAACACACCAATCGTTCTGCATTACCACTGATGAGAATGGCAAAGAATTCATCACATCAGCCTTCAATGAGGCTACAAAAAATCATTATAAAATAAATGAGCACTGTCACAATCCCACTCAGCAGGTCAGGCCCTCTGCTCCCACAGTGCCAACCTCCAAGCGCAGTACTCCGAACAGGTAACAGAACAGGGTAACCCACCTGTCTGCTTGTGGGTCTGAATCACCTTTGGTCTCAAGTTCTGGGGGGATTCAAACTGTGAACCCTATGCTAGTGTACCCAAATGTACAGGCTCAGATAATTCTGCTCTTTGAGGAATGCCAGATATCTTTCACCTAAGGGCACCTAACCAGGTATCCAAAATGAACCCTTAAAACTCTATGAAAGACCATGGGTATTCCTTAACTTTTTCCAGTTCAGTAACAACATTAAGCTTAGGAACAGTTGTCAAATTTAACCATCTATACTTCACATGCAAAAGAAAGAATTTCGAAGGCTCACCAGGCAATTTCTTTAAAATAAGAGGTTTATTTAAAAATAGATAGAAATATGTAAAATGTAAACACAGAACACTATATCACAAAGCATACAACCACTTAAAAGAACAAGATTAAAGTACAAAAATAAACTCCTACCACAATACAATTAGACTTTTCTATCTAATGTATACCTTCTTACAGTGCTTAAAGTAGTTGTTTCTAAGAGCCCCAAAAGAAATGAGTCACTAAAGATCAGACACCGAATAGTTTAAACTGTCTCTATACCCACCTCTTCCATGATGTCACCTAGCTCCTCCTTGTTAAATATATAACAAATAATACACATAGGATGTCCTGTCAGGAGGTATATTAAATAAGGTGACATCAGCAAAAACTAATTTCCCAAATTATAAGTCTATGATTTTCCAGTTCCTTCTCTCTGATCTTTGAGCAGTTCCTGTTCCCAGCCCATATCAAAAGACCTTTCACTGCTCTACAGTTTTCTCACCTAGATGCCGTATAGCTTTTTAACACCAGTTGAAATTAACTGTTCTTCCTCTGAAGACATCATAAAATGTATATTATGAACTGAGGAGCGTAAATAGGGGAATTTGATTGGCAGTGAGCTCTTTGAAGCCATGATGATATCGGGCTACATCATCACGGCTTCAAAAAAGTTCTGGCTCCACCAGCCTCCTTGCTCTGTTGTGTCTGAGAACTATTTTTTCAAAATGTACTCCTACATCACCCAAAAACTTGTTCATAAAACGTTTAAAAACCTGTTTTTTTTTTTTTATTATTTATGAAAATTCAAACTCAGTTCATAATAGCAATAAATCACTCCAGGGTGTGGTATATCATGGGATATTGTCACTTCTCGGGTCATTGGATGCCCAACCACCCGAGGCATGACGATATCCCATGATATACCACACCCTGTCATGCCTTATTGCTTAATTTTAGTTTCCCAGCTTCAAAAAAGCACAGATCATCAACAAGGCCATTCAATGCAACTTCTTGGGAGTTAATTACACTACAGAGTTCTGCTGTTTAACATATATCCTGTCATTTAAACTGAAACCTCGGGGGTCATCCCACAGGCTGTCTCATGAGAGACACTCAATAACACATTCTATATACTAATATCATAGAGCAATCATAACCAGCTGACTTAACATCACAATCCTCCCTACCTAGACTGAATTTGGAGGCTCTATCCCATGCATGGGTTGAGCTTCCCAAATCAGTTCACTCCTCATAAAGACGCAAAAGCCCATCGCTGTTCTGATTGGTCACTCTAGCCCTATGTAAGATTGTCATGCCATACCCTTGTAAGGCAAGACTCCACATTAACAATCTACCATTAGTTTTTCCTATTTGCATCACAGTTGTGGTCAGTTTGTATCACAAAATGCTAACCATATAAATATGGCTCTAACTTCTTTAGGGCCCACACTATGGCAAGACACTCTTTTTCCACAGTAGAATATGCCTGCTCCCTGGGAAGTAACTTGTTACCCAGGTACACTACTGAATGATCTTTCCCTTGGTTGGATGTCTGACTCAGTACTGCCCCAATACCCACGTCTGAGGCATCAGTCTGAACTATAAAGGGTCTGCTATAGTCAGGACTTGTCAATATAGGAGCACTGCACAGTGCCTCCTTCAGTCTGGTAAAGGCTTTTTCACAGGCTGGTTCCCGGGTAATTTTTCTAGCCATCCTTTTCTTTACCAGGTCACATAGGGGAGCATCCAGGGCACTGTAATTTGGTACAAATTTCCTATAGTACCCTGCTGTCCCTAAAAAACTCCTGACCTGCTTCTGAGTTTCTGGTCTGGGCCATGCCTTGATCACCTCTATTTTTGCTTGGTTAGGATGGAGCTGTCCCCAGCCTACCACATGCCTGAGGTATGCCACTTCTCCTATGGCCACCTGGCACTTCTCAGCTTTGACAGAGAGCCTGGCCCTCTGTATCCTGCCCAGCACTTCCCTAAGGTGGGACAGGTGTTCCTCTCAGCTGGCACTAAAGATGGCAATGTCATCCAGGTACTCCATGGCGCACTCCTCAGCACCATTTAACACCTGATTCACCAACATTTGGAAAGTGTCCAGGGTGTTCTTCATTCCAAAAGGCATTACTTTAAATTCAAATAAGCCTATCACAGTAATGAAGGCCAACCTCTCCCTAGCTCTGTCCATTCACTCTACCTGCCAATATCTCTTGGTCAGGTCAAAAGTCATAAGGTAGGTCGCCCCTTCCAACTAGTCCAGGAGTTCATCTGTCCGGGGTATTGGGTTGGCGTCTGACTTTATGACCTCATTCAGTCCACGATAGTCCACACAGAAATGAGTTGAGCCATCTGGCTTGGGCACAAGGACTACGGGTGAAGCCCAGGGGCTGTGGGATCTCTGGATTACCCCTATATCAAGCATCTCTGCCACTTCCCTCCTAATGTCCTTTTGGACAGCCTCTGACACCCGTTATGTTGTCTGCCATATAGGCGTCTGTGTCCCTGTCTCCACATTCTGCGTCGCTAAGGGGGTTAGTCCAGGCTTGGAGCTAAACGGTGGTGCAAAGTCTGCTAAACCTTCCTTACTTCCTGGATTTTGTCTGGGCCAGCTGGGGAGACAATTTAACTGCCTCCACAGAGGACTCCCACTTGCTTTTTTTTTTTCCTGCAAGTCCAGAAGGGGGTCTCCTTCATCAATCCCCTTCCCAGGACTACATACTGCGAACACCATGTCAGCCCTATTAGCATATGGCTTCCTGTCTGTCTTCTGTCACATAACTCTATAATATAGTTCACGTTATTTACCTTTCTAACTACTTTGTACGGTCCTGCCCACTCAGCCTGCAACTTGTCTTTCCAGACCAGAATAAGGACCATAACTTCCTTACCCACAGTGTACGAGAGAGCTCTGGCTCTGCAGTCCTACCACACTTTTTGTTTCTGTTGGGCAGCTGCAAGGTTGCTCTGGGCTGTCTCCATAAGCTCCTTCAGCCTTTCCCTAAACCTAAGGATGTAATCCACTATGGGAGTTCCCTGGGTGGCGTGCTTGCCTTCCCAGTCCTCCTAGATCAAGTCTAGGGGCCCACGTAGCCGGCGTCCACATAAGAGATCAAAGGGGGAAATCCTATTGGCTCTTGTGGCACCTCCCTGTATGCAAACAACACATGGGGAAGGAATTTCTCCCAGTCCCTCCCATGCTGTTCAGCAAGCACCCAGAGCATTGACTTCAGAGTACCATTAAATCTTTCTACAAGCTCATTGGCTTGTGGTGATACGGTGTCATGCATCTCTGCACCCAACACTTCTCTCATAAACATTTCATCAGGTCTGACATGAAGGAACCCCCTCGATCGGTGATAACCTCATGCAGAAACCCACCATGGGAGAAAATCCCAAGTAAGGCATCTGCCACTTTGTCTGTCCTCAGTGAGGACAGGGCAACTGCCTCAGGGTACCGGGAAGCATAATCCACCACAGTCAGGATGAATCTCTTACCTGAGGAGCTGGGGGTATTTAAAGGCCACACAATATCCATTCCCACCCTCTGGAATGGCTCCTCCACTATAGGCAATGGAATCATGGTGGCTTGGGTTTTCTTGCCTGTCTTCCCTATTTCTTGGCACCGGTGACAAGATCTGCAATTCTCCTTCACCTGCTGGGTGACGTTGGGCCAATAGAAATTCTGGGCCAACCGCTGTATAGTGCATGCGACTCCCAGATGACCAGAGAAGGGAATATCATGTACAATCTTGAGCAACTGCTCATGATATCCCTGGGGAAGGACAAGTTGCCTGCCTATCACCCCTCCCTCTATCTGCACTGCCTGAGTATACATTAGTCCATTTTCCCAATAAACCTTATGTTTATCGTCACCTCCTTGCACACCATCAGAGTCTGCCCAAGCCCTCAGTTTCTCTAGACTAGGGTCACTTCTCTGAGCAGCTGCAAACTCCTCACACATTCCCAAGGCATGGGACAGGTCCCCTTCTGTCTCTAAACTAGGGTTCCTAGCACTAGTGTCAGGGCACTCAGGATCACTGTCATCCCTAACCCTCTGACAATGGGTCATCCCTCTCTCTTCAGAGTAACCCTCTGTAGCTGTGTGATTAACTGCTGCTGGGGAAATTTCTACCCCTTTTTCATTAGTCTCCATATCAGGAGACACAGGCTGGGGACCCAGCTCCCAGTGGTTTTCACAATGGCTTCTGTGGGGTTCAGAGAACTGCAATTTTCCCTTGCTGCTTGGCTATAGGTAACTGCACACACCATCTCCTGTTTGAGATTGTTGCCAAGGATGACAACAACTGCTAATGTTTTGGCTACAGCCACCTGTTGCACAGTTCCCCCTGTTTCACCCCAGTCCAGGAGAACACTGGTGAGTGGCAATGTTTTCTCTTCACCAGTGAACTCTAGTACAGTGACATAATTATTGGGCATAAGCTGACCAGGCTCTACTAGATCCCCTTTTAACAATGTCAGGGATGCCCTTGTGTCCCTTAACCCTTGTGTCTGTACACCATTCACTGTGACTGGGTGCATGTGTTCCCTCATGTTCACAGGCATGCTTCGAGAGACACACAAACAATCCACTTCTTTTCTAGCTCCCTGTTTTGTATTGCTTGCCCTTGTGGGACACTGTCTGGCAATATGCCCATTTCTCTACAGACCCAACATTCATTTCTTTTCTCAGAGAAATCTTTTCCCTGAAACCTGGGGCTAACTGGTTTCGGTGGAGGCAGTAAGGGTTTTAGCTGCCCTGAAGGTGTGCTTTTCCCTTTCTGTGCTGCCATGTCCACCCATTCACTCTCACAGCAGGTCTGCTCTTGGCATAGAGGTTCGAGAGTTCAGCAGCCTCTTGCGCTGTTTTGGGATCTCTGTCCTCCAGCCAGGTTTTCAGCTCTGCTGGGTATGCCCCAAAAAACTGTTCTCACAGAATAGCATTTTCAATTTTATTTACAGAGTTTGCTTTAAAAAACTGATGTTGTTTCATGGCTAGCTCCTTGTAGCTCATGTCAGAGCTTCTCCTGAGCTTATGGAATTTAGCTCTGTATGATTCAGTAGTTAGATCAAACTTTTTTAAAAGTGCAGCTTTAAGTTTTCTGTAATCATTACTGTCCTCATTCTCCATTTGACCCAATGCATCCCGAGCTTTCCTGGTAAGTAGCAGGGATAGATGGAAGCTCCAGGACTCTCTAGAAATTTTAGCCTGAATACAAACTTTTTCAAAGGAATTTAAAAAGGCATCCATATCCTCCCCCTCTTTAAATTCAGCTATCAATTTTAAATTCAATTTGTAACCTAGTCCTGTAGTTCCAGTTAAACCCAAGCCACTCTGGTGCAAGTGCTTGGAGTCATAGCTTCTCCAGTTCATGTTGCCTCTTGAACTCATGTTCCTCATGGTCTGCCTCTCAGGTTCATGGTCCACCTCTCGACATTCCCGGTCTCTCTTTTCCTGGAACTCCAGCTCCATTCTGTGCAACTCAATCTGCAGCCTGAGTTCTTCTGGCTCCAGAATGATGGTGACCTTCCCCTGCTGCTGTGGCCCTTCACTGGCATTGGTCCTGCTATCATCCTCATCGGATCTGGACACTGCACTGGCCACTAGCCTTCCATGCTCAAGGTTTGGTAATTTACAGTCACAGTCTGAGACTCAATGCTCTGGATATCTGCTGTCATCAGGGCATCCACGAGGTTCTGCTTGGTGGATCTCACCTCATATAGGACTCCTCTGTCCTGGCACAACTGCCTCAAGTAGTCTACAGTGTGCCTGCTGTAGTTGGAAGACATCTTCTTTCCTAACTATGGCTACTCTAACTTGCACTTTAGAAAAAAAGATAAAACAAGTAGGAACTTAACTGTAAGCAAAATGATATAGTTCTATTTCCTTTTTTAAAATTAAATCACTGCCTTTTAGTTTTTGCAAGTGAGCTGTACAGTATCAAGCTGACACACTGAACAATTAAAGCTTATGTTACCAAATTTATGCACACCACTGTCAACCAATCTGTCACAACCCCACTCAGCAGGTCAGACCCTCTGCTCCCACAGTTCCAACCTCCGAGCGCAGTGTTGTGAACAGGTAACAGAACAGGGTAACCCTCCTGTCTGCTTGTGGGTCCGAATCACCTTTGGTCTCAAGTTCTGGGGGGATTCAAACTGTGAACCTTATGCTAGTGTACCCAAATGTATAGACTCAGATAAGTCTGCTCTTTGGGGGATGCCAGATATCTTTTGCCTAAGGGCAACTAACCAGGTATCCAAAATGAACCCTTAAAACTCTATGAAAGACCCTGGGTATTTCTTACTTTTTTCCAGTTCAGTAACAACATTAAGCTTAGGAACAGTTGTCAACTTCGACCATCTATACTTCACATGCAAAAGAAAGAATTTCAAAGGCACACCAGGCAGTTGCTTTAAAATAAGAGGTTTACTTAAAAATGGATAGAAATATGTAAAATGTAAACACAGAACACTATATCACAAAGCATACAATCACTTAAAAGAACAAGGTTAAAGTACAAACATTAACTCCTACCACAATATAATTAGACTTTCCTATCTAATGTATACCTTCTTACAGTGCTTAAAGTAGATGCCCACAAAGAAATGAGTCACTAAATAGCAGACACAGAATAGTTTAAACTGTCTCTATACCCACCTCTTCCATGATGTCAAGCTCCTCCTTGTTAAATATATAAAAAAAATAATACACACAGGATGTCCTATCAGGAGGTATATTAAATAAGGTGACATCAGCAAAAACTAATTTCCCAAATTATAAGTCTGTGATTTCCCAGTTCCTTTTCTGTGATCTTTGAGTAGTTCCTGTTCCCAGCCCATATCAAAATATCTTTTACAACTCTGCAGTTTTTCTCACCTAGATGCCATATAGCTTTTTAACACCAGTTGAAATTAACTGTTGTTCCTCTGAAGACGTCATAAAATGTGTATTTTAGTTTCCCATCTTCAAAGCAGCACAGATCATCAACAAGGCCATAAAATGCAACTTCTTAGGAGTTAATTACATTACAGAGTTCTGCTGTTTAACATATATCCTGTCATTTTAACTGAAACCTGGGGGATGTCATCCCACACGCTGTCTCATGAGAGACACTCAATAACACATTCTATATACAAATATCATACAGCAATCATAGCCAGCTGGCCAAGCATCACAAGCACCACTGACAAGCACTTTGAGGTGTACTCATAGCTAATCCTAACAATCCTCACTGTCCAGTGAAGTTATTTAAAAAGTGCATCTCTAAATGCCCACCCACTGCACCATCTCTATATTTTCACCCCAAGAAACTGCCACGGTACATCCTCGATGATTAGAAGTATTGGTACATAAATCAACCCATGGAAGGGAATTATCTTGGTGCAATGATGCCACAAATTTCACATGATGCAGGCTGAAGTAAAAGGCATACTAATCACTCCATTCACAGTACAACTATGCAACTGCTGTCTGAGGCTGGCCTAGCATCACGTGAAAGCATGAGTGTATCGGGGCACTAGTGTGAAACCAGTTTATGAAATTACTGATCTCCCATCAGCAAGAGCAGAGAAAATAGTCCTCTATATTGTCTCACAATGCAACGCAACAGTAAAAATTAGAAGCGACATCAATAGATGGAGGCCTGGAGGAACCCAGCCCCTTGACTGCCAAAAAAGTGTCATCGAGCACAGAAATGCCACAAAAGACTGTCAGTGTCAGTGGTGATGAGGCAGTCAGATATTTAAATGAGCACATGAGTAATGTAACACCCAGTTCTGCAGCACAGCTACATTGTATCACTTTGTCACCCATTACTCCATTCAACTTACACAACTTCACCATCAATGGAGCTGTACAGTTCCATTATCATGGCCAGCCTTTCATTACAAGGGATTCAGGAGTACAAAAAGACATTCCTCCACAGCAGTAGTGCATTTTCACAAAATGTCACTTCTTACCACTGTTGTCATGTGTACTGACCACTGCATTCACAGAAACTGCAATCATATCAGACTGGGTGCAACAGAGCTTGCACAGAGTGTCAATGCAGCACAAGACACATGGCCAGGAACAGGGCAGCTGAACAACTCTATAGCTATTTGTACAATGCCGTATGAATCTAAACAGTGCTTGTCAAAAGTCATTTGCAATTTGCACACTGCCATATGTAAGTAACTAGTGTTTTTTTAAATAGTACTTGACACACTTCACATCTTCGTATCACAACATGCCATTGTAAAACAGAATTATTCCATAGTGAGCAACATTACATTATGTAGCCTTTTAATGTTAGTTTTTTAGAAGCATAAAAAAATATTTAGGATGTAACACTTAAAAAAAAACAGTGCTGGAGTTATTCCATGTTTTACTTCATAGTTTTTTAGCCATTAAAACAATGGATAAGCACATTAATTGTACATCTGCCAAACAGATCTCTCTGTCTCGGACACCTTGCACTTGGGGCTCAACCCCCCATCCCACCTCTTCAGCACTTCTGTGCACTAACCCCCTTATGTTGCTGACACCTAAGAGGCTCCCTGTTGTGCCCAGTTATTTAGCCTGTTCCTGTATGTATCTGACTGTGTTTACTTATTCCAGTTATAGTTTTTGCTGTATTTTTTGCATTCCTTTGTTTAACGACCAAATGCACCTAAATGTTCTCATTCTAATTCTACTGCCTTGTTTGTCTCAATCCTCTGTATAATCACCTACTTGTTCTAAATGTACTAATGTGGAACCTATGTAAAGAGCTTTGAGCTCAAATGGTTAATCCGAGATCTGAAATGAATGAATGAATAAATAAATAAATAAGTATTGCTGGTTTGTTAGTAGTTTAGCAGAATAAAAACATAGTTAAACATATAGATGATATGAATAGTGCTGGATGTTTTTTGTGCTGTCTAGAATCACAGCCTCCTTCTGTTACCATAACTACAGTCAAGAGAAATGTGCAGAAATGATGTATGATTTCCCAAAAAAGCATACCATAACTCAACTGCTATTTGCACAGTTCTCTGTGTAACATCTGATGTTTAATTTCTGTTTTTTAAATAAACCAGTAAGACACACTGTTTTTCTCCTTGTCTTAACTTTGCATTCTCTGCACTATTTTCAATGTTGCTTTCAGACTGCAATTCATCAGCAGCACACACACATCACCCAGCAAATGCTTGTTGAATGAAGGTATACCGAGTTCACCACGAATACTTATTTAAACAGGTGTACCAAGAAAAGCTTCGCTGCTGGGTTTTTATTCCATTCCCACCTTGTAAGAGACATATGCCATCCTTTCGCCGTTGCAATAATGCATGCACCGTGCAAAATTCAGAGGCAGAAATTATATAGTCAGAGATCTCCACCTCACTCCCATGGTCATGGCTATGATGAAAAAAAATATATACGGCCACATAACATTATTTGTTACTGTTAACAGCACTAGCATAGGATTGACAACAGTAACGTATGCCATTCTTTCGCTGTGGCAACAATGCATGCACCATGTAACATTCAGAGGCAGAAATGACACAGTCAGAGATCTCCATCTCACTCCCACGGTCATTGCTATGATGAAAAAAAAATATTATATGGCCACATAACATTATTTGTTAGCATTAACAGCACTACTACAGGTCTGACAAGATTTCACACTCAAAGGTAACAGAAACCATTGCAACTGTTCCTTGGCGTTTCTTCACCAAATTCTATCATGGATCATTTGTTCTGCACCCCAGCGTTGACAACTGTGCACAGAACAAATGACCAACTAGAAACAATTTATGCAATGGCATGCACTACCACCATTCGTGATCGTCCTGCAAATGTCATCATATTTTCACCTTGCTTTCACTGTAACATGGGGAAGCACCGAAGAAATAAAGGGCACCGAACCCTCTCTCTTCCCCACGTTACAAGTGAATTAACCCACTCCAGAGTGTGGGTCTACTGGAGATTAATGAATGGCTGGGTGGCTGGAACCACTCGGCCTTCAGCCCATGGTCCAAACCCCCCAGCCATACATTAATCCCCAGTAGACCCATGCTCTATTGTGAGTTAATCCTTACTTAATTGTTTTTCTTGAAGTGCAGTGAAACAGTTCAGCTCTGAATAACTTCTGCTGATTGTTATATGGTGCCTGGCTTGGGTCTTAACTCTTGCTGAACCAAATGTAGAAAAACTTCACTGAATTGCTGTGTAGTTGCGCTTTCATTTTGGAGCAGTGTGTAACCCTGCTGGAGCCATGCTGGCATGGAAGTAGAATGTTAATAAAAAGCTGACATGTTTTCTTGCCTGTTTTACAGCTGCAGAATAAAGCAGTTGTACAGAGAAAACTATAAAAGTAATTGCTGTAGCCTGGGTTACCTCTGAGTTTGAAAACATTCCTGCACATATTTTTCTCCTCCTTCGTTCTCTGTTTTTGCAACATCATCTAGAACAGCAGTCTGTTTCCATGACTGAAAGAGGCATGCTAGTTCTCTCTTAGTGTTGCTCAGATAGTATCCTAGAAACTAGTGTAAGCCTCCTCTCTTTGAAAGAGGCTTATGTTCCCTTTAGGGACCCCCTCACACTTATCCCCCCCCGAGTTTAGGGATTTATTGGTGCTTGGAAGGGGCATAATTCCTGCTGATTGCCATGCGGTAGAAGGAGAGAACAGGGTTTCAGGGATATAAAGAGTAATGGGAAGTTTAGGGGTCTGGCTGGGGTAGTGGAAGGAGAGTCAGGCAAGGCAGGAGTTTGGCAGGCCAGGTTTGGGCCTCTAAGGGGGGATCCCCCCAAGTGAGTAGTCAGAGTCAGTGGGTGCAGCAACGTGGCATTGGAAAGAGAATGGGTGCTCCAGGGGAGGATGGCCAGATAGCCGCTCAGCATCATTTGGGAGTTGGGGTTTCCTGGGGTGAGTTTGGAGTGAGCCCAGGTAGAAGGGAGAAGGTAGGGCCTTAAGTAGGAACCACAGTGATCCTGTGATCCCATGCAGGTGTCAGCATGGGCTGCTAGGGCTGCAGGAGTCATGGCAGGGCTCCCACAGGGGAAGGGCCAATGGCAGTGGTCTCCCCACACCCAACGTTGCAGTGTGGAACAGGTGGTTTGGGTGCACAGGAGAGCTTGCACCCAGTAAGGGGCCTGCTTGGAGGGGCAGGTCCTGGGGCGCCGATCAATCAAGGGTCAGGCAGGTCACAGGTCTTCATACAGGCCTTGGAGGGTTGCTCCTGGCTGGATGCCTATAGCAAGCTCAGAAGTTTGAAGGTGGGCTGCATTTAAGGCTTGAGGACCATCCGGTTTGCCATCTGAGAGGGGCACTCTGGGAACAGGATGCCAAGGGTATCAGCAGAGGACTTGAACTGCTCAGAGGGCCTGGGTTGTGGCAGGGCCCTGGATCCTTCATGTGGCAGGGCAGCTCAAGGTGGGTAGTGGGCAGGGGCTGTGGCTTGGGTATGCTGTGGATCTGCCATGCCCATGTCTGGGGCAGGTGCTGGGGCCTCCATTTATGAGCAGGCCTTTAGGCCCATATTAGCTGCAGCTCCATGGTAGGAAAGGGATACAGAGGGCTGCACAAAGGGAAGTGTTTACAGACAAATCAAGGCTCCAAGAGTCAATCAGGGAATGGTCAGGGGAAGGAAATTCCTGGAGTCCCTGAAGGATTCAGTGTTTGGGTCCAAGGACCAGGTGGGAGAAGCTGCTCACTTCTGCACAGGTTGAAGGCATGGCCCAATCAGGGAAAATAAAAAGTAAGAGCAAATGTTAGGGTGGCTTACCAGTGCCAGAGAGATGTGGGACCTATGTTTCCTTGAAGAGAAGAAGTTCCAGTTCAGGTAAAACACCTGAGTTCAAAGCGAAAAAATGTATAGCCTTGCAGTAACTGTTCACAAGATCTTTCTCCTTCTTTGAAGTTGCCAGCAATTGGAGCATGTGTAAAAAGTTATAGCCCCACTGAGCTGATATGCATTTTAATGTAAGGAGGTGCCCCTGTGGCTCTGTGATCATTTGGGCACAGGCAAAAATAAAGTGCTTATTTGGGAAAGAAACAGCGAGTGCTGATTTTGTGTGGAACAACAGGAGTACATGAAATATAAATTCTCAGTTTTTAATCAATCCATGAGTTTGCATTTCCAGAAGGCCACCTGTTTCAGAAGCTTGCACCTGCTGGCGGTTTCGGCCATGGGGAGCCATGGCTGCCGCTCATCATAGAGTGCCTGGTTCCAAGAAAAGGGGGTTCCTATGGTGTTTCCTGCAATAGCTAGAGTGAAGACCTGGAGTTACAAAAGTTAAAAAGCCATCAAAAGGTAAGATAAGCAATTTTCTTGTCTTTCATGTTGTGCAGTTTTAGAAGTGTGTCTATGCTGTGGACCCCCTTCCCTGGTTCATCAGTGATTTCAGTCATCCCCTAGATGTTCAGGGAGGCAGTAGCTACATGTGGGGTCTTATCTGGGATGTTCTCTGTACCCCAAAACCCCACTGGACCATGAGTTCCAGAGATCCAAGGTGCTGGTGGGCCTTCTGCCTTGCATAGGCCATGTGGCACACTTTAAAATCTTCATGGTGGTGTGAGAACTAGGCCTGAAGAAAAGGTAGGCCTCTGCTCTCCTGGTGTGGTGTGTGAGCATGACTGACTGGTCACGTGATACCTTTGGCTCCTCTAGTTTGTGGATGGCTGCAGGGAGAAAAAAATAGCCTGTGAACCAGCGCCATTTTCCAGTTGCATAGAGAAGGGTAAAAAGGTGTTGAAAGCAAGCCAAAAAAAAGGTGGAAACAGCATCCAGGAACAAAATCAAGTAAGACCGTTCCATTTATTACCTGAGCACTGTGGGGAGAACTGCCAAGTAGAGGAAATTGTGGGGTAAGTTCATGGACTGGCGATGAAAAATGGCAGGCCATAGCTTTAAATCAAAAGTAGAAATGTCCCCCCCAAAAAGAGCAGTTGATGACAGTTCCTGCCTCATTGCTGACCTGACTTTGGCAAGCAACAGAAAAGGGACAAGCAGATGAACAGTGTGCAAGGTGTGGATATCGAGGGGAAAGAAATTGTGTGACTGCCAGTGTGTGGTATTTGTTCCAGTTCAGTCCCCAAAGGCATCTTTGACTGTGCCCCACCAGTTTTCCTCTGGAGACCTCCTTCAAGTGTCTCAGAGGGTTCCCTTACATTGTGGTCACTGGGCAGTGGAGATTCTGGAGCCTTTAAAAAAATTCTTGCTGGGGAAGAGCGTTACTCCAGATTTGGTGATCAAGGCAAAAGAAGAGGAGGGTGCTGTAAAAAAAAAGTCAGGGGTGATGGGGAGCACAGATATCTGCCCTGCTCCCCACCACCGGCTAATGACTATCCCCATGGCAGAGAGAAGGGCAGGGGTCTATAGAAACCAGTGGGAGACCCCTAGGGCACAAGGGGTCCCCATCCCAATCCCTGTCCAGTGGTAGCCCCCTGGCCCTGTCAGTCAGATCAGAGCCTCGGCTGGAGCCAAGTCAAAGATTCTGCACCCTAGTGGGATTGGCACTGTGTAACCTATGGCACTCAGCTAAACTAAAAAGAGTGCCAAGGCTCTAGAAGACTTAAAAAAAGTAGATGAGGAAACATTTATAGGCAAGAAATTCCAATTCTCGGACTACCAAGTATACTGTGTAATCCCCTGACCTTTCCACTGCCCAATGGTCACCATGGATGACCACACCGCACATTTGCCAGATCGTGCCAGGACTGTCCAGATCTGGATGGATAGACTAAACTGAAGTAACCCCCTAAACACCAAATACAAAGGGAAAGTATGGTTGCCATCAGGACAAGCTCGGAGGACCAGCGTCCGAGACCTTCCAGAATGAAGTCAGGCCGAGAGATTGGTCAAGAAAAGATTGCAAATTAAATATCTATTTCTGGATTATCCTTATATATCAGAGCGTGTTTAAGACATCATAAACAAAATGCGAGAAAAATAACTTTACAAGGAAACTTGAGAGACTGAAGCACTGACCAAAAGGAAGAGGTGCCCTCGCTCAGCAGCTCTTCCAAAATGCACGGGCAATGTGCCAGACTGCGCCATGGTCTGGGCTTACCCTGTCCAAAAACTTTGCTCTGGTGCAAGACTTGGTGGGAACATGCATCAAGTACTACGTCACTGATCAAGACTCATTTAGAGATCTAACCACCAAATACTAGTATTCATTAAAGAGAGCATACCTTCAAGCTGGTTCCAAAAAGTGCTTAATTTTATTAAAGTGCAAACATGATATCAAATGCTCCAGATCTCCAATACAGTTCCCCTCCCTGCAATGTGCTACAGGTCCATGTCACCTGATGTGTTTCACGCATGTAAGTGTTTCTTCAAAGGTATCCCTGGACCAATAGAATGCCCCCTTATATTTATCAATATTAAAGGGGTACAAACACAGCAAGATAACATATAACATCCAGTGAAAAGTGTTTAAGTGCTCTATATCAACAATAATTTAAAATACACATAATCCACACATATATCTTATAACAATAAACATGAGTCCACACTCATATATTTTAACACTATTCAGAACTGTTTAAGGGTCCTGGTTAGCACTCAAAACATCCGTCTTTCATATATGCAAATTCATTTTACTATAATTACTCAAAAAGTGCCTTTCATTCAAGTATTCATTACTAAAAATGTAATAATCCATTAAGACCACATTTCACTCAATCTCACAGCAGGCTTATTCTTAGAACAGAAAGACACTGGAGTTTACAAAGGTACTGGGCCTTCCCTGTACTATTACCAGTCCTTGCTTATCTGTTCATAAAATTATCTGCAGTGGTGGTGTTATCCAAGGCAGGACCACTAGCCACCATTATGGATCTAGTCCTATAACAACAAGCACAAAGGACAACAATCAAAAATCTAGCAATGAATCATAGATTAAAAAAAGAAAATGAATAATTATCTATTATTAAAATCTGCAGATAGACCTAGGTAGCTTCTTGACACAACCCTGAACCATCATTATTTCTTTTATAAAAGTAGCTAAATATAACCTTAATTTCAAATATGAACTGTGATAATAATTGTCAAGACTCCCTTGGATAGGTGTCGGGGGGGGGGGGGGCAATTACAAATATGGTCTTAGTTCCAACTTATCATTCAAGCCCAGTCTGTTCATGGCTCTCATAGCAAAAATCCAATATTGTTCTCTTTACTAAGAATGTTGTCATAATTTCCCTCTCTCTGCTGTTTCATTGGTTTTTCTATTCCGGTGAACATGATAGTATGTCTTTCCTTGTTGGTGACACCATTCAAATGCATTGCTGGTGCATAACTTAAGTCCTGGTTTTGAATGGCCCTCATGTGTTCTCCTATGCCAAATTTAAAATGGTGCTTTGTTTTCCCTATGTAATAACATCTGCAGGAGCAGTTGGCCTGGTAAACCACTCCCTCAGTAATGCATGTAATTAGTCCCCTGACATGACAAATCTTCCCCAATTTTGGATTAATAAATGTTCTAGTGTTGTTAACATTAACACAGTACTTACAATTCCCACATTTGAAACACCCTTCAGATCTAGTGGGTAACCACATCCTTGGTCTCTCCACTGAATTTTGGGCTTAACTGAGTGTACCTCATAATCCTTCACATTTTTTGATCTCTTATGTATCATTCTAGGTGGTTGTTCTAATAAATTTCCCAGTCCTGGATCAAGTCTGACCAAATGCCAGTTTGTTTTTTTATGATATTAGAGATCTGGCCTGTTTGTGCACTATATGTTGTGACAAAATTCACCTTATCAGTCTCAGTTTCCCCTAGGGTCCCTCTCTAACAGCAATTCCCTTCTGTCGATAATACCTACTGTGTTTCTGGCTGCCTGGATAATCTGTTCAGCGTAGCCTCTTTCTGCCAGTTTCCCTGCTAGTTCATTAGCTCTTTGCTCATGTTTAGTTTGTTCAGTACAATTCCTCTTCATCCTAATGAACTGACCCTTTGGAAGACCTCTGATAGTGTGTGAAGGGTCGCTACTCCCAGCATGCAACAGGGTATTCCTATCCATGGATTTGTTGTACAAATCTGTAATCACTCCCCCTTGTCCATCTTTCGTAATAATCAAATCCAAGAAATGTATTTGTGTCTTGCTGAAGGAAAGTGCAAATTTCAGATTTGGATTGCTTTTTCTAAAAATTACACAAAATCAAATAGCTCTTGTTCTGACCCTGTCCAGACAATAAAAATATCATCAATAAACCTTTTCCAGAGGTCTAGCTTGTTGAAATACAAGTTGGTCTCAGGATTATGTACAACTTCCTCCTCCCATCTGCCTAAGTACAAGTTGCATAATTGGGGGCAAAATTTGCCCCATCGCAGTTCCCTTCTTCTGTAGGTAGAACTGATCCTGAAAAAAGAAGCTGTTAAACTTCAACACAAATTCTGCTAAACCAGTCAAAATCTCAGTAGCAGGGTACATGTGTTCCCTTTTGTTCAGAAAGTGGATAAGTGCTTCTAATCCCCCTTCATGGGGTATATTGGAATATAGAGACTCTGGGCAGGATTCACGAAGGGTTAGTTTATAAGTTCCCCTCTGCAACTGCTGTTGTGGACTGGAATTGCCCACAGCTGCAGCGGTAGCAATTCACAACCACAGCAGTTGCAGAGGGTGCTACGGTAGGTTCCGATGCCCATAGCAGCCTCCCGCAGCTGCAGTGCTGTCCATGGCAACAGCACCCGCAAGCTGCCATATTCTGTGGAGCTGGTTGTACTCTGGCTCCCCCTTAGTGAGTACCTGCAGCTGCAGGTGACCTGTGGCTTCACAAGTGGATTCCCACTAGTGCTGAGGTTTTCCCACAGCTGCAGGTCCTTCTGTCACGTTTGTGAATCCGGGCCAATGTAACCAGCAAACTGTCTTTCTCTATGGCCAAATCTTCTAATATTATTAAAATATTCCCAGTATCCTTAATGTAAGATGGAATACCATGTGCTATTTCTCCAATAAATGATCCTACAAATTTGGCTAGAGGTTCTGTTAGGGACCCATTACCTGATATGATGGGTCTACCAGGGGGTTACTAAACATTTTTGTACCTTAGGCAAACAGTAAAAACAGGGTCTCACAGGGTTTTTAACTGTTAAATTCTCTATAGTTTTTCTAGATAACCATTATTAGCAACAATGCTCTGTAAAAAAAAAAAACATAAATTTGTATTTTTAATTCTACTGTGGGATCTTTCTTAAGCTTTTCATAATATATCATTTTATTAAGCTGTCTATGTACTTCTTTTTCATAGTCCACAGTATTTAGAATCACAATCGAATCACCTTTGTCCGCCGATTTAATTGTAATCAGTTTATTTTCACCGAAGTCCTTTAAAGCTGCCATCTCTTCATTACTTATGTTGTGATAAAAATGATTATCTGTAAGACCATCTAATGCCATAAGTTCCAGTTCACAACTTTTTAAGAAGGCATGCAAGGCAGGTGTTAAAGAAGGGCAAAAAGTAGATTTTAGTTTAAATCTCTCCATAGATCTTATGGATTCCTCATAAGGTACAATTTCAATAACAGAGGACAGAGTTTCAATATCAGAGGACAAATCTGCATTACTCACCAGTTCCTCTTGTGTGTGTCCTGGTAACATTTCTCTTCTAGAGAAGAAAGAATGCAGGCTAAGATTTCTTACAAATTTGTGGACATCAATTATAGTTTCAAATAGATTAAATCTCCTTGTAGGCACAAAAGAGAGCCCCTTATTCTGGACCCCAAGCTCTGTTGGAGTTAATATGTGCTCAGAGAGATTCATCACATTTATTGCTAGTTCCTTTGATGTCTGACTTTGTTCCAGCCCCTCCTGTTCTTGACTCTGCCTTATCCTCTGAATCTTCTGCCTCCTCCTCCCCGTGTGTCCGCCTGGGCTGTTCTGAAAATGGTACTGTTGTTGTGGTGCAATTCTCACAGTTCGTCTCAATTACTGGGGGGAGGATGTGAATTGGTGCTACTGAAGTGATTGTTGCGGTTCTAAAGGAGAATCAAGTGGCTCTTCCTCTGCTAAAGAAATGTCCAAGTCCTCTTGATTATTGCTGCTTACCCCGCTTGTATCCATTCCATAATCTAAAGGTTGATGATTGTTTTTCAAAATGGATATGGTCGTGACGTCACTACCTTCGGTCCCATCGTCTACTGTATTCCATTTAAAAATGTTCCCCGATTTATAATCATTGGTATCATTTCAAAATGTCCTCTTTTTAGTTGCCTTTATGCTGCTTTTATACCTTGTAAGCTTTGTTTTGAAATAGTCCTGCAGCTGTCCAAACGGAGGGCTTGTATGAAATGCTCACAATGCTTCCTCTTTTTTGCAAATCTCTTCTGCTTCCTCCTGAATATTCAAGTTCTCTCTCAGGATCAAATCTATATATTTCTGGCTTGCTTCATGACTACTTGTTCACCAAGCTTCTATGATGCCCTTTCTCTGTAGCCCAAATGTAGGATTCTTCAGGATTCTCAAACCACAGGGGATTTGGTTCACTTCAAGGTATGCTTTAAATGAAATGCATTCCCAGTGTAGGCGTATAAGACGACAAGCAACTCTTTCAAACTGGGTAAAAGCATGACGAATGTTAAATGGTCCCATTGTGGGTTCACTTTCTTGATTTAGAATGTCAGCAAATGTGCTGTTTACTGGTTTGCTGTGGTCGCACACAAAACTAATCAGGGAGGAGATGTCCGTTGTTCCTGTTGGCCTTTGCGGTTCATTACGCGAAACACCACTCGCCATATTACAGTCAAAATTCACTCTATTAACTTCTCACTGTGAGCAGAGAAACTGAATAAACTCAACTTGACTAGGTTTTCTTTTAAATATTGTGACCTGTGCTGCTCCTTAAAGTCTAAGAATTGTAAGCAAGGTGGAGGATTAGCACCAGGGAATTGCAGTGCCCGGTAAAAATGCAGTAAGTTCAAAACATAAATGGACCTGCATGCGCATATAAAGCCAATGTCTCTGGATCTACAAAGCGTGGGTATTCTTTGAAAAGAGCATACCTTTAAGCTGGTTCCAAAAAGTGCTTAATTTTATTAAAGGGCAAACATGATATTGGATGCTCCAAATCTCCAATATAGTTCCCCTCCCTGCAGTGTGCTACAGGGAAGGGAACTGTATTGGAGAATCCGATATCACACTTGCACTTTAATAAAATTAAGCACTTTTTGGAACCAGCTTAAAAGTATGCTCTCTTCAGTGAATACTCAGACTTTGTAGATCCAGAGACACTGGCTGTGTATGCGTGTGCTGGTATAATCTATCTTTTGAACTTACTGCATTTTTACTGGGCACCGCGATTCCCAGGTGCTAATCCTCCACCTTGCTTACAAATCTAACCACCAAGCTGGATCAGGATTTCTATTTCCCGCCAGGTGGGGGACCTGCTACTTAAGCCCCCTGTAAAGAACTCATTGAGAGTGACAAGAAACTTGCTCACTGAAGCAGGTTATGGTGACTGTATCATTATTAAAATAAAAAATAATATGACTAATCATTGCTAACTGTTACCTTAGAGTTCTATTATAAATAAATAATACCTTAAATTGCATTTAAACTGTTGTGGTGGGTGTGACTGTTAGAGTGCATGGTTGAGAGCCTGGTATGTAAATGTTCAGATTTTCCTATTGTACATAAATCAACTTGTTCTAGTAGGAGGAGGCACAATCGGGGGTAAGGGTTATAGTAACTGCAAAATCTACCTTAGCGCTGTTTAACTGTTGAATAATTATTAACATTAAATAAGCAACAAATAATTGTTTTCTTGTTAGTAATCAGTAGTAAAAGTTTTCTAAATCTTAAAATGTATTGAGTTTCCTGACATAGGTAAGCTTTATTTCATGGGTTTTAAATAGGGTAAAGTGGATAGCTTGGGGGGGGGGTACCACCTTTTGGCCAAAGGACTACAGACCAGTCAGCCTCACCTCGGTAGTGGGGAAGATCATGGAAGCACTACTGAAGGAGAGATTGGTGGAACATCTGGTTGTCAATGGACTACAGGACCCAAGGCAGCATGGTTTCACCAGGGGGAGGTCATGTCAGACCAACCTCATTGAATTTTTGACTGGGTGACTAGGGAGGTGGATCAGGGGAGGGCAGTGGGCCTATCTGGACTTCAGCAAGGCCTTTGACACTGTGCCACATAGAAGACTATTACACAAACTGGGGAATATGGGTGTGGGCAGGACAGTAGTGTGTGGGTAGGTAACTGGCTGGGTGGCAGGACACAGAGGTGGTGGTAAATGGCTGTCACTCCACAGAGGGAAGAGTGACCAGTGGGTACCACAGGGATCAGTGCTGGGACCGTCCTATTCAACATCTTCATCAGTGACATGGCGAGGGACCTAGAAGGCAGAATTTCACTGTTCGCTGATGACACAAAGCTCTGTAACAGAGTAGACACACCAGAGGGTGTAGACAGAATGAGAAGTGACCTGCAGAAACTTGAAGAATGGTCAGGGGTTTGGCAGTTGAAATTCAGTGCAAAGAAGTGCAAGATAATGCATATGGGGCACAAAAACCCTGGCACAATATATCAGTTGGGGGTGAGGATATAGCATGCACCAAGCAGGAAAGGGATCTTGGGGTTATCATCTCTGATGACCTCAAGGTAGGGAAACAGTGTGACAAGGCAGCAGGTAAAGCAAATAGGATGCTGGGATGTATAGGCAGGGGCATTACCAGCAGGAAAATGAAGGTCATAATTCCACTATACAAGACACTGGTGAGGCCCCACCTGGAGTACAGTGTACAGTTCTGGAGACCATACCTACGTAAGGACATAGACAGGGTAGAGAAGGTTCAGAGGAGGACAACAAAGGTGGTGCATGGATTGCATCACAAGTCCTATGAAGACAGCTTGAAGGAACTGAACATGTACTCCCTGGAGGAGAGGAGGGAGAGAGGGGATATGATAGAGACATACAAGTATCTTACAGGGAGGAACAGGGTGCAGGAAAACACTATTTTTAAGCGAAAAAGATGTTCCAGGACTAGAGGGCATGGGATGAAGTTGGAGGGAGGACAATTCAGAGAAAACATGAGAAAGAATTTCTTCACAGAACGGGTGGTGGACAAGTGGAACACCCTGCCAGAGGAAGTGGTGGGGGCTGAAACAATCACGGGATTTAAGAATGCATGGGATAGACATAAAGGAATTCTGGAGGTCAGGGGTTAGGTGCAACAGACTTCTAGGAAAACAAACTGAACTTACAAGCTCAAATGGGCAGACTGGGTGGGCCATAGGCCCTTATCTGCCGACACTGTCTATGTATCTATGTATCTATGTGGTTCCCTTTCTGGCAGGCTGGGGAGATGTGCATACCTAGTTTTTGGGGGGAGATCATTTTGGGCCCTCTGCCATCATTACCAGGAGGGAATGATTTCCATCCTGGGTTGGGATAAGTGTAAGCCTCCTCTCTTTGAGAGAAATGTATGCTCCCTTTAGGGACCCCTTGCCACTTCTTCCCCCCAGAGTAAAAGTAAAAGCAAAAGTTAGGGTGGCTTTCCAGCACCAGAGAGATGTGTGGCCTGTGCTTCTTTGAAAAGAAAAAGTTCCAGTTCAGATAAAACACCTGAGTTCCCAGGGAAAAACCGTATAGCCTTGCAGTAACTGGCTATAAGATCGTTCTCCTTCTTTACAGTTGCCAGCAATTGTAGCATATGTTAAAAGTTCTAGCCCCATGGAGCTGATATGCATTTTAATGTAAGAAGGTGCCCCTGTGGCCCTGTGATCATTTGGGCACAGGCAACAATAAAGTGTTTACAGTATTTGGGAAAAAAAACAGTGAGTGGTGATTTTGTGTGGAACAATAGAGGTAAATAAAATATAAATCCTCAGTTTTTAATCAATCCATAAGTTTGAATTTCCAGGAGGCCACCTGTTCCAGAAGCTTGCACCTGTTGGAGGTTCAGGGTCAAGGAGAGCTGGGGCTACCATTCATCATGGAGTGCCTGGTTCCAAAAAAGGAGGGGTCCTGGGTGTTTCCTGCAATATTTGGAATGAAGACCTGGTGGTACAAAAGTTAAAAAGCCATCAAAAGGTAAGATAAGATATTTTCTTACCTCTCATGATGTGTAGTTTCAAAAGTGTGTCTATGCTGTGGGTCCTTCTCCCCCGGTTCATCAGTGATTTCAGTCATCCCCTAGATGTTCAGGAAGGGGGTGGCTACACTAGGACACCAATGGATACCACCCATGTGGCCATATAGTTGCTGTGGTCAGACAGCAGTGCTATCCGACCATGGATTCATCACTCTTGGGTCCAGTGCGTGGATCCGACCAACAGATCCAGGGTGGATCCTAACTATTTGAGAATGAATCCAATGGATCCACAGCTTAAAAGGTACCTAAACAAGCAGTTTTTTAAAACTTTAAACTACAAAATCTGGCTTTATAGCGAAGTAAAGGCTGCTGTTTACATTTATGCTAAAACTGCATTTATGTAAACAATATAAATGCAGTTTCATAGCTTTTGAAAAATGTAAACATCAGCCTTTCACTTTCAAAAAACAGCCTTGGTTTCTCCCTATGATGTCTGCCAAGTGTGTTAAGTGATGAGTCATGATGACATAACTGGAGCCAGAGACAGAGACTCATACATATTTCTATTCTGCTAACTAGTTCTTTCCCTCTTTGTTTTGAATTGTTGTACCAGAATGACCAACATCATGTATTAACTCGTGGATTATTTTGATCAGTACACGTTAGGCTATGATTTTGTTCATTTTGTTTACTTTAACTTGCAGAAAATGTTTTGCAATCCAACTGACTTTATCCTTGGCAAACTGCATTACAGTACAACACTTCAAGTACCTGATGTTTTAGCGGTTATGTGATTCACTGAATTTTGTTTTTTGTTAACCAGGAGAGACACACTAAGCTGAAAGCTTGTTTACAGGTGTGGCCTGGGAGCACAAGGAAGTTTAGTGATTTGTTCAGGGTCACACAGAAAAGTACCAGTCTGGCTCAGTTCCAAAGATCATGCTCTCTTGTTTATCCACAAATAAGGCTTTCTTTTTCCATGTGAACCCCCTGCACCTAGCCTGCCTTCTGTTGAACACCCCATCATCCATACCCTGTCCTTAGTATGGCCTGGGGCTGCATATGAGCTTGCGGTCTCACGAAGAGAATTATCACACCTCAGATTGTAATCTTGCTCCTCAGAGAGTTGTGCACACCTATACCAATATGCATCATCAGCTGGCACTGTTAAAAAATACCTCCCAAATCACTCTCTAGTCCACATTCTCAATGTTTGACTTCTGCTCCCACAGTAAACATTGAGTGGATCACCACCCTTCTGCACAGTGAAGGTAGTATGTACAGTTCCCCTGTTGAGTTTTTTCCCCACTTTATTAACCAACAACTAGGTCTTCCTGGAAGGCCAAGCAATAAGCAACATGACCCACCAGAAAAACTGCTGTTCATGCCCTCATAAGGGCTGCACTTACAATGGGTAATAATATTATTAGCAGGAGAGGCATACTAATACCTTGAGCAAATCCACCTGACTTCCACTGTCAGTCTACTCCTTTACCTGTGATCTGCACAACCGCACAGGATAGTTCCCAGCAATTCTTCTCCAGTATTTTTTTGTGCTCTGCTCCACAATGCAAGTTAGCTGGCTACCACCCTTCCAAATCTTGAATGAGCTATACACAACTCCCTCAGTACTGTTCTAACAAACGTCAACATCCCCCCCACCACCCGAGGGTAATCTCCCTACTCTGAATTCATGTAACAGTTTAGGTGCAGTCCTGCCACTCTGAGTATTTGTCATTGCTGGCTACTCTCATCCACAGTCAGGTAGTGATCATGATGCTGGCAGCCCCACATTTCAGATCTCACAGTGATCTGCTCAGCATCCTTCTTCATGTCATCAACTAGCCTGAATATAGCTATACCCTGCTGGAATGGCCTCTTCAGTCCCTCTCTGGCATTTGTTCTTCTCACCTGCTCCCCACACCAAAAACCGATGAGTTCACTACCCTTCTCCATCATGAATGTGTTTAGTGCAGTCTTCCATATTATTTCTACATATTAATAATAAACATGATCTTCTGGTAAGCCAGGCTGATAGCAGCACAACACAAGGGGAAAAATAGACTTTCCTACCCATATAAGATCTAAGCCACCTATGATTAGGCACTATTAAATGATGTGAATAATGATGTGCACACCGATCATTTAATAGTGCCTAATCAAAGGTAGTCTAGATCTTTTAAGGATAGGAAAACTCATCATTCCCCTTGTTCCCTGCTGCTATCAGCCTGTCTTACTGGAAAGATATGTTTATATTTGATATGTCAAAATAAAACAGGAACTGTACTACTTGCATTCATGATGCAGAAGGGTGATGAGCTCACCAGTTTTCGGTGTGAGGAGGAATAGTGAAGAATGGATACCAGAGGGGGTCTGAGAAGGCCACTCTTACAAGGTACTACTATATTCAGGGAATGGGAAGGCAAAAGGAGAGAAATGTGAGCAGATTACTGTAAGAAATAAGATGTGGGGCTACCAGCACCTTGATCACTGACTCTGTTGTCCTGGCCAACATTCCCCTTCCCATAAAACCAGTTCATGCAATTGTCCAAGGCTGTGTGTGGATATTAATGTATGAAATGGCTGCCACTACATGTTCAGTCACTTCACTACCAGTCTAGTATTGCTTGTAAAACCCTTTGGGATACAATGTGTATGAAAACCACTATATGAATGCTGATTCTTCTTATTATTATTATTATTTCCAATGGAAAAAGAAGACAAGACAAGCATATATTTGAGTTTTGAGAAAGTATGAATTCTAACATTGGCCTGCACAAGAACTTTGCTAGAAAAAAGTGGTGGCTTTAGGGGATGGTGAAGGGTGTGGCTGCAGCCCCCCCCCCCACATAGTAACATGCTTGCTTGCTGCTGCATTTCATTTTGTTGAAGAAGTCTAATTTATTGATTGTACAAATGTTTACATTCAAACTATGGATTACATTTGTAGGTTCTGTCAAAAATGTACTAGAAAAGAATATGAGCAGAAAATATAACAGTTTAATAAAAATGTTAAAAAGTGCATATTAAGCATGCACACCACCCCAGCACCCCTATTGTAACATCCTGGATCTGCCATAACCACTAGACCACCAGGTTATTCAAGATTTGTACTGCACTGTGGTTTGCCACACAGAAAGTTGTTGGATTAAAACACAATTTCAGCATGTTAAAGTAAACAAAATGAACAGAACCATAGCCTAACATGTATATTATACAAAATAATGCACATGGTTTTGACCATTTGGGTGAAAATTCTATACAAAGGGGAAAAAAAGAACTAGTTAGCACTATAGATAGCCATATATCTCTCTGACTTTGGCTACAATGATGTCATCACATAACACATTTGGCGGCCATTTTAGGAAGCAGGTAAGACAGTTTTTTTTAAATTGGAAGGCTGATTTTACAATTTTCAAGTGCTCTGGAACCACATTTTGGTAAATTGCATAAATGTTGTTTTAGCATTAATGAATACAGCAGCCTTTCCTTTAGTCGCCTATGGAGTCAGATTTTTGAATAGTTTGTTGTCAAAATGTTGTTTAGGTATTCTCTAACTGTGTGCAGACAGACAGGAAGTGGCTACCTGCACTTTCTGCTTGTTCTGTCAGCCATTGTAACAGTTAATGAAGGTTAGCACATTATGGAGACACAGACCTAGCTGCTCTCTGGATTATATATTGGTTTTGACTCCTAGTTCCAGCATTTTTTGTATTTTTTGGCTCTTGTGGACCAAGTGAATTACTAATCATATTCTGCTATTCTTCTGATTTTGGTGAGTCACAAAATGTATTGGGTTTGTTTGAAGTTGTTAATTGGATTAGGTGCTATAGAGTCATAGGCAGTGCGGGGTTAGGGTTACCACCTGTCCCTATTTTTGCAGCACAGTCCTGAGTTGTGCAGCTGTGTCCTGCAGAAAACATGAAAAATACTAAATGTCCTGACATTATAGTAGAAAAATATTTTCTGATTTTCCTCTAAATGTTGCAAAAAACTATAATACTGTAACTAAAATGCCTTAAAATAAAAAAAAACTCAAGAAACAACTAAAAACTACAACACTTAGTCTTAATGCTGATTATTTTTTTTATTTATTTTTTTATTTTTTTATTTATTTAGGGATTCGGATCATACCTTTGAGCTCAGAGCTCTTTTACAAAGGTTCCACGTCAAACAGTGACAATGACAGCAATAACAAACAGTTTACATACTATTTAGAGAAAACATGTCTGTTGCATTGGTCGAGATGTCATATTATCCTGCCAAAAATCCAGTTTTAGTAAGAAATGTCCCACTTTGAGCTTCTTTAAAGGTAGCAACCCTAGAAGGGTTTCTGTCCCTCTCAAGGAAAATCTGACATCATTTTCTCTGTGGTTTTCAGCCCTTAAGTTTTTCTCATCACCACTTTTCTCTGTTCTTCAGGCCAAGCTATAACTCCCTCTGTAATCAGTGATCTTCAGTGGGCAGGCAAGGCACTAGTACTACTGAATTAGTGAACTGATTAATTTAATGCGATAGATTATTCTTCTCCTACTGCTGCTGTGCTTGTGCTGTTGTCTCAGTGTGTCTTGTCAGAGACTTAACTATTTCCAAGTTCCCAGTCCTCTCCCTCACTGTGACTGTGTGTTTGAGACTGAGTCAGTAAAGGTGAGGGTGGCCAGGAGCTCTTTACTATAACTGCTTTACTGCTTTTAAGTTGGTTTTTGGTGGACAGTCAGCAGGTAAAAGAGCTGCCTGTCTGCTACTCCTCTCCGTGTGTCAGACACTGTCAGCCTGTGTCAGGTAGTGGTGGTGTGTGAGCTGTGAGGAAAACAACGTTAGTGCATGTGCCATTTGTATTTGTGTGTGTGGTGTCTTTACTCTTTACATTACTCACAAGTTAAAGACACATCACAGCCAAGTCTCAAAAACTTGCACTACTGTCAGATATGACATTGTGTGTGTACTGCACTTAAGTTTTTCACAAGTGACTTGCTTAAAAATTAGATATGTCTGGCAGTGGTGACGTAGAGGTTATGGAGGTTGAGGAGGAAATTTTACAGGGCCAGCAGGAGGACGAGCAAACAGGGTAGTCATCTGGTGACATGGGCAAAAGAGACAGTGCTGCAGCTGGTGTTAGAAAGAAGCTGCTGGAAAAAAGAAAATGAAGTAGACTCAATTGAAGCCTGTTAGATATGCAACTTCACCCCCATTCAGCCTGGTGTTACTGGTGTTGAATGTGGTGCAGCCCCTTTGTCTGCAAGTGCTGAGGAAATAAGTGGTGGACATACGTTAGTTGTGGAGAAGGAGAAATGTCCTGCCATTTATACCCATAGTAGATGACAAACATATGGGGTACGTGCAGTGGTACATTCTGTGTCTGCTCAGGTGGAGGAGGCTGAGCAGTCAGATGATAATCATGAAGATGAAGGAGGTGATGAAGATGACATGGGTGTGGATTATATTTCCCCACAGGAAATGTTGCATATGGAATGCCGTGAAGACTATAATGAGGAGGGGGATGATGAAGAAACTGTGCTACAATCAAAGTGGGGTCCTCTTGCTGCAAAATCTCAAGGTGGCAAGGCTGGTGCCAGTAAGAAGAGGAAGACAGTGACACCTAGGCATTCCAGTACAGGTGGTTCTCATAATGTACAAGAAGAGGAGGAGGTGGGTGATTCTGGATCTGGCTGTAATAAGTCTGTCCCAGAAGGAGAAGAGGCCATGACACATCAGTTGCGTGTCTTTCTGGTCCATGAAGAGCCTGAAGGAAATGACTTGTGCAATTTTCACATTAGGTGAGGATAGTGTGAGTCATGAAAAACTCACAACAGCCCTTGATACATTGGGCATGCTAGACTATCTTAGTTCCAAGCATCGTCAAGTGTGGTTTGGCTCTGCCCAGGAACAAACAATACAGCGATGAAGTACAACCCCACCAACAATAAATTTAGAGCAGGAGGAGGATAGAGCTTCATCTGGAACCAGTGATGCTACAGGTTCAAAACAGCCTATGACAGTGGGTCATTTGGGTAGCTAAACAGCATGTTCTCTGAGGAGGAGCCTACAGAGAGAAGGACAAACTCCAACTGCACCATGGTGCCAGACGATGCTACAAGAAATTGTTCATAGAAGCAAACAATTCACCCTGTCTCACACTTGAGCCATGGAGATAAATGTAGCACTGACCAAGCTAATAACCAGTAATCTGCTCCCATTATCATTTGCCTCCAGCTGGATTAAGGAAGTTCGTGTCTATTATGGAATTCTGTTATCATTTCCCTTCCCACCATTTCTTCACATGTGTAGTGCTTCCTAAATTATACACCAGTGTGAGTGAGGAGATCCATCAGTGCTTGAAGAGGTCATCCTGTAAGAATTTTCATGTAACCACTGATATGTGGACAAGTGGACATGGGCAGATTGTTGATTATGTGGCAGTTACTGGACACTGGGTCTCCTTCGAGGCTGAGCATCCAACCTCAACAACATCTTAGAATCCTGGTTCAATGAAGCCTGTGTACAGAATGCAGACAGCACTATACATGAGTGGATTTCCATTTGATCACACATCTCCAAATCTGTTGGTTGAGCTGAAAGATGCTTTCCACCAATGATCAAGTAGCAATGGTCTTGAAGCTGAACTGATTGTGACTGAAAATGCCAGAAACATTGTCAAGACCACTGAGGATGGACACTTCAAACACATGCCCTGCCTTGCCCACTGCATTATGCTGGTGGTCAGTGACTTCGCTTCCACAAACTGTATGGTAAGAGACCTAATAGGAACAGTAAAAACCATCTGCAGTCATGTTTTGCACACTGTGAAGGTCCATAAGGAACTATGCAAAATTCAGATTGAGAAGTACCTGCATGAGCAAGCCTTGAAAAAAGGCATTGCAACTCACTGGAACTCAATGTATTTTATAACATGGGTTCTAGAAATACTGTCTTCTGATTCATCCAAACAGGTCACCTGACCATTGATTAATCCCTGATATACCCACAGTTGTATGTTCACAGGGCTTTATTTTACTATTTCTTTAGGTAAATCTCTAGGATAACATTGCCCATGTTATAAGAAGATTAACCCACTCCAGGGTATGGGTTTACTGGCATTAAGCCATGCCTGAGTGGTTGAAGTCACCCGGCTTTGTCTCGTGACTCCAACCTCTCCGAGGCATGGATTAATGCTCAGTAAACCCATACCCTGTCATGGGTTAATCCCTCCATACACTACAGAGATTCTAAGAACAGAAACTGCTGGTGCAGTGGGGCAGATATCATGTTATAAGGCCATGACTGGACAGTGGTCCATGTGTTGATCCAAATTCTGAAGTCATTTCAGGAATTTACATATGAGATCAGCAGTGAGTCTCCCTGTCATAGCATAGTGCTGCAACAGATAAGATAAGATACCTGCATGTCTTTTTAAGGCAAATGTTCAATGTGTATCAGAGGGACTGAGAGAAACATGCTGATGCCTTAAACATCACTCGATTCTTGCTACACATCCTATCTGAAGACAAGTGGATTAGCAAGATGTTCCAGGAGGAACAATATGTCCTGTCATGCATGCTGGATCCCCACTTTTAAACCCAAATGCAGAACATCTTGCTAGAGGATGCAGACCTGGAGGAATGGAAGGATGCATTATGTGCCAAAGTGGCAAGTATGACTCCACAAGAAGAAGAGGGGGAGGAGGAGCAGGAGCAGGTGGAGGATGAAGATGAGGAGCCATCAAGGATAACCAAATTCTGGCAGTGGAAAAGAAGACAGAGCAAACAAAACATATGTCAGGGAATGTACAGATCTCTTTGATGAGGAGGACAATGATGGCTTCCCCACCATGAAACCATGTGCTTCCTTGCTCACTCATCTCTCATCTGCCCAGTTGATGTCTACAGCCAAGCATTGTCATCTTCCAATCGATGGCCAGATCGAAGGATATTTTGGCAACACAACAGGTATCAATAGGAAGAAAGATCTGTTGAACTATTGGTATGGCAAGAAAATCACGTGGCCTGACCTGTATAATGGGGCAGTATACTATCTCTGCTGCCCATGCTCAAGTGTATACTCAGAGTGGGTGTTTAGTGCTGCTAGTTCTAGTGTGATCGAGACCGACCAGAAAACACACCTGAGTCCAGGTAACATGGAAAAGCTAACCTTCTTCAAGTGAAATCTGCATGATTTCAAGAAGAAGCCTTTACAAGAGTTGGATCTTATCTGTGACCATGCAGAGGCAGCTTCACAGCCACCTGATCCTGATGCTTGCTGGGATTAAGACAGAAAAAAGCAAGTGCAAGGCAGGGCAAGAGGGCATTCCTGAAACATATTAATTTGTCTGCTGTCTCCACGTCTCATATGTATCCAGGGGTGATAGAAGACAGTAAAAGGTGTGGGGCCTGAGGATTGGAAGGATATTATTAGGGTACAAATGGCACTTTCTAAACCAATTTTTGCTACACAGAAATGAAATAAATGCACATTTATAATAAAGATTGTAATGTTAAGAATTCAGTCATACCACAAAGGAATATTTAATATGGAATATCAAGAGCGCAGCTGTCAACCCATTACCTCCAATAGCTCTGTATAAGGTCTGAACCATCCATTGCTTAACCTAATACAATGGCCACACAATTGAAAATGAAAGATGGCATGGTAATATGTGAATTATCAGTCTCGAACATATAGTCTTCATAGAAATATGTTAGGAGTTTTTGGTTCCACTAACTTCAGGATAGAAATTAGCAGTTAAGTCCAACTACCAGCAACAAGGTAACTCCTGAGGCTGTGGAAATAATGACACAGAGCCATTAACTTTACCCAGAGTTTATTTATTAATGAATTACAGTGTACAATGAGAGCAAACAATATGGGTACAACACAAAACAATGCACAACTATAATTGCTGGAGTCAGAGAGGTCAGCCTGCCAAAAACTGCACTCACTGGTATGAGGACTAGACAGGTTACCTGGCTAGATGAAGTCCTTCAGAAGATTTTAACTCCTTCTGGAAGACCAATTCATGTCATTGGTCAGGCCCAACCCAGTGCTGCCCATGGCCTTTAATCTTCTCCAATACTCCTGCTCACTTTGTTTTATTAAAAAAAATACAATGAGTGTTGAACAGTGAAAAAAAAGTTCTTTCTTTGACCTGCAGCCTTTGGTACTCCAGCATGCAGCACAGAGGCCTATTAGAGGAGTAGTACATTTACTACTGTACATGAAGAAGCTCCATCCATGCTCCTCTGACCAAATCAAATTGTTAAGGCAATGTCTGGAGGGAGGAGTAGGATACACCTGGAAATGAGCCACTATTCCATAAGAATTCAGTAGTGGCTAGCCATCTGCTCATTCCTGTATTCTTGCCATTACAGACCACAAACTCACCAAATCAACCAATTAACCACAATATCTATATGCTCTGGTCACCACTTCAGGCTGGTATGCCTGCACAAAACATTCCCAAGCCCTGGAGCCTATAAACTTACCAAATCAACCAATTTACCACCATATCTATACTTTTGCCATGAATGAATCCTATAGATCCTCTGGTCATCACTTCAGGCTGGTATGCCTGCACAGGCATTCCCAGGCCCTGCAGCCCACAAACTCACCAAATCAACCAATGTATCACCATATCTATACGTTTGCCATGAACAAATCCTACAGGTGCTCTGATCATCTTGCCACCCACAAACTCACCAAATGAACTGATTTAACACCATATCAGTTCTTTTGTACAAATTAATCCTTTAGATGCTCTGGTCACTAATTCTGGCTGGTATGCCTGCAAAGGCATCCCCAAGTCCTGAAGCCCACAAAGTCTGAAACTCAGTAAATTCTGCCACCATACATATTCTTCCTTTGAGTAAAGGTCATCAGTATCAAATTTTCCCAAAAAAGTTACATCATCTTTCATTTCATTGCACAAACTCCAGTACAATTTGTGCCAGATTCAACTTGTCTGTTCTCTCCTTGTGAATGTCCAAAAGCATTAGGCGACTGTATCTCTTCTCTGTCATGTTGCTTCATAAGTAAAACTTTATCCTCCATTGTGTTGGAAATTATCTCTCCCCAGTTGCTGTAATCATTGAGACGAGGAGGTAAATTTGAAAAAGCTTCACTGCTTCTGAATACAGTGTCTGCTGCTGGCAGTCTTTTACCACTAAGGCATTAATAATAGTGTTGATTGAAGTTATTGCCTTCACCTCTGGCAAAACCTGCTGCACAAGTCCTGGGAGCAAGTTGAGTTCTGTATTCAAATTGTCAAATGTCACGTCTTTATCTTCATATAACTGTGTGACCTGAGTAGGAACTGAAAATGACTTTTCATTGGTTGCTTGAAGCAACACATTCTCCATGGATGACAACAAAGCATAGGTTTCTTGATCAAAATGTTGGTCTAGTTTGACAAGACAAGCATAATACATTTGTCAAATCTTGTCGATACCAGTCCTTAGCAGATTCGTGACGGTGATGAGGTGCACTACTATGTTGCAGCCTTGCTGGGACACGGCACTGTCTGGGGACATTTGGCTCTTTCACAATTTCCAGTAGTTGTGCTCTCTCTTTGATGCCTTCATAAATCTGGTCACAGTCATTTGGCTGTCTTTGTACATTTTGCTTAAGGCTGTTTACACTAATCATTGTACTTTCAGCTGTCAATGTTTTTGTTTGCAACATAGAGAACATAGAAGCCACTTGTTACAATACACTGAATATACTGTATGATACAAGTTCAAAGTAGGTCAGAAACTTTTTCATCATTGACAACAGACCCCTGGCTTTATTTCATACATCAGTAGATCCCTCTTCTTCCAACGCTTGTAAGGTTTCATAAAGTGTTCCATAGTTTGTGAGAACCGACTTGATGCTCTTTGTTCTTGCCATCCATCTTGCTGTACAAAGTAAGTGCAACCTTTCTATCATCACGTAAGGGTCCTCACTGTTACTTGCTGCAATATTTTTATAAAGAGCTAATCTCTGTGGTGAAGCATGAATCAGCACACATGCACCCTGGACAAAGCTGAGGGCATCTGGAATGGCAATGCTTCTTTTGGCACAGTCCTGCAACACCAGCTCTAAGGAATGATTTGCACAATGGCTATTCAGTGCTAGTGGATTTTCTCTTCTAATTCTGGTTGCAGTTCCAGAAATATATCCACATATATTTTCTGATCCATCATATGACTGTCCCCTCATGTCTTTGATTGGTAAATTACATCTTAATAAAATACCCTTACTGGAACAGGAGATGGATTCTGCATCTGCTTTTGCCATTTCATACATCCCAATAAAATCTTTGTGGGTAACAAAATGTGGCAGGGAAACCCATTGTAGGCATACCGCCATCTCTTCGTGTTGACTGATATCTTGAGATTCATCTGTTATAACTGCATACAGCTTTGATTCCTTGCAAATCTCTTCCAGTAGGTTCCTTAGCAGCTGACAGGCCATGAATTCCATGATTTTATTTACAATATCTGAACTCTGATATTTCCCTTCCTTGGTCAATACAGTAATTCTGGCATGTCAGCTGCCCTAGTCAGCAGCAGCTGCGTCAGGTTGCTTTCCTGTTCTTCTTTGCTATGAATTGTTAGTCCTAGCCAAACTAAAGACTGTATTGCCCTTAGCTGTTTCAGGAACATTTCTCAGTTCCTCACTTGTTCCTGTGAATGATGCTGGTTGAGCTGGGCGCCAACATTTATCCAACTATTGTGCAATGCAGTATACTTCTCAACAGCGTAATGTTGTCTGATGTTTCTTACATTTTTCAGTTGCTTTCTTCCAATCACTAAATCCTGATGAAGAGAAGGTCGGTTCATAACGACTACCTGTGATGAGTTTGTTTTGCACTACTGCTCAGCAGTAGCAGCAGAATACACATCCTTTTGAAAGACAATATGTTAGCCAGCTGTAAGATGAAAACCACTGTGGCTGACAAGTTCTAGTTTCAGTTCTCCCATTGGTTCTCACAATAACTTGTTTGATGGAGGTGTCAGTAACACTACTTGGCTGAAAAACACTGTTAATATTGCTGTAACAAACAGAAGCGCAGGAGTGGAGAGACAAAGAGACAGCGGATTCAGACACTGTATCAACTCCAGTGACTCGGGGTCTCTGGTATTCTCAGAGACAAGCATGATATTGCCATCACTATTGCTGTTCATGGGGAACAGCTCTGCAGCTCCATTTTCTGCATCAGAGTGAGCCTTACCATCCAGGGGCTTGGGAATAGCAGCTGCAGGACAATCCACACCAGCCAAGGAACATGCCAGTTCTGGCAGTGATGCAACATTTGGAACAAGCATGGCTGCATCTAACTCTGTAAAAGCCATTGGCAGTGAAGCTGTATGCACAGTTAAATTGTCACTTACTGTACTGATACAAATGACAGTTACAGTGCTTGTGGCAGTATGAGTAGTATTGTTCTCAGCAGTGATGTCACATTCAGGCTCTGATGCTGTTGGCATCTGGAAACTCCCAAACCAGTAATTTAGTTTTCCTGGCATCTCAGCAGCAGTATCAGCCAGTTCTTTCTCCATCTGTCTTTTTCGTCTCTCAGACCTTGGCATTTTTGAATGTTAAGTCAGAGAGTGCAGGCTGTGAGAATGAACTGTGTGTATGCACGTTACTGAAGCCGTGTCTGGCTACCATCTACCAACAAGGCACTGCTGCATGAACATTGTTAAGCAACCTAGCAATAAAAAGTCATGGCAAAAAAAATAAATGATGAAAGTTTTTTTTTTTTGTATAACTTGTGGTTTCCTTTTTTTTTCTGCCTATATTTTCGTAAGTAGTAAATATTTATACTCAACTACTGGAGCAGCTTTGATTGGGCATTAGTTTCTTGACCTGTGACCCACGCCTCAAAATGCTTATGTACTATACCACTATTGTACTAGACATATGTTGATCCAATAAAATGTATAGTACATGATTTGGCTGGCAGCAACAAGACTGGTCTTTTTTATGCCATTATGTTTGCTTATTTTTGTAGCAATCCTTTATTGTTTCACCTGCCTGATGGTTACAATGGGAGAGCTTTTGCCCATGATTCAGTATGGGGGAATTTGATTCCTCCCACATGTCACATAAAAGCCAACCATTCCCAGCAACTGTTGCTCAGAGTGTTTTCAAATGCCCTCCATGCTCCCCACCTCCTCCTTCTCTAGCACTCTTTCTCCCCTTGGTGCTGGGCCTTCTATTCCCTATTGCTGCCTGACTCTTCTACCAAGAGTGGGAGTAGAGAAAGGCCAATGTTAAGTTCTCACAAGCACTATACACTATTCACCCTAGGTTGAGTTGTTTTAATATGAGGACCACATTCATCCTCAGTTTTTCATAAACAGTGCACACAGGGAGGACTTTGATGTAGTGGCACTGCTTTTCACTAAAGCTCCCTATACCACTCACAGTGGTTCAACTCCCCCGAACAAGCCAGAAGTACCACCAGTCACCAGTGTTTTTCAGTAAATCAAGTCATGGAAAATGCCAGCTTCCTTTACCACCCCAAACACATCAGCACCATGCCCACACCCACCAAAACACACCATCCCCCTAAACATGCACCATATCCATACACAATGTAAACAGGCACCGTATGTATGCACACCTATTCCACATACATGCACAATGCTCGCATCCATCCAGATACAATGGCACGATGCTGTGATCCACTTAATGTCATATCAACAGGCAACTAAATACAACATCAAAATGCCCTTGGCCAATGGCGGCATTGCAGCATCTACCCACACCCATCAGCATCATTGTTCAACCTATAATACATATTCCATGCTACTACCTTCCACTGCAAACAAGTACCATGCTACTAAGTTCCCAGATGCACTGGTACTGTACCTTGTTACCACTAAAAGCAATATACACTAGCATGACCTGTAATGCCCACTTCTGCAGAAACAGGGGCACCAGAGTACACAGACAGCACAGGGCTTGTGGATCTGGTCAAATAAAAATGTGACCTAACAGAGCCTGTACTGGCATTTTTTTATAAAGGCATTAATAAATTATTTTACTTACTAACTCAGTGGCAATAATTCCGACTTCAGCCAGTTGCCAACTGCACGCTGCCACCCTGCCCCTAAAATCTGCTTTATGATGACCTGGGAAGGAGCTGCATTGTTACTAATAGGTATCTAATGGGATTTGGGGCAGGGTGGTCTTTATACATGTTTATTTGCATTTGTAGGCAATTTCAGATGTTAAGGTAGTAATTATTTATGGTTCCACCAGCTCAATTCAACAGGTAAAATGCCAACTGACATTACACTGACAACATCACTGTGACACCCCACACAGAGATAGCCAAGTGAACTGAAACACAGGAACAGCGACAATTACTGGTCATGTAACTGCAACAAATGAAACACCAGTTTTGATGTATAAATGTGGGGCCTCCGCTCTCTGCACCCCCAAGATATTAATATAACAAACTCCATGGCACCCTTACCATGGAGAAATATGAACACAGCATATTCTGCACAAGTAGTACCCCTCCTTAAAGTAGAAATGGACACTCATCATAGTAACACACCTGTCAGCAGCACAAACAGCTCGCCAGCACTGCAGTTGCAGAACAGCAGTCGCTGTAATTGTGCTGCTGTTACAGAATCCAGTTCTCTATAATACAGTACCCCCCAACATGTAAAGTTGTCTACAAATGTAAATAAACATGTTACAAAGGCTATCGCTGCTCCAAATCCAGTTAGGGACCTATTAGTAACACTGCAGGCCCTTCCCTAGTTCACTTCATCATAAAGCAGATTTTAAGGGTGAGGCTGCAGTATGTGATTGGTGGCTCAGCTCAAGTAGGAAGCATTGCCATCCAGACAGTAAGTAAAATTACATGTTATCCCTTGATAAACAAATTTCAATACAGGTTCTATTAGGTCCTCAAGCAGCAGCTTCTTGTGAAGAGCTTCCTGCCACGAGGACGTCTGTTGCTCAAATTATAATTTTAAAAATAAATATAGCTTGATTGCTTTGTGCATCCCCCCCCCCCCACATTTAACTTCCAGCGTCTAAAGGTTAGGAAGTATGAGGTGAAGACAAAGTGCCTTCACCACATACTTCCTAACCTTTAGTATAGTATCTATACTAGACACTAGTGAGGCCCCACCTGGAGTACAGTGTACAGTTCTGGAGACATAGACAGGGTAGAGATGGTTCAGAGGAGGGCAACAAAGATGGTACAAGGATTGCATCACAAGTCCTATGAGGACAGGCTGAAGGACTCGAACATGTACTCCCTGGAGGAGAGGAAGGAGACAGGGGATATGATAGAGACATACAAGTACATTACAGGGAGGAACAGGGTGCATGAATACACTATTTTCCAGTAAAAAAGATGTTTCAGGACTAGAGGGCATGGGATGAAGTTGGAGGGAGGGCAATTCAGAGGAAACACGAGGAAGAAGTTCTTCACAGAAAGGGAGGTGGACAAGTGTAACACCCTGCCAGAGGAAGTGGTGGGGGCTGAAACAATCACGGGATTTAAGAATGAGTGGGATAGACATAAAGAAATTCTGGAGGTCAGGGGTAAGGGGCAAGGTGGGCCATAGGTCCTTATCTGCCAACATTGTCTATGTATCTATGAAGAAGTAAAATCAGCAGGGACATCAGGGACTCAGACATACAGTAGGGGAGCTGCCAGATTGGAGGGCAGGTGTGGACTGGGTTGAGGTCATGTGAGTGAATAACTTCAGAATTACACAGGCTATCAGGCTGTTTAGGAGGTCTTCTCCATGGCACCCCACATACAGTCATTCTCAGCTATGCTGTATGAAACAGACATAATTCTACACTATTCTAACCACGTCCCCCCATCCTGATGATTGAGCCACTTGACAGGCTCTGGTTCAGAGTGGCAGCAGCTCCTTTGTCTGCTTCAAGACATTCTCTAGCCCACACAAACTGCTTCTGCTGGCATGAGAGAGGTAAGAGTGCCCTCAGGCTGTCTCAAAACCTCACAGCTCATGCCCAACTGCCACATAAAGTCATCTGTGTCCTGGGGAGCTACAGCATGCTGGTAGTAGGAACCATTAGTTATGATAGAACACTCTGAATGCAGAGCTCCTGTCCAGTTACACTATTTTGATCTGTAACTCACTAATTCAGAGATGGTAAACAGGCAATGTGTAAACAAAACCTGAGCTAGGACCATCAGCAACCTGCTGCCTCACACATTTCTATCCAATATTCATTATTCATCAACACCATAGTCATTTACACAGCCCTTAACCTCATGGTTAAAAAAAACAAAAAAACTAAAAATGCTTTCTAAAATAATTTGTGGTATTTTTTATACATTTGTTTGGACTGGATTACAGTGTTTTAACAAGTATTTACAATGTTTTGGTAAAACAGGCTTAGATTTCATCATCTGTCAACAGGCACATAAGTTTTCAAAGTGAGTCTTTTTAAAATGGTAAAAATTTGGAGCTAAGAAAATTAACCTATTGCCTGAGCTGACATGCTCATGTGTATTAACGCTTGTTTGCCCAGAATAGCCCACTATGATGCAACATCTCATTTGCAGTGGGTTCCTGCTTTTTCCCATTTCTGCAGTTGGGTGGAAGTGGGAACACAGAGAGGCTGAGTGACTTAGAAACATAGAAACAGAGAAAAATGATGGCAAATAAGGACCGCTAGGCCCATCCAGTCTGCCCTTTTTTCCCTACCTTTAATAGCAGCTGGTGACCCTGTTTGGTCACCGGCTTAGCCTTTCCTTCACACCTCTAGTGTTCCTTTATGTCTATCCCACGCATGCTTGAATCCCTCCACTGTGCTTGCTCCTACCGCCTCTTGTTGCAAGTTATTCCATGTATTCACCATCCTTTCAATGAAGAAGAACTTCCTCACATTTCCCCTTATCCTATCCCCCTTCAATCTCCTATTGTGTCCCCTTGTTCTTGTATCCATCCTATACTGGCAAAGGTCACTCACCTGCACCTTATTTCTGCCCTTAAGATACTTGAAGGTCTCTACCATATCTCCCCTCTCCCTCCGCTCCTCCAGTGAATACATATTAAGGTCCCTCAATCTTTCCTCATATGTCTTGTGGTGCAAGCCCTGTACCATCTTAGTCACTTTTCTCTGAACCGCCTCCACCCTGTCTACATCTTTACAAAGATCGGGCCTCCAGAACTGTACACCGTATTCCATATGAGGACTCAGCAGGGTTTTGTATAGTGGTATTACCACCTCCCTTCTGCTCATGATAGCCCTTCCAATGCACCCCAGTATGCCACTGGATCACCCTACAGCCTTTATACACTATTTGGCAACTTTTAGATCATCTGAGATGATAATCCCTATATCTTTTTCTTCCTGGTGACTGCCAGCAATTGCCCTCCCATCCTATAGCTCTCTTCAGGGTTTCTGCACTCCAGGTGCATGATCTTGCACTTCTTTGCCTCGAACCCCAGCTGCCACACTTGGGACCATTTCTCCAGCTTTTCTGGGTCCTCCTCATTTTCTTCACCTCATCTGGAGTGTCTACCCTGTTGCAGATCTTGGTGTCATCTGCAAAGAGGCAAATCTTTCCTTCCAGCCAGCCCTTCAGACAACTCTAATTTGGACATATTTTACATCCATAAATTAGCACAAAATGTCCAAAAATGTAGTCTGTGGAGTCATTGACATCCACTAACATTCTCCTTGTTTAAGGCTGACATCCATTTTTTATGGTGTGGACATCTTATTTTTTAGTATGCCACGCTGGGAGCCCACCCCAGTGTGGCAAAAGTCTCTTTTGCTGATGGGGGTGCCCAATCTCCCATCGGCTTCACTGCCCCCCCCCGAAAAAAATCCATATGCCACGCTGGGAGCACACCCCAGCACGGCAAAAGTCTTGTTTGCCGACAGGGGTGCTCAATCCCCCGTCGGCTTCACTGGTCCCCTCAAACTGCCTGGTGCCATGCTGGGAGCCCACCCCAGCATGGCAAAAGTCCCCTGTTTTCTTTAATAAAAAAAGACCTGAAAGAAAAAACCTTCCCTTGTTGATTTTCTTGCCCCCCTCCCCCAACCCATGCCCACTCTCTGCGTACCCCACCTCCGCACACCCCTACCTCAACCCCATCTCTCCCCATACATACCTCCAGAGCCCAGCGCAGTGATCTTCAGTGGACCAGGAACACATCTGCACTCTTCAAAGCCGACCGTGAACTGATGAAATGACGGTAAACTGTATAGTGGCATAAATGGATTTTTTTCAACTTTGTTGCGTATCTCAGCCATTTTTGTGAATTTTTTTACCAAATTTTCAACATGGGGTTTTTGGGGACCCACCTCATGAACTGTGACACTGTCATTTTGTTATTTGGTCTGGAAAGGTGATTTCGTGGTCACTGTGCAGAACCACCTTTCAGGACCGAGTCATGAAACAACAGTGTCACAGTTCATGAGGTAGGCCCCCAAAAACCCTAATTTGAAAATTTGGTGAAAAAATTCCCCAAAATGACTGTTTTATGAACGTGCATTGCACAGTTCCTACGCACGCTCATAACTTTGAGCGTTTTTAATATTATCACTACAGATATTCAGCATTGCCATTTTACCACACCTCCTTATGAACAGTACAACTGTCATTTTTCACATCTCACCCGAAATGTGTTTTCACACATGTAGCGCACAATGGCGCTGTCAGTGTGCGAATTCAGTGTTCAGGACAGATTAGGAAAATCGCAGTGATACTGTTCATGAGCAGAGGTCTTAAACTGGCTATGTTGAAAATGTGGTGAAAAAAATTCCCCAAAATGACTGTTTTATGAGCGTGCTTTGCGCAGTTCCTATACGCACTCATGACTTCAAGCATTTTTAATATTTTCACTCCAGATTTTCAGCATTGCCATTTTACCACACCACCTTATGAACAGTACAACTGTCATTTTTCACATCTCACCTGAAATCTGTTTTTGCACATGTAGGCCCAGATATTCTAAAGAGTTGCGCCCTGCGCAATAGGGTTGTGCCAGTGCAAGTCCGAAAATGTGCCATTCTGCGATATTCAGCGGGAGGCAGTTGCACCCCCCCAAATCACGCTGAGCAACAGCGCAATGATAATGAATGTATGTGCAACTGAAGGGGGAGGAACCATGCATAAATGGTGCAGTGCGATATTCAACAACATGCACCATGCGCAATAGGGGAGCAAGTGGAAGTTGCGCCATAGCGGAAATGAGCCAAAATAAAAAGGAGCAAGGGAGAGGCGCAAGAACACTACAGGGAAGGCACACGAGGCTGAGCTCTAGCCAGAGAAACTGGGCAGGAAGAACACACAGGGCAGGCCAGGGAAAGGGAACCTGGAACCCACAGGCTCAGGGGAAGGTGTGGGGAGCCACAGTGCAGAAGGGGGAAGTACTTGCCACACAGCAGTGAGGCCAGCACAGTCAAGTGTTCCCGGTGCAGGGGAAGTAGCAGCCAGGACAGCGGTGGTAACACAGAAACAGCTGCTGGGGGGTGAACACAAGCCAGGGACATGGCCAGTGCCACCATCCAGATGGAGGCAGTAATGAGGGGGGTGAGAAGGCAGGCAGCAGGGGGGCATGGCCATGGAAGGGCCTGTCAGTGGTATGCCCCCAACAGACAGTACCGAGCCCGCACCAGCTTTGAGCTGTACAGTGATACAGAGATTGTGGGCCGGTACCACCAGAATCGGGCAATTCTGAGGTGGCTCTGTGAGCTGTGCAGTGATGTGATGCAGGCACCCACGCGACGGAGCCATGCTCTGTCAGTGGAGACGAAAGTGGCAGCTTGCATGTGCTTGCTCACCACAGGTACCATCCAGAGACCAACTGGGGACATCACAGGCATAATCCAGCTGGCTGCGTCATGCCACCTCGCCCAATTCCTCAGCGCACTGCTGCATCATGCTGTGGAGTACATCCATTTCCCCAGCACACTGGCAGAGCGCACAACAAACATACAGGAGTTCTACAGGGTAGCACATATGCCTGGTGTGCTAGGGGCAATAGACTGCATCCATGTGGCCATCCGCACGCCACCTGGCCCCGAGGGGGCCACATATATACATCGCAAGGGCTATGCTAGCATCAACTGCCAGGTGGTGTGCGATGCCAGGGGTGCATAATCAATGTCTGTGCCATGCACCCTGGGGGAGCACACGATGCCTTCATCTGGCACCAGTCAGCACTGTGCCACAGATTCGACAGTGGGGATATCCCCACTGGCCACCTAGTGGGTGAGTATGCAAACCACATGTTCAATCATAGGGCCTGGGGGGGCATGGTCAGAGGTGACATGGGTAGTAGCCTACATGGCCCGGGGCAGGGCGATGCTGATCACCAACTAACCTTCACCCTCTACACACAGGTGACAGTGGATACCCACTCCATCCCTGGCTGCTCACACCCTACCGGCGGCCTGTGACCCCATCGCAGCAATGCTACAATGAGGCACATGCTACCACACGTAATGTCATCGATCGGGTGTTTGGGATGCTGAAGGCACATTTCCGTTGCCTGGACACCTCCGGCGGTGCCCTACAGTACAGCCCCTCAAAGGCCTGTGGGCTATTTCTGGCCTGTTGTGTCCTGTACAACATGACCAACGAATGTGGGATAGCCATACAGGTCGAAGAGGGGGACAGTGATGGGGATGATGAGAATGCCGGTGACAATGGTGATGGGCAGCCCCACCTTAGGTGATGGGACCCCTGACTGCTCCGGCTGGCACAGCTGCACCGGGACACCATCACAGAAGAGCACTTCAGCCAACCCAGGTAAGTCATGGGGCCATATGCAACCACCAGTGGCTACTGCACAACCCACAAACACGCATGGACACACAGCAGGGGTGCATGCCGTCAAGGGAAGTGGCCAGGCATGGAACCACACACACAACAAGGGATGGATGATGTGTAACATGGCATGTGGACAGACACACACACACACACACACACACACACACACACACACACACTCACACACACACAACACACCAGACATGTACAGAGGGTAGGATGCACACCGACCCAGAACACCACCCCTAGCCACACACATGTCCACAGACCACCACGCCCACTGCCTGTCCTTGTGCGTGTGTCAGATGCTGAGCACCATTGCACATTGGTGTAGAGCACAATGCAGGCATCATCATGTACCCGTAACTGCAGACAGCAGCCGGGAGGGTGTTCAGATTGACTGTGCGTCTGCGTGCAGGGCCGGGTACCCACCCATGCATTGCCCGCTGAATGACACAATGCACACAGGGTAGCATCAGACAGTAGCCACTTTGGGAGACAGGTCAGTCACATGCCACAGTGCCCTGGCTGCCATGGATGTGTAGGCGGCCCCACCGAGACCCGCCAGCACTGACAGGCTGACCACTGGCCTCATGGGGTGGCACCGATGGTCCCCCAGGGGTTCCACTGCGTGAACGTGACTGTGCTCGCACAGGGGTCTGCAGCACACCGAGCATGCCTGCACCAGGCGTGCTCGGGATGCCCACAGCTGAACCCGGTGTCAACAAGGATGGTGTCACACGACGCCGGGAATGGGGGGGTGGACAGTGCACTGCGTGGTGTCTGCGATGCATGGGCAAATAACTGTGTGCCCACTGTGGCCATGTCAGCAGTGACTGGCTGTGTCTGCCTGTCAATGGCAGCGGTCACATCCTCCAGCAACCGGTCCGTCCCTGCCAGGATCAGAGCAGTGTCTCTGCTGTGACACTCCTCTGCCCGCTCCAGAGCTACACACAGTGCATCCGCCGATGTCGCAAGCCACATCTGCTGGTTGACTGATGCTTGCAGTATGCAGGTGTGCTCATCCAAGAGGTCATCTGCCTGCTCGGCATCCTGTCCCTCAGGGTGTGCGCGGCCCTGATGCTCAGCACCCCTTGAGGGTGGGTCTGCACACCAGGACCAGTCCTGGGCATGTCCACAGGCGGTGCACTGATGCCGGCCCCTGACACTGTACCCCCAAGCCCATTGGCCGACTGCTGATGCTGACCCTCTGGCTGCTACTCCCCAGGGCTCACTGGTGCTGCCGCAGTAGCCACAACAGTCCCACTGTCCTGTACACACACTAGTGCTGTCCCACCGGTGCTGACAGGCACTGGCTGGGACTGTGATGACTACTGCAGGCCTCCACGGTGGCACCACCCACAGCCATGGCCGCAATGTTACCTGCTGTGTGGCCATCCTGTGGCACACATGTGTCACTGCCTATGACGTTAGCGAGATATCATCATTGGTGATGGACCTGGCACCAGCCTGAATCACAGCATGTTGGCATCCATGGACGCTGGCACACTGGACATGGGCAGGGCCTCCTCTGCACCTGTTCCAACAATTCCAACAACATCAGTCTGGACACCCAGGCGGGCCCACTGTCGCACTGAGCCGCGTATTCCTGAGGAGGTGGTTGGGCCCTCCTCCATCTCCATCTGACTGGCCTCAGTGGAGAGGCCCATCACCACTGACTCATGCAGACGCTCAGGATCTGTAAGGGAAAACAAAGTCGCGTTACTGCATGTGACCTACCCTGCCCCCCCAATAGACAGACCATGACCTACCATGCAGTGATGGGCTACCACCCGTCTGGAAGCCACCATCCAGAACACCCTCAGTGGCACAACGCTGCATGCTGCCAGCAACCCTCTCCTCCTGTGGTGTCAGGCGTAGCACCTCCGGCTGTCCCCCACCTGTCGCAGATCGTGCTGCCCTGATGGCAGCCACCTTCTCCTTAATCCTCCTCCTCCTGTCTGTGCCCATCTTCTTTGTGCACTCCTGCAAGAAGCGTGGGTGGCTGCCATGCAGGCTCACAGTACACGCCACCTCCTCCCATGCAGCAGCACAGGCCTGTGGTGTTCTCTGGCGTCCGCTGAGAAGCGGCTCCTGGTCCAGATAGGTCTCAAATAGGGCATCCGTCTTGGCCTTGGTGAAATTTGCCTCCTCCTCCTTCCACAACTCTGTTCCTCTTCTCCCACAACTTGCTAGGTCATGATTCAGCCTGTGAGAATGAAAGTTGTTAACTGTGACTGTGCAGTCCCATGCATGTCCCAAAATCCACAGTCCACACTCCCAAACAGCATGCAACTCACCAATAGACTGCAGTACCGACTATGGTCAATGCAGCCCAATGTTGCACTTTATAGCGCAACCCATGTAAATGAGGCGAGGTGCAACTTTAAGTGGATGCAAATTGCAGTGCTGCGCAATTGCATGGCTGATTAGCTGATTTGCATATGACGGCTGAATATCGCGCTTTTGCACTTTGCGCAATTGTGTTGAACGTACTGAGCCAAGGACACAGTTCTGTGACATGCGCAGTACACACCTAACTGTGCATGCCCGGGTTGATGACGCAGGCGCCTGCCGCGTTGCTGATGTGCTGTGTGCTGGAGGCAATGCAAGGCATGGCCACCATTGTGCCAGTGGCGCTAGAGCGATGTTCACCTATATGGCGCTGTGGCACTGGGGCATCGTAGGCGCAGTGGGCAACAGCGTGGTAGGCCGCTACTGGAGGTAGCTCACAGGCACCCAATCGCGCTACACGTATAGGGTTCCAATCCCGTTGTGCCTGTCTGTGCGCCAGAGACCCTTGACCCTGTGCCCAGCCTTTGCCCCCTAGGCACCATGTGTTAGGCATGGGTGCACCACTATCGCGCTGTTCAGTGACAGTGTGATAGAGAATGGCAGCGCTGTACCACGCAGCATCTGCACGTGGTGGAACCGTGCTGCAGAGCGCCATTTTGACCCTACTGAGCAAGAGAGATGGCACGGAGAAGAGCTGCCCAGTGGAGCTAGATTGAAATGGCAAACCTGGTTGCCATTGTTGAGCCACTTTTTGGCCTACTGTTTGGGGAGGCACCCCTGGGCAGGTCCAGGAGCCAGGTGTGGCAGGAGGTGGCCGACGCCCTGGAGGAAGCCACAGGAATGGGGCGGATGGTAGAGCAGTGCCACCACAGGTATGAGGACCTGAGGCGGAGGGACCTGGACCTGCTTGCCTGCCTATGGGCACGTGCCAGCAGGGGCATGGTGCCACAGCCAGGTAGGTGTAACATCTATACACTTTTATCTTCCATATGGGTATCACGGTTGCATGTGTCCAGAACATGGGGGGGCCATCTTGTGTTGGCTGTGGTGGTGTTATTAGGGTGTGGGGTGGGTGGATCTGGCTGCATGGGATTGCACACACATGGGGGCAAGGGGACTTTGCTACAGGATTGTACTGATGTTCCTCTCTCCATGTTTGCACCTTAGGGCCAGAAGAGAGACAGCTGGCAAGGGAGCGGAGGCACCAGCTGGAGGACCGGAACAACAGGAGGGGCGAAGGTCCACAGCAGCAGAGGGACCAGCCTGATGATGGTGAGTGCCTTACCTCCATGATTACTATTGCATGCTGTGTAACAGGGCGGGCAGCGGGGCATGGCCACCATCCATTGACACCACTGCCATGCATGCAACTTGTTACAGTCAGCACTGTCCAGTGGCACTGCATGTCTGGGAGTGCATCAATGGTGGTCCATGTGTGCACCGGGTACATGGCTGTGCCACTGCCTTCACACCACATAGCCATGTCACAAAATAGCCATGGTGGTGCTGTGCAGGACTTGGCCGGTGGGTGTGTGCAGTGGTCCGCATGGCTGTGTGTGCCTGGGTGGGCAGGTCTTGTGGACACGATCACTGTGGGTGGTCACACACCATCACAGAGGCATGTCCCACAGCCTTATGCCATGCACAGTGGGTGGGTTGTATGGGGCTGTGCATTCACACCTATTGACTCTGCTCCCTTGTCCTAGGTGTCCGGCAGCTGGGCATGATCTGGGAGGTGATGCAGGAAATCCTTACTGTGGCCAGGGTGTTGCTGGACATCATGCAGAGGATTGAGAGGCTGGGGGTCAGGCGGCGGCATGGAAGGAGAAGCAGCCAGAGCAGGGCTTCCACTGATCATCACACTGCCCCTGATTTCCCCTACTCCCCTGGACCCACCCTCACACCCCTCCTTTCCTGTACCATTTGTTCACTCTTGCCCCTTACACACCCCCACCTTGTTTGTGGCCCTCCCCCCACACATTTGTAAATAATTGTACATAGTTTTGTTGGATGTTTTTGAATACAGTTCTTTTGATATGACTACTGTGGTGGTCTCTGATTTGCAGCAGGCTATAGGTGCTCAGCTGCAGTGGTGTGCATGGCGTCAGGGGTGATGCAGTCATGGGTATATGTGTGTGTGTCCGTGGGAAAAGTGACTATGGTGTGGGAGTAGCTATCAGTCACTGTCTGTGGTGTGTGTGGTGCTCCCTGTGCACTGGATGACTGAGTGCAGTGGTCCATGATGCATGCTCTGTGTCCATGGTGCACCTTTCAGCCTGGCCATGGCCTGTGCAGCTGACACCCTTGCATGTCTGTGACCTGCATGGTCTGCTGGCATGTCTGTGGTGGCTGTCCATGCAGGGCAGCCACTGTACCCATCGCAATGCTGGGTTGCCTCCTGTCACTGGTGTGGTGCATGTCTGCCTCGGGTGACACTGTGACCTCCGCTGTTGTTGTCCCACCTCCATGCTGTGGCTTGTGTGTGTTGCAGGGGATGTGCACCACTGTCTGTGACTTGTGCTCCAGGCAAATGCTGGTGGCGTCCAGGTCCACAGTGCCTGCACAGGGTGGCTGGCACTCCTGTGCCATGGAGGACTGCTGGCCGTGTATACACAGTTTCCATGGCCCCACGCTGGGGGCTTGGTTGCCCCGCTACTGCGTCCCTGTGTTGGTTTGCCCTTGGGTATGGGTGGGTGTTTGTCCATGCACTGTGTTGCATTCGGTGTGGTGCATGCTTCCATGCACCACTGTGGGTGTCTGCGCTGGCTGTTGTGGCCAGTGCTGGGTCGGGGTGTGTCCTTGGGAGGGTGTGCATGGTGCTGTACCACTGGTGGTGAGGTCCGGGGCATGCCCTGTCACGTGTGGGGTACCTCATGTGCCGCCGCATGGTCGGTCTCTCAGCTGTACCTTGGGGGGGCTGTGCGTGGTGGCACTGTGTATGCCATCATTGCATCGCTGTGTGCTGCCACCCGCTGATGGGTACTCATGGTGGGGCTGTCTTGCATGGTTCTGTGGTGCACAGGGTTGCATTGTCACAGTGGGGGTGGTGACATGCATAGGGTATCCTGCACTGGTGGACGCCGCTCCTGGGCAGGGTGTCTGGGGGTCACAGTGCAGGGTGTGCTCTGCATTGGTGGAATGGTGTGGCACGGGGTGGTCAGCCCTCCTTGTGTGCTGGTCACAGCTTGCCAGGGGTGTGTTGGGGCACCATGGCCCAGCTGTGGGTTGTTTGCTTGCCTCCATGGGCCAGTGGTTATTTCAGCCCTCCCCGAGTTGTGCAGTGCATGGGGTGTGGGGGGACAATGTCTGTTCTGCTATGTGTTCCTCTGCCCATCTGTGGCATGGGTGGTGGGCCCCTGCATCCCTGGTCGTGCTGTTGCATTGCTGCCCTGCTGCTGGGGGGGGTGTCCCTGGTTGCGCTATGGCGCATCTGGACTGCTCAGCTGAACATCTCTTGTTGCGCTATGGCACATCAGTTATACTCAGCTTCCCCTCCCTAGTTGAGTTATGGCGCAGGTGGTGCGATATTCAGTCGTCGGCTGTAGGCGCATCTTGGCCAGCGCAGTTTTTGAATATTGCGCCTCTTGCGCATGGGCACAATGGACTTGCGCTTGCTCCTGCTGTTGCGCACTTTTTGGGCGCAGTTTGAATATCTGGGCCATAGTGCACAGTGGCGTGGTCGGTGTGCAAAATCAATGTTCGGGACAGATTAAGAAAGTCACAGTGACACTTCATAAGCAGAGGTCTTAAACTGGCTATGTTGAAAATTTGGTGACAAAAGTCCATAAAAATACTGTTACGAGCATGCATTGTGTCAGATATGGCAAAAAAAAAAGGTAAAATTAAGGGTAACTGCTCCCCAGGGAGGTCCACAGAGTACTGTGTCCCTCACAAAGTGCAGTTACATCTTTAGTGATACCCTCTAAATTAATTCTAAAGGGTGCCATTAAAGAGTTCCTGACAGTGCCGGGGTGGAGATGGGGGGCAGTGATTAGAAGACTCACATGTGGCCGCATGGAGGAATAGGGCTAGGGATGGGGATCCTCTGGATACCAGGGACCTTTAACTGGCTGGGGGTAGGGAGTGGGCCACTGGACACCTAGCAGGGAGCTTTACTTGGGCTGTGGTTAGGGAGGGGGCTAGTGGAGACCTGGCACCTTTAGTGGGGCTTGGGCTAGGGATTGTATTCACTGAACACCATGTATCAAGGGAGAGCAGTGGATGTGGCCTTTCAGGACTTCAGTAAGGCTTTCAACACAATACCACACAAGAGGCTAGTTAAGAAAGCAAGAAACTAGCATGGGTGTGTGGTTGAAAGTAGTAAGCTGGGTAACTAAGTGGATAAATGATATGAGGCAGAGGGTGGTGGTAAATGACAGTGCACTCAGGGTACAGGAAAGTAACTAGTGTGGTACCACAAAGATCAGTGCTGGGACTGGTCCTTCTCAATGTCTTCATAAGTAACATTGCTGAGGAGCTAGAGAGGAAGATGTGTTTCTTTTCAGATGATACAAAAATCTGCAACAGGATGGACACTCAGGAAGGTGTGGAATTTACCCACAAGAAATGTAAATGGTTATCAGGATAGAGGACACGGACAAGACAGGATTATTTCTAAATGAAGAAGCAGAGCCCAATTAGAGCAAGGGGCAGGAACCTGAAAGGAAATACTGCACATTATAATACAGTGGGTATGTACAAAGGCTACAAATGTTAGTGTAGCATGGATTACAGTGAGGTATTCAGAAGGTCAATGAGTTGACTTCAAAAACTATAGGACTTGGAGTATTGTGACTGCCAAAATGTGTTGACTGGAATTATTCTGACTTCCAAAAATTGACAGCTGGAGTATTTTGACTCCAGTAAAACTGAAATGACTTCCAAATTTCAACCCATGGAAGTATTTGACTTCCACTCAAAAAAAATTATCTGAAGCCCTGCTTCCAGCCCTTCAGCAATGCCACTAATGAAGACATTGAAAAGGATTGGCCCCAGGACTGATCCCTGTGGTACCCCACTGGTCACTTCTTGTTCCTCAAACTGGATACCATTAACCATCACCCTCTGCTTCCTACCTTGGTCCTTTGAGTGCATCCTTGGAGCGGGTGTGGGGTTCGGGATACTCCTCATCTACTGTCCACCAGATGATGGTGGAGAATTCCTGAAGGAGTTTGCAGATTTCTTTATTGATGTGGCGTTGGAGTCCCCCAGAAGGTTAATTCTGGGGGACTTCAGAGCCTGGGTTGATGATGAACTCTCACATTTTGGACAGAATCTCCTCCAGCTTATGTCAATGCTGGGTCTCACATGGGTTATTACCTCTGCTACTCACATAAAGAGTCACTTGTTGGACCTTGTGTTCCTCCTGGGGATGGAGATCTCCAATTTTGGGGGTGGAACCAGTTGGTTGGTCTGACCATCACAACATAAGATTTAGTTTCGGGGCTCCCCCTATAAGTCCTGCCCCCATGGAGATGATCAAGTAACGCCCTTTAAGGGATATTACTCCCAAAGGCCTTATGGAAAGGGGGAAAGGGGAAATTGTTTAACCAGGAAGGCACACTGAGCCGAAGCTTGTTTCCAGGTGCGACCTGGGAGCACAAGGAAGTTAAGTGACTTGCTCAGGGTCAGATAGTATGCAAGTGGGGGCTGTGGGATTCAAACCCTGGTCTCCAGGTTTGCAGCTCAGAGCCTTAAACCACTGCGCTATACTGCCTCATGGCAGTGTTGGATCTATCTGGTTTGTCGAGAGAATGCATGGGTCCAGTGGATCTGGTTCTGGCCTATAATAAGGCAGTGGAAGATGCCCTGGACAAGACTGCACCTGTTTGTGTTCTCCCACCTACTGTCCTCCCAAGGAACCCCTGGTTTGATGGTTCCTTGAAGGAGTTGAGGAAGAACAGGTCGAAGGGTGGAGCGAGCATGGCAGAAGACTGGCTTGGATGTTGACAGACTTAGACTGATGGAGCATTACAAAATCTATCAATCGGAAATCACCTGTAAGAAGACAGAGTTCCTGTCTAGGGAGGTTTCTGCTGCTCAAAATTGACCGGCTCAGCTCTTCCGGACTGTAGACAGATTGTGCAAGCCAATCTGTCTCAAGCCCCGAAGAATTTTTTCACGGGAAGAGTGCGATGAGCTCACTCGTTGTTTTGCAAATAAGGTTGTCAACATCCACGCCAGCACCAGCCCAGTGCTCCCCATGAGGGACTGCATTGATCAGTGGGAGGAGATGAGCACCTGGCCTGCCTGGTCAGACCTTAACCAGTTGGAACTCATGGATATGGTCCTGTTACGCGAGGTTCCTTTCCTGGACGCCTGGGTTGCTTCACACACACACTGCTGTGTGAAGAAACAATATATTTATTTGTGTCGATGTGATGTATTTGATGTTATTCAACTTGTATGTGGTTATTCTCCAGATAGCATTAACTGGACTTTTTCCATTGATGATGACATCAGCACAGTGGCACAGATTTCTCAGACTCAACATTGGCTCCAGATAAACTCTACCGATCTTATCGTGAGGAGGTTCATCGCCTGTCAACACGGATTTCCAAGACGACCTACACCTGCCCGGTACAGTTGCAAAAGTGGAGACTCCCCACTGTTAGATCTCAGTATAATTCCAATGGAGAGTATTGCGTGGTTACTAATCTCAAAAGCTATACTTATGGCTCTTGAACATGTGTTATTGATACCCCCAATTTCTGTTTTGTCCCACACTAGAAAACTGTTATTGGACATACTGTTATAACCCCAGTCCCCCTTATCGATGCAAACATCATTGATGGTAACCCCGATAATCTGCTCACCCTTTCTAAATATTTACCATATTTTAATGTACACATAGATCCACTTACACTTACATTAAAATCACTTTTAGACAGGAAAGATACACACCTCATCCACATCAGCAATAATATGACCATGGCCAATGAAGCTATCCTCTCATTAATTAATGATGGTGATATGAATGATGCATTAACTAACACCTGGTTAGAAATTACTTAAAAAGGTTTTATTATACAAGCATTTTTGATATTTGTCTTAATCATTATGCTATGCTGCCTACGGCGCACACTGCACCAACATCGTGAGCAGCTCGAGTTCCTTTACAAAGCTCACACGTCGGGTTTGTAAACAACACCTGCTCCCTGACCTTTCCCTAGATTTGCCTGTGTTGCCCTTGGAGGCAACAAGAAGGGGAATGTTACACGAGGTCCCTGCACCCTTATTGGTACCCTCAGAGGTACACCATAGACAGCTAGTGCTTAGGTATATGTTGTACTAACATATAGGGCTAAGGGCATCTACCGTATAACAGTAGATATCAGGATATGTACACATGTTATTGTAATACACTTTGCTTGCTAATATATATATATTCTTCTATGTATTTTCTGTGTATTTCTTACTTATAAGATGTTAGGACACCTGTGTTCTTGTAATAATTATGACATATAAGTCAGCATTGCCACCTTTCGGTGATTTGTACCACTACACTGAGTTATGTAAGACTCTGGGCGGATATTCAAACTGCGCCCGAAAAGTGCGCAGCAGCAAAACAGCGCCAAGTCACTAGCAGCATACATGTCGTGTGATATTCAAACATGGAGCAAGGCCAATTGCGCAAGCAGCCAACGTCTGAATATCGCACAAACTGCACCATAGCGCAACCAGGGAGGGGAAGCTGAGCAGATATGATGCGCCATAGCGCAACCAGGAAGGGGAAGCTGAGCAGATACGATGTGCCATAGCGCAACAAGGCCAGCCCAGCTGAGCAGTCCAGAGGCCCATAGGGCAAGCAATGACACCCCCAGCAGCATAGCAATGGAACAGCACAACTAGGGAGGACGAGGCCCACCACCCATGCCACAAATGGGCACAGGGACACACTGCAGAACTAACAATGCACCCCCACACCCCAAGAACACCATAACTGGGGGAGGGACGGAATATCAACCAGCCCATGGGGACAAGCAAAGAAAGCACATCCTGGCCGTGTTATTGCAGCACACCCACTGGCAAGCTGAGACTGCCACACAAAGGGGGCGGACCACCCCAGTGTCCAGCAGCTCCCCCCGTGTGCACAGCACACCCTGCACTGTGACCCCAAGACACCACCCATGAGCAGTGACTGTGACCGTACTGCAGGACTCCAGGCCCCCCGCACAATGCAACCATGTGTACCACCGAACCATACAAGCCAGACCCACCAGGAGCACCCAGCGTGTGTGGCAGCTGCACACCAGTCCGGCTGAAAGCCACCACCACACCAGGGACACCCCCCATGCACACACACACACATCAATCCAGGACAATACCACACCGGATGCCATGCACACCACTGCAACTGAGCACCCATAGCCAGCTGCAAATCAGAGACCACTCACAGTATTCATACAAAATAGATTTATAAAAGAATATCAACAGAACACACAACAATAAACTATGTACAGAGATATATACAAGAAAGGGTGGGGTACGGGTACAAGGTAGGGGTGGGTGAGGCAGGGGTGAAGAACTTAGTGAGGAAGGCAGGGTGTGAGGGAAATGTAAAGGGGTAGGTGGGACAGCTACTGTCCTCCAGGCTGCACAGCAGCAGGTTGCCCCTGGTCTCGTGGCCTCCTCCGTCGACTGACACCCCTCTGGTGCATCTCCTGCAGAATGGATAGGGACGCTGGACACCTCCAGCAGGCGGTGGACAGCCTGCTCAATCCTGTGCAGGACCGGACACCTAGGGCAAGGGAACAGAATCAATGGCTGTGACTGTCCACAACCCTGAAGCCCACCCAACATGCATGGCATACAGCAAGTGCCCCACCCTGTGATGGACTGCACCCACCCACAGTGACCGTGCACAAGACAAGCCCAACCAGGCAGCAACAGCCATGTGTGCCACTGCACACACACCCACCATGACCAGCACAGCACAACCAAGGCTGTCCAGTGACGTGGCTATGTGGTGGGAAGGTAGTGCCACAGCCATGTGCCCAGTGCATGCATGGACCACCAGTGATGCACTCACAGACATGCAGTGCCACTGGACAGTGCTGACTGTCACACATCACGCTGCTGGCAGTGTTGTCCATGGATGGTGGCTGCCCCCACAGCATGCAATAGCATCCATGATGTAATGACACTCACCCTCATCAACCCGCTGCATCGGTGCTGCGGCTGCGGCTGCTGTTGCTGCTGCTGTGGCTGTTGCACCCTCCTCCGCCAGCCACCCTGGCACCGCCATCCCATGCCTCAGCCGTGCCTGCCTCCGCTCCTCCATGCCTGTGGAGACAAAGGAAGAGAAAACATCAGTGAGATCCCAAAGCAGACAGCCCCTTGCCCATTGAGTGTGCCTGCCCACACATCCAGACCCAAACAGCACACACCTGCAAACACCTCACAGCAAACCACAGCCCAACCCACACCCATGCAAGATTACATTACACAGTCACCCATGCAGACAATACCGGTGCATACACAGCACACCCACCTGGCCTGGGCACAATGCCCCTCCTGGCACGTGACCTGAGGCGTGCAAGCAGAGCACGCTCCCTCCTCTGCAGGTCACCATAGCAGTGCCTGCACTGTTCAGGGGTCCTCCTCCGCCCAGTGGCCTGCTCCAGGGCAGCGGCAACCTGCTGCCACACATGGGTGCGTGGCACCTGCAGGGGCACACCCTCAAACAGTGAGCCATAGTGGGGCTCCACCACAGCCACCAGGTTGGCTAACTCCAAAGCCCCCCATTGTGGTGCTCTCCTGCGTGCCATTGTTCAAACTGTACAGTGGCAATATGGCGCTCAGCAGCGCGGCAACCCCACGTGGAAATGTTGCGCAATACAACTCCATCACTGCCTATCGCGCTGTTCGGACAGCGCCGTTGGTCCACATCGCGCTGTCACCGAACAGCGCGATAGAGCCGTACACATGGCAGACGTACAGCGCCAGGGGGCCAAGGTCGGCACAAGGTCATGGGTCAGTGGCGCAAGGCCACGCACAGTGCCATCGGACGTCCACATCCTGCGATCGGACACCTGCGTGCCAGTGCCACAGTGGACTATTGCACAGTACTGCCACTGCGCCATGTGGTGACCAGCGCTGTAGCGCCATTGGCACAATGGTGGCCATGGCTGGAATTGCCGATCGCGCACAGCACGTCATCAGCGTGGCAGACGCCTGTGTAAGCTACCTGGGCATGCGCAATGCAGTGTACCACACAGTCACAGATATGCGCCATTGGCTCAGCCGGCTCAACCGTATTGCGCAAAGCGCAACAGCGCGATATTCAGCCGACACATGCAAATCATCTGATCAGCCATTCAAAGGCGCAGTGGCACGATTTGCATCTCATTACAGTTGCTCCACTCCTAATTTGCATGCATTGCACTATAAATGTGCGACATTGGGCTGTGCTGGCCAGATTCGGTTACTGCAGGTGAGAGGTGGGTTGCATGCTGTGTGATGTTCTGGACAATGGTCATGGGATAACGCTGTAGACTGCACAGTGACAGGTGTCCACTTCCACCCATACAGATCGACATGACCGAGCAGAGCCAAGGTGAGGGTGAGGATGGTGGGCGGAGGAGGCCCAACTTCACCACGGCGGAGACAGAGGCCCTCTTCCAGGCCTACCTGGAGGAGGAGCCACTACTGAGTGGACGGCGGGGCACCCCTCAGGCCCGTGTGGCTGCATGGGAGGGGGTAGCTTGAGCAGTGAACCTGCATAGAAGCCACCAGCGCTCCATGCAGGAATGCAAAAAGAAGATGGGGACAGACCGCAGGAGGGTGAAGGAGAAGGTGGCAGCCCTCAGGGCGGCACGTGCTGGCACAGGCGGGGGCCAGCCAGCGGTGGTGGAGCTGACCCCGGCTGAGGACCGACTGGCTGCATCAATGCAGTGGAGTGCTATTGAGGGTGTACCAGGAGGTGGATTCCAGACAGGTGGAAGCCCATCACTGCACGGTATGACATGGTGGTGGTGTTGGGGGAGGTTGTTCACATGCACTCACATGTCCTCTCTTTCTGTTACAGATCCTGTTCATCTTCAGGGGATGGTGGTGGTGGGTCCAGGCAGTGAGGAAGACCTGCTGGACATGGAGGAGGGTCCATCCACCTCTGTCACCAGCCAGCATGCACTGCACCAGCATGCACGCCGGGCTGCCAACTCTGGTGTCAGTGAGTCAGGTGTGGGGGGTGCACAGCCTGTATCTCAGCAGTCTGGCATGCAAGCATGCCAGCAGTCTGTGACTGTGGCTGTAGCACGTACCTGCACCATTGATGATGCAAGGACTGCAATGGGTAGTGACATGTGTGTGTCCCATGACAGACACACAGCAGGCCAGCACGTGTCCCTGGGCCTAGCTGGTTCCAACGTGTGTGCCAGCATGTCGGCACAGTCCCAGGCTGTGCCTGTCAGCAGCGGTGGGGCAGCACCGGTGGCTGTGCAGGTGTCTGGCACTGTTGCGGCCACAGCAGTGGAGCAGAGTGGTCCCTGGGGCTGTGCGGTTGGAGGGCAGCAGCAGCAGTCACCCACCAGGTCTGGGGTACAGTGTCCAGCGGTGGCACATGCCCACCGCCCTTGATATGCCATTCCTGGTCCTGGTGAACAGCGACCACCCTCAAGGGTGTTGAGCATCAGGACCTTCCATACCCTGGGGACAGGATGCCGTTGTGGCAGAGTACCCATTTGAAAGCACACCCGCCTGCTGGGGAATCAGTACAACAGCAAAGGCAGGTTGCAACATCCGTGGAGGCACTGTGCATGGCTGTGGAGTGGCACAGCAGGGACTGTGCTCTGAACCTGCAGAGATGGTCCATATGAGGATGGATGTGACCGCCGCCATTGACAGGCAGACCCAGGCATTGGTGCTGTCGTGGCTGCATTGAGCACACAAGCAGGTGCCCTGTACCGCACCCACACAGTCGCTCTCCACTCCCATTCCGGTGTGTGCGACACCCAGCCTGTCGACGCGGGTTCTGCTGTGGGCATCCCGAGCACCCCTGGTGCAGGTATGTTTGGCATCCTACAGACCCCAGTGCGGACAAGGTCACGATCGCACAGTGGGACCCCTGGTGGTCCATCGGTGCCACCCCATGTGGCCCCTGCTCAGCCTGCCAGTGCTGTTGGGTCACAGTGGGGCCGCCCATGCATCCGCGGTGGCCAGTGGAATGGTGCAACATGACTGACCTGTCTCCCAGTGCGGGCCCTGTCTGGTGCTGCCCTGTGTGCACTGTGCGTCATGGTGGGCAGTGCACTGGTGGGTGCCCTGCACATCATGCCGACATATGGACCACCTGCACACCATCCCGACTGCTGTCCACAGGTGCGTGTGCATGATGATGCCTGCATTGTACTGTACACCAAGGTGCAAGGGTGCCCAGCATCTGACACACGTACTTGGACAGTACAGGTGGTGGGTGTGGTCTGTGGATCTGTGTGTTTGCCATGTCTGTTCCTGCTCTGCTGTGCACCTGCCCATGTACGCTTTGTGCCTGGTGTGTGTGTGTGTGTGTGTGTGTGTGTCTCCATATGACTGTTCACCCCTCCCTGATGGTGTGTTTGTGTGCCTGGTCCCTTCCACTCCCCTTGCCGTCATGCACCCCTGGTGTGTTACTCTGTGTGCCTGTGGGTTGCAGCAGGACAGTGTTGGTTGCACATGGCCCCTTGACTTACCTGTGTCATGCATAATGCTCCTCCATGATGGTGTCCCGGTGCAGCTGGGCCTGCTGGATCAGTCGGGGGTCCTGCCGTCCAAGGGGAGGCTGCTCATCACCATCATCACCGGCGCCGCTGGTGTCCCCATCGATGTCCCCCTCCTCGACCTGAATGGCTATCCCACAGTCTTTGGCCATGTTGTGCAGGACACAACACACCAGGAATATCCCACAGGCTTTTGAGGGGCTGTACTGTAGGGCACTGCCGGAGGTGTCTAGGCATCGGAAGCATGCCTTGAGCATCCCAAACACCCGCTTGATGATGCTGCATGTGGCGGCATGCACCTCATTATAGCGTTGCTGTGATGGGGTCATGGGGCGCCGGTATGGTGTGAGCAGCCAAGGACGGAGTGGGTATCTGCTGTCACCTGTGTGGAGATGGTGGAGATGAGTATCATGTTCAGGTCCATATTGCCAATATCCCTGTGTGCCACTGCCATAGCACCTGTGGCATTCCCACCCTTGCCCCACATTTGCAATTCCTACATGCATACTCATCCACTAGATGGCCTGTGGGGATGTCCCCACTCTCGAATCGATGGCACAGTGCAGACTGATACCATATAAAGGCATCATGTGCTCCGCCAGGGTGTGTGGCACAGACATTGATTATGCGCCCAGTGGCATCACACACCACCTGGCAGTTGACACTGGAATAGCCCTTCCTGTTCCTATATGCAGCCCCATCGGGGGCCAGGTGGCATGCGAATGGTCACATGGGTGCAGTCTATGGTCCCTAGCATGCCAGGCATACGTGCTACACTGTGGAACTCCTGCATGTTTGCTGTACGCTCTGCCGCGGTGCTGGGGAAATGGATGTGCTCCACAGCATGTGGCAGCAGTGCGCTGAGGAATTGGGTGAGGATGCGTGACGTGGCCGACTGTGTGATGCCTGTGGTGTCCCCTGTCGGCCTCTGGAAGGTGCCCGTGGTGAGCAGGCACATGCAGGCTGTCACCTTGGTCTCCACCGACAGAGCGTGACTCCATCGTGAGGGTGCCTGCATCACATCACTGCACAGCTCACAGAGCCGCCTCAGTATTGCCCTGTTCAGGCAGTACCGGCCCACGATCTCTACATCTGTGTACAGCTCAAAGCTGATGCGGGCACGGTACTGCCTGTTGAGGGCATACTGCCGACGGGCCCTTCCACGGCCACGTCCCCCTGCAGCATGCATTCTCACCCCCCTCATTATAGCTTCCATGTGGAAGCTGGCACTGTCCATCTCCCTGGCTGTGACCCCCGGCTGATGTTGCTCTGTTACCCCGCTGTCCTGACTGCTACCTCCACTGCACTGGGTACCCCACTGGCCTCTGCAGCCTATGGCCCACACAACTTCCCTTGCCTGCCCTGTTCTGGACTATCACTGTCTGTCTCTCTGTCTGTCTCGCTTGGCATCTCTGTAGCGTTCTTGTGCCTCTTCCTTGAGCCTTTTTATTTTGGCTCATTTCCGCTGTGGCGCAACTTCCAGCTGTTCCGCTGTTGCGCATTGCGCAACCCTTTGAATATTGCATTGCGCTCTTTATGCAGGGATCCACCCCCTTCGGCTACACATGCCGTCATTTGCATTGTGCTGTTGCTCAGCCTGTTTTCGGTGGCGCAACTGCCTCCTGCTGAATATCGCAGAATGGCGCACTTTCGGACTTGTGCATGCGCAACCCTATTGCGCATGGCGCAACCCTTTTGAATATCCGGCCCTCTGTATAAGTACTCTTTTGTTTCACAAACTGATGACTACTACAAAATTGTATAATGTTATCTTGGACCATGGAGCCTCCTCTAATTTAGCCAGTAGGGCTCATCTCTGTAACTAGAAATGTTTCTCTATTACAGTAACCAATGTAATTATCATAGGTATATAATGTGAGACACTAAGTCTTGTACCTCGGAAATCCCAAGAGACACAAAAAAACCTCGAGGTATAGGGAATGCTTAGCGCTGGCTCCTGGTTCGTATTAGTAAGAACTGCTTAAGGCAATTGTGATTTTATCCTTTTGGTAGTAATAAACAAGTTTATTACTCTAATGCAAAGTGTCTGTGATTACTTGCATTCCCAATATTGCCAAGAACCTGAGAGTGAGGTTTAGACCTCCTGACAGTCCAAATCATCCAGGGTATGTGCCCAACTAGCTGTAGTTTGGATCCAGGGCCAACCCCTTTACTAAGGCGTTGTGCTGACACTATCTGCCCGATCCTAGCTGAAATTGTTTGGGGCTCTTTGGAGAGGGGGGTCTTTCCTGATCCCCTTAAGGAGGTGGTCATTCAACCACTCCTTAAAAATCCTCCCTAGATCCAAACCAATTAGCTAACTACAGGCCTATCTCTAACCTGCCTTTTGTAGGCAAGGTTATTGAAAAGGTGGTAGCATTTTAACTGGAGGATTACTTGAGATCTCACTGTATCTATGAGGTTCTCCAGTCAGGATTCAGGAAGAGACATAGTTTGGAGACTGCCCTTGTCCGGGTATTGAATGTCCTCTTAATAGCGATCGAAAGGCGCACACCATTTTGGTCCTTCTTGATCTCGCTGCAGTATTTGACACTGTGGACCATGGCGTGCTTTTGGAGTGCCTGTGTTTCCTTTGTAAACTATCAGGTGTAGTCCTTAAATGGTTTCAATCTTTCCTCATGGGCAGATCTCAAAGGTTGTCTCAGGAATGTATTCTTCTGACACCCTCCCTCTGTCTTGTGGGGTTCCACAAGGCTCCATTTTGTCACCCATGCTGTTCGCAGTGTACATGCTGCCATTAGGAGATATCATCAGACAATATAGTTCAAGTTTTCGCTGCTATACAGATGATACTCAACTGTATTTGTCTTTCCTAGCTGAACAGGTGGATGCAGTCTCCATCTTCAACAACTGTCTCGCTGAAATCAGAGACTGGATTAGCGCCAGCTGACCGAGACTGAATCCAGAGAAGACCGAGGTGTTAGTTGTGAACCCATGTTGCCTGGGGGTAGGTTTGGGGTCTGGGCAACCATCAGGCCTATGGATTGGTGGTGTCCAGCTGCCCACCTCAGACTAGGTGAAGAACCTCGGCATTATTCTTGATAATGGTCTGACTCTGAAATCTCAGGTGTCAGCCATCGACAAGTCCTCTTTTTACCATCTGAGGAATATTGCCCAGGTGAAACACTTAATACCCTCGGATGACCTGGCTACTCTGGTCCACACCTTTGTCACCAACCTCCTTGATTATTGCAATGCTCTCTACCTAGGGCTACCTGGGATTGATATTTGCGGCTTACAGCTATTACAGAATGCAGCAGCCAGGCTTTTGATTGGCACATCAAAGGGCCAGTCATATTACACCTGTGCTGCGTGAACTGTACTGGCTGCCTGTTCAGTGGTGAATCACTTTTAAGGTAGGCTTGCTAACCTTTAAAGCCCTATATGGACAGGGACCCAACTACCTGAAAGATCTTCTAATTCCCTATTGTCCCCTCTGTCCTTGCCAATCCACAGATGAGGGATTGCTAGAGATTCCCAGGGTGTGCTTGAGAACCTCTGGTGCCCAAGCCTTTTGATATGCAGCGCCTACCCTGTGGAATTTTCTACCTCGTCGATTAAGAAAATGCCTGACTGTCGAAAGCTTTAAAACTAATTTTAAAACCTATCTTTTTCAACAAGCCTTTCTCTGATTGTTTTTAGTTGTTTTTCTCAGGAACTTGATGATTTATAACCTATTTATTTATTTTCTGTATTTTTACTTCGTCACATTTATGTTAATTATTTATTCACTTGATTGTATGGTTTTATTGAGGTTTTGTACTGCGCTTTCATATTTGAAAGGAGCTTTATAAATAAAGTTTACTTACTTTCGTACCCTGCTTGCTCTGGGTCACACACTAAGTATTTGGCGCTAGTGGGATTTGAACCTGTGATTTCTTGACTTCAAAGCCAGTTCTCTGACAACTGGCCCACCCTGTCTTCTTATGTTATGAATAGGCTGTATTCACAAATGCCTACGCACTGCATTAGAGCAGTGCTTAGGCAGTCCTAAGCACAAATGCAACACGGCGGTGCCCTGTGCACCCCTGGTGGCATTCTCCAAAGGTGTGCTGGTGCCTTGTGCATGGAACCCCAATGCCGAATGCGCAGCTCTCTGCTGTTGGTAGGTTAAAGGCATGCCTAGGGAGTGCGCCCATGCCGTGTGTATGCATGTTGTCACTTGCATACTGAGCTGTTGTGGGCATTCTACATGAGGGGGGACCCTGCCATAAGTCACTATGTGTCCCCCAAAGGCTGACAGTGGGGCATGGTGGCAAAAGGACCCCTCTGCACATGGCTGCCATAGCCCACTGGGCTACATGGGAGGATTGGGGGTGGCTGTTTGGGCAAACTCCTATTGTCTGTTCTGGGTGGGCTGTGCCCCATTCCTGGCTCCCCAGCACTGGCGCATATGGGATCCACTGTGGGGACCAGGAAGGACATCCCATTGGATGTCATCCTGTGTTCTGTACCCCACGGATGACGGTTGTGAATGCCGACTGGTGCACACCAGTGTCAGGGTGTGGTGCTGCTCAGGTGGGATACATGCATTTCATGTATATTTCTTGCACGTATGTTAATCGAGCCCAACCATTGGTGTAGGCAGGCATACTCCAAGCACTCCATGGTGTGCAATTTTATTTAAGGGGGGTAGAAAATAGGCTCTGAACTGCTTCCTTTTTCCATAAAAACTAACAAAGAAAATATTGAAACTTTCTGTAATTTTATTTGTAGGAGTCGAAACAATAAGAACTGGTCACTAATACTCTCTGTGCATCCCAAGGACAACACAACTTTACAGGCTCTGTGCTTGTATGTGGGTGTCTTGGGGAACAATGCATGGCAACAACCATTGTTGTGAGATACGAAAGTTGTATTTATTGTGCCAGGTGAGGCAACAGACGGTCCTGGTGTACATTTGTGTATTGCCTGGCTACGCCTGGCGGGGGGTGGGGGGGAGCAGTGGGTCCATGTGGTGTTCAGATCTGAAATCCCTGGCTACATCCCTGAGCCCAACATGCACACCAGTTTTGGACTGAGGAAAGCCATGATTGTTTTCATAATGGCTGCACACAGTATGTGGATTAAGTTATCAAACACATGATTTTTAATGACAGAGTCTCAGTGTAGGGGCCCGACCTATCCCCTCACAATCACTAGACTTTTAAAGAATGGTTTTGCAGTTGGGTGCTGGAACTAAATGACCTGATGATGTAGGGTTTGCAGGAATATTAAGGGCAACTTGTGCACTCTGCAGTAAAACTTCAGTCCTCTTTGGCATTGGGGGTATCCTCAATGGAAAAAAAATTGCTAAGAAAATTAACTAAAAAATGTAGATCTTTTTTTGATGTTAAAGAGCACCTTTCATGCCTTTTCTGAAAATAGTCCCCTAGAACACCACAAGGATCCTTATCCTCCACCCCTATCCGAATTGCAGTCTGCAGAAATACAATTTTTCTAATAGTTGTATTTGAATGGGAGGAATGCAGAACTTTCTGATTGGTCCACGTAATGTTTTATTCTGACTGCGATCCAACAGCTGCTTCAGGAAGGGCAGGTAGTGACATGAAGTGTTTGGATGAATTTACCCAAAGAGAGTAAACTGTTTTTTCTCACTTGGAATGTAGAACCTGGTTAGATAAATTACTTATCCTGCATTTTTCCTGTCACATACATTGTTGAAAACCTCTTGAAGTCATCAGTAAAGTGTTCTTAAAGGAGAACCGTGCTGAATCTGCAAGTCATTTTTCCCGTAGAAGCTGTTTTTCTTTGTTAAATATGTGTTCCAGCTTTGTTCTTGTTCCAGTTATCTTAAACCTGTCAGTTTGGTTCTGATGTATACTCTGGTAGTAAGTACCATTTTAGAACTGTATGATCTAATTTATGCCACTTTCAACTCCTCAGTTTTATAGTAGAACAAAGTGCACTGAGTCAACAGTCTAAAGGTTGAGCAAAGACATAAACTACATCACACTGTTGTAAAATGATCTTCGGCACCAGAGTGCAAGTCAGAAGCACCTATAGAATTTACTAAAAGGACGGTAAATATGGAATTATAATAGAATGAAAATCATTACTTGAAAAGCAGCTTCTACAGAAAATATAGATGCATGTTATGTTGGGTTCCCCTTTAAACACACAATCTGGAAGTTGATATTCTTCTTTTCTTTGAGTGTTCCTAAATGACTAACTGCAGTTAGAAGGATTATACCCACCTCCGCCCAGCATAACCTCCTTTTATCAGTATTAATTACATGCCCTTTGTAATTTGCTGGCAGACAGAGCTCTGGTAGTTTTTTATGTCTAGCTGTATAGATCAAAGTCAGCAAAAGATTTCCTGGTCACAATCATTCACAATGACAAGTAACCTTTTCTTCAGACAACACAAAAGCTCCTGTTCCTGCAGGCTGTCTCTATCCCATAAAGATTTTTTTCACAAATGCAGGCAGATGGTCCATAAACACACTGCTTGGAGGTGAACAGAGCTGACAAAATGACAGCTGGGATGCTAATGTCCCCACCCTGACTGAAGGAAGCTGGACCTCTACCAGGACCGGGAACAATAAGTAGAATCCCCAGGCTTTTGGCTCCATGACTGGCACAATGAGCTTCGGAACCCCCACTGCACAGTAAACAAAAGAAGTATTGGCTTTCATTACCGCTGAGTAACATCTACTTATAAAGCATACCATTAAAAACAATAGCTAGACAAAAACTCACCTTGTAGCTCCCTCTGTTTTGCTTATACATTTTTATAAGAGGTTTCTCGAATGTTGCTAGGTTGCTAGTTTCGCCCAGCAACTCCTTTGAATTCTCTGTGTTGTCTTTACTTGCTCAGTCTTACCCTAATTCTGATCTAGCTTTTTCCCCCTCAAACACTCATTTGCTTGTCAGCTTTCCTTTCATCAGTGTTACCCCACGTATCAAATGTTTAATAAGTTGTTTTTGTTGTTAGAAAAATGTAAGCCCATTAAGGGGAACTTATCTTACTCAGCTCCTCAGAAAAATCCATGGATCAATTCATGTATTTTTCCCAGTCTTCCCATTTTCCTTAATGGTATTTGAAAGGCTATGCCTGTAGTTCAATGGGGTGAACAACCAGCCTCACCCCCTTTCTGAGCTACTGTATATAAGCAGTTCCTCCCAGCCTCCATCCGAAGCACTTTTTCTTTGCTGGCCGTAGGCTTTGTCAGTCTGTCTTCTCCCTTGGGGTCTGCTGAAGTCCCCCCCCACCCCAGCATTGCTGTGCTTTGGGCTGTGATTAGATTGTGCTGGACTTCTGTTTTTGTGTTCTCCTGCTTTTGATTTGTATAGTTTTGCCGCCGGCTGCTAAGTTCTTCCTTGCGTGCTTGTCTCCTTTCTGCTCCTGTACTTGTGTTTTCTTTGTTTGTTTCTTTTGGCTTTCCAGTTTTCCAGCACCCTGTGTATGCATTGCTTATTTGCTTCAGGTTACATATTGTTGTTCCTTACCTTAAGCCATCACTAAATTAACTATCCTTAACCTGGAGGGAAGGTAACCTAGGCCTTGGATCCCCAGAGGCTTCCTCCTGTTAAAAGTATTTTTTTTTCTCTCCTCCATGCCAGAGGTCATAATGTGTAGTTAGTTGTTTATAGTATATTCCCTAGTTTCCTTAGGTAGGTTTCCACTGTTAGATGAAGATGGATGGTGGCCCTACTTCCTGTTTCCTTTCTCCTTAGGAAGCCCCCAAAAGTCATCAGTGCAGTCCACTTTATCAGTGCAATCCTGACGAACTATGCATATCATTTGTGTTTCATCAAGCTGTCTTGTTGCTGTCAATCTGCTTCTCTACCTTGTAGTCAACATTTACTGCTCAGTGTTGTTTTTGGGGCTCCTTCCTAACATACCTTTAGCCAAGGGAATCTTTCCCGTGGCACCTCTAGGGGTGGAGAGGGTTCCTTGCCTTCAGTACCCCGTAGGGTGGTAATTTCCCATGGAATAGAGAGTGCGAATGGCCAAACAGTTGTCACAGTTGCACAAGCATACTGTAACACTGCTCTGGTTGCATAGGCACATTGATTGAAAGACTATACCTGTAGTTCAATGGGGGTCAACAACCAGCCATGCTCCCCTTCCTGAGTTATATAAGCAGTTCCTCCCAGCCTCCTTTTGAAGCACTTTTTCTTTACCCCACCATCCTCCCCTCCTCCTCCAGCAGCACACCTCTTTCCTTGGGGGACATCTTCCTAAGGTACCTATAGCCATGGGAATCTAACCTGCAGCATCTCTAGGGGAGGAACCCTCTTTGAGGTTTCCTTGCCTTCAATACCCCTACAGGGTGGTAATTCCTCATGGAATAGAGAGTGTGAATGGCCAAACAGTCATCACAGTTGCACAAACATGACACTACTCTGGTTGCATAGGCACGTTGAACAAATGTCAGCCAATGTATTTTACTAGATTAGCTGCATTTCTTTTTATTATTTACCCCACTCATTGACTTCAACACATGCTGCATATCTGGCATAGTAGACAGAAACTGTAATGAATCTGAAAGTAAGAAAGAACTTCGACTTCATCTGGACTTGCAACATGGCAGGATTTTCCTGTACTGTACAAGCATTTTACAGAGGCTATCTAGGTAGTGCCTGTAGAAATCAATCATCCCCATATATATATATATATATATATATATAAAACCTATAACTTTCTCAAACCATGAAACAGTCACATGTTTCTGATTGTTAGATGTCCGAGAACACGTTGTTTTTTTTCATTGTGTACTAGTCTAAATAACTGACAGCGGTCTACTCATTGACCTGAATGCAAAATCCAGAAACATCATATATCCGAAGTAAAAGCATCACTTCATTTTTTTTTCCAGTCTGAGTTTATTAATGGGGATCGTCACACTACAACTTATTACACTTACCCACTGACAGAACAGTCCTAAACTTAATCAGTTATCAACTAAATAAATAAAATAATTAATTTAAATAAATAATTAAATACATAAGGGACACCAAAAACCTGCTGCAATCACAAGTCTATACAGGGTGTTCAGGAAAGCACATCCAATTGGGTGAGTCCAAAACCCCAACGGTTGCAAGGAGTGAAACACATAGGAAGGGAGGGTGCTACAGGTCCCATGGTACAGAGTCCGGTGGGGTAATGTGGATTTAGGATTTTTTTTTCCATCAGCACTTTGCCTGCCTATGCCCCTAGCCACCCCCCTTTGGACTGGACCCCCAGCACCACAACCCAATTGCATCTAGACTTATCCTTTTGCTTCCATTGCAGGGTGTTCCTGGTCATTGGAGTAGGACCGGTAGGATCCAGATGTCATCCTGCAGCCAGAGGTTTTTTTTCTCCTCATTTCTGTTTCCTCTGCAGCCATCCATGTGCATTGGTGTAACAGATGAGCTCTGCCTCCACAGAGATGTCCTCAGACACCTGTGTTAGTTGGCTGTGTGAATGCCCAAACTGCGCTACCACCTGGACACCCCCAAGTGGCAGGCAAGCAATGGATCATGCAAGCCCACATCCCCGAGGGAGAAGAGCAGTCTGCTGGGATGCTCAATCCTTCCTCCCCCGGACAGCGCCCGAATGACCTGACTCCATTCCGGAACTCGGGTCACCGATGTGGCAGAAGGTAAGTTGCTAGGTGCCTCAGCCTTCCACACCACTGGGCCGGCAGGATATTTTTTAAGTGACTAATTTCAAGTCACTTCGCTAACTTGACAAAATTATTGGTGTCTACTGCCCCAGTAAGTGCTGGTATGAATGACGGGTTGTTCTTCATGCTTCAGACACAGTTTGACTGGAAAGAGTATTTCTAGTTACATATCACTCCTTGGTGCGGTGCCTGAATTTGAGTCCTTAATGAGTAATCAGAACAGTCCCTAGCTGCAAGGCTACCTGTTGTAGTGCCAGGTTTATAATTAAATGGCACAAAAGTGACATTGTGCTGATCCATTCCGAGTGTCATTAAATTAAGATTAACATATTATTTGGCTGTCTGAAATGAGACCACTGGTTTGAGGGCAGAACTCAACTACGCTGCCCCGAACTCCTGGTCATTGTGCTTTGCAGCCAAATCAAACAGCACAGGACTCCAGTTCCAAGTATTGCCATACTACTCACATGACTGTGATTAACCATTTTTTGACCTCCAGCAAAGCCTGCTGCAGCCCAGGCACTGCATTATGCAACGCTTTTAAACCAGAGCAGTCTGGTGGGAAGTGTCAATAGAGAACAAGACTTTACCTGTAACAGCTGGGAACACGGAACTATACTAAGAAAAAATACAATTACTGCCACATACAGAGTGTCACCTACTGCCTGAACAAGCAGCCTGGGGAATAGTTGTGTTAACAGTGGTTAAATTGGGCAGAAACCCCAGGGACTGAGTTCCACTACCTCTTGAAAAACTGTATGACAGTTCCACCACCTGCTGTCACTGTGCACCACTTCAGACAGAAAGTACACTTTCAAACTTAGGTTTCGAACAGTTTTTTAACAAAAAGTTTGCTTTTTTGTAAATTGGAGGAAATGCATCAGAATACATCACTTGCCTTAGCAGTAGTAGAAGTAGCAGGCACAGCTAGAAGGCAAACATATTTTTTTTTCAAAGCAGAGCAGAATCTTCTTGTCTTGATGTCCCATCCATCCCAGCCCTGATCTGGAAAGGGTAAGGCTTAAGCACAGAGAAAGTCAGTGGGTGCTGGGAGAGTGGCAAGGCAAGCAAAGCAATGGTCCCACGTGGACTGGGCAAGCGAGAGCATGACTGCCTTACAGCTACGGGGGTACTGTACAGAGTCAAGCAAAGTCAGTGCTGCAAGCAACCAAAAAAAAAGTCAGGTTAGCAAGGAAAGAGAAATGGACTGTGTGTGGTCCTACTTTTATACCTTCCTTGCTAGTCTAATGTCTCGGGTTCAAAACATTGCCCAGTGTTTCAGCAGATGAGGAGGGGACAGCGCAGGACATATACGTAATAGCCAAGTCCCCCTGACTCCCCCAGAAATGAAGAGATGTTAGGCTGCTTCATTTAACAGGAGGGAGTTGTAAGGTAGAGTAATTACATTAGCGACTTCACTCCCTGCAAAGATCATTACTGCTGCATGCTGCTTAATGGCTTGGCCGAGAGGTACTTATCACCTAAGGCAGCTCTTTTGTTTTTGTGTGGAGGGTGGTTGAGGCATGCCAGATTCACAGGGGCACTGACATGCACTGACACTTGGGTTGCAAAGGCAATCTTCAGCACTGAAAGAGGCAATCTCCTTCAGCCTAAACAAGTGCAGGTGAGATGGCACCCCCACCCTGCAATGCATGTAATTGTGTTATCTTATGATGATGCATTTTCCAGTTTGCTATAATCATCAATGCCAAACAGGCCTACATTCATAACATCACTAGTGGCTACAAGTGCTGTTCATTTGTCACAGACCTGATCCTATGTCAGTGGTGTACTGTACTACCTATTCAAACTGAACCATCCCATAGACAAATTCAGACTTCACATGTTGCCTTGTGCTTTCAAGTACACTTAAATATGCTGACCCCACTGGCAAACCAGTGGCATGCTGTTTAATGACTGGCTTTGGAAAATATTTATCTCTTCACTGCAATATCCTTGCAGGTCATCGTCGGGGGAAGTGCGGGTGGTGGAGAGGCCGCCCCCCTGTGAGAGAGGAAAGAGATTTTCTTGGGGGTCAGCCTGCAAGTCTCAGCAGGACATTGTCAGAGATAGCGCGGGCAGTGGAGAAGCCCCCCCCCTCCTGAGAGAGGAAACAGATTCTAGGGGATTGGCCTGCAAGTCTCAGCAGGTCATTGTCGGAGGTAGTGCGGGCAGTGGAGAAGCCCCCCAAAAAAGAGGAAAGAGATTCCAAGGGGTCAGTCTGCAAATCTCAGCAAGTACGGAGGAGCAGCTGGGGGGCTGGGGGACAGTATTGTCTTCCTGTTGATGCTTTGCATCGACTCCCCACCTGCCCCCCCCCCCACCACCACCACACCAACCCTGGTCCGACTTCTAATTTATGGCTGTTGCAGGTCATGTGACAGAAGCATCTATTTCAAAGTTCACATTTCCTCCTTTGCAGATTATATGGACTGACCACAGGGTGGTGACAGAGAGTAAAGAACCTAACAAATTCCTACAAAGATCAAGTAACTAACCTGCCAGTGGGAAGCACTGAAGAGTCCTTGTCCTGGCTATATTGGTACCAGAGTCTTGGACTCCTAATCTTGCTACAAGGCCTGGTCGATCAGCATACCCTGAAGTGTCTGGGTGTTATCTACAGTCCTTGTGAGGATGCCCAAGTCAAGGACTGAACCTTCAACCCTCGACAGTAAAGGCGGGGATGCTAGCCACTATGCCATCGGGTGGTCTGTGCTGTAGTCAGTGCTTTCTGACAACTAAAGTTTCTAGCTAGGTTACCACAGGAGGAGGGGTAACACCTCAAATAAGGGTTACCACCTGAGAATGGATAACATCTCAAAAAAGACAAGACATGGGAGGGCAGTATCCAGGTTACAGGGAAGGAGGGTTCTATATGCTAGGGAGCATAGTAGAGGGGGAGAAAGGATCAGGATAGGGAGAGGGGTAGGGGTAGTGGATATAAATGGAGGTATGAAATGGGGTGGGGGTCTTACACTAGTAGGAGCGGGAAATATTTGTGTAACCCCTAGATGGCGCTATCCCAGGGGCTACTACCCCTGCCTGATTTGCCACTATCAGGTTGGGGGCCTGGATCAATGGCGGTGCCTCCACCCAGAGGTCAGGGTTTGCAATAGTTAAACTAACTTGGTCACAGCCCTCTGGGACACTGCAACCCCCTTTCTTCCCACTAGTGGCCCACAATATATCAAATTACCTTCACAGTATACACTTACCCCAGGTCTGGTTCCGGCACTGGGACCTCCTGTGAAATGAGATACAGTGCAACAATCACAGTACAGTACTTTAACATAGACAAATACCTCAGGCAGTATAACTTTGCTGAAACAAGCAGCTCTGATTTATTTGGGGGATATAACAAGGACAGGGAAATCAGGTTAATTAGCTTATCACTCTAATAATCTACCTATGGCTCTGTGCACAGGCCTATCCCTATCAGTTACTGTCCCTGGGTACCCAAGCCCTAGTGGCTAGTCCAAACCGTGGCAGCTGGTAGGGGCCCTTTCACACAGAGAAAGGAGAATTAAACAGTCAGCAGTACAGTAATTCCATTTGGATTTAATGTGGCAATTCAACAGGCGACCCTGAATTAGTACTCACGACCTCCAAATAAGATAGGGTCCTTCAATGTCAGCAGGGCTACTTTGATCTCAAGAGACTCCTCACACATTTATATAAAAAAAGAAAGCACTATACCAGGCAGGCTGCATCTGTATCCCGATCGCAATTACTGCACAATACCAGGAGAACACACAGCAGATTCAGTTCCTGACAGACCGAGTGCAATTCCAGCAATTCTTCAGTCTTCTACAGGGTGAGCCTGGTTTCTACTCTTCAGAGATCCTTTGATTCTTTTCACAGGACGGATTCAGTCCTAACAAGCTGTTACACAAGCTGCAGACCGGAACTCTGGGCCTTACACGTTTTTGACTGAAACTGTGCACTGAAAAACACAGGGTTTCTTTCCCTTCACTTCCAGAGCAACTGAAACTCCAACAGACAAAACCGGGCACTTCCTTTGAGTTCCTCCCAGTTCTTGACTGGATTGGCTGTCACTCACAATAGACTGCTGCTGTTGGTCCAAAAGGCACTGAAGTCTAAACTACATCTCCCAGAGTCACTGCCCATACAATCCTCTTGTGGCTGGCTCAGATTATGAGTCCAAGTTCTGATTCGTCCAAGGCACCATTTTAGACTAGCTTACCCCACACTGATTGGTCCAGTTCAGCAGTTCAAAACTAGAATGGGGAACTAGCAGACACGTTCTGACTGCAAAGAAAGCAGGTTAGACAAACTGTAATTTCATTATTACTCTAAATAATTTCTGGCAAACAGTTACATCTTTCAGATAGGTTCCTTTGCACTCCTAGTGACTGCAAAATGAGGTGAATTGGCAGCAGCTTGAGTGGTACTCAATCAAAGAAACACACAGTCCCCCATACAAACTAATTATGTCTGCAAGCAGACAGCTCTTAAAGAGACAGTACCAGAGGTTCTAAAACACTCACTGATAAATGGCTTAAATGCCAAACACCATTCAGGCTTGGAGCATTCAAGCAAGCTCCTGGAAGTCTTTGGGAACCCCCCATTTGCAGGGGTTACACCCTTCCTGGCCTGGGAAAGCTTGGCGTCCGCGTCAAGCAAGTACCCATAAGTTTCAACTGCAACCATATACATTTGCATTAGGCTCACACATGTAATCATCAGTCAATATATCATTTTACCAAGAACACATTTCTGAAACATTGCAGTCGTCCTCTTTACACAGTATTACACACATTGTACCATAACTCAAGTTATTACCTCTTGTACATGAAACCTGAAGAGAGGCCCTTCCTATCAGTTACCTTGGGGCTGGATGGGGCAAGGGCACCATATAGAGGGCAACACAAGTAACTTGGAGTTAGCACTGACGCTCAGTTTGGGCAATGAGCTCGGGGACACATACACTCCTTTATGGACAACATTGAGAGGCAAATCCACAGGCCTCCCAAGTGAATCATAACTGAGGTGCACCACAGGCTTTACAGCTCGACCAGTCTTTCTAGGGGAACTGTTATAGTCTCTGCACTCTGAGCCTCATTTTCAGCATTGTCCTCACTTGTCAGGAGTCTCCATGGGGGTAGAGAGGCTAGAACTTGGGGCACTTTCAGCTCCAGGAGTTACAGTTTCTGAGTCCACAACATTTGGCTCGCATGGAGAGCTTTCGGACACTGGCAGTGGACTGTCAGGGCACTCAAAATACTCTTCTTGTTCGGTGTATCACCAGTCTGCCCCAATCTATCATTTCCTCCCTAAGCTCAAACAGTTCAACCATGCACAATGATTCCATTTCATCTGATCTGATGCTTTGCACTTCACTTTCTGGGAGCATTGGCTCCAGGGATGAAGCTGGGGGCTTAGACAGTCCAGAAGGCCCAGCTTTGTCTCCAGTATTGACTAGGGATTGCCCGAAACAATTGACTCAGTTCGTAAGAAGGATAGTATTCAAAGTCACTCTCACTTTCTTCCGATATGGACTGACAGTCATGCTCAACTGGGACTTGTGGAGGGAACACTTTAACTTTGCTTCTGTAGGTGCAGACTTTCTTGATCTTTTCTTAGCAGCAGCTCTAGTCACTGGTCCAGAGGGGCATCTTCTAGGGGCTCAGACTCAATTAAGATTTGTCCAATGGGCAGTAAATGATTTCTATGCATTGTTTTACATCTTTTGAATTATTCTCAGGCCTTACTTTGTACACTGGCAGATCATCTAGTTTGCCCACTACAATGTGAGGGAGATGGTGCCATCTGTCAGCAATCTTGTGCTTGCCATGCAGTCCCAGATTTCTTAGCAATACCGATCTCCCTCCTGGAGTTCCTGTGCTTTCACCTTTTATCATACCTTTCTTTGTTGGCCAGATTTCTTTTGGCAGCCATGGTTTGAGCCAGTTGGTACGCATGAGTTAGCTGGGCCTTTAACTTTTGCACATACTGTAAATAGTTGTCAGCTTGAACCCCATCAGGAGACCCCAAAACACACATCTACTGGTAGTCGAGCTTCTCTTCCAAACATCAGGCGGTGGGGAGAATCCAGTGGCATCACTTTTGGTGCAGTTATAAGCATGTACCAGGGTGCTAATTTGTTGGCTCCATCTAGGCTTGTCCTTTGGGTGCAGGGTGCCTAGCATATCTAGCAAAGTGCGGTTGAAGCGTTCAGGCTGTGGGTCCCCTGGGGTGGTAAGGAGTGGTTCTGGACTTTCGCACTCCCCACAGAGAAAGCATCTCTTTGATCAGGCGACTCTCAAAGTCTCTCCCTTGATCAGAATGGATTCTTTGTGGAGCCCATAGTGAACAAAAAGTTTTCTACAAGTACTTTGGCCACAGTGGATGCTTTCTGGTCTTTGGTGGGAAAGCTTGGGCATATCTCGTGAAATGGTCAGTGACCACCAGCACATTACTGATATTTCTTTGATCTGACTCCAAACTCAGAAAATCAATACAGACCAGCTCCATGGGTGCACTGGTGGTGATGTTAACAAGGGGCAGCCCTCTGGGGCAAAGCTTTCCTCTGTAAGCAGCGACTACAAGTTCGAATGTGTTGCTCCACATCAGCCCCCATCTTAGGCCAATAGAATCTGGATCTCACCAAGTCAAGTGTTCTGTCTATACCAAGGTGCCCCATGTGGTTGTGCAAGGACCTCAGTACTGAGTCTCGAAAGGCAGTGGGCAGCACTAGTTGTTGTTTGTCTACTTGTCCCCCTCTGTCTACTGTTTCTCTGTATAACAGTTTATTGATCAGTTTCAACTTAGGACCTTCTTTGTATAACAGTGCAGTTCTCAAATCAGTGGAGCGTAATTTGGACACATCTTTTCCTGCATAGAGGGCTTCTAAAGCTGCTTTGATCATGGGATCGCGAGTTGAGCCCGCCGAATACTGTCATTGTCCAGCTGAGGCAGTGCACCAATGTCTATTGCAGAAAAGTGGCAATAAGCAGCAGGTATGCAATTCTCAGAGGTCCCAAGCAATCCACCATGCAGTCCACTGCGTCCGTGGACATTTGTTCCTCCCTGTCAAACTTCGGCAGAGTGCCCGAATGTCAGGTTCTGCCAATCGGACCCAATCATTCTGGGGAACAGGCCTCCGGAGAGAGCATCAGCATCTATGTGGTTCAGACCTGCTCGGTGATTCGAGAGCATAGTCATATGTAGATAATGCAGAAAGCCACCTATGGCCAGTGGCATCCAACTTAGCTGAGGTCTGCACATAGGTCAAAGGATTATTGTCAGTTTTACTAGTATTTTAGCCCCATACAAGTACTCATGGAATTGGTCAACAATAGCCCACTTCAAAGCTAGGAACTCTAACTTATGTACAGGATAGTTCTTTTCGGATGGGGTCAGGCTTCTACTGGCAAAGGCCACTGGTCTCAGGCCATTCTCGTGCTCTTGGTACAACACAGCCCCAACCCTTGCAAGCTAGCATCAGTGTGCAGGGCGTGAGTTTTCTTGGATCGGCATAGGCCAGCACTGGAGCATGGGTAAGTTGATATATGATCTCATGAAAGCAGTCTCACAATCAGGAGTCCAGCGGGCCCCAAATACTTCTTTCGGATGAAAATACACTCTTTCAGTCTTGAGGGACGCTTGACTTTTGGTATTTTTGTGGGTTGGGGATACCCTTGAGTAAGGTTAAGTAAAGGCGGATCACTCTTGAATAGTCCTTGATGAGCGCCGATAATAACCACAGAATCCCAGGAATCTTTGCAGTTCTTTTAGATTTTTGGGCTGTGGCCAGGTGGTCAAGGCCTCAACTTTACTTGGGTCGGTCTCTATTCCCTCGGTGGATACTATGTGTCCACATACTTTACTGATGTTTGAAAGAATTGACACTTATCAATGGACAGTTTAAGGCCAAAGTCCTCCAGTCGGTCCAATACCTTAAATAATCTGCTCTCATGTTCCTCCAGTGAGCTGCCAAACACAATAACATCATCTAGGTATACCAGGCACTCTAGTAAGTTCATGTCCCCACTGCACGCTCCATCAATCGTTGAAAAGTGGCTGGGGCACCTGAAATCCTTGAGGCATCCTCATGAATTCATAGAAGCCAAGCGGACAGATAAAGGCCGTCTTCTCCACGGTCCTCTGGGGCCATCGGGATCTGGTAGTACCCACTGCGGAGATCCAGCACAGAGAACCACTTGCTCCCGTTTAGGCAGTCCAAAGCATCCTGAATGCGGGCATTGTGTACTGATCAGGGATAGTCCGCGGTTTAAGGTGCGATAATCCACACACATCCTTACTGTTCCATTCTTTTTCCTCACTACCACAATGGGGAAGCATAAGGGCTTCTGGATTCTTGTATTACACCAGCAGCTAACATCTCTTGCAGATGCCGTCTCACATCATCTATGTCAGCAGGTGCCAGGCGTCGAGACCTCTCACGAAATGGTCTTTCGTCATGCAGCGGATATTGTGCTCAGCTCCTTCGCGCATCCTACATCCCATTCCTTTAAAGAAAACACCTGGTCTCTCTGGGCAAGCTTCTCACTGATCCTCACTTTCCATTCAGCTGGCAGCGAGTCGCCGAAATCAAACAAGTCAGGCGTTACTCTGTCATTCTTCCTTGAACTCTTGCTGCTGGGTAGCACTGCAGTGTCTGCACAATGCACATTAGCCAGGATGCAACCTCTGTTTACTCGAATGTCTCTTTCAGACACATTATGAACTTGGACCATTACCCTTCTGGCATAAGCATGGGCTCTAGCGGGCAAAATACTAGGCTTGACCAGCAGTCCCTCTGGCAATTTTCCATCGCCTGGTGCATCCAACATTAATATTTTATTCTTAACATCCTTTCTGATACGGACCTCTCCCTGTAAGGTACACTGGGCATTTGGCGCCAGGATCAGAGACTCAGGATCCTTCTTCCATACAATTCCGACCGGTTCCTCTGGTTCTGTTTTTTCAGCATCTCTCTGTGCCTCATAGGCCTTCTTAATTAAAGCCGGAACTCTAAAGCTCTACTAGTCTTTGACCCCTGTTTTCATAACACAACTGTGCCAGCCTTCCGAACATATGAGCATTTGTTCCAATCAACAAAGGACACCATCATACAGTCCAGTGGGGGACACACTAAGGCTAGGGTCTCTACTTGTTCGGCCACTCCAGCCACGGAGGTGGGGAAAGACAGCCAAATCGGATATACCGGAATAGGGGTAGGCCTTCTCACTTAACCCCATACATGCAGTCCTTCTAATGGTTGTAAGGGTACGTCTGACAAATGCTTCTGATACCAATCCTGGAACATAATTGTCACTTGGGAGCCACTGTCTAATACAGCTCTTGTAGACACTCCATTCACCTTTACAGTGGTCTCCATGGAGGACCCACTATTCTGGACCAGTCTGGAGAGCGGTAGTGGGGGCCTGGGCAACTGACCTTGCCACAAAGGACGTGAATTAGCATTTTGGTGCCCTCACTGGGATCATGTCGTGCACCTCTTAACCACTGATTTCTTCTCCAAGCTCTCCTTGTAGCCTATATGCAACTTTGTCAGTGTCTTTTGGGGACTGGCATTCCCTTTTCATGTGCCCATCTTTCCCACAATTATAGCAAAACATACTTTCTGGAGTTTGAGCTGGCCGGCGACACTGGGAGCCAGGGCGGGGTATTACTAACTGGAAACCTGGGTGCCATCTCTGTCTCTGACGTGATAAGCATTTGGAGACATCTCGTCAGTTTCTCCACTTCCATGGTCAAGGAATTGAGTTTGGAGCTGTTATCAGCAGGAGATACATGGGTGGGTACCCCACCCCATAACAGATGCAGTCGGATATAGGTCAGGGCCCGTACTTGCAGGCGTGGCCTTCATAAAGGACTGTTTTTGAATTCCGGATCTCTCTCAACAGTTCGCCCCATTGTGGCATATCTTTTCCTTGTCAGAGCACTCATTGACTGTCAACCTCTGCCCTGAACTTCACTTGATGGGTCACCCTCAGTCACTCGGTCGTAGCCACAGCTGTTGGTGCAGGTACCTCCCGAGGTCGCCTTTTCTCAACTCCTCGAATTTCTCTCATTAACTCATCATGGAGGGTGGGGATTCCAGTCGATTTGCCAGGCGTAACTGAAGCAACAGCAGTTCTGAGAAGGGGCAGACTTAAGGATTCTGTCCAGTCTGGTTCGGTCCAGTTCAATCGCTGGCAAACTACCCTTTCTGAGGCATTCTTGCAACAATTTTTCCAGCCGAGAGACATACACAGACAACAACTCCCTTGGTACTGTTGTGCATTTCTTACTCTCCACCATAGGTCCTCATCAGAATCTGGGCTCCATACACATTCTCCAAGGCCTCAAGATAGGCCTGTGCAGTCGCTTCAGGGTTACTGGCCCGTTTAGCACGGATGGTAGCCAGGGCAGGACCTCGGAGGCTCTCACTAACCCTCTTTAGCTTTTCAGCCTTCCGAGCATTGCCATTCTAGCACTTGGGGGCAACATAGTCTATCCAGGTCTCCCAGTCATCCTCCCTTGGGGGTGGGAGGTGCCAGAAGATCCTCAACCCTGGTGAGAGTCGTGACTAATGGCAGGTGCAGAAATAGGAGTCTGCATTGGTTCAGCCACCATTACGGGCACTGGAGCAGGAGAGGGTGTTGGGGAGGAACACCCCAGGTGGCAGAATAGTTTCTTCAAGTCCTCCACAGTTTTCCCTCTCCCAGCAACCATTCAGCAAATTTCTCCTCAAAAGTTTCAGATAGTGGTGGGGCTGATTCCCCCAGGTCTTTACTGTCCTTAGTTATCACTCTCCAAGCAGTGAGGGCTCCCTCTGGGGTAATGGTCTGTGGCACTTTGGAGCTATCTATGGGATCCTTAAACTCTACTAGGGCCAGGAAAGTGTGGGTGAGCAGATTAGCATGCCGACCCACCACCACAGGGTTTGTAAACCTTCCACCTTGAAAGTACTCCCTGCACAGTGTCGTATTGATACCCAGGGGATGTCCAGGATAAGCATAGCATTTTGGGGTCGATCTCCTCCCAGTACACCACTCCACCAGCGGTGCACAGCCACTTCTGTCGGGTACCCATTTTTTCTTAACAGTGGTTCGTAAATATGGCCACTAGAGGACACACAATCCCAGCGGTGAGCCTCCAAGATGTAACCCCTAGATGGCGCTATCCCAGGGGCTACTACCCCTGCCTGATTTGCCACTAACAGGTTGAGGGGCCTGGATCCAATGGCGGTGCCTCCACCCAGAGGTCAGGGTTTGCAATAGTTAAACTAACTTGGTCACAGCCCTCTGGGACACTGCAACCCCTTTCTTCCCACTAGTGGCCCACACAATATATCAAATTACCTTCACAGTATACACTTACCCCAGGTCTGGTTCCGGCACTGGGACCTCCTGTGAAATGAGATACAGTGCAACAATCACAGTACAGTACTTTAACATAGACAAATACCTCAGGCAGTATAACTTTGCTGAAACAAGCAGCTCTGATTTATTTAGGGGGATATAACAAGGACAGGGAAATCAGGTTAATTAGCTTATCACTCTAATAATCTACCTATGGCTCTGTGCACAGGCCTATCCCTATCAGTTACTGTCCTGGGTACCCAAGCCCTAGTGGCTAGTCCAAACCGTGGCAGCTGGTAGGGGCCCTTTCACACAGAGAAAGGAGAATTAAACAGTCAGCAGTACAGTAATTCCATTTGGATTTAATGTGGCAATTCAACAGGGGCGACCCTGAATTAGTACTCACGACCTCCAAATAAGATAGGGTCCTTCAATGTCAGCAGGGCTCACTTTTGAGGTCACAAAGACTCTTCACACATCCATATAAAAGAAAGCACTATACCAGGCAGGCTGCATCTGTATCCCGATCGCAATTACTGCACAATACCGGAGAACACACAGCAGATTCAGTTCCTGACAGACCGAGTGTAATTTCAACAATTCTTCCAGTCTTCTACAGGGTGAGCCTGGTTTCTACTCTTCAGAGATCCTTTGATTCTTTTCACAGGGCAGATTCAGTCCTAACAAGCTGTTACACAAGCTGCAGACCGGAACTCTGGGCCTTCACACGTTTTTGACTAAAACTGTACACTGAAGAAGCACAGGGTTTCCTTCCTCTTCACTGCCAAAGCTCAAACTGAAACTCCAACAGACAAAACCGGGCACTTCCTTTGAGTTCCTCCCAGTTCTTGACTGGATTGGCTGTCACTCACAATAGACTGCTGCTGTTGGTCCAAAAGGCACTGAAGTCTAAACTACATCTCCCAGAGTCACTGCCCATACAATCCTCTTGTGGCTGGCTCAGATTATGAGTCCAAGTTCTGATTCGTCAAGGCACCATTTTAGAGCTAGCTTACCCCACACTGATTGGTCCAGTTCAGCAGTTCAAAACTAGAATGGGGAACTAGCAGACACAGTTCTGACTGCAAAGAAAGCAGGTTAGACAAACTGTAATTTCATTATTACTCTAAATAATTTCTGGCAAACAGTTACATCTTTCAGATAGGTTCCTTTGCACTCCTAGTGACTGCAAAAATGAAGTGAATTGGCAGCAGCTGAGTGGTACTCAAAAGAAACACACAGTCCCCATACAAACTAATTATGTCTGCAAGCAGACAGCTCTTAAAGACAGTACCAGAGGCTCTAAAACACTCACTGATAAATGGCTAAAGCCAAACACCATTCAGGCTTGGAGCATTCAAGCAAGCTCCTGCAAGTCTTTGGGAACCCCCATTTCAGGGGGTTACATTTAGTAGGGTATAGGATGCACTACAGGTGTGGGTTGGCCGTGTATTGGACATAGCCTGGAGGATGGGGTTGTATGGTGTGCAGGAACCGAGGGCTAGGGAAATGAAATGTTGAGGATGTAGGAGGGATGGTACAGAGTACATGTTCGGAGGGGGAATGGAGATTCTCTGGAAGATGGGATGGGGGTGAGATGATGCTCGGGAGAGGCATACCATCTAGAGGTAGTAGGGGTGGAAACCCCAAGGGGGGTGGCAGCAGGGGCAGTGAGGTCAGAACTTGGAAGGCACAGATTGGGGTAAATGGGGGGGTAAGAAAGTAGAGGACGGCGCTGCAGAAACATCATGAGTAGAAAAATGGAGGAGTGAGGATCATGAGGCTTGGAGGACAGTTTGAAATAGGACCATAGGATGTGCACATATGAGAGGGGAGGAGCTAAACAAGCAAGATAGGGTTAGAAAGAGGAGGGAAGGGATCACGGAACTTAGTAACAGGTTCGCTCCACTTGAGACTCTGGCAGTCGGGCGGGATGGAAGAATTAGAAAATGGAGATGGAAGGGGATGAGGTGCAGAGGATAAGAATGAACCAAAGGACAGTGAGAGGGCTTCCCAATACAGGCAGGACTCCAAGGACCATGAGAGAGGAGATGACAGTGGGGGGGGGGGGATAACAAAGAAATTCAAGACAGAGAGAGGAGTGCAAAACCGCTCAAGGTTAAACAGACTGGTGAAAGAAGAAGAACAGCTGTTGGGATATTGTGAGGGAACAAAGCAAGTGGGGGAGGGGATTCTTGAGGTCACAGGATCCTCAGTAGGGAGGGTAGAGGGAGAAAGTGAACAAATGGAAAGGGTACAGAAAGGAAAGGGAGGTAATGGAGCAATGGACACACTCCAGGTGGATTATGTCTTAGACAGAGAGGATGAGGAGGTTAAGGTGAAGGGGGAGCGATGTAGATGGAGGGGGAATCTATTACAGGACCCCCAAAGGACAAGGGAGAGGTGGGAAGGGTGGTGGGGGGAATAGTGAAAAAAGGTAAGGAAGTGAGGATATAGGAATGGGGAAATGGTGGGTACAGAGGATGAAAGCAGGGCAGGGTCTCTGGAGAGGATATGCTTGAGGAGGAGGGGTAAAATTGGGGAAAAGAACTGAGGAAGGCTGTCCAGGAGAGACTGAGGAGGACAGGCAAGGGGGAAGGCTAACACAGCAGAAGGTTGGCGAGGAGAAAGTACTAATAGTGGGGGACTCAATAATAAAGGGCATGGGAGGGGGAGGAAAGGTAAAAAAGTGTAGGGGTATATGGACTGAGTGCTTACCAGGGATGACAACAAAGGAAGTTATTCATTACATTCTGTCCTGGGGGAAAATCCAGGACATAACGATGCCCCTGTTATTCCATGTAGGGACAAACAATCTAGCAGGAAATTGTGTTATGGAGGTGCAGGCTAGGTTCGGGGAGCTGCCAGGTTCTGCAGTGGTGAGGTTTAAGTCGCTTACGTTTTTGGAGGTGCTGCCGATTCCAAGGGCCAGTTCGGACAAAAAGCAACGAATAGAGAAATTCAACGGTTAGCTAAAGGGCTGATGTGCAGAGAGCGGGTTTGGATTCCTGGGAGACTGGGGTGATACATGGAGGGATGAAAGTCTCTTTGCTTATGATAGGCTTCACTTAAATTGGGAGGGAGTATCAGTGCTTTGATGCAGGATGGAGGAATTCTTGGAGGGTGAGCTAAATTTAACTACTGTAGTGCAGGGGGGTCAGGATTGTGCAAGTCTCTGAGGGAGCTTCAGACAGCCCCCCCCCCAAACATAAGTTGAAACCGGTATAGGTACAGGAAAAGAACATATACACCGAGGGGAGAGGGAAGGGGTAAGATAGAGGGTGATCAAGGAAACACATGGCTGGGAAAGTGGAGAGGAATGTGTGCAAATGCAAGGAGCCTAGACAGCAAGGTTCCAGACCTGGCAGCAGTTATGGCTGAGGCAGGCCTTGATCTTGTGGGGATAACAGAAACTTGGGGTCATGGGGACCAAGACTGGGACATGGAATTACCTGGGTACACATTGTTCAGGAAGGACAAGGAAAATAGAAGAGGGGGGGTAGCACTATATATGAGGGAGGGCATCAGGGCAGTGGAAATACAGAGTAGAACGGGAGGAGCAGAGTCCATTTGAGTAGCATTGCCCATAGGGAAAGGGGAGGTTGTACCTGTTGGGGTGATCTACAAGCTGCCCTCACAAACAGACTCAGAGGATGAGGTAATATTGGAGGAAATAATGAAAATGGCTAATAAAGATGAGGTGCTGTTGATGGGGATCTAAATCTACCTGACGTGAGTTGGGACACTTCACCAGCCAAATTAAGGAGGAGCAAGACTATAGTGGATTGTCTGCAGGCAGCCCTCCTGAGGCAGCTGGTTAGGGAATCCACCAGGGAAGGGGTCTTGCTGGATTTAGTCCTGACAAATGGTGACAGGGTGGGTGAAGTTGCAGTGGGAGAACACCTTTGTTCGAGTGACCACAGTGTTGTCTGGTTCACTGTGCAGACATCTGCAGTGGGTACTCGAACTAAGGCAAAAGTTCTTGACTTTAGAAGGGTAGACTTTATCAGCATGGGGGTTTATGTGCGGAAGGTGTTAAGGGGGAAGATCAGCATGAAGGGGGTTGAAGGCATGTGGGAGTGCTTTAAAGAGGCCATAATTGGGGCAGCAGATCTCTGTCAGGAGGCTTCATAAGACGAGAAGGAAGAGGAAGCCTCTGGTTTAGCATGGAGGTGGCAGACAGAGTTTGGGAGAACAGAAAGGTGTTCAAGAAGTTCAAGATAATGCAAAGGGGAAAGGACTGGGAAATTTACCAAAGGAGGCAAAAGGAGGCGAGCAGAAAGGTGCGGAAGGCAAAGGCCAAAGCAGAAGAGGAAATTGCCAAATCGGTCAAGACTGGAGACAAAGCTTTTTTTCGGTATGTCAGTGAGTGGAGGAAAACTGGTAGGGGGATAAACAGACTTAGAAAGAAGGAAGGGGTCTCGATGGAGGAAGATGGGGATAAGGCGCAGTTATTAAACACATTTTTTTGCTCATTATTTGGGATGGGGGGAGGAGGATTTTACAGACATCAGTACCGGGGATAAGGCAACGTTAGGGGTTGATATGAGTCAGTTTGAGAAGAATGCAGTCTTGAGGGAGCTGGAGAAGTTAAGAGTGGACAAGGCCATGGGGCCAGATGGGGTACATCCTAGGGTGCTGAAGGAACTTAGGGATATGCTGGCAGCTCCCTTGGTAGCTCTTTTTAGCAAGTCCCTGAAGATAGGGGAGGTCCCAGAGGATTGGAGGAGGGAAAGCGTTGTCCCTCTCTACAAAGGGGGGGATAGAGAGGAGGCGGGTAACTATAGGCCTGTAAGCTTAACATCCATAGTAGGCAAAATAATGGAGAAGTTACTGAAGAGCAGGATTCTGCATTATTTGGAGGAAAATGACCCTATCGATAAGCATCAGCATGGATTCACTAAGGGGAGGTCCTGTCACACAAACTTAATAGAGTTCTTCGACTGGGTCACAAGGGAGGTAGATCAAGAGGGTTCGGTGAATAGTGTGTATCTTGATTTTAGGAAGGGGTTTGATTCTGTTCCGCATGGGGGACTAATTTATAAATTGGATGGACTGGGACTGGGGGCAGGGGTAGTTGGATGGGTGCAAAACTGGCTAATAGGTAGAACTATGCCTCTGTAATGTTAGGCCCCGTCCACACTACATCACTTGAAATCTGTAATGGTTCCAAACCGTTACAGACCATAAACGGTACAGTGTGTCCACACTGCCAGTGAACAGTTTGATAAAGGATTGAAAATGGTACAGCCTGTCCACATTGAGTGTGATAGTATGTGTGGTCCCAACGCCGCTGAAGCAGAGCATATCCCATGGTGCACCTGGTGACGACAGCTTTGATGAAGGCACCCAAACCCATAATAGCCATATGGGGTGTATGCATCTGTACAAGCCATGATAACTGCAACATACGTATGGCAATGATCTTTACACACCTATGGTGAGAGGCGACAGGAAGAAGGTGCAGGGGGCTGCATGGTGGATTCAGGAGGTACTGCTGTGAGAGGAAGGAGAGTGTGTGACATGGCAACATGTCCAATGGAGTGAGGCACCAGGGCATGACAGCTGGTCAGGTACTGCTGCCGAATGGCTGATGGCAGCCCTCCACTACTGCCATCGTGTGCCCCACCACTCCCCTGTACACAGTGCCACACATCTATTGGCCACTGCAGCGGTGTTACGATGCACTCAGGAGCTCAACCACTGTATGTGTAGACTACTAGCACCGTTCCACAGGTAGTATTGATGCCACAGCTCTGATGGGCAGGCAGGGTACTCCCAGCTCCCATCACAGTGAGAGGAATCATCATGGACAGTATATGGATACTTCAGGAGGGGCTCTCAGGGAGGCATGTGTGGACAGGGGATAGGTCAAGTGGGACATAGGGTAACTCCAGTGGTGGGCATACCATTGTAGGTTGGGTTACCCTGCTATGGAGACTGCCCAGTATTGCAGTCTACGCTCATGCCTCACATTGCCGTTGGTACGCCCTGATAGCCTCCGCCCCCGCATGCATTACACCAGTGCTGCAATGCATGCAGGTATGGTGGGGGACTGGAGGCAACACGGTGGAGCGTTTAGACACACACTGGTAACGTTACAGAACTGCAGCTGTTACAGGAACCGTTGTTGAAACCACCTCACAACAGGTTTCTATAGCAGTTCAAACGGCTGCGTTACCAGTGTATAAACAATGTCGGTAGCGGTTTAAGCCCTCTGTAACGTTACCGAACTGTTTTACTAGTGTAGTGTGGACAGAGCCTTACAGAGGGCTCAAACCATTACCACAATGGTTTGCGTTTACACCTGTAATGTTACAGAAGGCATTTTCGTAACCGTTGTTGAAACCACTTATGCGATTGGATTGAACAGCAGTTCTGAAAGCAGTTATGCCTGTAACTTTACCAGCCATAGTGTTGGCCTTGAGCGTGTAGCTCCAGCATTCCTCCAGTGCAGCACAAACTGCATTGTGGGATAGGGTGCAGCCATAATGGTTACACGGCACCCACAATGTGGACGGGCTGTAACCGTTCCAAACCGTTACCGAGACTGTTTGCCGGCAGTGTGGACACACTGTAATGGTTCTGGTCTGTAACAGTTTGGAACCGTTACAGACTGTAAGTGGTGTAGTGTGGACAGGGCCTAAATGGGCTCACCTCAGGTGAGGAAAAGGTCACAAGCAAGGTTCTCCAGGGGTTGGTGTTGGGTCCACTGTTTTTTAACATATTCATGATGGATATAATGGAAGGACTAAGGGGTAGGGTGTGTCTCTTCATGGATGACATGAAGGTCTGTAATAGGGTGGATAACCAGGAGGGGAGGGAGAATATGCACAGGGACCTGGGATTATTAGAGGCTTGGTCCAAAAGATGGAAACTGGCCTTTAACATAAAAAAGTGCAAAATCATGCACTTAGGGAGGAGAAATCAGAGTGAGACCTACTATGTGGGGGGTCTGGCTCTAGAAGTGACGGAGGAGGAGCGGGACCTGGGAATTATTGTTTTCAGGGCCCTAAGGGTAGAAACAGTGTGAGAGAGTGGTAGCCAAGGCTAGCAGGATGTTGGGCTGCATCGGAAGGGGATTCAATAGCAGGAAGAGACTGGTCATCATCCCCTTATATCAACAGTTGATTAGATCGCATTTGGAATATGGGGTGCAATTCTGGAGACTGTTCCTGAGAAGGATGTGGCCAGGCTGGAGAGGGTACAGAGAAGAGCTACTAAGATGGTAGTAGGGCTCAGTCACTTGGCATATGAGGACAGATTGAGGGAACTGGGAATGTACTCCCTGGAGCAGAGAAGGGATGGGGGTATGATTGAGACCTTTAAATATGTTAAGGGGATAAACAGAGAACCAGAAGAGGGACTTTTTAAACTAAAGGAACACAAGAGCACCAGGGAACATACGCTACAGGTGGAGGGTGGCAGGTTCCTGGGAAACAACAAGAATAACTTTTTCACAGAAAGGGTGGTAGAGAAATGGAATGAGCTCCAAGAGAAGGTGATAGGGGAGGCCACCATAAAGGGCTTTAAGAGAGCATGGGATGGCCACATGGGTCTGGTATCGGGAGCAGGCGGGGGGAAGGAAAGAAGGTGCTGCAGGGAGAAGTAAAGGTATTTGAGGAAGTCATATCCCTCTGCTAGGCACCTTGGGCAGACCGGGTGGGCCAGGCGGTCCTTTTCTGCTGTCATGTTTCTATGTTTCTATGTCTAAGTCTGTGTCTGTATTTCTTGCATCATCATGTTCTTTTCCAAGCCCTCTTCTATGCTTTGCATATGTGGAACTCCATGTTAGGATTTCTACTGACAACTAGATGACTTCAACCAACCAGCTGTTAGTGACTGTCCAACATGTGACTACACTGAATGGCATATTTTGTCATTTCACTTTCTTAAGTGACTTCAGAATCTCGGCAGTGCACCACGCTGCCTAGTTTTCCACCACTGTACATTGTTTTCTGTATACAGTTGTGCAGCTGTAGTGAACCTTGCCCTTCCCCTTCAGTATTCATAACCCCCTAATGTGCTTACAGACTCTAGTAGAGTGATTGATTGATTTCTTGTGTCACTGTGTTTGTGGCCCTCACCCCCCCCCAAAGAAATGATTATATAGGATAGGATGTTTGTGTGTGTATGTGTGTGTGTGTGTGTGTGTGTGTGTTTCCTCCCCACAAAAGTATATTAAAAAAAAGTTATATATCTGTCTAGGTGTTCCTGTAGGTGTTATGTGACCAATCCTGCTGACCCACCCTTGAAAAAAAAGAAATAAATTTGGCATGTTGTTCAGTGTTACTCACCCCCAGAAAATACCTATCAAATGTCCCAAATTCTCCGGGACATCCTGTTTTTGGCTTCTTTGTCCCCACATCCCATTCGCCTGGTTTAAAATCCTGAAGAACCACAGTGCTCACTATTTACTGCATTGGCTGCAGCAGTGAGTGCCATGAGTTCAGTGGTTTTGTTTGCACATTGCTGGTGGCTGGCATTCACAGAGCACAGCTTCCGGGTACAGACGCAAGAGATGATCTGACAACATCATGCAGAGCATCGGGTGTTCTCGACTGTCCTCGGGTGGAGCTCAAGTCGGAGCGGAGCCTCGGACTGTGCGCACACAGTTTAAATGCTGCAGAAATGGTCCGACCAGTTTCAGTCAGCAGCAAGATTGTGAACTGATAGCGCCGGTTTCCTGCCCATGCCAATGGGGAAATTTATTACCTGCCTTGTCGCTTCCCCATCCCCCTCAGGTCTGTCTCGTCTCCATGGCAACCATCAGATAAAGAGCCCTTTACTATGTCTCTGCTCCAATCAATGCCAGCATATATATCGCATTCCTCTGAGAATCAACAGGGGGCCTTGAGATATCCCTGACACTTTGAGGGCAGACTGAAAAAAAAGCCATATTCCAGAGGGACCAGACCAGCTAGCCAAAACGCTGCAGCACACTAAGAAGTGGACTAGAATGAAGCGAGGACAGAGAGGACAGAATCTGAACAACACACAATAGCACTAATAATTACAAATAAAAAATATTCATTTACGAAAGAGCTTAATCACAAGTTTTACAACTTGTTGATTATACTTTATAGTACTGTACATAATTAGTATTTGTTGCATGCAGCAACATTTTAAGAAATCAGACAGCCTGAGCCCAGAAACTCCTGAACAGGATCAGTTAAGACAAGAGGACCCTTTCCCCCTTTGGCCAGAGAAATAAGTAAGGTAAGCTGCTTGATCAAAACTTATTTTATCATTGTTTATAGGCTAGTAGTTAGCTAGTGACTGGTGGCAATCTGGCATTAATAGAAACAATATAGGGAGAGCCTAGAGGCAATGGCTACTAGCTAGAGGTTTGATGAGCTGAAAGGGAGATAAGCAGGGTCTGGGTGGGAGAATGAATAAGCGTAAGCCATGAAGAAATGAACAACTGATTAATTTCTGATGAAAATGTAAAGAATCCTTGCTGTATAGCTAGCTACTGATATGTATTGCAATGAGTCTAAGATCAGAGTTTGAGAACAGTATGTATTTTTTAATCGTTGTAATTTACTAGCACAGGCAGTGTATTATGTAGCAAACAAGTATCCTCTCACTCACCCGTGGGGGCAAATATGGGGACCAGGGATTACTTGGGGATGTCAGCATCTTCCCTGCACCAGATAGTGATGATTTCATGCTGTTTCACACCCTATCCGCCCCTCAGGCATTTTTCCTTGGGGCATTGTAGATGGAGATTTTATAGAAGATTCAGGCCAAGGCTAGTCCCCACAGAGTGGAGATTTAGAGTAGTTTGGGACCTGGGGCCAGTCATTTTTGAATACCTCACTATTCCCTGAGGTGAGGAGGAGGGATGGGGTTTGCTTTGACTGCTGCATTCCTCTTTGGTATTCCTGAAGGGATCTAACTTTTTACCGAGCTTTCTTGATGTATAATTATGCAGAAATGGTAGTGCCTTTTGTTTTGATGCTAAAAATGTTGAAAAATTGTGCTGGAAGGCTACAGCCTGTTGTTCAAGGAGGTGGTACATCTGGCCACACCCCCTTTCAACCCATTTAAGAACTGCTCTCCTCACTCCACACACAAGCATTTTTTTCGTGCAGTCGGAGGCTCTGTTGGTCTGTCTTCTCTCCTGGGGCCTGCTGGGGCTTTGACCCCCCCCCCAATGTGCTTGCTTGGACTCTGCTTGGTTGGTGTTGAACTTCTGTTTTCCTGCTCTCCTGCTTTTGATTTGCATTGCTGGCATCCAGCTGTTCTGTGCTTCCGTATGTGCTGCTTTCCTTTCTGCTCCTGTCCTTGTGTTTACCGCATTTGTTTCTTTTGGGTTTTCTAGTTTTCTAGCGCTCTGTGTATACATTGCTAATTGTGCTTCAGGTTACACACTGTGTTTCCTTACCTCAAGCTGCCCTGTGCCTGTACCCCCAGGCTTCATTTCTCACTTGATATTGCAGCCCTCTGTCCACTGCATGGTTCTCTGTATGCTTTAGCTCAACCTGCTTTTCTGCCTAACAGTCCTCAGTACCTACAGTTGTTATTGTCTGTTTCAGCTCACATGGCAGTCTGCTGCCTTGCTCTTCTTAATTGATTGCACCTGGTTCACGGCTGTGCTGCCTAGCTAATAACTACTCCCTGTTTACTGCCTTACCAATACCTAACTCTGCCTTAAAGGCATTTAAGGTATCATGCTTCACATTCAATTCACTATTCATACTAAAACCATAGCCAGGGACACTGGTTTACTGCATAAGCGGTGACGTGGATGGAGGAGCAGAATTTTGATTGGCCCATGGAAAACGGCACCAAAAATGGAAATAACATTTGTTCTCACTAACTCTGAGAACACAGGGACATAAATTGCAGTGTAGCATGTTCATTTTTTTTCTTCTGCTGTTGTTCCCACTGCTGTTATTGTCTTTGCTCCCACTGCTGTTATTGACCTCTTTCATGCTCAATCCTACCCACTGAAACCCCAGAGTCCAACCTGCCGAATCCCCAGACGATCATTCTTTTCTTCATCCAAAGCCAGTGTTTGGTAAGTTTGTCCTGTTGCCTATGGTTTAAACTGCTGCTGCTGCTAGTGGATTTTGCTTGCTGAAACTCCCCGCGGTAGGTAACCTGGGTCCTGAATGGTGCATCTATCCCTTCCACTCTACGGCCCAAAATAATTAAATGTGTTAGTGCCATGGATGTTTTGCTTGCCTTAAAGAATTTTTTGGTTTCTTTTCTCTCTTCTTTATTTACTTGATGTGTTCCCTTTTGCTATGGGGGGGGGGCGAGACGAGCCTGAGACGAGAGCGATGAACTGGATCTGCTCTCCGGTGTTACAATTTTCTCCTCTGACTAAGTAGCCAGAAATGATGCTATGGTTCCCCCTTTTTTTCAAATGTATGGATGCTGTTATGCTCCGGGTGTGTCGGGGGGGAGACAAGGGAGATAAGATGGGGAGACGAGACCAATACCAGGCAGTCTGTTATTTAGTACTTTACTCGAAGTGGGTAGGTGGGCTGAACATGATTCTGTTCTCCATTGTTTTGTTCTTTTGTTACTAATTGAGCCCCTTCCTTGTGGTCCTTGTGAAGGGTTCTTGTCTGCAGCCTAGTATGGCTTATGTAGTCCAAGACCAAAAGCGAATGTTTATTCTGCCCTCTGGTTTTTATTGCCTGATGTAATAAAGTGCTTGTGGGGGGAGGGTTCTCGTGCTGGCCAGCCAAATTTGTGCCCTACACTGCCCATTAACATTACTGCTCCAGTCCTTGTGGTTCTGAACATCGGGAGGTTCTGACTGTGCCCTGCACTGCCCATTACTGCTCCAGTCCTTACAGTTCTGAACATTGGGGAGAGGGAGCGTGGGTTCCGACTGAGCCAGCTAATCATGGTGGGTCAGCCTCACAATACAGTTAGTTTTCAGCCTTTGCTGATTGTATTGTGAGGCCTTCTGGCACCATGCAATTTTGCTTAAAGTTGAGCCAGTCCAAATTAATTCATGGACATTTGCATATGCTTCCCATGATGCTTTGTATTACTGGGGTATATGCAGTTTGTTTTCATTAAAATTTGGCTATATGGCAAATATCTTCCGGGATAACCCATGCCCCATTGCATTTGCTCTGGGATTTTTTTGTAGTTAATTTTTCTCTCTACTTTGTGCTGCCCTTGACCCAAACAAATAAGATCCCCTATAGGCTGGCTCACTCTCCCTGGGCTGAGATACAGATACAACACACTGAAAAGTCTAAATGAGGATGAAACACGTGTCTGTGTCTGCTGTTCTCAGTCTTTGCTGATTGTATTGTGAAGCCTTCTGGCACCATGCAATTTTGCTTAAAGTTGAGCCAGTCCAAATTAATTCATGGACATTTGCATATGCTTCCCATGATGCTTTGCATTATTGGGGTATATGTAATTTGTTTTCTTTATAACTTTATTAAGCCATATCAAACTGAATAAACCATGTTTAATCTGTGTCCTTCAAAACTGTCAGAACTGTGAATTTTCTTCCTTGGTTTTCTTCATCAGTTTTGGAGGATGTAGGCATCAGATTACTTAGGGGGCAAACAAAGACAAGTTGATATTTAAATGGTCTAACTGCATGTTAATCATCTTACCATTTTTAAGTTAGATTTCTATGTTGGACCTTTTGCTGGAATGTCTAATGAAATATTGTTGGACACCTGTCTTGAGGTTTGCTCATAAATTTAAAAGTAAAAAAAAAAGTAGTAGTTGGTGGTGGTGGTGGTGGTGGGGGAGCGTTAGTGGCAACCTGGGCTACCACAACCAGGCCCACCACCTGCTGTCATAGTTGATGCTAATAAAAAACACCAAGTACTTACCTTTCAGGGTGGGTTCTGCATGGCTGTGTGTAGGTATCTGGAGGTGTCAACACAAACTTGTGGTGTCTGTTCTCCTGTGTGGTGTGGTGGGACTGCCTTGGTGTCAGGGCAGTCCATGTTTGCTTGGATGGTGTTGGGGAACTACAGAGAAGATGAGTTCTTAAAGGTGAACTACTGGCAGAGGTGAAGCCCTGACCACTGTACAGATTGGGGCTTCTCCTCTCTGGTCCCCCCTGTAGGCACTATATTAAGAAAAGAATCTTTGCACCTGAGTGATCACTCAAACTGGCGATCAGGCGCAATGATTAATTTATTTCTGCTGACTGCAGGTGGGATAGGAGAGATGAAGTCCCAAGCTGCACAGTGGTCATTATGGCTTCACCTCTGCCAGTACAACTCCTTTCATGAGTTTGAGCTCCGACATGAAAACTAAGAAGCTCCATTTTCATGAAGACCAAGTCAGAAAGTACCCAATTTACTGTGGGTGCAATTCCAGATTGGTTTATTCTTTGGCACAGATTGATCTCTCCATTGGCATCCTCAATCCTCATTACATTAATCACTTGTGGATTTTTTTAATTGGATGCTCTTTGTTTACAAATAAACCATTCCAGGCAGCTAAATGTTATGGACTGCACTGACAGAATCCACCTTGGTGTCTGGTGGTTTGGCTTAATTCACGTCTGAGCTCTCACAAGCTTTAGTACATGGCATTGTGTGAGCACTGTCATGCTGCCATTGTTGCCGTCATGCCTGAGGGGTGGGGGCTGCAGTGCTGACATTGCTGCCGTCATGCCTGAGGGGTGGGGGCTGCAGTGCTGACATTGCTGCCATCATGCCTGAGGGGTGGGGGCTGCAGTGCTGCCATTGCTGCTGTCACACCTGAGGGGTTGGGGCTGCAGTGCTTCCATTGCTGCTGTCACACCTGAGGGGTTGGGGCTGCAGTGCTGCCATTGCTGCTGTCACACCTGAGGGGTGGGGGCTGCAGTGCTGCCATTGCTGCTGTCACACCTGAGGGGTGAGGGCTGCAGTGCTGCTATTGCTGCCATCACACCTGAGGAGTGAGGGCTGCAGTGCTGCTATTGCTGCCATCAGGCCTGAGGGGTGGGGGCTGCAGTGCTGCTGTTGCTACCGTCATACCTGAGGGGTGAGGTCTGCAGTGCTGCACCTGCTGCTGTCACACCTGAGGGGTGGGGGCTGCAGTGCTGCACCTGCTGCCATCACACCTGTGGGGTGGGGGCTGCAGTGCTGCCATAGCTGCTGTTATTCCTGAAGTGTGGGGGCTATAGTGCTGCACCTGCTACCATCACACCTGAGGGGTGGGGGCTGCAGTGCTGCTGTTGCTGCCATCATGCTTGAGGGGGGGAGGTCTGCAGTGCTGCACCTGCTGCTGTCACACCTGAGGGGTGAGGGCTGCATTGCTGCCATTATGCCTGAGGGGTGGGGACTGTAGTGCTGCACCTGCTGCCATCATGCCTGAGGGGTGGGGACTGCAGTGCTGCCGTTGCCGCCGTTATGCCTGAGGGGTGAGGGTTGCAGTGCTGCTGCTGTCTAATGTGGAGAATCAATGAAAGACTGCTGTTGCCATCTTGCTGGGAGTCAGAAGGTGAAGTCTTCATTAACGCCATGCCTTAAAGTATGGGCGCTGCTGCAGATTCATGCTGATGTTGAACCACCTGCCAACACTGACTGCTACCAGCACCTCTTACTTGTTCCTTTGTGCCACTCTTCAAGTAAGCAGGTGTGGGTGTTGGTAGCAAGCTGTGATTGGAGAATGCATTGGGGAGGATGAGGATGTGGATGATGATGATAGTCTTTATAACAGTTGTGTACATTTTTCTGTGGGCCACAAGTAAACCTTTCGATTATGATTTCAGGCCTTAAAGTGCTGTCGGACATGATCTGCTGTAAGTCTATAATTTGTAAAAGGTACAGTTTGTGTTCTTTTTGTCCACTAGTGGGTCTTCCATGCTAAAAATGTGAATGCTTTTTTGGTGTTGCAGAGCTGAACCTTACTGTGTGTTTTTTGTTTTGTAGGTCAGTCTGTGAAAGTGCTGTTAGTGATTTGCTGCTGTGAGTTCTTGCCCTTTTGAAAAGGTATTGTTGTACTTCTTTGCACTCACAAACAGTGCATCAGTCTAGATTTTACATTTCTGACATCACAGTGGTTTCTGTTTGTACTCCTCCCCACTCTCCTCCACATAGCCTCACATTAGCAGCGAGACTTGGCTGAAATATATATGGGTGGATGGTGATAATGTAGTCCAGATTTTAAGTGGCTGAGGTCAGCGTAAAGTCTGTAGCTGCTCCTCCCCACTCTCATAAACATGGCCTCCCAGTAGCAGCGAGATTCTGATGCTGGTATCTTACTATAGATATTTCTAGTCTGGGCTGTGAGCACTTCAGAGGTCAGCGTGATTTCTGTAGCTGTTTCTCCTCGCTCTCAATCCTAGACAGGAATTATTAGCTGAGATATATTTCTAATGCCAATCTTGTACTCTTGCTATTGTACTGTGACATTCTGAGGTCAGCGTGATGATTTCAGGAGCTGCTCCTGACTCTGAAATAGTGGCCAGGAATTGGCAGAGATATATAGGTAGATGTCGATATTATAGTCCAGATTTTAAGTGGCTGAGGTCAGCGTAAAGTCTGTAGCAGCTCCTCCCTACTCTCATAAACATGGCCTTACATTAGTGGTGAGATTCTGATGCTGGTATCTTACTACAGATATTTGCTAGTCTGGACTGTGAGCACTTCGAAGGTCAGCATGATTTCTGTAGCTGTTCCTCCTCACTCTCAACTCTGGACAAGAATTATTAGCTGGGTTATATTTCTAATGCCAATCTTGTACTCTCACTATTGTACTGTGACATTCTGTGGTCAGCGTGATGATTTTGGTAGCTGATCCTGACTCTGAACTGGTGACAAGGAATTGGCTGAGATATATACATGTGTAACCTATAGGTGGTGCTATCCCAAGGGATACTACCTCTGCCTGCTTGGCTAGTAGCAGGTTAAGGGGCCTGAGTTCTGAAATGGATGCCTCCACCCGGAGGGTAGGGTTGGTAGCAGTCAAGTTAACCTGGGCACAGCCCTCCAGGATGCTGTAACCCCCCTCTTTCCTTACTAGTGGCTGGAACAATACACAATCACTTTCACAATAGCCCTGATACACCACACAAGTACCCACACTGTTTGCACTTACCACCAGGGCTTTCCTCTGGCTCGGCCCTGGGGACCCCCTGTAAAACAAGGTTATACACAGCAAATAACAGCAGTACAGTACTCTTGCACAAACTGGAACCACAGTAAGGGTAAATGCAAAAACAAGTTAGATCTGATTTATTTAAGGGACTTAAACAAGGGAGGGGCATAATCAGGCTAATTTGCTTAAAGACTCTATCATTCAAACAGTTATGCATGCACTTCAGGGTCTATAATCAGTCACACACTCTGGGTACTCAGATGGAGAATGGTGGGCTAGCCAGAAATGTTGCAGCTGGTTGGGGCCCTGTGATGGAAGAAAAACAACATGCACAACACCCACTATTTGTAATCCGGAGCCGGAGGGCTCAGTTCGTGAAAATAAAAACAACAAGGCAATCAGATGACACACTTTTAGATTCGACTGTTGTTGCAGGGAGCTACCTTGATGATTACTCACAATACCCAAGACTGGACACAGGCTGGATGAAAATCGAGATAGCAGGTGGTTAATCTGGAGTGCCAGGAGAAGCAGTGCCTACATAATTCGCTGAGGCATCGTTCTTGTTCAAGCATGGAGCAGGGGGCTGATCCCCAGGCAGGTCTCTTGTCGATGGCTTTCTCTGTGCAGTGGGTAGTCTGGCTGGGTCAGTGTGGCAAGGCCCACTCCAAATGGAGACAATTTTGGATACAGTCCGTTTTGGGCTGGATACAGCTTCCAGCCACCAGAACACAGTTCACACAGTGGGGGAACAAATTACAACCCACTTTCCATACACAGCACATTTACATGTAAGGAAATTCTACTGTACCAAGCAAACCATTCTCTGGTCAGGATCGTAAAGTCTCTGCAAAAACCGGGGATTCAAAAGCAGCTGGAAATCCTGACAGGCCGATCGCATTCAGCAAAATCTTCAGTCTTCTTCAGGTATGAGCCTGGTAAAAAATTCAGTGGCTTACTTCATTCTCACAAATTTGGATATAGTCCAAAATAATTATCTTCTCTCCCTCTCAGGGCCAGCTGGCAGACATGCAGGCCAAAAAGTCAGCCAGTTCACAGTTCTCCCATGCGAATCCACTCAGGATTGCTGCTCAAAATCACTTCAGCTCTTTCTTCTTCGGCATCCAATTTAGATCTAACTGAAAATTGCAAGCAGTCTGGGACTTCCATAAGATCCAAAAGGTTCAGTTGACTGATCTGTCTGTCAGTCACAACAAGAGCTCCCTCTTCAGTTGCAAAAAAGTGCCAAAAGCCCAAAACTACAATTCCTACAGATTTTGACTCCAGACAGCTCCTGTAGTTTGGCTTCATTTTAGGTCTCACCAGTACTGATTGGTCCAATTTGTAGTCCAGGACCAAGATAGTGGAGACAAACAAAACAGTCCTTGCTGCAAAAAGGCAGGTTAGAGAAATTGCATTATTATCACTCTAAATGATTTTCAGCAAATAGTTACATCTTTCAACAGAGCTCCCTCTCAGATTACTTATGCTGCAATCCAGACAGCTCTTAAAGAGGCTATACAGGCTCTGATAATCACATTTAAACTGCTAAAACACAGGACACCAGCCTGGCAGTGAGCATTTAGGCAAGCTCAAAGAAGACTTTTTGGGAACCCCCATTTGTAGGGGGGTTACACCCTTCTCTGCCTGGGAAAACTTGGCATCTGCGTCAAGTCTGTACCATCATAACATTGAAAATGCAACATATACAAGACATTTATACCATTAGCATGCTATACAAGTACTATCTGATTCATCAATTGGCATAACTTCTCACTTTACTATACATTTCAATTTACTCCACTATATCATTTCCATTCTGAAAATCCATTATGCATATTTCACACAGGTAAGTTGAACATTACTATACAGAATCATGTAATAACTTTTCTTGTACTCTAAACAATGCAAGAGGGGGCCCTTCCCTATCAGCTAACTTGGGACTAGATGGGGCAGGGGCACCATGGTGAGAGGGCAGAACAAGTAACCTGGAGTGGGCCATTAAGCTCAATTTGGGCAGTGAGCTCTGAGAGACATAAACACCTTTGTGGACTACATTGACAGGCAAATCCACTGGCCTCCCGGGGGAATCGTAACTGAAGTGCACCACTGGCTTGAGAGCTCGGCCAGTCTTTCTGGGGTGAACAACCACAGTCTCTGTACTTTCAGCAATGGTCTTGGAGTTTTCATCACTTGTGAGGGGTGCCTCTGCATAAAGGGGAATGTCCAAGTTGGGAGCACTGTCATCTCCTTGTTCTGTAGGCTCTGGTTCCACAACACTTGCCTCATTTTGTGAAGGTTTAGGCACAATCAAACTTTGAGGCACTGAAAGGGGTCTGTCAATACTCTCATACTGTTCCTCAGGTTCTGGTGTGTCACCAGAGAGACTCAAACCATCAGCCTCTTCGGGCAATTCACACAGTTCCACAAAACACAGACTCAGCATCCTCAGACGTGATACTTTGCACTTCACTTTCAGGGAGCACTGGCTCCAAGGACAAAGCTCAGGGGTTAGGCAGTCCAGAAGGCCCAGCTTCATCCCCACAATTAATTATGGGGTTACCTTGAAACAGCTGACTCAGTTCATAAGAGGGGTTAAAGGCATAGTTGCACTCACGTTCATCAGAAGTGGACTGACAGTCACTATCATTCTGGGCCTGCTGCAGAGGAAATCTTAAATCTGTGACCACTGGGGTAGGTTGACTCTGTCTCTTTCTTGCAGCAGCATGAGTCACAGGCCAAGGGGGCTCAATTTCTGGAGGTTCAGCCTCAATCATGACTTGGACGATAGGTAGCAAGTGGTTATGGTGCATGGTCTTGACAGCTTTGGAGTTGTTCTCTGGGTGCATCTTGTACACAGGTAAATCATCCAACTTTCCAACTACTACATGGGGAAGATGGTGTCATCGATTAGCAATTTTGTGTTTACCATGCAGTCCCAAATTGCGTAACAACACACGGTCTCCAGGTTGAAGCTTTTGAGCCTTTACTTTTTTATCATGCCTCTCTTTGTTGGCTAGATTTCTCTTGGCAGCCATTGTCTGGGCCAGTTGATAGGCATGGTTCAATTGAGCTTTCAGTTTTTGTACATATTGCAAGTAGTTTTTGGCTTGGACCACATCAGGAGAGACCCCAAAACAGACATCAGCAAGCAGCTGGGCCTCTCTCCCAAACATGAGACGGTAGGGAGAGAACCCAGTGACATCATTTTTCATGCAATTGTATGCATGTACTAAGGTGCTAATCTGCTGGCTCCATTTATGCTTGTCTTTTGCGTGGAGAGTGCCCAGCATGTCTAGAAAGGTGTGGTTAAAATGTTCTGATTGAGGGTCTCCCTGCGGGTGATAGGGTATGGTTCTTGACTTTCGCACCCCCCATAGAGAGAGCATTTCTTTGATTAGTCGACTCTCAAAGTCTCAGCCCTGGTCAGAGTGGATCCGCCGGGTGGGGGCACCATAGTGGACAAAGAAATTTTCCTCTGCCACCTTGGCCTCGGCAGATGCCTTTTGATCTTTGGTGGGAAAAGCTTGTGCATACCATGTGAAATGATCTGTAACCACTAACACATTGCCAATGATCTGCTGATCAGGTTCTAAACACAAGAAGTCTATGCAGACTAGTTCCATGGGGGTGCAGGTAGTAATATTAACAAGGGAAGGGCAGCCCTCTGAGGTAGGGCTTTCCTTTGCAAGCAGCGATTACAAGTCTTTACATGGTGCTCAACATCGGCCCCCATTTTTGACCAGTAGAAGCAAGATTGTACCAGGTCAAGGGTTCTGTCAATACCAAGGTGCCCCATGTGATTGGGGAGGGACGTCAGTACCAAACCTTTAAAGGCCATGGTCAGGACCAATTGTTGCTTGTCTACTTTGCCACTATGATCTACTGTCTCTCTATACAACAACTGATTGAGCAACTTCAATATGGGGTCTTCTTTAAACAATAAAGCAGTTCACAAGTCAGTGGAACATAACTTAGACACATCTTTCCCTGCACACAGGGTATCAAGTGCTGGCTGAATCATAGGATCTTAGGATTAAGCCCACTGAATGCTGTCATTGTCAAATTGAGGTAGTGCACTAATATCTAGAGCAGAGAAGTGGCAATAAGCAGCTGGTATGCAGGTGTCAGAAGGGCCCAAGAAATCTACTAAACAGTCCACTGTGTCCACAGACATCTGTTCATCCCTATCAAACTTTTGGCACAATGCTCGAATGTCAGGTTCAGACAGCCTGACCCAATCACTCTTGGAAGTGGGCCTTCGTGATAGGGCGTCAGCATCAATATGGTTCAGGCCCGGTCTATATTCAGAAGCATAATCATACGTTGATAATGCAGAAAGCCACTGGTGCCCAGTGGCGTCTAACTTAGCTGAAGTCTGTACATAGGTCAACGGGTTATTGTCAGTCTTCACCAATATTTTGCCCCATAGAGGTATTAATAAAACTGGTCAACGATGGCCCATTTTAGCGCAAGGAAATCCAACTTATGCGCAGAGTAGTTTTGTTCGGACTGGGTCAAGTTCCTACAGGCAAAAGCTACTGGTCTCAGGCCATCCTCATGGTCTTGATACAGTACCACTTCTAGACCCTGCAGACTAGCATCCGTATGCAGCACATAGGGTTTGGTGGGGTCAGCATAGGCAAGGATGGGGGCATGCGTGAGCTGGTATATGATCTCAAGGAAGGCTGCTTCACAGTTGGGCGTCCAGTGTGGCCTGAAGATTTCACCTGGGTGTAAGTATACTTTTTCTGGTCTTTTAACGGCCCTTTTTTGTATTTTTGATTGGTAGGAGGGTAACCCTGGGTAAGGTTCAAGAGTGGGCGAATCACCTTGGAATAGTCTTATGAACCTGCGGTAGTAGCCACAGAACCCCAGAAAATGTTGTAGTTCTTTCAGGTTATGGGGCTGGGGCCAGGTAGTCAGTGCTTCAACCTTACTGGGATCAGTCTCTATCCCTTTTGTAGATACTATGTGCCCCACATACTTCACAGAGGTTTGGAAAAACTGGCATTTGTCAATGGACAGCTTGAAGCCGAAGTCTTCCAGTCGGTTTAGGACTTTAAACATTCAGTTCTCATGCTCCTCTAAGGTGCTCCCAAACACAATGACATCGTCCAAGTACAGCAGGCATTCCAGCAAATTCATATCGCCCACCGCACGTTCCATCAGTCGCTGAAAGGTAGCCGGGGCACCCAATATCCCCTGTGGCATCCTCAGAAACTTGTAGAACCCCAGTGGACAGATGAAGGCTGTTTTCTCATGGTCTTCCGGGGCCATCGGGATCTGGTAGTGTCCGTTGCGAAGATCCAACACTGAGAACCATTTGCTTCCATTCAAGCAGTCCAGGGCATCTTTTATACGAGGCATAGTGTATTGGTCTGGGATGGTTCACCAGTTCAGGGTTTGATAATCAACACACATCCTCACAGACCCATTCTTCTTATGCACAACCACAATGAGAGAGGTGTATGGGCTCCTGGATTCTTGTATCACGCCAGCAGCAGGAAAGACAACCAGAGGCGGACATACTGTAGGTAGGGATAAGACTTGTTGCTCAGGCCCCATACATGTAGGCCTTCCAGGGATTGCAAAGGCATATCAGATAAGTGTTTGTCATACCAGTCCTGGAATACAATGGTCACTTCCAACCCACTGTCAAGCACAGTCTGAGTATGAATACTATTCACAGTCACTGTAGTCTCCATTGAAGGGCCCGCTATTTTGGACCAGTCTGGAGAGGCAGTAGCAGAGGCCCGGACAGACTATTTTAGCCACAAAAAAATCTGAGTTAGGGTTTCTCGAACCCTCACTGCAGTCATTTTGGGCACCCCTTGACCACTGATTTGCTTTTCGGAGCTCCCCTTGGAGTCTGTTTACTACTCTTTCTAAGTCCTTCTGAGACTGGCATTCTCTTTTCAGTTGGCCATCCTTTCCACAGTGGTGACAAATGATAGACTCCTGGGTCATCCTGGGAGAGAACATTGTATGAGAAACTGAAGCAGTAGTAAGAGATTGGGGTCTAGCATCTGCTTGCAGTGGTGAAAGTCGTGCAATGTGTCTTAACAGTTCCTTAAGAGTGGCAGTCAATCCGGTGATCTCAGCCTTGGAGCTACCCTTGGTAGCGGATGTCTGATGGTGCACCCCCACCCCTATGGCAGTCACATCCTGAAAGGGACCAGAATCTTGTTCCATTGGGGAAACCCTTGCAGAGGCACCCATCTTCAACTCTCGGACTACCTTTGGTAGCTCATCTTTCCAATGCTGGGCCCAGGGAGGGAAGTCCTTTGCATTCTCAGAGTGCTCATTAAGTGCCGACTTGCCTCTGAGTCTCACTTGGCTGATCACTCTCAGTCACTTGCACAGCAGCAGCAGCAGATATGGGTGCAATTCCTCCACAGGGTCACCTTTGCTCAACGCCCCGAATTTCTTTCATTATCTCGTCATGGGCAGGGGGGGGTTTGATTCCAGTGAGGTGACAAGGCGCAACTGAAGCAGTAACAATTCTGAAAATGGAGCAGAATTAAGGATCCAATCCAGCCTACTTCAATCTAATTCATTTGATGGCAAACTACCCTTTCTGAGGCACTCGTAGTAGCTTTTCAAGCCAAGGTACATACACAGACAATGGCTCCCCTGTGTACTGCTGAGCGTTTCTTACTCTCCACCACAGATCCTCATCTTAATCTGGGCTCCCATACACATTCTCCAATGCATCAAGATAGTCCTGTGCAGTTGCTTCGGGGTTATTGGCCCACTTGAAATGGATGGTAGCCAGGGCATGACCTTGGAGGCTCTCACTCAACCTCTTTCATTTCTCTGTTTCTAAGCATTGCCATTCAAGTACTAGAGGGGCAACATAGTCTATCCAGGTCTCCCAGTCATCCTCTCCCGAGGGGGGTGGGGAAGGTGCCCGAGAAGATTCTCAGCCTTCGGTAGGAGTCGTGACTAATGGCAGGTACAGATATAGGGACCAGCATTAGCACGGTCACAGAAGGTGGGGCAGTAACAGGTGCTGGAGTGGGAGGGGGTGTTGGGGAAGGAACACCTCCAGGTGGCAGGAATAGTTTCTTAAAGTCCTTTATGATTTTCCCTTCCTCCAGCAACAACTTAGCAAATTTCTCCTCAAAAGTCACAGATAGTGGTGGGAGCTCATCCTCCCTGGGGTCTTTACTGTCTTTTGTTATCACTCTCCAGGCAGCTGGAACCCCTTTTGTAGGGGGGGTTACAGGTGGATGATGATATTGTAGTCCAGATTTTAAGTGACTGAGGTCAGCGTAAAGTCTGTAGCTGCTCCTCACTGCTCTCATAAACCTGGCCTTGCATTAGCAGTGAGATTCTGATACTGGTGTCTTACTATAGATATTTCTAGTCTTGACTGTGAGCACTTCGGAGGTCAGCATGATTTCTGTAGCTGCTCTTCCTGACCATCATCCTTGTCTATGGCCATGAATGACCAGTGAGATTCTAATGCTGATGTAGTCTCTTATTTTAATCCTGATTGAGAGATTATGAGTAATTAGTTGTGAAATTTTAATAGTTGTGCTGCACAATTGTAAAGATGTTTTCTATATCTCCCACCTGTGTTTCAATTTTAGTTGTTTGGACTCATCCACAAAACACTTGTAGCAATGGCAACACCACCACCAAGCAAAATAGCTAAAATCTCATCTGTTACCGCTAAAGACTGAGCATTGCAGTTCAAGTCCTATGGCATGTATGAAGATGGAGAGAAGATGTTCTGTCACTTCTGCGATCACCCTGTTGACCACATCAGAAAGGACACAGTGGTGGATCACTGTAAAAGCAAAAAACACACCAAGAACACAAGCCAGAAGAGTAACAGCAGATAAGTGACCCTGCACCAGTTTTAGTGCCACAACAGCTGCTACAAGGGAGGAAACCATTTTGGACACATTGAGGACTTGGTACGGTGCCAATATATTGATTGAAAAGCTGGATCAGCCCTACTTGAGAGACTGGATGGGGAAGTATATCAAAGGGATTGGAGTTCTTCCAAAGGCAGACACCTTATGACAGAATTACTTGCCCCAACTGAATAGGGAAATGAAGGAGGGAATTAGCCAGCTGGTAAAGGACAAGACACTCGCAGTAATGTGCGACCAACTGATGCAGACTCCTGCTGTGTAATGAACATTATTTTTGTAATGGAGGGTGGAAAATCTATAATAGCCAACACCACAGAGCTAACAGTGGTAAGCCACTCCACTGTTGCCCAAAGTGTTTTAAAGACCTTGCATAAATATGGTGTGGAGATAGGACAAGTGGTCACCTTCATTAGTGACAATGCACATTGTATAACAAAATGCTTTAATGATGTATTACATGGCCTTATTAGTGACCATGTAATCCTTGTAGGTTGTTGGGCACATGTTTTATCATTGGTAGATGATACACGGATTGACCACTTTGATCAGGTGAATAAGCTTGTGGTACTTATAAAATACACCTTTGAGCAGTTGCCAAAATGTAAGCGAGAATACATAGCATTCCTGGAGGAGAGGGGCGTGGAAAAAATATTGCCTCCTGTTCCTGTCTTGACCCATTGGAACACATGGTTTGAAGCAGTAAAGTATCACTCTGTTTATTTGCAGCACCTGTGAGAGTTCTTCAAGGATGAAACCAGTGATGCTAACTCCATTAGGTCCTTAAAAAAACTGTTTGAAGAATGGTTCGCTGAGCTACAGGTTCTAACTGTATTCATTGCTAAAAACTGCAATGACCTTATTGACGCAATCGAGCTTTTGCAAAGCAAGGAAAAGCCCTTGGCTGTTTTGCTGTATGACACCATTAGCAAAATAAAACAGCAGTTTGAAGTAGGAATCTTGAAGACGGAACAATCTGGTGACAGACCTGACGGGTACTTGCAGGCTATGAGGCCAAAGGGTCAAGCAGGAGAATGTTGCCCTTTTCCAAGGAGCATTTGGTGTCGCTTTAAACAAGCTTTCTAAATACATGAACCCAAACCCTTCAATTGAGTTCTTTAAAGCTTGTCATATTTTGGCCCCAAAAACTTACCAAAACCAAATAGGGAGTTGATACAGCATGCCAGCGACATTCCTCTGTTAGCACTTCACAGCCAAATAGCACTGCAAAATGACTGGGATGTATATGCTAGGCAGGACATAAGGGAACTTCCAAACATATTGGAGTTGGATGTTGGTCAGTACTGGCTTTCAGTGCAGCCACAACTAACAGTACTGTCCAGAGCTGCTCTACAAGCAATCTGGATACCTGCATCTAGTGCAGATGTGAAGAGATCCTTCTCTGTATGTGGACAGATCCACACAGATCAAAGGAGGAACCTGCTGGTACAAAATCTGAAACTGCTACCCCAGCTCATGTGCAGCAAGTAGCTGGATTATATATTTGCATGGTTTCCACATGTCTGATGCCCATTTTCTTACTTCTGGTAGCGCATTCAAGCCATTCACCAGTGTCACCCTCTCCGTGAAATAATGGTTTCTCCCTCTTACTTCAGACTGTTGCCCCTGTTGTCCCTCCCTCCTTTTGTCCTTTTAGGTACTTGAAGGTCTCGCTCATGCCCCTTTCCTTTCTATCTTCTAGGGTGCACATGTTGAGCTCCCTCTATCTCTCCTCATGTGCCCTGTCTGTCGCCCATTCCCAGGATCATGTCCGTCACCCTAAGTTGGACCCCCATCCCCCACCCTCATTGGTAAACACTAAACAGAAGTACTTGTTTAGTACTTCCACCTGCTATGACCCTTGCTCTACCCACCCTCCTTCCTAACCATTTTCCTTTCCCCTTCCCCTCTTTGCCAAATGGAGATTCAATTGCTTCCCCTCTTCCTGCCTGTCTATTGGGGGAGACTGATGGACTCCCTTGCATGGTGACTCTGTTTACTGCCCACTCCCAGACCATCACCCTGCCTACTTTAAGTTATACTTTTCTGTAATGAACTCATCAGATTTTTGTCTAGAATCCCTGAACTCTACAAACTCGGGTGCAGCCTATCCTGTGCATGCAGGCCTTGGTTCTAAGGGACACCATGTGCTACCCCATTAGTACACGCAATGTGAGGTACACCTTTTCTACTGTTGCACAATTTTCCACATTTTGTGTGCCTTTGCACATTTAACGTATTTATAGTTAGCTACAGCCCGTATGTTTATATACTGTAGGTTTTAGTTCACTTGTTTTTCATTGTAGTTATATATACAGTCAGGTTTTACACATTTTCTTTAATAGGGCTTTAGTTTAGTTGTTGTACTTCTATGTTCCACATTTTGCACATTTTACAGTATATGGGTTTCAGTTCAAATGTCTGTTCTCCACTGTTTCTGCACTTTCGGTATACCGTTTTATGCCAGTTTTGTATAGATTTTATAGGGTTTGGTTTCTCGTATTGCACCCGTACCATTTTATGCTTTTTTTTTCTTTGGTACAACTTTTGCACATTTTACTGTATGGATATTTTTGTACTGTTTATATTTTCACTCCTTTCTGCACATTTTTTATAAACACTTTTATTTAATGCAGTTGTTTTCTTTATTTCATTTCATTTTATTAATTACTGAACCGGTGATATGACAAGACATGCAGAGCAAAGATTTCTTTACATATAGCATGGACCAAAGTACAAAGTCATGGTACCAATGTCTTGGTGGGGCATAAGTCTGGTTGGGGGCTTTGGGAAAACATCCCTGCCTAACAGGGAATTATCATGCTTTGCTCATGTACAGCACCCACTGAAAATGGGTGATGGGGCAGAGGACATTCATTAAATCATGGATTTGGTTGGGTGTGGTGGCATGACTGGCTATGTTCAGGGCTGTCTGTGTTGGTGCTGGGGGAGCTGACTGTGCTCACTTTTTGGTGAGGGGTTTTGCTGTATTTGTGCACAGACTGTGTTACATCTGGGGGGGGGTGCGGTGGGGAGGAGCTGTGTTGGTGCCTGGAGGAGTTGGCTATGTTGGTGTCACCATGACATCTGAGGGATGGGGGATGTAGTCATGCTGCAATCAAACCTGAGGAATAGGGACCATAGGGCTGTTGCTGCTGCTGTCACACCTGAGGAATGGGAGCCATAGTCCTTCTGCTGCCAACATAACAGAGGGTGGGGGCTACAGTGCAGTATCCCGAGGCATAGAGTGAGGTCACAGTGCTGTTGACACTGCCATCACATTTGAGGGATGGGGCAACTGTGCTGCTGCTGCCATCACATCTTGTACCTATTAAAATAACTAAATTGGTGCAAGGATGAATGGATGTACAATAGTGGAGGTCAAAATTGCTAATATGCATGGTAGCAGAGTAAAAATGTGTTAAATAAAGTAAACAAAACACCAGTAAAAATGGATTTTGGCTTAGCAGATGCCGGTGACAATATCCTTTTTTCCAAAGTGCAAAACCAATTTGCCCTTTCTCAATCATGGTAAACCAGTGTCCCTGGCATTACATAGCAATCATCTGCTCGTACCATCCAATGTCTTGTGTGAACTTCAGTTTACTCCCCTTTGCAGATATCTCTCTGTCTCATTCTAATGCCTGCCCCAGAAGTGTCTTTCCATACTGCATTATTACTCAATTCTATGTTTGTGTTATTTAGGCTCATTTATTGCTGTTCCCACCTTTACCAAACATTACTTATACCAAACCCTTAGCAGTTTGTTTCTGATGATAACCTAATCCTGTTTTGATGGCTGGCACGTAGTTAACTTATTTCACTAGCTGCTTGGTGTTGTGATGTCATGTTTGTGGCTTCTTTGTTTTTTCTATGGTGGGGGTCTGAGGAGTCACAGTGGGCATCGCAGCCCCAGGCAGTTGGAGCAGCTTCCTATTTGGCATGTATTGCATAAGCCCCTGAATCACCTGGCCTTCTTCTGCTGCTACGCATAGTCTTAATGGCACTACACAACCAGCAATTCCAGGAGCCTCTCTACCTAAGGGCATTTGGCTCTACCCAGCCTTCTGCCATCCCCTCCCTAACATTATGCACCTGGTTTACTCAGTCATCCCAACCTTCCTGTCCCTTGCATTACCAGCAACACTCATCTCCTTCCATGTCTGGCAGCATATCATGTTTACTTGCTTTGAACCTCATCTCCTACTATACTGACTTTGCAGCCACCTCCTACCTATCCGGCTTCACAGCCTCCTCCTCTCCAACTGTTGGCCCTGGGCTTCACCTGGCCTCACCGTTCTCTTACTCATAGTATACGATTCAATTCCTTCCCAATTTAGCTGCCTAATGGACTTGGTCAGCATCCATTACTGTGGTTGACAAATGCTTTTTGACTTATCTATACCCATAGGAGGGTCCATATTGCTCAGCCTGACCTATGTACAGGTCTCTCCACAGTGGCTCTTATCCAGTCAAGACCCACTTGAGGGTTCACAGTGCTCAGTCTGACCATGTCTATTATCATCCATCACGACCCACGTGAGGGTCCCGTGCTCATTACAACTCACTCCTCCACATTCTGGAGACATGCCTACCATTTCCATTACTTCCAATACTGAGGGCTAGCCCTGTGGGCAATGGTCTTTCTTTGCACCCCAAAGTTTGCATCTTGAGCATCTGAAGCTTGGGGAGGAGTCCTTCTCACTTGGCCCATAGTTGGGAAGGTCCTCGTTCCAGGTGGACCTTTAGTCATCAACCGTACTAATGGCACCTCTCGATGCAGCATTTAAGACTTCAAGGGTGAAGGTGTGGGGCTCTTGTGGGATGGGCACCTTTAGATTGCAGTTACATACCTGCATGTATCATCGTCCAGAAGGAACTGATGGGTTGGGGTGGGGGACAGTGAATGGAAGGGACATGCTACAGCGATATGTGTCCCAAACCAATCAATTGAACTCCATAGAGGAAGTGGATGCTATCAGGGACTTTCTTTTCATGCTTGCTGAAGGGAAGTAATGGCAATAGAGACAGCTATTGAAATCAGCAGCAGAAGGGGATTAGGGATTGTATTTGAGCGATTGACAACATAGAAATGGCACTATAAAGGTAAGCGCTATGTATTGGCACAGAGGTAAAAATCCACGCTATTTTGACTACACTAATATTGACCATGTGATTTCAGTCACGCTATTTTAACCGGATCCTGTTTGGAGGCACCTTTTCATGCTATTCTCCCTACAACCGCCTCTGGTTCACCTGGTTTGTTCATAGATTGGTAGGCCGGCTGAGCATCTCAGCGGTCGTTACTCTCCTCCTCCTGCCTTGGTTGACTCTTGTTGCAGAGTGCACTCGCAACCCTCCACAGCATTCCTGTTAGAGGGATAGAGCACGAGTGTTCCTGTAAATTGCAATTCCCTTGGATTGGTGTACTAAATTGCAGTAGCAGAGCTGTCACTAACCAAAACTGTCCCAAAGCCTGGAGGGAAGGGAGCTAGGCCTTGGATCCCTAGAGGTTTCCTCCTCAAAGGGTTTTTTCCCCCTCTCCTCCATGCCAATGGTTGTAATACTAGCTAGGTATCCTTGTAGTCCCTAGGTCACTTAGGTAGGTTTCCCACTTAGGTAGGTTTCTGCTGCTGGATGGAGTTGGGTGGATGTCTTGTAACCATGCCGTCTCCCCCTTTAGCTGTTCTATCTCTCCTTAGGAAGCCAAGCCTCCATGCCTTTTAGTCAAACCTCCAAGTGGGTCACTATTCCCCTGTCACTTCCTGCCTACTTTACTCAAACAATATGACCTACTGACCTATGTTACCAGCTGAACCCCATTACCAACCAACCTACGTATAGGTCTTCATTGACCCATGCTGCCAACTGAATCTATGCTACCACCTGACCTACATACAGGTCTTCATTGACCCATGCTATCTACTGAAGCCATACTACCAACCAACCTACATAGTTCTTCGACTCTGAAAAGTGTTCGCTGCCTTGTATGCTTTGCTTGACACTCTTTTGGGGCTTCTTCCTAAGGTACCTTTAGCCAAGAGAATCACTCCCACGGCACCTCAAGGGGTAGAACCCTCCTCTAGGGTTCCTTGCCTTCATACACCAACAGGGTGGTATATTCCATGGATAGAGAGGTGAACAGCCAAAGATTATCTATGTTACACAAGCACAAAACCAGTTGCACAGGCACATTGATTTGGAAGGCTACAGCCTGTAGTTCAAGGGGGCGGTACAACTGGCCACACCCCCATTTAAGGGCTGCTTTTCTCACTCCACACACAAGCATTATTTCTTGCCCCTCCATCCACCCCTTCTCCTCCAGCAGCATGCCTCTCTCTCTCTCTCTCTCTCTCTTCTGTGGGCTTCTTCCTAAGGTACCTTTAGCAAAGGGAATCACTCCCGCAGCACCTCAAGGGGTGGAACCCTCCTGTAGGTTTTCTTGCCTTCGTACCCCTACAGGGTGGTATATCCCATGAATAGAGAGGTGAAAAACCAAAGAGTATCTATGTTACACAAGCATGAAACCAGCAGCACCGGCATATTGAAATTAAGTTGTTTCATGATGGAATCAGACAGGAGTAGAGGCTCAGCTCTCTGTATAATTTTCACTGTATGTAGTCCTTGCAGTGGTTTTGAATAAATTGTATTTTTTTTAAAGGAGCTGTTGTAGGCATAGTTCATCTGCACAAACTCTCATGGAAAGAAACAAAAACTATTGGCTTGGCTATGTTGTGTTTATATGTGTTTGTGGGTTCAGGTTGTGTGCTTCACTGTTCACTTAATTTTATTCAGCATTTTCAATTTTTGTTGGGCTATGGACTATGCTAATTACACAGTATGTACAGTATATGTTTGCATCATTTGATCAGTTTGTTTCAGTTGTGTGTCTCTCATCTGCACCCCTCCTCCTCACCCCATGTTTATTTGTTTCGTTTTTTTTAACACAGAGGTGGTGTGGAGCAAAGTCCCCCGAATGAAATAACTTGATAACACATCATGACTATGCCAACTAATCCTGAGTAGCATAAGTAGCATTGTGTACTGGTGTGGTTCTAATGCTATTTAGGTCAAGGTGTGCTGACCTGATGAGCATAGCCCTGTGAAAAGACAGACCTTCACTTGAGGTTGCTGCCTGCTTGCTAGGGACTTGCACCTGAATGAGTAATGTATTTTACCTCAAATATAGCTATAAAAACAAGCATTTGTCAATGTTGAATGTTTGTTTGCTGGTATTGGCATTGGTACTGCAGGAGTTAGAAAGATGCATAATAGGAATGGCAGTGAAGTATTGAACTAATACCAACCCCCAACCCCACCCTGCAGAGACAGACAGGCATTGGGGTGTGCCTTTGGGTCATCGACCATAACCCTCACACCATTCCACCTCACCCCACTGTGCAGACAGTGACAGGTGTCACGGTGTGCCTTAGGATCTTCGGCCCTTATGCTCATCCCATTCCATAAGGAAATAAGTTGAGATGGGTGCAGTATAGGAGAATGGGGTGAATGTTAGGGCCGAAGACCCCAAAGCACACCTTAACCTGTCAGTGGCTGCAGGGTGGGGGTGGAATGGCATGAGCATTATGGCTGATGACCCCAAGCCACATCCCCGATGCCTGTGAGCCTGTACAGGGTGGGACGGTATGGTTGGAAACAATGTCCCGGGCATTTATTGGTATTTGCGCTCCAAATTTTCAACATGGGCTTTTTGGGACCCCCACCCCATAAACAGTGGTGTTATCATTCCATTACTCAATCCCGAAAGGTGATTTTGCACAGTGAATGCGACATTCAGTGCAATAGGTGCGAAAAGACATTTTGGTCAGGATGTGAAACATGACATCTGTACTGTTCATGAGCAGATGTGAAAAAATGGCAACGTTAAAAATCTGGCCAGGCTAAAGAGGTGGGTCTTCAGCCTCCACTTAAACACCTCTACCGAGAGGGCCTCCTGGATTACAGATGGTAGCGAGTTCCATAGGATTGGCCCAGAAATGCTGAAAGCACAATCTCCTGTAGTCCTGAGCTGAACCCTGGAAACATCCTGGAAGCCGTTGAAGAAGGAGGAGGAGGAGCGGATGGAGCAAGGAGAGGTCGCTGGTGTCAGGAGCTCTGACAAATAGCCAGGGCCCAGTCCATATAAGGCTTTAAAGGTGAGAAGACCCACCTTAAAAAGGATCCTAAACCTGACTGGGAGACCATGTAGGGCACGCAGAACCAGAGTTACATGACTTGAACTCAGAAGACTCATCAGCAACCAGGCTGCTTTCTGCACCAGCTGTAGTCAGCGGAGGGTCCCTACTGTGACCCCAAAGTACAGAGTGTTACAGTAGGTGAGCCTGGAGGAAACAAAGGCATGCAGTAGTGTTGGCAGGTCCTCAGGTGGAAGAGGGTCTTAATCTGGGCAATGTTCTGCAGATGGTAAAAACCACTGCTGACTACAGATGACACCTGATCTTCAAACGTTAGACTGCTATCAAGGATCATGCCCAGATATTGCACCCTCAGAGAAGCTTCCAATGGGGTTGAACCCAGTACAAGACCAGAGTCAGCCCTGGGAGACAACCCATCACATCTGCAACCGGGCTCAATCAACAGCACCTCCGTCGTGGCCGGGTTGAGTCTCAGACAGCTGGAAGCCATCCAGTCATTGATTTTAGCCAGGCAGTTGTTAAGCACATCAACAGCTCCAGATGTTCCGGGAGCAAATGAAAAACGCAGTTGGGTGTCATCTGCATAGCAGTGAAATTCCACACTGTATTGTCGAATGATCTCACCCAGGGGCAGCATATACACTGCGAATAACATCGATGACAGGATCGAACCTTGTGGTACACCACAAGATAGAGGTATTGGGTAGGAAGAGAAATTCCTCATCACCACCTACTGCACCCTGTCTAAGAGATAGGACTCAAACCACCTGATGACAGTACCAGCAAGTCCACAAAAGTCAGAGCCAATCCAAAAGCACAACGTTATCCACAGAGTTGAAGGCTAATGAAAGATCGAGGAGTACAAGAACTGACCTGTCTCCCCCATCTGTAGCCCTGAGCAGATCATTATGCACCCTCACTGGAGCCATTTCAGTGCTGTGTCTAGCCTGAAAACTTGACTAAAATGGCTCATAAATGTCTGAGGACACCAGGCGGTCTTCGAGCTGTTGTGCCACTAACTTCTCAACAAACTTGCTCAAGAAAGGCAGGTTGGAGATAGGACAGTAATCCGCCAGGACGTCATGGCTGAGGAAAGGTTTCTTAAGGAGGGGTCTCACCAGCACTTCTTTCAGAGCAGCTGGGAAACCCCCCTCCACCATCAAGCACCTGGCAAGCCCAGCGAGCACCGGGCCAACATCCTCAACACATGCCATTAAGAAATGTTTCGAGGCCGAGTCCAGTTCACAAAAAGTGTGCTTCAGCTCTAAAATCATCTTAATCACTTCAGACACCTCCACTGGCCTAAACTCTTCCCTAGACAGATAGAGTACCTCTATTTCCCCCAGCCCGGCTACTGCTAGGCAATGGTCTTCCTGGCAGAATCCCCGATCAGATGGCCGAGAGTCTGTCAGAGAAGAACAGAGCAAAATCTTCAGATAAAGTAGATGAAAAGGCTCTTTTGGGCTGCAGACAAGCAGGATGTAAAAGCCTGTTTACAGTCCGAAACAGGTGAGATGGTCTGTTCTTTCCTGCCACAGTTTCTCCGAACAGAAATTCTGCCTTCTTACAGGAAATTGCACCCCTGGTACTTAGCATAGTGAGCACGCAGGGCCAGTTTGTCGGGCTCCAGCTGGGTCTTCTGCCAGCAATGCTTCAACTTCCAACCCCTGATCTTCATCGCCTTGAGATCTCCATCAAACCAAGGGTATCTCAAGTGAGAAGATCTGGGTCATATACGGACTGGTGCAATGGTATCCAGAGCTTCAGAGACCACTGTATCACAGGTGTCCACCACTTCTATGGCACCAATCAATCGCATATGCTGCATCAACCCTAGATGGATCAGCCAGCGTTAACAGTCCTTCCAGGTGCAAGCCCCTTAAAGGGCAGTAGCTGACCATCTCTGCAGGGGTGAAGCTTTCAGGGAGTCCCCCAAACATGAACCCCATGGTGTAATGACCAGACCAAATGACTTGATCAATCTTGAGGTTATCAACCTCAAGACCCAAATGGAACACTAGATCTAGTGTGTGGCCATGCTGATGGGTAGCAGAAGCAACTGCTTGTGCCAGGCCCAGTGACTTCATCAGCTGAAGGAGGTCATGACCGAAACTTGAGGATTTATCATCAATCCAAGCATTGAAGTCCCCCAAGATTAAACAGCTGGGGCCTCCAACATCTGGCTGACAGTCTGCTATGTCCTGCAGGAATTCTCCCCCCCCCACTCTGGGGGGGTTGATAAATAAGGAGAATCCTGCAACCTGCTCCTGTACCCCCACAGACAGCAACACACTCAAAAGATCAGGTGCTACCAAGTGGGCACACTGAGAAGCCCAGGCTAGATCAAAAAAACAATGGCCACTCTCCCACCCCTGCGATCCTTCCTTGGGCAGTGCACCACAAAGTACCCAGAGGGAACAGTGGGCTCAAAAACTGGGCCAGCATCATCACCCAACCAGGTCTCTGTAATGCAAGTCAGGTCAACCAAGGAAATCAAGTCAGCAAAAATAGCGGTCTTGTTCCTCATCGACCTGGCTTTGCATAGCACCACCTGAAGAGGATTAAAGGATGCATCTGGCCCTCTAGCTACCTGCCACTCGATCCAGTGGGAACTCTGGGCATGAAGACCAACCATGTCTGGCTTCTTCCTAGGCTCCACTTATGCCAGGGGTGTGCAAATCAAATTTTTAAACCCTTGCCCAAGGGCAAGTGATGTCGTAAAAATTGCTTGCCCACGATATCTCGTACTTGCCCTACCGCGAAAGATACTGTACTGTAAAACACAATACTACAACCAGTAATGTCCAAAAAAAAGTGAATATTGGTTTTACCTTGCTTGTATGTATGTAATCTACATCGCAGTATACAGTGACTTGTGTAGAAAGTGCTGAAGGAAGTCTGCTTGGCTTCTGTTGGCTACTTGAAGTATTCAGAATAATCTGCTTAGCAAATATAAATTGGAAAGGAAAGCTAGTTATGTAATGTAGTACAGTGTGTCTCAGGGACTTATAAGTTATCTTATGTATTCTGTAGTGTGTTGTGTGTAGTATATAAACACAAAATCATTATAACCTTGCATGTTAAGTTGGTCTGAAACACAGATTGTCAGCACTTAGTTTAAACAGAATTGAGATGCAGATGTTTTTTAGTTGAGCATTCATTATTTTTATTTTTATTTTTTTCAGTTCAGACAGTGACAGATGAGATCAACCTTGATATCAGCAGTCGGTCAATAATGATAATGATAGCGACAGCATCATTCTTCAATGTCCAATGAACAAATGTATGAAGATGACGAAGAGAAGTGCAGTGCAGATGCAGATTACAGAAAAGATTATTTTAGACAGATCAGTACAGTCATGCCATTATTTAAACAGCTTTTTTTGCCAAATTACAGTTCAGTTGTTGAGTTATTAATGCCTGTGTAGGTTGGCAGTGAGTGGCAGCACAGCAGCAGCAGCAGCAGCAGCAGCAGCAGCAGTGAGTCGATGTACATCAATGTCTGTCTGTGTCTTGACATATATGAAGCATATTTTTTGTTTTGTTACATCTCTTTGCACAGTAAACTGTATCAAACAATTTGGATCTGGATTATCCTGAATTGTGAATGCCCAGAAAATATTACAACAAAGCAACTATTGAACATTATATCTAGTAGCAAAAAGTGTTGTTTTGTGTTCTTTTTGTTGACAATTAGTAAAGTAAAAAAGCTATATAGCTTTTTAACATTTATATAATGATGTAAAAACAAACAAGCCACCATGCTGGCCATGGCTCAGGCTGAGCCGCCCTGTGACAATGCATTTGTATTGTTACAGACAAGTGTTAAAACAAGCCCTGTCTGACACACTTCCTTTATAGTAAAAGGACGTAGAACACTAGAAGATTCAAACTTTAAATGAACTTGTGCCATACTGCTATATATATATATATATATATATATATAAAACCATAAAACATTATGACATCAAGGCAAGTAGTGTCGTCACTGTGAAAGTCATGAGACTACTTTACAATATGCAGTGTTACAGAGAAATACAATAATGGTTTATAAAGTATCTTTATTTATCCTCATGGTCCAGGAGACCTCACCAGGACCACTGTGTACTACCGGGAAGTGCTTGCAGACAGTGCATTCAAAAGCTGTCATATGAACTAAACTGACCCTTTGAGTTATTTTTTTGTTAGTGATGTTGATGCCCACCAGTCCATCCCATGGTGACATGGATGATGGCATCCCTCTCTTTTTTGAATATATGCCAACCTGACCTCTGTCCATTATTTACGAGTCAAAACAAAGACTAATGAGGAGATGTGGCTCTGATATCTGAAGATTTATTTTATGGCTGGCATGTGAGCTAGTAGACTGCATTTGAATAATTCCTGGCAGCACACACAGTCAGTTAGGATGGTGGGTTGAACTGAGAATAGATAGTCGTATATATATGTGTGAGCCCAGCACGAAAGTCGAACACCACTTACCACCACCACCACCATCACTACCATCACCACCACCACCACACCACCTGAGAGTACCACAGAGAGCAGTCATGTATTTCCATGTTGAAAACCTTCCCAAGTAGAGCAGAAGAATTAGTCACAACAAATCAATGGTGAAGATGTTTTGCTTCTAGTACAGGCTTCATCAGTGTATTGTCTGGCATTATTCTGTACAGTGTAAGTGTACACTACACAGATTTACACATCTTCTCAGAGTAAGACCTAAAGTAAACAAGCATTTGTCAATGCCGAATGTTTGCTTGCTGGCATTGGCATTGGTGGGGTGTGCCTTTCGGTTGTCAGGCATAATGGCATGCCATTTCACCACACCCTATCCTGCAGACACCGACAAGTGTCACGGTGTGCCTTGGGTGTTCGGCCCTTATGCTCACCCCATTCCATCAGGAAATACGGTGAGATGGGTGCAGTATAGGAGAATGGGGTGAACTTTGGGGCTGAAGAGTCCAAGGCACACCTTGATGCCTTTCACTGGCTGCAGGGTGGGGGTGGAATGGTATGAGCATTACAGGCAACAATTCCAAGTCACACCCCTGATACCTGTCAGTCTCTACAGGGTGGGGCGTTATGGTGGGAAACCATAATGCCTCAGGTGTTCGTTGTTATTTTCATTCCAAATTTTCAACATGGGTTTTTTGTGACCCCCACCTTATGAACAGTGGCAATATCAGTTTGTTAGCCAAAAGCTGATTTTGCAAAGTGACTATGGCATTTGGCACCACTGGTGCGAAAACACATTTCAAACAGGATGTGAAAAATGACAGCTGTACTGTTCATGGGGAGTTGTAAAAATGGCATTGTTGAAAAATGCAGGAAAATAGTAAAAACTGGTGAAGTCACGGCGTGCATAGAAACTGTATAGCACACACCTTATTGTAATTAGTTTGGGATTTTTTACAGCAGATAGTCAACACAGGCATTTTGGGACCTCCGCTCATGAACAGTGTCACTGTAATTTTCTTAATCTGTCCTGAACAGTGATTTCCCACAGCGACCACGCATTTCTGCGCAGAAAGTGTGAAAACCCATTTCGGCCATGTGTGAAAAATTACAGCTGTACTGTTCATAAGGAAGTGTGGAAAATGCCAGTGGTGAAAATCTGAACTGAAAATATTACAAATTCATAAACTTATGAGGGTGCGTGGAAACAGCGCAATGCTCGTTCATAACACAGTCATTTTATGGACTTTTGTCACCAAATTTTCAACATAGCCATTTTAAGACCTCTGCTCATGAACAGTGTCACTGTGATTTTCTTAATCTGTCCCAAACATTGATTTCGTACACTGAGCGCCATTGTGCGCTACATGCACGGAAACAAATTTTGGGTGAGATGTGAAAAATGACAGCTATACTGCTCATAAGGAGATGTGGTAAAGTAGTAATGCTGAAAATCTGGAGTGCAAATATTAAAAATTTGTGAACTTACTAGCGTGCGTAGGAACTGCGCAACGCACGCTCGTAAAACAGTCATTTTTGGAAATTGTTTCCCCAAATTTTCAACATAGGATTTTTGGGGGCTTTCCTCATGAACTGTGACACTGTCATTTCAGATATCGGTCCCAAAAGGTGGTTTCATGCAGTGACCGCGAAATCACCTTTCGGGACTGAATAACAAAATGACAGTGCAAGCACTCATGAGGTGGGGTCCCAAAAACCCCATGTTGAAAATTTGGTGAAAGAATTCCAGAAAATGCCTGAAATATGGATCAAAGTTGAAAAATCCCTATTTATTCCATTATACAGCTTACCGGCATTTCCTCAGTTCACGGTCGGCTTTGAAGAGTGCAGATGTATTCCCAGTCTACTGAAGATCGTCGTGCCAGACTCCGGAGGTAAGTATGGGGTGGGGGTGTGTGGGGAGGCAGGATACATAGAGGGTGGGTATGGGTGGGAGAGGGAACAAGACAGTCAGCGTGGGACTGTTCTTTCTTTCTAGGTTTCTTTTTTCTAGTAGGAAGGCGAGCGTGGGACATTTGCCACGCTGGGGTGGGCTCCCAGCTGGAAGTATTTTTGGGGGGCCAGCGGAGCCGACAGGGGATTGGGCACCCCTGTAGGCAATAGAGAGCTTTGCTACACTGGGGTGGGCTCCCAGTGTGGCACCTGGAAGTGTGTTTGGGGGGGCACCAAACAGACATTTGCCATGCTGGGGTGGGGTCCCAGCATGGCACCTTGAAGATTGTTTTGGGAGGGGACACTGGAGCCAGCAGGGGACTGGGTACCCCTGTCGACCATACTGTGTGTGTTGGGGGGAGCGCGTGAGCATGCTGGGGTGGGCTCCCAGTGTGCTACTTGTTGGGGAGGGGAGCTGTCTATGACAGCTCTTTCACTGCAGTGCCGACATGGAGGCACTTTGCATACTGCCGACAGTGGCAGTATGCAAATTGCCTACACACTGCAGCTCGTTCTTTCAACTGTACGGCGCTGCATTTGCAAACACTGTCATAGACAGCTCTTACATTCATTGGCGCAGTGGGGCCGTGCCTGCAAAAGGCAGCAGGGCATTGGAAGTAGGGAGGCACACCTATGAATTCTCATCATAATAATAATAATAACAATCTTTATTTATAGTGCACCTTTCAAAAATCAAAGCACAGAACATAGTTAAAATCAAATCAGAGTAAAACATCATAATAAAATCAATAGCATAAATAACATCGCTATATGGTGGCACTATGTTTCTTGGACATGCATGCAAGCAAACATAAAAAGGGCTTGTTTTATAATGTTGAGCAATTTGCAGGACAGAGCCAGGCTGCAGAAGATGCAACTTTACTCAAGTCTCCAATAGTGGGGCAGGGGGCAGGGGCTTAGCCTATGTAATGGAATTAGCACCCTCCCATGAACTGGAGAATAAAATAATCTATGCTTCCATGATTTATTGAGCAATTCACTGCAGAGCCACTTGAGTCAGAGTGCTCAGACAGAAGTGCTTTTCAGCCAACACACCACCGCAATCCCAGGCAGAAGTACCGCCTTGTCTATCTTCACCCCCCCCCCCAATCAATATTAAAAGTACCTGGCTACCACATTTTCTAGCTGAACCAATATAGTACTAGGTTTGTAGAGTGTAAACTAATAGATTTCTTCCAAAATGCATTAAACTCAGATGCCAGATGACAAGTTCAAGTCAATGGAGTGGTTTTATCTACCCGACATCTCACTATCCCAATAAGCTGTCACAGACAGCATGTGATGCTACAGACTCCAGTCAGTCAAGTCATTATCATCATCGTGGTTTGGTTGTTATGGATTTAAAGAGCAACTTTCTTGGGCTTTTTGACCATTCCCCCCAAGAAGCACAACTAAAGCCTACCTGGGCAGAAGTCTTAGGATGCCCATCTTTAATTTTTTTAATAGCCCCTATTCTAGAAAGGAAGAGATCATATTTTGGCTCATACAGCTGAGCCACGGTGATCCCTTCCACTTCCTGATAGCACTTTAGTCAGTGATTCACCCCGTTCTTCCCCCATGCTCACACATTTTTTAATGTCATGATTTGTAGAGCGTGGGGGCATGCTTCCATAGGAATGAATAGGGGCTGTCTTTAAAGTTACATTTATGTTATTTAGATGCCCGTTTGGAACAAATCATGGCCACCACTTAGCTAACAAGGAGTTTGTCAGTTAAGCGGTGACCATGATTTGTTCCAAATGACCATCTAAACAACATAAATGTAACTTTAAAAGCTATTCATTCTGGAAGCAACCGCTCTTCAAATCATGACATCAAACGTGTATGGTGTGTGGGGGTGGAAGGCGGAAGATCGTGGACTGAAGTGCTATCAGGAAGTGGAAGGGATCAGTGCGGCTCAGCTCTATGGAGCCAAAATATGATCCCTTCCCTTCTTAAATAGGGCTATTAAAAAATTAAAGATGGGTATCCTAGGACTTCTGCCTAGGTAGGCTTCAGTTGTGCTTCTCAGGGAAGGGACCAAGATAGTTGCTCTTTAAGCATAAAAATGTGCACTACATTTATAATAGAAATCAGCATAGCCTATATAGGTCTAGACTATTCAACTGCTGATCACACCAGACATGTTCCAAAAAAAAAAAAACATTGACCAAATCTGACAAATTGGGCTTAGAAAAGTCATGCACTGGCACAGTGGTGAACATGCTGCAACCTCCTCAAAACAAAGAATGTTTGTGTGTTGTTCACTGCATCACCTTACTACTTTGCTCAGTGGAGCACATCAACACAGTACAGATTGGAATTTGCCATTCAAGTCGCTAGTCACCTTCAACATATTCGGTCAGAGTCAGTAATGAAATGGTCTTCTGCTTTGGTGTTGATCATGATGAGTTTCACTTACTAGAAGACTACAGCATCCCTGGTTGGTGTGTGTGTCTGACAGTCTGTAATGACAGTACAGAGACAGGATGTGGGCTGTGGCTGTGTGCTGGCTACTGGCACATACAGTTTTCCAAAGTTTACTGAAATCAACCATGATCTGACTGATCAATAATTTTGATCAGGCAGGCAGGCTGATTAACAATTTATACACTGAATGTCTGTGCACACTGAACTGCAGCACACACACAGATGCCTAGAAGGTAATGTAGCAGTTATTGTTCACTGTACTGCATCACATGATGATAATCATCATTATCATCATCATCATCACTTAAAGTGATTGGTTCTGGAGTACTATCAGACATGTCTTCAAAACATTGTTCCAAATCCATAATGTCTGAGGAGGATTCTGAAGTATTTTCAGATGACGCCGAAGCATAATGTGCTGGCACCACTGGTGTACGATGACCATGCAAATGTCTATAACCAAGAGAAGCAGATAACCACAACTCAATTGCCTTTGTTGAATCAAAGTCTTTGAAGTCTGGTCCCTGAACCATCACAAACATCTGTGACTGAAGTGACTCTTAGAGAAGTACTGCTCTCAATCTGGTTTTCACCAACTTCATTACTGAGAAGACTCGTTCACATTTAGCTGTGCTGCAGCTTATGCACATCATCAATTCCACCAGTTTGATGATATTGATCAGCCGGGGGGAAGAAACTTGAATTAAGTTGCTATAAGCATCTGCGTAGTTAAGGTGATGGAATGAGCTTAGATAACTTTTCAATGAACAAAATTCAGATTTTATGTGTTTAATTTCTTCTTCTGAGAAAAGAGCCTGGAAGTGATTTTAAATAATCTTTAAGTCTTTGATGCCATGCTCTGCAAGAGCTACTCTGTCACTTTGAGGTGGCCAAAGTTTGTAGTCAAACACAGTAGTGAAATTTTTAAGTGGTTCCTAGAAGAACTCAACAAATCGTACATCAATATACTTTATGAAAGACTGTACAAGAATGCTTAACATTTTATCTGGGTGGTCTTGTAACTGAGGACATGGTCCTTTCAGTTTAATCTCAGGACCTCTTATTCTAAACACTTTGAGATTTGGTTTGTAACCCTTTGTAAATTCCATCAGGTATTCACCGGGCTCATGGTTTAGTGCTGTTTGCTGCAGCATTACACTCTCCAGCTCTGGAGCAACTTCGATGATCAGTAGCTCCTCAGGCTGAAAAAATTGTGACAATTTACTGATTATTTCAAATACATCCATCATAATATACATTGTTTTGAGGATGTGTGGGTTTGTGATTTTGGAAAGGATGTTCTTTGCAGGTTGTGACATGGCTGCATCCCCTGATGCAGCAGCTTGTTCTAACTGCATTGTGACAACAGAAAGGTTTTGTCTTAACGCATTAAGAGCTCTAGACTTGCTAGAAACCCAGCGTACATCTTTGACATCTGGAATATGGGCAAGAGAGGAACTGAGGACCTCAGCAATTGCTGACACTTCTCTTTTACGTTTGAGAGAATTTTGATAAAATCTGAATACACCTTTTACAGCAGCTTCTAAATCTCAAATAACTGAATTTTGTTTCACTGTGTCTAGGATACTAAGCTTCAATTTGTGAGGAATGCAATGCGTTGAGATTAGCTAAGGAAAATCTTTGGTCAGTAAACCAGTTTATGACCCTGCATAACTGATGCACCATCAAAGTTGCAGTTAATGATATATGGTACTGTTGCTGCCATATTCATAGATGGTGCTGACACTGTGACATAATTTGGTGGTGGTGGTGGCAGAAAGTGTCTGACATCACATGTATGCGCAGCAGCATGTGTAGCCTGATTGCATTTCACTGTTGCTTCATGTTTCCAATATTCTTCAGTGCTTGTTGATATGACTTGGTCTTGACTGTCCTCCCTGACTTTGACTCCACTGTTGGTGTTGCTATGCTCGCTGGATGAAGACCACACAGACAGTGATCCAGGCCTCAGGTTAGTTAATTCAAGACCAATACATGACAGTGCCTTTTTAATTGCAGTGAGAACACCCTGTTCATGTGCATGTTCAAGATTGACCAAGTCAATAAGTGTAGTAGTTGGTTTACCATTGACTACAAAACGGATTAGTACATTTTCCTGCTCTACTGTAGTTATGTCAGTACTTCCATCAGCAAGAACTTAAATGAAACATGTTTCTTTAATCATTTTTGCCAAGTCAGACTTAATTGCCTTAGCAATTGCTTCAGTGAACTCTCTTCCTTTCTTACGATTACTGTAGTTGATACCTGTATCAAGACCGATTTTCTATAGTAACTGGCAATCCAGTTCGTAGTCTAAAAATGGTTTTCCAAATTTAGCTGTTTTGTAAGCTACATTGAAAAGAATTTTTAGTTTTTCTCTCTGTGCTTCTGATATTCGACTAAATGCTTTAACAATTAGTGAATCAGATGATGAGACAGATGTGTTTGCACTTGATGGCACAGCAGGGGATGAGGATACAGAGTCGTTGACTGACTGTAGGCATTCAGTTGCTGTTCCATGTCTGTAGTAACTAGAACATTCAAGATGTGCTCTACTGGTTGCATGACTTTTCATGGACTCTACTCTGTAGACACTGCATCCTTCAAAAAAGGAATTGGAAAGTCCACCACGCTTTGCAAGATTAGGAAATTTAAGACAGTACCTGCAGTACATTAAGCCATCTTCCTCAGACTTAAAAAGTCAAGGCCAAGTGTTCTCCCAGTTGTGTAAGTATACACGTTTCCTTTTTAATTTGCATATCGCTCATCTTTGTTACTGAATGCATCAGTCCTTGTACTGATGCCCTTATTAGGCTTCTTCTTTGTAATACTTTCTGACTGTGATGAAGCTGTCAACGACGTAGGAGTCGATGGCGATGGAGGAGCATGACCACATTCACATCCATGCGGAGCCTCAGGTGCAGGTACACTAATATTTTTTTTTATTGTAAATCCAAATCTAGTAAGTAACATGTTCAATATAGCTAGCCACTCAGCCTATGTTGTTATCAGTTAACAAGCCTGGTATGGCAACTACTTGCTGCATCCTGTGTATGTTCCTTAAGGGGTGTTCAAATAAAAACACACCCCGTTCCCTGTTAACAAGACTTGAGAGAATGTGAGTGAGGTTAGAATGAGACAGAAATGGAATGACTGAGCACTACTGTCTGAGAAGAATTTAAGACAAGTCAAATCAAGAATTTTACAGATTCAATGAAAGGCACTGTCGACTCGAGACTCGATACCAGAGCACAGTCATAATACAATATACAACAGTGCACAGAAATGACAAATCTGCTTACTACTGAAAGAAAGACAGCCAGCCAATAAAGAATCTTCCAGTCAGAGTAGTATAGTAGATGAGTCAGTGCCACCGACAATGCGGTTGCTGCTGCTGCTGCTACTGTTACTGCCACTGCACAGTTATCCCTGCATCCGTCCGCCTGTTACTTACATTAGTTTAAATGATGTCCAGTGTCCGGGACATAAGCATACACATTTAGAATTAAATATTAAAATACGACAGATGCTCCCTTCCCTAATCCCTTGTTATACATCGTTATGTACCGAACTGTAGATGGCCACTATACTAAATAGAGAAACAATAGTCAGAGAATCGATACAACAAAATTGTATGAATAAAGAGTTGCTAACAGCTCAACTGTTGTAAGAATCCCATTTGCAATAAATTGTGGCATGCATGTCTGTGCTCTGTGACAGTCATAGGACAGTCACACAGGAGTGATCCTGTCACTGTGCTATGTCCAATCAGTAGTCCAGTCCAAACCAGACCACTAGGCTTACTAGACAAATCAATGTGGGATGGGATGCCACCAGACCAGGGTCAAAAAGACCTTGAATGAGTGAAGAAGTAAGATTCATTCACTGAGTGCAAGGGGCCCAGTTTTAAATCTTACTGTAATGGTAATGGAACAAGCAGTGCTACGGTGCTGCACATCCATCGGCATTGCAATGAATAACAGGCTCAGAAAACATTTAGAAAAATTTGTAGTGTAAACCAGTAACAATTTAACAATAACAGCATGTAAGACAATCACTTCAAATTGACAGTGTAATGGGGCTATGATTGCAAACTGCATAAAACCCAGACTAATTAGATTACAGTGCAAATATGTGTTAGTGCCACTGCCACCACAGTTCATCTGTTGAAACTAAGTACATGGATATATATATATATATATATATATATATATATATATATATTTATTTCAATAAAGTTCATGTATTTCATTGAGTCTCTTAGTGTTGACTGAGTCCATTACTGTTGTCTTTCTTGGCTGTATGTCTTTTTGGACTGTACTCTCACTCTACTGTATATGGTGAAGACATCCGACTGAATGTTGCCATTTTGGTTTCAACATCTTACATGACTGAGTCTAATGACATCATCTGAAAAAAAAATAAAACAACACAAGTTCTATTCTGTGTGTGTGGAGTGAATCAATTTATTTTAATATTTCACAATATCATTACCAATTATGTGTAATTATATATGTGTGTAAGTTACTTGCCTAGCCTGGAACTAGTAGGCACCCAGTACCACGTGTGGTGTGGATGTGCCTCGCCCCCCATGTACCCCTCACCCACACCCCTCGCCACCACTACCACCTACGATTGACCCAATCTGACTTTAATTATGCAGGTCCTCTCTCATCTGTGTTTCCTAACACATGGAACAATGACATGATGATCACACAAGCTGAAAGTCAGTGAGGAGGGCCCAAGCCCCAGGGTCACATCAGCAAAACAAATAAATAAAAAAATAAGGAAGTGTGCCTGTGTGTGGCATTGTGGAAATGAACTATTCTCCCCCTGTAGTCTCTAAGTCTAAGCTCTAACATGATTATGCTAGGGACCGCAAGCCTGCTACAGCATGTCGATGTCTTGTGATCAGCAGTGGGGTGGGGGTTTCGGGAATGGGAATATTGTGATGCTTGTTACTGTAACTCTTCCCTCTTCTGTTAGGTTCTTTATCAAGTTCATCTATCTTTCTAGACTAAACAGCGTTAAATCTCTCACTGAGTCAATCATGGCCAGCCCAGCAACCCAGTGTGACAGTCACAACAGTGAAGCATACCAAGTATTAACCTCCCTGTAGACAGTACTAAATGAATACATCTCTCTCTCTATAAATATATATTCAGTTCAGTAAAGTAACCTAACAAGTTGATCATTAAAAAACGCTGAACAATATACACTCCCCCTTCCCCAAGACAGACCGGAGGAGGCCCCCAACCCCAATTGAAACTGTACTGTTTTCATAACAAAGAAGCATTTATCATTGCCGAATGTTAGCTTGCTGGCATTGGCATAGGTAGTGCAGGAGTTAGAGAGATGCATAATAGGAATGGCAGTGAAGTATTGAACTGATGCCATCCCACCCCCATGCTCCAGAGACTGACAGGCATTGGGGTGTCCCTTTGGGTGTTGGCCATAGTGCTCATGCCATTTCACCTCTCCTTATCCTGCAGACACCGACAAGTGTTGCGGTGTGCATTGGGGTCTTTGGGCTTTACGCTTACCTCATTCCATAAGGAAATACACTGAGATGGGTACAGTATAGGACAGTGGGGTGAACTTTGGAGCCAAAGCATCCAAGGCACATCTTGATGATTGTCACTGGCTGCTGGGTGGGGGTGGGGTGGAATTACATGAGCATTACATCCGACAATCCTAAGTCACACCCCTGACACCTGTCAGTCTCTACAGGGCAGGGCGTTATGGTGGGAAACCCTAACGCCCGAGGCATTTTCACTCCAATATTTCAACATGGACTTTTTGTGACCCTACCTCATGAACAGTGACACTATCAGTTCATTAGCCGAAAGGTGATTTTTGCACAGTAACTGTGCCATTTGGCACCACAAGTGCCAAAACATATTTTTCTGTGAAAAATGACAGCTGTACTTTTCATGAGGAGGTACAAAAAAAATGGCAATGTTGAAAATCTGGAGTGAAAATATGAAAAATTGGTGAAGTCACGAGCGTGCATAGAAACTGGACAACGCACACCTGTAATGCAATTATTTTGGGGATTTTTTAACCAAATTTTCAGCATAGGCATTTTGGAACCTCTGCTCATAAGCAGTTGCACTGCAATTTTGTTAATCTGTCCTGAAAGTTGATTTCCCACAGTGACTGAGCCATTGTGCGCTAGATGTGCGAAAGCACAGTTTGGGCAGGATGTGAAAAATGACAGCTGTACAGTTCATAAGGTGGTGTAAAAAAAAATGCCGGTGTTGAAAATGTGGCGTTTGAATATAGCAAATTTGCAAAGTTACAAGGTGCATGGGAAATATGCAACGCACGCTTGGAACACTGCCATTTTATGGGCGTTCGGCAGCAAATTTTCAACATAGGCATTTTAGCACCTCTGCTCATATATAGTGTCACTGTTATTTCCTCAAAGTGTCCCAAGAAGTGATTTAGCGTAGCAACCACACTATTCTGCGAAGTCACGAAAACCCATTTTGGGCAGGATATGTGAAATGGCTGTACTGTTCATCAAGAGGTGTGGAAAAATGGCGGTGGTGAAAATCCGAGTGAAAATACTCACAAATGCATGGCCAATTTTGATGAGTGCAATCTGCCAACCTGCGCTCATAACACAGTCATTTTATGGAGTATCATCACCAAATTTTCAACATAGGCATTTTAGGACCTCTGCTCATGAACTGTGTCACTGTCATTTTCATAATCTGGCCCAAACACTGATTTCCTTCAGCGACTGCACTATTGTGCACCGGAAGTGCAGAAACACATTTCGGGCAGGATGTGGAAATGACAGCTGTACTGTTCACAAGGAGGTGTACAAAAATAACAATGCTGAAAATCCGGTGTTAAAATATTGCGAATGCATGAAGTCATGAGCCTTCGTAGCAACTGCTCAACACATGCTTGTAAAATAGGCATTTGTTGGATTTTTTCCACCAAATTTGGAACATAGGCTTTTTGAGAGGCCACCTCATGAACACTGGCACTGTCATTTCGTTAATGGGTCCCGAAAGGTGATTTCGCGCAGTGACTGTGAAATCACCTTTCGAGGCTGATTAATGCCATGACAATGATAGAATTCATGAAAAGGGGCCCCAAAAAACCCATGTTGAAAAATTGGTGCCAAAATTCCAATAAATGCCCGAGATATGCAGCAAAGTTGAAAAAACCCTATTCATTCTATTTTACAGCTTACCGGCATTTCCTCAGTTCGCGGTCGGCTTTGAAGAGTGTAGACATGTTCCTGGTCCACAGAAGATCGTTGCGCCAGAGTCTGGAAGTAAATATGGGGTGAAGGGGTGTGGGAGGCAGGATGCACAGTGGGTGGGTGCGGGTGGGGAGGGGCCACTGAGAATGTGAGGGACCATTTTTCTTTCAGAGACTTTTTTTTTAAGGAGGATGACACGGGACATTTGCCACGCTGGGGTGGCTCCCAAGCGTGGCATCGGAAAAACTGCTTGGGGGCTGGAGCCGGCCGGGGATTGAGCACCTTCATCGGCGAGACAATGGGGGTTGAATTTATGCAGGCGGATTAGGCACCCCCGTCAGCACACAATGACAACCGGGGAGGCAAGAGCCGAGGATTGGGCACCCCTTGGCATATAAGAAATGTGGGGGCTGATTTATGCAGATGGGGTGGGCTCCCCCATTTGGCTCTAATGAAAGCGGGGAAGCCAGAACTGAGGGCAATTAGGCACCCCCCTCTCGGCATATAGGAAATGGGAGGGGGCTGCTGTATGCCAACGGGAGTGGTCTCACCCATCGGCAAATTTCTGCAGCCACAGAAAGCTGGCTGGGGGATTGGGCACACCCGAAGTCTGCTGTTGGGCGATCGCCCGCCGTGCTGCTAACGTGGCAGCACGCAGGAAGAGTCCGCTGCATCTGATGAGCTTTGCTTGGATTGCAGCGGACCTTTCCTTAGATGTGCTCACCACATTAGCATGCATGGTGTGGTACAGGCATGCAGGCTGATTGAGGAATGAGGGATGCACCTACTGATGCGTGTCCTGCATTCGCCCAACAGCAGCCGTGCCTCTAAATCTGCACTCTCCCAAGATGTTGACTTGCGCGCACGCGCAGCAAGCCAACATAAAAAGGCAGAAGGGGATGGGCTGTCACTGCTGTCAGCTGCAGTGCCATGAATCCTACCTTACCGTACTTACCACATGAGTAGCAATACGGAGATGTCTTCAGGGTGCCAGCCAGTCTACTCTGTTGCTGCATCTGCATCAACGTCTTTGTTTTTTTCTTCAGAAGACAGAACTTGAAGTCAATGTGACTTCTCCCCTCCTGTAAAAGTAAAACAGAATTATAAAAATGTAAGTAAGGAATATATAACACCATTTTGAGAGCATTGATTACAACAATACATTATCCATGCTAATATACATCTGCCTATACTGTTGCCATGATGAAGAGACAGCTCACCTGCAAACAGCTTTACGCGGTACCATTGCAAAAAAACACATCCACATGCATGCAGTCGGAGTTAAGCCAGCTAGTGTTCCTTTACTGTTATTTTCTTCCCACTTCAAATCACGTGCCACTTCCCCTCAGGCAACCACCAAGCCTAGGACATGTCAGTGGGCAGTGGCCAACACAATCGCATGCAAAACACACAATTCACTGTTTCAATGTGTCATGCACATGAGGCCAGGTTTGGGATATCAACCTGTGATTTTTCCTACTACTACATCTGTAACACTTTACACAACCAAGTAAGTCAAGACAGTAGACTGACTGTGTGAGTCTGTGCTACGCTCTCTCTCTCTCTCTATATATATAGATAGATATATATATATATATATATATATATATATATATATATACACACACATACAGTGCTACTGCCTACCTACTGTGCTGATATATGCAAAACAAAAATAGATGTCACAACAATGTACCTGGCGTCTGTGCTATTATTATACAGCAGACTATTCTGGTCAGCGGTCAGACACTTCAGCTTCGGCAAGAACAGAAACGACACTGCACCACAATTTCTTGTATGTATCGAATGGTTTCAGCAAGTCCCTGCAAAAGTAAATATATATATATATATACATATATATTGAATTATAAAAACAAATGGTCTCAGAAATGCTGCAATCTGATTGATTCATTGGCTGCCACTGTATGATTCTGAAAGCCTTTTTAGTTACATAAACCACTGTTAATCAATATTTTCATGAATGATTCATGATTCCAGCCACATGATCATCTGACTAGATCACCACCCGACCCACCACAGCACACATGTCCTTCCTATATTCTATTTCCATCTAGCACACTCAAAATGACTGGAACAACGCATTATTAGACTCACTAGACTGAACCAACCAGCATTTTAACTACTGTGGTAGTAGTTGGTGGAAAAACTATTTTATTAATCTCATCATGACGACTCCAAGAAAGGAAAACAAACAATCCAACAATATACTTTTAACACTTAATTCCTGCTGAGGATTAGGAATATTCCTAATGGCTTGCCACTTAAGTTAAATCAAAAGAAAATGAATACTAACTAATAAAAAAATATAAACAGTTCTTCACTTATCCTGTCTGTTCTTCCAGACGTCCAACCCTACATGCACCCGGGCCATCACCAGTCCACCACCCCTTCCCAGCATTGCCACCATCACCAACCATCCATCGTGTGTTCTGTGATGGCCCTCATTCATGCCTACTGCATCCATGTGCAGGCTACTAGTTGCCACTAGTCAGTGTAAGCATACTACTATACTTAGTATGCACCACCATGCACCCCTGCCCCAGCACAGCCTGAGGTGAGCCGCCACCCTGACTGAAGCCCAGCCCAGTGTGAGCTCACGCACCCACTCCTTGAGCTTGAGCTGACATGACGACGGAGCAAGCAGTCAATATGAATTCACACTAGTGGGGTACATGACGTATATGTGCTTGGCTTGGGCCTCCCTTGTGCACATAAATTATAATTATAGGTTATAGGTTATAGCTAGTAATACTTGCCTCATCTGCCTAGCCTATGTCCTTATAATATCCTGTTCATCACCCTGATGAGTGATGTCACTACACTAAACAGTGTGTGCCATCTGGTTACACAGCACAATTGCTTGCATTCATGAACCAAGACATTAGACGAGCCAGCCCACTTCACTTCATACCTGTAAAGAGAAAAAAAAAGAGAAAAGATGCATTAGAGAGTAGAGACAAGTCTAAACAAAGTCAGATTGATAAGCATAATCATGCATACTACTACTGCTTCTTCATCCCAGCTAGTCACCCACCGCCCCTCCACTGGCCACTAAGCACCACACTAGTGGCATCACCTGACTCCACCCTGGCCCCGGGCTCCTCCCAGTCCTATCTGATTAGGCTACAATAAGTGCTGCCGCCCTAGCCTCAAGACAACTGGACCCATCCATTGATTGGGAAAAAAATCATCATCCACACAGTTTTGCAATCTCACTTACTCTCACACACCTCACCCCCCCCCAACCGTCAACCCCCAACCATTAGGGCAGGCTTCCTCTTCAGTCCTGGCTTGTCTTAACTTAAACAACATGGCAGCTGCAAGCAAGGAGACAAAGACAAACAGGAGAGGACAATTCCTATTTTCTTTATCGTACATCACAATTCACAGTGAACAACCCTCGACACCCCCCCCCCAGCAGCCCTGACCCGACATCAAGAATCCAGTTTCAGAGACCATGATGTGCCTGAGTGGCTGAGCCTCACACATTGACTTGTACATTGCTCCCTGGCCCCCTCCAGGCCCCAGCACCACCTCTATGACTGCTGCACTTACACACTTAACTTTTACCATCCAGGGATCCAGGGGGCCAGGCAGGTGACAGCAGCAGGCAATAGGCAACAATATCTTCCCTCCAGCAAGCAGGCTCCTCCCGACTTCCCCTCCCTCCCTCTGCCTCCGCCCACTCTGGGTCACCCCACCCCTTCAGTAAGTACCACAAGCACTATGACCACCGACCACCTGCTGTGTCAGTCACTGTCTCAAAATTATTTTTAATAGATGGACCACACACATCATCATCATTCATCACAGATAACAGATCAGAGAGATCACCACAAAAACAAAACATAATCATTCAATTTATTCAGAGCAGTCAGTACACAATTCGGAGCAGTGTACACTAATTAACTCACCACCAGATCAAACATCCAGAAGAGTGGCACAACACATTGGTGGCTAGCCTGGCTATAGAGGATATCATGGTGCGGGTGTCAGCAAGCAAGGCAAGCACACAACAATTGATCCACACACTGACACCACCACAACCCATCAACCACTGACAGTAGACAGTAGTGCCGAGTCATCAGATCACACTGTAAACTGTCTGTGATATGATCCATGATTCTGTGGTCAAACTCGCACAATGGGGGTGTCACATCATGACATGACATGTGATGATGTGACATGTCAGTAAACAGTAACTGGCTTAAAATTAATCCATTTCTACTACTGTGTCTGTGTTACAACAACAGAAGTAGTAAAATACAGACAGAGTCAGACAGCCTCCATCCTATCCTGGCTTCATGTTCATCATGGCTCCAACACAACAGCCTGGTCCTGGATCTGACCCCTGGGACAGGGAGGAGGGACAGAGTGAGAGGTTGTGCATGGTGTGTGGTCAGGCAGCTCGTTACAAACATCGAAGACCTGGCCAAGTTCAACACAACAACTGAGTCAACAGTGCAGCAGGCAGCAGAACTGGAGGGGAAGCCTGCACAAAATAATAAAATCAGTGTGACGATGCGCCATTTAAGGTTTTAGCTCTCAGTCTGGCCCTGACCTCTAGCAAGCACTGCATGGCAGATGCAGATGGCAGACCACTGAGACCACAACAATTTTTTTAAACAACAATGCCTCCCCAAGCTAGGTGATACTGCCTACAACTTACAACGAGGTTGATCCGATCCCTGAGTCAGAGTCACCAGATGGGAAAACAGAAAGCAAGTATAGCCTAGAGCAAGCAAACTTGTTGACTATCCACCTTCTTCCACTGTGCAGATGGCGATGTGGAGGACTCTCTTGGCAGCTGCCGTGCTGTATCTGGTGGGTTGTGCATAGCCGGTTTTAGGCACCAGCGAACCCTGCAGTTGCAGGGGGCCCCTCACAATGAGGGGCCCCCAGCCAGATCCAGAGTACCACTTTAATTTTTTAATTATTATTATTCATGTTGAATGTAAACAGCACCAAAAGGCATCACTAGCTCTGTGGAGCCTTTTGTGGTGCTATAACATCATGAAATGATTCGCTATGGTATGCCCTGTCCACTCAGAAGCTAATGAACAGACATTGATTGAATGGACAGTGGGGCCCCAAAACTAACATTGCTACCACTCCTAAAAACACAAATATAACTGGTTGTATTGAAATTAAAATGTTGTGCATTTTAGACAAAGTAAAATATAGTATGTTTGGATTGAGGAGGGCCCCATGACTTGTCTTGCTGGGGGCCCCCACAGCTCTAAAGCCGGCCCTGGGGTTGTGGTATGGGAGGGTGGATCTGTGGCTGAATCTGTGGGTTAAGAACACAAATTCATGCCGGAATGAAAGTCACTTGGGTATGCTCTGACTCATCCAACAATAAAATTAAACTAAAAATCTCACACACTAGACTAACCCTTTCCTGTGCTGCACTGCATACAATCCCATATATCACCTGGCCCTGCTGACTGGCACCAGCTGCAGTCCCGACTCTGTCTTGGCTTTTTAAACAACTTCAGAATGAGGTACAGTACAGAGTAGACTAGTAGCTGTAGTTTACCACCTGCCACTTCTGCCAGTCACTCTGCAGCAAACACGAACAGCGGGTCTCAGGATCTTTCTTGCCCCCTTTTCTGACCTTGGCCCATCCAGGAGATCCAGGGTATAGCAGTCGATCAGCTGGGCTAGGGAAACAAACTGTTTTATTTCTGATATACTTAAAGGCGTGGCAGTGTCCATTCGGTGGATTGGCATCAGAAGGAGCCTCGGCACTCGCATCATAGCTAGGGAAAGCTAAATGGGCACATTTTCTTCTCTACTGGAACACAGTACTACTGGTCTTCCTGCCTCATGCACAGTATTCTCTGCCTCTTTCTCCCCCATCCTCCAGCCACTGTAGCCAATTAGCACATGCCACCACTGTCACCAGCCTGTATATACAAATCAGAAAACAGAAAAAATGGACTGCAGGCTGGCAATGGGGGGGGGGGGGATTGGTTCTGAGCAGAGAGCGGAGAGAAAGGACCTAAAGCTGGGGGGGAAGTGATTGCACAGAACTACGGGAAAAAAGAAAAACAGACACAAAAAACACTAGTCCAAGGGCTGTGGCGGGGAGATCAAAGGGTCAGTCTAACTCTGTAATTAGGTCGGCCTCGGGCATTGGGCAATGCAATTTGCACACCCCTGGCTTATGCCCAGGGCCTGTCCTACACCAAACGACCTCAGTGCTGCTCACCACCACATCCTCAGAAGCAATCCACCCCTCCACCCACACAATCAAATAATTAAAGGGAGAAACCACTAAAATATGCTGTACTGTAACAATAACTCCCATCCACAAGGATTAGGCAAACAGATTGTAGGGTAAAATAATGTCAGATCAAAGAGGCACCAGCAGTCAGTTCAGTCCTGATATTAAATGCCAAATCCAAATTCCAAAGGAAAGGGGGGAAATGGCATTCACACCACCATAACCCAGATGAAGTTATTCCATTGCTAGAACCAACACAAAACCAACAAGACGGGCCAAGTTCAGACAGATATAGTATTTCTCTCACAAGTGCCAATATCAACTTCAGATAGGTCTCTTACTGTAACACTCACACCCTCCTAGGACCGATTGTAGCTTCAAGTCCGAGAAAAAGCTTTGCTCTCACCAGTAGGAGAACTCCTAGCTGTATAATTATCCTGACTGCCCCTTTCATCAACACAGTAAGAGTAATGATTCAAAGCCAACTGACTCAGATTTGAAAGGAGCCAGGCTTCTTTGATGACATCACAGGTTTGGCATGTGTTGGGCCCTAGGAGGTCAGCATGTGTAACTCAGCAGTAAAACAATTCCCAGTGACAAAGTGGATCCACAATGAAATGCAGTTTAAAGCACTGTAAAATTCACCCAAAGATGGAGAAAGAGTAATAATGAAATACCCTAAAATGAAAGGGGTATATCCTTTTAAATAGCATGATTGGAAATAACAGAATTAAACAAATTCTGGATCCTGGCTTGAGGAATTCCACACTGACAGACTAGCAGCAACCCTTCCAAGAGTCATTTTAAATCTGTCCAGCATTTATTTTTAACAGCATATTTTTAAAGTGAAGTGTTAGGACTCAGGATTGAAAGGTGTCTTGGCGTGGCACTGAGCTTAACCAGTGGGGAAATCTTTTCACGTCATTCACATAATGGATAAGAATATGAACTGATTCCATTCTGTCTGAGTGCCCCGAGCCAGTTGAAAGATGTTTGGCTTATCATACTCTGAAAACATATAGTATGAGACATGGAAACAACACAGCAACATATAAACATAGATGGTGATGGCAGAAAAAGAGCAGAGGTCCATCCAGTTTGAGACATCCCCGGGGTTGCTTTGCCTGTTTATTATTTTTTATTATTATTACATTTTGTTAACCTGGTAAGCCCACTGGGCCCCAAGGGTCCCTTTTCATGGGCATACTGCAAGACATACTGTGGCAGTAATATTGTGAATGCACACCATTCATACATAAATGCATGTTTCCATTTCATACAAATTAAGTTATCTTGAATAAGTCAGCAGTCTGTACGTACCATGGCATAGCTTGGTACTGTACTTGTATAAAACATTCCCTCTGTATAGGTATAACTATATAGAATGTACAACTATTATTATGACATCACAGAAATATACAGTAAAACTGTTGTCACAATATAGGTTCCCCCCACCCATCATACTATCAGTTGGTTGGACAGGTATTCAGTATATCAATGGCTCTACAGATTAATTAATTATTTTTTTTAGTTGTTTAACCAGGAGTAGCACACTAAGCTGAAAGCTTTTTTTACAGGTGCGACCTGGGAGCACAGGGAAGTTAAGTGACTTGCTAAGGGTGACATAGTATGTAAGTGAAAGCTGCGCGATTCAAACCCAGGTCTGGTCTGCTGGATATCACCAGATTTGCAGCTCAGAGCATTAAACCACTGCACTATACTGCCTCTCATTTCATACATTTTGATTCATACATTTAGGTGCTTTTGTCAGCCCTAGCTTACCCCAAGTTTTATCTCCTCACCCCCTCCCATTTGACAAAATTCAACTGAATTGCTTATGTCTAGGACCAGATCATGGATTTGCAGCCATCCTGTCACTATGCACAAAGCTAACTTGGTCACATGTGTGGGCCCAGCAGTTCAAATTGCCTCTAGTCCTCACAGAGACCCATCCCAGCCTGTCTTTTGCAGACTGGCTGCCCACAACACATTTATGCATGGCTTCCTTTACAGCTGAATAAGGAAACTCCATGTGGAATCATCCAACAGGAAGTGCTCTAGAACAAAGCAAGGATCATTCCTCAAGACTGCAGGAGCATCACCTGTGCAATCCACTCTAATCCCTATCATCTAGGATCCCAAAAATTCAATCCCATGCCACACTTCACTTCAGACATCACCCCTACTCCCACCACCACCACCACACACGCACACAGCACAGCACAGCATGCTGCTGCTACACAAAGAGCCAGCCTTAACAGCCTCCATTTCAAAATTATGTTTGTATATCCAGTGCCCTACACCTTGGATTCTCATTAAAATAATTTAAAATACATGTGCAGTTGTAAAAACGTAATCATTCTTCTTCAGTTTTCTTATACATTTTTTAAACTGACACTGAAAGCAACTGGTATATAGAAATTGCCTTTCAGAATGGACCATAACTCCCCAAAAAAATGCTGAACTTTAATGTGTTGAAAATATGCAGGAAATTACATTACAAAACAAGAAATATAGCAAATAAAAAGAACCTCTGTGTGCAAGCACTGAGGCAACGGTTACCACAAAGGGCATTTGGCCGGGAAGCCAAGTTTTAAAGAAATACAAAATCACACATGCCCCCACAATGCAAAGCTTCATGGGCTGCATATGCAAATCACCGCAGAATATTATGCTGGTTTAACTTTAAGCAGAAATGCTTAAAGAACTAGAGTATACATTTCTTTATTTTATTTTATTTATTGAATTCTGTTGACCCGGTAGGTCCACTGAGACTAGAAGTCTCTCTTTTGGGGCGATGGGGGGAGGGTACAGATGCTAATCAACTGAAACTGAACCAGATTAAACTGTTGGAGGTACTCTTAGTGAAGAATAAGGAATCTTTTGGTGTAGTATGAGTTAATACATTTTACACATGGGAAATTCACTCCCCTGGTTCAGCTCCTTGTAAGTTATAAGACCATGCCTACTGGAAGGAACAGATGCATCACCCTCTAGTTTTCAGAATATTCATAACCTTATTTAAGTAGCATTGTGCCCCAGTATTATAACAAAAACAGTGTTCCACAGATTGCATAGAACTTGCATTCGCAGGTGTTCATTTGGTGCAAGAGTGTGACTTGCATTTTTTTATTATTATAGTTATGCTTTGGTAACCAGGTAAGGTCCACCAGGCACAATGCCTGTTTTCAGGGACAACCCTGGGAACACTGGGGAAGTTACCTGACTTACTTAGGGTTACAGAGCATGCACATGGAGGTTGTGGGACTCAAACTCAGGTTTGCTGGATTTACTAAGGGCATTCCAGCTCTTTAACCTCTAGGCTATACTGCCTTAGTTATGACTACTGCATTACTAAATTAAATCAAACCTGACTTAATATACTGTATCAAGTAACAAAGTAAGTCAAATATCAAATTAGGGCACTGCATACACCTTTGATAATGCAGCAACAGGCTGTAGTTAGCGAAGTACATTCCCCACACATTTTGTGCAGATGCCACATTTTTCTTGCTCGGTTACTAACAATTTTAATGACTCATTTCCATATGTGCAAACAGCAGCTAATTAAACTTGTTTTAACATTTGACTCATGAATGCACAACAGCCTCCACATTTCACAGTTATTGGTCTTGGAGTTGTATTTTTGCTACATATGCCCCGCTTATTTGTTCATTTCATTTTTTTCTGCTATGTTTTCACAGACCAGCCAGTGACTATCGATTCAAGTGCTTTCTTTTGTTGATGGAAAATGAAATCGATTTGATACTAAGGTGCATCCACTCAGATGCCCAAAATGATCAGCAAGCCAAGCCAACTCAATAAGAATGTTTGACTGTGGGAAATACCACCATTCCTATCCTACCCTACCCTGCCTGCCTGCCTGCTCAGTGTTCCGTAAAGTATGTATCCATAGCAGTGCCCCGGGGGGGGGGGGGGGAGAAGAGGAAGAGAGAACATTTACTAAACAAAAAAGTGCTGGCAAAAGGATAAGAACCCGAGAGGATAAGTAACAGAGATTAGGCTGTGGGTTTCATGCTTTCATTATTATTTGACAAAGAAGGTTATATTTTTGTTATGGAATGCACCTCACTGATACTCTTGATAGATGCTCGTTAATGCTGCTACACTTTCACTGTTGGAATTACACCTGAAGAGCTTTATTTAAGGAAGAATGAGTGCATATGTGGGGGGGGGAGAGGATCTCCCCTCCCCCTTCATCACCACTTTATGTAAATAGAACATAAAAGGCATGTTGCATGGAATACTGAGGCTTAGTGCACAGCATTTTGAAATAATACATGCATATTTAAGTTTCGGTGAAAGCAGCAGAATGTAAACATCAGAATCGATTTTATTAATAATGATGGAATTGTTGAATCCCCCACCCTTACAATAACTTCCGCACTGTTGGTACACGTGCTGATGCTTTACTTAAGAAGGATAACAACACCAAAATTGAACCATTTCCATTTTGACCTGCAGTTATTTGTACATGCGCCCTGCTTACTGCTGTTCTACTAGATACACATTTTGCCTTTGATCCCAGCACAGGTGTTCACCTTTTTTTGGCGTTCACCTTTTTTGCTGGTCTGTTTACCAGCGCCTCAGCCTCTGGAATACCAACGCGGCAGGGTGGGGGCACCAGCAGCTCCACAGTCATAAAGATCATATATATTAAGACTTTCTATATGATCTCTAGCAGCGCCAGTCCCAGCTGTATCAGCAAGTCCCCAGTTCCAGCAGGAGCAGCAGGTCCCAGCCATACCTTTCAACCTTTTGTCACTGAAAGAAGGGACACATACACCCAAAATGACGGACATTGAGAGACACTGTCCCTTATAATGAGGGACACATCCTCAGCATGGAGCGTGAAGCTCAGAACACGATGCAAGCCAGTGCGCTTACAGGGGAAAACTTTAATTTTGATTTAGCATGTTTCCAAAACATATTATGATTTTATTGCTTTAAAGCCTGAATTTGCAGCACATTCTCTAGTCAGCATCTTTTCCATGAGGAACAGAGCAATTCTGAGGGTAAAACAACTCTACATTTGTGGAGGGAGGTGGGGGGCAGAAAAGGAAGACATAACACAGCATATATGTAAAGTAGAGATAAGTTACCACCGCTGATTGCAGTGGTCCTTTTCTTTCAAGTCAAGACCACTGTTCTCAAACCGCTGTCATAGACAACTAGCCAATCCATTGGTGCATGCAGGATGCACCCCATACACTGATAACTGTTTTGGCAAGGACAGGCACACACCTCTGAAAAGTCCTATTGTCCCAAGATGTTTCTTGCGCATGCTCGCAAGCAAACATAAAAACAGCAATAGGTTAAAGCAGCAGTGCAAAAATCTGGCGAAAATTTTGACCTATACTTTTTTATGCTATTTTAGATTGCCACTTACCTCCTGACTTGCATGACACTCTTCTTCCTACAACTTGGTTCTGCTTTAGTACTTTATTTCATGTGTGAAATAATAAAAGGAGTGTGCCTTTTTATATGGCGTGGACCAGGTTTTCATCAGTATTTTCAGCTGTTTTTGTCCATCAGTTGTTTAAATATCACTGCTCTTGTGACTAAACTGAACTACCATGTAGCAGGCAGTGCTCCCTGACCTTACAGAGCAATAGGTGTTCAAAAACAGCTGCAGATACTGATGAAAACCTGGTGCATGCCATATTAATAGGAGCGCTCCTTTTACTATTTCAAATGTGAAAAAGTACTAAAGCAGACTCAGATTTGTGAAAGAAGGGTATCGTACAAGTCAGGAGTAAGTGGCAATTTAAAATAGCATAACAAAGTATAGGTCAAAGTTTTCACCAGATTCTTGCATTCTTGAGACAACAGGGTAGGATTATGAAGATTATTTATGTTTTTTACTGAAAGCTAAGGTAAATTCTTTTAATTGCCCACTTAATTTACTACCCGGAGCTTGTTGTATAGTAGTTCATACGAACATACAACTCTGCCAGCAGAAACAGGCATCATAGACTATCAAGTCTGCTTGAGTGTGCAGCTAGCACCCCTGATTGCAGCTGCCTAACCCCCCTCTCCCCTAGGAAGTTCTCAACACTACTTACCCAGGTCCTCCCCCGTGCCCTGTCCCATGCCCTTTTAAAACTACCCACCCACCCTTCTACATGAAATCACCCCCTCTGGTAAAGCATTCCATTTCAACACCACTGTTTCCATGAAGTAATGTTTCCTCATCTCTCTCCTAAATCCGCCCCCCTCTAATCTTAGCCTGTGCCTTCTTGTGTCCCTTCCCATCCTCAGCTTAAATAACCCATCAGCACTAGATTTGTTGATCCCCTTCCAGTACTTGAACATTTCAATCATGTTACCCATCCCTTCTCTCCTCCAGGGTATACAAACTCAGATCCCTTAGCCTGTCCCCATAGATTTTGCCTTCCATCCCCCATATCATTTTTGTCACCCTACGCTGCACCCCCTCTAGCAGTCTAATATCCTTCTTCAGATACAGACACCAGTACTGCACACAGTACTCCCAGTGTGGCCTGACCGAGGACCTGTAGAAGGACAGGATCACTTTGCTATGTCTGGACAAAAATCTCCTAGCAATACACTTCAGCATCCAGTTAGCCTTAACTGCAGCTTTCCTGCATTGAGCAAAGTTGTTCATGTTCTCTGTTACCATCATCCCTAAGCCCTTCTCTTCCTTGGTGACCCCCAACATCACCCCCCCCAACCAGTATCCCCTCTTTGGGTTCTTGGCCCTGAAGTGCATAACTTTGCACTCCTTCACATTGAAGCCCAGTTGCCACTTCACTGACCACTCCTTCAGTTTGGTTAGGTCCCTGCAGTTGTTTCCACCCGTCAGCTTCATCCACTACCACCCCCATTTTAGTATCATCTATGAACAGACTGATCCTGCTCTCAACTCCATGTAAGATATCCGATATGAATAGCCCAAACAACACCGGACCCAGCACAGTGCATTGCAGCACTCTACTCGTCACTGGCCTAGGTGTTGAGAGTTCCCCCACCACCACCACCCATTGCTGCCTCCCCTTCAGCCAGTTCACAGTCCAGTTAACCAGCTTCGCCCACACCCCTATGGATTTTTGTTCTCTCCTAGCTGCCTATGAGGCACTGAATTGAAGGCCTTGCTGAAGTTCAAATATAGGATGTTCACTGCATGGCCCTTATCCAGCTCTCATGTTACCCAGTCATAATACTCCAATAGATTGGTCTGACAAGATTTCCTTGAGATGAACCCATGCTGCTGCCCATCCTGTAGGCCATACACCTCGAGAAATGACACCAGTCTCTCCTTCAGTATTGCTTCCATATGTTTATCCATTATTGAAGTGAGACTGACAGGTCTGTAGTTGCCTGGATTGTCCCGTGGGCTGCTCTTGTGTATAGGCACCACATGGGCCATCCTCCAGTCCTGTGGCATGCATCCCATGTCCAGGGAGGTGCTGAACAGGTCCACCAGTGACCAGGCCAACACCTCCACCATCTCTCTCAGCACCCTAAGGTGAATGACATCAGGACCTGATGCCTTGTCCACCCTTAGTGTCTTCAGACCCTCTGGTACTCTACTTTTCTCAGTCATTCTGTCAGTCATTCCTTCTGCCCCTGACCTCACCTTCCTATTCCATGGATGTAGTGGTCCACCCCTTCTCCTGCATGATCACAGAGCAGAAGTATTCATTTAGTGCTTCTGCTTGTTCCGCTCCCTTTTCCACCCACCCCTCGCCCCTCTTGATCTGTACTATTTGGACCCTGCACTTCCTTTTTTTCCTCATGCATCTAAAAAAGTGTCTCCCCTCCCTTAATGCCCTGAGCCAGTCTTATCTCCCTGGAGGACCTGGCTTCCCTAACCAGCTTGGTTACCTCCTTGGACCAACTCACATTCACCTCCCTGTCCTCCCCCTTCCCGTCCTCTAAAATCTGTGAAATGCAGCTCTCTCTTTGCCCTCACCCACTCCAGCACTTTACTGTTTAGCCACCATGGCTTCTTGGCTCTGCTCTTCTTACTCAGAGTCAAGGCACAAGCCTCCATAGTCTCTGTTAGACCAAGTTTAATGATATCCCACTTTTATTGTGCATCCATCTCTGGACCAATCCCCTATAGTTGTTCTTGCAGTATTTCCTGCATCCTCCCGAAGTCCACCCACCAGAAGTCCACTACCCTTGTTTCTGAGCCTACAGTCTCCCTACTCAATCTGAACATGAAGTACACTGATGGGTGATCATGCCTAGCTAAGGGATCTTTCACCCTTAGTTCCCTCACTGCCTCCCCATTCAATATTACCAGGTCTAGTGTATTACCTAGCCAAGTTGGCATATTGACCAACTGTGTCAGAAGACTATCCTGGAATGCGTCCAGGAGTATATGCTCCCTGGCACTGGAGGTGGCTGGGGTACTCCAATCCACCCCAGACAGATTGAAGCCCCCCATGATCACCACACTCCCCTTCCTACATACCTGACTAATCTTTCTGCTAACTCCTTATCCAGTTCCTCAGACGGGGATGGTGGGCTGTACACCATCCCCAGCCTCAGCTTTCTACCCTTTGAGTCCAGGAGCTGAATTCATAGCACCTCTGTCCTACTTTCCTCCCCCTTATCTCTTGTGCATCTAATCTCATCCCTTACATAGACTGCCACCCTCCCTCCCCAACCCTCTGTCTTTCCTGTAAATTTTGTATCCCGGGATTGCAGATCCCAATCCTGGTGTTGGGTGGCCTCAAGTCTCAGTGATGGCTGCGACGTCCACCATCCCTTCAGCTAAGAGAGCCTGGAGATCAGCTGTTTTGTTACCCAGGCTCCTCACATTCAGAGAGGCCACCCTTCACCCATTCCCATCCATCCCTCCACCCCGTGGCCTATTGACCTAATCCCCTTCCTGCAGTGGCCCACCCCCATTGCAGTCACTGTAGTCATGGGGAGTCTGTTCATTTGGCTTCCCTTACTAGTGACCCTGCATACTAGTTGCTCCCCTCCTATCTAGTTTAAAAATCCACTTGAAACTATATATTCCTCCAACTTACATTTTAACACCCCCTACCCCACCCTACTCAAATGTGCTCGGACCCTTGCTTACAGTTGACTGTTGTTCCATACATCCACCCATTCTCCTAAAAGCCCATACCCATGAGAGCTACACTACCCTCCTAGCCAGGAGATGAAGTCCACTGTCCTGTCCTTTCTTGCTCTGCTCACCCTTGGAACCAGTAGCACCACTGAGAAGGCCACCGAGCTCCCTATTTCCAAACACAACTTCTCCTGCCCCTCATATTTCTCCCTGACCAGCTCTACTGCACAGTCCCCAGGTCATTAGTGTCTATATTTATTAATTTATTGATTTAAAATGTGATAACTGGGAAAGGCACCAAGAGCAGTAGCTTGTTTCCAGGTGCAACCCGGGGGCAGGGGTACAAAACAGAGGATGAGCAAAAAATAAGTTACATGGTTATACAGTGTACACTAAAAGCAGTTGTACACTACATGTACCACCATGTGAGGTTTCTCCCCCGCCAACACACCTAAGCAGTGCCTGCCCTGCCTTGTCCGCTGTCAAGCCCGGTACAGGTTCCACCCATATCTGACTGTACCGTTCACCCTTCCCCCCCACCAGATCCCTGTCAAAATATAATCCCCTATCACTATCACTATAACTCCTCCCTCTCCACCCCCCTTTTGGCTGCACCTTCCTCCCATCCCATCCCATTCCCATCCTTCCCATGATCATTGACCCCTCCCTGTCCACCAGCTCTTGGCCCTGGCCCCCTTCTCTTCTTCCCTCCATTTCCTGTCTGTTCAGATTCCTTTCAAAGCTAGCACCCTTCCCTTATTAGTCAATTCACCACCTGTGACACCCCTCACCCCTAAGTACCATGTCACACACCCCCGGTCTGTAATCTCCATCCATTGTCCCTGCTCTGTCCCCCCTCACCTCCCTCCTCTCCCTACCCATTATACTTTTTCCCTTCAAGGTCCTGTACCTATCCCCCTCTGGAGCATTGGCCATGGCTGTTTTGTTGTTGGCCCCTCTGGAGCCTGCACAGCCATGGCTGTTTTTGCCACTGCCATTTTTAAAGTTATTGCGTGATTATAGTCATGGTAATTGCAAACGTCTTGGAGGGGGTGCATTGTGGGGTTGTTGAATCTGGAGTGTAATCGGTATACGTATATAGACTGCAGATGTGTTTTGGGCCATTTAAAGCTGTATTTCCATTTTGGAGGGGTGGGGTTAGTCCAATGGTAGCATATGAAACTTGAATTTGTATGCTTGCTATTTAAATAATTTACATGCCTGAGTTGCACCCACTGCCACAGGACTAACCTCCCCCGTGGCAAAACCGCTGTAAATGCCTCACAACCCACCTTGTTGCATAGATTTACAGATCTAAGTTTCTGCTTAACACAATGGTCTAAATGTCTATTTTTGTGTGGTAAAACATTGCTCAACTATATCATGCTAACTGCAAATGTTATTCCTTTGTTTATGATGTGGGTTAGTCAGTTGTGTGAAATGTTGAAATGGAATTTTTTTGATGGGGAATTGCATTTCTGCTGTATATATTTAGCACTAGCAGCATTTAAAGCTACTACATGTGTTGTGCTGTGGCCTACAGGAGACAAACTTTCAGTCTTGGCCCAGTGGATGAATTGGGGAGCATTGGTGAAAAGCAGTGCCACTACATCAAAGCCCTCACTGATGGGCACTGTTTAAAATAAAACTGTTAACATACAGTGTGAGAATGGTAGGTGGTAGGTCACTAGTTTTCTTGTAGATAGGAGGAGGGGGTACATTTTTTGATGCCGCAGATATCACACACTACATTTTTCCTGTCACCACTGACGTACTTTATGACTTTAGGATGACCTCAGTAATTCACAGAAGCATAGAATTTATCAGCAGAAAAGGACCGGTTGGCACACCCAATCTGCTCAGATCGATATTCCCTGCCTAATCTGTCTCTAATTCCATGCACTGTTAAACTGAGCCAGCCTGTCATGAGAGGTGCTCAGTGCCACCTTCTTAAGAGAATAACGACAACCCAAAATAAATGAAATCTATTTTTCTGTAATAGGAGATGAATTGTGGAAATATATTTCCAGAAGAAGTCTGCAGAGATATCAACACAACTCCAAGCAAGAAAACAAAGAGGAATTCAGTATTTCAGAGCTCATGGAAGACTTCGAGTGTGTAGCAGGAAGCAGGAAAGGATCTCTCTATGCCTTTTGCAAAACATACGCTACTGGCATCAGTGTGAGCCATGGTGGAAGGTACGATACACAGCGTCATGAAGCTTCACAAAAGCACAAGATGAATATGAAGCATGCTGCAGGGAAGAAACTAACATACTTTTTTCCAAGAACAAACTACATCAAAAGTTGTTGACGCTGACATGGCCCTTGTGAACCTTTTATCAGAGCACAACTTGTCATTTTCTAGTGTTGACAACATTTTAAAATGTATTAGAAAGCACTGCACAGATCAAGAGATGGTGAAGAAGATGACCTGTAGCCCAGCAAAATCAGCATGCATTGCACGGGAGGTCCTTAGGCCAAAATATCTGGAGGATGCAGCTACTCAGTGCCACCAGTTGCCATTTTGCTTGTACTTTGATCAGAGCACAGATATGGGTGATGAAAAACTGATGGCTATCCGGATTAGTTTCTATGCCATGCAGATGGGAATGAATGTTATGTGCTGTCTGGATATGCCAGCATGTGTGTCTGGGACTGGGCAGTCAATGTTAAAGATTGTAATGAAAACCCTGGAACAGTTTAGTATCCCACTGCAAAATGTTGCTTTCTCCACGGACAATGCATCTGCAACAATTGGCATACACAACTGTGTCTTTTCACGACTAAAACAAGTAAACCCAAACATTGTAAACATGGAAAGCCTTTGTCACCTACCATACATTTGTTTCAAATCAGGGGTAAAAGCACTATCGTCGCCTGTGGAGGAGCTAATTTCAGACATTTATTGTCAAGCTCACAGCAGCATCAACAGTTGCAGGAATTTGCCATTTTTGTGGACACAGACTTCTTAAAAATAATCAAACATGCACCTACAAGATGGCTCAGTTTGAGCAAAGTTGTTCAGCGAATACTAGATATGTGGCCAGCTCTACTTTCCTATTTTATGTCATTTGAGCCCAGATGTGCCAAAGTGCAACTGATTGCTGAGTGCCTGAGCAGACATGAAATAAAAACAAGTATTTGTCAATGCCGAATGTTTGCTTGCTGGCATTAGCAGTGGAAGTGCAGGAGTTAAGCAGATGCAGTATAGGAATAGCATTGAAGTATTGAACTGACGCCAACTTAATCCTCACCCTGCAGAGATGGACAGGCATTGAGGTGTGCTTTTGGGTTGTCACCCATGACGGTCACAACATTTCACCTCACACTACCCTTCAGACACTGCCAAGTGTCGAGGTGTGCCTTGGGGTGTTTGGGTTTTACATTCACCTCATTCCATAAAGAAATACACTGAATTGGGTGCAGTATAGGAGAATGGGGTGAACTCTGGAGGCAAAGGGGTCCAAGGCGCACCTCAATGCTTGTCACTGGCTGGAGGGTGGTGGTGGGGGGTGCAGTGCATGAGCATTACTGTTGACAATCCTAAGTAACACCCTGACACCTATCAGTCCCTACAAGGGTAGGACGTTGTGGTAGAAAAACTTCTTCTTACCTTGATTTACAGTATTTGTACTCAAGTTTTCCATGTGGGCTTTGTGACCCCACTGCATGAACAGTGACACTGTCACTTCATTAGACGAAGGTAGATTTTGCACAGCGACGGCGCCTATTTAGGACACATGCTGCGGTTGAAACATGATTTCTAACAGGATGTGAAAAGTGACAGGTGTACTGTTCATGAGGAGGTGTAAAAAATGGCATTGTTGAAAATCTTGAGTGAAAACATAAAAAAACTGGTGAAGTCACGAGCGTGCGTAGAAACTGCTCAATGTACACCCGCAATTAAATTAGTTTGAGGATTTTTTACAGCAGATTTTCAACAAAGGCATTTTGGGACCTTTGCTCATGAACAGTGTCACTGTAATTGTCTTAATCTATCCTGAACACTGATTTCCCACAGCGACCGTGCTATTCTGTGCTGGAAGTGCGAAAACACATTTCGGCCAGGGTGTGAAAAATGACAGCTGTACTGTTCATAAGGAGGTGTGGAAAAATGTCAATGTTGAAAATCTGGACTGAAAATATTACAAATTCATGAACTTACAAAAGTGCGTGGAAATTACGCAATGCATGCATGTAACACAGTTATGTTATGGACTTTTGTCACCAAATTTTCAACATAGCCATTTTAACACCTCTGCTCATGAACAGTGTCACTGTGATTTTCTTAATGTGTCCCAATCATTGATTTCACAAACCGATCACGCCAACGTGCGCTACATGTGCCAAAACACATTTTGAGCAAGATGTGAAAAATGACAGCTGTAATTTTTCATAAGAAGGTGTGGTAAAATGGCAATGTTGAATCTCTGGAGTGAAAATATTACAAATTTTCAAAGTTACGAGAGTGCGTAGGAATTATTTATTTATTTATTTTATTTAGTTTTTGTTGACCGGGTAAGTGCACTAGACAAATTGCACAACGCATGCTCATACAACAGTCATTTTTAGGAATTATTCCACCAAATGTTTAACATAGGGTTTTTGGGGGCCTACCTCATGAACTGTGACACTGTCATTTCATAAATCAGTCCCGAAAGGTGGTTCCGCGCAGTGACCACGAAATCACCTTTTGGGACCAAATAACAAAATGACAGTGACTGAGTTCATGAGGTGGGGTGCCAAGAACCCCATGTTAAAAATTTGGTGAAAAAATTCCCCCAAATGCCCAAGATATGCACCAAAGTTGAAAAAAAAACCCTATTTATGCCATTTATTCAGCTTACCGGCATTTCTTTAGTTCAAGGTCAGCTTTAAAGAGTGCAGACGTGTTCCCGGCCACCAAAGATTGTCATGCTGGCCTCCAGAGGTAAGTATGGGTGAGGTGGGGTGGGGAGGTGGGGCTCTATAAGGGTGGGAGTGGGTTGGGGGAAGGGGGTCAAGACAGTCAGAGAGGGACCATTTTTTCTTACAGGTCTTTTTTTTTTTTTAAAGACGTTACGGGACTTTTGCCACACTGGGGTGGGCTCCCAGTGTGGCATCTGGAAGGTTCTTTGGGGGGAGGCAGTGGAGCCAAAAGGGGATTGGGCACCCCCATCAGCCATACGGACTGTTGCCATGCTGGGGAGGGCACCTGGAAGTCTGTTGGGGCGGACAGTAGAGCCAATGGGGATTGGGCACCCCTGTCAGTCTTAAGGACTGTTGCCACTCTGGGGTGGGCTCCCAGCATGGCACCTGGAAGTCTGTTGGGGGGGCAGTGGAGCTGACGGGGATTGGGCACCCCTGTTGGCCTTACGGACTGTTGCCACGCTGGGGTGGGCTATCAGCGTGGCACCTGGAAGTCTGTTGGGGAGGCATGGCGGGCCGACGGGGATTAGGCACCCCGTCGGCCATACAGTGTGAGTGTGGGGGAAGGAGCGCATGAGCACACTGGGGTGGGCTCCCAGTGTGCTACTTGTTACGAAGGGATGGGGCTGTCTATGACAGCTGTTTCAGTGCAGTGCTAACGTGTAGGCACTTTGCATACTGCGGACAGCAGTATTCAAATTGCCTACACGTCACCACCGCTGATTGCAGCAGTTTTTCACTTTCAACTATATGCCACTGCATCCGAATGACTGTCATAGACAGCTCTGACATTCATTGGCGTGGTGCAGCCGTGCCTGCAAAACGGCAGCAGGGCATTGGAAGTGGGGGTGGCACACCTGCAAAAACTTGTATGATGGCACTATGTTTCTTGAACATGCGTGCAAGCAAACACAACAAGCATTTGTGGGCAGAGGGTGGCAGTGAAAAAGCAGAGATGCTGTAACGCATACTTCTGCTCAGTATTCATAAAAGAAGAGATGGGGGAGGTACCTAAACCAAACAGTAGAAACACTCTGGATAGGGAAGGAGTCCATTCACAGAAGAAAGGGTTCTGAAAGAACTCTTAAAACTGAAGGTGGACAAAGCAATAAGGCCTGATGGGATTCACCCCAGAATTCTAAAAGAACTAAGGGTAGAACTAGTGACAGCACTGACTACCCTCTTTAACAAATCATGGGAGGATGGGGTGGTACCTGAGGACTGGAGGAGGGCAGATGTGATTCCACATCACAAAATTGGGAGCAGGGTAGAGGCAGGAAACTACAGACCTGTTAGTTTGACCTCAGTGGTAGGGAAAATGATGTAATCACTTCTGAAGGAAAGAACTGTTGAGTGCCTTAAGGCCAGCGGGGCACAGGACCCAAGGCAGCATGGATTCACAGCGGGAAGGTCATGTCAGATGAATCTAATAGATTTCTTTGACTGGATGACCAAAGTAGTAGACCAGGGAGGGGCTGTGGACATGGCGAATCTAAAATTTAGCAAGGCATTTGACACAGTTTTACACAAAAGATTAATATACAAGTTGGTCAGCCTTGGAGTGGGTCCCAAGGTTGTAGCCTGGGTAAAAAAACTGGCTGGACAACAGGATGCAGAGGGTAATAGTAAACGGAGTCCACTCTGAAGAAAGGGGGTTACTAGTGGGGTACCGCAGGGTTCAATACTGAGACCGGTACTCTTTAATGTCTTTATAAGTGACATTATGGGGGGGGCTGAAAGGAGAAGTATGTCTCTTTGCAGATGACACAAAGATCTGCAACAGGGTTGATACACAAGTTGGGGTGAAAAAGATGAGAAGGGACTTGACAAGGTTGGAGGAATGGTCAAATGTATGGCAACTTAGACTGAACGCAAAGAAGTGCAAAGTAATGCACCTGGAAAACCAAAATCCAGGGAAAGAGTACACAATGGGGGGGGGGGAGGTGAGATACTAACAACAACAAAAATGGAAAAGGACCTGGGGGTAGTCATATCAGATGACCTAAAGGTGGGCAAGTAATGTGAAAAGGCAGTAAGAAGGGCTGGGGGGAGACTGGGATGCATCAGGAGAGGCATCACCAGTAGAAAACAGGAAGTTGTTGTTATCCCTCTGTACAGACAATTGGTGGGACCCCATCTAGAGTAGTTAATGCAGTTCTGGAGACCCCAACTCCCCAAGGACATAGACAGGATGGAGGCTGTCCAGAGGAGGGCAACTAAAATAGTATAGGGTCTGCACCAGAAGACATACAAAGACAGACTAAAGGAGCTTAATATGTATATCCTCGAGGAAAGGAGGGAGAGGGGGGACATGATAAAAACTTTCAAGTACCTCAAGGGAATCCACAAAGTCCAAGAGGGTAGCATCTTTCAGATACATAGATACATAGACAGTGTCGGCAGATAAGGGCCTATGGCCCACCTAGTCTGCCCATTTGAGCTTGTAAATTCAGTTTATGTTTTCCTAGAAGTCTGTTGCCCCTTACCCCTGACCTCCAGAATTCCTTTATGTCTATCCCATGCATTCTTAAATCCTGTGATTGTTTCAGCCCCCACCACTTCCTCTAGCAGGGTATTCTACTTGTTCACCACCTGCTCTGTGAAGAAATTATTCCTCACGTTTCCTCTGAATCATCCTCCCTCCAGCTTCATCCCATGCCCTCTAGTCCTGGAACATTTTTTTCGTTTAAAAATAGTGTATTCCTGCACCCTGTTCCTCCCTGTAAGATACTTGTATGTCTCTATCATATCCCCCCTCTCCCTCCTCTCCTCCAGGGAGTACATGTTCAGTTCCTTCAACCTGTCTTCATAGGACTTGTGATGCAATCCATGTACCATCTTTGTTGCCCTCCTCTGAACCTTCTCTACCCTGTCTATGTCCTTACGTAGGTAAGGTCTCCAGAACTGTACACTGTACTCCAGGTGGGGCCTCACTAGTGTCTTGTATAGTGGAATTATGACCTCCCTTTTTCTGCTGCTGATGCCCCTGCCTATGCATCCCAGCATCATATTTGCTTTACCTGCTGCATTGTCACACTGTTTCCTACCTTGAGGTCATCAGAGATGATAACCCCAAGATCCCTTTCCTGCTTGGGCATGCTATATCCTCACCCCCAACTGATATATTGTGCCAGGGTTTTTGTGCCCCATATGCATTATCTTGCACTTCTTTGCATTGAATTTCAACTGCCAAACCCCTGACCATTCTTCAGGTTTCTGGGTCCTTCTCATTCTGTCTACACCCTCTGGTGTGTCTACTCTGTTACAGAGCTTTGTGTCATCAGCGAACAGTGAAATTCTGCCTTCTACGATCTGCCCAATGTCACTGATGAAGATGTTGAATAGGACCGGTCCCAGCACTGATCCCTGTGGTACCCCACTGGTCACTCTTCCCTCTGTGGAGTGACAGCCATTTACCACCACCCTCTGTGTCCTGCTGCCCAGCCAGTTACCTACCCACCACACTTCTGTCCTGCCCACACCCATATTCCCCAGTTTGTGTAATAGTCTTCTATGTGGCACAGTGTCAAAGGCCTTGCTGAAGTCCAGATAGGCCATGTCCACTGCCCTCTCCTGATCCACCTCCCTAGTCACCCAGTCAAAAAATTCAACGAGGTTGGTCTGACATGACCTTCCCTGGTGAAACCATGCTGCCTTGGGTCCTGTAGTCCATTGACAACCAGATGTTCCACCAATCTCTTCTTCAGTAGTGCTTCCATGATCTTCCCCACTACTGAGGTGAGGCTGACTGGTCTGTAGTTCCCTGCTTCCTCTTTGTTCCCACTTTTGTATAAGGGGACTACATCTGCTGTCCTCCAGTCTTTGGGTATCTCCCCTGTTTCCAGTGATCAGCTAAACAGGATAGCCAGAGGTTCAGTCACCACCTCTCTTAGTTCTTTAGGGCCCTTGGGTGCACCCCATTGCTTTATCAACTCTTATTACTTCCAGTTCCTTCAGGACCCTTTCTCAGAAAAAGAGATGTGCAAGAACAAGGGGGGCACAATCTGAAGATAGAGGGGGATGGCTCAGAGGTAATGTGAGGAAGTATTTTTTCATGGAGAGGGTGGTGGATGTATGGAATGGCCTTCCTGAGGAGGTCGTGGAGTGAAAAACAGTGGGGGAATGCAAGAATGCATGGGACAGACATAAGATAATTCTAGTGGGGAGGTAGAAGGAAGCAGGGTGTTGGTTAACTAGGATCTGCAGCTTATCCATTAGGTAGGGAAATGGGCAGACTAGGTGGGCCAAGCGGTCCTTATCAACTGTCAAATTCTATGTTTCTATGTTTCTATTTGTCATTGCCCGAGTGTTGTTCCTTGTCACCGATGAGTGTGTTGTGGGAGGCAGGAGCCGCCAATACAAAAAGTTGTGCCACAGCTCATGTTGAAGGCAGGGGAGATCAGAGGAGCGAGCACAAGGAGTGTGTTGTGGGCGGCAGGAGCCGCCAATATGAAAAGCCGCACAACTGCTCATGTTGAAGCGAAGGGGAGAATCAGAGGAGCGGGCACCGGGGAGTGTGTTGCGGGCAGCAGAAGCATCCAATATGAAAAGCCATGCCACAGCTCATGTTGAAGCCAGGGTGGGGCAGGGGTGGTATTTCAGATTTCAACAGGGGGACAACAACCACTGGTCAGAGGGGCTGTGGGGGTGGAGCCAGGAGCTGAGTGGGGGTGGCAGCACCAGGGTCTGAGTGGGTGCCGGGTATTCTGACTGCATTATACTTGATGATAAACAATTCATAGAATCATAGAAACATAGAAAGTGATGGCAGAAGGAGACCATATGGTCAATCTAGTCTAATCATAGGCCTACCCCCCTCCCTTAACTGCTAGTCAGTGTGGCGGTGACTTTGAGGCATTCTTGAAACCTACCGCTGAGGAAGGCTGTTCCATGCATCCACCATTCTCTCAGTAAAGAAAAACTTGCAAATGTTACCTCTGAATTTTCCCCCCTCCAGCTTCATGTTGTGCCCCTTAGTTCTTGTGTGCTTTCTGACTTGGAACAGTTCCTTAACCTGCACCTTGTTTATTCCATTTAGAAACTTGTAGGTCTCAATCATGTCTCCCCCCTCTCCCTCCACTGCTCCAGGGAGTACATGTTCAGGTTTTGTAGTTGCTCTTCATTGCTTTTGTTCTGTAGGCTGAGTATAATTTGTGAAGCTCTCCTCTGCACTGTCTCCAGTCTGTTGATATCCTTTTTAGGTGTGGTCTCCAGAACTGTACGCTGTACTCCAGATGTGGCCTTACCAGGGATCTATAGAGTGGCAGGATGACCTCCTTTTTTCTGGTGGTGATCCCCCTGCCTATGCAGCCCAATATGCCATTCACCTGTAGTGCAATCGAAAAGTGTTGCAACTTTTTATTTAAAAACAATGCTTGCACCCCAATTAGAGGTGTATATTCAAAAATATTTCAAAGTGCACTGAGGGTAGATTTTTACAAGTCAATAACTTGCATTCCCCCTACAATCCCATGTCACACACTCACCCACACTCACCCACTGGGTTGCATTTGCCCCCCCTCCATTAGAGTTGACAGACAGGTGGTCTGTCACCTGTATATAGAGAAGCTCCGGCCACTGCCATTGCTGCAAGCATATTGATATGGAAGTGACTGGCCATTAATGGGTGGAGCTCTGGAATTGACAGAACATAAACAATTGAACTGTTTTGTGACCATTCTCTTCTTCACCACCTTCCCTCCCCTGACCGCCCAACATCTCACCCCAACAGCAGGGTTACCATGGAAGAAAGGTTCCTTCTTTCTGAAAAAAGTCCACAGCAGTTTCCCACCAGAGACCTGTGATATTGCTGTTGGCAATGGCAGCCACACCCCTCTCTCTCTTCCATAGATAAATCTGAAATCAGGCTGTTGGGTGTGAATCAGCTCTGCTGCTCAGGCCTCACATGTCACACAACTTTCCTGGTTGCCTTTACCCCAGCAGCAGAGCTTACTTTTAAACACCCCCTTCACAGACCAAACTGATGCTGACTTTTGCACATCAGGTGGCTGGCAGGGAGAAACAACAGGTGGGCAGCCAGGAAAAGTTGGCCTTTGCCCCAGCAGGACTGGGGAGCAGGGTCTGAGAGGACACGGAGTTTGTTGAGCATAGGGATGTTTGGCAGCGGGTATTTTTTTGTGTGGAGTTGGAGCTAGCATGAGGTCAATGATGGAGAGCTGCAGAGCAATGCAAAAACTGCAGTGAGGAGGGAAGAAAGAGAAAGACTGGGAAGAGTGCAACAATCTCACGCATACCAATGATGCCCCTCCCCGCTGCTGAATCACTCAATTTTCTCCTAAACCCCTAAGACTGTCTTATCTCAAATAATTTTTTAAAGACCCAAATAACTACTTCTCTCTCTCTCTCTCTCTCTCTCTCTCTCTCTCTCTTTCAATACAATAAGCCATTGCGAGGCGTTATTTAGAAATTCTCTCACTGGGACTTGAACCTAGAACCTCAGCAATCCGTGCCTTAGCTCTTAACTTGTGTCAAGTAAGAGACAGTCTAAGACTCACTCACTCACTCACCACTTTACTTTTCTGCTGCTGTGTGCTGTTTTTAGTTGATCACTGATTGGATCTTCCCGTCCATTCTGCCTGCTGCCAGTCACAATTCGTAAATAAGAGCACACTGCTGCTGCTGTGTTTTCTATGACACAAGAAGAGTTCATGCAGCAACTACTACCGTAAAATTTAACTCACGTGGCATGGAGTCGGCACTCTCCTACTCTCTTCCTCATCAGCAGCATGCTGTCCAGCTCTCATTGCCACAAGGCTTCTCCCACTTAGATGTGAGTTACATCATCCCCACCCCATTTCTCTAGCAGGGTCCCACTCCCATGCATGCATGCATGCACACTGTGGTGAGGCTAGCTCCAGCCACTAGGGAGACAGGGACTTTGAGTTTTTTTTATCTGAAGGATTAATAGCAGCCAGCCAACCCAAAAATACAGGACAACAGCACAGGCGTCCCCATATGGATTTTCCCCTACTGCTAAAGTATGGTTGGGGGGGCACTGCATGCATTTTATGTTTTTCATAAAAAAAATGGTCTGCAATGCAGGGGTGGCAACTGCCCCCCCCCAATGGTGTCCCTGGGAGGATCAGAGGAGCAATCACTGGGGAATGTGTGTCAGGCAGCAGGAGCCACCAATATGAAAAGCGACGCATGTTGAAGCTGGGGGGGGGGGCAGATCAGCAGAGCAAACAAAAGCCACACTGTGGCTCATGTTGAAGTGGGGGGAAGATCAGAGGAGTGAGCATTGGGGATTGTGTGGCAGGCAACAGGAGCCACCAATTTGAAAAAGCCTCACTATGGCTCATGTTGACCATCAGGGCAGACTGTGGGGCAGCAGGAGCCGTGTACCTCTGGCCATGCACATTAGTGTCAACTGTAATGCACATGGCCAGAGTTACTTATGCCAATCAAAGGACTGAAGTCCTCTCTGATTGGGGCAGCTTTGGTCCTTTGAAGTGTGTGACCATTCAACCTACCCAGCAGACAGTTGCATTAGGACCACACTGAGTGGTCATTAGTGTAGGCTGCTGAGCCCATTGCAAGACCCTGGTTTTGTGTACTGCAATCGGCTCAGCAGTGACACCCCCCCAAATCCCATATTGTGACAATACATTGGTTTGCGCGTGCACACAACCAACATAGTGACTTTTTTCTGTTTGTCAGATATGCAATGGAAACACTTTGCCAGTTTAACAGAAAGCTACAAAACAGAGTGCCAGCTGATGAACCTTTATGGGGACATCTGCAAAATCATTCAGCTGTATACAGGCAGACTTCTCCAACCTGAGGTGGCAGTCAGCTTGTTCACTGAAAGTAATGCTGACTTGCTGGTGAATACTGACAATTTCCTTCCTCTTCAGGAAACCCGCGTTGGACCAGAAGTACAAAATTACATAAAAGAAAATGAAGACAGTGTTGTGTGTACTTCTGCTGAGCTAAAACTCTACAGGAAGGCAAGGGCCTTCTACTCCACTGTCCTTAAAACGATGCTGACAAAGTTTCCTCTACAAAATGTGTTATTAAAAAATGTGGCCACACCTGGTGACATCCCCCAGGGAAGTGTCCGAGGTCTTGCGTTCTTATTACCAAAGGCTGTATTCTGAAGCTCAGGAGGAAAAGCCTGTAGCTGGGGATAGGACTGAGTACTTCGATGCTGCTGATCTTCCTAAACTAAAGACCCCTGAAGGTGAACATATTGGGAATTTAATTACAGTGCAGGAAGTGGTAGCAGCAATTGAGCAACTTGCACCTGACAAGTCCCCCGGCCCAGACAGCTTTTCTAACAACCTGTATAAAAGCTGCTCACAAGAACTTGCTCCCCTTTTGGTGGAAGTTTACAATTACTGGTTTATTGAAAGGATGTTGGAAACAAAGTTCCTCAATGCTATAATTACTCTTATTCCCAAGTCTTACTATATTGTACATTAGAACAGTACACCAGCCACTGGCTGCTGTCCAGATTCATATGATGTATGTTATCAAGACTGTGTCACCTGCTTATTTTAGGTAAGATTTTGCCTGGGTTTCATTTGTTGGAGTGGTGCAGTCAAGCAAATCAAAAGTCCAAAACATACTAGTCTATCTCAGTACAACATGCTAGTTTTTTTTTTTTTAAGGTGGGTCAACAGGGTTGGTCACATTACTTCATGTACATGAACACCAAGACAGATACATAACTATTTTTGGGGTTATGTATTTTTGTGGGGAAGAGTTTAAAACACACACACACACACACAGTCATAAACACATTGCTCTAGATCCTCTTTTATATAATCATTCTTTTCTGGAGTTCCACCAAGCCGTGTCAACAAAAAATACACTGACATCCATTACACCAATACTCCTACTCTGACAACCCCCACAGTGGCACAGAAACAAAACAACAGACTACTACACTGACCAACAAACACTACAATACATGGTGCATAGATAACTAACTCCACGTCGCACAGACAGTGGAAAAAAGTGAAGTTCCTCGGGCCGCACAACCACCTGACAATGGCACTAGAGGATGTTGGCAGAACTGTTGTCAGACCAGCTCAGGGGAACCACATACCACTGTTTTGCATTAAAAAACACATTCTCACCCTGTGCACTGTCCAGTTAAAAATTGTTGAGCGGAAGCCATTGCTGTCTTCTATGTTTTTTTAAAACTTGCTTGGTCTGAAGTATGTCCAGCTACCAATATGTTAGACTCTGAGACTGCATTCAGTCTATGGAACTGCTGCCTTCTCCAAATGAAAGTTTTTACTTACACTATTGAGCATGCACACTGGAATAAAGTTAATGTTGTGTCACGTGTTGAAACTTCCTCGCATTACTCACACAGTGCTGTACAACTAATTGTTTGAACCATTTTTGTAAGTCAGCAGTAAGTAAAACATATTTGATAAGGTGTCCAATCCCAGGGGCTCTGTGCACCATACAGCAGTAGACAATAGCAATATACACAAAAACAAATAAAATCACAGTTATAAAAGACCAGCAAAATACTCATAAAAATATACAGGGCTATTTTTAAAACATATCAGCAGCATAGGCGAGTTTAAAAAGATGAGTTTTTAGGTCCCTCCTGAACACCTCCACCATAGGGGCATCCTTCAAAGATCTTGGGAGCGAGTTCCACAGGACCAGGCCAGCCACCCCAAATGAACGATCACCCGATATTTTCAGCCTGGTCCTTGGAACTGCTAGGAGGTCCTGGGTCTAGGAACAGAGGGAGCAAACCAGGATGGCAGGAGTAAGGAGGACTTAGCCAGTGCCTGATCCATATAGGGCCTTATAGGTGAGCAAGCCCACCTTGAAGAGAACCCGCCAATTGACCGGCAGACAGTGCAGACCGCAAAAGACCACAGTCACATGACAGGACCTTGATAGTTCTGTCGGAAGTCTGGCCACTGCATTCTACACCAGCTACAACTGGCAGAGGTTCCCTCCACTGATCCCAAAGTATAGCGCATTATAGTAGTTGAGTTTTGATGTCACAAAGGCAAGCACTAGTGATGGCAGATCCTTGGGTGGAATTAGGGGGTTAATCCGGGCAATGTTGTTCAGATGGTAGAAGCTGCTTTTGACAACCACTGACACCTGAGTCTCCAATGTCAGCTTGTCATTGAAGACCATACCCAGATTTCTCACCCTAGGGGACACCATCAACGGTATGGACCCCAGGACCAAACTTGTTGTCATCCTAGAGGCGTCTCCATCACAGCCACGGCCAAACTCAATCACTAGAACCTCTGTCTTGTCCGAGTTAAGTCTCAGCCACTTAGAGTTCATCCAGTCCTGGTCCTTGATGAGGCATTTATTAAGCACTTCAATAGCACCACTTGTCCCTGGTGCAAAAGACACGTACAGCTGAGTATCATCTGCACGGCAGTGAAAGCTCAGACTGTGCTGTCTAACAATTCTCCCCAAAGGAAGCATATACACTGAGCACAACACTGGTGACAGGATCGAGCCCTGAGGAACTCCATAGGTCAGAGGCACAGGAGAGGCAGAGAAATTCCATATCACTACCCTCTGCTTTCTACCCGAGAGAAGGGATTCAAACCAGCTGATGACAACACCAGCGAGTCCACGGTACTGTCTAAAGCAATCCAGCAACACAATGTGATCCATGGTATCAATGCAGATGATAGATCAAGGAGAATGAGAATTGACCATTCCTCTTGATTGAGGAGATCATTATGCACACGGACTAGTGCTGTCTCTGTGCTGTGCCTCACCCTAAACTTAGACTGGAATTGCTTGTAGATGTCATAGGTCTCCAGGTGTTCCTTGTGCTGCAGAGCCACTATCTTCTCAACAACCTTCCCTAAAAATGAGAGGTTGGAGATTGGTCTATAATTCGCTAGGATGTTAGGGTCAAAAGATGTTTTTTTAGAAGGGGCTTCACCAGTGCCTCCTTCAAGACATCGGAAAAGACCCCTCTCTGAAAGTAAGCACCCAACTATCGCTGCAAACCCTGGACCAATAGCCTCGACACATCACACTAGGAGATGCGTCAGGCCAGGGTCCAGTTCACAATCAGTGGGCCACAGCTTTGAAATCACCTTGGAGACCTCAGCCACCCCCACTGGTTGAAACTCTGATCAGACGATGGTTTTCCCCTGATCCATCCAGACCTCACCCTGTGGGTCTTGTCCAAGCCCACCGGCAAGATCCTAGTCTGAATAGAGGATACACTGTCAGAGAAGTACAGATCAGACTCTTTACAAAGTGCTTCTGAAAAAGTTTTTCGGCTGTAGACAGACAGGGTGAAAAAGCCTGTCCACAGTCTGAAAAAGCAGAGCTGATCTTTCCTTCCCTGCTGCAATCTCCCTGGACAGGAACTCTACCTTCTTATAGTTGATTGCCCTTTGATAATCACTGTAGTGATTTCTCAATGCGAGTCTATCCTCCTCTAGCCAGATCCTATGCCAGCAATGCCCCAGCCTCTAACCCATGGTCTTCATTGCCCTAAGATCCCCATCAAACCATGGAGATCTCGGACGAGAGGACCTAGGTCATATACGGATCAGTGCAATTGTATCGAGTGCATCAGAAACAGCTGTATTATAGGATGCGACCGACTCACCCAAGCCCACCACACTAACAGCACGAACACTGGAAAAATCAACGTCATCAGTCCCTCTGGGAACAGTCCCCTTAAAGGGCGATAGCTGAACATTTCAACAGGGGAGGAACCATCAGGGGAGCCCTTAATGAGAACTTCACCATACAGTGATCATGGCAAATGACCTACTCAATCTTGAGGTCAGTGACATCAAGACCCAGTGAGAATACCAGGTCCAAGGTGTTGCCATGGCGATGGGTTGCAGAGGCAACTGCCTGTGCTAGGCCCAGCAACGTCATCAACTGGAGGAGGTCAGAACCAAGTTGCGAGGATTCATTGTCGACCCAGGCATTGAAGTCCCCCAGAATAAGCCATCTGGGTGACTCCAACACCATTTTGGCAATGAAGTCCGCAGCCTCCTGCAGAAATTCTCCACTCGACCCCGAAGGGCAATAAGCCAGGAAAATTCTGCAACCCGTACCTGGACCCCCATGCACTGCTACAAATTCAAACGACGAGGAAGAACCCACTCAATGCACGGAGAAGTTTGGGTTGGATCTAAAACAGATGGCTACAACCCTGTCCCTGCGATCCCTTCTTGGGCTGTGTACCACAGAGTGCCCAGTTGGATTAATGCATCTAAAACTGGCCCTGCATCATCCCCCAGTCAGGTCTCCGTAATGCGTGCCAGGTCAACCAAGGAAACCAAGTCCAACGTTATAGCGGTCTTCTTCTTCTTCTTCCTCATTGACCTGGCATCGAAGGCTGTAAGCCCTCTAGCTACCTGCCCAGGGCATTCAAGTGGGAATCCTAGAAATGGAGACCAAACATGTTGAGCCTCTCTCAAGGCTCCGTTTCATCCTAGGGTGCCTCCTGCTCCTTATCACTCTGGTCCTGCTCACCTCTGTTACGCTCCCCAGAGAATGAACTAGATGTGTGTGAACAACTTTAACCTGTTCTGTTTATTGATAATATACTGTATTTGTGCAGTAAAATAAATTTGTTAAAGTTTTGCCCAAGGCATCTGAATAAAAATGTGATCAGACCGCCAATGCTGAGAAGTTTAGACTGCCTTGAGGTGTCAATGATGGTGACTGACTGAAGTTGCCTGTTTGTGTTTGGCAGGGAGTTCAGTACATCAGACTTTACTGAGCTGATGCAACTAATTCAAGAACTTGCTGTGAAGGTAAGTCATGCATGGAACACACCGCATGACATATGATTTAATATTTTTGTTCTTACTGTTACTAATATTCCACTTTTTACTTCTTGTGTCTCCATTACAGCAACAAGTACCACTGAAAAGTCGAAAAACCAGGATCGTTGTTGCCAGCATTCCGAACAGCTGTCTGTAGTCAGCTGTTATGGTAAGACAGTATTTCTGCATGCAGTGAGACTCTACTGTTGTGTTTTTTTTTTTTTTTTTTGCTTTATTTCCTTCTTCTCCTCATGGACTGGCCCCCTTTCTCCAGCCACCCAGCCCCCCCATCCCCATCACCCTGACGCCACTGGTACTCACCTCTGGCTTGAGGTGCCAGCTGGCAGGGTGCAGCACCTGTGGAGGGCTGGGATCGTCCACAGTGTTTTTCTGCCTCCAGTTTTTTCCCAACCCCCGAGAGCGGGACTTAGCATGCAATGACACCAATGGCTGAGCCACGCACGCTTCCACAAGTGGCACGCCAGGTGTCTGCTTTGTCTTCGCCCCTCCTGCCTCTTGTTGGATCAGTGTTGTAGCCTCCAGCTTCCACTATGGGCCAGGCATGCATGATCCCCAGTCCCACCCGTCCCTAGAAGAGGAGAGCTGTCCTCTGGATGCTCGCTCCTCTCCCACCCCAGCTGACCCTCCCCGGCGACCCACTCGCACCGCAAACATGGGTCACTGGTGTGGCAGGAGGTAAGGCATGATTCCTCAGCCCTCCATGCCACTGGGTCAGCTGAGACTCTACTGTTGTGACAGAGAAATGTGGTTTTGTTCAGGTACAACAGGATTTTCTGATGGGGCACCGCACATTAGAGCATCATCTGATGGGCATGTAGCAACTGGCTTGCTGCGCCATTTAATAAAACACACTTTATTTCATTATGTCTCCCTCACAGGTAGCATCTGCGAAATGAACATGGCTCCTGGATCCTGCATCATGGGTGTTGTGGGTGTCATGCCTGAGTTCCATCCCCTCAACTGTTCCTCTAAGCTGCTAAGGTACGGCACATTGTAAACTTTGTGTGTGATGCCACATAAGTATTACTTAGCCCACCTAGTCTGCCAATTGTCACCTTCATACAGTGGCAACACTTGATCCTGAGACAGTGGGAATGTGAATGGGAATAGTGACTCTGTTCCCGGTCTCCAGGGTAATTTTAGGGTGCTGTGAGTACACCATGAATTTGTGCATGGGAGGGACTGTGTGTTACTCATATTACTCATTGATACCTTTTATTGAATATACAGATTGTCCCTTAACTTCAAAGACTGTCAGAGGTACAGCTTGTTAAATTCACAATGTTAGCAGAAGCAGACTCAGATGAAGCCTACTGGGGGGCACATATTAGAGCATCATCTGATGGGCATGTGACAAACTGGCTTGCAGTTCAGTTTAGCAAAACACCGTTTATTTCATTATGTTTCCTCCGCAGGTAGCATCCAAGAAACAAGCATGTCAATTGAAGCTTGCATCATGGGTGCCATGGACATCATGCTTGAGTGCCATTTTCACAGCCATCCATCTCAGTTGCTAAGGTAAGACACATGGAAACATAGCATTTGAGGCTGCATAAGGATTTCTTAGCCCACCCAATCTGCCCATTGTCACCTTCATACAGTGGCAACACTTGATCCTGAGGCAGTGGGAATGGGAATAGTGACTCTGTTCCCCATTTCCAGGAAACTTTTAGGGTGCTATGAATACCCCATGAATTTGTGTGTGGGGGGGGGACTGTGGGTTACTCTTTTTTTTTTTAACTTCTTTTTCCATCCAATCATCACCTGCTGGGGCACCATCAGCCAGCTCCACTCGTTTCTCCCATCCAGCTTGGCTCCTCTCTAATAGCTCCCTGTTCCTCTACCCCATCTGCGACTCACCTGTGTGTTGCATCTCTCTAGTCTTCCCCCCCAGGGCGGGGTCGCCTTCAGCACCATGGTGATCAGTTCTCTCATCTAGGCCACCACAAGCGGAGGTGAAGGAAGGAAGCAGTCGGGGTCCAGCAAGCAGGATCCAGCGATGGACGTGGGTGGGTTGGAGTGGTGTCTTCCTCCCAGCCAGTGGGGTGTTTCCTGTGTTCATGCCCTCCAAGGTGCAGATGTGCAATGACGTCCCACATGGGTACAAGTGCGCTCCTCTGCACTCCTTCTGCAGACGTTTGCTATCGCCTCCTCCGATACTTTGTGGCCCAAGCTGTTGCACAGCACACCTCCGCGTAGTGTTACTGCTGCAGGTAATCCACGATCCACCCCTCCCTGAGACAGGAGAACTGTCATCCGGATGCTCAACCCTCTTTCCCTCAACCAACCTCCAGCAACCAGAGCTCATTCCTGACCCCAGGTTGCTGGCATAGTGTGAGGTAAGGAGCTCGACGCCTCAGCATTCTGCACCACTGGGCCAGCTCTGTGTGTTACTCTTCTATTACTCATTGAAACATTTTATTGGATATATAGATTATCCATTAACTTCAAAGTTTGATGGAGAAATGGCTTGTTAAATACGCAATGTTATCCTATGGGACTTTTCAGCAAGCTTTTCATAACATGGTATTTCAACATGGATGCAGTACTTTAAAACCATACTAACAGAGGAGATAGTTTAAGACATGAAAAAAGTGCAAGTATGAACAGGGCCCACGTTGCAGTTCTGAAAGCTGGAGAAAGATTAGCTTCTTTAGGTGTTTTGTAGGAGTTTATAATCGATAAAACTGGAGCTTATCACAGCCCAGGACTGTGTAACCGAATACAGTACCCTACTTTATTATGTCTTAACAGGCAGCAATCAACTGTCAACACATCCAGCATGCAGCAGCATCATAACTAGTCTACAGCCTTGACTCCTGAGGGTTCATCTTCCTGTGAATTCACAAGCTGGCCTCTGGCACCAGTGTACACGAGTAATGCCTTGAATTCTCCTCTTTCTCCTCCTTCCCCAGCAGCAGTAGTAGCAACACAAGCTGGCCTCTGGCTTCAGTGTACAAGCCAAATGCTATAAGCTCTCCTTCTCCTCCTCCTCAAGCACCAGCAGCACAAACCAACCTCTGACAGCAGTGTACAAGCCAAATGTCATGAACTGTCCTCCTCCTCCACAAGCACCAGCAGCAGCAGCTGACCTCTGGCACCAATGAACAGGCCAAATGCCATGAACTCTCCTCTTCCTACTCAAGCACCGGCAGCACAAGCTGACCTCTGGCACCAGTGGACAAGCCGAATGCCATGAACTGTCCTCCTAACAAGAAACCAGCAGCACAAGTCAACCTCTGGCTCCAGTGTACGAGCCAAATGCCATGAACTTACCTCCTCCTCCTTATCAAGCATCAGCAGCACAAGCCAGCCGCTGACACCAGTGTACAAGCCAAATGTCATAAACTCTCCTCCTCCTACTCAAGCACCAGCAGCACAAGCTGACCTCTGTCACCAGTGTACAAGCCAAATGCCATGAACTCTCCTTCTCCTCCTCAAGCACTAGCAGCACAAACCAACCTCTGTCAGCAGCGTACAAGCCAAATGCCATGAACGGTCCTTTTCCTCCACAAGCACCAGCAGCAGTAGCTGGCCACTGGCACCAATGAACAAGCCAAATGCCATGAACTCTCCTCCTCCTACTCAAGCACCGGCAGCACAAGCTGACCTCTGGCTCCAGTGTACGAGCCAAATGCCATGAACTTGCCTCCTCCTCCTTATCAAGCATCAGCAGCACAAGCCAGCCGCTGACAACAGTGTACAAGCCAAATGCCATAAACTCTCCTTCTCCTCCTCCTCAAGCACAAGCAGCACAAACCAACCTCTGACAGCAGTGTACAAGCCAAATGTCATGAACTTTCCTCCTCCTCCACAAGCATCAGCAGCAGCAACTGGCCTCTGGCACCAATGAACAAGCCAAATGCCATGAACTTTCCTCCTCCTACTCAAGCACCAGCAGCACAAGCTGACCTCTGGCACCAGTATACAAGCCAAATGCTGTGAACTCCTCCTCCTCCTCCTCAAGCTTCAGCAACACATGTCATCCTCTGGCACCAATGTAGAAGCTAAATGCATTGAAGTCTCTTTCTCTCATCTAGCACCAGCAGCACAAGCCAGCCACTAGTACCAGTACTCAAGCCAACTGCTGTGAACTCTTCTTCTTCCCCTCCTCCAGCACCAGCAGCACAAGCCAGCCTCTGGCACCAGTGTACAAACCAAATGCCATGAACTCACCTTCTCCTCCTCCTCGAGCACAGGCAGCAAAAGTCAGCCACTAGAACCAGTGTAAAAGTCAAATACTGTGAACTCTCCTCCTCCTCCTCCTCCTCCTCCTCATTCAGCACCTGCAGCACAAGCCAGCCTCTGACACCAGTGTACAAGCCAAATGCCATGAACTCGCCTCCTCCTCCTCAAGCACCAGCAGCAGAAGTTGGCCTCTGTCACCACTGTACAAGCCAAAAGATGTGAACTCTGCTCCTCAAGCATCAGCACATGCTGGCCTCTTTTACGAGTGTACAAGCCAAATGCTCTAAGACTCTCCTCCTCCTCCTCCTCCTCCTCCTCCTCCTCCTCCTCCTCTTCTTCCTCCTCAAGCACCTTTCAGCAGCACAGTCCTCCTCAAGCACATTCCAGTAGCACAACCTGGCCTCTGGCACCAGTGTACAAGGCAAGCTCAACATATTGACTTACTTCTAATGCTGAAAGACTTGTGGCAGCTTAACCAAGGAAGGAACATTTTTTCACAGTTCAACAAACTTAGATGGCAACAGGGTATGCCCCTCATCACTGTGATTCATCCAAATAAGGAGCTGAAGAACAATGGCATCAAACCATCTGTCTGCATATCAGTAACAGTGACTGAGAATGACTGCTGTGTAACATCATCACCACTGAGACAGACAACAGTACCCATAAACGACTGCTGCTGTGTCATTGCCAGCACCCACCGGCCCCCTCTGCCATTGGGATTTTTAATGAACAGATAGAGGAGTATTCATAATTATTCTCCTTCATTCAGTGAACACCTTGACAGTAGTATGGCCACATAAGGGATGTAAATTAACACATTCGACTAACGTAAGGTAAGTGGTGCTGTTAATACAAGGTAAGTGCATTTTTTTTAAAACATACATGAATGTTATCATGATGCCATTGTAGGGTATATCTTCATCTTGATGGCAGCATGTCACAGGCTTGTTATAAATCTTTTAGATGATAATGCTGAAAAAGGGTTGAAAGATATTTTTAATTTGTTTATTTGATAACCGAGTTGGTACACTGGTCTGAGGGATCATTTTCAGTAATGACCCAAGCCATCTAGATGGCACATCCAGTACAAGAAATGTAATACATGAGGTTCAGCATATAGTACATAGGTAACTACAATACACTTAAAGGTGATACTTGAAGTCAGACAGTTCAGACAAATAATCAGTACATTAAAATCAACATATAACATAAGTGGAGCAACATACAAGTGAAAGTAATACATCTAGTCTGACAATACATATTACATTTGCCCACAGCAAGGCAAGCGGACTTGCTAACCTAGACAGGTAGAGTGAAAGAGCAAACTGTGAGTAACACTGCCTCCAACCTGTGTCAAGAAGGGTACTTGCAAGCAGAGGCGGATAGCAGAGAATTTTTAAAATGTATAGTAATTTGAAAAGTTGGGAAGCACCCAGAGAGTGTACCATGGCTGGTAAGCCATTCCATTGCCTGGAGGTAGTGATAGAGAAGGCTCTGTGACCCATTTTGGTTGCTGTCTGGGGATAGTTAAATAGACATTGAGTGGAGTACCTCAGTTGAAGTGCCAGATTTAATGCTAAGGAGTCTAGCTAAAGGGGAGGTAGACCCATCATGAGTCGAATACAAATATCCTATCTTGGATCCCTAATCTGACCTCAGATCCCTGTATCCAACCTTGGATCCCTGGATCCGACCTTGAAATCCATCTCTATCTGGCCCCGGATCCAACAACCGACTTAGATCAGATTTATAGTCAGATCCTTGTCTCTCTCTCTCTCTCCTCTCTTGCTCTCTCTCTCTCTCTCTCTCTCTTGCTGAAATGCTAAGGTTTAAACTTAGCTGTTTATACAGCAGTATTTCTCTCTCTGTTCCTTTTCTGTTGCTCCCATGTAGAAGAACTTTTCTTTTAGCCCCCTTATTTGATAGAAGAAGAATGTCCATCAGCAGTACTGCTAAATAAATGCCTATTAACTTGTGTCAGGACACTGGCATGAAGAGAGAAAATAGGTTTTACTGTGTTTTGTTTTGTTTAACCTTTATCGTAAGGCCCCATGCTTACCTGTTCTCTCTGGTGTGCCTCTCCATTCCTTGTCCCCTGTTTCTAGAAATTGGCCAGCCACATCTCTTTTAGATCTAGGCAGAATATTGAATGGGTGGAACTTTGGGTAGGAGTTGAGGTTAAGCTAAAAAGAGCATAAACTTTGTACTTACATGTACTGTATGTGTCTATTGTATGTGTTTGTCGTATCTACATATATAGATGTCTGAAACAAAATTGTGAATGGTTTTGATGCTCTGAATGTAAAATTGTATTTAATTCTGTCAATCAAAAGATGTCATGACTGACACACCTTAAGCCAATCATGTAATGCCTGGATGTATATGAAGCTGATACCTTCTGAGTCTCAGTTCACGGCAGAACTTCAGCCTAGATAGAGCTCTGTGCTGGTGTTGGATCCAGGCATTAGGTGAACTCCAGGTGATGCTGACCATTGTATTACCTACTTGAAGAACTTGTATGGACATTTCCATTTGACTGCTGGTTTTGTTTTTTGATTTAATACAATTTATTGGAATTGAAGAACCTGACACTGCTTTCTGTGTATTTCCTTCCACTGTGGGACAATGGGACAGGTGTACAAACTCAGTTTCCCATTGGAGTTGGGATGAGTTTCTTTCTATCTTTGTCCACAGCCTTGGTAACTAAGAAGTTGATCAAGTTTATTTGACAGAATTTTCCCTTTGCAAATCCACACTGTTTGGTGTCCTGTAGCCTATTCACTTCTGGGTAGTCTATCATTTCCTCCTTGAATATGATCTTCTTGAACTTCCTGGCAATCAAGGTCAAGCTAAGGAGCCTGTAATTTCCTGTGTCCTCCCTATCCAGATAGGTCATGCCCCCTGCCCTCCCCTAATCTACAGTATTTCCCTAGTCACCCAGTCAAAGAACTCAATCAGATTTGTATGGCATGACCCCCCCCCCCACATACACACCCATGAAGCCATGCTGCCTGTGATCTTGCAGCCCTTTGGATTCAAAATACTCAACTAAACTGTAATTTAACAGAGTTTCCATTAACTTCCCCACCATTGAGGTGAGACTGACTGGCCTATAATTGCTAGCAGAGTGAGAGGAGACATGATACAGACCTACAGGTACCTCAGAGGGATAAACAGGGTGTAGAAGGGAAGTCTATTTTTAATAATAAAATAGCACCAGGTCCAAAAGGTGTACTATGATGCTGGAAGGGAGGGAGTTTAAGAGTGAAGTGAGGAAGTACTACTTCACTGAAGGAGTTGTAGATTCCTGGAACGGACTGCCACTGGAACTGGTAGTTGAGAAAACAGTAGCATGCATTGGATAGACATAAGGAAATATTAGTAAATAGGCAGGGAAGAGGGAGGGTCACCAGAAACTTATTAAGGTCTGAGGAGACAGACTAGGGAGTAGGGTTGCCACCTGTCCCAGTTTTGCTGGGATTGTCTCATTTTTGAGTACCCTGTCCCAGGAAATATGAAAATCAGCCCAGGAGGATCACGTAATGAGCTGAGTCGAGTAAGACGTTTCCCGAGCAGCTCCGAGGCCCATAGCTTTATATAAAGTTTAATTTCCTTTGGGATCAACTAGATCTACAATAAGAAACCCCACTGTGACGTGTGAAGTGTCAGAGAATCGGATCGGTGGTGATCCAATAAGATAACGGGAGACATACTAGCTTAAAACCGCGGTAAGCGGCAAGCACCTACGAGCAGTACTAGGCCACACTTTCAAGCAGAAATGGAACCCAAGATTGTGGAACCATTAGCGGGAAGATCCCCAGCTTCCAAAAGGCCAAAGCCACAATCCCCCAACCCTAATGAGCAGGAGGAGGTGGAAGGAGAAGAAGGGAGGGCTCAAAGCGAGAAATGGAGACATCCAAGAAATTAAGCAATTATTGCAAGGGCTGGTAGTGGATTTTGCAGCGGTGAAGCCAGCGTTGCAATCACTAGCCCAAAGAATGGGAGACATGGAGGCTTGGATAGTGTCACAGGAGAGGAAGCTATCAGTAGCAGAGCAAGAGCTTGTGATAGTCAAGAAGCTAGTTAAGAAATTGGAGGAGAGAATAGAAGACCAGGAGTCGAGGAGCCGACGGAACAACCTGATTTTAGTGGGGCTACCTGAGAGGGCAGAAGGATCAGACTGTGTTCTTTTCATTCAGGATATGCTGCTCAAATTATTTGGCCCTACACCGTATGGAGATGCCTATGACCTTGAGAGAGCTCACAGGGCTTTGAGAGAGGTACCACCACCAGGGGCAAGACCCCAAGTTATCATCATGCGATTTCTCAACTACAAGGAGAAAGTTTTTGTGCTCAAGGGAATCAACAAAGTCCAAGAGGGTAGCATCTTTCAAAAAAAGAGGTGTGCAAGAACAAGGGGGCACAATTTGAAGATGGGGGGCCGCTCAGAGGTAATTTAAGGAAGTATTTTTTTACAAAGAGGGTTGTGGATGCATGGAACGGCCTTCCGGAGGAGGTTGTGGAGTCAAAAACAGTGGTGGAATTCAAGCATGCATGGGACAGTCATAAAGCAATTCTAGGGGGTGGGGGCAGGAAGAAGTAGTCTGCTGGTTAACTAGGATCTGCAGCTTATCCATTAGGTAGGGAAATGGGCAGACTGGGTGGGCCAAGCGGTCCTTATCTGCCATCAAATTCTATGTTTCTATGTTTCTAGCTGCAGCGAGGCAAAAGAAATCCTTGCAGTGGAATGGTGCCACCCTGTGGCTGTTTCAGGATCAAACACCCGCTGTAAGAGGAAAGCAGAAAGAATACGTGGAAATTAAAAAGAAGTTGTATATGGCTGAAATCAAGTTTAGGCTCCAGTATCCGGTGACACTGGTGGTTCGGCTCCAAAATGGGGAGAAACGATACCTCATGGCGATAGATGCACTAGAAGGGCTGCGGATTGAGCTTCCGGATTTATTTAGAGCTCCGAGTTGATCTGCTACAGATGTATGGGAGAGAGATGAAGAGTTTCAAGTTTGGGACTTTTTGAGCTGTAAATCTGTTAAATTTAAAGTTAATTCTGTGGGGACTGAACTTTTACTTAGTTGATGTGATAAAGGGGCATCAAAAGGAGGGTAAAAGGAGACTCTAAAGTGGGTGGAAGTGAGAGAGGGGGTAATCATAGGTGCACAAAGTGAGATCGGAGGGTTGGTTAATTATATGGATGGGACGTGGGGATGAGTAGAGTGGCTAGGGAGAGAAGACTAAAAGGGCAGTGGCTGCAACCGTTGCTTCAGAATATGTAGAAACGGGCCAGGTTGGGGGGATAATATAAGTGACAAGGGTGGGAGAGGGTAATCCAGAGAGCATAAGCAAGCCCTAGCTACGGGTAAAAGGGGGATATGGTAAACAGATCTGGTGGGTAACTAGAGGGGAGGAGGACTGGTCTAACCCTCGGGCCACCAGGAGGATTTACCCTGAGGAATTCCCTGGTCCCCTTTGCTTGGAGTTTCTGAGGATAGGCATTGGTCCCTTTTTTTCCGATCGTTCAGGGGAGAGATAAGGGGGGAACTTCGAGAATGGGGTATGAGGAGGGCCGAGGATTATGACAGTATCTATAGGGAAAACTTGACCCTCGGGTGGGGGCTGGTATTAAATTATAGGATAGCTCCAAGTTATTGTAAAGGTATAGTAGGGTGGCACAAGAGCTTGTGGAGTGAGCTGAGCGAAGGGGGGCGGAGGTCGGAATTAATGGGATAGACTTGGGAAAGGGCTGTAACTTAGGGCGATAATAGAGGGGGTAAAGGGTTTATACATGTTGTCTCCCAATAACTGGAGCAGGTGACAATAATGTCATAAAATTTTGGTTAGGTGGAAGAGGTTACTTTGGAACGGCTTATTAGGAGTTAAAGAGTAATGGGGGGACAGGTAGTTCAAGGAGTCCGGAGAGAGGGGAATGTAGGTCAGTCAGGGCTAGGGTGGTGTAACAATTTTGAGCAATTTATGGATAGATCCCAAAGAGCTTGAGACTATGGAGGGGCAGGAGAGTAGTTTGGGAAGGAGCTCATCGATGACCAGAAGAATGGAAGGTGAACAATCTAGGGATTGGGGACAGGGGAGAGAGGGTGGGTTTTTGGAAAGAGAGAGAGAACCCATCAAGATAGAGATAAAGGGAGCAGGCTCCAGTAGGGCATTGAGGATCAATAGTCCCAATAGGACTTTTTGGTATGGTTCATGACGTATGTTAAACTAATTTCTTGGAACGTTAAGGGGCACAGAGGTAGACATAAAAGACTGATAATTATAAGACATCTGGACCAGTTTGGGGCCCATATTGTTGCTTTACAAGAGACACATTTACAGATGGAGGAGCTAAATAGTCTCAAATGATTATGGGTGGGACAGGTTTTTGGAGTAGGCAAGGAGAGGGCTTCAGGAGGGGTAGCGATTTTAATTAGAAAATCCTGTCCGTATAATGTGGAACAGGTGGTTACAAGAACCGATGGTAGAGAGATTTATATATCGGGTTTATTATATGGTAGGGCCACCTCGGTGGCTTCTCTATATGGTCCGACCCCCCCCCAATTCGGAATTCTTTGCCTCGATAGAGAGGGATGTAGCTGGGTTTCTGGAGCATGTGCTTATTTTAGCAGGAGACTGGAACGCATATGGGGATAGTTGGGAAGATAGGATCCCACCGGCGAAAGGGCCACTAACGAAAGCTCAGATTGCCATGAATTAGCTGTTAGAAGCTACGGCGTTAGTGGCTCGGATACAGAAGCATGCGGATGGGGGTAATAATATGACATTTTACTTGGCGGCACACAAAACCCAATCCCATATTGACTTTTTTTTAGTTAATAGGGAGGTACTTGCGAGTATTAAGGGACTGGTGACAGAAGTTAGAATTTTTTCTGATCATTCCCCCATTAAATTAACTTGGGAACCAAAAATTGGCACATCTAGACCATTTTGATGGAGGCTAAGTGACTCCTTATTGACGGATTCAGAAATCAAAATTAATTAGAGGGAGCTCTAATAGAAATTATGCAGCAACAATTGCCCACACTGTCAAACAGGAAATTGGTGTGGCCGACTTGCAAACTGCTGTTCGCAGGAGTAGCTCGGGAGCTGATAGCCCAGAAAAATAGACTGAGGAAGGCAAAGGAGGATTTTATTTTAGGGGCTATTAGTTATTTGACACCGATGGAGGGGTCCACAGAGGAAATCGATGGGGAGCTCAGAAGTTTAAGATGTGACTTGGGAGATATTATTCATGGTAAGATAGACTTCTGGTTAGAAAAGATTAAAGCTAAATATCTTTTGAAAGGGGATGTTCCGGGCCGCCTCTTGGCAGCCAGAGTAAGGGAGTGGGAGGCGAACAGAACTGTGACAGCTATCCGTTATGAGGGGAGGGTCATAATAGACCCCCAGGAGCCAGCAGACACTTTTGCGTCCTACTTCCAGGACCTATACCAAATTGGGAATACGATGGGGGAAAAAGATATTAAGGCTTTTTTGGAAGGAGTGCCCCTACCGGTGATAGACCCCAGGCAGGCCAGGGATCTAGCAGCTCCTATAGATGTATCAGAGATTGCAGAGGTAGTCAAGTCTCTACCCGCAGGTAAGACACCAGGGCCGGATGGCCTTACGGCGAAGTTTTACCAGACCAATTTACACACCATAATGCCCCTACTTCAAGATTTTTTCAATGATATCATTCAGGAGGGAGTGCCCCATTCCCCCCTTTACCAGGCCTATATTACTTTAATCCCCAAACCGGGCAAACCTAAAGAAGAAACAGGTTATTACAGACCTATAGCATTAATGAATCAGGACATTAAAATCCTTACAAAAATATTGGCTAATAGAAACTGGCAGATAGCGTCCGCCTTAATTAGTCAGGAACAAGTGGGATTTATGCCAGGGAGGGGAGCCCATGACACGCTGAGGAAGCTTCACCATGTTTTAAATTATGCAGTGGACTCTCAAATACCTTTAGCCTTAATATCCCTAGATGCAGAAAAGGCCTTTGATAGGGTATCTCATCCCTTCCTGTTTGCTACAATGGAGAGGATGGGCTTCCTGGAAGGTCTACTTAGAGGTATTAAAAATCTATACGCTGCACCGACGGCTAGGGTTCTTTGTAATGGTTACATTTCTCAGGAAATACAGTTGGAGAATGGAGCTCGTCAAGGGTGTCCACTTTACCCAATATTATTTAATATCTATTTGGAGCCACTGTTGAAAGCTATTAATACGGATAGACAAATTAAGGGTGTCGAGATAGGGGGAAGGGAGCTTAAGCTCTCAGTCTTTGCAGATGATATATTGCTGCATTTATGAGACCCGGTGGAGGGATTTGAGAGGACTAGAGAGCTAATTAAAAGATTTGCTAGAGTGTCTAATTATAAACTTAATCTGACTAAAACTCAGATCCTTCCCTTGACGCCGTATGTATATAAGGCTGACTTTGCTCAGCTGCGAATCCAATGGATGCCAGACAAGCTTAGGTATTTAGGTATTTGGATCACAAGAAATTATGACAAAGGGGCTGAAACGAACTTGGAAGAGACGTTGTCAACTATCATGGGTGATTTATTAAGATGGAATAAGCTACCTTTGAACTTTATGGCCAGGCTTGGGCTAATTAAAATGAACTTGTTGCCTAGGTTGTTATATCCGGTATATCTAGCTCCATATAGTATCTCTAAAATGTGGTTTGGAATGATTAAGAAATTACTTTCAGATTTCCTATGGGATGGTAAACCCCCTAGGAAAAAATATAACGATCTGCGATCCCCCTTTCTTTGGGAGGGGTCAAGATGCCAGATCTTCATTTGTATTATGTAGCAGGGCAGCTGGGTCTAATGGCTCATTGGGGTAATAGTAAGAAGAGAGCAGAATATGTTCTGGACTGGTTACATTTAGAGTCTCAAGCGATGAGGGAAGTTGGGCTTTCTCCAGAAGCACTTTTATATGCTAATAGGACCAATCACTTTAAGCAAAGGTTGGGAGGCCCAATTTTGAAAGTGGTGGAGGCCTGGTGGTCGTTTTTGACTAGGGCACAGAAAGAGGATCAAATAAAGGCCCAAGAACAGCTGGCCAGAGTAGCCCTAATCTACTCATAGGGACTGTGTACTAAAGGAAATGGGTTATGGGTCTCGGGTCTGTACATAAGGATGTTATCCAGGGCAACAGGGTGGCCCTACCGGAAAAGTGCGGCGGAATGCCTTTTTTTCATAGATTGCAACTTACACGGTTGTTAGAGGGAGTTCTAAAGAGGACAGGGGGTCTCTCAGATTCTTTCTTTAAGTGGGATGATTTCAGGGGGATCGATTTGAAATCTAAACCTCTATCTCAAGTTTATAGAATATTATTGGAATTTTTTGGTCCTGGCTCCCCCATATCTGTGTCATATTGTCATATTGGGATGACAGGTTGGTTCCCCAGGGCATTGATTGGGCTAGTGTATGGAAAAATAGCATATACATAGTGATACCTAAATACAGGAGTTTACATTTTTTTATTGCTTCTAATTTATATTTTACCCATGTGAAACTATGCGACAGAGGCCTTAGGCAGACAGACCTCTGTTTTAGATGTGGGCAGGAGAGAGGGGATTTATTTCATGTGCTGTGGAATTGTAGCAAAATAGAGCCCTTGTGGGGTGAAATTAAATAAAGGATGGATCCAATGCTGGACTATTCGGATTTCATAACGCCGGGGATATGTGTTCTAGGGGATCTATCGCAAGTTGAGGGTGTTGCACCAAAATATCATGTATCTTTGATGGTGACGGTAATTAAATCATATGTGGTCCAGCACTGGAAAGATGATCAACTTTATGAGTACAAGCACTGGGCGGGAGATCTTATTGGAGCCATACCCAGGATCAAAAGACATCTACAGTCAAAGGGGAGGAAGGGGCTGTACGACAAACGATGGGCAGTGTTGGAGGCAATTTATTCCCAATAAAGGGGTGCATGGTTGGCACAGGTCTGTCTGCAGGCTGCGTTTAGCTAAAAATTGGAATTAGACTGGGTACAGTATCAGTAGGGAGGTGAAAGGGATGGGACGGGTTGGCAAGAGGATTGGTAAGGTTTTGGGATGTACCTAGTAGTGAAAAGTGGGTCTGCCATGAAGCTGGGGGCTGGGGATCTCTCTCTTTTTGGGGCGCAGAGAGGTATCACCTCCTGAACAGGTCTTAACTTAGTGCAAATTTGGCCCTAAGAACATTTGTTAGGTTATATGGGATTCTTTCGGGAACAAGGGGAGATGGTTGGTGTGGTAAATAGTAGGATGCCGTGACAGGGGAGGGCTGTCTAGTATAAAGTTAGTTTAGATAGGAGGGGGGACACTTCTCTGTGCATGTAAATAGTTATACTGTAAATAGTTTACACAGTCAGTTTTGGATTGTGTACCCTGGGATTCCAGGATTGTTTGTTGTCCTGTCTTTTTGCTGGATAATAAATAAAGATGTGCTTTAAAAAAAAATTAAAAATCAGCCCAGGACATTCAAAGTCCAGGTTTTAAATTGATTAATTCTATTTACAGTGCAAAAGTCCTGGTTTTGCAGTAGAAAAGTCATTGTTTCATGTAATTCAGAGTAAACAATGACTTTTCTACAGAATTCTCCCTTTTTTGGAATTTTTGCCAAAACGTACACATGGACCACCGGTTGCCTGTCACTGATTCAGACAGTGTACTGTCACTAGGCAGTAACGAGGTGGGGGATGGAGGGCAGGGCAGGGCTCCTGGCTGCATGTCTGCATTGTGCTGCGCTAGCTCCTCCTCTGACCTAGAGGCTCCTCCTCTGACTAGTGCTATGACTCTGAGTCAGCAGCTTCTATGTGCGTGGCCAGAGCATGTGATGTGACAATTTCCACAGCAGCATTCTACTTTATCGAAGACGCAGCCAGGCAGATGAAGTTTGGAGTGGATTGAATTTGCCCCTTGGATTGGCTGCCCAAACTTAGTCCTAAGATAAAAAATACCTCCCTGCCACTGGTACTGAGTTCTCTTCTCTCAGCCTCTTCCACCAAACGAACCGTGGCCTGCTGCCACTCGATGTTCCCCACCCCGTTCTCTAGATGAAGAGTGCAGCAGCAGTAGTAGAGACATCAGGCAGCTGAGGGCGTGTCAGCAATTCTCCTCATTCGGTGCTCGCTCTGGATGATCTGAAGGCTCAGGGTGCATGCTGCAAATACCACCAGGGTGGAAGGTAAGAAATGACAGGTGGTGGAAGTGACAGAGTTGGTAGAAAGGTGACAAGAGCTAATGGGAGGACAGACTCATGATGAAGAAGGAAAAGTAAACAATCCTTGGCTTTGGAGGCCTAGGTGGCTGAGACCACCAGTCAATGTTTAACCCCCCACCCCAATCAGATTTGTTTTATTTTATTTATTTTTTATTCTTTGCAATCAGGCAAGTGTTCACACTGGGTAAAGACCACATAAGGCAACCCTGTAACACACACAGGATCACACAGTATGCAAATGGAGGTTGTGGGAATCAAATTCAGGTCTGCTGGATGTACTGCACCAGACTTTTTCACAGCTCATTGCTCTAACCTCTAGGCTATACTGCCAGCCTCAGATTTGGCACTGACTGAGGCCTCACAAAAATGTTGTAAAGTTTAGAAATTCTCACTCACCTGCTTTAGCATTTGTTTGTTAGATTTAAAGTGAAGAATTCCTTTAAATATGACTGCCTCATGTCTTTATCAATGTTATCAGCTATTCTAAGATCCATTGTTTTGTTTGACATCACTCTTTTTGTCACTAAGATGGACAAGAATGCAACAGAAAGCCATCCCACTGGCACAAGCTGTAGCATTACCACTTGCAATGCTGATGACCCGGGTTCAGAAGCGAGCCTGGATTGGCAGAGAATCAGCAGGGGAAGGAGGATTGAATGTCCCAGGACTGCTTTCCTCCAGGGGTTGGGGCTATGGATTCCCAGCTTTTGAATGACAGGCCAGGACCATGTCAGTAGGGCAGAGGTGGCAGTGAATGTCTGCGGAGCATGTGAGGGCATGTGCACATTCAGTCATCGCATGTCTGCATCTTGGGAGGAAAAAAAGACAGAAAACCCTTGGGCTAGCTGCACAATGATGCCCTTGGACACCCACCCAAATGACCCCCCCCCAATGCAGCCTCAGCTGAGGTCTTGGGATACATCTTTCTCCCCTTAGGGGGCCCCTGCCACAGAGGGGTAAGCTGTGGGCCCACTAGTTTGGGTGAACTGGGAGATTCCAGGTGGGTGGTCCAGCCTCTGAGAGAGAGGGTAATACATCCCCCACCTGTCCCCTTAGTGACAAAAAGAAAAATAATGCAACAGAAACTGCTCCCTGACCTCATGGAAGACTCAGGACATCAGAGCTAATTTCAGGCCAATGTAAGCTCTAACATTGCAGTCAGAAAACTAAATGTGGCACCATATACAGTAAATGGATTTGGAAATAAAACAAAACAAAACACAAGAGATCAACAATAGTGGTCATTTTAAAACTAATGGTATATATTTTTAAAATGAACTTCTGCTATAGAAAGTATATTTTTCTTTCATGGTTTCATTTTGGTGAATTGCCTTTTGTTCCCTAGAGGAATGAAGTTGCTTAATATATCATAGTTGGAATTTCTTAGGATTGCATGCATATATTGCATTCTCCAGTCAAGTTCACTTACTGAAGTAGGTTACCATAGCAAACCTTTGTTGCTTTCAATGCTGGCCTCAGGTTAACTCACATATACATCCTGTGTACCCTAAATCTGTCAAGCGTATGCTGAAATTAAGGGCTGGCCTATAAGCAAGCAGAAAGATGGGCAGCCAAATGTGAAAAAAAATGTCCTTTGCACATCATATTTAGAGATCTGAGGGCAGCCTTGATTGGTTTTATGGTTTTCTCAGATTGCATAGATGTCTGTGGGCCTCCATCTGTGTGGATCCCTGAGTTTCTGTACTTTTCCTGGACTATGACCCTACACTGAAGAACTTAAAGTTAGTGAAACCGAAAACACATTGAAAAATCACAATACTTAGACACAATTAATGTTATGTTTTGTAGATTGGCAGAAAAGAAGACCATGTACGATCTGTAGCTTTATATTAGGAACTGAAAAATGGACAGACTGGATGGGCCAGTTGGTCCATTAAAAGGACGGCCTGGCCCATCCATTCTGCCCATTTTTCCCTGCCTAATATAAAACTGCAGAGATCCTACATGGTCGATCCTACACGGTCTGACTCATACCCTCCTACACCCTTCCCCTACCCATGGTGTCTCCAGTGCCTGTTCACACTCCTCCTCATGACATGTGTCAGCACAGTCAGCCAGTTGTCCTTGGCCCCTGTGCCCTGACCTCACATTTGGCCAATGGCCAGTCACATTCTTCCACACCCATGACTTCAGGGGAAAAATTAATTTTGCACCCTGGAGTAAGGAGTATGAGAGACATAACAAAAGTTTGTTGTGTGCTCAGTAAGTCCCAAAACTCACCACATAGCATCTACAACCCTAAAGCTTCTGGGGGCCTAGCAGCCCCCAGACCCCAAACTTTTATCTTGCAATGGGTGAGTTGGTTCATTGCGGCACTGTTGGTCAGTACAGCCACTTGTCCTTGGCCCCTGACCCCAATTTGGTGAGTTAGATTCTCCCATACCCATGACTTCAGGGGGAAATGTTTTTTTCCCTGGATTCAGGAGTAGGAATGCCATACCAAAAGTGTATTATTTTCTTCAAGAAAAGCCCGAAACTCACCACAAAGCATCTAAACCCCCAGACCCCCAGCTTGTATTGCTTGGATGTCCAGGTTTTTTGTACTTGGAAGGTGGCAACCCTACTAGGAAAGGACCATCTCAGCAGACTGGGTGAGTCAAGTGACCCTTTTATGCCAACATAGAATTTGATGGCAAATAAGGATCACCTGGCACATCTAGTCTGCCCATTCCTCCCTACCTACACTATTACTGCAATGGGGGAATGCCTCAGGGATGCTCTGTCGGGGAGAGGACTTGGAGGGAGTGGAGAAACAATGGGCAAATCTAACAGGAGGGATAGAGAAGGCAACAAACCTCTGCATTAGACAAGTAAGCAAAAGCAGGAAGAAAAAGAGACCACTATGGTTTTCAAACGAGGTGGCCGGGAAGGTAAGGGCAAAAAAGTTAGCATTTAGGAGGTAAAAGGAGATGCAGAGAAAGAGAGGAGGATAGAGAAGCATATCAGGAGAAACAGAGGGAGGTAGGGAAAGCAATTCGGAGTGAAAAGGAACAAATAGAGGAGAAAATAGCCTAAGCTGTACAGAAAGGGGACAAGGTATTTTTCAGGTATGTAAGCAAAAAGTGAAAGACCAAGGGAGGGACAGCAAGACTTAGGAGTGATGGAGGAGAGTGCATGGAGGGGGACCAGGAAAAAGCAGACATAGCAAATACTTTTGTTTAGTATTCACAGAGGAAGGGGAAGGTGAGGGACCACAGATAAGGGCCAGGAGCATCAAAGGAAGGGAAGTAGACACTAGTCCATTTACAAAAGAGAGAGTCCTGAAGGAACTCACAAATCTGAAAGTGGGCAAGGCAATTGGGTCACATGGGGTACATGCTAGAATATTGAGGGAGCTCAGTGAGGTGCTGGCTGCACCTCTGACAGCCCTGTTCAACCAGTCACTGGAGACAGGAGTGGTTCTGGAGGACTGGAGGAGGGCATATGTAGTCCCACTTCACAAAAGTTGGAGCAAAGAGGAGGCCAGAAATTACAGGCCAGTCAGCCTGACTTCGGTGGTGGGGAAAGTAATGGCATCACTACTAAAGGATAGGATTGTGGAATATCTTGAAGTCAGTGGCCTACAAGATCTGAGGCAGCATGGATTCACTGGGGAGAGATCATGCCAAACAAATCTATTAGATTTCTTTGACTGGGTGACCAGGGAATAATATCAGGTTGGATTGGTGGATGTGGCCTACCTAGATTTCAGTAAGGCCTTCAATATCATTCCACATAGGAGACTCAGAAACAAGCTAGGAAGTCTGGGAGTGGGTCCAAAGCTGGTAATCTGGGTAAGAAATTGGTTGGGGGAAAGGAGACAGAGGGTGGTGGTAAATGGAGTTCACTTCAAGGATTGGAGGGTCACCAGTGTGTTGCAACAGGGATCAGTACTGGGACCGGTCCTCTTTAATATCTTTATTAGTGACATCGCAGAGGGTCTAGAAGGGAAGGTATGCCTCTTTGCAGATGACACTAAAATCTGCAATAAGGTAGACACTCTGGTGGGTGGTAAAAATGAATAGAGATCTAGGAAGCCAAGAGGAGAGGTCAAGGGTGTGGCAGCTAATTTTCAATGCAAAGAAGTGCAAAATAATGCACTTGGGGCACAGAAACCCAGGAGCAAATGAAGGAGTGATATTAGCCATCAACAAACAGGAAAGGGACCTTAGGGTAATCATATCTGATTACCTAAAGCTGACCAAACAGTGTGACAAGGCAGTGGGGAGAGCTAGTTGGATGCTAGGCTGCATAGGGAGGGGTATCACCAGCAGAAAGAGAGAGGTGGTGTTACCACTGTATAGATCACTGGTGAGACCAAACCTAGAGTACTGTATCCAGTTCTGAAGACCATATCTCCGGAATGACACACAGGGCAGAAGCAGTCCATAGGAGGGCAGACAAAATGGTGCAGGGTCTCCATCACAAGCCATATGAGCAGAGACTGAAGGAACTCAATAGGTACACCCTGGAGGAAAGGAGTGAGAGGGGGATATGATAGAAACTTTCAAATACCTCACAGGTATAAATAAGGTTCAAGAGGGAAGCATTTTTCAGAGGAAAAGATGCTCAAGAACAGGAGGACATGCTATAAAGCTGAAAGTGGGGAGGCTCAGGATAGATGTGAGAAAGTACTTCTCCGCAGAAAGAGTGGTGGATGCCTGAAACAGCCACCCAGCAGAGGTGGTTGGGGAAAAAATGGTAATGGGTTTCAAGAATACATGGGATAGGCAGGGAATTGTAGATGTAGGGAAAGGGAGGGGTAAAGCCAGATATCAAATAGGGTCTGTGGTGTTATAGTAGGTAAAGAAAATGGGCAGGCAAGGTGGGCCAAGCGATCCTTATCTGCCATCAGTGTCTATGTTTTTGTGTTTCTAACCATGCCTGATCTACAGCTCTTTCTCTCTCCCCCTCCTTTGCACAATGATTCTCTTGTGCTTATCCCATGTATTCTTAAACCCCGCCACTGTCTTTTCCCCCCATCACCTCCACTGGAAGGCTGTTCCAGGAATCACCTCTCTTTCATTGAAGAAGTACGTCTGCACATCTTTCCTGAATCCACCCACCTCCAGCTTTATAGCATGTCCCCTTGTTCTTGAGTACCTGTCCATTTGAAAAAAATATTTTCCTCCTGTACCTTGTTTATCACTGTGAAGTACTTAAAGGTCTCTATCATATCCCTCCTCTCCCTCCCCTCTTCGGTGTGTACACATTGAGGTTCTTTTATTCTCTCCTCATAAAGCTTTTGTTGCAGACCCCACACCATCTTAGTTGCCCTACTCTGGATTGCCTCCATTCTGTCTATGTCCTTCCGGAAATGTGGACTCCAGAACTGGACACAGTACTCTAGGTGAAGTCTTACCAGCGATCTACACAGAGGCAACACCATCTCCTTCTTTCTGTTTGTGATACCCCTCAATATGCACCTAGCATCCACTAGCCCTCCTGACTGCCTTGCTGCACTGCCTGGCCGCCTTTAGGTCATCTGATATGATTACCCCCAGGTCTCTTTCCTGTTTGGTGATCATCAATACCACTCCACCCATTTTGTACTCCGCCCCTGGGTTTCTGTGCATTAACTATGTTATTTTGCACTTTTTCGCATTGAAACCCAGCTGCTATACCCTTGACCACTCCTTCAGTTTTCTCAGGTCTCTTCTCTTTTCCACCCCCCCCCCCCGGAGTTACCACCCTATTGCATACTTTGGTGTCATCTGCAAAGAGGCTGACCTTCCCTTCCAGCTCCTCTACAATGTTAGCGGACTGGTCCCAACACTGATCCCTGATGCACCCTGCTGCTCATTCTCCCTTTCTAGGAGTAAACTCCATTTACCACCACCCTCTGTCGCGTATCCTCAAAGCAATTTCTTATCCAGTTTACCACCTCTGGACCCACTCCTAAGCTATCTAGCTTGATCACTAGTCTCCTTTGGGGAACATTGTCGAAAGTCTTACTGCAATCTATGTAGGCCACATTCACCACTCCACCCTGATCTAAATCTTGTGTCACCTAGTCAAAGAAATCTATCAGATTTATTTGACATGACCTGCCATCTGTGAAACCATGTTGCCCTGGATCTTGCGCCCTCTGGATTCAAGATATTCCAAAATATTTTCCTTCAGAAGTTAAGCCATTAAATTTCCCATCACCAATGTCAGGCTGACTGGCCTATAATTGCCAGCCTCCTCCCTGGAACCATCCTGTTTCCAGTGCATTGTCAAATAGAATTGTCAGCAGTGCAGCCAGTTTTTCCCCCAAGCTCCCTCAATATCCTTGAATGCACCCCATATTGCCCCATTGCTTTGTGTACCTTCAGATTTGTGAGTCCCTTCGGCACTCTCACCTCCAAAATAAGAACTAGTGCCCACCTCCTTCCCTCCAAGGCTTCTGTTGCATTTTTGTGGCCCATCCCCTTCTCCTTCATCTGTGAACATTGACCAAAATTATTGTTCACAATGTCTACCTTTTCCTGGTCCCCCCCTGCGCAGTCCACCCTTCCCTTTTTAACCTTACAATCCTACTCATAGTTTTCCTCTTTTCACAGTACAGTACCTAAAAAATGTCTAGTCCCCTTTTGTTACCTCCTGGTCTATTTTCTCTTCAGTTTGTGCCAGACGAATCTAATAGATTTCTTTGACTGGGTGACCAAAGTAGTAGACAAGGGAGGGGCTGTGGACATGGCCTACCTAGACTTTAGCAAGGCATTTGACACAGTCCCACACAAAAGATTAACAGCCAAATTAACCAGCCTGGGAGTGGGTCTCAGGGTGGTAGCCTGGATAAAACATTGGCTGGACAACAGGACACAGAAGGTAATTGTAAATGGAGTCCACTCTGAAGAAAGAGGGGTTACTAGTGGGGTACTGCAGGGTTCAGTATTGGGTCCAGTCCTTTTCAATGTCTTCATAAGTGACATTGCAGAGGGACTGGAAGGAAGAGTATGCCTTTTTGCAGATGACACAAAAATCTGCAACAGGGTTGATACACAAGGAGGCATGGAAAGGATGAGAAGGGACTTGCAAGGTTGGAGGAATGGTCAGAAGTATGGCAGCTAAGATTCAATGCAAAGAGTGCAAATAATGCACCTGGGAAACAAGAACCCAGGGGAAGAATACACAATGGGGGGGAGGTAGTAATAACAAAAAAGGAAAGGGACCTGGGGGTAATAATATCAGATGACCTTAAGGTTAGCAAGCAATGTGAGAAGGCAGTAGGGAGGGCTGGGCGTATACTGGGATGCATAGGGAGAGGCATCAGCAGCAGAAAACAGAAAGTTGTTATCCCTCTGTACAGACAGCTGGTGAGACCCCATCTGGAGTACTGTGTCCAGTTCTGGAGACCCCATCTCTGCAAGGACATAGACAGGATAGAGGCAGTCCGGAGGAGGGCAACTAAAATGGTGCAGGGTCTGCAAGAGAAGCTGTATGAGGAGAGACTAAAAGAGCTTAATATGTATACCCTTGAGGAAAGAAGGGAGAGGGGGGACATGATAGAAACTTTTAAGTACCTCAGTGGAATCAACAAAGTCCAAAAGGGTAGCATCTTTCAGAAAAAGAGACGTGCAAGAACAAGGGGACACAATTTAAAAATAGGGGGGGGGGTTCAGGGGCAATGTGAGGAAGTATTATTGCACAGAGAGGGTAGTAGATGCATGGAACAGCCTTCCTGAGGAGGTTGTGGGGTCTAAAACTGTGAGAGAATTCAAGAATGCATGGGACAGACATAAGGCAATTCTTGTGGGGGGTAGAAAGAAATAGGCTGCTGGTTAACCAGGATCTGTGGCCTATCCTCTGGGTAGGGAAATGGGCAGACTAGATGGGCCAAGCGGTCCTTATCTGCCGTCAAAGTCTATGTAAGTGTGCTCATTACTGCTTTCTCTGCTTCCTTGCATTTTTCCCAGTACACCACCCTATCCTCCTCCCTCTGTATCTCCTTGTACCTTCTGAATACTACCCTTGTAGCCATTACCTTTTCATCCGTCTCTTTGGAGAACCATAACAATCTTTTTTTACTCCTGCTTTTGCTCACTTTGTTTGGCACAGAGATTTGTTGCCTTTAGTGTGCTCCCTTTTAGCTTTGCTCACTATTCCCAAACCCCACCCAAACCACCCCCCCTACCAGGTCATTTCTAAGGCATTCAACCATCTTTATAAAATCTGCCTTCCTGAAGTCCAGGACCCTCACCCTTGTGTAGTTCAAATCCACAGCCATTCTTATATTGAACCACATTGCACAGTGATCACTGGTCCCCAGGTGGCCTCCCACCTTGAAGTCTGCAATACTGTCCTATTATTGAATACCAGGACCAGTGTTGCCCCATTACAATTGGATTCCCTGACTAGTTTCCTGAGCAATGCCCCCTGCAGAAAGTCCAGGATGTCCCTGCTTCTAGCTGAAGCCACTGCTGGGATGCTCCAATCTACATCTGGCAGGTTGAAATCTCTCAATAGCAGCATCTCCCTCTTTTCTGACATCTTGCCAATGGCTTCCACCAGTACCCTAACTGCTGCTCCTGTGCTGGAGGTCGGTAGATCACGCCAGTGCAAATAATGGCTCCATTCCCTGTCTCTAGGGTGACCCAGAGTATCTCTGCCTCCCACTGTATTCCCTGTAGCTCCATCGCTGTTATGCTTTCCTTCACATAAAGCACCCTACCCCTCCTCTCCTTCCAACCTGGACCTTCCTGAGCAGAGTATAGCCTGGTATGGCAATGTCTCAGTCATGGTTGTCAGTGCACCATGACTTGATAATGGCTATAATATCCAGGTTAGCTGCTGTAATGATGGCCTCTAGGTCCGGAATCTTATTTCTTGGACTTCTAACAGTCACACACATGACTTTCCAGATTTTGCCTCCACTCTGCTTGTTGTCCCCCTTTTTTCCTTTAATCCACCCTCCTCCCCACCTCTTTTTAATGCTCCTGTTCCCTTCCTCCTTTATCTCTACCACCCTGCTTCCTTTATTAATGTGCACCCTGGAGGATTCCTCTCCCCCAGGTTCTCCTTACTGTCTTGGGGGGGGGCAATTTTTGCCAGCCCAATTCCTTCCACAACCACCCTTGGCTAGTTTAAATGTTCATTGAAGTAACATTTAAACTGTCTTCTTGGGACTGTTGTTCACCTCCTGGATGGATGCTGGCCATTACCCCTGTATAGGCCCTTATCCTCTGAGGTAGATCAACAAAGTCTATGTTTCTATGCTCCACCTCTGCCATCTTTCAATCTTTAGGAACTCCTCCCATTTGTCATAGAACAATTAAACAGATCTGGTTGGGGGGGCACCAGCTGTATGCCCAGTTTTTTCAAAATATTTTGCTGCAGGCCATCTTGCCTCAACGCTTTATCCACCCTGAGTGCTGCCAGACACCTCCAAACCCTAATCTCATTGATCTGAACAGGGCCAATTTTCTGTACACCCCTTACAGAGGCCTTGATGTGACTCTGTAGTAGTGGCCCACCCTTCTACTGTAAATACCAAACAGAAATAATTATTCAGCACATTAGCCTTCTGCTTGTCTCTTCTTCCACCCAGTCCCCATCCTTCTTCAACCTGATGATTTCTCCCATGTCTTCCTTCGCTCCCTAATATACTGTATGTGTACTCAGTAATTTGAATTTACACCACTGTAATTCTGTACAAATATCTTGCCTTACGTTGGCTGTAGACTCCCTTGGCTCTCATCCTGGCTACCCTATGACTGATGTACTGGTACCGTTTTTACATTGTGGTTTTTTTCCCCTAAAATTCATTACTCATAATGTGATTTTATTGTTCATGCAACTGTTCTTGTCACTTTGTTGTTGTTTCATTCTCTGCTGTAGCCCTTGCCCCAGGTCGCACCTAGAAACTAGCCCCAACTCAGTGTGCATATACTGGCTACCAAATTTGAAAAAATATTAGAAGAAATGTTCTCCCTCATTTTACCCGTACTGCTGTTTTTAGTTCATTATCTGCCATAGCCCTTCTGGCAACCCTTCTTGCCTCCCTCAAGTTTCCCTGATAGTCACCAAATTCTCTTCCTTCCATCCTGTCTTATATTTTCTAAAGGCTTTTCTTTTTGCCCTCATGGTCCCACCCCACTCCTCACTTCTTTGAAAAACCGGAGGAGTTTCCAGTGCTTTTTTCTCTTTATTTTATTTGTTACAGTAGCTACAATTGTATACAGTTTTTTGTGTGTCTTCCAAGATCCCCTTCTTATTGTTGACCCATTTGTCCTCCACCCACTGTTCTTCTGACTCCCCTCCTATTTGCACTCTAATTTCTTCCTTTGTTTTATTAAAATCTGCCTTCCGGAGACCTGAGGACCACAGCACTAGATGTGAATTGTCATTTTGTTATTTATTTCAAAAGTTTCATCAGGAAAGACATACTGAGCTAATAACAGTGTCGGGGGGGGGAGGGGAGGTGGAGTAGAGCATACTGTATGTTAAACTACAATCTGCAGTGATAAGTTAGTAAATAAACATAGCAAGATACAGTTGATTAATGAGACACACATAAACACAGAAACATAGATTAGCACTGAAAAAATGTACAGATGGATTAAATAAACAATTTAGTAAAAACCATGAAAAAAAAAAAAAAAAAAAATGAGTTGTGCCTATAAGGAGATTGAAGGGGGTCAGGGAGACAGGTCATGGTTCAGTCAAGGGCAGTTACAGGGATGATTAGGGAAGTCAGGACAAAGGGATTTCAAGGAAAATAGAGTGGAAGCAGAGTAGATAACAGGAGGCAGGGAAGGCCAGAGTTTAAGGAATCAGAAGGAGAAAGCAGCTTGGCCTGGAGAAGATCTCATGCTTAGAAAGGTGAGGGATCCAGTATTAAAATTATGGTGAGAATAAGCAAAAGTAGAGGGGATTAAATGGCGGGAGATAAGGTAGAGGGGAGCCAAACCAGAACCTGGAAATAAAGGAAGCACAGTGAGAGAAATAGCTGACTTCCAGGGAGGGGAGGAAGAGAGATGTGTAATGGGAATATTAGTGGGTACGAGGGGGACAGTCAGGGCTTCAATTAACTCCATTTTGGGAGTATCTGACTTCCAAAAATAAGGCAAAAACTTTCAAAATAAAGAGGGAGGAAGCCATTGACTTCCAGATGTAAAACCAAAAATTAGAAGGCTTCCAAAATTGCAGGCATGGAAGTCAGAAATGATGGATTTTTCTGAAAGAAATTGCAATTTACCACTAATTTATTATGTTAACATCTACAAATTTATCCATCCTAGAATACTGGTGTCCAAAAGTGGAATCCTGGAAGTGTTTTGACTTCCAAAAAAATTGAAATGACTTCCAGATTTGAACTCCTGGAAGTTTTAGACTTCAATTGAAAATAAATTGATTGAACCCCTGGGGACAGTCAAAAGCAAAACAACAAAAAGAGTGAAAGAGGGGAGCCAGTCTATCTAGAATGGATTAAGAGGCAGAACTACAGAGAATGTCTCCATAGTCTATAATTGGGAAGATCATTTTCAAAAAGATTTCTCTGTGTGCAGGAATTGGAAAGCAGGCGTTATTCCTTTAGAGAGCTCCAAGTTTGGGCTGGAGTTTCTGGTGGATGGTGTCCACATGCACAAAGAAATCAAGGTGATGTTCCAATCAAACTCCAAGGTATCTGAAGGAAGAAACATTCTCAGTTAACACACCATCCAGGAGAGGGAGGGAGGAAGGGAGTCTGGCCAATGTCTTCCTGGAGCCAAAGGTTATAGAGACATTTATTTTTGGTGTTAGTTAACAAATGGTTATCCAAGAATCAATGCTAGATTTTGGAGAAATCCATTTAGAGCTGAGAATCCTGGTTGGAAGTGAAGGCGCCAGAGGCATAGATCATTGTATTGTCCATGTACATGTGACTGTCCACCAAGGTGCAAGCATTTGGGAGCTCATTCAGGAAGATAGAGGAAAGAATCAGGCCCAAAACAGAATCTTGGAGGACACTTGTAGATATTGGAAGTGGAGAAGAATGCGAATCTCCAATGTGGGCAGCTGGGGCCTGCCCTCAAGGTAGGAATGGAACCAACAAACTGCAAGGTTAGAAATCCCGTACCATTTAAGCTTTTCCTGGAGAATAGGGTGTGCAACAGTATAAAATGCCTTGGCTTAGTCAACACAGATTACAGACCTAATCAGGCCCTGGTTCATACTGTACCAGACAGGATTGAGTCTATGATCCCAAGGAGGGAGGTGGAGGTGTAGTGTGCTTCCAGAAACCTGACTGAAAAGGGCTGAAAAAAGAAGAGGAGTCAAGGAAAGAGGAGAGCTCAGAGAAGACAAGATATTCCTGGAGCTTTGATAGACTGGGAAGAAGGAAAAGGAGCCAATAATTCCCAGGAAAGGGGTGATCACCCTCCCCCCTTTTCAGATATCAGGGACCACAGGCATAGCAAAAGAAAGGCTGAGGATAGAACTGATAGCGAAAGCAAGGACTCAGAGATGAAGGAGTTTAGGGTCACAACCATCAGGGCTCAGAGATTTGTAGGGGTTAAGAGAAAGAAGGGCCTTGAGTGAGGCAGCAGGGGAGGTGGGAGAGAATGAGAAGAAGAGGGAGGGATGTGGGAAGAAAGAGGAGGAGAAGGACCAGAGAGAGGAGAACATAAGGGAACTAACATGGAGTGAAGAAACAATTGAAGGAGGCAGCAACAGCAGGAGAATTAGAGATTGAAGAGTCACTCAGCTTGAGAACTGGAGAGGAAGACTGGATCAGAGAGGAGAATAGAGAATGAATAACTTTTCAGAACTTGAAGAGATGGTTGAGATTGTTCAGGAGAGTGGATGCAAAGTTCTTTCCCCATGCCCATTTTGAACCATACTAAAATGTGGTCACTAGACCCCAGTGGTTCTTTCACCCCCATCCCTCCTACCATATCAGAATTGGTTAGCATTAGATCCAGAGCTGCCAGCTCCCTTGTCAGAGCCTGCACCATGAAACAGTCTGCCACGAAGCAGAGTATGACTCCTAGTACTCTTGGACACTTGTACTTCCCAATTTACATTGGGCAGACTGAAATCCCAAACTGACACCACCAATCTCCTCTTTGTGGATATTCTTCTGGTTTTCTCCTCCAGTGCTTTGTCATTTTCTTCCTTCTGCCTTGGCAGCCTGTATACCACAACCATTCTGAACTTCCTCCTTCAGCCAGATGTTAGCTGGATCCGTAAGGATTCCACTTCACCATTCCACCTAATTGAAGCATCTTCTGAAGCCTTGATGCTCTCTTTTCACATATAGGGCCACCCACCCACACAATCTTCTATCACCTCTTGAACATTTATTTATTTATTTATTTATTTAAGAGTTTTACCAGGAAAGCATACTGATCAGAGTACCACTCGATTCCAGATGCGCCTGGGGTTACAAATGATAAGGTGAACAAAGGCAACATAAATACAAATGATAAGGTGTACAAAAGCAACATAAATTTAAGTGTGGTACAAGACAGTTAGTGAGAGCAGTCATACTTACAATATACAGGTATAAATTCTGCAACGATGGACAAGAAAAAAATATATATTATTATGAACATTAAGTATTCAGGGACCGTGAGGTCCAGCTTTTGACTGTCTGAAGCATAAGTATCTGTCACTGATATTATATCTGTATTAGTCATGCCATGAGCACCTAGAGGTCATTGATTTTGCTTCTGACAGTCAGGTTGCTATCTCTCCACTTGTCCCCTCCCCCCGGTGCTCCTGATAATGGTGTTGGCTTTGTCTCTAGTCCAACTATCATTGGCTAGCCCCCTACCCTTCAAATAGTTCCCTCCTGTTCTTTATTCCTTTCCCCATCCTCTCTCTTCCCCGCTTATCTTCCATCCCTGTTATCCCATTGTACCTCCCCTTCCCTTTCATGGTAGTTGTTCATTTACTTACTTTTTGCCCTTCATCCCTAACATCCCAACTGCCAGTTCTGTCTCTTCGCTGCTCTCTGACTCACATAATAAGAGGAGCACCCCATACGTCGATTGGGAAGAACACCCCTCCCCCCTCAGCTAGTGGTCAAACAGGAATTCAGCATGTTTGCCGTTCATTTGCATCACCAGGTAAGAAAAAAGGTTTGTCTCCCCATACGATGCACAGGGGTAATGCCAAACTTCACCCAACAACTAACACACCAAAATCTGGCCAATGGAAAATCATGTACACAAATGCTCACAGCCTGGGAAATAAGATCCCAGACCTGCAGGCAATAATGTCAGAGGCTAAACTGGACATAGTAGCAATTAGTGGGGCACGTGGTTTACCAGTAACCACACTTGGGAGACTTCAGTACCTGGCTATGTATTGTTCAGAAGAGACCGAGGTGCAAAAGGGGGGAGGAGTGGCCCTGTATGTTAATGAAAATATCAAAGCTACAGAAATCTAGAATACACATAAGGAGCCAGAAGAACTGTGGGTCACCCTGGAAACAGGAAATGGGACAGCCATAAGAACTGGGGTTGTCTACAGGCCCCCAGACCAGAGGAGGACATAGACACATTACTGTTAGAAGATATACAAAACATGACAGCTAAAGGGAGGTTCTGATAATGGAGACTTCAACATGCCGGATACAGATTGGTCAATACCAGCAGGAACATCTGCCAGAACTAGACTCATAGTGGATTCCCTGCAGGGAGGGCCTCAAACAACTGGTACAGCAACCCACAAGAGACAGGGCTATCCTAGATCTAGTACTGACTAACAAAGAAGGGATCACAGATCTCCAGGTAGAAGGTCACCTGGGGGCCAGTGACCATCACATGGTATGGTTCAATTTGGCTACTACATCTAAATCATCCCATTCCAAGGCAAAAATATGGGACTTCAGAGAGCTGACTTTGATAAGATGGCCAACAGAGTTAAGCTAGCCCTGGCAAAAAGAAAACAGGTGAGGGGTACAGGCAAAGTGGGCAAGCATTAAGGATGCAATACTTGGAAGCAACATCCCATTGTGTTAGACAGAAAAGGAAGTGCAAAAGAAGAAGGAAACCACTTTGGTTCTCAAATACAGTAGCAGAAAGGTCAGAGCCAAAAGGCTGGCCTTCAGGAAATATAAAGGAACACAAGCGGGATGAAGATGAGGAGGCATACCAAACTGCCCTAAGGGAAGCAGGTAAGGCAGTAAGGCAGGCAAAGTCCCAAACTGAGGAAACACTTACGAACAGTAAAAAGAAGGTGACAAGACTTTCTATAGATACATTAGTGAAAGGAGAAAGTCCAGAGAGGTGCTATACTCTTAATGGAGAAAAGGAGCATGTGAGGAGGAGGACCCTGTAAAGGCATCTATCCTAAATAGATACTTTTGCTCAGTATTTACTGAAGAGAAGGTAGGGCAGGGCCCACAGCTCAGCATCATGGACACAGGGGAGGAGGTGAACACTAGTCCTTCACAAAGAAAGGGTCCTACAAAGAGCTTGCCAAGCTCAGGGTGGATAAGGCAATGGGACCTGATGGCATACATCCCAGGGTACTTAAGGAGCTAAAGGAGGAACTAGCAGAGCCATTAGCAGAATTGTTTAGTGAGTCTCTGAGCACAGAAGAGGTCCCAGAAGACTGGAGAAGGGCTCATGTGATCCCGCTCCACAAGAGTGGTAGCAGGGAGGAGGCGGGAACTACAGACCAGTCAGTCTTACCTCAGTAGTGGGCAAGATTATGGAGGCATTCCTTAAGGAAAGGATAGTGCAACACCTGGAATCCATAGGGCACAGGATCCAAGACAGCATGGGTTTACAAAGGAAGGTCCTGTCAAACTAATCTCATAGATTTCTTTGACTGGGTAACCAGAGTGGTGGACCAGGGGAGCAGTTGATGTCGCCTACCTTGACTTCAGCAAAGCTTTTGACACTGTTCCACATAGAAGATTGATAAATAAGCTGGGTAGCTCGGGTGGGTCAGAAGTTGGTCAACTGGGTGGCAAACTGGTTGACTGGCAGAAAACAGAGAGTGGTGGTAAATGGTATACAGTCAGAAGAGATGCAAGTCACAAGTGGGTACCTCAGGATCAGTCCTGGGGCCAGTCCTATTCAACATCTTCATTAGTGACCTTGCAGATGGACTAGAGGGTAAGGCTTGTCTGTTTGCAGATGACACCAAGATCTGCAACAGGGTAGATGATCCAGATGGGTGGGCAGAATGAGAAGAGATCTGGATAAACTAGCAGAATGGTCAGAAGAGTGGCAACTGGTATTTAATGCAAAGAAGTGCAAAATCATGCACATAGGGAAGAGAAACCCTGAAGCCACTTATAGGCTGGGAGGAGTTGCTAGCAGTCACAAAGGAAGAAAGAGACTTGGGCATCATCATCACTGATGACCTAAAATCATCCAAGCAGACCTCTAAAGCAGTAGGTAAGGCTAGGGGAGTGTTAGGGTGTATTAGCAGGGTATCACAAGTCGAAGAGGAGGTAATAATCCTCTGTACAAGACATTAGTTAGCCCCATCTGGAGTACTGTGTGCAGTATTGGAGGCCACACCTTCACAAGGACATCAACCAAATTGAGGCAGTCCAGAGAAGGGCAACAAAAATGGTGCAGGACTGCATCAGAAGACATATGAGGACAGATTAACGGAGCTCAATATGTATACCCTTGAGCAAAGGAGGAGAGAGGTGATATGATCGAGGCATTCAAACACCTTAGGGGCATAAACAAGGTGAAAGAGTCTAACATGTTTAAATATAAGAAAAATAGCAGGACAAGAGGACACAGCATGAGATTAGAGGAGGCCGATTAAGGGGAATGTGAGGAAATTCTTTTTCACAGAAAGGGTGGTAGATGCATGGAATGGCTTACCACAAGAAGTGGTGGCTATGAATACAGTGCATGGCTTCAAACAGGCATGGGATAGGCATAAGGGAGCAATACAAATGACTATGAATAGATAGGTCACTGACAGAGCAAAGGCCGATGGCACATTTATAAGGTAGAAAAAGAAATGGGCAGACTGGATGGGCCTTGCGGTCCTTATCTGCCGTCAACTTCTATGTTTCTATGTTTCTATGAGTACTTATTAGGTCTCCTACCCTCTTTGCTCTACTATAAGAGCCCTCAACTTTAGTCTCCTGCTACCTAGTTTCAATACTCATAAATGAAGGCATCAAGCTTCTGCCATAGGGCACTTTACTTCCTATGGTTGATGCATGCTGCCATTCCTGAGCTGCTTCCTTTCCCAGAACAAGCCACAATCTTCCCTAAGAAATTATACCCTCCCTCTTCACACAACCCCTTAAAGAGCAACTGGCACCTTCAGCAGGACTTTAACTTCAGTAGCCTACACAACCAGAATAATGTTATGTTTGTGCAGCTGTATAACAATGTTTTGGCTGTTCACACTCTTTATTCCATTAGAAATTACCACCCTGTAGTGGTACTGAAGGCAAGGAACCCTGTAAGAGGGTTCCACCCCTAGAGGTGCCTTAGGCAGGAACCCCCTGGCAGTAAAGAGGCAAGCCACTGGAGGAGGAGTGGAGGATGGAGGGGCAAATGGAAAGTGCTTCAGAGGGAGGCTGGGAGAAACTGCTTTTATAGCTCAGGAAGCAGATGTGGCTGGTTGCTCACCCACTGAACTGCAGGCGTAGCCTTTCAATTCAATGGCCTATGCAACCAGAATAATGCTATGCTTGTGCAAATGTATAACAACACCGTGGCCATTCACACTCTCTATTCCATTAGGAATCACCATCCTGTGGGGGTACTGAAGGCAAGGAACCCTGTAAGAGGGTTCCACCCATAGAGGTGCCGAAGGAAGGGTCCCTTGCCTAAAGGTACCTTTTGAAGGAACCCCAAAAGAATTGTAGTAGCAATCGATGACTAGGCAGTAGAGAAGCACACTGACAGCAACAGGTAGCTCAATGAAACATAAATGAGATACACAAGTTAGTAACATAGCTCCAGTAATATGACTCATGCTGAAGACAGCAAGAAGCTTCCTACGGAGAGAGCGAATGGCTTCTTGGGCCACCATCCATCTCCATCTAGCAGCGGAACCTACCTAAGTAAGCTAAGAATATTACTAAAACTAACTAAGTATGATATTATGATCTGCGGCACAGAGGAGAGAAAAAAAACCTTTTGAGGAAGAAATCTCTGGGGATCCAAGGCCGAAATCGCCTGTCCTTCAGGTTTGGGCTATTTTATTTGGTGACAGCTTGACTGCTACATTTTAAATTCAATTCAAGAGGGTGGAAAATATTCCGATTTGATGGAGGGCTCCCACAACGACCACTGAGGCACTCAGCTGGCTTACAAATCTAAAATACTAACCAGGTGAACCAGAGGCAATCATAGGGAGAAGAACTTAAGATGTAATGGTAGTAAATTAATACTACAGCCAAAGGGGGAACGCACATAACCACCCTTCATGGCTAGTCATAAATTCTATATCAAGAAGCGCCACTGCACATGAACAGCTAAATCTCCACCTGGAATAAGGACATTCCCACTATGGGCCAGAAAGGAAAGACCCCACTCAGGCATCACACACTCAGGATGCGGACTAGGGTGTAGAGTGAGACTGTCAGCTGAGAGCGAACTCAGAGCCAATAATTGATGAGCATAGTCGGCTAGTTCCCCTTAGCAATGGAGCAGGCCATACATGGTAATGCAGGGAGTAACAGACAAAATGCAGCATGGCAAACACCTTAAGTAATGGAACAGGCCATACATGGAAATGCAGGGAGCAACAGGTAATGTGCAGCATTTATTTAATTTATTTATTTATTGAGGATTTGGAAAATACCTTTGAGTCAAAAACTCCTTTTCAAAGGTTTCACGTCAGTACAGGCATAACAGGAGAGAGCAGTACAGAGCAATACAAAAATGGGACACAAGCAAACAGGCATGATACAAGAGATACAATAACAGGCTAACATTTAGAATAATAGTAGATTCACGGTTTTTGTCTCAATGTGCGGATACATATTTAAGCTCCCTTAGGAGCTAGTTCAGAGGGTTTCAGATTGGGGGTTAGCTGGCCAGAGGCCATAGTCAAGGGGAGAGGGGCAGGGATTGGTTCTGTGGCAATCACAGGGATTAGAGGACTGTAGATGGTTCCTAAGGTAGGCTTTGTAGGGGCCAATTCTATTCATGTTCATGAGAGTGTAAGGCAGGTTATTTACCCAGGAAGGTGCTTGGTAGCTAAAGGAATTAGGAGGTGCGGCATCGAGGAACCACGAGGAGCTGCTTGCTTGAATTATGGGTGTGTTAGTGTGATGGGGTCTGTTGTATTAGAGGTGAGAGACGGGGGGGTGAGGCCGAGTATAATCTTTTTAACCATGAGGCAAGTATGAAACCTGATTCTGTTATCCAGGTTTAGCCAGTTTGTAGCATTATAAAGGGAGCATGTGTGGGTTAGACGATCACAGCCCAGGATGAGGCAGCAGGCTTTGTTGAGGGTGAACCTGAGTCTAGATAAGGCCGAGAAGCTGGCAGTGCTATAGATAAGCATGCCGTAGTCAAGAAGGGAGAAGACTGAGGAGGAGATCGCTAGGTGAAGGGCATCAGGTGTAGGACAATGTCTATACCGGTAGAGGATGCCAAGTCAGGTATTGAGGGCTGTAGATAGTTGAAGAATGTGTTGGTGGAAATTAAGAACTGGGTCAAGTGTGATGCCCAGGTATTTAAAGGAGTCCACTTGTTCAAGTGGGGTCTGGCTGGTGATCAGGACTTGAGGGCAGTGGTCCTTCCTGGTATTATGTGGGTGAGAGAAGTACATAACTTTCGTCTTCTTGTAGTTTAGAATAAGGCACTGTGCGGTGAACCACTTCTCGGCATCACTGAAGGAGGATTGGAAGGAGAGGTGGAGCTGGGTGGGGTCAGGATTGCAGGAGTACAGGACAGCATTGTCCGCATAGAGTAGGATATTGCCCAAGCAAGACTGGGGGAGGGAGTTGAGGAAGATGCTGAATAATAGTGGTCCGAAGATGGACCCCTTTGGGACTCCGGAGCGGACTGGTAGCCTGCTGGATAAGGTGGTACCAATTTTGACCTGCTGGAAACGACCTGTCAAGTAGTCAGTGAACCAACAGAGGGCATCTTGTGAGAGACCAAGTTTGGATAGCATGATAAACACCGTTAGCAATAGAGTAGGCCATACATGACAATGCAGTGAGTAACAGGCAATGTGCAGCACGGTAAACAAATAGTATGCAGAAACATGATAGCAGTAGGAATTGTACAAACAGCTCAGGGTAACCTGGTCCTTTATTCAGTGTGAGCCACTTGCCTGGCAAGGTTATAGGTTATGCGATGCAAGTAAAAAGGAAGGAATACTAGCCAACCAGTCCATCAATGAGCGCCAATTAAAGGTGACATAAATACCCAGAGGATTTTAGCAGCAAAGGCAGTATACAAACGTGAGATAATTGAACCACATGGGGCCACGACTTTCCACTATAACCCCCTTGTACTCCACTGTAGGAAAAACAAAGAAGCCACAGTAAAGTGCCGTGATCCACAAGCGGATAGTAAAACTAATTTACAGCAACAGCTGTCTCTGTGTGAATAGCTTCCAGCAGTAATTAGTTAACTGTGGTTCAGAGCTCAGTGCTTATTTTACATACAGTAGTTGGATGCTGTAGGTTGTGCTTGGATACAGAGGCCAGACCAGTAAGTAGGGCAATGTTTACAAGGTATTAGAAGTATGAAATGATTCATGCTTAGGTACTTTAGCATAGACATGAGCAAGTCAGTGATTATAGTACATATGAACTGGATAGTATATGCAAGGTGCTTAGATGCTTGAACTGATGAGTCACTTGTTATGATTTTATAATTTTGGCCTTTCTCTGTATCCCACCGTAAGAAGGATGCTTAGTTCAGTATGATGAGACCCCCCCGGTGGGATAAGAGTGCCGCAGAAGGAGGAGGTGTCAGGGGAGGATGGGGGGTGAGTGCGACTTGCTCTAAGTAGAGCTGATGTAGTTTGCTCCTTAAAATAGGAAGTGGGGGAAGAGCTCTTCCCCCACCTAACTACGGGCATGGCCCTTCATTTAACAGTGGTTCAGAGCTCAGTACTTATGTTACATACAGTAGTTGGATGCTGTAGGTTGTGCTTGGATACAGAAGCCAGACCGGTAAGTAGGACAATGTTTACAAGGTACTAGTAGTAGGAAATGATTCGTACTTAGATACTTCAGCATAGACATGAGTAAGGCAGTGATTATAATACATATGAACTGGATAGTATATGCAAGGCGCTTAGATGCTTGCACTGATGAGTCACTTGTTATGATTTGATAGTTTAGGCCTTTTTCTGTATCCCACTGTAGGAAGGATGCTTAGTTCAGTATGATGAGACCCCCCCAAAAAAAATATTGATATCCACGATTGTTCTGTATCCGACTGTTGAAGGAGTCAGTGGGATGACACCCCTAAGAAAATGAGCAGCAGTATGATCACTTCCTCCAACTCCAGAGAGTGTGACCAGTAGCACGCAGGAGAGGAAAACCCCCCTTGGGGGGGAACCTCTGAGGACCCATGGCTACTGACCTGCCTGTCTTTCTGAGCATACTGAAGGAGAGTAATCTTAATAAAAATGTTAATTTAATTGGCTAAACCGAACCCCAAAGTTGTAGAACCTGATCCAGAGAAACGGAGAAATGAAGAAGTAGAGAATCGTGACATGTCAGGTGAACACAGCAAGCATCCTCCTAGTAAACTCCAAGTTTGAGAATCCATGTGCAGGCTGGAATGATGGTAGAGTGGAATCCATGGTCGATATGAAATTGAAGTGATGAGTTGCAGTGGTGAAGAACTCCAGCAGGCGAGGATGTCTCAGAGGAGAACCAGGAATCAAAGGCTGTGTCCATGTCCAGAGAAGGAGGACAGTTGGGTAGTGTTCCGCTTGGCAAGCTTTGCAAATGAAGGCCATGGTGATGAAGCACAGAAACTGGCATATGCTGCATGAACAGGAAGGACGGAACAGTAGGAACCTCCAATCCAGAAAGGGGAAGCAAGTAAGTGAAGCAGGTAGAGATCATAGTGTGAATAGGTAGACCAAAGTTAGATGCACCTCCAGCTGTCAAGGAGTGAAGTAGGTCATAAAATCGGTGAGTTAGTCATGATGACCCCTAGGCCCTGTAAGGGCGAAGCAGGTAATAGGAGCAGTAAGGTAAGAAGTGGACCTGCACATAGGTCAGTAGTAGTAATGACTTTGCAAGATGTAGACTTAGTAGCGGAAGAGTAGTATATCATAATTTATGCACGGTATACAGCGAAGAGCATGAGGAATTGGAAACAGCACCAACTGAAGCATGGTCTATTGATCTAAATAGTTGTGTAGTAATGAATGCATCCATATTTGAAGCCAGAATGGTACAGTAGCTAGAATTGACTTGGTGAGAACAGTCTGAGTCCTGAATAGTCGAGCTTATGAGTCATAAACGGTGAAAGCCGAATTGGCTGAGTCAAATGAAGTAGCGTTGTCATGGTCCAAGAAACCCTGGTGCACAAATCATGACATTTAAAGTCTCCTGGGTAAACTCAATGAAGTCCTAGTAGGAGTGTAGCAGTAGTAATTCATGTGATTGAAGTGGCAAGACAGAAGCATCCAAGAATAGATGACGAATGGCTAAACAAATCCAGATGTGAGGCCATAGTAAACAGGAGCTCCTGAGTAGGGTTGTCAGAACCCTCTGAAGTTTTGGGTTCTAGTTCTAGTCTAGAACTTTTGAAAAAGTTCTAGGGTTCTAATCTTTTTTAGAACTTTTTAGAACTCGAACCCTATTTTTTTATTGTGCTGCCAGTAACAAAGATAGTAATAAAATACATGTAAAGGAAAAACTGTTCAATATAAGGGGGAGAGAAATTATCATGTGTGACATTGATAGGAATACAATTAGGTTTATTTATGGTTTCTTCTGTTTGCTAAAGCCAGCAACTTAATACGTAACAGGCCCACCCACCCATATGTTAAAAGTTTTCCTGCTGCAGCTGCATCATAGTTCCTTAGTGAAAGAAAGAGGCACATTAGCCATTTATGTACTCAGTTATATATACTCATCGTCATGAATTATGAGAAAAATAACTGATATTACCTAATTTCAGCTATTTGCTGCTTTCTGTTTTAAATGAGTAAATCAAAGTTGCTATGTTTAAAAGAAAGCTTTTATAACAAAGTCAAGCCAAGTACTACAGCAGCAGCATGTGGAACTGTTGCAAAACATATTGGGCCAGATATTCAAAACTTTGCGCTGGGCAAAAATCATTTGCAGGTTTAGCGCAGGATTAGCGCGGTCTGCCATATTCAAAAGGCCAAATAGCGGGCAAACTGCATTAGCGCCAGGCAAAAGTATAATGTATGCAAGGGCAAACTGACATGAATACAAGCAATGTTACTATTCAGTGGCTGGCGCGTATTAAGTGGTTTAAGCGCGACCTAGCGCGACAGTTAACGGTGTAGATCCGCCCAGAAAAAGCTGGTCTTAATCCTGGGCAATCAGCTTTGACGCAACATAAATGGCTGCGCTGGATTTGTTGGGTTTAGCGCTGGTCTTGCGCGACCCTAATACATAAATATAACACATAGATAAAGCCAAACATAGTGGAAGCTTGCTTAACCAATGGCATCACAATGATGCCATCATCTGCCACCAGTCCCAGCCATGCCAGGCAGTAAGTGGTGACCCTGCTGCCAGTGGACAGCATGATGTAGCCATACAGCACACACCTGCTGACCACACATATCTGTGGACAAAACAGATGCCAGCACACACATGCAGCACTGTGGGCATGGAGGATGTTGAGGGAGTGTGTATGGTGGCCAGGCTGTGCCACAGACCAGGTGTGGCCACAAGGCTGGGACTCAGCATGCAGTGCACATGGGCCAGTATTAGGAATACCCCCAACACTAGTGTGCCTTTCGGATACTATATGCCCCCAGCCATACCACACAAGCTGTACAACTGCCACAACACACAAAGCCAGATATGTACATGTCACTGTGAGCATCACATGCCACAGGTACAGCATCTGTGGGTCACACAACAGTGTAACAGTAATGTCGACTGTCAGTAAACACCTGCAGGTTGGGCCTGTCACTGTGTACAGTGCAATCAGCATCACTTGCCCTACACACCATAGGCAGTGCTACGTCCCTCACACTACTGTCTCCTTGCTACTGTAGTGTCTGCTGTGCACTGTAGCATGCCCTACAGTGTGACAGTTGCATGCAGCACCACCACCACCTGTGCCTATGCTGTCCTGTCCCCTGGGGTACAATATGCTATGCTATGCTATGCTGTACTGTTTACCTGTAGCCTGTAGCTATCATCGTGCACTGCCAGACTGACCTACAGATGGAGCTGCGGTTGGACCTTGTCTGCCCTGTACTTCCAGACTGACCTACAGGTGGCTCTATGGGACCCTGCAGTAGCACGTTAGGCAAACTGTGTGCAAATCAGGGTATAATGAGATGCTAATCCGGTTGTTTGCCCAGAGACTACCTAAGTAGGCTCATTTGCATGGCACTTTTGAATATGGCACATTTTAGCTCCGGGCAAGCGTGTTTGCTCCAGGCTAACTGCTTAGCTCCGCGCTAATGTGTTAGCACGGCGCTAATGGTACAGGGAATATTGTAAAGTTTTGATCACTGTTCTTTCTCATCTGCTGCTTCCTGCAACTGTACTGAGTCCATGCATTTGCTGGCACACACATTGGCCACGTAGTTCGTCTGTACCTGCCCTCACGTTGCTGTGTACTGTTGTTGTTGTGGGTTGCACTTCCTGGTTGTTTTATTCAGTGCTGTCTTATTCCAGGGCAATGTTTGCCCTGCACTCCTAACCAGTTTGCATGGCCTCATTACCATGCTATATTCAGAAGCTGTTTGCCCTGGGCTATTCCGTTTGAATATGGCTTGCTTTGTGCTCCGGGCTCAGTTTGCCCGCTGGGCAGTGCTAATTTTGCCCCTGGGCAAAGTTTTGAATATCTGGCCCATTATGTCATAACGTAGTCAGTCAAGACATTTGAATAAAAAAAATATGCCAGTCATTGTTGCTGGCAAAAAATGCATGCAATTTTCTAAGGTAATGCATACATATACCAATATGTTTGTTGGCAAATTGAAGTAATACATACAACTTTCTAAGATGATGCATTTTTGCAGCTGATACTTCAATAAAATCTGCATTTCAGTCACATAAATAAAAAAAGTGGTTTCCTCACCACATACTAAGGAACATTTAATGTAGCTGCAGCAGTTGGCATGTGATGTTTAAGGGACAGCGTCTGTCAACCCCATTATGTATCAAATTATCACTACTTGTAAAGCAAAACACTTTATGATACGTCACATTCTGTGAAAACTGCTGATGCAGATTTTCTTTTATTTCTGATTCCTTTATTCTTTTTTTAAAGGGGACAGGACAGTTGTGCTAGGTGGCAGCAGTTTGCAATGTATTTAATAAGAATATATATTATGTGTACAGTAGGTTCGGTCTGTCATCTTTTTTCTCTCACCATCCCCAGCTGATCCGAATCTGTAAATGAAAGAACTAAAACAACACCCACCTTTCACCCATCACCCATTCCACTTTTCTTCCACCACCTCATCTGTGCAGTAGCACCCATGCCACCCTTACACCCATGTTAAAACCAACCCACAACCCTCACCCATGTACTAGCATCCATTTTTCGTTTATGGCTAACATTTCTGTAATTGAAAAAATAATAAACAGCTACCAATTAGAACTCATTGTTTTGTCCTCTTTAAAATTGAAAAATAGACCGTCTCCTGTCCCAGCCCATACTGATGCACCACAAAGTCACAGAAGGTAAATCCAAAAATATATGTTTGCACTTTAACTATAAATAATATGATACAGAAAGGATTGATGTGACAGTGTCCCTTTTATGCCAAATTTGGGCCAGTTCCCACTGATGTTAAAATTGCCCTGTATATAAAACTTGTTGACTTTAGTTTAGACCCTAGCTACAAAGCAGTTTGCCATGAAATGGTGAAAGTTTTGGGGGGTATATATTCCAAGGTAGTAGATCGAGAAAGGAGAGATGACAACCAAAGTCATCACAGTCTGTAAAGTTTCCTTTTGGTGCAGAGAGACTCCATCCCACACAGTATTTACCAGCCACCACCATCTGAGTTGTCATCACCATCAACATCCACAACATCAATCACTTCAGGATCAGTTTGTATACTCTTGTAGGGATACGAAAATCTTGACTTATTAACTTTAATAAAAGTTAACGTGTGTACATTTTCTGGAAGCAACCTATTTCTGGTGTCTGTCACAATATTGCCAGCTGTACTAAACATGCATTCTGAAGAGACACTTGTTGCAGGACAACCAAGATATTTACAGGCTTCATCATACAGCTCTGTCCAAATTGACTTTTTTGATCTCCAGTATTCAAAAGGGCATGCATCAATAGGAATAGGCAGTTCTTGCAGGTAACTGTCTACCATGTTGGACAGAGACCGCTCAGAAGAGGAATCAGCAGAAGCAGCTGGTATGGCAGCAATTTGGGAAAGGTTTTGCCATAGATTTAGCTTGCTACTAAGGGCTGAAGAAGTGGCAGTTGTGGAACAACTACTGTTAATGTTTGGTGACTTTTCCAGTTCTGTATCCCTTTGTGAAGATGAACCTGCATGTTGTGGTGATGACAACCTGAGGGTACTGTGCGTGTCTGTGTTTGACTCCTGTGAGTGCTGCAGCTCATCTAGCAACATACATTTGTACTGCTCTATATCATCTGTCTTTGGAAGATGTATAGCCTTGAACCTGGGATCTAAGAGAGTTGCAAGGATGTAGTGTCTTGATTTCATCATTGCAACTAATTTGTCATTGGTTTTGAAGCGCTTGCTCATTCTCTTTATGAGATTCCCATGATACAGGCGACATGTTGTCTGCGCTTCAGATCTGTCTTTTTCTATTTGTAGATTTAGAACACTAAGATGATGTGAAATGAACATTATGAATGGGATAACCTGACTCACAGATGCACCTTCAGAAGACATGTCCCTTGTAGCTGTCTCAAAAGGAGCTAGGATACAGCACACTGTCTCCATTAATTTCCACTGCAGCACAGACAGCATAATGCCATCTCCAATAATGTAACTGGAACAGTACTCATGTACAGCTTGCTTTTGCTCCAAGAGGCACTGCAGCATATAAAGCGTTGAGTTCCAATGAGTGGAAACATTTTGAATCAGCTTTTGCTGGGGCAGCTTGTGTTTTTTTTGCAGTTCGGACAATGTCCGTATAGCCTTGGTTGAATGTGAAAAGTGAGTCACAATTTTTTTGCAAACAGCAATCATACCATCCACTTGTGTTTCGTTGCTGAGAAATCCCGTGACAATTAAGTGTAAGCAATGTGCAAAACAAGAAGCATGCAGAAATCCTTCATCCTGTACTGCTTTTAAGATGTTGGCTCCATTGTCACTTACTATGAAGCCACATTTTAAACCGTGAGAATAAACCCATTCGTCAAGGAGGTCATTTAGTTCCTGCAAGATGTTTGTAGCAGTATGACTTTGCCCAAACTTCTTTATATGCAGCAGCGCCATCTTTTGGGGTGTCTTTGTTTTTGAAGAAGCACAAGAAAACGTGACCCAATGAGCGGTAAGGGACATGTAATCTATGTTTTGAGTGCTGGTCCACATATCTGTTGTGACATGAGTAACCCCACCTCTGCAGTTTTAAGTGCAAGCATCACTGTCGCTTTTAAAGCCTGATAAATGTTTGGTATTTCAACATAGGAAAAGTACCTTCGATGAGGAACATTGTAACGAGGCTCTGCTAATGTCATGAGCTCCCTAAAATCCTCATGATCTACCAAAGAGTATGGGAGAAGGGCTCCGGCTAACAGTTCACCAATTTGGTGATTAAGATGAATGGGTCTTTGGATGATTTCTAGTAAAGGTATTCTTCCTTTCAAATGCCTGAGACAGTGTTAGCTGTTTGCAACATGTCCCTGCTGGTTTATTATACACCATGCTTCGATGGGCAGATGGGCCTTGAGATGGTGGACTAGGACTTATACATTCAGTGCCATCACTGGATGTGCAACTAGTACTAATGGTGCTGGCATTGGTGGTAACAGTGATCCTAGGGCTGGCAGTGGTTCTGCCCGCATCAAGTTCAGACAATTCAGTATCCATTTCAGATTCCTGACCCTTCTCATGTGCGGTCTGGAAGATGGAGGACATGGGTTTTGGATGATCAAGCAAAACGAATGCTTTTCAGATGGCGTTTAAGAGCTGTAGTGCCAAGGCATGACACAACTTTACCACGGCTTACACTCTGTTTACAGGGAACAAATTGCTCTGCATGGATCAGTTTTACTGACAGAGAAATAATTCCACACCTCAGATGTGACAGATTTTGTTCGAGTGCTAGGAAGATAGCTAAAGACTGTTTGTGTCTTTTCACCTGTCCTAACAGAACCTGGGACATGCTCCTTGGTGCTAGAAGAGTGGATAGAAGACTCTGATGGATTTTCATTGCTGGCCAACACAGAAGTGGTGGATTCAATGGATATGTCCTTTTCATTGCCAACAGTGCTGGATGTATTTGCAAGTGCACTACCTGATTCATTGTCAGCAGACTTGCTCATTTCACTTTGTTGAGGAAGTAATGATTTGTTGCAGACACAACAGTGTCGGACTGAGACAAGAGCTACTGTATGAGTCAGAGGGACTCACTGTCACTTGCATTATTGCTGCTAGTCACAGGGATCTTAACAGCATGAATGGCATACCTTATGGTGCCTCTCCGTGACCCCAGCAGCTGTACAGGTTTTCTTAAAAGGTCCCCCTTTACCACACTTCACTGTTGCTCTTTTGCTGTTTGTTGAATTTTTATCACGTGAAACATTTTGGTTATTTCTGTTAGCACCAGGATTACCACTACCACCAACACCTGCTCCAACACCAGCACTAGATGCTTCATCTATGTTGGTGTCAGCCATAACAGACAGTAAGTACCAGTACTACCAGTATACTGCTGTGAACACACCCACACCCAAACAATTCCTGTGTAACAAAGCAATGTGATCTGTGATCGCTGGCTACAACTCCAAAATTTTATTTTGGTTGTGTGACACTGTGATACCGTGGACTGAAAGTAATTGAAGAATATGACAGTTTGCAACTAAAGGATCTCAGGTTCAAGGCTTACAGAATGATTGGGCTGCTGGGCATAGGCATACACATAGCAATCAAAGGTGCACAGCAGCAGGGTGATTGGCTGACCACAGGAGACGGAGTCACCTCACGTAACCCAGGGAATGAGAATTATATTTCTATGTTTCTGTCATGTAAGGTTAATGCCACCACACAACTGGCCACTGGAAGCTTCTCTGTAACACACACTGGGTAGGGTACAGTGCAGTCAAGGGGCACACAGCAGCAGGGTGATGGGCTGACCACAAGACGAGTCACAAACAACCAGGGAATGAGAATTATATTTCACATTTCTGTCATGTAAGGTTAATGCCACCACACAACTGGCCACTGGGCTTCTCTCTGTAACACACACTGGGTAGGGTACAGTGCAGTCAAAGGGCACACAGCAGCAGGGTGATGGGCTGACCACAGGAGACGGAGTCACATACATAACCAACAACTCAGGGAATGAGAATTATATTTCTACGTTTCTGTCATGTAAGGTTAATGCCACCACACAGCTAGCCACTGGGCTTCTCTCTATTACACACACACTGGGTAGGGTACAGTGCAGTCAAAGGGCACACAGTAGCAGGGTGATGGGCTGACCACAGGAGCGGAGTCACATACAGCAACCAGGGAATGAGAATTATATTTCTCGTTTCTGTCATGTAAGGTTAATGCCACCACACAACTGGCCACTGGACTTCTCTCTGTAACACACACTGGGTAGGGTACAGTGCAGTCAAGGGCACACACTGGGCTTCTCTCTGTGACACACACACTACACTGGAAGGGTTCAGATTTATTTGCCTTTTTTGCCCCTTGTATGCTTGTTGCTGGCAGCTGCTGAGGTGCAGTGTGCACCACTGACTGAGCAGTGCTGCAGTTTCAAATAATCACATTTCACAAAGGTTCTTCACTTCTTCTTATTTTTTTTTTATTCTCTCTCCGTGTCCTCCTGAGTCCTCCTCCAGTCCTGATATTGATTGATCTCGGTCTCGATCCTCCCTATTCCCCAGTCCCTTCCCAATTCTTGATTAATCCCTCCACCTGTCCTGAACCTCCCCCTAGTCCCACTCCCACCCGATTCTGAGCTTTTTTCAGCCTTTCTCTTGTTCACGGTCTCACAGGAAAATGGATGATGGAAGTGGCCACTGGACAAGAGTAGCGGTACGCTAACCGCTAACGCTACAGTTTAGCTAGGCTGCTGCTGCCTCCACTCCGATTCTCAGCAAATGGCGCTCCTCCTCGCGGCACATCTGCCTAAATACCCCCACAGATCCCGCGGCTCGCGCAGCTTACTCGACTCCCACCTGACCCGTACGTAGGTACGCAAGTGCAAACAGACAACGTCTCGCGTCTCACGGTGATTCAAACCCTTTTGCGAACCGTTTAGTGTTCGAGTTCTAAGTTAGAACTCGAACACCAGGGTTCGAGGAGGGTTCAAATCTTTCATGAACTAGTTCTGACAACCCTACTCCTGAGTCTGGCAGACACGGCTGCAGGTAGATGTATAGTAGAAGATGCGAACTTCCAGGCCTCGAGCTGGGCATGCCAAGTGCAGAGCAGAAGTAGGTAAAACCCCTGGCCTGATGGGGGCGAGGCTGGTCATAGAAGCAGACGAATATAGTGTGGTAATATAAGATCAAGGGACCTCTGGCCCGTAGGGTGCAGGTCTTTGAAGTGTGATGCAGTTAACCTCCGGCCCCGTGAGGTGAGGCAGGTTGTAGAGCAATGGTAGAAAGTAATAGTAATGTCAAACTGCATGCAATGCAGAAATAGTAGCGAAGCAGTAGGGAATAGATTGTAAATGGTATTGCAAATGGTAGCATAATCTTGAGCCAATCCTGTGCAGCGTAGAAATATTTTCTGAGATGTACTTATGAGAGCAGCAGAAGAGTGCTGTATAGTGCCGTATCCTGATAAATTGAGGTAGAAATTATGCAGTAAAGAGACCTGGGCGACTAGGATGGCAACATGACTAGAGGTAGTAAGCATCCTGAAACTGTAGTAGATCTGTGTCACATGTTTAAACTGTGAGAAGGAAGGCAGTACAGAATAGAGATCGGCTGGGAGGTATAACAAAGTAGTGATCCGAAGGAGGTGAATCAGTAGAGCAAGGTACATCCAAGGAATAGAGACAATCTCCGAGATGTAATCCAGAAGTAATCCAGTAGAAGGAAGAAACACATCCTTGACATGTGGAAGTACATGAGAGCAGCAAGGTAAGGGCTGTAGGGTCCAAGGTCTGAGTAGTGGACTGAAGGCAAGGTATAACTGGTGGTGTATCCAATTCTGAGAATGGCAACTAGGCCCCACAAAGGCCATGGAACCATGACTCACATGCAGGGCAGCGAGGAGCTGTGAAGCGTGCTAGGAGAGGCCATCACATGACTAGCAGTATGGCCCAACCCCTTGTAGGCCAGGTGGAAAGAAAGAAGCAAGTCAAGCTAGACTCCACGTAGGTTAGCATGACCAGGCGCAGCCACAGAGGGCCACCTAGCAGCATGCATCCCAGAAGCCAAAGCTGAGGCTGTAGTGGATGGCAGATAAAACTAGGCAGTATACTGTAAGACCCAGGACAGTAACCCTGTAAGAATGGCAGGAAAGCCTCAGTTGTGTGGAGAGTTGTGACTGGGGCAGCCAATAAGAGGCTATGGCAAGCATAGTAAGTGGAATGGCAGCATGGCACACAGGGTAGTTGTGAAAACGAAATTTCGTATGGTAGCAAAGCAGGATGCCCAGCAATGACCCGCAGAACAAAATTAGTGTCATAAAATTACAGTCTGAGTCAGAAGCCAGCCAGCAAGGCCATATTGGAAACATGATTGCAATATCTGAGGTACCACGTTCACTTGTCAGGCTTGAAAGGCTGTGAAAATATCTTGAAGCACCCACATGGCAGTCTCTAGTTGTTGTCACAGGCCATGATGAAGTCTAATTATAGTTTTTTAGTTAGGTGGGATGCATGGGAATCATCGAAGATAGGAAGCTGGTAGAGAATAACTAATTAATAATGACAGGCAGAAGCACGGCATAAGATGCTACAATAAAGCATATGGGCAGGGGCTAAAGGCTGCACAGACACAAACGAGCAAGCTAGGAAGAAAATGATGAGCCAAGCAGCAAGTATCTGACATCAAATGTTACTGTTCTAATTTTTAATGAGGTAGCGTAATAATTAAGTAGTTAGGTACTGCCTCTATTGGGTACAGATGGATGGGGACTCCAGCTGGCTAGGTGCGTTCTGTGGCTTAGGCAAATCCCACGACCAGCATGTGTCAATAACATAGGAGCATAAACAAGTGTGTGGCTAGAGCATAGGTAACTGCACAAATGAGTGTAGAAAGTCACGGTATAGGCAAGATAAATGACGAGCAGTTTGAGAGCTAGGTCTGGCAGGTAGCAGTGCAGCAACATATGCCCTTAATTGTAATCAAATGCAGAATTGAGCTCAGGCATTGAAGCACAATGGCTGACATGTAAGGATAGCTCGAGTAACATAATGAGTGGTCTAACCAGGATCGAAACCAACCATACCTCACAACCTTTCTTCCCTCGTAATGCGTGACAGTTGAGAGGTACGAACAAAAGTATGCATGCAGTTTCGCATTGGCAAAACGGAGCAAGTCCCAGCGTGGTAATAGGGCTAGTGTTGGAGGGTAAACAGAGTGAGAGTGCAAGTAGTGGTGGGTCACTGAGGAGCAGGAGGTCCTGGAGCTGCAGCAACGGTGGAGTCAGGTAAGCAATCCTCGGCGAATACAAGCTGAAGTGCAGTTCGATGGTGGCATACAGTAGCAGTAGATGAGGAGCGGAGAAGCAGGAGTCAGAGTTCCAAGCCCCACAGAGGGCGATGATGCTGGTAGAATGTGGTGGTAGCAAGGGGAACGGCTGCTCAAAGGAAGTGGGCAGGGACAGAACAGAGCAGAGGTAGAGAAGCAGGTGAATGGTAGGAAATGAATGAAAGTGCAGGCAAGGAAGCCCCAAAAGAAAAAGCCCCCCCCCCCAAAAAAATAAAATAAAACAGCAGACAATGAACGAGCGAGACAACAAACAGATGAGCAAACACAACACACAAGGAGCGGGGGGGGGCAACAAGAGAAAGGGGAGGAAGGAGCAGCCGAGCAGCAGCAGTGCCAAAAGTGAGTGCAACTCGCTGTAAGCAGAGCAGGTGTAGTTTGCTCCTTAAAATAGGAAATGGGGGAGAAGCTCTTCCCCCAACTAACTACGGGCATGGCCCTTCATTTATAAATTCCAGCAGTAGCTACTACTAAGGTCATTTGCATGAAAACAGGATCTTTGCTCCTGAAGAGTTAATTTATTCCTTTTGCTTTATCTCTACATGAGGTCATAATGTTCTGCTTGTGACATCACAGTTACTTCCATGGCAACAGACTGTGATATCACAACAGAGGATTACAACATGAAGTAGGGAGTTAGCTATAGAGGCAGATGAATTGTAAAGGATAAAGATCATGTTTTCATGCAAATTTCGTCAGTAATAAATAATGAGGAGGAGATATTTATCGAATACATATGGAATGCAAGCAGAATTGCACCTAAATATTACATTTTTCTAAGTTTTCTTCGAGGCATCAACAACTATTTAAGCCATGTGTTGATTGTTCAAGCTTCAGTTGCATTGTGTCCCCCATGTCCCATACCAACAGGCCCTCAGAGAAGGTCACTGACTCTGAGACTGCCTGCAATTTTTCCCCATCTTTTTGAACCTAACCTTGACTTCTCCTGTATCCTGGTTTGGCAGATCAGTTATCCCTAAGTGAACTTTGACCTCTATTCCTCCCCCATGCCCCTAACCATACTCTTAATTTTATTCATATTCCTTGTTATGGATGCCTGTGGAAGACATTTAACTATTTTTTCCTGTTCAGCTCTGTATTCTGTTCCCTTGACAATGGAGTCAATGACTACCAGTGTCGCCCATTCTGCTCTTGTGTGACTGTCCTGTTCGTCTTGGGTGCCACCCTATTGGTAGAAACTGGAGGCTGGAAGTCGATGGACCGAGCACCCTCCTAGGAAATTGATGGATCACCTTCACCCACCTGATGCCCTCCTGGGCTGTGTTTCCATTACTTCTTTTGACTCATGCTAGGCATATTTGCACTGCTCCTAACAACCCATGCTAGGCTGTATTTGCATTGCTCCTCATGTGTCACGCTAGGCGTATTTGCTTTGCTCAGACTGAATCATGTTAGATTACTATGCATTGTTTTTTTGAATATGTACACTACTGCTTTAGATTGTATTCATTGTACACTGATTATGCTACACAGAGTTTCCTATTGTAATACCACAATTAGCTATCCCCACACTGAGCTGTGTCTGTATGTATGCCTTCCCCCTCTGGCAGGCTCTACTGTGTGGCCTGCTTCCCACTCCTCCACAGCATTTGACTAGTCTACCTTAGTGGTGTGTTTTAATATAGTTGCTTTTTCCCACTGAGGGACCCTGCAGCCTGAAACCTGCTTGCTTAGTCATGCTGGTGTGCTTATCTACATAGAAACACAGAAACAGAATTTGACAGCAGTTAAGGACTGCCTGGGCCACCCAGTCTGCCCATTTCCCTACCTAATGGATAAGCTGCAGATCCTAGTTAACCAGCAGCCTACTTCTTCCTACCCCCAACCCCTAGAATTGCCTCATGACTGCCCCATGCATGCTTGAATTCCACCACTGTTTTTGCCTCCACAACCTCCTCCGGAAGGCCGTTCCATGCATCCACAACCCTCTCTGTGAAAAAATACTTCCTTAAATTACCTCTGAGCCGCCCCCCTCTATCTTCAAATTGTGCCCCCTTGTTCTTGCACACCTCTTTTTTTGAAAGATGCTACCCTCTTGGACTTTGTTGATTCACTTGAGGTACTTGAAAGTTTCTATCATGTCCCCCCCTCTCCCTCCTTTCCTCGAGGCTATACATATTAAGCTCATTAAATCTCTCTTCATATGTCTTCTGGTGCAGACTCTGCACCATTTTAGTTGCCCTCCTCTGAACAGCTTCCATCCTGTCTGTCTTTGTGGAGATTGGGTCTCCAGAACTGCACACAGTACTCCAGATGGGGTCTCACCAGCTGTCTGTACAGAGGGATAATAACTTCCTGTTTTCTACTGGTGATGCCTCTCCCTATGCATCCCAGTATCTCCCCAGCCCTCCTTGTTGCCCTCTCACATTGTTTGCCCACCTTTAGGTTGTCTGATATGACTACCCCCAGGTCCCTTTCCATTTTTGTTGTTGTTAGTATCTCACCCCCCATTGTGTACTCTTCCCCTGGGTTTTTGTTTCCCAGGTGCATTACCTTGCACTTCTTAGCATTGAATCTAAGCTGCCATACATTTGACCATTCCTCTAACCTTGCCAAGTCCCTTCTCATCCTTTCCACCCCACCTTGTGTGTCAACTCTGTTGCAGATCTTTGTGTCATCTGCAAAGAGACATACTTTTCCTTCCAGTCCCTCTGCAATGTTGCTTATAAAGACATTGAAGAGGACCGGTCCTAATACTGAACCCTGCGGTACCCCACTAGTAACCCTCCTTTCTTCAGAGTGGACTCCGTTAACTATTACTGTTTGTGTCCTATTCTCCAGCCAATTCTTTACCCAGGCTGTCATCTTGGGGCCCACTCCCAGGCTGGCTAACTTGTATATTAATCTTTTGTGTGGGACTGTGTCAAATGCCTTGCTAAAGTATAGGTAGGCCTTGTCCACAGCCCCCTCCCTGATCTACTACTTTGGTCACCCAGTCAAAGAAATCTATCAGATTTGTCTGGCATGACCTTCCCGCTGTGAATCCATGCTGCCTAGGGTCCTGTGCCCCTCTGGCCTCTAGATACTAGACAATTCTTTACTTCAGAAGTGATTCCATCATTTTCCCTATCACTGAGGTTAAACTAACAGGTCTGTAGTTTCCTGCTTCTGCCTTGCTCCCACTTTTGTGAAGGGGAATCACATCTGCCCTCCTCCAGTCCTTGGGTACCACTCCATCCTCCCATGATTTGTTAAAGAGGGTAGTCAGTGGTGTCACTAGTTCTACTCTTAGTTCTTTTAGAATTCTGGGATGAATCCCATCAGGCCCCATTGCTTTGTCCACCTTCAGTTTTAAGAGTTCTTTCAGAACCCTTTCTTCTGTAAATGGGCTGGTATCAACTTCTGTATCCAGAGTGTTTCTACTGTTTGTTTTAGGTACCTCCCCCCCTCTTCATTTGTAAATACTGAGCAAAAATATTTGTTTAGTATCTCTGCCTTTTCACAGTCACCCTCTGCCCACCCTGCCTCCCCTTTATTAAGCCTCACTATCCCTCCCTTGGTCTTCCTTCGCTCCCTAATGTACCTATAAAAGGTTGTATCCCCCTTCTTAACTGAGTTGGCTATCTTTTCCTTGGTTTGGGCCTTTGCTGTTCTGACTGCCTTCCCAGCTTCCTTTAGCTTTAACTGATACAGTTCTCTGTCCTGCTCCTTCTGTGATTCCTTGTACTTCCTGAATGCTTTCTTTTTCTCTTGAACCTTCACTGCCACTTCCTTTGAGAACCATAGTGGTTTCTTACATCGTTTCATTTTGTTTATTTGCTTCACACAAAGGCTTGTTACCTCTGTGATGGCAGTTTTTATTATTCCCCATTGTTCTTCCACCCCTCCTTCCTGCCCATTTGCTAGTGCATTCCTTAGGCACTCACCCATTTTAGCAAAGTCAGCCCTCCTAAAGTCCAGTACTTTTGCCTTTGTATGGCTTGACTCTATTGCTGTGTTTATTGTGAACCATACTGTTTGATGGTTGCTAGTTCCCAGATGGCTACCCACTTCTACATCTGTGATCCTCTCTCCATCTCCATTTGAGAGAACCAAGTCTAAGATTGCTCCCTCTCGAGTGGGCTCCAATACTAATTGTCTAAGGCATGCCCCCTGTTGGGCATTTAGAATAACCCCACTCTTCGGAGTGGCTGCTGCAACTGCATTCCAGTTAACATCTGGCATATTCAGATCACCCATCAGCAGTATCTCCCCTTTTTCTGCCATTCTTAGTATACTTTCTATCATTTCCTTGTCCATTTCCTCCCCTTGAGAAGGGGGTCTGTATACAACCCCTGTGTGGATTGTGGTGCCATTACCTGTCTCCAAATTTACCCACAGTGCTTCTTCTCCTCCCTGTTTACCCTTATGTTCTGTTGCTCTGATTCCTTCCCTTATGTAAAGAGCTACTCCTCCTCCTCTTTTACCCTCCCTGTCCCTCCTGTAGATAGTGTATCCTGGTATGTTTACGTCCCAGTCATGGTTTTGTGTGTACCATGTTTCTGTGACTGCCATGATATCCAGATGTTCCTCCTCCATCAAGGCCACTAATTCAGGAAGCTTGTTACTCAGACTACGGGCATTGGTACTCATTGCTCTCCATTTTTTGATGGCTTTACCTTCTGTTGCAGCATCCTCCACTGACCTTTCTACCTCGATCTTTTATCATTTAGTACCTGTTTTGTAGGGAGAGGCTGGGATTTTCCTGCTGCTTATCAGTGCCTCCCCCCTTGACTAATTTAAAAGCTTGCCAATGAAGCATTTAAACCAGTTGCTCAAAATACTTGTTCCCTTCCTGGACAGATGCAGACCATCGTGCCAGTATAGGCTGGTGTCCCTCCTGGTGGAATCCCAGTCCCCAATGAAGCCAACCCCTGTGCTCCACACCATTTTTTCAACCATTCATTAAACTGCATGGTGCAAAGTACCCTCGCCTCACCCATGCCATTGACAGGCGGCACCTCTGAGAAGGATAGTGTGTGCTACTTCTCTTAGGCCCCTCCCCAACTCTACAAAGTCCTTCTGCACTGCTCTAATCTCATGATGAGCCAAGTCATTTGTCGCTAGGTGGACAATGACATCCAGCTCAGACTCCCTTGCAGCTGTTCTCCTGATCCTGAGGATGCGCTTCCTGTCCCTCAAGCCATGGCACCAGGCAGGCACCTTACTTCAGTTTTCCCTGCTCCCCAGTTCTATCCCCTAATAACTGAGTCCCCACCAGAGCTGCTTTCCTTTCCTGTGGTGTCCTCTGTCTCCTTCCTGTGGGCCTCCTTGTGACAGTTGTCCTCAGCCTCCTTAGTCTCCTCTGCGGGTGCATCCATAGGGGAGCTATGCTCCCCCAGAATGGTGTATGGATTGTCGAGTGGAACAACTGACTGGGTGTGCCTCTGTTCCACCATCCTCACCCTTTCTGAGCCCACTGTGGTCCAACTGCTGTGCTTTCTTCGCAACCTCTGAGATAGTGGTGGTGGCTCTGGTGCTCCCTGGATGGGGGAGGTTCCCTTCCTACTGTCCAGTGTGACCTGGAGGAAGGTTCCCTTACTACTGTCCAGTGTGGCCTGAAGACAGGCAACTTCCTCCCTCAGGGCAGAGAGTTGTCTGTAAATAGGGCAGCATCTCAGCCTCCAGAAAGTCTCCCGGAAGACTGCTGCCCCACAGCCACTACATTGCACTACTCCCCACATGTTTAACTACTTTTTTTGTGTGTGTGTGTGTGTGTGATTGGTTTCTCATATAGAAATATATACCTATATATATCTATATATAGATATATATAGTTATATATATGTATATTATATAGTGTGTATGCTTATATTATCTGGCCACTCTAAAGAGTAGATCTGAAGTCATACTAATGGGAGACTTCAACCTAGATCTATCAGGGAGTCACGCCGGTACATATACTGAAGCTCTCTCCCGACTTAACCTCGCTCAACTTATCTCTAGCCCTACACACATCTTTTCCAACTCAGAGCACCAATCTCTCCTGGACTGGATGGCTACAAATAGAGCAAATAAAATAATTGCTGCAGGGACCTTTTCGGATTCTATTAGTGATCACCTGCCTACGTTCTGTATCTGGAATGGCCACTGCCTTAACCCCCAAGAATCATTCAGTTTCAGGATTTTGCCAAACTAAACCGAACTGCACTTCTCAAGGATATTACTAATATAGACTGGTCTCCCATCTATCACACTGATGATGTAAACACAGCACTTGAACATCTGATGTCTCAGCTTCTGGCCCTTCAGGATCTGCACATCCCTCTGAAAAAAAGGCTTCTCAGGGGCTCCCCTAATAAATGGCTAAGAAAAGACCTCCTTCGAGCCATGATAAAAAGATACAAGGCCTGGACCTTGGCAAAGAAGCCCCAACAATCAGAAGACTGGGATAACCATAAACAACTGAGAAATGCCTGCAAAAAAGATATTCAGAAGGCTAAAAGTAGCTACTGCCTTAAGCTTCTACAATCTTCAGTGGGTGATACCAGGGGTTTTTGGAACCACATCAAAAATTTCATTGGGCAAAGGCCCAAGACGGCCATTACCGACGTGACACTGAATGACGCAAACTGTAATAAGTTACCTACTATTGCTAATGCTCTTAAGGCACAATTCTTGGATCTCTCTGAATACACTGAGAAATTCAACCAACCTCTTTCACCTCCTCCTGAGGTGCAACTTTCGCATGAAACCCCTTTTCGTCTCACATTAGTCTCCTGCACCGAAGTGCTGCATCTCCTCAAATCAGTATCCACCTATGGATCTGCTGGCCCGGATGGGCTACTGCCAAGCTTCTTGAAGCAGGCAGCCCCTGCCCTTGCTGTTCCTATTGCAAGAATCTTTAATCTTTCCATAATAACCCAAACGGTACCAACATTGTGGAAAACCGCTCACGTTGTCCCTGTTCACAAAAACGGGATACCAAAAATATGTCAAACTATAGACTGATTGCCATTCTCTCTACCCTAAATAAACTTCTCGAGAAGGCCATCGCTACTCAGGTCACAAATTATCTGCACCTTAACAACCTTATATCCCTACCCAGCACGGATTCAGACAGGACACAGCACCACAACTGCTGTACTTCAGCTGACAAATGCAGTCCTTACAGCGATGGATACGAGCTTGCTCGCTGGGGCCATATTTATCGATCTCACAAAGGCATTTGACCTTGTGAATCACTCTCTGCTACTTTCAAAACTGTCCCACCTTGGCTTTGACCTGTCGACCATCTCCTGGTTCAATAGCTACCTCTCAGGTAGGTTGCAATTTGTCCAAATTGAATCTGCCGTCTCAAATCTTTCCCCTACCTCTGTTGGAGTCCCCCAAAGATCTATTCTTGGCCCACTACTTTTCTCCCTTTTCATTAACAACTTGCCCTCCCTTCCCTGCTCCTCCTCGTTAATCCTTTATGCTGATGACATGGGGCTTTTCTCCAGTGGTAAAGATCCCTTATCAGTAAGAGCACATCTTCAAGCAGACTTCAACTGCTTGCAGGAGTGGTTACTACAGAACAGGCTCCTAATGAATGCTAAGAAAACTGTAACTATGCTTTTTGGCCCCCCCGTCAAGAATCAGATCTCTTTCTCTAGACTTATTGATACATTCTCTAGATGACTCCCCTCTTGAATTCGTTACCCCCTTCAGGTGTCTAGGAGTCACTCTCAACCCATCTCTTGACTTTAACCTCCACATTACGGCTACATGTAAGACAGTTTACTCAAAACTTGGTCTTGCCTTTAAAATTAGGTCCTCCCTCAGTGATGCTGCCCAGCTTGCTATTGCACAAGGATTTCTTCTCCCTGCTCTAACATATTGCTCTCAGGTTTACCTTAAAGCTAGCAAAGGAGCACTCCAGAAATGGAGCACCTGCTATAACAGTATATGCAGATTTGCTCTTTCCACTCACAGACTTACCCATCATTGCCTGCTCTACCCGAAACTAAATTAGCTCTCCCCAGACTCGCTCAGACACTATTCTGCAGGCTGTACTATTGATAATATGATCAGAACGGGGTCACCTAAATACCTTGCCGAACTATTAACTCAGCCCTTCCAAGCATACCTCCTCAGGACATCTGCTCCTCAAACCCAACTTGAAATTCCCAGATATCTCACACAAAAAGGAGAACGATCCTTCGCCATATCTGCCCCCCCCCCCCGGAACTCCATTCCTCCCACATCAAACTCTCCAAATACCACAAGGCCTTTAAACTGAGTCTTCGGCACACCTATTAGAACCAGACTGCTGCTCTTGTGCTGTAACTGAACCTCTCTCCTAGCATTTTCTCCTCCCTATGGCACTTACTGGGTCTCCAAAATCTGAAAGTTTCCCACATCCAGCAGAAATCCTATTGTTATAATGCTACTTCATTTAAATTTTGTTTGCTGTTTGTCATTTCAATTTAGACATTGATGTATCATCAGATGAAAATAATTAATGTAATGTTATCTGTTTCTCTTTGTCCTCACTGATAATGACTGTACCTGGCTGTATACCATTCAAATGTTTGTTCTCACCTCATGCTGCATCATGAAATACTCTGTAATGTTGACTCTGGTCTCCTCTCTCTGTGCTCTCCCGGGTCGTGCCTGAATATAGACAACATTGTTGTCTAGTGTACTTACCCGGTAAACAAAAACTAAATAAATAAATTGTCAGTGCAGTGTGCTAAAGAGGATATGACAGTGATATGCACCTTGCTTTCTTCAGGAAATGATGTTTAAATATGTTTTTTACCATGTGCATATTGTCTACTCCAGTGCTTCTGCTGCTTTGTTGTTGCTTTCCCTAGCTGTAGTCCTCTCCTACACCCCACCTCAGGTACCCCCATTCGGTGTCAACATTCACTTACTTCTCTGGGTAGGGGCACTGTTTGTATCCCTACCTTCCTCCCCCAGCCTTTGGGGATGTCAGGTTTCCAGTCTCACAAAGAAACATAGAACTTGATGGCAGATAAGGATCACAAGGCCCATTCAGTCTGCCCATTTTTTTTCTACTTTATGAATGTGCCATAGGCCTTTATTCTGTCAGTGGCCTATCTATTCATACTCATCTGTATTGCTTCCTTATGCCTATCCCATGCCTGTTTGAAGCCCTGCACCGTATTCATATCCACCATTTCCTGAGGTAGGCCGTTCCATGTATCCACCACCCTTTCTGTGAAAAAGAACTTCCTCACATTACCCCTTAATCGGCCTCTCTCTAATCTCATGCCGTGTCCTCTTGTCCTGCTATTTTTCTTTTATTGAAACATGTTAGACTCTTTCACCTTGTTAACACTCATAAGGTGTTTGAATGTTTCAATCATATCACCTCTCTCCCTCCTTTGCTCTACAGTATGCATATTGAGTTCCATTAATCTGTCTTCATATGTTTTCTGATGCACCATTTTGGTTGCCTTTCTCTGGACTGCCTCCATTTTGTTACTGTCCTTGTGAAGGTGCGGCCTCCAGTACTGCACGCAGTACTCCAGGTGGGGCCTAACCAGTGTCTTGTAAAAAGGGATTATTACCTCCCTCTTACGACTTGTGACACCCCTACTAATACACTCTAACATCCCCCTAGTCTTACCTACTGCTTTAGTGGTCTGCTTGGATGATCTCAGGTCATCTGTGATGATGATGCCCAAGTCTCTTTCTTCCCTTGTGATTGCCAGCAACGTTTCTCCCACCCTATAGGTGGCTTCAGGGTTTTTCTTCCCTATGTGCATGATCTTGCACTTCTTTGCGTTTAACCCCTGTTGCCACTCTTATGACCATTTTGCCAGTTTATCCAGATCTCTTCTTATTCTACCCACCCCATCTGAATCATCTACTCTGCTGCAGATCTTGTCATCTGCAAAGAGACAAATTTTACCCTCCAGTCCATCTGCAATGTCACTGATGAAGATATTGAAGAGGACTGGCCACAGTACTGATCCCTAAGGTACCCCACTTGTGATTTGCATCTCTTCTGATTGTATGCTATTTACCACCACTCTCTGTTTTCTGCCCACCATCCAGTTTTACACCCAGTTGACCAACTTCTGACCCATCCCAAGCCTATCCAGCTTATTAATTGATCTTCTACAGTGGCGTGAAAAAGTATTTGCCCCCTTCCTGATTTTCTCTATTATTGCATATTTGTCACGCTGGATGTTTTCAGGTCTTTAGACAAAATATAATGTTAGATAAAGGAACCTGAGTGAACAAATAACACTTTTTTTTTACTTATTTCATTTATTTAATGAAAAAAGTTAACAACACCAACGGGCACTGTGTGAAAAGTAATTGCCCCTAGTTAAATCAACCCAATTAAAGGGATAATTAGAGTCAGCTGATTGAACACAGCCAGGCTTGATTACAGCCAGCCCTGCTCAATATAAATCTCACTTATTTTGACCCTTACCATCAGAGTCACGTTGCCAGCACAAAGATTCAACAAGCACATTATGCCATGATCAAAGGAAGTTCCTGAAAAGATCAGAAAAAAATTTGTTGCCCTCTATCAGTCTGGAAAAAGGTTACAAAGCTATTTCTAAGGCTCTGGGACTCCATCGAACCACAGTGAGAGCCATAATCTCCAAATGAGAACACTTGGAACAGTAGTGAATCTTCCCAGGAGTGGGCGTGCCTGCCAAAATTACTCCAAGGGCGAGCGTAAAATCATTCAGGAAGTCTCAAAGGATCCTAAAACAACATCCAAAGAACTGCAGGCTTCTCTTGCCTCAGCTAAGGTCAGTGTTCGACACCACTATCAGAAAGAGACTGGGCAAGAAATGGGCTTCGTGAGAGTAGCAAGGGGAAACCATGCTAACCAAGAAGAACATAAATGCTCGCTCTCATTTGCCAAGAAGCACCTGGATGATCCACAAGCCTTTTGGGAAAATGTTCTATGGACAGATGAGTCAAAGTGGAACTTTTGGATGACATGGATCCATAATGTCTGCGTAAAAGCAAACACAGCATTCACAGTAAGAACACCATACCAACAGTCAAACATGGTGGTGGTAGTGATGGTGTGGGGATGCTTGCTGCCTAAGGACCTGGATGACTTGCCATAATTAAAGGAACCATGAATTCTGCTCTGTACCAGAAAATTCTTAAGGAGATGTCCGGTCATCCTTCCGTCAGCTGAAGCTGAAGCGTAGTTGGGCCATGCAGCAAGACAATGATCCAAAACACAAAAGCAAGTCCACATCAGAATGGCTAAAAAGAAGTAAAATTCAAGTTTTGGAGTGGCCTAGTCAAAGTCAGACTTAAACCCAATAGAGATGCTGTGGTAGGACCTGAAACGAGCAGGTCATGCTCGAAAACCTACCAAATGTTACTGAATTAAAGCAGTTCTGTGAGGAAGAGGGTTAAAATTCCTCCACAGCGAGTGAAAGACTGATATTGAATTATAGGAAGTGTTTGGTTGCAGTCATTGCAGCTAAATGTGGCATAACCAGTTATTAAGTGTAAGGGCAATTACTTTTCACACAGTGCCAGTTGGTGTTGGTTAACTTTTTTCATTAAATAAGTGAAATTAAAAAAAACAAGTGTTATTTGTTCCTCAGGTTCCCTTTATCTAATATTACATTTTCTAAAGACCTGAAAACATCCAGTGTGACAAATATGCAATAGAAGAAAATCAGGAAGGGGCAATACTTTTTCACGCCCACTGTATGTGGAACAGTATCAAAAGCTTTGCTGAAGTCAAGGTAGGCGGCATCAACTGCTCCCCCTTGGTCCACCACTCTGATTACCCAGTCAAAGAAATCTATGAGATTAGTTTGACAGGACCTTCCTGTTGTAAACCCATGCTGTCTTGGATCCTGTGCTCCTATGGATTTCACGTGTTGCACTGTCCTTTCCTTAAGGAGTACCTCCATAATCTTGTCCACTGCTGAAGTAAGACTGACTGATCTGTAGTTCCCTGCCTTCTCCCTGCTACCACTCTTGTGGAACGGGATCACATGAGCCCTGCTCCAGTCTTCTGGGACCTCTCCTGTGCTCAGAGAATCACTAAACAGTTCTGATAATGGCTCTGCTAGTTCCACCCTTTGCTCCTTTAGTACCCTGAGATATATGCCATCTGGTCCCATTGCCTTGTCCTTCCTGTCCTTCCTCTTGTAGGACCCTTTCTTTTGTGAAAGGACTTGTGCATACCTCCCTCCACCCTGTATCCACAGTGCTGAGCTGTGCTCCCTGCCATACCTTCTCTTCAGTAAATACTGAGCAGAAGTATATATTTAGGATAGATGTTTTTCCTTGGTCCTCCTCCACACACTCCCCCTTATCCCCTTTGATCTAGCAATACCCCCTCTGAATTTTCTCCTTTTGCTAATGTATCTATTAAAAGTCTTATCCGCTTCTTTTACTGTTTGTGCTAGTATTTCCTCAGTTTGGGCCTTTGCTTGCCTTACTGCCTTCCCTGCTTCCCTTAGGGAAGTTTGGTATGCCTCCCTATCTTCATCCCACTGCGTTCCCTTATATTTCCTGAAGGCCAGTCTTTTGGCTATGACCTTTTTATGTTTGCTTGCACGCATGTGCAAGAAACATAGTGCCATCATCCGAGTTTTTGGAGGTGTGTCACCCCCTCTTCCAATTCAGTCAGTGTGTTGGCAGGCATGGCCCCAGTCTGCCAATGCATGCTGGAGGTGGCTATGACAGCTCCAAAATGCAGTGGCGTACAGTTGAAAGGGGGACCTACGCTTCAGTGAGCAGTGATCAGATATCGCCTGCTCAAGCGCAGTTCCCCTACACACACACACACACACACAAACACCCGCACGCATACTGCATGCTGCCCCCCCATGCACTGTACAGCCGAGGGTGCCCAATCCCCGGTCGGCTGTGCTGCGCCCAAAAGCCATTCAAATGCCATGCTGGGTGCCCACCCCAGCATGGCAAATCATCAGATAGCTGACGGGTGCCCAACCCGTCGGCTCCACTGTCCTCCCCCCCAGTACTGGGTGCCATGCTGGGAGACCACCCCAGCGTGGCAACTGATGCTGTGACCAACGGGGGTGCCCAATCCCCCGTCGGCTCCACGCCCCCCAACTAGCCGTCCTTGTGCCACTCTGGAGCCCACCCCAGCATGGCAAACATCCCCTAGTCCATTTTGGGAAAAACCTGTTAAGCAAAACGGTCCCACGAGTCTCCCTGCCCTCCCCCACAACCCGCACCCACCCACTGCGCACCCTGCCTCCCACACCCCTCACCCCATACTTACCTCCGAGTCCGGCGATGATCTTCGGTAGACCAGGAACCGTCTGCTTTCTTCAAAGCCGACCGTGAACTAAGAAATGCCGGTAAGCTGTATAATGGGATAGATAGGGTTTTTTCAACTTTGTTGCATATCTCAGGCATTTTATGGAATTTTTGCACCAAATTTTCAACATGGGGTTTTTGGAACCCCTTCTCATGAGTGATGTCACTGTCATGGCGTTATTCGGGCCCGAAGGGTGATTTCGCAGTCACTGTGCAAAATCACCTTTCAGGCCCAATTAATGAAGCGACACTGCCAGCATTCATAAGGTGAGGTCTCAAGAAGCCTATTTTGAAAATTTGGTGGAAAAATTCAAAAAAATGACTGTTTTACTAGCATGCATTGCGCAGTTCCTATGCAGGCTCGTAAGTTCACGAATTTTCAATATTTTCACTGCAGATTTTTAACATTGCCATTTTACCACACCTTCTTATGAGTAATACAGCTGTCATTTTTCACTTCTCACCCAAAACGTGTTTCCGTCCATGCAGCGCACAATGGTGCAGTCGCTGAGCGAAATCAATGTACAGAACAAATTAAGAAAATCACAGTGACACTGTTCATGAGCAGAGGTCTTAAAATGGCTATGTTGGAAAATTTGGTGAAAAAATTCCAAAAATGACTGTTTTACGAGCGTCGTGTGAGCAGTTCCTACACACGCCTGCTGTTCGCGAAATTTTCAATGTTTTCACTCCAGATTTTCAACTTTGCCATTTTACCACACCCCTTCTTATGAGTAGTATAGCTGTCATTTTTCACATCTCACCCAAAACGTGTTTCCACCCATGTAGCGCACAATGGCGCAGTCGATGTGTAAATCAATGTACAGAACAAATTAAGAAAATCACAGTGACACTGTTCATGAGCAGAGGTCTTCAAATGGCTATGTTGAAAATTTGGTGAAAAAGTTCCTAAAAATGACTGAAAATTTGCTAACTTTCGAGGGTGCATAGGAGCTGCGCAACGCACGCTCGTAAGTTTGCAAATTTTCAATATTTTCACTCCAGATTTTCAACATTGCCATTTTACTCCACCTCCTTATGAGCAGTATAGCTGTCATTTTTCATATCTTGCCCAAAATGTGTTTCCACCCATGTAGCGCACAATGGCGCAGTCGGTGTGCGAAATCAATGTATGGGACACATTAAGAAAATCATAGTGACACTGTTCATGAGCAGAGGTCTTAAAATCACTATGTTCAAAATTTGGTGAAAAATTCGAAAATGACTGTTTTCAAGCGCAGTTGCACGGTTCCCACGCACGCCGTAAGCTTCATGGTAATCAATATTTTCACCCAGATTTCAACATTGCCATTTTATAACACTTCCTTATGAACAGTACAGCTGCCATTTTTCACATGTCGCCCAAAATGTGTTTTCGCACATGTAGCGCACAATGGTGCAGTCAGTGTGGGAAAGCAATGATTGGGACAGATTAAGAAAATCACAGTTACACTGTTCATGAGCAGAGGTCTTAAAATGGCTATGTTGAAAATTTGGTGACAAAAGTCCATAAAATGACTGTGTTACGAGTGAGCATTGCACAGTTTTCACGCACCCTTGTAAGTTCATGACTTTGTAATATTTTCAGTCCAGATTTTCACCAGTGGCATTTTTCCACACTTCCTTATGAACAGTACAGCTGTCATTTTCACAACATGGCGAAATGTGTTTTCACACTTTCCAGCACAGAATCGCGTGGTAGCTGTGGGAAATCATTGTTCGGGACAGATAAAGAAAATCACAGTGACACTGTTCATTATCGGAGGTCCCAAAATGCCTCTGTTGACAGTCTGCAGTAAAAAATCCCCAAACTAGTTACATTACGGGTGTGCGCTGCACAGTTTCTATACACGCTCGTGACTTCACCAGTTTTTTTAATATTTTCACTACAGACTTGCAACATTGCCATTTTTTACACCTCTCCATGAACAGTACAGCTGTCATTTTTTACTTCCTGTTCGGAATGTGTTTGCACCTGTGGTGCTAAATGCCATAGTCGCTGTGCATAAGCAGCTTTCGGCTAACAAACTGATATTGCCACTGTTCATGAGGTGGGGTCACAAAAAAAACATGTTGAAAATTTGGAGTGAAAATACCAACGAATGCCTGAGGTATTACGGTTTCCAACCATAACGCCCAACCCCGTAGAGAATGACAGGCATCACTGCTGTGACTTGGGATTCTTGCCTGCAATGCTCATACCATTCCACACCCTGCAGCCAGTGAGAGGCATCAAGGTATGCCTTGGACTCTTTGGCCCCAAAGTTCACCCCATTCTCCTATACCGCACCCATCTCACTGTATTTCCTGATGGAATGGGGTGCGCATAAGGGCCAAAGACCCCAAGGCACACTGATCTGCAGGGTGGGGTGTGGTGAAATGGCGTGGCCGTTATGCCTGACTACCCAAAGGCACACCCCAATGCCTGTCACTCTCTGCAGGGTGGTGGTGGGGTTGGCATCAGTTCAATACTTCACTGCCATTCCTATTACGCAGCTCTGTAACTTCTACACTACCACTGCCAATGCCAGCAAGCAAACATTCAGCATTGACAAATGCTTTTTTTCTACTGTTTTTGAGAACTAAAGTGGTCTTCTCCTTCTCCTTCTTTTGCTCTTGCTTTTCTCCCTAATGCAATGGGATATTGTTTCAAGTATTGCATCCTTAATGCTTAACCACTTTTCCTGTACCCCCTCACCTGTTCCTCTTCTTGCCAGGGCTAGTTTAACTCTGTCGTCCATCTTATCAAAGTCAGCTCCTCTGAAGTCCCATATTTTTGCATTGGAATGAGATGATTTAGTTCTGGTGGCCAAATTGAACCATATCATGTGATGGTCACTCGCCCCCCGGTGACCTTCTATTTGGAGTTCTGTGATCCTTTCCCTGTTAGGGCTATCCTAGATCTAGTAATGACTATCTCCTGTGGGTTGTTGAACCAGTTGTTTGAAGCCCTCCCCCAGCAGGGTATCCACTATGTGTCTAGTTCTGGTGGATGTTCGTGCTGGTATTGACCAATCTGTACCTGGCATGTTGAAGTCTCCCATTATCAGACCCTCCTCTTTAGCGATCATGTTTTATATATTTTCTAACAGTATTGTGTCTATGTCCTCTCCCTGGTCTGGAGGCCTGTAGACAGTTGGTATGGCTGTCCCATTTCCTGTTTCCAGGGTAACCCACAGTTCTTGTGGCTCCTTATGTGTATTCTGAATTTCTGTAGTTTTGATATTTTCATTGACATAAAAGGGCTACTCCCCTTCCCCCTTTTTGCACCTCAGTGTCTTTTGAACAGTACATAGCCGGGTACTGAAGTCTTCAAAGTGTGGTTACTGGTGAACCATGTCTTGCTAATGGCTACTATGTCCAGTATGGCCTATGTCATTGTTGCCTGCAGGTCTGGGATCTTGTTTCCCAGACTGTGTGCCTTTGTGTACATGATTTTCCATTGGCCAGATTTCGGTGCATTAGTTGTTGGGCGAGGTCCGGCACTTCCCCTGCATATTGTATGGGGAGCCGGACCTCTTTCCTTACCCGGTGATGCAAATGAACTACAAACATGCTGAACTCCTGTTTGATCACTAGTTGAGGGGGGAAGGGTGTTCTTCCCGTTCGATGTATAAGGTGCTGCTCCCCTCTCCCCATTGGCTAGTTTAAATATTCTGCAAAGATGTCAAACTTTTGCCCCAATGCATTGACTCCCTCCTTAGTCAGATGTAGTCCATCAAATTTAAAGAACTTTCGCTCCCAAAACTGTTGCCAGTTACCTACAAATTTGTGACCTTTTTCCTGGCACCAGCCATTGAGCCACATATTTAGCTCCCCTACCTCCCCTCCCCTCCTCTGACCTTCCGTCCATCTGCCCCCCTCTCCCAGACTGGCAGGATCTCAGAGAAGGAGATACAGGATGAAATGGATGACAGTTTGTTACCCAGCCTGGTCAGGTGTTCCTTGGTCTCCACAACTGACCAACTGGAGAGATCATTAGTCCCTATGTGTACCAGGATATCAATGTTTTCTCCTGCTTCCTGCATGATTTTAGCAATGTGGTCAGTGTCTCTCCATGCTGATGTACCTGGGAGACATCTGACCATTACCCCCGGATGGCAGTAGGTATCAACTCCCCAAATCATGGAGTCTCCTATGATCAGAGGTGTTTTGGATCTCCTTTTTGCTTTTTTTTGTTTTGTTCCCCGTTTTGTATGAGTTTTGTTGTGTTGGCTCCTGTGCTGCAGTGTTCTGCTCTGCACTGTCCTCTGCCCCTTTGTTTGATTTTGGAGATAGAAGCAGATAGCTGTTTGTAGTTTGTATATGGCTTGTGGAGGTGATAAGATGGAGAGCACTGAGTGATGGAGCACCCGATTTGCCCCTTCTAACCACCTGCCAAACCTCCCAAACCAAATCCTCTCTGATGCCAAGGTGCTTCAGTTGGATGTTGGGAAAATGGCAGTTGGTTCTTATAATATATTTCCTCCCGAGTATGCAATTTGAAGTGCGCAATCTCTGCCCATGCTGCCTGGAGCTGAGCCCTTAGATCTCCAATGGTCCAGCATGTAGAACAGCATCCTGAATCCTGTATAATTGCACTTTTGAAAAGTGCCCCGCAGTGTCTGCAGTTAATAATATCCATTCCACTTGAGTTGCCAAATTTATAACCTGGTCTGAATAATTAGAAGGAGGAAAATGAAAGTAAAAGTTAGATTTTTTTTAATAATTTGTTATAACATGTTAAATTACTTGTGCCCATGTAAGTGAGGTCACTGTGTGGATATCCTTCTGATCCTCCCCTTCCTGCTTTGCTACAGGAAATGCCACAACTGTGCTAATCTATAAAAGGAGTGTAGAATGGGGTGGTTGGGGATGGGAGTGGGTTGTGGGCCCTTCCCCTGCTGAAAAAGAAGAACCACAGACAAAAAAAAAACAAGGAGGCAAGAGTAGAAACAATCAGCCAAAAATAAATGCAGTAGCCCTGAAAGCTTAGCCTAATGATCAATAAAACTGTAAACCCTGTAAGCACCACCTGTAACAATTTCACATAAGATATACCCTGCAAAAAACACTTTGCTACAGAGAAAAATAAAGCAGTAACAGAAGATATACATTACAAAAAAAAATTTGAATCAGAGAAGATTACAGCAGTAATCTGTAAGCACAAAACAGTAACAACCCTGTAGGCAAACCCTGTAATAATGCAGCAGATGGTATACCCTGCAACAGCAGTTTGAATCAGAGAAGATTACAGCAGTAAAATATAAACAAGAAACAGTACCAAATCTTGAGCACAAAAGAAAATAACAACACGCAGTAAATCTGCCTAGTAAAAAGAAGCCTTAATCTTTTTCCTTGCTCTGATAATGTTCCTTGCTCTGTCATTACAAGCAGACCTCTCACTCCTGACTCCCAGGGGCATCATTTAGACGTAGTTAGTGGTTGCGGTCAAGACACCTGTGATTTCTTTGCAAATCCTATGATGTATACTGCAACCCCTAAAATAATGTTTTTGTAGCATTTTCATACAGAATATTTAGTGGGTGGAGGAGCTTTGAAACCCCTATTAACTAATTCTACTGAAAAGGGCTTTTGCAACCCTTATGAGTCTACTGAAATTATGCTACTGCTGCCCCCCACCAGCTGGCACTAACACATATGTTTTTAGTGTTCTTGTATGTTTCCTTTAACCTGGTTAATGTCAATACTATATTTGTCAGAGCTATTGCTCCCCCCCCCCTCAAAGTACTACAGAAAGTGGCTCTGGTGCCCTCTAAGACATAGGCATATGATACTTCTCTTGCTGCTTATGTCTAGCCCAGTTCACCCCCATCCAGGACCCTTGCACCAGTCTAGTAACCAATCCCTGAAATCTGCCCTGAGTTTAGTTTACCTGAACATTCAGAGCATTCCAGCCAGACTTCACCAATTGGAAGCGTGGGTCTTGGCATCTAAGTTTGACATCATTGCCCTCCTTGAGCTTGGCTTTCCAACAAAATCTCAGATGATGAAATTAAATTAATTGACTACTCTATCTTTCAAAGGGATTTGATAAATAAAAGGGGCCATGTCTGCCTCTTCTACCTCTCCGTACATCTCAGGGCCTCTGAGACCCCTACCCAACTCCCCCCAAGCCCTTGTGACTTTCCTTCTCTCAATATTTTGTTTGGTCAGGGAAAGACCCTCACCATTAGCACCATTTGCATCCTCCCCAACCATGCAGAAGGGGGTCTATCAAGCAGACAATGGGTTCTTCCCAGAGACGTTAACATAAACTGGCACTTTAGCCAAACTGACAAAACAAGAGATCTCTTTGTGAACCTTGGTCTCAACCAGATTGTCTTCGACCATACCAGGGCAAACTATAAGTCCGGTATAAATCTGCCCTAAACTGGATTGTAGTTTCAAACCCCTCCAACATTCGTAACTCCAGGGACCCTCTCTAACTCGGTTAGCAACCACAGTCCAGTCTTATTTTATTTATTTCAACATCAGTTTACAACCTTTGAGCCAGAGGCTCATTTCCAAAGGTATCTCATCACATTGAGGACAAATACATTACATTACAGGCTCATTGTTACATCACATTGGGACAAATACATTACATTACATGCTCATTGTTACATCACAGAGTTTTAAATTGTAATAAAATGACAGTCATCTATATAGATAACCAAGTATATTTACAAAATTTGTAGAGCTTGGGACACATTCTAGCTACTGTGGTGCCGCTCATGCGAGCTTTGTCAGTGTGTGGTGGACTAAGTCACAACTAGCGACAGGTGCAATGACGTGCATTATATAGCTGGTTCCGCAGTGTGGTTTTGAAGGTGGAGATAGTAGTGGAGTCAGAGATGGCTGGTGGGAGCACGTTAAACCAGGCTGGGGCTCTATAGCAGAAAGATCTCTGCCCATGGCTTGTCTTGGTTCTAGGGATCAGAAGGGTGATCTTGCAGGAGGTTCAGGTATTAACCAAGGGTTGGGCTTGGCGGATGGAGGCTGTCAGCCCGGGGGGAGGTAGCCCGAGAAGGTTTTTTTTTTGTAATGAGGCTGGTTTGGTATTGAAGTCGTTCGTCCAGATTTAGCAGCCTTGCCAAGTCATATAGCTGACATGTGTGAGTGAGCCTGGGGGTCCCTGCAATAAGCCTACACACCTTATTCAGGACAACACGGATTTTATTGAGGGCGGTCAAGTCAGCCGCACCGTATACAGGTAGGCCGTAGTCCACCAGGGACAGTATCGAGGATGTAACTGCTAGTCGGAGGGCAACGGGGGGGGAGACAGTTTTTATAGTGGTAGAGGATACCTAGCCGCACATTAGTAGCAGAGGCAAGTGCATCAATAAGGGTGTGGAAGGAGAGGGCTGAGTCAAAGCTGATCCTGCTGGGTACTTTGTACTGAGTGGACTAGTTCAAGGGGTTGCTTGGAGCTGGGGAGGATGTGTGAGTGGAAGTTACTGGCTTTGTTTTGAGGATGGCTAAGAGCATTGATTTGTTTTTTTGAGATTGATGACAAGTCTGTGCTCTTTGAACCAGGTTTATGCATCATTGAATGCAAGTTGTAGGGTGTCCTGGAGGGCGTTGGGGTTGCGGTGGGTGACAAAGAGGATGGCATCATCTGCATACAGCAGAATTCTACCAGTGCATGCCCTGGGTAGGGTGTTTAGGTAGATTGAGAAGAGTAGCGGTCCCAGGATGGAGCCCTGGGGAACACCAGAGCGGACAGGACAGGTTATGGAAAGTGTCCCATTGATTTTGACACGTTGGAGGTGGTCAGATAGGTAGCTAGTGCACCAAGAGATCAGCCCAGTAGATAGGCTGGTATGGGAGAGGGCTTCCAGCAGGACGGGGTGGGAGACAGTGTCGAAAGCCTTTGAGAGATCTACAAACACTGCACTAGCTAGGGCGCCGGCATCCAGGGAGGAGTGTATGAAGTTTGAAAACTCAATTAGAGCCATTCCAGTACTGTGCCCTGCCTGGAAACCATGCTGTTCTGGGCAGAGGATGTTGTACTTGGTTAGGTACTCAGTGATTTGAGAGGCCACCAGCTTTTCAAGGGCTTTGGAGAGGGGTGGGAGGATGGAGATAGGTCTGTAGTTCCCTGCATTAGACCTGTCACCACCTTTGTGGATGGGCGTAACTATGGCCATTTTCCATGCAATTGGGAATTGCCCTAGGCAGAGGGATTTGTTGAGTAGGGTGGTGAGTGGAGCAAGTACCTGGTCCAGTGCCTGACGGAGAATGCTGGGGTCCAGGGAGTCACTGCCGGGACTATTGCTCTTTAAAGCTTTGAGCAGGTTCGGTTTGGCTTCCTGGTCAGTTACCCTGCATAGGTGGAAACAAAGGTGTTGGATGACAGGGGCCGGTCAGGAGGGTCAAAGAAATTACTGGGGAGGACCGAGCTAAGGTCTGTGAAGGTAGTGTTTAGGAATTTGGCTATGCAGGCTGGGTCATTTGAGGAAGAGCCGACCATGGTGATCTGTGCTGGGAGGGGGGCGTGGGCACTCCCATTCAATTGTTTAACGTTGTCCCAGAAGGTTTGCACACACCCCCAGGAGGAGGTGAGTGTGGCCTGATAATGGTCGGCCTTTGCTTTACAGATAGTCCAGGTGCACTTGTTCCATGCTGCATTATAAGCCTGTCTGTCAGCTACCCGGCCTGTTTCAGTGGCAAGGTGCCATAGGTTATCCCTGTGCTTGAGCATTTGACGTAGGGCAGGGGTAACCCAGGGAGCACTGAGCTTTTTGGTACGTGTTCTGGTAAGGGGTGCATAGAGGTCGCAGGCTTTGTTGAAAGTCTGTGAAAAGAAGGTGAGAGCAGTATCTATGTCAGGAGCATGCTGTATGGGTGACCAGTTTATCTGGGCAAGAAGTCATTTGAGACTTTTTAGCCCATCAGGTCTAAGGTGCCTACGGAGCTTGGGTTGGGCTTTAAGTTGAGGTGTTGGGGTCGTCCAGCAAAACAGGATCGGGGAGTGATCACTAAGTGAGTCCAGGAGGACCTGGATATCTTGTATTTTTTTTGGGCGGTTTATGATGATCACATCTAGAAGGGTACTGGTACCTCTCTTGGAGTTTATTCTTGTGGGTTGGGAAATGAGTTGTGTCAGATCCATAGCCGCGAAGGTATCGCTGGTGGTGGAAGAGGAGGTGCTGAGCCAGTTCACGTTTAGGTCCCCCACAAGGATGTGATCAACCTTGTGTTGGAGGGTAGCAAGATAATCGGTTAAGGATAACATTGCCGAATTTTGGTGCTTTGGCGGAATGTATGCCGTAGTGAGATATAGGTTTATGATGATCACATCTAGAAGGGTACTGGTACCTCTCTTGGAGTTTATTCTTGTGGGTTGGGAAATGAGTTGTGTCAGATCCATAGCCGCGAAGGTATCTCGGGTGGTGGAAGAGGAGGTGTTGAGCCAGTTCACATTTAGGTCCCCCACAAGGATGTGATCAACCTTGTGTTGGAGGGTAGCAAGATAATCGGTTATGGATAACATCGCCAAATTTTGGTGCTTTGGCGGAATGTATGCCGTAGTGAGATATAGGGGGCCCCTGGTGGGGTCAGGCATGAGTTTAAGGGTGAGGGCCTGAGCTCCATTTACAAGAACTGGGGCAGGGAGTGCTAGTCCTGTAAGTGAGTCCCTGGTATAGATAGCACAGCCTCCCCTACATCTGCCAACGCGATCCTCTCGGTATAGGGTGTATCCTGGCAGTGAGACAAAGTGGTCGGGGGTGGATTTTGACAGCCAGGTTTCTACCAGTGCTATTACATCTGGTTTATGCAGCATGACCCAGCATTGGAGGGAATCAAATTTTTTGAGTATGCTGCATATATTCATGGAGGCTGTACGGAGACCGGCGGCCCCAGTTGTGGGGCTAGTCTGGGTGGGGCCTGGGTTGGGATGTATATTGCCTGTAAGGAGTAGTAGGAGGATCATGGCTCTAGCTAGGGGGTGGAGTTTATCAAGCTTCTGTGGGAATTCGGGGTGGGGAGGCCGCCAGGAGCAGGGATGGTAGGGTCAGCACGATTAGAGGGCAGGGTGATTAGTCAGCCAGTGGGCGCCAGGTAGGCAGAGGGAGGTAACCTGGGGATGGGTGCTGTGGGTGAGGGGCACATGGTCATTGTAGGGTGGGATCTTATTATGTCCAGGGAACTGAAGCTAGGGCCAGCGTGGGTGACTGCCTGGTTGCAGGGTTATAGGTACCAGAGTAAGTATGAGGGGAGGTATATTAGAGGAGGTGGCTGATACATGCTGCCATAGCAGCAGGGCAGAAAGGTAGCATTTTGGGTGCTGTTCAGGAAGCGAGATACCACTCTTTGGCTAGTGGTAGGTCCCGGACTCTGGTACAGAGGGTACCAGGTTCAAGTCTCAGCCAGGGCAACTAGAGAAGGGACCAGGGTGGGAGCTGAGCTCAGGGTGTTCTGGGGCTTGAGGCACACTGGGTAGGGCCAGAAGCTGGGTGAGAAATAGCGACCCCTAGTGGTTGCAGGGTGCAGGCTAAGAGGTGAGGCGGGGGGTCAGGATGTATGGTGAACTATGGGGTGGGGGCTGGTGGAGATGTAGACAGGGATTAGTAGTAGGTAGAGGTGGATCAATGAGGCCAGAGATTCAAGGTAAGCAGAAGTAGTGGAGGAGAAGAGTAGCACAGGCTGACAGAAGAACCCAGGAGGTTTGGGGTAGAGGTTTGGGGTAGAGGTTTGTTTGACTGTAGCTGAGGTAGGGTCAATGGGTCCCACTAGTGGTAGGCAGGTATAACCTGCAAATAGCAAAGTGGGGACTTAAAAATAATGAGGGAGAGGAAATGATGTCAGTAGGAAATGATGTCAGTAGAGAGTGCCTATAAAGGAAATGCCAAGCCAGGATGGGTGGGCGGGGCAGTCGATACGCGCAGTGTATCAACGGGCTAACCCCCCTCACAAGGGTGCTGCTTGTTGGAGGTAGTTTAATTACCTCTCAGTCACCCGTGTGTAGCAGTTGCTCCAGGAGGGAGCTTGAATCGGGGAATCTTGCTGACTGTGGGTTCGGGAGGGCGAGCGGAGGCCTATATGGCAAAGGAAACAAAAGAAAATAATTACTATGCAGCGGAAGACCGGAGGCTACACTGTGCATGCGCGGGGAAGCTATCCCGACTGAAGCAGCCACTAAGTGGAGAACTAGGCAACATATGGTAAGTTTATCAGCTTTCTAAAATTCGCAGACAATATTGTTAACAAACTGGTCCACCAAGCTCCCTGGCACCCTCACCCATCCATTTACCTCAACCCCAGATCTCCCCAGATCTCGCAAGGTGTTTTAACCAGACGGCTTTCACATCTAATCTGCTCTCTGCTGACTGGTCTTTCCAAGACAATACAGAGGACATAGACATGGCCTACGATGATTTCTGCAAGTTCTTCACTAGGATCTGTGCTAGCCTCTGTCTTGTGAAGCAACTCTGAATCTGAGGTAACAATCAGAAGTGTGTGACCAGGGATCTTCTAAGGCTCTTTAAGGCCAAGAACAAAATGTGAGCCTTATATAAGAAAACAAAATACACAGCCTGCTTGCAGGAATGCCGATCTTTGAGGAGTAACTGCAAATCTGCTGTTGAGAAAGCTAACATTTGCCATATACAATCTGGCCAGACCTCCAGTCTTGTGAATCCACAAAAATTGTGGAACAACATCAACATTATCATAGGTAGATCTAAGGCTACCCAATCCTGGACCATAGAGGGTAATGATGAGGTCACTTGAGACCCCAAGAATATTGCATCCCTGTTTAGTAATTTTTTCAGTGACCTTGGTAAATTTATTTTATTTTTTTACTATAATCTTTCTCATAGCTCCCCACCTTTGCAGTACTCACCTGCCTCATCACTCAGAACCTCCCCACCAAATTTCTACTTCAGTCACCTGACCATGGAGCAGATAGTCAAATACCAGATGCAAAACCTGTCTCTGGCCCTGATGTCAGTCTTGTTAAACCGTATCCCATCATGTTGATGAGTAAATTTGCCCGCCACAATTAGGGCGACACAAAAAGGGTGACAATGGAAGAGGCAGTCTTTATTTTAGATTGCCCCTCACTCATGTCACCCTTTGTGTCCCCACAGTTTCTATCCCTTCTAAGTGCATACCAATCTGGAGTGGTTATATTTAGTTTGAGGTGCGTGAAGTAAGCCCCCTGCAAAAATGATCATTTCCTGGGAAGGCGCTTTGGCACTGTAACGCCTGGGAGATGAAATGCCTGAAGCTGTAATTCCAGGCGGCATTTTGCCTGCGCTGTAATCAGCATCTACAAAATGCTTGTTGCTGCAGCACTATACCAGACACTAGTGAGGCCCCACCTGGAGTACAGTGTACAGTTCTGGAGACCTTACCTACGTAAGGACATAGACAGGGTAGAGAAGGTTCAGAGGAGGGCAACAAAGATGGTGCCTGGATTGCATCACAAGTCCTATGAGGACAGTTTGAAGGAACTGAACATGTACTCCCTGGAGGAGAGGAGGGAGAGAGGGGATATAATAGAGACATACAAGTATCTTACAGGGAGGAACAGCGTGCAGAAATACACTATTTTTAAGCGAAAAAGATGTTCCAGGACTAGACGGCATGGGATGAAGTTGGAGGGAGGACGATTCAGAGGAAACGTGAGGAAGTATTTCTTCACAGAACGGGTGGTGGACAAGTGGAACACCCTGCCAGAGGAAGTGGTGGGGGCTGAAGCAATCACAGGATTTAAGAATGCATGGGATAGACATAAAGGAATTCTGGAGGTCAGGGGTAAGGGGAAACAGACTTCTAGGAAAACATAAACTGAAAACTTACAAGCTCAAAGGGCAGACTGGGTGAGCCATAGGCCCTTATCTGCCAACACTGTCTATGTATCTATGTATCTATGGGTGAACCTTGTTAAACTGGCTTGCAAGGCACTGTCATACCTCATCTCATGTATTTTCATCTTCTCCTTTTGCACGAGTGCCTACCCAGATTGTGGAAGTTGGTCATTATTATCCCCATCCACACACTGGGTCTGAACATCTCACCTCCAACTACCATCCCATTTCTCTCCTCACCCCCTCTCGAAATTCTTTGAAAGAATTCTGTTCATCCAAACGTCTGCCTCCCTCCAGCATTATAACTTATTGACCAGTGCCCAACATGGATTCCTCCCTAAACACAATGCTGAGACTGCCCTCGCCAGACTCACTGTCTATGCGCATCAAGCTTTAGAATCTTGGAAATTTGTGGTCTCAGTATTCATGGACATCACCAAGACTTTTGATCTTGTGGATCATGAGTTGCTGATTCATGGACTTTCCTCACTCAGTTTCTAGCCCAAATTCAACCTATTGCTTCAGTAACTACCTGTCCAGCAGGGTGCACATGACTGATATCAACAATATCCACTTTTACTTTCATCTTTTCAACTGCAGGGACTCAAAATGTTCCATCTTCAGTCCATTGCTCTTCTGCTTTTCCTAAACTCCCACCTCAATGCTTGCCAGTTCACCAAAGCCTTACTTTTTGCTGATATTGCTGTCATCTTCAGCTTGGGCAGGGACCTGGCAACATTAAACATTATCCAACATGATTTTGAGTTCCTCCAGACATGGTTTTCATGTTTGCTTGCATGCATGTACGAGAAACATAGTGCCATCATCCGAGTTTTCGTAGGTGTGCCACCCTGTCTTACAATGCAGTCAGTGTGTTTGCAGGTGTGGCCACAGTTCAGCAATGAATGCTGCAGCTGTCTATGACAGCAGTTGAAAATGCAGTGCCATGCAGTTGAAAGGGAGAGCTCCGCTTCAGTGAGCAGCGATAAGATGCATGCTCATGCACTCCATCCACACACACACACACATGCATATTGCATGCTCATGTGCACCCCACGCACACATTGTATGGCCATGAGGGGTGCCCAATCCCTGTCGGCTCACTGTTCCCCAACAGACTACGGTGCCACGCCTTAGGAGCCCACCCAGCATGGCAACAGTCCATATGGCCAACGGGGTGGCCTAATCCCCATAGGCTCCCACTGCCCCCACAAAGCTCTCCAGCTGCCACACCGGAGTCCACCCCAGCGTGGCACAAGTCCTGCATCGCCTATGGAAAAAAACTACAAGAAAATCTTCCATCGCTGACTGTCCTGACCCCATCCCCCACCCGTGCTCACCCTTTGCGCACCCTGCCTCCCCACTCACCCCTCACCCCATACTTACCTCCGAGTCCGCGCGGCGATCTTCTGTGGACCGGGAACACGTCTACACTCTTCAAAGCTGACCGTGAACTGAGGAAATGCCAGTAAGCTGTATAATGGAATAAACAGGGTTTTTCAACTTTGATGCATATCTCAGGCACTTTTGGGAATTTTTTCCCCAAATTTTCATCATGGGGGTTTTGGGACCCCATCTCATGAATTCTGTCACTGTTATTTTGTTATTCGGCCCCGGAAGGTGATTTTGCGGTCACTGCGCAGAACCACCTTTCAGGACCAATTATGAAACAACAGTGTCACAGTTCATGAGGTAGGCCCCCAAAAACCCTATGTTGAAAATTTGGTGAAAAAATTCCCAAAAATGACTGTTTTACGAGCATGCTTTGCGCTGTTCCTATGCACGCTCGTAAGTTTGCGAATTTTCTATATTTTAACTCCAGATTTTCAACACTGCCATTTTACCACACCTCCTTATGAGCAGTACAGCTGTCATTTTTCACATCTTGCCCAAAATGTGTTTCCGCACATGTAACACACAGAGGCGCAGCCGGTGTGCGAAATCAATGTTTGGAACAGAGTAAGAAAATCACAGTGACACTGTTCATGAGCAGAGGTGTTAAAATGGCTATGTTAAAAATTTGGTGAAAAAAGTCCATAAAATGACTGTGTTACGAGCAACCATTTGCAGTTTCGATGCATCCTCATAAGTTCATGGATTTTTTATATTTTCAGTCCAGATTTTCACCACTGGCATTTTTCCACACTTCCTTATGAACAGTACAGCTGTCATTTTTCACACCATGGCCGAAATGTGTTTTCACACTTCCAGCTCAGAAATGCATGGTCGCTGTGGGAAATCACTGTTCGGGACAGATTAAGAAAATCACAGTGACACTGTTCATGAGCGAAGGTTCTAAAATGCCTGTGTTGACAATCTACTGTAAAAAATTCCCAAACTAATTGCATTACAGGTGTGCGTTGCACAGTTTCTACGTACGCTCATGACTTCATCAGTTTTTTAATATTTTCACTGTAGATTTTTAACATTGCCATTTTTTGCACCTCCCCATGAACAGTACAGCTGTCATTTTTCGCATCCTGTTCGAAATGTGTTTTTGCACCTGTGGTTCCAAATGGCGTAGTTGCTGTACAAAATCAGCTTTCAGCTAACAAACTGATATTGCCACTGTTCATAAGGTGGGGGTCACAAAAAACCCATGTTGAAAATTTGGAGTAAAAATGCCAATGAATGCCTGAGGCATTATGGTTTCCAACCATAACACACCACCCTGTAGAGATTGACAGGCATCAGGGGTGTGACTTGGGATTCTTGCCTGTAATGCTCATACCATTCCACACCCTGCAGCCAGTGAGAGGCATCATGTTGTGCCTTGGACTCTCCAGCCCCAGAGTTCACCCCATTCTCCTATATAGCACCCATCTCACTGTATTTTCTAATGGAATGGGGTGAGCATAAGGGCCAAAGACCCCAAGGCACACCGTGACACTTGTCGGTGTCTGCAAGGTAGGGTGTGGTGAAATGGTGTGGCCATTATGTCTGACAACCCAAAGGCTCACCCCAATGCCTGTCAGTCTCTGCAGGGTGGTGGCGGGGTTGGCTTCAGTTCAATACTTCACTGCCATTCCTATTATGCAGCTCTCTAACTCCTACACTACCAATGCCAATGCCAGCAAGCAAACATTTGGCATTGACAAATGCTTGTTAAACAATGAGATCATCCTCTACACCAAAAAAACTGCAGTCATATTTTTTTTCTGGAATACAGAGAAGTGTCCTGCTCTCTGCATTGTGGTGGAGCTTGTCTCACAGTTCAAATACCCTAGCGACTTCTTGAATAGCACACTGTCTTTTGACATCCACATGAATAAGCTGGTAAAAACTGCACACAGAAGTCTCGGTGCTCTTTACAAAGTGATAAAATTCCTAATATCTGAATCAAAGAAACTGCTCGCAAGCAGCCTGCTGCTACCCATTGTTGACTATGGCTCCTTTGTTTATGCTGCTGCTCATTCCAGGACCCTCATCAAGGTGTGCAATGGTTACAGCAGCATCTTTTACTTCATGACTGACCTGCCCTATTGCACACACTGTTGCCAACTTAATAGATCTGCTGCTTGCCTTTCCCTAAATGACCGCTTCACCCATAGGTCAGCAGTGTTCCTTCACTAGGCAGTGTTAGGGAAAAGTACTTTCTTGTATTTCATCACTCTTTCCCAACTCCACCAATAAGCTGGTGACTCAATTTCAGTCCAAATTCACATTCCATCTCCTCTTTAGAAACACTGCTTCAGGGCAATGAGCCCTGTCCCTTAGGGCATTTGGCACCTACAACCCCTTACCCTCCCACCTCACCTCAGGAATCGCATCCCTTCCTTTAGCACTAACCTCTGCCAGCTTTGCACTGTAACTGTACCTAATAGTTTTCTACTAATTGTACCATGAGTTACCAGCTTGTACCTGGGTCACTTAGCCTGTGCCTGTGCATCACATTATCAATCTGATTATGTAATAGTATTAGTAGTAGTAGTAGAGTTTATTTATTTCAGGTGCCTTTCCCCATAGGCTGAGGGCACCTTTACAAAGTCAAAAAGACAAACAGCATAGGAACATACACAAAGCTAATAATACAATAAATATAAAATCATTAAATTCTAGCCCTTAAAATTCATATTAATCAATTCCTAAGCTGTATAGTAGATTAGATATGTTCCTCAGGCCCCAAAGGCCTGTTGGAAGAAGGATGTTTTTAAGTGCTTTTTAAATATCTCAAGGGATGGCACCTCCCAGAGGTACCCCGGCAATGAGTTCCAAAGGACTTGGGTGGCCACCTCGAATGCCCGGTCACTGGAAGATTTCAGCCTTGCTCTGCAGACTTCCAGGAGGGCCTGTCCCATGGATCAGAGAAAGATAGGCCCAGGGTGTATGGATGCAGAAACTCCCTTAGGTAACCCAGACCCAACCTGTGCAGGACCTTATAGGGCAAAAGACCTATTGTAAAGGAGATGCGCCAATGCACTGGTAGCCAGTGCAGTTCATGCAACACAAGTATAATATGACTAAACCATTTTTGGCCTATCAATAGCTGGGCCACTGAGATCTGCAGAAGCTGCAGGTGCCACATCGCACCTCCTCTAACCCCGAGGTAGAGTGCATCACGGTAGTCGAACCTCACTTTTACAGCTAGTGCTGTCTCTTTTGCACTGTTGCCATACTTAATGGTTTTCTTCTATAATATGTTACCAGCTTATTCCTTGGTCACTTTGCCTGTTTCTGTGGGGCATTGAAGGTTTTAACCTCTTGTCGTACAAACGAGGGTAACATACAGTAAGTATAGAAATGGCTAGAAACATGGATATAACTGCAAAGACTGTAAAAAATATAATAAGGCAGTCTATTGTATGTAAGACATGAATGTAATATAATGGAACCGTGAAAGGAACTACATATTTGAGGAGTTATATAATGAAAAATATCAGAGAGTAACATATCTTGCAATACTGAGCTATAGGGAGTGAAACACTTGAGCGTTAATTTAAATCTGAGCACTGGTGTGGTGTCATCCTCAGTGGGTATGAAATGAAGAAAATACTATAAACAAAGTTTGGAGGTTTAAAACTGTATTGTTTTCTATTTATTTCAGTAAAAAGACATTTATGAGAAACTAAGGAAAGCACCACTAGCCTGTGGATAACAGGGGCCCAATTTTAAGATGGCCGCTAGATGGGTGCACGTCGTGCCGATCCCCAGCTGCAGCAATCTCTGAGTGCATCAGGGGCCCTGCACCCTATTCCAGTACAAAGGGGGTCCCTGCACCAAAATCCTGAGAGTTGCCTTAATCAGAGTGTTGCAGCAAACCTTTGATGTACTGGAAAGATTTGACAGAGGGTCATGTCCAGTCTCCCCCGCCAGCATAACCCCAGCCCAGACCCGTGATGTTGGGGGCTGTGTGGTAAACAGCAGTCAGATCAGTGGAGGTGACAGTAGTGGGTGGCATGGGCATGATGGTGTGTGGGAGGGTACACTGGCACCAGGGCAAGCACGCCCTGTACTGTGCAACAGAGCCACAGACAGGGAATTGGCCGTATGCTGGCATGGACTGTGTCCCAGAACCCTAATGCCACTAGCCCTGCCAGCTGACCCACATTGTGCAACCACCCTGAAGGGAGTGACAGTCCATGGCAGCATGGAATGAGGCATTGTAGTTGGTAGGAGCATACCCTGGGCAGTGCTACCTACCCCAGTGCACAGCCATAGGTGACTAAATAGTTACAGGAGGTGGGACAGGCACCCCAATCGACAGAGCCATCCTGAGGTCTGGCAGACAGCATGTCAGGGAGTGTGCATGCTGCAGATCAGCTGGCAGGGCTGCCAGCATCAGGGGTCCAGCACAGGGTCCATGCCAGCATACTGCCCATTCTCAGTCAGCAGCTCTGTTTCACAGTCCAGGGCATGGCTGTCCAGTGCCACCAGTGTACCCTCCCACACCCTCCTATTCCCATGCCACCTATTACTGGTACCCCCACTGGTCCATCTGCTCTCTACCACTCACCCTCCCCCCCCATGCGGCTTAAGCCAGACACCAGATGCAAGAGCTGTTAGACCAACTCACGGCTGGTCTAACCTCAGCATTGAATTGTGGCCATGGCAGGGCTTTCAAAATCCCAAATTAGGAGATACTGCTGCCCTGCCATGGCACAAGCCCCCTTATGATCTGGTGCACCTGCACATCTAGTGCAGGGGCGGCACAGGGCTGCTTTGGCACAAGGTATCCCAATCTCATCCCAGCCTGCATTTGAAAATTGGGATTGTTGCAACATTTGGTGCAAGGTGCCACTTGTGTCACATCTTTTTGGTGCAGACACCTTGTGCCAAATTTCTGGCTTTGAAAATTGGGCCCCAGGTCTGCAGCAAATGTAATGGTGTACAGGCTGTACAGAACGTTAATTTTTAATTAAAAATATTAAATGCATTACATTTATTTTATTAGAAGAATCTTGATGTATACTATTTTTATTATTATGGACTGCAACAAAATACCCTTGATAAAGCACTATAGAAAAGGGTGAAACGTGGTTATGAAAATAAAATTATTTGAAACATTAAGAAACTGTCTGTGGCCTTCATTAAGATAAAACCCAACTAGAACCCATCACCTTCATATTCCACTGTTCCTATGTGCTACCTTATCAGTTATGTACTTTGTATTAACAACCAGTCACTTCTGAAATTGGGCAATCTAGCTAATCTTGTCTCCAGTATAATAAATAAAATGAAAAAGTAAATGAAATAAAGTAGTTCAGCACTGTGGTCCCTGGACACTTGGCTGTCCCCAGAGATTCTGGCCTGATATTCTCCTCCTGGGACAAGCATCCCGCCTCCATAGTATGGCCCTGAAAACTGCCACCCTGCAGTTGCTGCAGCATACAACCCCCTTCCTATTCTCAACGTCCCATGCCCCCCACCTGTCTTTCATCCCTTCTTCCCTAACTATCTCACTTGTCTGCCTCCTTCTCATGTGCAGTCAATTCTTCCCCAACCCATTTGAGCTGCACCACTGCTGTCTCCAACATATCTCCTCATTTATTAATTCATTTGTTTGTTCTTGCTCACTACACAGCCTACAGCATACACAGTCCCTTCCTTGCCATAGGACTACCCCATACAGGGTTTATTGCCTAATGAGTGATTTCCTTACCTTAGTTTCTTGTTAATTCTTGTGTAGGATTACTCCAGGTGAGTGCAGTATCTACTCAGCACTTCCGTCTGCTCCCACCATTATTTGCCTTCTCCATGGCCTACTCCTCCTTCTCCATATTTCCCTGTGAAAATGCAGATTACCTGTGGACGACCTACAGACACTCCTTACTCAGAGCCCACACTCCTGCTTCATGGCACTCATGCTTTGGGGAGGCCTGCTCATGCAACTTAAGTGGGTCACTTTGACCTATGGGATAATTACTGTATAAGAGAAAAACCCTACACTATTGGTTGGACCCACACAGTCAGGGAATACACAAGAAAGAGATCTTCTCTCTGTTTCTTATCCACAACCTTAATGGCACTGTGGTAGAACTTGCTTGTCTCACAATTTAAATACCTTGGTGTCCTCCTGGATAGCACACTATCCTTTGAAACCCATATCAATAACCTCATAAAAACTTGCACAAGAGTCTCGGTGCTGCTTTAACATGGTCAGAAGATTACTGATCCTTGAAACAAGGAGAGTACTTGCAAGCAGCCTACTGCTACCCATTGCTGACTATAGCTCCCTTGTTTATGCTATTTACTTTTAATACATTTACTCCCTCCCATTGTACAATAACTGCACACACCAAGGCAGATTAATCAGCTGTACATGATTCACACACCGTACAGGCTTGTGGTGGCTTGCATATTTAAAAGCCACCAAGCCAGTCTCAGACTCCACCCACTCCTTAAGTGTGCACTCCACCTCCTACTTGGGGTATGTGCTGCCCAGCAATGGAAAGTCAAGAGTGCCAAACACCATTGAGCAATCCACACAGGCAAAAGTAAATAGGTGGTGGGAGGCATGATTGACACAACACAGACTCACAGTGACTTGGATATACAAAAGCTACCAGTCACAGTCAGTCAATATTAAACTCAGCTGACTCCTTAAGTGTCCACCTCCTGATTGGAGGATAATCCTGCCTGGCAATGGAAGGCATGAGGCTGATAATTAAATTGCAGTCCCCTTACAGAGTCTCTCTACTGCTCCTCCATTTCCTTAGTTCTAAATCTAGTTCTAGTCCTCTCCATACATTATCAACGCTGTGACCTCACTTATTGTGACATCACAAGTGACCAATCTGGCAGCAGGTGACTAGCTCTGCTTGGTCAGATTGTGAGGTCATATGACTGATGATATCTGAGGGTGAATAGAACTCTGTGCCAGCCTCCAAAGAGAATACTGTTTCACACATCATTGTCATGCAGAAAATCTTCTAATTAGCTAAAGGGAAAAGAAAAAAAATACTTTAGAAAGAAGTAATAGTACACTATGTTTGGAAGTTAATTTTAGGCAGCACACTAGCTCTTTAAACACGGTCTTAGCATTCTGCAGCTGTTTGACAAAGAGAATACTTTTCTTCGGAACTGTCACACGGTCCACACCCATATATGACTCACATTGCCATGGGTCATGTCTTGTTTTTCCAGCTTTCTGGTTATGTTGTAATATTTTGATGCTGCTTTCTCTTAAAGTGACTCAGGAATATCCTGCACAATATTAACTACAGCAACACAAAACAGCAGCATGTCCTGGACTCAGTGTGGTGTTGCAGCATGGGGCAGCCAGTCCCAAACCCACACAACAAAAAAGCTGTACTCAGGAATTCCAAATGAAGAAAGAAGGGACAGTGCTTAGAAGCAAAGTAAATTAAGTTTATTAGCTCGCAAAGTAAGAGGGCACGGTAATCCTGGTTTGTGAGCCAATGAACTTCAATTATAGTACTTTGCTACTAACCATGGTTACAGCCCTCTATATTTGGAATTCCTGAGTGCAGCTTTTTGCTTTTGTTCAAACATGGTAAACAAAGAGGAATGTTTCTACTGTCACTGGCTGTTAGCAAAAGATTAACACTGTAATATTCATGTGAGTTTATGTACTGTACTTCAATATACAATGGGCTGGCAGTGTAGCCTAGAGGTTAGAGTAATGAGCTGTGAACAAGCTTGGTACAGCCAGCAGACCAGACCTGGGTTTGATTCTCTCAGCCTACACTTGCATACTGTGTGACTCTGAGCAAGTTAATTAACCACCCAGTGCTCCCAGGTCCCCCTGAAAACAGGCATTTGTGCCTAGTGGGCCTTACCCGGTTACCAAAGACTAAAATAAATGAAAAATAAATATTAAGTTAATTGAAGACCTGGTGGGAAACTGGACAAGGGACTGGCAGCACTATAGTCAGGTTTATGGGTCACCAGGGGTGCCTGCTTTTCTACCAGTGCTGACTAAAAAGTTACATCCCCCTGCCATAGATGTGGACTGGTGAATATCCAGATTTGGGGCCTCATTTAAAATGCTCTGATAGTCGAGTCCCTCAGCATGTCTTATCCCTTTACCCAACAAATCTGTGAAAAGGATGATAAACAAATTACCAAAGTATGGGCACATCTTAGAGATATCTTCTCAAGAAGCTGCTGCAATATTTACCTTAGTGTGAAAAATGTTTCTTAATGAGAACTAAGCTTTATCACTAATTCCCAGCATTATTATATGATCGAACTCCTCAAGTACAGAAATTCTAAATATATAAGTAACTGTTGACATTTTATAGGCAACAGTCAGTAACAGGCATGAACATCAATGACAGCTGAGAGGTATTATCCATGCCCAATGCAAAGTGACCTACTGTATCTATACCATCCGCCATCTGTAAAAATTCCCTCTCCTCCCTCCCTTACTAAAATCAGCTTCTTACTTTGGCCCTTTTTCTCAGTGCCAATTATCTTTAGAAACCTAGAAAATTCCCAACAGAAGAAGGCCCATTGGTCTCTCTAGTCTGCCATGTGAGCTGGTACATGCACCCTATTGGAATTTGACCGCCCCCTCAACCTGACCTCCCCGGTTACCTTAATCAGCCTTTTATGTCTATCCAATCCCATCTTGATTCCCTCCATGATTTTCACACTGACTTCTTCCATGGGCAGTCTATTCCACTTTTCCACCACCCTCTCTGTAAAGACATACTTCCAACTGTCATTTTTAAACCTGACCCCTTCCATTTTTCTGTTTTCCCTAGTACAGATCAGAACTAAGTGAATACCTTATTTTAAATATTCAGGCCTCCAAATAATTGAGTATTCTTTGTTCATGTACCAGTGGAAAAAAAGGAAAAATAAAGCCCACTACCCTTCTCCATGACCCAGCCCTTTAAAATACAAACCTCATCCCCTACTCTCTGCTAGAATCCCAATCCAACCCTCATCTCTCCCAGCACCCAGAACTGTATATGTTAAAAAAGAAAAACTCCAACAACGGTGACCGGCAAAACCCCCACGTTCCACGGCTGGCCACCATCTTAAGTGTTAATATTTTTTTTCAATTCAATGTTTCACCCGGTAGCATATCCCCCACCACACCTCTTTCCTCTCCAGCACCCAATTTTTCTTTGATGAAGAAGCCATTGGAGACAACAAAGGTGATTAACACCACCTGTCCTCCTCCACAGATGTCCGCCTTCTAATGAATGACAGCTGTTTTATTATGTGAGTGCACAAGGGAGCTTCCAGCCACACAGGATGGTGAGTTGTGTCAGTAGCCTTCACTGTCACTGGTGGCTTCTTCTTTCATGAAAAATTGGGTGCTGGGGCATAGGATGGTGGAAGGAGGGTGCTGACAGGATGGTGAGGATTAAGTGAAATAGTGATTAAAAAAAGAGCACTAAAGATGATAACCAGCTGTGAAGGCAGGCATGTTGTGCCAGTTGCCTATCAGGTGAGTTGTTTTTTTTAGACATTTCAAGCTTTGGATGCTGTGGGGGTAGAAGGGTGGGATTCTTACTGTAGCAGACAGTGGGGGGATGGGGTTGTATTCTAAAGGATTGGACTGGGGAAGTGTTTCTTTTCTTTTTCCTTTTTTGTAAATAATATTTCCTGAAGAATCTGAATAACAAATATCAGAATAGTGCATTATTTGAGTATTCAGGAAATGCTTTTCATTACTTGCACACTCCTACAACTGATGTTTCCACTTTCTGTGAACATGTATCAACTTTGCATATACTCTTCACATATTTAAACATTTTGATAATGCCCACCCTTTCCCTTCTCATTTCCAAAAAGTACATGTTAAGACTTCAGTCTGTTCAGATGCCCTACCCTGCTCATACTGTATATCAGCTTGCTCATCTTCCTCTGTACTAACTCTAGCTGTTTATGTCATCCCATAAGTGGGGAGGTTCCTGTACTGCACACAGTATGGTGCAGCTATGTCAGGGTTCTATACAGGGGCAACATTACCTCTTTTCTCTTGATGCTGACCCCCTCAATGCATCCATACATTCTATGTTCTTTCCTTATTATTTTGTTATATTGCACTGACACTTCGAGGGTGTTGGAAATCACCACTCCCAGATTCCTTTCCTCCTTAGTCACAGCAGCTGTTACCTCGACAAACCTGTATGGTAACCCAGGGTTTTGTTTGCTCCATGCATGACCTTATACTTTTTTCCAAGGAGTTGCAGATCTTTGAACATTTCTTTAGCCTCTCCAGATCTTTTTTCAACTCCCAGATACCCTCCACACAATCTACCCTGCCACAGAGCTTGGTGTTACCTACAGAGAGACAAATGTACCCCTTTTTACCCACCCCTATGCCACTGAAGAAGATGTTAAAGAGTACTGGCCTGTGCACCAGCCCCTGTGGGACTCCACTAGTAAGATCCCTCGCTCCTAAGTACTGAAAGTGTTCTCACCCCTAGCCAGTCCCCTACCGACTGTGTCAATTGATCTCCGACCCTATGGTCCCCTAAGTTCTTGACCAGACACATGTGTGAAACAAAGTTGAATGTCTTGCTGTTGTCTAGATATAGTATGTCTACTGTCTGTCATCTATCAACAGCCTTTGTCACTCAGCTGAACAAGTCAATCAGGTTTGTTTGACAAGATTTGTGCCTGCCACAAGCCCATGCTGTCTTCTCTCCTGGACTCTAGCTACCACCAGGAACTCCTCTAGCCTCTCTCTCTCTCTGTGATAGAAGCATAAACATTGAAGGCAAAAAAGGCCCCCTGGCTTATATAGGCTGCCCAGCCATACCTATAGTATGATGCAAATGCCCTAGTGGTCACACATCCCCCAAGTAACCCTTAATGATTTCCTCACCTGCCCCATATGTCTGTCCAACCTTTGCTTGAGTCCTTCCACTGATTTGGTACAGACCAACCCCTGTGGCAATCTGTTCCACATAACCAACACCTTCCATAAAAAAGACCTACTTGCTGATGTCCTTCCTGCATCTCCCTCCTACCAGCATCCTTGAATCCCCCTTGTGTCTGTGTTTCCACTAATGATGTATGAAGTTGGATAACGTGTCTTTATGGATTAATCTGCCACAATTCATGAAGTTAATCCACCTTGCAAAGTTCTAACTCCCCGTGTAGGAATAATTTCACAAATGGTAAATTTGATAACTACACCAGCAAGGTGGGGCCCACAGGCAAAGTTCACTATGCACTATGGGATTGGAGGTCACATGGTACTGAAATTAGCTGTATGCCATGCACAGGCTATGTTCAGTGCAGTCTTATGAAGAGAGGCTGGAGAGAGAAGTCTGCCCATGCTTGTCTAAGCAAAACAACATTGAAAACAAATCTGAAAGTGGAATATTGTGAACCAAATCAATCACAAAAATGATCTAGAGTTGCTGATTTATTTAGTTTATAGTACTTGTTTTACTTGTCTAGTGAAGCACTGCTATGTGGGGAGAGGAGCTGTTTCAGCTAACAAGGCAGCCCACAAAGATCAGTGACTTGATTTTCATTTATTGTGATCGCTAGTCTGAGTTATTTACCCTCAGTCTTTCTTATTATTTTTGTCTGTGGTCTGGAATCTCTAATTCTATTTATGTAGTACAGTTTTTGTTTTGTTATGTGAATTACTGTGTCAGTATGTACTTACAGTAACTTTTGAATTACCCCGTTATGTGTGTCTTATTAATCCCCACCATGTTTGAAAATAAATTTATAAATAAATAAAAATGTGGGCTGATTTTAATGTAGCTGCTATTAGCTCAGTAAACTGTTTTGTTCAAAGAGGGAGAACTGACTGCTGTACAGTACAGAAAGAATACATTTAAAAGATATGTCACTGGTTAAAGATGCTGAGAGGGAAAAAGATGAGAAGGACAGAGTTCAGGAGGAGTAGGGTATCAGCACAGGTTGGGATGATGATTTGGACTCCCTATTGGAACTAGAAAAGAAGAAGAGTAAGAGTGATGCTGAACATGTGGTACTTTGCATACCATCCTTATGTTATGGAATTACCTAAGGCCCCACTCCCACCCCCAGTACAACAGCTGTTCCTGTTGCCAGTGTTAAGCCCATTACACCATATGAGTCACCCAATGTCAAAATGCATAAATCATCCCAAAAAACACACGTTGTCACCCCTCCACTGTGCCACTTCCACCACCATGTAAAGTTAAGGGGTACAAAATCCTTGGTTTGGAATTTGTACATAATGGACACAGCTGACAAAATAATTGCTATCTGCCAACTGTGTCAAGAACAAGTTAGCTGGGGAGAGAAAAACGGAAGCCAACTAGGCACAAAACACACACCTTAAATTTAGGCACTGGTCATGTTGGACTCGGCACCAAAGGGAAGCTAGTGCAGGGAGTCCCTCTTCCTTATCATCTGCATATGCCAATGCATCCAGAAGTGGCAGGGAAGTAGTCCTGGTGGAGGCAGGGTTATCCAAGGAATACCACTACAGAGACCAGGAGGAGTTTGTGGGACTGCTTATTGGTTATCATAGTAGCAGTGCTGGGTTCAGTACAAGCACCTGAAGCACCAAAACACAGCAACCCAACAGCAGAAAACACCCCAAATCACCGCTTTCATTCAAGCAGCTTCTGTAAATCCCCAGGAATTAAATATTACTCCATAAGCCATGTTGTCACACAGAGTCCAGCTGTTTGGTAGCCCAACACCGGAAAAGTCCAGCCTAGTATGCATAGCTTGTTTGAGCATCATGCTAGATACCCACCTACTCTTGCTATTGCATGTGAGCTGAAAGCAGCAACCACGAAATGCTAGTGTAACCCCTAGGTGGCACCATCATATGGGCAGTGTTGGGTAAGTTACTTTTTCTGCTGCTTTCCATTTCTTTTATAAACTTGATCCAGGAAGCTCTGTGCAGACACTAGCAAGGATGGAAAAGTACTAGAAAAAGTAGTACACCTGACAGTTATAGTTACTTATTTCTTTTTATACAAAAACAATACAAAAATAATAAAAAACTATAACAGATGACATATATTTGAAAGTAATATATTAGTTACTAGTTACTTTCAAATAAATGTAATCAGTTACAGTTACATATTACTTTTGTATAAAAAGACATAAGCAATTGTAACTGTAAGGTATATTACTTTTTCCAGTACGTCTCCATCCTTGCTAGTGACTGCACAGAACTTTCTGGAACAAGCTTCCAAAAGTAACAGAAAGTAATAAAAAAAGTAACTTACCCAACACTGCATATGGGTTACTGCCTCTGCCTGTGTGGCTATGCATAGGTTGAAGGGTCTGAGTTCTGTGAATGGGTGCCTCCACCTGGAGGAATGGTATTGAGGTAGCTTAACTGCTTTGGTATAGCCCTCTGGGACACTATAACCACCCACCAACCCTTCTAGTGTCCTAAACAGTAACACCATAGGACATCCACATCCACTGAATAACAATAGTAATATGCTCATGCCCCTTGCACTTATCAACAGGGCTGGATCAGCTGCAATTGTCCTAGAGACCCCCTTGGAAAATAAGGCCAGCAATGCAACAATATCATATTACCACTGTAACCCGACTAACAATATGCATGCTAGCCAGGCTAAACATGAAACAAGATGATCTGATTTATTCAGGGTGACTGAATATGGGAGGGGTGTGAATCTAATAGAATGACTGACACTTAGATTTAGTCTAGGTTGGTTCAGCACACACTGTAAGTTCCTTTAGAATAGTCCCACAACCTTGGGTACCCAGAGTGTTATGCAGGCTAGTCTGAAGTGTTGCCTGGGGTGGCTGGTGTTGCAGCTTTTGTTGGATCCCTTAGGAAGTAAAACAGTTAACATGTGTACAACCCAAATAATTGTAATCCCAAGCCGGATGGCTCAGTCCATTAGGAATAACCCAGAACCAAACAATCAGATGGCACACAATGATTTGCAGCTGTTGTTACAGGGAGCAACCTTAATTTGTGCTCCATGCTACCCAGACCAGGGTGCAGGACAGGCTAGATGAAGACCTCATGGCATTGATCTGGTGGGCCAGGGGAAGCAGGGGCTACATGACTCACCTCCTGGTGGTCACTACCTCTTCAATGGTGATGAGCAGGAGGCCGAATCCCCAAGTGAGTCTTTTGCTGAGATGATCTCTGAACTCGGGCAGCAATTTAAGCTAAGATGGTGAGGCCCAAGCAGGCTGGACAGTTCTGAAAGAGTTTGTGATCTTTTGCTGGAAAAGCCTCCAGTGGGCATGACAAAATTCACTGTGGGGAACCAAATTGCAACCCACAAAACACATTCAGCATACTTAAATCGGTTATTTCTTCTAAGTTCGGTTACAGTCCAGTTGCTAATTACAGCATTACTGAACAAACCTTTCTCTCTCTGAGGCTATTTTCTCTCATCAGGTGGGCCGATCACTTCTGGAGCAAGTCTTCCATCCAAACTTGAGTCACCACAACAATTCTGTTCTTTCTTCTGCTGCCGAAGTAAGCCAGCAAACAGAAAGGTCCGATACTGCACCGAGCAGCTCAAAGGCAAGAGAACGTGGCAAGCAGGCCAGCAAAGCCTTCCCACCGATTCTCCAATGCTCCTCCTAGGAGCAGCTACTCAACAGCTCAAGCTTTTCACTCTTCAACCTCCAACTCTCGACTGACTACTGCTTCAGGCAGTTCTGAGGATTTCCCGGTAATCCACAAGGTTCAGTTGGCTGAGGAAACTGTCTGTCACAGAGAGGGCTCCCCCTTCAGGTCCAATTATGCACCAAACACTTAAAACTACAAAAACTACAGAGTTTCCTTCACACAAGACCCCTGTGGACTGTCTCTATTTTAGGTCCCCAGAGGTTCGATTGGTCCAACACTGGAGATCCAGAATCAAATTGGTGGTTCCTATTCAAAAGCTCAAGCTGCAGTTGAAAGCTGGTTAGACAAACTCCTCTATCATTATTATTATAACACATAAACAGTAAATAATCACATCTCCTAACAGTGCTCCCTCTGCACGTATAGCAACTGCAGAATGGGGCCATATAACAGATGGTCTGGCTGGTTGCAAGCCTTAATTACTTAGACCCAGCCCAGAATGATTTCCAAACACAGCATAGGTGCTCTTTTAAAGAGACAGGCACGGAGACTCACTAGAGCACTCTCACACAGGCAAATAGAACTACTGCAGACAGGATACTGGCCTGAAAGTGGGCATTAGGGAGCTCAGGAAGACATTATAGTAAACCCTCATTTGTAGGGGGTTACACTAGCAATTGATTTACTGCCACTACAGGACTTTGGCTGAGGGAAAACCTGTACTATGCCCAATTGCGGTTGTAGTAACACTCCGCGTATTTGCCGGCATGCTGTGCTGGCAATGAAGAGTGTAACTGGATCATGCATGGACAGAAAATGCTGGAATTGCTCCTGCCTGAGCTTGATGAGTGGCTGCACCCCCATTCACTAAAAGCAAGTTTCATTGTGAGTGATAATGGCTGGAATGTAGGAACTCAGCACTGTACATTATCGAGCACTAGTATGAGAAGTATAAAGCCATCTCTGAATATCTGCTGCTGCATACAAGCCATGACAGTAATGGAGTATCCATGTCTCTGACAACAGACCAGTGGCGACTAATGGATGGCCTGATCATGATTCTAAGGCCATTTGAACATGCAAGACAGGCAGGAAGTGGGGACACTGCTTGTATCAGTCAGGCCATCCCACTTCCATGGGTGCTGAGGCAGATGCTGTACAATGTACAGCAGGTGCTGGGAGCAGGTGGTGATATGGGAAACTGTGACTGAATGGGACACATGTTTCATGTATTTGATGCAGTACTCATACTGTTTCCAGCATTCTGCAGTCTGCAGATTATGGGACTGCCATCATGTTGGTGCCATTCTATAAACATGGCTGGTCATCAATACGTGAGGGTGCACATGATCAGGTTCAAAACTTAACAGATCAGCTAATAAGTCAAGTACATGGGGCACAGATGTTGAAGTCAAAGGTATGCAAGGTGAAACGTGAATGTGAACCTGGTGTTGCTACCACCTCACATGGTAAAAAGGCTGATATAACATGCACGGCAACAGAAACAAAACAAGCATTTGTCAATGCCGGATGTTCGCCACTGTTATTGCTGTTGAACTGGATCTAAGGTGCAGATCCTCATGCCAGAAGACTACTAGGGGCTGGGAATAGGGGGCGTTGGCAGTTACAGTGTGACAGCAACAGACGTTGATGGACATTTTTCTTTTTACAGTGTTCATTTAAAAAAAATAATTAAACTACAAGTGAGGGTTTTCTTGATTTAAGGTAGAGACATTGGGGTATTGGGCACCCCCATTGTCAGTGTTAGGAGCAGCCCCCAGAAGCTCTGTGGTGCATTTAAGGCTTACATGGAAAATAAAGCAAAGTTCTGTTAGGTCTCCCCCACCCCATACTCCAAGGAAAAAATATAATTCTATGGCTGGCCTCAGATACCTAGAGACTGCAGCTGGGCCTGGCTGACAGCAGGACCATTTCCATGATTTTATATGGAGATCTTTTTTTTCTTTAAACAGAAATTCTTTAAATGGTAAGTGTTCAGGGGGCCAGCCTGGTGTCACTGAGGGCTGAGGCATTGGTTGCCGCCTCTCGTGCCATGTCAGCGACCTGGGTTCGGGAGCGAGCTCGGGTTGCTGGGGGTCAGCAGTGGAGGGAGAGGATGGAGCATCTGATGGACAGCTCTCCTCTCCTGGGGAGGGTTGGGGTACATAAACCAGCATAGCCTGACACCTAGAGGAGGCTAGGTGTTGACACGTCTGGCCTGTTTAATTAGGGTGGTAGGTGGGGCAGCCTGCGGGCATGCTGTGTGCAGATGTGTGCACAGTACATCCCCTGCCAGTATTGCATGTCCTATCTCCAAGGCAGAACAAGGAAAAAGGGGCACCCCAGTCATTACGGCTTGATGGCCGTCTGAGTTATACCCGCAACGGCTCTGGAGGGGACCACCAAGTGTGGATCGGTTTGGTGGGAGAGCTGGTCAATTCCCCCACCCCACCATGGGAGGGTAAAGCCATGGAGTAATTGGGTGATTGCCCTCACTGGAGACTGGCGTGGGTTGGACCGCAGCCAGAAGGAAGGGATGCAGTGATGCCAAGGCCTACTGGGGAACCCCAGGGGAGAAAGATATACTAAAAAAAAAATGGTAAGCATTCAAATTTGCAAGTTATACGCACTTTGAAGGAGTAAACTGAACTCCAGGTTTATAGGCAACCATTATTTAAAAATCAATGCCAGCCACAGTTAATGTCATTGTTTGATCTACCCTATATTAATGTGAAATGGTATCTTATTTATTACCCTAGTAACCAAGTGACCGTTAATGTTCTTAAATGATACATTTTCCACTCTATCAGTAGCCTACTACAGCATGTGTAACCTGACTCATATGTGTCTGTGTGTGTGTGTGTCGCCAGGGAAAGAGAGAGAGAGAGAGAGAGAGACAGAGACAGACACACATTAGCAAAGTGAGCAGTTTCAATCCCTGGAATGTTACATGAAAGATAAAGCAAACTTCTGTTATGTCTCACCACACCCGATTCCAAGTAAAAAATATAATTCTGTGTCTCACCTCAGGTACCTAGAGACTGTAGCTGGACCTGAATAACCTGACTGTGTGTGTGTGTGTGTGTGTGTGTGTGTGTGTGTGTGTGTGTGTGTAAAATGCTGGGGGGGGGACAGAAGGGCTGAGAGCACATGGTGAGATCAATCAACTGTGCTTGCTGAAAGACCTGATTTATTAATGTGTCTGTCGGCATATTATTTTGAAGTCCACACACTTTAATGCCTAAACAGTGTCATGATCAGTCTTACTGATTATTGGTCAAGCCTCTTGCAGAATCTCTTGCATTGGACCACCCTGACACTCTTCTCAAAACCCTATATATAGCAAAATGTTCGACTTGTGCTAGCGTACACTGTAAACATAACAACCACAAATCCACTTTGGGATGCTTTGTACCTGGTGGGAATTGAAGACGTGGATGAAATGGAGGCGGAGGAGGCTGATGAACCAGCAGAATTTTGAGCAGTCCCATGCATGGTGGACACATATTTTGAGGATACCAGGCATCTTACCATGAATAAAGAGCCCTTGCTGTATTGGGGTATCACTGATTGGCCAGAACTGACCTCTGGAGCAGTCTAATACATGAGCTGTCCATTCTTGAGTGTCAGTGTAGCGAGGGTATTCAATTCTGCAGGGGCCATTGTACAGGACAGGCATACAGATCTGTTCCCTAGCAATGATGGCATGCTAACATTTATTAAAATGAATGCAGAACACATTCCACACAACCCAGTCACTTCTGTGTTCCTACTACATGAAGGTGGTAGTGGTGGCAAAGATGATCATGAAGAGCCTGATCTTATCTGCATTGGCAGATTGCGTTCTACTGAAGAATATGAAGCATAAATGGAGAAAGAATGCCTATGTGGGGCCAACTCCAGTCTAGAATACTGTGAGGGCTGCTTCCTTGATGAGGGTGACTAAAGCATATATACAAAAGTGCTAGATCTGTCCTTTCTTCCTTATCAGTTTAATCCTTTTCTTTATGATTCAGTTTTGTTTTCCTGTTATATTTTTCCCCAAGTTGTGCTGCTGTTCCGTACATCCGATTAGTTCCCTCTACCCTCTCCTATGTCATGCCTACAGACAAACTAGACAAATCATCAAACACTACATCATTAAATGACAAGATTGCCAACAATAACATTGGCCACTGCCACATCCACAGCACACATCCTCCAGACTGAGAAACCCAGACTCTTAAGCCATCTTAAATTCTGTTGCTTGTCATGCAGACCATGCATCATTCAATAAACAAGACACAACTTCCTCCTTCTCCTCCTCCAGTCTACTTGTTTTCTTCACATCCACCAACAACATGAGCCACTGCCACCCCCACCTCATGCATCCAGACTGAGAACCAAGGGATTTTAAGCCATTGTAAATGCCAAGGCCATGCAGACCTCCAGCAAGCCAGCCAGACAGCCCTCAAGCTGAGTCTCCAGCCAGCTAGAAAACAAAGGCAGCAATAAATAAGGTTCACAATCCTTATCCTCACTGTTGGTGGTGAGTCCCTCCTTGCTCAGGATGGGCTTCCACCTTGCTTGCAAGACATTAAACTGTGTGTTTTTCTTTCCTTTTGTCTCCTCTCACTGTAGATTTGACCTTTCACTGGGATGACTGGCGAGCCAGTCACAAAACTAGGCAATACACAAAGCACCAACTTATGTTGCTTCTTCCTCCACCCAACCCGCTCTGTGGTACCAGTGTGCCAATATACAGTATGACCTTCAGAAATGTGATGGCAAGTATCATTACGTGATTTATTTTTTTCATTTTCCTGTTTCGTTTTTTCTTTTCACAGGTACACAGTAACATAGTGGGCAAGTCATGCTAACTGATTTCTCATTTTTCTTCCAGGTAGCAGGCATAGTAAGGCTGGGAGAGTGCAATGGATATACTGTTCAGCCACCTCAGTTGCTAAGTCAGGATAAATAATGTCTCTTTTTTCACAGGTGACAGGTATATTAAGACTTGGAGTTGACAATGGATATACCCTGTGGCCACCACAGTGGCCAAATCATGCTAACTAATTTAGAGGACGGGAATCCCAGCTAGTACTCCCCCATATCTAGAGCCTTGTAGCTGCATAGCTGGTATAAAGAGAGCTGTGGCCCTAAGTAGACTAGGTGAAGGGATACTAGACTGGAGGAATAAAAAGTGTGCAAATACTAAGAAAAATGGAGGTAGAGAGGTCAAGGAAAGCACAAGGGTAATAGCAAGTTAGAATCAAGGATAAGATGGAAGGGGTTATGCCTTAATGCCAGGCATCTAGGTAATAAAATCAGCAAGCACCAGGCACTGATGGCAGACACTGAGGTCAACTTTGGGCTCATCACAGAAACGTGGGTTTCAGAAAATAATGACTGGGAACTGATGGTCCCTGGGATCAATGTTCAAGAGGGATGGAGGAACAGGTAGAGGGAGAGGAGTAACCCTTTATGTCAGGGATGGCATCAAGGTGGAAGAAGATGGGTGCATCAGGGATAGTAATGGGGAGACAGAGTCACTGTGGGTGCAACTCATGACAGCCTCAGGCAAGAAAGTGCTCTTGGGGGTGATATATAGACCCACAGGGCAAGGGGAGGAAAGGGACAGAAAGCTCAGTGAAGAACCTGAAAGATATGTAGTAAAGGGAAAAGTAGTGGTGGTGCATGATCTGAACCTTCCAGACAGCGATTAGGATGTTCCAGTGCCCAGGAGCACAAGTCAGGCCTTGCTGGATGCCTTCCAAGACAGTCTATAGGTATAGCTACTTAAGGAACTCACAAGGCAGACTACAATTCTTGATGTGGTGCTCACCAACTCAGAGATGGTAGGAGCTGTGGGAATAGGGGTTGGGAACAGTGGCCATAACTCCATTTTGTTCAAATTTGCCCTTGTGTCTGGTAAACCACAATCGAGACCTGAAGTCCTTGAATTTAGAAGGGCAGACTTCAATAGACTGAGGGAACTGGCCAGGAATAAGTAGGGGTGGACAGCATAGGTGTGGTGGAAGAGAGATGGGGCAATTAAGGCATCCATTCTTAAGGTATCTAAGGTATTGATCAGAATGGTAACCAAAAAGAACAGGTTCAAGAGAGTGTTATGGTTCTTGGCAAGGGTCAGGGAGGTGAGGGACAAGGAAAACGTCTTTTACAAGTATAAATAAAGCAATAGGAAGAAGAATAGGAAAATGCAGTAGACAATGAAAAATAGGGAGGCAAAGAGGATGCTTAGGGAGGCAAAAGCAGATACAGAACTGTGGACTGTGGAGGGTGAAAGAGCAAAAAAACTGTTCTGTTGTATTAAGGGAAAAGGAAGAAAAGAGGGGGAATCGTAAGACTGACTGAGGGAGGTAGGTGATAGAGGAGGATGGGCAAAAGGCTGCCACCCTTAATGATTACTTTTGCTCAGTTTTCACACAGGAAGAGAGTGGGTCCTTGCCAGAAAGTGGCATCAAAGAGGACACCAAGGGGATCCCAGAGATGTGGCAGCCAATATTTACAATGGAAAGGGTCGAGAAAAGGCTGGCAGTCCTAAAGACAGATAAAGACCTAGGACCAGATGGGCTGCATCTGAGGATAATCAGGGAATTCTTTTAAAATGTATTTAAAAAATTGGTAATCAGTAGAGGCACACTGATCCAATGCTCATTTCCAGGTGCAACTTGGGGAACAGGGAAGGGAAGAAGCACAATTACAAGCAAAATACAGCCAGTATGGTGATGTAGTTTGAATGGCGTTGGCATAAAGAACTTAAGTTGAGTGCAGTACAGACAAAATGGAAAAACACTGCATGTGGAGGACAAATAAATTAGCATACTGTACAAATTATCTCTGCAATTTGTGCAGACTCAAAAAGTGCACAGTGCCAGAGTGAAGGGAGACCGGGATTAAATTGGGCAGGAGCCCACTGGAACTTGGTTCCACCACTTCCTAAAACATTGCATGACAGTTTCTCCACCTCTGTCATCTTTCTCCACTGACTACTATGGGAGAGTTACATCACTTAGAAATGACAGGTCCACCAACTAGAACTCTAGATGTGAGAGTGACCCTATCTAAACATTTCCAATTTAACCACTGAGGTAAGCTAAGCTGGTGCAGACAGGATGAGTAAAAACAGGTTGATATACTATAATGAGGTTGACAGAACTATGAAGTTAGGGAGGAGAGAGAGGTATGGGGTGGTCAGAAGCCAGGTAAGCATAAGGAAAGGTTCAAGAAGAGGGTGGGCATTAGTGGGGGAGGGGTGGAGGGTAGCTGGTTCCAAGGGAAGGAGGTATGAGAAAGCAGATACCCTGGTTGAGGAATGTAGGTGAGGAAATGAGAAGGTGCATGGGTCTCTTTTGTGAAGGGAGTAGGAGGAGGAGAGAATGGGATAAGTATGAGGGTAGTGACCCAAACCAGTATTTAGAGATAGTAGTGACAATTTTATTTCTTGAGTGCCCTATCCCAGAGGATCTGGGTACTGTACATCACAAAATAAAATATATACTCAAAACAACATAACACATAATCTTAAATACAGACAACTTCAAACTTTAAAAGTACAAATTTAGCAGTCAGGATGACTTAAAACTAAGACCAGTGGGGTTGAATCAAATCAAATACATGTCTGAACAGGTGGGTCTTTATGCTCCTTTTAAAGGTCTCCACTGAAGAATCCTCCCTCAGAGATCTGGGAAACAAGTCTTACAGGGCTGGACCAGCTACCTCAAAAGTGCAGTCATCTGATGTCTTGAAACTGGCCCTGGGAACCACTAGGAGGCTCCTCTTGGAGGAGCAGAGAGGGGTGAACTGGGCAGTAAGGAGACAGGAGCTCACTCAAATAATCTGGGCCGAGTCCATGCAGGGCTGTATAAGTCAGCAGACTGACCTCAAAGGATTTTTGACACTTCACTAGCAGCCAGTGCAGATAACACAGGGCTGGGATCACATGACATGACCTCAGAAAGCCCATCATTAATCTGTCCACTGCATTCTGCACTAGCTGCAGGCATCATTGGACCCCTCCACTAACCCCAGATACAGAGCACTGCAGTAGTCGATTCTGGAAGTCACAACGGCATATGTCACTGAGGGCAGGTCTTCCGGCAGGATCAAGGCTTTAATCCGGGAGATGTGAAGATGGCAAAAGACATTCTGGACTACAGACAATACCTGAGCCTTAAATGTCAGTCTTTTATCTGGAATGACACCCAGATTCTTTGCCTAGGTTGAGACCATCAGACTAGAGGAACCAAGTGCCAAGCCGGTCATCTCTACTGTTGCCCCTGCACCCTGTTGTCAACCAGGATCAGTCACTAGTACCTCCGTGTTGTCTGGGTTGAGCTTCAGTCAGCTAAAGGACATCCAGTCTTGGATCTCAACCAGACATAATGTTAGTAAATCGAGCATGCCAGGTGTCCCTGGTGAAAACCCAAGCCGTGCCATCTGATGATACTGCCCAGGGAAAGCATGTACACTATGAACAGCATAAGTGAGAGAATCAAACCCTGGAGTACACCACAGAGTAGGGGCTTCAGGAGTAAGAAAAAAGTTTCCATTACCACCCTACAATTGAGGAAGGACTCAAATCAGCTGATGACCTTACCAGCAAGTCCACAGTATTCCTTAAGATGATTTAACAACAGCCAATGATCAACAGTGTCAAATACTGATGAAAGATTGAGTAGAACAAGAATTGACCATTCCCTTCTGTCTCTGACCCTAAGAAGCATAGAAAAATAGACTTTGATGTCAGATAAGGACCTCTTGTCCCACCCAGTCTGCCCATTTCCCTACTTATTGGATAAGCTACAGATCCTAGTGTTACCAACAGCCTACTTCCTCCTACCTCCCACTAGAATTGCTTTATGTCTGTTCCATGCATTCTTAAATTCCCCCATTGTTTTTGAACCCACAACCTCCTTAGGAAGGCTGTTCCATGTGTCCACTACCCTCTCTGTGAAAAAATACTTCCTCATGTTGCCCCGAGTCGTCCCTCCCCATCTTCAAATTGTGCCCCGTTGTTCTTGCACATTTCATTTTCTGAAAAATGCTACCCACCTGGACTTTGTTGATTCCCTTGAGGTACTTGAAAGTTTCTATCATATCTCCCTCTCCCTCCTAACAGAAAAGGAGGAGATTATTATGCACCCTCACCAACACAGTCTCATTAGCATACCTGGAACTATATCCGATCTGGAGTGACTCATAGATGTTAAAGGCCATGAGGCTGGCCTCGAGCTGCTTCACCACTTCCTTCTCAATCAGCCTTCTTAAGAATGGAAGGTTAGACACTGGTGTAAAATTTGTCAAGCAGTCTGAGATTTTTTTTTCAGAAGGAGTCTCACAAGTTCATCTTTCAATGTGCTCAGAAAAGACCCCTTCAAAGGGAGTGACAGACTATCTTGGCAAACACTGGACCCAAGTGTCTAACACAACTCACTAGGATGAATGTCAGACCTGTGTCCAGTTCCCAATAAGTGGGCCACAGCTCAGAAATCACTCCACACACCTCTTCCACTGAAACCAGCCTAAACTCATCCCAGACAGGAGGAATTCTCCTTGAGACAACCCATTCCACACTGCTGGGTCACAACAGTCCAGTTGGGGTTATCCCAGACCTGATCAAAGATCCCCTGTTGGAGAACAACTGAGTGAATTCTTCACACTGGGTGGATGAAAGTGCACCTACCAGCTGGTGACAGGCAGGATATAATAACCTGTTCACCATCCGGAAGAGATGAGTCTGTCTTATCTTCCACACTGCAAGCTCCCTGGATAGAAATGCTAACTTCTTAAGGGAGATTGCCCTCTGACACTCACTGCAATGAGTTCACAGAGTCAGATTGTCTCCATCTGCCTTGGATTCTGCAAATAATGCTCTAATCTGTGACCAAAATCCTTCATTTCCCCAAGCTCCCCAATAAATTATGGGGATCTTAAGCAAGAAGACCAGGGTTGTACACTAAATAGTGCAACAGTATCTAGGGCTGAAGCAACAGCCTTCCTATAGGAAACCGCTGCTTCTTTCAGTCTGGTTCCACACGCAGCGATTACATCTGAGAAGTCCAATGCCATCTGAAGTCCTGCTGGGGACAACCTCTTTAAAGGGTCACAGTGAACCATCTCCATAGGGGGAGGACAAACAGGAGGGCTGACCCAAATAAGAACCTCATGGTGCAGTGATCCAACCAACTGACCAGCTGATTATTTATCCTGAGTCCCAGTGAGAATACTAGGTCCAAGACAATGACCATATTGATGGGTCACAGTAGTAACAACTTGTGCAAGGCCCAGTGATAACACCAACTGGCTTGACCAAATTGTGAGAGTTTGTCATCGACCCAGGCATTACAGTCATGCAGAACTAACCATCTAGGCAACTCCAATACCCTCTCAGTGACAAAGTCCATGATTTCCTGCAGGAAATCCCTCTCATGCTCTGGAAACTGGTATACAAGAAGGATTCTACAGCCTGTACATGGACCCCAACATACAGCCATGCATCAAAATGACAAAGTATCTCCCACTGGGTTCACCATGAAGTTCAGCTTGGATCTAAAGCAGATGGCCACTCCCCCAACCCTGTAATCACTCCATGGGCAGTGAACCACAGAGAAACCAGCCAGGATTGATGCCTCCAACATTGGTCCCGCGTTATCTAGCCAGGTCTCTGTGATACAAGCCAGACCAATTGTGGAAATCAAGTCCAATAGAAATGTGGACTTGTTTCCCAGCATTGCAGAATGCTGTCTGTGGGGGATGAGAGGAGATTGCTGGCCAATAGGCTGCCTGCCCTCTCAGTCCAGTGGGAACCCCAGGTATAGGAACCAACCACATCTGGTCTCTCTCTCAGTCCTATTTTGTCCCAGGGCATCTCACAGTCCTCCCAACCCTTAGAACCCCCACCCCATGCTGCCTACCATCCCACCTCCTCAAAATGCCTACCTCTCTACAGCGTCGACATGACACCACTGACAGGCAGTGTTGGGTAAGTTACTTTTAAAAAGTAATCAGTCACCTTTACTAGTTACTTTTAAATAAATGTAATCAGTTACAGTTACTTATTACTTTTATATAAAAAGTAATTAGTAACTGTAACTGTAATGCATATTACTTTATATTAGTTTTGATAACATGGTTGTATTTACCTATTGAACATAGCTATGTGGTCATGAAACCCCAAGTGTATAAAAGAAATAAAACAGATTCTAAAGACAATTACTATGTCAATTTATAACACAGTACCCATCAAACTTTGCTAGCCACAACAATCCCTTTACATTTGTTATAAATAAGAGCTCTATTAAAAAAAACCCACTCAAACACACACCCTACATCTACTGCTGCCCTCCGCAATCTTTTTACCCACAGCTGAATCCTGGCTTTGCCAGTCATTGCTGTCCCTGACCTTTTTAATTTCCATAACAACCACACTCACCCTCCAGCGCACGCACACACACACACACACACACACACACCACACACACACACACACACACACACACACACACACACACACACACACACCCTGCATCTACTGCCAGTGCCCTTGGGGATCATCCCTATATAGCTGTATATCCTGACAATGCCAGCTACAACTACCCTTTACATTCCACCCTTACCCCACTGCCATACACAACCTGCTGCATCTTCTTCACTTGACGATCTTTCCCACATCTAGCCTTTATTCTCCACCTGACTATGCACGAGCCACAAAAAAACCTTTAAATTTCTACAGTATAATAAAATCCCACACTCACATAGTTCCCCCTACACTCACACACATGCACCCTGCAGATCTACTGCCCTTCCTTGCCTTGGTGATCTTTGTTTATTTCCCCACAGCTTTCCCCACAGCAGCTTGAACCCTAACTTTGCCATTGCCAGCCACAGATCCACCCCACGTCACATACAATAAATTCTACCAGCACACACCTGCTTACCCCAACAAAATATAGACAATCTTTCCCACAGCTAAGCCTTGACTTGCCACTGGTACTGAGACACAGTTATACTTATAACTAAGTCTGCCGTGACTATTATGCCACTGCCACTATGCCACAACTGAAGTCAGACAGTGTCACTTACAATCAAATTATCACACAACACACTTGTTGCACTCCAGTACATACCCCTTCGATGAGGATTTTTTTTGAGATGGGGCTGGTGATGGTGATAGACCTGGCAGGTGGGTCGATGAATGATCAAGTGGCCTGCTGTGGCAGTTTGTGACATGTTGCATTGATGGAAAAAGGCCCTGAACCCTGCCTGCAGATGGACTACTTGCCTTTTTTCCCTAAAACAGCTATTCTGGCCCTGATTCCCTCAGGGTTCACAATGGTTACTATAGAGGGCCATGACTAATGACATGAGTGGGTGTAGCAAGCTACAGTTTCCTCTAAATTATCAAACCACCCTTAATCTGACCCTCCCTGTCTAATGAACCACGATCATGTCCCCCGCATTCACAAGTGTCAAGCCATTAACAGCTCATTACTGAATTCGCGATTTATACCTGATGTATGGCAATCGCTAAGTGGAGCACTAACAGTGGTTAATTAGATGCAGGTTCAGATGTGGGCTTCAAAGGGCAGCTGTCTGGTGTCCAAATCGCTTGCCACAATGGAGTCCCCATCTGCTAAACAAAAGCGGGTTGTGTTAACTGTCACACAGAAAATCCGCATTGTGGAGCACCTGGAGCACGGGGAGTGGACAGTTGTCTTGGCAGAGTAGTATGGAGTGGGGAAGTCCATGACAAGTGATACAAAATCTGCCAAAGATAAGCTGCGTGATTTTGCTGACAGCATGGACATGGCTGTGGGCTCAGAAAAAAGGAAAAATGTGCTCTTGTTGTGTTGAGTAGTGAGATGCTGCTCTGTACCTTTGATTCAGGCAGGAGAGAGAAAAAGGTACACCAATTTATGGCCCAATTTTAAAGGAGAAGGTGCTCCAATATCATTAGTGCCTTGGCAGCAGCGATCAGTCAAGCGCAGACACGGAATAAGGCAGCTGAATTTGTGTGGCAAAAGACTCAGTGCAGCTGACAAGTCTACAGACATTCATTCAGCAGCTGCTTGAGACAACTGAGACAGAATATTGGTGCCAGAGCAACTATTCAATGCAGACGAGACAGGTCTGTATAGGCATGGACTACCTGAAAGAACCCTTGCTCATGATCTTGAAAGAGATGCACCTGGCTATGAAAAAACAAAAAGATCGGGTCACAGTGTTGAGGTGTGTGAACGCAGCTGGATACAAATTGAAACTGGTTATTGTTGGCAAATCGCAAGTGCTGAGGAGCTTTAAGCACTTGAATGTGCAGACTTTGCCTGTGCAGTATGAGGCACAACACACTTCCTGGATGACAGGCAACATTTTCCAGTGCTGGTTCACAGACAGCTTTGTTCCCCAAGTCAAGGTGTACCTGCAGTCTAAGGAGCTGCCTCTAAAAGCCCTGCTTCTCATTGACAATTCCCCAGCACACCCAGAGATTCCCAATGTAAGAACATGGGATGGTTTCATTAAGTGTACCTTCTTACTAACCCAATACCACCTCTAAACTGCAGGCCTGCGACCAGGATGTTCTTGAGGTCTTTAAGTGGGCTTACCACAAAAAATTGCTGCAGACTGTTTTGGCTGAAGACAATGCCCAGTAATCACTGGGTGATATCATGAGGGGAGTTAACCTAAAAGACATTGTCAACATGTCGGCCAAGGCATGGGATGCCTTGCATCGGGAATCAATTCAGAAATCCTGGCTCAAATCGGGAATAAAAACTTCTCATCAGAGAATACTGAAACTGACCCCCATATCCCCCCTAGACATCACAGATCAGCCTGACAGCTTGCCAGCAGCTGAGATCGCAAATCTGGCAGCCACACTGTCTGTCCCTCCCTCTGAACACGACGTCCTGCTGTGGCTAGAGTCAGATAAAGATGAGCAGGATCATGAGGAGTTCTCAGATGAGGGAATCTTAGAGCTTGTGACAAAACTGTTGAATTCTGAGTCAGAGGCTGAAAATGACTCAGAACTGGAAGAGCAACCTCCCACTGTGTCAACACAGACTGAGGCAATTGAATGCTTTGATAAATGCATTCTGTATGCCGAAATCCAGGTGGACTTCAACCCGGTACAAGTAATGTTGCTACAGCAACTTAGGCAATGTGCTGTTAAGAAAATGTATGACTCCTTTAAACAAACATCTGCAAAAGATTATTTTTCTAAGTAAACCTGCCATGCTGTACTGTGCTTAGCACTTAGCACTTGTTCCTGTTACTGGTTACAGTTAAATTTGTTTTCTTAAGTCTGCATTTAATAAAGATGTTACAGTGTTATTTTACATAAATGTTTGTTAATAAAGTTGTTACAGCTTGAAAGTAAAGCACTTGTTTCTGCCTACAATTACAGTATTGACTGCATATCCGTTTGTTATGGGCACTACCGTCTGATTTTATGAGTGCACCCGTTTATCTGACCTCCTGCATATCCAAACAAACTGGTTGTCCCCCAGCAGGTTTGGATAAATGGGGTGGAAGTGAATCTATAAATTGCATATCAACTGGCCAATCTGTTGCCCTCTCAAAAGATTTCATCAATTCCTGTAGCGATTCTTAGCTGTACCATGTAGCGGAGCATAAGTAGCATAATTTGTATATCAAATGTTGCAAAACAATGTATTTAATAATAAACTAACAAATAAAATTATGTTTTCTGACTTATATTTACACAGCACATGTTACAGATATAGAACAAACTGGTAATATGAAATGCATGCTGAAAATAGAAAACTGAATTAGAATCGATGTTTCAACTATAGGTCTTCTTCAGGAATTATCTAAAAGAGAAGCAACCAGGTTAGGGAAATAAGAGAAATATATGGGAGGAAAGAAAATGAGGAAGGCTATAGGGGAAATATAGAATAATACTTAGGGTGGTGTGTTTAACGAGATTTTACACACACCTGAGGGGTTGGATGCCACATAAAACCCGAGAGCGAAGCTGAGGGTGTGTATAAAATTTTGAGTTAAACACACCACCCCAAATAATTGCTGAGGAGTCATTTTTTTGCCACAGCAATTATATGAAAGAAAGCCACATCCCTGTGCAGCCGCTATCCCAGGGTTTCAGCACAGTCCACTGTCAGAGCTTTGCTGCTGAAACATTTTGTCCTCCCCCCTTTTTTCTTTTGTTTTTTTTTACAGCTTAGACATAGTAGTAGACATAGGCCAGTTATTTACTTTGTTTTTAAATTAACTTACTGCCAAATGCCAGTCACAGTGAAGTGTGCACACATGCAGCACTACAGAGAGGGAGAGAACAGCTACTGCTGGTGCATCTGATGACCAAGGAAAAGCCGATACGTGTTGGCCGTTATAACCCACGGGTTATAATGACAAATTATAACCCAGTTTCCCTTAGGGAAAAAAACGCTAGCTAGTTATTATAAAGTGATAATAGTTAAGGTAAGAATAGAATCTGGAAAATGAAAAGGTGATCATAGGTATAAAAAGGTAGAGTAGAAGTGAATGGGCTGAGGAGTCCTTAAGTGGGGACTAATTAACAGGCCCTAGTAAGAAGGCTGAAAGCTGAAAGCTGAAAGCTACTTGTGCATGTTCATTTTCATTTTCTACAGGTTAAAGAAATACTCAGACTGGAGGGGCAAGTGATTTACACTGGATCTGCGACAGTTGGTACAAGGACACCCAGCACAAGGACACCTCACCAGTCTAACAACATTTTCTGTAATGAGACAACTGGCAAAAACAACTCTGACACCCAAAGGCATTGAACTGTAACCATGTAGAAAACAGTGGTATGATAAGTGAGACTACCTTGTAATCGTAGCCACTGTGTTAGAGCAAAGATATCATACAGCAAACCAGTATTAGGTCAAAATTTCTAGGCTAAGCCTTACAAGGCTGCATGTCTTTGCTCTAGTTGTGCCATGGGTTTAGATCATCTGGGTACCTCTGGCAGCTCATAATACCCAGACACTGCAACTACTCAAACCTACAGCAAAGCTACAAAAAATGGCACCTCACAGCCATGAAATGTTAATCACAGAATCATAGAAATCTGATGGCAGTAAAGGACCCCACTGGCCCCTTGAGTCTGCCTCCCTCACCCCTTACTCGTCGCCTATACCATGGGCCCTGTTGCCTAAACTTATTGTGAACAAAGGCAAAACATGGTAGGCAACCTGTATTCAGTGTGCAAGGTGAAGATGCTGGGTGCTCATGCAATGCTTGTCAGAAGGCAGTTTTTTTTTTGCCTGATGTTGTAATAAATTGAGCACGCTGTTAGTTGAGCAGCCTTTGTTTACACTGAAATCTGAATATCAAAAGACACCTGCACAATCTTCGGATTTCTGTGATGTCAAAAACCTCTTGAGCTTTACTTTTGAGGTTTATGCAGTCACAGGAACTCCTTGATGGATTACAGCAACCATAACAGATGGATGCTCATCTGTTATTCCACTTTTATTACTATTTATACTGTATTACAGTAACTAGTTACTTTTAGTGAAAAGTTATGTCATTGCAGTTATCTATTACTTTATTTTAAAAGTAATCAATTACTATTACTAGTTACCTAGAAAAGTAATCAGATTACAGTTACTAGTTACAAGTAACTAGTTACAACCCAACACTGCTGATGGGGTCATCAAAGGGGCAGGGATCTAACATTGAAAAATAGAAACATAGAATTTGATGGCAGATAAGGACCACTTGGCCCACCTAGTCTGCCCATTTTCCTACCTAACAGATAAGCTGCAGATCCTAGTTGACCAACAGCTTACTTCCTCCTACCTCCCACTAGGACTGCCTTATGTCTGTCCCATGCATTCCTGAATTCCCCCACTGTTCTTGACTCCACAACCTCCTCAGGGAGGCTGTTCCATGCGTCCACAACCCTTTCCATGAAAAAATACTTCCTCACATTACCTCTGAGCCATCCTCCTCTATCTTCAAATTGTGCCCCTTGTTCTTGCACATCTCTTTTCTGAAAGATGCTACCCTTTTGGACTTTGTTGATTTCCTTGAGGTACTTGAAAGTTTCTATCATGTTCCCTTTCTCCCTTCTTTCCTCAAGGGTATACATATTAAGCTCCTTTAGTCTTTCTTCGTATGTCTTCTGGTGCAGAACCTGCACCATTTTGGTTGCCCTCCTCTGGACAGCCTCCACTCTGTCTATGTCTTTGCGGAGATGGAGTATCCAGAACTGCACACAGTACTCCAGATGGGGTGTCACCAACTGCCTGTATAGAGGGATGACAACTTCCTGTTTTCTACTATTGATGCCTCTCCCTGTGCATCCCAGTATCCCCCCAGCCTTCCTTACTGCATTCTCATATTGCTTGCCCACCTTTAGGTCATCTGATATAATTACTCCCAGGTCTCTTTCCATTTCTACTGTTGTCAGTATCCCCCCCCCCTTCCATGTGTACTCTTCCCCGGGGTTTTTGTTTCCCAGGTGCATTACCTTGCATTTCTTTGCATTGAATCTGAGCTGCCATACATTTGACCATTCCTCCAACCTTGGCAAGTCCCTTCTCATCCTTTCCACTCCATCTTGTGTATCAACCCTGTTGCAGATCTTTGTGTCATCTGCAAAGAGATATACTTTTCATTCCAGTTCTTCTGCAATGTCACTTATAAAGACATTAAAAAGACCAGTCCCAGTACTGAACCCTGCGGTATCCCGCTAGTAATCCTCCTTTCTTCACTGTGGACTCCGCTTACTGCTATCCTTAGCGTCTTGTTGTCTAGCCAATTTTTTATCCAGACTACCACTTTGGGACCCACTACAAGGCTGGCTAACTTGTGTATTAATCTTTTATGTGGGACTGTATCAAATGCCTTGCTAAAATCTAAGTAGACCATGTCCACAGCCCCTCCATGGTCTACTACTTTGGTCACCCAGTCAAAGAAATCTATTAGATTCATCTGACATGACCTTCCCATCGTGAATCCATGCTGCCTTGGGTGCTGTGCCCCACTGGCCTCTAGGTACTCAACAATTCTTTTCTTCAGAAGCGATTCCATCATTTTCCCTACCACTGAGGTCAAGCTAACTGGTCTGTAGTTTCCTGCCTCTGTCCTGCTCCCACTTTTGTGAAGAGGAATCACATCTGCCCTCCTGCAGTCCTCAGGTACCACCCCATCCTCCCATGATTTGCTAAAGAGAGTAGTCAGCGGTGTCACTAGTTCTACCTTTAGTTCTTTTAGAATTCTTGGGGTGAATCCCTTCAGGCCCCATTGCTTTGCCTCCCTTCAATTTTATTAGTTCTTTCAGAACCCTTTCTTCTGTAAATGGACTGGTATCGACCCCCGTCTTCAGAGTGTTTCTCTTGTTTGGTATGGGTACTTCCCCCTCCTCTTCCTTTGTGAATACTGAGCAGAAATATTTGTTCAGTATCCCTGCTTTTTCACTGTCACCCTCTGCCCACATTTCCTCCCCTTTATTAAGCCTCAGTATCCCTCCTTTGGTCTTTCTTCACTCCCTAATGTACCTATAAAAGGTCTTATCCCCTTTCTTAACAGAGTTGGATATCCTTTCCTTGGTTTGGGCCTTTGCTATTCTGACTGCCTTCCCTGCCTCTTTCTGCTTTAACTGATAAAGTTCTCTGTCCTGCTCCTTCTGTGTTTCCTTATATTTCCTGAATGCTATCCTTTTCTCCTTAACCTTCCCTGCCACCTCTTTTGAGAACCATAGTGTTTTTTTCCTTCATTGTGTTTTGTTGATTTGCTTTATACAAAGGCTTGTTGCCTCTGTCATGGCTGTTTTGATTACTCCCCATTGTTCCTCCACCCTCCTTCTTGCCCGTTTGCTAGTGCTTTTCTGAGGCACTCTCTCATTTTTCCAAAGTCAGCCCTCCTAAAGTCCAATACTCTTGCTTTTGTATGGCTTGATTGTATGGCTGTGTTTACTGTGAACCACACTGGTGGTTGCTTGTTTCCAGATGGCTACCCACTTCTAAATCTGAGATTCTTTCTCCATCCCCATTTGAGAGTACCAGGTCTAACATTGCTCCCTCCTGAGTGGGTACCAATACTAGCTGTCTGAGGCATGCCCCTTGTAGGGCATCAAGAATGATCCTGCTGCTGGATGTGCCTGCAGCAAAGGTGCTCCAGTTAATATCTGGTATATTCAAGTCCCCCAGCAACAATATCTCCCCTTTTTCTGCCATTCTAAGGATGCCTTCTATCATTTCCTTGTCCATTCCCTTCCCCTGCGATGGGGGTCTGTATACAATCCCCCATGCAGATTGTAGTACCATTTCCTGTCTCCAGGGTGACTCAGAGTGCCTCAACTGCTCCCTGTTTACTCTTTAGTTCTGTTGCTTTGATCCCTTCCTTCACATGGAGAGCTACTCCTTCTCCTCTTTTACCATCCCTGTCCCTCCTGTAGATTGTGTATCCTGGTATGTTGACATCCCAGTCATGGTTCTCTGTGTACCATGTTTCTGTGACTGTCACAATGTCCAAGCAACCCTCTTTCATCAAGGCCACTAGTTCAGGGAGCTTGTAACACAGACTATGGGCATTGGTACTCATCACCCTCCACTTTTTGATGGCCTTACCCCTTTTAACCCCATCCCTGTCCTTACTGCCTTTGCATTTTTTGTACATTTACCTCTGTCCTGCTCCCTAATGACTTCTCTACCTTGGTGTTTACCTCACTAATTACCATGTTTTGTGGGGGGAGGCTGGGATTTCCCTGCTCCTTTTCAGTGCCTCCCCTCTTGGCTAGTTTAAATGCTTGCCAATGAAACATTTAAACCTCTCACCTAGGATTCTGGTTCCCACCCTAGACAGATGCAGACTATCATGCCAGTATAGGTCTGCATCCCTCCAGGTGGCTCCCCAGTCCCCAAATGAAGCCCAAACCCTGAGCTTCACATCAGTTTTTCAACCATTCATTGAATTCCCTGGTGAGGAGTACCCTAGCATCACCCTTGCCATAAATAGGCAGCACCTCAGAGAAGGTTACCATATGTGCTACTTGTCTAAGACCCCTCCCCAACTCTACAAACTCTTCTTGCACTACTCTGATTCCATTCCTAGCCAGGTCATTTGTCCCTAGGTGGAAAATGACATCCAGCTCCATCCCTTGTGCAGCTCCTCCCACGATCCTGAGGATTCACTTCCTGTCCCTCCCAAGCCATGGCACCAGGCAGGCACCTAACCTCTCTCTCCCCTTCCTCCCCCACTTCTACCCCCCAATGATTGAGTCCCCCACCAGGAGTTGTTTCCTTCCCCTGTGGGGTCCCATGCCACCCTCCTGTAGGTCTTCTTTGTGAAGCTTCCCAGCATCCTTCTTGGTCTCCACTGCAGGTGCTTCCATAGAGGAACCACTATACACCAGAAGAGCATATGAATTGTGGAGAGGTACAGCTGGAGGGATGAAAATTTGTTCCACCACCCTCTCCCTCCCTGAGCCCACCCAGGTTCAGCCTCTCCTCTTTCTTGGCAACCTCTGAAGTAGTGGCATTGGCCCTGGTGGTCCCTGGGTGGGGGAGGAGGTTTCACAAATCCTAGCCAGGTCAGCCTGGAGATGGGCATCCTCCTCACTCAGACCAGAGAGGTGTCTGCAAATAGGACAGCATCGCAGCCTCCAGAATGTCTCCCAGAACACTTCTGCCCCACAGCAATTGCACTGCACCACTCCTATCATGTCTTATTTTGTGTCCCCTCTCCTGTGTCTCTGTATGCTTACTCTCTCCTCTCCTTACAACTCTCACCCTTCCTGTTCTGGGACAGCAACTTCCTATATTCTTCAGTAGCCTCCTTCTTCCTAGATCAGTGTCAGACCACCAGCAGCTGGGGGGGAAGCAAACTAGTTTTTTCCTTTTGGGTTGACAAAACTAATGTTTCTCTATGATTATTCCCTTCCTACTGCCAAACAGGAAGTTTCTGTTGTCATTCAAATCCAGTGGCTATAAAAGTAGAACTGGCTTAGGGTGGGTGGGATGGAGGGCAATTAGTAAGAAGAAAGGCTAGCAACAGGAAGTTGTAATTGGAGTCACCTGCTTTTATATTGTCTAAGCCACACCCTCAATTAAGCTCTCTCTCCTCCTACTGATTTAGAAAAGTAAGTTGATATAGTACCCTTCCCAGCACAGAACACACACTGACTTTCTTTCTTTACTTTTTTAACCCTAAATAAGACCTTTTCTACTTCTAATAAAGTATCTGTCTGCTTAATTTCAACAGACACTGACTTCTGCCGAGATAAAAGTGTTAAATTAATAAGAAAATGGTAGCTTCTTTTAGTTTGCTGCTTTCTGCTCTACAAGCAAGATTTCTGTCTTCCAAAGGCTAGCAACAGGAAGTTGTAATTGGAGTCACCTGCTTTTATATTGTCTAAGCCACACCCCCAATTAAGCTCTCTCTCCTCCTACTGATTTAGCAAAGTAAGTTGATATAGTACTCTTCCGAGCACAGAACACACACTGACTTTCTTTCCTTTTTTTCACCCTAAATAATAATAATAACATTTATTTAATTAAGCGCCTTTCAAAATTCCAAGGTGCTGCACAGTATTAGTACAAATAAAAACATATACAAATACGTGTAATATAAAATCACAATAAAACTGAAAATGCCTTTCCCCATAAAAAAGATTTTAGTGCCTGCTTTAAACTCCCCACCGTTCTGCACTCCCGGAGCTGACGGGACGAGAAAATTCAGAGGTAGGTGCCACGAATCCAAAGGCACGTGCACCAGATGACTTCAAATTAACCCTCAGAATCTCCAGCAACCTCTCATCAGCCAAGCGGAGTTGTCACAAAAGAGTGTAAGGGACCAGGAGCTCTTTCAAGTAATCAGAACCCTGTCCGTGTAGGGCTTTGTAAGTCAGTAGACCTACTTTAAAGGTGATCCGCCACTGTATTGGCAGCCAGTGCAGAGTGTGCAGCACAGGGGTGATATGAGATCTTTTAGATGCCCCAGTCAACAAACGTGCTGCCACATTCTGCACTAGCTGCAAGTGGCAGATATTAACCCCAGGAAACCCTAGATAAAGGGAGTTGCAGTAATCAAGGCGCGATGTCACAAAGACATAGACCAAGACAGGCAGGTCACTGGGTGGAACAAGGTGCCTAATCCTGGCAATGTTCCTAAGATGGAAAAAGGCTAGCTTGACGACTGCCAACACCTGATGTCAAAGAGTCAGACCATCATCAAGCTCCACTCCCAGGTTACACACCCATTCAGAGGTGAGAATCTGTGCCCCCCTCTGAACTAAACCAGAAGGGAGCCCAGTCCTCAGTCCCTCTACCCTATGACCTGGGTCCACAACCAAAACCTCAGTCTTTCCTGGGTTCAACTTTAGACCACTGGAATTCATCCAATCTTTGATTTCTGCAAGGCAGTTGTTCAGTACCAAGATAGCACCAACCTGGTCAGGTGCAAAAGACAGGTAGAGCTGGGTATCATCAGCATAGCAGTGAAACCTCAGCTTATACCATTTTACAATTTCTCTGAGGGGTAGCATATATACTGTGAATAACATGGGGGACAGCACCGAACTCTGAGGTACCCCGCAAGGCAGAGAGAGAAAGCCTCGGATGAAAACAAATCCAGGACCACCCTCTGCATTCTCCCAGTGAGGAAAGATGAAAACCCTCTGAGGACTGTACTTGACAGCCCACAGATGAACCTCAGGCATTTGAGCAGAACCCCATGATCCACAGTATCAAAAGCTGATGATAGATCCAGGAGAACCAAGATAGAATGGTGTCTCTGATCTCTCGCCATCGGGAGATCATTGAGCACCTGAACCAGAGCAGTCTCAGTACCATGCCTCTTGTGAAAACCAGATTGGAGAGGTTCATATAAATTATGGATGGTTAAATGGTTATCCAATTGAGCAGCCACAAGTTTCTCAATAACCTTCCCCACAAAAGGGAGGTTAGAGATAGACCTGTAGTTTACTAGGTTCTCTGGGTCTAAAGAAGCTTTTTTCAGAAGAGGGATCACCACCCCCTCCTTCAGGGAGCTAGGGAACTCACCCATATCTAAAGAGCACTGAACAATCTGAGCTAAGACCGGGCCAATGATCTCACTACTACCCAAAATCAGGGAAGTAGGGCCAGGGTCTAAACTACAGCACGTGGGATACATCTCCTGGACAATCCTCATAATGTCTATGAAATCCGGCAGGTCAAAGGTACTCCAGGAAACTCCGGGCTCTGTGACAGAGCACCGATCAACAGCAACCCCCTTAGAGTGAAGTTGGTGGCACTCCCTCCTGATGTCGTTGACCTTATTCACAAAGAAGCAAGCGATCTTGTCACAATCAGTTTGTGTAAAAACTCGACGGAGCTGCTGACAGGCTGGGTTGCAGAGCCTGTCAACAGTTCTGAAGAGTTAAGCCGGTTGGTTCCATGCGACAGAAATTTCCCTGGACAGGAATTCTGCCTTCTTATGGGAAATTTCTGTTTGGTAGAGTTTATAATGCTCTAGGAAAATATGGTGGTCAGCATCAGTGGCGGTCTTCCTCCAATGACGCTCTAACCTACGCCCCAATTTCCACAACTCTCTCAGAGCCCCATCAAACCATGGGGCTCCAGGGCGATGCGGAAGGGGGGCAAACTCGGACAGGAGCAATCTGATTGAGGGCTGAAGATATGGCCCCATTATAGGCCACTACCAACTGCTCAGGATCAGTGCAAGACTCGTCCAACAACGAGAGGTCAATAACTGTCATCAGGTCTTCAGGGACCACATCCTGCAAAGGGCGGTACCTGACCAACTCCACAGGGGCTGACCTACCTGGGGGGGGCCTCAAAATTGAACCCAACTGAGTAATGATTAGACCAACTGACTGGTTCCACCACTAAATCAGAGGCCTTGAGCTCCAGGAGGAAGGCCAGGTCAAGAGAGTGACCTCCTTTGTGTGTAGCTGAGGAAACAATCTGTGTAAAACCCAGAGATGTCATCACCGGGAGGAAATGTTGACCAAAAAGCAAAGATTCGTCTTCAACGCAGGCACTGAAGTCACCCAGAACGATCAGTCTGGGCAACTCCAATGCCATGTCAGTGGCGAAATCTGCTATTTCCTGCAGGAATAACTTCTCACCACCTGGCGGACGGTAGATGAGGGCGATCCTGCACCTGACACCAGCTACCACAGTACACTCAAATGACCTGGCCTCCTTAACTGGTACACCAGTTAGGCCCATTTCGATCTTGAAACCGACTGCAACCCCCCCGCAGTCCAATCTCAGGTGATGTACAACCAAGTACCCGGTGGGAACAACGGCCTCTAAAAAAGGGGCCGCATTTCCATCCAAACAGGTCTCAGTAATGCAAATCAGATCTGCCCTAGCAACAAAGTCTGAAATAAGACCAGTCTTGTTGCAGACAGATCTGGCATTGCATAACAGCGCCCAAGTTGGACAAGGTTAGTGAGTTGTCCCAACTACTTGCCCTCCCAAACTGGAGGTGCCCTTGGGTATGGGAACCAGAATGGAATCACCATGTTCCTGGTACCATTTCACCTCAGGGTGTCTTCTGGGCCTAACCACCTCTATGGGAAAGCACTGCTCAGTCCACTGTCTGCAACCCCACCACCCCGACTCGCCCCCATGAGCAATCCCCAATGCCCGACAGCATTGATAGGTAAGAGCAGGCAGAGGGGAGAAGAGAAGGGACGGAGGGCACGGACAGCAGAGGCCGAGTAGCATAGGACAGGAGGGGCAAGCAAGCACATTGCAATTAGCACTTATTAAAATAATAAAAAAAAGACCTCTTCTACTTCTAATAAAGTATCTGTCTGCTTAATTTCAACAGACACTGACTCCTCCTGAGATAAAAGTATTAAATTAGTGAGAAAATGGTAGCTTCTTTTAGTTTGCTTCTTTCTGCTCTACAAGCAAGATTTCTGTCTTCCAAAGGTTAGCAACAGGAAGTTGTAATTGGAGTCACCTGCTTTTATATTGTCTAAGTCACACTCCCAATTAAGCTCTCTCTCCTCCTACTGATTTAGCAAAGTAAATTGATATAGTACCCTTCCCAGCACAGAACTCACACTGACTTTCTTTCTTTTCTTCTTTTAACCATAAATAGGACCCCTTCTACTTCTAATAAAGTATCTGTCTGCTTAATTTCAACAGACACTGACTCCTGCTGAGATAGAAGTGTTAAATTAGAAAGAAAATGGTAGCTTCTTTTAGTTTGCTACTTTCTGCTCTACAAGCAAGATTTCTGTCTTCCAAAGGCTAGCAACAGGAAGTTGTAATTGGAGTTACCTGCTTTTATATTGTCTAAGCCACACCCCCAATTAAGCTCTCTCTCCTGCTACTGATTTAGCAAAGTAAGTTGACATAGTACCCTTCCAACCACAGAAAACACACATTGACTTTCTTTCTTTTCTATTTTTAACCCTAAATAAGACCCCTTCTACTTCTGATAAAGTATCTGTCTGCTAACAGCTGGGATGGAGAGTAATTAAGCTGGGGGGGCCCAGACCAACATATTTTATCCCACTGGTCAAAAAGGCCCACTGCCCAACCAATAACATATACACTTAAACTGCCACCTTTAAAGAGAGTCTGCACTGAAGCACAGAACTCTAATTACTGTACCTTAACCCTAAGCCCCCAACCATACACACCAACAATCACTCTGAATCTGATACAATAATAAATACCTACCACCCAAACCATTAAACATACACTAACCTTTCCCCTCCACTACTTTCCCTCACTTCCCCTGACCTGGTGACTGCCCCTTATTACTTGACCCTGCAGAAATTATAACTAGACTGTTGTTTATTGAACATTGTTCTTTTAATACTGTAACTATTGTTGATTACTGCTTGCTGTAAGACTCAGGTTGGACCGCTCTGCCCTTGAATTTGTAACTTATCCTCCTTTTAATATTGTAATATTGCTCTCTTCTTGTCTTTTCTTGTACTGTTATGTAATTTCATTTTTGACGTGGAGCCTTTGCAAAAGAGTCCTTGACTCAAAGGTTGTAATTCCGATTCTTTCAATAGATAAATAAAAACTTACAATAAATACTAACCAATTGTATCCTCCCTGCTTCCCCACCATACAGACCCACCCACCATAAAATCAATCCAATCAATCAAGCAATCAACGTTTGTACTTACTGCAAAAAACTAAAAAGTGTTTTGGATTCCCCACTAATTCTAACAAATACACTTATAAGTTAAAGTTTGGAGCAAACAACAGAGCTCCACACTGACAGCATGCCCAGCCTGACGGCCATCTTTCCATACAATCTCCCATAGATGAGTGAAGCACAGTGGGACTGGAGACATGATGGGAGAGGAAGGATGTATAGGGAGGCGTAAAGAGAGCAGTGGTGAGTATGAGAGGGTGAGTTGTAGCAAAGTGGCATAAGGCATTGCAGAGGGTGTCTGGTCTACCAAGGGAGGTGGGGGGACGGTACCATAAATCATATCTGCACAGTCGAATACTAAGAGAACCATTTTGGTGACCAGCTCCCAGCAGATCGAGCGAGAAAGGCTATCCTTATTGTGGTACAGGACACTGTGTTTGTGGTGGAGTTTGGCGTGAATGTGGGTAGAGATGTCAATCCTGCTATCTAACCGCACACCGGGGTACTTGAAAGTTGGGACTACTTCAAACAGTGTGCCATCCAACATGGAGAAGATGGGGGAGGGGTTAGCCAGGCCAGTTTATGGTTGATACCAAAGATCAATGGCAGTTGTTTTTTTTTTAATATACTTACCCAAAGTTGGTTCAACAGTAATAAGCACAGAACTTTGTGAATATCTCGCTGGAACAAGACTTCCAGAGATGAAGTTGATTGACTGGAGTAGAGAACTGTGTCATCTGCATACGTGTGAGTATGCAAGTTGGTGCACACAAAGAAGAGGTCATTTAGGAAGATATAGAAAAGGACTGGACCCAGAATGGAGCCCTATGGGAATCCACCCTGGAAAGGGAGGAGCAGGGAGGTAGCACCTCCTACCTGTGCCAGCTATGGACAGTCCTAAATGTAGGAACAGAACCAACTGACAGTGGGGGCTGACAGGCCATCTGAACTCAGCTTATTCAGGAGGAGTGCATGGGACACTGAATCAAAGGCTTAGGCCAGATTGATGAAAATGGTCACTGTGATGTGCTCCTGATCCATTCCTGAGAAGATTAAGTCAGTGACCTTAAGTGGGGAGGAAATGTTGGAATGATCCTTCCTGAAGCCAGATTGGAAGGGAGAAAGGAAGTTGAAGACATGGAGGAAGTCTGCAAGCCATGAGTAGACTAGTTTTTCTGCATTTTTGCAAGAGGAGGAAGACGGGAGACATGGTGGAAGTTGCCAGGAGTGGAGAGATAACCCACTTTGTGGAAGGGAGAACCTTGGCAATCTTCTAAAACTGAGGGACAGTGCAAAAGTTGAAGAAGAGATTTAGAAAATGAGTAAGGGGGGGTGGCAATGACAGAAGCTGACAGATGGAGCAGTTTAAGGTCCAAGCCATCTGGGCTAAATTTGGAAGGGTTCAGTGAAGAAAGGATGAGCAGCATCTTCTGGGGAGTAAAGGTGGGAATCAGACTGAGGCGGTGTGATGTAAGGAGGAGGGAGGAGAAGGAAGGAGATGAGAGCAGCCACAAGGTGGGAGGGATGGGAGAGCACAAGTGGCAAAAAAACCTCATTGAAGTGAGCAGCAACAGAGGGAGGGTCAGACATTGGTGAGCTATTAACCGTGAAGACCTGGAGAGAGAACTGGGCTGTGGGGTCAAAAAGGGAGTGAATCACCTTCCAGAAATTGGCTAGGGAATTAAGATTATTCTGGAGGTTAGCCTTGAAGTAGAGGGACTTGGTGGTATGAAAGGCCTTAGTGCAAGACTTTGTAAGCTTATCCTTATGGTAAGGAAGTTAGACAGGGAGTGGGATAATTTGTACCTGGCCCAAGCTTGGTCATGGGTATTGCATGAATCAATGAGAAGAAAGCTGATCCGGGGTGATTAGAGGATTAAATGCTTGATTTCCTGATGGGGATGCGCTTGTCCCAGACAGATGTAAATATTAAGCAGAAAAGGGAGAGGGCCATATCAACGTCTCGGTCAGTGAGCATAGGGGACCAATCAGTTGCAGCCAGGTCACTTAGTGGAGCTTCTTTGTTCATTGACCAAAAAGACCTGGTAAAGATACACTTGAGGGATTAGGGAGGAAGATGGACATCCCTGTCACAAAATGTCAAGCAGTGGTCGCTGAAGCTGTCTGGCAATATATCTGCTGCAACAATGCAGTGGGGATGTGAAGTGAGAACCCGGTCCAGGTGGGTATGATTTGATGAGTGGGGATGGAGTTGGAGTGGGTTCTGTGATGAGTTGCAAAAGGTTAAAGGACTCAGTCCTGTGGGTGGTCCATTTGGAGGTCAGGCAAAGCCAATTAATGTTGAAGTCACCCAGGAGGATGAGCTCAGCAGCAGAAGAGTATGAGGAGAGAGTGGAAAGTGAATCCATCACAGAAGATGGGAAAATTCTCAGTGAGGCATAGAAACACCAATAAAAAGGGGTAGTGAAGAGGAAAAGGAAATTTTGGCTAGCAGCAACATGTGGGAGGAAGGTGCAATTTCCCTGAAAGTGATGGTGCAGCAGAGGTTCTGTGAGACATAGAGGGCAACCCCACCCCTCTTTTACTATTGTGCTGCCTAAAGAGGTGGTAGTCTGGAATGGCAAAACTGGAATCAGGAATCCTGGAAGAGAGCCAGGATTCCATGTTACAGAGGAGGTCTCAAGATTGATGAGAGAGCCATAGAGTGAGGAAATCCCTTTTAGGAAGGAGCCTGCTAACACTGACGTGGAAAACACGAAGGCCTCAAGAAATGGGGGGGGGAGGAACCATGGTTGAGTTCCACATCACCAACAAAGAGGAGAAGCAGAGTAAGGAGGCGGACAATGGAGAACTGGCAGTGGAACTAGCTTGTACCTCTAGTAAGTCTATTCAGCAGCTCACTGAGGATGGGGGTGGTTCAGAAGGACTGGAGTGAGGTAGATGCAGTTCTGCTCCATTGGGGGGGGGACAAGGAACAGGCTGGGAACTGTAGACCTGTCAGTCTTATCCCTATTGTAAGGAAGCTGATGGAGTCACTGGTCAAAAAGGACCTCATGGACTATTCGGAGAGCAAAGGTCTCCAGGATAGTAAACAGCATAAATTTGTGACTGGGGGCTCTTCTCAGACTAATAGTAAACAGGACAGATTTGTGGCAGGGAGGCCTTCTCAGACTAATCTGATAGTTTTCTTTGACTGGGTGATATGGGAAATGGATAGAGGTCTTGCTGTGCATTTACCCTATTTTGATTTCAGCAAGGCTTTCGACTCAATGCCTCACAGATGTTTGCTGAAGAAGATGGAGGATCTGGGTGCATCAAAGATCATGGTAAACTGGGTGGTTAACTAACTAAAGGAGAGGCAGCAGAAGGTTGTGGTCAATAGGGATAAATTAGAAGAGCTGGAAGTCCACTCACAAGTGGGGTACAACAGGGAAATGTCCGGGTTCCAGACCTTTTTGATATATTTATCAGCAACACCAGTGAGGGAATCTGGGGCAGGCTGTGGCTCTTCATAGATGACATTAAGTTCTGTGGGAGGGTAGACAATGATGAGGGAATCAAGGAACTGCAGAGAGACTTACAAAAGTGGAGGGGTGGTCTAAGGTTTGTCAGTTGCAATTCAATACAAAAATGTGAAAGGTACTAGAGGGGTGGTCTAAGGATTGGCAGATAGAAGGCATCTTTAGAAAGGCATCCTTAGAATGGCAGAAAAATTGGAGATATTGTTGATGGGGGACCTGAATATGCCAGATGTTAACTGAAACACATTTGCTGCAGCCACATCCAAGAGTGGGGTCATTCTTGATGCCCTGCAGGGTGCATGCTTCTGACAGCTAGTGTTGGAACCCACTCGAGAGGGAGCAATCTTAGACCTGGTACTCTCAAATGGGGATGGAGAGAGGATCACAGATTTAGAAGTGGGTAGCCATCTAGGAAAAAGCGACCACCAAGCAGTGTGGTTCACGATAAACACAGACATAGAGTCAAGCCATACGAAAGCAAAGGTACTGGGTACTAGGAAGGCTGACTTTGGCAAAATAGGTGAGTGCCTAAGGATTGCATTAGCAGATGGGCAGGAATGAGTGGTGGAAGAACAATAAGGAAAAATCAAACTGCCATCACAGAGGCAACATGCCTTTGTGTGAAGCAAATAAATAAAACTTAGTAAAAAACTACTATGGTTCTCAAAAGAGGCGGTGGGGAAGGTTAGGGAGAAAAAGACAGCACTCAGGAAGTACAAGGAATCACAGAAGGAGCAGTACAGAGAACTATATCAGTTAAAGCAGAAGGAAGTGGGGTAGGCAGTCAGAATAGCAAAGGCCCAAACCAAGAAAAAGATAGCCAACTCAGTTAAGAAGAGGGGATAAAACCTTTTATAGGTACATCAGGGAGTGAAGGAAGAATAAGGGAGGGATAGTGAGGCTTCAAAAAGGGGAGGGGAGGGGAAGGGAGGTGGGCAGAGGGTGACAGTGAAAAGGTGTAGATACTGACCAATAATTTTGCTCAGTATTCACAAAATAAGAAGAGGGGGCTGGACCTAAACCAAACAATAGAAGCACTCTGGACGGGGGGGGTCGATAAGAATCCATTCAGAGAAGAAAGGTCCTGAAAGAACTCCTAAAACTCAAGGTGGATGAAGCAATGGGGCCTGATGGGATTCACCCCAGAATTCTAAAAGAACTAAGGGGAGACCTAGTAACACCACTGACTATCCTTTTTAACAAATCATGGGAGGACGGTGTGGTATCTGAGGACTGGAGGAGGGCGGATGCGAGTGTCCTTCACAAAAGTGGGAGCAAGGCAGAGGCAGGAAACTACAGACCTGTTAGTTTGACTTCAGTGGTAGGGAAAATGATGGAATCACTTCTGAAAGAAAGAATTGTTGAGTACCTAGAGGCCAGCTGGGCACAGTACCCAAGGAAGTATAGATTCACAGTGGGAAGGTCATGTCAGACAAATCTAATAGATTTCTTTGACTGGGTGACCAAAGTAGTAGACCAGGGAGGGACTGTGGCTATGGCCTACATAGACTTTAGTAAGGTATTTGACACAGTCCCATACAAAAGATTAATAAACAAATTAGCAAGCCTTGGACTGGGTCCCAGGGTGGTAGCCTGGGTAACAAATTGGCTAGACAACAGGATACAGAGGGTAATAGTAAATGAAGTACACTCTGAAGAAAGGGTGGTTACTAGTGGGGTACTGCAGAATTCTTTACTGGCACCGGTCTTCTTTAATGTCTTTATAGGAGGCATTGCAGAGAGGCTGGAAGGAAAAGTATGCTTCTTTGCAGACAACACAAAGATCTGCAACAGGGTTGATACACAAGAGAGGTGGAAAGGATGAGAAGGGACTTGGAAAGGTTGGAGGAATGGTCAAAAGTATGACAGATTAGATTCAATGCAAAGAAGTGCAAAGTAATGCACCTGGGAAACAAAAACCCAGGTCAAGAATACACAATGGACTTGCGCCACGCCGGTGGCCCGGGTTCTGAAGCGAGCCTGGGTTGCTGGGGGTCGGCAGGGAGGGAGAGGATTGAGCATCCAGAGGACAGCTCTCCTCTCCCAGAAAGGGACAGGGGTCCCGATCGGTGCTCTGCTGATCTCTGGCAGAGACTGGAGATACAGCAGGCACTGTGAGAAGAGAATAGGAGTGGCGGGGAGTGACAGACATCGGATACGCCTTGACGTCAGGGCACCATCCATTCCCCAGGGGAAAAAAAAATAGGAAAATGCCTCTCAGCTCTGGTGGAGATGGAGCACCAGGAGCTTGCCCCTGATTTACGGCCACCCATTCAGCATCCTCCCGACCGACATAACTGCTATGTCGGAGCGTTGGGGCCTGCCCCGTCCCCACCTGAGGGGGTATAACTGAGGCTCTATGGGTGACAGAGGATGGCCGGGTAGGGTGTATGCTGTAGGGGGATGACTCCATGTGCTCCTGATGAAGTCCAGAGCCGAGGGGGGTGAGTAGGAGGCAAAAATAGAAAATAATAAAAAAAAAAAAGAATACTCAATGGGGGGGTACTAACAACAGCAAAAAATGGAAAGGGACCTGGGGATAGTCACATCAGATGATCCTAAATTAGGCAAGTAATGTGAGAAGGCAGTAAGGAGGTCTGGGAGGATACTAGGATGCGTATAGAGAGCCATCACCAGTAGAAAATAAAAAGTTGTTGTCCCTCCGTACAGACAGTTGGTGAGACCCTATCTGTAGGCAGTCCAGAGGAGGGCAACTAAAGTGGTGCAGGGTCTGAAATAGAAGCCATACAAAGAAAGACTAAAATAGCTTAATATGTATACCCTTGAGGAGAGGAAGGAGGGGGGCATGAAAGAAATTTTCAAGTACCCCAAGGGAATTAACAAAGTCCATGAGGGGAGCATCTTTCAGAAACAGAGATGTGCAAGAACAAGGGGGCACAATTTGAAGATAGAGGGAGGACAGCTCAGGGGCAACGTTAGGAAGTATTTTTTCATGGAAAGGGTGGTGGACACATGGAGCTGCCTTCCTGCAGAGGTCATGGGGTTAAAAGCAGTGGAGGAATTCAAGAATGCATGGGACAGACATAAGGCAATTAGTATCTGATATGGTTATTGGTGGGGTCTCCTGTAACAATCCCCACATGATCGCCAATGCCCTCAATTCTCACTTCACAGACCTGTTGGCTTTCTCCTCACTCTTCCCACCTGAAGAGAGCACTACTTGTCCTCTTTCCCCTACAGGAAAGGTGGCTCCCTCCCCCCGACCGCTGTTCAGTCTCAGGGCAGTTTCTGTCATTGATATGCTGAACCTTCTCTCTGGCCTCTCCCACTACTCTAGCCCTGGGCCAGACAATCTGGAGCCCAAGCTTCTGAAGCTAGGCACCCACCACATTGCCTCCCCAGTTGCCCACATTTTTAACCTATCCCGTGTGTCAGGGGTCATTTCTGACATTTGGAAGGTGGCTAGGATTGTCCCTGTACTGAAGCCAGGCAATCCCAAGGTACCGGACAATTATTGTCCAATCGCCATTCTATTCTCCTTCAGCAAGCTCCTTGAAAAAGTTGTGGCAGAGCAACTCTCTGATTACATACTGGCCCATGAACTGCTATCCCCGGCCCAGAATGGCTTTTGGAAGGGGCATAGCATGACTACAGCCTTGGTCTCAGTCTCTTCCAGCATCAGAGGAGCCATGGACCAGGGCAAACTCTCTGGAGCAATATTTATCGACTTGTCCAAAGCCTTTGACCTTGTCGATCATGCACTACTCTGTACTCAGATGTGGTCCCTGGGTCTGTCCACCTCTGCTATAAACTGGCTAACAGGCTATCTTCATGGCAGAATGCAGTGGACCAGTTTGAACAAAGTCCTCTCTGATCCCCTACCAGTGACCTCAGGTGTCCCCCAGGGGTCGGTCCTGAGGCCCCTCCTCTTCTCCCTCTTTGTTAACCATTTACCAGCAACAGTAACTAACTGCAGTGCCATTCTTTATGCGGATGACCTGGTCATCTTGGCCCACTCCCGGGACATTGTGACCCTCAATCAGCACCTATCCGAGGACTTTAACAATATCCAGGCTTGGGTAACCAAAAATAAACTGGTTCTCAACCTGAAAAAAAACAGAGGCTATGCTATTTGGTTCAGCACCTAAAATCAAAGCCATGCCAGTACCACTGGGTATCACAAGCCAGGATGGAACCTTCCTCCCCGCTGTGAACTCCGTCAGATACCTTGGGGTAATGCTTGACCCTCAACTCGACATGGAGAATCACATACTAAATGTCTGTAGAGCGGTGAACTGCAAACTGGGCCTGGCCTATAGAGCCAAATACAACCTTACACCTGCAGCTCGTCTGGCTCTCGTGAGAGGTGTACTGCTCCCCTCCCTTACCTACGGCCTGCACCTCTTTGCTAATTCCACCAAATCCCATCTTACCCGGTGGTTCATAACGTACAACAACATCTGCCGTTTTGTCCTGTCTGTCCCCTGTCTTACCCACCACTGTAAGCTTTATGAAAATCTCTGCTGGCTCTCTCCATCTAGCTACCTGGACTTTGGGCTGGGATGTCTCATGGGTAAAGTGATTAGAACTGGCACCCTACCGAGGCTGGCTCAGCTTCTATCGCCTGCCGACCACTCCTCCTACTCACTCAGATCCCAGGTCCCCGGGTTGCTTAGAGTTCCCCCCACTCAAACCCTCATGGGGGACAGGGACTTTGCTGCATATGCACCTAGACTCTGGAACTCCTTTCCAGTGCAGGTTCGATAGGCCCCCCTCTCACCAGTGCTTTCGTAGACACCTGTGGGGTTTCCTGAAGCAGGCTTCTGCATGTGACTGTCTCAAACCCTCCTAGAGTAAAGTCCTCTTTCAACTTGTCTTTTGTGCTTTACAAAAGACCTGTCAGTGACACTCTGCTTGTCCCTACAACTCAATCTCTTATCTTGGCACTTGACTGAGTTATAATTTGTCTAATTTGAATAATAACCAGTGACTTTATGTACTTTACCACTGTTGGAACTAGATGTAACTTAGTGTCTTAAGAATGAGTCACCTTGATTAATGTTCTTTTCATGTTGATATTCTGCCTTGTTGTTAATGTATTATCCTGTACTAATCTGTATTCACTATGTTGTACTCTCCTGGGTCGTTCCTGAAAATAGGCATATTACTTGTCTAGTGTACTTACCCGGTAAACAAAAGCTAAATAAATAGTGGGAGGCAGGAGGAAGTAGACTGTTGGTTAACTAGAATCTGCAGCTTATCCAATAGATGAGGAAATGGGCAGACTATGTGGGCCAAGCAGTCCTAATCTGTCATCAAAGTCTATGTTGTTATGTTTCTGTTGTAACTCTCCTACAAATTAGGGTTTACTATCGTGTCTTCCTGGGTCCCTAATGCCCACTGTCAGGCTGGTGTCTTGTCTTAGTGTGAGTTTGTGAATCGGCGTGAGAGTGCCATGCTTAGCCTCCGCAACTGTCCCTTTAAGAACATAAACTGCATTTACTGAATGGTCTGTGCTAGGTCAGAGTGATTTAGAGCTTGCGACTGGCCAGACAATGTTCTGATTTGCTCCAATCTGCAGTCACTACTTGCGCAGAGGGAGCCCATGTAGGAACTGTGATTATTTACTTCTTGTGCTTTATTGTATTTAAGATAGAGATGTTTGTCTAACCTGCTTTAACTGCAGCTCAACCATTTGGATGGAAGCCACTGTGTTAGGTCCAGGACTTCCAGTAATTGGACCAACAGAACCACTGAGGACCTAAAATGGATCCTGTCCCCAGGGGTCTTGTGGAAAGGAAATTCTGTAGTCTCGTAGTTTTATCCAGTTGGCACCCAAATGGACCTGAAGGGGGATCCCTTACTGTGACTGACAGATCTTTGGCCAACCAAACTTTTGGATTTACAAGGAAAATGCCCCATATGCCAAGAGACAGTGGATCAGTTAGAGTTGGAGGTTGAAGTGTGAACAGCCCAAGCTTTCGAGCAGCTGCTCCCAGAAGGAGTGTAGTGGAATTGGATGGAAGAGGCTCAACTTGCCTTCCTGCCACTTTCTTCTGCATTGAACTGTCTGATTGCAGAAGTCGAACTTGTCCAATTCCAGCCTGGAACTGCAGCAAAAGAGAAGAAGTTTATTAGTGCAACTTGTAATTTGGGCCAAAGACTTGCTCCTGAAGCGATCAGCCCAGCTTGTGTGCGACATATACTTGAATTGAAAGGTTTGTGCAGTAAAACTGTTGATTTGCAACCGGACTGAATCTGAACTGTCTTCAGAAGCAGTAATTGATTTAAATGTGCTGAATGTGTTTCGTGGGTCGAGATTTGGTTCCCCAGGAAAGAATCTCTTACGCCAGCTGGAGGCTTCACCTGCAGGAGATTACAAACTTTGCTAGACTGCTCATCCTGCCTGGGCCCTGCCATTTCAGCCTAGGCCACTACTCCATCACCAGAGAATATCATGGCAAGAGACCGACTGAGGGATCCAGCCCCTGTGCAGCAACAACACGAAGGTTGCAGTAACCTTGAGGAAAGGCCTTGAAGAGGAGGTGTGTATTGTCGGCCCCATTTCCCCCAAACTTCCCTGTCATCACCACGAGATCTCCATATTGCCTGCTTCACTGCAGATTCCTGGTAGCATGAATACAAATCAGGGTAGCTCCCTGCAACAAAAGCTTAAATCATTGTGGTATCAGCTGCAACACTGGCACCCCTGGGCAATGCCTCTGGCTAGCCAGACTTACCATCCAGGGTACCCAGTGCTGTGTGACTGTCAGGTGGGGAGTAGGAGCACATGCAGTCACTGAACAAATTCAGATAGCTAATAGTTTTCCTAGATTCACACCCCTCCCTTGTTCACTGCCCCCAAATAAACCTGATTATCTTGTTTTACGATTAACCTGGCTAGTGTGCATATTATTAGTTGGGTTACAGTATTAAGATTGTCCTGCAGCATTGCTAACCTTATTTTCCAGGGGTCTCGAGGGCAGTTGCTGTAGGTCCAGCCCTGGTGGTAAGTGAGAAGGGTGGGAGCACATTATTACTGCTTCCTACTGATTGTGAATTTACCATTGTGTTGTATACTAGGCCACTAGGAGGGCTGGTGGGTGGTTATAACTTCCCAGAGTGCTATACCAGAGCAGATAAGCAACCCCAATATCATTTCTCTGGGTGGAGACACCTTGTTACCAAACTCAGGCCCCTTAACCTATGTATAGCCATACAGGCAGGGGTAGTAGTAGCCCTTGGAATAGTGCTGTCCAGGGGTTTATTTATTTATTTGCTTTTGTTAACCGGGTAAGCACACTAGACACCAGGTGCCTGTTTTCAGGTGCGACCCGGGTTACAACTTAGAGGCATCACTGGAATTAGCGTCCTGGGTGGTCAAAATATTCATTGTCTGGCAGTTAAGAGAAATTTGGTGGCAAAGAGTTTCTACAATAAAAACAGTGTTTCCCACTACCGCCCTGACCATGGATGGCATTTTCTCTGGAATTGTCCCCACCCCTAGTGGAGAGAAGCACTGGGAGACTTGGAAAGCGCATGCTGCCTGGATGCTAGATAGATGGTCTGGAACGGAGGAGTAAAAGCTGTTGGAAATTATAGTGATCCTTCGAGGGCCCATTTAAGATGTCATCCAGGGACTTCAAACCACTGGGTCTACTGCGTCCGCACGGCAGTAGTTGGATGCCTTATCCTCTGTTTTTGATCTCCACAGGGATGTTAGTCAGTTACTGTGGGAATTTAAAGTTATGCATCAACATAAGGGGAACCACTCTCGGCCTACTTGATGACAATGGAACATATTTTTCTGAAAATATTCAATTGAGGAGGCGTCGCGTCCCAGGACTTAGACTGAGTCTGGATGGATCAAGTCTTAACCTTGGTGGAAGATTCTTGTTTCATAATGTTTCAGCTACAAACACAGCAATGTGTGGATGGTGCCCCTTCCTTTGTTGCACTTGTGTGGGCCGTGAGGAGAGCCGAACACCAGACAGATGGAGATGATCCTGTGGAGCCAGTTCCAGAGCCCACCGCAGCCAGTGAAAGTGCACCACCATGGTGTCCTGAGCAGGAGACAGCGACCACCACAGGAAACACCTCACCCCTCTCATGGGAGGTCAAACTGGGCAAGCTGGAGGCTCGGTTCTCCCAATTGTGTGACATGGTCATGGCCATGTGTAGGTGGCAGCAAAAGGCTTCTGGTGGGTCTACCAGAATGAAGCCCTCAAATAGGGTTGTGGTGTTCTGCTATCATTGTGGACAAGACGTGCATACACAAAGTGAGTGCCATTCCTCTGAAAATGTGGACAAGGTAAAGACTTGACTCATAGTCTACAGACAGACTTGATTGCAGGCCTCTCAAAAAAATGCCAAAAATCATGTCAAAGCACGTTTTCAATGGAGCCAGACCTAGAAAACACAACTGGTGACATACCAGACAGTCCAGAACTAATTGCAACCAATGATTCTAATAGTATTGCGGATAATGATGTTAATGAAGCTAATGATGTTGAAAGTATCAGTGATGTGTGAAGTGATATTAATTCCATGGAATTTCCTCTTGATGTTGAACCTGGAATTTCAAAGCAAAGTAATGAAAGTAATTCCGCTGAACCAGAACTAACAGAGCAAAAAGCTGAAATTATTTCCAGTCCAGAACAGACACCTAGTGCAGAGGTACCCCTTTCTTCAGAAGCAGACTTATTGACAAGCAATGAGCCAGGACTGATTAACCCAAATGCAAATGCTGAAAAAACTGAGCCTGTGCCAACCCTCCCCAGAAAGTCTGGAAGAGCCACAAAGCTTGTAGTATGCCTCAGTTCTGACTCCCCAGGATGGTCTGTAGACCTCCCATTACATGTAGTTCACAAAGGGGTGTACATTTCTGAAAACTCTCTTCCAAAACTAGGCTACTCTGCCACATCAAAGCTGATAGGCCCTCCAAACAGTATACTAATGCACTTGCCCTCCAAGCAGTATACTAATGCACTTGCCCCATGCAGCTCTCCCCAGAAAGTCTGGAAGAGCCACAAAGCCTGTAGTACGCCACCCCTACCCATTACTGTGGAACGCCCACTGGCAGCGCCCCACCTTCCAGATGTAGGATACCAACTCTCCCCAAGTCTCCCCTCCCCCCTCGATCAGTGCAAAACATTCTAAAGAAAGGGGTACCTCTGCACTAGGTGTCTGTTCTGGACTGGAAATAATTTCAGCTTTTTGCTCTGTTAGTTCTGATCAGCATTTGCATTTGGGTTGATCAGTCCTGGCTCATTGCTTGTCAATAAGTCTGTTGCTCAATTTATCTAAATGTGTACAACAAAGGAGGTAAGGGAAATTAAGAAAAGAATGTTTTGCACTGATCGAGGGGGGAGAAGGGAGACTTGGGGAGTGTTTGGTATCCTGCATCTGGAAGGGTGGGGTCGCCTGGTGGGCAATGACAGCAATGGGTAGGGTGGTAGGCTGCAACAACTGCAGTGCACCAATCTTCTAAAATTGCCTGGAGTGTGGAGGATGTTTAGTGTGCAACCACATAGAAAACTTAGAAAGGAGATTGAAGGTCTGCAGGAGGAACTAAGACAGGTAAGGCAGACTGAGGTGGGTTTAGTGGAATACTGAGGGAGGAAGAATAGGAGATGAGGGAGGCGATTTAAGCCAACAGTGGTGAGAGAGGGTCAGAAGAAGGAAGCAGGGACAAGGGGCCCAGGCCAGGAAGAGCGACTGCCGGGAAACCAGGTCAGCAGACAAAAGACAAATGGAAGGAGAGATAGGGACTTGTGAGGGGAGGCGAAGAAGTGGCAAAAGTCATGGAGTGGAAAGGAGAGAACAGGTTACCATGAAGAGAGAGGGAGCGGGCATTTGTGAAGGGTCTTCAGAAAATAGTTTTGCACTGCTAGAGAGGAAGAAGGTGGAGGAGGGAAATTATGAAATTAAAAGAGTAATTGATAAATGCCTGGACCAAACCAGAGTTGGGGGATGTTCTGCAGGGAGAATTGCAACAGGGGCAAAAGGGGGAAATAATGTGTAGGAGGAAGAAGAGGAGCCGGAAAGGAGAGAGGGAGATGAATGGAAGCAAGCAGGGAGTAAGAGTGGTGGAATTTTAGTGCTGGGGGACTCAATACTAAGAGGAGTCAGGGAGTCAGGTAGGGTAGCGAGGGGGAGAGGCATAGTCGCATTTGGGTGGAGGCCATGCCAGGAATGACAACGGAAAGGGTGGGACAATCTGTTCTGAAATACGCTAGAAGGGATAGGGACAAGCCTCATTTAATTATACATCTTGGGACGAATGACCTGGCTGACAAGACAGTAGATATAGTCCAGAGGAAGTGTGAGGAACTAGGACAATTATGTAAGAGGGCAGGAAGATCAGTAACTTTTTCAGAGATACTTCCAGTGCCCAAGGCAAGCACATCAAGAAAGCTGAGAATAGAGGAATTTAATGGATGGCTAAGAACCTGGTGTTGTGCTAAAGGGTATGGGCTGTTGGGGGGGGGAGTGACCTGGGAGGACAGTAGTCTCTATGCCAAGGACAGACTACACTTGAGTGAGGAGGGAAAGAAAGTGTTGAAACAGAGGATGGAGGAGTACATAGAGGAAGTTGAGAATTTAAACTTGGAGCGGGGGGATGGCAATTGGGCAAGAGACATGCAGAGACCACAGGTTGGGAAACCATATGAGCTTACCCCCCATAACAGTGACAAAGCACAAATGGCAAGTACAACTGGTGATGCTAGTAAAGGAGGGCAGGATGGGAGGGGGGGGGAGGATGGAAGGTGGTTTCCCTTAATGCTAGGAGCCTTGGGAGGAAAACTGCAGAGTTACAGGTGCTCATGGCAGAGGGAGAGGTGGACATTGCAGCCATCACAGAAACATGGGCCACCCAATACAATGACTGGGACCTGTCTGTACCAGGGTACAAGTTATTTCGTAGGGACAGGGTGATTGAGGAAGGAGGAGGTGTGGCACTATATGTGAAGGAATGACTGAAGTGTGTAAGGAAGGAAGGGGAGGAGGGTAGTATGGAATCACTTTGGATGCAAATCCAGGATTCCAAGAATAGGATTCTTAGAATGGGAGTGGTGTACAGGCTGCCATCTCATACGGAGGAGTTAGACAGGGAACTAGCGGAACAGATCAGGAGGACCTGCGAGAAGGGTAGTGTGGTGTTTGTGGGGGACTTCAACATGCCAGGAGTGGACTGGAGTACCTCAACAACCAGGAACAGTAGGGAGCAGGTACTGCTGGTTGCCTTCCAGGACATCTTCCTGCTGCAAATGGTCAGTGAACCAACCAGGTTAGGGGATACCCTTGACCTTGTGCTGGCAAATGGGGACTTTGTGAGAGAACTTACAATGGAGGAACCGCTGTCAGGGAGTGACCACCACTCAGTATGGCTCACACTGGATATGGACAAGGAAGGAGTGGAATCTGGCACAAGAGTGCTGGACTTCAGGAAGGCTGACTTTGGGAGGATGGGGGAAGTGGTAAAAGGGTACCTGGCCAGAATTCAGTCTAGTATGGACACTAACCAGAGGTGGGAGCTCATAAATCTGGGGATAGTGGAGGCAACCAAAACCTGCTGCAAGGCCCAGAGCAAGAAGGCTAGGGCTAAGAAACTGAGCTGGTTGAGCAAGGAGGTCATGGAAAAGGTAAGGAGGAAAAGAGCTGCCTTTAGGAAGTACAAGAAAACAGGTAGAGGGAGGACAGGGAGGAGTACTTGATGGAATCAAAGGAGGTGACACGGGCAGTAAGGGGAGCCAAGGCATCTACGGAACTCAGGCTGGCACAAGGCATTAAGAAGGGGGAGAAAGATCTCTTTTGGTACATCAGGGAGAAAAGGAGCTGTAAGGACCACATAGTAAGGATTAGAAAGGAGGGGGGTTGGGTGGAAACAGGGTGCGATAAGGCAGAAGCACTAAATGAGTACTTCTGCCAGTATTTCACAAGAGAAGAGGGGGGTGACACCCAAGGGAGAAATGGCAGAAACAGAGGGAGGAGGTGACAGATGGGGAAATCATGGAGGCAGGGTTCAGGAGGGTTTGAAGGCACTGAGGGTGGATAAGGCGCCAGGCCCAGATGGCATCCACCCCAGGATACTGAAGGAGCTGGCAAAGGTCCTTGCAGGACCTTTGGCAGACCTATTTAATGCCTCACTACATTCAGGGTGTGTACCTCAGGACTGGAGGATTGCTGATGTGGTGCCCCTCCACAAGAGTGGCCTCAAGGATGAACTGGGAAACTACAGACCAGTGAGCCTCACATCCATCGTGGGTAAGCTAATGGAGACTATCCTGAAGGAGAGGCTGGTGGCCCTCCTAGAGGTCAAAGGACTACAGGACAGCAGACAGCATGGCTTCATATGGGGCAGATCCTGCCAAACCACCCTGGTGGAGTTCTATGACTGGGTAACTAGGCAACTGGACAGGGGCCATGCAGTGGATGTCCTGTGTCTGGGCTTCAGTAAGGCATTCGACTCAGTGCCACATGGAAGTCTGGGAAGTAAGTTAGTAGGTACAGGGGCAGGTGCAAAGCTGGTGAGATGGGTAGGGAACTGGCTTCAGGGAAGGCAACAGAGGGTGGTGGTGAGTGGGAAGCTCTCACACCCAAGGGTAGTGAAGAGTGGTGTTCCACAGGGCTTGGTGTAGGGACCAGTGTTGTTTGGGATATTCATAGCAGACATATCATTGGATATCAAGAGCAAGATCAGTCTGTTTGCTGATGATACCAAGGTAGGAGCAGTAGTGGATGACCTAGGGCAAGGGTTCTTAAATGGTGAGGCCAGCCTCCCTTGGGAGGTCCCCAACCTGTTCCAAGGGAGGCTCAAGCAAGTCTGAAAATGTACTGTATTTAAATTTTGGGTTTTATATATTTTGTGTGAAGAGATGAAGCAAACTGAAAGAGGATAATAATAGTAAGTGAATTTTATGTATTTATTTACTAATAGATAACAAGGAATGGTGAATGAGCCAAGGCTTATTTCAGGTGTACCTGGGGAAGGGTAGGGAGTGAATACATTTAAAAAGGTAACTGCAAAACAATCAAGAAATATAGAATGAGCAATAGTGCAAATTAATATGAACAATGAATTAATAATGAGTGGTGGTAATTGATCAAATTGTAAACTGATGGCAGAACTGCCCAAATACAAGGGTTGAGCATAGAAATGCTAAGAGCAATAGCAAGAAAGAGCAAAGTAATCCCCAAGACGTTGCTTAGGAGCAGAGAAGGGGGAGGAGAAGCAAAGTATGTAGGAAGGTTATTTTATATAGAGAGGAAACAGAGGAAGTAGTCTGACCCATGAAGGTACTACAACAAGGGGTAACAATGGTTCAAGAATCAAAAAAGCAGAGCAAGTAGGCTGGTCTGTGTGTGTGTGTGGGGGGATTACAATAAGCTGAATAATAATATTTGTTTATTTTGATTATTTGTTATTCAGATAACACCTTTGAGCACAGGAGCTCTTCTTCAAAAGGTCCAAGTCAGTATAAGACAAAGAACTGAATGTGAGCCAAGTACTCAAAGGGGTTTCAACTTATTCATGGTGTACTGCACAAAGTACAGTACGTTATTTTTCTTTGGGGAGGCCCAATATTATTTTGATTTTAGGGAGAGGCTCAAAATCTTTTCCATGGATTTGGGGAGGCTCACTGTGACAAAGTCTGAGAACTACTGACCTAGGGGGGTGGCAGGGGTTGCAGGATGATCTGGCAAAGCTTGAAACCTGGTCAGACACCTGGCAACTGGGGTTTAATGCCAAAAAGTGCAAGGTGTTGCATTTTGGGATGAAGAACCCAAGGAGGAGTTACCAACTGGGGGGAGTGTAGCTAGCCTAGACAGAGGAGGAGAAGGATCTGGGGGTGCTCATTACAGGGTCAATGAACAACTCGGCACAATGTAGGAAGACAGCTGCAAAGACCAACAAAATGCTGGGTTGTATTGCAAGGTGGTATATCCTCGGGGAGGGAGGAGGTGATTTTGCCACTGTACAGGTCATTAGTTAGACCGCACCTGGAGTACTGCATGCAGTACTGGCGCCCGTATCTGAAGAGGGACATTACATTACTAGAGGGGGTGCAGCGCAGGGCGACAAAGATGAGCAAGGGGCTGGGGGACTTATTATATGAGAGGAGGCTGAGGGAGTTGAACATGTACTCACTGGAGGAGAGGAAGGATGGGGGAAATGATTGAAACCTTTAAATACATGAAAGGAATAAACAAGACAGGTACAGAGGGGCTGTTCAAGGTACGGAGGAGGGACACCAGGGGCCATGATATGAGACTGGAGGGAGGAAGGTTCAGGAGGGAGATGAGGAGACACTTTTTTACAGAGAGGGTAGTGGCTGGGTGGAATCGTTACCTGCAAGTGGTGTCCAGCAGAACAGTGGACTGCTTCAAAAGGGGATGGGACAGGACAAGGGGGAGGGTCAATGAAGGGGAAGGGTGGAAGGGAGGGGCAGCTGCAGAATAAGGGGTGCTAGCTGCACATTTGAGCAGACTTGATAGACCTCTAGGCCTTTATCTGCTGGCAAATTTTGTATGTTCATATGTTCATAGTATAGCTGATAGGGATAGGCCCCAGGCCATGTGGGTTGGTATGCAGGAGGTAACACAGACCCAAATTGTAAGAGTAATGTGTTATAACTATTTGAATCTGCTAACATTTATGAAACATGTTATGAAAATGTGTTATTATGGAAATTTCATTGCTAAATGAAAAAGTATGGTAATCCTGTTGTTATGACCAGCTTATTTTACTGATGCTTCAGATTGTATTTTATGGTATACCAATGAAACACGCATGTATTTCATATGATGTTTCTATACAGAATTATATGGAATGTTTAGACTTGACGTGGACAGCAAATTTTTCCAGGCGGGGAAGAGTGTAATCCGCCTACAAATTGGGGTTTGCTAATATGTCTTCCTGGGCCCCTAATTCCCACTGTTCCCACTGTCAGGCTGGTGACTCATCTTAGAGTGATTTTGTGTATATGCATGAGAATGCCATGCTCAGCCTCCATGCTTGTTCTTTGAAGGCAGTATAGCGCAGTGGTCTAAGGCTCTGAGCTACAAATCTGGTAATATCCAGCAGACCAGAACAGGGTTTGAATCCCACAGCTTCCATGTGCATACTGTGTGACCATGAGCAAGTCACTTAACTTCCTTGTGCTCCCAGGTTGCACCTAGAAACAAGTTCTGGCTTAGTGTGCCTTTCCTGGTTAAACAATTTCCCCTTTCCCTTGAAGAACATAGCTAATCTGCATTTACTGAATGGTCTGTGCTTTGTCCGAGTGATTTAGGGTTTGCGACAGGCCAGACAATGCTCTGATTTGTTCCAATCTGCAGTCGATACTTGTGCAGAGGGAGCCCATGTAGGAACTGTGATTATTTACTGCTTGTACTTTATTATATTTAAGACAGAGATGTTTGTCTAACCTGCTTTAATTACAGCTCAACCATTTAGATGGAAGCCACAGTGTTAGGTCAGGGACTTCCAGTAATTGGACCAATAGAACCACTGGGGACCTAAAATAGATCCTGTCCCCAGGGTTCTTGTGGGAAGGAAATTCTGTAGTCTTGTAGTTTTATCCAGTTGCTACCCAAATGGACCTGGAGGTGGAGCTCTTACTGTGACTGACAGCTGTTTTGGCTAATCGAACCTTTGGATTTACAAGGGAAATGCCTTGTGTGCCAAGAGATAGTGGATCAGTTAGAGTTGGAGGTTGAAATGTGAACAGCTCGAGCTTTCGAACAGCTGCTCCCAGATGGAGCGTAGGGGACTCGGAGGGAAGAGGCTCAACTTGCCTTCCTGCCACTTTCTCCTGCATTGAACTGCCTGATTGCAGAAGTTGGACTTTTCCAATTCCAGCCTGGAAGTGCGGCAAAAGAGAAGAAGTTTGTTAGTGTAACTTGCAATTTGGACCAAAGACCTGTTCCTGAAGTGATCGGCCCAGCTTGTGTGTGAAATATACTCGGACTGAAAGATTTGAGCAGTAAAACTGTTGATTTGCAGCCAAACTGAATCCGAACTGTCTTCAGAAGTAGTTATTGATTTAAATGTGCTGAATGTGTTTTGTTGGTCGAGATTTGGTTCCCCACAAAAGAACCTGTTACACCAGCTAGAGGCTTCACCAGCAGAAGATCACGAACTTTGCTAGACTGCTCATTCTGCCAGGGCCCTGCCATTTTGGCCTGGGCTGGTACTCCATCACAAGAGACTGTCGTGGCGAGAGATCGGCTCTGGGATCCAGCCCTTGCGCAGCAACAACATGCAGGTTGAGGTCACTTAGAGGAAAGGTCATGAAGAGGAAGTGTGTAGTGTCTGCCCTATTTCCCCCAAACTTTCCTGTCATCACAACAAGATCTCCATATTGCCTGCTCCTCTGCCGATTCCTGGTAGTGTGAGTACAAATCAGGGTAGCTCCCTGCAACGAAAGCTTAAATCAGTGTGGTACCATCTAATTGTCTTCATTTATTGGGTTTTGTAAAGGACTGAGCCACCCAGTTTGGATTACAAATAATTTGGATGTTTTGCATGTTAACTGCTTTTCCTTCCATCAAGGGCCCCAACATCAGCTGCAATGCTAGCCACCCCAGGCAATGCCTCTGGCTAGCCAGACTTACCATCCAGGGTACCCAGTGTTGTGTGACTGTCAGGTGGGGACTAACAGTGCAAGCAGTCACTGAACAAATTCAGATAGCTAATTGTTTGCCTAGATTCAGGCCCCCTCCCTTGTTCACTGCTCCCAAATAAACCTGATTATCTTGTTCTATGATTAACCTGGCTAGTGTGCATATTATTATTTAGGTTACAGTATTAAGATTGTCCTGCAGCATTGCTAACCTTATTTTCCAGGGGTCTCCAGGGCAGTTGCTGCAGGTCCAGCCCTGGAGGTAAGTGAGAAGGGTGTGAACACATTATTACTGCTTCCTACTGATTGTGAATTTACCATTGTGTTATATACACTAGGCCACCAGGAGTGTTGGTGGGTGGTTATAGCTTCCCAGAGGGCTATACCTGTGCAGATATGCAAACCCAATACCATTTTTCTGGGTGGAGGCACCTTGTTACCGAACTCAGGCCCCTTAATCTGTGTATAACCATACAGGCAGGGGCAGTTAGTAGCCCCTGGAACAGTGCCACCTAGGGGTTACACTACGTTTAAGTTGAAATTCAATGACAAAAAGTGAGAGGTAATGTACATAAGGAACAATAACCACAGGACAGAGTACTTGATGGGTAGAGTGAGACTTAGCACTACAGCTGAGGAACAAGACATTGGAGTTATCATCATTGACTCCCTCAAGCAGTTGAATCAGTGCAACAAGGCATGTAGCAAGGTGAGAAGGATTCTGGGATGTTTTTGGAGGGGTTTTGATAGCAGCAGGGAAGTAATACTTCCCCTAAATAGATCCTTAGTGAGGCCACACCTGGAGTACTGTACCCAGTTCAGAAGTCCTCACCTCATGAAAGACAGTAAAAGGCTGGAGACCATGTGGCACAGGGTAAAAAAAATTATTCATGGCCAACAGGGCAGGTGTTACCAGAAGCACCTCAAGGCACTGAGCATGTACTCTCTGGAGACCAAAAGAGAGAGATGAGATATGATAAAGACCTTCAAGTTCCTAAAAGGAATGAACAAGCTATACTGCACTTATAAAACCAAATATGGACATCATATATAAAATTCACAATTATTTGTAAGCGATTAATTAAGTAAAATCAAAAATCAACAGCAGAGTCGAAGGCCTGGGTAAAGAGGTAGGTTTTAAGGTTCTTTTTAAATATTTCAACCATTGGAGCATCTCCCAGAGCCCTCGGTAATGAGTTCCAGAACGTTGGTCCAGTCACCCCGAAGGCTTTTCCCCCAGATGTTTTTAATCGGGTTTAGGGGATTATCAGGAGGCCCTCATCAGATGAGGGGAGTAGGTGAGTGGGGCAGCACGGGTGCAAAAGATCATGCAGGTAGCCAGGACCCAGGCCGTACAGGGACTTACAGGTTAGTAACTCAATCTTATAGGCGATGTGCCACTTAACCGGCAGCTAGTGCAGATCCTGCAGCACAGAGGGTTGTTATCCATGGACCAGCACACCTGATTGTACCCCCACCTCATGGACAGCAACACATAAGGAGGTATATGTACTAAGTTTAGGACATAGACACTTATCATATAAGCATAAGTGTCAGGATTTGAATTGTACTGTTCTTTTGCAATGCATACTATGCTGCACAATATTCTCACAATATATTGTACCACTGGGAGATGTCTTCCATTATATTCTTATTGCATGATTATTAGTTAGGCAACAGTGCCATCTTTAGTGCTTGTGCACCACTGTAACTGCAAGTAACCTTGGAAGAATACATACCTTATTGTTCACTTTATCTTCTGCCAGTTAAGCAACTTCTTATGTTAGTTAGGATGGTTCCACCTGCTACCGTCTAATTACTTATATTTCATGTATCTTCTTTAGTTGTTGTCATGGTTATTATCGGGGTATAAGACCCCTTGCACCATGTATTTTCTCTCAGAGAGACTTGACTGTGCCTATAGGTAAGGAAACTGGATACTCTCCCAATGATTACACTGTTGGTTGTAAGCCCTTATTATTCTTATTTACCAGTAATAAATTACATTTATTACTTGGACAGCACTTGTCTGTCATCTCTTTCTTTTGTGCAGTTCCAGCAAGAACCTGAGAAAGGTAATTTTATTATGAAGTTACAGGGTGATATGTCTTGATCTAGAAAGACCTGTTAACAGTCTTGCAGCTGTGTTCTGTACCAGCTGTAGGCATCATAGCATACATCCACTGACCCCAAGGTAGAGGGCATTGCAGTAGTTGAGGTGTGATGTCATGAAGGCATGTACTAGTGAAGGCAGGTCCTCAGGGGGAATAAGGGAGCAAATCCAGCTGATATTTCTGAGATGATAGAAACCACTCCAGAAGACAGCTGACACCTGAGCCTCCAGTGTCAGCCCCTCATTTAGAACGAAGCCTAGATTCTTCACCTGATGGACAACATCAAGATGGGAGACACCAAGGCAAAGGTTCAGTAACCCCTCAGACACTGTCCATCCCCCTTTCCAACCTGGCTCAAACACCAGTACTTCCATTTTTTCCGAATTAAGTCTTAACGAGCTTGAGGATATCCAGTCCTGGATTTCAGCCAAATGTTTTTTCAGTATGTCTTCCACCTTCTGATCCTGTAGGGTGCAAAAGACAGATAGAGTTGAGTATCGTCTGCCTAGCAGTGAAACCCAACTCCATACTGCCTAATGATCTTACCCAAAGGTAGCATGTACACTGAAAACAACATTGGCCAAAGAACCAATCTCTGAGGAACCCCACAGTGCAAGTCCATTGAGTGTGATGAGAAGTTACTCATCACCACCCTTTGAGACCTGCCCTGAAGAAGGATTCAAACCAGCGCAAAACTATTCCAGTCAGTCCCACGTATTCTCTGAGATGGTCCAAAAGCTTCCCATGGTCAGCGGTTTCAAATGCAGAGGAGAGATATAGGAGTACCAGAATTGACCTGTCTCCTTTGCCCTCACCATCAGCAGATTATTTTGCACCCTGGCCAGGGCGGTTTCAGTGCTGAATCTTGGTCAAAACCCTGACTGGAGAGGCTCATAGATATCAAAGGTTTCAAGGTGAGTCTCAAGCAACAAGACAGCCACCTTCTTGATAATCTTACCTAAAAATGGCAGGTTGGAGACAGGTCTGTAATTTGCTAGGACATTTGGGTCTAATGTTGGTTTTTCCAAAGGGGTCTAACCAGTGCATTTTTTTATTTGGCCAGGAAGACCCCCACCAACAAGGAACACCCAACAATCCTAGTAAATACTGGACCCAGCTGTTCCACACAGCCTATTAAGAGCTGCATTGCACCTGAGTCCAGTTCACAGCAGGTAGGTTGCAGCTCTGCGATCACCCCAATGACCTCCTTCTTTGTTACTGATCAGAATTCCTTCCATAACCACTGACAACCAACATGACATCCTGTCTTCCCACTGCCAGATGATAACTGTCCAGAAAAGGAGAGCCCAGCTCTAATGAAGGACACCCTATCTGAGAAAAACAAGCAAAATCCTCACATTTTGGAAAAGACCTCCTTTTTGCAGGCTCTAGACAGGCCATATGTAGAAGCCTGTCTATAGCCTGAAAAAGTTGAGCTATTCGATTTTTCCTGGCCGCAATCTCTCTGGACAGGAATTCTGCCTTCTTACGAAAGAGTGCCCTTTAATACTCACCATAGTGAGAAATCAAAGGTGGTTTGTCCCCCTGAGCCCTGGACCTCCTTCAATGCCTTTCTAACCTCTGTCCCATTGCCTTCATTAATATTAGCTCACCATCAAACCCTGGCGAGTCAAGTCATATATGCAAAGGATGGAAACAGACTGGAGCTAACAGGTCAAAGGCTGCAATGACAGCCCTATTATAGGCTGCCACCACATCCCCCGTACCCATTACACAAACCGCCAATACACCCAAGGTGTCAAATACCACCAAAAGACCCTCAGGATTTAACCCTCTCACAGGGTGATATCTGACCACCTCCACAGGGGGAGGGCCACAGAGGGGTGCCCTGAACTTGAAACTGTTGGTGCAATGATCCAACCACCTGATTGGGTCATTCACGAGGTTCTCAATCTCAAGCCCTTTGTAGAACACTAGGTCCAATGAGTGCCTTTGCTGGTGGGTGCCAGCAGCAACTGCTTGTGCTAAGCCCAGAGCTCACATGTTCTTAAGGAACTCCTGTCCAAAATGTGATAGTTCATCATCAACCCATACATTGAAATTGCCAAGGATAATCCACCTCAGTGACTCAAACAGCCAGTCAGCAAAAAAAACTCCACGATCTCCCACAGAAAGTCACCCTCACATCCAGGTGAACGATAAATTAGGAGGACTCTGCACTCAGTACCTTGACTTTCACAGATAGGCATGCACTCAAAGGTTGAGGTGTCCCCCACAGATGCACCACCAGTCCCTGCTCAGTTCTAAACAAGATAGCAACCCCTCACCCCCTGCAATCCTTCCTCAGGCAGTATACTACAGAGAAACCAGCCAGTACTGCCACCTCTAAAACTGGGTCAGTGTCATCACTAAGCCAGGTTTCCATAATGCATGGTAGGTTGGCTATGGAGCATGAAACAAAATCTGCAATAATCACTGTCCTATTCCTCATTGACCTGGCATTGCAAAGCACTTTGGGTTAATGCATGGCATTGTCACTAAAGGTTGCCTATACACGCATATTTGGGGTGCATAGGCAATAAGCCCCTCAGTGCACAAGGGCCATTGTGCTTTTTACACCATTTCCATTAAAGTATGTTACAATAACTGTGGTTTTGAGACAATAACTATTATTGAGACAGGCAAACTATTCCAAAGATTCGTTATTCTTTCACTTAAAAAGTATTTTCTTTTGTTAGCCCTCAATCTTCTTGCCACCACTTGGAGGAAGTGACTACGTATCTTAGAATTTATGTCCTTGAATTGGACATTTAATTCATTCAAGAGGCATGGATCATGTATTATATCATAAAACAGCAACAGGTCACCTCGTCAGATTTTCTAGTCTTTGAAAATATGAGTAGCTCTTGTTTTTCACTAGAATGTTTATGGCTCTATGCTGGACCCTTTCTACCATGTTGACTTCTGATTTTTTGTAAGGGCACCATATCTGAACACAATAGTCAAGATGAGGTCTGACATACGATTTATAAAGGGGCATTATATCCTCAGTTTTTCAGCTCTTTATTTTTCTTTTGATTGCTCCTACCACCCTATTGGCTCTAGATACAGCACTAATATATTGAACAACAAAAGAACCCCAGAGCAAATGCACTGGGGCAAGGGTTATCCCAGAGGATACTGGCCATATAGCCAACTTTTAAAGAAAACACAAATTGCACATACCCAATAATGCAAAGCACCATGGGGAGCATAAGCAAATACCCTTGAATTAATATGGACTAGCTCAACTTTAAGCAGAATTGCATGGTGCTAGAAGGCCTCACGGCACTGGCACTGGCACTGGCACTGGCACTGGCACTGGCACAATCCTTATTTGGACTCATCAGTGTGCCATATCTGTATCTCAGCCCAGGGAGAGATAGCCAGCCACCCTATAGGGAATCTGACTGGTTTGGGTCATGGGCAGCCCAAAGAACAGAGAGAAGAGAACAACAAAAGAATCAAAGAGCAAATGGACTGGGCTATCCCAGAGGATATTGGCCATACAGCCAAATTTTGATGAAAACACAAATTGCACAAACCCCAGTAATGCAAAGCACCATGGAAAGCATATGCAAATGCCCATGATTTAATTTGGACTTCCTCAACCTTAAAGAGGGATTGTGACCAAAAATGCTACATTGCAGAATTATAATAAGCATACCCCCATCCCACACCAAAAATGTGGTTTCTACATTACTTTGTTTTAAAGTTATGAGCTATTTTGTAAACCTGATTTCACTGCTTGTCCAAAAAAGCCAGTTTCTATGAAGAGCTGCTGATGATGTCATCTCCTGAATCCACAGTGTAGTCCACCCTGTCAGTAAGCTTACTGTATACAGTAGGACCTGTTTCTCCAAAGTTTAAAGTGATTTATGGAAGGTTGGCATATCAAATGGGTATAGTAACCTGTAGGAGTTGTGAATCAGTCTCCTAACATTCAAACTGCCAAAAAGCACTGTTTTCCATGAAAAAATCTTTTTTATGTTGCTTGCACGCATGTGCAAGAAACATAGTGCCATCATCCGAGTTTTCGGAGGTGTGGCACCCGTCTTCCAATTCAGTCAGTGTGTTTGCAGGCGTGGCCCCAGTTACCCAATCATGGCTGTCCCTGTCTATGACAGCAGTTGAAAGTGCAGTGGCATACAGTTGAAAGGGAGAGCTCCGCTTCAGTAACCAGAGCTCTCCCCCCTCCCCACACACACACTGCAAGCACGCATATTGTGTGCTGATCGCTCCCTCCCCAAGCACAATCTGTGTGGCCGACAGGTGCTCAATCCCCCATCGGCTCCACCTCCCCCAAAGCTGTCCAGATGCCAAGCTGGGAGTCCACCCCAGCATGGCAAAAACTGTCATAGCCGACGGGGGTGCCCAGTCCCCCATTAGCTCCACGGCTGCACGCCCCCTCCGAAAAAGCTTTCCAGGTGCCAAGCTGGGAGCCCACCCCAGCGTGGCAAAGCTTGTTATGGCTGACAGGGGTGCCTAATCCCCCGTCAGCTCCAGTCCCCCCAAACAGTCTTTCCAGCTGCCATGCTGGGATCCCACCCCAGCGTGGCAAACGTCCCATGTCGTCTTAATAAAAACCTAAAGAAGAAATGTTCCTTGCTGTCTCCCCACCCCCACAACCCGCACCCACCACTGCACCCTGCCTGCCACCCCCTACCCCATACTTACCTCCGGAGCTTGGTGCGACGATCATCGGTGGACTGGGAACACGTCTGCACTCTTCAAAGTCGACTGCGAACTGAGGAAGTGCTGGTAAGCTGTATAATGGAATAAATAGGGTTTTTTCAACTTTGTTGCATATCTCAGGCATTTTTGGGAATTTCAGGCCCAAATTTTCAACATGGGGTTTTTGGGACCCTTCCTCATGAATTCTTGCACTGTCATGGCATTAATTGGGCCCGGAGTGTGATTTAGTGGTCACTGCGTGAAATCACCTTTCAGGACCCATTAAGGAAATGACACTACAAGTGTTCATAAGGTGGGCTCTCAAAAAGCCTATGTTGAAAATTTGGTGAAAAAATTCCTAAAAATGACTGTTTTACGAGCGTGCGCTGCTCAGTTCCTACGTACGCTCATAAGTTCATGAATTTTCAATATTTTCACTCCAGATTTTCAACATTGCCATTTTACCACACTTCCTTATGAGCAGTATGGCTGTCATTTTTCGCATCCTGCCCCAAAAGCGTGTTTCCGCCCCATGTGGCGCACAATGGGCGCGGTCAGTGTGTGAAATTAATGTATAGGACACATTAAGAAAATCACAGTGACACTGTTCATGAGCAGAGGTCTTAAAATGGCTATGTTGAAAATTTGGTGAAAAATTCCTAAAAGTGACTGGTTTTATTTAGCCATATGCTAAGAGGTTCCTACGCACACCATAAGTTCACTAATTTTCAATATTTTCACCAGATTTTCAACATAGCCATTTTACCACACCTCCTTATGAGCAGTATAGCTGTCATTTTTCACATCCTGCCCAAAATGTGTTTCTGCCCATGTAGTGCATAATGGCGCAGTCGATTGTCGAAATCAATGTATGGGACACATTAAGAAAATCACAGTGACACTGTTCATGAGCAGAGGTCTTCAAATGGCTATGTTGAAAATTTGGTGAAAAAATTCCTAAAAATGACTGTTTTATGAGTGTGCATTGTGCAATTCCTATGCACGCTCGTAAGTTCGCGAGTTTATTAATATTTGCACTCCAATGACTTCCAAATACCTAAACAGCACATACAAGCAAGCAACATTTGGCATTGACAAATGCTTGTTTTTTCAGTCAGGGGTGTAGCCAGAAATTTCAGATTTGCACACCAGGCTGTCCCACTGCTACCACCAGTATGTCCATCCCTGTGCCCGTTTCCTCCCAGTATATCCACGCGCGCTTCCCCATGCCAGCATCAGATCTGTGACGTTCAGTAATAAAAATGGAAGTTAAATACACAGTTGCATTTTCTATAAAAAAGCACTTCAATCACCAACAATTTCAGACTAAAACTGCCTTTTAGATACAATGACGCAGTACGACAAGCCGCTACATTATCACTAAACTGGCATTTAGTTACAATTTATTTATTTATTTATTTTATTATTATTATTTTTTATTTACCTTTTGTTGACCGGGTAAGTGCACTAGACAAATCCTGCCTATTTTCAGGCATGACCCAGGGGAGGGGGATACAGATGAATGCCAACTGACCTTGAACCAGATTAAGCTGTTGGTGGTATTTTTAGTGAATTGTCACAATGTTGCATTGTGACAAGCCTCTGTACCTCATCAAGGCAGCCAGTCCCACAGAGGCCCATTCACAGTAGCACCAGCCACCTGACTATCTTTTAGTTACAATGTTGCATTGTGACAAGCCTCTGTACCAGATTGGATTATGTTACAATGTTGAATTGCGACACGCCTCTGTACCACATTAAGGTAGCAAGTTCCACAGAGGTCCATTCACACTAGTGTCTTTTACTCTTACACTATCCACTCACATAAAAGGCCCACATCCAAGCTCCCACACCAGCCACTCAAAAGCCCCAAGTCTGAGAACCCAAAAGGTTTAGTACCATTACCAGTTTAGATGCAAGCAAGATCTAAATACTCACCCAGTCCACACAACATGCATACTAAATTCAACCACTGAAAACATACCCACAGTGGAGTAGTGTTACACCCACAGCAGAGAAGTACTTACCCACACAGCAGAGTCCGTCCACATTACAATGAGAGTTGTGGTAAGCTAGATGGTGCTTTGGCTGAAACATAGAAACATAGAAGTTGATGGCAAATAAGGACCGCAAGGCCCATCCAGTCTGCCCATTTCTTTTTCTACCTTATGAATGTGCCATTGGCCTTTACTCTGTCAATGGTCTATCTATTCATACTCATCTGTATTGCTCCCTTATGCCTATCTGATGCCTGTCTGAAGCCCTGCACTGTTTTCATGTCCACCACTTCCTGAGGTAGGTCATTCCATGCATCCACAACCCTTTATGTGAAAAAGAACTTCCTCACATTACCCCTTAATCTGCCTTCCTCTAATCTCATGCTGTGTCCTCTTGTCCTGCTAAAATGTATTGATATTTTTTTATGTTTTTGGGTAACTGGGTAAGGCCCCCTAGGCACAAGTGCTTGTTTTCTGTGGCAACCCAGGAGCACTGAGGCAGTTAAGTGACTTACTCAGAGTTGCACAGTATGCAAACGGAGGCTGTGGGGATCAAACTCAGGTCTGCTATATGTCCCCATCTCATTCACAGTTTGTAACTCTAACCTCTAGTCTATACTGCCAGCCCAGGCTGGTGTTCTGGTTTTTGTTCAGTTACATTAACTGAAACCATTGATACCAAAAAAGCCCCATTCCAGTCACAATGTTGTGTATGTAACTGCTCAGGTTCCAAATTGACTACATGCAAAAGCAAAGACAGTTGCTGAGCTCACAGCAGCACTTCCATGTGCTTCTGCCCACTCACGCCCAACATATCCAAAACCCACCACTGCAAGTGGCCACATACCCACAGCAGTGTCACAAGTAAAGTATGTAACAGCTGAGCTCACGGCCACACATTGATGTGCTTCTGCCCACTCACACCCAAAGTATCCAAAACCCACCACTGCAAGTGGCCACATAACTACAGCTGTGTTACAAGTAAAGTATGTAACAGCTGAGCTCACAGCCACACATTCATGTGCTTCTGCCCACTCACACCCAATGTAATTAAAAATCCACCACTGCAAGTGTTCACATAATCACAGCAGTGTTCTGTTACATGAAGACTACGCAATTTGTCAGTTAACCGTAACATTGTGCTCACTATAGTATATGGAGGGTCTGGGTAAGCTAGTTGATGCACTGGTTTTGTTACATTAACCAAAAGCATTCACACCAAATGGCCCAATAGCCCCATACTATGCAATAAGTGTTCCAAGTCATTCCATTGGCTTATTTGAGAAGCGGTTGTCCTGTCATTGGTCAAAGTCTCTAAGCACCTGTTCCACATCAATTTCCATATCTCTGTGTACATGTAAAAGAGCCAGTCCTGTCAGGCGTTGTTCCCCCATGCTGTTTCTGAGCCAGGTCTTCAGCCTCCTCAAGGCACTGAAGGGTCTCTCTGCACTTGCCATGCTGACTGGCATTATTTACAAGACTGATAAACAGCATTAACATTTGGGTAGAGATCTGCATTCACATCCTGTAATGTCATGAGAATAGTCTTTGGAAGGTCTGCCACAGGAACACTGACCCATTTTTCTTCCCATCGTTCCAGCTCCACCTTAAGCTCCTCCAGGCTGCCCAGGTCAGTCTTGTAGGCATGGTACATTGCTGCTGTTTTGTCCTCCTGTAGCAAATGCAGTTTGCATGGTAGAAGATACTGCCCAAGGAACCATGGCTGGCACTCTATAAGTTAATCCTGCAATTCCGAAATGACATGGTCTAGAAAAGGAATGAAAATGTTGACTCTGAAGTAGTCTTGAGGGCTTGCAGCACTGATGTTGCTTCTCTGAGTTTGCCTGCCACATATGCAAGGTACCTCCTCCTGAATTAACGCAGCCTCCACTAGAGTCAGAATACTCTGATAAAGTTCTGTAAATTGGCTTTCTGACCTGTTCCACATTTTCTTCAATACTTGCACAAGGTTGGAGGCCTCTTGAGTTGCTTGTAGGAGGTCAATACTGACACACTGCAGATATAGATGAAGAGGTTTCATTTGGGACTAAACATAATCAACTGAAAAAAAAATTACGAGGAAGTCGAATCACTGGATGCACAGCAGCAATCTGCTCACTTCATTGCCAAACTCTGAAATTTTCTCAAGCGTACTTGCTACTACCAAAAACTTTGCTTTTAACCTTGAAAGGTAACCTGCCTGACTCATCCAATGGTGTTTCCAGCTGTAGGAGTAGTGTACGTCCGATCTGCTAGCTCATCATCATAGTCAGATGGCAAGTTGTTGAATACTTTGAGTTCTGCCTGAAAGACGTTACTGAGCTTGTAGAATGACTTTAGCATTAAGATAATCTTTTTTGTGGTATCGAACATATTGGACACTTGTCGCTAGGAACATGAATGCACAATAGCTGTGTTGAGGCCATGGGTCTTGTAAACTGTATACACTGCTTTGGGGACAACTGCTGTGATGTGTGCTTGCACACCATTGAATTTTCCACTCATGTTACTCCCCTTGTCATACCCTTACCTGCTCATTAGCTTCGTGTTAATGCCCCAAGCCTTTATATGCCACTAGAATAGTTCTGCTAAGCCATGGCCAGTTGTATCCATACCTTCAGTGAACGCGACAAAATCTTCACAAAGTTCAATTATGCCAGAAAGGTCCCAATGTACATAGCAAACTGATAAAGAAATCTGCTCCTTGGTAGACACATCTGTTGTTCCATCCACTATCAAGCTGAACCATTTTCCTCCCTTACATTGTTTAGTATTTTTCACTGTATTTGCTGACCCATCAATTGAATTAGTTCATTCTGAATTTGTGGGGATGTGTACAGTGCATTCCTTGGAGCCGCTTGTAGTTGTTCTTGCAGACTGGTATCCATTTCTGCAGTGTTTTGCAACAAGCCATGAAAATTTCTGGTATCATCGTACTTACTGCAAAGAGCAACGTTGTGTCTCCCACAATACAGAATGGTCTTGATGATTCTGCATAGAAGATGAAGAGTATTCTCTGTCACCTTGTTATTACGCTCCATCAGAGACTGGCTTGCTGTTTTTATCTTCCCAGCACAAATGGAGAGAAACCCATCTGCTCTCATGACAGCATTTCCATGCTCCTTAGACTTGCTATGCCTCTCCAGAGTCTTCTTTATATTCGACCAGTCGCTCATTGGTGCAGATACCAGAATGGTGCTAGTACTGAAACTGTTGAACATGAAGTATGGACCACAGAACACACCATCTAATACCTTTGAATACCTAGTAAATTTGAAGTCGTGCAACACATGAGCATTGAAATGCCTGTAATGCTGGCTCGGACCATCTGGACCCATCAGATGACCAGCAAACTAAAATCCTGGAGGTGGTTGCCACTGTTGTTCAATAATTTCCTTCCTCTGAGCATCTGTAAGATGGAATTGATTCATACAGCTGATGTCCTCAGTATTTGGCAGATGCATGTCTGGTTCCTGGGAAATGCTTGGAATCTGTACTGCTTCAACAGTAGTTGCTTCTTCCACTGTCTTCAGTAACTGGGAGTTGACACTAACTTCCTGCAGATCTTCCATGGTCTCCATTAACTGGGAGTGGACATCAGCTTCCAGGAGAACACCCTGTGATGCTGTGTCTTCTAGAACTTCACCAGAAACCTGTTCTTGTGCAATCACCCATGCAAGGTTATTGGAAGTGCAAGTCTCCTCCACACAATTTCCAAGCTGAGGCTCTGTGCTGTGGACCCTTCAAACACAAAGGTCTGCAGTTAGCTAAACCATTTACCTATCAAAATTCTGTTTACTCTGTTTTATGGCGGATTTGTTACCCAGAGCCAGATGATGGCCAAGTGAGGAAGGATTGCATCAGCTTGGACATTTATGCTGTTTCCTCCATTCTGGCCCATTTTGCTTTTCACACCTGTACACCAGATGGTTGTTTTCTTTTCCCTGCTTCCATTTTGGAAACAGTAAAAACTGTTTAACCACTACACTATAAGTGGAAGAGGAGAAATATGGAAGTAGGGTAAAGGAATAAGGGAATGGAGGGGCATGATGAGGCAAGTTAAATATGGTCGGATACCTTACCTTAATGCAGCTGTTGGTGCAGTCAAGAAATCTTAATAAATTTGAATATCTAGCCTTGCCTGAAAACCACTGATGCTTCTGCCGCTGCCCATGAATCAAACACTGTGACTGTTGCTTTCAGTAACTTGCAGTGCTAATGCTACTGGCATCTGTCCCGAGTAACCAGGCTGCTTACCTGTCACGGCTGCTACCCCTCAATTAAAAAAAAAACCACACCTCATTTGACAGCCCATGGGATTGCATACAACAAAATTCACATCAAAAATTATGCTGTGCGGCCCGGTGGCATAGAGGGCTGAGGCACAGGTGCCTTACCTCAAACCACGCTGGCGACCTGGGTTCAGGAATGGACTCGGGTCACTGAGGGTCAGCAGGGGATGGGAGAGAATTGAGCATCCTAAGGACTGCTCTCCTCCCTGGGGGTGGGTTAGGGCTATGCCTCACTCTGTAGCAGCCCCTGGTGGAGACCAGGGGCACTACACTAAGTGGCGCAACAGGGAAAAAAAATGGAAAATGGTGTCTGAGCAACCGGATGATGGATACCTGGATCCCCCACCTCCATGGAACCCCCAAAGAGCCAGGGGAATCCTGATCCCAGCAGCATCAGGGCAGAGAACAAGAATGCCTGAAGGCAATTTCCCCTCCGGAAGGAGGGGACCCGTCCGATGAAGGGTTACGTCGGGCTACCCTGGTCGGCTGTGATCTGGGATCAAGGGGAAGCTGGCATCAAGGTGAGTTCAGAATGGAGTAGTGGGGGTAGCCCTTGGCAGAAGGCCTGAAGGAGAGGCCAGTCGGATGCAGGGGTGATAAATAAATAATGCAAAAAAAAAATTATGCTGTTTCAATGTATGCAATACATAACTGTCTAGGCCCAATGGTAAAGTACACAATCCCAGTATCCACCAACACCTTATCACAAGCAAGACTGTCCCAATTGTCAAACTGTGGAGCCAGGTAGCATTCAGAGGAAACGTTCAGAAGAATAACTGATTCTAATACAACATCTCTCTGAACTATTTACACCAAAATGCAAAAAAAAAACCAAAAAAAAAACCAGCGCTTGCAGGCATGGCATCTGATAATTTATTTGCTAACATAAACAGGCACCACGTCAAGAGGTTCAGTACTACTCAAAACTAAGGCATTGAGAAACAGACCCCCACAATGTGGTACACATGAATTTTGGAAGTGGCTCTTTATAGGACAGTGTAAATTAGCTCATAGGATGTATACAGAGACAAAGTTTTAACTGACAGTCATGTTAGTGGAAATAATGCAAGATCAGTTACCTCACAACAGAAGTTAAATGCATAATGCAACAGCATTTGGACACACATTTTGTTTGGACTGATGACATACAGCTGTCGAGGCCACTACACAAACCGAAACATTTTGTAAACTAGTGATTCTTACAATTTTCATATTGGAAGGAAGAAAGCCACATTCTGCATTCTGTACGCTCTTACATTTCTTTCTTGCACAGTAATCTAAATTGTTTAGTTGTGCTGCAGTTGAACACCTTTAATAAAATATTGTGTTCCTGAAGAACCTCTGCCTGAAAGATCCTTTGTGTAGTGAATTGTGATGAATTGTGAAAATTGTTTATAATCTGTGCTGCTGGGCATGTGACCATACTTTTTTCAATCAATCAATAAAAATCTTTATTTAACCAGGTGAACATCGTTGAGCAATGCTCATTTGCAAGATGGACCTGGGTACAACTAGATACATAGCAATACAAGGTAATGCAATTAAGTACATATATATATATATATATATATATATATATATATATATATATTGATGACTGGTCAACAGAAAGCACTGAAACAAGCAGGCTTATGGCAATTTAAGTCTGAAGTGCAAAAAAGGAGCAGGTACCTACATTCAACCTGAAAACAGTGAGGAGGAGGGGGAAGAGAAGGAGTGGAAGAGAGGGAAGACGAGTGAGAAATACGGAGGGCAGCAGGAAGTAGAAGTGGAGGGGGAGTTGGGGGAGGATAAGATAATTAGGGATACAAGTGGAGGGAACAGGTAGGATAGGAGAAGGGTATAGGCAAGGGGTAGTAGAGGGGACCATTAGGGTGGAGTGTGAGTGGCAAGGGAGGGTGCACTGAGAAAGTCTCAACCAGAGGGTACAAGCGATTCCTACCCTAAAGATGGGAGACTTAGACTGGGGATGAGATGAGGAAGCAGGTCAGGGGGGTCAGTAGTAAGATAATGGAGTCTGTAGGGCTAAGGAAGGTGGAGACAGAACTAAAAGAGCTTAAGAATTTGAGTACTGGGAGGGGCTGGATGAGGTACTGTGGGGGACACTGATGCAGATCTAGGGAGGGAGAAGCAATTGAATACTTCTTTGAAAGAATGGGAATATAGAGACTTGAAGGTAGAGAGGCAGACAGGTATACGCAATTTAAGAGTTTTTTGAATTTTGTTCCATAATGAGGGTAGCATGAAGCTTATGGCTGCTCTGCCAAAGTGAGATTTAGCCATAGGTACCATGAGCAAGATATGTGAGTAACTTTGTAGTACGTAGTTACCTATTGCACTTAGAGGAAGACAGTTGGTAATCTAATGTGGACATTTTTTTGAAATAGCTCTGAAGGTCCAGAGTGTGGCATTTCTGTCTCTCCTGGACTTAAGGGATGTCCATCCTACAGTCATATACAGAGAGCAGTGGTGCGTGCTGAAGGGCAGTCCCATTATAAACCGTAGAGCTCTGTGATAAAGTGTGTCCAATTTTGTCGAACAAGAGGTAGGACACTGACTGTATAGGAAGTCCGCATAGTCTACCAAAGGCAGAAATGTGGACTGGACCAGCAGTGTCTTAGCATCTCTGGTTAGTAATTGACTAATTCTAAAGAAAACTCCCAGCCTCTGTCTTAGTCTTTTTATTACATCCTCGGCATGTTGCATGAAGGAAAGTCTGTAATCTAGCCACACTCCCAGATACTTAAATTTTGTGACATATTCCAACTTTTCTCCTAATAAGGTGGAGATCTGAGGGACTGAGCCAGTAGTTGCAGGATTAATTGAGAGGGTAAGTGGAGAGAGAAGCATTGCTTTCGTTTTTTGGGTGTTAAGGAGGAGTCTTTTATGAATTAGTTGGCTCTGGAGGAGATTTAATTCGGATTGGAGGTCCTTGCAGGCAGCTTTTGGCATTGGGCGGCTTAGGTAAAGGACAGTATCATCTGCAAATAGATGAAATTGGCCTTGTGTATACAATTATCGATATTGTTAATGTATATCGTAAACAGTAAGGAACCTAAAATAGATCCCTGGGGCACACCTCACTGGAGAGGTTTAAGGGGTGACAGTTCGCCTTCCACTTTGACTTGCTGAAAGCATCCTGTTAGATAGTCAGTGAACCAATGCAACGAAGGAGAGTCCATGCCTAATGTTTGCAGGGAGAGGAGGAGCAGGCTATGATCAATGGTGTCAAAGGCCTTACTTAAATCCAGAAATACAGCGCAGACATAGTTCTTGATGTCTAACTCCTTCTGCCAATCCTTGGTTACTTTGGCAAGGGCCATGATAGTGCTATGGTTAGCTCTGAAGCCAGACTGCATTGGGTTTAATAGATTCTTGGTTTCAAGACAGGACTGCAGCTGAGCATTCACTATTTTCTACAGTAGTTTAGACAATACAGGAAGGAGGGAGATCGGCCTATAGTTATTAAGATCACAGGGGTCCCCTGATTTAAACAGGAGAATGACATGGGCAGTCTTCCATATGGGTGACAGGATGCCCTGAGACAGAAATAGATTAAATAGATGGGTAATTGGCACAGCAAGTACACGATGGGCAATCTTTATAAAATACGGGTCTAATGAGTCCGCACCAGCAGTTTTCCTGGTGTCTAACTGCAATATGAGATCTACCACCTCTTTTAGTGAGGCAGGTCATAATGAGAATACTGAGTCTGAAGCAGGGGGATCAGGGTAAGGGGTACCAATCTGGGTGCATAGGGAGCAAGCTGGGAAAGTATTGAATGCTAGGCCAGTGGTTGCAAAATGGTCATTGAACGAGTGTAAGATCTCTGACTTATCAGTGATGGTTAAGTTCCCAGAGTTGATCTTAGACAGAAGGGGGTTGCCAGAAGCATGGCCATCAGGTCCTTGATAGTTTTCCAAAATTTAGCTGGGCTTTTGGCAGCAAAGCTGAGTTCTGAGTGAAAGGAGGCAGCCTTTGATTCTCTGACCGTTTTCGTATAGACATTTCATAATCTCCTAAACTGATTCCAGTCCGAGGGGGTATTGAATCTATGAGCTTTTTTCCAAAGTTCATCCCTTACGAGGAACATGGGGAGTTCAGGGGAGAACCATCTACAGTCTTTGTTCCTTACGTGGATTGTAGCCAGTGGAGCATATTTGTTGAGAGCCCCTGTCAAGATATCATGGAAGATATCATACGTGGAGGTGACCATTTTTGCCTGATAGAAATCCTGCCATCGCAAGGAGTATTTAAGCTCATCGAGGTAAGCAAGCAAGTCAAAGTTACACCGTGATCTATTCACAGTGAACTTTGGAGAGGAAGTGGGTTTGCTGGCAACTCTTACACCTGCAATGAAGCAGTGGTCGCTGACATCAGAAAAAAAGGAGCCAGCATGGGTGAAGAGATGAGGTTTACTCACCATGATAATGTCCAGTAAGGTGCTATTGTTAGGATTCCTTTTATTGGGGTGCCTCAGTTCAGCAATAAGTTGTGTTAACCCGTGGTCATCACAGAAGGATGCGAGAGGAACTGAGGCATTAGATAGCCAATCAAGATTACAGTCCCCTAGGATAATTGTTTCTAGAGGACTTTGTTCCAGCTTCACAGATAGATGAGACAGGAGCTGTAAACCTGCAGAAGGAGGTCTGTAACAACTTATTTCTCAGATTGTGCTGGACTGTGAAATCTCCACTTTGAGAGACAAGCATTTATATTCACTGATGACTGAGGACGAGTTGAGACAGGTGACCGCAAACTTATTCTTAACATAAATGGCCACCTCTCTACCTCTGGATTGCCTGTCAGCTCTAAACAAGGTGTAATTAGGGATATTGACATGCCTGTCCAATGTAGCTGGTCTAAGCCAGGATTTCGAAACTACAAGTACATTAGGAAAGGTGTGACTCATCCAGGCTTGGATTATGGTAAGCTTTTTTAACAAGCTGCATACATTAATATGCAAGAAGTTCATGCCTTTGACTTTTGCAAGATCAGCAGGTGTGGCTATAGTGTCAAGAGGGCTGGGATTGAGCTCAACATTGATGGAGCACAGTAGAAGGATGAGTAATAATTGTCTAAGAGCTGCTATAGTTAGTTTAAGATTCCTAGTTTTGTCATGTCTGTGAGCATTATTAGATTAGGCCTGCAGAGCTTTTCCATTGTAGCTATTCTGGCCTAACACTGCGAAAACTAAGTTCAGTTCAGTGCATGTGCTCCCAAAGGGATTAAGCTGGGGGTAAGGCTACAGCAGGACATACTCAGGATCACATGGGTAAGCAAAGGATAAGCTACTATGACACAATGAAGAGTTGAGAGCAGAGCATGGTGGCAACTGTGACAGCTGGAGAGGACCAACCAGTGCCACAGTAAGAAGCAACAGTAAGAGGGGCCACAGGGATCCTCTCATGATTTAGCATAAGGTGTGGTACTGCCACTTAGAAGTCCTAACGACAAGGGAAGGCTAATAGACAACAGGGTCAACGGAGCCAGCCGGGGGCTCAAATTAGCAACAAGATAGATTATAGAATGCCTTGTCATCTAAGGTCTGGAGCCAGATAGGGAAGATGAGGAAATGTTAATATAGAGGTTCCTGAGTAGCAATAAATACACTGAATGCAAGAAGGATTAGGGCAATAAGATGTTAAGAGGGAGGTTCATAGGTTACGCTAAAGCATTAAAGAAGTAACACCAAGGCCTTGGAGGAATATGCCAGGAGTGTTCAGAGTAAAATAGTAGGACTGGATGGACTTAGCAAGTACTGATGGGCAGAGGGAACAACTGTATGTGCTAAAAGGGGTAAGGCAAGCCGAGGAAGGCAAGGTGGGTAGTGAGAAGTAGAGTGAGAGGACACAGTTGGCCTAGCTTGATAGAGGTGGGCGAGGGGAGAGGACTGTAATTACTAAGAAAGTAAAAAAAAAAAGCCAGGTAGGCGTGGCAAGTAGACTATTTAAAAGGAGGCCTAGGAGGGATGGGGGGAAGGGAGAAAAACAGGATTCAAACTGCAAAACTGAGAAAATTGCTGGCTAGAGAAACTACTGTGGGCTTGCGGCGCACCAATCGGGAGCTGTGCGCTACCCTCTGAGCCAATCAGGAGGCATGAGAAAGAAAGGCACTCCAATCGGAAAGCCGCTGCGAGCTGGTCAGCTCTGGAAGAACTTGGTGGCTGTACTTTGTGGGGGCGTCCGAGTAGGAGGCCAGGATGGTGGCCAGAAGTCAGCAGGATTCTTGGTGAAAGTGGCGGGGTGTCACTGGGGCCCAAGAGTGCCGCTCAGGTGTGGTGGAATGCTTGGGGAGAAGTGGAGGACACAGAGTAAATAAAGGATTAGGACAAAGGGTGAATGATTGGGCAGGAAACTGGCAGCAGACAGTCAGTGGAGGGGGGTGCTTAAGAAAAACAAAAGATTAGCTAAAGTAGCACAGATCAGGTGAAAGGGATCACACAGGGACAGGGAGGATATTCCAAGAGCAAAGCAGTGAGGTTTGAGCCTAGAGGTTTGGGAAGGGGTAAGAATCAAGTGCAGGAGCAGACTAGACTAGACGGAGATTTGAAGAGATAGTGGGAGGGCTTGTTAATTGCTCAGACAAGAGTAGAGAAAGAAGCACAGGTATAGAGGGGTTAGGAGGGGACTTGGGAAAGATAGTTAGAGAGAGGAGCAAAAGACAGAAGTTTTTAGGTATTCAGCAGAAGAGAGCAGTATCTTAACTCATGGAGGTTAAATTAGCAGTTTAACTACAGCACTTTACATTAGCGACAGCCTTTAACAGTACATCAGACAACAACAATAAGAGAGCTGAAAACCACTGTTAAAAATAAACCAGGCTGTTCTCAATGCTAGAGAAAAAACAGGATTCAAATTGCAGGACTGAGAAAATCACTGGCTAGAGAAACTACTGTGTGCTTGCAGCGCACCAATTGGGAGCTGTGCACTACCCTCTGAGCCAATCAGGAGGCATGAGAAAGAAAGACACTCCAATCAGAAAGCTGTCATGAGTGGGTCAGCTCTGGAAGAACTTGGCAGCTGTACCTTGTGGGGACGTCCAAGTAAGAGACCAGAAGGGTGGCCAAAAGTCAGCAAGATCCTCGGTGAAAGTAGCAGAGCACTGCTGGGGTTTGAGAGTGCCACTTGGGCACAGGGGAATGCCTTGTGGAGACATCTGAGTAGGAGACCACAAGGGTGGCTGGAAATCAGCAGGGTCCTTGATGAAAGCAGCAGGGCACCGCTGGGGTCTGAGAGCACTGCTCGGCGTGGTGGAATGCCTTGTCAGGGCATCCAAGTAGGAGACCAGGAGGGCAGCCAGAAGTTGGCAGGATCCTCAGTGAAAGTGGCGGGGTGCTGCCAGGGTCTGAGAGTGCCACTCAGGCATGGTGGAATGCCTTGTGGGGGCGTTCAAGTGGGAGACCAGGAGGGTAGCCAGAAGTCAACAGGATCCTCGGTGAAAGGGGCAGGGTGCTGCCGGGGTCTGAGAGTGCCGCTCGGGTGCGATGGAATGCCCATTTACCCATTTACTGCACATTGGTATGAAGATAATCATATACTCTGGTTGCCCAGCATCAGATTCAGTTCGCTTGCCATGTTAAATTTGTCTACAGTATTCTTTTACATCCCAGCTGAACAGTACAGAGCCTAGGAAACACAGGGGCTGAATCAGGGTACATGCTTAACAAAAAAAAAAGCATTCATTAAAAAACAAATCCTTCACTGCACAGTGGGCTCCAGACTTACTCAGATGCTAGGCAACCGATTGCTAATAAGGCAGTTTCACACTAAGCAGAGAATAAAAATAACTACAGTAAGTTTATGTTCAGTCTGTTGCCCGGGCATCTGATTTCAGCTTGGCGAGGCCCTGTGTGTCAAGTGTTAAGTGCCTTAAGTATTGCTTAATATTAACATTCCAGCACATTAGAAATGGTAACTGATTACAGATTCAACTACAGAAAGACACACTAAAGAGCAAACATATGTAATTTAACCTGAAAAAAAACATATGGTTCTCTCTTCCAACTCAGATGCTGGGCAACTGACCCTACCATTTTATAGTTTCACTGCAATAAGATACAAATCGAGATAGTGAGTAAATAGTGTAAAAGCCAATGGCTACTATTCCATTAATAGCCATGCAGAAACTAACTTAACATACACTATAACCAAAGACTGGCTGAGCAAAGGTGTAGAACCCAGTGCGATCACCCAGAGGGGTTCCGATACCTCAAGCCTCTTCAGTTCAGTTAATGAGGTCCATGCGAATCAGAACCCCTGTTGGTGAAAAAACTGGTTCTACACCTTTGCTCAGCCAGATTCTCTGTACACTCAAGTTGTACCAGGTGATGTACTAAATCAAAACTTTATCAGTGATCTCTACAATCTCTTACAGGTCTCTCCAGAAGAGCAGATTAGTTTGTGGTCTGTGATATCAACATTCAGGAAAGAGACCTCCTGCCATAAAGAAGTTGCCACAGTTACCCCCCCCCCACACACACACACCCATTATCATATTCTAACAGCAAGTTATGCATTTCATGATATAGCAATAATAAAGAGTTTTATTAAAAGAAACTGTCGCCTTTCTCTGTGTGTCCTTATAGTCCATATTTTCATATTGCTCCAAATTATGCCACCTATTGTGGCTCTCACTCCAGAATTAAACGGGGGGGGGCGCCCATACGGTCAAAGGCCAAACACACAAGCAGTATGAAAAAACACTCCAAGAAATTGCAGCTTATTACTGGTACAGATTTTTAGTTTCCTGGCAGATTGAGACACAGACACAACAAAATGGAACATAAAACAGTAGGTACAATTCTGAATTTTCAAGACACACACTAGAAAATAACACCCGATCATAGATTAGTTCTGCACTGTTAATGTAATTCAGACACCAAGCCCCTTACAAAACCTACCCATAAATAGGTAGCTAGTAGACAGCATAAGTAGGTATGATTTTACATTTTCCAAAAGAAAATGGAGTGAACAGAAGCCTGCCAATGTGGGGTCAATAGTGCAGATAAATGCAGGTGTTGCCTTTGCCTAAGGGATAGGAGATTACAATGCAAAAATAAATTAAGTACAGAGGTACAAATAACCTATTCTATGCAGTTTTCTGCTCTACTTACACGCCTTTCTCCCCATTTATATATACGCACACAAAATACACCTCTCTCACTTGACCTGCAAGCTGTGTTGTGCTGGTATTAATCTATCCTGCTCTGCCACCCCTGCTTCATACCTAGGCTCCAGCAACTAACTGCTTTGCAGCACCTGAACTTGGCATTAAAATCACATTTGTCTCCGTTCAGTCCCCATAACCTCAACAGCAACAAGTGTTATCTGTCTGATCTATATCAATCAATAGGCATCAATAGGCAACATTTTAACATTTAACATTTCAAGAGCTGGGTGGGCTGCTGTAGTCCCTACACTATACTGCAGATTACAGAGCATTATCATTCTTCCCAACAAAGCAGTGAACACAGGACAAAATAAGATTTGTCTTACCTCGTAGCTCAGTCACTCTTCTGCGCCATTTACTTCAGATCTCACTGGTCCCTGCAACAAATCAGGAAGTCAAACAAGGCCATTCTAGAACAAAGTAAACCCTGGCACAATTTGTTCAGCTGCATCATAATTAAGCAATAAGGCACGACAAGGTGTGTGTTATCGTGTAACAACGTCACTCCCGGGGTGGGTTGAAGCAAGAGGCAGACCCAGGAGTGATGTTATTACACAGTAACACACCTTGGAGTACCTTATTGCAATTATACAATGGCTCGATGTTATACAAAATAAAAAAAAATTAAAAGGTTTTAGTATATTTCTAGTGTGGCAATATACCTTTGTTTCTCAAAAAAATAGATTGATATCATCCAATAAATCCTCACAGTGATGTTATTGTGTAACAGCATCACAGTCTTGAGCACACACTGACCAATCAGAATCAAGGAAATTGTCTTGTCATTGTAGAATATGCAGTAGCACCCATCTCTGTACTGGTTCATTTTATTTATTCTAGAGTTAAGATTGGCCGCCCATTAGCCCAGTGACCATACATAGTGGCATAGTGGTGCCGTGCATCCAACCAGAGTTTGGAAGCGAGCTCGGGTCGCAGTGTAGGCGGGCAGGCCAGGCTGAGGCAGCTGTCACGTGGTAGTGTGCTTTGGCTGTAGGAAGGCCTGTGGTGTAGTCTGGCACCACAGTGACTCCAGTGGCAGATCAGAGAGCTTGATTCCACTGCCAGGTCAGATGACTGTAGACACGGTATTTATCAGGCACCCTGTCACAATATTTGGAATCACTGTCTGAACAGCGCTCAACTTACATTTTATGGCTTATCTGGCATCAAATTCTGTGTTGCTCAATACACATCAACCCTAACAATCAATCAATCAATCTTTATTTTACCAGGCGAAACATCGCTGAGGAGAAGCCAATTACAAGATGTACCTGGTCATGTAGTTAGCAATTACACAGAACAAAAAATCTCAAATACAAAATATAATTTCACACAAGTAGCATGAGCTAAATATACACATATACATTATAAGATGGTGACTGTTAGGATATAAAAAACATAGGAGATGTAGGAATGAGGAGGTAAGCAAAAGAGAAGACACTTCAGGACAGATACATACAGAAGGAGCACCAGGAGAAGCAGCTATCAAGCTAATGTAGATAGTGCCTCAAGTCCTGCATTTACAGGATTTCTGTGATGGTCTGGAATAGGGTTTTAAATGTGGACAGTTTAACAGGCATTGCTATTTTAAGAATTTTATGCAAGGAATCAAATTTTTTTACTATAACCAGGGGAAAAAATAAAGGACAGGGGATATTATAACACTACACTAAGGGGGGGCGAACAGGATCTCTATTTTATTGCACAAGTCAGACTCAGGCATTTCACTAGCTAGAGGGGGAGGCACAGGGGGAGAGAAGGTGTTACTGCACTGAGAAGGTGGTGGAACCAGTGAATGCACTGCCTAAGGGATTAGTGGAGGCAGAATCTGTGGAGGGGTTTAAGATGGGCTGGGACAAGAATAGAGCAAGAGTGAAGTGGACGCAGTCCAACACAAGGGGAGCATCTTGGACTGGGGACAGAAAACCCCAAGGGGGTTGGGGAGATAGCAAAGTTGTCACCCAGTTTGGATGCTGACCATCAAGCAGACACGAAAGACCATTAGGCCTCCTCTGCTGGCATTTTAGTATGTTAGTATGTTAAAATGCCCCAGTCCTATTCAGCACCCACTGCAGGCCCACACACAACCAATATGACAGACCACCACCACTACTCCGTGTGGTGCTAGGTAAGTAGTGGATAACCAGAAAGTCCATAAGAAGGTCGGTGGTGAAGCTAGGGAGATTGCTGCAGGGTCACGGGTCAAAGGCACCATGCACAGAAAAAAGTTCAAACCCTAGTGGACATGAATTATCCTAACTGTTGCTGCTTATACTGACAGTTTTGTGTCAGTAGTACAGTAGTCAGCACACTCACCTCTGGGACCAGAAGACTAGAAGGTTGTGGGTTCTCACTCCACACAAGGTGTGACACTAGGGGTAATACCCATAACTGACAGTGCAGTCCAAAGGTGGAAACCTTTCTTATATTCTGTGCTTTACATTCCTGCAACCCCCACCTCTGGATATTGGGTTCTCTTAGTCTTAGCTATGTTGTTTTTGATTTACCATGCACCACTTTACGTGGCATGGGTCATGCCTGAAAACGGTCCCTGGGATCAGTGCACCTACCTGGTTAACAAAGTCATAAATAAATAAATAAATAAATTAATAAATGGCAGGTTTGCATCATGTGATGTACTACAGCCACCAATGCTCTGCTTTACTTTCAACAGGCCTGTGGCAACTATGCAGCTATTCCAGGGCTGTGTCTGCTTTCCTTTTCCCCCCTTCTCCTGGCTGGAGCACCATGCACAGTTCAATAAAATTATATGTATTTACACTATGCCCTCGGGGGCATCTATATTTTCTGTAGGTTTCTGTGGACCAGTACATCAACTATCAGACCTCACCTCCCTGGATTCAACACTACCTGGCGGACCCAGAGAGATACAGACCTCAAAACTCCATGTACTATATCCAGGCCCACTGTGTAATTTTGCAATGTGTGCATCTTTTTAGGCAACCTCCTTGGGGCAAGGTGATTTAAAACAAAATAAAAAAAACTTTGTGTTTTACAGTTGCACTGGGACAACTGCTGCCATCTTCTCTCCCCTGTCTCCCTACCACACACATCTCTCACAATAGCCTGCCAGCCAGTCACCCACCCACCCACCATTGCACATTAATCCATTGGCCATTTAACCTGTACCTTATGCCCCATATGTCAGCTCTGCCATCACTTTTGTCTCCTATCTGCCATCACCTCCGTCCCATCCTGCTTTGCATTTCATGCTGACTGAGCAAACAACAATCCTCGGAGTGCAAGCTGTCAGTGCAGACTGCAGAATGCATCACATGACCATTTGTGTGTGAGGCATTTGGTGCCAGCTTGGTCTCCATATTTTTTTATGTCACTAAAGGAATAGAAGCCTAAGCCATCACTGCACTATAGTCAGAAGAAAAGGAGGCGACCACCAGAATAAATGGAGCGCATAGAGTCAACTCTACTTGACAGCATCACCACATCATTACCAACGAAATCATGACTTTAAAATAAATCACAAAACTACTGACTGTACTAAGTAAATCTATGGTCTGCCTCCAACAACAAAAATCTGGCTGTGCTGTAGTACTGTGTGTGTGAGCATATGTGTGTGGCTAGGCGCAGTGTGACACAAGCAGTGGACACAATTTTTATTGACAAATACAAGTAATAAAACAGCTCTAGTCTATTAAATCTGTGCTGCAGTGCTGTTTTGTGAAAGTGAGGGTGTGGGGTAGAGACTAGAGGTCAATCAATTGCTGGGACAAGAACAGCAGGACACAAGTGCAGGCAAACCGTCATAGAACTGCCTCTCTTGTAGCATAGACAGTAAAGCGCACATGGCAGTGTGAGGCACTGATTGAGCACTGGCAGCCATAGATTGCATTACTTGCTGTTCTGGGTGAAATTATGTAGAGGAACAATAAACAGGATTACAATACCTCAGCCTCTCAGCATTAAAACGCATAGCACAGGCTTTTGAAATTCAGAGCAGATGACTAGAATGTGTAACCTTTCTTATTTTAAAGAATATGCTTGAGATTGGTGGGCCCCATATGTTCAGTGCTAAACAATGTTTCTACGGAGGCAGTATAGCGCAGTGGTTTAAGGCTCTGAGCTGTAAATCTGGTAATATTCAGCACACCAAATCTGGGTTTGAATCCCACAAGCTTCTACTTGCATACTGCGTGACCCTGAGCAAGTCACTTAACTTCCCTGTACTCCCAGGTTGCACCTGTAAAAAAGCTTTCAGCTTAGTGTGCTACTCCTGGTTAAACAAAAAACTGTTAGTTTAATGTTTTAATAGTTGTGTGTCCAGAAATAGCTCTAGCATTATGAGGAACACACAGCAGTAAACTCTCTCAGTCATGTGAGAGTAAAAATAATAGTGCTATGTGAAATTCATAGTGATCGGGAGGTATGAGGAATACCCAATTGCTTGCTCTTGCCTTTACTACAGACTAACTGAAGTCAAAAGGGGGAGGGCAGTAGGAAGAGACAAGTGAAGTCAGGCTATCATTTACTTCACTCTTATCAACTCACAATCATCGCTTCACAACATTAGCAAAAAAGCCAAGTAACCTCAGCTTGAAAAATAATTGTAAACTGACACAGGAGCAGTGTCACCAGTCTGAATGTCCTGTGTGAGCCGATGCTGGCAGCTTTGGGATCTGTAAATGTGACCCCCTCTGGGAGAATCACAAGTTCCCAGTCCCATCCCACATAAACAAAAGACTATGCCACTCTTTGCTTTATTTAAAAAGCACTAATTCCCACAGTATGAGCCCCCCACCTGAGGGAACGTTAGAACAGAACGAATACTTTAAAAAGATGGATCCCCCACCTCAGCAACTACACTTGCAGCAGGTCTACCACCACCAGTCTATTCTACAGTCTGGGCAGGGCTGGCTCAAGTAATCATACCTCAGTCACTCACTGTCCCTGAAGATGAAGGGACTCCCCGGTTGTAGTGCCTCAGATCAGTCAGTGTCAGGACAGTCTACGCTCTCTGATGATCATTGTAGCCTGCCAGGCTCTGCTCTCTCATCTTCTAGATGTCTCCTCGCTTTGCTAGTCGCTCCCTCTCTGAAATTGAAATTCACACTCAGTCAGCGGTCTCCCGACTCACCCTCAAGGCAGCAGCAACAACTCTGTCTCTCGGAACTGGAATTTGGAAAATCCTCCCGACCTGTACTGGTGTACTCTCCCGACTTGAGTAGTCCGACCCTCCACAGCCCCTGATGCAAATAGACCACACTGCTTGTTACAAGGGTATTTAAAGTGCCCGCCTGACCCTGGTCCACCCCTTACTATGCCCACTGTCGCACCTCCTTTCTTGCAAGTGGACCTGATTGAGACATGGGGCAAATACAGGGCAACATATTTCTCAATCAGGTCTGATGGGGCTGGCTTGTACGTCATCATCACAGCTTAAGCCCCCCACCCTCCCCACTTCTCTTCCCTTAAAACAAAGAACAAAGAGTTCCCGGAAAGCCCACAAAAACCAAAAAACAAAGCAGAGCAGTGTGGAGAGACAAGCTGGTGCCTGCTACCCCCGCTGATCTGCTGCAGCACATCATGGCATGCCAGGTATATTAGTAGCTACACCCTTGATTTCAGTGCTCCATTTCATTTGTATAGTCCTGCCCCTTTTTTCCTCAGTGCTGCAACTCCCAACCTTTGCATCTTGCAAAGGAAACAACATTTTAAAAGTGATTTAGCAAACTTTGCCACAGCAAATGGGAGTAGTAAACTATACTAACCTATAGGAGTTGTGATTCAATCTCCTACCATTCAAACTGCCAAAAAAGTGCTTTTTCCCATAAAATAAATGTTTTTATTTCTGTGCTCTGCTTCATTTGCATAACTCGCACCCTTTTGTTTTTCAGTGTTACAACCCCCAAGCATGACATCATGCAAGGGAAACAAAGTTTATAAGCACTGTTTTGAAACAGAAACTTCTGTTGGTCAGTCTTGGTATTGCAGACTTCTACGTTACCGACATAGGCTACTACATCTCTCAGTAAAGCACGTTTGTTGGCTGGATACTATATGCACAATGCCTTGTTTAGAAAATAAACATGTGAGAGCTTTTACTGTTGAAGCCACCACAGAGATAAGAGACTGCACCTCACAGTGATGGAATTGGAAAACAACTTCTTATTATACCCCAAATGCATTGTTATGTACATCTACATAATAGGTGCAGTTACCACCACCAAAATAAGGGACTACACCTCTTAGTAACTAACATTTAAATCACCTTTATAATTTACCCAGAATTCTTTTGGGATGTTTAGTAAAACATTGATAGCTCCCTTGCATGACATCATTCTGGAGGTGGGGCCACATGGAGAAAACTGGAGGGCCGACAGAAACAAAGTGCTGATAAAACATCAACAAAACAAACTATGACAGATTTTTTTACAAAACAAATTGTAGCTTTAACATCTGAAACATGGTTGGCAATGACATACTATGTGAAAAAGACATTTGGGGAACTTCCATAAATCACTTTAAACTTTGGAGAAACGGGTCCTATAAGCTTGCTGACAGGGAGGACTAGACTGTGAATTCAGGAGATGACACCAGCAGCAGCTCTTTACTGAAATTAGCTATTTTGAGCAGTGAATTTAGAGTTGCAAAACAACTTGTAACTTTCAAACAACGTAACTTAGACATCTTATTTTTGGCATGAGGCTGATTGGGTCTATGCTGATCCAAATGCTGAATTTACTGATGCTAGAAATGTTGGCCATAGTCCCTCTTTAAGTAGAATTGCATGCAGGATTGCATGGTGCCAGAAGGCCTCACAATACAATCAGCAAAGGCTGAGAACAGCAAACACAGACATGGGTTTCTTCCTCATTTGGACTCATTAGTATGCCATATCTGTACTCCATCCCATCCTTAAAGTCTAGAGTATTACTTATAACTACACTCAGGTCTTTTTCTTTAGTTGTAGATTTTAATACTGTATTACTTAGGAAATATTTTTGCTGGGAGTTGTTTCTTCCAAAATGCAGGACACAGCATTTACTCAAATTAAATGCCATTCTCCATTTATAAGCCCAGTTACTTATGAAATTTAGGTCTGCCTAGATTTGATAAGGTTCTTCTAGTGTATTTGATGGAACACTGGCTTAGTGTCATCCGTGTATTTAGTGATGTCATTTGTAGTGTTTTTGTCCAGATAAGAAATTAACAGTTGGGATAAAACCAGGCCCAAAACTGATCCCTTGGAACTCCGCTCATCACACAACCCTCCCGGATATGAATCCAGTTATAGAAACTCTCTGTGTACAATTAGAAAGTCAGTTAGCAATCCATCTCACTATGTAGTTATCAATGTCTATATTAATACAGTTTTCAACTATGGTCCAGTGTGGCACCGCGTCGAAGGCCTTGCAAAGGTTCAGCAGTATCATGTTCGCCGATTCACCCATGCCATGAATCTGACTGATTTTTTCATAGAAACAGACGAGATCTGTGGTACAAGAATGACTGGCTGTAAATCTGCAGGGCAGATCCTCTGAGGAGCACCTCAAGGCACTAAATATGTACTCACTGGAGACCAGAAGGGAAGGGAGAGATATGATAGAGACCTTCAAGTTCCTTAAGGAATTAACAAAGTGTACTGCTGGAAACTATTTAGCCTAAATACCAATTCATGGTCACATGGACATGAATGGAAATTAACAGGAGGCAGATTCAGAAGAGATGTGAGGAAGTACTACTTTACAGAAAGGGTGGTGGAACCTTGGAACAGTTTGTCGGCTGAAGTGGTGAGTGCGAAAACAGGGGATTCAAGCAGGGCTGGGACAGAATGAAGGGAATAGTGGTTACTGGGAGTGACAGGACCAAGGAAGAGAACAGAGAGAGGACAGGGAGGGTTAGTACCCTGGAGGAACAGTAGGTTCCAGGGATTATAGGGAACTTGGGCAGACTGGATGAACCTCTGATCTTTTTCTGTCATCATTGTCTGTGTTTTTAGACACACACAGCTTGGCATCATGTAGCTGCTTGAAGCAGCCCGATATAACTTTCCTGGTACATTAGAAAAATTGTAAGAGTGAAGAATTGATGTATTTGTTCTTTTCACACCATTTCCCCTAAAGTGTATTACAATAACTGTGGTGGTGGGACTGCCACACAAGATGGCACTTCAGTGCAGCATGCAGCAACCTGAAACATTTACTCTGATAGTTGAGCAAAAAATCGAGGAGCACACGATTCATGTACATTGTGCTTTTTGCACAAGATCATTGATGTGGTCAACGCAGAAGATTCATGCTCGGGCATCCTCTTCCTCCTCCTCCTCCTCCTCCTACAGCCTCTCAGCCACTATGAGTTGACTTATTAAAGTCAACCCATTCTTTGTATCCAGTATGAATACCAGTCATCCACCTGATGCTGCTCCCTTATTCTACATTGTCTCATGGCTGTTGAGTACCTGAAATGAGAGAAACAGGAGCATAAAATAAAGAGTAACAGATGAATAACATTTAATAATTTAAAAACCAAAACTAAAAAAAAGAATACTTACCTTCCCTGGTAGGAAACACTGGTAGAAAACACTGCTAAATTAAATAACCAGATCAGGGCCTGACTCATGAAGCAACAGGATGTAATCGCCCGAGTGATAAATACCTCAAAATAGATAAAACAGGAACAAAAGTTGGCTAGAAATACAGTACATTGTTTATAGTCCAGCAAGGCCAAAAAGTTAAAAATAAAATATAAATACTTACCTTTGCTGGTAAGACACAAAGCCATACTCTAAGTTCATCGTCCAGATCTGCACCACAAAGAGGCATTATAATTTCATGGAAAAATATCCAGAATGTCTGGTCACTACAGTTCATCTGGACAGGTTTTGTGGTGTGAGACTTGCAGAGTGCAGAAGCAGCATATTAATTCAGGAAGCCTATCTCATTTTGTTTCATTGTACAAACATTTCCTTACAGGAGAATATATTAGACTGGGAATTTAGGGGCACTGAAGTTCATCTGCTAAAGTGCATTTACAAAAACTGCATTGGTGGGACTAACACACAGTGTCACACTATGTTGCAACATGTGGTATCATGACTATTTTTTCCTCTCATTTAGAACAATTCTTGAAGGACAGATGTCTGGTAGACTGTGCTTTTTGCACCATTTCTGTGAAAGTGCATTACAAGAACCATTGGACAGGAAAAATGGAGAGGCTGCTTTGCTCACAAATGTAATCGTATTAATCTAGAGATAAACTGCAAAATGGCGGCCACGCTGGGCCAGCCGTTAGATAGCAGAAATTAAGCTACTGTTGCTGTTTGTTTTAGTTTATTTTCTGCCTTAGTTTTTTTCACTGTATTAGTAATAAGTACATTTTATTTATTTTTAGTAGTTGTCTGTAGTTGTAGTTGTACTATTGCTATTCCAACTTGCTGCTCGAGTCTGGAGGATTGGGGAGTTTGGCCATAGCTTGCTTGGACTGACGGTGAGCTCTCGCTGCTCATAGCCTGTAGCTGATTTTACAGAGGACAAGTTAAGGGACTTGGCTGGGAAGAACGGACTTGGCTGGGAAGAACGGGGACTGTTGTCGGGATTTATTGCATCTGGACTCTGCTGGTGGAGTTTTTGAAATGCGAGGACGCCGTCCCAATTTATGAGCTCTGGGGAAAGTTTATTGCTGGAGAGTTGTACTGGGTGATTGACTTGCCTGTGCTTCTGGGAGCTGCCGCCTTCTGTTCTGTGTGGGACCAGGCATGAGTTGCCTTGTTTGGCCTCCGGAAGGGAACTGGGGCTTCTCCTAAGCCACCTTGGGGATCAGCCAGGGGATTGGTTTGCTGGGGTGCCTGTAGCTGTGGGTCGCGGGCGGACAGGGAAGTGACTAGCTTCGGACGGTGCAGTTGGGGGATGTCTATCTACCTCCCCTGTTATTGCACTCTCCAAGCTCCTTACTTGTCTCTGGCCCCTTTGGAGTGACCAAAGAGGATTACTCAGAATGGGTAACATTAGCGTGGAGCTGTTGCTGAGGAACATTTTTGGAGGAGTTTGTTGACTCGGCTGTGAATTTTAGTATCCCTCGCATTCTGTATTCAGTTGGATTACTTATGACTTTGTCAGGCCACTCTCCTTGGTTGTGAACTGTGCTCCTGAAAGTTCGACCTGCCTCCCTTCCTGGCTTTCGTTACTCGGGTATATGGGCAGTGAGAGTACTGCACACACCGTTTTCTTTTTTAGTATTTTAAGTTACTTTGTTCAAATTTGAGTTACTGTGGATTAACTGTGGATTCCTCCCCCACCATGTGAGATGTGGTGTCGGGGATACACTACAGATACCAACTTGAGTGTAAGAATCTTCTGAGTTTTCAGAACTCAAATTGGACTAATATACTTTCTGCCTGTCTATCTGCCTGTTTGTATATGGTGAGACCTCAAATTCTTTTATTTTGTTTGATTTATTGTTATTTAGCAGGCAGTGAGAGTGTCTGTATTTTTTACTGGTTCCCCAGGGCATGAGAAGGCCTGGGGACTGGAAACACTCATATTTCAGCATTTTTCTTTAACAGACAGTGAGAGTGCTTTGCTTACTCCCCAAAGCTGTGAGAGGGCCCAGGGGTTGAAGATTCTTGCTTGAAGATATTTGTTACTCATACTTGACTTGCTTTTTTACCTGGACTATATTTTCAATATCAGAGTGCTATTATTCATCTGTGACTGAAACTTGCTCCAAGTAGATCTTTCCCAGTCCAAAACTCTGAGATGTTTACATTTTAGAATTTAGTATTTTATGTTTGGGGAGGGTTAATTGAGGGGGTTTATTTTTCATGATAGGGGAGAGTAGTTTTGGGGCTATTAATTTTTAAGTTAAGTGTTGTGGATTTATATTTTGTTGCATTTCTGTGTTATTTTGTTTGGTTTCTTTCACTTTCTTTTTGTTTTGTGGGTTAGTTCAGTGAGAGCTGTCTGATAAGTTGATTTCCATAATGTGCCGGAGGCCTGCCCCCACGGTCGTGTGCTATTCACCCTCTGCTCTCCACACCCTCCATCCTTTTATTCCTCCTTCATTGCAATTTACAACATACCAGTGCTGTAGGATGCTGGGTATCACTCGTAAGGGGAGGTGGGGGGGTGCGAACAGTGGAGGACGAATGAACAGGGCCACCACATCAGGGTTATGAGATCCAGAAGACACCCTGAGGCGAAATGGAACCAAGAACATGGTTCGCCATGTCTGGTTTCCATACCGAAGGACACTACCAATATTGGTGGGCAGGTGGTTTGGGCAGCCCTGGAGGGTCATCCAACCAGGGCAGTTTTATGCAATGTCAAGCCCACTAAAAACAAGACTGCAATTATTGCAGATCTTGGAGAAACGGTGGATCTAACCTGCATCACCGAGACCTGGCTGGATGAGAACTCTGGCCCCATTTTGGAGGTTTTAACTCCAGCCAGGTACTCATGATTCACCGCCCGAGATTGGATCACACGGTGGGGGGGGGGGTTGTGATCTGTTTTAAGACCGAACTTAACCTCACAAGTATACCAGTTGAGGAGACTGAGTCATTCGAGTGTACCATGATAGCAGGTGTAGGTTGTAGGATCACTCTCAATTACCGTCCATCCGGAGATGATAAGCGGTTCCTTTAGGAAGTGGCAGACTTCGTCATTGACATGCCATTCGAGTCACCCAGACTGATGGTTCTGGGTGACTTCAACACCTGGATCGATGACAAAATCTCATAGTTTGGACTGCACTTCCTCCAGCTGATGTCATCTCTAGGCCTTACACAGATAGTTACCACTGCTACCCATAAACACGGTCACTCCCTTAACTTAGTCTTCCTCCTGGGGATTGAGGCTTCTGATCTGGGGGTGGAACCAGTCAAATGATCTGATCAGTACACTGTGGAGTTTAGTTTTAGCACACCCCCTTGTAGGCCTACCCCTGTGGAGATAGTCAGGAATCACCCTCTACGAGATTTTAGCTCTGAAGGCCTGGTAGCGGTACTTGACCTATTGACTCTTCCAGTGGCAAGCAGCGGCCCAGAGACCCTCGTGGTAGCCTATAATATGGCTATTTCAGTGGCCCTGGATGTCATTGCTTCTGTCCTTGTTTGCCCTCTCTCCCATTGCCCTCGGCCCCCATGGTTTGATGGGACCTTGAGTGAGATGCGGTGACTAGGACGAAGGTTAGAGCATTGCTGGCGGAGATCCTCCCTTGATGCTGACCACCTTAGATTGATGGAGCTTTATCAAGCCTATCAATCTGCACTCACCTGTAAGAAGGCAGATTTCCTGTCCAGGGAGATTGCGGTGGCTCAGAATCGACCAGCTCAGCTTTTTCGCACTGTAGACCGACTGTGCAACCCAGCCTGCCTACAAGTTCGAAAAGCCTTTTCGCAAGTAGAATGCGATGAACTTGCTTGATTCTTTGCAACTAAGGTGGCTGACATCAGAGCGGTGCTCCATCCAGCACATTCTAAGGGTGTTGCTCTGGATCAGTGCTTGGCCACTGCTCCTCAACTTTCCTGAAGTACCTTCGACCGACCGAAGTTCATACAGTAGGTGTCATGCGGATTGTCAAGAGTGCATGCCCCACGTGCTGTAGTTTGGACCCAAGACCAGCCTTCCTGATTTTGGGTTATATTGATTCCATCAGTCCAGTACTTTCCCATATAGTCTGGTGCTCCTTGGAAACAGGTGAGTTTCCTAGCTCCCTGAAGGAGGTGGTGATAACACCCCTGTTGAAGAAAGCTTCTTTGGACCCTGACTGCCATGCGAACTACAGACCTATCTCAAACCTTCCCTTTTTAGGGAAGGTGATTGACAAAGTAGTGGCCGTACAGCTGGAGAATCATTTGACCATCCATGATATCTATGAACCCCACCAGTCCGGTTTTCAAAAGAGGCATAGTACTAAGACAGCGCTGGTTCGGGGAGCTCAATGATCTCCTGATGGCTAGGGATTGGAAGAACTGTTCCATTTTGGTTCTTCTAGTTCTCTCATCAGCGTTTGACACTGTGGACCATGGGGTCCTACTTGAGTGCCTGAGGTTCATCTGTGGACTATCGGATGTAGTCCTCAGGTAGTTTACTGTATATCTTACCTCACTGGAAGAACTCAGAAGGTGGTATCCAGGGTTCATTCCTCAGACCCAGTTTCTCTGTCATGTGGAATTCCTTAGGGTTCAGTGCTGTCCCCAATGTTGTTCACAGTGTACATGCTGCCCCTCAGAGACATTGTAAGAAAGTATGGGCTGAGGTTTCACTGCTGAGCTGATGATACCCAGCTCTACCTTTCTTTTGCACCTGACCAGGATGGAGCTCTCTTGGTTTTTAGTAACTGCCTCACAGAAATCCAGGAGTGGATGGACTCGAGTTGGCTGAAGTTGAACTTGGAAAAGACTGAGGTGCTGGTTGTGGATCTGGTGCACTGGATAGGGGGCTGGGGGGTGGTCTATCTTGGGGGTTTGTCACTCCTGACTTCCGAACAGGTATGAAACCTGTGGGTAATTTTTGATGAAGGGCTGACTCTGCATTCACAGGTGTCTGCTGTCGTCAAGTCCTCTTTTTATCATCTGAGGAACATCTCCAGGATTAAGCACCTTGTTCCGTCGGGTGATTTTCCTATGCTGGTCCATGCCTTTGTGTCCTGGTATTTGGACTATTGCAATTCCCTCTACCTAGGGCTAGCTGGGGTGGAAATCCACTGCCTGCAGCTGGTGCAGAATGCAGTGGCCTGGCTTTTGATGGGAACTTCCAAAAGATTAATATACAAGTTAGCCAGCCTGGGAGTGGGTCCCAAGATGACAGCCTGGGTAAAGAATTGGCTGGAGAATAGGACACAGAGAGTAATAGTAAATGGAGTCCACTCTGAAGAAAGAGGGGTTACTAGTGGGGTACCACAGGGTTCAGTATTAGGACCGGTCCTCTTTAATGTCTTTATAAGCGACATCGCAGACGGACTGGAAGGAAAAGTAAGTCTCTTTGCAGATGACACAAAGATCTGCAACACAGTTGATGCACAAGGTGGGGTGGAAAGGATGAGAAGGGACTTGGCAAGGTCAGAGGATTGGTCAAATGTATGGCAGCTTAGATTCAATGCTAAGAAGTGCAAGGTAATGCACCTGGGAAACAAAAACCCAGGGGAAGAGTACACAATGTGGGGTGAGATACTAACAACAACAAAAATGGAAAGGGACCTGGGGGTAGTCACATCAGATGACTTAAAGGTGGGCAAGCAATGTGAGAGGGCAGTAAGGAGGGCTAGAAATACTGGGATGCATAGGAGAGGCATCACCAGTAGAAAACAGGAAGTTGTTATCCCTCTGTATAGACAGCTGGTGAGACCCCATCTGGAGTACTGTGTGCAGTTCTGGAGACCCAATCTCTGCAAAGACATAGACAGGATGGAAGCTGTCCAGAGGAGGGCAACTAAAATGGTGCAGGGTCTGCACCAGAAGACATATGAAGAGAGACTTAAGGAGCTTAATATGCATAGCCTCGAGGAATGGAGGGAGAGGGGGGACATGATAGAAACTTTCAAGTACCTCAAGGGAATCAACAAAGTCCAAGAGGGTAGCATCTTTCAAAAAGAGGTGCAAGAACAAGGGGGCACAATTTGAAGATGGGGGGCGGCTCTGAGGTAATTTAAGGAAGTATTTTCACAGAGAGGGTGTGGATGCATGGAACTGCCTTCTGAAGAGGTTGTTGAGTCAAAAACAGTGGTGGAATTCAAGCATGCATGGGACAGTCATAAGGCAATCCTAGGGGGTTGGGGTAGGAAGAAGTAGGCTGCTGGTTAACTAGGATCTGCAGCTTATCCACTAGGTAGGGAAATGGGCAGACTGGGTCGGCCAAGCGGTCCTTATCTGCCGTCAAATTCTATGTTTCTATGTTTCTTCTTGGTCCAGTCATATTTCGCCGGTGCTGCATGGACTGCACTGGATGCCATTTCAGTGGTGGATTACCATTAAAGTCTGTCTTCTGACGATCAAAGCTCTACATGGACTGGGCCGGACTACTTGAAAGGACTCCTGGTCCCTTACTGCCCTGATTGATTGCTCTGCTCAGCTGACGAGGGGTTGTTATAGATCCCGAGGGTGTCTTTGAAATCTTTGGGGGCCCGTGCATTTGTGCATGCGACTTCTACCCTCTGTTATTCTCCACCCTGTCAATTATGGGAGTGTGTGACGTGGAGGGATTTAAACCGGCCCTGAAAACATACTTGTGATGTCAAGCATTTGGTGTTCAACTTTGGTATTTTAATTGTACCAGTTGTTTTATATATTTTAAGATTCTGAAATGCTTGATATGTTTTTAAATTGTGTAAGGCACCTTGGTTTTTGAAAGGTGCCATAGAAATAAAGTCTATTATTATTATTATTACTATTATTATTATTATTATTATGTCAAATATTAGGTTCAGCCACAAAGTTGTGAAACTGTTCTATCAGCACACATGACTGTAATGGAATTCAACTGTCTTTGACCAGAAAACCAGTGAGAAAGCTTTCATTGTGACAAACCATCAAAAAAAAGGCAATGTAAACTTTCTCTTTTAGAAGCAGGCAGTCATTTTACAGTCACTTTACAACATAAATCTTCATGGCACTATTGCCTAATCCAGTGTGGTATTATGCAGTGTAAAAACTGCTGATCTCATGCTGTGTATGATTTTAGTCTGTTTTAATGGTATCCATCCAAACTCCATGCTCGCTCTTTTTTCACCTCCCCAGGCTAGGGGCAGCTCTTCTCCATATGGTGGCGACTCCTCCATTCCAGGCAACTACTGCCCTATCCCTCTGCTTCCTACTCTTGCTAAACTTCAAAAACACCTAGTGCCTTCTCAGCTTTTTCTCCCTCCCTTGAATCCCACTCCACCTCCTCCTTCTCATGGCTTACTGACTCCATTCTATCAGGCATTGATCAGGGCCAGATCACTTCTGCTATCTTTGTTGACTTGTCCAAAGTCTTCAACACCATAGCTCACCCCCTTCTCCTTGGAAAGCTTGCAACTGTGGGACTTTCCATCTCTACTACTAACTGGTTATGCTCCTACCTTGTGGAAAGGACTCAGTCAGTTAGAATTGAAGATTCCTTATCCCTCTTTTCCCTATCAGCATCAGTGTCCCCCAAGGATCCATCCTTGGCCCTATTCTATTTTTGATCTTCCTAAATGACCTCCCTGTTGTCTGCACCTCTGCATCCATCCATATGTACGCAGATGATACAGTTCTATTTGCCTCTGGCTCCTCCTCTACTGAACCAGGCTCCAGCTGGACTTTGACAACATGCAGCACTGCTTCTGATCGAATCAGCTGTACTCAACACCAAAAAAATGGACTCCATGATTTTAGGTACTAGGCAAAAACTCTCCAGGCTTATCACCCTGCTCTCCTTTCACATCATTGATGGATCCTACATCAAGGATTTTCCCTCTTTCAAGTACCTTAGGGTTTGGCTTGACCACCACCTCAACTTTTCTGGGCAAGTGAGTGCCATCCACAAAAAACTGCACCCAAAATTAGGTGCATTATACAGAAACCGTGGGTGCATCCCTCCTGCCAGCTAGTAGAGCAATTCTCCAGAAAATGATTGTCCCTATTTTTGACTATGAAGACATTATTTACAGAGCTGCTCCTATGGTCACTCTAGCTAGACTGGATCCCCTCTGTCACTCCTTCTGCCTCTTTGCCTTGGACTTTCCACCCCACACCCACCATTGTTCCCTCTACACCTCCCTCTCCCTCCTCTCCCCTGAAGTCAGGTGCCTCGCTCATTGCTCTTCCTTTATTATTAACACTGGCTAGTCAGCCACACCTCTTACCTCACCTCACCCTTCCCCTTCCTTCCTCCTACACTCTTTGCAACTGAGGCTTTCACTCCCTAGCACTCTCTTCTAGGTCATCCTCAGCTGGTTAGTCTGCTTTTTCCTACCACTTTCCTAAACTTTGGAATACTCTCCCATTATCCATCTGCTCTGCCTCTTCCCTCTGCTCTCTCTCCTCTCTTTTCCAATACTTCATCTCTCCTTCCTGCAAATGCACCTGATCTCCACCTCTACTCTTTGACTCTACATCTCACCCTCACCCTCTTCCCCTTATATCCTCTTTCTCCCCTATAGCCATGCTCTAGCCCCCCCATTTACCCACACCCACCAACCTACTGTGTAGTTTCCACCACCCTATTCTGTATAGTTCTATGATGCACTTAAATAGTATACTCTGCTATATCCAGGCCTAACTTATATATGTTAAAATTGCCAATTGTAGTTGACTGTTCTCGATGCAAATACTGTCTCTCTCTTCCTGCTTTATAAATATTGTAAATATTGTTTTGAGTTGTAAATATTGTTTTGACTTGTTATACTTTGCCTCCATCCCCCACCCCCTGGACACATCTGGAAATGAACTGCTTCTCAGCTCAATGTCTTTCCTGGTGAAACTTTTGAAAACAAAATAAATAAATAAAAATTAATAAATTTGGCTATTAGAGTTCAGGTCAATGTTAAAGCAGATATCCCACCTTGCTGACATACCACAACTGTGACAGTACTCGGAGCATACTCCTTGGCTCCCCAAGCTAGTGGTGGCTTTGTGGGGTCGGTACCTGATACTCGGTATCAAGTCAGCTCAGGCATGAAAGAACATGTTGACATTTTGGAGTCAAGGGACTCCTTACTCATAACTGGATCTCAAAGTAAAGGTACAAGTATTAAACGTCATCAATCTCCATGGAGACCTATATGGGCCAGATAACCATAGCAAAAAAATCATTCAATGGGGACTCGATTCTTGCATGATGATATTCACAAAAAATATGCGAAGTAAAGCTAGAAAATTCTGATAAAATAGGTGATAAAATAGGCTGCCAACTGGCTGGATCTAGAAGAGAAGCGTTGCTCTTGGAGGATCTCCACCTATTTGACAGATGGGGGCATTAAGGCATATTGCCAGTTAGGTTCTCCTAGTCCTATGGTCCTTGCCATTCTGGAAGTCTGGGTAGGTATAAAAAAGAGAAGGAAGGGGCTAAGGAAGTCCACACTTTACTGGTCCCTGCAAGGATAGTCCTGGTTTTATACCTAGCATAGGAGATGCAGGTTTCTCCTTGTGGCAAGAGAGTGGTGTAAGATGTTTGGTGGACCTAATGACAAATATGGCAATGCATTCCTTTGAGGACCTTTGGGTTGCACTGGGGCTTCCCTGCTCACATCTATTTAATTTTTTTCAAGTTCAGCATTGTTGCCAGCAAAAGGATAGACTAATGTTGAGGGATTCACCCTTGGTGGGGGTGGAGAAAGAGATCTTAGATACTCAGAAGAATGAACAGAACCTCATAGGTAAGGCTGCAAGACTAGACTGAAGTTATTTTCCCAGTTGCACTGCAAAGGTATGAGTGTGCTAGGAGGAGGATTTGGGCCTCCAGATTTCAGACAGAAACTGGAAATTACTTTTGGGTTCATATATGGGTTTTCTCTTATGCATCAGATACAGAGACATTTTATCTATTTTTTTATTTGAATTTTGATACCCAGGTAGGCCCACTGGGACAGACATGTCCCTTTTTCAAGGGCAACCTGGGGAACAGAGACAATCCATACACAGAGAATATAATAAACTATACATAGCATGGCTAGAGCATAAGTACATTGATACAACAATAATGACAGCCAGGTGAGAAGTAAGAATAACAAAAGTACGCCAATCGATTGCATATTAATCTAAGGCTGGGTAATAGAATAAGGTGCACGTACATAGCGAACTTAGTCAATAAAGCAGTAGCAAATAATACATTAGCATATTACCATATTTTACATGTAGACACGCATGAAGAGGTGAAATCAAGAGGAGGGAGGTGTGGAGAAGACAGAGTATCAGGGTGTGGGGATGAGACTAGAGGGGGAAAAGGAGGGAGGGGAAGGGAGACAAAGTTTGACAGGCGAAGATTAGGCACAGTTGCTGTTGCAAGTAGCAGATGGGAAGAAAAGTTATTCGAAGAGTCTCTTGAACAGGGGAAGAGACACACATTAAAGTAGCCTGTGTGGGAGGTTGTTCCATTTATGAGATGCTGCGGAAGAGAAGGATCTTTTACCTGTGGCTAAACGGGTTTTGGATATGCTTAGTAAGGGGAGATGGGAGGATCTGAGGGTCCTAGTTGAAGATTTTAGTGTGAGCAGATTGGAGAGGATGGGTGGGGAGGGCAGGTGGATGAGTCTGAAAATGGTGCAAAATACAGGGAAGTCCATTTTTGCCTCAAAGGATGGCCAGCCCATGGTCTTGAGTACATGGCAGTGATGGGCCAGGGCTGGTGCTTTGGGTGCAAAGCGTGCAATTCTGTGATAGGCCTGTTTTAGGTTGGCCAAAATAGAGGTCTTGACAGAGTGAATTATTGGGCCCCATTGAATAGACCTGGGAGAAAGGTAGCCGATACAATGGTCTTCTGGGCATGGGGTGTGAAGTAGGGGGCGGTACGGTATAGGAGGCAAAGTTTTTGATAAGTTGCTTTTATAACATTTGTTGCATGCTCTTCTAGAGACAGATGCTCATCAAAAGCCATGCCCAGATATTTGAAGGAGCCCACACCTTGTAAAGGCACCCTAGAGAAGGTAGTGACTATCAATGGAGCCTGGGAAGTCATATTTGAGGAGGTATGGTGGAACAGCATGGTTTTAATTTTCTTAGTATTCAAAACCAGCAGGTTCTCCTTGAACCAGGATTCCAACTGCTGGAAGTCTTTTTTCTAGGTCAGGTTAAATAGAGGTGATGTCAATGCCAGATCTGTATAGTATGGCATCATCTGCATATGGCTGAACTGATTCCCCCCACAGTTCAGTGGCAATTCATTGATGAAGATGGAGAATAATATGGGCCCAAGGACTGAACACTGGGGGACCAAATCAGTGACTGGCGATAGGGAGGAGTAGGCACTAGCCAATTTTACACACTGGAACCAGTTTGATAGGTAGTTTGTGAACCATTTTAGAAAGTTTGAGTCAAGACCAAGGCAATGGAGCTTAGAGATGAGGAGTGGATGATTTTTGATGTCAAAGACCTTCGTGAGGTCTATGAAAATGGCTCCGATGGCACATCCTTGGTCCATGGCCTGAAAGATATCTGAGGTAACTCTTAGAAGAGCAGATACAGTCCCGTGCAATTTCCGGAAACTATGCTTGATGTCTGGTAAGGGCATCGGCCTGCTCTAGAAAGGAGTAAAGCTGTTTGTACAATATCCTTTCCAGGATTTTTGCAATAGGACATAAAATGGAAATAGGTCTGTAGTTCTCAATGAGGTTAGTTGGGCAATTTTGATGTACTAGGACAACAATTGCAGTTTTCCATTTATCGGGGATGGTCTGTGTGAGGAAGGATCAGTTAATTAACTGTGCGATTGGGTGATCAAGTGCAGGGGCTCCTTTCCCAAGGAATTTGAGTGGCAGGGAATCAATTCCTGGAGAACTGTCAGGGTTGAGACCCATTAAGAGTTTAAGGACTTCTTTCCACAAGGTGGTTTTTATGTGGAAGAGGGTGTGTGGGGCTTCTGGGGGAGAGATTTGTGAGGCAGGGTGGATAGCAGAAAGACGTGTCTCATATTCGTCTAGGTCTGTGAAGAAAAGATTTAAACCTGTGGCTATCTTCGAGGGCGTGGATAGTAAAGAGCCTTTCAAGACCATATTTTGGGGAATATTCTGCTCATTGCCTTTGAATAGGGCATTGATCTGAGTCCAAAAGCTTTTGGGATTGGTGAGATGCATTACTTGCATGGATAGTAGGCATTCTTGCTTTGATTTGTTTGTTTTGGCTTTGCAGATGTTCCTCAGTTGGCAGTAGGTTATCCAATCCAAGTGGAGTCCAGATCTTTTGAAGTTTTTCCAGGCTTTGTCATGTGAGCGCATTAGATGCCTTAGGTCATGAGAGAGCCAGAAGTAGTGGGTGCCTTTGGCTCTTCTTAGTTTGAAAGGTGCATGGAAGTCTAGGATAGTGATGAAGGTGTTGATAAGGTATTCTAAAGCCTGATTTATGTCAGGAAGGGAGGTAATGGGGCTCCAGTTGACAGAAGCAAGATTTTGCAGGAAAGCATCAGGGTTTAATTTGGTTAGATCTCTGGATTTATCTTTTTTTGGGGGGGGTGAGAAAAGTTGTTCTTCCAGATGCAGAAGGTGGGGGAATGATCACTTAGTGCTTCAGGAAGAATTCTTGTGGCCTTGATGTGGAGCTTGTTGTTGGTTAGCATCCAGTCCAATAGGCTGCAGTTACCTGACTTCATATTAAGTCTAGTTGGTTGGTCAAGTAATTGCTTGAGTTTGGCATCCGAGAATGCTACTTGGTATTGCAGTCTGTTAGACCCAGTCCAATCAAGGTTGAAGTCTCCACAGAGTGTGGTGTCACAGGATGGGAGAGAGTCAAGACTGCAGAAGAGTTCAACGAAAGAAGAGGAAGCAAGTTTGGAGGATAGGGAGACACAACCTACATTTACATGTTTAACCTGGCAGAGGGTAATTGAAATGAACAGATGTTCTATGTCAGGGTTAATTCAAAGGCCAGTTATCTCGTGTACTGCCAGCCCACCCCTAGTGTAGATCAGCACTCCCTCTCCTCTCTTGCAATGCAATATAAGTTTCTTCATCAATTGTACCTCCCCTGAGTGTGGTGCATAGGTTTTACCTTGAGATGCCCCCGAAATGTGCATTGTAGGGCCCCCAGGGTACCTTTTTTCAATATTATTGGGAGTGCCCCCATGCTACAAAAATACTGGCAGGATATCACACAGGAGTTGTTTGCCATGAGGAGTGAGGGGGTGAGAATGTTCCCCTCTCTCACTCTTATTTGGTGTAGACAATACAGAGGAAGATGAGTGGATCCTGTATCCCAAGTGGCTTAGAATGCTATAGGTGGTGGCTCATCAGGGTATCCAGAATTTATTGGTGGCCAGGACAGCTCCAACTATAGACATGTGGAAGAAACTGGCCATACAGATTTTGGCAGTGGATAGGTTGCTGTACATTTTGAAGGGTAAAGAGCAATTTCTGGATGTTTAGAGTATGTTTCCATGTACCCTGATGGCTGATGAAACACTGTTACTGATGAAGGGAGTTGAGGGGTAGGTATCCCACAAATACATGGTTGTGAGAACCCCTTGTCCCCCCCAATAAGTGAGACCATGAAGCTAATGAACTGAAGGGGGCACTCTACATAATGGGAAAGTCCATGGAGGGAGGAAACCTATTGGAGGTGTACAGGACATGACTGCGGCAACCAAGACTGGTAGAAATTAGGATTCATTTTTTTGGTGGATTTGACATGGATCATTAAATTCTGCTATGAAATGGACAATCTGTCTTTCTTTTTATTTTCAGTTGCACTAACTAGTGGTTTGGTAAGGGGGGAGGATGATATTTGATGTTGTATGTACTATTTATGTTGTATGTACCAGGATAAGTACTGGTTTATTACCCAACCTATGAGTATTCAGTAAGGGACTGGGGACTGCATGGGGGGGGGTAGATGCGTCGAGAAACACATAAACACACGCACTAAACAAGTGAAGAAACAGGATGATTGGATTTTGATTCTCCAGTTAGAACTTTTTAGCATGCAGTTATATGCAAGTCACTCTGCTAAGCTGCTAAAGATCTGAACGTTGTATTAATAATGTTTAATAGGATGTTTTTCCTTTTCCCTTAGCAGCTACTGGTCAGAGCGAGGCCCCCATTGTCGATTGTCACTCTGGAACACTGTTAGTAACCCCTTCATACCCTAAAAAAGAACATTTTTTTTTTCTTTTTTTTTTTTCTTTCTTGTTACTGGGGGCTGATCAGACGAGTTGCAATGGGGATTGATACTGGATCAGAACTTACTTTGTCCTATGTTATTTAGGACATACACCTCTGTTGTCCTTAAGGTAAAAATAGTTTTTTCACAGTTGGCTGGAAGCCGGGCTTACTGATGCTGTATAGCCCGTATTCTTCACCCACAAACAGGGAGCCCACTGTTATCGACACTCTAGAGGAGGTCCTCCAGTAACGGAGGCACACACATTCCTCCTTGTCCTCCTTCTTTGGAGAACACAGGGGTTAAGGTAATTTGGCCCTCAACCTTGGGAAGCATACATTTCATTTGTTTATAAGTTAATTATAGCCTTGTTGGCTTTGCAGTTTGTTTTATATTTAGCAGGATAATTGAAACTCTTAAATAAGGATAGCTACCTACTCTACCAGTGTGTTTTGGAGTGGAAGGAGCCACCACTATGGGGGACAGACCTGCTAACTTCGTCTTATTATAAACTGGGAGTAGTTGACCTTATTTAATATGGCACAACCTTACGTCATATGCACTTACAATGTGCATGGTATCATTAACCCCGTTAAAAGAAGTAAAATTTTGCAGTGTATGAGGTGGGAGGGAGCTAATATTTTAGTAGTCCAAGAAACGCATCTTTCCCAATGTGAACATAAAAAATTTGAGTGTCTGGGATTTACCCAGGTGGTGGCCTCCTTGTATCGGGGTGGAAGAAGGCGAGGGACCGTCATAATGATAAAACAAGGCGTACATTTTGAACTAAAGGACCAAATTGTAGACAAAGAGGGGCGTTTTGTTCTTATAAAGGGCCTGCTAGATGGTCAGATGATTACATTGGCTTCTATTTATATGCCCCCAGTGTCAGATTTCATACTGTATAGCAACCTTTTCAACCCGTTAATGGAATGGGCAGAGGGAAGGGTGATCTGTGGGGGAAACTTAAACCTTGATATCTCGTTGGGGAGGCAGAGTTCAGTCTGCCCAGGGACGGACAAATAAAACAACTAGAAATGTTAGAAAGTTGTTATAGGAAATTGGTTATGATGACATATGGCAGTTTATAAATGGCCCCTCTAGAAGACATACCTTTTACTGGCAGGCACATGACTTGTACTCTTGCCTTGACTTTCTGCTAGCCCCAAGGGAAAATTGAATAAGTGCAAAGCACTTGGCAAGGGAGTTTCGGTCTCTCAGGTCATGCCCCCATATTTTGTAAACTTCAAACGCAGAGCACCCGAAGGAAGACCTTCTGCCGGCTGAACTATCCCTCCTGAGAAATCCGGAGGTGTGGGAATCGATCACGGAAACGATAACCCAGGCCTTATTAGACAGTCATACACAAAGCTCCTCGATGGCCATGATCTGGGACACCATTAAAGTAATAGTGAGGGGAAAACTAACAGGGATCTCATCACATCAAAAGAAACAAAGGGAATCCCATAGACTCGCTTTAGAAACTCAAATAGAGGTTTTATAGGGTCTTCAATGTGTGAAACACTGTAAGGCGAGATGCTGAGAGCTTACTTCATTAAAAAAGACTTAAATAATATCCTAGACTATGCTATTGAGCAGAAGCTATTATTCTTAAGGCATAAATATTATGATGGGGGACCTAGATCTATGAGATTAATTGCAGGCCAGCTGCGGGCCCTGAGAGCCAGATCCTCTATACTGAAAATTAGACACCCCACTAGTGGAGTCCTTAAAACCAATACTGCAGATATCTCTGAGGCCTTCCGCCAGTTTTATACAACATTATATTCAAAGAAATCCTCTCCTTCTGAGGAAAGTACTCGGGAATTCTTGACCCCCCTTGATCTTGTACCTGGAGTACAGTGTACGGTTCTGGAGACCATACCTACGTAAGGACATAGACAGGGTAGAGAAGGTTCAGAGGAGGGCAACAAAGATGGTGCATGGATTGCATCACAAGTCCTATGAAGACAGGTTGAAGGAACTGAACATGTACTCCCTGGAGGAGAGGAGGGAGAGAGGGGATATGATAGAGACATACAAGTATCTTACAGGGAGGAACAGGGCGGAAAACACTATTTTTAAGCTAAAAAGATGTTCCAGGACCAGAGGGCATGGGATGAAGTTGAGGGAGGACGATTCAGAGGAAACATAAGAAAGAATTTCTTCACAGAACGGTGGTGGACAAGTGGAACACCCTGCCAGAGGAAGTGGTGGGGCTGAAACAATCCAAGTTTAAGAATGCATGGATAGACATAAAGGAATTCTGGAGGTCAGGGGTAAGGGGCAACAGACTTCTAGGAAAACAAACTGAACTTACAAGCTCAAATGGGCAGACTGGGTGGGCCATAGGCCCTTATCTGCCGACACTGTCTATGTATCTATGTATCTATGTATTTGTTGTTGCACTACATACATATACAAAGATACAGTGGCTCCAAACTAATATATGGAAACTACTTCAAACTACAAGTACTCTAGCTGAAAAAAAAACATTTCTGTTTTATGGACCCTGATGATCACTTGGGACTCTAAATGGCTGGACTGGAGGACATTTTGAAGCTTGAAATACTAGGAGCCTCACTGATATTACAGGTCTGTCAATTAGCTGAGGATATGAATTGTATGTGGTGAACTGTTGTTAATTTCTATGTTCATCTCTTTTTATTGGCAATTGTATCATGTATATGTTGTTGGTGTATATTCTTATTCTTACAAAATAATAATAAAAATATAATACAAACAAGGGTCATGGACTTCAGGCATGACGATTTTAATAAAATGAGGGAAATCCTCAAGAATGCCCTGGTAGGCATTGAGAAAATGGGAGGAGTCGAGGAGCAGTGGGCAGTAGTCAAAAGGGGAAATGAAAGAGCTACAAAACTGGTGTTAATTTCTATGTTCATATCTTTTTATTGGCAATTGTAGCATGTATATGTTGTTGGTGTATATTCTTATTATTACAAAATAATAAAAATATGATACAAAAAAAAGAACAAGGGTTCTAGGCATTGAGAAAATGGGAGAGGTTGATGAGCAGCGGGCAGTAGTCAAAAGGGGAAATGAAAGAGCTACAGAACTCTACAGTATGTAAGAAAAGTAAGCAAACATAAGAAAATAAGGAGTCCACTTTGGTTCTCCAGGGAGGCAGCGAGAGTAGGAAGGGAGAAAAAAATAGCCTTCAGGAGGTACAAAGGTACACAGAAGGAGGACAGAATGTAATACTGTACAAGGAGAAATAGGGTGGTAGGGCAGATAGTTAGGAAGGTGAAGGCAGATAGCAAGGAACTGACAGTCAAGTCAGTTAAGAAGGGGGGTATGGCATTCCACAGATACAACAGTGAGAAAAGGAAGTTCAAGGCAGGAATAGTTAGACTGATAGGGGAAGGGGGGTGGAAGTTCCAGTAGAAGAGGCTAGTCAGAAAGCAGACTTACTTTACAATTGCTTCTATTCCATTTTCATGGAGAAGAGGGAAGGAAATGGTCCAGTGTTGCATAAAAAGGGCACAAAGGGTCAGGCGGTAGACATTAGTCTATTCACAGAGGAAAATGTCCTTAAAGAACTGTCCAGATTTTGGGCAGACAAGGTAAAGGGTCCAGATGCAGTTCTCCCTAGGGTGTAAAGGAAGTTCAGTGAGATGCTGGCAGCACCCTGGCTTCACTGTTCAGGCAGTCATTGAACACTGGGGAGGTTCCAGGGAACTGGAGGACAGTGGATGTGGTGCCTCTCTCTTTCTACAAGGGTGGTAGTAGAGAAGAGACAGGTAATTACCAGCTGGTCAACCTGACCTCACTGTCATGAAAGGTAATGGAGTCACTCCTTAAAGAGAGAATTGGTGAGTACCTTGCAGTCAGCAGTCTCCAGAACCAGAGGTAACGTGGATTCACAGAGGGGAGGTCCTGCCAGGCAAACCTAATCAAGTTTTTGACTGGGTGACAAGGGTGATGGACCAGGGAAGGGCAGTGGGCATGGCCTATCTGGACTTCAGCAATGCTTTCTACACCGTTCCTTGCAGAAGGCTGGTGAACAAGCTGAGCAGTCTGGGAGTGGGTCCTAAAATAGTTAGAGAGGTGGAAAGCTGGCTTAGAGTAGAAGCCAGAGGGTGGTAGTAAATGGGGTTCACTCAGGGGAGGGCAGGGTGGCAAGTGGGGTGCTACTGGGGTTGGTATTGGGCCTGGTCCTCTTTAATATCAACATTGGGGACATTATGGAAGGATTGGAAGGGAAGGTGTGCATATTTGCTGATGATACAAAAATCTGCAATAGGGTGGACACACCATGGTGGGTGGAAAGAATGAAGAAGGACCTGGGGAAGTTGGAGGACTGGTCAAGAGCTTGGCAGTTTAGAGTCAGTGCAAAGAAGAGTAGAATCATGCACTTAGGAAATAAAACCTCATGGGCCTCGTATGAACTGGGGGGAAGCAGTCACATTAGCAGGGCAGGAGAGGGACCTGGGGGTTATCATATCAGATGACCTAAAAGTGGCGAAACAATGCAATAAGGAAGTAGTAAAAAAACATTGCATGTTGGGTTGTATAGTAGATGGAGGGAGGTGATACTGCCCCTATATAAATCACTGGTGAGACCCCAATTAGAGTACAGTGCAGAGTTATGGAGTCCTAATCTACAAAAGGATCTAATCAGGATGGAGAGGGTACAAAGGAGGGTGACCAAAATGGTGCAGGGCCTACTTCAGATGTTCTACAAGGAAAGGCTAAGGGATCAAGATCTGTGCTCCCTGGAGATCAGAAGAGAGAGGGAAGACATGATTGAGACATTCAAGTATCTAAATGGAATAAACAAGGTACAGGAAGGGAGCATCTTTGAAAGAGAAAGATGTCCTAAGACTAGAGGTCACAATATAAAGTTGGAGGGGGAAGGATCAGAGGGTATCGGGAGAAAGTATTTCTTCATGAAAAGGGAAGTAGATCCCTGGAGCAGCCTTCCAGTAGAAGTGGTAGGGACAAAAATTGTAACAGGATTTAGGGCCAGTCTGCCAGCACAGAGGCAAATCATCTATCTGCAGTGCCGACACCCTGGGTTCGCGAATGGACTCTGGAGTCAGAGGGCCGACCGGGGTGAAAAGGATTGAGCATCCGGAGGACTGCTGTCCTTCTCAGGGGGGAGGGGGGCTGAGTGTCTGGTGCACTACGGACCAAAGGTAGAGGATGGGGGTTCTGCAGCAGCCAGCGCTGTCACCTATGTGGGGCTGGGCGGACGCTGGACATGATTGCATGTCCCCGCTCCTGGGGCTTTAGCATTAGAAAAACAACAGCCTCCATGTATGACGACAGTTCCACCACCAGCCCCGCTGCCCACTAGTGTCCACCGGAGGGGGGTCCCGCTCCTGGGGTCCCAGCACGAGGGGGGTAAGTTGGGTCTTGCCTACCCCAGTGCCCACCCGGCAGCCCCGCTCAGCCTCAGCAATGGGGGGGTCTGTCAATGGAGCAAGGCTGAGCTCTGATCAGAGTCCGGAATAAAAACAAATTGTAACAGGATTTAAGAAATCATGGCATAGACACAGGGGTATCATAAAAACTGGTAGGGAAGGCAACCCACAATCCAGAGTCCAAACGGGGGCTGGATGCACCATTAGTAGGAGAAGAAAGCAGGAAGGTTGAGGCTGGATACCATGTATGGTCTGCAGCTTTATATTAAGCAGGAAAAAAGAGGCAGACTGGGTGGGCCAGGAGGTCCTTTTCTGACATCAGACTCTACATTCCTATGCTCCCAACACAGGTGTTTTGCTCAATTTGCTCCTTTACACATCAAAAGATAAGTAGCCAAGAATTTAATAAACTTAGTGAAGATAAGCAATGTTGTTTACCATACAAGAATGAGAAGGTGTTCTTAGAGTATGAAAAATAGAGATCTGTGAATGGGAAGAAGCCCTTAATAGAATTTTGTGATCACGCGAATGGTACACTGTTTGCAAGATTTTGTAAGAATAAAGTATGCCTTTCTAATTAGAGAGGGCTGATTCAGAAAGCTCCCATGAATGGTGCAAGGGACTTGTGCCACAAACAATGGTGTAAGGTTCAGCTTGCACCAAAAACTGCTCCTGGAGCTATTCACAAATGTAGTTTGCATCAAATGCAAGCTGCCTGCTACAAAGGGGGCTTGCACCAGCCATGCACCACAAAATGGGCTGTGGCGTGGCACTACGGGGCTTGCAGCAGATGTTGACTGCCATATCCCCTATTTCTGGATTCACAAAATCTTCCCAGAGGACAAATCTCTAAGTACTGTTAGACCAGATAGTAGTTGGTCTAAAGATACTTAGAAGTGTGTCCTCTGGGAGTGTTTAGACATTTGCAGCAATGTGCTGTGTTCCCCCCACCCTGATCTCCTTAGAAATAAAATAATGAATGACTCCGGTGCCTAGCAGTCCCCTCCCAGCCCCGATCTCTTTACAGATAAAATAAATGACTGTTCCTAGTGGCTAACAGTCCCCCCACCCTGATCCCCTTGAACTAAACAAATTATGTCCGTTAGCCTGGTGGACACCCTTCCCTATCCCCAATGTCCCCATAAATAATAAAATAACTTTCCCTGGTGGTCTAGTGGACCTCTCTCCCTATCCCCTATCTTCCCTAGAAATAATTAAATAACATACCCTGGTGTTCTAGTGGACCCCCACCACCCCAGAGGGCAGTACCCCACCATCCCGTGCCCCTAGTCCCATGCTCCTTAACAGCTCAGTCGTCAGCTGGCCATGGTGGTGAAGAAGGGCTGTGCCAGTCATCACCTCAAGGATGGGTCTGGGGGAGTGAGGTGGTGTTGCACTGCCAAACAGGGTGGTGGAGTTGGGGGGGTCACTACACCACCAGGGTGTGTTATTTAATTATTTCTTGGGAGATCGGGGATAGGGAGGGAGGTTCTCTAGACCACCAGGGAAAGTTTTATTTAATTATTTATGGGGACATTAGGGATAGGGAAGGGGGTCCATTAGATCACCAGGGATGTGATTTATTTAGTACAAAGGGATCGGGGGAGTGTGTGCCACCAGGAACATTCATTAATTTTATCTATACAGAGATTGGAACTGGAGGGGGGGACTGCTAGCCACCAGAGACATTCAATCATTTTATCTGTACAGAAGTAGGGACTTGGGGGGAAGGGGACCGCAAGCCACCAGAAACATTCAATAATTTTGTCTGTATGGAGATCAGGTTGGGGGGGGGACTGCTAGCCACCAGGAACATTCATTAAGTTTATTTGAAAGAAGCTCTGAGCTGGGGGGTGCTAGCCACAAGGAACATTCATTAATTTTATTTGTAAGGAGCTCGGAGCTGGGGTGGGTGCTAGCCACCAGGAACTGCAGTCCATGGTGCTATTGCTGCAGGGCTGCCCTGCAGCTTGCAGCACACCTTCCAGATTTGCCTTTTGTTTGATGCAGGACCACAGTTGTTGCTAGCTACAGCACTTTGAAACCAGGACCCTTCCCAACAGTGAATTAGGCACAGGGTGTCTGGTGCACCAGCAATCTGCCTTTGGCACAGATTGCACCGAACATTGTTAATCGGACCCAGAGAGTGTTATTTTTTTAAGGCTGGGTGAAATTTATCTTCTGCCAGCAGAATTCTTGTAAAATACTGATTTCATTTCTGTGAAATTTTGCTAAATTTCCTTGTAAATTTTGTGAAATTTTGCAAAAATTGAATTTCGGTTATTTTCAACGAATTTAAAATGTGTTTGTTCAAATTGTGCCAAATGTGGTATGGTGACTTTTTAAACAACTATACATACGTGAGTCAAAAATCAGATCTCTAGCTGTAAAGGTGACTGAGTTATAGGCCTCCAAATAATCAACAATATTAAAATTATATTTTGCAGTTACATAAACTGCTGAATTTAAAGCCCATATAAGTTTAAAGCTAGAGAACAGAATATCACCAATGATGTTAGTTTTACTGACCCTAAATATTACACTTTAAGGCAACCCCCATGGCCAGGATCAGAGTGTCATGCTGATGACCCAGGTTCAAAAGTGAACCTGGGAAGTTGTGTTGGGAGGCTTACAATATACATAATCAGTACTGCTCTATTTAGCAGTTTCTGTGACTCTTCTAAGAAAGTATATACTGTATCTAAGTTTTCAATTACCTAGTTCTAAAGGTGGCTAAGTTGTAAGGGTAGAAATAGTTTCAGAAATTTTCACATGATTATTAAATTGCAAGATTTTGAGTCCACATGTCTTCTCCACCCTTCATTCAAATATTATGAGACTTGGTACACTTTTGGGACCCATGCCAGACAATAGGCACGCTAAAGTTCAGATATCTAGCTGCAACATTGACCAAGTTACAACCAATTAAAGAATTTTGGAAAATTCTGAAACATTTTGTGAAAAATCCACGAATTTGGAATTTGCTAATTTTGCCCAGCTCTAGATTTTTTACATAAGTAATGATGAGTTGCAAGAATTGGGATAAGAAGTCAGATGGATGCACTCACTGAGAGATTGGGGGCCACCAGGGGAGTTTCCGTAGGGTGTTGTATTAATAATTTAGGGGATGTTTCCCCTTTTTATTACACTTGTTCCTTTTATTCCCTTTCTTCTTCTTCTTCTTCTTCTTCTTCTTCTCTACTACCTCTCCCTTTTCATTAAAATTATCTGTTCTTTTTTTTACATTAGATTCCTGGTGTGTTTAGTATTGCAGTTTGAGTCATTGTTATTGTGTGTTGGCGATACTGTGTGAGCAAGAGATCTGTATTGTTTCATGAAAGCGGTTGGATTAAGAGTGCCAGCAAGTAGCCCCAACTACTACCCAAGGTGGAGGCCCTGTAGAAAAGGTGGTAATGCCCAGCATTCTTGCAACATAAAGAATCTAGCCTGGCACCATTGGGTTAAGGACGAGAAGACAACCTGAATGGTCTTTTGCTAATAGGTTTATAAGTGAAAATATTATGAGTATGTGCAGGAGCCCTACCTCCAGTTCTTTCCTCTACACACTCTCCCAGTTTAGTACTTACGTTCACAAAACTATTATACATTATTCCAGTGTTTGTGCTGTAAACTGTTAACTCAACAAAATCATGTAGACTAAATATATGCAAATAAAAATACAAAATCAAACATACCCCATAATGCATTATTGGGGTATGTGTGATTTTGTATTTCTTTGAAACCTGGCTTTGTTGCCAATACCCGTTTTGGGTAACCCTTGCCTCAGTGCTTTTGTGCTAAGGTGTTTTGTCTTTTTAGCCAGATAGATGCAAAATACCAAGTTACTTTTCACAAAAACAGAAACAGAAATACGAGTCAGAACAAATGACTTACATTAAGATCTTACCATACTTGCCAGCAGAAACTGGCTTCATGGTCTATCAAGTCCACTGGAATGTGCAGCTAACACCTCTATACCGCAGCTGCCCCACTCCCATCCCCCTTCTCACCCTTGGAAGCTGCTCAGCGTTGTTTACCCAGCCCCTCCTTGTCCTGTCCCATGTGTTTTGAAACTGCCCACTATCCTGCATGCCACTACATCCTCTGGTAGAGCATTCCATTTCAATACCACCCTCTCAGTGACATAATACCCCTTATCCCCTCGAATCTGCCACCTTCCAAACTTAGCCCGTGCTCCCTCGTGTCCCTTCACTTCCCCAGCTTAAACAACCCCTCTGTGCCAGATGTGTTGATCCCCCTCAAGTATTTAACAGTTTTCAGTCATATCCCCCTGATCCCTTCTCTCCTCCAGGGTGTACAAACTCAAATGTCTCAACCTTTCTTCGTAGGTTCTGCCTTCCATCCCCTGCATTATTTTTGTCACCCTACGCTGCACCACCTTGAGCAGCCTGATCTCTTTTATCAGGCATGGATGCCAGTACTGCATGCAGTACTCCAAATGTGGCCTGACCAAGGACCTGTACAGGAGCAGGATCACATTCTTGTGTCTGGACAAGAACCCTCACACAATGTACCCCAGCATCCTACTGGACTTAGCTGCAGCCTTGCTGCACTGAGCGGAGTTGTTCATGCTCTCCATTACTATGACCCCTAGACCCTTCTGCTCCTCAGTGACACCCAACTGCACCTCAACCAACCAATATTCCCTCCTTGGGTTCTTCGCCCCGAAGTGCATAACTTTACACTTCTTTGCATTAAACTCAATTACCACCTTGCCGACCACTCCTCAAGTCTTGGTTAGGTCACCCTGTAGCTTCTGCCACACCTCTCTGTCATCCACAACTGCCTCCATCTTGGTGTCTTCAGTGAACAAACTGATCTTGCTCCCAACCCCATGTGCAATATCCAATATGAACAGACCAAGCAACACTGGCCCCAGCACAGAGCCCTGCGGCACACTGCTGGTCACTGGCCTAGGACATAAGAGTTCCCCCCCTTAACCACCCATTACAGTCTATCTTCCAGCCAATTCTTGATCCAGTTAGCCATCTTAGTCCCCACCCCGATGTATTTCAGCTTTGCCCCCAGCCACCTGTGAGGGACCGAATCAAAGGCCTTGCTGAAATCCAAATATAGGACATCCACTGCATGGTCCTTGTCCAACTCCCTTGTGACCAAGCTGTAGTATTCTATTAGGTTGGTCTAGCATGATCTCCCAGAGACAAACCCATGCTTCTGTCCATCCTGAAGCTCATTGACCTCCAGGAAGGTTGCCATTCTCTCCATCAAGATTGCTTCCATAAGTTTCCCCACTATGGAAGTGAGACTGACAGGTGTGTAATTATCCAGCTCATCCTTTGGGCTGCTCTTGTGGATAGGCACCACATCCCATGTCCAGGGAGGTGTTGACCAGATCAGCCAGTGGCCCGACCAATACCTCCACCATCCCCCTCAACACCCTAGGGTGAATGCCATCCGGACCTGGTGCATTATCCACCTTAATTGCCTTCAGACCTTCCAATACCTTGCTTTCCAGAATCACCCCATCAGTCACCTCCTCCCCCTCCTCCCTACTCTCCCAGTCCATGGAGGTAGTGGACCTCCTACCTCCCTCATGAACACAGAGCAGAAGTATTAATTCAGTACTTCTGCCTGTTTCTCCTCCTTCTCCACCCAACCCCGTCCTTCTTGATCTGGACTATCCGGTCCCTGCATTTCCTTTGCTCCCTTATGTACCTATAGAATTCCTTCTCCCCCTCCCTGATGCCCTGAGCCAGCCTCAGCTCCTTGGAGGCCTTGGCCTCTCTTACTAACTTGGTTACCTCCTTGGACCTCCTCACATACGTCTCCCTGTCCTTCTCCTTCCTGGTTCTTTTCAGTCTCCTAAAAGCCACTCTCTTTGCTCTCACTCCCTCTAGCACATTCCTGGTCATCCAGCATGGCACCTTAGCCCTGGTCTTCTTGATCAGAGTCCTGGTGCATGTTTCAGTAGCCGCCCTCAGCCCAGACTTAATGATATTCCACTTCTGTTGTGCAACCATCTCTTACCCAATCCCCTCAAGGTGGCCTCTCAGTATTTCTCTCATCCTTCCAAAGTCCACCTGTCTGAAGTCCACTACCCTTGTTGCTGACCCCATAGCCTCCCTGCTCATGCTGAGCATGAACCACACTGAAAGGTGGTCACTCCCAGCTAGTGGGTCCTCCACCCATAGCTCCCTCACCATCTCCCCATTTGATAATACAAGGTCCAATGTATTACCTAGCCAGGTTGGTTCACCAATGATCTGTGCATCCAGAAGTGCCTGTTCCCTGGCACTAAAGGTGGCTTGGGTTCCCCAATCCACCCTAGGTAGATTCAGGTCCCCCCGATCACAATGCTGCCTTTACTACATACCCTTCAAACCTGATCCACCAACTCCTTATCCAACTCCTTGGACTGTGCCGGTTGCCTATACACCACTCCTAGCCTCAGTTTCCTACCCCTTGAATCCAGAAACTGCATCCACAGTGTCTCTGTCCTCCCCTCCTCTCCCTTATCCCTTGTGCATCTAATGCCATTCTTTACACAAATTGCCACCCCTCCCCCTTTCCCCGCCCCACTGTCCTTCCTATAAAATCTGTATCCAGGGATCACCAGATCCCAATCCTGGTGTTGGCTGGCCCATGTCTCTGTGATGGCTGCAATGTCCACCATCCCTATGTTTAAGAGAGCCTGTAGTTCAGTTCCTTTGTTACCTAGGCTCCTCACATTAAGGGAGACCACCCTCTACCCATTACCCACCTTCTCCCTACCCCGCGCCCCCTCTACCTGACCCTTCCCTCGCGGCTCAAATTGAGTGACTCTAAGGCCCTGTGCACATTCAGGTGCTTGAAATGTTTTAAGTCAGTGAAAACATTTTAATGCTTTGAAACACAGTTTGTGGCCAAATTTAGCATTAAATTAAAAGTTTTTAAAAACCATATTTAAACCCTGCTAAATACCTAGACCTGAGCATGGTTTTTAAAACATTTTAACCATAACACAGTTTACCTTGTCTACCAGTTTACCTATGGCTGTTTTGAAGTTTCAAGGACCAGTCAAATACTTAATAAAGTAGCTAATCAAAAATGACAGATCGTGCATCCAGCTGGTCTGAGGAGGCAACAAAGCTGCTTTTGGACTACTGGTCTAAGGAAGCAGTGCAAGGTGAATAAATAAGGTCAGGGGGAACAATAACATTTATCAGCAGATTTCTACACATTTAATATCAAAAGGGCATGATCACACTGTTAAGCAGTGTAGGGAAAAAATTAAGCAATGGGAGGGCTTGCTTAAGGTTCAATGTAGGGAATAGTTCCTCCCACAGACTCTATATAAGCCCTCCTCTAACACACCTCCCTTTGCTTAGGAAGTGTTTTTGTTACTCCCCACATCATTCGTACAGCAGTGCTTTCTCCACAGTTTTCCTCAGGCTTCTTCCCAGGTTGCCTTTAGCTCTGCTGGCCATTTTCCTGCTGTGGCGGCATCAGGGTGACTTTGTTGGGCCGCTGTCCTATAGCTCTTGCTTCATGTTCTTCTCCTGCCCCACGGCCCACTCCGGCCACCTATCCTCTCCTTTCTTTTCCGTCCTTGTTGGCTCAGTTATCTTTCTTGGCTCCCCATGTTGTTTTTTTCTTTTTTTGGATTCTCATACCTCCAGCCGATGCTTTTGGGCATTACCCGCACCATTCCGGCTTCCGATCGCTTCAGCCCCTTGCCTGTTCTCCTTTCTGCTTTTGTTTGTAACATACAGCTGCCATCGCCAACTAGAACCTTCAGCTACCAGGTACGACTCTACCTCATTGATTCGTACACACATTCTATTATGCACATTGTAATCACATAGTTTTCTATAGTACGCTTTGCTGTTATTTACCTCAAAATCAAGCCTCTTACAAACTGTGGTCATTATGCCTGCATATATGTGTGTAGCTGCTGCACTCCAACCCAACCTTAATTCTGCACCAAGACTATGTTCCTGTTTTCCAAAGGCAATGTTTACCCTGCTGCAAAAGCAATTATGTACACCCTAAAAATCAGTAATGCCACCTTTTCAAAAGGAATAGCATTTTGATCACCTGGATTCACATTGACTTGAGGCCTTTCTTTAAACCATGGAGAAAAGCTGCCCTGCACGCATGTACTACCACATGCGTAGCACTTTATGCTGAACCCAGGATTCAATTTCAGGCTTCTGAATTGAGAGCCAGCTCTGAGGCACTGGGCTTTCTCAACTCTATCCTCCAGCTGTTCTCGTATTCCGTTTATTTCACCACTGCCACTTGGGAACTGTTTCATTTTTTGACTCTCGAGCCATGATTATGCTGCAGTCATGTTTTTCCGATGTGGGATTCCAGGAGCTAAGTCCACATAGTTTCCATGTGCTTTGCCATTCCTTGCACAGCTTTCATACTTCTCCATATTGCCTATATAATGCGCAGCAACAATCCTCAGAATGTTACCTTACTAGTTGCCGCTTCCTTTCAGGAATGGAACTACCGCCTACTTACCTGGTTGACATCCTCCATCCCTAACTCTGCTTGGCAGCATAGAGTGCAGGTTAGCTCGTCCCAGCTACGAACCCTGTCTTTAACCTACAGACTGTTACTATACCTTCTCTACCTCATGCCAGTTACCGCTTCTCTTCAGGAATGGAACTACCTCTTACTTACCATTTTGACATCCTCCATCCCTAGCTCTACTTGGCAGCATTGAGAGCAGGTTAGCTTGCCCCAGCTACCGGGGATGGGAGTCATGTCTACACTTTCCGGACCATTACCATACCTTATCTACCACATACTTATTACCACTTCCCTTTGGGAATGAAATTACCTCTTACTTATCAACTCGACATTTTCTGTCCCTAACTCTGCTTAGTAGCATGGAGTGCAGGCTAGTTCACCATGACTACCACAAATGGGAGCTCTGTCTCTACTCTACAGTTCATACCATGCCTCCTATTACCATACCTTCTTTACCCTATCCAGTTACCCCTTCCCTTCGGGATTGGAGCTATCAATTTCTGCATACCATCACCATTATACTTATGGTGCTTCAAGGCACTACCAGTCATCTGTAGTTCCTGCTGGTTGCCTGAGCCTCCTATTTGCTGTTTCATCTTCTCCGTCCTCAGTCTGATTCCCAGATGCCACTCCTTCAGGACCAGGACTTTGCCTGGCTTGCTTCTCCATCTTCTCTATTTACAGCATAGACTCTTCATTCTCTTGGCCATGGAAGCTGGCAAAGGAATCAGCCTGTGTCTTTGACTGTGGCACCTGAACTTCTTTGACCTATTTGCTCCATCCTGTCAATTTGCCACTTTCTTTCACTATCAGGACTTCTCTGCATTTCAATGCCTCTACTCCCCATCCTGCTTTGTCATGGACCTTCGTTCTTTTGCACCTTTGGCCTCCTTGCCCTCATCGTAAGGATCCTGCTGACTTGTTCATTCCCTCTCTCACTCTGGGATGACTGCCTCTTGGACTACTTTGCTGCTGCTTGCTAGATCTGCCATTGTACAACCTTGTTTTCTTCACAGGTTTGGACTCTCGTCCTTCATTGCTATAGCACCTTCCATCATTTTCTCTGATCGCGTCCAGCCTTTGTCAGATGTAGGACTCCCATTACTCTTGGTGCTTGGCTTGACTCCTCAGCCTTCCTTGGATCATCATTCAATTCCTTGCTTTAACTTTCCTGCAATTCGAAGCTGTTTACCATGGAACTGACCTTGGCCTGTTCCTTCCAGCTCTGGATGTCATATGACTTCACCTGACTCATAGCTTCCTCTGCTCATTTCTTCTATTCCTCAGGATCCCCTCCATATGTCCTTCCCATTTGTCTGGCTGCTGTCTCCTATTCGCCTTGCTGGCTCGGGGCTTTGTCCTGTTTGCTGTAGCTCTGTTGGGCCTTGTAGCCTATCTCTGACCAGTGCTCCTGATGAGTCATCTGCTTTTCCATATGATTCATCCCCTACTTTTACCACAGCTCTTCTTTTTTTTTTTCCATATACAGTTTTTTGAGTTTCTGGTATTTGCTTCCCTACTTCCCCGGGCCACGGTAAGCACGTGGCGGGGCACATACATGCCAGGATCTGGTGGCCCCTTCCACCCCTCCTGACTTCTGTCACTGCCTTTTACTGCCTACACACCTACTGGACCTCTACCCGGTGGGAGCGGAACTACAGATGGTCAGGTGTCCAGCCTTCCTTCCCTGAGCTGGCATCCCTGTGACCTGAGGTCATTCCCGCACCTGGGTCGCTGGCATAGCACAAGGTAAGGCATCAGTGCCTCAGCTCTCTGTGCTACCAGGCTGGCCTTACTCTGGCTCTTCTAACAGTACCCATCCACTACTCATTCGATCATTAATGCATTACCCTGGCGTGCGTCTACTGCCAGCAAACATTCCTCGGCTTACATGCTCCATAGAGTCACAGATTATCAAAGAAGGCTCATACTCCCCATTCAGTACTTCACAATCATTCATGGACTTCATTTACTTGGACAATTGGAAGATCCCCTCCATCTCTATCGGATATACCCTCCAATCCTTGTCCATCCAATCACCATGACTACCCCGGATGCCTCATGTTGTTGGCCATCCTCATTCATGGAAAAGACTTAAATCCTTCTGTTATACTCAGACTTCATACTCATTATCGCCTGTACAGATACCTGGAATTACAAGTTAACCTATTCAACTATGGATATAATCCATTTTACCTTCTGCTGCCTTTTATTTCAACAATGACTCTGATAACCAAGTTACTTGGTTCCTTCTTCCTAACAGTCATGCTAGTCTTAAGAATTGCACAGATATTGTCCAGAATAGTAGTTGTGGGATCCCCACTGCTAGATGATTATTGACACCTCGCCATCCAACCTTCAATTTCACTCCCAGGCATCACTATTCCTTATATTATTATTTGCACCTTTTCATCTAATATCTGCTGCCGGATCAACTGCTCTCCAGTGGACCTTTCAGCCTCTTCTTTTTGAAGTACCTTCATTAATCTCTGCAGCAAAGACCATTACCAAGAACTGGCTCTCCTGAATTCTAACTGGCAATCTGCAACAGCCAACACAAATTCACCAACTCAACCTTGAATCCTAATTGGTACTAATCAGCTGTAACACTAAAACCTATGGCATCATGCACTAATCAATCTCACTACTAATCCAGCCTACAGACTATTGTCATCTGCCCCAACTCCTCTCATGTACTTCAGCAGCAAGATTACCCATGGACTTAACCACTTATGCCACCGCAGTGCATCTTCTAAATGATCACAGCATAGGAATACCCACACTTACTTCAGGCAGTGCACCAGCAGAGGATTTGAGCATAAAGTCTTGAATATCACGACCAAAGATGTCATATATTCCTCATACTGAATTCCAATCATTCCTCATCTATATAAGGCTACCATCTGGACAGCTCCACAAATCATCTTCTAGTGCTCTACTAATCACTTATAACATAATTTTCATCAGGCACTCAAATTCTCCTCTACTCATTTTACTCTGGGATGCTTACCTAGTGACTTTTGTTCATTAATTGATTCTTTACCTCCAGACTACCTCAAATATCAAACCTTATATGAAGCAGTCTCTCATAACTTTACTAATTATCACAACTACCACAGTACACTGTCTGGTCTTGTATCACTCAAACCTGCTCTCCCGACTCATAATGTCCATAAAATCCCTTGGACATGCATCCTTTGTCACTTCAGAAACATGGCCTACATCAGCCCTTTTTAACTGGATCTGCTTTTCACAGAAAGGGTGGTGGATGCATGTAACAGCCTACCTCAGGAAGTGGTGGATATGAATACAGTGCAGGGCTTCAAACAGGCATGGGATAGGCATAAGGGAGCAATACAGATGAGTATGAATAGATAGGCTATTCACAGAGCAAAGGCCAATGGCATATTCATAAGGTAGAAAAAGAAATGGGCAGACTGGATGGGTCTTGTGGTCCTTATCTGCCGTCAACTTCTATCTTTCTATAATTCTATGTTTATCATTCCTATGGAAAAAGATGTACCCTTCATCTGCAGGATCATCATTCAAGCTCTATCATCCTTGGATCAAGAATGAACCATCATCTCGGGGCACTCAAAGACTCTTCTACAAATTCTACTCTATGGATGTTTCCTTAGCAACTCCTTGTTCAATACAGAGTTCCTAGCTTTCAGACCATACCCCTACATTCAAGCCTCTCACAAGTCAGATCATTCACCAATGACTTCTTCTACCATTGCATTTGCACCATTCTCAGTTTAGTACCTTATTGATCGAGTCATGGTCCCTCTGCTTATTACAAGTCCGTTGGAAAAGCATCATTCATCATCTTGGAAACTTGGACTTTCTTCATCCTCCTTCACTCGGATTTACTTCATATTTAGGATTCTATTGCTCATTCAGAACAGATCCCCTCTACAACCTCAGGATCATCATGCGATCAGCATCATCCATGATTTCGAAGATAGATTATCATCTCTCCAAGCAACTCACCAATCTCAAATTAGCTATGGTTACTAGAACCTAAATCCTTCTTTTTTATTTATTTATTTGTTTATTTATTTATTGAAGAGAATCATAATTACAATCCTCCATTTAGTATGTCCAGAAGGACGGGCAAACCTCTGGCCATGGATCCTTAGAGGTTTTCTGCACCTGGGGGTTCCTCTCCTGAGTGCCAGGGGGTCATATTCTCCATGAGTTGGAGGAGATATCTTTTTGGGCCTTCTATTCCATACAAACTACTACCAACATACCTACTACTCAAGGGTGGAAATAGAGTAAAGCAACAAAAAGTACTACAAGTTACACAAGCTCCATATACCCCATCTCTCCTTATTGCTATTCCACAAACATTGAATGGGAGGGCTTACCTGAGGTTCAGTAAGGGAAATAGCTCCTCCCACAACCTCTACATAAGCCCTCCTCTAACATGCCTCCCTTGCTTAGGGAGTGTTTTTCGTCCACCACCATCATCCCCTCCTCCTTCTCCGATGCTCTTCTCACCCTTGCTCATGGGCCTTCTATTTGCCTAAAAACTACTACCAACATACCTATTACTCAAGGTTGGGAATAGAGTAAAGCCATAAAAAGTACTACAAGTTACACAAGCATCATATACACCATCTCTCCTTTTAATTATTCCACAAATATTGACATGAAGGTGCAGTATCACATAGTGAAAGACCATAGAAAATTTGGTAGTGGCAGAGTAACATGTCCTTTTTATGATGGTCTTGATTTTGTCTTGGAAAGAAGACCCACATCTACCCTACCCAGGAGGCAGTATAGTGCTATGGTTTAGGGCAATGAGCTGCAAACCTAGAGACCTAAGGTAGGTTTGAATCCCACAACCCGCACTTGCATACTGTGTGACCCTGAGGCAGTCACTTAACTTCTTTGTGCTCCCAGGTTGCACCTGGAAACAAGCTTAGTGTGTCTTTCCTGGTTAAACAATCCCACCCTCACCTATTGTTATTCAGAGCATTGAGGGTCCATATGAAGATGAGGACAACCTAGCCCAAAAAAATGTCACCTCTAAGGTCCTGCATGGCAATGATGGTACGTATTGTACTTTCTTATGTTGTACCACCTGTGCGCATAACACAATGCTTTTGCCTTGCTCCCAGTGACAGTGTTACACTACCAGCAGGTTCACAAAAAGGGCCACATTAATTGTGTATGTCCAGTAAAATGGTTTAATGTTACTATGAGTAGTTTCCGCTGTCCATTTCCACAGTTGTAGCTGTACCAGTATCTATTTGCTGTGAGGGGGGATCACTCTGACATCTCCTATAGTCCAGTGTGGCATTTGGCAGATATCATTCCCTCATAACATGCGCACATAATTTTATTTAGTGGTGGTGGGAGGGGGAATGCACTCTGACATCTTTAACACGGCATTTGGCAGATATCACTCCCACATAACATGTGCACATAATTAGTACACTTTCTTTTGGGGGGGGTGGATGAATGATGGCGGTGCCTACGGCAGTGTTGTCAGTGACCAGCAATTAACTGAAGAAACAGAGACAGACCTATGTAATGTTACTGTTGAGGAGGTAGAGGAGGCAAAAAACATTTGTAAGAATGCAGGTGCTCATGAAGGCTGTTTTCGAGCCCACATGGCAAATGATTCTCAACTTGAGCAGAATAACTAGATGCTGAAGTTGGAGAGGGAGAGAACAGCAGCAGAGCATGAAATGGTGAAGAAACTGCGGAGGCAGAGCAAACTGCTTAATTTTTCCAAACTTTATTACAAATACTAGCACCATCTAGCAACGCACCACAGTCTGCTCCTCCATTTCAACTCTGCTATTGAGTGGCCAGGCTTTCAAAGGGAATCAGCATCCAAGCTTTCAGCCACTGCAACAGCATGTGGCCATGCCACATCATCAACTATTACAGCTTTCTGCTTCTACTTCTGCTCAGCATACTGAAGGGCTGGCAAATTATAGAAAAGTGTGATTTGTCAATTGCTCCACCACAATTTGGGAAATCCCATTAATTTTTTTATGTTGTCTTGTGTGTGCAGCACAGACAACATATTGTGGTTGCTTCAGTGGAGAAGCAAGTTTTGGAAGTGCAGTACTGTTGCAGCCAATGGCGCCACTGCTTTTTGTTGCCAGGCTCTGTGGCGCCAATGGCATAGCATGCTGTCTATGACAGCAATTCAGAAAACATGCCACCACCTTGAAAGAAATTAGCCACTACAATCAAGTAATGCCACAGGGTGGTCCCTGATTGCAGCAGCCAATTACTGCTTGTCTCGTCTGTTGTCCCCATTAAGCAACATGGTAGCAGCTTCCCTGTCAGCTTCTCATAGTCCCCACAGAAGCCAAGGGACTGCTGCCGCCTTTCACAGTCCCTTTAAAAGCTGATGGGAGTGACCAGTCCCCCTGTCAGCATGCCCCCCCTCCTAATTTAACTTGCCAACTGAGGTGCCCAATCCTCGTCAGCATAATGTAGCCCCATTTCTTGTGTGCCGAGGCATCAAACACACAGGTAGCATACTGGGAGCCCACCCCAGTGTGCCAAATGTCCCTGAAAAAAACAGTCCCACAATGTATTTTGTTTTTTGTTTCAACCCTGTAAAACAGAAAACAGTCCCTCGCTGAGTCCATGGCCCCTTCCCCAACCCACACCCACCCTCTGCGCACCCTGCCTCCCCACACCCCCACTCACCCCATACTTACCTCTGGAGCCCAGCACAACGATCTTCAGTGGGCCAGGAACATGTCTGCACTCTTCAAAGCCAACCGCAAACTGAAGAAATGCCGGTAAGCTGTATAATGGCATAAATAGGGTTTTTTCAACTTTGGTGCATATCTCAGGAATATTTGGGAATTTTGGCAACTTATTTTCAACATGTGATTATTGGGACCACTCCTAATGAATTCAGTCACTGTTATGCCATTATTCAGTCCTGAAAGGTGATTTTGCAGTCACTGCACGGAATCACCTTTCAGGACTGAGTAATGGAATGACAGCATCACTGTTCATGAGGTGGCCTCCCAAAAAGCCTATGCTGCAAATTTGGGGAAAACATTAAAAAAATGATTGGTACGAGCATGCAATGAGCAGTTTCTACACATACTTGTAACTTCAAGAATATTTAATATTTTTACTCCAGATTTTCAGCATTGCCTTTTTTTCACACCTCCTTATGGACAGTGCAGCGTCATTTTTCAGATCCTGGCCAAAATGTGTTTTCACACTACCAGCGCAGAATAGCGCGGTCATTGTGGGAAATCAGTGTTTGGGACAGATTACGAAAATCACAGCAACACTGTTCATGAGCAGGGTCCTAAAATGCCTGCATTGAAAATTTGGTGACAAAAGTCCATAAAATGACTATGTTGCAAGCGTGCGTTGCGCAGTTTCCCACGCACTCATAACTTCGACAATTTGTAATGTTTTCACTCAACATTTTCAGCATTGTCAATTTTGCACACATCCTTATGAACAGTATAGCTGTCATTTTTCAGATCCTGCCTGAAATATGTTTTCGCACAAGTGGCGCACTATGGTGCGGTTGCTGTGGGAAATCAACGATCAAGACAGATGAAGAAAATCACAGTGACAGTGTTCATGAGCAGAGGTCTCAAAATGCCTGTGTTTAAAATTTGGTGAAATAATTCCACTAAATGACTGTGTTACAAGTGGGCATTGCTCAGTTTCTATGTATGCTCTTAAATTCGAGCATTTTTAATATTTTCATTCAAGATTTTCAGCACTGCCATTTCTTCACACCTACCTATGACTGGTACAGCTGTCATTTTTCACATCCTGCCTAAATGGTGTTTTCCCACATCTGGCGCAGAATGGTGCAGTCACTGTGAGAAATCAATGTTCAGGACAGACTAACAAAATCACGATGCCACTATTCATGAGCAGAGGTCCCAAACACTTTCATGAGGTGGGGGTCACAAAAATGCTGTGTTGCAAATTTGTAGTGCAAATACCAACAAACAGCTGGGGCGTTAGGGTTTCTAACTATAACGTCCCACCCTGTACAGAGTGACAGGCATTGGGGTGTGTCTTTCCATTGCTGGCTGTCATACTCACGCCATACCATCCCCTCCACCCTCAAGCCACTGACAGGTATCGAGGTGTGCCTTGGACTCTTTGGCCCCACAGTTCACCCCATTATCCTATGCTGCACCCATTTCAGCCTATGTTCTTGTGAAATGGGGTGACTGTAAAGCTGAACACCCCAAGGCACACCTCAGCACTTGTCAGTGTCTGCAGGATAGGGTGAGGTGAAATGCCATGAGCATTATGGCCGAATGGGGTGAGCGTAAGGCCCAAGGACCCCAAGGCACAATGTGATATTTGTTGCACTGCAGGGTAGGGTGAACTGAAATGCCATGAACATTATGGCCGATGCCCAAAGGCACACCTCAGTGCCTGTCAGTCTCTATAGGGTGATGTGGGTTTTGACGTCACTTTCATACTTTACTGCCATTCCTATTATGCATCTGTTCAACTCCTGAGTTACCGATACCAATGTCAGCAAGGCAACATTCGGCATTGACAAATGCTTATCATATCCTGCTATCACTTCTTCAATGTGCTGCACTGCTATCACTCAATGCGGTAACACCTCAACATTTGCTTTACAAATGTCTATAACACACTGCCCCACTGTGGAGTGACCAACACCAAACAAATGGTTTAGAGTCTTGTACTCAATGTTGTGGCTAGTCTCTACAATGTGATTGCAACCCTTTTATATACCACAATTGCCTCTCATAGCCTCATATTTTGCTGCTGTATCAGTGGACCTGTTTTACTGCAAACTGATTTGAAAGTGTCTTTTGGCATCCTAAAATTGGCCACCCATTCCTTATTGTTCGAGGTGGCTAAAATGATCTCCTCCCACCATCTGTCATTTCATCCCACCACCCATACTGTCCTGTCAACAGTACCGCCTGTGTAGCAGCATGCTACCACATTCTGTATGTAATACAGCATTTGCAGCAGGCTAAAACTGAGCTGTGAGGCTGCTTGCAGTCTTTGTTTTCTGCCCTGTCTGATCATTTCTATCCGCTGCCTCAGATACCATCTTCTAGCCAGATATTGTACTGCTATCAGGATGACAGCAATCCTCACAACAGGAGACAGCACTGTTAAACAATGTGGACTGTGCCAAGCAACTTTCCAATGCATCTTTGATGTGCATGGGATTGCTGGGATACACAGTCATCCAATCAGTGGCACAATTCCAGAAACACCACTGAGTAGTAAGCACAATGTGTAAAGAAGGCGTGTTTGTTTCCAATGGTTTTAACTTCTCAATGGCATGAAGTGTGACTGTGGTAACACAGTAAGAATTAAACCTTTTTTAAGACCAGTTTCAAAACCGGCACTGTAGTGTATATGACACGGATGGGTAAACCGGTTCTATGGCACTTCTGAATCCTCTTGATCCTGCACAGCTTTACTCGAGAATATGGAGTCTTTCATGCCTTGACCTGAGTTGGCGAATTGGCTTGGTTCGAAAGTGCAATCCTGTCTGACTCAGTGGTGTGGGAGCGGGAGAACTACTGTAGCTTCGGGATGGAGAAGCTAGACTACAGGCAGCAGCCTGTTCCATGGAAATCTGTGTTCCACACTGCTACATGGAACAGCAAAACCACATGCAAGTGAGTGTATTGGGAGGAAATTGAACAAACAATAATGCGTGAGCGCATGGTACTAGGGAGAGGGGGGCAAGGACATGTCTCGGGGGTATGAGAAGGGTACTGGAAGAACTAAAACAGGGTCAGCAGCCAGCAGCAATAAAAAATAAATATATAACACTCACCAGTACAGCAATAGTGAACCACTGAACAAGGAGGTAATGGCAGGGTATCAAAAAAAAAAAAAAAAGAAAAAAGAACTTTATTTTTTTCTCAGCCTCTTACCAAATACTCCCTGGTCCCTCATAACCAACAAACTGTATGAAAGGTAATACTTATGATACTGGGTCACTGAAGGAAACCAGCCAATTAGGGTATTTTTTGTCCGATTGACTGTTGTTCTTGCCAATCCTGTGTGTCATCCTCCACATAACTTTCGTAGAAACAGTGTATGCAGCTCATTAGTGGCTTTGCAGTGAAAGGAGGCAGTGTGTCCAACATTAGTCACTCACATCAGAAAGAGAGAGAGAGAGAGACCGACCAATGAATTCAAAAGCAGAAAGACAACAGCAGCTGTCTAAAATGATTAATTACTAAAGAAAAAATGTTTTCTTAGTTGTAAAAAAAACTAAATTGGTGCAGGAAAGGGATTTAATTTTTGGGGGGGGGGTGGGAATGGCTTTCCCTTTCATCCCTACCCCTGCCCATACTCCATCAGTCTCCATGGCTGACCATCCCAAGCGTTCCTCCCTGGCTTACTCCCAGGGAGGGGCCTCAGGGGCCTTCCCACATACCTCATCCGGTGTCCGGGGAGGTGCCACGGTCAGCTTGTGAGGAGCTGGGGCAAGGCAGGTGGCATTGTGCATGTCCAGCACTTTGTAATATTTTTATAGTAGGAGAAGTGTGACACACAGTGATGCCAAGGGATAAGAATGCCATGCATCTGTCACACCTCTCAAACACAGTGAGCTCCAACTTGCCAGAACCTCAGCCTCTGCTAAGGGTCATACAAGCACCAGTGGCTCCTCCCCTCACCCCCAAGAAGGAACTCAGTACATAGGACGCTCAATACTCCCCTCAGCTGGCCCTCCAATGCCCAGACTCACTTCCAAACCCAGATCATCTGCATCACAAAGAGTAGCAATACTACCGCACCAGCAGGCTGGCAGAAAAGAGATTTTGAAAAACAGAGGTGTACAAAAGCATGGCCTGAAATATGTAGTCTGCAGTGCTATGAGGCAGGCATGGTTCTCAATCATCCAGCAACAACTGAAAAAAAAATGACTATTGTATATGATCTGCGTCTGATATCTATGGAATTCAGTGACTGCTGAAATGCTGTTGCCCCATTGATCTGACATCAGATCAATGGTACAACAGTAGGCCATCACCATCTCATGCCACACTTCAATAAAAAAAAAAGTTCAGCTGTAACTGAAACAGACCAAGAGCAACTGTCAAAACGGGTGTAATGGCAACAGTGAATTAAGCAATAATGCCCAACAGGATGTGTGTCGTGCTGGGATAACGTCACGCCTCAGATGGTTGGGCATGAGGCTGCAGGCCGAGTGCGTCCAACAACTGAGGAGTGATGTTATCCCAAATGACACACACCCTGGAGGGCATTATTGCTATTATACAATGGCTCATTGTTATATATAAAATAAAAAAAAGTAATTTTAAAGAATGTTTTTATTAGTGTGGAAAAATATTTTTGTTTCTTAAGAGGAGATGCAAAAAAGAAGAGCAGCCATAATGTCATCCATAATGTCATCTACATTGATTCACAGTGAGGCAGAGAGTAGACCCGTGATGTTGTGCTGGGATAACATCACGGGTCCAGACCCAAACTGACCAATCACAGTCCAAAATTCTTTCTTGCTATTGTATAATACAGTATCAGCGATACCCTGTGTCAGTGTGTTAAGGACTCTGACACAGACTCACAGTAACTATTTTAATTCTGGGGGAAAAATAATTTCTTTTTGCTGCCAGTTCTGTTTTGTATTGCAGCTTTCTGTTAGTGACATTTTCGGGTTTTAAATCTTTTTAAATGTTTACTGTTTTTCTTCATTTGAATCAGACTTTGAATCAGAGTTTGCTTTAAAATTGTGTACTGTTTTTTCTTTATTCGAATCAGACTTTGAATTGGAGCTTGCTGCCTGATGTCTGAAGTCTTCCTGACTCTCTCTAAATTGTAAGTACCTGTTTTACCACTTCTCTGTTAAAGTGTCACTGAACAGACACAGATCTTATACAATAACAAGCATTTGTCAATGCCGAATATTGGCTTGCTGGCATTGGCAGTGATAGTGTAGCAGTTACAGAGCAGCGTAATAAGAATGGCAGTGAAGTACTGAACTGAAGCCCACCCCACCACCACCCTGCAGAGAGTGACAGGCATTGGGGTGTGCCTTTGGGTCATCAGGCATAACGGCCACGCCATTTCACCACACCCCACCCTGCAGACACTGACAAGTGTCACGGTGTTCCTTGGGGTCTTTGGCCCTTGCTCGCCCATTCCATTAGGAACTACAGTGAGATGGGTGCGATATAGGAGAAAATGGGTAACTTTCAAAAAGAGTCCAAGGCATACCCAAGCCCTCACTGGCTGCAGGGTGTGGAATGGTATGAGCATTACAGGCAAGAATCCCAAGTCACACCCCTGATGCCTGTCATTCTCTACAGGGTTGGGCATTATGGTTGGAAACCCTAATACCTCAGGCATTCGTTGGTATTTTCGCTCCAAATTTTCAACATGTTTTTTTTGTGACCCCATCTCATGAACAGTGGCAATATCAGTTTGTTAGCCTAAAACTGCTTATGCACAGCGACTACGGCATTTATCACCACAGGTACAAAAACATTCCGAACAGGATGTAAAAAAATGACAGCTGTACTGTTCATGGGGAGGTGTAAAAAATGGCTATGTTGCAAATCTGCAGTAAAAATATTGAAAAAACTGGCGAAGTCACGAGCATACATAGAAACTGTGCAACGCACACCCGTAATATAATTAGGTTGGGGATTTTTTACAGCAGATTGTCAAGTCAGGCATTTTGGTGCCTCCGATCATGAACAGTGTCACTGTGATTTTCTTTATCTGTCCAGAACAATGATTTCCCACAGTGACCACACATCTCTGCGCTGAAAGTGTGAAAACACACTTCGGCCATGTTGTGAAAAATGACAGCTGTACTATTCATAAGGAAGTGTGGAAAAATGCCACTGGTGAAAATCTGGACTGAAAATATTACAAAGTCATGAACTTACGAGGGTGTGTGGAAACTGCACAATGCTCACTCATAACACAGTCATTTTATGGACTTTTGTCACCAAATTTTCAACATAGCCATTTTAAGACCTCTGCCCATGAACAGTGTAACTGTGATTTTCTGTAATCTGTCCCAAACATTGCTTTCGCACACCAACAGCACCATTGTGCGCTACATGTGCGAAAACACATTTTGGGCGACATATGAAAAATGGCAGCTGTACTGTTCATAACGAAGTGTAATAAAATGGCAATGTTGAAAATCTGGAGTGAAAATATTAAATTCACAAACTTACGAGCATGCATAGGCAGTGCGCAACGCACGCTCATAAAACAGTCATTTTTAGGAATTTTTTCACCAAATTTTCAACATAGCCATTTTAAGACCTCTGCTCATGAACAGTGTCTCTGTGATTTTCTTAATGTGTGCCATACATTGATTTTGCACCACGACTGCGCCATTGTGTGCTACATGGGCAGAAACACATTTTGGATAAGATGTGAAAAATGACAGCTGTGCTGCTCATAAGGAGGTGTGGTAAAATGGCAATGTTGAAAATCTGGAATGAAAATATTGAAAATTCACGAGCTTACGAGCGTGCGTAGGAACTGCGCAACGCACGCTCATAAAACAGTCATATTTTTGAATTTTTTTCACCAAATTTTCAACATAGCCATTTTAAGACCTCTGCTCATGAACAGTGTCACTGTGATTTTCTTAATTTGTTCCGTACATTGATTTCGCACACCGACTGTGCCATTGTGCGCTACATGGGTGGAAACACATTTTGGGTGAGATGTGTAAAATGACAGCTGTACTACTCATAAGAAGGTGTGGCAAAATGGCAATGTTGAAAATCTGGAGTGAAAATATTGAAAATTCGCGAACTTACGAGCGTGCATAGAAACTGTACAACGCACGTTCATAAAACAGTCATTTTTTGGAATTTTTTCACCAACTTTTCAACATAGCCATTTTAAGACCTCTGCTCATGAATGGTGTCACTGTGATTTCCTTAATTTGTCCCGTACATTGATTTTGCACACCGACTGCACCATTGTGCGCTAGATGGGTGGAAACACGTTTTGGGTGAGATGTGAAAAATGGCAGCTGTACTACTCATATGAAGGTGTGGTAAAATGGCAATGTTGAAAATCTGGAGTGAAAACATTGAAAATTCATGAACTTACAAGCGTGCGTAGGAACTGCGCAAGGCACGCTCGTAAAACAGTAATTTTTGAGAATTTTTCCACCAAATTTTAAAAATAGTCTTCTTGAGAGCCCACCTTATGAACACTGGCAGTGTCATTTCATTAATCAGTCCCAAAGGGTGATTTCACACAGTGACTGCGAAATCACCCTTGGGCCTGAATAACACCATGACAGTGAGCATTCATGAGAAGGGGTCCCAAAACCATGTTGAAAATTTGGTGCAAAATTTCCAAAAAATGCCTGAGATATGCAACAAAGTTGAAAAACCTATCTAGCCCATTATACAGCTTACCAGCATTTCCTCAGTTCGCGGTCGGCTTTGAAGAGTGCAGACGTGTTCCCGTCCATCGCAGATCGCTCCTCACCAGACTCGGAGGTAAGTATGGGGTGAGGGAGTGTGGGGAGGCAGGATGCAGGGTGGGCGTGGGTTGTGGGGGGCAGGAGATCATGCGTGGGACCGTTTTCAATTTAAAGTTTTTTTTTTTTAAATTGACGACGTGGACGCTTTGCTATGCTGGGGTGGGCTCCAGCGTGGAAGAAGAATGCTGGTTGGGGGGTGGAGCTGATTGGGGATTGGGCACCCCGTCACAGCAATGGCATCAGTGCCGTGCTGGGTGGGCTCCCAGTTTGGCACCCTGTGCCCGAGGGGACAGTGGAGCTGATGGGATTGGCACCCCGTTGGACATGCATCAGTTGCCACGCTGGGGTGGGCCTCAACGTGGCACCCTGTACTACACGGTAATATTATGTAAAGTGGACGTAACTTGTAAACAAAGTGCTGCTGCATGACGAGCTTGTCTCTGATTGCAGTGGCACTTTGTTTAGAAGTTTTGTCCACTTTACATAATGTTGGTGTCAGTGCTAGCATGCTGGCTTATTGGGGAATGAGGGACGCACCTACTGATGTGTGCCCTGCATTCACCCAGCAGCAGCCGCGCCTCCAAACCTCCACTCTCCCAATATGTTGACTGCCGCACAAGCGCGGCAAGCCAACATAAAAATAATGGATCCAGCCATGTATAACAAGCTCAGGATTCCATCTTGGACTCCTGATGAAATCAGAGACCACTCAAGCTGCACTCTCATGGTCATTGATTTTATCAGAAGCTGTTGATGGAATAATGAGCTTGTTATATGTGGCTGGCCATCTGCTATTCTATTTATAGTGACAGGTATCAGTTTAGTATATCACCAGCATCCAACAACTTAAAAAAATAACTATTTTTCTGTTTGAAGAATATATAAAAAATGTTAACAGAGGAATTTAAAAGAATAATTATGTTTAATGTCTCAATTGAAAGGGCGAGTTAACTATTGGTTGTTCTATGTTGCTTCATTTCGCGCTCTCAACTCTGTTTACCAGCTTATGTATGTAGAGTGGTGTTGTTGTTGAAAACAATAAAGATGATTAATTATAAAAAAAAAAGAATAATTCTGATACATTTCTCATACTCAGACTAAAAACAGATCTAAAATTCATCAGAGTAAATCAGTAAATCAGAACCTTTTGGAAATAAATTAGAGTCAGAATCAGAGCTGGGTTGCAGCTAAGCCTCCCATTCCTAGTGTACAGTGCCTTCAACATTTCACTCAGATAAAATGCAAAGGCACAGCAGAAGAAAAGCTTCATGAACCAACTTATCTGCCATATCTGTCGCTTCAACTGTCAAATATTCTAGACATCTTCTACTTTCAGTTACTGATAAAATATTCCCATTCTACCACAAATGTCAGAGGACATTAATTGTCTCTTACAATCAATGATGTCACCTGTTTTACCTGTTATGATGTTAGTTTTCCTTGAACCACATAGCATGTACACTTGTTGCCAAGACAAATTAAAAAATAAGTATATGTTTCTCAAGACATTTGACTGCTTCACTTCCTTGTACTGAATGGAGTGACACTCCTAGATAATGCTGTTGCCTGTTTTACATTTTATGATGTTTGTGCAACCCCCTACAAATGGGGGTTCCTAAAATGTCTTCCTGGGCTTGCCTATTGCCCACTGCCAGGCTGTGTTCTGTGTCTAAACAGTTTAGAAGTGCTTGCATGCGAGTGCCCTGTTAGCCTCCATGCCTCTCTCTCTTTAAGAGGTGTCATTTTTGTAGGTTATAATTAATCTGGATGTGGGCCAAGTGGTTTCCAGGATCGAGTCCCGGCCAGGCTGCAGTACAGTCGTTTCATTCTGTCATTGCTAGTTGCTCAGAGGAAGCCCTACTAGGATCTGAGGTTGTTTGCTGATTATCTGCTTTATTAATAATATTGTAGTTTGTCTAACCTGCTTTCCTTTGCAGCATGGACTTTTCTGCTAAGCACCACCATTTTGGTTCTGGACTGCCAGTTTGGACCAATCAGTCCCTTTGGGGAGTCTAAAATGGAGACTGTCCCTGGGGATCTTGTGGGAGTGAATTTCTGTAGGAATTGTAGTTTTTACTGTTTGGCACCTACATGGACCTGAAGTGGGGACCCTTGCTGTGACAGATAGATGGATCAACCAATCAAACGTTTTGGATCACTGGGAAGTCCCAGAGCTGCCTGCAGCAATGTACCAATGTGGAATTGGAGTTGAGAGAGAAAACAGCTTGAGCTATTCCAGCAGCTGCTCCTGCATAGTTTCGCAGGGGAAATTGTCGGGAAGGCTGTGTCTGACATGCCTCCTACCATCTTCTTGAGTGAAGAAGTCTGCAATATTATATCGGATTTTATCCAAAATTGCTGTGATTGTGATCGGAATCCCAAACTGTGACAGAGTGAATTTTGCCTGGTGAGGACCGAAGAGTAGCTTCTGAGTGATAGGCCTGTCAGGACTTGAAATAACTGCAGAGCATACAGTTTGCGCAGAGACACTGTTTAACTGCAACCAGACTGTCATCCGAGCTGTGGTATTTACCTGTCTTTACTATAATTGTGCTGAGTGTGTAGTGTGGGTCATGATTTGGTTACCTACCTTGTTTGAATGTGTCACACTAGCTGGAAGCTGCATCCAGCAACTTACCGGACTATCCGAATCATTCACCTGGTCTGGGCCTCACCATCTCAACCTAGATTGCCACTCATGCCACAGAGATTCATCGGCAAAGGACCCGCTCTGAGATTCGGCTCTCTGCTCAACACCATTGAACAGGATTGACAACCACGGTATGTCATGTGGGCCCTGCTTCTCCTGGCAAACCAGCATACCATCCTGAGGTCTTCATCTCATCAATCCTGCATCCTGGTCTGGGTAGCATGAGTATACATCAGGGTAGCTCCCTGCAACAAAGCTCAAATCAAAGTGTGTCACCTGATTTAATTGTTTTTGTTGATCATTACAAACTGATCCATCCAGCTCCAGAATACAAATTGTGTGTAAAAGTGCATGTTGTGTATTTTTCTTTCCTAAGGACCCCAACAACAGCTGCAACACTGGCCTACCCTGGGCAATGCTTGAGGCTAGCCTGCATAACAACTGGGTACCCAGAGTGTGTGTGACTGTGCTAGAGGGACTCTTAGGGCATGCATGTTTAACTTGACTAAATCAGATCTAAAATCAAACACTAGATTACTGCCCCACCTTTTTTCACGTCCCCTGAATATGTCAAATCCAGATCTTTCTGCATTTAGACTGTCTATTGTGTACCTTTGTGGAGGGGATTCTGTATTGCTATTGCCTTTCTCCATTGCAGGTCTTATTTTACAGGGTGTCTCCAGGGCCAGTGTAGCTGATCCAGCCTTGGTGGTAAGTGTGCCAAGTGTGGGTCTAACATTGCATTCTGGTGTTAAGTGTGATTGCTACTTGCTGACCAGTATAGACCACTATAGGGGTCAGAGGGGGGGTATCAGTGTCCCGGAAGGCTGTACTCAGAGCAGCTACGCAATCCCTTAAACCAACCCTCCAGGTGGAGGCACCCATTCACAGAACTCAGGCCCCTCAGCCTGTGTCTAGTCACTCAGGCAGGGGTAGTATCCCTTGGGATAGCGCCACTTAGTGGTTTCATCTGTTATTTTTCAACCATACCCAGTATACTTTCTAGCAATAAAATGAATGAAATGAAAGTAATTGTGCTGAATTCCATGACCTGTCCCTCTGCTATAGCCTGTCAGAATTAAAGTTGTCTTCCATCACTGTAGATCATTTTGGCTGTTACCCATTACACCTAATATTTACTTGTCTTCAGCTGCTAATCTTTGTCACTCAAAAGCTACAAATACCAGCACTAGTGGTCCCAAGTTACACCATATATAGTCAAGGCAGAGGGAAAGGCAAATGATGAGGGTAACCCTTAGGATTGCTCTGTACAGCAGAATCAATCATTGGATTCCATTCCAAATTTTGGAACTAGGATTTTCAGTATTGCTTACCAAAGATCCTAAATCCCAAAATGGGTGTTAAGGGAATTGAAATCAGATTCAAATTCCAGAATCTAAATTCCATTTTTTTGTGGTGCAAACAGGAAGTGGCTGCCTGTCCTTTCTGTCTGCAGGTGATGTGTTAGGTCATAGGTTTTTGGTGAATTCCATGCTGTGTGGAGTGTGAGGACTGGTGCCACGCCTGCTCTGATCTTCAAACAGTGATTTGAGATTATGTGTTTGCCATTTAAAAAATTCCCACAAGTGTTCTGCCTTGCCTGCTGTCCAACTAAAGTATGTGATTGTTGTTGTAAGTGAATTTAAACACTTTGCTAGTTTGTTTTGCCAGCTTCTGTTTCAGTGTCACTAGTGACTCTGTGGTATGTTTGTCAGGGCTAGTCCACACTTGTTGTTCTTCTTGTCTCTTCTCATTCTCTCTTAAATGCCTTGAGGGTGGGTCCAGGCCCTCTAACCAAGGTGGCACTGGTGTAAGTAGTGGTGGAGGTGGTGGTAGTACTGCTGGTTGGGGCTAGAGATGCAAAGAAGTTTAAATTCACCTGCAAAGTAAACTCAAAGTGGGTAACTTCAAATTTGCGTAGCACTATGCAAAGTTTCCATTAAAAGGTCGAAATTCACCTTTAATGGACTTTGCATTGTTCACTTCAAATTCACTCCAAGTTACAATTTAAGAAGGTGAAGTTGGCAAGAAACAGCCCACAGATCACATGTCTGACTGCCTGCAGGTCACATGATTCAGGTAGGAAATCAGTGAACTAGTTTCACCTTCTCTTGTAGAAGGAGCTGTTTAGTTACCATGCCCCCCCCAAATGTCAATATCAATATCAATATCAATCAATATTTTATTTATATAGCACCCATCTCCAATTGGACACTGGGTGCTGCACAAAAGAACAATATAAAACATTTAAAAATGCAAAACACAAGTTTAAAACAGCAATAAAATACAACTGGACTTTTTAGCATAAACGTATCCACTCTATTGAGCATGCTAACCACTTTAACACTCACTCAATTAAAGGCTTGTAAAAATAAATATGATTTGAGGCCCTTCTTAAAGGCTTCTACTGAAGGGGCCTCCCTCAAATGGCCAGGCAAGGAGTTCTACAGGGTAGGCACAGCCACTGCGAGTGCTCTGTCACCTGAGTGCCGCAGCCTAACCATGGGAACCCCAAGAAGGTCACCCTCTACAGAACGGAGGGCCCTGGCCGGACGGTAAGGCACAAGGAGCTCTTGTAGATAGACTTGGCCTCTTCCATGCAGTATTTTATAGATCAAAAGCCCTGTCTTGAAGACAACTCTCCACTGAATCAGCAGCCAGTGCAGTTCACGCTGTCCTATCTTGTGAATGTTCTGCTGTTTTAATTTCATGAAAAGTCCAGATGAAGAATAAGGCCAGAAATGTGTTACAGTGTCCCAAGTGACTTCACTGCCTAGTGATGCTAGTTGCTGCTGCTGCTTTAATTTCATCAAAAGTCCAGATGAAGAATAAGGCCTGAAATGCGTCACAGTGTCCCAAGTGAGCATTGCCTGGTGACTCCAGTTGCTGCTGCTGTTGTCCCGCTGCTTTAATTTCATGAAAAGTCCCGAAGAAGAATAATCATGAGAAACTGTTCAGAAAAGTCACAAGTATTTCTTGACGCACTGCTTAAAGCATGCACCTATAGCCAGAACTCTGCATAAGTGTCCCAAGTGAGAAAATGGCTTGCTGGCACCTGCTGCTGTTGTCCTGCTGTTTTCTGCTGCTGCTGATGTACAGTGTGTTGGTAAATGATGATAGCCACAGATGACCATGGATTGAACTATAATTTGATGTTCTGGAAAATTCTTCTGCTGCGCTGACTGAAACATGCTGTCCTATGTGTGTGTATTCATACTAACAATGGTAAGTTATTGTACATGTCACTGTCATGTTTTTTCAGAGACACTGCCGTTTCATTTGTATTGAATCTTGTTTTTTGCTGTAAGCAGTCCGTTGTGTTGTTCCTTTTCAGGGAATTATCATACATATTAAATATTTCCCCTTCACTGATTTGTTGGCCATGGTCACATTCACATGCCATACATATAAGCCAGCATCCAATAAGGTACTGTAAAATTAAAATGTCTTCCGGGGCAGGGGTGTATTGCTTTGAGTAAGTGAATTATAAGTATTTCTCATTACTGTTCTTTTCTTTTACTGTACATTCTCAGGTCACAGCACACAGATTCACTACTGTAGTGAAGAAACCATGCTGCCTCCACACGTGTTCCACATGTGTCTGATGATTGTTGACTTCGGCTGCATGAACAATGTCAAGCCATGAAAGGTAAGTATTTTGTTTGGGGGGGGGGTTGCATACATCATTGGAAAACAATTTTCATTAATGTTTTTGTCTTCTTTCCAGGTCTTCAGTGTATCCAAACTGTTGTCCGTCTTCAGATTGGAACATACCACCCGTCCAGAGCACCTCAATGTTACCTGCAAACAGATGAAGAACTAATTATTCTGAGTTCATTCCAGTACCCCCTTCAATATCAGTACCCAGTGGAGCTGTTCCTGTCTTTTGTTATATCCATTATCTGGTCTGTATGTCACCACTGTTAAATACTTTGCACTTGTGGAAAACAAGGGAAACAAAAAAAAGGAAAGCAGCCATCACAATCCTCACTGCTGGAGCTGATCCACTTGGAAATTCTTTTTCCCTGACTACATCAGCAATGTCAATGGTACACTGTTTGATGCTGCCACCAGGATAGTCTGCTTCACCCACATTACTCAGCATCACCATCATTGTGACTGGTAACAAACATGGATGTGATTGTCCTACTCGGTATTTTGCACCAAAAAAATTGAAGTGATGTGATTCATGATCGTGAAGATGACCACGAAGAACATGATTCATCTCATGAGTGGTGACATGAGTCATGAGCTTGGCATTGGCAGCACTTCTCAGAGTACCAGAAACTGGAGCCTTCTGATTCATGATGAAACCAAAAAATAAATAAATAAAAAAGTGTTGCACCAAAAAAGTTGAAGTGATGTGATTTGTGATCGTGAGATGAAGAACGTGATTTGTCTTGTGAGTCATGATCATGACATGATGTGAGTCATGAACTTGGCACTGGCAGCGCTTCTCAAAGCACCAGAAACTGGATGGAACTGAGCTTCCACAAACAGTTGCCACTGAAAATTTAAAATACCTATGGCTACACTTCCCTGAACTATACAATGTTCGTGCTGAGATGATATCTACTAAATTAAATTTGTTGTGAGGACAAAGGTTCAAGTCCAACTGCTAGTTGGGCATCCTACAGAACATGAACACTAACAGAAGCATTGTACTGAACCAAGGCTCTTGAGTGACATGACATGATAACTGGGTGTCCTCCTGATCTGTGATGAAACCTAAGATTTAGAAAAAAAAACAGCAAAACACCACAGCTGTGAATATAACTTAAAGTATACTAGACACACAGAAAAAGATCTTTTGCATTTAGACTGTCTATTGTGTACCTTTGTGGAGGGGATTCTGTATTGCTATTGCCTTTCTCCATTTGCTGTTGTAAACAGTACTTGGTACCCTATGTCCTGACATGGGGTGTGTGAGTGCCTTATTTTGAATATTTGGCTGAGTATACATATTTGGGGGCCCAAGTATTCATTATTCATGCTTTGTTATTTATTGTTCAGCTTCTAGAACAGTGTGTGAGACTTCAAGATCTCCTGAGACTTTCTGTCCAGTCAGAGGCCACTTTAGAAGCTCACTGAAGGCAGCCCATATTACCCAGCACTCTCAGAAACTATGGGCAAGAGATACAAATGTCTGAACTGCTGTGAAAAATAATCTACTTCCAGCCACTTGTTAAAATTAGCCAAAAAGCAGAAATCTTGACAGCTTTTGTTTCTTTTCTAAATCTTAAGATAGAGAGGTGCAGTACACCTTTGTGTGATAATTTGCCGTATTTTTCAGGAGAACTGCTAGGAGTGTTGTTTTTTTTTCCAAAAGTGAAAAAAACATAGTACTACAATATCTGTTTCTACTCTTTAGGCAGTCACAAGTGCACATTAAAAAAAATGATTTTTTTTTAATTCTTTGGTAACCAGGTAAGGCCCACTAGGGACAAGTGCCTGTTTTCCGGGGTGACCCGAGAGCACTGGGGTGGTTAAGTGACTTGCGTAGAGTTACACAGCATGCACACAGAAGCTATAAGAATCCAACCCAGCTCTGCTGGATATACAAGCTCATTCACAGCTCATTACTCTAACCTCTAGGCTATAGTGTCAACCATTTTGGCAGCTTTCTTTTGTGTACTTTTCTCTGCAAGCAGTTCTTCATAGGTACATGTAAAAGTCACAGACTTTTGATGTGCACTTTCCTATTAAGTGGCAACTGGCAAGTGCCAAGTTAGAGTTTAGAAACAAATAAAATAGGTTATTTTTTGTCAGATTTGTGTGCATACATTCAGCAGTTTAAACTAGTTCTTTTTTCTATACTGCTTTTTTCTCCCCTCAGTGCCATCTGACTGCAACCCACTCCACCACCCAGCCCTGTCATCGACCTCTCAGCCTTACAGGTTAGCCACCACACTAACCCAGAACCATAGTGGGGTTGGTGGCCGCTGGCTAGCCATGTTGGTCATGCAAGAGCCTGCTGGGGGGGCTGATTTTCCTCAGAAGTCCTGGTTTTCTCCCCTTGGTGCAGTATACAAGGACGAGCAGCTACAACCAGCCTGAGGGGTTAGGAGATGTGAACAAGAGTGGGCAGGTCAGTGGCATTAGCAAGGTATTGGCTTGGAGACATAATGAAGTAGTATAGTCTGGTGTTCGCTTTGGGAAGGTGTGTTCCCCACTGGACTGAAGAGGGCAGTGGTGAATCCCATAACCCTCACTTGAATGCTGTGTGACCTTGAGAAAGTCACTTATTTATTTACTTAATTTAATTTTGTTAACTGGGTAGGCCACTGAGACCATGCAGTCCCTTTTTTAGTGACAGCCTGGGGGACAAATACATCAAAATACAAGTGATACAAACACCGAACATAATAAAGTGCCAAGCTTAAAACAGGAATAACTTGGCAAAACAAAGACTTCTACAGCTAATTGAACTAGAAAACAACCACAATAAGTGCAATGAGAATAGAGATTAGTATCCTGAAATGTATATATTTACACTTAACCTCCTTGTGCTCCCAGGTCGCACCTGGAAACATGCTTTGGCTTAGTGTGCTTTTCCTGGTTAAACAATTTTCTCTTTCCAACTTATGGTAATACCTAACATACTGTGTGACCCTGAGTAGAGAAAGTCTCTTAACCACCCTGGGATCCCGAGGCAGGCCTGAAACTAGTTTCAGCTCAATGTGTCTTTCCCACAAAGGAACTCTTCTCTAACTGGCAGCTAAAGTGTCCATATTTACAGTAACTGTACCTGAATAAAAAGTGACATAAAAAAATATATTTTGCATTGTTTTTTTTTTGGGGGGGGGCAGAGTTCTGTGGAATTTTAACTATGTCATGGTTTGTGCACCAGGCCTCAAAGCAAGGTTCTGATAGCTTAACAGCTCATAATTAGCATTCTGTACACAAACCATGACATAGTGAAAACACCAGACTATTGGTTCCACGAAAATAACTATGCATCATGTTGTCTTTGAAAAGAAAATAACTGAAAGCACAGTTTTTCATATCCATATTTATTCTGGTACATTTTAATATGGATCATTTGGAGGTATGAATTTAATTATAGACAGGAACATCATTAAGTCACGCCAATTAGCATTAATTTCCTGTTCCCTTTAAAATAAGTTAAAAAAGGACAGACTGCCAGTGGACGGACAGACAGGTCAGTTAGGCCTTCTTCTGTTGACTAAATTCTACATTTTTGTATTTCTGACACGGGGAGGTGCCACAACCGAATGTCTGTTGTTCTCATTCTTGAGTTCTCCGTCTCTCTGTTTCTTGAGTTTTCTCACTTAGTTCCATTGCAGCATGGTTTGTATTTGATTGTTTTAGTATGCTGCAGGGTAACCATTTTGAAAACCTCCCTCTGTGAAGATGGTCAGATATCACCCTCTTAAAAATGCGGAGCCAAATTTTCTCCTGGTGATTCTGAACATTTCGAATATGGCATCAACTTGTGCTAGGGGTGATGAGAATTCCATGGAGGATTATAATAAAGCCTTATGGCAGCCTTCAACTCTTTGGTGCCTTGTTGTGTTTGCCCCTTGATGTTCTGCTCCAGATCTCCTTGGTTTGATGTTGATCTGATGTGGTTGAAGATTAAGGGGCAGAGGTCAGAGTGTTCCTGGAATAGGACCATCTCTGAGGACAACAAATTGGCGTTGCATGTTCCCCACAGGGAGTATCAGCAAGCTACCACACTGAAAAATATACTGTAGTGTTACTGTCACTTGTGATAGCAAAAGGTAAAAGTAGTTTGGCCCAACTCTTTAACATTGTAGATGGATTATTAAATCCTCGCTGTCTGCAGTAAGGAAGAGTTCTTACAGTAGAAAAGTGCAATGAGTTTAATCAATTGTTTCTTAGCAAGATGTCCTCCATCAGGCCAAAATCTCCTCAGGTGGTCTGTCATGGGCTGGCAGTGTTTAGGAGGTGTAAGACTTGGGCATTCTGTCATCTTGGGAGGAGTCTGATCCAGTCCCAGTTGAGGAGGTCTCCTGAGTGATCCTGGCATTATGGCCCACATACTGTATTTTGGATCCAGGTCATACCAGCTTTCTCTCAAGTTGCTGATTGACCCTTTCTCAAATTATATCTGAGACTGTCAGGTGTTTGCTTTGGGAGGGTGTGGCCCCTATTGAACTGAAGAGGACAGTGGTGAAACCCCTTCTGAGGAAACCGTCATTGGACCCTGATAATCTGGTGAATTACAAGCCTGCCTTGAACCTCCCAGTCATAGGGAAGGTTTTTGAGAAGGTAATGGTGGTGCAGCTACTGAACCGTTTGGAATGTTTTGAGATCTTTGAGCCTTTTCAGTCTGGGTTCAGGCCTTGGTATAGTACAAAGACTGCTATTGTCATGGTGTTCAGTGACCTTATCCAGACTAGGGACAGTGATCATTGTTCCATCTTGATATTGCTGGCTCTGTCCTCTGCATTTGACACGGTAGACCAGTGCTATTATCCCATCTGAGACACTATGCAGGACTCTCAGGTATAGTGATGTGATGATTTGAGTCCTACTTATCTGGTAAAGTGCAGCAGGTGTTGCTGGGCAGAAACATCTCAGATGCCATTGCTCTCGGCTATGGAGTGCCTCTGGGGTTGATTTTGGTGCCTATGCTGTTTACTGTGTACATGTTGCCATTGCAGGAGATCATCAGGTGGTGTGGTTCAGGCTTTCACTGCTATGCAGATGACACCCAGATTTAGCTGTTGCATGCACCTGATGGGGTAAATGTAGTGGCTGTGCTAGATGACTGTCTTTTAGAGATCCAGGACTGAATGGCTTTAAGCTGGCCGAAGCTCAACTCATCAAAGACAGAGACGCTTCTGGTAAGCCAGGTTGGCAGTAGTGGCAATGAATACTGATGATGCCTTGTTGGCATCAATAAATTACACCCACTATGAGCTGCTGATATAGTTAAGAACTTGGGCATCACTGTGGATAAAAGACTGATGCTAGAACATCAGGGGCCAGATATTCAAAGCTTTGCCAGTGGGCAAAGTGATTGCACCCTGTTTGCCTGAGATTTGTGCCCATGTGCAATATTCAAAGGGAACTATTGTATATGCTGATAGGGTTAGTGCACACACAAAAGCCCCACCATGTATGCAGTGGGCAAAGGGAGGGGCAGGGACAGGAGCATTGGAATAGTGTGATATTCAGCAAATTTGTGCTGCCCAAAGGGATTAGTGCAGACCACTTTGCACAGTGCAAATATTGCCGACTGAAATTCTGACTTACTCTGTGCAACCCTAGCAGTTGCCAGAGCCACTGCAGTCAACAAGGAAGTTAGCAGTTTGGGGAACACACCTATCCCAGGTATGTAGTGGCACCCCTGTCCACTTATTGCCATACCTGGTAAAGTAAAACATGTCCCTGTTGTTCAGTGCCCCCCCCCCTCACTCTCCAGTTGCCATTACTGGTAAACTAAAAAGCTTTCCCTGGTGCCTAGTACTCCCCCTGCTCTCCAGTCACCAGCCCCTGTATATGAATGAATCTTCCCTGGTGCCTTGTGGTCCCCCCCGATCACCAGCCTCTGTATGGGAATTTATTTTCCCTGGTGCTTAGTGGTCTCCCCTGCCCTCCAATCACCAGCCCCTGTATATGAATGAACTTTCCCTGGTGCCTAGTGGTCCTCCTCACCCTCTAATCAACACCAACATGTAAGAGTGTGCACAAGGCTGTGGTGCTCTTTGAAAAAATGAATATTAAACACACTGGAAATTCAAGGCTCTCACCACCACATATGATACTGACACCGACATCAGAAATAAAAAAGGAGGATATTTATTACAAATAAAATAACATGGCACATACCTAATGCGTTTCTGGTCCTACCTGTACCCTTTCTCAAAGGCTAAGGCATACAAAGTGCTGGTGCATTATATACATGTGCAAAAAGGTGTGGCATAATGACATTATTAATTGCTTAATTAAAATTCATTAGCTCAATTCATTTCATATCCACAAGGCACCATAAATTACCACAAGCATCATTAGAACATGTAAATAGGCATGTTAAAAACATGTGTTTAGACTAACAAGAAACAATAAAGTAACAAAATAAACAGTAATTGATATTCCAGGCAGAGATCTAAAAATGTAATACTTCAGGAAGGACATATTAATACATGAAATCTCTAGGTAAGAGAGAAGTGAAGCAGATCAGAAAAGAAATAGAAGGAGGGGGGAAGAAAAAACTTCTGGATTCTCCAAACCTCTGTAATTCATTATTTATCCTGTAGATATGGTTTAATTTCAAAACCTACATTCACGCCGGGGGGTCTAGTTGCTTTTAAATTAATAATCCAAAAAGTTTCACGTTTTAACACCAAATTGTTAAAATCCCCCTCCCCCCCCGGGTTGTGATTCACTTTAACAATCACCATATAGGAGAATTTGTGTTTCTGTTCATCTTCTTGAGTCATTACATGCTGAGCTGTAGCATATGCAGCATCTCTTCTCTCTATGGCTCTTTGGTGATCCCCAGCTCGAACCTTGAAAGATCTGGTGGTTTTTCCTACATAAAAGTTATAGCAAGTACACATTGCCAAATAGATCACCCCTGTAGTACTACATGTAATGAGCTGTCGAATACTAAAATTCCTGCCAGAGTTCACTGTATAAAAGTTGTTTCCAGCCATCACAAACTTACAATATACACAATTATTGCATCTATAACAGCCTGCAAGTCTAGCTAGCCATGTGGTGCTGTTGGTTGTCTCCTGAAAATGACTCTGTGTTAAAATATCTTTTAAACTGCTGCCTCTTCTATAAGAAAGCCAGGGTTTCTCTGCTGCAATCACTTTATCACCCCGAGGGATTCTGATGGAAGTATACAAACAGACACTTTTAGAAAAGCGTAGATAGAAACACAGTATTGATGGCCTCCAGCTGGCTGGGGGGGGTGGTCCCATGGTTCCCCACTTAAGGCTTCCTTCCTCGGCTGCTGCCCCGGACCCAGTCAGAGCTCAAACCCTTTTCTTCCAGCCATCCCAGGTCGCATCACAGCAGGGATTTATTCTGTGCACTGTGGAGACCTGGAGGCCAGGGGCTGAAGGGGAGCTATCTTGAGTGAGTCCGCCATGGTGTCGATGGAGTCTGCCATCATTCACACCAGAGGATTATTATTTTTGTCCCTTAGTCCCCCCCCCCCATGGCGCAAGCATGAAGTGGCATCAAGGACATTCCTGTGCATGTGATTGCCCACAATACACCTGATGCCTGCCTGCACCAGCCCGCACATTGATCCCTGAGCCTGCACTAGCCCCTAGCCACCACCAGGAGCCAGTGGCTCAGCTATCCTCCCAACCCTCCCTTCCCAAAGGAGGAGAGCAGTCCATGGGACATTCTATCCTCCTTCTCGCCAGCTGACCCCCGATGACCCGAGTCCATTAGCGAACCCGGTTCGCTGGTGTGGTGCGAGGTGTAGCGTCCAGCACCTCAACCCTTAGTGCCACCATGCCAGATCACCAGGGACAGATTTCTAATTTAATGGGATGGTAATTGAAGGATGGGGGACCACTATGAAACCAGGAACTCTCTATAGTTCACAGAACTGGTCTGTTGGGGAGAAGGCAACGCCAATCATAGGAGGGGGACAAACCTACCATTGATTCCTATGCAAATGGGACATAATATGCATGCGAATGGCCCCTTAGCACCTTGCATGACCAATAGGCTCATTTGCATGAAGTCATCTGAATATCGTGCCAGGCACTACCGGCAGTATTAGGTCTGGTGGCACTGTTTCCTGCACTGGCGGGATCCATGTTGTACCATTGCTGAGTAGCTTAGTGCTGTGCTGACATGACCCTATATTCACTTCGGCAGTGCCTGTCTGCTGTCAGACTGAATATAGCATCCCCAGGATCATGGGCAATGGTCAAGCGCAGCACAAAGTTTTGTGCTCTGTTTTGCCCATTTTTAAATATCAGACCACAGGTGTCATCTGTTGTATGCAGTGGTTTTTAACATCTACAAAATATCGTCTGAATTCAGACCTCTCTAGCGCGCTCTGAACTGGAAGCACTAGGACATACTTTTGTCTCCTCTTGACTGGATTATTGTAATGCTCTTTACCAGGGCAATCTGATGGACTGGTGCATTGCTTGTAGCTCATGCAGAACCCGGCAGCTGGACTGATTGCTGGGACATCTTGGGCTGGTCATGTCATGCCGACTGTCTGGGAACTACACTGGCTACCGGTAGAGTGGCACATCAGCTTCAAGATATGTTTGTTGTTTTACAAAGCCTTGCATGATCTGAGCCCCAACTATCTGAAAGACCTCCTGACAGAATACATTCCTGTCTACCCACTTTGATCCACTGAAGTGAGTCTCCTCATGGTTCCATACTCCCGTCTTAAATCTTTGAGAGACAGAACTTTTTGTGTTGCAGTTCCTGCAGAGTGGAACACAATTCCAGCAATAATTAGAGGAGCCCTATGTTTGGGACATTTCAAGATTTTACTAAATTGATAGTGGGCCCCATATTCAGAGCTGTCCAGATGTGTGTACATAATGGTGTGCCACGCAAATAAGTTGGGCTGGCTGGCTCTGGCACAATATTGAAACAGGATGCAGCATTGGAACAGACCACACAATCTGTTTGAATATCTGACCCAGGAAGCTCGGCACACTGCAAGTGGTCGCCATGTCTGGTACAGCACATCCAGGGTGCAAGGATGAAGACTGCCCATAGGGGAATGCATGGTCAAATCAGTATGCACCGCAGCCCCCATGGAACCTATTCAGCCCAAATATGTAGATGAGACCATTAGGCATGCAGAGCACAATGAGGCCATTTGCATATCCATTATGGGCTCATCTCCATGCCGTGCACTGCCTAATGTGTGGGGCCAGCCCTCCCCCAATCCAGAGCACTGTAAATCTATAAAGCAACCCCAATCCCCATTCCATAATGTGGTGGCCCCCCCTTCAGTCTCGATCGATGTAAAAATAAAACATAAATGCCCTCGTTCCTGTTTCTCTGCTAGTCTAGTGGTTCCCCCTCCCGAGCCACGATCTGTTCAGAAATAACTGCTAGCTCAGCCCTGGTAGCTAGTGCTCCCCACCCGCATGCCAGTGACCCATCACTCCTTTCACCCCCATCCTGACTGGAGCCAGTGACTGGCTCAGCCCATCCACACACCACCATAGCCAGCCACTGACTTAACAGTACAGAAGTGTGTACAGTATTCAGTACACACTCATTGGTTGACCAGCCAACCAATGGGCATGTACTGTATACTGTACATGATTCCATACTGTTTGTTCAGTGACTGGCTGTGGCAGTGTGGGTGGGTTGAACCAATTGCCGGCTCCAGTCGGGATGGGGGGAGCAGGGTGGTGGGTCACTGACATATGGAGTGGGGCCACTTATTACCAGGGATGTGTCAGCTGTCATTTGTGAATGAGATCAGGCTTAGAGGGGAACCACTAGATTGTCAGGGAAATTGAACAGAGGCATTTGTGATTTATTTTTACATCATTTGGGGCAGAGGAGTGGGGAACTATTAGACTACCAGGGAATCAGGAACAGGGACATTTATGATTTATTTTTACACTGTTTGGGGCTGGGGAAGGGAGAACCACTAGACTACCAGGGAAACTGGAATGGTGGCATTCATGGATTATTTTTGCATCATTCAGGGCTGGGGGGGCACTACACTATCAATGAAATGGGAACGGAAGCATTTATGATTTATTTTTACATTGATTGTGGCCTGGGAGGTTTGCCATTACACTGTGGAATAGGGACCAGGAATGCTTCAGTGTTATACAGTGATCAGAGCTGGGGGGGACTGCACTATGGAAAAGTGAGATAGGGTTGTGTCTTTTTTTAACAGGGATCGGTGCTGGGGAAGGGACCTGTGTATCCGGCCCTAGATTATGTATAGAGCACCAACCTTCCCCACAAATAGCTAAAGTAGAGTTCAAAAGCATAACTATGTGCCGACACAGCCAGCCATAGTTACGCTTGGGGAGGTTCAATATTATGATGCATGGCATATGCATGAGGGAGCCATCATTTGCACAGGTGCATCACAGTATTATGTGTAGTGGTACAGTCAGGGGTGCACTGCACATTGGTGGCCTTTGAGTATGGCTATGCCCCCGACGACTCATGTAAGTCCAGAGATGCACGGCACATTTAGGGATGCGCCATGCATTTCGTCTGAATATGTGGCCCATCTTTTTTTCCATATTACTTTTTCCCTTCTTTTTTCAGTTTTCCCTGTACACCCCCCTTCCCCTCGAGGTGTGAATGTGCATGTGTGGAAGCACGTGCACGTCACGGAACTGGGCTTCTGTGTCTCCTGACCTCTGGTGCTGCCTTCCAGCCTCCATTTGGGGGCAGCCAAGGACCAGGATGACAACCCTCCCCTTCCCAGGAGATGAGAGCAGTCCTTTGGATGCTCGATCCTCTCCTTCCCCTGCTGACCCCCGGCAACCCGAGGTTGCTCTGAACCGCAAGTCACTGGCATTGCGCGAGGTGTGGCATCTAGCGTCTCAACCCTCAGCACCACTGGGCTGGAGGGCCATACTTTTTTAATCAGGCCTTTGGAACCACCTAAGCTAATGCTTTAGGAATTTTAACTTTTACTTAATTATCGGAGTTTTGTTTGAGTATGCATATATACTGTTTTTATATTTGTTGTGTATTTAATTGTATTAGGTTATCTGTATTGTGTCTAGAGCCTTGGATAGGCACTTAACAAATACATTTGCCTTGCTTTGTTTGCCTTCTCTATGACATTGGGCTAGGTACCACATCATTTCTGATCCAGGCCAGAACTACACAGTGACAGGATCCATCATTGCCCACGTGATCAGTACCTGCAACAATTAGAGGCAGAAGAACAAACATATGTAAGAGGCTGACATGCAGGCTGTACAGTTAAAGCAAACCTTTCCCACCTGTAGCGCTCCTCTCCCCAGTCCTTCCCCCCAAAAAAAAGAAATCCCCTTGAATACTTACCTTTGCTGTTGGGACACAATGTGTGTTAAGCCTTCCATACACATGGCAGCCTTCCCCACAAAAAATTCCCACAGATAATATTTGCCTTTGTAAATTGCAAATTTTCTCATTCTAATTCTACTGCCTTGTTTGTCTCAATTCTTTGTATAATCACCTACTTGTTCTAAATGTACTAACGTGGAACCTAAGTAAAGAGCTCTGAGCTCAAATGGTTAATCCGAGATCTGAAATAAATAAATAAATGAGCAAATGCTGAAAAATTCCACATTTCTTCATAATGTTGTTGTTTTTTTGAGATTTTGACCCCAGATTTTTAACATAAACTATTTATTGTCTCACATTATGAACACAGCAGGTGTCATTTATGAAATCCTGCCCAAAACATAATTTTGTGGCATAATCGTAAGAACAAATTTTGAGAAAGATTTGAAAAATGACACCTGTCATGTTCATGAGATGGGGTATAAAAAAGGACATGTTGAACATTTGGGATCAAAATATCAAAAAATAGAAGTTATAAGTTAACTTTCAAGCTTTCAATGTTTCTTCTTAACTTTATTGTTTTTTGAGATTTTTCTTCAAAATTTCAACTTAGTATTTTTTATTACCCACCTTATGATCAAGACAGGTCTAATTTTTATGTTTGCTTGTGTGCATGCACAAGAAACATCTTGTGACAGTGTCACATTTCAGAGGTGTGTCAATGTTTTGGCCAATGCAGTGGATGCTTTACTTGGCACGTCCCTCAGGAATCAATCAAGGGGTAAGCTGCTGTTGACAGCAGTTTCAAAGAAAGCCAAACAGTTGAAATGAATCTGCCACTGCAATCACGAACAGTTTCATCACTGCAGCGGCACCTCCCCCCTTCCTCACAACCTTTTTGGCTCCTACCACCCAGCACTCTGTCCCTGGCCCTTGCTCCGCCAACAACTTGTTTGATTTGTGTGCCTTTCCTGATGAAACAAGTAATGAGCCACGGGTCCTGCTGCCCGCCACACACTCCAAGGAAAGCTGACATCGGGGTGCCCATTCCCTGTGTTGGCATGTATCCCCCCCACCCTCCATTAATGTGGCACATTGGGAGCCCACCCCAGTGTACTAAAATATTTCCGACACCGGGATGCCCACTCCCAGTGTCGGATGCGCCCCTCCAAAACCCATCTGTAATCTGTCAACATTGGGGTGCCCAATCCCTGTGTCAGCATGCCCCCCCACCACCACCACTATTGTGGAACACTGGGAGCCCATCTCAGTGTACTGAAATGTGTTTTTTTTTTTAAAACCTGTAAAAGAAAGAAAACTGTCTCCCTGGTGTCTTTTTTTTTGTTTGTTTTACCTGTAAAAAAGAAAACTGTCCACCATCATCTCCCCAGTCCCCCATCCCACTTAGCACCCACCTATCTGCACCACCCCCTCACCCATACTTACCCTCCAGAGGTCAGGTGCAGTGATCTTCTCTGGACCGGGACACGTCTGCACTCTTCAAAGCCAAACTGCGAACTGAGGAATCAGGTAAACGCTGTATAATGGGAGTCAATGGGGGTTTCAACGTAGGTTGCTATCTCAGCAATTTTTAGGAATTGTGGCCCCAGATTTTCAACATTGGGTTCTTGGGACCCCGCCTCATGAACATGTCACTGTTGATTCGCTACTCCGTCCCGTAAGGTGATTTCACAGTCACTGCACAGAATTACTTTTTGTGACAGATTAATGAAACCACAGTGCCACTGCTCATGAGGTGGGGTACTAAAAAATCCATGGTGCAAATCTGGTGAAAAAATTCAAAGAAATTACTTCAGTACGAGCGTGCGTTGAGCAATTTCTACTCCTGCTCATAACTTCGCCAATTTTTAATATTTTCACTCCAGATTTTCAATATTGCCATTTTTCCACACCTCATTATGAACAGAACAGCTGTCATTTTTCACATCCTGTTGGATATGTGTTGTTGCACTTGTGGTGCAGAATGGCGCAGTCGCTGCAGGAAATTGACTTTTGGGACAGATTAACAAAATCACAGTACCTCTGTTCACTAGGGGAGGTCCCAAAATGCCCATATTGAAAATTTGGTGAAACAATTCCCCAAAATGTTTGCATTACAGGTGTGCTTTGCGAAGTTTCTATACACGCTTGTAACTTCACCAATTTTTCATATTTTCACTCCAGATTTTCAACATTGCCATTTTTTCACACCTCCTCATGAGCAGTACAGCTGTGATTTTTCACATCCAGCCTGAAATGTTTTCTCACCTGTGGCACAGAATGGCATAGTCACTTTGCGAAATCACCTTTTGGAATTGAGTAATGAAATGATAGTGTCACTGTTCATGAGGTATGGTTCCAAAAAGCCCATGTTGAAAGTTGGAGCAAAAATACCAACAAACACCTGAGGTGTTGGGGTTTCCAACCATAATACCCCACCCTGTAGAGACTGACAGGCATTGGGAGTGTGACTTGGGGTCATCGGCCATAATGCTCATGCCTTTTCACCCCCACCCTGCAGCCAGTGACAGGCATTGAGATGTGCCTTGGGGTCTTTGGCCCTAACATTTGCCCCATTCTTCTATACTGCACCGATCTCAGCTTATTTCCTTATGGAATGGAGTGAGCGTAAGAGCTGAAGATCCCTAGGCACACTGTGACACCTGTTGATGTCTGCAGCGTGGAGTGAGATGGAATGGCGTGAACGTTATGACTGATGACACAAAGGCACACCCCCAATGCCTGTCAGTCTCTGCAGGGTGGGGATTGGCGTTAATTCAATACTTCACTGTCATTCCTATTATGCATCTCTCTAACTCCTGCACTACCAATGCCAATGCTAGCAAGCAAACATTCGGCATTGGTTTAAATTTCATCTGAAAGTTGATTTCACAGGGTGTGGCTAGGCAGCCAACTAAGATGGCCACCTAATGCGTTTCTCTGCCTGAGACCCTTCATATATCAGACAGTTATCACTGTCCACATTCATTTTGTCTACAACTGCTTATTTCATTTAATTTCCGCTTACCTGCTCAGTCAATCAGTGTGAGATTCGGGTACCTTGCTCCAACCGAGTCACAGTTTGCTGCCAGTGCCTTCTCCATCCTGTCCATGATACTGCAAAGCATGGAAAACCGCCACAATGGCAATGGCTGCTGTAGAGTCTGCCAACAGAAATCTAAAGGAAATAAAGGGCATGTTTCAGCAATTGATGGCCCAAATGTCTAAGCTCGAGCTGGCTACACAAAGTATCAATGCCAACATCATTAAAATGTTCCATTGGGTTTTACATTTTTATTGTTATTGTTGTTGTTTATTAGGAATAACCACTGAGCATAAGCTCATTCACAGTGGGTTAATGTGGTGGAGCAGTGGATCACCAACACCAAGGAGTGGACCAGTCGACTGCTAGCACACATTACAGAACATGACCACACCACTCGCTTGATGTGGGACAGGCTCAAAGAAATGGAAAATCAGAGCAACAGAAACAACCAGCACTTTGTGGGGTTTCCAGAGGCAGCAAAGACTGGAGCATCCTGCATTTCTTCAGCAGACTTTGCCAGATCTCCTCGGTCACAAGTGGAGAGGCCCCTTCGAGATGGATGTGGCCCACCACTCCTTAGCCCCCAAACCAGTGGCTAGAGCCTGACCCCATCCCATCCTAGCCAAGTTTCTTCAATTTTAGGATAAAGAACTGATTATGTACCTCACTAGAGAATGACAAGAGCTTCACTGGCAGGGGCATCTGATACAAATCTTTGTGGACTACTCCCCCGCTCTCTCAGAGCATCGCTGGCCTTTACAGCAGCAAGACATGCCTGTGCAGACTTAGGCTTAAAGTATTTGCTCCATTACCCAGCTACACTCGGGCTCACAATAAATGGAGTGACCAGATCTTTTGGCACTCCAGAGGCAGATGAGGAATGCCTCCAAAACTGGAACTTGTGAAATACAGGCCCACCAGCACAAACAGGGGCAAGGATGTAGCTTCTACCACGGTGTACACCACCCCAGCCCTGGAGCATCATAAAGGCCACCAGGTGGGTCCTTCACCCTCCTACCCACCAAGCAGTGAAGATTCCTGGCAGATTCCAATCCCACCTAAGCAAAAGTGGCATAACTGGCTGCAGAAAGCTCCAGAGGCCCACCAGGAAGAAAGGTATTTTTGACTCCAGTCTTTGAGTCTCAGTGAAGTGCAGACTCTAAGGAATCCTTCAGATCTCCCTCAAGACTGCTGGGGAGCAACTGCCTTGCCATCTTGCTCAGCGGCCACTCATTCATGCTGCCTGACTCCTCCAAAATGACCTAAAATAGTCCCTGAATCTTTCCACTCCAAGTTCTGGGCCCATGCCGCAGCTACAGCCCTGATTCCCATCACTGGTTCCACCAGTGCAGAACAGATTGCAACTGCTGCTGCAAACTGGTTGACTGGTGCAATTTAAACCTCTGCATGTCCTTTTATACTGCATGATAGACAATGGGGGAAAGGGAAGTGTAGCAACAATGAGTTCCTTCTATCAGGACTCTATATCAATTGATTGCTAGCTCTCTTAAAGCAGTACTGTCTGCCCATATCTCCCTTACCACTGGTAGGCTCGGGCAGTACTTCTAGCTTTAAGGCATGGCCCACTGAAATGCCCTATTGTGTAGCATGTTCCTGTCTGGAAATGCAGTGCTGAATTCTGGCTACTCCATCTCTCTGGCCAGAGATCATGACTCCCACCACCTGCAGGTAGGTCAGTGTAGCCTGTATTGATTTTTTGCACACTCCTCTACTGGAAACACACCCAGCCGGCATTGCTGGTGATGGCAGTGGCCCACATAGGGCTGGCCAGTCCGAGGGTTGGGGGGGGTACCAGAGCCTTGCACTGTGTTCAATTTAATTGCATTCACAGTACTGTGGCAGGATTCAAGAATGCATGGGATAGACACAAGGGAACCCTGACAACAAAGGGCAGCTAGAGTGTCAAAATAGGTTTAAAACAAATGGGCAGACTAGATGGACCTAGCAGTCTTCTTCTGCTGTCAACGTTTATGTTTCTATCTTTACTACTGTTTGTTCACTTAGCCCAGTCACCCTGGCATTTTCTCCTACCTGTAATCTGTGGGACTGACAGCTTTCAGCCCCATGTCAGGAGGGCAGGTGTTCTCCTCCCAAAAAAGCTCCAGCCCTATTTACTGCCCAGCTGCAGCCTATGAGTGGCTTGGAGCATTTTATTTTGTATTGTTTCTATTTTTAGTGGTAGCCATTAATGCATGCCCTACACTGCACCATCCTATTACCACATACAGACAGCCCAGACTGTAAATGGCAGGGGTTATGGTAGACTCTTGTGTGGACATGCTGCTCCCCAAGTGCTTTATCAGTGCTTGGGCACTAAATATACCCACACCAATGTCAGAGATGACTCCCTTAATGTGTTTGGGGTTTGGGGGGGTATACACCATGGGTTGACTGCTTGTTGGTTTGTGTGTGGAGGGGATGGTTGCTGCTTAGTATGCAGGGGAACTCAATGCCACTGGGCCAGCTCTAGGCCCCATCATATTAGTTAACATTTATGGCCCCAGTAGGGATGACCTTACCTTCTTCCATGATCTCAGCCAAGCTGTGTCAGACTTCATTCAGGATGGGACCCCAATAATTATGGGAGGGGACTTTAATGTAATGCTTGAGCCACACAGATACATTGGGCATCTCCACAAAGCCTCATCAACATGTGCCCCAGGGCCTTAGGGCACTGATGCATGAACATGGCCTCCTGGATGCCTGGTGATCTCAGCACCACAAAGACAGGGACTACTTATGTTGGACTGGACAGCAGTGATGAGTGGGGTGCCACAGGGGTCAGTATTGGGGCTTTGTCTTTTCAATGTCTTCATTTCTACTTTGAAACTTAGGGGTGCAAATACAGTGTATATGAATTTCTAAGTTTGCTGATGATTGTAGAATAGGAACATCTTTTACCAAAGATAACGAGGCCCTTTCTCTCCAGCAAACTATAGACGATGTCTATTTATGGACTAACTGTAGTAAACTTGAACTTAACATTTCCAAGTATAAAATGATGCACTTGGGTCTTCACAATAATAAATATAAGTATACAATGGGGACTAATAGCTTGACTTAAACTAACGCTGAGAGGGATTTAGGAGTAAAGATAACAACTAACTTACAGTTTAGTGAGCATTGTAAAGAACAGGTTAAAAAAGCCAATCGGAACTCAAGTTGTATTTTGAGGCACATTTCTAGTAGAAGTGAGTGAAGTCCTTATGTCACCATATGGAGCCCTGGTAAGGCCTCATCTGGAGTATTGTGTCCAGGTGTGGGCCCCACAGAAAAGAGAGGATGTGGTCAGAATTGAGGGGCTGCAGCGTAGAGCCACTAAATCTGTGACTGAGTTAAAATATTTTCCCTATGATAAAAGATTAGAAAAATTTTATTTTTATTCATTACATTACAGAAGATTAAGAGGGGACTTATGTATGATTTTTAAAACTGTCAAGGATAGAGTATTAAGGGAAGACCTAGGAATAACTTTTATATCTGGATGGACTAGTGATAGAAGACATAAATAACAACTTAACTTACCCAAATGGAACACAAATTTAAGGAAGCACTGCTTTACGATCAGGGTGGTCACTGCATGGAATGGTCTACTGGTACCGGTGGTAGAAAGTACTAGTTTGGATGTTTATGACAAGACTTGATAGTTTTTATTCTGCTAAAACTGTACTTTTCTGAATTACCTGGCAAGCTTTATGGATGTAAGTCCCTTAGCTTGAAACTACTTATAATACTTATGATACTCCTGACAATCATTAAAACATGGCTCCGTGAGTAGTCTGGACATCTGACTATTTAGCTTGTCACTGCTTATTAAGCCCACCGAACACCTAATACATCCCATTATTATATCAGACCATGCTCCACTTGAGCTAAAAATGCTCTGAGGTCCGTCATCTCCATGGTCCTCCTCTTGGAGGCTCAAGCCACTCTTACTGGAAGACCAAACAATTTAAAGAATGGCTCTCCAAAGAGGTGCGGGCTAACTGGCAGGACAATGATAATCGGGAGGTATCAGAAGCCTCCCTATGGAAGGCCTTTAAGGCTACTCTCAGGGGTAAGATCATGGCATATGTGGTGCATAAAAGGAGGGAAAGAGAGGCCAAACAATGTGCCCTAGAGCATGATCTGCAGGCTGCTGAGGCGGAATACAAAATAGCCCAGTTCCATACTCCATAGGCCTTGCTGGCCAAGTTTACTGGCCTAAGAATCAAACTGAATGTGCTCCTTTCCTGGAAAGCCAAACTGAACCTTCACCATCTATGGCACTCTTTTTGGGAAGAGGAGAGAAATACAGCAGACTTCTGGCCTGCCATCTTAAATGCTGGATGGTGCACACCCTTATTCAGTGTTTCAAGGACTCTGCTGGCACTGTGAGTAGTGATCCAAAACACATTAGTGCAGTTGTATACCAACTTGCATGTGTCACCATCCCCGCCACAAGCTGTGGCAATAAGGGCCTCCTAAAAAGCATCCAATCCCAACCATCCCACCAATTCAAATGGAGGAATTTTACCACCTAATCTTCTGTCAGGAGGTCGAACAGACCATCAAATCACTGCACCAACAGAGAGCTCCAGGGGGGATGGATACCCAGCAGATTTCTACCCTATGTTGGCTCCAGAGATCTCCCCATACCTGCTAAAATTTTTCCAAGAGTCTCTTGTTACTTTCATCCTTTCACTTTCCATGTGGGAATAACAGTGCTCCCTAAGAAGGACAAGGACCCTACTCTTCCAGGTAGTTATGTACCCATCTCCCTTATTAATGCAGATGCCAGGGTATTGGCCAAAATATTGGCAATCCAGCTTTAAAAGGTACTCCCTGGGCTAATCCACCCAGCCCTGGTGGGGTTTGTGAAAGGCAGGCTAGGCTCAGATCATCTGTGGATCCTACTATCCCCCATCCAAGTGTCCCAGCACAGTAGCTCACCATTGAATGGCAATACTTACTTTCCATGCTAGAGACTATGGGATTTGGGCCTCAGATTTGCACCTGGGTTTGGATACTTTATTCATCACCTTTGACATCAATCCTTACCAATGGCCTCTGGTCAGAAGTTTTCCCCCTTCAGAAAGGTACAATGCAGGGGTGCCCCCTCTCTCTCGTTCTTTTCATTCTGGCCATTGAACCCTTGGCTATCGCCTTGAGGGAGCATCCACAGATCCAAGGGATCTGGATCCACCATACTGAGTCTGCTACTTTTCTGCATGCGGATGACCTCCTCATCACTCTGGCAGATGTCAAATGGGCTGTCCCACAAATATCCCTCCTGGACTTCTTCTTGCGAATCTCTGGCTTCTGAATCAACCAGAGCAAGACTGAAGTCCTGTCCCTTAATTTGGCATGCAAACCTGACTGCCTTGCAGGATCAGGCCTCACATGGGCTGATCAGAGTATTACCTATTTTGAAATGCGGCTGCACTAGTCCAGCAACAAGATATTAGCTGTGAATTTTGGCCCCCCTCCTAGAGGTTACTAAACAAGACTTGCAGCATTGGAAATCCTTCCAGCTTTCCATAGCTGGCAAGACAGACACCATCAAAATGATCATTGCCCCCAAATTTCTTCATGTCTTGGCTCATATACCCATAGAGATCCCCAGATCTGGTGCCACAAGATTGACAAAGTCCTGGGTAACTTCTTTGTGGGACAGGAAACAACTACAGAACAGCAAGTCCAAACTCAATGCTCACTGGAGCAGGAGAGGCTGGGACCTACCTTGGTTCCAGGCCTATCATGTAACTTACATCTCCACCCAAACAGTATGCTGGTTCCCAGGTGAGTTGTTGACTGGCCCACTGTTGTTTCAACTTGAACGTACTCTGCTTGGGAGGCATTCTCCTTCTACCTTCTTATATGACAGGTGTGCTGTGCCACCACATTAACATCTCCTATGAGGGTCTTCATGTCATAATGGAAGAAATTATACACTTGGATCCAAGAGTCAACACACTCTAATAGTGGGCCCTACTATTAGCCAACTCGGGAATCTCCATTGAAGGGTCTTCTATCCACTGGCACACTTGGATGCAAAAAGTTATTCACTATGGCAAGGACTTGTTCTTCCAGGGTATTTCTTTTTAGACTACTTCGAGTGTCTCTGAGAGCACTATCTTCTACCTCAGAGAGACCTCCGGAGATATCTCCAGCTTCAGGAAACCATTTGTGCAGGCTCCCAGGAAAGCACTATGCTCTCATTCACATATAATACACATCCTCTCTCCATCTGGACCTCTTGCGCCATGAACAGGGTGAGTACCATCTACCTTGCCATCAGAGATGTACAAGGGGACCCCAAACAAATGTCCAGATGCAACTGGGCAGTAGGGCTGGACATTGCCATTTCTGACCCCCGATGGGAAAACTGCTGGTTCAAAATTACATAAAGCTTGTTGTGATGGCAGAAGCCAACATCCAAAACAAAACCCTCCATTGATGGTACCATACCCCCTCCCCAGGGCCCTGAAATCAGTGGGTCTCCTTATGGATGACTCTTGCTGGAGAAGTTCTTGCCCAGGAGCCTCCTTATTCATGTACTCTGGGAGTGACTGGATATCTACCACTTCTGGGTGCAGATACATAAAGTGGTAGGGGAGATCTTCCCCATCAGGGCAGAAATGCTCCTTCTAGAATGCTTCCTCCTCGGATATCCCTAAGTCTTCCACAGTAGCCCAATGGATCACAGCAGTAGGGGTAGTGGCAAAAAGATTACTACTCTACAGATGGAAAAGGACCCCAATCCCCTCCGTACAGGAGTGGCTGCTAGTGGTAGGCCAGATGGCCACATATGAGAGGCTATCCAGCTGACTCCACCCTGAACCATTGCTACAAGATATGGGCCCCCTTCTTAAATTCTGACTATTGCACAGTCAACAGGCACCTCACACACTGCTGACCAACATCCTTCCTCACTGTAATTCATCACCAGACTAATTTTGGGGTTGGGACCTGCCTATGTTTCCCAGGTACTGGGTAGCTACTCAGGGTTGTTGCTTCACTCGGTAAGGTTATTGTTTTATTGATAATAATGTTTACAATTTACTGTTTCAAAGCTATGATGTACTTAAATCTTTTTTTTTCTTTCCCGGCCCCTGGAATCAGGACCTTCTCTCCTCTTGCTGAATCTAACAAGTGACAGGAGCTCAATCATTTCCTTATGCTACTAGGTTTGTTCATGTCCTTGCTGTAGACAGTTCAGTCGACTTGTTTCTTTAGACAATATATTAACGCTGGAACCCAATTTCTCAAATAGCCTATTATTTCTTTCCAGCAGTATATCTGAACTTTGCTAAGGCAATGATGGACTCTTTACATATACTATATTATGTCCATAACTCTGTATAGCTTTGCACTCAATATTCTGCATTTGTTGTCTCTCTATGTGTCGGTTGTTAATGAAATAAAAATGATTAACTACAAGAGAAATCTGATTTCACAATGTGACAATGAAAACAATGTTTTGGAGGGAATTTGAAAATTTACATGTGTCCAGGGCTTCAGTTAACTCCATTTTGAGAGTATCTGACTTCCAAAAATAAGACAAAGACTTTCAAAATAAAGAGGGAGGAAGCCATTGACTTCCAGATGTAAAACCAAAAATTAGATGGCTTCCAAAATTGCAGGCATGGAAGTCAGAAATGATGGATTTTTCTGAAAGAAATTGTACTTTACCACTAATTTATTATGTTAACATCCACAAATTTATCCATCCGAGAATACTGACTTCCAAAAGTGGGATACTGGAAGTGTTTTGACTTTCAAAAAAAATGGAATGACTTCCAGATTTGAACTCCTGGAAGTTTTAGACTTCAATTGAAAATAAATTAACTGAACCCCTGCATGTGTCTTGATCATGAGATGGAGTAAGAAAATGGCTATGCTGAAAATCTGGGACAAAATATGAAAAAAATTACAAGTTACAAGTAAAAGTTCAAAGCGCATTAAAGAGCCATTAACTGGCCTTACCTTGATTTCTGTCAGTCCACGGTTGGGCTCGGTAGTAAAAGAGTCTTCATTGTCACAGAAAAGATTACTTTCTGGGATCCTAGTTAGGTAAGTGAGGGACTGAGGGGATGTGAGAAAGGGGATCAGGGGCAAGAATGCATTATTGGACGGTTTTCTTTTTTTCAGGTTTTAAAAAAAAGGAAATATTATTTTTTTTAGGGGGCCAACATTAGGGACTGGGCACTCTAGTGTTGGTGGGTTGTTTGGCAGCCCCAAAGGTTGGGCACCCATGTGATACATACTGTGGTGGAGGGATTTGTTAGCTGGCACCAGGGGTTAGGCACCCCAGTGTTGGACTGAGTTTTAAATAGCTGGATGCGAGGGGGAGGGGGGGTTACTTGTGGTGGGACTGAGCACCCACCACTGGTAGATTTTTTGTGCAATGGGGTTGGGTGGGAGGAGGTGATACCAATGGTGGGGTTGAACACCCACAGCTGGTAGCTTCTTCTGCAAGTTGATTCAGATGGAGGGATACTGGCAGGAGGGTTAAACAGCAAGAGCAGATAAAAATGCTATGCAGCTTGTTCAGATGAAAGCGGGGGTACCAGCTGCAGGGATGAGCACCCATGTAAAGTTGCTGTACAAAGGCATAGAAACGTAGAAACATAAACTTTGACGGCAGATAAGGACCACTTGGCCCACCCAGCAGTTTATTTCCCTACCTATTGGATAAGCTACAGATCCTAGTTTTAGCAACAGAGTACTTCCTCCTATCTCCCACTAGAATTACCTTTTGTTTATCCCATGCATTCTTAAATTCCCCCACTGTTTTTGACCCCACAACCTCCTCAAAAAGGTCACTTCATGTGTCCACCACCCTCTCTGTGAAAAAATACTTCCTCACGTTGCCCCTGAGTAATCTCCCGTTTATCTTATTGTGCCCCCTTGTTCTCGCTCATCTCTTTTTCTGAAAGATGCTACCCTCTTGGACTTTGTTGATTCCCTTGAGGTACTTGAAAGTTTCTATCATGTCCACCCTCTTCCTCCTTTCCTGAAGGGTATACATACTAAGCTCTTTTAGTCTCTCTTCGTATGGCTTCTGGTGCAGACCCTGCACCATTTTAATTGCCCTCCTCTGGACTGCCTCCATCCTGTCTATGTCCTTGCAGAGTTGGGGTCTCTAGAACTGCACATATTACTCCTGATGGGATCTCACCAACTGGCTGTACAGAGGTATAACAACTTTCTGTTTTCTACTGGTGATGCCTCTCCCTATGCATCCCAGTATCCCCGCAGCTCTCCTGCCTTCTCACATTGCTTGTCTATCTTTAGGTCATCTGATATGACTACCCTCACGTCCCTTTTCATTTTTGCTGTCATTAATACCCCCCCCCCATTGTGTACTCTTCCCTTGGGTTTTTATTTCCTGGATGCATTACTTTGCACTTTTTGCATTGAATCTAAGCCCATACTTTTGACCATTCCTCCAACCTTGCAAGTCCCTTCTCATCCTTTCCGCTCCCCTCCTTATGAATCAACCCTGTTGCAGATCTCTGTGTTGTCTGCAAAGAGGCATTCTTTTCCTTCCAGTCCCTCTGCAATGTCATATATAAAGACACTAAGGAGGACCGATCCGAGTACTGAACCCTGCAGTACTCCACTAGTAACCCCCCTTTCTTCAGAGTGGACTCCATTTACTATTACCCTCTGTGTCCTGTTGTCCAGAAAATTTTTTATCCAGGTTACTACTCTGAGACCCACTCCCAGGCTGGCTGGCTAACTTGTTTATTAATCTTTTGTGTGGAACTGTGTCAAATGCATTGCCAAAGTCTAGGTAGGCGACATCCACAGCCCCTCCCTAGTCTACTACTAGTCAGATGTTATTTGGTCAGATCATAGCACCATGGAGGTTCATGTCTGGGGCCCACCCTGAAGGTCCATCCTCTGTGGAGATGGTCTGGTACCGCCCTTTATGGGATTGTCCCCAATCGGACTACATGCGGTGCTGGACCTATCAAGTGTGGAGACTGTGTGTGTGACTCGGCCAAGAAGGCCAGGTAGCCTTCCACTGCTGTACTTCTGCCAGTGTCTGACCTTTGTCTCCAGCCTGCTGAAGGTCCCTCGGTATGGTTGGGAGCTTAGGGAGCTAAAGACAAAGGGTCAGAGACTGGAGCAGCGCTGGAGGAGATCTAGGCTGATGGAGGACAAATTTGCCCTGAGGTCACATTATGGTGACTATCAGGGGGCAATTTCCCAAAAGAAGGCAGATTTTCTGTCAAGGGAGATTGCTGCAGGAAAGAACAGACTGGCTCAGCTCTTCTGCACGGTAGATAGGCTATTACATCTGGCCTGACTCCATGTGGGAGGAGCAGATTCAAGCACAAGGTGTGAAGAGTTTGCTCTGTTCTTTGCTGACGAGGTGTCCTCAATCATAACCGAGATTTTCTCCAGCACCACAAGAAGGGACTGTAGGGCCTGACCTGAGGCATGTCTGTGCACCCGTCTTGTCTGGGATGAGTTTGATCCAGCTGGAGTGGAGGAAATGGCTTACATAATCTCGAGGGTGTGACCAACATCTTGTGATCTAGACCCAGGCCCATCTCAAGTTCTGGTTGGATGTGTGGACCTGAAAGGTCCTGTAGTTGCTGAGATTGCCCAGAGTTCCCTTGAGAGTGGGGTCTTTCCAGTGACATTGAAAGATGCCTTGGTCAGACCCCAACTAAAGAAACCCTCGATGGACCTGGAGTTTCTCAGCAACTACAGACCGGTCTTAAACCTCCATTTTTAGGGAAGGTTCTAAAGAAAGTGATGGTCATTCATCGAAACATAGAAGTTGATGGCAGATAAGGACCGCAAGGCCCATCCAGTTTGCCCATTTTTTCTACCTTATGAATGTGCCATAGGCCTGTACTCTGGCAATGGCCTATCTATTCATAGTCATTTGTAATGCTCCCTTATGCTTATCCCATGCCTGTTTGAAGCCCTGCACTGTATTCATATCCACCATTTCCTGAGATAGGCCGTTCCATGCATCCACCACCCCTTCTGTGAAAAAGAACTTTCTTTACATTACTCCTTAATCGGCCTCCCTCTGATCTCATGCTGTGTCCTCTTGTCCTACTATTTTTCTTATACAGAAATATGTTAGACTCTTTCACCTTGTTAATGCCCTTAAGATGTTTGAATGTTTCGATCATATCACCTCTCTCCCTCTTTTGCTCTAGGGTATACATATTAAGCTCCATTACTCTGTCCTCATAAGTTTTCTGATGCAGTTCCTGCACCATTTTGGTTGCTCTTATCTGGACTGCCTCCATTTTGTTAATGTCCTTGTGCAGGTGCAGCCTCCAGTACTGCACGCAGTACTCCGGATAAGGCCTAACCAGTGTCTTGTAAAGTGGGATTATTAACCTCCTCTTATGATTTGTGATACCCTACTAATACACCCCAACATCTCTAGCCTTACCTACTGCTTTTAGTGGTGCTTGGATGATTTCAGGTAATCTGTGATGATGATGCCCAATTCTCTTTCTTCCCTTGTGATTGCCAGCAACTCGCCTCCCAGCCTGTAGGTGGCTTCAGGGTTTCTCTTCCCTATGTGCATGATCTTGCACGTCTTTGCGTTAAACCCCAGTTGCCACTCTTCTGACCAGTTTGCCAGTTTATCCAGATCTCTTCTTATTCTACCCACCCCATCTGGATCATCTGCAGACAGACAAACCTCACCGTCCAGTTCATCTGCAATGTCACCGATGAAAATATTGAAGAGGATTGGCCCCAGGACTAATCCCTGAGGTACCCCACTTGTGACTTGCATCTCTTCTGACTGTATACCATTTACCACCACTTTCTATTTTCTGCTCGCCAACCAGTTTGCCACCCAGTTGGCCAACTTCTGACTCTCCTGGAGCCTACCCAATTTATTAATCAATCTTCTATGTGGAACAGTATAGAAAGCTTTGCTGAAGTCAAGGTAGGCAACATCAACTGCACCCTCTTGGTCCACAACTCTGATTAACCAGTCAAAGAAATCTGTGAGATTAGTTTGACAGGACCTTCCTGTTGTAAACCCATGCTGTCTTGGATTCTGTGTTCCTATGGTTTCCACGTGTTGCACTATCCTTTCCTTAAGGAATGCCCCCATAATCTTGTCCACTACTGAGGTAAGACTGACTGGTCTGTAGTTCCCTGCCTCTTCCCTGCTACCACTCCAGCCTGGGAGTGGGTCCCAGGGTGGTAGCCTGGGTAGCAAACTGGCTGCACAACAGGATACAGGAGGTAATAGTGAATGGAACACATTCCGAAGAAAGGGGGGTTACTAGTGGAGTACCTCAGGGCTCAGTACTGGGTCCAGTCCTCTTTAACATCTTTATAGGTGACATTGCAGAGGGTCTGGAGGGAAAGGTATGCCTCTTTGCAGATGACACAAAAATCTGTAACAGAGTTGATACACAAGGGGGTAGAAAAGATGAGAAGGGACTTGGCAAGGTTGGAGGAATGGTCAGACATGTGGCAACTTAGATTCAATACAAAGAAGTGCAAGTAATGCACCTGGGAAACAAAACCCAGGAGAAGAGTACACAATAGCAGGGGAGGTACTAACAACAACAAAAATGGAAAGGGACCTGGGGTAGTCATATCAGATGACCTAAAGGTAGGTAAGCAATGTGAAAAGTCGGTAAGGAGAGCCAGGGGGATACTGGGATGCACAGGAAGGGGCATCACAAGTAGAAAAAGGGAAGTTGTTATCCCTCCGTACAGACAGTTGGTGAGGCCCCATCTGGAGTACTGTGTGCAGTTTTGGAGACCTCATCTACGCAAGGACATAGACAGAATGGAAGCAGTCAAGAGGAGGGCAACTAAAATAGTGCAGGTTCTGCAGCAGAAGCCATATGAAGAGAGACTGAGAGAGCTTAATATGTATACTCTTGATGAAAGGAGGGACAGGGGGGACATGATAGAAACGTTCAAGTACCTCAAGGGAATCAACAAAGTCCAGGAGGGTAGCATCTTTCAGAAAAAGAGATGCGTAAGAACAAGGGGGCACAATTTAAAGATAGAGGGGGGATGGCTCAGGGGTAATGTGAGGAAATTTTTTTTTCATGGAGAGAGTGGTGGACACATAGAACAGCCTTCCTGAGGAGGTCGTTGGGTCTAAAACAGTGGGAGAACTCAAACATGCATGGGACAGACACAAGGCAATTATAGTTGGGGGTTGCAGGAAGTAGGCTGTTTGTTAATTAGAATCTGCAGCTTAACCAGTAGGTAGGGAAATGGGCAGACTGGGTGGGCCAAGTGGTCCTTATCTGCCGTCAAAGTCTATGTTTCACTCTTGTAGAGTGGGATCACATGAGCCCTTCTCCTGTCTTCTGGGACCTCTCCTGTGCTCAGAGACTCGTTAAACAGTTCTGATAATGGCTCTGCTACTTCCACCCTTAGCACCTTTAGTACCCTAGGATGTATGCCATCAGGTCCCATTGCCTTGTCCACCCTGAGTTTAGTGAGTTCTTGTAGGACCCTTTGTTTTGTGAAGGGACTAGTGTACACCTCCCTCCCCCCTGTGTCCATGCTGCTGAGCTGTGGGCCCTGTCCTACCTTCTCCTCAGTAAATACTGAGCAGAAGTATGTATTTAGGACAGATGCTTTTCCTTGGTCCTCCTCCACACACTCCCCCTTATCCCCTTTGATTTTAGCAATATCCCCTCTGGACTTTCTCCTTTCATTAATGTATTTATAGGAAGTCTTGTCCCCTGCTTTTACTGTTCGTGCTAGTGTTTCCTCGGTTTGGGCCTTTGCCTGCCTTACTGTCTTCCCTGCTTCCCTTACGGAAATTTGGTATGCCTCCCTATCTTTGTCCTGCTGGGTTCCCTTATATTTCCTGAAGGCCAGCCTTTGGCTCTGACCTTTTCTGCTACTATTTTTGAGAACCAAAGTGGTTTCCTCCTTCTTTTGCTCTTCCTTTTCTCTCTAACAAAATGGGATATTACTTTAAGTATTGCATCCTTCATGCTTGCCCACTTTGCCTGTACCCCCTCACCTGTATTTCTTCGTGCCAGGGATAGCTGAACTGTGTTGGCCATCTTATTAAAGTCAGCTCCTCTGAAGTCCCATATTTTTGCAATGAAATGGGACGATTTGATTCTAGAAGCCAAATTGAACCATACCACGTGATAGTCACTGGCCCCAGGTGACCTTCTACCTAGAGATCTGTGATCCTTTCCCCGTTAGTCAGTACTAGATCTAGGACAGCCTTGTCTCTTGTGGGTTGTTGTACCAGTTGTTTGAGGCCCTCCCTATGCAGGGAATCCACTATGTGTCTAGTTCTGGCGGATGTTGTTGCTGGTATTGACCAATCTGTATCTGGCATGTTGAAGTCTCCCATTATTAGAACCTCCCCTTTAGCTGTCATGTTTTATATATCTTTTAACAGTATCTTATCAGCTCGAGATACATCTAGCCTCATCTGACACTTACGAGTGCTTCCAGTCTGGGTTCGGTTTAGGGCATAACACCAAGATTGCTATTGTGAGGGTGCTTAATGATCTCCTAGTGGTGAGAGATAGGGGAGAGCATACCATCTTAGTACTCCTTGATCTCTCAGCAGCATTTGACACCATGGATCACAAGGTGCTACTGGACTGGCTGCTGGACTAGTGTGGACTAACTGGAATTGTCATCAACTGGTTTAGGTCTTACCTCACGGACAGAGTGCAATGGGTGATGATGGGGTTAGCCTCATCTAGCCCTATGCCTCTGTCTTGTGGAGTTCCACAGGGATTGGGCTAGTTGCCGTTGTTGATCACGGTGTACACTGGGAGACATTATCAGGTGGTATAGACTGGGGTTTTATTGCCATGCTGATGATACCCAGCTGTACCTGTCCTGTGCACCTGGTAAACAGATGGCAGCCTCGGTGCTTAGCACCTGCCTGGAGAAAATCCAGAAATGGATGACTCACAACTAGCTTCAATTCAACCCTGACAAGACAGAGGTAGTAGTGGTGGATTCAGGTCATCAAGGTGGACTTGGGAATCCCCAGGACTTGTTTTGGGGGGTGTTCCCTTGGTCCCCTCAGTTTGAGTTAGGGATCTGGGGGTGTTCCTTGATGATGGCCTGACACTTGAGGGGCAGGTGTTGTCATCATCAAAAGTGGCTTCTACCATCTGAGGAACATTGTCTGTATCCAGGCCTTGACACCAGCTGATGACCTTACCATCCTGGTACATGCTTTTGTCATGCCCAGGCTGGACTACTGCAATGCCCTGTACCTGGGGCTGTCTGGAGGCAACCTCTGCTGGCTGCAGCTGATGCAGAACAAAGTGGCTAGGCTGCTGACTAGTGTCTTAAGTTTTGACCTTGTCACACCTGTCCTCCATGAACTACACTGGCTGCCAGTCAGGTGGAGGATTATCTCCAAGGTCGAACGTCTGACCTATAAAGCCCTGCAAGGACGAGGACCAGCCAACCTGCAAGACCTTCTGGTTCCTCAGCACCTGTCTCAGGCTCTCTATTCCTCCGAGGATTCCCTCCTTAGTGTTCCCAGGGCTAGTTTGCGGCATTCAGGGGGATCATGCATTCTCAGTCGCCGTACCAACCTTGTGGATCTCTTTACCGAGATATCTAAGGGAGGCACCCTTGGTGGAAACCTTCAAAAGAGGATTAAAAACTCTTTTGTTTGATCAAGCTTTTGATTTAAGTTAATATATAGATTGTCCAACTGCTGATTTAGTGATTTAGTTATTTATTTATTGATTTGATGACCCACTGATGTATTGTATTGTATTGTTTTATTGAATTATTATTCTATTGGTGAATTTGGTTGATGTATGATAGAATTTGACAGAGATCTTTGCAATATGTTAAAATATTTCTCATGTGTTATGTAATATTCAATTGTTTTTAAATTGTGTTATGCACTATGATCCTCCAGGAAGGAGCACTATACAAATAAAGTGTCTATCTATTTATCTGTCTATCTGTCTGTCTGTCTGTCTATCTATCTGGTAATACATGTTGTACAACTGCATCTGGTGGGACAGGGGATGCTGTTGTACAGTGAGGTGGATACTGACAGGGTAGTCCCAAGCAAGAAGTTGCAGTGGCCATTGTACAACATCTCTGCCATTCCCAGGACAGCAAAGTAACAAAACACTGTACAGCACAAGTGGATCAGAACTATTCAGGCCCTGCTGGATACATTTTAGGACTGTCAGCTGGTGATGCTGATTAAGGAACCTACCAGGTAGGTTGCCATTATCAATGTGGTACTCACCAACTCAGAGGTGGTAGGAGGTGTGTGAGTAGGGGAGCTACTAGGGTTTAGCGACCATAACTCTTGTTTGGTTTGAGCTGGCCCTTGGGACTGGAAAGCCCCACTCAAAGGCCATGGTCCATAATTGCAGAAGGGTGGACTTCAACAGGATGAGGGAGTTGGTCTGCAGTGAGTTAGTCAGGGTAGACAACATCAGAGGTGTGCAAGAAAAATAGGGAGCAATTAAAGAAAAGTCCCTTAGCCTGTTTTCTATATACTTTACCTGTGTAGTTTAGGCGTGAACAATTATTCCCTCTCTTACATCCCCCTAATGTCATCCTAATTTAAATAAAAATGTGGTTGCTTCACACTGTTTTGCCCTAGTGTGAAAACCTGTTTGTCTCTGTTCCAAAAGTCATGACTTCACTCATACAAGACATCTTGGGAGTTGATGATGTGTACATGCACAAGCCAGCATAAGTTACACTCTTATTCAGTTCTGTAGTGTTACTGTTACATGTCTTGTGAAGTCCCTGTAGTCTCCAAAAGCATTTTTTCTGACTCAGATCCACTTTAAACTTCAGAAAACAGCAGAGCACTTACTATGTCTTAAAAAAGTTTCCTGGCCAGCATAAGACAAGAACATAGGGACTGCAGAGGACAACAACAGCACTGACTGTTACAGTGTAACTTCTGTAGGCTTTAACACCAGAATATCATAAAATTCTAGAATGTCTTATGTGATATATTGAGCCAGTGCAGGAAGAGAGACTTATACACAGTGAGTCAGCTCAGTTGCCATCTTTTATTCTACTCAGAGATAGTGGTCTTACATCACTGGACATACACAAAGAAAAGCTTGCTGTACATGACAGGACCTTACATAAATAATGGACTACAATACCCATATGCATAAACTACAACTCTAATCCACTTCCTACCATATATATCTATTTATATACTACACTCTTCCCCCCTTATACAGAAACTTGTCTTAAATACTTCAGCAGTAACATTTCCTAACTTCCAGGCCGAAGCAGACTATTCGGTACCCGGAAACAAGTTCAAGGAATGATTCTGCCCCTTGGGTAGAACTTGTCACAATACAAGTAAAAGGTACAGATTCAGTATATGGCTTTAAAGAGGACCTTCACCAATCTTTTTGACTTTCATGCATAAATTACCCCTTATTGCATTGATTCTGGAATTGTATTTCATTACTACCTGCTGAAGTTAGTTTTAGCATTCTGAGCTGTTAAAAACTGCAGGGTGTACCAGGGCTTCTATAGCAAGCCTGGTGTTTCTGTGGACCTAGGTGTGTACTGCTGACATCATTGTAGGGCACTGTCGATTTCACAAAAGAAAAAAAAAACTGCCAAGGCATTTGGATTTTGGCATAATGCATTGCTAACAGGGTGTCTTGGGGGAAGGAGAACACAGTATGTATACTGAGTACTGGTAGATTTTCCTTGCAACACTGTTGCAACTGCATGGTACTGCACAGTGTGAGTCACTCCCCTATCCTACAATGATGTCATCAGGAGCTAGCAGCCCAGCAGCTGAACAGCAATGACAAGTACAACAGGGCTTGAAAACAAATCGAAATTACGGAAGGCTCAGTAAACCTTGGCCAAAAATAACAAATGCACACACCTTTTCAGGTCTAGTACTCCATATAACGACTACAAGCTGTAACATTTTAGACTATCACTGAAGTTCCTCTTTAAAGATCAAGTCTTTGTGGTGGTCTTCGGTGACTCAGGGGATATCTGCAGGCTGGAATAACCACTGCTGGTAGAACAGGTGTTTCATTATTTTTTGGCACTGGCTCTGGTGGAACTTCACGGGCTGGAACAAAGTCCTCTGTGTCACTGTCCTTAGCTGGAGTGACATCTTCTGCTGCATTTGCATTACTGCATTCTTCTGCCTTGCATCTCTCTCTCTCTCTTGGGCTCTTCAGCACCCATACAAGACACATGCCTTTATTGTATAATGATAGTTTACCTATGTTCTGTATGATTTGTATATTGCTGTTGACTGTATGATTTTGTATATTCTTTTTATTTCCTATTGTTTAACCAGGTGAGACACACTTTCACACCTATTTTGTTGACCTATGTTCTGTATGTTTTATATATTACTGTTGACTGTAAGTATACTCCCTCTGTACCCTTCCTCCCAGGACACACCGTGAAACGAGCAACCTTGTTGATCAGTGTGCCCTTCCTAGTGAAACATTTTAATAAATAAATTAAATTTGCTGAAACCTTGGAATGCAGCAGGTGATCCACTTGTACATGAACAAGTTGCTGTCTCACATCAACTGCATAAGTAAAAGGTCCACGTGTTTCAAACACCACCCCACGAATCCAAGAAATCTTGGGTTGTCTACAGTCTTCAACCATCACCCTCTCCCCAGGATGAAAAATCCATTCTGGCTTGGCTGACTTGTCATACCCCTTTTGCTGTTGTTGTTGATGCTTTGCGACAGTATCGGCCAAGTCTGGCTTGAGCAATGACAAACAGGTACAAGGTTGATGTTTTAGGAACAATTCAGCAGGTGTTCACTCTGTGACTGTGTGAGGAGTGTTTCTGAAAGCAAACAGAAAACAAGCCAATGTTTGAGCTCTAGGTACGTGCCATGAATCTGGTATATTCCAAGCTTTTTCGCATCTCCGTACAGCTCTTTCGGCTGTGCCATTTGATGCTGGATGGTATGGTGGAGTCAAAATATGTTGGATGCCATTCTGCTTTAAGAACAGTTTGACGGCATGAGAAGAAAACTGAGGACCATTGTCTGACACTAACTCCTGTGGTAGGCCTCAATAGGTGAAAAGGTCTATAGTCTTTTCAGTAGTTGTGACTTGTGTGGGCAACACTTCCAGCCATTTGGAGGTGATGTCAATTACTACCAAAAAGTGTTTGCTTGTCCACCTCAGTATAGTCATCATGGATGTGGCCCCATGGTGTGGTAGCCCAGGACCAAGGATGCAGGGGTGCGGTAGCAGGTTGGTTGTGGACAGCCGCACATGATGCACATTGGTTGACAAGAAGGCCACCAGAGGTATCCTCTGGCCCATGCCTTCATTTAAGAGATTCTGGGATGACTATCATGTAAGTCAGAAAATAACCTCTTGCGAAATCTTGGAGGTATCACAACTCAAGCTTCCCACAGAACACAGCCTTGCTCTGTGGACAATTGGTCCTTCTTGTCTAAGAATGGTGAGAGGGTTGGGTCTCTCGTGAAGTTAGGCCAACCATTAGAGTGAAACCTAGGACTTTAGAGAAGACAAGATCTTGCCGTGTCTCCGCTGCAACTTCCCGTGAAGCAATGGGTAAGTCCTTGAGATGTGAAAGATGGAATACTGCCATATCATCTTCTTTTGTGGTAGCATCCTTGCATGGCAGTCTCGACAATGCATCTGCATTTGTGTGATCTTGAGAATGTCTGTATTTGATGTCATAATCATATGTCAACAAAATTAGGGCCCATTGCTGCATGCAGAGTGCTGCGAGAGTTGATATTGCAGCCTTGGCCTCAAATTTCCAGTAGAGGCTTCTGATCCATTAGCAGAGTGAATTTATATCTGTACAAGTACTTATGGAACTTATTGACACCAAAAATGATGCTCAAGGCTTCTTTCTCGATCTAAGCATAGTTTCTTTCACTTGGGGACAAGGTCCAGGAAGCAAAATTGATTGGGTGTTCTTCTCCAGAAGGCAACACATGAGAAATGACAGCCCCCACTACATATGGTGACGTAATGAACGCCAGCCTCAGAGGTTTTGGTGGGTCATAGTGTGCTAACCATTTGCTGCTTAGAAGACATTTCTTACAAGCCTGGAATGCTTCCTCTCACTGTGGTGACCAATTCCATTGAGCCTCTTTCTGTAGCAAGGCGTGGAGTGGTTGCAATAATGTGGAAAGATGGGCTAGAAACCGTCCACAGTAGTTCAAGAGACCTAAGAATGATCTTAACTCAGTCACATTTGTTGGTGCAGGTGCCTTGAAAATAGCATCCACCTTGCTGTCTGTTGGGTGTAGGCCTTAGGCATTAATCTGGTGACATAGGTACTCAACAGAGTTTTTTTGTAGAAATTGGCATTTGGCTAGGTTTACTCTCAGTCCATACCACTGTAGACTGCTCAGAACTTGGTTCAGGATCTTCAGCTGGGGCTGTTAAATTCTGTAGAAGGGCATAAATCTGTGGTGGCAAAACTGCTAAGAACACATCTTCTTGTTCAGCTTCTGCTATTTTGTTTGCCTTCAGCCAGCAGTGGAACTGCTCTAGATATAAATCAAATGTTTCCTTAGATTTGTCAAATTCAGGTACTCTGCCAATTGTAGCCATATTCCTGGTAGATTGTGCTGCACCTGGAGTGTTCACGAAATGGAAACAGTTGTTTTCTTGCTCTTTTTTTTTTCCTTAGTGTGTGATGCAATTGCTCTGGTGTGCACAAGAGGCTGTTGAGCTGCTTGTACTGCTATGATCAGTCTGCAAGAGGAAAAAAGGAATTTTAGGTTTCGGTTTCCAGACATAATAAATGTGCCTCGTGGACAGTGTTGGGTAAGTTACTTTTTCTATTACTTTTGGAAACTTGTTCCAGGAAACTCTGTGCAGTCACTAGCAAGGATGGAGAAGTACTAGAAAAAGTAAAAGATACTTATTTGTGTTTCTACAAAAACAATACAAAAATAAAAACTATAAAAGATTACATTTTTTGAAAGTAATAGGTTAGTTCCTAGTTGCTTTCAAATAAATGTAATCAGTTACAGTTACGTATTTCTTTTGTTTAAAAAGACATAAGTAATTGTAACTGTAAGGTGTATTACATTGTTCAGTAGTTCTCCATCCTTGCTAGTAACTGCACAGAGCTTTCTGGAACACGTTTCCAAAAGTAATAGAAAAAGTAACTTACCCAGCACTGCTCATGGAGCTGGGCTGGCAGCTGCATTATTTCTTTTTCAACAAAGTAGCCAAACAGTGCACAGTTGCTCTTTTGTTTCTGTTTTATCTTTCTTTAGATAAATGTGCACCTTAGCAATTTGAACCAGTGCAGGAAGTGAGATGTGTACATAGTGTGTCAGCTCAGTGGCTATCTTTTATTCTACTCAGAGATAGTGGTCCTACATCACTTGATATACACAAAGAAAAGCTTACTGTGCATGACAGGAACTTACATATATAATGGACTTCAATACCATATGCATAAATTACAACTGTAATCCACTTCCTACCATATATATCCATGTATATTCTACACCTTACATATGAACACACGAAAATGCCAGCAGATACAGGCCATAGCAGTCTATCGAATCTGCTTGTATGTGCAGCTCCCAGTCTAATCTACTGCAGCTGCCCCTCCCAAACACCTGTGCTATCCCCCCAGACTGCACCCACCCCTACCGTTTCCCCTCAGTTATGACCTTACCTCTGACCCTGTCCAACCCCCTCTTAAAACTGCCCACAGTGGCCAGCAAAATCACCTCCTCTGGCAGTTGGTTCCACTTTGCCACCACCCTTTCTGTGAAATAATGCCTCCTCATTTCCCTCCTTAATCTACCCCCTCCAGTTTTAAACTATGCCATCTCCTATTCCTCCCCCTACATTATTCTGAACATTTCCTCAGTACTTACCCTATTTATGCCCTTTAAATATGTATAGATCTCAATCATATCACCTCTCTCCCTCCTATCCTCCAGGGAATACATGTTGAGCTCCCTCAGTCTTTCCTCACATTGCATGTCCCCCAGGCCTAGGATCATTTTTGTCACCCTATGCTGTACCCACTCCAGTAGATTGATGTATTTCTTTAAGTATGGGTGCCAGAACTACACACTGTACTCTAAGTGTGGTCTCATCAGTGACCTGTACAATGACAGGATTACTTCCTTCCTTTGAAAAGTGATCCCTCTGGCAATGCACCCCAGCATTTAATTAGCTTTAGTAGTCACCAGTCAGGCCATGACATTCACAATGAAGTCAAGTAGCTTTTTACACCAGACTTAAGAACCTTCATTTACATTTAAATCCTTATGAATTAGGAGGGTGCAATAGAGGCAGTCATTGTGCATGCTTACAAATTACACAGGGCGACAGAATAACAGATTGAGGGGAATTTCTCTTTAAAGGGGCCATTCTCGAGGCATATAAGTTATGCATAAGAATGATAACCAAAAGAAACAGGTACAAGAGACCAATATGGTTCTTGGAAAGGGTCAGGGAAGCAGTGAGAGCAAAATAAAAGGCCCTCACCAGGTACAAGAAAATGCAGGGCCATGAAGAACTGAGAACCAAGAAAGCAAAGAAGGTGGTTAGGGAGGCAAAAGCAGACACTGAGCTGCACATCCTGGAAAGAGTCATGAGTGCGGAAGAACAGTTCTTTGGGTATGTATTAAAGAAAAAAAGAAAGAAAGGAGGATGAATTGTTAGGCTACCGGAGGGAGATGGGTTAATAGAGGAGGATGTGCAAAAGGTAACCATCCTTAATGATTACTTTTGCTCTGTTTTCACAAGGGAAGACAGTGGGCCCCTGACAGACAGGACATTAAGGCATGCATAATAGAGGTCCTGGACATGAAGCTGCCAGAATTTACCAGTGAAAGGGTCTGGAAAAGGCTGGCAGCCCAAAAGATAAACAAGGACCTGGGGCATGATGGGATGCATCCAGGGGTACTCGAGGAACTGGCAGCACACCTGGCTGATCCCCTGGTAGGGCTATGCAATAGCTCATTACAGATGGGGTTACTTCTGAAAAACTGGAGGGTAGTGGACATGGTTCTGCACCATAAGGAGAAGGGACAAGGAGCAAGTGGGGAACTACAGGCCTGTCAGTCTTACCTAGAGTTCAGTCTCCAGAGTTTGTGCAGGCAATGTACTCCCAAATCTATTGGTAATTTAAGAAGCTTATGATTGGAGACAGGTCTAGGTAAAAGGTCCATGGACTGAATTTTGGGCATAAATTCTTTCTTTACAAACAGAAACTCTGTTCTGGAGTATGTGTAATGGGGGTGAGAAAAAAATGTACACTGTTTTGCTTTCAGATATAGCCACCTTGAGACATCTTGGTACCCCAAACTGATCCATACAAAAACAGCAGGCAAGCACCAGGATACAGGCATGGTGCTCTGTGCAAAAATAGGAAAGTTTAACAGAAAACAAGCAGGACACTTGGCACCCTATGGCAAGGACTACAAAGGCACACAAAAGGGGTATTAGAAACTTCCTTACCGTGTATTATTGTTTCACCATTGTGCAGACATGAAAACAAACTCATAGCTTAGAGTGCATGCACAATACAACACCGTCTATTACCAATAATTACAGACCTGTTGTCATCAGTTGTAGCCAGTGTGGTGCTATGCAAGCATTCCACGCTGTAAGGTTGTTTTAATGTCTGCACAATGGAGAAACAGTAATAAATGATAAGAAAGCTCCTAATACTCCTAATACCCTTTCTGTGTGCTGTTTTTGTCCTTGCCATAGAGTGCTAAGTGTCCTGCTTGTTTTTCTGTATCCTAATTTGGCCAGCTGCCACTTGACAAGTCATTGTTCCGCTTAGAGTTTTGCCCTCTGGATATTAGTCATATCCAACAAAAGGTACAGAATTAGATTAAGATCCCCTACCCAGAGGACCCACCACTTCCCCTTCAGTGCTATGAGATCAAAGAGATTCTTGGAAAATGATTTAGGGGACATGGGGTGAAATAAACATTGAGCAGAGTGACATTTTCCCCCAGAACTATTCCCTGCATCAATATATTTCTGCTCTCTCTGTCCTGCCACACTTCCTCCTCCTGAAATCCAAGAAGGTGCTTAAGTCCTCCCTGAGCTGTGAACAGAGTGGTACCAATTGCAATACCCAACCAATTTTTCTTTCTCCTCCTGGGACAGGTGAGTTTAATGCAAAAATATCACCCCTCCCCCTTCCTTCTTCAGGACTTGTATTATTACTTTGGGCCATTTAATTGGGTTATGAAGCCCATTAGTGTTAACGTACAGTACAGTATAAGATTGAGAAGTCATAAATCAAAAGTAAATCTGCTTTTCCAAATATGAAGTCAAGAAAGCTTCACCAATGCCTCCCCCCACTCCCCACCCTTATTGTGCTATCTGTCACCAATACACATAACCAAATAAAAGAACTGCAGAAAACAGAACAAGTAAAATGGAACCAAACATTTATTGACCTTCAAGGAAGGAGTGATCCATAATAAGAAAGCCCTCTGACCAGTACCAGGGCCCCTAATGGAGGTCCCTCACCAGCATGAAGAAGAGTTGCGGCCTGCTTGAAGCTGGTTTTCCTTCAACATTCATATGAATGCTAGAATGCTCCTCGAGGTGGAACAGCAAGGGGGAGGTTGACTTCCCAGCATGGTTTGCATTATAGTAGATCTGGACTCCCTCCATCTGGATGTACCAGGTCTAGGCCTCCCGGTTGCCTATATGTGATGCAACCTGCAGTACATTTAGGGTATTTACAGGGAACTTCCCTTACCTAGTAGTGGTGGTAGCAGTCTTGTAGCCCTCTAGGTACCCTTACCCTACCACAGCAATATCTCTGAAGTGATGCCCCCCCCCAGTATATATCACAGTAACTACTTTATTACTGACTATCAGCACGTATCAGTGAATTTATAGTCCATCCTGTTGCCTCTTGGTGTGCAGCAGCCCACTGAGGTTGATAAGGTGGCAGATGGCAAAGAATGTAGAAGTATTGTATAACTCCCGGATCAGAATGAAGAAGCCTCATAAAGTCTTGTAAGACAGGCAAGCATTAAGTAATCATGTTCCTGATGCAGACATAGAATGATGGGGTTAACCTCACTGACATGACATGGGCACAGTGCTCCATGAGTTAGTTTCCAGACCACACAGTTTATCTGAAACATGACAGCCACTCCTGACAAATATTATTTTACACCACATGAGCCCAGGCCCTTCATTTATATGCCAGACCCTGAGAAGAATACAGCTGTGGTATCTTATTGATGCTCACTAGATCCACCATGGTTCTCAGCGCCAGACAGAGGAGTGCTGCTTTGTGCCATAGCAGACCCCAGTCTGGCATGTAGCCTGAATAAGCCAGTTCAAAAGAGTTAGCCTAGGGTCCCCCCAGGTATAAACCTCAGAAGAGCATTCCCAGGGCACTACCTGTTCATATACTATAGATGGTGGTTCACTGCAGCATTTAGGTCTGTACCACTATTCATATACCATCTCTCTCCCAGGTGGAATGCATGTGATCCCCCACCTGTCTCACAACTTAGGTATGAATGCAGGGGAATAGAGTTGTACCAACAAGCATGAGGGCCATAGTATATTTTGAGCAAGGTTTACTGTGCAATCACATTTAGGCAGTGTTCTAAGCCTGTAGCCCCATATAGTGAACATCCCCCTGCCCCATACACTCTTAGTTGTGACTAATGAGGCATGCTCCCTCTCAAAGTCTGCACCCCCCAAATGGGAAGTCAGTAGGTAGCCAATCTTTTGTATGTCCATCTAGTGAGAAAGTCTTTCACTTACCCTTTGCAGAGCAAAAATTAAAATGCTGGGTTGGATACTGGTATTACCAAACATCTATCTCATCTTGCTCTCAAGGGTGCCATTGGGGAGTATGGCACCAATAGGATTTAAAGAGGTTTTTAATGTCCTCCTTCATGGAGTTCGCATGCTACTGCTGTTCTTCTATGTGATTCCAAATTTGTTTTCAGTTGCTGCCTCTATCCTAAGTAACTGATGCTGAGGTCGGTTGAGAGGCCCCTGTAGGGGCAATTGAGATACCGAGCTTACACAGGTGCATGACAGCCTTGAGCTTGGAATCATATGCATGTGGGCTAGTAGGCAGCATCACCCACAGTCTTGCACGATAGGGAGTCTGAAATGTTATCAAATCTCTTGAGAAACCAGTTAAAAACTCTTTTTTCCCATTCAAATGGAACAAAATGGGGTACTTCAGGATTCTTTTTCTGTTGCAAATATGTTAAATAACTATTTTGTATACTTACCCAACATTAAACTCCCCAATAACATTTTGGAGAAAGAGGATATAAATCTAAAAAAAGCCAGAACACAGCTTTTATAATATTCCAAAATTTAGATTAAAATTGTCTTTGGGAATTAAATACATAAAATATTACAAAAATTACAAACAAAAATCTAGTGGAATAGATGGCATAGAGACTAAGTTCTCAAAGGATGCAGTTGATATCATTGCATTAATCATTGCAGAACTGTATGACTGGAGTCTGATTGTGGGTATATACCAAGAAAGATGGGAGATTTGAAAAATTGTACCAAATCTTTAAGAGCAGTGAACAATCAGTGCCATCAAATTATCACCTGATTTCCCTCTTGCCAGTGGTGTCAAAGGTTTTTGGAAGATTTAATCACACACAACAGTATGATAATTTTGAAAAATATAATCTTATCACTCAACATCAATCAGGTTTTAGGCAAGGACACTGCATGAACACCACACTCACCAGCCTTTTTAATTTAGGGCTTGATTCCAGAAGGTACCTGTGCCAGACGCAAAGTGTAGCACAGCTGGAGACTGCATCTGGCACAGGTGCAACAACTGCAAAATGTACTATTCCAGAAAGTTTTCCATTTGCTGCAAATGATCTGGAATAGCCACAAAGTGCAACCCTGCTGTAGAAGGAGTGTAGCAAAGGGCTGCATCATCACAAGTCCGTGAAGCAGTCAGGGACTAGATCGCAGGGGCCCACACAGGTGACACAAGGGCAGGAAGTGTCATATCCAGGCACAAACTGGACACATGCCACAAGATTGTGGAACAGGGCATTTGGCCCCCCATAGGGCACTGTCCCAGGACTGCAGAAACACCCATGTGCCTCCAGTTTAGAATGCCTACCATGGTGGCAGGCTAGTGCCAACCCCCACAATCCCCAATGACTGTGGTGGTGCAATTGCCCCCCTCCTTGTAGCAGTAGCCATGTTCAACATTGCCGTGGTTGACCAAAAAAGAACCTCGGTCCCAGTCTGTGGCCCCCCTTGACTCCCCCATGCCAATACCAAACTGCCCATACAGCACCTGTTGGTCTAGCGGACCCTCCACTCTGCCCATCCTGACAGGCAGTGGTCATCCACCCTGCTCCCCCCCCATCTCAGACACACATCCATGACTGGCGCAACTCTCCTCCACACCACCACCACAACCAGCTCCAGAATGCATACAGTGTGTGCTGTACACTGAATAGTATACATTGTACAGCACATTGTGTCTCTGCAACGCATTCTGTGACTGGGCCATGCAGGATTGGCTAGGCTGTGCCACTACAGATGCATGTCGTGATGGAGTGGTAGTGGTGCCTGTCAGGGTGGAGAGTCCACCAGATCACCAGATGCTGTCAGGTCTATGTGTATGTTTCATACCTTCAGTGATTTGGGGGTGGGTGTGATGTGAACCAGGCAGTTATGAATATGTTACTGGGGGGGATCAGGGATAGCTGAGGGAGTAGCAACTATACCACCAATGAGCTGTGATAACATGGGGGATGGAGGCACTAGACCACCAGGGATGGGCATTGTATATGGGGCACTTACATAGATATATAGATACATAGACAGTGTCGGCAGATAAGGGCTTATGGCCCACCCAGTCTGCCCATTTGAACTTGTAAGTTCAGTTTATATTTTCCTAGAAGTCTGTTGCCCCTTACCCCTGACCTCCAGAATTCCCTTATGTCTATCCCATGCATTCTTAAATCCCGTGATTGATTCAGCCCCCACCACTTCCTCTGACAGGGTGTTCCACTTGTTCACCACCTGTTCTGTGAAGAAATTCTTCCTCATGTTTCCTCTGAATTGTCCTCCCTCCAACTTCATCCCATGCCCTCTAGTCCTGGAACATCTTTTTTGCTTAAAAATAGTGTATTCCTGCACCCTGTTCCTCCCTGTAAGATACTTCATAAACAGGGCTTTGGCATATGGCAGGGGTACTGCGATGGCACCCCACCTAGTGCCACATTGCTGGGGCTACTGCCCAGCTGATCACCATGATCCCACTGCCTCCTATCCTGCCTCCAATGTGTGTCCCTACTGCCTCCTGCTGTACGGCACTGTGACAGGGAGATCGTGCCACTCTTGAGGACTGACCTTTTCTTAAATCCATTGCAATAGTTCTTCTATTTCTTAGCCTAATCTATCCTTTACAATTTTTAGTCCATAAGGTTGGCCACCTATGGGCACCCCCCTCCCCTTTGTTGACTATGCTATAGTGTCTTCTTTAATTTTCCTTTTCCCTATCAGGTCCTTGTACAGGGAGGGTATTGTTGTGACCACCGAGCTGATGTAAAACAACAGGCTGTGTTCCTCATTGCTGGATTTAGTATGCAATGGCGCTATATCATAAAATACTTTAATGTATATAACTTATTTGTATGAAACCTGTAAATGTTGAAAATACCATGGCACTAGATGTTTTTGATAAAGGTAAAACGTACTAGGTGACTGTTTTATAGAAATTAAGTTACCAGGGAAGAGATATCAGAAAACCCCCTGTTGTGTTGTTAAATGTATGTAAATTGCAGATTGAGAAGCCCTTTTACCATATATTCCTGCTGTAAACTGAGCCACTCTGAAACTCCATGGTGATTTGCATATACATCCCATGATGCTTTACAGTTTGGAAATATATGTGATGTTGTGTTTCTTTAAAATTTGGCTTCCTGCCAATGCCCTTTGGGGTAACCTTTGCTTCAGTGCTTCTACACTGAGGTTATGTGTCTTTAGTTTGTTTGTGTTTTTTTTATTTGTACCCCCACCACCCAAGCAAACAAGGCCCACATAGGGGAAGTTGAATCTCAACTGAAAAGTGAGAACAGTAATTCAGTAGGTGCTAAGTACAGAGGAAAGACATGCATAGTCTGTTGCTGCAGACTAATGTATTGAAGAAGGGATATGCCATTTCTGAAGGTTATCTCCTATATTTTAAATAAACATCACATAGAGATTGTGTGTTGAACCTGAAGTTCTGAGTTTGGTCCATCTGCTATCCCACAACCCCTCCACAGGCACCCCACAGGCGCAACCCACTTAGACCACCTCCTAGGTGGTCTAAGTGGTGACCTCTCCCTGCGTCCATGGTGGGGCTTCCAAAATCCCAGAAAAGGGGATGTGGCAGCCCTGCCATGATGCAAGCCCCCTTGTGACATGGTGCCCTAGGCTGTTTGATGCAACCCTGGTATAAGGGGCTTTGGTACATCACTGTGTCCATCAGACACAGACTACTTTGTAAAATAGTGCTTGCTGCAAGTTGTGACACAAGTCACCTCTTATGTCAAGCTCCTTTGATGCAACTCCCTTGCGTCATGCACATCCCTTCTAAAATCAAGCCCTAGTTTCTACTCCATTAAATAAAGGAGAGGCAGTGGGCATGGTACTCGTGGGTTTGTTAAAAGGCTTTTGATTAAGTAAAGCACTGAATTTTGATAGATAAGTTAGGAAAATGTAATATTTCTGAGGTAGTCCTAACATGATTTACATCATACATTACAACTAGAACTCAAAGAGTGTGTATTGAGGGCAAATTATCAAAGTTAAACTGAGTACTTAGAGGAGTACCACAAGGATCGATACTGGGTCCATTATTATTTTTGATATATATGAATGAATTACTGAATTTTATAAAACTTTCAGAAATTCGCCTATACATAGAAGTCACTGTAATGGTTGCATTGGTAAGGCTTACAAACCTGTAGAAGACAAATTGCAGACAGACTTTCCAGGTCTACATTCTTGGTTTGAACATTCTGGTTTGGTGCTAAACAGTAAAACATCTCAAGTTATGGCTTTTTCTACTAGCACCGCTGGTAGGAGGAGAAATGATCCAAGACTAAAAGCAGTAACAAAAGATGGTACAGAATTAGAACAGGTATCTGAATACAAATAGTTGGGCAGCATATTAGACAAAAGCTTAAATGTTGATCACCATGTTAGTACTGCAACAAAAAAGGTAAAGTATAAACTTGTAGCTTTTAGACACACAACAGTCTGTACAACAAAAAACTTGAGACATACAATCGCAACACAACTTCTGTTACTGTTTACAGATTACAGATATCATATTTATGGCCATTTAAATGTAGCAAGTTTCAAAAAAAGTAGATGTTACCTATAATAATTTGGCTAGATTTGTGTTATGTTGCAATTTTAAGATCCGTCACTCTGTAATGTATGAGAAATTGAGTTGGCTTACAATAGATAACAGATGAAATCTGATTCAGCATGTTTGGTAAATAATAAAAAATGTAACTACAGCAATATGTTAAGAATTTACGAGAATGAACACAGTGGATAGGTTCAGGAAACTTGACTTCAGTACATAGTGTAAAAGGTTTGTATAGGCATGCAATACATTGTAAATGGGGCCAGCCATGGATTTACATGTATAGAGACAGAGAAAATCTTCTAAACCAGTAGTGACATAGTCATAACAAGTTCAGAGGATGTAACTGATTGTTTTGAGATGCTGGTTAGAGATGGACCCTGGAGCAGCTATGTCTTAGTCCTGGTATTGCATGAAGGAAGTAAAGCCTCCAGATGGGCTTCTGTATTTGTTTTTGAGGTGCTGTGTAAGATAGCACCATAATGAGTAAGGGCAGGGGAGGAACAATGGGAATAGAACACAAAAACAAAACTGAACCTTAAGATTATAATATACATATAAAGCGTATAACCTTATATTCACTGGTGTATGTGCAGTCGAGCATGTCATCTGGTATGAGAGTACGTATAAAAAATAGTTTTTGGATCCTCAGTATTTTTTATCCCCAGGAGACCCACCCAGGAAGTGTTCAGCCTTTGAGTATGTCAACCTACACCCGTATGGTGTATAACATCGGAGAGAGCCAAGTCTGGGGCCCTTTCTTTCATATATTGAAGATATGGTTTCCATATTGTCTGATAGTATATCATGGTGTTGGTACTGAGATGTGAAAGTCTCAAATCAGGCTAGGAGGGAAAGATTATTCTGTAGCTCAGCCATAGTAGGGATGTCTTGTGTGTGCCATCTCCTAAGTATAACATATTTGACTTCTAAGGAAACCACTGAAATCCATTTTAATGTAATGGGATCTATGTAATTTGCTTTATTATTGATCCCCAGAATGAGCAGTTTAGAAGAGGGGGTGATTTTCTTACCAAGGATCTTAGCTAACAATTTTGCAATATCCATCCAAAAGGGCTTTATGTTTGGACAGTTCCATAGAATATGAAATTGGTCACCGTTAGGAGCCCCAATTCTCCAGCAGTTGTTGTTAGGGATAATGTGAGCTTTGTGTAGTTCATCCAGTGTACGATACCAAAGGTGTAGAATTTTGTTCTGAATTAAACGTGCTTTGGGGTCTCTGACCACCCTTTGAGCTGAGCACCAGTTTTCAGTTTATATCCTCAGGGCGTATGTCTAAGTATTTGGATAATTGTCCCTTGCTTTGTACATAGAGTCGGGCAGATAACTTTTTACATGTCAGTATATGATAACTGCTGTATCTTAGATTTTTTAACCCTGGCCAGGAGTGGATATGTTGGGGGTAAATGCTGACAGTTTGATATGCGAAAGAATGTAGTGAACTGCGCATCTTATTTGGAGGTAGTGCCATAAGTCTGACCTGTCCAGACCAAATGTGTTTTGAAGCCCTTGGAAGGAGTGCATCACATTGGAGTGTGGCATGTGGGAATTTCCTATTGCCTGGATGCTCTTACTTTCCCATGAATACCATTGGATCAGGGCCTTATCCACAGTAATGTAGGGATTATCTCATAGGGGAGTGTATAGGGAATGGGCAAGAGGAATGGCCAGGAGTTTTTGGATACACTTCCATGCAATAAGTGATGAGCCTATAGTAGAGTGCAGTCTCATGGCTTTAGCCCTAGAGGAGTACAGGCATGCTGCAGGAGAAACTACATTTCATTGTGATGTTTCTGTGTTGAGCCAAATGGGGGGGTTCCTCCGATGGTGGAGCCAGCCATCTGATCATCTGAGCAGTTCTAAATGACCATGCATAGTCCTTGAACCATGGCAATCCCCAGCCTGCTTTGTTCCAGTGCATCCACAGCTTGGTCCTACTGAAGTGGGGGGCCTTTCCTGCACATAGACATCCTCTCATGAACTTATCAATTTGCTCAAACCATTTATTAGAAATTTTGAGTGGTAGGTGAACTAATAAGAATAGGAATTTAGGGGTTGTTACCATTTTTAATGCCTCAATTTTCCCTGCCAGTGAGAGATGTAATGGTTTCCACCTATCACACTCTATTTTGAGCTCTGTAAGGAGTGGGGTGAAGTTAATATTGCATACTTTGGACATTTGTGGTGTGATCTTGATGACCAGGTAGGTTAAGGCATCTTTAGTCCACCTTAGTCCTAGGGGCTGTATTAAGGATTCCGTGCTTCGGTGGTTGAGAGGTAGAACTTCAGTCTTTGCCCTATTTATTCTGAGACCAGATATGATAGTGAAGGTGGAGAGGAGTTCCAGGAGATGGGATGTGGAATCGGGAGCTTGAGTGGTTAGGACCAGCAGGTCATCGCATATAACAACATTTTATATTGTTATTTTGAAGTTTGGATCCCCTTTATCCCCTAATGAGCCCTAATGGCCACTGCCAATGGTTCAATTGCTATAACAAATAGTAAGGAGAATAGCGGACAACCTGGTCAAGCGCTCTTGCCAAGGAGGGAAGAGGTCAGAGAGGGCAGAGTTGGTGAGGACTTTGGCTAGTGGGTTAGAGTAGATGGTCTGTACCTTGTTAATGAAATTGGGTCCAAATCCCATTTGCCTTTAAGAAGATTATTACAATGGCCACAGCAGGTGATGGGATATTTTTAACTATGTGTATTAAGTTGAACAGTGTGCTCATATGGTCTGAGCTGATCCTGCCTTTTATAAATCTGACCTGGGAGGGGTGAATAAGGCTAGGAAGCATGACTTCCAGTCTTAGAGCCAAAGCTTTTGCAAACATTTTGCTGTCTACTGTAATGAAAGAAATGGGTCTGTACTCTGCCAGATCAGTGGTGTTCTTTCCTTTTTGGGGGAGAATTGTTATGTTAGGCATTCTCATGGAGGTGGGGAACTGGTGGTAAATTCCCCATATAACCTTTATAGGATAGGGAAGAAGGTCTAGGATATGTGTTGCAAGAACTTTGATGGGAAACCATTATCCCCTGGGGCCTTCTTAGATGCAAGGAATTTCACTGCAGCTTTGATTTCTGAGACTGATAGTGGGGCCTCCAGTAGTTGCATTTGTTCAGGAGTGAGTTTAGGGAGCTGCAGGAGTCGCAAGAAGGTTGGCAACTGTTGGGGGCTGAGAGTTTGCTTGGAACTGTACAGTGAGTTGTAGTATTCCTGCACAAGTTAACTGACCCGAGAATGTTTGTAGCAGATTTGGTCCACCTTATTTTGGAGGGCTGCAATGTGTCACTCTGATGCAACCTGGATGCCTAGGCCCAAGAGAAATGCAGCCCCCCTCACAGTGACCATTCTCTTTCACCATGAAGGAACCCTCTTATAGACTCTAAGGCACCTTGGGAATCCATTTACATATGTAACCCCTAGGTGGATCTATCCCAAAGGTTACTATCCCTGCCTGCTTGGCTAGTAGCAAGTTAAGGGTCCTGGGTAATAAAATGAGTGCCTCCACCCAGAGGACAGGGTTGTTAGTGGTCAAGTTAACCTGGGCACAGCCCTCTGGGGCACTGTAACCCCCCTCTTTCCTTTCTAGTGGACTGAACAATATACAATAATTACTTTCACAATGACCCTTACTCACCAGGCAATTACCACACTGTTTGTACTTACCACCAGGGCTGGTTCCTCTAGCTTGACCCTGGGGACCCCCTGTAAACCTATAAAACAAGGTTAAGCAGAGTAAATAGAAACAGTACAATACTTTTGGCACAAACTGGAACCACAGTTAGGTTAAATGTAAACAAAGTTAAATCTGATTTATTCAGGGGACTTGAACAAGGGAGGGGTGTAATCAGGTTGATTTGCTTAAAAGCTATATTAATCAAACAGTTATGCATGCAGTTCAGACTCCCTACACAGTCACACACTCTGGGTACCCAGGTAGGAAAATGGTGGGTTAGCCAGGAATGTTGCAGCTGGTTGGGGCTCTGTGATGGAAGAAAGCAACATGCACAACATACACTATTTGTAATCCGGAACCGGAGGGCTCAGTTCATGAAAGAAAGGCAACAAGACAATCAGATGACAACACTTTTAGATTTAGCTGTTGTTGCAGGGAGAAACCCTGATGTTTACTCATGATACCCAGTACTGGACACAGGCAGGATGAAATTGAGACTGCAGGCTGTTGAGCTAGAGTGCCCGGAGAAGCAGGGCCCACATGAGGCATCGTTCCTGTTCAAGACGTTGAGCAAGGGGCTGATCCCCAGGCCGGTCTCTCTTTGATTACTTTCTCTGCATAGCACATATTCTGGGCTGGGCCAGTGTAGCAGGGCCCAGGCAAATGGAAATGGATACAGACTCAATCCGTGGAGCTGGATACAGCCTCCAGCAAGCAAAACACAGTTCAGACACAGCGGGGAACCAAACCACGACCCACTATAAGCACACAGCACATTCACATGTAAGGAAATTCCACTGTACCAGGCAAATGGCTCTCTGGTAGCAATTACAATCTCTGCACAATCCAGGAGTTCAGAGGTAGCTGGAATTCCTGACAGGCCAATCACATTCAGCAAATCTTCGGTCTTCTTCAGGTTAAAGCTTTGTCACAATTAAGTGGCTTAATTTGCTCTCCAAATTCAGATTCAGTCTGAAAAAAGCACTAGTTCCCTCTCAGGAACAGCAGGCAGGCATGCAGGCCAAACTCAGGCCTTTCCACAGTTCTCCAGCATAAATCCACTATGGATTGCTGCTCGAGCTATCTCGAGCTGCTACTTCTTCACTTCCCAACTCAGACCTAACTGAAACTGCAAGCAGTGTGGGACTTTCCTCAAGATCCAAAAGGTTTGGTTGGCTGATCTGTCTGTCAGTCACAACAAGGGCTCCCCCTCCAGGTTATTTTAGGCGCCAAAAGCCCAAAACTAAAATTCCTACAAGTTTTGACCCCATCAAGCCCCTGCAGGCTGGCTCCATTTTAGAGTCCCAAATGTACTGATTGGCTCATTCTGCAGTCCAGGACCAAGATGATGGAAACAAACAGAACTGTCCAAGCTGCAAAGAAGGCAGGTTAGAACAAGCTGAAATATTATTACTACTCTAACAAATGATCAGAAAACAAGTACATCTTCTACCAGAGCTCCCTCTCAGGTTAATTATGACTGCAATCCAGGCAGCTCTTAAAGAGACAGTACACAGAGGCTATACAGGCGCTCTATGGCAATACATTTAAACTGCTAAAACACAGTACACCAGCCTGGCAGAGTGCATTTAGGCAAGCTCAAGGAAGACTTTTCGGGAACCCCCATTTGTAGGGGGGGGGTTACACCCTTCCCTGCCTGGAGAAAACTTGGTGTCTGCATCAAGTCTGTACCATCATGCATCAGTTAAGATAAACTTATTACTTTACTACAGTATACATATTCACTGCACTTCACATTACTATATCCATAATGTCAATGCTTATGCACGTTTCATACATGTGACACTGATTCCACTATGATTAACATACTTGTAACATCACAATACTGATTCATGTTATAACTTCCTGTACATTGAACAATGTAGGAGGGGGCCCTTCTCTATCAGCTAAATTGGGACTGGATGGGGCAGGGGCACCATACTGAGAAGAAAGAACAACCAACCTGGAATTGGCCATTAAGCTCAGTTTGGGCCGTGAGCTCTGAGAAATATAAACACCTTTGTGAACCATATTGAGAGGCAAAACAACTGGCCTCCAGGGAGAATCATAACTGAAGCGCAATACTGGCTTGACAGCTCAGCCAGTCTTTCGGGGAGGGACAGCCACAGTATCTGTATTTTCAGCACTAATTTTGGAGCTTTCATCAGTCATGAGGGGGTGCTTCTGCATGGATAGGAATGTCCAAACTGGTGCACCATCAGCTCCTTGCTCTGTAGGCTCTGTTTCTACAACACTTTTCTCATTATTATCCTCTGACAAAGGTAAAGGTTGCTCATTTTTAGGAGGCTCTAGCAAAGTTAGGCTTTGTGGCACTGAAGGAAGGCTGTCAACACTCTCACATTGTTCTTCAGGTTCTGGTGTGTCACCAGGGAGACTCAGACCATCAGCCCCTTCTTCGGGCAATTCACATGTAACCCCTTACCCCTGCCTTTTTTCAGATGACAGGTGGTATGCTGTTGAAGCTGACAGCAGTACCAGGTGGAGACTGGGTTCAGGGAGGACTGGGTTACTCGGCACAAGGGCTAGGTTTGGCTACTCTGCACAGGGGCACCCAAGTAAATCCGAACACGGGAAGCAATAACTGTAATGTCCACTACAAGGAATGGGATTCTAAAGTGTGGCTTTATTCACATCCAAGCAGAACAAAACAAAGCATAGACGGACCCCATGGGGCTACATTCCTGGTAATGCAGATTAAGAGAAACAGAACACTTCCTCAACACTTCAGCCCTCAGGCTCTGAACCCACCAGGCACACAGCCCGGACCTGCATGCTGCTTTGGATACACAGCCCAACTTGTACACTAATCTGGGATTTCCCTGGCTTGGTTCCCCTGCTGGTCACTTGAACACCTTCCATTTGACATGGACACATTTTCCGGTGGCTCCCTAAACCATCTGAGAGCCTTCGACTCTATTAGAAAAACTTCCTTTTAACCCCACATCTGGGTACTTTCCTCAACACTAGCCAAGTGCCTGAGGGAAAGTAAAAGGACCACAGGTGAATTTGATTACCAATGATGGGGGGTCTCCCACCTCTAGCTTCCACAATTCATACCCGGCCATTTCTTTGGACATTTAAGCATCTCTTTCTGAAAAGCTTGGCAGTGTAGATTAAAGGGTAAATGCATAGTCTTGGCTTTCCCCTTGCGCTGGACTTGAACACACTTTTACTTGACTTAGCCCATTACTCTAGGCCTCTCACTCAAGCAGTCCAATCCAAACTTTACAACAGTTCAGGTGAAACATAGGCCCCATAAAAGAGCAGACTCACCCTTTGGTTGCAGGTGCCCCACAGGCAATTCTTGACAGCTTCTGGTGCCGCAGCACAACTTAAAAATAAGGCAGCTTCTTCCCTAGCCAGAACCAGGAGGGTTGCCCCTGGAATGACAGGCAAACCTTTCTACCTGCATCCCCTGTGGGATGGGGCACAGAGACCAGTAACAGCAGTCTCCACCACTTCATGAACAGCATACTGTGTTCCTCTTTTGGTAGAAACACTCGCCTCCGCTAACAGTAGCTCTATATAAGAGCTTTAGGCTCCAATAGCCTGTGCACAGACTGCTGTGCTCCTCTCTTCAAGACTGCTCACACACAACTCCCTTCAAAAACTTCCAACATTCTAACCTAACTCACAACTGCAGATTCCAGTGTGGCTCATGCAGCTGTGAGAGTTCTATGGTAATGTCATCCCTCAGTCTCAGCTGAGACCGAGAACAGAGTTAGACAGTGTGAAATCCATTTAACTGGAGTTTCACAAGCTGCCTTCCCTGCCTACCACAAAGTCTTACTGGGATTCTAGTAACCCCGGGTGACAGGGAGGTTACACTCACCCTGAGCCAGGAAAATGACTGTCCGCAGTCATTATTTACCCGGCTGAGGCCATCTCACCCTATGTGCTATCTGCAGAGGGGGGTGATCAGGCCCCCTCCTACAATGTGCTAACACAGGCAGGCAACACTAAGGGTCTAGAGGCCTTTGGCTGACATATCAGCCTCTACTCTACCCACTAACTATGGGTGCATAGTGGCTCTGGTAGAACTGTCCAGAGCATAGCCCTAATAGATCAGCACTGCAACCCCTACTGCAGGTCAGGGCCACAGCCTGTCTATCCCTCCTAGCCCTCTAGGAAAAACATATCTGCCTGTAACTCAAATCCCAAAACAAAACAAACAGGGAACCTCCCCGACCTTGGGCACCTTGCAACCACACGCCAGGAGCTGATACCAACCATTACATTACTCCCTTACTCCCCCACAACCACATCTGTGGAAGAAAAGGGTTACTACACAGTAACAACAACAATAACAACAACAACAGTACTTTAAATACTACACACTAAAGTACTAGTGAGGAACTCCGATGAGCGTCTTCTCCTCTTCTTGTCTTCTCATCTATCTTCTTCAGGAACACCTGCAAGAAAAAAGAAAGACAACACACACTCCTAATCTGCATACACAGTCTATCTAAACCCCTACCCTCAAAACACTGGAGAATCCCAAAAAGATTTTTTTTTAGAAAAGGTAGAAAAACAGTATATACACTAGAAAACAGTAGAAAAACAATGACATTATTTACAATACACATATTTGGGGGATGGAGTGCCCTAAAAGTCCCAACTAGTGACCACAGTGCCCAAAGGCTAGTCCTATAAAGAGTCTCTCCTGGGCCGGAGCCCGGTGAGGCACAGTTCTAGCAGGCCAAAGTCCTGAAGGGGAGAGTCTTTGAGGACAGTTCACACATCTGGAGTCTACTAGTGTAGGGTGTGTACTGCAATGCCATAAGAATAGAAAAGTTTGGACTTACCAGTCCCTTGTAGAATGAACAACACACTGACCTGCTCCTCGGCCGAAGACTCTCCCTGGCAGCATTCTTCTGATACAGCTGGGCAGACATCTTCTGGGAATGACAGGAAGGCACATCTGGAAACTGCTGGGATGATGTAATCTCTGGAGACGGAAGCTTGGAACAGGAACAAAAAGGAAAACAGTTGGTCTGATGTCATCCGATTACCATGCAATGAATCAGGATACAGCTGGGATGGTGTCATCTCTGGATCTGAAGTCATCTGGTGGGCCAGCCGATGGATTCTGGAAAGTCAGTACACTGTAGAACTGATGAATGTGGGGCACCTGAGTCCTGGACGTCCATACTGGCAGAACAACAAAGGCACTGCAATGGCTGGAGTGGCAGCATTGACAACCACTGCTCTCCTTTCCATCTGGTAGGCATGGGTACATCTGCAGGGAGGTCTTTGCATTGAGGCCAATAGCACAATAGGTTAGGAGCTAGAATTATTACCCCGTCTGGACGCACATAATTCACACTGTGAAAGATTTTGCATTTCTTTCCATCCACTATTTGAACAGTGTCCATTAACAGTGTCCAGCCTCTTTTCCACTGGCTGTAATTTTCATGAAACATTCTGTTCCTGACATGCTTGTTTGTACCAGGATGCACACATTTCATTGCTTTGACCCAAATCCAGGATTCCCTGCTGTTCTCAATCTCCTCCCAGACTCTCTGAGGAAAGGTAGGAAAGGACATCCCATAGATTTAATTCGCCTTCCTATGCACCAGTCTACATAGAAACATAGAAACATAGAATTTGACGGTAGATAAGGACCGCTTGGCCCACCCAGTCTGCCCATTTCCCTACCTACTGGATAAGCTGCAGATCCTAGTTAACCAGCAGCCTACTTCTTCCTACCCCCACCCCCCAGAATTGCCTTATGACTATCCCATGCATGCTTGAATTCCACCACTGATTTTGACTCCACAACCTCCTCCGGAAGGCCATTCCATGCATCCACAACCCTCTGTGAAAAAATACTTCTTAAATTACCTCTGAGCCGCCTCTATCTTCAAATTGTGCCCTCTTGTTCTTGCACACCTCTTTTTGAAAGATGCTACCCTCTTGGACTTTGTTGATTCTCTTGAGGTACTGAAAGTTTATATCATGTCCCCCTCTCCCTCCTTTCCTCGAGGCTATACATATTAAGCTCCTTAAGTCTCTCTTCATATGTCCTCAGTGCAGACCCTGCACCATTTTGTTGCCCTCCTCTGGACAGCTTCCATCCTGTCTATGTCTTGCTGGAGATTGGGTCTCCAGAACTGCACACAGTACTCAGATGGGTCTCCAGCTGTCTGTACAGAAGGATAATAACTTCCTGTTTTCTACTGGTGATGCCTCTCCCTATGCATCCCAGTATCCCCAGCCCTCCTTGCTGCCTTCTCTCACATTGCTTGCCCACCTTTAGGTCATCTGATATGACTACCCCTGGTCCCTTCCATTTTGTTGTTGTTAGTATCTCACCCCCATTGTGTACTCTTCCTGGTTTTTGTTTCCCAGGTGCATTACCTTGCACTTCTTAGCATTGAATCTAAGCTGCCATACATTTGACCATTCCTCTAACCTTGCCAAGTCCTTCTCATCCTTTCCACCCCACCCTGTGATCAACTCTGTTGCAGATCTTAGTGTCATCTGCAAAGAGACATATTTTTCCTTCCAGTCCTTCTGCAATGTCGCTATAAAGACATTGAAGAGGACTGGTCCTAATGATTAGAACCTGCGTGGTACCCCGCTAGTAAACCTTCCTTTTTCTGAGTGGACTCATTTTACTATTACTCTGTGTCCTATTCTCCAGCCAATTCTTTACCCAGGGTGTCATCTTGGGACCCACTTCCAGGCTGGCTAACTTATATTAATCTTTTGTGTGGGACTGTGTCAAATGCCTTGCTAAAGTCTAGGTAGGCCATGTCCACAGCCCTCCCTGATCTACTACTTTGGTCACCCAGTCAAAGAAATCTATCAGATTCATCTGGCATGACCTTCCCACTGTGAATCCATGCTGCCTAGGGTCCTGTGCCCTCTGGCCTCTAGATACGCGACAATTCTTTCCTTTAGAAGTGATTCCATCATTTTCCCTATCACTGAGGTTAAACTAACATGTCTATAGTTTCCTGCTTCTGCCTTGCTCCCACTTTTGTGAAGGGGAATCACATCTGCCCTCCTCCAGTCCTCGGGTACCACCCCATCCTCCCATGATTTGTTAAAGAGGGTAGTCAGTGGTGTCACTAGTTCTACCCTTAGTCTCCTCTTTACTAGCTTTGGTCAACCTGAGACCGCTGGCCTGGCTTGGGGGTGGCCAGTCCTGGTTCTGCCAGCTACGCATTCTCAACAAGATGAAAAATGGATCCCTGACTTCTTCTTGCACAGCCAGGGCAGTGGCATCACTAATCTCGTCCATGCATTCCTCAGAGGCAAGAGCTTGAGGCTGTGTACCCGTTCCTTTTTCACAAGGCCACTAAGGTTCCCCCTCTTCTTCTTCCTCACTGAGAATCTCTGCCCAGGAGTGAGCAGTCATCCTCACTCCTCAGACTATCCACTCTTCACTGGGTGCGGAGGTCGATACCTCCCATTCAAAGGCCTCCCTCATCTCATCTTCTCCTATGAGACTTGGGTTAGTTCCCCCTCTCCAAGGGTCTACTGATGCTCCGTCTGAATTGTCTATCTGTGATCCAGCATCCAAAACATCAGCATATTGTTCTGTCTGTAAATCTGCACCCTCTAGCTTTGTGCCACACTCCCGAGGGGCTTTCTCCAACAGGCTCTGCCTGGTACTGTGTGCTGCCAACTATAAATTCTTGAACTTTTGTCCATGTGGGAGCCAAATGAATCTTGGGTGCTTTAAACAAACCATATTTCTCTAGGCACCCCGAACAGTGAGGTACTATGAAGACGTCCCTTCCAGCATTTAAGCATATTAAACACACTGGCACTGGGTATCCAGGAATCGCAACTTGAGAAGGCAGTTGTCCTCCATAGTAACACCTCTCAATGTCCCTTAACTTATTTACTTCTGTTGCTACTGCAGCCCGGGCATGATCCGGGTAGCGGGCTGGTCCTGAGGCCATGACTGCGGAGAAAAACAAACGAACGCTCACTGTTATTGAAAGTCCCACTTCGCTGAACACTTTCACTCTAAAAATGGCTCCTCTGCTGCTGTGTTTACATTACTACCCCACCCTGTAATGGCAGCAGCAGCACGCCTGTGCATCAACCTTCAGAAATTAGGTCAAGCAACTGCGCATCCGATTTACACACACTACTGATAGCTTTGCTCAAACTGCACAGACTTGCACTGTTCTTTTCCTTGCACATTTATATGATTTGCCACGGACTTTTCACTTGCTGAAAACATTGCTTTAGCTCAAAGTCCCTTAAAGCCTCAGTTATTTCAAGCACAGGATTGCCTGTAACTAGTGCTGCACATTTTGCTACAACTCACAGTCTCTCTACTGGCTTTGAAACTTTATTCTGAAGCTGAACCCATAACTATACTCACAGTCAATGGCTTAACAGACTTGCTTTAGCTGGTAAAACTGGACACAGTCTTTATTTGTAAAGTGACTACACTGCTGCATGCAGATTCAGTTGGCTTTTGGCAAAAAATCACTGTTTGAGCAATTATTACTGTTGGTACTCACTGTTATCAGTAGCTGTTTGCTGCGATGGAAAACGGTCTGCAGCCAGTCTTGGAGGCCTCAGAAAGGAAGCGGATGGGCAGTCCTCACGATCGTCTATCTGATCACCACACTCACAATCCAATTGATCGAGATGCAGGTTGAGCCCAATTTTAAACAGTAAAATCTGCTTTTTGAAACTTTTACAGTGCTTTTTAATCACCACGACTCTCCTCCACTAAGCCAGTACATGCACTCCACTCACTCTCCTTCTTGAATGCTGGGCAGTTGCTGTAGAGCTGGCTTGGGTGTGGGACTGATTGCAGTCTCACCAATCACACGACACCATGCAAATGAGCTTCTTTCCCTCGTGAGTGCTCTTCTCCTCACGGCGATTGTCGAGCAGGCAAATTTAAACTGCAGAAACCACTTTTTGTTTTTCTTCGAACTGACTCCACGGTGGGAGCCCATTTCAACCATTTGTCATGGCCATTAACACAGCAAGTCTCTCAGTTTACTAAAAAGCATTTCCAACATCCAGGGCACAATTTTCCTGTTGCTACCCCTAGTCTTCCATACTTTTCTTTATCACAACAGTTTTTTAAAAGCTGGCAAAAACGCTGTAAATTTGTTGATGCAGGACAAGGGCGTACTCTTTCAGCTTTACTGCTCCTTGGTAAACAGTTGGTATTTAACAGCAGCACATGGACAACAGCACACAGAGACACACTAGTTAACCTTGCTTCAGCTTTTTTTTGGCTACCCATGGCCAGCTAACCTAAACGCTAGCCCCTTGCCCGAGCACCCTTCCTCCCTAAATTTAAAATCCAAAGCAGTGCCTCCATTTTGTAAGCCCCCACCACTGCCTTTTTGCAAACAACAGGTGGTATGCTGTTGAAGCTGACAGCAGTACCAGGTGGGGACCGGGTTCGGGAGTACTAGGGTTACTGCACAAGGGCTAGGTTTGGCTACTCTGCACAGGGGTAGCCAAGTAAATCCGAACACAGGAAGCAATAACTGTAATGTCCAATACCAGGAATGGGATTCTAAAGTGTGGCTTTATTCACATCCAGGCTGAACAAACAAAGCATAGACGGACCCCCACAGGGCTACATTCTTGGTAATGCAGGTCAAAAGAAACAGAACACTTCCTCAACACTTCAGCCCTCAGGCTCTGAACCCACCAGGCACACAGCTTGGACCTGCACACTGCTTTGGGTACACAGCCCAACTTGTACACTATTCTGGGATTTCCCCTGGCTTGGCTTCCCTGCCGGCCACTTGAACACCTTCCATTTGACATGGACACATTTTCTGGTGGCTCCCTAAACCACCTTAGAGCCTTCGACTCCATAAGGGAAACTTCCTTTTAATCCCATGTCTGGGTACTTTTCTCATCACTGATCAAGTGCCTGAGGGAAAGTAAAAGGGCCACAGAGCAAATCCGTAGAGGTGAATTTGGCTACCAATGATGGGAGGGTCTCCCACCTCTAGCTTCCACAATTCATACCCGGCCATTTCTCTGGACATTTAAACATCTCTTTGAAAAGCTTGGCAATGTAGATTAAAGGGTAAATGCATAGCACATTTCCTCCACATGTCTTGGATTTCCCTTTGCACTAGACTCGAACATACTTAAACATCTCTTTCTGAAAAGTTTGGCAGTGTAGATTAAAGGGTAAATGCATAGCACATTTCCTCTACGTGTCTTGGCTTTTGCCTTGTGCTGGACTTGAACATACTTTTACTTGACTTAGCCCATTACTCTAGGCCTCTCACTTAAGCAGTCCAATCCAAACTTTACAACAGTTCAGGTGAAACATAGGCCCCATATAAGAGCAGACTCACCCTTTGGTTGCAGGTGCCCCACAGGTGATTCTTGACAGCTTCTGGTGCCGCAGCACAACTTGAAAAATAAGGCAGCTTCTTCCCTAGCCAGAACCAGGAGGGTTGCCCCTGGAATGACAGGCAAACCTGTCAACCCCCATCCCCTGTGGGATGGGGCACAGAGACCAGTAACTGTGGTCTCCACCACTTCACTAACAGCTTATTGTGTTCCACTTTTGGTGGAAACACATACCTCCCCTAACAGTAGCTTTATATCAGAGCTTTAGGCTCCAACAGCCTGTGCACAGACTGCTGTGCTCCTCTCTTCAAGACTGCTCACACACAACTCCCTTCAAAAACTCCCAACATTCTAACCTAACTCCCAACTGCAGATTCCAGTGTGGCTCATGCAGCTGTAAGAGTTCTATGGTGATGTCATCCCGCAGTCTCAGCTGAGACTGAGAACAGAGTTAGACAGTGTGAAATCCATTTAACTGGAGTTTCACAAGCTGCCTTCCATGCCTACCATTAGGTGTTACTGGGATTCTAGAAACCCTGGGTAACAGGGGGTTACACACACAGTTCCACAAAACACAGAGAGTCTGCAACCTCAGAATGTGATGCTTTGCAACTCCCTTTCAGGGAGCATTGGCTCCAAGGACGAAGCTAGGGGGTTAGGCAGTCCAGAAGGGCCAGCTTCATCCCCACAATTAGTCATAGGGTTACCTTGAAACAGCTGACTCAATTCATAGGAGGGTAATAGGCATTTGTTTTTTCATTAATTTAGTTTTTGTTGACTGGGTTAGTGCACTACACAAATCTTGCTTATTTTCAGGCACAAGCCGGGGGAAGGGATACAGATGAATGCCAACTGACCTTGATCCAGATTAAGCTGTTGGTGGTATTTTTAGTGAGTGAGGGAAATTTGGCCAGGACACCGGGTAAATTCCCCTACTCGTTGGTAGGGGGAGCCTTGTCCACCAGCTGCATGATGGCCAGTTCGAGGGATCCGTCGGAGGTTATGGATGTGGAGGGTGTAGGAGAGAGGGCCTCCTCTCCTGTGCTTATTGAGCAAGAGGCCGTTGAGGAGGAATGTGTTGTGGCTGGAGTAGCTACTGTGAGTGTGGTGGAGGCTAACGTGCTTGGTATGACGGCTCCTGCTTCTCAGCAGGATGTTTCCTTCTTACACTCTGATGGTTTGGACAAGGACAGATTACTTATGGAACTCTCTGTTTTGCTACAAAAAATGGCATCTTTGGACAGGAAGACTGCAGCTCTCCCAGAGGCTTCTGTTTCTCTTAACCCTGTATCAGACTCCTGGATTCTCGAGTCCCCTGCTGATGCAGAACATCCTGCGACGTCTAGTCTGACTGAGGCTGTCACCGCTCCCCCTTTGGTCTCGGTTTCATTGGGTATGGGGGCTGGAAGTTTGCTGGGTAGTAACCTGGTGTGCCTACAGCCTCAGCTGGATCTCAAATCAAGTAAAAGTAAACAGTTTGGAAGCAAAAAATGACTTAGTGCACAGCGTGGTGAACGTCCGGGAGAGTTGGACACTGTTGGATAATCTGCTGCTGTTTTCTTTTGTCCACCAACTCAAACACCAGGGTGGAGTAAAAGGTTGGGGAAATTGGTCCCAGCTGTCCAGTCAACAGTGAGTTTGCATACTGTCAAGACTGATGCTGCTGTGGGTGTTATGGAGGAGGCAGCTTGGTCCCCGGAAGCGGCCCTGCAGAACACGGGTTGGGAACTCGGGGAAGGAGGTACTTGGATGACAGACTCGCAAGACCCTTCCTATCTGAACATGCTACAGAAGGCTGCAGCACTGGTGGCCACCAAATTGTCTACTTAACTGAGCTCCAACAAACCCCGGGGTAATTCTTCTATCCATTGTTGTACAGAATGTAATGTTACTGCTGTACAGACAGAATTGCCAAATGATAGTAGTGAGTTAGGGGGTGTTACTACAGTTGTGGATGTTAATTTACCAGCTAAAATACTACCAGTCGGTGGTGGATCACCTGGTCCTAATACTGGTGACAGTCAAAACACTGATTCTGAGGTTTCTCTCATGTTGGGGCCTGATCCTTTGCTGCTTGAAGCACCTGAGGAAGACCCTGTGAGGCCAGTAGGTTTTAAACTGGCAGATTTATTTACCTCTAAAGGCGAACCTGCTCCAAGACGTAATGCAGTTTGGCTATTATATAGAGGAGGCTTGTTGGACCCGCCAAATAGGGTTTATGTTGCTAAAACATTACTTAAAGGCTCCATGAGGTTTTTTTCCTCTGAGATTTTTGCCTTCATTGGCCTGGGGAATGGTAATTATGATATTAGTTTTAAACAAGTATCAAGTCTGGATAGATTTCAGGCACAGTATGCTGTTTGTAAGTCTTCTCCCACTTGGTCCCCTTTCCATGCTAGCCTTTAACTAAGCCTGCTGCTAGGAACATAACTATTAAGTTTAAAAATTAAGGGGTAAATGTTCAGGACATTTTGTTCTGGTTGAGACAACGCTATGAAGTGCTCAATAAACCTGTCCCTACGTTAGATAGTGAATAAATTTGGGCTGGCAGGTGGATGGTTCGAGTAAAATTGTACTCTACTAATGCAGGGCCTAGTCATCTACAGAGTTTCTTTTATCTAGGTAAAGATAAGGGGTTGATTTTTTATGCGGGACAACCTAAGTCCTGTTTCAAATGTGGATCCCAAGCTCACTTTAGTTCTGCCTGTGATACAGTTAAGTGTAATCATTGTTTTGAATTTGGACATAATTCTAGTGCTTGCCTGAATTTATTTAAGTGCAACACGCGGGACATGCCTATGGGCGATGTCCCTGGGCCTCTCATAATAGGGAAGATTGCCCCTCTCATGAAGGACTGATTACTCTTTCTCAGCAATCACTGGCCAAACTTGTTGCTGAGCAGGATTTAAAAGCTGGTGTGGATTCCTCCCGGCTTGAGCGACAGGAGGACTCCACTGGGGAGGATGCAGGTGAGGTAGATAGTTCGCAATCTGTCCAAGTCCCCCAGAAGCAGGTCCTAGTTGCTGATAAACCCAATAGAACTGAGGTGGCAGTAATAGAGGAGTCTGTGGCTGAGGATGTTAGTGTGATGCCTCCCCCCCCACCCCCAACAGCTCAGTCTACTTTAGGCCTGGATAAAACTGCCTTTGTTCAGGTGCACCATAAAAGGACTAGGAAAGACTTGGCTGTTTCTGGAAGAGATAAAGAGGCTGGGGTTTGTTCTTGGAAGACTGGGAATAAATTTGCCTTATTGGCTTCGGAATTGTCTGATAGGGACTCTGCAGAGGAGGAAACTGACACTTCATCTGTAGTGTCTAATACAGACACTGAGGGTGATGAGGAGGTGGATCCAATTGCAAGAGAACTAGACAGTGTCACAGAAGTAAATCACCTTAGGTACTTGAATGGCTTTTATCAGTTTGCTTTTTAAATATTAATAGTATTAAAGGACAAAGGAAGCTTGAGGGTGTGATGTTAACCATACATGATTTACGATGTGATATTGCCTGTCTTGTGGATACCAGGTTAAAATCACATCAGGAACTGCAACAGGCCTCCAAGGCATGGCCTCATGGTCCTTCCTTTTGGTCCTATGGGACCGACAAGTGTGATGGCATAGGGATTTTATTTTCTAACCCTGGTCTGCATGTCTCTAAACTTGTAGATATACAGCCAGGTAGAGCATTGTTACTGGACATTTCATTCTTCTCAGAGAGATTTTGGTTAATTTCTATTTATGCTCTCCAGACTAAAGCACAGAGGGTGTCTCTTTTTCATTTAGTGCGTCCTTTCCTACATACTTCCAGACTGATTATGTGGGTGGGGGACTTTGACTGTGGGTTACATCAATCGGATAGGGGGCTTCAAACCCCTAGGTTATTTTGTGATTCTGTTGCCCTTAAGAATGTGATTTCTACGGCTCATCTAGTGGATGCTTACAGATCACATCATGCGACTGGTGGGTTTACATTTTTTAAGGGGGACCTTTGGACTCAAATTGATTTTATTTTTTTGTCTAGTGTCGTACATTTCTCTCTTGTAAACTATTTGTGTGGAATTTTCTGATCATGCTGCTGTCTGGGTTTCTTTCTCTTGGGAGAATGCTCTGCGGTGTAAAAAGAATAGGTGGAGACTTAATGACTCCATGTTACTAGACCCCAAGGTTCAGAAAATGTGGAGGAAGGAAGGAATGGGCAGCCAGGCTCTCAGTAGTGGATTTATATGATGGTGCATCTGATTGGTGGGAGGATTCTAAGGTCTGATGGAGGCAGGTTTTGCAGGGGAAAGCTGCTGCTGATCGCAGTGCCCAATATCTGCATTATTTGGCATTGCATCAGCACTTACAGCATCTGATCTGTCTGTCAGATACCTCTTCTCATGATTATAGTAGACAGATTGCAGTTGTTTGTAGTCAAATGAAAAACTTACAGTATGATCGAGCTGGTTCCCTGGGGCAAGAGGCTAGATTTGGGACTCGATTGTCTAAAAGGGGCTTAGACCCCTTTAAAGCCTGTAAGGGAACAGTGGAGTCCAGATTTATTCAAGCTTTAAGGTCCCCCTCTGGAGAGCTTGTTAGGACTCCAGAGCTTTTGGTGGATGTGGTTGAGCAGCATGTAATTAATATGTTAATATGTTGGGTACTACCACTGATTGTGTGTCGGCAGATTCCTTTTTGGACTCCTTCAACTTACCCCCTCTTTTACAAGCGGATGGTGATATGTTATCTGCTGATATTTCAGCTGCAGAGGTGTCACAGGCTATTGGTCATTTAAATTTGAACTCAGCTAATGGGTCAGATGGTCTTACAGCCAGTTTCTACAGTACCTTTAAGGAAGAGGTGGTACCAGCTTTGACCCTTTTATTTAATGACATGTTGTCTAAAGCTACCTTTACCAAAACTATGAAAGAAGCCATTTTAGTACTGATTTTTAAGAAGGGTTCTGCAGCTGATCTTAACAACTGGAGACCTCTTAGTCTGCTAAATGTTGATTACAAAATTTTAGCTAAAATTTTGTTGGCCAGATTGCTTAAGATAGCTGGCTTGGTTAGTCCGGCTCAGACTTGTGGTATACCCGGGAAGTGTCAGCATGATAATTTGGTTCTGTTAAGGGAACTGTTTTCATTAGGAGATAGGGGCCATGTTACAGGATGGGTGTTAGGCTAGGACCAAGAAAAGACCTTTGATAAGGTCTCTCATTGTTTTTTATTTTCTATTCTGGCAGCATCTGGGATCCCTGCCCAGTTTATACAGTGGATTAGAGCTCTGTATTCAGGAGCTATTATTATTCCCAGTGTTAATGGTTGGTTGGGTAGGCAGGTAACAGTTAAACAGGGTGTTCGACAAGGCTGCCCCTTGAGTCCCATTTTATATGACTTTTGTATTGATGTCCTGATAAGGGCTATTCTTCTTTGTCCAGAGATAGTGGGGTTGAGTGGGGCCCAACCTTCTGTTCCCATAAAGATTTTGGCTTATGTTGATGATTTAGTTTTGACTGTTGGCATGGATACTGAGGAAAGGGCTTTGGAAGGAGTCCTACAGAACTATTCTTCTATTGCAGGGTCTCACATTAATTTTGAAAAAAGTGTTGGGGTTCCCCTTGGCCACCTCACTGTCCCTATTACTGGTACCTTTGCTGGTATTAAGATTTCCACTGCTCCTTTTAAAAGTTTAGGTATTTTGCTTGGGACAGGGGATATGCAATCCCTTAATTGGCAGGTGGCAATCGGGAGAGCAGAGGGCCTTATTGCTGGGTGGAAGCAGCACCAAATGGGTTAAAGAAAGCAAGTCTGTTTGATCAAAACATTACTAGTTCCCATATTTTTATATCTTTGTTATGTTTTATCCCTGCTGGTAACATTATTTACTAGATTGTTTAACATTTTCTTTCAAGGGTTTTGGGGGTCTCGGTTGAACCCAGTTAAGCGCAATGTGACCTATAGGCCACTGGTTGAGGGAGGGATTGGTATGGTTAATCCTGTTGCTTTCTTTTATAGTATTTTTTCTGTTATAATTTTGGTCAATTAAAAGCCTGATGATGTGGGTTGGAAACCATTTCTTTTACAGCGGCTGTTACCCTGTCTTGCCCACTGGGATTTGGGGAAAAATGGTTTTGTGGCCAGAATTCCTGATATTCCTTCCTATGGTAGGGAAGCAATAAAATTGGCTTTGTCTTGGGGCTTTAGACCCCAGGATTTTTGTGTTAGGAGTTGGAAATCCCACTATGAAGGGGTTTGGAGGCGATATGCTCAGGATGAGGTTACCTTCCCCTTTTGTCCACCAGATCATTTTGACTGGATTTTACAACTTCGAAACCCACGTTTGCCTCCATATGTTTGGGATATGGTTTGGTTGGGTAATTATGAGAGATTAAGTGTTAAGGGTAATCAGAAGCATAAAGCTATGTACAATAGATATTGCCCTAGGGATTCCTGTCAGAGTATTTTAGAAATTCAACGTTTATTTCTTGAATGTCAATTTTCACTTGATATCTGGAAATTGTTAGCCAGTACTTGGTCTGAACCTTTATTACAGCAATTATCATATGAAGATATTGTTTTGCACGAATGTTTCCTTGACTAGAATATATGAGGCTGAATCTATGTATGTTGTTCTGACATTGATCCGTTATTATTTATGGCAGGCTAGATGCATGTTAGTGTTACTCAAAATGGATTCGTTACAGGAAATTGTAGGTAATATCAAAACTGCTGTACTTTTTGTTAAATTGCATGATTTTCAAGTGAGTACTAGATCTCAGTTTCTATAGTTTTGGAAAAACAGTGATGTTTGGCATCTTGATTAATTTACTGTATTTTCTGTTTTGTTGTATAAGTTCCTTTTCTAGATGCATTTGTTAGTTTACATCCCTGTTTTTGTTGTTTTGTTTTTGAACATTTGTATTGCGTTCATTTATTTTGTAATAAAATATACTCTTTTCGATAAGTGCCATGGGATCTTTAACATCCACCTGAACTACCACCAATCCACGCAGATGGGACCTCTATTTAATGTCTCCTCCGAAAGATGGCACCTCAGAAGTTCAGCACCCCTCTCATGCTGCACTACAGTGTCAGTACTGGGATATTAATCCAAGTGCCAGATGTGAAAACTGAACCCACAGCACTCTGATCTCCTGGCATCAGAGGTGAGTGTGCTACCTGAGCCACTGACACTCCTATTGTCACACTCACTATCGTCGGAGGTGGACTGACAGTTGCTATCATTATGGGCCTGCTGCAGGGGAAACCTTAACTCTGTAGCTACTGGGGTAGTTTGACTCTGTCTCTTTTTTGCTGCAGCATGAGTTACCAGCCCAGGGGAGGCAATGCCCGGGGGCTCAGCTTCAATAATAATTTGGCCGATAGGCAGCAAGTGGTTACAGTGCATGGTCTTGACAGCTTTGGAGTTATTCTCTGGGTGTACCTTGTATACTGGTAGATCATCCAACATTCCAACTACTACATGAGGAAGATGGTGCCACCTATCAGCAATTTTGTGCTTGTCATGTAGTCCCAAATTGCGTAACAACACACGGTCTCCAGGCCGTAGCCAAGCCTTTACTTTCTTATCGTGCCTCTTTGTTGGTGAGATTTCTTTTAGCGGCCATTGTCTGGGCCAGTTGATATGCATGGTTCAATTGAGCTTTCAGTTTCTGTACGTACTGCAGGTTGTTTTCAGCTCAGACCCCATCTGGAGAGACCCCAAAACAGACATCAACTGGCAGATGGGCCTCCCTCCCAAACATGAGGCTGTAGGGGGAGAACCCAATAGCGTCATCTTTGGTGAATTGTACGCATGCACCAAGGTGTGAATCTGCTGGCTCCACTCATGCTTGTCTTTTGGGTGGAGGGTGCCCAGCATGTCTAGAAGGGTGCGGTTAAAACATTCTGGTTGATGGTCCCCCTGCAGGTGATAAGGGGTGGTTCATGACTTCTGCACCCCCCACAGAGAGTATTTCTTTGATTAGCCTACTTTCAAAGTCCCTGCCTTGGTCAGCGTGGATCCGCTGGGGGGCACCATAGTGGACAAAGAATTTTTCCACTAGCACCTTGGCCACGGTAGAGGCTTTTTGATCTTTTGTTGGAAAAGCTTGTGCATACCATGTGACATGATCTGTAACTACTAACACATTGCCAATATTCCATTAATCAGGTTCTAAACACAAAAAGTCTATGCAGACCAGTTCCATGGGGGTGCTGGTAGTAATATTGACAAGGGGTGCAGCCCTCTGAGGCAGGGCTTTCTTTTGCAGACAATGACTGCAGGTCTTTACATGGTGCTCGACATCGGCCCCCATCTTGGGCCAGTAGAATCAAGATCATACCAGGTCGAGAGTTCTGTCAATAGCGAGATGCCCCATGTGATTGTGGAGGGACCTCAGTACCAAATCTTTAAAGGCCGTGGGCAGGACCAATTGCTACTTGTCTACTCAACCACTGTGATCCACTGTCTCTCTGTATAACAGATGATTGTGTAACTTCAACCTGGGGCCTTCTTTAAAGAATAGGGCAGTTCGCAAGTCAGAGGAATGCAACTGGGACACATCTTTCCCCACAGGCAAGGCATCAAGTGCTGGCTGAATCATAGGATCTTGGGATTGAGCCCACTGGATGCTGTCATCATCAAACTGTGGTAGTGCACTAATATCTAGAGCAAAGAAATGGCAATAGGCAGCTGATATGCAGGTATCAGGAGGGCCCAAGCAATCTAATAGACAGTTCACGGTGTCCGCAGACATCTGATCATCTCTGTTAAACTTTTGGCACAATGCTCGGATGTCAGGTTCAGACAACCTGAGCCAATCACTCTTGGAGACTGGCCTTTGTGACAGTGCGTCAGCATCAATATGGTTCACTCCTGGCCTGTAATCAACAGCATAATCATAGGCTGATAAAGCAGAGAGCCACCGGTGCCCAGTGGCATCCAACTTAGCTGAAGTCTGTACATAGGTTAACAGGTTATTGTCAGTCTTCACCAATATCTTTGCCCCATAGAGGTACTCATGAAACTGGTCAACAATGGCCCATTTTAGGGCAAGGAACTCCAGCTTGTGCACAAGATAGTTTTGTTCTGATGAGGTCAAGCTCCTGCTGGAACAGCCACTGGTCTCAAACCAACTTCATGGTCTTGATACAGCACAGCTCCTAAGCCCTGCAGACTAGCATCCATATGCAGCACATAGAGCTTGGTAGGGTCAGCATAGGCAAGGATAGGGGCATGAGTGAGCTGGTATATGACTTTGTGGAAGGCTGCTTCACATTCAGGTGTCCAGCAGGGCCCAAAAGGTTCACCTGTTCAGAAGTATACTTTCTCTGGTTCTTTGACAGCCCTTTCTTGTATTTACATTTGGTAGGGGGTAACCCTGGGTGAGATTCAGGAGCGGGCAAATCATCTTGGAATAGTCTTTTATGAACCTGGGATAGAAGCCACAGAACCCTGGGAAACATTGTAGTTCTTTCAAGTTATGGGGTTGGGGCCAAGTAGTCAATGACTCGACCTTACTGGGATCGGTCTCTAGCCCTTCTGCAGATACCATGTTCCCTACATACTTCACGGAGGTTTGAAAAAAACTGGCACTTGTCAATGGACAGCTTGAGGCCGATGACTTCCAATCGGTTCGGGACTTTAAACAGTCAGGTCTCATGCTCCTCTAATATGTGTCCGAACACAAAGACATCATCTAGGTACTCTAGGCATTCCAGCAAGTTCATATCTCCCACCGCACATTCCATCAGTCGCTGAAAGGTGGCCAGGGCACCTGAAATCCCCTGTGGCATTCTTAGCAATTCATAGAACCCCAAAGGACAGATGAAGGCAGTTTTCTCACAGTTCTCCATGGCCATCGGAATCTGGTAATATCTGCTGCGAAGATCCAATACTGAGAACCATTTGCTCCCATTCAAGAAATCCAGGGCATCTTGTATACAGGGCATGGTATACTGATCGGGGATGGTCCATTGGTTCAGGGTTCAATAATCAACACACATCCTCACTGACCCATTCTTCTTATGCACAGCCACAATAGGACAGGCATATGGGCTCCTTGATTCCTGTATCATGCCAGCAGCGAGCATTTTCTGCAGGTGTCTGCTCATATCATTGATGTCTGCTGAGGCGAGGCGTCGGGATCTCTCTTGAAATGGCTGGTCATCCTGCGGGCATAAATGATGCTCTGCACCCTAGACACACCCCACATCCCATTCTTTTAATGAAAACACATGGTCTCTCTGGGCAAGTTTCTTGCTAATTCTAGCCTTCCATTCAGCTGGCAGCGGGGAATCACCAGAGTCAAATAAGTCCGGAGTCACTCTCTCCTTTTGGCCAGAGTACTTATTACTGGGTAATACTGCAGTGTATGCACAGTGTACTGTAGCTAGAGTGCACCCTCTGTTCACCTGGATCTCTCGATCTGACACATTTTGAATCTGGACCATCACTCATCATGCATAGGCATAGGCATGAGCAGACAAGATGCTGGGTTTAACCAGTAATCCTTCTGGCAACTTTCCATCACTTGGTGCATCCAACATTAACATTTTGTTCTTTACATTTCTCTTTAGGTGGACTTCTCCATGGATTGTGCACTGGGTGTTGGGGGCCAATACCAGGGAGTCAGGTTACTTTTTCCACACTATCCCCACTGGCTCAGCTGGGTCCTCTTCATTAGGTTTCTGTTGTAAGTCATATGCCGTTTTTACTAAGGCTGGAATTCTTAGGGCCCGTCCAGTCAGTTGCCCTTGTTTCTCATGGCAGAGTTGTGCTAGTCTCCCAACCATGTGGGCGTCTGTTCCAATTAACAGGGGAACCCCATCATACAGTCCCGTGGGGAGACACACTAGGGCCAGTGTCTCTACTTGCTCCTCTACACCAGTTACAGTTGCAGGAAAAGACAACCAGAGGCAGACATATCCTAGGTAGGGATAAGACTTGTCACTCAGCCCCTACACATGTAGACCTTCCAGGGATTGTAATGGCACATCAGATAGGTGTTTGTCATACCAGTCCTGAAATACAATGGTCACTTGTGACCCACTGTCAAGCACAGCCTGAGTAGGAATACCATTCACAGCCACAGTAGTCTTCATTTAAGGGCCCACTATTTTGGACCAGCCTGGAGAGACAACAGCAGGAGCCTGGACAGACGATTTAGCCACAAAGAAGTTTGAGCTAGTATTTCTTGAGCCCTCTCTGTGGTCATTTCGGGCACCCCTTGGTCATTGATTTGCTTTTTGGAGCTCCCCTTGGAGTCTGCTTACTACTTTTTCTAAGTCTTTCCGAGACTGGCATTCTCTCTTCTTATGGCCATCCTTTCCACAGTTGTGACAAATTATAGACTCCTGGTTCATCCTTGGAGAGAACATTGCCTGAGGAACTCAAGTAGTAGCAAGGGATTGGAGTCCAATATCTGCTTGCAGTGCTGGGAGTGACGCAACGTGTCTCAACAGTTCCTTTAGGGTGGCAGTCAATTCTTTGATTTCAGCCTGGGAACTACCCTCGGTATAGGATGCCTGAGTGTGCACCCCCACCCCCATGGCAGTCACATCCTGAGAGGAACCATGGGGGAAACCCTTGCAGAGGCACCCACCTTCAACTCTTGGACTTCCTTTAGTAGCTCATCTTTCCAAAACTGGGCCCAGTGCAGGAAGTTCTTTGCATTCTCAGAGTGCTCATTAGGTGCTGATCTTTGCCCCTGAACCTCACTTGACTGATCACTCTCTGTCACTTGTGCAGTAGAAGCAGATATTGGTGCAATTCCCCCACAGGGTCGCCTTTGCTTAACCCCCCTAATTTCTTTCATTAGCTCGTCATAGGAGGGGGGTGATTCCAGTCATGTGGTGAGGCGCAACTGAAGCAGTAACAATTCTGAAAATGGAGCAGACTTAAGGATCCGGTCCAGCCTAGTTCGATCTAATTCATTTGATGGCAAACTACTCTTTCTGAGGCACTCTTGTAGCAACTTTTCAAGCCCAGGTACATACACAGACAATGGCTCTCCTGAGTACTGCTGGGCATTTGTTACTCTCCACCACAGGTCCTTATCTGAATCTGGGCTCCCATACGCATTCTCCAATGCATCAAGATAGCCCTGTGCAGTTGCTTAGGGGTTATTGGGCCACTTGACATGGATGGTAGCCAGGGCAGGACCTCGGAGGCTGTCACTCAACCTCTTTTGTTTCTCTGCTTCTGTGCACTACCATTCAAGTACTAGAGGGGTAACATAGTTTATCCAGGTCAACCAGTCATCCTCCCCCTGGGGGGGGGGTGCTCGAGAAGATTGTCAGCCTTTGGTAGGAGTCGTAACTAATGGCAAGTACAGATATAGGGGCCAGCATTGGCATGGTCACAGAAGGTGGAGCAGTAACAGGTGCTGGAGTGGGAGTGGGTGTTGGGGAAGGAACACCTCCAGGTGGCAGGAATAGTTTCTTAAAGTCCTCTACAGTTTTCCCTTCCTCCAGCAACAACTTAACAAATTTCTCTTCAAAAGTCTCAGATAATTTTGGGAGCTCAACCTCCCCAGGATCTTTACTGTCTTATCACTCTCCAGGTGGCTGGGACCTCTTCTGGGGCAACAGACTGTGGCACTTTAGAGCTGTCCACGAGGTCACTACACTCTACTAAGGATATGAAAGTTTGGGCGATCAAATCAGCCTGTCGACCCACCACCACAGGGTTTTTTAAACATTCAGCTTTGGAGAGTGCTCCCTCTAAAGTGTTCTCACTGGTACCCAGAGGGATATCCAGAATAAGCAGAGCATTTTGGGGGTTGATCTCCTGCTCCATACACAACCCCACCAACTGGTGTACACTACAGCCATTTCTATTGGGGTATCCATTTATGTTTGACAATAATTCATAATTCCGGCCACTAGAAGGCACAAAATCCCAGCGGTGAGCCTCCAAGATGCAACCCCTAGGTGGCGCTATCCCAAGGGCTACTACCCTGCCTGCTTAGCTAGTAGCAGGTTAAGGGGCCTGGGTAATGAAACGGGTGCCTCCACTCGGAGGTCAGGGTTGTTAGTAGTCAAGCTAACCTGGGCACAGCCCTCTGGGACACTGTAACCCCCTTTCTTTCCCTTCTAGAGGCCTGAACAATATACAACAATTACTTTCACAATTACCCTTATTTACCAGGCAATTACCCACACTGTTTGCACTTACCACCAGGGCTGATTCCTCTAGCTTGACCCTGGGGACCCCCTGTAAAACAAGGTTAAGCATGTCAAATAGCAACAGTACAATTCTTTTGGCACAAACTGGAGCCACAGTCAGGTTAAATGCAAACAAAGTTAAATCTGATTTATTCAGTGGACTTGAACAAGGGAGGGGGTGTAATCAGGTTAATTGACTTAAAAGCTATATCAATCAAACAGTTATGCGTGCAGTTCAGAGTCCCTACACAGTCACACACTCTGGGTACCCAGGTAGGAAAATGGTGGGCTAGCTAGGAATGTTGCAGCTGGTTGGGGCTCTGTGATGGAAGAAAGCAACATGCACAACACACACTATTTGTAATCCGAATCCAGAGGGCTCAGTTCATAAAAGAAAAGGCAACAAGACAATCAGATGACAACACTTTTAAATTTAGCTGTTGTTGTAGGGGAGCTACCATGATGTTTACTCATGATACCCAATACTGGACACAGACAGGACAAAATCGAGGCTGCAGACTGTTGAGCTGGAGTGCCTGGAGAAGCAGGGCCCACACGAATCACTGAGGTGTCATTCCTGTTCAAGGCATTGAGCTGGGGGCTGATCCCCAGGCCAATGTAGCAGGGCCCAGGCAAACGGAAATGGATACGGATTCAGTCCGTGGAGTTGGATACAGCCTCCAGCAAGCAAAACACAGTTCAGACACACAGTGGGGAACCAAATCACAACCCACTATAAGCATACAGCACAGTCACATGTAAGGAAATTCCACTGTACCAGGCAAATGGCTCTCCGGTCGCAATTACAGAGTCTCTGCACAATCCAGGAGTGCAGAGGTAGCTGGAAGTTCTGACAGGCTGATCACATTCAGAAAATCTTCGGACTTCTTCAGGTTAAAGCCTGGTCACAATTCAGTGGCCTAGTTCGCTCTCCAAATTCAGATTCAGTCCAAAAAAAGTACAAGTTCCCTCTCAGGAACAGCAGGCAGGCGTGCAGGCCAAACTCAGGCCTTTCCACAGTTCTCCCGCATGAATCCACTATGGATTGCTGCTCAAACTATTTCGAGCTGTTACTTCTCACTTCCCAACTCAGATCTAACTGAAACTGCAAGCAGTGTGGGACTTTCCCCAAGATCCAAAAGGTTCGGTTGGCTGATCTGTTTGTCAGTCACAACAAGGGCTCCCCTCCAGGTTATTTTAGGTGCCAAAAGCCCAAAACTACAATTCCTACAAGTTTTGGCCCCACCAAGCCCCTGTAGGCAGGCTCCATTTTAGAGTCCCAAATGTACTGATTGATCCATTCTGCAGTCCAAGACCAAGATGATGGAAACAAACAGAGCTATCCATGCTGAAAAAAGGCAGGTTAGAACAAACTGCAATAGTATTACTACTCTAATGAATGATTAGCAAACAAGTACATCTTCTAACAGATTTCCCTCTCAGGTTAATTATGACTACAATCCAGGCAGCTCTTAAAGAGACAGTACACAAAGGCTATACAGGGACTCTCCGGCAATACATTTAAACTACAAAACCGCAGAACACCAGCCTGGCAATGAGCATTTAGGCAAGCTCAAGGAAGACTTTTTGGAAACCCCCATTTGTATGGGGGTTATACATACAAACTGTATCCCAGGTTAGGATATAGTTTGTATGTAAAGAGCTGTAAGCAACAGTATACAAATCAAAATTCATGCTCTTCTGTTCCCCTCTCAGAATCATATTATTAAAAGTACAACACTATTCTCTCATCTCCTGTGCCCCCCACCAAGCATCACATACTGTTTAATTTAAGTTTTATTATCTACAGTGCACCCTTGATTATCCGCCCATTTTCATACAAGCAGAATTGGGTGGATAATCAAGGGTGACAGATAATAAAGGGCAATAGAATAATTAACATGTTGTACAAACAACATTTGGTGGATAATCGAGGGATCGCTGTATGCTCAAGGCTACTCTCAGCACACATGATTGCCACCTTTCTCATGTTACTTAACTTACTGCAGCTACAGTCTTACTTCCTGATACAGCCCCACCCACAAAACCATGTAAGGAAGGGGCTGCGGTGCTTTAGACAGGCTTATAATGATCAGGCTTAGCAGTGGAGTTCAGATACTATTTGTTTACTTTGCAGGCAGTTACACATAATGGGAGTCAGGGTAGTGCTGCATTTATATAGCCCCATAGTAATATGTACAATTGCCTGAAAAGTAAACAAATATGATCTAAAGATCATTGCTGCCCTGACAGCACTGTAAGCCTATCTATAACACTGTAGTCTTACCACTACTATGAGTCATTAAAGTGTGGTTTTGTGGGTGGTGTTAAAGATTGGGTTTAGCCATACTATTTGAAAAATGCAATACAATATTAATGAGGGACTTAGAAAATTCAGCCCTCCCACATTTTTTTGTTGTATTCATAGCTTTGATGATCATTTTCATGACACATACCACTCCAACCTAAACTTAACCAGGAACATCCAACTTAATACCCCTATGAGGAGAATTGCATTTAACAATGATAATCCATTTCCAGTCAAGAAGTGTCAAAATGAAGTACATTAGGCTGTATAGCCTAGTGGCTAGAGCCCTAAGCCAAAAATCTGGAAAACATGTAGGCTCAGAGCAGCTGAATTTGTGAACCATGGCCTGTATAGTACCTGCATAGTATGTGACCCAGGGCCAGAGAAAGTCACATAGCATCCCTGTGCTAATGAGAGGCACCTGGAACTTGGAACAGGCTCTCCGATAGGCAGGCTCCTCTGGCCCTCCGATCCTTCCAATATAAAATGTTTGTTACGAATGTCTTGTTTTGTAGTAATTAAAACAAAGGATTCTTTAGATTCTTTTAACAACTCTTTATTTTAGCATAACTTTTTGTACCACCCTGAGAAGTGTCACGGTTCTCCCCTTTCCCAGACAGTCTCTTTTTTACATGATCTCATTCCTTATCTCACACTCCCTGTAACTCTCTCCCTGTGACTGAGAACACTGCAAGCATTTGCATTTATTATTATTTGCACCTTTACTTGTGTCTTAGCAACACAATAGCGGCCCCCTCAAATGCACAAGATGATGCAAGTAGTGGACAAACTAACATAGGGGGCCCCCCATTTAAGGTTTGCGTCAGTCACTCTTTCTATCAGGAACACCAAACAGGGGAAGGGGAAGGGGAGACGGGGATCTTTCTATCCACTTCTCCCCACGTGGGATACCCAGAGGGTGGGAGGCAAAGCAAAGGAAATGTCAGCCTGGCCAGGCCCCACTGAAGCTATGAGTCATACTTAACACCTAACCAGGGAGGTGAGAAGTCACATCACCATTCAGCCCCTGATTTACTCAATTAATTCAGCAGCTGAATCCTTTACAAAATGCAGCTCAGGCAGAAAGAAAAGGGTATTTAGTAAATATATCTTAGGGATTACTGTGGGCCCAGTGGCAGGCAGAGGCTCTAGTCCCAGGCCTGCCTTGCCTATGCCTTAATCTGGCCCTGGAAATTTGTTGAAGTTTTGACACATTCATTGCTGTTTGTATCTCTGTGTTTGAATTCCTCCACAGCCACTGATTAATATCAGTTAAGGCTGCATTGAGGACTGCTAGGTAAGAAGTGCAATCTTCCCTTAACAATGGACATTTGGAGCAAAGCTTTGAGAATTTTTGGCTGCACTTCTCTCTACTTGCTGGATAATAAATCATTTACGTACTAAGTCTCTAGCCTGAGATAGTGGGTTTTGGTGCTTGCCTACGCTGTAACTTCCAGTTTGCTGCCTTGTACTTATCTCAAGCACCACAGGTCACTGAGCTGCCTTTTAAGTTTGAACTCCCTGTGACTCTTAGCTAGCCTCTTAAAAGCAGTACTCCAAAAAGTGTGCCGACACAAGGTCAAAACCACCACAGTGAACAGCAGCACAGCGACAGAAATCACCTTTCTGCTGCGAGTTGCTGTGCTGGTGCTCAGAAGACACTGGTGTTGCGTTTCTCAGTATAGTGCCCCCCCCAGTCCAACTCTGACTTGGAGTTAGAATCCTAGAGACCAGGGGGTGTGGGGGGTTTGGGGGGCATAGCCCCCTAATAGAAAGCACTGACATTCCCAAAGCTACAATGCCGACAGTCGACATGGTAGCTGTTGCTGTGGGGGATGTCGGTGCTAGCGCTGTCGAAGCGCTATAGTAAAACCACTTCAAAAACAGTGGTTTTGATAACATAAGGCACAATTACTTATTTGCTATTCTGCTGCAATATGCGCCACTCTTCCACCACTCCTCTTGCATTGCTGCCAACAGCCATTTACACAAATGATGGCATGCAGCTTTACAAGGTTGATACTGAGTCACCATTGTATTTCTGCCACATTACAAAAAACTGTTGCAGTTTTCTGATTTTTAAAATGTGGGCAGAAGGCTTGTGTGTGTGTGTGTGTATTACTGTGCCACCTAATCTCTGTACATCTGTTTGAGGGCAGACTGGTAGATTATGGGCAGCAGAATCTGTTTTGAAATGTACAACAGTCAGTTTGATGATGACAGTTATAGTATATATGGTAGCAGAGATGTGAGGGGAACTGCCTGTTAGATTGCTTCAATTTGTATGATAACAGAACAGCTCAGGTAAGGCAGGCAGTGTAGGAAGGGGACAGTATGTCACAGCATGGCATGGAGCTAAACCATTGCAGATGGAGGGGCATGTTTACATGCCAGTAAAAAAATGCCTGCAACAGTGCATGATCCCACACAAACAGGGATTGTCTTGCCCTACAATGGAGCCTTCTGCAATACTCCCCTTGCTGGTTACACTGTCTGACCTGCCCCATTGCAACTCACCTGCACCTCTCACAACAGTGCAGATCAAGTAGTGTAAACTGTCCTATTATCAGTTTGCTGTTAGCACAACCAAAAACGTCAGTGTATCAATTTGCCTTTTGTAATTCCTGAACCAAGTTATTTGGTTTAGAGGTTTTTAAATTCATATTCTCTTGTCACATCCACCACTATATTAACGGTTTTGGTATGGAGCTGTGCTGCTAACCATCAGCAAATTGTGACTCTTGGCACTTATTAAAAGTCCCTCCAGACCAATGGCATTGGGGCTGGAAGATTAGCAGAGAACACAACTGGAGACAGTGCAAAAGCAGTGAGAGAAAGCTCTGAAAAAATGCTGTTAGTTTACCATTTGTGTTGTTTGTGCAATTTTATGTGTCTCCCATTGTGGGGGGAGGGGGCAGTAACAGAGCATGGCAAGTGGTATTGCCACTTTACATGGCCAGGGTCAAGTCCCAGCTGCAGTCCTATGTACAGTTTTGGGTCTTGCAATACATAAAAAAACCTCAGTGAAGCAACCTAGAGAGCAGTACCAGCCACCAAACAGATCAGTATTATGGGGGACAACAACTATAAGGAGAGGATAATAACCCCATGTTCACCTTGAGAGATGGAGACAGAGAGAGAACATGATCACAGTCTTCTGTATACTCAAGGGTATCAATAAAATTGAACAATTGGCTGATCTGGTAGTCCCCAGCAGGATGCAGGGCCATGCCCTCAAGCTCAGAGATGGTAAATGCAAGGCTAATGTTAGGAGGTACATCTTCCCCCGGAGAGTACTGAACCTGTGGAACAGCCTAGCAGTGGAGACAGATGATAAGAAGACAGTGCAGGCATCTAAGGTAAGCCTGGACCAATTTCTTATTATCACAGGAATTACAGAGTACCCTGCGTTGACTAGGGAGTTGAGGGGGTGGAGTAGCATAAAATAGTACAAGTTTGTACAGAACACTTAGTATTTCCTGCGTATATGTGGGATGGGGGGGGGGAGCTAGTGGAGCCTATCTGACCTCAGATTAGTAGTTTACCATGTTACAGCCAGTCTCCCACCTGCTAGCATATATCACATTCCTGATCATGTGAGTAGCAGGGAAATAATCTCCAGAGAAACAATATTTGTGTTTTACAGTTGATTAACCCAGGATAACCTAACTGAGATGCAAGCTCTTGTTTTTAGTAAGGTCCTAGTTTTACCGAGTTTTCAGCTGTCTGGCCCTGCTGAACTGACCACCAGGCTCAGATGAGTGACTTTTGACAAGTGGATGGGGTACAAGGGGGTGGATGGGATTGTGCAATGGGCAGGTGACTTGTGACCGGGAGATGGAGCATCCAGTCCTGTTATTCAAATGTATTAAGCTGTGCACATGGTAGCAAAAGTTCTCATGTATGAGGAAATCATTTCTTGAATGACATTACCTTCTGAAAGAACAACAGCCACTCAGAGGAGGAGCTGAACATTGCTTCACAGTATACACTGCCTCCATCTACTGGTGAAGAATAATAAAGACACAAAACAGGAGCATAGCCAATTCTATTTATTGTCATGGACTCAGTTACACCTTCCAGACCCTGGACATTCTACTTACTGTCAGTGTGGGGAAAAATAATAATTAAGTCAGAAGCACAATAGCACCATTAATTATCTGACCTGTAAATCTTTCTACATTTTGAGAAAGGATATAAAGAGTATTCAGAGAGAAAAAACAGTACTAGCAGTCACCACAGTGCCACAAAACAGTTGGAAAAGCAGTGTGTAGATGCCATCATGTGGTGCTCTTGGTAATAGCAACTTTATAATTTGCTATAGAAACAGTAACACCAAGTGATTCAATATACTGTGACAGAAAGTGTCAGGACATCCTGATAGTAGTGTTATCATGACATGAGACAAGCAAGAGAGGGACCTTGGGGTGATCATATTTGATGATTTCAATGCTGAAGTGTGATACAACAGGGAAGAAGGCAAGGTGAGTCGGATGCTGGAATGCATGGGGGAGACTCTAGCAGGAAAAGGGAGGTGGTGCTGCCTCTGTAACACTCACTGGTGAGACCCCACCTGGAGTACTACCTCCTGATCTGGAGGCTGTATCTCTGCAAGGACATAAATATGTGGAGGCGATCCAGAGGGTTACTAAAATGGTGTGAGGTTAACACGAGAAGCCATATGAGGACAAACTGCAGGAGTCTGGCATGTACTCCCAGGGAGAGAGGAGAGCAAGAGGGGAGGTGATTGAGACCTACAAGTACCTCACGTGGGTAAATAAAGTGCATAGGGGAGCCTCTTTCAAAGGAGGAGGAGCACCACTACAATGGGTCATGTGATGAAACTTGAGGGGTGGGAGTTTAAGAGGGATATGAGGAAATACTTCTTCACAGAAAGAGTGGTAAATACCTGGAACAGCCTGCCAGACAGTGGAGACCTTCCAACATGTGTTGGATAGGCACATAGGTATTATAAACTGAGGTAAGAGGGAAAGGAGGGACACCTGTGATCAAGTAGGGTCCAGGGTGAAGTATTAAGCAGGGACAATGGGGCATACTAGATGGTCCTACTGCTCCTTTTCTGCCAACACTTTCTATGTTTCTCAGAGAGAACCTGTCACTGGGCACCACTGTAGGGGATGGTGTACACAATGGTAGTCATTGACATGCAGTGCAGAGGAGATGGACTCTGATGAGAGCAGTAGTGAAGTTGATGATCCAGTGGTTGCTGTAGATTAAGGACCTTAGTACCATGCATGTAACCCAAAATGTAACAGGGCAATTTTTCCACCCCAGAGCTAGGTCAGTTAAGGAGATGGAGGAGTAGGATGGTAACGAGGAGGGGGAAGGGCTTGGCTTGGCAACTTGAGAAACTAGATCTAAAAGCAAGAGAAAGGGAGCAATGCAGGAAAGGCAGAGGGGAAGAAACAAGACAGCGATAAGGGAGAAGTGTCATAAGGTGCAGAAGATACAGCTTGAGGCATGGTCCAGTGCCCCCCATGGATAGACAAAGGCAAAACAACACCCCCCATCCCAAACATCTTTTGTTTAGAATTTCCAAACACCATCAAAAGTGATGAGAGTGTGGTCTTTCAGGGCACATTTTTGTTCCACCTGGACAGACTGAGACAGACAACGAGTTTTGGGAGAAAATGGCTGCAGCCATGTATTTATTTATCATCCAGTTATGCAAACAATACATTACCAATCAGCGTCATGTGCACAGCTAGGCAGTCTTGGATTAATGGAATCAGCTGGCTCTGATTTACCAATGGCTGACCCCCTCTTTTTTGGGGGGGCCACCTGGCAATAAGCGAGCCCCGCGAGCACACCGGCTCTGGGGCATGAGGGATGGCTCTCAAGACCAGCTGCGGTCATGTTCTCCCCAGTCAGAGGACACCGCCATGCCATGAGCATATGTTCCAAGAGGCCTGCAATCCTGACAGTCCCCACTTTATACCACAGGGAACTCCAGCCGTCCAGCACCAACCTTCCATCAGCTTCAGGGGGGATTTGGCTGCATAGACTCATAATTCCCTGTTACCCCCTCTGCACAGATCTTTCAAGACTACTGAGCCACCACAGGGTGAGCTCCTCGCCAGCTCACCCCCCCCCACAAGCTCATCATGCCAACACCTTCTCCACTACTCCTTGTATATCTGCTAAGAATATATCTAACCCTAATTCCACCAAATGCACCTCATCTTTACGATACAGTTCCTCCCTTTTTACTCCAATTTTAGGAAGCCTCACTACACCCTTCCAGTGCTAAGCATGAATGGCCACATAGCTCCATTATGAAGCCTATGAACTTTTTCAATCATCCTAGGGTTGCGGGCATCCATCATTGCTGCCACTGTATAATGTCCGACCAGATGATGCAAATTTTCAACCACATTTCTCTCAGCCTGGACAGGTCACTTTTCACATTCAGCTGTAATTCTAGGGACTTTCCCTGCCCCAGATCATTCCCCCCCAAGTGGATCACTGGAACATCTGGAGGTACCTGTCATTGAGCCTCTACTCTCAACCTCGGCAACAACTCTTCCCACTTAATACCCTGTTGTTTCAACCAAACAACTTCAGCTCTCCTTGGGTCCGAGAACAATTCCTTTCCACCCTTGCGCTGCCTCGCCTGGATGGCAACCCAATGTATAAAGGAGTCTCCACACACCCAAATCCATGCCTTCCATAATCCATCGTCTGTCAAGAAAGAAGAAAAAGGTTATAACATCTGTGGTCGGACATAACTCTCAAAAGCCTGGGACCCCCACCTGCCTAACACCTGAATCTGTGCGCTGGTAAATCCTTCTGCCCTAGCATGTGATGCTGCTCCTTTCCTAAACGAGTGCATGTTAAACTGATTTGCATCCTGTCCCAACTGCTGCAAGATCCTCTGCAAAACATGGTGGAACTGGTACACTGTTACTGGAGACCTGTCATCATGCCTAAAGAAGGCTCCGCCTTCTGTTGCCTCCTGGTCATGTACTCCTGCACCCATGCCTGGATTTCCCACTGCACCCCTGGAGGTGCCTTTACGCTACACCAGCAGCCCCAAGCACCCTGATTCTGATCAGTCTTGCTCTTTCTTAATCAGACAAACACTCTAGCCATGGTTACCACCACGTCCCCATCTCCCAGTGCCAGTTGCTGGTGTGCTGCCTTACTTAGCTGCACCAACTCGGACATCCAGAACACCCCACAGAATGCCATCAGATAGGTTGCCTGAACAAGCATGTATCTTCTTCCAATGAGCAAAGCCTTGGGAGCTCATCCCATGTTTGCCTGAACAGTTTGAGGCTGATAGGTCAGCGATGGTCTGGTCTCTTTTGTACCGACCACCCCCATTACTGTAGCATCTTGCGAAGGGGAAAGGCTCTTGTGGCATCCTGGTACACCTTGGCCTTCTGGAACCAGGCTATACCTGCTAAGTGTTGTTTGACCATGGCTGGTGTAGCCCCACCATCCCATCTTTTATGTAGCACATGCTCACAAAGCTGTTCAACTGGAACCGGCCATGCCTTTTCCCACCCCTGTACCTGCTGCACCATCAGGAAATTATCTGTCCCCCTCAGATACACTGCCTGCGTATTGAATGCCAGTGCATTCCTGATCAAATCCCAGGTTTCTGAGTTACCAAACCCCAAAGGTATGCTGGGACTTCCCTTGGATGTCCTTCCACTCCTGGTGCAAATTCTCAGAACCTCTGCCACTGTGAACAAGAAAGTGTCAGCTATACCATTATCAGTTCTTGGGACATACACTGCTTTGAACTGTATGTTAAGCAAGAGACAGTTTAGCACAAATACCCTCATGAGATTGCCCATAGGGCCCTTTCCATCCAACTGACCATTAATGGCACATATCACACCAGTACTGTCTGATCAAAATGTTATGAATTTGTCCTTTAACTGCTCCCCTCACACCACTAATGCTACCACAATTGGGAAGAATTCCAAAACTGTGATTTGCATTAACACTCCTGAAGCCTTCCAGTCCTCCAGCCACTGGCCCGCGCACCATTTCCCCTGAAAGTATGTGCCGAATCCCAAACCACCTCATGCATCCATAAAGAGTTCTAGCTCCTGACTGGATACTGGCAGTGGCCAGAGGCCTACTCCATTAAAGTACTTTAGAAATGCTTGTCAAATGCCCAGATCATCCCTCATTGCCTCAGTTGCTCTAATCATGTGGTGTGGCTTCATACATCCTGACCCTACCCCTGCCAACTGCCTACCATCTCATGAATGTCCTCCTCATGGGCAACGCTTGACAGGCAAAGTTCAAGTGACCTATCAGCTTTTGCAATTCATGCAAGGTAACTTTGCATGCCTTGACAACCTTCCCCAACAACTCTCTCAGGGCTGGCAGCTTGTCTTGCGGCAACTAAAAGACCTGTTCTGCCATGTCAATCTATGCCTAGAAATGGCCACCGTGTGCATGGTCCTTCTGTCTTGTCCTGTGCCAGAGGTACTCCCAGCTCTGCACACACCTCATGAAAAGCCCCCATAAGCTGACCACAATGCTGCATTCCTGCTTTCCCCACAAACAAAAACTGTCCAAGTAATGTATCAACTCAGCATGTTGTGCCTCTCTTGTTGTGGCCTAATGCAAAAACATGCTGAACTGTTCAAAAACTGCACATGCCATTGCACACCTCATGGGCATGCAGTTATCTACATAATACTGACCCTCAAATTTTATCCCCAACAGTTCTCTGTCTGCCGAGTGGACAGGCAACAGCTTAAAGGCTGCCTCGATGTCAGTTTTCCCTAACAATGCCCCTTGTCCCACTTTTCGCACAACTTCCACTGTCTTATCGAATGAGGCATAAGATACAGATGTGTATGCTGGGTCAATGTAATGGTTAACTGAGTCTCCCTCCAGATATGACAAATGATTAATCATCCAGAATTCCTCCTGTGCTTTTTTGAGGACCAGCCCAACTGGGGACACCTTAAGCCAGGGGCTGGGACAAGCTGCAAATGGGCCACTGATTCTAACTGCTGTCACCTCTTTCTGAATATTGTTTCACACTATCTCTGGTTGCTCCTTGGCTGATTTCAAGTTGTCTGCCTCATATAACTTGCAGAGACCTTCATAGGGGATACAAAAACCCAACCTGATGTTGGGAAGCAAAATGTGTTATTTCTAAGCTTCCTTCCAGGCTAACTTAAGTAAACCAACTAATTTCTGGAAAGTGGTCAAATCACTCTTCTCTCCACCTTCTCAGCCCCCCGCTCCTATGCTAAATGTGGATGGAACCACCACTACCGACCCATTAGTTGTTGCATCTGCTTTTAACTCCTACTTCACAAGCTGCACCTCTGCTCTACTGTCCACCCTCCCCCCCTTACAACCAAAACCCAAAGCTACAGCTGCCTCCGCTAAAGCTAATTCATCCCTTCCCCCTACTTTCTCCTTCTGCCATACAACACCCTCTGAAGCCTTTGAAGCCTTGATCTCCTTAAATACTAACAAAGGCAAATGCTCTACAGGGCTAGATGCCAAGATGCTACACCTAGCTGCTCCTGCCATAGCTGCTCCCTGGCCAACCTCTATAACCTCTCATTTTCCTTAGCCTCCGTTCCCATGGAATGGAAACATGCCACTGTCATCCCGATTGATAAGGGTGGTGACACCTCTGAACCTGGCAACTACCGACTTATCTCTCTCCTTCCCATCCTGGTGAAGATCCAATAGAAACTAGTCCTCTCCCAACTCTCCACTTTCCTTTACTCCTCCTCCTATTTTTCACCCTACCAGTCAGGGTTCAGGAAGTCCCACTCCACAACCACTTCCCTCCTATGCCTCACCGATGCTATCCTTGATGGCATTGACAAGGGCCATCTCACCTCTACAATTTTTATCGATCTAGCAAAGGCCTTCGACATTGTCTCCCATCCTTTCCTACTAGATAAGCTCTCCACTGATGGGCTATCCACCAAAGCCACCAGTTGGTTCCACTCCTACTTGGTAGATGATCCCAGTTGGTCAAAATTAGCAGTTCCGCCTCCCCCCCTCGCAGCTATTACCGGTGTCTCCCAAGGATTTGTCCTTGGTTCACTCCTATTCTCCATTTTTCTAAATCACCTGCCTACACACCTCAATACACATGTATGCAGATGACACAGTCTTGTATGCTACTGGCCCTTCAACCACTGAAGCTGAATCCACATTACAGCATGACTTCAATCAAATTAAGCACTGGTTTCGTACTAACCAGCTATTCCTAAATGCCAAGAAAACAGTCTCCATGACTTTTGGAACAAGGCTGAGACTGTCTCAGCTCAAAACTCCCCGTCTTCCACACCCTGGAAGGGACCACTCGGGAAGCTTGCACTTCCTTCAGATATCTCGGAATCTGGGTGGACCAGCATTTTGACTTTTTTGTACACATTGATGCCATCCATAAAATAATTCATCCTAAATTGGGAGCTGTCTACCACAACCGTGGTAGCATCCTCCTGCCAGCCCGCAGGGCACTAGTTCAGAAAATGATTCTCCCTATCTTTGACTATGGTGATGTAGTCTTTAGTGCCGCTCCGAAATCCATCCTATCCAGACTGGACCCCCTCTTCCACTCTTTCTGCAGATTTTCCCTTGATAGCCTGCCCTCTACTCACCACTGAGACCTCTATCAGGCCCTAAAGCTGCCCTCCCTCCATGACCGGCGGCAAGCACACTGCACGCTACTCATAGCTAAATATTGGTCCCAGTCCCTCCCCCAATACCTCAGTGCAGTGCTAACTTCTCTTCCCATCTCTGCTTATTCCCTGAGGAAAGCAGACACCCTTCTCCTAACAGTACCATGTATGACCTCATTGGCTGGCCAAGCAGCCATCAGACAAGGTATGCCTAAGATGTGGAACTCCCTCCCTTCCTGCAAGCACTCGACAAGTGTCCTCACCCACTCATCTCAGACACCTCATAAACGTGCACTGCAACTCACCCTGCACATGCTCATAGCGGTACCGGCTCAGTACTCTGCCCCGGCATCCCACTACAGAACTGAATTAGTTGTCTCACTTCCAATAGCAGGCTTTGCTTCCTTCTGCATGAATTGAGGATTGACATTAGCTGTAAGTCTCATTGTTATTGCCTAAATATATATATATTTTTTTATTTAGTTGTTTAACCAGGTATAGCACACTAAGCTGAAAGCTTTTTTACAGGAGCGACCTGGGAGCACAAGGAGGTTAAGTGACTTGCTCAGGGTCACACAGTATGCAGGTGGAAGCTGTGGGATTCAAACCCAGGTCAGATCTGCTGGATGTCACCAAATTTGCAGCTCAGAGCCTTAGACCACTGCGCTATACTGCCTCCTGATATAAACATGGATCTATGTACAGTGGCGTGAAAAAGTATTTGCCCCCTTCCTGATTTTCTCTATTATTGCATATTTGTCACACTGGATGTTTTCAGGTCTTTAGAGAAAATGTAATATTAGATAAAGGGAACCTGAGTGAACAAATAACACTTGTTTTTTTTTTAATTTCACTTATTTAATGAAAAAAGTTAACTAACACCAACTGGCACTGTGTGAAAAGTAATTGCCCCTTACACTTAATAACTGGTTATGCCACATTTAGCTGCAATGACTGCAACCAAACACTTCCTATAATTCAATATCAGTCTTTCACATCGCTGTGGAGGAATTTTAACCCACTCTTCCTCACAGAACTGCTTTAATTCAGTAACATTTGGTAGGTTTCTGATAGACCTGCTCGTTTCAGGTCCTGCCACAGCATCTCTATTGGGTTTAAGTCTGGACTTTGACTAGGCCACTCCAAAACTTGAATTTTACTTTTTAGCCATTCTGATGTGGACTTGCTTTTGTGTTTTGGATCATTGTCTTGCTGCATGGCCACTTCGCTTCAGCTTCAGCTGACGGAAGGATGACCGGACATTCTCTTAAGAATTTTCTGGTACAGAGCAGAATTCATGGTTCCTTTAATTATGGCAAGTCATCCAGGTCCTTAGGCAGCAAAGCATCCCACACCATCACACTACCACCACCATGTTTGACTGTTGGTATGGTGTTCTTACTGTGGAATGCTGTGTTTGCTTTACGCGAGACATTATGGGATCCATGTCATCCAAAAGTTCCACTTTGGACTCATCTGTCCATAGAACATTTTCCCAAAAGGCTTGTGGATCATCCAGGTGCTTTGGCAAATGAGAGACTAGCATTTATGTTCTTCTTGGTTAGCAGTGGTTTCGCCTTGCTACCTCACATGAAGCCCATTTTTGCCCAGTCTCTTTCTGATTGTGGTGTCGTGAACACTGACCTTAGCTGAGGCAAGAGAAGCCTGCAGTTCTTTGGATGTTGTTTTAGGATCCTTTGAGACTTCCTGAATGATTTTACGCTGCGCCCTTGGAGTAATTTTGGCAGGCCGCCCACTCCTGGGAAGATTCACTACTGTTCCAAGTGTTCTCCATTTGGAGATTATGGCTCTCACTGTGGTTCGATGGAGTCCCAGAGCCTTAGAAATAGCTTTGTAACCTTTTCCAGACTGATGAGGGCAACAAATTTTTTCTGATCTTTCAGGAACTTCCTTTGATCATGGCATAATGTGCTTGTTGAATCTTTGTGCTGGCAACGTGACTCTGATGGTAAGGGTCAAAATAAGTGAGATTTATATTGAGCAGGGCTGGCTGTAATCAAGCCTGGCTGTGTTCAATCAGCTGACTCTAATTATCCCTTTAATTGGGTTGATTTAACTAGGGGCAATTACTTTTTCACACAGTGCCCGTTGGTGTTGGTTAACTTTTTTCATTAAATAAATGAAATAAGTAAAAAAAAATAGTGTTATTTGTTCACTCAGGTTCCCTTTATCTAACATTATATTTTGTCTAAAGACCTGAAAACATCCAGTGTGACAAATATGCAATAATAGAGAAAATCAGGAAGGGGGCAAATACTTTTTCACGCCACTGTATGTATGTATGTATGCTCACATTTTCTAAATTATGTTTTAACCTAGTGATGTATCTGAACTGTTACTGTACTTGCTTGTGCATGTCTGTCTCCTTGTGTCCCCCTTCCCCCAGGATGCGCCTGGAATTGAGCAGTACTCTGCTTAGTGTGCCTTTCTGGTTAAACTTTTAAATAAATAAAACTAAACCCATCAGCCAAGAAGCAAGCAGCTCCCCTATTAAGGTACAGAGCCAACCACTTCTCAAGGGGCTTCTGTCCTATGGTCATTGGCAGGCTTGTCCTGACCCCCTTCAAAAGGAACAAAACCCTCCTTTTTTTTGATAGGGCTGAGAGTTCTCTGCCTTTATCCCACATCGATGGAATGAGTGCTGGCAGCTGCATGCCATGCATTCATGCTTATACCTACAGTGCTCCGTTTTGCAGGATCCATGACTGTAACTGTAACAATACCCCCCCACCTCCCCTTTTCCATTCCCTTGGAACCCTTTTTTGGGTGAGAGGGGGCATCGGAATGGGAAGCCGCTGTCAGTATGCTGCACGCCCCCCCCCCCAATATCTATGGTCCACAGCAATGGAAGATCCAACATGGCCCAAGACCTCCCAGTGTCATTTTGTTTCCTCCTCCTAAACTCTTTACCAGCCAGCTCCCTGTGGCTTGCTTGCATGCATGGTCTTAATCCAGCTAAAATATATTCAAAGCCTTTTGGCTTTTGCCAGGTTGCCCTGGGTCAGTAGCCCACATATGTAGCAAAACCTGCTTCCCAGTTTTCCCAGGTGCTTCTAACTAATGTCTTGCTCTTCTTTTCTACTCTATCATTCTTCTCTTTTTTGGCCTTGTCTTTGTCCTCCTCAGGCTTTTTGGCCAATTGAGGAGTGAAAACACATCCACATATTCTCCATTCACAATTTGTTGCTTGACCTTGTCTTACAAGTGTGACCTCATGGGTTCACCCAGTGACACAAACCCCACCTGCGCTGGTTGTGCCGCAACCTGCTGCATCTCAGAGTTAACTGCTGTGGCCCCCATGCTTGGTGTCCCACCGCCTGTTGGGTTAACCAGGACCGCCTGTGTTGGTTCCTTCACAGGAAACATTGCCAACAAGTGATCAAGCTTCTGCACCAATGCCATCTGTGCAACAAGCCCTGACAAGGCTTGTTGACTTGCTTCATTTGGCCCTTGCATGGCCATCGTGCTGTGACTAGACCTCAGCTCCCACAGCAGCTGCCCCACATTGCCTGAAGGCAACTGCTGTTGCATTGCTTCTAATGCTCCCTGTAGTGGGCCTAGTACCTGTGCTGCCTCCAACTGCATTGCCGCTGGGGCTTCTGGCACTCCCAAGTTCCAAGGTGTAGGACTGGAGGTTGCCCCCAGGTGGGCCCAGCTCAGCTCAGCTTCTCCTGGTCTCACCGGTAAGCCACCCAGAGGTTCCACCTGCCCTGCTGCCCCTTTTCACTTCCTTGGTTGCCTTTGCTTTTTTCCCAAAAGACCCTGTCTTTCTTGATGAATTAGGGCCCACAGCTTATCTACAGAGAACTCATCTAAATTAAGCCTACTTGCCTGCGTGTCCTAGATCACCTCCTCTTGCTTGTTTTTCCTGCTCCATGGCTTCTTGGCTGGAGGTGGCTGCTCCAAATCCATAACTGGCATTGTTATACCTTCTTCAAGGTCCTCTACCATGACCACTGGCTCTTCTCATCGAGGGACAGGCTCATCTTGCATCGGTGGGACCACTGGTTCCTAGACCAGACCTATAGAGGCCTCTGGCTGTTATACTGGCCCAGACAGGCCCGGCAACTCCCCTTCGCCTTGCCCTTGAAACAGCGCGATCCCACCATGCCTTGCCTTTACCCTTAACCAGCGGGGCCAATTGGCTTTCAAATCCATCATTGAATTGCTCTACAAAAAACAGACAAAAAATACGCCTCTGGGCAGCTCTGTGCTGTCATTTTGGCCTCCACTTCCACCTCAACAGTGAGTCTATAGACTGGGGATATTACATTAATCACCTTATATTTATTTATGTATTTTTATTATTTATTATTGTTTTTATATATACTGTTCTTTAGCAGTCCTTTTCTCAGCAATATTTCTTATAACTTGTGTTGCCCCCAGCATTGCTCTGACCAGTCCCCCCATTAGCCACTAGGGGCTACACTGCACTTAACATCAACCCACTGTACCTTTCTGCAGGCTCCAAATTCTGTCCACCTGCTGGTACTATACAGATATATATATATATATATATATATATATATATCTATACACACACACACACACACACACATATATATATATATACATACATACATATATATATATATATATATATATATATATATATAACCCTAGATGGCGCTATCCCAGGGCTACTACCCCTGCCTGATTTGCCACTAACAGGTTGAGGGCCTGGATCCGATAGCGGTGCCTCCACCAGAGGTCAGGGTTTGCAATAGTTAAAAAACTTGGACACTGCCCTCTGGGACACTGCAACCCCCCTTTCTCCCCACTAGTGGCCCACACAGTATATCAGAATTACCTTCATAGTATACACTTACCCTCAGGACTGGTTCAGGCACTGGGACCCCCTGTAAAATAAGAAGATACAGTGCAACAATCACAGTACAATACTTTAACATAGACAAATACCTCAGGCAGTAAGACTTTGCTGAAACAAGCAGCTCTGATTATTTAGGGGGATATAACAAGGACAGGGGGAAATCAGGTTAATTAGCTTATCACTTTACTCATCTACCTATGGCTCTGTGCACAGGCCTATCCCTACCAGTTACTGTCCCTGGGTACCCAAGCCCTAGTGGCTAGTCCAAACCGTGGCAGCTGGTAGGGGCCCTTTCACACAGAGAAAAGAAAAATTAGTTAAAAAGTCAGCAGTACAGTAATTCCATTTGGATTCAATGTGGCAATTCAACAGGGAGCGACCCTGAATTAGTACTCACGACCTCCAAACAAGATAGGGTCCTTCAACATCAGCAGGGCTACTCTTGAGCTCCACGAGACTCCTCACATATTTATATGGTAAACAGTAACAGGCAAAAGTCCTTTAATGGCAGCAGGATTCACTTGAGCCACACAAGCTTCCCTCACACATTTATATGGTAAAATAGTAACAGGCAAAAGTCCTTTAATGGCAGCAGGATTCACTTGAGCTACACAAGCCTCCTCACACATTTATATGGTAAACAGTAACAGGCAAAAGTCCTTTAATGGCAGCAGGATTCACTTGAGCTACAAGCCTCCTCACACATTTATATGGTAAAAAGAAAGTACTATACCAGGCAGGCTGCTTCTATCCCCGATCGCAATTACTGCACAATCACCGGAGAACACACAGCAGATTCAGTTCCTGACAGACCGAGCAATTCAGCAATTTCTCCAGTCTTCTACAGGGTGAGCCTGGTTTCTACTCTTCAGATATCCTTTTATTCTTCACAGGACGGATTGAGTCCTAACAAGCAGTTACACAAGCTGCAGACCGAACCTCGGGCCTTGCACACATTTCCTACTAAAGCTGCACACCGAAAAGCACAGGGCTCCTTCCTCTTCACTGCCAGAGCTCAACTGAAACTCCAGCAGACAAAATGGGCACTTCCTTTGAGTTCCTCCCAGTTCTTGGCTGGATTGGCTGTCACTCACAATAGACTGCCCTGTTGGTCCAAAAAGGCACCGAAGTCCAACTACATCTCCCAGAGTCACTGCCCATACAATCTCGTGGTGGCTGGCTCAGATTACAGTCAAGTTCTGATTCATCCAAGGCACCATTTTAGAGCTACCTTAACCCACACTGATTGGTCCAGTTCAGCAGTTCAAAACTAGAATGGGGAACTAGGCAAACACAGTTCTGGCTGCAAAGAAAGCAGGTTAGACAAACTGTATTTTCATTTTTACTCTAAATGATTTCTGGCAAACAGTTACATCTTTCAGATAGGTTCCCTTTGCACTCCTAGTGACTGCAAAAATGGAGTGAATTGGAAGCAGCTCGAGTGGTACTCAAGCAGAGAAACACACAGTCCCCCCATACAAACTAATTATGTCTGCAAGCAGACAGCTCTTAAAGAGACAGTACCAAAGGCTCTAAAAACACTCACAGATAAATGGCTTTAACGCCAAACACTATTCCGGCTTGGAGCATTCAAGCAAGCTCCTGGAAGTCTTTTGGGAACCCCCATTTGCAGGGGGTTTATATATATATATATATATATATATATATACACACATTCATTATATGTATGCATATATATATATTTTTTTATTTACTTAGTTTTGCCAACCAGTCACAAGGACAAGCTAATCATTTCACATCATGAGACCTTGCTTGGATTGTACTACCCAATATTACAACAGTGGCAAGAGTTGAATAAACCTGACTGCTACAATTTGCACAAAATTACATTGGACTGTTATGTGAAAAGTACACCTGTTTTCTCTTGCTTGGGAGGCTACAGACTTTCTGGCAACTGACTTGGCAATGCAGTTCATTCATGATCCTCTGCCTTGTCCCCCTCCCACAACCATGTGGTCTCGATCCCAGGAAAGACCATTTCTAGTCCTGCACAGGCTACTCGCACCCATATTGCACATGACCTGAGCAAACTTCCTTTTAGCAAGCTGGAAAATAAAGTCATCCTGGCGTACTGCACACAACGCGTCCCCAAGGATTCCTACTTGAGCAACGGATGGAAAGCCAGTCCAGGTGACCATGTGCCACGTAGTCCTGTCATTATCATCTCTGAAATCAACTGGGATGAGCAACCATTGAAGCATCTAAGGGGAGTGCCCTGCATATATTTTGCCCAACCACAGCCCATTTCTTTTACACTGGTAGCAACAGTGGAGAGAGGTGCAGAATGGTGCCACGAGACAGGGACCATTCAGAAGCAGAGCCACCAGCCCAGAGCCTGCTGGCATGTTAACAAAGCACTCACTCACTCACTCTGTGTAACCAGCCCACCTACTCCAAATTGCTTTGCATCCTGACCGAATCTTGTGGGGACCCACCTCCGAGGCTCAGACCAGCTGCCCTGTAGCCGCGCCCCACCTCGGCCCTTTCCCGGGTACACCTCTACAGCCCCAGTGAGCAAGGAGTAACCTGCGGCCCACCCACTTGAGGGATTCTTCATGTGGGGCCCTATAGAACTCTGGTCTTCTGACCGTTCATCTCAGGCACTCCACTTCCAGGACCCAAACCACTGGAAAACCATCCTCCGTTACCTGGAGCGCGGATCAGACCACTGCTCCAACCTTTCTAGCTGGTAAGCACTTTTTAACCCTTATTTATTCCTGAAAACAGGGAAGGGGTGGTGATTACCATTTAAACGGGTGCAGCTCAGGAGGCCATTATTAAAAAGGGGGGAAAATTGACTGAGTAGCCACAATTACAGTGCCATTCTGACTTATCCTTGAAACTATTGAATGGTGCTGCACCACCAGAAAATAGCCAACTGAGGACTCCCATGCCTACTAGGCCTGTTCCCCCGAGGCTTACTGCACTGCCCCTGGCAGTCCTGGCACACCATGTGGCCTCAGCATCCTATCTCCACACCAACTCCACGCGTGCTGCTACCATCCTATCTAAAAAACTTTCCTACCAATTTGTATTTTATTATTTGCCACTCCAGGCTCCTGAAACACCATTTTTCATGACAAGGAAATAATGTGACCCAAGGTACCGAGGGATGTCACATCTGGATAAAGATAAAAAGACCAGTAAGGTGGAGGGGACGGATGATGCTATCCCTGCCAAAAGGGTGTGGTTAGCCCTCAATGCCCTAAAGAAAGACAAATCTCCTGGGCCAGATGGCATTCATCCTAGAGTACTATGGGAATTGGCAGACATATTGGCTGCACTCTGGCGGAGCCTTTTCAGCAGGTCACTTGAGACAGGAGGGTACTAAGGGATTGGCGAGAGGCACATGTGGTACCAATCCATAAAGGAGGTTGAGGAAGTACCAGGTAACTGATTCAGTTCAGTAAGAAGGATAGTATTCAAAGTCACACTACTTTCTTCTGATATGGACTGACAGTCATGCTCAACTGGGACTTGTAGAGGGAACACTTTAACTCTGCTTCTGTAGGTGCAGACTTTATTGATCTTTTCTTAGCTGCAGCTCTAGTCACTGGTCCAGACGGGGCATCTTCTGGGGGCTCAGAATCAATCAAGATTTGTCCAATGGGCAGTAAATGATTTCTATGCATTGTTTTTACATCTTTGAATTATTCTCAGGCCTTACTTTGTACACTGGCAGATCATCTAGTTTGCCCACTACAATGTGAGGTAGATGGTGCCATCTGTCAGCAATCTTGTGTTTGCCATGCAGTCCCAGATTTCTTAGCAATACCGATCTCCCTCCTGGAGTTCCTGTAGCTTTCACCTTTTATCATACCTTTCTTTGTTGGCCAGATTTCTTTGGCAGCCATGGTTTGAGCCAGTTGGCACGCATGGAGTTAGCTGGGCCTTTAACTTTGCACATACTGTAAATAGTTGTCAGCTTGAACCCCATCAGAGAGACCCCAAACACACATCTACTGGTAGTTGAGCTTCTTCCAAACATCAGGTGGTAGGGGAGAACCCAGTGGCATCACTTTTGGTGCAGTTATAAGCATGTACCAGGGTGCTAATTTGTTGGCTTCATCTAGGCTTGTCCTTTGGGTGCAGGGTGCCTAGCATATCTAGCAAAGTGCGTTGAAATGTTCAGGCTGTGGGTCCCCTGGTGGTGGTAAGGAGTGGTTCTGGACTGTTCTCGACTTCACAGAGAAAGCATCTTTTGATCAGACGACTCTCAAAGTCTCTTCCTTGATCAGAATGGATTCTTTGTGAGCCCCATAGTGAACAAAAAGTTTTCTACAAGTACTTTGGCCACAGTGGATACTTTCTGGTCTTTGGTGTGGTAAGCTTGGGCATATATAGTAAATGGTCAGTGACCACCAGCACATTACTGATATTTCTTTGATCTGACTCCAAACTCAGAAAATCAATACAGACCAGCTCCATGGGTGCACTGGTGGTGATGTTAACAGGGGCAGCCCTCTGGGCAAAAGCTTTCTCTGTAAGCAGAGACTACAAGTTCGAATATGTTGCTCCACATCAGCCCCCATCTTAGGCCAATAGAATCTGATCTCACCAAGTCAAGTGTTCTGTCTATACAAAGGTGCCCCATGTGGTTGTGCAAGGACCTCAACATTGAGTCTTGAAAGGCAGTGGGCAGCACTAGTTGTTGTTGTCTACTTGTCCCCCTGTCTAATGTTTCTCTGTATAACAGTTCTATTGATCAGTTTCAACTTAGGACCTTCTTTTGTATAACAGTGCAGTTCTCAAATCAGTGGAGCGTAATTTGGACACATCTTTCCTGCACAGAGGGCTTCTAAAGCTCATTTGATCATGGGATCGTGGGACTAGACCCGCCGAATACTGTCATTGTCCAGCTGAGGCAGTGCACCAATGTCTAGCTGCGGAAAAGTGGCAATAAGCAGCAGGTATGCACCTCAGAGGGTCCCAAGCAATCCACCATGCAGTCCACTGCGTCTCGTGACATTTGTTCCTCCCTGTCAAACTTCCGGCAGAGTGCCCAATCGTTAGGTTCTGCCAATCTGACCCAATCATTCTGGGAAACAGGCTCGGGAGAGAGCATCAGCATCTATGTGTTCAGACCTGCTTTGTATTCGAGAGCATAGTCGCATGGAAGATACGCAGAAAGCCAATTATACAGTGGTATACAACTTAGTTGAGGTCTGTACATAGGTCAAAGGATTATTGTCAGTTTTACTAGTATTTTAGCCCCATACAAGTACTCATGGAATTGGTCAACAGTAGCCCACTTCAAGCTAGGGACTCTAACTTATGTACCAGGATAGTTCTTTTCGGATGGGGTCAGGCTTACTGGCAAAGGCCACTGGTCTCAGGCCTTTCTCGTGCTTTGGTACAACACAGCCCCAACCCTTGCAAGCTAGCATCAGTGTGCAGGACGTAAGGTTATCTTGGATCGCATGAGCCAGCACTGGAGAATGGGTAAGTTGTATATGATCTCATGATAGTCTCACAGTCAGGGGTCAATGACCCCAAATACTTCACTCAGATGAAAATCCGCTCTTTCAGTCTTGAGGGCGTGACTTTTGGTATTTTGTGGGTTGGGGATACCCTTGAGTAAGGTTAAAGTGCTTATCACTCTGAATAGTCCTTGATGAAAGCGCCGATAATAACCACAGAATCCCAGGAATCTTTGCAGTTCTTTAGATTTTTGGGCTGTGGGCAGGTGATCAAGCCTCAACTTTCCTTGGTCGGTTCCCTATTCCCTGATACTATGTGTCCCATACTTTACTGATGTTAAAAGAATTGACACTTATCATTTGGACAGTTTAGGCCAAGTCCTCCAGTCGGTCCAATACCTTAAATAATCTGCTCTCATGTTCCTCCAGTGAGCTGCCAAACACATAACATAATCTAGGTATACCAGGCACTTAGTAAGTTCCATGTCCCCACTGCACGCCCATCAATCGGTGAAAAGTGGCTGGGCACCTGAAATCCCTTGAGGCATCCTCATGAATTCACAGAAGCTGCGAACCAGATAAAGGCTGTCTTCTCACGGTCCTCTGGGGCCATCGGGATCTGGTAGTACCCACTGCATGGAGATCCAAATACAGAGAAGCACTTGTTCTGCTTAGGCAGCCTCAAAGCATCCTGAATGCGGGCATTGTGTACTGATCAGGGGCAGTCTGCCGGTTTAAGGTGAGATATTCCACGACATCCTTACTATCCCATTGTTTTCTTCCTCACTACTACAATGGGGAAGTATAAGGGTTTCTAGATTCTTGTATTACACCAGCAGCTAAAATTCTTGCACAGATGCTGTCTCACATCTTCTATGTCAGCAGGTGCTAGGTATCGAGACCTCTCACGAATGGTCTTTCGTCATGCAGCCAGAGATATTGTGCTCAGCTCCTTGCACGATCCTACATCCTATTCCTTTAAAGAAAACACCTGTCTCTCTGGGCAAGCTTCTCACTGATCCTCACTTTCCATTCAGTTGGCAACGGGAGTCGCCAAATCAAATAGTTGCATTTCTGTCATTCTTCTCAAACTCTTGCTGTTGGGTAGCACTGCAGTGTCTGCACAATGTAACATTAGCCAGGATGCAACTTATTTACCGGAATCGTCTCTTTTCAGACACATTATGAACTTGGACCATTACCCTTCTGGCATAAGCATGGGCTCTAGGGCAAAATACTAGGCTTGGACTAGCAGTAGTCCCTTATGGCAATCTTCCATTGCCTGCGTATCCAACATTAATATTTTATTCTAACATCCTTTCTGGATTATGGACCTCTCCTGTAAGGTTCATTGCATTTGGCGCCAGGATCAGAGACTCAGGATCCCTCTTCCATACAATTCCGACTGGTTCCTCTGGTTCTATTTTTCAGCATCTCTGTGCCTCATGGCCTTCTTAATTAAAGCCGAACTCTTAAAGCTCTACTTGTCTTTGACCCTGTTTTTCATAAACACAACTGTGCCAGCCTTCCGAACTTATGAGCATTTGTTCCAATCAACAAAGGGACACCATCATACAGTCCAGTGGGGGACACACTGGGCTAAGGTCTCTACTTGTTTAGCCACCCAGCCACAGAGGTGGGGAAAGACAGCCGAATTCGGATATACTCTGAATAGGGGGTAGACCTTCTCACTTAACCCCATACATGCAGTCCTTCTAATGGTTGTAAGTGTCACGCTTGACAAATGCTTCTGATACCAATCCTGGAACATAATTGTCATTGGGCCACTGTCTCATCACAGGTCTGTAGACACTCCATTCTGCTTCACAGTGGTCTCCATGGAGGGGCCCTATTCTGGACCAGTCTGGAGGGCGGTGATGGGGTCTGGGGCTGACCTTGCTACAAAAGGACATGAGTTAGCATTTTTGGTGCCCTCACTGGGATCATTTTGTGCACTGCTTAACTACTGATTGTTCTACTAAGCCTCCTTGTAGCCTATATGCAACTTTGTCAGTGTCCTTTGTGGACTGGCATTCCTCTTCATGCCCATCCTTCCCACAATTATAGCAAAACATACTCTGGAGTTTGAGCTGGCCGAGTCACACTGGGAGCCAGGGCGGGGTACTACTAACTGAAACCTGGTGCCATCTCTGTCTGCAGTGTGATAAGCATCTGGAGACATCTCGTCAGTTTCTCCCTTCCATGGTCAAGGAATTGAGTTTGGAGCTGTTATCAGCAGGAGATACATGGTGGGTAGCCCCACCCCCATAGCAGATGCAGTCGGATATAGGTCGGGGCCCGTACTTCCAGGCGTGGCCTTCATAAAGGGACTGTTTTTGAATTCCCGGATCTCTCTCAACAGTTCGCCCCATTGTGGCATATCTTTTTCCTTGTCAGAGCACTCATTGACTGCCAACCTCTGCCCCTGAACTTCACTTGATGGGTCACCATCAGTCACTCAGGTCATAGCCACAGCAATTGGTGCAGGTCCCTCCCAAGGTCGCCTTTTCTCAACTCCTCGAATTTCTCTCATTAACTCATCATAGGAGGGTGGGGATTCCAGTCAATTTGCCAGGTGTAACTGAAGCAACAGCAGTTCTGAGAAGGGGGCAGACTTAAGGATCCTGTCCAACCTGGTTCGGTCCAGTTCAATCGCTGGCAAACTACCCTTTCTGAGGCATTCTTGCAACAATTTTTACAGCCGAGATACATACACAGACAACAACTCCCCTTGGTACTGTTGTGCATTTCTTACTCTCCACCATAGGTCCTCCACAGAATCTGGGCTCCCATACTCATTCTCCAAGGCCTCAAGCTAGGCCTGTGCAGTCACTTCAGGTTTACTGGCCCATTTAGCATGGATGGTAGCCAGGGCAGGACCTCGGAGGCTCTCACAAACCCTCTTTCGCTTTTCGGCTTCCGAGCATTGCCATTCTAGCACTTGGGGGGCAACATAGTCAATCCAGGTCTCCCAGTCATCCTCCCCTTGGGGTGGGGAAGGTGCCAGAGAAGATCCTCAACCTTCGGTAAGAGTTGTGACCAATGGCAGGTGCAGAAATAGGAGTCTGCATTGGTTCAGCCACCATTACGGGTACTAGGCGGGGAGGGTGTTGGGGAGGAACACCCCAGTGGCGAAAATAGTTTCTTCAAGTCCTCCACAGTTTTCCCTTTCCCCAGCAACCATTTAGCAAATTTCTCCTCAAAAGTTTCAGACAGTGGTGGGGGCTCATTCCTCCCCGGGTCTTTACTGTCCTTAGTTATCACTCTCCAGGCAGTGAGGGCTCCTCTTTGGTAATGGTCTGTGGCACTTTGGAGCTATCTATGGGATCCTTAAACTCTACTAGGGCCAGGAAAGTGTGGGTGAGCAGATCAGCATGCCAGCCCACCACCACAGGGTTTTGTAAACCTTCCACCTTGGAAAGTATTCCCTGTACAGTGTCCGATTGATACCCAGGGGATGTCCAGGATAAGCATAGCATTTTGGGGTCAATTTCCTCCCAGTACACCACTCCACCAGCGGTGCACAGCCACTTCTGTCGGGTACCTTTTTTTTCTTAACAGTGGTTCATAACATGGCCACTGAGGACACACAATCCCAGCGGTGAGCCTCCAAGATGTAACCCCTAGATGGCGCTATCCCAGGGCTACTACCCCTGCCTGATTTGCCACTAACAGGTTGAGGGGCCTGGATCCAATGGTGGGTGCCTCCACCCAGAGGTCAGGGTTTGCAATAGCTAAACTAACTTGGTCACAGCCCTCTGGGACACTGCAACCCCCCTTTCTCCCCACTAGTGGCCCACACAGTATATCAGAATTACCTTCACAGTATACACTTACCCTCAGGACTGGTTCAGGCACTGGGACCCCCTGTAAAATAAGAAGATACAGTGCAACAATCACAGTACAATACTTTAACATAGACAAATACCTCAGGCAGTATGACTTTGCTGAAACAAGCAGCTCTGATTATTTAGGGGGATATAACAAGGACAGGGGGAAATCAGGTTAATTAGCTTATCACTTTACTCATCTACCTATGGCTCTGTGCACAGGCCTATCTCTTCCAGTTACTGTCCCTGGGTACCCAAGCCCTAGTGGCCAGTCCAAACCATGGCAGCTGGTAGTGGCCCTTTCACACAGAGAAAAGAAAAATTAGCTAAACAGTCAGCAGTACAGTAATTCCATTTGGATTCAATGTGGCAATTCAACAGGGAGCGACCCTGAATTAGTACTCACGACTTCCAAACAAGATAAGGTCCTTCAGCATCAGCAGGGCTACTCTTGAGCTCCACGAGACTCCTCACACATTTATATGGTAAACAGTAACAGGCAAAAGTCCTTTAATGGCAGCAGGATTCACTTGAGCTACACAAGCCTCCTCACACATTTATATGGTAAACAGTAACAGGCAAAAGTCCTTTAATGGCAGCAGGATTCACTTGAGCTACACAAGCTTCCTCACACATTTATATGGTAAAAAGAAAGTACTATACCAGGCAGGCTGCTTCTCTATCCCGATCGCAATTACTGCACAACACCCGGGAGAACACAAGCAGATTCAGTTCCTGACAGACCGAGCGCAATTCAGCAATTTCTCCAGTCTTCTACAGGGTGAGCCTGGTTTCTACTCTTCAGATATCCTTTGATTCTCTTCACAGGATGGATTCAGTCCTAACAAGCAGTTACACAAGCTGCAGACGGAACTCGGGCCTTGCACACGTTCACTAAAACTGCACACCGAAAAAGCACAGGGCTCCTTCCTCTTCACTGCCAGAGCTCAACTGAAACTCCAGTAGACAAAACTGGGCACTTCCCTTGAGTTCCTCCCAGTTCTTGGCTGGATTGGCTGTCACTCACAATAGACTGCCCCTGTTGGTCCAAAAAGGCACCGAAGTCCAAACTACATCTCCCAGAGTCACTGCCCATACAATCCTCTTGTGGCTGGCTCAGGTTACAAGTCCAAGTTCTGATTCATCCAAGGCACCATTTTAGAGCTACCTTAACCCACACTGATTGGTCCAGTTCAGCAGTTCAAAACTAGAATGGGGAACTAGGCAAACACAGTTCTGGCTGCAAAGAAAGCAGGTTAGACAAACTGTATTTTCATTATTACTCTAAATGATTTCTGGCAAACAGTTACATCTTTCAGATAGGTTCCCTTTGCACTCCTAGTGACTGCAAAAATGGAGTGAATTGGCAGCAGCTCGAGTGGTACTCAAGCAGAGAAACACACAGTCCCCCATACAAACTAATTATGTCTGCAAGCAGACAGCTCTTAAAGAGACAGTACCAGAGGCTCTAAAAACACTCACAGATAAATGGCTTAAACGCCAAACACTATTCAGGCTTGGAGCATTCAAGCAAGCTCCTGAAGTCTTTTTGGGAACCCCCATTTGTTGGGGTTATTATATATATATATATATATATATATATATATATATATATACATTCATTATATGATGCATATATATATATATTTTTATTTACTTAGTTTTGCCAACTGGTCACAAGGACGAGCTAATCATTTCACATCATGAGGCCTTGCTTGGATTGTACTACCCAATACCACAACAGTGGCAAGAGTTGAATAAACCTGACTGCTACCATTTGCACAAAATTACATTGGACTGTTATGTGAAAAGTACACCTGTTTTCTCTTGCTTGGGAGGCTACAGACTTTCTGGCAACTGACTTGGTCATAATGCAGTTCATTCATGATCCTCTGCCTTGTCCCCCCACAACCACATGGTCTCGATCCCATGAAAGACCATTTCTAGCCCTGCACAGGCTGCTCGCACCCATATTGCACATGACCTGAGCAAACTTCCCTTTAGCAAGGCGGAAAAAAGCCAATCCTGGCGACCGCACACAACGCAGTCCCCCAAGGATTCCTACTTGAGCAACAGATGGAAAAAGCCAGTCCAGGTGACCATGTGCCACTTAGTCCTGTCATTATCATCTCTGAAATCAACTGGGATGAGCAACCATTGAAGCATCTAAGGGGGAGTGCCCTGCATGTATTTTGCCCAACCACAGCTCATTTCTTTTACCCCGGTAGCAACAGTGGGAGAGAGGTGCAGAATGGTGCCACAAGACAGGGACCATTCAGAAAGCAGAGCCACCAGCCCAGAGCCTGCTGGCATGTTAACAAAGCACTCACTAACTCACTCTGTGTAACCAGCCCACCTACTCAAATTGCTTTGCATCCTGACCGAATCTTGTGGGGACCCACCTCCGAGCTCAGACCAGCTGCCCTGTGCCGCCCCCACCTCGGCCGTTTCCGGTACACCTCTACAGCCCCAGTGAGCAAGGAGTAACCTGCGGCCCACCCACTTGAGGGATTCTTCATGTGGGGCCCTATAGAACTCTGGTCTTCTGACCGTTCATCTGAGGCACTCCACTTCCAGGACCCAAACCACTGGAAAACCATCCTCCGTTACCTGGAGCGCAGATCAGACCACCACTCCAACCTTTCTAGCTGGTAAGCACTTTTTAACCCTTATTTATTCCTGAAAACGGGGAAGGGGTGGTGATTACCATTTAAACGGGTGCAGCTCAGGAGGCCATTATTAAAAAGGGGGGACAATTGACTGAGTAGCCACAATTACAGTGCCATTCTGACTTATCCTTGAAACTATTGAATGGTGCTGCACCACCAGAAAACAGCCAACTGAGGACTCCCATGCCTACTAGGCCTGTTCCCCCAAGGCTTACTGCACTGCCCCTGGCAGTGCTGGCACACCATGTGGCCTCAGCATCCTATCTCCACACCAACTCCACGCATTGCTGCTGCTATCCTATCTAAAAAAAACTTTCCTACCAATTTGTATTTTTATTATTAGCCACTCCCAGGCTCCTGAAACACCATTTTTCATGACAAGGAAATAATGTGACCCAAGGTACCCCAGGGGTATCACATCTGGATAAGGATAAAAAGACCAGTAAGGTGGAGGGGACGGATGATGCTATCCCCGCCAAAAGGGTGTGGTTAGCCCTCAAGGCCCTAAAGAAAGACAAATCTCCTGGGCCGGATGGCATTCATCCGAGAGTACTATGGGAATTGGCGGACATATTGGCTGCACCCCTGGCGGAGCTTTTCAGCAGGTCACTTGAGACAGGGAGGGTACCTAGGGATTGGTGAGAGGCACATGTGGTACCAATCCATAAAGGGGGGTCGAGGGAAGTACCAGGTAACTATAGACCCATCAGTTTGACCTCGGTGGTGGGAAAATTAATGTAGAGTATACTAAAGGAACGATTGGGGGTGTACTTGGAGGAGGTGGGAGGTCTGAATAGTCGGCAACATGGGTTTGTGCCAGGTAGATCATGTCAAACCAACCTTGTGGAGTTCTATGAATGGGTAACATCAGAACTGGACAGGGGTAAGCCTGTGGATGCATTATTCTTGGACTTCAGCAAGAGCGTTTGACTCTGTTTCCCACAATGGTCTGGTGGAGAAACTGACGGGTTAGGAGTAGGCCCTGTGATGGTCTGGATGGATTGAAAACTGGCTAGCTGGATGCACTCAGAGAGTAGTGGTCTGTGGGGAGCTCGAACCCTAGAGAGGTTGGTAGTGGGGTACCACAGGGCTCGGTCCTGGGTCCAATCCTGTTTAATGCATACATATCGGACATCAGGGAGGGTATAGGGTGTGAAATGAGTCTCTTCGCGGATGACTCCAAGATGGGAGCAGTAGTTGAGGGAGAAGAGGGGAGGTTGGCCCTGCAAGGGGACCTGGACACCCTGGAAGGCTGGGCTCACACATGGAAATTAAATTTCAATATCACCAAGTGCAAGGTGTTGCATCTTGGTCGGGGAAACCCTAAACACAGGTACACCCTGGGAGGGGAGGCGCTGGAGGCCTCAATAGGGGAAAAAGACCTAGGGGTCATGGTGGATACATGTATGAATAACTCTGAGCAGTGCAGGAGAGCAGCTAGCAAGGCAAACAGGATGTTGGGATGCATCGTAAGGGGGATCACCTCTAGGAGCAATGAAGTGATTCTGCCGCTGTACAATGGACTGGTTAGACCACACCTTGAGTACTGTGTACAGTACTGGAGACCACACTTGAAGAGGGACATACAGCTCCTGGAGAGGGTACAGAGGAGGGCAACAAAGATGATACGAGGGCTAGGGGATTTGACTTATGAGGATAGACTTGAGGAGCTCTGCCTGTTTTCATTGGAGGAGAGGAGAGGCGGGGGACATGATTGAGGTCTTCAAGTACCTCAAGGGAATAAATAGGGTAAACATGGAGGGGATCTTTAGGCTAAAGCAGGGAGGTATCACCAGAGGGCATGGTTTGAAGTTGGAAGGCGGAAGGGTGAGGGAAAAGAGGAGGAGGTTTTCACTGAGAGGGTGGTGGACCCTTGGAATGCACTGCCTGGTGAGCTGGTTCAGAGATCCACAGTGGAGGCTTCAAGAGAGGTGGGACAGACACAGAAAGTGGATGTATCAGATGATAGCCTGTCCCAGGGGTGGGGATGGATGATAGGGTTTCTGGAGCACAAGGGATGGGAGGGTCTCGGCACCCAACTAAGGATCTAGGTTCGAGCAGACTCGATAGACCATAAGGCCTAATCTGCTGGCAAATAGTATGTTAGTAAGTGGGAATTGAACTCTAGACCCTCATCATTAGCAGTGCTTTTCTAGCCGTGTGAGCAGCAGACCACTAGCCCAAAGTCAGATTGCCCTCTTGGCCTGGCCCATGCTTACCTTGAATTCCACTGCTTTATTGAGGCCTTCTCATCCACCTAGGCCTATCTGAGCTGGAACGAGGAAACTTCATAATTCACAAAACCTGAGAGCAGTGCAAATGAGAGCAAAACTCTCCTCTGCAGCCCCTCTTAAGGGCTAAGCTCCTCCCCTGTTTCCCAAACCCCCCTCCTCCTCGGAACCTCCCACCTACCTGCCTCCTCCCACCCACCCCTAGTGGGTGGCTACTTGCCCACCCAGGTGTCACTGAATATCTGCCCCCAGACAAAGCCTTGCCTCCTGCGATGCCTTGTAGGCTCTTTTAATATGACAAATTATTAAGGCTCAAGTGAATTCAAGGTCATCTGAGACAAGACTCTGTATGCTTGGGCAGTATAACCACAATAACATATTACTGAGAGATTCAGGGTGGCGGGGGCAGTCTGTGCTAAAATTTGTATGAATTGCACTACTTGTCTATAACCACACATGCTATTTTCTGGGGTCAACAGAAAGCCTCCGTCTCCAACAAATGGATTTTACCTTTTATGGTTAATAAATCACCTGCAGGATCTCACACTCTTCCTCTGTCCAAATCTTACACTCTCTAATGTGAAGTTAAGGGGAATATAAACAGGCTTTAAAAACTACGGCAAACAAGCACACATCACTGTAGGTTCAATGGCCTACACAGTCAGTATAATGTTATGCTTGAGCAACTGTGTTACTTAGGTTTTGGCAGTTCACACTCTCTATTCCAGAGGAATTACCACCCTATCGGGGTACCAAAGGCAAGAAACCCTCTAAAGGGTTCCACCCCTAGAAGTGCCATGGGATAATTCCCTTGACTAAAGGTACCTTACTAAGGATCCCCCAGAAAGGTGCTGCCACTGGAGGATGAGGGGAGTATGGTGGAGCAAAGAAAAAGTGCTTCAGAAGGAGGCTGAGGGGAACAGCTATATATAGCTCAGGAAGTGGGAGTGGCTGACTGCTTGTCCATTGAACCAAAGATGGAGCCTTCCAATTGAATGGCCTGTGCAGCCAGTATAATGTTATGCTTGTGCAACTATGTTACTTAGGTTTTGGCTGTTCGCACTCTCTATTCCAGAGGAATTACCACCCTGTAGTGGTACCAAAGGCAAAGAACCCTCTAGAGGGTTCCACCCCTACAGGTGCTGTGGGATGATTCCCTTGGCTAAAGGAACCTTAGGAAGGATCCCCAAAAAGAAAGTAATAGTATGAAGCATATGGGCAATCAGCAGCTGTGAAACATAGTAATAGATAAGCATCAGGCAGCTTGATAACATAATGGGATGCATAGGTTAGCAATGGCATGGGTTAGATGGATTGCAAGAGAATAAGGGGACCTCCTAAGGAGAGAGGGAATGGCAAGTAAGGGACACCATCCACCTCCATCCAACAGCGAATCCTATCTAACTGAACTAGGAAATACTAACTAGAATATTATGACCTTCGGCACGGAGGAGAGAAAACAACTCCTTTGAGAAGGAAATCTCTGGAAATCCAAGGCCTAGGTTGCCTTCCCTCCAGGCATGGGATAATTTAATTAGTGATGGCTCTGCTACTGCAATTTAGAAGCCCCAAAGAATAAGAAATGGAAAATATGCCAATATGGAGGGAAACTTTCAGTCTATTCATCTAACAGGAACACTGTGGTGGGTTGTGAGATGGTAGCTCTGCAACCGCTCCTAGGTGGGAGGAGGAGAGTAATGACCACCAAGGCACTCACCCAGCCTACCGATCTATAAAACAAACTAGGTAAACCAGAGGTGGTCATTGGGAGACTACGGTGAAAGTGCCTTGCTAGGGAACCACTAAAACTAATAGACAACCGTTACAGCGAAAACACTAGAGCTAAAGGAAATTGCTGTAATCTCCCTTCATGGCTGAGTCATAAATTCTACAACTTGAGATGCCGTCATCACGGTTGATGACTGAAGGTCCACCTGGCGCAAGGACATTCCCAGCTATGGGCCAGGTGAGAAGGACCCCACCCCAAGCTTCACATGCTCAAGCTGCGGACTAGATGCAGAGCGATACCACTGGCAGCAGGAGAACCTGTGCCAAATGGAATGGCTGGCATGCCCCAGGGACTGATGAGGGGTGAAGGGGCATAAGTACTGAGAACGTGCAGGGCAAATGGCAGGGAGCATTGAACAAAAGTGGCATGAGCAAGAGTAGATCTGGACAGATTTCAATAAGGCAGGGTAATACAGGGGCAGGGTAACAATAGTTGGACCAGCACATAAATCAGTAAGTAGTAGGAATAGTCAGACTGGCACGTATGTCTGCAAAACATGGTAACAATGATGGGACATGAACGTCAGTGGGGGCAGCAGTATAATAGTGGGGCAAGCCAGCCAGGGATTCAAAAGCTCAACTAAGGCGACAAAAACTTTGAGGATTTTTGGTGGTAGAGGCAAGAGTTAGAACAGAAGTAAGTAGCCACATTGGCCAAGACTCCCCAAATACTTCCCAGTCCCCACCATAGAAAAAACAAGAAAGTGATGGAAGGGTCAGGAACCACATGCAGATATTAAAACTAGTTTACAGCATTGCAGTAGCTTAGCTGATCTCAGAGTAGAACAGCATTGTACAACAGGGAATAGCATGAGCTATGAGTGGTAGCAGTCAATAAGCATTTAAGAAGGGAAGCACAATGCTGTGAAAACATCTATGACCACAGGGGAAGTAGATTAAGCAGGGAAAACATGATTGAGCGGCATAGCAAGGGTTCAGAAGGAGCCTGGGTTCAGAGGGAGTTGGAATCAGTTGAAAACAATTAGGCTTGATAGCATGGAGAGCAATTAGGCCTGTAGCATGGAAAACAGCTTTGGTTTGTGTAAAATCACAGGTACTGGTGACAACAGCAATGGGAGTAATTAAAAGCAAGTAGCAGAGCTGTAAAAGAGCCAAATGACAGAAGCAAGCAAATGGTAAGAGCTGAGAAACCAAATCCCCCCAAAATGAAAACAAAACAAAGACACAAACATAGAAGAAATAAAAGGAAGCACACAGCAAGAGGCAAAAAAATTCAAACCAGAAGCAAAAGAACAAAATGCAGAGTCCAGCAGAAAGAAGCAGCAAGGCGGGGCGGGCGGGCGGGGTCGGGCAGGCCCCAGCCTGCCACACAGCAATGGACAGAGCCTCTGACCAGCAAAGAAAAAATGCTTCAGAAGGAGACTGAGGGGAACTGCTATATATAGCTCAGGAAGTGGAGTAGCTGGCTGCTTGTCCATCGAATCAAAGGTGAAGCCTTCCAATTATCAGCTTACCTACAGAATGATGTATTCTGTTTGCCTCGAAAGTTGCTTTAATGCACTGTCACTAAGTTTTAAAAGTGTCTGAGAGATGTAAACAAACTGCTGCCGCCTACTCGAACTCTGGACTTCAGTGGCTGCCTAAAATGGCTGCTACATGCTTATGAGCTGACATCAGATTGGCAATAATACAAGCTAAATTGACAGCCTAGCAATTAAACTCTAGAAATAAGATTAACACACGTTTTATCTAAATCCTTTACTGTGCAGTACCCTGCACATGATCATTGGTCGGTAAAGTAGAAAGGGAGTGAGAAGAGACAATGGGAGAGATAGGTAGGGAGAGGAGAGTGGATGGGGAAAGTGAGAGGGATATCGGGCAGAGAGCAAGGCAAGCACCTAGGCAAAATAGGAAGTGAAATAAGATTAACAAAATGCTTTTTGTCCAAATCCTTTACTGTGGTGCTGCACAGTAAAGGATTTGGATACAAAGCCCTTTGTTAATCTTTTTTCAAGCGTTTATTGCTAGGCTCTCAATTTAACTTGTAATATTGCCACAGAACACTCTCACTAATCTGCCATCAGTGCGTAAACAAGTAGCGGCCATTTTAGGCAGCTACTGAAGCGCGGAGTTTGAGTAGGAGTCAGCAGTTTGTTTACATCTCTCGGATACTTTTAAAACTTAGCAACAGTGGATTAAAGCAACTTTTGAGGAAAACGGAATACATCATTAGGTAGGTAAGCTGATAACTTACAGTGATGTGTGTTTTTTGTCTTAGTTTTTAAAGCCTGTTTATATTCCCTTTAAACGGCAAGCATGTGTCAAGACCATGGAATCTGTACCCACCAATTAACTTGTATTCCATGGTTTATTTTTTTCAAAAGTTTTATCAGGAAAGATGTACTGAGCTGGTAACATCTTGATTCCAGATGTGTCCTGGGGTGAGGAAGAAAAAGGAGGAACAGAGGTACACCAAGAACAATAAAAACAAATGTAACCTCCCTACAAATGAGGGTTCCCAAAAGTCTTCCTTGGGTTTGCCTAAATGCCCACTGCCTGAAAACATATTTATTTTCTTTGGCCTTCCCTAAATAATTGATTAACAAACTGATCGATTTTAAATAATTTATTATATCATTTGTTTTATATTGAATTTTATATTGTGTACAGCGCCTTGATTATGAATTGTGTTATATAAACAAAGTTTGCTTGCTTGCTGGTGTTCTGTGTCCTAACCATTTAAAAGTGATTGCATGTGAGTGCCCTGTTAGCCTCCATGCCTGTCTCTTTAAGAGCTGTCTATTTTATAGAGTATAATTAATCTGGGTAGGGGCTGAGTTGGTTCAGGCTCGAGTCCCGCCCGGGCTGCTGTATTATTACTACATTTTGCCATCGCTATTTGCGCAGAGGGAGCTCTACAAGGAACTGGGACTGTTTACTAATTATCTGCAATAATAATAATAATATTGTAGTTTGTCTAACCTGCCTTCTTTTGCAACATGAACTTTCTGTTAATCACCATCATCTTCATCCTGTACTGCCAGTTTGGACCAATCAGTGCCTTTGGGGACCATAAAATGGATACTGTCCCCAGGGGTCTTGTGGGAGTGCATTTCTGTAGGAATAGTAGTTTTTGCATTTTGGCACCTAAATGGACCTGGAGGGGGAGCCCTTGCTTTGACAGACAGATGGATCAACCAACCAAACCCTTTTGGATCAGAAGGAAGCCCCGGTGCTGCCTGCAGCACAGTGTCAGTGTGGAGATAATGCTGAGAGAGTGAACAGCTCAAGAGATTTGAGCAGCTGCTCCTGCAAGATGCACAGGGGAAATCGTTGGGAAGGCTGTGTTTGGCCTGCCTGCTACCTTCTTCCAAAGTGAAGAAACCTTGAGCCTGAGATTGGACTTCATCCAAAATTGCAGCTTTTGTGATCAGAACCTGATTTGTGACAAATTGAATTTCTCCTGAAGTGGACCAAAGATTTGCTTCTGTGCGATGGGCCTGTCAGAACTTGAGACTGCCGCAGAGTTACGGTTTGCGCAGAGACACTGTGAATTGCAACTGGACTGCTATCCGAACTGTGATATTTACTTGCTTTACTATAAGTGTGCTGATTGTGGGTCGCGATTTGGTTCCCCACCTTGCTTAATGTGTGATGCTTGCTGGAAGCTGCATCCAGCACTTCACCAGACTGCATCCGAACTGTTCACCTGGTCTGGACCTAGCCATCCTGGCCCAGACAGCCGTTTACGCCACAGAGAGACAACTGACGAGAGGCCCGTCTGGGGATTTGGCTCCCTGCTCAACACCAATGAACAGGATCAACACCACGGTGCTTTGTGTGGGCCCTGCTTTTCCTGGCAATCCAATTCTTCATCCTGAGGTCTCCATTTTGTCCATCCTGTATCCTGTACTGCATAGCGTGAGTAAATACCAGGGTAGCTCTTTACAACAAAGCTCAAATCAAAGTGTGTTAACTGATTTATTTGTTGTTGCTAATCATTTGGACTGAGCCATCCGGCGCCGGATTACAAATTTGGGTTAGAAGTGCATGTTGTGTTTTATTTCCTTAAAGGCCTCAACAACAGCTGCAACACTAGCCGACCCCGGGCAACACTTCAAGCTAGCCTGTAGTTCCAACTGGGTATCCAGAGTGTATGTGACTATGCTACAGGGACCTTTAGGTGCATGCCTTATAACCTGAATCTTTCAAATCTCGAAATCAACCACTACATGTTGCCCCCTTCCTTGTTACTGCCCCTTAAACAAATCGGATCTAAATCTTTTTGCATTGAAGCTGGTTGTGATGTATCTCTGTACAAACAGCATTCAAATATTGTTGATTGTTGTGTTAAAACTTATTTTACAGGGGGTCTTCAGGGCCAAGCCAGCTGAACCAGCCCTGGTGGTAAGTTCAACAAGTGTGGGGTTAAAACTGTTGTCAGGTGTAAATTGCAATTGTTTATTCTGTGAGCCATTTAGGCCACTAGAGGGAAAAGAGGGGAGTAACAGTGTCCCGGAGGGCTGTATCCAGGTCAGCTACGCTACCACTAACCCTGTCCTCTGGGTGGAGGCACCCATATTCAGTACCCAGGCCCCTCAACCTTCACCTGGTCTTGCAGGCAGGGGTATTATCCCTTGGGGTAGCACCTCCTAGGGGTTACATCTGGGAGGCATCTCTGGTATTAGCACCCTCTAGTGGCCAAAATCAAGAATTATTGTTAAAGGTTAATGGCTACCCCAGTAGAAGTGGCTGTGCACCAGTTGGTGGGGTGGTGCACAGGGCAGGAGATTGACCCCCTCAATGCCTTGCTTATAATGAATATTTCCTTAACATTCCTGAACATTAGTAAGAACACTGTAGAAGGGACACTTTCTAAAGCTGAATGTTTAAAAAATGCTATGGTGGTGGGTCCACAGGCTGATTTAACTGCCCAAACCTTCATGGCTGTGGTGAAGTATAGTGACCCCATGGATGGCACTAAAGTTCCACAGACTATTGCCCCAGAAGGGGGTAAGAGGCACCTGGAGGGTAATAACTAAAGACAGTAAAGACCCCAGGGAGTATGAGCCCACACCATTATCTGAGACTTTTGAGGAAAAGTTTGCTAAGTGGTTACTGGAGGAGGGAAAGACCCTAGAAGACTTTAAGAAATTATTCCTACCACCTGGGGGTGTCCTTTCCCTGACACCTCTGCCCAGTCCAGTACCTGTCCCTGTCCCAGCTCCTGAGCCCACGCCTATATCTCTGCCTGCAGTAAGTCACAACTCCTACTGTAGGTTGAGAATGTTCTCGGGCACCCTCTCCACCCCACAGGGGAGGACCATCGGGAGACCTGGAGAGATTATGTTGGCCCCCAAGTAACTGAATGGCAATGTTCTGAGGCAGAGAAGAGGAAAATGTTCATTGAAAGCCTTAAAGGCCCTGCCCAGATGACTATCCATGCAACACGGGCAAGTAACCCAGGAGCAACTGCTCAGGATTATTTGGCTGCGTTAGAAAATGTGTATGGGAGCCCAGATTCGGACGAGGATTTGTGGTGGAGGGTAAGAGACACTCAGCAGTACCAAGAGGAGCCCTTATCATTGTATGTACCCCGACGTGAAATAAAATTACAGGAATGCCTTAAGAAATGCAGCATGGCTCCAGATAAGTTGGATCGCACCAGACTGAATCAGATTCTTAAGTCTGCTCCATTCTCTGAACTGATGTTGCTTCAACTATAACTTGTAGTCTGTCTGGATTTGTCTCCCCTCCACCTATGATGAACTGATGAAAGAAATTTGGAGGGCCGAGAAAAGTGGCCACAGAGGGGGGGCCCCCTTACACATCTGCTGCTGCCACCCAGGTGACAGAGGATGATCCTGCAAGTGAAATTCAAGGATTAAATACAGCGCCAGGTGAGCACTCAGGAGTTCCCAAGGATGCCTAACCATGGGACAAACTACTGAGGGAATTCAGAGAAGTGAAGGCCAGTCTCTTTATAAAGGCTGCTCTTGTAGGTCCCATCCTGCTCAGAGTGCATCTACTATGGGGGTTGGGGTGCACGCTCTGACGGCCCCTGATGATGACAGCTCAAGGACTGAAACCAAGGAATTAATGATGGTAATAAAAGTATTGAGATGCCTCCCACCACCTTCAACACCACAGACACAGGTTGAACCCAGATTTTCTGTCATTTTGTACCCCAGCCTCAGCAGCAAATGTGTATCCCTCCCAACCTTCTGTTTGTGAATGGAGATCAGCTCCACATGCCATGTCCTCGCCAAGGATGACCTAAGAGCCTGTCATTTGTCACAACCGCAGAAAGGATGGTCATATGAAAAGAGAATGCCAGTCTCAGAGAGACTTAGATAAAGTGTTAAACAGGCTCAAGGTGAGCTTTGGAAAGCAAATCAGTGGCCAAGGGGTGCCCAACACAACTGCAGTGAAGGTTCAGGCAATCCTAACTCAAGATACTTTGTGGCCAAATCGTCTTTTCAAGCTCCTGTTACTATCCCTCCAGATTGGTCCAAGGTGGTAGGCCCATCAATGGAGACTACAGTAACTGTGAATGGTGTATCTGTGAGGGCCGTACTCGACAGTGGATCACAAGTAACCATAGTGTTTCAAGATTGGTACCAAAAACACCTGCCCGATGTGCCCCTGCAGCCCCTGGAGGGTCTGGATGTGTGGGAATTAAGCGAAAAGTCCTACCCATACTTGGAATATATTTGGATCTGGCTGTCTTTCCCCTGCTGTGGTGGCCGGAGTGGATGAACAAGTAGAGACGCTAGCTCTGGTGTGCCCTCCTGCTGGATTGTATGATAGGGTTCCCTCGCTCATTGAAACCAGTGCCCACATGTTTGGAAGACTAGCACAGTTGTGTCAAGAGAAAAAAGGGCAATGGACTGGGTGGACCCTGACAGTTCCAGCCTTGATAAAGAGAGCATATGACCTGCAAAAACAGACTACCAAAGTGTACAGAGATTAGCCAATGAGGATAGTGTGGAAGAAAGATCCCGATTCTCTAGTACTACCACCTAACGCTCAGTACAACGCTTGCGTAGAAGTTCACCTTAGAAAGGATGTGAAAAATAAAATATTGATGCTGGATGCACCCAGTGAAGGGAAGTTGCCAGAGGGGTTATTGGTTAAACCCAGTATCTTACCTGCCCATGCCTATGCACAGTGAGTGATGGTCCAAATACAGAATGTGTCTGATCGAGAAATTCGAGTGAACAGAGGGTATACGTTAGCTATGGTACACTGTGCAGAAACTGTAGTACTGCCCAGCAACAAATATTCCTGTGAAAGTAGGAGGAGGTGACCCCAGACCTATTCGACTTTGGTGATTCTCTACTGTCTGCTGAATGGAAGACCCGGGTCAGTAGGAAACTTGTCCAGAGGGATCAGGTATTTTCCCTAAAGGAGTGGGATGTGGGGTGCGTCCATGGTGCTGAGCATGCTGTCAGACTTCACAATGACAGGTCTTTCAGGGAGTGGTCCCACCGCCTTGCCCCAGCTGACATTGATGATGTTCAGAGGCACCTACAGGTGATGCTAGCTGCTGGCATTATTCAAGAGTCAAGAAGCCCCTATGTGTCTCCCATCATAGTCATGCACAAGAAGAATAGGTCCGTGAGGATGTGTGTAGATTATCGGATCCTAAACCAATGGACTGTACCAGATCAATACACCATGCCCCACATACAGGACACCATGGACTGCATGAATGATAGTCAGTGGTTTTCAGTACTTGATCTACGAAGCGGGAATTATCAAATCCCGATGGCCCCAGAGGACCGTGAGAAAAGCCTTCATCTGTCCCTTGGGCTTCTACGAATTTCTGAGGATGCCTCAGGGGATTTTGGGTGCCCCCACCACTTTCCAGAGGTTGATGGAACGTGCAGTAGGAGACATGAATCTGTTAGAATATCTAGTATACTTGGATGATGTCATCATCTTCGGACGCACCCTAGAAGAACATGAGACCAGGTTATTCAAAGTTCTTGACCGCCTGGAAGAATTCGGCTTTAAACTATCTATAGATAAGTGTCAGTTTTTCCAAACATCTGTAAAATATGTGGGACATATAGTGTCAGCAGAGGGAATACAGACAGACCCCAGTAGAGTCCCTGACCACCTGGACCCAGCCAACTAACTTAAAAGAACTGCAATGTTTCTTGAGGTTCTGCGGCTATTATCGCCGGTTCATCAAGCACTATTCAAAGGTAATCCAGCCACTGCTCAGTCTCACTCAAGGCTATCCTTCTACCAACTGCAGGTATAAGAAGGGATCCCTCAATGAAGAAGAAAAGTTGTATTTCCGAACAGGTGAACCATTTGGAGCCTGTTGAACCCCTGAGTACGAAGCGGCATTCTTTGAGATCATCTATCTGCTTACTCATGCCCCTGTAACTGCCTATGCTGACATAGAAACATAGAAACACAGAAGTTGATGGCAAATAAGAACCACAAGGCCCATCCAGTCTGTCCATTTCTTTTTCTACCTTATGAATGCGCCATCGGCCTTTGCTCTGACAATGGCCTATCTAGTCATACTCATCTGTATTGCTCCTTTATGCCTATCCCATGCCTGTTTGAAGCCCCTTCACTGTATTCATATCCACCATTTCCTGAGGTAGGCCATTCCATGCATCCATCATCCTTTCTGTGAAAAAGAACTTTCTCACATTACCCCTGAATCAGCCTCCCTCTAACCTCATGCTGTGTCCCCTTGTCCTGCTATTTTTCTTATATTGAAACATGTTAGACTCTTTCACCTTGTGAATGCCCTTACGGTGTTTGAATGTTTCGATCATATCACCTCTCTCCCTCCTTTGCACTAGGGTATACATATTGAGCTCTGTTAATCTGTCCTCATATGGTTTCTGATGCAGTTCCTGCACCATTTTAGTTGCCCTTCTCTGGACTGCCTCAATTTAGTTAATGTCCTTGTGAAGGTGTGGCCTCCAGTACTGCACGCAGTACTCCAGATGGGGCCTAACCAGTGTCTTGTAAAGAGGGATTATATTACCTCTCTCTTCTGACTTGTGATATCCCAAATCTTGGATTTTAGGGGGGCAAACTTTGGGAAAATGGGGAGATACTTGAAAGAGGCATTAAGAGGAATGGGGCAGGAATCAGGTGTTGAGAAACAGTGGGAAGTATTTAAAATGTGGATTACAAGAGCAACAGAATTATGTATTAAGCAGGTTAGCAAGAGGAAAAGGAAGAGGAGACCATTATGGTTTTCTAAAGAGGTAGCAAAGAAAGTGAAAGCCAAAAAGATTGCATTCAGGAAATACAAAAAGACACAGGCAGAAGGGGATAGGAGAAGTACCAGGAGAAGCAAAGGCAGGGAGATCAGTAAGGGAAGCCAAAACTCAGACTGAAGAACACATTGCAAAATCAGTGGGTAGAGGGACAAAACCTTTTACAGGTACATAAGTGAAAAAGAAGGCAAAGGAGGGATTGTGAGACTGAAGGGGGAGGATGGGGGCTGTGTGGAGGATGACAACAGTAAAGCTGACATATTGAACAGGTATTTCTGCTCAGTCTTTACTGAGGAAGAGGAGGGTAATGGGTCTGAAAAGAGTACAAGGGGTGAGAATGGTGCAGAAATGGACACAAGTCCCTTTACACGAGAAGGGTCCTGAAGGAACTGGAAGTAATAAGAGTTGATAAAGCAATGGGGCCAGATGGGGTGCACCCCAGGGTCCTTAAAGAACTAAGAGGTGGTGGCTGAACCTCTTGCTATCCTGTTTAACCGATCACTAGAAACAGGGAGGTACCCAAAGACTGGAGGATAGCAGATATAGTCCCTTATACAAAAGTGGGAACAAAGAGAGGCGGGGAACTACAGACCAGTCAGCCTCACCTCGGTAGTGGGAAAATCATGGAAGCACTACTAAAGGAGAGATTGCGGAACATCTGGTTGTCAATGGACTACAGGACCCAAGGCAGCATGGTTTCACCAGGGAAGGTCATGTCAGACCAACCTCATTGAATTTTTGACTGGTTGACTAGGGAGGTGGATCAGGGAGGGCAGTGGACATGGCCTATCTGGACTTCAGCAAGGCCTTTGACACTGTGCCACATAGAAGACTATTGCACAAACTGGGGAATATGGGTGTGGGCAGGACAGTAGTGCGGTGGGTAGGTAACTGGCTGGGCAGCAGGACACAGAGGTGGTGGTAAATGGCTGTCACTCCACAGAGGAAGAGTGACCAGTGGGGTACCACAGGGATCAGTGCTGGGACCGGTACTATTCAATATCTTCATCAGTGACATTGCGCAGGACCTAGAAGGCAGAATTTCACTGTTCACTGATGACACAAAGCTCTGTAACAAAGTAGACACACCAGAGGGTGTAGACAGAATGAGAAGGGACCTGCAGAAACTTGAAGAATGGTCAGGGGTTTGGCAGTTGAAATTCAATGCAAGGAAGTGCAAGATAATGCATATGGGGCACAAAAACCCTGGCACAATATATCAGTTGGGGGGTGAGGATATAGCATGCACCAAGCAGGAAAGGGATCTTGGGGTTATCATCTCTGATGACCTCAAGGCAGGGAAACAGTGTGACAAGGCAGCAGGTAAAGCAAATAGGATGCTGGGATGCATAGGCAGGGCATCACCAGCAGGAAAGGGAGGTCATAATTCCACTATACAAGACACTAGTGAGGCCGCACCTGGAGTACACTGGTGCAGTTCTGGAGACCTTACCTATGTAAGGACATAGACAGGGTAGAGAAGGTTCAGAGAGGGCAACAAAGATGGTGCATGGATTGCATCACAAGTCCTATGAGGGACAGGTTGAAGGCACTGAACATGTACTCCCTGGAGGAGGAGGAGAGAGGGATATGATAGAGACATACAAGTATCTTACAGGGAGGAACAGGGTGCAGGATGCACTATTTTAAGCGAAAAGATGTTCCAGGACTAGAGGGCATGGGATGAAGTTGGAGGAGAGGACGATTCAGAGGAAGCGTGAGGAAGAATTTCTTCACAGAACGGGTGGTGGACAAGTGGAACACCCTGCCAGAGGAAGTGGTGGGGGCTGAAACAATCACGGATTTAAGAATGCATGGGATAGATATAAAGGAATTCTGGAGGTCAGGGGTAAGGGGCAACAGACTTCTTGGAAAACATAAACTGAACTTACAGACTTAAATGGGCAGACTGGGTGGTCCATAGGCCCTTATCTGCCGACACTGTCTTTGTATCTATGTATCCCTACCAAGCCATATGTCCTGCATACAGATGCCAGCCTGAAGGGACTCAGGGCTGTGTTGTATCAAGATTATGAAGATGGCCTGAGACATGTGGCCTTCACCAGTCGAAGCTTGACACCATCTGAGTGAAATTATCCTGTTCATAAGTTGGAGTTTCTCGCTGTAAAATGGACCATAGTCGACCAATTTCATGAGTACTTCTATGGGACCAAAATATTGGTAAAAACTGGTAACAATTCCCTAACGTATGTACGGACCTTAGCAAAGCTGGATGCCACTGAGCACTGGTGGCTTTCTGCCCTGTCAACTTATGATTATGCGGTTGAATACTGGCCTGGACTAAACCATATTGAGGCTGACACTTTCTCACAGTGGCCAAGCCCCCAAGACAACTAAGTGAGACTGTCAGAACACTCTACTAAAGCCTTGTGCCAAAATTTTGATAAAGACGAGTTGCGATCCGCAGATACAGTGGACTGTCTGGTGGACTGTTTGGGGCCCCCCGATACTTGCATACCTGCAACCTATTGTAATTTTTCTGCATTGGACATCAGTGCCTTGCCCCAGTTTGATAGTGACAGCATTCAGTGAGCTCAATCCCAAGATCCCATGATCCAGCCCTCATTGGATGTCCTTCGTGTGGGGAAAGATGTGCCTAAAATATGTTCTACCGACTTATGGACTGCATTGTTATTCAAAGAAGCCTCCCAGCTAAAGTTGCAAGAACAGTTACTTTATCGAGAGACAGTAGATCAGTGAGGTCAGTTGGACAAGCAGCAACTGATACTGCCCACAGCCTTCAAACAGCTGGTGTTGAGGTCCTGACACAATCACATGGGACACCTTGGTATTGACTGGACCCTCGACTTGGTGGGGTCTCTATTCTACTGGCCCAAAATGGGAGCTGATGTGCCCCAACGTATCCATTCTGATCAAAGAAGGGACTTTGAAAGCAGATTGATTAAAGAGATGCTCTCCCTGTAGGGGGTGTGAAAGTCTAGAACCACTTCTTACTCCCCCGGGGGGACCCCCAGCCTGAACATTTTAACAGGACTCTCTTGGACATGTTGGGCATTCTTCATCCCAAAGACAAGCACAAGTGCAGCCAGCAGAGTAGCACCTTGGTACATGCTTACAATTGCACTAAAAGTGATGCTACTGAGCTTTTTCCCTACCGTCTCATATTTGGGAGAGAAGCTTGGTTGCCTGTGGATGTCTGCTTTGGAGTCTCCCCTGATGTGGTCAGAGCTGAGAACTATTTACAGTGTGTTCAGAAACTGAAAGCTCGATTGAACCATGTGTACCAACTGGCTCAAGCAATGACTGCCAAATGAAACCTTGCTAACAAAGAGAGATATGATCGATGGGTAAAGGCTCAGGAGTTGTTGCCTGGGGATCGAGTGCTGTTGTGTAACTTGAGATTGCATGGTAAGCATAAAATTGCCGATAGGAGGCACCATCTCCCACATGTAATAGTCAGCAAGCTGGATGATTTACCTGTGTACAAAGTGCGCCCTGAGAATTATTCTGAAGCTGTCAAGACCATGCACAGGAACCATCTACTGCCCATTGGCCAAATGATCATTGACGCTGAACTATCAGATGTTACCCCTCCTGGACTGGTGACTGGTGCTGCTGCTAAAAAGAGACAGTCAACCTGCTCCAGTTTTTCCAGACCCAAGGCGTTCCCCCCCCGGCAGGCCCAGAATGATAGTGACTGTCAGTCCACCTCTGATGATAGTGAGTGTGACAATTCTTATTACCCTTCCTATGAGCTGAGTCTGTTGTTTCGAGATAACCCTATGTATAATCATGGGGATGGAGCTGGACTTTCAGGACTGCCTAACCCTCCAGCTTCTCCCCTGGAGCCAATGCCCCCTGAAAGTGAGGTGCAAAGTATTACATCTGAAGTAGCAGATTCTTTGTGTCAAGTAGAACTATTTGAATTACCCAAGGAGGAATCTGATGATGTGAGTCTCCCTGGTGACATACCAGAACCTGAGCAACTGTATGGAAATGTTGAAAGCACTACTCCAGTGCTGAAAAGTGCAACTGACTCAGAATCTTTCCTGAATGACCAATCCAGACCCCTTACAGAGAATGCTGATGTGTCTAATGTGGTGGATACGGCGTTAACAGAGTCAGAAGCTGATAATGTTTCATTACTGGAGACTTCACCCAGTGCAGAAGTACCCCTTTCTACTGAAGAAGAGTCTGATGCAATGCTGGAACTCCAAAGACTGTACCTGTCTCTCCAAGGAAGTTTAGGAGAGTGGTTAAACCCATAATACGTCTAAGCTACGACTCCCCGGGAAGGCCAGTAGATCCCCCTTTAAATGTTGTCCACAAGAGTGTCTATGTTTCAGAGTGCTCACTGCCCAAACTGAGCCTTCCTGCTACTTCCAAGTTGATTGTCCATACTTCAGGACATGGTGCCCCTGCCCCATCTAGCCTCAAGTTAGCTGATAGAGATGGGAGAAACTATAACATGAATGAGTACAGTAATATTATTGTGTAAATCATAGTAAAACCATTATTAAGTGTATGGAAAATGCATAACTGCTGTCATTACAAAATATGTAGTGTATACTGAACAAGTATAGTAATGTGATAAGTTATGTTCACTGATGTATCAGTCCTTAATCTGTCTCGTATAGTGATGAACCATATGTTTCATATAGTATAATGTCTTCTGTAAGCTTGTTGAGGGTGTAGACTTGACGCGGACACCAAGTTCTTTCTAGGCAGGGAAGGGTATAACCCCCCTACAAATGGGGGCTCCCAAAAGTCTTCCATGGGTTTGCCTAAATGCCCACTGCCTGACCATCAGCAGTCTTAAATCTATGCTGAAAACATATTTATTTTTGTTGGCCTTCCCTAATTAATTGATTAACTAACTGATTGATTTTAAATAATTTATTATATCATTTGCTGTTAAGCTGGTGTTCTGTGTCCTAGCCATTTAAAAGTGGTTGCATATGAGTGCCCTGTTAGCCTCTGTGTCTGTCTCTTTAAGAGCTGTCTATTTCATAGAGTATAATTAATCTGGGTAGGGGCTGAATAGTTTCAGGCTCGAGTTCCACCCAGGCTGCTGTATTATTGCTCCATTCTGCCATCGCTATTTATGAAAAGGGAACCCTACAAGGAACTATGACTGTTTACTGAGTATCTGCAATAATAATAATAATAATATTGTAGTTTGTGCAACCTGCCTTCTTTTGCAGCATGGACTTTCTGTTAATCACCATCATCTTCGTCCTGTACTGCCAGTTTAGACCAATCAGTGCCTTTGGGGACCATAAAATAGAGACTGTCCCCAGGGGTCTTGTGGGAGTGAATTTCTGTAGGAATAGTAGTTTTTGCATTTTGGCACCTAAACGGACCTGGAGGGGAGCCCTTGCTTTGACAGACAGATGGATCAACCATCCAAACCCTTTTGGATCAGAAGGAAGTCCCGGTGCTGCCTGCAGCACAGTGTCAGTGTGGAGATAGAGCTGAGAGTGTGAACAGCTTGAGAGATTCGAGCAGCTGCTCCTGCGAGGTGCGTGGGGGAAATCAGCAGGAAGGCTGTGTTTGGCCTGCCTGCTACCATCTTCCAAAGTGAAGAGATCTTGAGGCTGAGATCGGACTTCATCTGAAATTGCAACTTTTGTGATCGGAACCTGATTTTTGACAAACTTGAATTTCTCCTGAAGTGGACCGAAGATTTGCCTCGGTGCTATCGGCCTGTCAGGACACGAGGCTGCCGCAGAGTTACAGTTTGCGCAGAGACACTGTGAATTACAACCGGACTGCCATCCGAACTGTGATATTTACTTACTTTACTGTAAGTGTGCTGATTGTGGATTGTGGGTCACAGTTTGGTTCCCCACCTTGCTTAATGTGTCACGCTTGCTGGAAGCTGCATCCAGCACTTCACCAGACTGCATACGAGCTGTTCACCTGGTCTGGGCCTAGCTATCCTGGCCCAGACAGCTGCTCATGCCCCAGAGAGACAACCGACGAGAGACCTGCCTGGGGATTCGGCCCCCTGCTCAACACCAACGAACAGGATGGACACCAAGGTGCTCTGTGTGGGCCCTGCTTCTCCTGTCAATCCATTTCTTCATTCCGAGGTCTCCATTTCATCCATCCTGCATCCTGTACTGGGTAGCGTGAGTAAACACCAGGGTGGCTCCCTTCAAAGCTCAAATCAGTGTGTCAACTGATTTATTTGTTGTTGCTAATCATTTTGGACTGAGCCATCCGGCTCCGGATTACAAATTTAGGCTAGAAGTGCACATTGTGTTTTCTTTCCTTAAGGGCCCCAACAACAGCTACAATGCCGGCCTACCCCGGGCAATGCTTCAGGCTAGCCTGTAGTTCCAACTGGGCACCCAGAGTGTGTGTGACTGTGCTACAGGGACCTTTAAGTGCAAACCTTATAACCTAAATCTTTCAGATCTCTAATCAACCACTAGATGTTGCCCCCTTCCTTGTTACTGCCCCTTAAATAAATCAGATCTAAATCTGTTTGCATTGAAACTGGTTGTGGTGTACCTCTGTACAAACAGCATTGAAATATTGTTGGTTGTTGTGCTAAATCTTATTTTACAGGGGGGTTCCAGGGCTGAGCCAGCTGAACCAGTCCTGGTGGTAAGTGCAACAAGTGTGGGGTTAAAACTGCTGTCAGGTGTAAATTGCAATTGTGTATTCTGTGAACCATTAAGGCCACTAGAGGGAAAAGAGGGGGTTAACAGTGTCCCGGAGGGCTGTACCCAGCTCAACTACGCTACCGCTAACCCTGTCCTCCGGGTGGAGGCACCAGTTTTCAGTACCCTGGCCCCTCAACCTGCACCTGGTCATGCAGACAGGGGTGGTATCCCTTGGGGTAGGGTCCCCTAAGGGTTACACAAATACAATTAAAGGAAAACTACACCCTCATATTGTGTACATTTCATTTGTTTCCATGTCAGACAACTCTTTTCCTGTACTTGCTAGGGCTATACACATTTGCTTATTTTTTTTTCATTGTTCATGGTAGCTCCCTATAACTACCCTGGAGGTCTCCATTTTATTGTTGTTTAAATCTCATTGTCCCTGAGAGTTGAATTAGCATATGAGAACATGATGGCACATCACCCATTTATACCATATATCTCTGTGCTGAAAGAACAGATACCCTGCAAAAACTCTCTGGAAACACATCAACTGAATGCATTTTAAAGGGAAACCCCCTGCATTACAATACAGTTTGCAAAGCTAATTGAAGGTAAATGTGGTATTTCACACCTTGCTGAAACTTGTTTCTTTAAAGTCTAAATAAGCAGACAGGTATAGTGCAGAGTCTAAAGGGTGGTTCCACATCATCTTCTCATTTGCTAATGCAGCTCAAAGGGGAATAAGATTTCAACAACCAGCAAATGGAGACCCCTAGTATAGTTATAGGGCCTAACACAATGTGTGAAAAAGTAAAGCAATTGCATACATCTCTAACAGCTACATAAAAAAGAGTTGTCTGTTGGCATGGAAACAAATACAAGATATGAAGGTGTACTTTTCCTTTACTACAAACAGGCATGTAAGCATTATAAATAACAACTGTGCAAGGACACAGATTATGTGCAAGAGCAATGCACTACATATAGGCTAAAGTATGGGGAGAAGTGTGTTACGAGAATTTAACACACACCGGGTTGTTGGATGGCACAACCGAGGGCGGCCGAGGGTTTATGAGTGCCATCCAACAACGAGGGTGTGTTAAATCGAGTTTGACACACCTCCCCATATTTTATTTTTATAATTGAAGGGCTCTGCTTAACAGTCAGAGCGCGAAGTTTAATTGTCTGTCTCAAGAACAGTACTGATGAGAAAACACTTACTTCTCTGCATTACCTCAGTTTACCAGTGAGCCTAGAAGCACAAGAGTGTGTTTGGGATGGAGGTAATGCAGAGAAGTAAGTGTTTTTCTCGTCAGTACTGTTTGCGGAAACAGGGACAGTTGGAAGCTCGCGCTCTGTTTATTTACTTGTCTCGAGCGCATTGGTATGGAAAGGGAGCGCGTGAATGCCGTAACACCTACTCAGGTGTTATGGTATTTAACACACGGTTTTGTCTATGGCAAAAAACGGAGACCGTTAATTATATATAGGATAAAATATGGGGTGCAGTGTGTTACGAGAATTTAACACACACCCGAGTTGTTAGATGGCACATAAACCCCGAAGGCAAAGCCCGAGGGGTTTATGATAGCCATCCAACAACAAGGCTGTGTGGTAATTTCGAGTGAAACACACTGCACCCCATATTTTGTTATATATAATTGAAGGATTCCATTTTTTTCCTGTTGAGATTTGAAATAAAAAAGATGAAAGTGGAGTCTTACCTTGTGCTAATAAAACACTTTCATTTATAACACAAACAGAGAACTGCAGGTCGAACACTTAAATTGTACTTTTTAACTAGTAAAAAGAAGAAAACAAACAAATAAATATCTAGATGGTTGTTTTTTCAGGTTGGCACATCTGTTTTTATGTGCTGTCATCATTTGACCTGCAGAGGAAAGGTTACGGTGAAAGGGAGAGTAGTTAGGGACCATGGTGAAAGTGTGGACTGTAACAATCTGGTGTCTTACAGTAAACGTAAGATTTAAGAGGTAAATTCAAGTGTCATTGTTTTGTTTTGATTAGAATACGTTATTAAGAGATGTCAGAGTTCTCAATGTTTTGGGTTCTTGTTCTTTTTTTGTGGATGTTGGTTGGAGTTACAGATGCTGACTGTGACTGGGCTGTGGAAAATGCAGGCACTCCCAAACGTAGCCTGCATGTTACCGGAAGGCATTTCATCATGCTGGGTAGTGAGCTGTGGATGAGAAGCCTTGGCGGAACCATTTCGTCCGTGGTTTGAAATTGACTGAGCATTTTTTTTTATTTTAGTTAAGTAGTGCCAAGTTAACAGAGAATGATTTGTTAAGAGCGAGCGCCAGAGGAGATGAGTTTATATGGTCAGTGGTTTGTGAGGTGAAATAGACAGTGGGAAACTCGAGTTGTCTTTCTGTGTTGTCTCGAGCAGATCTGAATGGGAAGAGAGTGCATGAATGCCATAACACCTACTCGGGTGTTATGGTATTTAACACACATTTTTTGCCATTGAAAAAAATTGAAGCCATTAATTATAATACAATAAAGTTCGGGAGGATATCAACATTGAATGTGCAGAAGGCACTACTGAGTTAGAGAGAGGGGCAATGGTTGTGGGAATGAGAGGATGGACAAGGGGACAGCATTAGTGTATTTGCAGGGCAAAGAGGGAGTGAGGGTAGGTGAGTGGTAGGCAGCAGCCCAGGGTCGGGGTATCAGGGGCAACTGCAGGAGTGAGTAAGTGAAGTCACAGAGGACAGAGGTGAGTGAGTGGTGAGAAGGGGCAGAGGAGATGATAGGAGGGAGATGACCCCAATATTTGGGAAACAGGAAGAAGAAGAAGGCCGCTTGACCAGCACTAGATTTCCTTGATGGGAATGCGAGAGACCAAGAGCCCGGGTTGCGAAGGGGGTAGGAGGCTGTGGTGGGGAGGTTAGGAGGAAAGCAAGGTCGGAAGGGAGGGAAGGAGCTAAGCTGATACTTTGAGACAAAGGAAGCACAATGGGTGAGGCATCTGGACTGAAGGGAGGGGAAGGTAAGGGAGGAGTACAAAGAGCAGTGTTGGGTATGGGGGTGGTGACATTCCATGGCAAAGTAACAAAAGGAGTGAAAGAGGGGATCCAGTCTGGCCAGAATAGACTTAGGAGCAGCTTTGTATACTAGGTCACCATAGTCTAAGATGTACAGTATCATCTTTGAGACACTCTCTCTATGGCTAAGAAGCAGGATACTCCCTTTATTTCCTTTAAAACCCACCAAGTTTGGGTTGAAGCTTCTGGTGGATGGCATCCACTTGTGCAGAGAAACTATGGGGCCTGTTCAGGCAGCCCATGAGGTACTTAGAAGATGAGGCACCCTCAATCACTGCATCATCAGTGGCATGGAAGGAGGTGTGGGGGAAGCATGGCAAGACTCTGCTTAGTGTTAAAGGTCATAGAGATCATTTTCTTGGCATTGAGGGATTGCTCACTGCCAAGAACCATTGATGGGGGTTAACAAAGTCCAGTTGGAGCCTGGCAGTGAGGTCAGGGCAGAGGAGTTGAAGGCAAAGAGTACCGAACCATCTGTGCACATATAAATGGCCACAGAGGAGCAGGCAGCAGGAAGATAATATGTAAAGATGGAGAAGAGGATAGGGCCAAGGACGGACCCTTGGGGCATGCCTGAGCTGATGCAGAGTGGGAGAAGATGGATTCTCCAATCCAGGCAGCGTGATACCTACTCTTTAGGTAGTAGCAGAACCACTCAACTGAGGAGTCAGAGAGTCATGCTGCTTTGAGCTTGTCCAGGAGAAAAGGTAGGAAACAGTGTCAAAGGCTTTGGCCAAGTCAACAAAGATGGGGAAGGCAACCAGGTCCTGATATATGCCAAACAGAATGGAGTCAGTAAACTAGGTGATAGAGGTGGAGCTAGAGTGGGGCTTCCAGAAGCCAGCCTGGAAAGGAGTAAAGAAGGAGGAAGAATTAAGGAAGGAGGACAGCTGGGATAGCACAAGATGTTCCTGGAGTTTAGCCAGGGTGGGGAGGCTGAAGATAGAGTGGTAGTTTCCAAGAGAGGTGGAATCACCCCTTTTGGGAAGGAGGAATACTATAGCCTGTTTCCAAAAATCAGGGATGGAGGCTAAGGACAGCTGATTCCAGCCACACAAGGGTGAGGGTCATGGATTTCAGAAGGGCTGACATTACAAAGATGGGGGAGCATTCAAGAAGACCTGGTGAGGAAGGGAAAATGGGTCAGAATAAAAGAGCATAGTAAAGGCTACAAACTTGTATGTCAGGCAAATAAGCAAAAGCAGAAGGAGGTGGAGGAGGAGGAGGAGGAGGAGGAGGAGGAGACCATTATGGTTCTTGAGGAAAGTGGCAGAAAGGTAAGGGCAAAAAAGGGTGGTATTCAGAAGGTATAAGGAGAACCAGAGAGAGAGAAGAACAGAGAAGTGTATCTGGGGAAAATGGAGGGAGGCAGGCAAGGCAGTAAGGAGCGAAAAATCACAAGCTGAGGAAAGAATAGCACAGACAGTATCAAAGGGGAACAAGACATTTTTCACGTATATCGGTGAGAAAAGGAAGACCAAGGGGAGGGATTGCATGGTTAATAAAGGAGGTAGGGAGCTATACTGAGGAGGACCAAGGCAAGACAAATATCTTAAATATTTCTGCTCAGTATTCACAGTTGAGGGAGAAGTGGAGGGATCACAAATAAGCATCAAGAGATTAGGGGGAGAGAAATGGACACCAGTTCCCTTTCTGAGGAGAGGGTCAGGAAAGCACTTGCTAATCTGAGGGTGGATAAAGCCAATGGGCAAGGTAGGGTGCATCCAAGAGTGTTAAAGGAACAATGGGAGGGGCTAGCTGCACCCCTGATAGGCCTGTTTACTAGTTCACTAGAGACCAGTGTGGTTCTGGAGAACTTGAGAACGGTAGACGTAGTCCCACTTCACAAAAGTAGTAGCAAGGAGGAGGTGGGAAGTTACAGGCCTGTCAGCCTGACATCTTTATTAGGAAAATTGATGGAAACTAGGGTTGTCAGGACTCTGACATTCTGGGTTCTAGTTCTAGTCTAGAACTTTTGAAAAAGTTCTAGGGTTCTAATCTTTTTTAGAACTTTTTAGAACTCTAACCCTATTTTTTGATTGTACTGCCAGTAATGAAGATAGTAATGAAATACATGTAAAGGAAAGACTGTTTAATATAAGGGGGAGAGAAATGATCATGTGTGACATTGATAGGAATACAACTAGGTTTATCTATGGTTTCTTCTGTTTGCTAAAGCCAGCAACTTAATATGTAACAGGCCCACCCACCCAACCATATGTTAAAAGTTTTCCTGCTGCAGCTGCATCATAGTTCATTAGTGAAAGAAAGAGGCACATTAGTCTTTTGTGTACTCAGTTATATATACTCATCATCATGAATTATTAGAAAAAATAACTGATATTACCTAATCTCAGCAATTTGCTGCTTTGTGTTTTAAATGAGTAAATCAAAAGTTGCTATGTTTAAAAGAAAGCTTTTATAACAAAGTCAAGCCAAGGTACTGCAGCCGCAGCACATGGGACTGTTGCAAAACATTATGTCATAATGTAGTCAGTCAAGACATTTGAATTAAAAAAAATATGCCAGTCATTGTTGCTGGCTAAAAATGCATGCAATTTTCTAAGATAATGCATACATATACCAACATTCTTGTTGGCAAATTGAAGTAATATATACAACTTTCTAAGATGATGCATTTTTCCAGCTGATACATTAATAAAATCTGTATTTCAGTCACATAAATAAAAAAAGTGTTTTCCTCACCACATACTAACTTAAGGAACATTTAATGTAGCTGCAGGAGTTGGCATGTGATGTTTAAGGGACAGTGTCTGTCAACCCCATTAAGTATCAAATTATCACTACTTCTAAAGAAAAAACACTTTATGATAGGTCTCATTCTGTGAAAACTGATGATGCAGATTTTCTTTTATTTCTGATTCCTTTATTCTTTTTTTAAAGGGGGCAGGACACTTGTGCTTGGTGGCAGCAGTTTGCAATGTATTTAAAAAGAAATATATATATATATATATATATATATTTATTATATCTATAGTAGGTTCAACAGTGGGCAAACGTTACATCCCTCCCATACCATCAGTCTGTCATCATCTTTTTCCTCACCATCCCCAGCTGATCACGAAATCTGTAAATGAAAGGACTAAAACAACACCCACTTATCACCCCAGCACCCATTCCGCTTTTCTTCCACCACTCTCAACTATGCAGTAGTACCCATACCACCCTTACACCCATGTTAAAACCAACCCACATCCCTCACCCCCTCAAGCCTTTATTCCACCCTCCTCCCTCACCCAAATGTTTAAACTACCTCCACACTTAGTCATGAACGACCATTCATGTCACCCTTCTCTGTTCCTCACCCATGTCAAAACCCACTCCCCCAACCATCACCCATGTACTAAAAACTATGCCATCTTTCTCCCTCTTGCATCCATGTTAAACCAACCTCCAGCCCTTTCCCACCCTCCAGCACCCATTCTACCCTCCTCCCCCTCTCAAATGTTAAAACTACCACATGCTTATTCAAGAATAATGAAACTCTTGCCTCCAAATGAGCCATACTTAACTGTTTCTTAATAAACAACACTTATGTGAAAAACTGTCTTTTCAATTGCTTTCATCTTATGGACAACATTCTGCACAGTCCTCTTCATGGAACCAGTAAGTTGCTATTATGCCATGGTCTGTGTACAATAGAATGTTAAACACAACCTATTGTGGTATGAGACCTATGCTTACAGAATATGTGCTCAACCATGACACAGGTAATACTCCAGATGACTCTGTTTCCCAGAAGAGACTTGTAACAGGATGCTGCCCACAGAAACATAACAATACAAAATACAGTTTTTTCCATATTTTTTTATTCAGTAAGATAAGTTACATATTGATCATTTTGGTTTATGGCTGACATTTCTGTAATTGAAAAAATAATAAACAGCTACCAATTAGAACTCATTGTTTTGTCCTCTTTAAAATTGAAAAATAGACTGTCCCCGGTCCCAGCCAATACTGATGCACCACAAAGTCACAGAAGGTAAATCCAAAAATAAATGTTTGCACTTTAACTATAAATAATATGATACAGAAATGATTGATGTGACAGTGTCCCTTTTATGCCAAATTTGGGCCTGTTCCCACTGATGTTAAAATTGCCCTGTATATAAAACTTGATGACTTTAGACCCTAGCTACAAAGCAGTTTGCCATGAAATAGTGAAAGTTTTGGGGGGTATATAGCCCAAGGTAGTAGATTGAGAAAGGAGAGAGACAACCAAAGTCATCACAGTCTGTAAAAGTTTCCTTTTTGGTGCAGAGAGACTCTGCCCCACACAGTATTTACTAGCCACCACCATCTGAGTTGTCATCACCATCAACATCCACAACATCAATCACTTCAGGATCAGTTAGTATGCTCTTGTAGGGATACGAAAATCTTGACTTATTAACTCTAATAAAAGTTAACGTGTGTACATTTTCTGGCAGCAACCTATTTCTGGTGTCTGTCACAATATTGCCAGCTGTACTAAACATGCATTCTGAAGAGACACTTGTTGCAGGACAACCAAGATATTTACAGGCTTCATCATATAGCTCTGTCCAAATCGACTTTTTTGATCTCCAGTATTTAAAAAGGCATGCATCAATAGGAATAGGCAGTTCTTGCAGGTAACTGTCTACCATGATGGACAGAGACCACTCGGAAGAGGAATCAGCATAAGCTGGTATGGTAGCAATTTGGGAAAGGTTTTGCAACAGATTTAGCTTGCTACTTAGGGTTGAAGAAGTGGCAGTTGTGGAACAACTACTGTTAATGTTTGGTGACTTTTCAAGTTCTGTATCCCTTTGTGAAGATGAAACTGCATGTTGTGGAGATAACAACCTGAGGGTACTGTGCGTGTCTGTGTTTGACTCCTGTGAGTGCTGCAGCTCATCTAGCAACAGACATTTGTACTGCTCTACATCATCTGTTTTTGGAAGATGTATAGCCTTGAACCTGGGATGTAAGAGAGCTGCAAGGATGTAGTGTTTTGATTTCGACATTGCAACTAATTTGTCATTGGTTTTGAAATGCTCGCTCATTCTCTTTATGAGATTCCCATGATACAGGTGACATGACTGAGCTTCAGATCTGTCTTTTTCTATTTGTAGATTTAGAACACTAAGATGATGTGAAATCAGCATTATGAGTGGGATAACCTGACTCACAGATGCGCCTTCAGAAGACATGTCCCTTGTAGCTGTCTCAAAAGGAGCTAGGATGCAGCACACTGTCTCCATTAATTTCCACTGCAGCACAGACAGCATAATGTCATCTCCAATAATGTAACTGGAGCAATACTCATTTACAGCTTGCTTTTGCTCCAAGAAGTCAGCATATAAAGCGTTGAGTTCCAACGAGTGGAAACATTTTGAATCAGCTTTTGCTGGGGCAGCTTGTGTTTTTTTTGCAGTTCGGACAATGTCTGTATAGCCTTGGTTGGCGTGAAAAGTGAGTCACAGTTGTTTTGCAAACAGCAATCATACCATCCACTTGTGTTTCATTGCTGAGAAATCCTATGACAATTAAATGTAAACAATGGGCAAAGCAAGAAACATGCATAAATCCTCCATCCTGTACTGCTTTCAGGATGTTGGCTCCATTGTCACTTACTATGAAGCCACATTTTAGACTGTGAGAATAAACCCATTCATCAAGGAGGTCATTTAGTTTCCTGCAAGATGTTTGCAGCGTATGACTTTGCCCAGACTTCTTTATATGCAGCAGCGTCATCTTCTGGGATGTCTTTGCTTTTGAAGAACCACAAGAAAACGTGACCCAATGAGTGGTAAGGGACATGTAATCTATGTTTTGAGTGCTGGACCACATATCTGCTGTAACATGAATAACCCCAACCTCTGCAGTTTTAAGTGCAAGCATCACTGTCGCTTTTAAAGCCTGATAAATGTTTGATATTTCAACATAGGAAAAGTACCTTCAATGAGGAACATTGTAACAAGGCTCTGCTAGTTTCAAGAGCTCTCTAAAATCTTCATGATCTACCAAAGAGTATGGGCGAAGGGCTCCAGCTAACAGTTCACCAAGTCTGTGATTAAGATGAAGGGTCTTTGGATGATTTTTAGTAAAGGTATTCTTCCTTTCAAATGCCTGAGACAGTGTTAGCTGTTTACAACATGTCCCTGCTGGTTTATTTTACACTGTGCTTCGATGGGCAGATGGATGCTGGGATGGTGGACTAGGACTTATACATTCAGTGCCGTCACTGGATGTGCAACTGGTACTAATGGTGCTGGCATTGGTGGTAACAGAGATCCTAGGGTAGGCAGTGGTTCTGTCTGCATGAAGTTCAGACAATTCAGTATCCATTTCAAATTCCTGACCCTGCTCATGTGCAGTCTGAAAGATGGAGGAAATGGGTTTTGGACAATCAAGCAAAACTGAATGCTTTTTCAGATAGTATTTAAGTGCTGTAGTGCCAAGACATGACACAACTTTACCACGGCTTACACTCTGTTTACACAGGGAACAAATTGCTCTGCATAGATCAGTTTTACTGACAGAGAAATAATTACACACCTCAGATGTGACAGATTTTGTTTGAGTGCTAGGAAGATAGCTAAAGACTGTTTGCGTCTTTTCACCTGTCCTAGCAGAACCCGGGACATGCTCTTTGCTGCTAGAAGAGTAGGCAGAAGACTTTGATGGATTTTCATTGCTGACACAGAAGTGGTGGATTCAATGGATATGTCCTTTTCATTGCCAACAGTGCTGGATGTATTTGCAAGTGCACTACCTGATTCATTGTCAGCAGACTTGCTCATTTCACTTTGTTGATGAAGTAATGATACGTCATAAGACACAACAGTGTTGGACTAAGACAAAGAGCTACTGTCTGAGTCAGAGAGGGACTCACTCTTACTTGCATTATTACTGCTAGTCACAGGGATTTTAACAGCATGAATGGCATACCTTATGGTGCCTCTCCATGTGACCCCAGCAGCTGCACAGGTTTTCTTAAAAGGTCCCCCTTTACCACACTTTGCTGTTGCTCTTTTGCTCTTTGTTGAATTTTTATCACGTGAAACATTTTGGTTATTTCTGCTAGCACCAATATTACCACTACCACCAACACCTGCTCCAACACCAGCACCAGATGCTTCATCTATGTTGGTGTCAGCCATAACAGTACCAGTATACTGCAGTGAGCACACCCACACCCACACAATTCCTGTGTAAGAAAGCAATGTGATCTGTGATCGCTAGCTATAACTCCAACATTTTATTTTGGCTGTGTGACTCTGTGATGCAGTGGACTGAAAGTAATTGAAGAATATGATGGTTTGCAACTGAAGGATCCTAGGTTCAAGACTTACAGAATGATTGGGCTGCTGGGCATAGGCATACACATAGCAGTCAAGAGGCACACAGCAGCAGGGTGATGGACTAACCACAAGAGACGGAGTTACACACACAAACCGAGGAAAGAGATTTTTCTGTTTCACCTCCCAATGGGGAAATATATTTTTAGGCTTCTGTCGTGTATTTGAGGTTAATGCCACCACAGAACTGGCCACTGGGCTTCACACGGTAACACACACTGGGTAAGGTACAGTGCAGTCAAGGGGCGCATAGCAGCAGGGTGATGGGCTGACCACAAGAGATGGAGTTACACGCACAAACCAAGGAAATAGATTTTTCTGTCTCACCTCCTAACGGGGAAATATATTTTTAGGCTTCTGTCATGTATTTAAGGATAATGCCACCACTTACTAACACACATAAACAGAGGAAAGAGATTTTTCTGTCTCTCCTCCCAACAGGGAAATATATATTTCTTTAGGCTTCTGTCGTGTATTTAAATAATGATAGAAAGTTTAGTGAAGCCCCCCCCCCCCCAAGCACAGTCCTGGCTGAGAGACCCTGTGTTCCAGACAACTTTTGGGTGGGACTGGGACCAAATTATTTTTTCCTTTTTTGTGGGCTTAGATTAAAACATCAAGTTTTCACACAAAACCTCTTTTTTTCCCCTCTCAGGAAAAAATCCTTCTTTTCTTCACCCCTCACCCAGCCAGGAGATCTCCCTCCTCCAAAGAGTGTCACGAGTCACATATAATTGTGATTTGTGAAGAAATTCAGCAAGCAACTAGAGGTATATTTGTGTGCAATGCAGATTGAGCATTCACACACATTCTTTCTGAAGTAAACAGTCCTAGTCTGTCCTCTCCCATTCTTAGCTCCTTTCCTGACCTAGTTTCAATTTCTTTCCTCAGTTCTCAATCCCGAGTCCCTTCCCTTCCTTTTCCCCACCATGCCATTAACTTTTTTAAAATTTTTAGGAACTGGCCGCATGCATGATAGGTTTGGTACAAGTTTGAACTGAGAGCACAGGCTGGGGCTCCTTCTCCGCTACAAAACTGAATGCAAATGGAGCCACAGCAGCACAGATGACTTCACCACACTTGATCCCTCGACTCGTAAGACTGACTCAAGTTGCTCTACCACCACCACCTGACTGCACAGCAGATGGTCAGGTGGTATGAGCCTGAAAGGGCTTCAAACAAAGCAGCCTCAGTGAATGAGTTTACCGCATAGTCTAGTCACAGATCCTAAATGAAAGTATTGTACTACCTCCCCCACGACAGAACATTTCCCTCAGTCTGAATGCCCAAACCTGTCACCCTTGTGTCATGTTATCAGGATTCTGCTCGTATACTTCGAGGTTATTAAAACTAAAAGTACCTCGCTCAAACAGGTTACTTTGAGAGACATTACCGACTGAGATTACAGTACCAAAACTTGATTACGCTGAGGAAACCCCACACTGTGACATCACTAGAGCTGCCTCATCTAGTCACACCACACTGCTTTGGAGGTATATAGTGTAAATATCAGGAATGGGAACAGGAACAGGAGGGATGCAAAGCACACAGAAAAGAAGTGAGATTTTCGATGATTCAAACCCTTTTGCGAACCCTGTAATGTTCAAGTTCTAAATTAGAACTCGAACACCAGGGTTCGAATCTTTCTCAAACAAGTTCTGACAACACTAATGGAAACACTATTAAAGGAAAGAATCATGAAACACCTGGAATCTAGTGGACTACAAGACCTGAGGCAGCATGTTTTTACAGAAGGGAGGTAATGCCAAACAAAACTGATAGACTTTTTTGACTGGGTGGAGCCCAGGTGGCGTGGGTCGGTGGGCTACCACCTCTGCCTTTTGGCTTTCAAGCAGGTTAAAGGGCCTGGGTCCTGCTACGGTGGTGCTCGGGGGTTCTTTCCCAATGTTATAATAAATAGCATGGTGCCTCCTCCCAAAGTAAGATAGAACTGGGTCAGGTGACTGGATGGCATAGTCCCCGGGGATGCTGCACCTAACCACTTCCCCTACCACCCACTCAACACACTGGATACTCAGCAGTTCTTTAACACCATAAACCTTAGACCAGTAACAAGTCAGATGACACAGAAGTACCCTACATGCAACAATCTCAAACAGTAAAGTCACAGTTTTATTAGGGGGTGGGTTAGGATAAGGGTACCTGGATGAGGAATAGCTGTGGAGAAAAACTGGTTAGCAGGAGTTAAACAAGTTAAGAACAACTTGGGCCCAAATGCCAAACCTCCCCCAGCTGCACACCCCACTGGTACCAGCATTAACCTTGAGAGTCTTTGGGTACCTACTAGTTGCAGGCCTGGACGTTGCCCCCTTGTTGGCCAGTTGTTGAGGCCCTGAAACTTTGAAAAGATGTTAAACTAGATTCACACTCCCTTATTTGATTTTCCAGGAACCAGGTCCTGGGTACTCACAGTCTGCAGGATATAAAAGCATCTGGATATGAGATTTCCCAGTGTCCACGAGTGTGGAGCTCCACCCAAGAAGTACACAATGGAACAGAAAGGAGGATATCTCAGTTCCCTCAGCAAATTTAAATCTTGCTTGAAGGCCTTGCAGCTTGTCCCCTTGATTGATGATCTGGCCGCTTGTCACCTTCAGCCACTTCTGGCCTGTAGCAGAGCTCAATGGTAGGTCCACACCAGCCCAAGAAGGTCCAGACCTGGGAGTGGCTCCACAGCCCGGCTCCCCACAAGGGTCGTAGGTGCCCTAGCACCCCAGCAAGCACTGGTGACCTCTTGACAGTGGATCCCACTTGGAAGGGGTCAGCTAGTTCCCTCCCTGGCTCTGGCTGAGGACTCCCAAGCAGTAGGAGCCTGCTGCAGTCCCTACACTGAATCTGTGAGTCACTGGTAGCTAGGCAGGTCTTCCAAAGAAACAGCAGTGCAAGTTTGCCACCGGTGCTAGCCTACAAACAACAGCTTCAGTTTGCGCTCAGCCTGTAGCAATCAGCTGGGGGTTCAAAAATAGACAAATCACTGCTCACCTTCAGTGCTTCCAGGCTGTAAATGTCCATAACAAGTCCCTTTCAGCTTCAGTTGGGACACAGCTCTCAGCCACTTCATTCAGACCACACAACAAATTCAGAGAACCTGGCTAGCACCCACTCCAGAGATGCTCTGCTTCTTCACAGATAAAAATTTAAATCCTTAAAGCAGTTTCTCTGCAGCCACTGTTTAACTTCCCCACAGACAGCACAGTTCTATCAGCTCAGTTCCTTGCACAGTGCAGGGTATCTGCAAAAGCTTTTTTCTCCACTTGAGGCAGCACAGTTCACAGTACCGGTAGAGTTTTCAAAATCAACAATCTCTAACTCTCTTTTCTTCTCAAACTCCTTTTCCGCAGTGGCAATCTCCAACCGAGACCTGGGCAAGGCCTCTGACAGTCCAGTTCCACTCACACAGGATACCCCTGACTTGAGAAGAGCCAGGGAACAGACTGACTTAAACCTAGCAAGTCCCTCGGTTTTTGACTTGAGAATCCAGTCTCCTGATTGACTGTTCAAGCCTATCAATCATCAATAACCACAGAGATCAGTAGTTCCTGATTTCTCATTGGGGCAGGAGTTAGGTGCCTGAATTAATGAAACTCCCTCTCCCAGAAATCATCAGGTCCCATTTCAGGTGTCTAAGCAGTTGATTGGCTGCTGTAATGGGGTCAAAGCATCAACATGTCAGCCCCAATCCAGTTCACCAGCAGTCCTCAGTGAGTCCCTCTTGCCAGTTTTGGTACATCCAGGCTGTACACTTGTTATTTATAGTCACACCATGTCATTGTAGCCCCATCGGAGCTTGCTCAAATAATAATTCCCCAACATTTCTCTGTCACTGCCGCCGCAATACTGTCCCCCTGGGTGGCAGGCAGCACCCTTATTAATATTCATGGAGCACTCATTAATATTCATGAGCTCTGAGTACCCCCCAATTCAAACTTAATTTTAACATTCCCCCAAGGCTTCTCTCTAGCCTAGCTCTGGTCTCCGATCCCCAACTAACTGAACAGGGGCACCTGGACTGAGAAATATACTCCATTGTGACCACAAACAGTGGTCAAAAAGATCAAAGAGCACCTTTGCGCATGCACGAGTGCCGGAGGCATGGTGAACATGTCAGCAGCTCACGGTTTAAATTTTAAGCCCAAACAGGCTGAAATCAAGTACAGGACAGCTCAGGGAACCGGGGGGAATTCACCAACCACTCGGGCTGAGCCAGTGGCTTTAAAGGGGGATCGGGGGAACATCATAAGGCAACTGGGAGATCAGGAGAAACAGGGGCAATTGAGGTAAGCCCCCAAATGGGGGGGTTACACTCCTCCTCTTTGAATACTTAGCTCCTACGACAAGCCTAAGAGTGAAGTACTAACATGGTTTAAACATTAACACTTAACATTTCTTACTATACACCTGAATCCTATCTATAGTACGATAACCCGGTAAAAAAGAACAGTATATACAGTGCAATAATTTTTACCCCAGACCAGATCAACGACCACCTGAAATGATGGCACCCATATAGTTAGTATATTGTTCCACAGGACCCTTGTGCTCACATAGTACACTCTTCCTGTCTCAGTTCTCCCCATGTACTCTCTCACCTCCCTTTTCTCCTCCTGGCCACCTTCCCTTCAGGCCTAGGGGGTTTAGCATCCATAGAGCACATAGCCAGTTTCTGCAGGAATCTAGGAGTAATGTACACCCATTGTGAACTACAAATAATGGTAAGTCTGAGGGGATCCCAGGGGTATCATACGTTAGTTTTAGTATGGGTCTAATCATCCTACCTGACCTCCTTGGGGTTTCCTGGATCTCAGACCCAGCAGCTGCCTCCTATTTGGTGGCAAGTTCCCTGTCATCTCCACTCTGACCAATATCTTCAGTATTTACTGGGGCAGGGTGTTCTGGCACCTCTTCCTCCTTCCCTTTCTGACCCTCAGGGCTATCTTGGGGCAATTCAGAGGATGCAGTTGGACCAGTATTCAGTTCCAATATGGGTCCTCCAAAAGGCGTTTCTTCAGGGAAACTGCTCCGGAACTACTCAAGTGGCTCAGTCAGACCAGTATTCAGGTCCAGAGTAGTCCCCTCAAGGGACATAGTGGGAGCAGCCTCCCCATCCGTATTCTGACCCCTAGGTGTAGCCATGTCTGTCAACATCAAGGGCGGTCCCTGAAACAACCTCGCTAGCTTGAGGGTAGGATGGTAACTCCTAGTGTACCTTCAGTTTGCCCTTCAAGCTCATCATCCAAGTCCTCCTCCTCGGACACTCCCTTTACCTGGGCAGATCTAGTCCCCATGGCATCACTAAACCCATGCCTCTGTCTCCTGCGTGTAGCAGCTCGAATGGTGGGGGGTGAAGGGTGATCTTCCACGGTGCTTTCAGTGTCCATTATTCAATCACCAATGGGCAGCAGATAATTTACAGTCGTGGCCAAAAATATTGGCACCCTTGCAGTTTTTTCCAATAATGCACCATTCCTTCCAGAAAATTGTTGAAATTAAAAAATAGTTTGGTATACACATATGTATTTCTTTGGTTTGCAGTGGAATAAAACACAAAAAGCAGAACAAATTACTAAGTCTTAGATTATTCCACACAGAAATCCTTAAATGGCCCAGACAAAATTATTGGCACCTTTTAGAAGTAGTTAGAAATAATTAGATTTCAAGCAGGTGATTCTCCTTCACTTTGGAACTGAACTCACCTGTGGTGAGTTACAGGTGTCTGCAATATAAAAATCACTCATTCAACCAGTTTGAATAGGGAAAAGGACTCATTCTCCTGTTTTATGTCACTGTGTGTACCACAATGAGCATGGAGAAAAGAAAGACAGCCAGAGAATTGTCTGAGGAGGTCAGACAGAAGATTGTAGCCAAGCATGGACAATCTCAAGGACACAAATCAATCTCCAGAGACCTTGATGTTCCTGTTTCCACTGTACATAATGATATCAGGATGTTTAAGGCCCATGGCACTGTAGCCAACCTCCCTGGACGTGGCTGCAAGAGAAAACTTGATCGAAGATTCCAGCACAGGGTTGTTCAAATGGTGCAGAAAGCACCTCGATCAACTGCCAAACAGATTCAAGCTGACCTTCAGACACAAGGTATGACAGTTTCAACTCACATCATCCATTGCCAACTCAATGAAAGGGGGTTATATGGTAGGAGGCCCTGGAGGACCCCACTGCTGAGAGAGAGAGAGACATAAAAAAAGCCCGACGGGGGTTTGCCAAAACACTCCTAAACAAGCCAAAATCCTTCTGGGAGAATGTCCTGTGGACAGATGAGACCAAATTAGAGCTTTTTGGTAAAGCACATCATCTCTATGTTTACAGAAAACAAAATGAAGCCTTCAAAGAAAAGAACACCTTCCCTACAGTCAAACACGGAGGAGGTTCAGTGTTGTTTTGGGGTTGCTGTGCTGCCTCTGGCACTGGGTGCCTTGAACGTGTGTATGGCATCATGAAATCTGGAGATTACCAGGCCATTTTGGAGCATGGTGTTGAACCCAGTGTCAGAAAGCTGGGTCTCCGTCGACGGTCATTGGTCTTCCAGCAGAACAATGACCCCAGACACACTTCAGAAAGCACCCAGGAATGGTTCAAGACAAGACGCTGGACTGTTCTGAAGTGGCCAGCAATGAGTTCAGCTCTAAATCCCATTGATAACCTGTGGAGAGATCTGAAAACAGCAGTTGGGAGACGGCACCCTTCAGATCTGGGAGAACTGGAGCAGTTTGCACAAGAAGAGTGGGCCAAACTGCCAGTAGAGAGGTGCAGGAAGCTCATCCATGGCTATAGGAAGCGGTTGATTGCAGTTATTTTGACCAAAGGCTGTGCTACCAAATATTAAGTCTAGGGTGTCAATAATTTTGTCAATGCCATTTCTTTTTATTTTCTGATTTAAAAGGATATATTAAATTCTGAATCAAAAACAAAGGTTCTGTAATATTAACAGAAAAATAAAGAATTGTGGAGACCAAGTACTGTACTGTTGTTAATTTCAACTTATGTTTAGAGGAATTGTGAGTTAATTTGAAAAAGTGCAAAGGCACCAATATTTTTGGCCATGACTGTAGATGTATGACTTTGTGCCCTCGAGTCTCTTCCTCAGGATGCAGCTTATACACCGGAAGGCCTTCCAACTTTTCTAGGACAATGTATGGGTTGCTTCCCCAACTGTCAGTAATCCTGTGCTTTCCTGGTATACACAGACTTACCTGCCTCCAGATCCTGAACTCACACTTTCTTGTCATAACGTTCTTTATTAGCATGGTTCCTCTTGGTGGCCATTTCTGAAGCAAGGCGAAAGGCATCGTCCAGTTGCTGTTTTAGCTTCGCCACATACTGCAGATAGTCTCCCCTCCCCCCCAAGTCCATCGGTGGACACTCAGAAGCATCTATCCATGGGCAAACAGGCTTCCTTTCCAAACATGAGCTGGTATGGAGAGAACCCCGAATCATCATTGTGGGTGTAGTTGTAGGCATGGAACAGGGTGCTCACCCGCTGACTCCAAGTGTGCTTGTCTCGAGGATCCAAGGTGCCCAGCATGTCTAACAAGGTCCAATTGAACCTCTCAGTTTGGGTGTCACCTTGAGAATGATACAGAGTGGTCCAAGATTGTCTGATGCCCCACAGTAACAAAGAGTTTCTTTATAAGGTGACTCTTAAAGTCATGGCCCTGGTCTGAATGGATCCTTTGGGGGGCTCCGTAGTGCACAAGGTATTTCTCCACCAGTATTCTGGCCACAGTGAAAGCTCACTGATCTTTGGTGGGGTAAGCTTGGACATATCTCATAAAGTGGTCATGACCACAGGTATGTTTGAGATGTTACATGAATCTGGTTCTAGCGTAAGGAAGTCAATACACACCAATTCCATAGGGCCACTTGTCCAGATCTTGACTAATGGGACCGTATTTTGAGGAAGTGCTTTCCATTGTATACATTTTCTGCAGCTTTTACAATAGGATTCCACATCTGTTCCCATCTTTGGCCAATAAAACCTGCCCTTGACCAAATTCAGGGTGTACTCAACTCCCAGATGCCCCATATAATCATGCAAGGCCTTTAGCACAGTCTTTATATGCTGCTCAGGTAACACCAACTGCTCCTGGGGTGCCCCCTGGTGATCCTGCATCTCTCAGTAGAGCAGTCCCTTCTTTAATCATAGCTTTGGCCATTCTCGTAACAGAAGTCTAGCTAGGGGATAGATGGTGTCCACTTGCGTTTGGTCCCCATTGAGTTGAAGCACTCAGATTATCTCCCCAGTGACAGGACTGGCTTTCTGTTCCCTTTTCAAGTCCTGGGTGGTCAGTTGATGGAGAGATCTCACATCTAAGGTGGCTAGACAGCAATAGGCAACTGGAAGACAACTACTTGAGGCTCCCAAGCACTCCAATAGGTGGGGAGCATCCTCGCCGGAGTAGGTTTCTTTGCCGTTGTGCTTTTTACATAGAGCCTTTACTGCTTGTTCTGAAACTTTAGCCCAACTAGAGTGCTCAGTTGTGTATGCTGGGGGGGACATCTTGACAGAGCATCAGTGTCCATGTGATTCAGACTGAGATGATACTCCAAGCAATATTCACATGTGTAAAATGCTGACGATCACCTATGACCAGCTGCATCCAATTTAGTAGTGGTCTGCACGTAGGTAAGAGGATTGTTATCCAGCTTCACTGTGATCTTGGCCCCATACAGATAGTCATGAAACTAATCCGCAATAGCCCATTTTAGTGTCAAAAACTCCAGTTTGTGGACCAGATATCGCAACTCCAATGGGTTCAAACTCTGGCTGGCAAAAGCTACTGGACGCAAGTACTCTTGATATAATACCGCTCCCAAGCCACTGAAACTGGCGTCAGAGTGAAGAACATAGGGTTTCTGTGAATCTGCATAAGCAAGCACCGGGGCATGTGTTAAACAGTATATGATGTCTTCAAAAGCCCGGTCACACTCTTCGTTCCATCAGGAACCAAATGGTTCTGACGGTCAGAAATAGCTGCTCTAACTAGCTTTGGCCCCAGCCCAGGTGGCTTTCTTGCTTTTGTTTGTGGGTGGATACTCCTGCAGCAGGTTCAAAAAGGGCCAAACTACACTTGTGTAGTCCTTCACAATCTTTGACAGTATCCGCAGAAACTGAGCAGACATTGGAGCTCCTTCAAAGTCCAGGGTCTGGGTCAAGTGGTGAAGGCTTCAATCTTATTGGGATCAGTCTGGATGCCCTTTGCAGAAACTATGTGCCCAACATATATTACTAAGGCCTGAAAGAATTGTTATTTGTCAACTAACAGTTTCAGTCCAGATTCCTCCAGGCAATCCAATACCTTGAGCAACTGGGCTTCATGTCCCTCCAGGGTGTTCCCAAATACAATAATATCATCTAGGTAGACCAAACACTCCAGTAAGTTCATATCTCCCACAGCGTTTTCCATTAAGCACTGAAAGGTAGCTGGGGTCTCCGAAATTCCCTGTGGCATCCAAAGAAGCTCATAGAATCCGAAGGGGCATATGAAAGCCGTCTCCTCATGGTCCTGGGGGGCCATCAGGATCTGATAGTAACCACTCTGCAGTTCCAGGACTGAGAATTACTGGCTGCTATTTAAACAATCCAGAGCATCCTGTATACTGGGCATCGTATATTGATCTGGCACAGTTCATCTGTTTAATGTGCAAGAGTCCACACACATCCGTATGGCCACACATTTCTTTCTCACTACAACAACAGGGGACACATAATGGCTCCTTGGTTCTTGAATAAACCCAGCAGCCATCATCTCCTGGAGGTGCTGCTGGATATCATCAATGTCAGCCGGGGCAAGCCACCTGGATCTTTCCCGCAGGGGCCTCTCATCAGTAAGATGTATGTGATGCTGTTCTCCGCTCACACCCCACATCCCATTCATGTAAAGAGAACACCTTCATCCAGGCAGTCAATTTCTCCTGCACTCTCTCTTTCCAGTCCTCTGGCCGTATCAGTGCAGTACACTCTTTCCAAAGTCCAACCTTTCTTCACCACCACTTCTCAGTCTGTGACATTTTTCACCTGTACAACAACCTTTCTAACATAGGCATGCGCTATGGCAGGCAAGACACTGGGCCTCACCAACAGCCCCATGGGTAGCCCATGCTGCTTTGCGTCGTACGACATCAACAACTGATTTGTCACATCTTTCTTCAGCCTCACTACTCCAGCAATATTACATCCTGTATTGGGTGGTAGTACAGTTTTGTCCCCACCTCTTCTCCACATTATTCCCACAGGGTCATCAGACTCTTCGATGGGAGGATTTCCTTTCCTTCTGTAAGCCTCTCTAAACAGTGGGTGCATTAGGTGCTCTTTATCTTCACTTTCAGCCTCTCAGGCTTGGCACAGCTGGGATAAACATCTGAACATATGCACATTCATGCCTACTAGCACAGGCACTCCATCGTATATTCCAGACACAGGGCAGATCAGGGCCAGGGTTTCTACAGCGTCTCGTACACAAGCCACTTTAGTTGGAAAGGCCATCCACACCTTGATGTAGCCTAGGTAGGGATATGGCTTGTCACTGAGTTCCCACATGTGTAGTCCCTTAAGCAGTTGTAATTCGACGTGCTGCCTCATACCAGGATTTAAAAATAATGTGACTTGGGAATTGCTATCAAGAACAGCCCATGTGGAAATTCCATTGATGGTAATTGTGGTCTCAGTCAATGGTCCCACTAGCTTGTCCATATTGACTGAAGTTGATGTGGTGATTCTAGCTGCAGAGGCTCTTACATTGGCCATAGAGCTGGACTTGCCAGGGACCCCTGTGCACTCCTTTACCAGGCCCCTTTGTAGTTTCTCTGGTTCTGACTCGAAATCTCAGGCAGCCAATCTCTAGCTGGGGAACAGTTCAATGGAATCCTACACCCCTTTCTTACATGGTCCTTACCCCCACACCGGTGACATATAATGGGCTTCTGGGACTGCGGCCTATCTGGAGCCACAGGGCAGGTTCCTGACACTCCATCCGGGGCACTTAGTGCTATGGGGCTCCATTCCACAGCCTGTTTACTGCCCTGGACCATAACCAGCATCCCTGCCCTCTCTAGTTCAGCTACTCTTTGGGCTAACTCATCCATTTGAGCCTTGAACCCAACCTCGGGGGGGGGGAACCTACATAAGGAGCCCAGTGCCAAACGTCGTTGGGCCTAGACTAGGGACCATTCCACCCACCCCTTGTGGCTCAGCTGAACCCTGATTCATTGTCAATTTAGTTGAGGTAACTACATCCCTACACTCCTTCAGTAGGGTCCTCAATTCTTGTATCTCACTGGGGGCACCACTTTTCCTACCTGAATAACTGCCAATAAGGCCCTCTGTATTTTCATTGCCCATGTTCCTCCTCTGCCTCCCAGACCTCTCACACTGGTACCCAGTATGGAGTGGAGTTAATCTTTATCAGCCAAATGTAGCTGAAGTACTTTCAGGGTGGAGTGACAAGTAGCTTTCACCACATACTCCAATGGCATGTGATTAAATCTTGAGCTGCCACTCCCCTTTTCCTAAACACCTTTTGCAAGGCTCTCTCCTCCTGAATTAGGAAAGTGGACAAAGGGTTCCCCTCCCACTGATGGGAGGGTTTGAATTTTCACATGAGGACCTTGCAGGACTCTGGGATACCAAAAATGCTCTCCAAAGCTGTCAGGTACACCTGGGCTGGGGCATCAGGATCTGTGGCTCTCAAGCAGCGAATAACTTCTTTTTTTTTAGTTGTTTAACCAGGAATAGCACACTAAGCTGAAAGCTTTTTTACAGGTGCAACCTGGGAGCACAGGGAAGTTAAGTGACTTGCTCAGGGTCACACAATATGCAAGTGGAAGCTGTGGGATTCAAACTCAGGTCTGGTCTGCTGGATGTCACCAGATTTGCAGCTCAGAGCCTTAAACAACTGCGCTATACTCCCTCCCTCTAAGGCAGGCCCGCTAAGGCTCTCCACCAAGCACTCCTTTTTCTCGACCTCCAAGCACTGCCAATCCTGTACTAATGGGGTGGTGCAATTCATCCATGCCTCCAAGTTATCCTCACTATTGGGGTAGGCTTGACTCCTGAGAACTTCTTCAGCTTACAGTAGGAATCAAAAGCCACTGGGACATGACCAGATGAGGGCATCTCCTTTTTAACGTTTATGGGTGAGAACCCAGATTCTCTTTCCCCAGGGTAATCACACTAAATATAGTCACAATGGACAGGGCTTTGGACAGTCCCTCTGCCACCAAAGCCTCGGGTATCCATGCAGCTTCTACAACATTACAACTTTTAGTTAACACAGTCAAAGTACCCTTGTCAGAGTCAAGCATCTACACCCACACTTTCACTTTGCCTAGTTTGGTTATAGTGGACAGGTGTTTTTCAATCTCCTCCTCATCCATCTTCTTGGGCACCCCCAGCATCAGGAAGGACCTTTGGGGGTCTGTTCACATTCCCCCACTCCATTCCACCAACTTTACTTTGTCCTCCTCTTTGGGCCTAAATTTCAGTCATGGGAGGTTAGACTTTGGTGCTGGGGACCCCACAGGGGTCTTGCCATTCTGGTTCTCCAGGGTGGGTACTGCTGGTGAACAGGAAAGCCCAGCAGTGCCACCAAAGATGTTGCCATTGCAGTGGGCCGATGGGCTACTACCCCTGCCAGTTGGCTCTAAAAAAGATTAAGGGGCCTGAATCCTGCTATGGTGGTAATCGGGGGTTCTTTCCCAATGTAATAATAAATAGTGTGGTGCCTCCACCCAGACTAAGTTAGAAGTGGGTCAGGTGACTGGACAGCACATCCCCCTGGGATGCTGCACCTACCCACCTCCCCTACCAACCACTCACCACACTGGATACCCAACAGTTCTTTAACACAATAAACCATGGACCAGTAACAAGTCAACAGACACAGATGTAACCCCCATGTGGTGCTATCCCAAGGGCTACTGCCCCTGCCTGACTGACTACTGACAGGTTGAGGGGCCTGGGTCCAATGGCGAGTACCTCCACCCAGAGGTCAGAGTTTACAGTAGTTAAACTAACTGGGTCAGAGCCGTCTGGGACACTGTATCCCCCCTTTCTTCCCACTAGTGGCCCACACAATGCATCAGGAAAATCTTCACAATGTACACTTACCCTCAGGACTGGCTCTGTCCACTGGACGCTGGGGACCCCCTGTAAAACAAGATGATACAATGCAAAACCCACAGTACAATACTTTAACATAAACAAATACCTCAGACAGTGTAACTTTGCTGAAACAAACAGATCTGATTTATTTGAGGAGCTGTAACAAGGAAGGGGGGAAACCAGGTTAATTAGGTTAAACACATTAATAATCAGAGTACTGTGCGCATAGTCAGAGTCCCAAATTGTCACCTTCACTGGGTACCCAGGATGGGGGGGGGCTAGCCAGGATCGGTGCAGCTGGTTGGGGTCCTGTGATGGAAAAATACTGGCACAATACCCAATTTGTAATCCAGAGCCAGTTGGCTTAGTTCGTGAAGAAATTAAAAAGAACAACAATTAGATGACACACTTGCAATTCGATAAACAGATGGCAGGGAGCTACCCTGCTTTGTACTCACAAACTCAATGCTGAGAACTGGATGGAAGCCAGATTGTCCTGGATTGCCAGGAGGAGCAGACCCTGTGGACAAGGTCCTTGAGACTGGACCCCACTGCAGTTTAGAGCAAATGGATGTAGTCTGGATTAAACTGGGGTTTACTTCCAGCTTCATGCACTCAATTCACTGTACAGGGGATTTGAAACACGATTCCCCATAAGCACTACCACACATTTATATGTAAAAGGAAAGTACTATACCAGGCAGGTTGTTTCTCCATCCCGATCGCAATTACTGCACAATACCCGGGAGAACACACAGCAGATTCAGTTCCTGACAGACCGAGCGCGATTCAGCAATTTCTCCAGTCTTCTACAGGGTGAGCCTGGTTTCTACTCTTCAGATCTCCTTGATTCTCTTCACAGGTCGGATTCAGTTTGAACAGGTGCTTGCACAAGCTGCAGACTGAAACTTAGGGCCTTACACGCGATTCCCATGCTAAGACTACACACCGAAGAAGCACACAGCTCCCTGTCTCTTCACTGCCCAGACTGATCTGATCTTTCCAGTAGACAGAGCTGGGCATTTCCTTTGAGTTTCTCCCAGTTCAATTGGCCAGTTTGGCTGTCACTCACAATCAGACTCCCACTATTGGTGCAAAAAGGCCAAAGTCCAAACTACAATTCCCAGAGGCATCTGCCATACAGTCCCACTGTGGCTGGCTCAGCTTAAGAGTCCAAGTTATGATTTGCCAGCAGCAGGCTCCATTTTAAAGGTCTCCCATGCTGATTGGTCCATTTCAGCAGTTCAATTCCAACATAGAGGGGAAACACGCACAGAGTCCCAGGTGCAATAAAACAGGTTAGGTTAACTGCAATCTCACAAATGCTGCTAAATGATTACCGGCAAACAGTTACTGCTTTCAGATGGGCTCCCTTTGCACTCTTAGTGACAACAAAAATGGAGTGAATTGGCAGCAGCCCTGGTGGGATTCGGGCATTAGAACACATAGTCCCCTGCCTCAATTAATTATGGTCACAAGCAGGCAGCTCCTAAAGAGACAGTACCAGAGGCTCTAAAAGCACTCACACTCAAGCAGCTTAAACTCTGAACACCTCCAGACTTGGAGCATTCAAGCAAGCTCCTGGAAGACTTCTGGGAACCCCATTTGCAGGGGGGTTACACCCTTCCTGGCCTGGGAAAGCATGGCGTCCGTGTCAAGTGAATACCTCCATAAGTTTCAATACAACCATATACATTTTTATCAGTATCACATTATGTTCATACATGTAATCATCAGTCAATATATCACTTTACCAGAAACACATTTCTGAAACTTTGCAGTATGTCACTCTTTACACAGTATTACACACACATTGTATCATAACTCAGGTTATTACCTGTTGTACATGAAACCTGAAGAGAGGGGGCCCTTCCCTATCAGCTACCTTGGGGCTGGATGGGGCAGGGGCACCATACCTAGAGGGCAACACAAGTAACTTGGAGTTAGCACTGATGTTCAGTTTGGGCAATGAGCTCAGGGACACATACACTCATTTATGGACAACATTGAGAGGCAAGTCCACAGGCCTCCCAGGGGAATCATAACTGAGGTGCACCACAGGCTTTACGGCTCGACCAGTCTTTCTAGGGGGAACTGTTACAGTCTCTTCACTCTGAGCATCATTTTCAGCATTGTCCTCACTTGTCAGGGGAGTCTTCATTGGGGTAGAGAGGCTAGAACTTGGGGCACTTTCAGCTCCCGGAGTTACAGTCTCTGAGTCAGCAACACTTGGCTCACATGGAGAGCTTTCTGACACTGACAGTGAATTATCAGGGCACTCAACACAATCTTCTTGTTCTGGTATGTCACCAGTCTGTTCCAGTCCATCATTTTTCTCCTCTGAAAGCTCAAACAGTTCAACCATACACAATGATTCCATATCAGCTGACTTGATGCTTTGCACTTCACTTTCTGGGAGCATTGGCTCCAGGGACAAAGTTGGGGGCTTAGACAGTCCAGAAGGCCCAGCTTCATCTGCAGGATTGACTAGGGGATTGCCCCGAAACAATTGACTCAGTTCGTAAGAAGGGTAGTATTCAAAACCACACTCACTTTCCTCTGACATGGACTGACAGTCAAATTCAACCGGGAGTGGTGGAGGGAGACACTTTAATTCAGTTTCTGTATGTGCAGACTTTCTTGATTTCTTCTTAGCAGCAGCTCTAGTCACTGGTCCAGAAGGGGCATTTTCTGGGGGCTCAGACTCAATCAAGATTTGTCCAGTGGGCAGTAAATAATTTCTATGCATTGTTTTAACATCTTTTGAATTATTCTCAGGCCTTACTTTGTACACAGGCAGATCATCTAGTTTGCCCACTACAATGTGAGGGAGATGGTGCCATCTGTCAGCAATCTTATGTTTGCCATGCAGTCCCAGATTTCTTAGCAATACCTGGTCTCCCTCTTGGAGTTCCTGTGCTTTCACCTTTTTATCATACCTTTCTTTGTTGGCCAGATTTATTTTGGCAGCCATGGTTTGATCCAGTCGGTACGCATGATTTAGCTGGGCCTTTAACATTTGCACATACTGTAAATAGTTGTCAGTTTGAACCCCATCAGAAGAGACCCCAAAACACACATCTACCGGCAGTCGAGCTTCTCTTCCAAACATCATGTGGTAGGAGGAGAACCCAGTGGCATCACTTTTGATGCAGCTGTAGGCATGTACCAGGGTGCTAATTTGTTGGCTCCATCTAGGCTTGTCCTTTGGGTGGAGGGTGCCTAGCATATCTAGCAAGGTGCGGTTGAAACGTTCAGACTGTGTGTCCCCCTGGGGGTAGTAAGGGGTGGTTCTGGACTTTCACAATCCCCACAGAGAAAGCATCTCTTTGATCAGAAGACTCTCAAAGTCTCTTCCTTGATCAGAATGGATTCTCTGTGGAGCCCCAAAGTGAACAAAAAAGTTTTATACAAGTACTTTTGCCACAGTGGATACCTTCTGGTCCTTGGTGGGGAAAGCTTGGGCATATCATGTAAAATGGTCAGTGACCATCAGCACATTATTAATATTTCTTTGATCTGACTCCAAACTCAGAAAATCAATACAGACCAGCTCCATGGGTGCACTGGTGGTGATGTTAACAAGGGGGGCAGCCCTCTGGGGCAAAGCTTTCCTCTGTAAGCAGTGACTACAAGTTCGAATGTGTTGCTCCACATCAGTCCCTATCTTAGGTCAATAGAATCTGGATCTCACCAAGTCAAGTGTTCTGTCTATACCAAGGTGCCCCATGTGGTTGTGCAAGGACCTCAGTACTGAGTTTCGGAAGGTAGTGGGAAGCACTAGTTGTTGTTTGTCTACTTGTCCCCCTCTGTCTACTGTTTCTCTGTATAACAGTCTATTGATCAGTTTCAACTTAGGACCTTCTTTGTATAACAATGCAGTTCTCAGATGAGTGGAACGTAATTTGGACACATCTTTCCCTGCATAGAGGGCGTCTAAAGCTAATTTGATCATGGGATCGCTGGATTGAGCCTGTTGAATACTGTTATTGTCCAGCTGAGGCAGTGCACCAATGTCTATTGCAGAAAAGTGACAATAAGCAGCAGGTATGCAATTCTCAGAGGGTCCCAAACATTCCACCATACAGTCCATTACATCCATGGACATTTGTTTCTCCCTGTCAAACTTCTGGCAGAGTGCTCAAATATCAGGTTCTGACAGTCTGATCCAGTCATTCTGGGGAACAGGCCTCCGGGAGAGAGCATCAGCATCTATGTGGTTCAGGCCTGCTCTGTATTCAACAGCATAGTCGTATGTAAATAATGCAGAACGCCACCTATGGCCAGTGGCATCCAACTTAGCTGAAGTCTGCACATAGGTCAAAGGATTATTGTCAGTCTTTACTAGTATCTTAGCCCCATACAAGTACTTGTGGAATTGGTCAACAATAGTCCACTTCAAAGCTAGGAACTCTAACTTATGTACAGGATAGTTCTTTTTGGATGGGGTCAGGCTTCTACTGGCAAAGGCCACTGGTCTCAGGCCATTCTCATGCTCTTGGTACAACACAGCCCCCAACCCTTGCAAGCTAGCATCAGTGTGCAGAACATAAGGTTTTGTTGGATCAGCATAGGCCAACACTGGAGCATGGGTAAGTTGATATATGATCTCATGAAAAGCAGTCTCACAATCAGGAGTCCAGCAGGCCCCAAATACTTCACTTGGATGAAAATGCACTCTTTCAGTCTTGAGGGACACTGACTTTTTGTATCTTTTGTGGGTTGGGGGATACCCTTGAGTAAGGTTAAGCAAAGGGCAGATCACTCTTGAATAGTCCTTAATGAAATGCCGATAATAACCACAGAATCCCAGGAATCTTTGCAGTTCTTTTAGGTTTTTGGGCTGTGGCCAGGTGGTCAAGGCCTCAACTTTACTTGGGTCGGTCGCTATTCCCTCGGTGGATACTATGTGTCCCACATACTTTACTGATGTTTGAAAGAATTGACACTTATCAATGGACAGTTTAAGGCCAAAGTCTTCCAGTTGGTCCAACACCTTGAATAATCTGCTCTCAAGTTCCTCCAGTGAGCTGTCAAACACAATAACATTATCTAGGTATACCAAGCACTTTAGTAAGTTCACGTCCCCCACTGCACGCTCCATCAATCGTTGAAGAGTGGCTGGGGCACCTGAAATCCCTTGCAGCATCCTCATGAATTCATAGAAGCCAAGCAGACCAGCAAAGGTTGTCTTCTCATGGTCCTCTGGGGCCATCAGGATCTGGTAGTACCCACTGCGGAGATCCAGCACAGAGAACCACTTGCTCCCGTTTAGGCAGTCCAAAGCATCCTGAATGCGGGGCATTGTATACTGATCAGGGATAGTCTGCCGGTTTAAAGTGCGATAATCCACACACATCCTTACTGTCCCATTTTTTTTTCTCACTACCACAATGGGGGAAGCACAGGGACTTCTGGATTCTTGAATTACACCAGCAGCTAGCATCTCTTGCAGGTGCCATCTCACATCATCTATGTCAGCAGGTGCCAGGCATCAAGACCTCTCATGAAATGGCCTTTCATCATGCAGCCGGATATGGTGCTCAGCTCCTTGTATGCATCCTACATCCCACTCCTTTAAAGAAAACACCTGGTCTCTCTGGGCAAGCTTCTCACTGATCCTCACTTTCCATTCAGCTGGCAACAGGGAGTCACCAAAATCAAACAAGTCAGGCGTTACTCTGTCATTCTTCCCCAAACTCTTGCTACTGGGTAGCACTGCAGTGTCTGCACAATGCACATTAGCTAGGGTGCACCTCTATTAACTCGAATCTCTGTCAGACACATTATGAACTTGAACCATTACCCTTCTGGCATAAGCATGGGCTCTAGCAGGCGAAATATTAGGCTTGACCAGCAGTCCCTCCAGAAATTTTCCATTTCCTGGTGCATCCAACATTAATATTTTATTCTTGACATCCTTTCTGATACGGACCTCTCCCTGTTAGGTACACTGGGCATTTGGCGCCAGGATCAGAGACTCAGGATCCTTTTTCCAGACAACTCCATCCGGTTCCTCTGGTTCCACTTCGTCAGCCTCTCTCTGTGCCTCACAGGCCTTCTTGATCAAGGCCGGAATTCTTAAAGCTCTTCTAGTCCTTGACCTCTGTTATTCATAACACAACTGTGCCAGCCGTCCAAACATATGTGCATTAGTCTCAATTAGTAAAGGAACCCCATCATACAGTCCAGTAGGGGGACACACTAAGGCCAGGGTTTCTACTTGCTCTGCCACCCCAGCCATGGAGGTGGGAAAAGACAGTCAAATTCAGATATATCCCAAGTAGGGGTAGGCCTTCTCACTTAACCCCCAGACATGCAGCCCCTCCAATGGTTGTAAGGGTACATCAGACAAATGCTTCTGATACCAGTCTTGGAACATAATTGTCATTTGGGAGCCACTGTCTAATACAGCTCTTGTAGACACTCTATTCACCTTTACAGTGATCTCCATGGAGGGACGCATTATCCTGGACCAGTCTGGAGAGGTGGTAGTGGGGGCCTGGGCAACTGACCTTGCCACAAAGGGATGTGAGTAAACATTTTTGGGACCTTCACTGTGGTCATTTCGTACACCTCTTAACCACTGTTTTGTGCTCCAAAGCTCTCCTGGTAGCCAGCTCACCACTCACTCCAAGTCTTTCCGAGACTGGCATTTCCTCTTCATGTGCCCATCCTTCCCACAATTATGGCAAAACATGTCAGCTGAAGTTTGGGGTGACCGAAGCATCACATTGGGGGCTGCGGCATTGTTACTGTCAATAGAAAACCTTGGTGCTACCTCAGCCGGCGGTGGGGTGGACATTTGGAGACACCTCTTCAGTTCCCTCACTTCCATGGTCAAGGCATCAAGTTTCAAACTGTTGTCAACATGAGGTGCCTGAGTGGGCGCCCCCACCCCATAGCAGAAGCAGTCGGGCAAGTGTTAGTGCCTGTACTCGTAGGAGCGGCCTTCATGATGAGACTGTCTGTTGCTTTCCTAATCTCCCTCAGCAGTTCACCCCATGGTGGCACACCCTTTTCCTTCTCAGAGCACTCATTAACTGCCAACCCTTGCCCCTGAACTTCACTTGATGGGTCACCCTCAGGCACTCGGGTCGTAACAGCAGCTATTGGTGCAAGTCCCTCCCGGGGTCGCCTTTTATCAACTCCTCAAATTTCTCTCATTAGATCATCATAGAAGAGTGGGGATTCCAGTCGATTCGCCAGGCGTAACTGAAGCAACAGCAGTTCTGAGAAGGGGGCAGACTTAAGGATCCTGTCCAAACTGGTTCGGTCCAATTCAATCGCTGGCAAACTACTCTTTCTGAGGCATTCTTGCAACAATTTTTTCAGCTGAGATACATACACAGACAATAACTCCCCTTGATACTGTTGTGCATTTCTTACTCTCCACCACAGGTCCTCATTGGAATCTGGGCTCCCATACACATTCTCCAAGGCCTCAAGATAGTCCTGTGCAGTCGCTTCAGGTTACTGGACCATTTGGCATGGATGGTAGCCAGGGCAGGACCTCGAGGCACTCACTTACCCTCTTTCGCTTTCTGCTTCTGAGCATTGCCATTCTAGCACTTGAGGGCAGCATAGTCTATCCAGGTCTCCCAGTCATCCTCCCCTTGTGGGGTGGGAGGGTGCGGAGAAAATTTTCAACCCTGCGGTAAGAGTCATGACTATTGGCAGGCAGATATAGGGCTTGCAGTGGCACAGAAGAAGGGCAATAATGGGTGCTGAGGGAGAGAGGGTGTTGGTGGAGGAACGTTCTCAGGTGGCAGTAATAGTTTCTTTAAATCCTCCACAGTTTTCCCTTCCTCCAGCAACAATTTAGCAAATTTCTCCTCAAAAGTTTCAGATAATGGGGGGGGGGCTCGTTCTCCCCAGGGTCTTTACTGTCTTTAGTTATCACTTTCCAGGCAGTGAGGGCTTCTTCTGGGATAATGGTCTGTGGCACTTTAGAACTGTCTATAGGGTTCCTAAACTATATTAGAGCCATGAAAGTTTGGGAGAGCAGATCAGCCAGCCGCCCCCACCACCACAGGGTTTCGTAAACATTCGACCTTGGAAAGTATTCACTCTACAGTGTCCGAACTGTTACCCAGAGGGATATCCAAGACAAGTATAGCATTTTTGGGGTCGATCTCCTGCCCAGTAAACCACTTCATCAACTGGTGTACAGCCGCTCTGTTGGTGTACCCATTTATTTTAACAGTAATTTAAATGTGGCCACTAAAGGATGCTAATCTCAGCAGTGCCTCAAAGGTGTAACCCACAGGTGGCGCTATCCCAAGGGCTACTGCCCCTGCCTGACTGACTACTGACAGGTTGAGGGGCCTGGGTCCAATGGCAAGTGCATCCACCCAGAGGTCAGGGTTTGCAGTAGTTAAACTAACATGGTCACAGCTCTCTGGGACACTGTAACCCCCCTTTCTTCCCACTAGTGGCCCACACAATGCATCAGGAATATCTTCACAATGTACACTTACCCCCAGGACTGGCTCTGTCGACTGGACGCTGGGGACCCCTTGTAAAACAAGATAATACAATGCAAAAGCCACAGTACAATACTTTAACATGAATAAATACCTCAGACAGTGTAACTTTGCTGAAACAAACAGATCTGATTTATTTAAGGGGCTGTAACAAGGAAGGGGATTAGAACACACAGTCCCCCCTCCTTAATTAATTATGGTCACAAGCAGGCAGCTCTTAAAGAGACAGTACCAGAGGCTCTAAAAGCACTCACACTCAAGCAGCTTAAACGCTGAACACCTCCAGACTTGGAGCATTCAAGCAAGCTCCTGGAAGACTTCTGGAAACCTCCATTTGCAGGGGGGTTACACAGAAATACTCTTCATGCAATAATTTCAAACAGTAAAGTCACAGCTTTATTAGGGGGTGGGTTAGGATAAGGGTACTTGCATGACGGACAGCTGCAGAGAACAATTGGTTAGCAGGAATTAAACAGGTTAAGAACAATTTGGGCCCAGAGGCCAGACCTTCCCCAGCTGCCCACCCCACTGGTACCAGTGCTAACCCTGAGAGTCTTTGGGTACCCACTAGTTGCAGGCCTGGACGTTGCTGTGGGTTGGCCAGCTGTTGGGGCCCTGAAACTTTGAAAAGTTGTTAAACTACATTCACACTCCCTTGCTTGATTTTCCAGGAATCTGATCCTGGGTATTCACAGTTTGCAGGACTTAAAAGCATCTGGAGATGAGCTTTTTCGGTGTCAGACAGTGTGGAGCTTCACCCAAGAAGTACACAATGGGACAGAAAGGAGGATGTCTCAGTTTCCTTGGCAGATTTAGTTTTACTTGAAGGCCTTGCAGCTTGTCCCCTTGATTGATGATCTGGCCACTTATTACCTTCAGCTGCTTCTGGCCCATTGCAGAGCTTGATGGCAGGTCCACACCAGCTACAGAAGGCCAAGACCCATGAGTGGCTCTGTGGCCCAGCTCTCTACAAGGATTGTAAGTGCCCTAGCACCAAGGCAAGTGCCAGTGACCTCCTGAGACAGAGGGTCCCACTTGGAAGGGGTCAGCTAGTTCCCTCCCGAGCTCTGCGTGAGGACTCCCAAGCCATAGGAGCCCTCTGCAGTCCCTGCACTGAATCTGTGAGTCGCAGGTAGTTAGGCAGTTCTTTCAAAGAAACAGCAGTGCCGGTTTACCACAGGTGCTAGCCTACAAACAACCGCTTCAGTTTGCACTCAGCCTATAGTGTTCAGCAGGGAGTTCAGAACTCTACAAATCCCTGCTCACCTTCAGTGGTTCCAGGTCTAAATGTCCATAACAGGTCCCTTTCAGCTTCAGCTGGGACACAGCTCTTAGCCACTTCATTCAGGCCATACAGAAAATTCATAGAACCTGGCTAGCACCCTGTCCAGAGACACTCTGCCTCCTCACAAATATTGTTAAAGTCTCAATTCTTAAAGTGGATTCTCTACAGCAACTGTTTAACTTCCCAGCACAGACAGCACAGTTCTATCAGCTCAGTTCCTTGCACAGTGCAAGGTCTCTGCAGCAGCTATTTTCTCCAGTTGAGACAGCACAGTTCACAGTACCTGGAGAGTTTTCAAAATCAGTCCAGTCTCACACCCTCTTTTCTCCTCAAACTCATTTTCCACAGTGGCAATCTCCAACTGAGACCTGGGCAAGGCCTCTGACAGTCCAGTTCCACTCACAAAGGATCCTCCTGACTCAAGAAGAGCCCGGGAGAAGATTGGCTCAAACCCAGCAAGTCCTTGGGTTTTTTACTCAAGAATCCAGTCTCCTGATTGGCTGCTCAAGCCTATCAATCATCAATAACCATAAAGATCAATAGTTCCTGATTTCTCATTGGGGCAGGAGTTAGGCACCTGAATTAATGAAACTCCCTATCCCAGAATTCCTCAGGTCCCATTTCAGGTGCCTAAGCAGTTGATTGGTTGCTGTAATGGGGCCAAAGCCCCCATCCAGTTCACTAGCAGACCTCAGGGAGTCCTATTTTCCAGTTCTAGTACAGCCAGGCTGTACACTTGTCATTTAGAGTCACACCATGTCACTGTAGCCCCGTCAGAGCTCTTACAGATGAGCCCACTCTTAAATAATAATTCTCCACCATTTCCCTGTCACTGCCGCCGCAATACAGTCCCCCTAGGTGGCAGGCAGCATCCTTATTAATATTCACGGAGCACTCATAAATATTCATGAGCTCCGAGGGCCCCCCCGATTCAAACTTAATTTTAACTTTTCCCCCATGGCTTCTCTCCAGCCTAGCTCTGGTCTCCGATACCCAACTAACGGAACAGGAGCACCAGGACTGAGAAATACTCCCATTGTGACTGTAAATGACAGTTTGAAAAGATCAAAGCCCACCTTTGGGCATGCACAAGTGCCGGCAACATGGGGAATGCACCAGCAGCTTGCAGTTTAAATTTTAAGCCCAAATGGGCTGAAATCAAATACCTGACTCTGAACTCTGTGGTAGGAAGGTGATGGAGTCACTTCTGAAGGAAAGAATAGTTGAGTATCTAGAGGCTAGTGGGGCACAGGACCCAAGACAGCATGGGTTCACAGCAGGAAGGTCATGTCAGACGAATCTAATAGATTTCTTTGACTGGGTGACCAAAGTAGTAGACCAGGGAGGGGCTGTGGACATGGTCTACCTAGACTTTAGCAAGGCATTTGACACAGTCCCACACAAAAGATGTCAAATTAACCAGCCTGGGAGTGGGTCCCAGGGTGGTAGCCTGGGTAAAACATTGGCTGGACAACAGGACACAGAAGGTAATTGTAAATGGAGTCCACTCTGAAGAAAGAGGGGTTATTAGTGGGTACCACAGGGTTCAGTATTGGGTCTAGTCCTTTTAATGTCTTCATAAGTGACATTGCAGAGGGGCTGGAAGGAAAGGTATGCCCTTGCAGATGACACAAAGATCTGCAACAGGGTTGATACACAAGGAGGCATGGAAAGGATGAGAAGGACTTGGCAAGGTTGGAGAATGGTCAGAAGTATGGCAGCTAGGATTCAATGCAAGAAGTGCAAAATAATGCACCTGGGAAACAAGAACCCAGGGAAGAATACACAATGATACACAATGGGGGAGGTAGTAACAACAACAAAAGGAAAGGGACCTGGGGGTAATCATATCAGATGACCTTAAGGTTAGCAGCAAATGTGAGAAGGCATAGGAGGGCTGGGGTATACTGGGATGCATAGGGAGCATCAGCAGCAGAAAACAGGAAGTTGTTATCCCTCTGTACAGACAGTTGGTGAAACCCCATCTGGAATACTGTGTCCAGTTCTGGAGATCCCATCTCCGCAAGGACACAGAGAGGATAGAGGCAGTCCAGAGGAGGGCAACTAAAATGGTGCAGGGTCTGCAAGAGAAGCTGTATGAGAAGATACTAAAGGAGCTTAATATGTATACCCTTGAGGAAAGAAGGGAGAGGGGGGACATGATAAAAACTTTTAAGTACCTCAGTGGAATCAACAAAGTCCAAGAGGGTCGTATCTTTCAGAAAAAGAGATGTTCAAGAACAAGGGGACGCAATTTAAAGATGGAGGGGCAGTTCAGGGGCAATGTGAGGAAGTATTATTTCACAGAGAGGGTAGTGGATGCATGGAACGGCCTTCCTGAGGAGGTTGTGTGGTCTAAAACTGTGGGAGAATTCAAGAATGCATGGGACAGACATAAGGCAATTCTTGTAGGGGGTAGGAAGAAATAGGCTGTTGGCTAACTAGGATCTGCAGTCTATCCTGTAGGTAGGGAAATGGGCAGACTAGATGGGCCAAGTGGTCCTTATCTGCTGTCAAAGTCTATGTTTCTATGTTTCTATGTTTCTAGGCCACCTGGGAACCTGAGGGAATGCGCCAAACACTCAGTCTGAGTCGGTGGCTGGATGGGGATGGGATGCCATAAGGCATCCAGGAGATGAGGTGAAACAGGGGCAATTGAGATAAGCCCCAAATGATGGGTTACATGGGTAAACAGGGTGTTGGATCGGGAGTGGTGGACTTGGTCTATTGTAGTTCAGCAAGGCCTTTGACACTGTTCCATGTAGGAGGCTGGTAAACAAGTTGGGTAGCATCAGGTGCATAATTAAATGGTAACCTGGGTAAGAAACTGGTTAGGGATGGGAGGCAGATGGTAGTGGTGAATGGAGTTCACTCTGAGAAGGGGAGAGTGATCAGCGGGGTTCCACAGGGGTCAGTACTGGGTCCAGTCCTCTTTAATGCCTTCATTAGTGACATAGCAGAGGAACTGGAAGGGAAGGTTTGCCTCTTTGCAGATGACACCAAGATCTACAATAAGGTGGAAGCTCCAGATGGGGTGCAAAGGATGGAAAGAGACTTGAAATGGCTGTTGAAGTCGTCAAATGTTTGGCAGCTAAGATTTAATGCAAAAAAGTAAAATATTGCACTTGGGTCACAGAAACCCAGGCTGCAGTACAAAATGGGGGAAGAGATACTAGCAGTGACCAAGCAGGAAAGAGACATGGAGGTAATCATATTGATGACCTGAAGTCGCCAAACAATGTTACAAAGCAATCGGGAGAGCTAGTGGGATGGTGGGATGTATAGGTAGAAGTATTAACCAGCAAGAAGAGGGGTGGTGCTGACATCATATAGGTCTTTAGTAAGACCCCACCTGGAGTATGTGTCCAGTTTTGGAGGCCACATCTCAGGAAGGACATAGACAGGATGGAGGCCATGAAAAGGAGGGCTACCAAGATGGTACAGAGTCTATATCAAATATTCTATGAGGAGAGGCTAAAGGAATTAAACATGTACACCGCGGAGGAGAGGAGGGTGAGGGGGGATATGATCAAGACCTTTAAATATCTCACAGGGGTGAATGAGGTACAAGTGGGAGGTCTTTTTGGCACCCATTAGAGGCTTGCTAGACCTACTTCACTCCCATTATTTAATACCCTTGATGGTACTAAGATACAGTACAAGATGTTTCCTCCTTTAAGTATCTTGGGGTCTGCCTTGACCAGCATCTTGATTTCTCAGTATATAGCGATGCTAGTCAACATAAGCTATACCCTAAGCTTGGAGTATTGCACAGGAATATAGCAAGCATTTCACTTCCTGCCTTCCAAGAAATTGCAGTAAACATGATTCTCCCCATCTCTGATGATGTGACAGTCTACAGTGGTGCTCCTAAATCTTCCCTTGCCCAACTGGACCTCCATTTCCATTCTTTTGTCATTTTGTTTTAGATTGCCCCTCATACTCACCACTGCTCCTTTACTCATCACTTTCTCACCCTATCTTGAAGCTAGGCACCTTTCCCATTGTGGATCTTTCATACCCAAATTTTGGTTCAGCTCCTTCCTCCTATCTTAAATCCCTTCTGTCCTTTCCTCCTCCTTCTTCCTCCTCCTACCTTCTCCGAACACTAATTCATCTTCTTTCTGTTCCTTCTAGAAAATCTACTATTGGGCAACTTGCTTTTCTTACCAATTTCCTAAACTTTGATCTCCCTTTCTATTCATTCTGCCTCTTCACCATCCTCCCTAAAGTCTCATTTTTTATGACTTTTGTTCTCCTACCTGCAACTGTCTGACCCTCTCCTCTTCTTATTCCCTTCATCTATACATATAAAAGTGTGTTTTCTTTTCTGCTTGTATTCATTTGTTAATTTGCCTCTAATAATTTATATTTATGCTTCATGTATTACTATATTATAGTAATTGACTTCTTATTTTCAGTTTATTGTTTAGCTCTCTCCTTCTCCCTTTCCCCCAGGACACATCTGGAAACAAGCTGTTCTCAGCTCAGTATTTCTTTACTGGTTAAACTTTTAAATAAATAATTGTTTCAGAAGAAAGGGTGCTCCAGAACAAGAGGACATGATATGAAGCTGGAGCAGAGTAGGTTTAGAGAGATGTGAGAAAATACTTGACAGAATGGTGGTGGATGCCTGGAAAGGTCTTCCAGCAGAGGTTATAGAGGCAAAAACAGTGGTGAGATCCAAAAAGCCTAGGATAAGCACAAAGGAGTCATAAGGATGGGTTAGAGGTGACAGAGAAAGTGCTGTAGACCTAGAGGGATCTAGCGTAGCTATGCAACAAAAGAGCAGACTGGATGGGCCATGCAGCCCTTATCTGCCATAAGTTTCTATGTTTCTAAGGAGAAGGAAAGGGTTAGAAGGATGGTAATAGGAAGTTCAATAGCATGGGAAGAGAGGTGTAGACATTTGTGGTCAAGACCATCAGGGCTTCCATCCTTGTTGGGATTAGCGTTAGGAGGGCCTTAAGACATGTATCGTGAGCTGTAGATAGATATTTAGATAGATAGATATTTTATTTATAAAAGTGTCCATCTCCAGAGACTCTGGACACTGTTATCCATGGACCAGCACCCCTGATTGGCCCCCTACCTCACAGACAGCAATATTTATAAGTATAAGCACTATTCTTAGGGCATAAGCACTTACTGTACAAGTATAGGTGTCAGGATTTGAGTTCTGCTATTCTTACTGAGAATCATAAGGCTGTTGCCATTAATCTAATTGTAACACTTGGGAGATACTTCTATTTATACTATTGTATAAGGATTAGATAGGTAATACTGCCATCTTAGTGCAAGTGCAGAACTACAATTATGTATGTTACTGCAAGTCTCCTTCAGAATATATAAGACTATTGTCTTACCTATCTGTTATTTTTGCTAACTCAGCATACTTTCCCAGGCTAGTAAGCAGTCAGGCTATTGGCCACTGACCGATTGCAAGGTTTTCATATATCTTTATACCTGTTGCTATAGTTATTATCAGGGGTATAAAACCCTTTGCATTGCACCCTTTTCTCTGAGAAGAGGAGACATATTGCTGCCTATAGGTAAAATAGAGAAATATGAGATATTCTCCTAGTGATCACACTGTTTTGGTTGTAAGCCTGCTTTATATACCAGAAATAACTCACTTTATGTGCTGGACACCACTTGTCTGTCGTTTCTTCACTTTTGTGCTGTTCCAACAAGAACCAGAGAAAAGTAATTTTATTACCCATTTACATTTGGTGACCATGTGCAGGTTGGAATGTACAAAGTGAGGATTCCATTCAAGTTCCTTGAACTGAATATCGAGTAGTGTGGTGCATTTTTGCGCACTTGGTCCTACCTAAACTTACTGTGGTTGTTCTTTTATGGACTTGTTCTGTCTTGGTTTCAGGTGTGTCAGACCCACACTGGACCATAGGTATACTCCCTTTGCGAGTTGCAGCGTACCAACTTGGCACCACCATTTGCCTACGGGGGACCAGAAAGCAGTTGGGTGATGATGCCAAGGATTCTACTTCAGTCTTTCGACTGCTTTCTTTGTTTGTTTTCCCCTTTGTTTGTTATGCCTGAACTATGCACAGAATTGAGACCCGACATCTCAAACTATCTTATCTACCATGCAGGTTGGACTGATTTCACACTGAACGTGAAGTCATCAGCAGACCCTCTGCTTGCAATCTCTGATCAATATCTAGAGTCGAAGCAAAAAGCCAAGAAATACCACACCAAACGTCCCTTGGTAGCGGCTTTACATACAGCTGTTGAAAGTTTGCTAGTACGATGTGCCTCTCTTGAGCTGCAAAGAGTTGGGCTTGCAGGTATCAGAGTTACTGAAAAAGTAACAGAAACTCACGGAGGAGACACAGTCACTCTGTGGTCATAATAACAGGCTGTTGCACTGTACTGATCAGGACTCTGGGCGTGAATTGTGTATGTTAAGAGAAGACTATGAGAGGTTGAAATGTAATAAGAAAAAGCTATCTTATTTGAATGATATTTTAAGTGACACAGATGAGAGTCTGAGGCAGGATAATGTTGACTTGAAGAAAGAGAATGTGAGGTTGATGCATGAGCTAGACAAAGAAACATAAAAACATAGAATTAGATGGCAGATAAGGACCACTTGGCCCACCTAGTCTGACCATTTCCCTACCTAAAAGATAAGCTGCAGATTCTAGTTAACCAACAGCCTACTTCCTCCTACCCTCCCCCACTAGAATTGCCTTATGTCTGTCCCATGCATTCTTAAATTCTCCCACTGTTTTTGACTCTACGACCTCCTCAGAAAGGCTGTTCCATGCATCTACAACCCTCTCTGTGAAGAAATACTCCTCACATTACCTCTGAGTCGTCCCCCATCTATCTTCAAATTGTGCCCCCTTGTTCTTGTACATCTTTTTTCTGAAAGATGCTACCCTCTTGGACTTTGTTGATTTCCTTGAGGTATTTGAACGTTTCTATCATGTTCCCCCTCTTCTTCCTTTCCTCGAGGCTATACATCCTAAGCTCCTTTAGTCTTTCTTTATATGTCTTCTGGTGAAGACCCTTCACCATTTTGGTTGCCCTCCTCTGGACAGCCTCCACCCTGTCTATATCTTTGCAGAGATGGGGTCCCCAGAACTGTACACAGTACTCCACATGTGGTCTTACCAACTGTCTGTACAGAGGGCTAACAACTTCCTGTTTTCTACTGGTGATGCCTCCCTTTATGCATCTCAGTATCCCCCCAGCCCTCCTTACTGCCTTCTCACATTGTGGGCACAACTTCAGGTCATTTGGTATGACTGCGCCCAGGTCCCATTCCATTATTGTTGTTGTCAGTATCTCACCCCCCATTGTGTATTCTTCCCCTGGGTTTTTGTTTCCCAGGTGCATTACTTTGTACTTCTTTGCGTTGAATCTTAGCTGCCATACATTTGACCTTTCCTCCAACCTAGCTAAGTCCCTTTTCATCCTTTCCACCCCACCTTGCATATCAACCCTGTTGCAGATCTTTGTGTCATCTGCAAAGAGACATACTTTCCCTTCCAGTCCCTCTGCAATGTCACTTATAAAGACATTAAAAGGACCAGCTCTAGTACTGAACTTCATGGGTACCCCATTGGTAACCCCCTTTTCTTCACTGTGGACTCCATTTGTCACCCACTGTGTCATGTTGTCTAATCAGTGTTTTGCCCAGGCTACTACCCTGGGACCCATTCCCAGGCTGGCTAATTTGACTATTAATCTTTTGTGTGGGACTGTGTCAAATACCTTGCTAAAGTCTAGGTAGGCCATGTCCACAGCCCCTCCCTGGTCTACTACTTTGGTCACCCAGTCAAAGAAATCAATTAGATTTGTCTGACATGACCTTCCTGCTGTGAATCCATGCTGCTTTGGGTCCTGTGTCCAACTGGTCTCTAGGTACTCAACAATTATTTCCTTCAGAAGTGATTCCATTATTTTCCCTACCACTGAGGTCAAACTGACAGGTCTGTAGTTTTCTGCCTCTGTCTTGCTCCCACTTTTTTGATGGGGAATCACATCCACCCTCCTCTAGTCCTCAGGCACCACACCATCCTTCCATGATTTATTAAAAAGGGTAGTCAGTGGTGTTACTAGTTCTTCCCTAAGTTCTTTTAGAATTCTGTGGTGAATATACTGCTTATACTGTATATATATTGTTAATCTTTACTGATGTATGTAACATGCTATATTACTCATTGTCCCACTCCCCTTCCCCCAGGACATACAGTGAGATGAGCTTCTTGCTCAGTGTAACCTTCCTGGTGAAACATTTCAATAAATAGATAAAATCCCATCAGGTCCCATTGCTTTATCCACCTTTAGTTTTAAGAGTTCTTTCAGAACCCTTTCTTCTGTGATAGAACTAATATCAACCCCCCTATCCAGAGTGCTTCTATTGCCTGGATTAGGTATCTCTCCCTGCTTTTCCATTGTGAATACTGAACAGAAGTATTCATTCAGTATCCCTGCTTTTTCACTGTCACTGTCTGCCCAACCACCTTCTTCTTTATTCAGCCTCAGTATCCCTGCCTAAGTCTTTCTTTGCTCCCTAATGTACCTATAAAAGGTTTTAACCCCCTTCTTAACTGAGTTGGCTATATGTTCCTCAAGTTGGGCCTTTGCTATTCTGACTGCATTCCCTGCTTTCTTGTGCTTTAACTGGTACAGTTCTCTGTCCTGCTCCTTCTGTGTTTCCTTATACTTCCTGAATGCAATCTTTTTCTCCCTTACCTTCCCCGTCACTTCTTTTGAGAACCATAGTGTTTTTTTTTTCTTTTGTTTTGATTTATTTGCTTCACACAAAGGCTTGTTGCCTCTGTGATGGTGGTTTTGATGTTTCCTCATTGTTGCTCCACCCCACCTTCTTGCCTTTTTGCTAGTGCTTTTCTGAGGCACTCTCCATTTTGACAAAATCAGCCCTCCTGAAGTCCAGTACCTTCACTTTTGCCTGGCTTGACTCTACAGCTAAGTTTATCATGAACCACACTGTTTGGTGGTTGCTTGTTCCCTGATGACTACCTACTTCAAGATCAGAGATCCTCTCTCCATCCCTATTTGTGAGTACCAGGTCTAAGATTGCTCCCTCCCGAGTGGGTTCCAAAACTGGCTGTCTGAGGCACACCACATGTAAGGCATCGAGAATGGCCCTGCTCTTGGATGTGGCTGCAGCAAAGGTACTCCAGTTAACATCTGGCATATTCAGGTCCCCCATCAGCAATATCTCCCCTTTCTCTGCCATCCTAAGGATGCCTTCTATCATTTCCTTGTCCATTTCCTCCCCTTGAAATGGGGGTCTGTATACAACCCCTGTGTGGATTGTGGTGCCATTTCCAGTCTCCAGGGTGACCCACAGTGCCTCCTCTCCTTCCTGTTTGCCCTTTAGTTCTGTTGCATTGACCCCTTCCCTTACATAGAGAGCTACTCCTCCTCCTCTTCTTCCCTCCCTGTCCCTCATGTAGATTGTGTACCCTGGTAAGTTGACATCCCAGTCATGGTTCTCTGTGTACCATGTTTCTGTGACTGCCACGATATCCAAGCATCCCTCTTCCATCAAGGTCACCATTTCGGGGAGCTTTTTACCTAGACTACAGGCATTGATACTCATTACACTCCATTTTTTTATGGCTTTATTTCTTTTTGTCCCATCCCTGTCCTTAGTGCCTTTGTCTTTTCTCCATTTACCCTGCCCTTCTACCTATCAGCTGCTCTATCTTGGTGTTTACTTCACTAACTACCCTGATTTGGGGTGCTAGGATTTCCTTCTTCAGTGCCTCCCTTGTCTAGTTTAAATGCTTGTCAATGAAGCATTTAAACCTATCACTTAGGATCCTGGTTCCCCTCTTGGATAGATGCAGACCATCATGCCTGTAAAGGCCTGCATCCCTCCAGGTGGAGCCCCACTCCCCAATGAAGCCAAATCCCTGTGCTCTGAACCAGATTTCAACCAGTCATTGAATCCCATGGTGCAGAGTGCCCTAGCCTCATCCATGCCATAGACAGGTAGCACTCCCAAGAAAGTTACCATGTGTGCTACTTGTCTAAGACCCCTCCCCAATTCCACAAACTCCTGTTGCACTGCTCTGATCCCATTCTCAGCCAGGCCATTTGTCCCTATGTGGATAATGACATCCAGCTCACTCCCCCTTGTAGCTGCTCCCATGATTCTGAGGATTCATTTCCTGTCCCTCCAATCCATGGCACCGGGCAGCCACCTTATTTCCCTTTCCCCTCCTTCCCCCAGTTCTACCCCCTAACAATTTTGTCCCCTGCCAGGAGTTGTTTCCTTCCCATGTGAGGTCCTGTGCCACCCTCCTGTGAGAGTCTCTATTGTGGAGGTTCCCAGCATCCTCCTTGGTCTTCATTGTGGGTGCCTCCATAGAGGAACCATGCTCTGCCAGAGTTATGAATGAGTTGCAGAAAGGCACAACTGGAGGGATGCTCTTCTGTTCCACCACCCTCACTCTCCCTGAGCCCACCGTGGTCCAACCACTCCTCTTTCTTGGCAACCTCTGAGGTAGTGGTGGTGGCCTGGGTGGTCCCTGGAGTGGAGAAGCAGGTTTTCAAATCCTTGCCAGGTCAGCATGGAGACGAACAACCTCTCCTCAAATCAGAGAGGTGCCTGCAGCAATGCAGTCTCCAGAATGTCCCCTGGAAGACTGCTGCTCCACAGCCAGTGCATTGCACCACTCTCCACATGTCTGTGTTCCTTCTTGTTACAGATGCTTTTCCATTTTTTTGCACTTGTTTTAGTGTGTGCAAGCTTGTGAGTGTCTCTACCCCCTATTCAGTGTGCTGTGCCTTTAAGGATATGAACAGGTGTATATTGTTAGCAGTTTTGGGGAAGTGATGTCAGAACCCCTGCTATAAAGGAAGTTATGAGCTTGGGGTGGGGTGAGGGGCAGAGTGGGTAGGAGTAAACCTATGCCCTCCAGAAACAATCAACTACAACTCTGACCCTCCACCCCGGGGAGTGCCTTCCTTCCTTCCTTTCACATACCTATTTCACAGAGCTTAAGTAACTGGTCTAGTCACAAATGACTGCAAATATCTCCTAGCTACATTTCCTCCCTAGTAAATGAAAGTTAAACAAAAGAAAAGTCAAACCCAAAACAGAATCAATACTAGTTACTTACACAGGTCCAAAAGTAATAATTCAGTTCAGAGTAGTCTAGAAAATAACCTCCTTGATTTAAGGAAGCTTTGCTGCTTTCTCTGTCTGTCTCTGTCTCAGTTGACAGAGACCACAGACAACTCCTGTTTTAAATCCACAGTTCAACTAGGCCCCTTTCAGCTCCTCCCCTTAACAGACACCTATTTCACAGAGGTTATTTATTTTATTTATTTAGTTTTTGTTGACCGGGTAAGTGCACTAGACAAATAATGCCTATTTTCAGGCATGACCCAGGTGAGGATACAGATGAATGCCAAATGACCTTGAACCAGATTAAGCTGTTGGTGGTATTTTTTAGTGAATGAGGAAATTTGGCACGACACTGGGGAAATTCTCACTCTTTCTCGATAAGTGCCATGGGATCTTTAACATCCACCTGAACTACCACCATTCCAAGCAGATGGGACCTCGGTTTAACATCTCATCTGAAGAAGCGGCACCTCAGAGTGCAGCACCCTCTCATGCTGCACTACAGTGTCAGTACTGGGATGTGCTTAGAGTGCCAGGCGTGTGAACTGAACCCACAGCACTCTGATCTTCTGGCCTCAGAGGCAAGTGTGCTACCTACTGAGCCACTGACTAAACAAAGAAAAGTCAAACCCAAATACAGAATCAATACTAATTACTTACACAGGTCCAAAAAGTAATAATTCAATTCAGTGTAGTCTAGAAAATAACCTCCTTGATTTAAGGAAGCTTTGACTGCTTTCTCTCTCTCTCTCTCTCTCTGTCTCAGCAGGAAAATGTCAAATTGGGCACTGCATACTGAATACTGCAGCATGAGGTTGAAAAGGGTATTAAGCAGGTCACTGCTAAAGTTCATCACAAGAAATGTAGAGACAAGATGGCAAGAATGTGCCATCAGCGAGATATTCTTACTGGCCATGTAAAGCCATGAATAGTTTTCAGTACACACCCACTGACATTACCTCATCACGTGATGACAACTCTGATTACGAAGACATAGGATGCCTCATCACATCCAAGACCTCCCCACAGGGCGATGAGCTTTACCAGCCATTCCCAAGGTGGCAGCCATTACAGCCCACCCTTTGTCACATTGGTATGCCTTCTGTGCTGCCACATCAAAACAAACATGGTGGCCCCCATGAGATGGGAGGCCAACCATCTCCAAGTAGGAGCCTGGTTCCACTGGCTCCCCTTTCCTGGGAAGATGGTGTGGAAGTGCGAGGCATTGTGCAGGATGTCTTCAGTAGACCAGCAACCCCTGTGGGAAGCTCTTCCATGCAGGAGTAGATCGAACGCATGTTCAAAAATGCTGTAACCCAGGAAAATGCATTCAAAGCAGTCGCTGATGCAGTGGTGGAAGCTGCCCTTCATGGTGCTTTGGGTTGCTGGGAACTAAACACCTCTCCCCACTCACCCACCTCCAATCCTCTACAGGTCACTCATTCTGTTCAGCAAATTGCCCAAGGCATCAGACAGATGGGTCCAACTGACAACCTCAGCTGTCATTTGGAGACAGTGTGCTCCCTCTGTGAGAAGCTTTCTTGCCAACCTAAGTACCAGGTCCACGTCCTGAGACAAATCATCAAGCCTACCATCTAGTCCAAACTCCAGAGGCTATCCGCACTGGCGGATTGACCACAATGATATCGCGACAGGCACTTCTTGCTGCCAACTTCCCAGGTATTGTTGGAGCCTGTCTGGCCTATAAGGTCAAGCAAAATTTAAAGGAAAGCCCAGCGGCTTACCATCAATGGTTGTAACTCACTTACAAGGCCAGCAAAGGTCTAGCAGGTGAGAACACCAACAAAAAACAAATTTAATACAAGGATCTGTACATCCGAAACATGACTCCTGCTCTCTGGGAGAAAGCTGAACTCAACGTCTACCCGCAGACCGATACCTTTGCCGACATACTCACCAAGACAGAGCGTGCCTTTCAGATCTACCTCCATAACCTAGCTTCCAGTAAAAACACCAACAAGGCTGTTCTCATCCAAACTCCAATGGCCCTGGCCACCCCGGCCCAAGTCACCATGGTAGGCCCTGCCCCAACCCACTATATAGTGGAAGGCAACAACAATAAACAGGAAGCCCCTTCTGATGACCGATAGTCGCATGGTGGGGGGACCGGAACTAAAAGAATAACTGGACTAATAACAACTACAACAGAAATGGGAAATACTCAAATTATGATGGCAAGTACCATAATAGGCCTAGCTATCAGGACCTAAAGGACGAAAACAATACCCTCCAAAAATCGCTGGAGGAGGCCCATGCTGCAAAGGAGGCCACATCCACACATTCTGTGGCAGCTCTGGCACCGGCTAGTAATAGCACCAACCATTTCTGGCCTTTGGCTACTGAACAATCAAATAACCAAGGAAAGAACCCTTTCATGGCATCGGGCACTGGCCAGGCCAATCTGGTGATTTGGGAACCACCAATTGAACAGTTTGAGATTACGACCCTGATGTCAGATGCACAGTACTCATGTCCTGTGAACCACAATAGGGAGGCCCAACCAGCCACTCTAGGCCTACTGTTGCAGAAATGAGAGGATGAAGAAGAAGCTGAGAATGGCACTGATTGACAATTACAGGCCCCAGTCCAGATTGTGAGTGACCTGCTTGTCAACACAAACAGATGGCCCTGTGTAAGGACCACGGTCAGGGGCCACCAACTGGACATGCTTCTGGAGACAGGAGCAGCTATGTCTGTTCTCCATGATGAGAACCCAGCCACATCTGCCTGGTCTACCAGATGGAAGACCAGTGCACGAGGGGTAGATGGTACACAACTACAAACTTATCAATCTATATCTCTCCCTGCACAGGTAGGCCACCTTAAGACTAATTTAGTCTTTGACCTCATGATATTACGTCATCACCCCAGCATACTGGGAATTGATTTTCTGGCACAGCATGGCTGTGTGAGGGACCTAGCTAACAGGTTGTTGCTACAGATCAAGGGACAATGTCATGCTGTCGCCATACCAGACTCCCATGCAGTGGCAGCCATCTCCCATAACAACAAAGTGTATGGCATCATGGCTCTCTTTGAAAGTCTTGTCTTGTTTCCTAAACTACAACCATTGCTACAGGAATATATTGATGTGTTTGCTACCACCAAGCATGATTGTGGTAAGACGCACACCACCTTTGAAATCCCAGGACCTAATCCTGTAAGGCAGAAGCAGTACCCATTTCCAGCTGAAGCGTTACCCTCATTGAGGGAGCTCATCCAATCACTGCCACAACAAGGAGTGATTAGGACTTGTGTTTCCACTGTGAATTCACCCATTTGGCCTGTGAAAAAGCCAAATGGAGCTTGTAGACTTACAATAGACTACAGGAAACTTAACCAAATTACCCCCAACTGTGACATCAGCTCCTGATGTGCTCAAGCTGTTGACACCTGACAAAAAGTGGTTCTTAGCCCTGGTCATCTCTAATGGGTTTTGGTCACTCCCATTAGCACTGCCTCAGGGCTTCCATAGCAGCCCTTCCCTCTTCCATCTACTCATTATGGATGCCCTGCACGGGTTTTCCACTCCTCAGTGCCTCCTGCAGTACATAGATGACTTGCCCCTAGCAACCGCCACCAAAGAAGAACATCTGACCCTGCTAGATGAACTACTGACTATCCTCAGGAGAGCAGGCCTCAAGTGCAACCCCTCTAAAGCACAACTGTGCGAGAATGAAGTAATTTTCCTTGGCCTACGTATCATGGACCAAGGGAGAAGCCCAGCTGTCAAAAAGATCCAGGTCTTGCAAGATCTGTCACTCCCCACTAGCAGGACAACACTTAGATGCTTTTGGGGCATGGTAAACATCTCCAGGGATTTTATTCCTGACTTTGCCTTGAAGGTCAGCCCCCTGTATGAACTTCTGAAAAAGGATGTCTCATTGACACAGGGCCCCACATATTCTGAAGCTGTGGCACAGCTTAACTCATTGTCTCCTAGCAGATGCCTGTAGTCATCAGTAAAATACACTGGTGTGTCCTGAGGATGCCTGCTGAAGTCAGCTACTGACTCCCAGTGTGCCCTTGCAACATCTGGAGAAGTCACTTGTATATTTTAATATATAGTGTAACAGAATATAATATATATTTGACTGCATAGCACCGTTGGAAAGGTAATTTTATGCTGAACAACTTTGCATCTTATATTTTGTGTATATCATGTATAATTTAGGAGTTATTCACATTTGTTTATAGTATGGTATGTATGGCTTATGTTCAAGGCCACTGTTTTACCATAATTCCATGATCACGGACGGAATCATGGAATTCCCATTGGCTGCTGGAATTTAAAACTTCCAGCCAGTGACTCATGGAACTCACGCTGCTTTCGGAGTTTGTCCCTTTAAAGCAGGCATCGAAGCGCAGCTTCTCCTATTTTCAGGAAAACCAGAAGAAGGAGGAGAGAACGGTTGCAAATGCTGAACACTGAAAACCACATGGTTTGGATGCCAGAGAACCTCGCTGCTGTTAGCTGTTTTTTTTAGCTGTTCTCGATCACGACAACCGAAATTTGTAGTGTTCTCGCTGCGCCATTTGAAGTATTTATTGCTGCCGCACTCGCCGCAACAACCACCCCAGCCACCACCTGAAGGACGCCCGGCTCAAGAACGACCGTCCTGAAGTACACCAGGCCACAAACCTTCAGGTACTTGCTATATTTTGCCCAGCTGTTTAATATTTTGCAATTTTTAGACTAATTGGGGGGGTGACGACGGTGACGCAGGAGCTGGGAGGACACGACAAACTTTAGTAGTGGGGTAGATTGTGGGGGGGCAGGTGGGGCAAGCTGAGAAATGGGACAGGGACTTTAAAAAGATGTTTTTTCATCTCATTTTTTTTTTGCCCTGAGCTGACTGACAGATTGTACCTGTCCCTGAACCTGGCTGCTCTGGGGGGAGGTTGCTTTAGACTACTCTAGTCTCTCTCCGACTCCTTGTGCAGAATTCAGTATTTAACCTGAAATGACCCCCTGTCTCCTCGGCGCCAACGCTCCTCCAGTCAGTAAAGAGAGGGAGAGAAGGCAGCTGGAGCAGAGTTGTGTGAGCTGCACATGTACATGAAGTGGTGAGACAGTTGGGCAGCAGCAGACAACGCGAGCGTAAGTGAAGAAGGAGAGAAGGACTGCTGTGCTCTCTCAATCTCAAGATACATTTTTTGAGTTGGTCCAGTTGGACAGTCCACACTAGTGTAGGAATGGGATGGGACAAGCAGCACGCAGCCACCACAGAAGGTGAGACTGAGCCAATTCAAGCCATAGAGGGAGGATTAGTGGCTGGCATTGCAGTTGCTGTGTGAGCATTTGTGGTGTTCTGAAGGAAAAGGTAAATGAACACAACTGGCAGTCAGGAGGATATGGTGGGACTTTCACTAAGTGTGATCTGATGTAGAGCATAGAATAAGGTGTTGAACTAGAGATCAAGAAGTGTTCAGGCATGTAATATTCCAAGTTTTTCCATCGGGTTGCACCAGAGGTGTAGTAGTTTTTCCTTTCCTTTTCTTTGTGCCCTGCCAGTGTCCACTCTTAGGTGGTTAGTATTTTGCTGGCATGACTGGCCTTAATTCATATTTATTTAGTTTGTGAATCCACCCCCCTTGATGTTGCACTACTGAGCAGCGCTGAAAGCCAGTGATAGCATGGGTTTGGGAGGGGGGTTGGTTATCACACAGACACTGATATATTCTGGCTCAGACTGCACCTGCTACATGTCTACCTCAGACATATCTGTCCATAACAGAAACAACTTTTAAAAACTGGCACTTATAAGAGGGGGTGGGAGGAGGAGAGGAGTTCTAATGCTTTTTTTTCAAAAGGTAAAAAACAGCCTCACACTGTCCTAATCAATCCATTTTAATGCAAGGCATCACAACATTCCACCCTATAATAAAGGGCTTCTTCAGGGAATTTTATTTGTTGTGCTCCTTGGGGATGCTTCTGTTTCACCTACTGACCCCCAAGCTACATTGGGTCCCTTTCTTTTGCTATGTTGTCTTGTGGAACTAATTCTGAGGAAGCCCTGCCTGTTCATCACTATGGTGAAATGTCAGGTCCTGTACCAGCTTTAGCACTTTGATTACTACCTTGAACTTTGCCTGGATTTTGCATATATTGAAGAAGCTTTGCACAAAATACACGGCTAAAGTACCCAAAAGAGGAGCCGAATATATTATACAATATAGCATTCTCCTATTAATATTATCTAAAGATGCTTTATCAAGGCCTTGATAAAGCATCTTTGGATGAAACATACGTTGACGGGGGGGGGGCTTTTTGTATTCAATAAATATTGTTTTAAACGTGCTCTAGCATTGGGCTTTCTTGTGTGGTAGAGTTGTAGCCAAAGGTTTCTATTATTTACTATTGGAGAAGCTGTGCAATAACATAGAAACATAGACTTTGATGGACCGCTTGTCCGCCTAATCTGCCCATTTCCCTACCCACAGGATGTGCTGCAGATCCTAGTTAACCAACGGCTTATTTCTTCCTACCCCCCCTACAAGATTTGCCTTATGTCTGGCCCATGCATTCTTGAATTCTCCCACAGTTTTAGACCCCACAACCTCCTCAGAATGGCTGTTCCATGTGTCCACCACCATCTCTCTGAAAAAATACTTCCTCACATTGCCCCTGAGCCGTCCCCTCTATCTTCAAATTGTATCCCGTGTTCTTGCAATCTCTTTTCTGAAAGATGCTACCCTTTTGGAATTTGTTGATTCCACTGGTACTTGATCTCAGAAATGTAAGGCTAGCCCTTCCCTGTTAAGTAATACAACAGCTCCTACAGCTACCTATGTGTGGGTGTCATCAATTCCCAGTCCATTCTGAACTGCCTATATAATGTGCTTTACTGGGTGCTGAGAGTGAGTCACTGTCCATTTTGCATATTGCTACAGTGAAAGTGTTCCGTGTAGAAGTGAGGGCTTTTTAACTAGAAGAAATCAAGTGCTGTACAAGAAAGGCTATACAGCTATTGTAAAGTACCTCAGTGCAGTACACCCTTTTTGGTACTTAGGCATATTAGCCTTTTGGGGGTCTAAAGATTCCAAGGTGCCACTGTATTCCCAGACCATATGTGTGTGTGGAGAAGGAGAACTCTAGCTTGCTATGTGCACTACAGTAGGGGAATGGCATATATGCTAATGTGGGCATGGTTGGAGTAAGAGTTGGTGCTCTGTAACATCAGAGGGTCTGTGTGCCCTGAACAAGTGTGGAGAGGGTTTAGTGCCCTTGTCTACCTGCTGTGTGCCTCAGATCAGGTGGGGTGAGGTGACAGAATGATGCAGCATGCTAATGTGAGCACGCTTGATGGATGAGAGTTGGTAGTGCAGTGCCTCGGAGCATATCTGAAGGCAGTGTTGGTTGCTGTGCACCCAGAGCAAGTTTGGTGAGGGTTGTTGGGGTTAAACAAACTGCCCACCATCCAGCACTGACCCAAACTCCCAGGGCTTGTCCCCACTGGTGAGGCCAGTGGGGGTTCCCCAGCCCCCACTGGGGACCGTATTCAGTGGGCCAGTGCTGTGGCTAACTGGGAGCAGAGCCTGTGAGGCACCCTCTACCAGTGTGCTCTTCCATTTCCTGTTTTTGTCCTAGGGAGTTGGGGTGCAAAGATGCCCACGGAGAGGAGTCACACACACCTTCCAAGTGTCAGCCCCAACTCCTCCACCTTCAGCAGTGCAGATCCTTGTCCCCCAGCCTCTGCTAGGGAGCCGACCACTGAGGGTCCCTTCCCCAGAGAAGGAGAGCAGTCTGCCGGATGCTCAATCCTTCTCCTCTGCTGCCAGCATGCACATTCCTGAACACAGGCCGCTGCTCTAGCATGAGGTAAAGTAACCAATGCCTCAGCCCTTAGTGCCACCAGGCTGGCATCAATGAGTTTTTTTTACCTTAGAGGTGTGTGTGTGTGGGGGGGGCGAAGTTTCCCAACTCAAAGAACAGTCCAGAATAAGCTGATAAATAGTGCTTAGTTCTAAATAGTTCCCTGCAAAATTCCACCTCACCCCCTCTGTATTGAGAAAGTCAGGCATGCTCCCACACTAGTGCCTCCACCATGGCTACTACCAGTACTGGTTTAAAGGACAATGCCAATGTTTGTCCATCAAGAACTGTTAGCTGTTTTGCAAAATTTATTTTTTTTCCAGACAAATCAACTCATTCTATCTTGCTTGGCCATTTTGGGTCAGGTAAGTAAATGTTGATGGTTTGGCACTATATGGCACTAGCAGTAAGAATGGGTTAAGTATCCCTGATATCTGGTTGATCCTACCTGTGTCCTGTCATTATTTCATGAGTTTATGTGGCATGCCCACAGTCATCCGTGGCTATCTTAAGTGTGCGTCATTTTATATGGTGAGCAGCCGGGGGGAGGGTATGTGCCCATAGACTGTCTAGGTAAAGGCAGCCATTAAAAGCTCCAGCTCTCAAACTACATGCCCCAGCTGTATACAAAGATGAGGTACAGACTGGCACTCGAGTGGCTGTGGGCGGTCGTGCAATCATGAAAAGCTGACGGGGGGGGGAATCAACCAGATATGAGGGATATATATTTACTGAGATTTGCAAGATCAAAAAAGATTGCTGCAGCTAATTAGGGCACCCTGTGTCCATGCCTTACACCCAGACATGGCCCAACTTCTTGGTGGACCAACTGTGTTGCCTCTTGTGTGGCTCAGACAATATGTATGTGGTAGTGGGAAGAGTCTGAACAGGTAGGGGGTCTGGGTATTCTGTTGTCCTTTGTTTGCCCCAGAGAATGTGTGTTTGGGGGTGTGTGAGGTGCCTTAGAGAGGTGCAGGTATATCCTGTTTGTGTCTCAGTTTATACACTCTGCTCAGAGGAGGGGGTTCTAAAATATTGTACTGGTTTCTATGCTGCTGTGAAGTTTAAACCAAATAAGTGGTGACATTTTCCCAAGTTATGAAAAGGGTGTACAGCTCTGTTATGTGGGCATACATACAAAGCCCTCAAGTGCACAAAGTTGATGTGTTTAAAAAAAAGGGGTCCGTGTCTGTGGTGGTGTTAGGGTCAGAGTTGGCAGTGCTGGATCTAAGCATGTCTGAAGGGGCTGTGTTGGTTGCTGTGTCCCTCAGGAGCAAGTCTGAGGACAAAATGTTTTCTAGGTCTTCGGGATATCTCTTGTAGGATGTCTCTCAAAGGAACATGGTAGACTGATATGGCAAGACAGAGTTGCCCTGGGGATTGGGGTTCCCAGCCCTCACCAGCAGAAAAAACTTGCACCTGCCACAGCAAAGTGCAAATAAAATCACTACACTTAGGATGACCACAGAAGCATAGCAGGCAGGTGTAGAGACAGGGCCAAACCAGGCATCAAAACAAAAACACTCATGAGAACTCACTGTGACCATAGATATTCAAGAGTCTCTTGCAGCTGGCCACACCCCAGAAACCACAACCATCAGGCACCAGGATCACACAGAAACCCTCCTGCCAGCAGTCCATCTGGGGCCACACACAGCACTGTCATGAGGTTGACATCCTCCCTATGTAGCTGTGGGTGGCCCCAGATAGACCACTAGCAAAAATGTCTCCATGTGGTCCCAACGCCCGATGGTTGCAGACCGAAACTGTGACCCACTGCAAGAGACTGTCCTGAAGATCCACTGCTAATATTAAGTTCTTACATAAGTGTTCCCTTTTTCGGGGAGGGGGGATGGAAATCCCCATTGATCCCCACAGTAACCTTGCGCTCCATACCTGCCAGCCACACCTCAGAGACCAACCTACAGTAGGTGCAGTGGTTTTTCCATACCACTCTATGCAGGCACAAGCCATCCCTGCCAGGGACGATATGGAAATACCCCACTCCCACTGCAACAATGACTTGCTATACCTGCCCACAGTGTCTCTTTTTGAGAGGACCAGGTAATCTGAGCATGAACCCATTTTCAGACTGCAGAAAATCATGTAAAGGAGCAGCTGTTGAAAGTTCTGCACTTTTACATGATTTTCTACACTGCACCTGAAGAATGGTGGCTATGTGCTGCCCCCCCCACTGCCATCACACCAGGAGGAAGGGAGCTATAGGCTGCTGCTGCCATCCTCCCTTGAGAATGGGAGCCATAGGCTGTTGCTGCCATTGTACCTTGAGGATGGGAGTTGTAGAATGCTGCTGCTGCCTTCACACTTGGAGGATGGGAGTCGTAGATTGCTGCTGCTGCCTTCACACCTGGAGGATGGGAGTCGTAGATTGCTGCTGCTGCCTTCACACCTGGAAGATGGGAGTCGTAGAATGCTACTGCTGTTGTATAGGGCATTCCATGACTTTTATCCTCTGGCTATTATGGCAGCAGCCACCACATAAAGCACCCATCCTCCAGATACAATGGCAGCAGCAGCCTTATGACTCCCATCCTCCAGATACGATGGCAGCAGCAGCCTACAACTTCCATCCTCCTGGGATGGCAGTAGTAACCAGTGACCACAATTCACTAGGTGAGATGGCAGCAACGTCACAACAACTCCCATCCTCCAAGTACAACAGCAGTAGCATTCTACGACTCCCATCTTCATGGTGTGAAGGTAGCAGCAGCAATCTATGACTCCCATCCTCTGGGTGTGAGGCAGCAGCAGCAATCTATGACTCCCATCATCTGGGTGTGAAGGCAGAAGCAGCAATCTACAACTCCCATCATCCAGATATGACAGCAGCAGCATTCTACAACTCCCATCCTCTGGGTGTGAAGGCCGCAGCAGCAATCTATGACTCCCATCACTCCCATGGAGGATGGGAGTTGTAGATGGTTGCTGCCATCTCACCTAGTGAATGGTGGTCACTGGCTACTACTGCCATCCCAGGAGAATGGGAGTCATAGGCTGCTGCTGCCATCGTACCTGGAGGATGGGAGTTGTAGAATGCTGCTGCTGTCATATCTGGATGATGGGAGTTGTAGATTGCTGCTTCTGCCTTCACACCCAGATGATGGGAGTCATAGATTGCTGCTGCTGCCTTCACACCCAGAGGATGGGAGTCATAGATTGCTGCTGCTACCTTCACACCTGGAAGATGGGAGTCGTAGAATGCTACTGCTGTTGTACTTGGAGGATGGGAGTTGTAGACGGTTGCTGCCATCTCACCTAGTGAATTGTGGTCACTGGCTACTACTGCCATCCCAGGAGGATGGAAGTTGTAGGCTGCTGCTGCCATCGTATCTGGAGGATGGGAGTCATAAGGCTGCTGCTGCCATTGTATCTGGAGGATGGGTGCTTTATGTGGTGGCTGCTGCCATAATAGCCAGAGGATAAAAGTCATGGAATGCCCTATCCAGAGGATCTGAGACTCCCATTTTGTTGAATTTTTATCTTACCAAGCAGATTAGTGGAACACACAACTAATAATTTTAATTTTTGGTTGTGATTTCAGTATTCATACTTCCTGCATGATGTCTGCTGCACCAATGAATAAGAAACCAGCTCTTCTACACCTCGGCTAAGGAGCAAGCTCTTCAGTTTAAATCTGAAGGCCTCTATGAGGATGGAGGAAAACTTTTCTGTCCATACTGCAACCATGTCCTGGACCATACCAGAAAAGATACAGTCAAAGATCATCTGCCTAGCAAGAAACATGCTAGGAATAAGGAACAAGCTGCTAGCGAAGGAAGACCAGCAAAGCAGGTGACCCTGACCAGCAGTTTCAGAGCTGCAACAGAATCATCCATAGTAAGAAATGAGATGGTCATGGACACAGTTAAGGCATGGGGGGCTGCAAATATCCCATTGGAGAAGCTGGACCATTCACAGCTGAGGGAATGGATGTGCAAGTATGTGAAGGGGAGTGGGGCGGTGCCAAAAGCAGACACCCTGAGGCAGCTCTATCTACCCAAGGTAAGAGACCAAATTGATGAAGACCTTAAAGCAGCTGTGACTGGGAAATCATTGTCTGTGATATGTGATGAGAGCACAGATGCACAGTCACGCTGAATTCTTAATGTCGTCTTTGTGTTGGAAGGGGGCAAGACATATCTTGGAAACAGCACAGAACTAGACTCTGTCAACCATTCCACAGTGGCTCAAGCTGTCTTGAAGACTCTCCAGAGTTGTAACATTGACTTTATGAATGTAGTTTCCTTTGTCAGTGACAGTGCTTGTTATATCATTAAATGTTTTAATAGCGCGCCGTGGGGTTTTGGGGCCCATGTTGTGCATGTGTGTTGCTGGGCACATGTCTTGTCCCTTGTTGGGATACATGGCTGCACCATTTCAAAAAGTTAATGAACTGGTTTCATTGGTAAAATATGCCTTCAGCAGCCACCAAACACAAAGCGAGAATTCATCACGTTTTTGGAGGATCTGGAAGCTCTGGTGGAAATGATTGCTTTGCCACCGGTTCCTGTTTTAACTAGATGGAAAACATGGTTTGCAGCTGTGGCATACCATTCAACACACCTGCAATACCTGAGGGACTTTTTCAGAGTGGATTCAAGTGATGCTACCTCAATAAATAATCTATGGGCATTACTGGACGAATGGTACGATGAGCTACAAGCACAACTGGCATTCATTACAGATAATTCAGGTGACATTATTGCTGCGATAGAACTGTTGCAGTCAAAGGAGAAATTCTCGACATCCACAGATGACATGCTAATTTCAATCAAGAGCCGCTTTGAGGCTGGTACAACTAAAATGATGGCTTTGGTGAGAAAGCAGAGCTTTACCTCTCTAAACTAAGGAATAAAGTAAGAGATGAGAACATCAAACTGTTCAAAAATGCTTTCAAGGTCAGTTTGGAGAAACTGACAAAACACCTGCAGTCAAACCCATCTGTACAGTTTCTCATGGCCTGTCAAATTCTAAACCCACTCAACCTACGCAAACCCAATAAGGACTTCCAACTGTACTTGCCCTATATCCCAATGTTCACGTTACACAATAAGAATGCACTGATAAGGGACTGGAAGATCTATGTACGGCAGGATGTGCGGGAACTACCAGAGATCGAATCATTTGATCTTCACCAGTTCTGGATCTCTGTGTCCTCACAGGTACCAACTCTGGCAAAGGCAGCTCTTCAGGCCATCTGGATCCCTGTTTCTAGTGTAGAAGTGGAGCGGTCACTTTCTGCACATGGACAAACCTGACTGACCAACGGAGAAGCCTGACTGTGGACAATTTAAAATTATTTTCAATGCTGCTATTCAATAAGTAGACCCAGAATCTCCCACCCTCATTTTGTGTAATTGCAGTTCTGATGCATTGTCTATTGCAGAAAAATGGTGCTCCTCTGTGCAATAAAGTTGCAGACATGCAGTTCTAGTACAATGTTGTAGAAAACAAAGTGGTGCTTCACTATGCAATGACGAAGATGGGTTCTGGTGCAGTATTGTAGGGATAAAAAGGATGCTCCACTGTGCAATAAAGTGTCAATGTGCAATATGTAGTATCTCTGCATTATATGTAACTATGGGTTAGATTCTACTGTCCTTCATAGTATTCTTTATTTCATGTTGTCTGGGTAGCGTTTGTCTGGGTAGTGTTTGTCAACCCATGTTCAGTAGTCAATACTTGAATTGTGTGTTTTACATGTTTACCTTTGTAAATCTTTTTAAAATAAAACACATGAATTGATGTTTTAGCTTTGAGAAGTTTTTATTATACATGTCACAGAACACATTGTCAACATTAAAACAAAGACTAGATTTGGTGTCTATTTAGTATTGAACAGTCTTCAGAATTGGTTCCTCCTGTGAGAAAATGTTGCTGTTACATGAAACCTTTTATTTTCACCGCTGCACTGATCTGAGGGGAATATTTATGCCAGTTTGGCCAATGGAGTTCCATGGTCAACTCATTAGCCTTGATAGTTGCTAGATGCAAAACTTGGATAGCTAATACAACAGGCAACATGAGAGTAAATGTTCTTGTTTTCTGCTGGTGTGACTTAAATCTGCATAAAACATGATAAAACACTGATAGACAAATGTTACTTAAAATGAGTGAATAACATAGCTTTGTATTACCGAAAATCCCGAAATTGGATTCCCAACACCAGTAAAATCCCAGAATCCAGGATGGTCAAAACAGAATTTGCTTTTTCCAAGCACCAAAAACAGTGGTCTTGCTTATGTTGCCTGTTTTAGTGAAAAATATTTTTTCTCTGTTTCAACCAGCATAGAAAAAAATCACATATTATTATTATTTGCATACCACCATTGGAAAGGCATTTTGTGCTCATCAACTTTCATGCTGATACTTTGTGTGCATCATGTATACTTTTGGAGTTATACACATTTGTTTATGATATGTGTGTGGTTGAGATTCAGCCTCAAATCTCACCAAAGCACCTTGACTAAAATGGGAAAATTACATTTATAGTAAAAGATATCTTTTTTAACAAACATAATATTAAAACACCATCTAATGTCTGTATGCTTAATTTGGTGTTGATATTTTACATATTTTCCAACAAAAAATGGCTTATGTTGCCCTTTTAGTGAAAAAATATTTAGTTGCTCTTTTGACCAGCATAGAAAAAAACAAAAGTACTTATTATTACATGCATGCCACCATTGAAAGGCAATTTTGTGCTGAATAACTCTCCACTCATACTTTGTATCTAGCATTGTACAGTTATTGAGCTATTAGCATTTGTTTGCGACATGCTGACTATGGCTTGATTTTGCTTAGAAAGGCCCAGGATTCACTGTTAAAAGTATACAGGAGATTCAGGAGACAAGTGATGTAATCTGAGTGAGCCTGTGGAGGCAATGAGTTAAACAAGCCTTAGCCTCAGCTCCATCACTGGTCAACCCTAATCCAAGATTACACTTCCACTTGGAAACTGCCACCTCTGATGTGGCCATGTCTACAGTGCTGGCACAGAAGTACAATGGGTATTACAGGCCCATTGCCTATGCATCTCAGATGCTATCCCCAGTAGAGAGAAAATGCAGTGTCTGCAAAATTACATTCTTGACAACCTTCTGGGCTGTCAAACACTTTCTCTACATCACTGGGTATGCTCCAATCATTTTGCATACTTGCCATACTAACTAACTTTTGCTTCCAGACAAAGTGAAAGATGGATCAGTCCAACACCAGACTCACCGATTAGTTTCTGGTTCTGCAGGATATGGACATCAAAGTACTACCTGCTAAATGCCTTCTGTTTTGGCCCTATGACCTGCCTCTACATGGGCACACCTCATGATTGTGCCCTCCAACCACCTGACCTACCTGACCCAGGGCCATTCTTACCTGCAACATCTGAGGTCCTGGAGGAAGGCAGCATGTTTCACGTCTTTACAGATGGTTCTGCCTCTTATGTAGATTGAGAACAATTTGCAGGGCTTGGAGTGCTCATTAGGGATCACGAGAGTGATTTCAGGCACATTGCTGGAAAATGCACTGTTCTCTCTTCACAGTATGCCGAACTGGCTGCTGTGGCCTGTGCATTGGAGATCATGCCACGTGGTGACAAGGATGCAATCATCTTTGCTGACTCTAATTGGGTGTTTCATCACTCACTGAGTTCTTTCCATTCTGGCAAAAGAACAACTTTACCTCATCTGATGGCACTCCTGTCAAGTACAGGAAACTGTTTGTGTATATACACACTGACACAAATGTTCACTCACAAGTTGTACATTCACAAGGTAAAGGTTCACTGCAAATCTGACCCTTACCATGAATTCAATGAACAAGCAGACTCGCTTGCCAAAGCAGGTGCTCAAGGGGAGGTATGGAGAATGACTCACCCACAATGTATAGCAGCTATTGTGACATCTGTAATTGCTGCCAGTAAGAAACTAGTGCAGAACCTCCGCTGGACTTCTCTGCTGCACAAAAGCAGATCCAGAGATCAGAGATGTGTTCAAATTCCAGATAAAGGAATTGAACAGCCACTGCCGGTTGGCAGTCCATACAAGAGGCGCCGGACAACATACATTTGTTCAGTGATTAGAAGCTCATCTGTTATCGCAAACAAGATACAGGTATCAAATTGAGGGTTGCACCACAATCTCTGCAAACTGAATTTATTTATATGGTCCCTGACACTCCCACTGGTGGACACCAGGGACAGAAAACACCTCTAGAGACTCAAGACAGTCATCTGGTGCCCTGAATGGCCAAAGATGTAGAACACCATGGAGACAACTGTACAGCGATGCTCAGAACAACTCCATTCAGTAAAAAGAAATGCTAAGTTGTTGCCCCAAAGGCAATCTGGGCGTGGAGTGTGACACAGATCGATTTCATTGGTCCACTCACCAACTCTAGTAGAAACAAGTATGCACTTGTTGTCATTGATCTGTTCTCCAAGTTGGTAGAAGCATTTCCCACTAAGAGCAATAAAGCAAAGATGACTGCCAAGATCTTGGTAGAGCAATTGTTCTCTGGGGGGTCTGCCTTTAAAAGTAGATTCAGACCAAGGAACTAGCTTTACAGCTGAGTTAATGCAACAGACACTCCAACTTCTTGGAATTGATCAAAAATGTCATATTCCTTACCACCCTCAATCCTCAGGCCAGGTGGAAAGAGATAACAGATGTTATGCAAATTTATTGATGACAATCCCAAAGATTGGGATTCCCTCTTGCCACTGCTACTAATGGCAATTAGGGGCACCCCAGTAGCTAATACCTAGTGCACACCCTAAGAGGTTATGACTGGTAGAGCTATGAGACTACCTGAATACCTGTTGATTGATCTCCGCACCCTGATGCAGATAGAGTATCTGTAGACAAGTATGTGGAAAAGCATCACAATGACATCATGAAGACACACCTGTTAGCTGCTAAGCAGATGGGCAAGGCTCAACAACAAGCTAAAGCACATTTTGACAAGCATGTCAAAGAAGTTGACTGCAAGTTGGAGTAATGTTACTCCAATACAGACAACCCACACACTCATTTGCCAGTAAATGGAAGGTCCCTATCCCATTGTCAACAAAGCTCAGCCCTGTTGTGTATCAGGTTAGAGTACAGCAGCAGAAAAGATTGCTGACAAGAGACTCCATGCTAACCAACTCAAACTATATAAAGGTGACTAAAATTTACTTTTCCTAACCCCATAGGGCAGAATAGTACTTCAACTAACTAATCATTTTCTATTTTTCACATATAGCAAGATGGCTATCATGCACCCTCTTCTCCTACTGGTGGGACTACTGCCTCTAATCATTATAGCACCTCCACTCAAACCCCACAGATTGACTGGATCATTTGCTTGGTCAAAAGGAACATTCAACTCCCATGGGTGTTCAGATTATTATTCCAAACAAAAACATTAAGGTTACTCAAGGCAAAGATGCCTTTCTGGATGCTGTATTTGTTCCCCCAGATAAATCCACACTTTCTATTCAATGGCAAACTGATGCAATGGACTACACAATCCCTGTAGCTCGCCTGGTGAAAGGTACATTCCATGGCTGGCCTAACACTGATATATCTCAAAGTAGTACTCTCTTTATTAGACAGGGCTTCTCCTCGACACACACTATTCACTATAATCTTACTACACTTCTAGATCCTGCCTTTTGTGACAGTCTCCTTTCACAGGAGGCCATTGACTTCCGTCTTCAAAACTATGCTGCTTCTTCTTCTCCTCTCTACCTCTCTATAGTACCACCCAGTCAGGAAGAACTGCTTGCCTGTCCTCACCAGGAGGATGGCCCTCCTAGTGGTTTGACCACCACATCACTCCCAGGAGCTCTGAGAAACAATGTGCAATTTATGCATGTCCCAGTTATTTTCAATTTATCACATTGGGATACGGCTGAATTTGATTTATGCCAACATACTAATACTTCTAAATGTCACAGTATGATGCTTACTGATATTGTAGCTGCTTACCAGACATGCATAAATGATCCTATTGGTGGACCTCACACCACCAACCATATTGGTGTTTTTTGACTCACCCATAAATATGCTAAACCCAGACCAAAACACACCAAACGGGATGCAGCCTCAGACGTTGCTGGTGCAGCCGGTTCTGTCTCTGGTATAACTGGAGTAGACGGCACGATTACTGGCCTTTTCAGCTCAGATCTGTCTATTTGGAATAGAGCAGATATTGCCTCTATTAAAGCACAGACACTTAAGTTCCAGCAAACACCTGGCAAGGATGTTATGCCTCTTCATCTCACAAGGTGTTAATTTTCCTCAGTGAGAAGCATTATACAGCTTATAATATGAAGGAAATTGCTCTAGGGTTCAATGACACAGGACAGAAACTTAATGATCTTTTTCAGAATAACCATAAGGCAGACAAGCAATATACTGGGCACGAAATTCTGTGTTCTGCTTATGGCTCTTTTGTTATTTCTACTGTTAACAGTCTCTTCAGGGACTTGGAATCAGGCAAAATTCCAGATGTTGTTCATGATCTCAGATTGGGTAAATGGTATTGCCCACATTGCACAGTCACTGGTTGCATTTCTATGTGTTTAAAGAATACTCTTAACATTTCTATGTCTACAGTGCATAATATTGGTTACGTTTCAGGTTTCCTACCAGAGCACCATGTTACTTAACCAAATCTTGCTCTATTAGGGACAATATGTTTGTCACCTTCATGGTCTCCTTACCACGCTTTGATCCAGCTACGTCTGTCTTCACAAGCTGGAAAGCATTCACTCCATTGGACATCTTGAAATGACATTTTCAGTGAATGAACTGAACTTTCTTCTATGTTGGTTTACCACCCAGTCCTCCAAGCTTGGGTGGCTCCCACACTAACTGTTGTGCCAAGAAAGGATTCTACTTGGCCGCTGTGACGCTTTTTGACATTGGAAACCAGTTTTGCGGCTACTCACCAGAAACCTTTTGACTTGGCTTTGACATTGGGCTAAGAATTGCTGACCAATCATAGTAATGTTGATCCAGATGACATCCCTCCTGCTGCATCTTCAGCGCTCGATGCTGAAACAGCACCATCCAGAAGATATCTTGAGAGATACATCACTTCACCACACGGTTGATAAATCAGACCTTACCTGCCTGTACATTTACACTGTTGGCGTAGTACCAACACTTAGAGTCACCTATACCTCTGAGGGTCAGTTCTGTGTAGTCACTAACTACCTGTCATTTGCATATGGAACTCATACTTGCAATATTGATAAACCTTATTTTTTTTTACTCCACAGCAGAAAACTGTTATTGGTCACACTGTGATCATGCCTGTTTCTCTCCCTGAACCAGACGTTATCAATACTGACCCCAATACTTGCTTGCCCTGTCTCAATATTTGCCTATTTTTAACATACACATTAATCCCTTGACTCTCTCCTTAAGCTCTCTTTTAGCTAGAAAAGATGCTCATTTGATTTACATTAGCAATAATATATCTAAAGCTAATAATATACTTAATGATTTAATTCATGATGGTGATTTAAGTTTTGCTGTTAGCAACTATTGGGTAGAACTTAGCTTCAAAGTTTTTGATATTATTCAAGCATTCTTCATTGTTTTCCTAATCTTCACTCTGTGCTGCCTGCGACATACCCTCAAACAACATCAAGAACAACTCAAATTCCTTTACAAGGCTCGTGTGTCGGGCCTGTAAATGACCTTTTAGCTCCAACCCTACCAAATGACTTCGGATTGTTGTTCCTTCTGAGGCAACAAGGGGGGGGGATATTATCCATGGACCAACACCCCTGATTGGTCCCCTACCTCACAGACAGCAATATTTATAAGTATATGCACTATTCTTAGGGCACAGACACTTATTGTACAAGTATGGGTGTCAGGATCTAAGTTCTACTGTATTCTTACTGAGAATCATAAGGCTTTTGCCATTATTCTAATTGTAACACTTGGGAGATGCTTTTATTTATACTATTGTATAATGATTAGTTAGGCAATACTGCCATCTTTAGTGCTAGTGCAGAACTACAATTATGTATGTAACTGCAAGTGTCCTTCAGAATATATAAAACTATTGTCTTACCTAGCTGTTATTTTTGCTAACTCAGCATGTTTTCCCAGGCTAGTAAGCAATCAAGCTATTTGCCAATGACCAATTGCAAGATTTTTATATATCTTCATACCTGTTGCTATGGTTATTATCAGGGGTATAAGATCCTTTGCATTGTACCTTTTTCTCTGAGAAGAAGATACATATTGCTGTCTATAGGAAAGATAGAGAGATTGAAGGTATTCTCAAAGTGATCACACTGTTTTGGTTGTAAGTCTGCTTTATATACCAGAAATAAATCACTTTATGTGCTGGACACCACTTGTCTGTCATTTCTTCACTTTTGTGCAGTTCCAACAAGAACCTGAGAAAGGTTTACCCAGTTACAGTGCTATACAATAAAACACACAACAGTACATATATGCCTTGACTAATGATTCTTCCCTCATGGCTGTTTTTACTGTTTTTCATCCTCCTCCTCCTCTTCTTCTTCTTCTTTCTTGACAAAGGCATCTGAGTACCTCTAACTACTCTAAATCTGCTCCCCTCCCCATATCTCCTCCTACCCTTCCCATCTTGACCATTCCTCCAATGTTTTTTTTTTTTTCCTGTGATGTACTGTATTATACTGGCTAATTGAAACCTTTATAATTTGCTGACCATTCTATGTAACATGTCTTGTTTGTTTGTACATTTATGATGTGGAACCTTTGTAAAAGAGCCATGGGCTCAAAGGTAATAATTCCTAGAACAATAAACTAAACTAAACAACAGTTCATTATTAGAACAAATTTAAAATTACTCTATCCATCTCTTTGTTCATCAGTCAGTGAAAGCTTGTAGGAACAGATATGTTTTTAACCTCTTTTGAAAGGCTTCTACCAAGGAAGCCTCCTTTAGATAACCAGGAAGGGAGTTCCACAGGGTAGGCGCCACCACTGAGAATGCCCTGTCCTCAAAGCGCTACAAACTAACCCTGGGAACTTCAAGGAGGCCTTCCCTGGCAGAACAGAGTGCCTGGGGCAGATGATAGGGGACAAGGAGGTCTTGCAGATAGACAGGTCCCCTTTTGTGCAGGGTCTTGTAAGTCAGGAGCCCTACGTTGAAGACAGTCCTCCACCTGACCAGCAGTCAGTGCAGTCCACGGAGGACCGGGTGATATATTCACACCGTCTCACCCCAGTCAACAACCTTGCCATTGCATTCTGCACCAGCTGCAGCCTGCAGAGGTTGCCTCCAGATAACCCTAGGTACAGGGCATTACAGTAGTCCAGCCTGAAGTGACGAATGCATGCACCAGCATGGTCAGGTCCTCAGGCGATCAGGGCTCAGATTCAGGTGATATTCTGAAGATGGTAAAATCCGCTCATGAAGACGGCCGACACCTATGCATCAAGTGTCAAACCATCATCCAGGATCATACCCAAATCCTTTACCTGTCTAGATGGAGCAGGAACACCCCTAACACTAGGCAGGGTAACCCCTCACCCCTAAGCCCCAACAAACTGGATCCACAACCAGTATCTCTGTCTTGTCTGGGTTAAGTTTAAGCCAGTTTTGAGTCATCCATGACTGGATCTCATCAAGGCAGCTGTTAAATACAGGGGTCGACACTTGGGTATCGGGTGCTGGGACAAGTACAGCTAGGTATCATCTGCATAGCAGTGAAAACCCAGCCAGTACAGTCTGATAATGTTCCTCAATGACAGCATGTACACGAAGAACAAGGGTGACAAGACTGAGCCCTGTGGAACCCCACAGCTCAGATGCTTCAGGTTAGATGAGACTAACCCCAACATCACCCTTTGCACTCTGCCTGTCAGGTATGACCTGTACCGGTTGATGACATTACCGGACAGGCCACACCAGAACCACAGGCAGTCAAGTAACACTTCATGGTCCATAGAAACATAGAAACATAGAATTTGATGGCAGATAAGGACCGTTTGGCCCACCCAGTCTGCCCATTTCCTACCTGATGGATAAGCTGCAGATTCTAGTTAATCAACAGCTTACTTCCTTCTGCCCCCTAGATTTGCCTTATGCCTGTCCCATGCATTCTTGAATTCTCCCACTGTTCCTGACTCCACAACCTCCTCAGAAAGGCTGTTCCATGCATCCACAACTCTCTCTGTGAAAAAATACTTTCTAACATTACCTCTGAGCTGTCCCCCCTCTATCTTCAAATTGTGCCCCCTTGTTCTTGCACATCTCTTCTTCTGAAATATACTACCCTCTTGTACCTTGTTAATTCCCTTGAGATACTTGAAAGTTTCTATCATGTCCCCCCTCTCCCTCCTTTCCTCGAAGATATACATATTAAGCTGCTTTAGTCTGTCCTCATATGTCTTCTGGTGCAGACCTTGCACCATTTTGGTTGCCCTCCTCTGAACAGCCTCCACTCTGTCTATGTCTTTGTGGAGATGGGGTCTCCAGAATTGCACACAGTACTCCAGATAGGGTCTCACTAACTGTCTGTAGAGAGGGATAACAACTTCCTGTTTTCTACTGTTGATGCCTCTCCCTATGCATCCCAGTATCCCCCCAACCCTCCTTACTGCCTTCTCAAATTGCTTGCCCACCTTCAGGTCATCTGATATAATTACTCCTAGGTCTCTTTCGATTTTTGTTGTGGTTATTAACTCACCCCCCATTGTGTACTCTTCCCCTAGGTTTTGTTTCCCAGATGCATTACTTTGCACTTCTTTGCATTGAATCTGAGCTGCCATGTGTCAAATGCCACACAGAGATCCAGAAGGAACAAGATGGTATGGTCTCTCCTGTCCCTCATTATCAGGAGATCATTAAGCACCCTCACCAGGGCAGTCTCTGTACTATGCCCCACACAAAACCCAGACTGGAAAGGCTCATAGGTGGAGGAAGAGGCAAGACGTCTCTTGAGCTGTATGGCCACCACCTTTTCAACAGCCTTCCTTAAAAATGGGATGTTTGAGACCAGTGTGTAATTGCTGAGGCAGTCTGGGTCCAAAGAGGGTTTCTTTAAAAGGGTCTAACCAAGGCTCTTTCCAGGCCAATGGGAAACCCCACTCCTCAAGTGACTCCAGACGACCCCAGCAATCACAGGTCCAGTTGGGTCCAAACATACACCGAAAAGTCAGGTCAGACCTGGGTCCAGCTCACATTGGGTTGGCCGCAGCTTCGAGATTATTTCTGCCACCTCCTCCACCCCAACCAGCTCAAACTCATCCTAGGCAGTAGGAGTATTTCAACACATTTCAGGCCAGTCCCTGCATCCTCTTTGAGAGGTATTCGAGGAGACCCCATCCCTGATAAAGGACACCTTGTCAGTGAAGAATACAGACAGCTCTTCACACCTAGTGCTAGAACCTGCTCCCCCAACACAGAGACAGGCAGAATGTTATAACCTGTCCACTGTGTGGAAGAGCTGAGCTGATCTGTTCCTCACTGAAGCAATCTTCCTAGACAAATAGTCCACCTTCTTATGGGAAATTGACCCCTGATAGTTGACATAATGCAACTTCAGGGCCAATTTGTCTTCCAGCAGGCCATATCTCCTCCAGCACCTCTCTAACCTCTTCCCCTTCATCTTTAAACCCTGGAGATTCTCATCGTACCAAGGAGGTCTCCAGTGAGTAGACAGGAGATGGTCATAATTGGATGCAATGGAATTGAAGGCCACAGTAACAGCCCCATTATAGGCTGCCACTGCTTCCTCCACTCCAACAGCACAAGCCAACCCAACACTCAATAGGTCCAGCACTACCAATAGTACCATCAAGAAACTCCTCTAATGGGCAGTACGGACCATCTCCACAGGGCAGACCCATCTAGGGGATGCCCCCAGCGTGAACCTCATGGTGCTATGATCTGACCAAAATACAGCATCAACACTGAGGCTAGTCACATCTAACCCTAAGGAGAAGACCAATCCAGGTGTGGTCACCTGAGTGTGTAGCTGTCGTTGAATTTTGTAACAGGCCCAGGGCCCCAATACTCCCAGATCATTCCCAAAACTCAAGAGCCTGCCATCTACTCAGGCATTGAAGTCCCCAGAATTAACCACCTGGGAGACTCCAACACCAGGCCAGCAGCAAGCTCTTAGATCTCCTGCAAAAAGTCCTCATCTACACCGGGTGGGGCAAAAGAGCACAAGGACCCTGAAACCTGCCCCAGCACCACCTCAGGTGGCCACACACTTGAAAGATCACATATGACCTACAGGTAGCACCATGAGGTTCAGGTTGGTTTTAAAGTAACTGGCTACCCCATGGCCCTGCGATCCTCCCTCGGGCTGTGTATTACAGAGTACCCAGCCGGCACCACTGCCATGAAAATGGGGGCAGCATTTTCATCCAGTCAGATCTCCATGGTACATGCCAGGTTGACCGAGGATATCAAGTTCACCATTTTGGCAATCTTGTTCCTCACTGATCTGGCATTGTGTAACACAACCCGCGTAGGATAAGGTGGGGCAACCAGATCAGCTAGCTTCCCACAGTCATTGTGGAACCCTTGGGTATGGGAGCTAAACATGGCAACCCCCTCTCCAGTTCCCATTTCACCCCAGATGGTTTCCTTGTCCTCACCACCTGAATCTCAGACACCCCGGCAGCCACTCGGGTGCCACCACCAGCAGACCACCCCCTGTGAGCTATTCCCAGGGCTCTACACCTCAGTAGGCCTTAGCTGGAAGTGTTAGGAGCTCAAAGGGATGGAGAGGCCATGGAGGTAGTCCCCAGTAGCACAATCATATAGTCTCTATCCCAAACATGTTTTCACACAAAATAGCTATTCACTCACACTAATAATACTATTACACAACCTCCACAACAAAGTAAACCAAAACTTAAAACAACAACCTCCCACCCTCCACATTGAGCAATATTAAAAATGAATAGTAATACTAAATAAAAAGATCCTTATTAAATGTGGAAAGAAAAAGGCAGTAAGTTCAGAGTTCCAGGTTAAATAAAGAGTCCTGTCAAACTCCCAGTGAAAAGATGATAGCTGCAGGAACTCTCTGTTCCCTAAGCAATGTCCAAGTTCCACTAAAGACCGGTAGTAGATAAGAAGACGAGAGTGGGTGGGGTAGAGGGATAGGATAGGTGGTGGGGAGGAGGAGGGAGTGGGTACAGGAGGTGAAGAAGCAGTTGAAAGCTGTGGCAACAGAAGAGGGGTCAAGGAATGGCACTGAACTTGAGGACAGGGAGAGGGGAATGGGTCAGGAAAGTGAAGAGGGCATGGATGACCTTCCAGAAGTTGCAGGGGTGATTAAAGTTGTTCTGGATTGTGGATGAGAAGCATTCAGACTTAGCAAGACTGGTATCTTTGATACAGACATTACGAAGAGTCTGGTACATGTTCTGGTCAGCAGAGGAGACAAAGAACTTGTGAGTCCACCAGGCATAGTCTTGTGCACAGAGACAGGGCCAGCAACTCTGTTATCCATGGGAGATGGAAACCTCAGACTCTGTTTTTTCTAAGGAGAAAATGTAGATCCCAGGCACACATGAATTTGGAGGTGAAATACTTGAGGGTGGAATTTATGTTGCTGGCTGCAAATGTAAGTGACTAGTTGGTAGCCATATAGCAAGTGTGGAGAGAGGACAAATCCAGTGACCTGAAGAACTGGAGCTGGATGAATTTAGGGGTGCTTTGGGATAATGAATCTTGAGCACACAGTAGACCATATGATGGTCACTGAGGGCATCGGGGAAGGTACCAACATCCATGATGTGGTGGGAATGGGATGCAAGATCCCAATCTGTTAAACAGTAATTAAGGATTCTTTGATTGTGTTGGGAGAGGTCAGTGATAAGTTGCAAAGGTTGTAGAGACATTATGATTTGGCTTAGTTTATTTAGAGAGGGGGAGAGCGAGTTGATGCTAAAGTTGCCAAGAATGAGAAGCTCACAAGAGGAGGCATGGAAAGAGAAAGTGGCAAGAAGTTCGGTGACTGAAGGTAGGAAATAGCTAGGAAAGCAGTAGGCATCTGCCATGAATACAGGGACAGAGAAGAAGATGGAGAGCTTAAAGAGGAGTGATTCAGGCAGAGGGGGAGGTGATGGAGAGCACAGCCTTAAGCTGCATGGAAGAGGAGAGGTAAATAGCAACACCACCACCCCCTTGGTGTGAACCTGCTGGATGATTGTGTATTTGGGGATGGCAACAGCTGAATCAGGAATCTTAAGGGAGAGCCAAGGCTCCAGGATCACTGAAACATCGGGTATGAGATTGACCATGAGCAGTTGTAGCTGGTCAATCTTGGGGAGGAGGCTTCAGATATTGAGAAGAGTCACACTCAGTCCTTTCAGGAGATGAGAGGGAGATGACCAAGTTTGGCCAGGACTGAGCTCAATATCACCTGCTACTATAAGCAACAAGGAGGCAAGGGAGCCTATAAGTTGCTTGAGGGAAGGGGGGGAGAGGTGTGTAAGGAGTATGACAGACGTAAGTGGGAAGAAGGCACCTGAGGGCTTCAAGGTGAGGCCAGGGAGAAGGGAAGAGACTGACCTCAGGAAGCCAGGGGAATGGGATAGGGAAGAGGGGCAGGAGGTAGGGAGGATGGGTGAGGGGGGGAGAGATGGAGGAAGGAAGACATGGGAGGTTATTAGGGAGGTGAGGAAAAATAGGATGAGAGGAGGGGCAGAGTTTGACATAGTATAATGGAGCGACAGCAAGCAGTTGTCTTTAGCACATTACGAAAGTCTGCAGTTTGGTCTGAGGTTAATGAAACATTCACCTTTACAGCATCAGCATTTACAGTCTGTTCTAGTCTATCACAAGCTATATCAATATCTTCCTTATCAGTTTCTGGTAAAACCAGCAAAGCAGCTTTTGGCATTTTTTCAACCCATTTCTTGAGGAGGTTAGCATGGTATATCTTAATTGGATTTTTCCTCTCAGGGGTCTCAATCTCATAGTTAACAGTGCCAGTATGTCTAAGAACCTTATAAGGCCCTTGCCACATCATTAACAGCTTATTTTCTGTTGTGGATGACAATAGCAAAATCTCTTCACCTGGCTGAAAACTTTTTTTTATCCCATGGTCATAATATACCTTCTGCTGGTTTTGAGCCTCTTCCTTATTACTATGGGCAATTTCAACATATTTTGCCAGCTTCTTTCTTAGGGCACATATAAGATGTTATAGATTGTTTCTGAGTGGGGTTATCTTCCCATGTTTCTTTATCACATCCAGTGGCCCTCTTGGCTGCCTACCACAGCATTTCAGATGGTGAAAACCCTGTTGAAGCCTGTGGCACTTCTCTGTAAGCAAAAGTAGGTAAGGCAATGGTCCCAGTCTTTCCCTTCCCTTCCTTTTACAAACCTTTTAACATGCACCTTTAGGATTTGGTTAAAATACTCAACAAGACCATCTGTCTGAGGGTGATAGGGAGGTTCTCATGGCAGTGATACCTAGCAGCCTGTACAGCTCCTTAAGCAGTGCAGCACCAATATTACTACCCGATCAGTAATAATTTTTGTTAGAGTATGCCCACTCTGCTGAAAATTTTGGCTAGCTCTGCTGCAACTTTTGGAGCTGTAACAGTGCGCATTGGAACTGCTTCAGGTATCGAGTAGCATAGTCTATACTACCAGGATAAATCTATTACCCTTTACTTTTGTCTAAAGACCAACCACAACCATTGCAATTCTCTCAAAGAGCACATCTATCAATGGTAGGAGCACCAGGGCACCTTGTCTTTTCTAGTGACTGTGGCTACTTTCTGACACTCAGTACAGGAATTACAATAGGTAGCAACAGCTTCATGAATTCCAGGTCAGTAAGATCTATACAGCAATCTATAGGTGCGGTCTCTCCCTGAGTGACCAGCCATAGGATTATCATGCTACCTGTAATAATTCTGTTCTATACTTCCACAGTATAACCAATTATTCTGTCTGTTCCTGTGTCTGAGGTTTAACCTGAATTCTGTACAGTAACCCATTACATTTTGTAAACACTGTTCCACCCTGTTTTGGTTTCACCCCCAGCTGCTTAAAATAACCCTGGAGAGAAACATTGTTAGCTTGTTCTGAAAGAAAATCACCAATCAGTTATCAATTTAGTTTCAGCATTTTCATATTTTAACCCTTCATGTCCATCAGTCATTTGTAGCCAGAGTTTTTTCAGGCTTCGTTTTTCTTTCTTGGATTTCCGGATCATGGAGCTGTGCTCAAACAAGTCCGAATCAAGATCACTGAATGGAAAAGTGTCTCCACTGTCTGAAATTTTCTTTACCCGAGCTCTTTTCACCACTGCTGCTGAAACATCAGAACTTACTCCATCTTTGATCAATTCAGTAAATCCTGGAAAGTCATTTCCAATAATCACAGGTACAGGTAACTTTGGTACTACCCCCACTTTCATTTGGTGTGACAAACCCTTATCAGTCAGAGTCACTTGGGCAGTGGGGTAGTATCAAGTGTCCCTATAGATGCAGATGACACCAGTACCGGTCCCTTTGCACAGTGTTTCCCAGCACTTTAACATGCATTAGGGTCTGTCTGCTTCCGAATCAATGAGTCCCTTCACAGTCTTATTCCCCACCTTCACATCTGTTAAGTACTTGCCCCAATTTGCCAAGGACAAATCTGCTCCAGTGCCACTCTCCTTACTATGATAGTTTCTTACAAAATGGCCTGGCTTATTACAGTTATAGCAGATAATGTCTTTTCGTATATCAGTCTTGGAATTTAAATAGGAAAAAGAGTGTCTTACCAGTGCTTGGCTGTTACCTGGCTGCTGTGGCATCTGGCTGGCCATTTGATAGTCCTCAGCCAAAGAAATAGCCTTTTTCCCATTGTCTGGTCAGTGTTCCTTTACCCACAGCTGCACATCTGTAGGCAATATGTTGATGAATTGCTCCACGGCAAATGTGTCGATGATCTGACAGACTGTTTTGCTCTTTGGTTGGATCCATTTTTTCAGGAGTTCTCTGAGTCAGGTGAAGGCTTCTTGAGGATTGTGCGCAGCGAGCTGTACCTCAGAGATCGAAATCTCTGCCTGTAGGTCTCTAGAGATGTCGTGACCTTTTCAGGATTTCACTTTTCACCAGGTCATAGTTTTCTGACTGTGCAGTGTCCATACTGCTCTAGGCAAGCTGGGCTTTCCCTGTCAGGTAGGTTACCAGTCTGATTGTCCATTGCTGCTTTGGCCACTGGCAGGCTGTGGCAACTCTTTCAAAGGTTGTCCAGTATGCCTCAATATCATCTAAGGGACACAACTTTGTAAGTTTAATGGCCTTTAAGTTGCTTGCATTTAGTTGCTCATCTGGATCTGTGCCAGATCCTCTGCCTTCGATAGCTTGCAAGACATCCAGCAATCGCTACTCCTGCTGCTGCATCTCTTCTCTCATCTGCTGCTTCTGTCACTGCATCTCTTCTCTCATCTGTGCTTCCAAATGCTGAATCTCTTTTCTCTCTGCTTCAGTCTCTTTTGTTGTATAGCCCACCATTTGAAAAAGTTCATCAGGCTTTCAGGTTCTCTCACTGCCTGTTCTTTTTCCATAACTTGTGCTGGCTGTACAATCTCAGACTGGACTTCTGCTGCAGAATCCATACCTTCTTCTGTGCTTCCCTGGTACTAGGTCCAGTACCCATGCATAAATCTCCTGTCTTAGGGTATATATGGCTTAAGTCCCACTTAGGCTGACACCATCTGTCATCGAGGCACAGGTCAGAAAGCATAGAAAAAACCCAGGAGCAGTTGTAAAATTCATCAAAACTTTATTTATAGTAGGAGTAACATAAAAATATATATAAATCTGTTCTTAAGAACTATGTACAGAGGCAAAATAAAATCTTTCTTGTAAATCCTCCTTGCAGTTTAGCTTAGCTTTTTTTATAAGTCTTTTTCCACCCCACCTCAGCAAACATCCTGTCCTTGCAAAATGTTCTGTTCTCATAAATATCAGGAGCTGCTAGAACAGTGAGCTTCCTGAGGCCCCTCCAGCTTTTGCAAACGACTCAAGCATTTGCACTCAAGTAACCTCTAGCTTTTTCAAGGCATGTCAAAATACAATTAATATACATTTCAACAGTAATACTAAATCTTTTCTAAAGAAATGTGATCCCACTATCAGTTTCATTCCATACAGTGATTTTTACATATTTTAATATTAGCAAATATGCAAAGGAGGAAAACAGACAGCAAGAGAAAACTGAGAAACAGTGAGAGGCAAAGAATTGAGAGACTATTCAGGTTGATCAAGTCCGAGGTCTCACTGAAAATTTGATTGTGCAACCAGACAGAAGAGACAGAAAAGGAAAGATCCGTGCATTTAAACATTATCTCCATAACAAATGGGACAGGGTCCTATTCTACCCTGTCACACAGGGATACTGAAATTCAGAAAAAGGAATTGTCACAAATTTTTAAATGTTGCAGAAATGCACATTTCAGATTGTGGGGTGCAAAGCTGCAGACTGTGGCAAGGATGGGCAATTTCATATTGTGTCCAGGATGAATAATTTCAGCATGTGGTGGTGATGCTCATTTACAAATGTGTTAAGTGATGCTCAATTACAGATTGTGGTGGCAACAATGTGGTGTAGAGTAGACACAGAATTTCAGAGTGTGGTGAGGATACACAGTTTCAGAATGTGTTGCTGACATGCAATTTTGGAATGTGGCAGGGCTTGTTTTATTTGTCAGCATGGCAGAAAAGTACATTTTCAGAATGACAGGGTCATACAACTGTGGAATGTGGTGTGGACTTATAATTTCAGAATGTGGCAGGGACATTCAGCTTTGGAATGTGGCTATGAAATGCACTTTCAGAATTTTGCAATGATGCTTGTTTTCAGCATGTCACAGAGATGCACATTTTTTTAATGTGGCATTGGGGCAATTTTGGAATGTGGAGGTGACACAGGTTTGAATTGTGGCAGGAGGCACAATTTTGTAATGTGGCTGAGATACAAGAGAAGAAGGAGGAAGGAGAATGATCAGCATTTATATAGTGCTTTTCATACATAATGTATTCCAAAGTGCTTTACAAGCAATGAAAGACTGGTAGTGAAGTGGCTGAACTTGTTGTGGAGCCATTTCACACATTGACACCTACACACACCCTTGAACATATGCATGAACTGGTTTTATAGGGAAGGGAAAGTTGGCCAGGACACTGGAAAATCCTCTACTCTTAGGAGGGGATGTTGTGACTGTCTTGCTGTTGGCAAGATGGCAGGCCCTGGAGATGGAGGAGGAGGAGGAGAGCATGCTTGCTCTGTCTCAGTGGAGGCAGACTCTAATGGAGGCTGGATTTGCACTGGAAGGAGATAGCCAGGTGGAGAACATGGTCTGCTTCAGCCAGAATTCAGATTTTGTGGTTACTCTGAGCCCTGTATTTTTGTCAATACTGAAGAAAATCCTGAGCATAAACATTTCCTGGTTTGATGCCCCTGCAGAACACTTTCTCACTGCTGGCATTTCTGAGACATGTGGTCTGCTCCTACAGTTGTTAGCCAAAGAGGAAGCAAAACTGACATTGCCTTCTGAGAGGCTGACATCAACTGTCAAGGAAATGCCAGCTAGGGAGATGATGACTCTGCCGCATCTGACAGCAGTAGAGCAAGGTGGTGGTACTGACAGTTCCAAACTGTCTGGGGTTCACTTGGGTCTCCATAAAGGGCAGTCTACTCCTACTCCCCCATCTACAGCTCCAGCACAGTGGTCGGTGGACACAGCTTTGAAGGCTGTGGGCTAAATCTAAGCAAGTGATGGCATCTCTTGGTTCCCTGGCACAGTCCCAATGGCAGTTGAAATAATGGCTCTGGCACCAAAATAAGCCAGTCTATGGCACGTTCCACTTTTAAACATTCATGGCAAGAAGATCAGGGACTCAGTATAAGAGAGTTGTGTCTGAATTAGTACCATGAGGCAGTGAGGGGAAGGCAGCAGGCAAGGAGGATGGGACTCTTTAGCCTGGAGTCAGTATACTACTGGAAGTGTCAGCATCTCTTCTCCACACCTGCAGATTCCTAGAACATTCCTAGAACCACTAGAACTGCTGGCTCTGACAGCTTGGGAGAAATGCAGAACACTGGGTTATGGGAAGACCTTTTACCACTTACTAATTCTGATGCAGTGATTTTAACAGGGACAAGAAACTGTCTTGCCACCAGATTCCACCAGCAGCCATTGGTTTTGGTGGGAACACATCATGTAAAACAGAACTCTGCTGCAGTTTCAGCCCTGTTCACCCCAGATATGGCTGGTTATACTGCTGGGGAAAACCTTTTGGAAACAGAGCTTTCTGCTTATTGCCCCATACTAGCTCCTGCAGGTTGCACCTGAAACAAACCCCTGTTGCGGGCTCAAAACCTAGACAACAGTCCACATTGCCTCCTCTATCCCATCACCCCTCCAGACATGGGAAACTGGGGTTGTCTTTTTCTCCAGTGCTGGCTCCTAATAATGCTCTACACCTACCTAAGTTTTCTAAACTGTTTACTGTCAAGTCAGAGCTTGTACCATGCTGAAATTCTGCATGACTACACTATGTGTGTGGCCTTGAGAATCCACCTGGTGGGTGCCACTTGCCCCTTGATTAATGACTTTGTGAAGTATATGCTTTTATCCCTGTGGCTGGAGAGGAAATTTATTATGTAAGTTTTAAACAGGTCAAATCTCTGAACCATTTTGTGCCCAATACTCAACCCTAAAGGATACCCTGTTGTGGTGCACCAGAAATGTGAGGGTCTGGAAGTTCCATCCCCTATTCTAGATACTAAGTGGTAATGGACTGGGGAGGTTGAAGTTCTGGGTGGAACTTAAGTATGGTCCTACTGGTTTATGTCATTTGCCCAGCAGTTTTTTTTTCTGTCAGAAAAGACACAGCCTCTACATTTATCAGTGACAACCCCAGTCATGTTATAAATGTGGTTCTTTGAATCACCACAACAGTATTTGCAACCAGGGCATATGTCTAGAATATGGTCATAACAGTACATCCTGTCCAAACCCTTTTGCTGCAATGTCTCCAGAAGAAAGGGCCATTCTTACAGAAACTGTCCTGGGCATCCCATAACTAGAAGGATGGTTTGGATCAGAACCACCTTATTGGGAAGGCTCAGTTGTCCAGGACAGCTAAAGAATGGCAGGTTCAGCAGCTCACTCATCCTTTGACAACATGTACCCACTTTGTTCAAAGCTCCACTTGTAACTGGAACTCCCCAACAGACCCAGTACTAGTGATGTCCAGTGCTATGGATACTACCTCTGATCTGCCTGGTTTCTTAGGTTGAGATGGAGGTTACCTTACCAATCTTGGTACCAGAGGATGACCCCTCAATGACTCAGATGGTTTCTGTTGTCCAGATGGAGTCAGCAGTGGAGGTGCTTGATGTCCCCCCTCTCCCTCCACAACCTCCTCACCTACCTGAGTCATCTCAGTCAGCCCCCCACCCCACCTCCTCTGGAGGTAAGGGAGAAATGAAACCAGTGCCAAGAAAGAAAAGGGGTTAAAGTCACAAGTCAAAAGCTGCAAAAAAAAATTGGAGTTCCTGTATCTAATATACTGTATTATGTGGGCTTAAAATGTGGCGGGACATAGAGGAGGGGGATGAAGACTCTGATATCTCATCAATGTGTTCACATAGAGATCCCTCTTCTGATATGGATGACTAGAGACCCATGTTTTTCTTAAATAAGAAATAACAAGAAATTCAGGGTATAAAAAGAAACATGAAATTCAAGGTATAACAATAAATAAGAAATTTGAGGTATAAAAAGAAACAACAAGAAATTCAACATATAAAAAGAATAAAATGAAAAACACATGAATAAAGTGAAAAAAATTTGCTTTTTGGAAGGCAAAAACTAAATAAATGCCTGCAGCAGTTGTTGTTTAAGCTCCGTTTTACCATAGAGATGGTCCACAAGGAAACAATGGAATTATTTAATTCACAAAACCTTTCAAGACCATAGCGAAATCGCATATACAATGTAGTATCCTAGGAGCGTGATTTCTAATTGTATAAGAGCATTTTGAGGTACTTTATGAATGTAAATGTGATAACAAAAAGAAATAACCAGAAATTCAGAGAAATCAACAGAAAATTATAAAAATAAAAAGAATTTCACGGTCTCTATTGATGACTAACAATAAGAGACATCACTACAAAAAATGAAAAAGGAAAAGCTAGATTCCAGTCAATGAAGGTCAGGGTCTCTTGTTATAAAGTACAGTATGGTATCTCTTTATATCTTTTTGGTCATGAGTCAAGTCACCTTACAGCTGTGACATAGAATGTAAACAACCTAAAGTCACTGAAAAAGTACCATCACTCTTTCTACTCTGAGCCAGCTGCCTGCAGATATACTTCTTTGCAGGACACAAGACTGAAATCAGAACATCATTTAACCAGGGCAAAATCACTGTGGACCTTTGTGACTTTTCTCATCATTTGGGAAGATATCTGTAATGGTGTGGCATACTTTTAAGGGTGAGGAATGGAAAGTTATTAAACTCATGAATGACCATCCCCAGAAGGGTACTGTTGTTGGATGTATGCTGAGAGGAGTTACAATGCAGAATAATATGTTTGTATGCACCCCCAAACAAAGGCTTCTTGTATTTAGGTCTTTAAGGAAGTCCATCCTTTTTCATTTATGTCCATGTTAGTGGTGTTGGAGGTGACTTCAATTGGCCTATCATGCAGCTTACTCTGGGTAAAAAAAGTTTACTGTGATACATCTTTTTGACTGACATGATCAAAGCTGTGAGTCTCAGAGATGCTTATAAGTTGCTGCATTCAGAAGGTGGAAATACTTATTTTCAAGTACCTTTTTCCTCTCGTATTGACTATTTTTATCTAAAGCTATATAGATTATGAGAGTGGAAACCTTTGCCACAGCATCTTCAAACCATTTGGCTTTATTAAGTATGTGCTCCTCCAGTCCCTCACCTGATAGGGAATGGGGTCTTACAGGCTGAATATATCTCTTTTGAGTGATGAGAAAGTTAAAACTAGGTGGGAAAAACTATAGAAGGCCAGGCCTGTGCTTATGATTCTTTCTCCCAATGGTGAGAGGATACCAAAAAACATAATGTTAAATGTTTTTTTCCAAAAATCATCAGCTAATATGGTGAACATTGCTTATAGGCAATAAACACCTTCATAAATTAATAGATTACTGCATTTTCCAGGTCTGTTCACAGACCAAATTTATAGATTTACATTTCAAATGAAAGACCTATAATACAAAATGGCTACATCATTACTGAATGAAACACAGATTGGTACATAAGGGACAAAACACAATTTTGACCAGTTCACAGCATGTCAACACAGGATTGAAAGAAGGCTTATAGCCGGTTTGAAGGATAAAAATGGGAGACAGTTTATATTAAAACAGGACTTACTTCATCTTGAAGAACAGCATGTAGCTGATGCAGCCCTGAAATTGATACAGATTCCTTTTTAGATAATTTACAGTTACCTGATTTTCCTGAATCAATATAAATATCCCTAATTGACCCTATCAGTCTCAGTGGAGTAGAGACCACAGTAAAAACCTGAAAAAAAATACTTCACTGGGAGACAATGTCCTCAGCAAAATTTTGTAGGTCCTTTTGACACAGGTGGGTCCTGCTGTACTACACCTGTATAATTAAATTTTAGTGGGTAAATCTTTGCCTGCATCTACATCAGCAGCACAGTTCATTTTCTTTAATATAAAAAGGAGATAAATCCATTTTACAGAACTGGAACCCTATTAGCTTCCTGACCGTGGACTAGAAGATCTTGTCCAAAAATTTAGCAAAAGATTTGAGGAAGCAGAAACTTACAGTTTACAGTTTCATTTTATTTGATCAGCTGAAGCTTTTACAAAATCTAAATCTAAAAACATCAAAGTACAATTTTCAATAAAATTGGGATAGCACAGTTGCACAAATCTCACATTTGTACATGATTTCATTTGAGAAATATCACAGAGCAATCTTTACTTCTTAAGTCTAAAGGTTTTATTAGATATATCCCAAAGCAGCAAATTCATGTGTATTTACAACCATGATAAAATCATAATAATCGAAGAGCAGCTAGGAATTTTACTAATTTTTCCAGTATAACCTCATTTGTATTACTGAGGAGAAAAGATACCATCAGGTTGGGAGGGAGGTCAGTGCTTGTCAAAATATACCCTAACCATTTCTTTCTGGCATAGTTATAGAGAGGGCATAACAGTAATACATGTTTCAAATCATCTTCCATTTGAGACATACGTGGACAAAAAGGAGATTCAACCTTCCCTCTTCCCTGTCTATAGTAGATATAGTTTGCCTCATACAGCTCCATCTTAAATCTTGTTATTAGATGTCTGGAACAGGGATTGGTTAATTTAATAAGATATGGGTCCAAAACAATGCTTTGCTTTATTATTTTATACCATCTGTAGTGCTTCAGGTGGATTATCCTTTCATTATCCTGTGCTTTAGCTAGGTCTCTTACACTAGATTTAACAGCCACTGCAATTTCTTCTAGAGGTTTGTGATATGCATCCATAATAACATGACCTAATCCATTAGGATAAAGTCTGTTCCTAATGAATTGAATGGTAGGTGCTATGAAGTTCAATGAGGCATAATATATCTCCTCTTCAAAACACCATCTGGGAATTCTTTGTTCTGGTAATTGTATTAACTTTAACAAAAAAAATATGTTTTTCTAAAATTAAAGCTCCCAAGAGAAGTTGTCCCAACTCTGAATGTAAAATTTCTTTTGGTACTGATTGAGACAGCATTAATATATGGTGATATAGTTTATTAATTATTCGCTCAATAGATTCAAATTTTTGGTTTCCCCAGATTTCCACAGCATATACTATGCTGGTGTTAATTTTTGCCTTAATTACCTTCAGAATGCCTGGTATAGAGGCTCTTCCCAGTTTTAAATTAAATTGTCTGAATGCATTGGCTGCTATTTTAGGTTTGGATTTAATATAATCAATGTGTTCCTTCCAAGATGTAGTTTGAGAGAAGCGTACACCAAGATAATCATATGTCTTAACTACTTCTATTTTATTTTGGCCCATAAAAATCTTTGGAAAGTCCTTGCTTTGTTGCCAAAGATCATGACCTTGGTCTTATTTTCATTTATCAATAACCCACCTCTATTGCATAGTTTGGAAAATGTATCCATTTTCCTCTGTAGGCCCAATAAGGAGGTTGAGAACAAAACTATGTCGTCAGCATAAGCTAGAAGTTAAACTTTATCTTTGCCTATTTTAGGAGAATGATATTCTAAGTTTTCCAAACCCTGCAATATAGAATTTATGTAGATGTTGAACAGGGTTGGAGAAAGAATGCAACCCTGTCTAACACCATTTGTGACAATATGAGATGTCAAGGATCCCCATTGATTGTATTGTATTTGCATCCAAGTGTCCTTGTGTAATCTAATTAATATGTTGAGCAAAGATCCATCAATATTTAGATCTTTTAATTTGCTCCAAAGTAAATTTCTACTAATTTTGTCAAAAACTACCGTTAGAGCCACGAAGCAGCAATAACGTTTACTATGTTTTACTGTTACATATTTCCAAACTAAGTGTCTCAAAACGTAACAATGTTGCACCATGGACCTGCAAGCTTGAAATCCATTTTGATATTCACTCAAAATTAAGTTCTTGTCAACCTAGTTCTGTAATTTTCCTAACAGAATTTTACAGAATAATTTCTGTGAGATATCTATTAAGCTAATTGGTCTGTACATCTTTGGGTTTAGTGGATCTCCCTTTTTCAGAATTGGGTATACAATGCTACCTAGCCAACTCTGTGGTATATGTTGCCCTTGCAGTATTACACTGAAATACTTTTCTAGTAGGGGGACCCACCAGTGCACAAATGTTTTATATATCTTAATGATTACTCTGTCCGGGCCAGGAGCCTTGTTTGATTTTAATGATATACTTGCTAGATAAATCTCCTTCATATTCATGATCAAAGGATTAACCAAAGGTTCCCTAATAGCATTAATGTACTCAGTTGTCTCCACTCTTTCTTTTTCCAAAAAAAAAAATCAAGTTTCAAAATGCTTTTCCCATAGTGCAGGGGTAATATGAGCTTGAATCTTATTTTGATATTGACCAGAATCTCCACTCATCAGACTCCAAAAGTCTTTTGTATCTTTCTCCAATATAGTCTTTCTTAATTTATCCCATTGTAATTTATGATATTTGTTTCTCTTATGTTCCATGAGTTTATTATAATCTCTTCTAGCTTTATTTAATGCTTGTATATTCTGTTTGTTTTGTTTTCCTAACTTCTTATTTTATGGTTCAAAACAGATTTTGCCTTGCTACAACATGTATTGAACCATGTATGAGGTTTAAATACCCTTGAAGAGGCTGTTTTGCAAAAAGGTTTGATGTAATTTATCATCCTTTCCAAAATTTCAGCTATGTCATTGTGATCATCATTCCGTAATATTTCATTTCTCAATTCAACCAAAGTTCCCTGAAAAAATATATAATTAAAAGCTTGAATGGAATGGGCATGCCATCTTATTCTTTTGAGACTAATCATTTCTATAGTGGGGCAAGTTCCTTTTCTAGTTATTTTATGGAATCCTGTTATAAATTTTATACCAACTGGGAGATGTGCTGATTCTGGCCGATCTATTATTTCCAAATTCTGGAACAGTTTTACTCCTTCCATGTTCACCCAAAGAAGGTCTATTGTTGAATGACCTTTAGGTCCCAAGAAAGTATAACTACCTGTATTGTCATTTTTTGTTCTGCCATTTATAAGAATAATGTTTTTTTTTTTCTCCAAAATAAGTATTTGCCCATCTACCTCTTATATTTTGGTTCTTATCCTCCAACTTTCTATACAAGGTTAGTCCTGAATTTATCTCTACTACATTTGACAAAAGGTCCATATAGGGATTGTCTTTTAAATCCTTTAGTCCAGTTCAAGCATTTAGATATGATAAAGATTGGAATGTGAACAAATTTTTCCAAAATTAAGTTCATATCTTGTACGAAATTACACCAGGGATCATACTTGTTTTTAGTTTTCAGAGGAATATATACATTACAAAATATTAATGTAAAAGTTGATTTACAAAATGTAACTGCCAGTATCAGATTCTCCCTAGTCTTGAGTTTAGATATTAACAAATCCAGGGAAGTTTAGACAAAAATCGATAGACCTGCCTTAGGTCTACCTAACTTCTCATCTTTAACAGCCAGTATACTTATTGTAGAAAAAACAAGGATAGTATGATTTTCTAGTGTCATGCTCCATGTTTTGTGTAGACAGAGGATGCCGTATGACTTCAGAAAAGAGCTTGTGTCGCTATCAGCTAATTTGGAGGCAAGACCCTCAATGTTCCATGACAATATTCTAAGCGTTTGACCTGTATTCACATGTTGTGTTATATGTCATGATTGTTTCTGCCCAAGGTTATCTATCCTTGAAAGCTCATTTCTAGGAGTCCTAGGTCTATCCTCAGAGAACCTCCCAGGTGTGATCACCAGTATACCTAGGTTATCCAGCATCTCTGAGTTTTCCACAATGGCCGGCACTAATCTTGCTGAAGTAAAAACAAATCTATTTGTGAAGAATGTATCTCTTCTTTCCATATTTTAATATAAGAAACTGATTGTAATTGTATTTCTACATCAAGGGAGTGAGTCAAAAGGAGATCAAATCTTGTTTTATTATAGTAGTAGTATCTCTTTCTCCTTTGTATTCCATCCAAAATTGTTATAATCTTTTCAGATTATTTGGTGTTTTGATTATATTCATAATTGTTAACTATTTTATCAAGACCTCAATTGTTTGATCTCGCTCTTAAATTGACTTGTACTTTCACTATTCCTTTCTATAGGCAAAGATGCTGGAACTAGCTGGAGGTCACTTATCAAAATTCCTTTTGATTGCAATAGGATACCTTTTGACCATATTTCTGCAGCAAGTGCATGCAAATTTGTATAGGTTATGACACAATATTTTATTTCTGAATTTGGAAGGCGTAATAACCAGAAATTATTTTCCTCTTGGTAAATACCCATTCAATACTTCAAATGAGTAGCCAACATAACATGTGTCTCATCAGGTATCTGTTTTATACCATAAATTTCAAAGTAATATTCCCTTGTTGGTCCATTCTCCTTAAACAGGTAGTTAAATGAGATGAAACCAGATACAGATACATTTTCATCTAAAAGAGAAGTAATAAACTGATGATTAGGGTCTGGAGCAGTGACCTCCCTCCCAACCAGTGGCAATATTTCAGAATCGATGACAACAATGTTCTTATTTAAGATAGACAATGTCTCCTGGTTAACATTTATTTTCTCATCCTGTTGGATTGTTTCAGGATTGTTTCCTTCTTTCAGTCCTCCTAAAGTAGGTTGTTTTTCGTTTCTGCTCTTCTTTATAATTTCCTCCTTTTTCTTATTTAATTTTTTTTTTTACTAATGTACTGTAGAGCACCATCTTTTTTCCCTTTCCCTGGCTTATTTTGACCCCCTGATTTCTTTATACCCGGGCTTAGGTCTTTAAGAAAGGGAGCCGGCAAGTTCACTTGCACAAATTTATTTTCAGTAGGGGCAGAATCCTTTGTCTGGTTTTGGATATTAGTATTTGAATCCCCTTGATTTTCCTGACCGGGGCCTTTAATTATTTGTTCTTACATCACTTTATTACTAAAAACATCTGTTCTCAGTGAGGACATTTCCTCCTGAAGAGCTGTAATGTTTTCCAAAATCAGTATATCTGCATAGTAGAGATTCTTAGCTATCTCTACCATCTGTTTAGAGTGCTTTGTGCAAGATAAAAAGTCTCCCTTATTTGTAAAGTACTCAGCATCATGATTTTCTATTTCTCTGTTTTGTTTTTTTCCTTGTGGTGCTTTAACCTCGGCCCTATACCCCGTGAGTCTTGACTTATATTGCCCTGAGTAATCTGCTAGGGTGAAATCTAGCTTTTTCAGTCCTTCTATATATAGTCTTACTCAGTTTTTGTATTACAGGATAAAGACCCCCTTTCAGGTGGTCTGCATTTTTTATTACAGGAGGGGGATGAGAAGGATGTGTACTGAATGCTCTTTTTTTCCCAAATCAGAGGCTGTCTCAAAAAAAGTTCATATGAGAATATTGCCTCTGAATAATCTGAATAACCCTCAGACAGTCCTATATTATCACACAGGGATTTATTTAACTCTAAAAATTGATTAGCTTTTGCTCATAAAATGCTAAATCTTTGTGAAAATGCATGGTTCTTGCCTCACTGTGTTTGACAAACACAGCACTTCTGGAAAAGTATATAAATACTTTCTGTACAGGTAGTATAGTCCCAAGAAAAAAAACTGCTAATCAATTATTTAAAACCCTGTCACAGCAAGTTATGTTGTTATTGTTACTTACTAAGGTATTCCAGCCCCCAGCTATAATAGATATATCATCCTCCCTACACAATTGGACACTGATATTGTTTCTGTCTGGAGAAGATATATCAGCCAACTTACTTGGGCCATCTAGGTTTGACCTATCAGAAAGAACATACAAAGTCTGGTCCTTTTGAGTAGTTGTTCTGGAAACCAAAGTACATAAAGTGGAAGCCTTATTTCTACCATAATAATCTATTATTTTGGCCTGCTTTGGTTTCTGAATATAAGAAGGTGAAGAAAAATAATTTAGACTTTGATCTAATTTTGGGCTTCCAGAGTACAGAGTCAGTATGATTTCCTGCATTTTGACTTAAGTGACTTTCATTTGGTAGTTTTCATAAATTCTTTGGTTTCCCCTTTTTCTTTAGATCTATGCACAGTTTGTTTCTGTTTACCCATCATTTTGGAAGTACAGGTTCTTCCCACGTCATTTATATGTGATACTGGTTCACAGGTTTTATTGCTTCTTGTTATTACCATCTCTGGTTCCAGGGGTAATAAACTTTGAGTATTCAGAGCCACAAGAAGCAAAGCTACAAAGTTAAATTCAGAGACAGAAGTTTCCCAAGATTTTAAGGGAAAAAACTAGTTTCTATAACAGACTAGTATGTTATGTAAGTTAAAGTCTCATAGCAGTTGTCTCCAAGATACGGAGGTATTTGCAGGGAAACAATTATAACCAGAATTCTATTAAAATCAGTGAGATCAAGTCTTATATGCATCAGTCAAAGTCCTGAAGTTTTCATTTGCCGTACAAGGTAAGCGATTCCTAGTGTCTAATACCGGGCCTGTAGAGTGTTTTCTAGTCCATAGTGTCTTGGTAAGTTCAATAGATAAAAGTTTTCTGATAGTGTAACTTGAAATTCTGATAAAAAAACCTTCGGCTCTGGGAGGATATATTCAGGTAAATCAATTAGCTCATCCAGACATGAAGCACCATCAGGAAAATATCTAAAAATAAAATTCAATCAATCCAAAAGTTTCCCAATGAGAGCTATATAAACACGGATTCACTAGCAGCTAGTAATCTAATAGACTAAAATAAAGAACTTAAACTTGAAGAAAAATAAAATCAATATAAATAGTGTAGACAAGATACACAATATATAAATGTTAAAATGGTTTCATTTAGTTAAAATAGTGTTTAGTTTAGTGAAGGTGAAGCTTCAAGACTAGAGCTCAATTATACAGTTCAGGGCTATAGTAAACAGTTTATGAAATCTTATTATATTTTTCCTGCTGTCCCTGTAATCCTTACAATCAATTACTAACAGTCCATTTTAGTATACAATATAGTTCTAGTAGCACAACAAATCCAAGTTTGTAAAGCTTTATGTAGTAAGGTAACAGAACTGGTCTTTATACTCACATGTGCAAAAGCATTATCATGTGTGTTCCTTGTCAGATTCTTAAGGCTTGAATCTTGGTTAGAGACCTGTGATGTTTCAGAAACAATTTTGCCTTAATGTTCAGCATTCAGTATTCTGCATTCAACGAACAGCATTTTAAATTAGGTGTTCGGCACGCAGGGCTCAGCATTCAGTGTTCTGCGATTAACACTTAGCGTTTTAGCATTTGATGTTTAACATTTAATACAACATTATCTGAATTGCTAAACTAATCGCAATTCGATAGTGAAGGCTAAGTTTAATACCATAAAAACCTAATAAACCTAGTCAGAGAACAGATCAAAATCCAAGCCGAACAACATCCTAATCACCGAGCAGACTGTGTTGAGTGAAGTGCAGTGCTTCTGAGTGCTTAATCACCAAGCGTGCATGAATTAAATTAAACAAAATCTGCAGGTGTTTCATTTAAACAATCAGTTAATCAACAATGAGATTCAAGCCCTTGTTCATCCGTCAAGACAAGCACAGTGTCAGTGCATGCTTAATTTACTATGATTAACAATTAAAAGGTATTCCAAGCTATATAGTCTGTAATTGTCAATTAAATTGCAGTGTATTCATTTGCTCACTTATTCACTTATTGCAGTCAGTGTCCTTTAACCATTAAGACCAGTAACCCTTTATCCACTGATATAAAGTTAGAAAACTAATTGCACTATTAAATATGCTATTAAATTGTTTGTAGGGAAAGAAAGCGATAAGATATCATGCAACAAGCCAATACAGGATTTTTACACACTTTCCTCACTAAACAATTAGGACAGTGGGCATGATGGAAAAAAAATCTCCTCCAGAGCAGGAAAATGAGAAGTCTGTAGAATGCAGCACTTCCAAAGTAATTTCAAGGTACTGTATTTTTTTTGTTTCAGTCTTTCCGAATGGCTAGTGTGTTGCAGGGAGTTAAATCAGACCTTAGCCACCAAGTAAAATATTTTTCAGCCACATCTATGTCAGCCTTTGATCGACCACATCTCCTGCAACATAAGAAACAAAACAACAGTACCGACCAAGATGCAGCACAAGTTCGTCTGGTAAGCGGAAAAACTAAGGCAACGGTGGCATACCTTTTCTTGCCTTGTATTGAGCTTTTTTTCCAGCCCTGCTTCTGTCAGTCCTCCTCACAAACATAGCATGCAGCCACCATCTTGGTCCCGGACCACCTACGTTTACACCATTAGGGCAACAAAGCCCTATTTACAAGCAAGCAGGAACTTGTTATTTCACCATGTTAGTCCTGTTCCGTTCCTGGAAAGTCGATCCATGACAACCTAGCCACTTTAAGTGAGGTCTTTGAACAGGGAAACATAGGACAGTTGGATGGCTTTGTTTTGCCAATTGACCAGAAAAAGGCATTTGATAAACTGCAAAGTGACTTCTTGTTCAAAGTCCTCTGAGCATATGGTATTCTGGAGCAGTTTACAGGATGGGTTCAAAGCCTTTATTGTTGGGCCACAGTAAGCCCATTGATAAATGGTCTGCAGGCTGTCTGCCAGCAGGTATGTAAGGGCATAAGTTAGGGGTGCCCTCTTAGCACCTTCTTTACACCTTTGGGATAGATTCCCTACTATTCCACCTACAAAATAATGTGAAATAGGAAGGGCTAATTTTTCAAGGAGGTAGACTGACTGTGAAGGTTTTGGCTTATGCCAATGATGTCAGTATCTTTTTGAAGAAGTCCCCTGTTGGAAAATATCTTTGGCTGCTTTGCAGATGCAATGGATTTGGTCATTAAACTGATAAAGAGTATAGTTATAGGGATTGGGTTGTTTCAGGACAGTACTACAGTAATTGCTCAGGTACCTATTCAAGGCACATCCCTAAACCTTTTAAGCATCAGGTTTTGGAGAGGGGGACATGCTTTTGCAAATTGGGATAGTAGTCTTCAGTCAACTCCAGTGCATGTCCAGAGATGGCAGAATTGGAAATTGTCTAAAAGGAAGATAATGTTTTTGATAACATTTTTATTGATTCCTAGATTTCTTTATGTGAATTACATTTATTCATCACCAGTTTCAGTTGAAACCAGGTTGTATAGTTTATTATTTATCTGTTTTGGGGGCAGCAGGTCGAACCTTATCAAAAGGAGGGTTGCTTATCTGAGTATAAAAGAGGGAGGGGTTGACATGATCAACCCAGTGGCTTTTTTTATATAGTTTATTTTTCATACCCTTCACGGCGTATTGCACCAAGAAGATAGACTATGGGTAGCACTGGTATGTGAGTGGCTGGCACCTACTTTGCAGAGCTGGGAGCTTGGTTAAATATATCTCCCAAGGATACAAGGTGGAATTACTTGTCCCAAAAATGTGTGCATGATATTCCTTAAGCTTCATCAGTGGAAACTGACTCTGGGGCAGGCTGAGTCTTTGTACTGGAAGCAGCTGTATAACACTATTCAGTCCAGTGCTTTTTTGGAGCCTCCAGTAATTCCAGAATGTCCTATTAGTTTGGAATCAGGATTTTTGCAATACCTTTCTAATCAGAGAAGTCCGCCTCAGATGTGGGATGTCCTGTGGCTTAGTTCACGTCGTAGGCTGGAGTGAAGAGTACAATTAAGCATAAAAGCCTGGATAAGTGTAACTGCCTAATATCTAGGTATCCTGCTCTATTGGAAACCCCAAATCATTTTTATTTCTTGCCCATATGCACATGGTTTCTGGGAGTTTTTTTCAGACTATTGTATGGTGCCTCCTCTCTGTAAAATTATGTACCAAACATTGGTACTGGGAATTTTCTCTCCAGTTTGAACAGCATTTAATAGGTGTGGTGCCCAACTTTGCCTGTCAGAGAATTAAAAATCAGTTGGACCCAAGGTGGTAAATTGGGTAAGGAACTGGATGATACCTAAGTGACAGAGGATGATGGTAAATAGCACTCACTCTAATGGGGGCGAGAGTGACCAACGGGGTATCTCAGGGCTCAGTACTGGGATCAGTTCCCTTCAATGTCTTCATAAGCAACATTGCAGAGGAGCAGAAAGAGAAGGGATGCCTCTTTGCAGATGATGCTAAAATGTGAAATAGTGTAGATACTGCAGAGGGGGTGGAGAAAATTAGTAGAGACCTGAGAAATCTCGAGGAGTGGTTGAGAGTATGGCAGCTGTGTTTCATTGCAAAAAGAGTGAGAAATCATGCACCTTGGGTACAGAAACCCAGGACAGTGTATAGAATTGGTGGGCGGGGGGTTATTGATGGTCACAATGCAGGAAAACACTTTGGGGCTATCATATCTGATTACCTCAATGTGGTGGGACAGTGTGGCAAGCCAGCAGAGAGGGCCAGTGGGATGCTGGGGTGTATAGGGATGGGAATCACCAGCACAAGGAGAGAGGTGGTGTTATCACTGTATTGATTGTGGGTGAGACCCCACCTAGAGTACTTTGTCCAGTTCTGAACCTCATCTCAGGAACGACATAGACAGAGTAGAGGCTGTCCAGAGGAGGGCAGCTAAAATGGTGCAAGAGTTGCATCTATGAGGAGAGATCAGGATCTCAATATGTACACCCTGGAAGGGGGGACATGTTAGAGACCGATAAGTACATCATGGAGGGGAACAAGGTACAAGAAGGGGTATTTTTCAGAGGAGAAGGGAAGACATGCAAATGAAGCTGGTGGGGGGTAGGAGGGATGTGAGGAAGTACTTCTTTACTGAAAGAATGGTGGATGTCTGGAAAAGTCTACCCATTACCAGCAGAGGTGGAAGGAGTGAAAACAGTGGTGGGCTTCAAGGATGCATGGGATAGGCACAAAGGAATCTTAGTAGAAAAGTGTGGTGGGGGCAGACTAGATGGACCAAGCAGTACTTATCTGCTGACAAATTCTATGTTTCTATGTAATGTCAGGATAAAATTCCAATGATAGTCATCAGATTGCAGGGTTATCCTCTGTATCGCAGCTTATGTCCCGCCATGTTATTTGGCCATCACCATGTGAATCTTATTAGTCCTTTCTTTTAGATACATGATTGTTTTTCCCATTTGTTTCAAAGGATATAACTTTAAGCCTAATTGGGGGTTTCTACAATAAGGATAAAGTATCGCTTGCCTGTACTATGAGGAGACTATTGGAAAAAGAGTAAAACAATGAAGTCAATTTTTTAAAAGGTTTCCTTTATTACAGGGCAGACATACTACACTACTGTAATCAAGTTCTCCATCATGCCTTATAAACTGTTCCAGGCACTACCAAATCCAGCTATGCAGCACGTTAGTACCCCATCCAAGCTATGCAACAGATGCTTTCAATGTCATTCAAGTCTTGAAAAGGCCTTTTATGTGTTTTATAGGAAATATAACCCCTCAACAAAAACTGCCACCCAAAACATAGATCTACTCAAGGCTCCCTCAACACTTAAAATGCTCATTTTAAGACCCTTCAATTACTAACCCTTCCTTTTTCCTGCTGTAAAATGTGCATTGTTGGTAATGAAGGGAGGTTAGGAAATAAAACTCATTTTCAACAAACTGGTTGAAGTAAGTGCAATAACTAAAATAGCCATTTGTAGGTCTCCATGTAGACACAGAACAAACTGAGCCAGAACCTGCACATAACATTGTTTTCAGGATGAGCCTCATTCTCAACCTAATTATGTTGTTACTGTTTAGACCTATTATATATAGAATAATGTATGGTGGCCCATGCACAACAATACTGTTTTTCCACAGAGTGGTTACCATGATGACAGAGTGACCTTGAGAGCGAAGCTCAAGAGGTCCTTTTCATCATGGTAACCACAAGGTTGGAAAAACAGCCTTATTGTGCATGGGTGCCCGCATACATTATTTTACATACTGTATTGAGAACAAAATACACTAACAATCCTGTAGGTTTCAATAATCTTCAAATGATTTTCTAAAACATTCCAGTAACAGCAACAGTAACAGCAATATGTGTATAAATGACTTAGTTTTGAATATCAACCTTGGACTTCACTTCACCTTTTCAGACTTCCGGGTTGAGCCTTCATGACAGAAACAAGAAAAAAACTTTCACTTACCTTCCACGTCACTGTCTTTACTGTGCTCATTGTGACTCTTATCACATACAACCAAGTGTTCTTTCAGCTACCCTTTCCTGCATCCTGTCTCTGCTAAAACAAACTACTGGTGGTGCCTTTTTATTTGACTGTTGCCACTACTCTCACTGGAGTTCTTTTTTTTTTTAAACAGCACTACTGACAATTCACTACACTACACTGTGAGAGGCGGAAGCATGGATAGCAAACAACTGATCATGAGCATTATTTTGTGATGTTCCTACTGCAGCAGAACTAAAAGTCATAACAAGAAAATTGTACATATTGAAATACATACACGATAAGGGGAAAGCATATATCATAAAGAAATAAAAAGGAAACAAATATGCTTTATGACTCTGCTCCTGCCAAACACAGAAGCCCATTTTCCATCAATGCAAAATAGTAGATTTCCATACAAAAAATGTCCAATCAAGTTAGACTCAGCTCCAAGGGTTAATCTCAGCCCCAGCAGCCACAACATCCCCCTTATGCACTTGCTGCAGTACAACCCTCATCTGACAATCTTAGAATTATGGAGATTTTGAGGAATCTAGGCAGTGTGACCACTCTTGCTGGCCTATGCAGCTACACTTACCCCTGTCAGAGGGACACTTCCAATTACCCTGGGTGATACCTAAGACCCTCCCTGTATAGGGATGACACTCCATAGGATGGGTCCCTCACAGCAACATTTTATTTATACTCAGTTCTGACATAAGAGTGTTCTCACTTGATCATGACCCTGGTCCTTCTTCCAACAACCAAACGAGTCATATGTGAAGCACACATTGGGATTTGCTTTAGCAAACTTATGGAGTTCATTAAACAATTGCAGTGGATCCAGAGAGATCTCATTGCATTTGTACAACTCAGTCCAGTTCATTATTCTAGCTGACTAGTGACTACAGTTCCTTCTAGAACATAACTTTGTTACAGGCCTTACTTTCCTGGTAAAACCAGGCATGCCACATTGGCATCATCGGCAAGGTGAGATCCTCTGTTGACCTCAGAGTGTATGTTCACCCTGTCTCTCTACTGTATACAGATCTTGCTCTCACAAATAATTTGTCCCCATATTCTGCTGGAGTCACACTGTCTCTATATTTTAGTCCATAAGTGACTTCAGATTAATATTTCTGTATGAGGCATCCCTCTTAGCATCTGGCTTTGATAACCAGTCAGAACATAGTCTGAATACAATTTTGCCCAAGCAGTTGAGTCATATGATGTTTTGTGGCAATGACCTCCCTCTAACCCTCCTTATGAGAGTCTAAGCTTAAGCTGTTCCAATATGATCATGTCTCAACATGCCATCTACCTATCCTCATGACTCTCTTTGGATAGCGTTCCCAGCATAGCCATATGGTTTCCTGGACCATGGGGTCCTGATCCCTGAAACACTACAGGTTAACTGTATTGTCATAGTACTTCTTACCATGCTGCCAGCACCTCCTCTCATGGCACTGCGTTCATTATCTTCTTGTGCCTCTTCACGGGTACAAGCTCCTTTCTGATCTCACTCCCCACCTAGGGTTTCCCTTCAAGGCTTTGGCGGGGGACTGGTGTCAGGCTGGCTGGATGTCAGGATGCACCCCTTCAGGAGGAATCCCCTAAAGTTACCACACCCTCCTTGTGGTCCTAATACACGCTGTCAGTATTTGAATGCAGTCTACTGTAAATCAACTGGGGCAGCTGAGATCTCCATACTTTTCTAGAAGTTTAAGTTCCTTCCACTCCTGCTTCCATTTAGGCTTGGTACCAGACCAGTTTCAGAGAGGGGATCTCATAAGTAACACTCCCACCTCCAAACTGGAGATGGAGGTTGTTACACTAGCAGTGCATGTAAACATTTTGCTCTGTGCTGCATACCACCAGGACCAGTTTTAAACTAGAAAGGGCCCCCTCCCTAGAATGCATCCAGGAGGAGGGTGATCAAGAGGGAACAATGTTGCTTACTCTAGAAATCATATAAGGTACTGGGGGATTTACTGCTACATCAAGGAGGGGAGATAATATTATTTGATTATGGTGGCAGCCAATAGAGCATATGGAGGGATTTTGATGGGTAACCAGGGATGGGACTAGCCCCCAGTGGCCTAACAAAGGTGCTAGTGCTGTATGTATTTTTAGGTCCCCATGGTTGTCCTAGGTGGACCTCTTATTGAGTTCAATGTTTTTCTATTTCCCTTTCTCCCAACTCTGTATCATTCACCATCCTTAGATACTTTCTCTTGAAGTAGTCTCCTGCAGCCATGCACACACCCACCTGGATCACAATCCTACATACATTTGCTGGCCTCCTCATGTCTGATAATCTTACATAGTGGGAGACCCAGACAGAAGATAACAGAATGTCAGCCTTGGTTTCATTGATCTACAACCTCACTGACTCTCTGATTATGCTGCAGATTAGCAAAGCCAGTAGAGTCAGTTCATGCTGTGTCTATGTTGTTGTTGTTGTAAAGATGTATTCTTATAAATTCAGGAAAAGGATAACCCTTTGAGTTGTTAGACTCATTTTCAAGGGTCCGTTACATACAATACAGTTTCATAGAAAATACACATAATACAATAAAATACATGTTTTACAAAGTAGTACTCTGTCACACTCAATATATAAGTTATCCATAAGCAACAACATACCTAACAAGTATGAAGAATACAGAATCCAAACAGTAACCATTCTACATTTTAAAAAATGGCTTGCGAAAATAGCCATAATGATAATGATACTAAATAATAAGGAAGGGTAACCATAAAAAGTGCTTGCTTATAACTGGAACCACTGTCAGTTAGTTGGATAGAATTCTGACTTAACCATTTTTTGATCTCATACAGTACCATGGGACAATTACCTTTGTTCTCAAATAGTCTGGTAACTCATTCCAAAGTTTAGTCCCACTCACCATTAATGCAGAATTTGCCTTTGCCGTTCTAGTTTTCGGGATTACCAATTCCAAATTTTGTGCAGATCGCAAGCCTACTCTAGAAGTACTGTATGTATCTTAAACAAATAGTCTAAATAGGGTGGAGTCATCTGCTTCACATATTGAAACATAGAAACATAGAAACATAGAATGTGATAGCAGATAAGGACCGCTTGGCCTACCTAGTTTGCCCATTTTCCTACCTAACAGATAAGCTGCAGATCCTAATTAACCAACAGCTTACTTCCTCCTACCCCCCACTAGGACTGCCTTATGTCTGTCCCATGCATTCTTGAATTCCCCCACTGTTCTTGACTCCACAGCCTCCTCAGGGAGGCTGTTCCATGCATCCACAACCCTCTCTATGAAAAAATACTTCCTCACATTACCTCTGAGCCATCCCCCCCATCTTCAAATTGTGCCTCTTTGTTCTTGCATATCTCTTTTTCTGAAAGATGCCACCCTCTTGGAGTTTGTTGATTCCCTTGAGGTACTTGAAAGTTTCTATCATGTCCCCTCTCTCCCTCCTTTCCTCAAGGGTATACATATTAAGCTCCTTTAATCTTTCTTCGTATGTCTTCTGGTGCAGACCGTGCACCATTTTGGTTGCCCTCCTCTGGACAGCCTCCACTCTGTCTATGTCTTTGTGGAGATGGGGTCTCCAGAACTGCACACAGTACTCCAGATGGGGTCTCACCAACTGTCTGTACAGAGGGATAACAACTTCCTGTTTTCTACTATTGATGCCTCTCCTATGCATCCCAATATCCCCCAGCCTTCCTACTGCCTTCTCACATTGCTTGCCCACCTTTAGGTCATCTGATATAATTACCCCAGGTCCCTTTCCGTTTTACTGTTGTCAATATCTCACCCCCATTGTGTACTCTTGCCCTGGGTTTTGTTTCCCAGGTGCATTACCTTGCACTTCTTGCACTGAATCTGAGCTGCCATACATTTGACCATTCCTCCAACCTTGCCAAGTCCCTTCTCATCCTTTCCACTCCATCTGATGATATTATTATATAGATGAATTAAATGCAGTATATGCAAGTTTCTATGTCGTAAAACCAGTCCAATTTAAAATGCTGTACATGGTGCTACCGATGCATCAAACGAGGTGTATCTAGGGCAAACCTTGCAAATCTATTCAGGGCTATATCCAGCCCTCTAGTACAGTTTTTGATGCACTGGCGACACCACATCACCGTAATCAAACAGTGGAATTGTTGTAAAATTGATTAAATGTGCCCTAGCTTTATTTGGTATACATCTTTCCAGTCTGTACAATGCTCCTAATCTACTATGTAATCTTTTAATCAAATTTTCTATATGTAAATCCCATTTTAGATGTGTATCTAACCATACTCCCAAGTATCTGTATGAATTCACCCGTGCCAATATATGTTTAGTCAGTGTTTTAATTTGAAGTGAGTTTATTGTGACCGTCCGCTATTTTCAAAAAGCATAACTTATGATATTTTGTTATTTAGTATTAAATTTCATGACTTATAATACTCTTGTAAGTCATCAAAATCACTTTGAAGCATTCCTGAATTTCCTGAAGAGAGGCACCTTCAGCATACAAAATCACATCATCTGCATACGAGTGGTGCCCCACCCCTCTTATTCGGGTGCCAGCACCATTCGTATACAGATTAGACAAAAGCAGACCCAGCACTGATCCCTGAGGGACCCCAGATTTAACAGATGCAAACTGAGATGTAAACTTTCCTAAAGTAACCTGCTTGGTCCTACCAGTCAAATAATCCTTAAACCAGTTCAGGGCCATCTGGCTGAGGCCAATGTCCACAAGGTATGCATTGCACTGTTTTGCACTTGCAATTTATGGAATAAAGCATTTTTCTATTGCTGGAAGTCTGTGCCACTTAGCTGCTTGTGGCTCTGTTTTTTACTGTGCATGAACTATATAGGTGGAGTGCTATTTCATGGTTTCCTAGAGGAAATGGTACCTAGAGGCAGTGTACTAGGTGCTGGTGTATTCAGGTGCACACACATGCTGCCATTACAGCCATCAGTTATGTGCAGGCACACACGCTGGATGTCTGAGTAGGCTTTCTTACAATAGGGCCTGTTGCCGTGGCTCCATTTTCCCTATGGGTCTCTGGGGCAGCCATGTAACAGCAGGCATTGATAACACTCCATGAAGGCAGTGTACATCTGTTAGACTGTGCTGTTGCCTTTATGCCAGCCTGATTGGGGCACTAGGCTCAAGACAATCAATCCCATCCCCTTGAATTTTAAGTGGTCATGACTGTCACCACTAGGCTGCCATGCCTGCAGGCATCTTTTAATGGAACTGGGAAATCCTTTTATTCTCCGCATAGTATGGGCAGTTAAATGATAACCTGGTGGATACAGTGGTTCTATATGCTGATTAACAGTTGGAGTAGATAATGGACTATCTATCCAAGCCTATTTCTCATCAAGGTTTCAATTAAGCCTCATGCCAGATGCTCCAGGAAGCACTTCTCAGCATGACATTGATGGGGCTCCTCAGCCTCTCAGAATGGCTACTTCTTGTCAGGACCCTGATCAGGCCTTACATTAAGCAATACTTCTCATAAGGGTTCTGACCAGGATTTACATCAGTCACTCTGAACCGAACTTTTGATCATGGCACTCACTGGACCTCTTGCTAAATATCCAGCAGCTCTGAAAATCTAGGTCCTTATCGAGCCTCCAATGTTCTGCTCCCAAGTGGCAATGAAGATCTGGCCTGTTGTATACTGCTCCCAGTGGCATTGAAGATCAGGCCTCCTGTGCACTGCTCCCACTGACACTGAAGGTCAGACCTTCTGTGCACTGCCCCAGTGGCACTGAAGATCAAGCTGTTGGACACTGCCCCAGTGCCACTGATGATCAGGCCTCCTGTGCACTGCTGACAGTGCCACTCAAATCAGGCCTCATGTACACTGCTCCCAGTATCACTGAAGATCAGGCCTCAGTACACTGCTCCAAGTGGCACTAAAGATCAGACCTCCAGTAAGCTGCTCCCAGTGCCACTGAAGACCAGGCCTCCTGTCACACTGCTTCCCAGTGGAACTGAAGATCAGGCCTCATGTACACTGCTCCCAGTGACAGTGAAGATCAGGCTTCCAGCATGCTGCACCCAGTGGTCTCGAAGTTCTGGCTCCTGTACACTGCTCCCAGTGCCACTGAAGACCAGGGCCTCCTGTACACTGCTTCCAGTGGAACTGAAGATCAGGCCCAGTACACTGCTCCCAGTGGCACTGAAGATCAGGCCTCCTGTACACTGCTCCCAGTGGCACTGAAGATCAGGCCTCCTGTACACTGTTCCCAGTGGCACTGAAGATCAGGCCTCCAGTACACTGCACCCAGTGGAACTGAAGTTCTGGCCTCCTGTACACTGCTCCTAGTGCCACTGAAGATCAGGCCTCCTGTACACTGCTCCCAGTGGCACTGAAGATCAGGCCGCCTGGACACTGCTTCCAGTGAAACTGAAGATCATGGCTCCTGCACACTGATCCCAGTGGCACTGAAGACAAGGCCTCCTGTACACTGCTCCCAGTGGCACTGAAGATCAGGCCTCCTGTATACTGCTTCCAGTGGAACTGAAGATCAGGCCTCCTGTACACAGCTTCCAGTGGCAGTGAAGATCTGGCCTCCTACGAACAGCTTCCAGTGCTACTCAAGAGCATGCCTCCTGTACACTGCTCCCAGTGCCACTCAGTATCAGGGCTCCTGTGCATGACTTCTCCCAGTGGCACTGAAGATCAGGCCTCCTGTACACTACTCCCAGAGGTACTGAAGATCAGATCTAGGCCTTCTGTACACAGCTTCCAGTAGTACTGATCTCCTGTGCACAGCTTCCAGTGGCACTGAAGATCAGGCCTCCTCTGCACTGCTCCTAGTGCCATTCAAGGTCAGGCCTCCTGTGCAGTGCTCCCAGTGACACTGAAGATCAGGCTTCTTGTACTCTGCTTCCAGTGGAACTGAAGATCAGGCCTCCTGTAGACAGCTTCCAGTGGTACTGAACATCAGGCCTCCTGTAGACAGCTTCCAGTAGCTCTGAAGATCAGACCTCCTGTGCACTGCTTCCAGTGGCACTAAAGATCAGGCCTCGTGTAGACTGCTCCCCATGCCACTCAAGAGCAGGCCTCCTGTATACAGCTGAAAATGAATGCCCCTTAGTTTGTCTTATAAAATGAATAAAAAACAACATTACTGTATATTTTCTGTTTCAAAAAGTATAAATTTGATGAAATATACTTCCAAATGGCTGGCCTGTCAGCACAGCAGTAAGGTTACTGTCCATGATGCAAGTGACCCTTGTTCTGGAATGAGCCTGGGATGTTGGATGCTGGCTGGGGGAGGAGGATCGAGCATCCCACAGGACACTCTTCATCGGGGTAGGATGGGCAGCATTCTTCACAGCAATACCACCACTTGGGTGACCACAGGTGACAGTGCAGGCAGAAAGCTTGAGGAACAGAGGACCCAGCCTGGCTCCAGAGTGCTGCCATGCAAATGTGTGCATTGCACACCATGAAGCCCTTGCTAGCTGCATCTCTGGAGTTGAGAGCAATTACATGGAAACTCCCGAGAGCATGGCAGCATGACGCTGGCACATTCAAGGCCCCATCACTCCAACTGGTCTCTCCCCTCCACACATTGGGGCACTTGCCCTGTTATGTGACTGATGGAATCCCCACAGTACAATGGGCCACGGACCACATGAGGGCAGGTAAGAGCAAGAGATGGAGATGTATGGGTTGCTAGTTGCCAGGCAGAGGTGGGCAGCAGCAGTAACCAATGGATAAGCAAAATTAAAAATATTTAAATATACTTTCAAACAAACTATAGGTTTTTATTTCTGGTCCTATTGTAGGGGACTTTTTTGAATGAAAGGACATTTAATAAAATTAGCTATTAATAAAGCAAAAAGAAAAAACATATTATCTCAAGAGTGGGCTCATGTATTCAGCTATTAGTAGTAATGAAGTGAAAACTATACCAAACTTTTCCAAATGGCTGTCTGGACAACTATTTGTAAACATTTGGTATAGCTTTTCACTCTGCACTATGTTTGGAAAGTCTGATAAGAATGTTCTCAATAAATAACAGAAACACAGAAAGTGATGGCAAAAGGGACCTTACAATCCATCTAGTCTGCCCATTTATAACCTATCACCCCTTCCCTACTTGCTGTTCACCGTTATGATGCCTTTGAATTTATCCCATGCATTTTAAAACTGTTCACTGTCTTGGCTCCCACCACCTACCAAACCAACCTGGTGGAGTTCTATGACTGGGTAACTAGGCAACTGGACAGGGGCCATGCAGTGGATGTCCTGTATCTGGACTTCAGTAAGGCATTAGAGCTCGATGTGCATGGAAGGCTGGGAAGAAAGTTAGTAGGCACAGGGGCAGGTGCAAAGCTGGTGAGATGGGTAGAAACTGGCTTCAGGGAAGGCAACAGAGGGTGGTGGTGGGTGGAAGCTCTCACACCAAGGGTAGTGATGAGCCGGTGTTCCACAGGGCTCAGTGTTGGGACCAGTGTTGTTTGGGATATTCATTGCAGACATGATCAAGAGCAAGATCAGTCTGTTTGCTGATGATACCAAGGTAGGAGCAGTGGTGGATGACCTAGGAGGATGGCAGGGGTTGCAGGATGATCTGGCAAAGCTTGAAACCTGGTCAGACACCTGGCAACTGGGGTTTAATGCCAAAAGTGCCAGGTGCTGCATTTTGGGATGAAGAACCCAAGGAGGAGTTACCAGCCGGGGAGTGCAGCTAGCCCAGACAGAGGAGGAGAAGGATATGGGGGTGCTCATTACAGGGTCACTGAACAACTTGCGCAATGTAGGAAGGCAGCTGCAATGGCCAACAAAGTGCTGGGTTGTACTGCAAGGGTATATCCTCGAAGAGGAGGAGGTGATTCTGCCACTGTATAGGTCATTAGTTAGACCGCGACCTGGAGTACTGCATGCAGTACTGGTGCCCGATTCGAAGAAGGACATTATGTTACGGGAGGGGTGCGGCACAGGGCAACAAAGATGATCAAGGGGCTGGGGACTTTTCATTACAAGAGGAGGCTGAGGAGTTGAACATGTACTCACTGGAGGAGAGGAGAGGAGAGGAGAGATGGGGGACATGATTGAAACCTTTAAGTACATGAAAGGAATAAACAAGACAGGTACAGAGGGGCTGTTCAAAGTAAGGGAGGGGAGGGACACCAGGGGCCATGATATGAGACTGGAGGGAGAAGGTTCAGGAGGGAGATGAGGAGACACTTTTTTACAGAGAGGGTGGTGGCTGGGTGGAATGCGTTACCTGCAAAAGTGGTATCCAGTAGAACAGTGGACTGCTTCAAAAGGGGATGGGACAGGACAAGGGGGAGGGTCACTGAAGGAAGGGTGGAAGGAGGGCATGCAGAAGTAAAGGTGCTAGCTGCACACTGGAGCAGACTTGATAGACCTCCAGGCCTTTATCTGCTGGCAAATTTCATATGTTCGTATGGAAGGCTGTTCCATGTGTCCACCACTTGTTCTGTGAAGAAAAACTTCCTCATGTTGCCCCTGAACTTGCTACCTGCCAGTTTCATGTCATGCCCTCTTGTTCTTGTGTAACTCATGCCTTGAAACAGGTCCTATACCAGAGTACTGTTAATTCCTTTCAGATATTTGAAGGTTTGTATCATGTTCCCTCTCTTCTTCCTTTGCTCGAGTGAATACATGTTGAGATCTCAGCCCCTCTTCATATGATTTTAGATGCAGTCCCTGTATCATTTTAGTAGCCCTCCTCTGCACCGTTTCCAGTCTGTTTGTATTCTTCCTGAGGTGTTGCTAAAACTGTATGCAATACTGTAGGTGTGGCCTTACCAGTGATCTGTAGAATGGGATTACCACCTCCTTCCTCCTGCTGGTGATTCCCCTCCCTATGCATCCCAACACAACGTTTGCTTTCAATACTGCCTTCTCACATTGCTTAGTCATTTTTAGGTTCTCCATAATAATCACCCTCAGATCCCTTTCTAGCTTTGTGATCTCCGGTCTAGCACCCCGTGGTAGTCTTCCCCCGGGCTACCCCTTCCCAGGTGCATGACCTTACACTTTTTTGTGTTAAAATTCAGCTGCCGGGTCTTAGACCATTGTTCTAACTTCTTTAGGTCAGACTTCATCTTTGCATCCCTAAGGAGTGTCGACCCTGTTGAATATCATTGTGTCACCCACGAACAGACACACCTTTCCCTCTAGACCTTTGGTTAGGTCGCTAATGAAAATGTTGTAGAGTATAGGACCTAGCACTTACCCTTGAGGCACACGCTGGTTGCCTCCCTTTCCTGAGAGCATGCAGTTTACCAGTACCCTCTGTGACCTACCACTTAGCCAGTTTTGCACCCAGTTGACCACCTTCCATCCCACTCCCAGGCTGGTGAGCTTGTTTAGCAACTCCTGTGGAATGGAGTCAAATGCTTTGCTGAAGTTTAGATATACTATGTCCACTGCAACCGCTTTGATCCACTATTTGGAGTCGAATGCTTTGCTGAAGTCTAGATATATTGCATCCACTGCACCACCTTGATCCACTATTTTGGTCATCCAGTTGAAGAAATCTATAAGGTTTGTCTGGCACGACCTTCATGCTGTAAACCCATGTTGTTTTTTTGGATCTAGCTAACTGCAGTCCCCCAGAAAGGAAAACATTTTTTCCTTGAGGAGGGCTTCCATTATTTTGCCCACAATCGATGTGAAACTTACAGGATGATAGTTCCCCGCAATCTCACTACTCCCATTCTTGTGGAGAGGGACCACAGTGGCCCTTTTACAATCCTCCAGGACCACTTCCTGTTCCAACAACAGGTTGAAGAGTTCTGCCAGGGGTGCCGCCAGTTCCTCCCTTAGTTTCTTGATAATCCTAGGCTGAATTTCATCCAGTCCCATAGCTTTGTTTACCTTGAGTTTCCCCAAGTTCCTCAAGGACTCTCACTTTTGAACAGTCCTGTGTCAACCTCCTTACTAAAGGGATTTAAAACCCATCAGATTGGGGCTGCAGCCACCTTCCTCCTTGGGAAAAACTGAGCAAAAGTACCCATTCAGTATTTCTGCCTTTTCTCTGTCATCCTCTGTGCGCCTTCCCTTGTCCTCTACTATTCTGACTATACCACCTTCCTTCTTTCTCTTTTCGCTGATACATGTGAAGAAGGTCTTTTCTCCGTTTCTGACCTCCTTTGCTATCCTTTCTTCCACAGATGCTTTTGCCAACCTAATTGCCTTGCCTGCATCCCTTAACTTCTCCCTGAAAGTATCCTTGTTGTTATCACTGCCGTTTCTTCATATCTCTTGAATGCTGACCTTTGCTTTCTGACCCTAGTGGCCACCTCCCTAGAAAACTAAAGAGATTTTCTTTTCCTCTTTGTTTTACTCACCATTTTCAAACATTGATTTGAGGCCTCTGTTATTGCCTTCTTGAGTTGTGCCCAACATTCTTCCACTCCTCTGCCTGTTGTGCTTTGTAGGTTATTTTTAAGGCATTCCTTCATTTTGTTAAAATCAGATTTTCTAAAGTCCAGGATTTTAGTTTTAGCGTGTTTAGTTTCTGTGACCGTGCTCACCTGGAACCACACCATGCTATGGTCGCTGGCTCCGAGGTGGCTTTCCACTGTCACCTCCGTGATATTTTCACCATTTGTGAGTAGTAGGTCCAGGACGGCTTCCCCCTTGTTGGGTCCCTAACAAGCTGACTTAGTCCTGATCCCCTCAAGCTTCTAAGAAGTCTTTGCCCTTTGAAGAGGCTTCTGAGTGGGTACTCCAATCTATGACTAGTAAGTTGAAGTCCTCACCAGTATCACTTCTTCCTTTTCTGTCATCCTGTGTATGGATTCCATAATCTCCTGTCCCCTTCAAGCCTGTGCTGAGGTCTGTACATTACTCAACCTTAGTCACTGTATCATTCCCAGTTTCATGTATTGCCCACAATGCTTCAGACTCCTTCTGTGCACTTTAGATCATTGTGGCATTTATTCCCTCCCTCACATACATCGCCACTCCCCCCCCCCCAATCTCTCTCTGGAAGAGACTGAAACCTGGGATTGTTGCTTCCCAGTCATGGCTGTCATTGTACCATGTTTCGGTGATGGCAACCCAGTCTAGAGCCGCTTCAGCAATGACTGCTGTGAAGTCAGTTACTTTGTTTGCCAGGCTCCATGCGTTAGTGGACATTGCCCTCCAAACTTGTATTACGCCATTCTTAGTGTCCAGATACTTTTCAGACCCCATTTTTACTTTCTCATTAGCCCTTTCCTGTGGTATCTTTTTCTGCTCAGCATCTTCTTCCCTGTTGAGTGTACACTGGTGTTTTGGGCCCCATCGCCTAGTTTAAACATCCCACAGAGACATCAGACTTCTGTCCTAGTGTGCCTACCCTCCTTTGGTTAGATGTGGGCCATTATGCCTTGTCAGGAAGACAAGTTTCAGTTCTCCTGATTTATGCCTGGGATGTGCTGATAAGACTTCATTTACTCAGCTACTACAGTAGCTGAATAGCTGAGCCCACTGTTATACTGTTCCTGCCATTAAGCACCCTGAAAGAGTCCTAGAAGCCACAGCTTGAGCTTTTGTATTGAGCAAAAAAAACACTCTCTACCCAGAAACATATTTTTTTATTCCCCCCATTTTATGAGCTCAGTTTTAAACTTGGTGGTGGGGGGGTATGTTTTGTGCTGGATTAACAAATGCTTCTGATTGGTCAAAGTTACCCTGCTTTTCCATGTACTACCTAATGCACGAGTGTGAGTGTGTAACGCACACTCCCTGTCAGGTGCTATTGCTTACAGAATACTAAGAGTACAAAACAGTATGCAGCAATCATCAGGAAACAGAAGAAAAATAAAAAAAACATGGAGCCATCCCCTGCACTGGCTTGATCTCCAATTAATACTAATAATGCACCGATAAAGCTCTAATTAGTGTATACAGCATACATTTATGCAGTGTTCAGACATTTGTAGTGCCGTCAGCTGCCTACTATTATGATTATTTTCATTATCATTACTCTACTTGCCAGTGTTTTTAAAGGTAACTGAAATCCTCCTGCTCTGCTGTGTGAGCACAGTGAGACACTTCATCATGAGAACTGTAGGGATACAAATACATAAAATAGGAAGCAGTGGTGAAATGGGCAGACTGGGTGGCCAAGCGGTCCTTATCTGCCGTCAAATTTTATGTTTCTATGATAGGAACAAATGCTACTTACTGTAGCTCCTCTATGCAGTTCAACAGTCAGAGACAGCGAGCACGAGTGTGCACTTCAGTGATAAATCTGAGCCCATTCTGTAACTTCACACTGTTTATATGAGTGGTTACTGCCACCCAGTGGCAGGCCATATGATTTCTTCTACAAAAAAAAATCTGATGCTCTCTCATCCTCTCTGTTGCAACTATAATGTGACAATTCTTATTACAACAGAAGCTTGTAAAATCATGGGTTACTGTTCCTCTTTTAAAATTTTGCGTAGAAAAATAATTAAGTCATATCAGTCATCTGGCCTGCACTGGGTAATAACAGGAAAGTTAATGTTTACAATGAAGGGGCAGTCACAAGATACTGCATCCCAGATCTGCTTGCACAGCATTAGTCCGTGGTTTCTCTCAGAATTAGTTATGTTTTTTCAAGTTAAAAAGAAACAGGGGTCCAGACTTTTCAATATTTAAAAGAGCCAGTTTATGACTAATCTCAGCAGCAGTGATAACTTAAAGTGTATCTTCTTGTACGGGTGATAGGCCCTGGGTCCTCTGCTAGTTTGGTTAAAACTTGATAGCCAGGAAATGCACACTTTTTCAGGGATTGACAATCCCTGCCTCAGGCCTAAAAAGGCCATTTTTAAAACAGTGCGGGCATTTGACTACCCCATGAAATGTCAAGTACACTGAAGCAGAGACTTGAGTAAGACAGTTAAAGTGATTTATGGAAGGTCGACATAGCAAATGGTAGTAGTAACCTTTAGGAGTTATGAATCAGTCTCCTATCATTCAAACTGCCAAAAAGTGCTGTTTTCGTGAAAAAAAAAAACTTTTATTTCTGTGATCTGTTTCATTGGCATTACCCTGCCCCTTTTTTATGGTTGCAGTAGGCAGAGCCTGCAGACATTTTGCATGTACAAAAGGAGTGATGTCATGTTTTCTGTCCGTGGAACTGACTGAAGGTGTAAATAGTCTCCTCAGCCTTACCCTCCTCCTCCAAGCAATGTTTTCCGCCTTCAAAAAAATACACTTTCATGTTAGTCAATGGTTGCAGGGCACTATTTTCTTTCTTAAGTGAGAGGTACAAGAACTGGAACCTGAGAAGTGGGAGGCAGCATTAGTTTTTTGGGGGGAGTAAGATCCGCCCCCACCTCCACCCAAGAAGTTCCTAAAGATCCACCCCACTTTTTTTTGGTTCATGTAGGAGGGACATGGGATGGATCTATCATGCTGGAACAACTGACTATCAGAGCTGCCTGGGGCATCAGAGCTTAAGCTTCAGAAGGAAAAGCCTGAAACTGCATCCTTATACAGCACTTGTTTAAATAGCATTGGCTCAGCTTACATTCCTCTTCTGCTCACACATTTTCACAAATACATTCCAAGAGATGGAAAGTCCCTATTGGTGGGTATATGGTGTTATTCAGACCTGCCATCCAACCCTGCCCCCACCACCTTACTCTGTATTTTGCATCAGCTGAAGCATGTCAGTACAGCAAGAGGCTGCAGTGTATATTTTTTTACTGAGCTTGCAGTTTCAAAGGAGTAGTCCACAGTCTGCTCAGAATTTGCAAAAACGTATGTTATGCAGAGTGTTTTGATTTGTATTTGAAGTCCTAGTGTGTCCCTCCCTCCATCTGCTGTTAGGAGTTTTTCCTAAACTAGCCTATTAGCAGATACATGAGAGCTAGCTAACTGGGGCCTCCGTAAGAAAACCCCTACTAAATTAAGCTCTAATTCACTATTGTTGTTTTCTGTGTGTGTCAGGTCTAGCTTGCAGGAGTGTTTTAATTTTAACACTGAATTTCATCAAACTATACACAACCAGAAAAGCACAGAAATTGTCCAGATCATTAACACTATAATTAGTTAAGACTCTAGCTGTTTTCTTACAGAAAACCCACTCAGTTAGATTTCAAGTATTTGTTAAACTATAAAAGTAGGTACCAGCTTTCTATTCGGTAGAACTAGCATTTAGTATGGATTTTGGTCTGTGACATGATTTTCATTTTTTTTTTTTACAAATGAAGTGTATGGTATGAAGCTTCAGCCTAGAAACTGCAACATACTTTAAAGTCACATTTTCTCCTGTGTGTGGTATAGCATGAACACAACAGGATGACAATGACTATATCAGCTACACATTAGATCCCATTTTACAATGGTTCATTGCACTACACATTTAGTAGCTTACATTCCTCTCCTGGTCACACATTTTCGCAAATATATTCCAAGAGATGGAAAGTCCCTCCTGGTGGGTATATGGAGTTATTCAGACCTGTCCTCCAACCCTGCCCCCACCACCTTACTCTGTATTTTGCATCAGCTGAAGCATGTCAGTACCGCAATAGGCTGCAGTGTATAATTTTACTGGGCTTGCAGTTGTAAAGAAGTAGTCCACAGTCCACTCAGAATTTGCAAGAACATATATTATGCAGAGTGTTTTGATTTGTATGTCAAGTCCTAGTGTGTCCTTCCCTCTGTCTGCTATTAGGAGTTTTTCCTAAATTAGTCTATTAGCAGACACCTGAGAGTTAGCTAGCTGGGGTTTCTGTAAGAAAACTGCTACTAAATTAAGCTCAAATTCACTATTGTTATTTTCTATGTGTGTCAGGTCTATCTTGCAGGAATGTTTTAATTTTAAAACTTTTAATTTTATCAAACTATACACAACCATAAAAGCACAGAAATTGCCCAGATCATTAGTGCTATCATTCATCAGGACTCTAGCTGTTTTCCTACAGAAACCCACTCAGTTAGATTTCAAGTATTTGCTAAATTATTTTTATTTATTTATGTTTTGGTAACCAGGTAAGTGCACTTGATCCAGTGGACCATTTTCAGTCATGACCTGGGCCACAAAGGTGGCAGTACAGGGAAATACAGGAGGGATACAAATTCACATTGAAGTGTACAGTGGTTACAACAACATTAGGACAGTGAGAACAGACATCATTTACATAATGTTTACAGGCATGGAGATAACATAACATTAGACAAAGAATACAAGCCAAGATACAGAGGACAATTAGTTAAGCATATGCACAGAGTATCTAAATATTTTCATTTTTGCCGTAGCCGGCTGAGAAGTGGGAGCATGCAAGGTAGGTATAAATGTAGGTAACAGCGTTCTGTTAGGTAGAACTAACATTTAGTATGATTTTGCTCTGTGACATGATTTTCATTTTTTTTTTTTTTTACAAATGAAGTTTATAGCCGGCCCGGTGGTGCTGAGGGTTGAGGTGCTGATGCCACACCACGCCACGCCGTGACCCGGTTTGGGAATGGACTCGGGACGGCGGGGTCGGCAGGGGGAGGGAGGATTGAGCGTCCCAACGGATGCCTCTCCCTCGGGTGGAATGCCAACCCCAAATGCCAGTGGGAGCATTGGCACCGAGGGGCTTGTGGCTCCTGTCATGGAGTCTGGGGAGGGGGACATTGAAGGTGCTTGAGAGAGACGCATGATGCATCGCCGCTTCTGGACGCCTACGCCCTTTTGCCGACGCCCCAGAGGGAGGGGCTATGGGGACAGAAAATGGAAAAACCTTGGCGCCCTAGATGAAGACAGCTCCATCTAATAGAGACCACCGATCCCCAGGACAGACCCCGCCAGCAGAGAGGAGGGAAGAGGCACTCCAGGGGCAGATCCGGGGTGGGGTCCGAAATAGAAATGGGCCTGAAGTAGGGGACCAAGGCAGGAGAGGAGGATAAATAAATAAAGCAAAAAAAAAAATGAAGTTTATGGTATGAAGCTGCAGCCTAGAAACTGCAAAATACTTTAAAGTCACTTTTTCTCCTATGTGTGGTATAGCATGAAAACAGGATGGATGACAGTGACTATATCAGCTACACATTTGATCCCATTTTACAATGGTTCATTGCACTACACATTTAGTGTATCCCACTTTTTCAAATAATAAAACAAATGTTTGCCAACCTAAATAACTCACACATACATATTTTTATACTTTATAAAAAAAAACTTCACATTTATAACCCCCCAAAATTTTGAAAATCATGTCAAAGAGCAAAATCAGCACTAACTGACAGTTCTACCTATTAGAATAAAGGAGGCGGTATAGTGCAGTGGTCTAAGGCTCTGAGCTGCAAACCTGGTGTCCTGGGTTTGAATCCCACAGCCTCCACATGCATACTATGTATCCCTAAGCAAATCACTTAACTTCCTTGTGCTCCCAGGTCACACCTGTAAACAAACTATAGTGTGTCTCTCCTAAAAAAAAAAAACAATGCTGGTACCTACATTTACAGTTTAGCAAATACTTTAGAGCTAAATGAGTGAGTTTTCTGTAAGAAAAGTGCTATAGTCTTTACTAATTATAGCTGTGATGATCTGGGGCAATTTCTGTGCTTTTTATTGTTGTGTGTAGTTTGATGAAATTAAGTTTTAAAATGAAAACACAAGTTAGCCAGCCTTGGAGTGGGTCCCAAGGTGGTAACCTGGATAAAAAATTGGCTAGACAACAGGACACAAAGGGTAGTAGTAAATGGAGTACACAGTGAAGAAAGGAGGATTACTAGTGGGGTACCGCAGGGTTCAGTACTAGGACCAGTCCTTTTTAATGTCTTTATAAGTGACATTGCAGAAGAACAAGAAGGAAAAGTATGTCTCTTTGCAGATGACACAAAGATCTGCAACAGGGTTGATACACAAGATGGAGTGTAAAGGATGAGAAGGTATTTGGCAAGGTTGGAGGAATGGTCAAATGTATGGTAGCTCAGATTCAATGCAAAGAAGTGCAAGGTAATGCACATGGGAAACAAAAACCCAAAGGAAGCGTACACAATGGGGGGTGAGATGCTGACAACAGTAAAAATGGAAAGGGACCTGGGGGTAATTGTATCAGATGACCTAAAGGTGGGCAAGCAATGTGAGAAGGCAGTAAGAAAGGCTGGGGGATACTGGGATGCATAGGAAGAGGCATCAATAGTAGAAAACAGGAAGTTGTTATCCCTCTGTACAGACAGTTGGTGAGACCCCATCTGGAGTACTGTGTGCAGTTCTGGAGACTCCATCTCTGCAAAGACTTAGACAGAGTGGAGGCTGTCCAGAGGAGGCAACCAAAATGGTGCACGGTCTGCACCAGAAGACATACGAAGAAAGACTAAAGAAGCTTAATATGTATCCCCTTGAGGAAAGAAGGGAGAGAGGGGACATGATAGAAACTTTCAAGTGCCTCAAGGGAATCTAAAAAGTCCAAGAGGGTAGCATCTTTCAGAAAAAGAGATGTGCAAGAACAAGGGGGCACAATTTGAAGATAGAGGGGGGACAGCTCAGAGGTAATGTGAGAAAGTATTTTTTCACAGAGAGGGTTGTAGATGCATGGAACAGCCTCCCTGAGGAGGTCGTGGAGTCAAGAACAGTGGAGGAATTCAAGAATGCATGGGACAGACATAAGGCAGTCCTAGTGGGGGGGTAGGAGGAAGTAAGCTGTTGGTTAACCAGGATCTGCAGCTTATATGTTAGGTAGCAAAATGGGCAACACTAGGTGGGCCAAGCTGTCCTTATCTGCCATCAAATTCTATGTTTCTGTGTTTCTATGAAAACACATATTACTGCTAACTAGACATGACACACCCAAAAACACAAATAGTGAATTAAAGCTATTTAGAAGCTGTTTTCTTACAGAAACCCCAGTTAGGTAGCTGAGACATCTGCTAAATTGCCACTGTTGCCATCTGTGCTCACTGGATAAGAACAGTTACAAAGCTCTGCTGTTGAGAACTGATTTTAAAAGCACTGCATATGCTAAATCTATGGGCCTGGCTACGCCACTGTCACATGAGACAGGGTGCATTGTAGGAGGCAGAAGGTAATAAACCTATTTGTGGTGGAGATCCCCAGGGGTCATAAAACTACCCTAAAGCTAGCAGCCTAATTTAGGAAAAACTCCTAATAGCATACAGAGGGAAGGACACACTAGGAGTTTACATACAAATCAAAACACTCCGCATAACATATGTTTTTGCAAATTCTGAGTGGACTACTCCTTTAATTGAGCCATCCCCAATCTGTATCCTGCCAAGAACCACTTTGTGGTGTGCACACCAGCGCGGTTATTTCACTCTTATTTACAGCTTTAAATCTTTATCAGTTTTAATTGCAATTGTGTCAAATGCTCCACCCATGAAGCTCCGTCTCCCTAAAACCTGCATGCATTGCAGCACTGTTTCACTGCATGCAGGAGATCGAAGCAGACGGCTGTGTGGAGCATGGGTTGTATGCTGCAATACTGGGATGCCTCCATACCACAGTAACCTGACTGCAGTATGCACATCCCCCAGGTGTACCCCCATGTCCCCACCTAACCCTCTTCTGTCCACACTTGCCTCCCGAGGGCCACCTCCTGATGCTATCTGCGTACTGTCCTTGATTACTCTTCTCACTGTGCCAAGTGTTGGGAGTACCCTGCCTGCCCATGTGTGATATGGCAGCAATACTACCTGCAGAGTAGTGCCAGTAGTGAACACATACATTAGTGGAGCTCCTGAGTGCATCATGGAGCACTGCTGCAGTGGACAATAGATGTGTGCCACTGTGTACAATGGAGCAGTGGGGAATACTGAAGGCAGTAGTAGAGGGTCTGCCTTCAGCCATACAGCAGCAGTACATGAATGTCTGTTGTGCCCAGGTGCCCTAATACTGGCAGAACTGATGCCATGTCCCCCCTCCCCTCTCCCCTTCCCTCCCTCTCACTGATGTAGCCCCCAATTCCAACATACAGATCTCACCCTCCCTCGAACCTCTTTCTGTCACCTCCACAACATAAGTGTGTCTCATAACAGTGAAATATGGTTATTTACATAATATGACTGTGACGTATGCACAGTACTCCATAGGACATGTAGGAGGGCATCTCAAAATGCAGCTGTCATCACCAAGTGCACCATGGGATGTGCACCGCTGCTACAGGGTTGAGACCACACACACTATAGCATGGTGGACAGGCTGTAATGTTTTCAAATCATTATCCACATTGTTCACTGGCAGTGTGGACACACTGTACTGTTTACAGACTGTAACGTTTGAATCCATTACAGCTTTTTCAAGTGTAGTGTGGACAGGGCCTGCATGTCTATGAAATTATCTATATTTTTATTAATTGCATGTATCGTTATTTTTATGTATTTCTAAAACAAACCTGCATATCACATTTGCCCGTACTCTAAGCATATACTTATGAAACTGTGCATATTTGTACTCCAGTTCTGCAGAGACCTTATACTTTCCTAATATTCCCATTATCACAATCATAACTACCTTGCCCTTATCAAAAGCAACCCCCTCTGAAAGTTACTACCACATTTTCTCTGCTTACAGTCCATCATCATTACACCTGACTTCCTGACATCAACACGCTGTTTAAATATAACTTACATCACCTCATGGACAAAAACTGTGTTTCTCTTAAAAAAAAAACCTGTGTAAATAATCCCAAGGCTGAACATATGCCAGCCATTACTTTTCCATGTACTGCCACCTTCTGTACCATCATGAGGATTTGCATATGTTTCGCATGATGCTTTGCATTATCTGGGTATGTGCAATTGTGTTTCCTTTAAAATTTGGCTGTCTGGCCAATATCATCTGGGATAGCACATACATCAGTGGCATTTGCTCTGGGGTTCTTTTGTAAACCTACAGTGCTTCCTTTTCCTTCCATTAAAGTGTACACCTCCATGTATTTTCCTAATAACGTGTATGCCTTCCTTAGAACAGAAACTAAAATAAATCTTACTACTTACAAATCATTGTGTTGCTTCTCCACACCTCCTTAACAATTCCACACAGCTTCACTAACTTCATTATGCAGCAGTGGTGGATCTGAACACAACTTGTTTTCTCAGTGCTGCAACCCCCAACCATGACATCATGCAAGGGAAACAACATTTTTAAGGGACACTGTCAGTTTTAAGCTGACTCTTTACATTGTTTGCAAGTAGCTGTATCTATCATTAGAACATGTAGAACAAGTATTGTGATTTGATTGGTTGAAAGTACTCAGAGCCGTAGTAATCATTGACCCATAATTACACTCCTGAATTACTTACAACCATTCAAGTCCTATAACATAAACATAGAAAAGTATCATCACATCCCCACATTCTGACAGGGAGCTGTCTTTTCAGACCTGTCACTTCATCAGCAGGCAGTAAAGGTGAAACAACATCTACACAGAATGGCAAATTCCGTTTGGCCTACCTGCATCACAAAAACATTTTTCCAGAAGCTTATCTACAGACTGTACTGCTGTAAACACTACCAAAATAGAAAACTGCACTTTGATTAGGGGCATAAAACTCAGCTATTTACTGTACCCACAATGCCTCATTATGTAAATTAGTATACAGGCTATTGTATTTCTGTGGTCACTACAGAAATAGAAGACTACATCTCTCAGTAAAGAAATCTTGTCAGCCAGATACTGTATGCACAACACCTTGTTTTGAAGATAAACATATGACAGCTTATATTGTTGAGAGACTGCACCTCAGAATGGAAATTGGAAAACATCTTATTGTATCAATAGTGCCTTGCTACGTAATCTAAATATTAGGTGCTATACTGCAGTCACCACTGCCAAATTAAAAGACTGCACCTCTGAGTAGACATTTAAGTCAACTTTATAATTTACCCAGAATTCCATGTTGCTGTTTGTAAAACATTGATAACTCCTTTGCATGACATCATCTAGGGTTGTGGCTGCACAGAGAAAACTGGAGAGTAGCCAGAAACAAAGCACTGATGAAACAACAAAATGACTATGACAGATTTTTTTTACAAAACAAATTGCAGCTTCAACATCTGAAGCATGGCTGGCAATGCATACCACGTCAAAAAGGTATTTGGGGAACTTCCATAAATCACTTTAAATATGTGTCTTCATTTCATTTATAGTTTAAAGCTGTTAGCAGAGGAGCAGAAACTGCCTACTTTCACACATCACAAGTACATAAAATAACACACAATGGGCCAGATATTCAAAATTTTGCCCTGGGGCTAAATTAACACTGCCCAGTGGGCAAACTTAGCCCAGAGCACAAAGCAAGCTATATTCAAAAGGAATAGCCCGGGGCAAACAGCTTCTAAATATCGCATGGGAATGAAGCCAGGCAAACTGGGCTAGGAGTGTAGGGTAAACTTAGCCCTGGAATAAGACAGCTCTGAATATAGCAACCAGGAAGTGCAAACCACAACAGCAACACAGTGCACAGCAACGTGAAGGTAGGTAGAGGTGAACTATGTGGCCAATGTATGCAGGGTCGGACTGGCCCACCTGGATACCTGGAAATTTCCAGGTGGGCCCTCCTCAGCTGGATAAGTGGTTACCTTCTGAACTCTGAAAACTTTTGCATTTATCTTCTTTTATCTAATTAAATGGGGTATGTGGGACACTGTTGATAAATGTAAGATGCAAACACAGAGCTAGTGCATCAGATTGAAGTGAAATATTGATATGAGTGTGTCAACCTGGGCCCTTCTCTATTGATTTTTCAGGTGGGCCCTTGTATCTTGTTTCCAGGAGGGCCCTCTGTACCCCAGTCCGACCCTGAATGTATGTGCCAGCAAATGTGTGGACCCAGTACAGCTGCAGGCAGCAGCGCATGTGAAAGTACAGTGTTCAAAACTGTATAATATTCCCCGAACTGCTTGCGCAGCGCTAACACGTTTGCATGGGTTTAGCGCAGCGCTAAACAGTTAGCCCGGTGCAAACATGTTTGCCTGGTGCTAACTTTGCCATATTCAAAAGAGATATGCAAATGAGCCTACTTAGGTAGTCTCTGGGCAAACATCCAGATTAGCATCTTATTATGCCTTGATTTGCATGCAGTTTGCCCAGCGCTACTGCAGGGTCCCACAGCTCCATCTGTAGGTCAGTCTGGAAGTACAGGGCTGGCCAGGTCTGACCGCAGCTCCACCTGTAGTTTAGTCTGGCAGTGCATGATGATAGCTGTAGGCTACATGTAAACAGTACAGCATAGCATAGAATATTGTACCCCAGGGGACAACACAGCTTAGAGCACAGATGGTGGTGGTGCTGCATTCAACTGTCGCGCTGTAGGTCATGCTACAGTACATAGCAGACACTACAGTAGCAGGGGCCAGTAATGTGGACACAGCACTGCCTGTGGTGTGTAGGGCAGTGCTGATGACTGCACTATACACAGTGACAGGCCCAATGTGCAGGTGTTTACTGACAGTGGACATTACTGTTATGCTGTTGTGTGACCCAGTTGCTGCATCTCTGGCATGGGATGCTCACAGTGACATATACATGTCCAGCTTTGTGTGCTGTGGCAGTTGTCAGCTGTGTGGTATGTGGCCGGGGGCATATATTATCAGAAAGGCACACTGGTGTTGAGGTATTCCCAATACTGACCCATGTGCACTGCGTGATGTGTCCCAGCTTTATGACCACACCTGGTCTGTGGCACAGCCTGGCCATCCGTACACTCTCCCCTCAACATCCTCCATGCCCATAGTGCTGCATGTGTGTGCTGGCATCTGTTGGTGTCCACAGAAGAGTGGTCCACAGGTGTGTGCTGTATGGCCACACTGCCATGCTGTCCACTGGTGGCAGGGTCACCATTTACTGCCTGGCATGGCTGGGACTGGTGGCAGATGATAACATCATTGTGATGCCATCAGTAAGCAGCATGTTTCCTCTATGTCTGGCTTTGTCTATGTGTCATATTTATTTGTTAGGGTCATGCAAAGCCACGCAAAAGTCACGAAAACACCATGCAAAGCCAAAATGTTGCTCAAACTGATTGCCCAAGGTTAAGACTACCTTTTCCTGGGTGGTAATGTGCACCATGCGAAGTGTCACGCTTAAGTCATGCAAAACCACTTTATGGTACTAGTCACTGAATATAGCATTGTACCTGTATTCATGTACACACCCTCAGTTTGGCACTTGCATATATTATAATTTTGCCCGATGCTAATGCAGTTTGTGGGCCAGATATTCAAAGCTTTGCATGGTCTGCAAACAGTTTGTGCATGATTAGTGTGGGTCTGCCTTATTCAAAAGGCCAACTAGTGTGCTAAACAGCAGTAGTGCCGGCAAAGCACAATGATATGCAAGGGGCATAGTGAACATGAATAAAGGCGCCATGAGATATTCAGTGGCTAGCGCCACACTAGGGTGTTCAGCATGACATAGCATGACCCTTAGCATGGTACAGTTCACCGCCAGGAAAAGCTGATCTTAACCCTGGGCAAACAGCTTTTCATGTCATTGGTGCATTGCATGGATTTGTTGCCAGCGACCCTTGGGCCAGGAGTATGATGACTTAGAAAATGCCAGACATGGAGGACACATGCTGCTTCACTGCTGGCACCACTCATGATGCCAGCAGCTGCCACCAGTCCCAGCAAAGCACAGACATTAAGGGGTGATCCAACCCACGGGGACAGCATGGTAGTGTGGCCATATAGCACACACCTGCAGACCATACGCCTGTGTGGTGCTAACAGATGCCAGCACATACTTGCAGCACTGTGGGCATGGTGGCCAGTGAGGGAGGTGTACAGGCTGCCAGACTGCATCTCAGCCCAGGTGGGCCACAAGGCTGGGACACATAGCACACTGCACATGGGTCAGTAGTCAGAATATGCCACCACCTGTGTGCCTGTTGGATCTTACATGCCCCCCAGCCACCTACCACACAACTGTACAGATGTCATAGCATACACAGCCGCCATGTACATAACACTGTGCATCCCATGCCACAGGTGCAGCATCTGTGGGTCATACAACAACGTAATAGTACTGTCCACTGTCAGTAATTACCTGCAAGCTGGGCCTGTCACTGTGTACAGTGCAGTGGTCATCACTGCCCTACATAACATAGGCATTGCTGTGTCCCTCACACTACAAGCCCCCTTGCTGCTGTAGTGTCTGCTGTGCACTGTAGCATGACCTAAAGTGTGACGGTGACATGTAGCACCACCACCATCTGTGCCTATGTTGTGTTGTCCCCTGGGGTATGATATGCTATGGTATGCTGTACTGTTCACATGTAGCCTGTAGCTATCATCATGCACTGCCTAATTGACCTACAGGTGCAGCTGCGGTCGGACCTGGCCAGCCCCTGTACTTCCAGACTGACCTACAGGTGTTGCTGTGGGACCATGCAGTAATGCTGGGCAACCCACATGCAAATCAGGGCATGATGAGATGCTAATGTGGCTGTTTGCCCAGAGACTATCTAAGTAGGCTCATTTGCATGTCACTTTTGAATATGGCAAAGTTTCGTGCCGGGCTAGTGGGTTTGCACCAGGCAAACCGTTTAGCTCCGTGCTAACGTGAGTGCGCGCTAACAGTATGGGGAATATTTTACACTTCTGATCATTGTTTTTTCACATCTGCTGCTGCCTGCAGCTGTACTGGGTCCACACATTTGATGGCACACACATTTGCCACATAGTACCTCTCTACCTACCCTCACATCACCGTGCACTGTGTTGTCGTTGTGATTTGCACTTCCTGGTTGCTATATTCAGTGCTGTCATATTCCAGGGCTACAGCTGCCCTGCACTCCAAGCCCAGTTTGCACAGCCTCTTTCCCATGCTATATTCAGAGGCTGTTTGTTCTGGCTATTCCTTTGAATATAGCTTGCTTTGTGCTCCAGGCTACGCTTGCCCACCAGGCAGTGTTATCTAAGCCCAGGAAAAGTTTTGAATATCTGGCCCTGCAATGCGTTATTTGGCCATTTGAATATAGCAAACCTGAGCTAATCCCACATCTAAACCTGCACAAATGGTTTGCGCTCAGTGCAAAGTTTTGAATATCTGGCCCAATAACTACAAAATACAAAAATATGAAAAACAATTAACATGTGCAATTATTTCCTGAGTACAGCCATTTTTTGTCTGCTCACTTGTACTAATAATTGTTTTAGAACTGAATTGATGTCATTTATGTTCTTGTCAATTTTTTAAATTTATCTTTTATTCAACAATTTTGTAACATTACAATCTTTCTTCTTTATACAAAAGGATGATGCAAAAGAAAATGAAGATACAGCAAGAGTTATGATATGAAAAGGGGTATTTAAAAAATACCTTGCATCGCCTATTCATGGTGTATAAGAGTATTGTACATAAATGGCAAAATGAATTGGACAGATTATTAAGATTATTGATGTGCAAAAGATACATAAAGGTTAAAAAAGTAAATAAAAGATTAAAATTAGCCACATCATTATACTATAAACATTACATTCTTGCTGAATGAGATGTATGAAGAAAGATCAAAGAAAAATTATAAAGTAAAATAGTAATCTTATATAATGATCAATACAACAAGAAAAAGGAAAAGAAAAGAACAAATCTTAACAAGTGAGAGACAGCAGCATTCTGAGTTCAATATATATAGTAAGGAAGTATTGTAAATACTTATGTAATATACATTGATTATCAGTTATATATTGGAAGGATTCGACAGTTAAAATAGCCATGCCAACATTTTTATACTCATCTAGTCAGCCTAAAGCAGCAAACGATTCCGCTCAAAGAAGCATATTGCAAGAGATTTTTAGGATATCAGTGAATTTTGTATAGTGGAAGATTTGCAGAACATCAGGGTAAGTTGTTTAACTTGGAGAAAAAGTAAATTAGTCCATTTATGCTTGGCGGGAGAAAGGGATATATTAGATGATGTATAAATACCAAGCAAAACATATTTAGGATCCAACCTAATATTGTAGCCAGTTACGTTATATACTAACTGGAAAACATTACACCAAAGTTTAAGTATAGGGTCACAATACCAAAAGATATGAAGTAAATCTCCATTGGGTAAATTACATCTCCAGCAGTTATTATTTTGACTCAAGCCCATGCGTGGAGCACTGCAGGTGTTCTATACCATAGGTGAAGGATCTTAGTTTGAAAAAGGGCACTGCAAGCATTCTTAAAAGTTTTGTGGCAGAGAAGCCAGCATTTGTGCCATTGAGAATCTGTTATGTTATATTTTAACAGAAAACTCCACTTAGTTTTAGCATTCAAGGACTTATCTGGGAGAGCATCTCTAATATCCTTGTATATAATACTAGTTATATTTGTAGTAATATTAGTCCAGAGGGAAATATGCTGGTCATGAATAGAGTGTGTGTGCAGGGAAAGAAGAAAAGTGTTATTTGCAGTGAGTAGGTGTAAGTATTTCCAGAAATCTTGTTTAGCTAAATCCCATTGCACACAAAGATCTGTAAAAGATTTTAAGTTAAGAGACTTTTTTTCTAGGATGTCATTTAGGAACACAATGCCTTTATTTTTCCATGCCCGACAGAAAATTGCATGGTTTTCAAGAGAAATATTTGATTGCCCATAAAGGGGTATGACAAAGAGGGTAGGATTAGATTTTAGAAATTTGTGAATTCATTTCCAATAGTGAACTGAAGAGCCAATAATGGGTGAAATCTTAAATTATAAGGAAGTGGGTTGTAGATAAAGGAGATAGGACAACTCCTGACTAACAGACACTTCCATTTCTACCCATAATGGGGTTTGAGGGGTTGGTTTACAAAACCATCTGATGGTCTGAGTGGCTCTAAAGGCTGATAAGTAAGCAGGAACCATGGAAGACCAAACCCTCTAGACCAATGCGAACGAAGTTTGGTTTGACTAAACCTAGGTATTTTGCCTTCCCATAAAAAATTGGCAATTAACTTATCAATCTTAAACAAGCATTTGGCAATGCCGAATGTTGTCCCGCTGGCATTGGCAGTGGCGGAGGTGGAGAGGCATAGCTCTGTGAGTTTGTTAATGTGTCCCAAAAGGTGATTTTGCACAGTGAGTACGTCACTGTATGGCAGAGCTGCGGAAATGCGTTTTGGGCAGGCTGTGGAAAATGGCAGCTGGACTGTTGATAATGAGGTGTGCACAAATGCCAGTGGTGAAAATATGGCATGAAAATATTGCAGATTGACAAAGTTACAAGGGTGCGTGGAAACTGCACAATGCACACTTGCAACACAGTCATTGCCTCGAACTTCACCACCAAATTTTCAACATAGGCATTTTAGGACCTCTGCTGATGAATAGTATCACCGCTATTTCCTGAAAGTGTCCTGAAAAGCTTTCTCACAGTGATTGTGCAATTCTGCACCGGACGCGGTAAAAACATTTCAGCTAGCTGTACTGTTCATAAGGAGGTATGGAAAATGGCAATGATGAACAGCTGGAGTGAAAGTATTACAAATTATTAAAGTCACGAGCGTGCATGCAAACTGCACAATGCACGCCAGAAACACCTCATTTTATTGACTTGTGTCCCTAAATTTTCAACATAGGCATTTTAGGACATCTGCTAATGAACAGTGTCACTGCCATTTTCATAATGTGTCTTGAGCACAGGCTTTCCACAGCGACTGCGTACTATTGTGCGCAAAACTGCGAAACAGATTTTGGTCAGGATGTGAAAATGACAGCTGTATGATTCACAAGAAGGTGTCATAAAATGCCAATGTTGAGAATGTAGTGTAAAATATTGCAATGCGCTAACTTATGAGCGCACGCATGTGCAATTGCTATCTCAGAAACAGTAATTTTATGGAGTATTGTCACCAAATTTTCAACACAGGCATTTTAGGACCTCTGCTCATGAACAGTGGTCACTGTCATTTTTGTAATGTGTCCCGAACACTGATTTTGCACAGCGATCGTGATATTCAGCGCCGGAAGTGCAAAAACACATTCCAGGCAGGATGTGAAAAATGACAGCTGTACGGTTCACAAGAAGGTGTGATAAAATGCCAATGTTGTGATTCTGGCATGAAAATAGTGTGAATGCGCTAACTTACGAGCGTACATTGCGCAGTTGCTACGCATGCTCGTGAAACAGTCATTTTTTGGATTTTTCCCACCAAACTTGCAACATAGGCTTTTTGAGAGCCCCCTCATGAACAGTGGCACTGTCATTTCATTACTCAGTCCTGAAAGGTGATTCTGCACAGTGACTGCGAAATCACCTTTTGGGACCAAATAACGCCATGACAGTGCAAGAATTCATGAGAAGGGGTCCCAAAACCCCATGTTGAACATTTAGGGCCAAAATTCACAAAATGCCCAAGATATGCATTAAAGTTGAAAACCCTATTCATTCCATTATACAGCTCACCGCATTTCTTCAGTTCTCGGTCGGCTTTGAAGAGTGCAGACGTGTTCCCGGTCCACAGAAGATCATCACGCCAGACTCATGAGGTAAGTATGGGGTGGGGGGAGGTGAGGCAGGCAGGTGGTGGGTGTGTGGGTGGGGAGGGTGACATCAAGACTACAAGGAACTGTTTTTATTTTACAGGGAAAAAGGGAAAACCCATCGAGGGACAGTTTTTTTCTTTTCTGGGATTTGGCATGCTAGGGTGGCTCCAGCATGCCACCTAACTGTTTGAGGGGTGTGTCTGTAGCTGATGGGGATCAGGCACCCTCATCGGCGCCTAACATGGGGGTGCAGGAGGAAGTAATGCCGATGGGGATTGGGCACACAAAGGGGTGTGGTAGGGGATTGGGCACCCTGTCGTTGGTAGTATTTAGATGCCACCTGCTCGCCAAATCAGTACATAATGGCAGTGAGTATCGGCAAGAAAAGGACCGCTATGATGATGAGCTTTGCTCGATTGCAGTGGACCTTTTCTCAGATATGTTCGCCACATTATGTATGCATGGTGTGGCGCTAGCATGCAGGTTGATTGGGGAATGCGGATGCACCTACTGGTGCATGCCCTGCATTCGCCCAACAGTGACCCTCCTTCAAAGCTGTAGTGTCCCATGATGTTGGCTGTGCAAGGATGCCAACATAAAAATTAGGAGGAAGAAGTAAGGAATATTAGTGAAAAGATAAAATATTCTGGTAGATATACACATTTTAATGGCAGCTATTTTCCCGTAAAAGAAAGATTAAGTCATTTTCATCTATCTAATGTTGTCTTTATATTAGATAATAATGGATTAAAGTTAGTTTCCCAGACTTTCCCTATGTTTGGTGTAACTTTTATGCCCAGATATGTAAGGCCTTGTGGTGCCCAGTGAAAGCCCAAAGCAGTGTTCACAAAGGATTTACAAAAGGAATTAAGGGGTAATGTTTCTGACTTATTATAATTAAGAGCTAGACTGGACAGTGAGGTAAATTTATTAAGTACATTAATTAGAGGTTGACCTGACTCTTCAAGGTTTTCTAGAAGGATTAAAAGATCATCCACATATAATAAGGAGGTAAAGCAGGAGCTACCGATGGGAATCCCTTTAATATTATTGGATTGTTGCAAATGGGCAGTAAGGGTTTCCATAGCCAGGATATCAATCAATCAATCTATCAATCAAAATCTTTATTTATCCAGACGAACATCATAGAGCAGAGCTCTTTACAAGATGGACCTTGTTAGAACAGGGTCGGTAACATCCATCATAAAACATATAAATACATGTAAATAAGTATATAAACACAAACATAATGGTGCAGTAATGGGGAGTCAAATGATAAAAGAAAGACAAGGCAAGCTATAACAGAGGAGGATTCAATACAAGGAAGCAGGTCCACCATTGAACCATGCAACCGTAGATATAAACCATGTTCTCTGTATAGAAGTACCAGTTAGTTCATTTACCGGGGCAGTCACTAGTACTAGCCATAAAAATGGCTTGGAGAACCACCAACTAATGGCAGATGGGGTACCAGGAGGGGTATGTAATATGTAAGTGAAGGATAAACATTGTGAGAAGTGAAATCCCAAGGATAGGTCAGCAGAACTGATGCAGTGGTGGGGGCCTACAAGGAGAGGGAAAGGAGAGTTAGGACTTTTATAGTATGATTGCGTGTAGATTGTGGATGAGTGCAGTATAGAGTTGTGAAAAGAAGGCTAGAGAAAGCGGGAAGATAGACCAGTATTAAAGGGAGGACAGGGGCATCAAGGTGTTACATGAAAGCATGATGACAGACCAGGGCCAAGGAGGAGACAAGCACTAGAAGTAATTAATTCATGGTTAAATGGTACAAGTTAGCATGATGACAATACGTGGTCATGGGAAACAATTGCACTGATCATTTCTGAGACGAGAATATAAGAGCTTGAAAGATGAGATGCTGATGGGTGACCTCAGTTTCAGTTTTTTTTTGCAATTTATTCCACAAGGAGGACAGTGTAAAGCTATAGCAAGTGAGAGTTAACTTTGGGAACCATCAGTAGGAGAGATTTGCAACATCTCAGGGCATAGTTGCCTATTGGTTTTATAGTAAGACAGTCTGTGATGTATTGGGGCAGTTTTTGGAGATGGCTCTCAGGCCCATAAGGCTGCATTTTTATAATGCCTGAATTGAAGAGAACTCCACCCACTGATTGATATAGGGAGCAGTGGTGAGTGGAATAAGGCAGGCCTGTGATGAACCTCCAAAGCTCTATGATATAATGTGTGAAGTTTGGTGAGGTAGGAAATGGGACAGTGACTGCAGAGGATGTCAGCATAATCTATCAAGGATAGAAAGGTTAATTGTACCAGCTGTTGTTTGGCATCTCTAGTTAAGAAGCTGACTATCCTAAAGAACAGGCCAAGTCTCTGTCATCATTTTTTGAGTAATTCTTTAATGTGCTCTATAAAGGAGAGCCTATGGTCCAGCCATACTCCCAGGTATTTGAATTTAGGACAAATTCCAACTTCTGGCCAAGAATTGTAGTAATCTGTAGCACAGGATCTGATAGGGCTGAATTTACCATTTGGGCAGAGGGAGAAAAGCATTGCTTTTGTTTTCTTGGCGTGCTAGTAATAGTTTTTGTTTAGGAGTTGGTGTTGCAGCAGGTTGAACTCAGATTGAAGGTCATTACACGAGATTGTAATGATGGGCGGCTTATGAAGAACTGTGTCATCTGCAAACAGATGAATGTTGGCCTAGTTACACTTTCATCAATATTGTTGATGTATATTGCAAATAAGATCGGTCCTAGGACAGAACCCTGGGGAACACCTCTTAGGAGAGATTTGGAAGTTGAGAGATCTCCTTCGGCTTTCACCTGCTGGAAATGATCAGAGAGGCAGTTGCTGAACCACTGTAAAGATAATGGGTCAGCACCTAGTGAGGTCAGGGAAGAGAGTATCAGAGAATGGTCAAAAGTGTTGAAGGCCTTGCTCAGGTCCAAGAATACGGTGCAGGTGTAATTCCTGTTGTCTAGCTCTCTTTGCCAGTCATTAGTCACTTTGGCAAGTGCTGTGATGGTGCTATGTTTAGCTCTAAACCCTGATTATACTGGATTAAGCAGGTTATTAGCTTCTATATACTGCCTCAGCTGGTTACTTAAAACTTTTTCAAGTAATTTTGACAAGACCGGGAGAATTGAAATTGGTCTGTAATTATTTAGATCACAGGGATTTCTGGACTTGAACAGGGGTATGATGTGCGCTGTTTTCCATATTGAAGGAATGGATTCGTGAGTTAATGATAGGTTAAATAAATGGGTTATGGGCATGGCTAACACATGGATGGCCACCTTCAAAAAATATGGGTCTAGGGTATCTGCACCAGCACTTTGTTTTACATCCAGTTTTAGCAATAGGTCTTCAACTTCTTTCAGAGTAGTAGGACACAAGGAGAAGACTGAATCGGTGACGCTAGAATCTGCACCTTGATAATCCACCTGAGATCATATCAAATTCACAGGGGAATTATCGAAGGCTAAGCCTGCAGTCGCAAAGTGATTATTGAAGGCATCCAGAACTTACAGCCTGTCACTAATGGTGTTATTGTTTAAGGAGATTTCATCAGGTAGTGAGCCACTGGATGTGTGACCAGACAAGCCCTTGATGGTTTTCCAAAATTTTGTAGGATTTTTGAGGCAGAGAGAAATCAGAATGATAGTATGCAGCTTTTGTATCTCTAACCATTCTAGTACATGAGCTTTGTGCCCTTTTGAACTTGCACCAGTCCGCAGCAGACTGGGTTTTGTGTGCTTTTTTCCATAGCTTATCTCTTTCAATCAATGCAGATTTTAATAATGGTGTGAACCATCTACATGCATTTTTTGCTATTCGTACCTTAACTATAGGGGCATATTTATTTAGGGCGTCTAGGATAATTTTGCTGAATATGTAAAATACTGATTACATGTTTTTTGCCAAATAGAACTTTTGCCAATACAAGGAGTATTTCAGTTCGTTTATGTAGGCAGTGAGATCAAAGTTCCGTCTAGATCTCTTAGCAGCAAACTTCGGCGAAGTAGTAGGTTTGTTGCTTGATCTTATGCAAGCTATAAATGAGTGATCACTGATATCACTGAAGAAGGTGCTGGCAAAGGAAGAGATGTGGTTTATTCACTAGGACAACATCTAGCAGGGAGCTGTCATCCACGTTCTTTTTATTTACTCATGTTGGTTCAACAATGAGTTGTGATAATCCATGGGTGTCACAGAAAGCTACAAGAGAAGCGACAGTTTTAGATAGCCAATCTAAATTAAGATTCCCAAGAATAATTATTTCTGAGGATCGTTGTTCGATGATATTACTCAGATGAGGTAACAATTGTAGATCTGCAGAAGGAGGTCTATAGCACCCTATGATACATAATGTTGAAGTGTGCGAGATGGTGACTTGAAGAGTTAGACATTCAGAAACATTTGCAACAGATAAAGCACTCAGACAGGATGCCGATACCTATCCTTGACATAGATGGCAACCCCTCCACCCTGGAGTGTCTGTCTGCTCTAAATAGTAAATAGTTAGGATACTGACTTTCCTGTCGGAGGTGGCTGGTGTGCCAGGTTTCTGAAACCGCTAGGATGTCTGGTCGAGTATGGAGGACCCAGGCCTGGATCATGGAGAACTTTTTAACAGACTGCATACATTAACATGGAGGAAACTCATACCTTTCAGTGTGGCAAGGTCAGAGGGTGATGTGAGTGCAGCTGGTGGCCCCAGATTGAGCTCCACATTTCCTGAACACAGGAGAAGAAGGGGTACAAGTTTTATTAGAGTGGCAATAGTAAGCTTTCTCTGACTGGTAACCCCTTTACCGCCATTGTGGGCCATCGTTTGGGCATCCAGCATTTTTTTCCCTTCCCACTATGGGTGGCAGAGGTGAGTACTCTGACTGCTATCTGTAGAGGTGACACCTCTATGATGCTGGTGGAAGTCATAAGCTGAGGTGGTAATTCATTTCATGTACCAGTGTTAGAGGTAATATGAAAGTAGTGTTGAAGAATTGGGGAGTTGAAAAGGCATATATCCGTGTAGGGACAGGAACTAGTTACAGAGCAGATCAGATTAGTATCCACAGTAATAAAGGCTTGAGGTGGCATATATTGGACATGTGAATGAGATAGAAGAAGGACCAGAACAGGATCCACGATTTGACACACATAGTGGAATAAGGATGGGGGAGCTAGGGAGGAGTGAGCTAGAAAGCTGAGGTGGGGTTTATGTGTATTTAATCAGGACCATGGGGTGGTTGGGTGAAAAATTGGCAGCTAGAGCTCCCTTCCTGGAGGTAATAAGTCCCTGAGGGCAAGTCCGCACTCTGTGTTTTTGTGAGGGGCTGGTGGCTTCAGACCTGGACTGCGGTGGCCATCTGGCAGGTCAGGTTCATCAGAGAACCACAGCTATGGCTCTCAGACTACCTGGAAGGAGAAGGGAGGAGAATTAAATAAGAAAGTCAGAGGGGTGGGGCTGCTCATGGAGCTAAAAGAAATGCAGACTGGCTTAAACGGGGGAGGGTGTTGCAGACCAAGATGTTAGGCAAGGTGCCTCCAAGTCTGAGTGAGCAATAACAGGGCTATTTAAAACACAATACTAGTGTAAAAGGTGAAGAGGGGGTTTCAAAGGCCTGAGCTGAGATTGCTACTGGTCTTATGAGGAACAGAATACCGGCATTTACATTAAATCAGAAAACTTCAGCTATAAAATATAAACAAGACAGTTTTAACAGAAAACATAATCTAGCACAATATAATCAAACATTAACAGTGCAGAGCTATATGGAGCCAATCAGTGTGCTCCTGGGGCTGACTGCAGCCAGTGGGCAACAGCAGTAAAAGACTTTATTTAGATTTAAACCCAGAGACAACTGTCTTCATGTAAAGAAAGCAAAAATTGGCAGCTCGGGGTCCCTTCCTGGAGGTAATCAGTCCCTGAGGGCAAGTCTGTACCTGCATTTCTGTGAGGGGCTGGCGGCTTCAGACCTGGACTGTGGGTGGCAGTCTGGCAAGTCAGGTTTGTCAGCAAAGGGCAGGAGATAAAGGGTAGTTTTGCTCTAGTCCCTCTCACTAAGGAGAAGGAATTGATAGAATATAATTGGTTAAGACTCTAGCAGAAGATGAAGTACATAATAATTTAATCAAAGAACAGTTATTAGTGATACCAAGGTGTAATAGAGTCTGGTACAAATAATTCCAATTTAAAGAGTCAAAGGTTTTCTCAAAATTGATGGCAATAGCTGCTGCTGGGATTTGAGGATTTAGCTTGGTGTATTAGATTAAAAGTGAGCGAAGATGATCAGTACCTGTTCTACTCTTAATAAAACCGGCTTGAGATCTATGTACTAATTTAGGAACCATCGAGTCTAAGCAAGAAGATAAAAGTTTAGCAAGAATTTTACCATCTGTGTTTAACAGGGAGATTGGTCTATAACTAGAAGGAAGGGAAGGGTCCTTTTCTTTTGGGAAATACAGTAATAATAGCCTCTGTCATTGTAGGGAAGTTTCCCAGTTCATGCATGCTTCCTGGTAGACATTGAATAGTAGAGGGCAAAGTGTTTCAGATAGAGCTTATAGAAATCGACCGGATAACTGTCTCTGCCTGTGGATTTGCCAGATTTTAAAGAGGATAAAACATTTTGTATTTCTTGTAATGTAAATGGTTAATCTAAACCCTCCTTGTCATGGACCGACAGGCTAGGGAGATGGAGTTCGTCCAGAAATTATTGTATGTGTGAAATAGGGGTATGTTTAGGCTGGGCATATAATTGTTTATAAAAAGACATCATAATATGGTTAATTGAGAGACCATCTGTCTGAATTTGACCTAAATTGTCTTTAAGGCCAGCAATATATCTCTCAGATTGTTGGTTTTTAAGTTGGTATGCAAGTAATTTGCCACTTTTATCCCCTTGTTCCCAATATTTATGTTTTAGCTTAAATAAAGATAATTCAGTTTTAGGATATCAACTCATTGATTTGAATTCAAAGATGCAAAATTTCTAGGTGAAGAGGTGAATTAGGATTGGGTTTATTAATTTTAAAATATTGGGTTTCTTTAGTTTTAAGTGTTTTTTTCTAAGTCATTTAATTGTTGTTCCCTTAATCTGTTACGATATGCTGCAAAGCTTATGATTTTGCCACGGATCGTAGCTTTTGGAGCTTCCCAGAGTATGCACATGGAAGTATCTGTAGGTTTGTTAAAGGAAAGAAAGTCTTGTATTTGGGATTTAACCCAGGGGAGAAATTCTGGATCTTTAAGTAATAAAGGGTTTAGCCACCAGAAGGGAGATTTAGATGATGGTGGACCCTAAAGCAGATGCAAGCTGATTGGGGTATGATCGGATATTATAATCGGTAGAATTGAAGTATCAATAACTTTTTCGGTTATCAAAGGGGATGCAAGCCAGTAGTCAATTCTTCTGTAAGTTTTGTGGAGTAAAGAGTAAAAAGTGTATTCTCGATCACGTGGATGAAAAAGTCTCCAAAGGTCTGTGAGACCAGAGTCTTTCATAAGTAGGGTAAGGGCATTGATACTTTTAGGATGTGCATCTGTGGAGATATTACTTCTATCTAAGAGAGGATCCACTGCAAGATTAAGATCCCATCCAAGTAGTATCGGAGAGTTATGAGGATTATTAGATATAATTTGCTGAGATAAATTATGAAAGAATTCAGGGATGTCAGAATTGGGTGCATACACATTAACTAATGTTAATAGACCTGAGGGGGTGTTTAGGATAGCTATCACCCATCTACCTTCTGTATCACTAATTGTTTTTATGTGAGTCCACTTGAGGTTTTTGTGAATTAGTATTGTCACACCTCACTTCTTCGAATGAAAGATGAAGCAAATATATGACCAACCCAGTCCCTTTTTAGCCTATCAATGTCCTCTGCCATAAGCTTAGTTTCTTGTAAGAATGCAATCTTAGCCTTATGCTTCTTAAGATGTGAGAGTACTTGTTTGCGCTTACAAAGATAATTGAGTCCCTTAACATGCCAAGTATGTAAAATCAGATCAGTCATAGTAACAATGTAGGAGAAATATATTTACTCTCAGTAAAAGAAGGGACTCAAGAAAAGCTATGGATGAGGACATCACAGGATATACAGGATTAGTTAGCATGGTAATAATATGGGATTGAGTATAGAAAAATGTACAGGGCCAAAAAAGGAATGATAAAAGATATTTTGAACAATTAAAGTTGCTGTATCTCTTTAAAGTGATAACAATATTGAAATATAATAACCACATTAACATATAACTATCTAATATTAATGCTACACTAAACATTGAAGCACCTTGGATGTGCAGTGAGATATGAGTCAGAACAACTATTCTGGAAGAATCTCTCACAACACAACTGGGCGAGTGATAGAAATTCAGTATTTCTTTAAGAAACTGGCTATACGTATATAGTTATCCAAATTTTAATGATAACATCTAAATTAATTTTATATCAAGATCTGCTTAATTCAAAACTGTAACAAAATAAATTAAAATGTTTTTTACTAAAGAGTATCAAACTCACCACTTCATCTGAAAAATCGAGTAAGTCTAGTTAAATCAAGTTAAAACAATACCAGCCAGGTAGATATGTAAGTAATATAACAAATGTATGCTAACCTGCATATAGATACTCAAAATTGTAAGAGTATCCAAAGATTGTGTAACATAACTAAGTTAGATCAGATATTGGATTTGTATATTACTAATATACTTTACAGGAGGGAATTACATTTGTGGCATGCATGTTAATTACATATAGATGAGATACTGTTGATATTCCAGATTACTCCACAAGGATGGAGTAAGTAAAAGACAGAAGAAATCTGAAATAGATGACATCTAATATAGCGGTTATGCTTATATACAAAAACATTTTCACTATACATAGGGGGTACCATATGCAGGCTTCAATGCTAAGGTTCTAAAATTCTTGGTATAATATTATGTAGTCTGTCCCACAGCTGCTCAAAATTGTCCGTAATGAAGTTCCTGAGGGATAACTCGGTCTATGAGTTAGGCCCTGCTAGTCCCAACATTTTGGATTAGAGATCTCTATTATGTGGATTAAATCTCCAGGACTTCGAGCTTAGGGTTTGTTAAAATCAATAAGCAGAATATAACCTTATTTAATTAAGATTATTAATAATGTAGGAACCAAATAGCATGAACATAGGCTGTCATCTGGTAACTTATTATGTAGGTATGGTAGTAAGTATATATATATATATATATATATATATATATATATATATATATATCTGAAAGACAGGAGATAAAATTATATATATATATACACACACACACATATACATGTATGTATATACACATACACATATACACAGATTTATACAGACATAGGTGACTAATAGAGAAGTGAGAAAAATCTATAAGAAGGCCAATACCAGAAGTACCTTTGATTACAAAAAAAAAAACAGAATATATATTAAGTCCTTTGCCAGTATTATCAAGCCAAAAAATGACTTTTGTATTATCAATTATTGTAGATCCTCTAGAGTAGCAACAATAAAAAGTTCTCGAAGGAATAAAAACCTCCTAAAACTTATATTACAGTTAGAGCAATAAGAGTTGTTGCCTATTAGATCAGAATTGACTCCTATATAGTAAAGAATATGGGTTAGAAAGCAATAAAATACTAACATACTAATTGCCATCAGATTAGGCCTTACGGTCTATCGAGTCTGCTCAGACCTCAGATCCCTACTTGGGTGCGAGGCCCTCCCTCCTTGTGTTCCAGAAACCTCTATCATTCATCCCCCCTGGGCCAGGCCATCATCTGATACATCCACTTTCTGTGTCTGTCCCACCTCTCTTGAAGCCCTCCACCATGGATCTCTAAACCAGCTCGCCAGGCAGTGCATTCCAGGGTCCACCACCCTCTCGGTGAAAAACCTCCTCCTTTTTCCTCCCTCACCTTTCCACCTTCCAACTTCAAACCATGCCCTCTGGTGATTCCTTCTTGCTTTAGTCTAAAGATCTCCTCCATGTTTACCCTATTTATTCCCTTGAGGTACTTGAAGACCTTAATCATGTCCCCTGTCTCTCCTCTCCTCTCCAATAAAAACAGGCAGAGTTCCTCAAGTCTGTCCTCATCGTCAAATCCCTAGTCCTCGTATCATCTTAGTTGCCCTCCTCTGTACCCTCTCCAGGAGCTGTATGTCCCTCTTCAAATGTGGTCTCCAGTACTGTACACAGTACTCAGGTGTAGTCTAACCAGTCCATTGTACAGCGGCAGAATCACTTCCCTACTCCTAGAGGTGATTCCCCTTATGATGCATCCCAACATCCTGTTTGCCTTGCTAGCCACTCTCCTGCACTGCTCAGAGTTATTCATACATGCATCCACCATGACCCTTAGGTTCTTTTCCCCTATTGAGGCCTCCAGCACCTCCCCTCACAGGGTGTACCTGTGTTTAGGGTTTCCCCGGCCAAGATGTAACACCCTGCACTTGTATGCAAATAGGTATGTAAATATATATCAGTGCTTAGCTACTTAAATATCCATAGTGTGATGTATAGCTTTAATGATTCTGTACATGCTGAAAGTGACAGTAAGAGGGCCACTCAAAAGATGCCTAGCTAAACGGATAGAACGTTGAGCTCAGAACAGGCAGAAAAGCTGAGATTAGCTATGCCTGACATATTAGTGCAGAATGTGTGATAGCAACTGCGTTAAATCAGGTTATATTTTCTCTGTAAGCTGAATGGGAAGATGAGGATGTCTTATTTTGAGTTTACCACTAGCTTCTTTTTCAGTGGTTCTAAGGTTTTATAGGTGAACTGGTGACAATCTCTGCCCAAGGGAATCTACCGATGCAGCTATTGGATTAGAGTCAGAGGGGTCTGCAGACTGTGAGGCACGGGTGTCCTGCAATGTCCTCTTGAGAGGAATGGATACAGTCCTGAAGTGGGGCAAACATGTTGCTCAGGGTAGTGGGGATTCCAGACAAGGGGCTCCCTTGGAAGAAACGTGTGTTTTGCAGGAAACCTCTTCCATACAGCAGGTAGGTCTGAACACTTGAGATTCCACAGTTTTTTTTATTTTGAATGTGGGTTGACTGTCTGGGTAAAGAGATTGTGGGGTATGAGGATTCTGCCTCTGATTGGACCAATGAGGGAGCTCCAATATTCGGCTGGCTATGTTCAGCATTCACGATGGAAGCGTTCATGATTACTGGGTGAGCCCTTTCACTGAGATTCGGCGTGCATGTCTCCTGATCCATACTCACCAAAAAGGAAGCTACAGATTCAGGCAAGTTGAAATCTTTAATAGTGTTGCCCAGAAAACGCCGCATGATCGCTGTGCATCTTAAAGCAAATCTAATGCCTATTTTGTGCAAACTCTGTTTAATTGGTGCAAAGGCTCACCTTTGGTTAGAAAGCTCCTTAGAAAAATCTCTATATATGGAGATTTTATGCTCTTGCCACATTAAAACACCGATTTCTCTAGCATTCCTTAGAATAATCTCAGTGTGTGCAAAGTTGAGAAATCTTGCCAGAATGGGCCTCAGGGTTTGATTTGGACCAGGTCTAAAGCCTAATGAGTGGTGAGACTGTTCGATAGTTAAATTGAGATCGGGGGGAGTCACAGCATGGATGGAAGGACATGTAACAGTAATGCTGTTGTGTCTCCAAGTTCTGATCCTTCCAGAAATCTCAAGAAATGAAGATTATTTCTTTGGTTTTTATTTTCTATTTCATCCAGTTTAGATTGTACACTTTTAATAGTCTGGTCCTGTTCTCTAATTGTGGCTTTTAAGTCTTGAACAGAAGTTTCATTTGGTAGAGATTTTGCTTCAGTTTGTAGAAGATGAGAGTCTAATGCTTTAAGGGTAACAGCATTTTGTTGAGAAGTCATTTTTAAGTCATTCGTGTCAGAAATCAGCTGCTGGAACATAGCTTCCACTCTTGATAAGGAAGAAAACTGATTTTCAGACTCAGCCATAGTTGTAGAATCTTAGTAGATGGGCCTAAGCACCCAGATACAGCCACCACACAAAAAATAAGCTCAAACATTGTTGTGATCAGAAAGATGACTCCCAGAGAATATGTAGGAAAGATCCTAGTTGCAAAGCATAAGGTTGGCTTACTTTGTATTGCCTGGAAGGTTGCAGATGAAGTTAGATATCTGGTAGCTCTTTAGAGAGAGAAGATTAAGCTGTCATCTTGATCAGAGCCAGGTCATGCCCCCGTTCTTGTCAATTTTAATTGTCAAAATATATCTGTGTTCCACTAAAGAACTCTGGGTCAAAGGGATCGAAACATCATACACATTTAAAATGGTACTTTGTTTTACAATTTATTTATAATGTATGGCAGAACGTTGTTTTCCACCAAAATCTATCTTTTCCCATAGTTGTTATGCCATCGATGCAATGTCACTTTGTTGGTAACCCATCGAGGATACATTACATCGATGGTATAACAACCGGGATCTATCTGTGCATGAGTGGTAGAGGAAGCAAGTGGCTCCACGAAATGGCCGCAGCAGTGGGAAGTTGACACACTGTGGCATAAATTATTTTCAGTTACGGTATCTGCCTCTTTTTTTCATTCTTTATGGCACCCATACACTATAAAAGATAATGTATGGGTCCTGCTTAGCAGCCAACTTTTTTACTGTATCAAGGTTGCCACGGCCAGTGGAGTCCTGCTTTTGCCCATTTCACATCTGGGTGAATTGGAGTATTGGGAGGTCAAGTGATTTGCCTAAGGTCACACAGTTTGTATTTTGCTAGTGAGATTTGAACCGGCAGTCTCCTGGTTCCCAAGCTGGTTCTCTAACCAATACCTCACACTTCTGGCTCCACAGTGGGGCTGGCATGTGCATGATTCATAGAAACATAGAAGTTACTGGCATAAAAAGGCCTCTTGGCCCATTGTGTCTGCCCAGTCTTACCTATCTCAGGTGGAATCTAAGAGGACTACTATAGAGGTTATTCACTCCTCCCCCCCTTACCTATTGATAAATGCCTTTACCAGACCTGTGTATCTGTCCCACCCATGTTTGAATACCTCACTGATTTCACACAGACCCCCTCAGTAGCTTATTCCACCCCTCTACCAGTGTTTCCATGAATAAATACTTTCTGGCTCAACACCACCAGCTTCATGGAGTTACGGCTGGTGTTTTTATTCCCACTCAGCTTGAACAGTACCCCAGTAGCCAACTTTTTACCCCATCAAGGCATTTGTATATCTCAGTCATATCTCCCCTCTCCCTTCTCACTGCCAGAATGTGCAACCTTACGTCCTACAAACTCTCTTCATAAGTCCTCTCCTACTGTCCCTGGATCATCTTGGTTACCCTCGTCTGCAGCACCACGACCACTCCGTCTCTCTCCTTCTTCAAATACAAACTCCTAAATTGTATGCTGTACTGAAGGTGAAGATGAACCAATGACCTATACAGTGGCAGAATTACTTTGTTTCCAGCTCCTGAGCCTCTTCCTATGCAGCCCAGCATCCTAGTTGGACTTCCCACTGCCCTACTGCACTGCACTGTTGCCTTCAGACCATCTAAAATAATTACCCCAAGTCCTTCTCCTCTGTTGATCTTTTCACTACTACCTCTCTCATTCTGTATTCAGTTTTTAGATTTTCTTCCCCAATATGCATCACCTTACACTTCTTGACATTAAATTTCAACTGACATTACTTTGACCACTTCTCTATCTTCCTAAGTCCTCCTTTATAAATCTGACCCAATCATCACTATTCGCCCAGCCACAGATCCTAGGATCATCTGTGAAAAATGCATATCTTTCCTGTATCTTTACCCTGATATAGCAGATGAAGATGTTGAAGAGGACTGGTCCCTAGATCAATTAGTGTGGCAGACCACTAGTGATCTCTGACTCCTGAGTATTTCCTATTAAGTACCACCCTTTGGCTGTGCCACTCAATCTACTTCAACCCATTTTGTGACTTTGTCCCCAAGTCCAGGTCATGCATCCTCATTATATGGAATGGAGATAAAGCTTTACTGAAATCAAGATACAGCATGTCCACCACCTGCTCCTTGTCCACTACGTTCATCACCCAATTTAAGAAAATCAAGAAGGTTTTTCTAACATGAATGCCCACACTCCCACACCCCCATGAACCCATTTTATCTCTTGTTCTGAAGTCTGTTTGCCTACAGAAAACTTACCAGCCTCACCCTTATCATGGTATCTTGCAGCTTCCCCTCTACAAACATTAGAGTGACTGAGCCCTACTCCTGCTCTTGTGCAGAGGAACTACATCCACTGTCCTCCAGTCCATGGGTGCTATCCCTGTCTCCAGAGAGCTGCTGAATAGCTCAACCAGTGATGCAGCTAGGACCGGCCACATCCCCTTTTACAACAAGGATGAGGCCCAGCTGGTTCTGGGCCCATAGATTTATCCATCTTCAGTGCAATGAAGCCCTCTAGTACCCTTGTCACCAACATTTGATCATTATTAACACTCTCCCCTCCCTTTGCCCTGATGACAAGGTCAAGCAATGGCCCCTTTTCCTTTACTGTGAACACTGAACAGAAATATTTGTTCTGGATGTTTGATTTTCCTTTATCATCCTTCTCCTCCCAGTCATTTTCTTTCTCTAGTCTGACTGTTCCCTTCTTTGTTTTTAGCTTCTACCACATGTAATGAAAGAATGTTTAGCCTCGCTTCTTCATTTTCTCAGTTATCTTCAGTTCTGGTCTCTTCTATCTTATTTAGAAACTCTGCCCTTTCCCCCTCAACTTGACTGGTTTTGTACTTCTTTAAATGCCTTTCTCTTCTCCCTTACAGCCACCTCCATCCTTGAACCACATTGTTTTCTTATCCCTACTATTCTTCCCTATTAACCTTACACAAAATTTGTGATTTGTAATATCAATTTGTTTAATCACTGCCCACTTCATTTCCACGCCTTTGTCTCCCTTGTAGGCACCTCTGCCCTCTGTCTTCAGAATCTTTTCTGAGAAACCTCTATTAGTCATTAATTTCTTACAATTACTGCTACTGTGATCCTCCAGTCCCAAGTCAGGAGTGGTAAAGTCACCCATTAGCAACACCTCCACCAGTTTTGCTGCTCCTCTAATCTCAGTCCCCCAGTTCCCTGTTGGCTTCCTCTTTTTCAGATGGTGACCTCTACAGTACCCTTATCCTGATAGTCCTCCCTCCTTCTTTTACTGCCTGTGCCCATATTGTCTCTGTGTACTTGCTTTTCCCTGTCAGCCACCCAAACAGGCTTACCTTTATGGAGCCTTTTGCTCCGCAGCTCCCCTTCATTGGATTTCAAGGTCAGTTAGTGGCCCTGGTGGGATTTGGACCCAGTTTGGTCCACAGGTGGCTTCCATGGCCCCGTGCAGTTCCTTCATGGTGCCAGGCCTTTAGGGCAGGGAGGCCAGGCTCCACATGATGCTTCCACACCTACCAGTGTGTTGGGGTGGCATTTGGTCCTGAAGAGTTGCCGTGGAAATGGGACCGCTGATTGTAAATAGTTGATGGTGGCCCGTGCTTCTGTGGTATGCACGGCCACTGGGGGAAACGGGGGGAGAAAAGCAAAGAAACAGAGGAACTCAGCGGAGCAGCTGCTCTGCATGTCTGGGGTCCGATTTTCAGTGGGCCCGGCTTGGGACCATTAGAGGACATGGGGAATAAATACATTTGTAAATAATTTTTGCTGGTCTGCACTATTGGGCATGGCAGATGGCATTTAGAAAATTTAAGGTAGACATAGCTTAAATTAGGGGACAGACTTTGTGGTGCCGGCTGTCACTGTCAGGAGCATCTATAAATAGTTTTGTTGGGACTACATATCCCACAGGGCATCAGGGGGAACAGTATGCTGGCACCAAGGAGTTGGGTCCCTGATTGGACCCCAGGGATTTTGGTGCCTGAATGAGGAGCAGATATAGGGGAGTGACGTGGCACCTTGGAGAGAGATTTTACTTGACAGAGAGAGAGAGAGAGAGAGAGAGAGAAGAGAGGCAGTCTGAGTGGAGCCTATTGCTGCTTGACCCTGTGGCTGGTTTGTTTATTGTTTTATTGGGATGCAATGTGAGTCGGGATAAAGAGGTGGCTAGGCCATTCATTGAGAGCCCTGTTTAGGGCTAGCCGGCAGCTCTGGTCCCTGGGAGGGACAAAAGAATGAGTTTTGCTGCCTGCAATGGAGCATCAAAAATGAACTGAGCCATGAGGTGAAGGGAAAATGGTAGGGGGCCAGAGATCCTGCAGCTCCTCCTGGTCCTGGTCAGCCTCTTTTTCTTGGACTTGCTATTTCTAGATTCTGTACCCTAAAGAAGCCACCTGTAGAGGTATGGACTTTGTGAAAATGGGGTGAGGAGCAGACAAAAGTGGGTGGTTTTTGCAGTCGGCCACCCCCTGTGGAGGTCTCGCTCCTTGCTTGGAGTTAGCCAAGAAACTAGGAGGGAAGGACAGTTAATTTTGTTGCGTGCTGTTTGCAATGGCCTGATTCAGCCACAAGTGTTCTGCCTCCATTTGGACTTTAGCTACCTAGGCTATGGGTAGCTGCCTGAACTAACTTGCTCACGCTTGTTACCTACTGTATGCAGTCCAGAGCACCACTAGCCCTAAAGTGACCTGCATGGGCTTAAAGAGCTCCTGACATAGCTGTCTTTTTTTGAGGATCCTGACACCTTGTGACAGGTTTTTAATAGGACAGCTGTTACTGTGCATTTTACAGTTCCTGTTCTTTGTTCTGAGTGCAATGGTCATGCCACTCACTCCCCCTATGGTTTTCCCACAGTTTGCCACAGGCTGCCTGACTAACTCGAAACTTACGTCATTTGTAGGTGTTCTTCAGGGAACGTAGCTCACACTCTGGAACTGAAAACGAAGGCGGCTGAATGAAAAGACCACATAAATTGTTTCCGTCTCTGAGCATGTTACTGTTCCCTCCCAACTAAGGACCTTGCTTCTTTCCATTGCCGGTGGAAAAAAAGCAACAAAAAAAAAGAAACGTGACTGGCTGCAAACTGATTGGGGCAAACTGAAGTGCAGTTTGGGAACCCTCATTTTACTTCAGTTTAAAACACCCGGGCGCTTCTATGTTATGCACTGTCTGAGATCTGCTCTCACTACCTTTCTCTTAATATGTGCAGTTGGCAGTGCGGGCACAGAAAACTAAGATCAGGGTGTTCCAGACGTTATCTCTATGCTGACTTAGATCCTTGCATAGAACAGACAATGGAGCAAACCTGGGTATTGGGTAAATCAGCCGATTGGCGTTTGTCCCCATTACATTGGTTGTTTTGTCCACATCAGTGTTGCTGATGTTAGCGGTGACAGACACCCTGTTTGTGAAATCTTAGGGATACTTTGGGACCACCATGATTTTAGTTTTCTGTACATGACTGCCAACTGCACATGTTAGGGGAAGGGTAGCTAGAGCAGATGTCAGACAGTGCATAAAATAGAAGTGCCCCAGTGTTTTAAACTGAAGTAGAAGGAGCGTTCCCAAACTGAGCTTCAGTTTGCCCCATCGGTTATCAGACAGTCTCATTTATTTTTTTTTTTAAACCGGCAATGGAAAGAAGCAGGGTTCTTAGTGGGAGGAAATGGTAACATGTTCAGAAACAGAAAGGACTTCAGTGGTCTTTTCATTCAGCTGCCTTCATTTTCAGTCCAAGAGTGTGAGCTACGTTCCCTGAAGAACACCTACAAATGACGTAAGTTTCGATTTAGCCAGGCAGCCGGTGGCAAACTGCAGGAAAACCATAGGGGGAGTGGATGGCATGACTATTGCACTCAGAACAAAAAACAGTAACTGTAAAATGCACACTAACAACTGCCCTGTTAGAAACCTGCTGCAAGGTGTCGGGATCCACAAAAAAAGATAGCTATGTCAGGAACTCTTTTTATGCAACTAAACTGTTCTATTGCTTGGCAGAGTGACTGTTCATGTTTATTAACTATTCATTAAATGGGATCCCCTGCTCTTGAAATTCTGGTATTTGCCTCATTTATTGAAGGAACTGGTTGCTGCTAAAAGAAGTTTGCCTCCAAAGCTAGCTGCCAGTGTGTTCCAGGGTTGATCCTGAAGAACCAACCACCGTCGAGGGGGTTGTCAAAAGGCCTGACTGGTGAAAACTGTCTACAAAGTCCATCTGGTGAAGTGGGCAAGGCCAGGCATGTGAAGATCTTCTTTATCCTAGTGCACCACTTCTGCATCGTCTGACAGCTAGGGAGCACCCTACAATGGAGAAAATCCATAAACAGCAATGCCCATGGATATCCTGGTACTGTTTCCTGTTATTATTTCTGGACTGTGTTGCTTGGGTTGTACAATGCTCCCTCCCAACAAATTACACCTGGATACCCTAGATGGGGAGGAGGGAGTACATCCCCATATTCTTGCTCTACATAGCCTTTATACCCTCATTTATATATAATGCCATCCCTACCTCTCCTTCTCTCTCTATCCCTCCTGCACAATACGTACCATGGGATGGTCATGTCCAAGCCATGATATTGGGTTGCCCACCATATTGGTGTGTATTGTTACTGTTTTACTGTGCTTTTAAATTGTACTGTAAAGAGCTCCGAGTCCCCGGAGATGGGCACTATATAAATAAAATCTATCTATCTATCTATCTATGACCATCACCAGGTCCAAGTGTGCTTTTACCACCACAGCCTTCAAGCTACTGGTTTTGTTACCCATGCTTCTAGCATTCATGCACATAGCCTTCCATGTCATCTGCTTTCTTCCCCCATTTGGGCCCAGCCCCCAACACCTTCCCCGCTTTCCCCCGAACTCAACTCCAGTCCTGCCCCCTGCCTCACTATTCCCATCTCTCTTCCACATAACCTGGAGCAACTGTCCTGCAACTAGCCCCCAACTATCCATGTCTCCACACTCAGTATACCCTATTGTTGCCTCTGTATCTTCTAGTATTGGAAAGAGGCCATCCAGGCCTCACCTCAGATGAGTAGGTGCACTTTTCAGCATGTGATCTGCCTTCCCTTTCTGCTACTTTAAAAATACCTTGATACACTCGTTAAACTTGTGCCTTTGCATTCTGGTGCCCTCCTCAGAGGGGTGTAGGCCACCCATTTGAATTACCTTTTATCCTTCCAAGAGTAGCTCCAATCCCCCAGGTACCCACATCCCTCCTCCCTGCACAGCTCCTTCAGCCATGCTGAAAGACATGGTAAAGACAGCGATCAGAAGAATCCTCCTCTTCCCACCCCCACCCCAAGGGCATGAGAAAAACTCAATAAGGTTACTGACAGCTTAGGCCTCCCTCCGTCCTAGCTTTCTAAAACTATCTTTATTCTCCTCCAGGAGTCTGCAAGCCAGGTCATTAGTCATTAGGCAGACAATGACACTGAGCCCTTCCCCATTCCTACTCTCCTGATAATTCTTTCTACTTTGCATCCCTCCCTACCCCAGTCTAGAATGGCACCATTGCCATCCTGCCACCTTGTTCCTCTGCCCCCCGCCACCCTCTCCATTCCTATCATATCATAGGCACTTTCCTAGCTTTCTTCTTCCCTGTGGACTCCATAGGACAGAACTAGACTCTTGGGCAGATACAGGTCCAGGATTCCATTCTGAGGAGATTGAACCAACCGAATCACACAGGGAGTAAATATGGTTTGTTATCGTCACTTCAGAGAAACTACTCACATGGACCCTTCTTCCCCTACCCCCCCTTGCCAGTTACAGTCTATAGTCTGGGTGTCCACTAAGGAAAATGAGCAGTGACTGCCTGCATTACTGACTGTGGGGACTTGCCCTGGGGAAGGCTACAACCTTTACCACAGCCAGCTCCACAGTGAGCACTGCAAGTCTGGTGAACACCAGGCAGCACTGCCCCCTCCAGAGGACCTCCATGAAGATGGCTGGACCACAGGTGTTTCATCCTACTAATCCCCCTCCCTACCTCTTACCCTATCCCCACTCTGCTCTCTACATCCTCCTCGCCTTACTTCCCTTCTACTTCTGCTTTACCTAATGCCATTGGACCCAAGTCTCTAGTACTTTACTAGTGCTGCTAACGTTTCCTGGATAAAGACACTTTTAACAGGGTACCCCAGATTGGATTTCTCTAAGAGTACTTTAAAAACCCAGACTCTTCATCCCCTCTGCCAGTCCACACAGACCACTCACAAAATAAGCAGCTCAATTCTTGCTCATTCACAGACTTTTTAAATCACTTTTCTCATAATCTCTTTTTTTAATCAATGGTGGCAGACACTGAGATGTACCTAATAGTCATCACAGAAACTTGGGCCACAGGGATTAATGACTGGGACCTGACAGACCCAGGATACATCATGTTTAGATGGGCTAGAGGAAAATGTAAAGGAAGAAGTGTAGCCCTATATGTCAGGGAAGGCACAGAGGCAGTGGAAACATCAGGGGCAGTAATGGGGAAACTGAATTGCTGTGGGTTCAGCTTATGGTGACCTCAGTCATGCAACTATGGTTGGGGATGATCTATAGACCTCCTGTACAGGAAGAAGTGAGAGATAAGGAGCTAGGATCAGAACTAGAAAGGGATGGCAAAGGAGCAGGTGGTGGTGGTGGGAAATCTAAATCTGCTAGAAATTGATCAGGACATTCCAGTGGCCAGGCGTTCCAGAAGTCTGGTACTGCTGGATACATTGCAATTCTGCCTGCTGGTGTATCTGGTTAAGGAACTCACTAGGCAGGCTGTCATTCTTGATGTGGTGCTCACCAACTTGGAAGTGGTAGGCAGCATGATGGTAGGGGAGACACTGCAGTCCAGCAACTGTAACTCTACGTGGTTCAACGCGGCACTGGGAATCAGCAAGCCTTCATCAAAGGCTGAAGTTCTAGATTTTAGAAGGGCAGACTTCAACCAGATGAGGGAGATAGTCTGGGATAAGTTAGTAAGAGTGTACAGGATCTGAGATGTGCAGGAAAGATGGGAAGCAATCAAGAGGGCCCTTCTTGAGGCAAAAAAATTTTGCATGAGAACGGTAATCAAAAGAACATGGAACAAGAGACCAATATTCAATATCCAGAATCCTGAGATTCAGGACTAGATGAGTGCCAGCTGACTGAGACTAAACCCGGGAAAAACAAAGGTATTGTCGTGGACCCAGATCAAAGATCGGCTGGGACATTGGTGGGACAGCCCTCTGGATTAGAGCTAGGAGGAACACAACTAACTGTTTTGGACCAGGTGCGTAACTTTGTCATGATTTTTGATGAGAGCCTGACCTTGAAGGCTCAAGTGTCACCTGTAGCCAAATCTTCCTTTTATCATCTTAGGAATATAGATAGGGTAAAACACCTAGTTTCGACTGAAGCTCTTCCCACTCTGGTCCATGCCTTTGTTACCACCTGTCTTGTTTCTGCAATGCCCTCTACCTAGGGCTACCAAGGGATAATATCTGCCAATTGCAGCTGGTGCAGAACACGATAGCCAGGTTGTTGAATGGAGCACCTAGATCCGGGCATATAGCACCTGTGCTGCGCGAACTGCACTGGCTGCCAGTACAGTGGCAGATAACCTTCAAGTCCGCATTGCTGACCTACATGACCAGGGACTGCAGTATCTGAAAGACCTTCTGTTCCATTACTGTCCATCCTGCCCACTCCAATCCTCTGATAAAGGACTGCTAGAGATTCCCAGGGTCTGTTTGAAAACATCTGGAGGAAGAGCATTTGTCTTTATGGCCCCAGCCCTGTGGAATTCTCTATCTCATCGGATATGAAATAGCCTGACCATGGAGGGTTTTAAAACATCCCTTAAAACATTTATTTGATCAGGCTTTTTCTGGTTCTTGAAGGGCCTGTATTAGGTCAGCTGCTGATATAAGAAATATAATATATGTTGTGAACTCTTACGTATATTTTAATTTGTATGACGGAGTGGTTTAATGTAATCTGTGAATTTTATATATTTTATTGATTGTAAGGGCACCCTGAGTGCTGGAAGGGCATTTAAAAAAAAAATAAAACATGATGATGATGATGATGAAGAATATGTTTCTCTGTAAAGGTCAGGGAAGCAGTAAGAGCCTAAAAGATGGCATTCACTGGGTACTGCACAAGGAAAAACAAGGGGAGGAAGAATGGTGAGAGTACCAAATCAGAACAAGGGAAACCAATACGTACTTAGAGTAGCAAATGCAGAGACAGAGCTACATATTGTGGAGGGTGGGTCAAGGGAGGGGAAAACAGATCTTTAGCTATATTAGGAAAAAATAAAAGAAGGGAGAACAGAGTGAGGTAGGGTAACTGAGGAGGATGGGTAGAATGCAACCATTCTTAATGACTACTTTTGTTCTGTATTCACAAGGGAAGACAGAGAGCCTCTGCCAAAGAGCAGCATTAAGGTGGCTGTAAGGGGGATCCTGGAGATGTGGCAACAAGCATTTACCAATGACAAGGTTTGGAAAGGGCTAGCAATAGATAAGGCCCTAGGACCAGATTGGATGCATCAGAGGGTGCTCAAGGAATTGGCAACAGAACTAACTGCACACCTGGTAGAGCTATTCAGTAGCAAAATTCAGAGAGCGGTAGTTCAAAAAGGTTGGAGGTTAGCAGACATAGTCTTGGTCCATAAGGGTGGGACAAGGAGCAACAGGGTAACAATGGATCTCTCAGTCTTACAACTAGTGCGGGTGAATTGATGGGGTCACTAGTCAAAGATGACAGTGTGGACTACCAGGGGAGCAGTGAGCTCCAAGATAGTAAACAGCTTGGGTTTGTAACAGGGCGGTTTTGTCATACCAACCTGGTTTCTTTGACTGGGTAACAAGGGTAGTGTGTAAAGGTCGCACTGTGGATTTACTCTATTTTGATTTCACCAAGGCCTTCAACTTGGTGCCTCATGGAAGGCTGCTGAAGAAGCTAAAGGATCTGGGCACAGCAAAGCACACAGATGGGTGAAAAACTGGCTGAAAGGGAGACAGCAGAGGGTTGTGGTTAAAAGAATAAATCAGAAGAGAGGGAGGTCACCAGTGGGGTACCACAAGGAATGCTCCTGGGTCCAGCCCTTTTCAATATGTTCATCAGTGACACAGGAGAAGGAATCCAGGGGAAATATGTACCTCTTCACACATGACACTAAGCTCTGTGGCAGGGTAGACAATGAGGAGGGGGTTAGGGAGATGCAGAAAGACTTTTAAAAGCTAGAGAGGGGGATCAAAGGTTTGGTAGTTGAAATTCATCACCGAAAATTGCCAGGTGATGTACATAGGGAACAAGAACCCCAGGACAGAGTACTGCTTGGGGGGAGGGGGTAAGACTAGCTGGGCACCACTCCTAAGGAATGGTACCTTGCAATCATCATCAGTGACTCCCTAACACAATCAAGCCAGTGTAACAATTCCTACAGTAAGGCAACCAAGATGCTGGAGTGTATAGGAAGGGGTATTAACAGCAGAAGGAAGAATATATTACTACCTCTCTATAGGTTACTTGTGAAGACCCACCAAGAGTACTGTGTCTAGTAATTAAGTTCTCTTCTGAGGAAAGATAAGGACAGGCTATAGACAGTATAATATAGGGTGACCAAAATGATTCAGGACTAGCGGGGCACACTGGAGGCCAAATATGAAAGGAGAAATATGACAGAGATCTTCACGTTTTTGAAAGGAATTAATACAATAAACTGCAAGGAATGATACAGCATGAATAGTGGATCAAGAATATGGAGGCACAAGTGGAAACTGACAGGGAAGGACATTCAAGAGGGGTGTGAGAATGTTTTATTTTACAAAATGAATGGTAAAGCCATGTAACAATCTTCCAGTTGAGGTGGTGGATGTCAACACCATAAATGGTTTCAAACCCAGTTGGGGCAGAGTGAAGGGCTTAGGGGCTTCTCAGGGTGGTAGCAGTAGGGCAGAGAGCAGGAGGGTTGGTAGTGTGGATTAGAACCCTGTATGAACAATAGGTCCCGGATTTGTTAGGGTTTTATGGGCAGACTGGATGGATCAAAGGTCTTTTTCTGCCATCATTGTCTATGTTTCTGTTAGGGGTGCTACTGGTTTATGGTACAAATCAGTTAAAAAAGAGAATTTGGTGCACACCCTCCCCTCCCACCTATGGCAAATCTTTCAAACATTACACATTTTTTTCTACGTGAATTGGCTACTTGTATTCGAAGGGGAGTGGGGTCTCTTGGTGTTCATTTTAGAGATCTGGGGCCCAATATTCAAAAAATTGCTCTGGGCAAAATTTGCACTGCCTGGCTGTTAGCACTAGTCCACATCCCATTGCATGCAATATTCAAAGGCATAGCCCATGGCTAAACACTGCTGAATATAGGGTGCAAATGCAGGTGAGTAAAGCAGAGCCCGAAGCACAGTGCAGAGCTTGCCCAGCACTGAATACAGCAAATGGGCAGTGCAAACAGCCACAGCAGCACAGTGCACAGGGGTAAGGCAAGGCAAGGCAAATTTTATCTTTCTGGTGCCCAATCCCAGAGGCTGTGGGCACCGTACAAGAACATAGGAGTTTAATTAAATGTACAAAATTACAAAATATATCCTCATACAACCCCATAACTATTTAAAAGCCCTCTTAATTTTAAAAATGACCGATGACACTAATTTCAAACAGAGTCTGAGAAGGCCTGATTAAACAAATAAAACTTCAGGTGGGTCTTAAAAACCTCCACCGATGGGGCCTCCCTCACCAAAGGTGGAAACAAATTCCACAAGACAGGACTGGCGACACTAAAAGCTCGACCGCCGGAGGTTTTCAGTCTTGTCCTGGGAATTGTTAGGAGGCCCTTCGATGAGGATCAAAGCAGACAAACAGAGACAGCAGGTGTTAGAAGGTCAGCCAGGTAACAAAGGACACATGTAACCCTGACATGGAACTGGTGACAGCACACCGAATGGCACACAACACGGAGGCATATGGATGGAAGGCAGCTGCGCAAAAAAGGACACAGCCACAGAGAAGTCACATACAGAGTCCACCCTGCCGGGCAACATAAGGGGGTAGGCACCTGAAGTACAGTGACTGTCCCCTGACAATGGACAGGAACATTCCTGATGGTGGTCATCACACACTTGAGATGTGCAGGGGGACACACGGGGAACACAATATGACCACCAACATGCTAGCATACCTGCCATGAATGGAACACTGTATTGGTGGAAGTGCAGTTGCAGACACCTGGAGGAACAGTGGTGGAGACTCAGTTGCACAGGACAGGCATGGACATATCCTACAAAAACCACAAAGGAGCTCGCACTAGGACGGGGTGCCATGGAAAACTAAAAGTCAAAAACACAAATCCAGGCACTCACCACCACAAAAGAACTTGGCCCAGAAGGAAACATTTTAAAAGGATTTATTGAATTGCCTGATGCGTTTCTGGTCCCACTGGACCCTTTATCAAGGCCTTTGATAAAGGGTCAGTGGGAACCAACAGCATCAGCTGAATTCAATAAATCTAATGTTCCTCTGGTATACTTTGATGATGAGTGCCTGATTTGTGTTTTTGATGGACGTATCCTACAAGCGGGGTGTAGGTGGGCAGTAGGGGCACCACAGCAAACCAGATAAAAATATAAATAAAGCACCAAAAAAGGCACAGGACACAGGACACAGGAGCATAACACAGAAAAATATCTTTAATGTACAAAGAGGAAAAAAAACAATACCAAAAACACAGTGAAAGGGATTCAAATGGGAATCAGGAGCACAAAAGGGGGGTGGGAGAATGAAATAAGAAGGTGAATGTGAGTGTAGGGGTTGAAAAAGAGAGGACGTGGAACCTACAGGTTTGCCACAGGTAACAAAATCAAAAACTGGCTACTCAACCCATGCAGTATCTCACACATTAAATTTATTTTCTCATTGGGGTGCTACTGGCTACCCTATTCTAAAATGCTAATTGCCACAGTTGGCTGCTTTTTAAAATATGATGCACCATACCTCCCAACCTTTTGCCATGGAAATGAGGGACATGGGCACTTAAAATGGGGACAATGGGGGACAGTGACTCCTATATTGAGGGACACATTCCCAAACATGGAAATACAAGTTCAGAACACTGTGCAAACCACTGTGTTTACCTGAGCAAAGTTTCTTTGATATATCATTTTAGGCTCTGTTCACACTGGGCTACTTAAAACATTTCATCCACTGTAAAATGTTTTAAGTAGCCGCAAGCACGGTTTGCGTTCGCACTGAACATGACTTTGGAATCATTTTAATAAACTGTGCTCAAACCCTGATTAGAGGTAGGCTTGAGCATGGTTTAAAAAATGGTTCCGGAGTTAAATCGGACTAACATGCAGTGCAGATAGTCTGGCATGATTCCCTTTAATGAAGCTGGGTGTTCCCGATTTGGAACCAGGCTGCTGCACAAACAGTTCAAACTGCAGTTCATACATGTCCCAACTTAAAAGTCCTGGTGTACCAGAATAGACATTTTTATTTATTTCTTGCCCCACAGTTTATTAGCAGTCACTGTGCTCTGTAGAACGACTGCAGAATTTCAAATTTTTAGTTAGCCCACCGCCAGTCACTAGTGCCAAAATAAACAGTCCCCAAGCAGTAGACAGGTGGCTTATTTATATTTGTGTGCCTCATTAATATTCATGAGGCTGGAAGCTAGCGGTTGTTGGCACTCTATTTAAAATATACAGAGGCTCCTCTTATGCCTCCTTCAGGTTTCCGATACCCGTACTGCCACAGTTGGGGACCTGGACCACCAATGAGCCATCCATTTTATCACTATGGTAGTAATAAAATGAAAGTGCTCTACCGTGCATGCACAGACTGCTGGCTTGCATACATGTGCAGCCACAGCTCAGCATTTCCATGAATTTGCTCCTCTGACCCCCACTTTGAACTGCCATGCAAGCAGGGGCCAGACAGAGGGCTTAAGGGCACAGTGGGGACTCAGGCCAGTTGGCGGTTCAGCTGCAGAAGAAAATGGGCAGAATGGGGGGGCAAATTCAGGTATGCCCCCACAGTGTGACATGTGTTGTGCCAAATTGCAACAGCATGTCAGGTGTTGAGGACATGGTGTGAAGGGGTAACAACCCTGTCACAAGCATATTGATAGGTTATATGTGGATGCAACAATATAACATACTCACGTGCTACAGTTCTCTGGGCGGTGTCTGACAGACTAGCATCATGGCTCGGTGTCCGCTTCCCCTACTGCCATACCCATTGGCTGGGAGCCTCTCATGTTCCTCTCGCTGATTGATCTGCAGAGTGTATGAAAAAAAACATCAGTACCATTATGGACAATGGGCATGCCCCAATGACTGCGGTCATGGCTCATGTGACAGTGGCAGCATACAAAGATGAAAGCCACAGGGCATAGATTGTAGTGTTGTTGGTGCCCTACAACTGAGAACAAATGAAGACCTGTCAACACAGCTGTGGAAGCACACAACATCAAGTGGAACAGGATACTACAGGGACCTAACTAATGACAGCAGTGCCTGGAATCATACCACAGGACACATCAGACACATACAGTATCAAGCAACTGCCCTTATGAACAGGGACATACCGCAGTGTACACCACATAAGAATGTCTGGCCCTTATCTATCCCACACTGAAACATTGTTGTCCACAAACAAATGCTAGTCAGTCCGCTGATTTGGCAGACAGTCATGGTAGTACAATGTTCCAACCTAGAATCAATCTGTTGCATGTGTTCAAAATACGTTCCCATGTGTTTGCAGCCTGTATATCCATGTGTGAGGATGTGTTCTGCATTATGAGTGTCCTGGTCACACATTAGCCTCCATGTCCAGAGTCCAAGAATGTACAAGGCCAACATGTCAGGAAGACGTGCTGTGTAGGCATGTACACACACACACCCATGGCTGGCCCATGGACACGCTATACCTAATGCTCCCCCTAGACCCTGCCAAATCTACGCCCATAAATAAACATGCCATGCATATCACCATCTACCTGGCCTGGGTATGGTGCTATCCCACAATATCTGGTGGTTCCATGCCAGATGATCCTGCTCCCCTCTAACCAGGTCCATGTATCAGTGGCAACACTGCTTACTGGACCAGTGATCTCTCTCCGGGTAGTCAACTGGAACTCACAGAGGCCCACACGTCACACTGTGGCTGAGAGCCCTCCTCAACCTCCCTGAAGAGTTGCCTTTCCTGTGCCACCACCAACTCCACGAGGGTGGCGCGCACCACCTCCACCTACCTCTGGTCTCGCCGCTGGATGGCCTTGGTTTGTCTTCTGCAGGACATGGCTATTCCACCTATGCAGACTGTGGTACACTGCCCTCAACAACTCTGCAGGACTGGAAGGGTGTGGCTTTTCTGCAGTGTTACACATAGGTTGCGCTGAGTAAATGACGTTAGCACAGTGCAGTCACCACGAAAGCTGACATTGTGCATTCGCAACCCCACGCATGATTTGCGCAATGTCATGCATATGCCTAGCACTGTGCACACCTGTGCGTGTGCAGCCATGCCACTGACTTCACTGGACAGGCGTTTCCTGGGTGATGCAAATGCACAAACGTCATAGCACAAAACTGCTTTGCACATTGTGCAAAATCACTAAATTCAGCCAAGCTATTCAAATAGCTTCATTTGGCAGTCAGCAGGCAAAGGACCTGATTACCATCTCATTAGAGACCATTCTGCATGTTTAGGAAGGATAATTACACCTGGGCTATCTAAGGGAACTGTAGCACCCCCTACACTGCACATTGGAACTGCAGCCATAACACTATTACAGAACCAGGGAAGCTGGCCACAGAAAAGACAAATAAACATGGCGGGTCGAGATAATGTCCTTGCAGCCCCGGGTAGGAGTCTTTCATGACATTTTCAAATACATACACTTTGCTAAATAGGGATACAACCTGTTGCAGGGTCATGGGTGGGATATATTGCAGGGGAAATCACATCACTTCATTGTTTGTTTCCTGTGCTCCATTATCATGCAATGTGGGCCCTAAAACCACACACAGTAGTGTAACTCTTGGCTTTGTTGTACCCTACTCAACATATTACATGATGTGTTTGTATTGACCACAACCCACTGGCAGTCCTGTGAGTGGCCTCTGTTCTGTTTGTAGCTGTGCCTTGTGTGGAACCTCTGTACTGGAGCACCTCTGCACATCAGTACTATCTGACTATGGTATTGGTACATGACATGTGTACTGGGGGATGCAGTACTTAGGGTAGCATTGATTGACACCTGTCAGGTGTGTCCCAACTATGTGCAAATACCTAAAATGGCTCACCAAATGCTGCACGTGGTGCATGAGGACAGACGCAACTGCACCCCACAACCAGGGCCTGTACTGGACAGCCAGGGCACTGGTCCACAATATGTGAGCATGCATAGGGTGGGAGGCCCCATGGAGCTGCAGGGTATCATTGCAAGGCTTGCCCACCACATCACATGATCCCACGTGTCTGGGTTTTCTTGTGTTTTGCATGTTGTGTGACATAGCTTCCATGGCCCAGACCCTGGTCATGCAACCTGTTCATCACAATACACCATTGCCACCCCCATTCATACAGCAACCTACAACTGCATGCTCAGAAGCTAGCACAGAACACACTTCCAACACAAGGGCCCTCCACATTATTCCTGTCACCAGAGGCCAACAGCAGGTATATTACAACATATGTGGAGTGTGCACATGACAGCTCTGCCTGCTACAGTCCCTCCAATGTGCTGCCCCCCAACACACCAGTGCATGACTGAACATATCGGCACAGAAGCCTGTGGCCTGGCATCTAACTGTGCCATGGCATCAAGTACATGGCCCAACAACCAGCTTCTGCACATAACCACTGTTGTGCATGGAGGTGCAAGGTGGTGACACGTGTCAGCCATGTGTGGGCCACGTCAGGCCAGTGGACTATATCTGCCAAGGGGGCAGTATCTGTATGGGCCCATTGCACACTTTGTCCAGATGCAGCACTTACATATGCCATGGTGTGTTGGCATGGCCCACGCAGTGTCCCCTGTGTTACTTGGCATGTGCCACTGGGTGCTGTGCACAGCCCAGGGGTGTCGGCGATGCCTACACATACACTGCTGCACAATACTCCCACCTGTGTGTTAGTGGTGGCTGTGCTCTGGGACAATGCCTGTCAGGGTGGTGCAGTCAGAGGGTCTAGTTGTCACAAGTGCCTACAACCCTGCAATGTTGGGTGGCAGTATATTGGCCAGGCATGGACCCTGAGGGGCCTCTGACAGACTGCCATTGCACACAGGCCATGATGTGCTGCACCTGTACACCATACATGGCATTGTTGCACTGATGTGATACATTGCAGATGCATACACATACATCTCATCAACACACAGCACTGACCACTGTCTTTCTACTTTTCTGACAGGTCCCATGAGTGATGTTGAATGGCAGCGGGCCCACTGGCTTACAGAAGACAAGCTCCATGCCTTGGCCCAGACCTAACAGGAGAAGTGGTGGTCCTGTCCTGCAGCCAGATCACCAATGTCACGGTCCGGCAGGCAGAGGAGGAAATAACAGGGGCCATGAATGCTGAGCCACAAAATGGCTGCCCAGCACCATGAGCATTGGGCCACTGGTGGGGTCTACAGTCTTCAGCAGTAGCCAGAACCATAGACCCAGCAAAGGAGGGAGTGACATCAACCTTGAGGTCCATGGAGGTGTCAGGGGTGGCTGGGGGCGGTTCCGGAGGAGTGGAGGAGGGCATAAGTGATACCCCTGCACAAAAAAAAGGAGGCGGCAGGGAACTACTGCCCAGTCAGTTTGACCTCAGTAGTAGGTAAAATGGTGGAAACCATGCTTGAGGAAAGACTGGTGGACTGCCTAGAGACAAGGGGGCTGCTGGACCCAAGGCAACATGGATTCATGGCAGGGAGGTCATGCCAGACCAACTTGATTGATTTCTTCAAGTGGGTGACAAAGGAACTAGACCAGGGCAGAGTGGTAGATGTGGCCTATCTGGACTTCAGGAAAGCCTTCGACACAGTCCCACATAGAAGACTAATCCACAAGCTGGCAAATCTGAGGTGGGGACAGAGGTGGTCACGTGGGTTAGAAACTGGTAAAGTAACAGAACACAAACAGTGGTGACAAATGGGGTCAGTTCACAGGAGGGACAGGCAACAAGTGGCGTACCCCAGGGATCAGTGCTGGAACCAGTACTCTTCAATGTCTTCATAAGCGATATTGCAGAGGGTCTAGAAGGTAGGGTTAGCCTGTTCATGGATGATACAAAGCTGTGTAACAGAGTAGATACACAGGAAGGTATAGAAAAAATGAGGAGAGATTTGAAGAGGCTAGAAAATTGGTCCAATGAATGGCAGTTGGGTTTCAATGCAAAAAAGTGCAATATTATGGACCTAGGGAGAGGGAATCCTAGGGTCAAGTATGAACTAGATGGGGTAACACTGGAGGCTACCACAGAGGAAAGAGATCTAGGGGTAGTCATAGAATACAACCTCAAAGTGGCTAAACAGTGTGACAAAGCAGTTGGAAAAGCTAACAGAATACTAGGGTGCATAGGGAGGAATATAAAGAAGGAGGGAAGTGGTGGTACCATTGTACAACTCTCTAGTAAGGCCTCATCTGGAATACTGTGTTCAGTTCTGGGGGCCCCATCTCCAAAAAAGACAGACATGATGGAGACGGTACAGAAGAGGGTGACAAAAATGGTGTCTGTGATGCAGCATAACAAGTCGTGTGAGGAGAGACTCAGAGCTCTCAATATGTACTCCCTAGAGGAAAGAAGAGAAGGGAGCATGATAGAGACTTTCAAGTATCTAAAGGGGATCAACAGGATACCAGAGGAGAACATCATTCACATGAAGGGAAATAGCAGAACAAGTGGGCACAACATGAGAATAAAAGGCGGAAAACTTAGGAGGAACTTGAGGAAATTCTACTTCACTGAAAGGGTGGTGGAGAGATGGAACAGTCTCGCCCAGTAAGTGGTGCGGTGGCCACGGTTCAGGGATTCAAGAATGTGTGGGATAGGCACATGGGTATTATCTAGCTTGGGTGAAAGGGGAAGGAACTTGTAGCATCTAGGGTACCTTAAGCATTAGAAAGATGGATAGGGCAGACTGGATGGGCCACAAGGCCCTTATCTGCTGACAACGTCTATGTATCTATGAGACCCAGGTGGCATATAGTCAGTCACATCAGTACACAACTCCTTGTGTGCATGGGTACATGTGCAGGCCCCGCCACTGTTGGAGCACACTGCAGACTTGGGTGTGGCACACATATTGTGGGCCATCAGGACCCTGGGCACTCCATGACAAGTTGTGCTGCTGTATGGCACACTGTGGCTCCCTCTGCTGCATGTTGCACTGACACCCCTACAGGTAGTGACTGTGCACACGACTCCACTGGAGTGTTCCCATGCACATAGGGAGTATATACGTACTGTTTTGCCATTTGCTGGTCACAGGTGCTTGTGCATGCAGACACATGTGCTGGGTGTGTTGATCTGTGTGTGGGGCTGTGGCCTGTGCTGTGATTGCCTCTGTGCATGTGTGATGTGTGTGGGATACATGGTCAGGGAGCACTGTCATGCTTGCATGATCCTCCTTTCACAGGTGGCTGTGTGACCATTGATGGCTGGGATAGTAAACCTGTTGACACCAGTTGCATGCTGGCACTAGGTGACACATGACACCATATGCTGGGGCATGCATGCACCACCAGGAAAATGCATTGTGTATTGTGTATTGTTTGTGACACTGACAGTTTGCTCCTCTATCCACAGTGCAAGATGTGCCATCTGAGGGGGATGACCTATCTAGTCCATCTATAGAAGTGCAGCATGTACCACCCAGCCAGCCATGTGGACTCAACCACTTCATTGTGGAGGATGAGAACGACAGCAAGGATGACATCTACATCCCCACCATGCAGGAGTTGTTGCCAGTTGCACCACCAGGGGAGCAGTCCCCAATGCCAAGCTCTCCCATGGCAGTGTACAGCAGTAAATGCACACCAGCCCCCACACCACAGGTGCACCCCACACCTCTGTCCATGGCACCACTGTGTTTGACATCCCCTCCACTGGACCTGTTGCCACCACTTCCACTGCCAATGCTGTCACCGCCACCACCATGCACACTGCCCAGCAGGCACCATGGGAGAGGTTATGCAGCCTGGCAGCACCCCTGCCAGCACACCCACCATCCTACAGCAGGCCTGTGCAGCTGTCCACAGCCACTGAGCCCCTGCCACCTCACCCATCCCCCCCTTGTGTGGTGCACACACCGGCGGCTGGGGGGGGGTCTGCAGGCACAACCAGGTCCTGTCCCTAGGACAGTGTCCACCGGAGGCAGGCTGTGCTAGACTCCAGGCAGCTGCTTCAGTCAGGAGTGGCATCCCAGACCGCTGCACACCATGAGCTTGCCCTCTTCAGGTGTGCCATGCACAAGGACCTGATAAGCCTTCTGGACCTCTTGCATGCTGACCTCCAGAGGGCTGAGCAGCGGGTGGAAGCCAGTGACACTCTCATTATGGAGACCATCTGCACCATCATTGATGACCTCACCATGGTGGTGGGGGAGCTCATCGCCATGGTGTGTGGCAGTCTGCTTCTAGGTCACAGCCCTGCTCCCTCCAGTGTGTGCAGCCCTGGCTCCATGGGGACACCATGGCAAAAAACAATGCCATGCAGTGGCAGGTCAGGATCTGGTGCTATGCCTGCAACCCCCAGGACTTGTGCCACACCACGCACACTGGGGTGCAACTTCCCAACCCTGTCCTCCAGCTCCCAGTGTGGCTGTACACAGGACTGGGTGACTCTGTCACCTGGGTGTTACCCTTCCCCTCTCCATGGGCCATGACACCTACCAACAGGTGTCTGTGGTAGCCACATGTGCGTACCTGTGACGGACTTAGACGGACGTGAGTAGGATGGATTCCAACCCATATCCAACACATTCCCAGCATTTCACAGACATTGTTCACCTGACACTTTTTTGTTTTAGTGTGCTTCCCATCCACCCCTCCCCATTGTTTACCTTATCCAGCGCCCCCTTCTTTTTGTGCACTGTTTTTTCACTGTCATTGTGTGCTTTGTTTTTGTTTTTGTGTTTCACAATAATGTTTTTGCACATATGACAGTGTTCTTTGTTCTTTCCACTCACCTGCTCCTGCATGAGAGGCTTATTATGATGTTTTCACAGTATTCCTGTACCATCCTTGCCATACGGGGCTCACATCTGTCTAGCTGCTCCATCATCTCCTGCACCTCTGGCTCCATGTCACTGCCACTCTGTTCCTCTTGGACAGGCCTATTTCATGGGTGAGTGCCATGTTGTGTAGCATACAAAAGGCTAGGAATATGCCACAGACCTTCTGAGAGGCATACTGTAGGGCACTACCTGAATGGTCCAGCTACAGAAACCGCATTTTCAGCATGCTAAAGACTCACTCAGTGATGTTGCATGTGGCTGTGTGTGCCTCATTCTGTATGTCCTCCACTACAGATGTGGGTCAGAGGATGGGTGAGAGGAGTCAGGGGTGCAGATGGATAGGCACTGTCCCCTGTAGGGTAACACACATCTGTTAGCAACTGTTCACATTGTAGCTGCCCACATAGCATCAATGACCCATGAGCTGCGTTGTTTCCTGTGCACCTGTCCACTCTCCTCTGCCCACCCTTCCCTTGGTGAGGCAGGTGTGTACTGTGGTCCTGCTGACTGCCCCTTCTGGGGGGTTTGTGTGGGGGGCATGCTGTGTGTACTCACCAATAAACTGCCCACTGAGTATGTGGCCACCTTCACAGATTTGGCATAGTGTGGAGTTGTGCCATATGATGGCATCATGGGCACTGCCAGGGCATTGGTTATGTGACCTGTTGCATTGCACACCACCTGGCAATTGCTAGAGTAGTAGCCCTTACTACTGAGGTAGGTATCTACCCCATCACCAGTGGGCACCCGGACAGCAACACTGGCGCAGTCAATGGCACCAAGTATTGCAGGTAGGTGCACAACCCAATAGAAGTGCTGCATGGTTTCTGTGTGCTCTGCTGCTGTGCTGGGGAATATGATAAACTCGCCAGCATGTGGCAGCAGGGCATCTAGGAATTAGGCCAGCAGGCACTAGGTGGGGACTGCAACACACCGATGGTATCCCCCACCAGTGTCTGAAATGACCGGTGGCTAGGAAGCACATTGTAGCTGTCACCTTCTGCTCACCTCTTATGGCATGGCTGCACTGGGTGTCACTGCATAGCTACTAATGCAGGAACTCACACAGCTATCTCAGCATGGCCCTATTGAGACAGTACTGGCCCAACAGCTGGACCTCAGTGAGAGTCTCAAAGGAGACTCATGGTTGGTGTTGTTTGTGTGCAGCATATCAACTCCAGGCCTACGAAGTGGCCATGGGTGGCCTTCTGCCCTCTCCTTCTCCTGCATGACCTGTTCCATGAGGAACAGCATATGTGCTGTATATTTAGCAATGTTGTGTTCTGGTTGAATTGTCATCACCTGTCTCTATGGTTTGCCAGGAATAAGTCAGCCTTTTTTATAGGCAATATTTGTGCTGCGCAATAGTGCCTTACAAACTCACTTTGTACAGTGCAAATGTGCTGAATATATCATTGTGCCTGCCTTCATGCCCACACACTCTCTTTGCCCAGCACAGCACATACACTATCTGTTTGTGTTTGTGCACGCGGTATTCATTTTTGCTCTTGCTAATTGGCCTTTCAAATATCATGCAAAGAGCACGCAAACTGTGTGCAATCTGCCCACTGGGCAAAGTTTTGAATATTGGACCCCTGATGTAAATTTAAGTCCGGCCACAAAACGTCACAGTGCACCACCCAGTTGCTGAGTCCCAATTCTGAAATGTAACTGCCTTTGTTAACTTCTGAAATACTGTAAGGTGAACTGCCTAAATTGACCTGCCTTTAAATAAGGTGCATTCCCCAACCAATGTGCAGGTGATTGTTGGGAGCCTGCTACTGGAGACACTTGTGTTCTGGACTCTTAAAAAGCACTTCTACCAAAATTAGGTAATTTCAGCACCACTATTTACCAACTGCAACTGGGGTAGGATTAGCTATTCAGTATAAGGCAGTTTGTGTACAATTGTCCATTTATTTTTTATGACTGAACCATAAATGTTATATGTTCTGCATTTTGTATTTTATTTACAATTTTTAATTCTAGTAAACTCTGTTTTCCTTGAAATCCTGCCTGAGACTTTTTCTCGTTTTGCGTGTGACTGCTGAGACACTTTTGATAATGCTGACGGAACTGTTAAGTGCTTATAGTGTGTTACCATATGCACCAAAGTAAGGAAATACCTAGGTCTCAACTGAGTTAGAAGGAGGATTATGAGCCAGGTTATGTGCCCGCTGGGTTAAGTATTGCACTGCTTTCCCCGAAGAGGGTGTGATATTTGGACCTGTTACCTGGGTGTGCTAGAGAAAAAGGGTTCCTATTTGACCCCAGGACTGGTAACTGGTACTTGTTCAGACCCAAAACAGACAGGGGGGTTACCACGTGTGTCTCATGTTCACATATTGCACTTCAAGGTTGGGCACTGTGGGAGTAGAAGGCCTGACCCCCACTGTGCATTTGTGACAGTCACTATTTGGGAGCAGATGTGGAGGCTAGGCTGCTCATTGCCCCAGGGATTATTCTCCCTTGGAGGCACTAGAGGAGTAAATCACTCCCACGCAGAGGAATTGACTCATGGAATTAATTTGGAAATTGGGCAATGAAGGAAACATACCTTTCTGTGGAAGAAGCTGGGTGCTTACTAGAAATGCAGGCTTTATCTTTAGTCCCGGAAGCTGTAGTAACCTGCCGTATGCTGATTACTGTGCCTAAGTGCTGCCATGTGTTCTTTCTCAGTTCTTGTTGTTAGCCTGATGGAGCTGTGTTAGATTTGGAGTGAGTTTTGCTCTTGGGTTCTCGAATCATTATAGGATCCCAGGAAATAAATTCTCTTATTTTAGGCATAATCTTGTGCCCGACTCGTTTGATTGCAGCATGCATTTAAATGAATTAACTGTTCTATTTCCAAAAGGCTAATTAATTTCCCCATAGCCCAGATGGATGGACTTTGGGGTGATTCATCTTCTTGCTTTTCTGGGTCTCAGAGCGGTGGAAGGGTGAGATACAGTGGCTCCTGCTCCATGTTGCTCCTGCTGGGATAAGCGCTATCCGAGGGCGTTCAGAGGTAGCCACTGAAATTTGAAGACAACCAAAGGTAGGCTGCTCTCTGGTTTTTATTTTGTGCTGCTGTTTGTTTGCTCAGAGGATTGTTCAGGATGGCACTTGTGGTCTGGGCCCCTTTCCCTTTGTTCCACCTGGCATCACTAGACAGCGGGGAAGGGGGGCTTACAGGTCCCTTGAGGTAGCAGTGCTGGTTCTATGGAATTCACTCCCAAGGGCTCTGAGGGAGGCCTCCTTAGTAGAGACTTTTAATAGGGGTTTTAAACATACTTATTTAAGCAGGCATATCGGGCTTGATAATCCCTACTAGTTTCCTATAGTATGCCTGCAGCCTCGTGCCTCACAACACACCCAGGGTGTTGATTAATCCCCAGTAACCCCATACACTGTCATGGGTTAATCCTTACTTACTGTAATTGCTTAATTGTACAGGGTTCATAACATATCTGCATTGATAATTTTCAGCACTGAAGTGGTGTAACTTGTAGCATGAATGATACATCACATTTCAGGTGGAGTGACTTGCTCAACATCATACTGTGAGTTAGTGGCTCTGGTGGAAATCAGACTTGGCATCTCCTAGTTCTCAGGTCTGTGCTGTTGATTTATCAACCCCATTGCCTTTTTACTGCAGAGTTAAGTGAGAATTAACCCTTCAACTGCAGACTTTGACAGAATAGTTCATTGTCTGTGTAACCATTTTCTCTCTCCTTCTAACACCAGTGATTTGAAATCTAATCATTTAGTGGTCCCTCATTTCATAGGTTTTCCCTGACCTGTACCTCAGAAATCAACTCTTCCTGTTATCAGTCAATCTAGAGTAGCTTCCCTTGTCTGCTCACTCACTAATTGCACCATGAAAGTTAAAGTGTCCAGGAAGCTAGCTATCCTATCTTTGTACTTGAAAAACAGTCACAAACTACAGTAGGCCAGTGCCAGCGGAAAAACAATAAGCCAGCCTCAAACAGATGCTGAACAAAAATAGGAGTTATTGCTGTGAAGAAAGGTTAATTGAGAACCAAAATGGACTGGTTCTGAAACCCTGGAGCTTTGTGTCACAAACCCAACATCTTGTCAGGGGGCCAGTTTTGGAGCCCGCACTCTCATTTGGTTCCCAATATACCCTTTTAATGAAGCAATACTTCCTGTATTTTGTGTGTTACTTTTCAGCCTTGAATGTAGCAGCTGTTGGTAGGTCAGTTCCATTGTACTTGCCCTGCCTATATCCCACTTGATTTAAGGGAAACTAAAATCACCCATGACAAGATACCCCAAGCCAAAATTACATTCCCAATTGCATTGGCTGCAAAACAAGGCATGAACAGGCACTCTGCTGTGCTGATTCATAAATTGCTATACTTAGAACAGTAGATTTGCACTGGGGGGAAGGGAAGAGACCCCCAATGCAAACCTTGGAATGCAAATATAGCATTGCAACTATTGCTGTGAGCAAACTGGGCTTATGCATAGTAATGGTGCACATCGCCAGCCTATGTGTGAACGTGCATGCTGCCATGCCATGCACATACATGCATGATGCAGAGTGAAACCGAACACTTCCCCACTCCCCTCACCACATACCTTTGGTCTGCTTGTGAGTCATCAAAGATGTCTGTCAGTCTGTCCAGCGCTTTCATTCCTGATAGTCCTATGAGCTCTCAAGTCAAACTCCAGTACTGTTCCTCCCCTGGTAGTCCAGTGGATCCTTCCCTCCCTACCACATTCTCACAACAGCACCTCCAGATGTTCTGGCTCCTCACCTGCCTACAGTGTTGTCCATCACCACTTTCAAAGATACTGTACATCACAGTGAACAGCAGTGTGCTATCGGTCCACTAATGTGCCGTCCAATGTCAGGGGGCAAATGCTGAATTTGTAATTCTTTATCTTGTCGCTAGGTGTCTTGTGATCCACTGGCGATGTGGAGTACAGATTTAAGATGCAGCACCTAATAAACAACACACATTTGTATCTAATAGCCCTTGTTTTTGTACTTTGTGTAAGGTCACCATTGCAACCTTCCTACCCTCTCCCTTCCCCCTCCCTGCATCTAGCTATAGGTAGAATGCCAGGCCAAAAATCAACAGCTACATTAAAGAACAAGTGATTGATAAAAATTATTTTTACTAGCATTGTTAAAAGCAAAGGTGTAAAGTCCCTTGTTTCAGACCACTATCAGATCAGACAGAGGGAGGGACCACTAGACCAAGGACAATAGTTTTGTCTTACTTAGGCAGACATCAGGTGGGAGGAGGGACCACTGGACACCAGGGACACTTTGTCCATCAGGTGGGTGATCCAGTGGGGGGATGGACACCAGGGAAACTTTGTCTGTTCATCGGGCAGGCATTGGGTGGGGGAAGGGGACACTGTACACCAACTGTTAGTGCATATATGGTCAGGCAGGCATCAGGTGGGGGGAGAGACCACTAGACACAAGGGAATATTAATATTGTACATCAGGCTGGCATCAGGTGAGGGAGGAACCACTGGACACCGGGGAATTATGTGTGGGACATGTGGGATAGCTTTGAGGGGGGGACCACTAACACCAAGGAGAACTACTCTGGGACTGGTCAATTGGGGGTGGCACTATGCAAATTAGCCTCCCTGCAAATGAACCCATAATGGGCATGCAAATGACACATTAGTGCACTGCATGTCTAATGGACTTATTTGCATGGGGCCATTTCAATATCATAAATTTAGCGTGGGCGCAAATCATCGTAGCACCATATTTCGGGAGCCATGTCTGCCCAGTGCTAAGTGGCTTAAGGCTGGTCTGACATGGCTCTATGTTCAGTTGAATAGTGCCAGTGCACTATTCCACTGAATATAACATCTTTGGGTACCTGGGCTATCGTAAAGAACAGTGCATATTTTGGCACTCCGCTTTGCAAATTTTTGAATATCAGGCCCCTGCTCTTTAACATTAGCCAATTTTATCCCATCCCTGATTTTGCTATTGCTATGTTTCTAGCCCCCCTCCAGTCATGGCGTGCAAACTATTATTATCTTAAAAAACTCTTTTTGTTCTGGGAGCACTCAAGAAGTCTGATTCTGTCAAAGACTTTTATTTTTAAGTAACAAAACAGTATTGTGCAAACAAAAATAAAAACATACAAATACCCCTGTCAGGATATTACAAGACATAGCACAGCACTTTTTACACACACATTTCAGCGGCAAATTGAACTGGAAAAAATTATTTAGAAGTCAGTAATTTGAAAAAAGTCATCTCATGTGCAAATGGTACACTACTGTGTCAGTGAGTGTATTTCACCTTTCCGCACCATTCATAGCTGTTTGTTTATTCTGTCCCTTATTTGTGCAAGAATTGGTGGTGTTTAAGTGCTGCCTAACAAGAGCCACAATGACATTGATCAGGTTTCTAGACAGCCCTTTTTTTGCGCCTTGTGCTGTCATAGTTTACTTTATTTGTCCATTGCATATATGTTGTACAGCACAAGGGCACGAAAAGTCAGTCCTGCAAAGTGTTCGGATTTGTTTGAGCTCTGGTATCTGTGATCCTTTTTTTTATTTTGCTTATGAGAGGCCCAATATCCATATCCAGCTGAATGTTCATTGTACCAGTGATGTTACCATGGAACATTCTCAGCAGAACCTGCACAGGTACCCTTTCATCTGCCATAACTGTCTGAAAGAAATCCACGAGTGGATGGATTCCAGTTGGCTGAAGTTGAACTTAGAAAAAACTGAGGTATTGGTTGTGGACCCAGATCGTCAGATAAGGGTCTGGGTATTGGTGCGCCCTCTGGAATTTTTCTTGGTGGTGTCTCACTCCTGACCTCTGAACAGGTGCGTAACCTGGGTGCAATTATTGATGATGGACTGACCCTACATTCTCAGGTATTGGCTGTTGTCAAAACATCCTTTTATCATCTTAGGAATATCTCCAGGATTCGGCATCTAGTTCCGTCTGACGATCTTCCTACCTTGGTCCACGCCTTTGTGTCCTCACACTTGGATTACTGTAACTCCCTTTATCTAGGGCTTTCTAGGGTTGAAATCCATCGCTTGTAGCTGGTGCAGAACACGGCAGCCTAGCTTTGGATGGGATCTCCCTGATCCTATCATATTACCCCAGTACTGCGTGAACTGCACTGGCTGCCTGTACAGTGGTGGATGATCTTTAAAGTTGGTTTGCTGACTTTCAAAGCCCTACATGGACAGGGCATGGACTGTCTGAAAGAGTTTATGGTCCCCTGCTGCCCTAGTTGATCACTCTGCTCGGCCGACGAGGGGTTGTTAGAGATTCCGAGGGTGAATTTGAAATCATCTGGTACAAGAGCTTTTGCTTATGCAGCTCCCACCCCTTGGAATTCTCTACCCCATTGGTTGCAAGAGTGCGCAACTGTGGAGGGATTTAAGCAGGGCTTAAAAACCTTTCTGTGGCAACAAGCCTTGTTCGCCAACTGAAAGTTTGCTATTGAGTTATTGTTATGTGATTTTAACTGAATTGAACTAATGATTGATGTTTGTATGATTCTGTTTTTTATGTTGTAGGTGCCTTGGCAATTGATAAGGCACCATATAAATAAATTTATTATTATTATTATTATTGCCTCTGGCACTGTGTCACTGTCTTGCACTGAGCCTCTCGTTTTCTTTGCCTCTGTATTGTTACTGTCTTCTAAAAGACCAGCTGTGCTGTGCTGTGCCTCTCTAGTGGTGTTGATGTCCATGGCATTGACATTTGCTGCTGCAGCTCCTTTTTGTCCCTTTGCAGGTCTTGGATCACTACATACAGAGGGAGTTGCCCTGCCTTTAGAGGTTCCATGGTCTCCCTCACCTGTTGACATTCTTACTTCAATTCTTTTATAATCTTCCACATAAAATGCTTGAATTTGGCTTTCTCTCCCACTCTGTTCCATGTTCTACATGTAGCTGTTTTCACATCAACTCCTGTTCCTTGGTGCTCTGCTGCCTTTCCTCTCGTATACCCTCCACATGCTGCTTTGTTGATTCCTGGTCCTCCGGGCCACCCTGCTGCTTGAGCGATTCCTTGTCCTCTGGATGGGCCAACTGCTCTGGTGCCAGCTGCTAGGGTACTTATGTATCCTGTGGATGGGCCAGCTGTTGTGGTGCTTCCATGTCCTCGAGACAGGCCTGCTGCTTGGGTGCTGCCCTCTCCTGTACCACTGCCTACTCCTAGGACTCTGACATGAGGTTTTTCTCATCCTCTTTATAAAAGGATGGTTCATTGTCCCTGGCAAAGATATCACACTGTTTTAAACAAGAAGTGCAGTTAGAATCTAAATACTAAAAAGATAATATTGCCCGCCTGTCTATCTGCGAACTACACTTATCAGAGTCTGACTGATAAATAGCACTGGGTATACAGTGAAGCCCACCTGATGAAGTCCTACACTGCAGAATTCTGCAGTAGAGTTACTACAGCAAACAATGCAATTTAAATGGGAATTAATCCCTTTTGTCATGCAGGAAATCTGTGACACTGCACTTCATCCTGGAGGGCTTCACTGTACCTCTCAACTTTCACTAATTATCAGGCATGTCCCTCCAAAAATGTGTCTCTGTGGCTGAACAGTGGGAATTGTAAGCACAAAATAATGCCAGACATTATAGATACAGACTTGTTCTTATTCAGAAAAGGCATTATATACTAATATCTCCTATTCTACCAACTTCTTCAGTGGTCCCTGATTTTGGTCCTTTGTCCCTGATTTGTGAGGCGGTGGTATGGGCATGAGGGCACACCTAGGAAAATAATAATTTTACAAATTGTGGTAAACATTTGTCCAGTGTTAAGGACAGTTTCTATCAAGTTTCTTAGTATTTTAATGCACATCAGTGGCACTATCCAAAAATCATTGCAGTTGAGAGCTATTTGAATACCCATTATTCAAAACAATAATACACAACAATATTTTCTTACCATGTATTTCTTGGGTTCCCTTCTGAAAATCATTCATTTTACTGATGTGGCATTTCCCTTTCCCCCTCTCTTTCTGCACACAGGTGTGCTGCTCTTCAGTTGCATTACCTTTTTTCTCATTCTGGTAGGTCTATGTACATTTGGGGTTCCATAAAAGTTTGCAGTTCCAAATCTGGTAGTCATCTTCAATCCAATATACAGTCACAAAAGAAAGGGTCCTACAAGAGCTCGCTAAGCTCAGGGTGGATAAGGCAATGGGACCTGATGGCATACATCCCAGGGTACTTAAGGAGCTAAGGGTGGAACTAGCAGAGCCATTAGCAGTACTGCTTAGTGAGTCTCTGAGCACACAAGAGGTCCCAGAAGATGGGAGAAGGGATCATGTGATCCTGCTCCGCAAGAGTGGTAGCAGGGAGGAGGCATGGAACTACAGATCAGTCAGTCTTACCTCAGTAGTGGGCAAGATTATGGAGGCACTCCTTAAGGAAAGGACAGTGCAACACCTGGAATCCATAGGGGCACAGGATCCAAGACAGCATGGGTTTACAAAAGGAAGGTCCTGTCAAACTAATCTCATAGATTTCTTTGACTGGGTAACCAGAGTAGTGGACCAAGGGGGAGCAGTTGATGTTGCCTACCTTGACTTCAGCAAAGCTTTTGACACTGTTCCCCATAGAAGATTGATAAATAAGCTGGGTAGGCTTGGGGTGGGTCAGAAGTTGGTCATCTGTGTGGCAAACTGGTTGACGGGCAGAAAACAGAGAGTGGTGGTAAATGGTATACAGTCAGAAGAGATGCGAGTCATAAGTGGGGTACCTCAGGGATCAGTACTGGCGCCAGTCCTCTTCAACATCTTCATTAGTGACCTTGCAGATGGACTAGAGGGTAAGGCTTGTCTGTTTGCAGATGACACCAAGATCTGCTACAGAGTAGATGATCTAGATGGGGTGGGCAAAATGAGAAGAGATCTGGATAAACTAGCAAAATGGACAGAAGAGTGGCAACTGGGATTTAATGCAAAGAAATGTAAGATCATGCACATAGGGAAGAGAAACCCTGAAGCCACATATAGCCTGGGAGGGGAGTTGCTGTCAGTCACAAAGGAAGAGAGAGACTTGGGCATCATCATCACTGATGACCTGAAATCATCCAAGCAGACCTCTAAAGCAGTAGGTAAGGCTAGGGGAATGTTAGGGTGTATTAGTAGGAGTATCACAAGTCGTAAGAGGGAGGTAATAATCCCTCTTTATAAGACACTGGTTAGGCCCCATCTAGAGTACTGCATGCAGTACTGGAGGCCACACCTTCACAAGGACATTAACCAAATTTTGGCATTCCAGAGAAGGGCAACCAAAATGGTGCAGGGAATGCATCAGAAGACATATGAGGACAGTTTAATGGAGCTCAATATGTATACCCTTGAGCAAAGGAGAGAGAGAGGTGATATGATTGAGACATTCAAACACCTTAAGGGCATTAACAAGGTGAAAGAGTCTAGCATGTTTAAATATAAGAAAAATAGCAGGACAAGAAGACACAGCAAGAGATTAGAGGGAGGCCGATTAAGGGGGAATGTGAGGAAATTATTTTTCACAGAAAGGGTGGTGGATGCATGGATTGGCCTACCTCAGGAAATGGTGACTATGAATACAGTGCAGGGCTTTAAACAGGCATGGGATAGGCATAAAGGAGCAATACAGATGAGTATGAATGAATAGATAGGCCACTGGCAGAGCAAAGGCCGATGGCACATTTATAAGGTAGAAAAAGAAATGGGCAGACTGGATGGGCCTTGCGGTCCTTATCTGCCGTCAACTTCTATGTTACAGTGATACAGAGAATTGCCTGTCAGTCAGATGTATATTTTAAAGCTTGACAAAGCCCCCGTTATATACTGTTCCCTAACTTCTAGACAGCTATCAGTTTGGAGCTGATTGGCTAACACTGTTTCTGACATCATAGTCACATAATGCCTCCAGTATTATCAACATCTGATTTGACTGTTCTTTAATCCTCAGATTTTGATTTGTCAGAATTCCTGGCCATGTTTACTGTACCTGTCCATCTACTAGATAAGTACTGTGAATTGTTGTGGCATTTATCCACATCTTTTGGATGCAATATGCAGACCAAGAAATCACCACCTTTACACTACTACTATGCCCAAGAATTCAGATGCAAGTCGCAACAAAGCTGTTCTTGAAATGTGCAAAAATGGGACTCCAATGCTGGATATACAGAACTACTTTGCAGTGGCCGGGATCATGATTTCTCTCTCTGCCCTCTACAAACATATTTGACTACACAAAAAACATTCACACAAGAAGACAGTGTGCACTAAGTGGGTATCTTTAAGTGAGCTACAGTACACTACAAGACAATGGAATGTTCTGGGTCTGCCTCTGTGGCATTGAGCAAGCCAAAGTACACTACAAATTAAGGCAGTGAAATGTTCCGTATCTGCCTCTGTGGTCCTAAAGAAGCCACAGTACACCACAAGGCAATGGAATGTTCCAAGGCTGCCTCTGTTGCCTTGAGCAAGCCGCAATACACTACCAGACATTGATGTTTTACAGGAGCTGCCTGGTGGCCTTTTTTGTCATTAACTAATGTATTATTGCCTTTTGCAGTGATGTTTCCCAAAGTGTGGATCAGCTAACAGTGGAGGATGAAGAGAGCAGTGCAGCAGAGGTCTGTCAGAAATTGGCATAATTGGGGTACTCAATTTTAAAATCATCAGTAAGATGAATGCAATGGCAAAGCAGATGGAGTTATGGCATAACATGGTAAGTACAGTGCTGTGGCACTGCATGTACATATGTAATCAATTTTTATGAGCAGTGTATGCCACAAAAAAGCAATTTAAAGCCTGCCCGGTTCTGTAAGCTCTTCATCTTCTGCTAATGTATGGACTAACCGTGTAAGAATCTATGTGTTATACCATATGTACTGCAGGTAATATACTGCAAAGTATCTTAAAAGAGCAAGATACTGACATCGTATATGCTCTCTCATTCATGAAGCCAACAAACAGAAGCAGCTGGAACTGGCTAAAGCATGGATTGAAGAAAATGAACAATTTGTAGACATTCTTTTTACTGATGAGAACAACAAAGCAGTGCAGTCATTTTGTCCCATGGGTTTACAGAAAAAATGAGTTCTTGTACTGAAACCATAGCACAAACGCCTCCTGAAAACACACATCTGGGGTGCCATCTCATACCATGGGCTAGGGCCAATACTACTATTCAGTGGCATTGTGGAGGGATTGTGGGATAACATATGGACCAAATACAAAACTTTAGGTTCAACACACAATCTCTGTGAGATGTTTATTTACAACAGAGGGGATAGCCTTAAGCCATGGCATATCCCTTCTTCAATACATCAGTCTGCAGCAACAGACTATGCATGTCCTTCTTCTGCACTCAGTCAGCACCCACTGATCTACTGATCTATCTCTTTAGTGAACATTATTTAATTCTCCTATGTTGGTCCTGTATGTTTGGGTAATGGGGAGCTCAAAAAGGAAAAAAAAACTCAAAACAAGCCAAACACAAAGAACCTCAATGCAGAAGCATTGAAGCAATGGCTACTCCAAAGGGCATTAGTAATAAAGCCCAGTTTCAAAGAAACACACCATCACATATACCCCCACAATGCACTACACCATGGGGTGTATATGCAAATCACCATGACATTTTAGGCTGGTTCAGCTTAAAGCAGGAATGCATGGGGCCAAAGGGCCTCTCAAACAATCTATAATTTACATCCATTTTAAATAACACAACAGGGGTTTTCTGATAGCTCTACCCCAATAACTTAATTTTTACAATACAGTCCCCCCCAGCAACTCTCTACCTTTAGCAAAAACACCTAGTGCCATGGCATTCTCGACATATACAGGTTTCATACACACAAGGCAAATACTTCAAGGTATTCCATGACACAGTACCACTGCATACCAAATCCAGTAATGAGGAACACAGCCTGTTGTGTTACATCAGCTTGGAGGTCACCGTAATAACCTCCCTGTATGAGGACCAGAGAGGGAAAAGGAAAAATTAAAGAGGACACTATAACATCGTCAAGAAAGGGGAGCCCATAGGTGTCCAACCTTATGGACTAGAAATTGTAAAGGCTAGATTAGGGTAAGAAACAGAAGAACTGCTGCAACAGATCTAAAAAAGGTCAATCCTCAAAAGTGGCAGGATCTCCCCCACCTTAAGAGGGAAGTAGTTATTCAGACTGCTTACCACCTTTCTGTCCCAGGAAGGGATGGAGCTTCCACCCATCCATCTTCAGAAGCTCCATCTCAGGGTCCCTGTTAACGATAAACATTCCATCATAAACATAGTGGATATCATCATTCTTTACCCTGAGGCATTAACACATTTCTCAACAAAGAGTAACATTACCTTCCCTGCACTATCTCCTTTTAGGGAAAGTGCATCATATTTCATTGACATCAATTCCTACACTGTATCTAGACATGAAATTAGCATTTACATGTTTTGCCCCTGCCCAGGGCTGAAGAGCTAAGTATCGTCATATTACACAGGAATTTTTTTCTTTCATTTGGTGCAACCAGCAAAAGGGATTATGATCAGCTACAACCTTAAATTCAGACCCCCACAAGTATTATTTCAGAGACTCAGTCCAGCCCAGTCCAGACATTTCAATCAAGTTATCTCACTTCTGACACCAGCTCTGTGGAGGGGTTGTGGGATAACAGATGGACCAGACACAGAACTTCAGGTTCAACACACAATCTCTGTGTGATGTTTATTTAAAAAAGAGGGGATAACCTTAAACAATGGCATATCCCTTCTTCATTATGTCAATTTGCAGCAACAGACTGCATGTCCTTCTTCTGAACTTAGTCCGCACCTACTGACCCACTGATCTACTCATCTACTCTTTAGTGAAAATTATTTAATTCCCTATGTTAGTCTTGTATAATTGGGGAGCTCAAAAAGGAAAACAAAACAAACAAGCCAAAGACAAAGAATCTCAGTGCAGAAGCACTGAATCAAGGGCTACGCCAAAGGGCACTGGCAATAAAGCCCAGTTTCAAAGAAACACAACATCACACATACCCCCATAATGCAAAGCATCATGGGATGTATATGCAAATTGCCATGACATTTTAGGCTGGTTCAGCTTAAAGCAGGAATGCATGGTGCCAAAGGGCCTCTCAAACAATTTGTAATTTACATGCATTTTATGTAACACAATGGGAGTTTTCTGATATCTCTAGCCCGGTAACTTAATTTTTACAAAACAGTCCCCCAGCAACTTCCTACTTTTATCAAAAATACCTAGTGCCATGGCATGTTCAGCATTTGCATTTTTCATATACACAAGGCATATACATCAGGGTTTTTCATGATACAGTACCACTGCATACCAAATCCAACAATGAGGAACACAGCCTGTTGTTTTACATCAGCTCGGAGGTCACCACAATAACCTCCCTGTATGAGGACCTGAGAAGGAAAAGGAAAAATTAAAGAGGACACCGTAGCATAGTCAAGAAAGGGGAAGGGGTGCCCATAGGTGGCCAACCTTATGGACTAGCAATTGTAAAGGATAAATTAGGCTAAGAAATAGAAGAACTGCTGGAACAGATCTAAGAAAAGATCAGTCCTCAAGAGATGCAGGATCTCCCTGTCACAGAAATCATGAAAGACAACTTATTCAGAAAGGAGATAGTGACCAATACACTGTTGCCTTTTATCGAGTGAGTTTTTGCAGATGGGCATTTGCTTTTCCAAAATTTGAGACTAAGGAATTTGCAGTTACAGTTTCTCTGTCTTCTTGGTGGAGATAGACAATGTTCTATGTGTTTACTTAGATGTGTGTTCTTTCTCTTGCACAGATAATGACCCAAAGAATGCAGTGTTTGGAGTGTACATAAAGGACCAGGGAGTGAACTGGGTTAGGACACAACCCAGTGGCACATACAGAAAAAAACTGGGGTGAACCATGACAAAAGCCAGGCGTTCAGGGGCCTCTCAATTCCCTGATGGAGTCCAGGGATGAAGTCCTGGGGGGGTAAGGGGGTGAAGCCTTCCCCCGAGCTGAAGTGATTTGCTCAGTTTTTCTGTTAAAAATGTGCCAATTTCAAAGGTTACACTGTAGTTATCAATCTGTTACAATTTCACAGTGTTGTGCTTTGCAAAGCACCATCCAGCTTCCTTTTTCAGTATCAACAAGTCTGGCTTTCTTTTAAACAAAACTCTCATGGCCTCAAAACCAGCATACATTGATTTTCTCTGTAGAAATGATCATGACTCAGATACTCAAAGAACAAAATCTAGGTGTCTTGGGTTCTTTGCTAACCCATGAATTACAGCTTCAGGATCAATTTCAATGTCTCAGTTGTTGGTGAGGTGTGCAAGGCCATTTAATCTGTTCTCACCTATTGTGGAACAAAAATATGTTTTTAGTCTTCGAGGAGTATTGAATGATCATTCTGCGGTCACAACATGCACAGGCAATGTCCCAAAAATTTGAAGTAATGTTTTTATGTTTGGATACTAATCCACTATGCAAGACATTAAAGACTCTGTAACAGTAGTTGGTCTCTGGGCATCTGGGATGGAAGATCACTTGCTGACCCAACAGTTCCATTCAGCAAGAAAAACAGATTGTGGCTGCTGGATATCACTGGCATAAAATGCTAGAACTCCTTGTACAACATAAAAAGTAGCTTTTACAGTAAAGTGAAGGATGGAATATTATAGTTTAAAACAATCAGAAACATCATGTTCAAATCTTCCATTCATTTATTGAATAATGTGGTCCAAGTATTTGACATGCATTGATGATCTGTAGTAAGTTTCTTGATCTTGTGCAGGATTGTTATCTCTGTAGATCTGTCTCCCTCTTGGTACAGATCTAGGCATTGTCACAGAAGTTCCAATGTCTTCAGTTAGTGCTATTACTTTTTCAAATGTCTTGCTGAATCCAACATCCAAATTGTTTCGTTGTCTTTTGAGCACATCGCTGCATTCTCTAACTAAATGAAATGCTCATACAAGATCCATAGTAGAGGACTGCAAAAGGTTTTATAATAGAAGTAGCAAAGCAGCCACAGGTTTCATGACACACACTGCCACAATAGAAGAAGTGGAGCAGATGGCAAAATGTAGAGTCTGTGCCTTTGAACTTGTCACACAATCTTGATCTAGCATAAGATACTCAGTAAATGTGACCACTGGTAGAAAAAGCTCAATGAAAGTTAGATCCATAGAAGATTTTCTATCCACTGTGTCATATAAAGTTGTCTGAGTGACATTTTACTGGAGTAAGGAATCACCTCCTCAATGTTAGATTTGAGCACATTCAGACATTTCACAGATGATGAAAAAAGTTTTATTTCCTTTATAATACCAATTGTATTTCTTATTTCAAGTATTTCACAGCTGTAATTTAGAACCAGATTGAGCCGATGACTGTAACAATGGGCCCTACGCATGATGCCAATGTGCCCATGTACACCGGGTGTGTTGGCATTTTGCACAAGAATGCCATGGGTTGGTGGTTAAGTGACATTCACGACATGGGCACACAGGGGTTACACTCCTGATACCCTGGCTATGTGGACAGCAACACAGCAGGGGATGGTGGGGGCATTCTGGGGGCATGCCAGCACTATACAGTATGCATGAACCCACGTAGTGCTGGCTACATAGGTGCAGAGTAGGGAGCAGGTAATGGCAAGGGGGACCCTGCCATAACTCACTGCTTGTCCCCACAGACACAGGCCACTAGTCACTGGGGGACTGGGACAGGGCTCTCTGTGCTGCCCCTGACTGCTGGGCAGCTGGAGACGACAGGGGAAGCTGACAGGGTGAGTGCCCAGCAATGGATGGGAGCGGTGGCACCAAGACAGGATGGTGCTTTGTGGGCCTGGGTGCCTGCAATTGGTGTGCACAGCCCCAGATCTGTGCCTTCCTATGCAAGGGCTCCATTAGAGGTCCCAAGGGGGCATCCCATTGAATATGTACCCAGGATGATGAGTCCTCCCCAGCTGCCCTGTGGAGTCCTGCACACCGGGGAGGTGGAGCTGCAGACCGGTGGTCGGCATTTGTGCATGCCGGCATGGCGGCAACTGTGTGTGGGTGTGCTGCTTTGCAGGTGGAATATGTGATATTTTTACGTACCTGCACTTGAAAAGTGCATAGTGGTCTATGTGTGTAGACAGCATTAGGACATGTTTTTCAAACTTCAGCTGCATACCTCAAAATCCTCCACTCACTTTACTGCATCCATCATACCCGGACCACAAAGACTTTTAAGGCCCAGAACGACATCCTTAAGACTGCTAAAAAGAGTCTGAGCAAGCCCACTGCCTGATAAATCATGAACAGTGAAGAAAGGAAAGTGTTCCACTATCAAATCAAATCAAATCAACTCTATTTTTATAGCGCCTTTCAGAGCCAAGGCGTTGTACATAAAAACATATACATAGTAATAAGAATTTAAAACAAACATTAAAACATATCATCCATAACTAAGAAAAAGCTAAACTAAATAAATATGTCTTTAAACCAACTTTAAAACTATTGACGGTTGGACATTCTCTCAACCAATGAGGTAGAGAATTCCACAGGGTTGGTGCTGAGAAAGCAAAAGCATGGGATCCTGATGTCTTTAATCGAACCCTGGGAATCTCCAGCAATCCTTATGTTATCATTCTTCATGTATCATACAGAAACAGAGAACTGTTCTTGAGCATAAATATCTGTAGTCTCATCTGCTAGAACACTGAAATATTTAGCTTAGTTAACTTCTTCTACTATTTGTTCTGTGGCTATTTTGTAACATTCTTCAAGAACCGCATTTTGTGACTGCCGGCTTATATATGTTGCATGTGCTTGACTGGCCGCTAAATGATGTTTTAAAATGTTATCTCCTACTTCCAGTCTTAGTCTAAGAGCTGCCCAGAAGTCACCCTCATTGTTTCTTGACTTTCCATTAGAATCCAGTGGTAAATAATCATGATGACCTCTAAGGAGCAATTCCTTTTTAAAAAAACATTGACAACATAATAATATACAAGCTGAAAAAAGTATTATATAAAAATAAAAAACCATTTAAACTAACAATAGAGTATAAACCCCAATAAAACCTCCCCTCCCAACCTGAAGCACGACAATTATTACGAGAACCACACTTTTAATTTGTAAAACAACAAAGGAATATTACATTAAATTGTATACCTACACAAAACAAAAATAGAAGTATAGAAACTATGGGAAGTCCCACAAAAGAGAAAGTGATAGTTTGCAATTAAAGAGAAAAAAGAAAGGAACATCTATAAATTATCTGTGAAAATAATTAAGTGAGGCATATAAGGAATGCCGATTCTTCCGGTAACTATGTAGTCAGTCAATCATAGTTGCAATTTAATGTTCTACATTCAGAGCCAGAAGCAGCTCCAAATGCCATTCATGTATGGTAGGAGTTGTGTCATCACACCAATGATGCAGTATTTCTAAATTAGCTGTAAGAACCACCAAAGTTATATGACCTCTCCTTGGACCGGAAACTTGTGGAGGGTAGAAGCCTACCAGGTAAACTTCTGTCATAACCAGATCAGAAAGCCCCAATTAAGGATTTAAAAAACCTTTAATCCTATTCGAAAAGGGGACCACCTTAATACAGTCCCACAAAATGTGTTTCAAAATATGTTTCAAAGAACCTTCTGCTAAACCACATCTAATACATAAAGAAGAAGGCAATGCTCCCATCTTATTTAATTTCTGAGGGGTATAATACAAATTGTGCAGAATTTGATATTGTAATAATCTATATTTGTCTTGTTTAATATATATGTACAGGTGCTGTCATATTGTTTGCTAGGTATCAGGGGTCAAAGACGTCCCTAAGGCTTGTTGCCAATAATTACAAAGCCCAGTAGGCATACAAGGATCTAAAATGTGAAAGCTTTATATCGACCAGAAATAGGATGAGGCCACAATAATAACTGAATAAGATTGCCAAACATGAATCCCACTTGATGAGTCCAAGGCCCCTGACCTAAATATGATTTAACAGCATATGTCAATAATCAATATTTAAGACAAAAATAGGCAGGGATATGGTATTTAATTGTATTTTAGAAAAAGAAAGAAGGACCTGTTTCTCCAAAAGAGAATCAATTACAGGAGGAATCAGAAAAGGACAAAAAGAAAGTGGAATTGGGGAATGCCCAGTATATATACTGGAGTTGCCTATAAAGGGCTGTGAGGTATCCCTTGATGATCGAAGACCCAAATATCTGATCAACTGAACATGGGTATCATGTAAGCCCACTGGCAACTGAGTTGGAGTAATATATAGCAGACTCAGAGGAATTATACCCTCTGCCCAGCACAGTCCCGCTCAATATTATACCATAATGGAATGTATTTTATATTGCTAAGATGAGCATCTGGTAAACCCCACCATAAATATTTACTGGTGTGAACAGCCCCAATATTAAAAAAAATAAAAGTGGGAGCTGCAATCCCCCAGACACCAAGGTGCCATTAACTTCAAACAGAAACATCTGACTGCTTTACCCCACCATAGAAAATCATTCAAAATCAATTGTAACTTGAAAAAACATCTCCTTGGTAGGAAAAGGTTCAACATCCCTAGTGGGTAAAGCAACTTAGGAAGGACCATCATTCTGATAGTATTAATATGGCCAAAAAGCAATAAGGGTAAAGCAGCCCATCTTTGTTTTTTTTTTTAACTTTGTTTATTAATTAGCAAATAAACATATGGTTTCAAATACCATATGCCAGACATCACACTTCTATATATCAGAAGCCATTCAATGGTACAGACAATGATTAACCTTAACATATAGATTACGGATATGGGGGATATCCAATAAGCATGGCTATTCTTACAGCAGAAATAAACGGATAGCTGCACTCTACAAGAGAAGGGGATAAGTCCAGATCATGAAATTGCAAGCAAAAAGTAAAAATCAACAACCTGTGCTGATCTGACTCCATTTCCAATCATCTTTAAAGTCTGAAAATGTTAATGTCCCCTCAGGAGCTTTGATGATACAGGATATGTGATGAAAAACTATAAAATAAAAATAGAGCATCAGACACTATATGGAGCTACCAAAATTAAAATTTACTAATTGCCTAGTATGTGCTAGGTATCAATCTAATCTTAAACTACAACAAGTAAAAAATATGGTGATTATGCCTAATCCAGGGATGAACACTCAAGAGAATAAAACAATCCAGAACTTGAAATGCAAGACAGAACCCACTTCGCAAAGTTCAGTCACAAACTTGAGGGATGCCAATTCTGCAGCTTACCAAATTCAAGTGTTCATTTCATCCTCCGATCCAGATTCCATTGCCTCAGCTCGGGAAGCCTCAAATTTCTGTTGGATTTTTTTGACTCATTTACCAGCCTCCACTGGGTCGGTAAACTGAAATGTATGTCGACCATAGTAGATCCTTAGGCGTGCTGGCATTAATAAGGAGTGCGCCACTCCTAGTCTTTTCAGCTTTGCCCAAACTCCATCAAATCTTTTATGTCAGGCCCGAGTAGCCTATGCAAGGTCTGGAAGAAGATGCAAGGTATGTCCCTTTTAGCTAAGGTGATCCATAGTGTAAGCAGCCTCCATAATCAATTCCTTGGCTGCAGCTCCATCGGTAATTAAGAACTGTGCATGGAAGGTCTCAGTGCGTGTCTGCCGAATGAGGAGCAATCCAATATGCTTTCAAGAAACTGACACCCAGTTCTGGATCCGAGTATAGTACCTCAGGTAACCAGTCCTTCAAGAAAGTTAAGAGGTCTGGCTCCTCAACCCCTTCGGACGATTCAACCAACCGCACATTAGGGGCTCGATTAGCGTTCTGCAGCGACTTCAAGTTATACCGAAGTGGACTATTCTCTTGTACCAGCTTCATGGTGGTAGGTAGAGCTTGTGTTGCCAGATTCTCCACTGTAGCAGCTGTTTTCATGGCATGTTCTATTTTAACATCTTATTCCCTGAGTCTCTGGAGCAGTGTCTTAGTTTCAGTGGCCTTCATTGAGACTTGCAAGGCCTTCCAGGGGGGCTCCACATTGCTCACAGTTGATGCCTGAGCAGCGGCCTGGTGTACTGCTGGCAGCTGGGATTTCAAATCACTTGGAGCACTTTTCTGCATCTTTCTCATGTTGAAGTTTGGTATCAATCAGTACCGTGGAAGCGCTCAATTCCACTGGTGTCAAAATCCTGGATCGAAATCACTGTATAATACAGTAGTTATAAAATATATTTATTTAGTATATCACACAAAGCTAGAGGAATACACGTCTACTCAGTAGTGTGCTCAACAGTGCCCCCCCAGCCCATCTTTGTAAATCTAATTTAAGAGATTGAAGCAAGGGAACAATATTATTTTGAATTAAGTTCACCAGGTCTCTAGAGAGCTTAATACCCAAGTAAGAAATATTGTGTGGTCCCCAAACCAACCTCATATCCAAAATATCTTGTTTAGCAGTGAAATCATTTTAGATTTATCAATATTTAATTTGTAACCCAAGATTTTGGAAAATCAGGAAATCTCCTCCAGGACCACCAAAATAGAGGTGCAAGAATTAACCACATGTAACAAAATATCATCATTGTATACTGAAAATTTATATGCAGTGCCCCCAAGAGAAACACCTTCGAACATCAGATTAATTTTTAAACTATGAAGTAAAGGTTCTAAATATAAGTTAACAAGCAGGGGAGACAGAGGGCAATGCTGTCTAGTCCCATGTTCCAAACTAATAGAATCCGAAAATATCCCTTTGCACCATATATGGTTTGAAGGATTCTGATAAAGGGTTCATACCCAACCCATAAAGTCCTCTGGTATCCCAAATCTCCGCAGGATTGAAAAATGATAGGGCCAAGAGACTTGATCAAAAGCCTTTTCTGCATCCAGAGAGACAAGACCTGCAACCATCCTATTCCTTCTGGACACAGCTATTAGGTGGTAAAATTTGCATAGATGATCTGATGAGAGTCTGCCTGACATAAAACCAACTTGCTCCCATCCTATGAGTGAGTCCCAGACTGACTGAAGACATGTAGCCAGGACTTTCACTAATATTTTATAATCAGAGTTCAACAGTGATATTGGCCTATAATTCTCTGGACACTGATCATCCTTCCCAGGCTTGGGAAGTAAAACAATCCAAGTTGCCGAAAAAGATTTTTATTTATTTTTTTATGTTAGTCTTTGGTAACCGGGTTAGGAGCACTAGGCACAAGTGCCTGTTTTCAGGGGCGACCTGGGAGCACTGAGCGGTTAAGTGACTTGCTCAGAGTCACACAGTATGCAAGTGGAGGTTGTGAGAATCAAACTCAGGTCTGGTCTACTGGATGCATCAAGCTCATTCACAAAGATGCTGCTGATATATTAGTAAAAAGAAAAGAGTTGAAAAGAGGGGCCAAAAAAAGAGTTAGTACATCTGAAAAAAGCTTTATAAAAATTAGTTGAAAACCTGTCGGGGCCAGGAGCTTTACTTGCCAGTAAATTCTGAACCGCCTAAGCCATTTCAGACTGGGTAATAGGCCCACTTAAATGAGCCTTTTGCAAATCTGTAAGAGAGGGGAGATGAAGTTGATCAAGACATGCATTTATCTCCTGCTGAAAAGAGGGATCACCAGAGTGTCCATGATATAAAGAGGAGAAATAGTTTTGGAAAATTTGGGTCATAACTCTAGGAGAGGTGATTAATTCAGTTAGGCCCATATGCAGTACCTTCAAAATCGTAACTGATTCTTGACAGCAAAGATTAAATGCCACGTTTTCCTGATTACATATAGCGGATGTTGGCATAAAATAGTGCCAACTCTGCTTTCTTATCCAATAACTGTGAATATTGAGCCCATAAAACATTTAAATGTGACCAGACTAACTCGGGAGTGTTGGAACTTAACTTACTCTCTATATCCCGTATCTCTTGAAAAAGAGATTCTAATTGATCTCTACAGGATATTTGTCTTTTGGAAGCAAGACGGACGCATTCACCTGTACTGGATGCCTTAGCTGCTTCCAATAGGACCAGCAGTGAATCTACCAATCCATCATTAGTGGCAAAAAAGAGGTGACTGTGTTCCTTGAGTCTTGAAAAAATAGCCAAATCCTTCAGAAGTTGAGAATAAAAGTGCCAGACCCTATCTCAAACTGCAATGGGTTTTGAGGAGAGTTTTAATTGAACTGCTGCATGGTCCGATATAACCAAAGGATAAATCTCACAAGTAAACACATTTAGAAGCAATTTCTGTGATATAGAAAAAAATCAGTTCTTTAAAAGGAATAATGAGGTATTGAGTGAAAAGTATATTGGCAGTCCTGGGTGTGAAGTACTCTCCACAGGTCAGTAAGCCCAAGGCCATCCATAAAGTCTTGTAAACCTCTCTGCCCCAGAGATAATCCGTTTTTTTTGTGAGCCGGATCTGTCAAGGTCAGGCTGGAGGGTAGGATTCCAGTCACCAGCTTACAAAAAAGGAACATTACATAAAGTCTGTTTACTTGCCTCCAGAGTAACATGATGAAAACTACCTTTTGACCCCAAGCTATTCCTTCTAAGCATCCTTATCCCCAATAGCTCTCTCCTCTCACATGCACATTTTAGATGGCTAAATATACTTTCTCTTCTGGTCAAATGTCTGATTCTTATGAAATGGAAATCAACTCTGTTGCCTTCTCTTTCTGATGTTCTTCAAAGCCTCTCTCAGTGTGCCTCCCTAGACCGATTATCTCATGTTACTCATAACCGACTCACTGTATATGACAGATGTTGGCAGGATTACTTCAAGTACATTGAATCTAGTTCTTCTAGACCCTAATTCTTAGGGATATTTAGCCCTCTTTCTTATTTTGTTCTCAGATTAGGTTTTCTCGGAACTTTTGTGCACAGATTTCTCCTCTTTTTTCCCTTCTTCCCTGTTTTCTCCCTCTCTCCTTCCCTTCTTCCTTGCTTTTTTCTCTCTTCTTTATTTCCTTGCATACTTTGCTCTTAACCTCACCTCTCCATTACTGAACATTGTTCATATTACCACATTTATCACTTTTTTGCAATTTACTGAATGCCTTGCCATAGCCTGCCCTAGAATGTATTTCGTACATGGTTGCTATTTCTGATCCTATAATACCCTATTGATTGTAGCCCTTCTGCTCTCCACTTTCATCATGTCTTCTAGGTTTGTGTTTTATTATCAGTACATGTATGTAAGGCTTCTCCAATATGTTTACCCTAAATACTGTGTTTTATTAAGTGATATTTTATACCTTACATGGAGGATAGTCTTCTATTGTATTAGATGTGTGCTTTCTTATATACTCGAATTTCAATAAAAAGATAAAGTGAAAAAAAAAGGAACATTAACTAATGGAGCAAGAGACATAGCCATATTCACAAAAAAGGAAGGGAAATCTATATTGGGACCATATACAGTACCCATCACAACTTCTTGGGACCTTAAAATGCCATGTAAAAAAATATATCACCCTTCCAGATCCCACATTTCAGTGATCAGTTGAAAAGATATGGAGTGTTGCAAATAAAATCACCCCCCTGAGTACTTTTGCCAAACCCATACACTTGGCTAACCCATTCCCTTCTTAAATAATGAACTTCCTCTCTTATCAAATGAGTTTCTTGTATGAAAGCAATTTGGGCATGGAGCCTCATAAGGTGTTTAATGATCATATAACGCCTTCTCTTTTGTTGGGCACCTTTCACTTTCAAAGTGACAAAACCATTTATTTGTTCTTGATAACCAGGTAAGTACTCAAGACATCAGAAATGCCTATTTTCAGGCACGACCCGGGAGAGTACAAAGCAAATACAGGCAAACGTTACAGAGGTAGGATACATAAAAATACAAGCAACTTACAAAAAGTGAAGAACATAAGCAGACACCTGGAGTCAGGTACTTATCATAACATCCAAAGTATAAGTGGAGATGGCAATTTTACAAAGAAATGGCAGTACATACAGTAAATTAACAACTAATAAGCAAATACAAAATACAATACAGAGGTACATATCTAAACCCAAATGAGCAACAACCTCAATAAACACTTCAGAAGTTGACACGGTACAATGGCCTGAAGTAGTACGACACCACCATAGGGCAACATATGACTAGCCAGTGGGGAGTAGGGTTAGAGGGAGTTGAAGAATAATGAATAGCTATGTAAATGCCAGGACAGTCATCATGAGGTGGTGCAGATGGGTACAATGGGGAGCCTCAAGGAGGGAAAAAGGAAAGGTGCATAGGTTGGAGGCTAGGAGGTGGTTATGTAGATTGTGCTTAAAACTGGAATGCATGGGTGAGTGCTGGAGGGGTGCAGGTAGAATGTTCCAGTACTGAGGGGCAAGGAGGGAGAAGGCCTGGGAGCCCATGTTGGTCCTGCATCTGGAGACTGACAAAAGAGTCATATCACCTGATCAAAGAGCATAGTGTGAGTTTTGGGGAGTGAGCATGCTAGTTAAAGAGAAAGGAGTACCTGACAGAATGATGATATTTATCAGTGTACCAAGGGCATAGTACCGGAGATCTTTAGGTGGGAGAAAATTTTGGCTGCTGTATAACTGCCACCGATGCATACGGTGGTGCAAAGAGAGGGCAAATCAACATATATTAGAATAGATACAGTAGATAGCTAGATAGATAGATAATTTTATTTCTAAAGTGCCCAATTCCAGTGACTCTGGTCCTCCATGTATGGTTTCCGTACCCAAGGGCACCACCAATACTGGTGGGAGGGTGGTCCGGGCAGCCCTAGAGGTTCATTCAGCTCTGGCTATGTTATGCAATGCCAAGTCCATCAAAAACAAGACTGCAACTATAGCAGATCTTGCAGAAAAGGTGGATCTGGCTTGCATTACTGAGACCTGGCTGGATGAGAATTCTGGCCCCATTTTGGAGGCTTTAACTCTAGCCGGGTACTTGGTGATTCACCACCCAAGATTGGATCACAGAGGGGGAGGGTGTTGTGGTCTGTTTCAAGACCTAACTTAACCTCACGAGTGTACCAGTTGAGGAAATTGAGTCATTCGAGTGTACCGTGGTAGCAGGTGCAGGCTGTAGGATTGCCCTTGTCTACCGTCCACCCGGAGATGAGAAGCAATTCCTTCAGGAAGTGGCGGACTTCGTCATCGATATGGCATTTGAATCACCCAAACTGATGGTTCTAGGTGATTTCAATTCCTGGGTCGATGACAAACTCTTGCAGTTTGGACAGCACTTCCTCCAGTTGATGTCATCTCTGGGCCTTACACAGATACTGTAGTTACCACTGCTACCCATAACATGGTCACTCCCTTGACCTAGTTTTTCTCCTGGGGATCGAGGTCTCTGATTTGGGGGGTGGAACCAGTTGTGTGGTCTGATCATTATATTGTGGGGTTTAGTTTTAGCACCCCCTCTCGTAGGCCTACCCCGTAGAGATGGTCAGGTATCGCCCTTTAATAGATGTTAGCTCTGAAGACCTTTCGGCTGTACTTGACCTATTGTCCCCTCCTGTGGCTAACAATGATCCAGATGCCCTCATGGTAGCCTATAATACAGCTATCTCGGTGGCTCTGGATGCCAATGCTCCCATCTGTGTTTGCCTTCTCTCCCCTTCGCCCTCAGTCCACATGGTTTGATGGGACCTTGAGGGAGATGCGGTGACTAGGTCAAAGGTTAGAGTGTTGCTGGCGGAAATCCTCCCTTGATGCAGACCACCTTAGATTAATGGAGCATTATCAAGCATATCAATCTTCAATCACCTATAAGAAGGCAGAGTTCCTGTCCGGGGAGATTGCGACTGCTCAGAATTGACCAGCTCAGCTCTTTCGCACTGTGGACAGGCTATACAACCCATCCCGTCTTCATGTTCAAAAGGCTTTTTTGCAAAGGGAATGTGATGAACTTGCTCGATTCTTTGCAACTAAGGTGGCTGACATTAGGACGGCGCTTCCAACCAGCACACTCTAAGGGTGTTCCTTTGGATCAGCGTGAGGCTGCTGCTCCCCGGTTTGCCTGGAGTTCCTTCAGCCTCATGGATATCATGTGGATTGTCCAGGATGCATGCCCTACGTGCTGTAGTTTGGATCCAGGACCAACTTCCCTGATTTTGAGTTGCATCGATTCTATTGGTCCGGTCCTAGCATGGATATTCTGGTGCTCCTTGCAAACAGGTGAGTTTCTGAGCTCCCTGAAGGAGGTGATAGTAACACCCCTCCTGAAGAAAGCTTCTCTGGACCCTGACTGCCATGCAAACTACAGACCAATCTCTAACCTTCCCTTTTTATGGAAGGTGATTGAGAAGGTAGTGGTTGTGCAGCTGGAGAACCATTTGACCATCCATGATATCTATGAACCTCTCCAGTCCAGTTTTCAAAAAAGGCATAGTACTGAGTCAGTGCTGGTTCGGGTGTTAAGTGATCTCCTGATGGCTAGGGATTGGAAGAACTGCTCCATTCTGGTTCTTCTGGATCTTTCATCAGCCTTTGACACTGTGTATCATGGGGTTCTACTTGAGCTTCTGAGGTTCATCTGTAGACTGTCGGATGTAGTCCTCAAATGGTTTACATTCTACCTCACTGGAAGAACGCAGAGAGTGGTTTCCGGGGTTTATTCCTCGGACCCAGTTTCTCTGTCTTGTGGGGTTCCTCAGGGCTCTGTGTTGTCCCCCATGTTGTTTGCAGTGTATATGCTGCCCCTTGGAGACATTGCAAGAAGGTATGGGCTGAGGTTTTACTGCTATGCTGATGATAACCAGCTCTACCTTTCTTTTGCACCCGATCAGGATGGAGCTTTCTCGGTCTTTAATAACTGCCTTAATGAAATCCAGGATTGGGCGGACCAGAGTTGGTTGAAGTTGAACTCAGAAAAGACAGAGGTGTTGGTAGTGGACCCAGTGCACCGGATGGGGGGCCCGGGGCTGGTTCACCCTCCAGACTTTATCTTGGGGGTGTCTCACTCCCAACCTCTGAACAGGTGCATAACCTGGGGGTAATATTTGATGAGGGATTGACTCTGCATTTGCAGGTGTCTGCTGTTGTCAAGTCCTCATTTTACCATCTGAGGACTATCTCCAGGATTAGGCACCTTGTTCCATCTGGAGATTTTTCTATGCTGGTCCATGTCTTTGTGTCCTCGCATCTGGACTATTGCAAGTCCCTTTATTTAGGGCTTCCAGGGATTGAAATCCGCCACCTGCAGCTGGTGCAGAATGCAGTGGCTCAGCTTCTTCTGGTACCTCTCGGTCCAGCCATATTTTGTCAGTGCTGCTCTGACTGCACTGGCTGCCAGTACAGTGGTGGATCACCTTTAAAGTCTTTCTTCTGACTTTCAAAGCCCTACATGGACTTGGTCTGGACTATCTGAAAGAGCTCCTGGTTCCTTACTGCCCTGGGTGATCACTCCGCTCAGCTGGCAAGGGTTTGCTAGAGATTCCGAGGGTGTCTTTGAAATCTTCTGGGGCCCATACATTTATGTATGTGGCCCCTACCCTCTGGAATTCTCTACCTCATCAGTTATGGGAGTGCGCAACCGTGGAGGGATTTAAAAAGGCCCTGAAAACATATCTGTGGACCCAAGCATTTAGAGTTGGACTGTATTTATTGTAAGTGTTTACTTGTGCTACTTGTTTTAATATAAGAGTTGAAATGTTTAATTTGTTTTATTCTGTAAGGCGCCTTGGTTTTATGAAACTGCGCCATAAAAATAATGTTTTATTATTATAAAAACTATACAATTTAAAATCATGCACAGAGTGCACACATGAAAAATACAACTGGGAGCATACAATTAAATCTATCTATCCCATATAAAAAAGTTAATAATTTCAGGAAATCAATTAATAAAGGCTTGCTGGAACAAATACATCTTCAGACCCTTTTTAAGGGCTTCCACCAAGGAACGCTCCTTTAAATAATGAGGCAAGGAGTTCCACAGGGTAGACATGGACACTGAGAATGCCCTGTCCCCAGAATGATGCAACCTAGCCCTGGGAACTCCCAGGAGGCCTCCCCTGGCAGAAAGGAGTGCCTGGGCAGGCCGGTAGGAGACAAGGAGATCTTGCATATAGACAGATCCCCTTTTATGCAGGGTCTTATAGGTCAGGAGCCCTATCTTGAAGACAGTTCTCCACCAGACTGGCAGCCAGTGCAGTTTGCGGAGAACTGGGGTGATATGCTCACAACTTTTCACCCCATCAGCAATCTTGCCACCACATTCTGCACCAGCTGCAGCCTGCAGAGTTTGCCTCCAGATAACCCTAGGTACAGGGCATTGCAGTAGTCTAACCTGGGAGTGACTAAAGCATGTACCAGTGTGGTCAGGTCCTCAGGCAGGATTAGGGCTTGAATTCAGGTGATATTCCTGAGATGATAAAACTCGCTTTTAACCACGGCCGACACCTGAGCATCAAGTGTCAGGCCTTCATTCAGGACGACACCCAAATTCTTCACCTGTCTAGAAGGGGCCAGGGGCACGCCCCCTAACACTAGGCCGAGGGTGGTAACCCCCCACCCCAATGAGCCGGATCCACAAGCAGTACCTCAGTCTTGTCTGGGTTAAGTTTAAGCCAGTTGTGAGTCATCCACAATTGGATTTCCTTGAGACAGCTATTAAATACAGAGTCTGACACCTGGGTATTGGGTGCACAGGACAAGTACAGCTGGGTATTATCTGTATAACAGTGAAAACCCAGCCCATACCACCTGATAATGCCCCCCCAATGGCAGCATGTACACCGTGAACAGCAAGGGTGATAAGACCGAACCCTGCAGAACCCCACAGCACAGAGGCTTCGGGTTAGATGAGACAAGTCCCATTGTCACCCTTTGCACTCTGTCTGTCAGGTATGACATGAACCAGTTAACGACATTACTGGACAGACCACACCAGAACAGCAGGCGGTCAAGTAACACCTCATGGTCCACGGTGTCATATGCCACAGAGAGGTCCAGGATGACCAGAATGGTATGGTCTCTCCTGTCCCTTGCCATCAGATCATTTAGCATCCTCATCAGGGCAGTCCCCTTACTATGCCCTGCATGGAACCTAGACAAGACAAGATGTCTCTCAAGCTGCACCACAACTACCTTTTCTATAACCTTCCCTAAAAATGAAAGGTTAGATGCCAGCCTGCAGTTGCTGAGGCAGTCTGAGTCCAAAGAGGGCTTCTTTAAAATGGGTCTAACTAAGGCCTCTTTCAGGGCCAATGGAAAGCCCCCACTCCTCAATGAACTCCAGACAACCTCAGCAACCACAGGTCCAATCAGGTCCAAACACCCAACCAAAAGGCAGGTCGGACCTGGGTCCAGATCGCACTGTGTAGGCCACAGATTTGAGATTATCCCCATCACCTCCCCTACCCCAACCAGCTCAGACTCATCCCAGACAAGAGAAGTGTTCCGGCAAGACTTGGACCGGACCCTGCATCCCTTTTGAGAGACATTCGAAGAGACCTCAGTCCTGCTAGAGGACACCTTGTTGACGAAAAGCAGAGCCAGTTCCTTGCACCTAGTGCTAGAACCTGCCCCCCCCAGCACAGAGACAGGCAGGATTTGAAAGCTTGTCTACCATGTGGAAGAGCTAAGCTAGTCTGTTTCTCACTGCAGCAATCTCCCTAGACAGACATTCCACCTTCTTTCAGGAGATTGCCCCTGATAGTCATCATAATGTGACTTCAGGGCCAATTTGTCCTCCACCAAGCCACATCTCCTCCAGCATCTCTCTAATCTCTGCCCCCTGATCTTTAAATTCCGGAAAGCCTCATCATACCAAGGTAGTCTCCGATGAGTAGATAGGGGCCGGACACGAATGGGTGTGATTGAGTCAAAGGCTGCACCAACAGCCCCATTATAGGCTGCCACTGCCTCCTCTGTCCCAATCACACAAGCCAACCCAACAGTCTATAGGTCCAGCACTACCAACAGGTCCACAAAGGAAACTCCTCTTAACAGGCGGTACCGGACCATTTCCACAAGGGCAAGACCATCTGGAAGGGGCCCTAAAGGTGAACCCCATGGTGATATGATCACCCAAACAACGGGATCTACACTGAGGTCGATAATATCTAGATTAGAGGAAAAAAACATGTCCAATGTGTGGCCACCCGAGTGTGTTACTGTTGTTACCTTTTGTGTCAGGCCTAGGACCTCCATGCTCCCAAGGAGGTAGTTTCCAAATCTTGAGAGCCCACCACCAACCCAAGCATTGAAATCCTCCTGGATCAGCCACCTGGGGGACTCCAACACCAGGCAAGTGATGAGCTCCTTGACTTCCTGCAAAAAGTCTCCATCTATTTCTGGGGGATGATAGAGCAGGAGAACCCTGAAACCCGCACCAACACCTCCTCGAGTGGCCACACACTCAAAGGGCCATGTAAGACCTACAGATAGTGCTGTGAAATTCAAGCTAGATTTAAAGCAAATGGCCACCCCCCCTTCCCCTGTGATCCTCCCTCGGGTTGTGTATCACAGAGTACCTGGCTGGCACTGCTGCCTCCAGAATGGGAGCGCATTTTCATTCAGCCAGGTCTCCATGATGCAAGCTAGGATGACCGAAGATATCAAGTCCGTCATTATAGCAGCCTTGTTCCTCATCTACCTGGCATTGCATAACACAACCTGAGTAGGATGAGATGGGGCAACCGGACCAGCCATCTGCCCACACTCTAAGGTGGAGCCCTTGATTATGGGAACTAAGCATGGTAACCCTCTCTCAAATTCCCATTTTGCCCCTGGGCATCTTCTTGACCTCACCACCCAAAATCCCAAACACCCCAGCAGCCACTTGGAGATGGTATACCGTTACTGGAGTGACTCTGGCACAGCAAAGACCACCACAGTGACAGGAATCGGGCAAAATCTGCCCATCGCTATGGTGGTCTGTGTGCCAATCGGGACTGCCTCACTGGGTGTTTACCCCCCCTGCTCCAGTTAGAATCCTAGAGACCGGGGGTGTGGGGGGTGTAGCCCCCTGATTGTGTGCGCCAACATCCCAGTGGCTACAATGCCAACAGTCGGCATTGCAGCCATCACTGTAGGGGGTTTCAGCGCTAGCACTGTCGAAGCACTATGGGTAAACTCTCAGAGACAACCCCCCAGACCCCCCCTTCCAGCTATCCCCAAGGCCCTATATCTCCAATAGGCCTCAACTGGCAATGTTGGATGCTCGAAGGGACAGAGGTCCCGAAGGTCACCACCTGAGTAGCTGCTCCTTAAGGGCCCTTGTCTCAGACGCATTTCTTCAGCAAAAACCCACTCCACTAAAACCCAATCCTCAGATTCCCCACAAATGAACCCCACTAACTTAAATACAAAACCCTCAACCAGCCACCCACAAGACAATCTCAATATGACAACCACACGCCTTTCACACACACGTACACACACCCTGACACACAAGACACACAAATAAACAATTATAAATAAAATCCTTAAAAAGGGACAAAGCACTGATTTGATAGAGTAAAGTTCTTGGCCTGCTCAGTCCAAGTCCCAAATATATGAAGAACTAGTTACTAGTAATCCACATTCAAACCAGAAGCCAATAAACAGTCCAAAAATGTAACTCAGCAAATGCCGGGGAGCTCACACCTCCACTGCCCAGACAGCTTAGTTGCTAAGAGGCTCTCACCCTCTGAGCCCTCACTATTCTTTTTCACTTTACTAAAAAAATGAAAAATAGTCACTTCGACATTTATAGGTGGTGTCCCATTTACGCAGGCAGGCTTTGGTAGTATCAATGTATGTCAGTGAAGCGTAGGTTAGTGCAGGGAGCAGAACACCTCTGGCTATAGCAGTTTTGGCAGAGGGAGTGAGTACATAGCTTGTTTTGTAGGCCAGGGCAAGCTTGCAATGGACTGTTTTACATGTAATGGAGATATGCTGATTAAAGTCCAGTAAGGGATCAACAGTAACCCTCAGATACTTAAATGTATCTATGTTTTTAAGGGGCAGATTATCAATGCAGGAGATGGACAGCTGTCCGAGGCTTTTGCTTAGTCTTAGAGAGGAGCCAAACAACAAAGAGTGAGATCTGTCAGTATTTAGAACCAGCTTATTGCTAGAGAGCCAATTGTGAAGTGAGCAGAAATCTGATGTTAGGGTGGTATTCAGGGTAGGGAGGTGTTTGGAGCTGGTATAGAGAACCAGGTCATCCACATATAATAGGGTAACCTTGAAGGGAGCCTTAAGAGTGTTAGCATAGTTGCAGTGAATGATTTTTATCCTGCTGTGTTTGTTTCTGAGCTTGTGAAAAAAATACATGTACTGGCAAATGGAGTGACACACACTCTGATGCTCCTTTATTTAAAAAAAAAAAAACTCTTATGAGCAACAGAACACACAGCGAGCAATCAACTGTCAGCATTTATGCAGCTGGCAGACCACTGCAGAATGTAATGGAGGGAAATCAACCTTTAATACATAGGTAAGTCATGTTAATATGTTACTAAACCATACAAAAAAAATCCAGTAATACTACCCCCCAGAACTGATAATACCATAGACAGTGAGCCGTAATACTGTTGTTCAGAGGCAGTAATACTATCGTTCAGTGCTCTGAATGATAGTATTATCACACAAGCAGACCAGCGCGAGCGCACCCAATGGCTAGTGCAGAGCGGGAGTTGGCGGCACTGTAACCATCGTGTTCAGTAGAAACTGACTTGCCGCTCACCGAAAACCAACAAAATACAAAAATGCTTTTCCCTTGCAGCCAAATATTCTGACTGCCAAAACACTGATGGGTTTTCTTCCTTCAGTCCAGGTCCCGCCTGCTGGACCAATCGACCTCTCACTGTCTCTGCAACAGACCAGCAACGTTCAGTAGTACAGTACATTTGTACTTCTTGTCTGCACCAAAAAAACAGGAGGAATCCATGTTTTACTAACTTACATAAAACAAAACAGGCTAACAGCAGCAACAGACACACAGAACTCTATCCCCGGGATCCTTCCGGAACCTCACTTACAAACACTGCCATTTTCCGCACATAATTATTCATAAAACATACAAACCACAAATAGAAACACATGCTGAACGTCATCCACAGCAACCGCCTACTTGCCAGGCAAAAACATTCTCCACTACCAGACATATTTCACCATGGAGAATTTACTGATTTCCAGCACATTTGCAACACCTTGGCTCCATATATTACAAAATATAAAAGATACGGGACTGTGATTACTCTGCTATAAAAATATCTCAAGGTTCTGGAGACATGTTAGAAACTCTTGAGCTTTGTTCTCGAGGTTCACATGTCCCCAGAGCCTCTTGATGGCATTATAGCCTTGTAACACACAGTCCCTTATCATTTACTCTTTTTATAATTGACAGTAAGGTATTAATTACTCTGGGTAAGAGTCGAGGGAAGAGATGTGAGTGTTGTTTTCACTTACAGTACTAGTGAGTTACAAAAAAAAATGTCTGTACTGACAAATGGAGTGCCACACACTCTGCTGCCCCTCTATTTTTTAAAAACATTTCTGAGAAACACAAGAAACAGTGAACAGTCACTGACAGCACTTACACAGCTGGAAGACCACACCAGAACATACTGGATGGAAGGCAATCAACTTTTAATTGACAGTAAGGTATTAATTATTCTGGGTAAGAGTCTTGAGGGAAGAAAGGTGAGTGTTTTCACATAATAATAAATTACGTAAAAAATTACCTCTACTGGTGTAGTGCCCCAGAGAACAGCAGGGCAGGGGCTCGGACCAGTAGGGGAAACTCAAAGACTGTAAGGGGAAGAGAAAGGGTTAAATTCCCACCCATCTATACAGCAAGCCTGCTTGCTGTCTATTTTTTTCTCTCCCCGGAGTTTTCCGGAACTGGCCCTTTGTTCTGCCCTTTCCATCCTTTCCCCTGGCCCCAGGCTAATGCCTAGGAGAGCCTCCGGCCATCCCACCAGGTGGGCCTAGGGCCAATAAATCAGCCTGGGAGGACTGACCCTGTTCCCAGAGATCCAGTCCCTAATCCCCTGGCCAGAAGCCAGGGCCACCTCCAGCCTAGAAAGGCCTTCCCCACCAGCCAGTGGGCAGTTGTTGGGAACCTGGGTGGCTGACAGAGTGGAGAACGCAGGGCGTGGATGCCTGGAGGCTTACCTGAAGCTCAGATCTGTGGTTCATTGGTTGTTGCTCCTCTTCAGCCAATGGTCCAGCAGGCTTCCGGCAGCAGCCCACTCCAGTGTGTGGTCTTCCCTGTCAGCTGGCTCCATGGGTTCTTTTATTGGTAGTCCATGGGCCCATTTGTTTTTCTCCTTAGGTTTTTCTTTTTTGGGTGGTTGCCTCATGGTGCATCCTACCTGGGGCAGTCCTTGTAGTTCCCCTCTCCTTCTCCCTCTGGTTGCAGCATGCTTTATCACCAGTTGTGCATTGGCAACATTTTTCTTTTGCCCCTTTTTCATTGGTGCTTTTTATGTTGATTGTGCGCATGCGCACAAGAAACATATTGGTTTTCAGAAGCAGGTTGTGGAGGCGCGGCGCTGTTGTGGCCAATGACCCCACAGCCTTTAAAGGCTTGGCCAGCTTTCCTCAATGCCGTGGCATGCTGCTGCTGACACTAGTTCAGCCAGCGTGACACAACCTTGGAAAGTTTCAGCTGCTGCAATCAGGGGCCGCCTCGTCATTGCAGCGTCAGCCGTTCGCTGCAATGAGGGAGCGACCCGTCATTGCTGGGCAGAATGTTTCCAAGTGCAATAATGTTTGTGAACATGGCGGCGGCTTGCCGCCTTGTTCATAAACAATATTAAGTAACCGACAGTGCCGAGGGGGTGCCCAATCCCCCTCGGTAGCATGCACCCCCCCACAACAGGTTTTGTTTGCCGACGGGGGCCCCAATCCCCATCAGCTTCAGTGGCCCTGTACTTTGATGTTGCTGACGGGGCAGTCCACTCCCCATCAGCATAATGCCCCCCCACAAACACCCAGAACATTTGTGTCAAGGGGTGCTCAATCCCCCTCGGCTCTTCTGCCCCCCACTTTAGTGCCAACGGGATGCCCAATCCCCATCTGCATCATGTGGCCCCCTTCCTTTTGTTGTGTGCTGATGGGGGTGCCCAATCCCCTGTTGGTTGCAGCTGCCCCCCCAAGAATGAGTGTGTTGGCATGTTGGGAGCCCACCCCAGAATGCCACATGCTCCTGAAAACAAAAAACAGTCCCACAATGTCTTTTTTTTTTGACCTGTGAAAAAAGGAAATGGTCCCTCAGCGGTCTCCCTGCCCCCCTCCCATAACCCGCACCCATCAACTGTGCACCCTGCCTCCTCACGCACCCCCACCCCATACTTACCTCCGGAGTCCGGTGCGACAATCTTTGCTGGACTGGGAACATGTCTGCACTCTTCAAAGCCAACTGAGGACATGCCGGTAAGCTGTATAATGGAATAAATAATGTTCTTTCAACTTTGATGCATATCTCAGTCATTTTTTGGCATTTCGGCACCAAAATTTCAACATGGGGTTTCTGGGACCCCTCCTCATGAATTCTGGCACTGTCATGGTGTTAATCAGCCCCAAAAGATGATTTTTGTGGTCATTGCATGGAATCACCTTTTAGGGCTGATTAACGAAATGACAGTGCCAGTGTTCATGAGGTGGGCTCTCAAAAAGCCTATGTTGCAAATTTAGTGGAAAAAAATCAAAAATTACTGTTTTTGAGTGTGCGTTGTGCAGTTGCTATGCACGCCCGTAACTTCATGAATTTGCAATATTTTCATGCCAGATTTTCAACGTTGCCATTTTTTCACACCTCCTTGTGAACAGTACAGCTGTCATTGCTCACATCCTGGCTGAAATGTGTTTTCGCACTTCTGGCACAGAATAGCATGGTCACTGTGGGAAATCACTGTTCAGGACAGATTAAGAAAATGACAGTGATACTGTTCATGAGCAGAGGTCCTAAAATGCCTATGTTGAAATTTTGGTGATGAGAGCCCATCAGATGACTGTGATACAAGTGTGCATTGTGCACTTTCCACGCACCCTTGTAACTTCGCAGATTTGTAATATTGTCATGCCAAATTTTCAACAGTGGCATTTTTTCACACCTCCTTATGAGCAGTACAGCTGTCATTTTTCACATCCTGACTGAAATGTGTTTTCACACTTCCACGCAGAATAACGTGGTCACTGTGGGAAATCAGTGTTTGGGACAGATTAAGAAAATGACAGTGGCACTGTTCATGAGCAGAGGGCCTAAAATGCCTATGTTGAAAATTTGGTGATGAAACTCTATAACATGACTGTGTTACAAGCGTGCATTGAACTGTTTCCACACACCCTTGTAACTTCACAAATTTGTAATATTTTCACGTCACATTTTCAACACTGACATTTTTTCACACCTCCTTATGAACAGTATAGCTGTCATTTTTCACATCCTGGCTAAAATATGTTTTTTCACTCCTGCCAGAGAATAGCATGGTCACTGTGGGAAATCAGTGTTTGGGGCAGATTAAGATCGAGCGAGTGAGAGGGGGGAGTGACCGAGCCCAACTGAGCTCTGTCAGGACTGCTGCGGATTTCTTTGTGGGCAGAAAAAGGCCTCAATGCAAGAGCCCAGTACAAAAGACCAGCCTGCAGCACTGGGAGAAACAGAATGAGAGAGCGAGTGAGGGAGGGGGAGTCAGCGAACTCACCGGAGCACTGTCAGGGTTGCTGTGGATTTCTTTGTGTGCAGAAAAAGGCATCAACACAGGCAGGGGCCCAGTACAAAAGGGCAGCCTGCAGCGGCGGGAGACACAGAACGAGCTGGAGGGGGAGTGAGTGAGCTAAACGGAGCTCTGTTGGGACTGCTGCGGATTTATTTGTGGGCAGAAAAAGGCAGCAATGCATACAGGGGCCCAGTACAAAAGGGCAGCCTGCAGCAGCGGGAGAAACAGAATGAGTGAGTGAGAGAGGGGGAGTGAGCAAGCTCAACGGAGCTCTATTGGGACTGCTGCAAATTTCTTTGTGGGCAGAAGAAGGTGGCAATGCAGGCAGGAGCCCAGTACAAAAGGGCAGTCTGCTGCGCCAACAGAAACAGAATGAGGAGTGCGAGAAGGGGAGTGTGCGAGCTCAGTGGAGTTCTGTCAGGACTGGTGCAGATTTCTTTATGGGCAGAAAAAGGCACCAACAGAGGCAGAAGCCCAGTACAGAAGGGCAGCCTGCAGCACCAGGAGAAACAGAATGAGCCAGTGAGACAGGGAGAATGAGCGACCTCAACGGAGCTCTGTCGGGACAGCTGAGGATTTCTTTGTGGGCAGAAAAAGGTGCCAACACAGGCAGGAGCCCAGTACAAAAGGGCAGCCTGCAGCACCAGGAGAAACACAATGAGCGAGTGAGAGAGGGGGGGAGTGGGCAAGCTCAATAGAGTTCTATATGATTACGCGGTTTCTTTGTTGGCAGAAAAAGGCAGCAATGCAAACTGGGAGCAGTAAAAGGCCTGCCTGCAGCGCCTGCAGAAACGAATGAGTGAGTGAGAGAGGGGGAGTGAGCAGGCTCAAAAGACCTGTGTTGGGACTGCTACAGATTTCTTTGTGGGCAGAAAAAGCCACCAAAAGAGGCAGGAGCCCAGTACAAAAGGGCAGCCTGCAGCTCCAGGAGAAACAGAATGAGCGAGTGAGAGAGGGGGAGTGAGCCACCTCAACGAAGCTCTGTTGGGACAGCTGCGGATTTTTTAATGGGCAGAAAAAGGTGCCAATGCAGGCAGGAGTCCAATACAAAAGAGCAGCCTGCAGCACTGGGAGAAACAGACCGAGAGAGTGTCAGATGGGCAGTGAGCGAGCTCAACAGACCAACACAATCAACATTCACCATTGACAAATGCTTGTTCTTTTTTGGGTCTGTTTCCTTTTTTTTAGTTCTTTCTGGTCTCTGTTTTGGTTCCCACCTCTGCCTGTCTTTAGGGCCCTTATGGAGCTTGTCCTCTACCTTCTGACCTAAGGCAGAGTCCTCCTTGCATGTTCAGTGGTGGTTAGAGGTTTTTTTTCTCTTTTCTTCCTCCCTTGTTCTCCCTGTCTCCCATGGCAGACACAGTGCTGCAGCAGCCACAGACCCATGCAGTACTTCCTGTCCACACTATATTGGAAAGGGGGAACATTCTACAGGGGTAGACCGAGGCGTGTGGTGGTGTTTTGAGTCCGGGCAGAAACAAGCACCCCAGACTCATTAGTTTTGCCCAGCAGCCTCAGAGAGCAGCAGAGATGTCGTGTTGGAGAGGGGCTCCCTGGCCACCCCTCAGACACCACCAACTCCCCAGCAGTACCAGGGGACCAGGGACAGGTTTTGAATGGGCCCTGAGCATGACTTTGAAGTATTTTGTACCACTGGCACTATTGGGGGGAGGGAAGACAGTGCAGGAATGGGTAGAGCACCCACGTAAAGTATGAAAGAGGAACCGTGAGTTATAAGCCCAAGGGGGATAGGTTTGGTGCCAAATTGGTACCAGAGGCAGAGAGATCAGTAGAGGACTCTGGCAGATTGAAAGGGAGGGTTAGTAACATAGTCATATAGAGAGTGCAGGAGGCAGAATCCACAAACAAAGGCCCCATACAGCAACCCTCAGAGGGAAAGGCTAGCTGTGAGGGTCCAGGCCCCCTTACATATTGATGTGAGGGCAGGGCTGAGCAAAGCCATACATAAGGACAAGGCCCAGTGGCCTTATTAATATGCATATGGAAGGTGGAGTCCAAGTATAGAGGCCCAAAGGGGATAGAGCAGTGAAAGCAACAAAGGCCATATTAATACTCATAAGGGAGGTGGGCCAGGGCATAGACCCCCAATGGAGCAGGCACAGAGACCCTTAGGCTTATTAACTAGAGGGCACACCATTGAAGCAGCCAGAGAATGGGGAAGATATCTAAGGGCATAGCACCCTCTGGGGGGGGGGCGTATTGTCTGCTTGCCCATAGAGTTATGTTGAGGTATCCTGATTCTCACCGAAACTGAACTGTGCTGTAGGCTGCCTGGTGCCCCCTAACAACTGAACCCTTTTCTAATAACTAAACTGCCTATCTTAGAGGCTGAACTGTGTTAGCCAATGATGCCCCTTGTGAACATGTGCCCTACACTTCAGTGATGTGCAACCAGAGGCAATAACAACACCGGGTGGGGTAACTGTTTATTGCTCAGCTGTGATTCCTGCATGCTATTCCTATGATTCCTTCTGGAGGGAGCTCCAGCACCTGATGCTGACCTTGGGAGGTCCTCGGCCACTCCTCCATCTTTAGTAGACCTGTCTCCAGTGATGGCAACAACCTGCTTCAAATCTTCACCAGAGTGTTCCAGCATCAGTCCTGTGAAAGTAAGTTGTAGAGAGTCACTAGTTAGGCATCCAAGAATGAGTCAGCTTAGGAGTCACCCTGGCTCAAGAGTGAGGGACCACAGCTGGCATCATGCATGACCTTTTTCTTATTTTGCCACCCGTCCGCAAGTGTGCATGTACCAGTACTGCTCCGCAGAGGCCAACCCAAGGATCATATCACTAGAAGTCTTCTTGCTGGAGGTGGATTGGGTGTCGGGGACCTACCAGTCGTCATTGCTGTGGATGGTCCAGAGAACCATCTGCTTGACCAGAAGACTTCAGATTCTTGCCAAAGGTCACAGAGGATTGTGGAGTTCTTCATCGTCCAGGAAGCAGCATCCTCCTTGGTTTACTGTTCATCCGGGGGATGCCCAGTTATGGCCTGTTTCTAAAAAGCACTATTTTGGGTCACTTCCCACTTGCTGATCAGCCAACACATTGCAAAGCCCAAGCTTGGTTTGTCAATTGTCATATCATCTTGGCAAAGTGCACACAGGACTCGGACTGAAAGGGGTTAACCCCCTGTTATTGGTTCAACCAATTGTTAGTGCTGATTGTATTGATTTGTCACTTGTTCTATTATCTTGCAGCAGTATAGAGAAACTGTTATCTTGTTGTTCCTCCTGTCCCTTGTAAATAAACCTTTTGCATCTTGGTCCCTGAGTAAGCTTCCTGCCTCTCCTTCCAGATTCATCTGGCCTATCCTGAATTCTTAGGGAGTCACAAACCCCTTTCCACCGGAGCTTCAGCCCCTTACACTGGTAGATGGAGTGCCACACACTGATCCCTTCTAATTTTTTTTAAACACTTGTGAGCAACACAACAAACAGTGAACAGTCAGTGTCACTGACTGAGATTCTGCTATCTGCTTCAGAATTTGAAGCAAATGTAATTATTAAGGCAGCACACACAGTGAATCAGTGATATTAGACTCAGTCCTCCTGAAAGTCCTAATTTCCCCTCGCGGCCCCTGTTCACACACTGTCTGCTACAGGTTATAATGGTTAGCTGCACAGCTTGCACTGGCCACTGCAATTCTTATATCTCCTTCAGAATTTGTAGCAAATTAAATTTTGATGGCACTGGCAGCATACCAGTGTTGGGTAAGTTACTTTTTCTATTACTTTCTATTACTTTTGAGCGTGTTCCGAAGCTCCTGTGATCACTAGCAGGATGGAAGTACTGGAAAAAGTAACACACCTACAGTTACACTACTTATGTCTTTTACAAAAGAAATATGTAACTGTAACTGATTACATTTATTTGAAAGTAACTAGTAACTAACCAATTACTTTCAAAAAATGTCATCTGTTATAGTTATTTTTTAATTTTGTATAAAAAGAAATAAGTAACTATAACTGTAAGGTGTATTACTTTGTCTAGTACTTCTCCATCCTTGCTACTGACTGCACAGAACTTCCTGGAACAAGTTTCCAAACATAATAGAAAGGGTAAGTTACCCAGTACTGCAGTACACAGAATACTCTTGGAGAAGTTGATACCAGCCCATTTACAGAAGAAAGGGTTCTGAAAGAACTCTTAAAACTGAAGGTGAACAAAGCAATGGGGCCTGATGGGATTCATCCCAGAATTCTGAAAGAACTAAGGGTAGAACTAGTGACACCACTGACTACCCTCTTTAACAAATCATGGGAGGATGGGGTGGTACCCGAGGACTGGAGGAGGGCAGATGTGATTCCCCTTCACAAAAGTGGGAGCAAGGCAGAAGCAGGAAACTACAGACCTGTTAGTTTAACCTCAGTGATAGGAAAATGATGGAATCACTTCTGAAGGAAAGAATTGTCGAGTATCTAGAGGCCAGAGGGCACAGGACCCAAGGCAGCATGGATTCACAGTGGGAAGGTCATGCCAGATGAATCTGATAGATTTCTTTGACTGGGTGACCAAAGTAGTAGATCAGGGAGGGGCTGTGGACATGGCCTACCTAGACTTTAGCAAGGCATTTGACACAGTCCCACGCAAAAGATTAATATACAAGTTAGACAGCCTGGGAGTGGGTCCCAAGATGACAGCCTGGGTAAAGAATTGGCTGGAGAATAGGACACAGAGAGTAATAGTAAATGGAGTCCACTCTGAAGAAAGGGGGGTTACTAGTGGGGTACTGCAGGGTTCAGTATTAGGACCGGTCCTCTTCAATGTCTTTATAAGTGACATTGCAGAGGGACTGGAAGGAAAAGCATGTCTCTTTGCAGATGACACAAAGATCTGAACAGAGTTGATGCACAAGGTGGGGTGGAAAGGATGAGAAGGGACTTGGCAAGGTTAGAGGAATGGTCAAATGTATGGCAGCTTAGATTCAATGCTACGTAGTGCAAGGTAATGCACCTGGGAAACAAAAACCCAGGGGAACAGTACACAATGGGGGGTGAGATACTAACAATGACAAAAATGGAGGGTAGTCATATCAGATGACCTAAAGGTGGGCAAGCAATGTGAGAGAGCAGCAAGAAGGGCTGGGTGGATACTGGGATGCATAGGGAGAGGCATCACCAGTAGAAAACAGGAAGTTATTACCCCTCTGTACAGACAGCTGGTCAGACCCCATCTGGAGTACTGCATGCAGTTCTGGAGACCCAAACTCTGCAAAGACATAGACAGGATGGAAGCTGTCCAGAGGAGGGCAACTAAAATGGTGCAAGGTCTGCACCGGAAGACATATGAAGAGAGAGACTAAAGGAGCTTAATATGTATAGCCTCGAGGAAAGGAGGGAGAGGGGGGACATGATAGAAACTTTCAAGTACCTCAAGGGAATCAACAAAGTCCAAGAGGGTAGCATCTTTCAAAAAAGAGGTGTGCAAGAACAAGGGGCACAATTTGAAGATAGAGGGTGGCTCAGAAGTAATTTAGGAAGTATTTTTCACAGAGAGGGTTGTGGATGCATGGAACAGCCTTCGAGGAGGGTTGTGGAGTCAAACAGCGGTGGAATTCAAGCATGCATGGAACAGTCATAAGGCCATTCTAGGGGTGGGGTAGGAAGAAGTAGGCTGCTGGTTAACTAGGATCTGCAGCTTATCCAGTAGGTAGGGAAATGGTCAGACTGGGTGGGCCAAGCGGTCCTTATCTGCCGTCAAATTCTGTTTCTATGTTTCGGTCCTCCTGAAAAGTCCTGGTTTTCCCTTCCTTTGCCCCAGAACACACACTGTCTGTGCCACAGCAACAAGCTGCACTGGGTGGGCTGGCCACTGATTGAGATTTTAGCTGCTAATGAAGCTTCAGAATTTGAAGCAATTTAAGTTACAAATGAAATTAAGCACCACACAGTCGTATATCAAATCACACTGTGTGATCTGTCAGACGTGAACAGAAGTTGTTTTAGATTTTCTGGCTGCTAACTTCAGAATTTAAAGCACATTTTTAAGCCATAAAGCAAACAAAATTAACTAAGCACACACAGATAAGCCACACAGTGAATCAAACTGTGTGGTCTGATTCTGTCAGAAGTGAAGAGTAAACAGAAGTTGTTGGAGATTCTGGGTTTCTGGCTGCTGATAATTCAGAATTTGAAGCAGTGTAAGTAAGGCACATACTGTCACACAGTGAATTAGAGTGTGTGATCTGTCAGAACAAATGTGAAGTTGTTTTGGTTGAATTGTCCTCCAATCACCTGAGCAACACACTAACACTAGCAACACCTCTCTGCAGTCCAAGTGACTCTTCTGAACAATTAATGCGTGGAGTACTGACTGGAGCAGCAGCACTTGCCAGTGTCTTTTGATAACTACGACTCCCAGAACTAGCTGGTAGTGCTTCCACTACAGATTGATGGCCTTTGACTGGCACAGATGATCATGCCTCCAGTACACCCGACCAGATAGGATCCTCCTTCCAGGCAAGCTCTGTGCGTGCAGCACGCCAATGATCAGGTGACACATCTAAACACATACACATGTGATTCAAGTGTTTGGATGTGATTGCGTCAGATGTGACTTGGTTCTCTCTCCAGTCTCCTCCCCTACCTTGCACTGGGGACACCCAGGCTGGTATGCACTGCAGCTGCAAAACAGCATAGTTAAGGTAGCATTGCCACAATATCACTTAAGGTGGCACAGGTCAGCATTTATTAATCCTTGCAATTTGCAAGAATTAATTCATTCGGGGAGAGGGCCCTGTGCCCCCCTCCATGCACCACTGATGCCACAAGAATTGCTAGACCTGAAACAACAGAGATGGTGTGGCATCAGGTGAAGCACTACATTTGGAGGCATGCTAGGCTAGGGAACTGTGCTCAGCTAATATGGGGCATAACATACTTTTGGACTAGAGTGCAGATAGTTGAAGCATAACATTCTGTGGTGATTTGCATATGCAGCCCATGCTGCTTTGCATTGTGTGGGCATGTGTGATTTTGTATTTTCTTGTAATAAATATACTGTATAGATCAAATGGAAAAACTGATGCCAGTCATTGTTCATGCCAACAGCTGTGCCACTACAATGTAAAAATAATGATAATAACATTGAACTTTGTATTTCCAGCAGCAACTATCTTTACATCTTTTATCCCACAACTTTGCTGTTCTAGAATGTAACATCTGGTCTAGTTAAAAACCTAGCCTTATAGCATCCTGAGGGGTGATATTAGGTTTGCAAATTGCAGCAGCAGGGAATGGGTGTCAAAGACTCTGAAGAACCACTGAATAAGTAGTGTTGTGTTGCAGTGTGATGTTCTGACACCTAGCAGGACATCATTAAGATGTGTGAATTCAGGTTTGTTAATTCTGTCTTGGGGGGCAATGGTTTTAGGAATCATTCTGAAGAGGGCTACAGACCGCAAGAAAAAGTTGAGCTGCTGAGAGTTGTGGAGGGTGTCCCTCTCCACATAACAGGACTCCCTGTGGGAATCATCTGGCAGGAGTCGGAGCCTGCAGAGGTAAGTACAGAACACACTTTTAATGGGTTGACGGTGCATGCTTTACCTGTATGTGTATGTGTGCATTGTCATTAATGTTGTTTCCATCTTTATGTCTCCACAGAATTTCCTTGGATTTCCGTCATGGATAGTTCTGGAGAGGAGGGCCAACCCAATGTGGAACTCTCAGTGATGGTGGCTTGAAGGTACCTGTAGCCAAGGCCACTCTTCATCCTGAATATCCCGTCCTGGAGGGTGGGTAGCTGATATGCCCATTATAAAGATGATGTGGGTGAGTTGTGGGAGGAGCCATCAAAGGTAATGTATGTGTGTGGTGGGAGGTACTCTGTGTTGGCTGTATACAGCTGTGGGCTTTTATTTGACTGTAATCTGGGTTTTCATTTTAGCACTGTTGTGGTCCCCTCCAAAGGGTGATGCTGGTACAGAGGAGGTACACGCCAACCACCCCAAGGGATCCAGGGCTAGATTAAGGCACAGGCAACATAGTCCCTGGCCTGGGGTCCCTGCCTGCCTTGGGACCCACAGCAATCCCTAAAATGCATTTACTAAATACCCTTTTAATTCTGTCTGAGCTGCATTTTTGTTTGTAAAGGACTCAGCTGCTGTATAATTTGAGCAAAGCATGTACTGAATTGTGATGTGATTCTCACCTCCCTGATTAGGTGTTAAGTATGGCTGATAGTTTCAGGGGGCCCTGACCAGGTTGACATTTAAGGTGTAAACAGCCAATTTCCTTTGCATTGTCTCCCACCCTTTTGGTATCCAGCATGGGGAGAAGTGGCTAGAAAGATCCCTGCCTCCCGACAGGTGTTCCTGATCATGAGAGTGACTGACATGAACCTTAAATGGGTCCCCCTGTGGTTGTTTGTCCACTACTTGCCTCATCTTGTACATTCGAGGGGACACCTATTATTCATATCAGATGGATCAGAAAGCCAGTACAGACTGCCTGTTGGACAGCCCATTCCAAGCTCCAGATGTCTGTTATTAGAGCAGGGATGCTATGTGACTTGCCCTGATCCTGGGGTTGCATAGTATACAGGTACAGGTAGTGGTTTACAAATTCAGGTGCTTTGAGCCTAAGGTGTTTTCCAGATTCTGTGCTTGGGGCTGTAGCCACTAGGCTATTCTACTTAATGGTTTACTTCATTTTGACACTCCTTTACTGGAAGTAGATTATTATTTTAAAAGACAATTTCCTCTTGGGGAAAATAAGTAGGGGGTTCTTGTTGGAGTTTGGGTCTGGGTAATGAATGTCATAAAAATGAGCATTAGAGTTATGAATAAAACAAAAAAAGGGGGGGGGTTGAATTTTCTATGTCGTAGATACATAGATACCCTCAACAACACTATGTTGCAATTCACAAACAGTATGGCTAAGCCTGATCTTTAACACCACCCACCAAACCACATTTTAATGACACAAAGCAGTAATGAGGCTACATTGTTACAGATAGCCTTACAATGCCGTCAGAGGCAACAGTGGCCTTTAGAACATATTTGTTACTTTGTAGACAATTGTACATGTTATTGGGCTGCATAAATACAGTACTAACTTGTATTACGTGCAGTTGCCTGCAAAGTAAACAAATAGTATCTGAAGGCCACCACTAACCCCTAGATAGACAAACAGATAAAAACCTTTATTTTTCAATAGGATTTAACTTTTAGGACTAGATAGCCCTGTTTTACAAAGTTATCCTGTTATTCAAAATGGTTACAAGCAAGCATATTTACACACATACAGTTAGTACAAGACAAATGTGTTTTGTGGAAATACAATAAGTGCAGAATTCCAAATATTTAAAAAGAAGTATATATTCACAACACAGCTATTATAAAACTATCCATAGCACTGCAGCCCCTTCCCTATGTGGTTTTGTGGGTGGGGATGTATCAGGAAGTAAGATTGTAAATGCAGTAAGTTAAATAATGTAAGATAGGTGGTAATCATGCATGCTGATAGTAGTCTTGAACATACAGTGATCCCTTGATTATCCACCAAATGTTTGTATGACATGTTAGTTATTCTATTGCTCCATACTATCCTATACCCTTGATTATCCACCCAGTTTTGCTTGTGTGAAAATGGGTGCATAATCGAGGGTGCACTGTAGATTATCAGAATGAAATCAGAAAGTATATGGCACTTGGGGGAGAAAAGGGAAAGGAGAGAACGGTGTTGCACTGTCGTTAGTATGATTCTGAGAGAGGAGAACAGAAAGGTAGGAATTCTAATTTGTATACTGTTGCTTGCAGCTGCAACATGAAGAAAAGAGAAGCCGAATTTGACAGTGACATCTACTTCCTAATTGCATGCAAAAAAACAGAACATTATACCTAAAGGACTTCGGATCTACAACCCACTGCAAACTACATACAATTCAAGGTATGCAAAACAACTTTGTCGCAGGACATCTGAGAAACTCAGGAATCACCTTATTCATCAGATATATGCTAGAAAATCTCACCTTACAAATAGATTTTCTGAACTTTCACAAACCCTTCAAGGAAATAACGTATCACCAGGATTTAGCTGTGATCTCCAAACACATTATCAAAAAGCTGTCCAGACAGCCACATCACAGAGGAGGAGGAAACTCACAGTGCTACAAGACAGCAGCTACAACAACATCTTGACTCATCCAGGAGAAGTAAACCATAGCACTAAGATTGTGGAACAGGATAATACACTACAACAACTACCAGTGATCAACCTAATAAAGAACTTACATGGGCTGAAACATCTGTACTATTCAAGAGCTTAACTTTCTGCCCCACACAGGAATTTGATAACATTAGATTCTGTGGGGAGTTAGAAGAATTTTTTAGACAGCTTTGTTTAAAAGAATATTTCTTCAATAAAAATGACACTCGAACAACACATTATAACAGCACAAAGAAAACATCAGACTGGACATCTCAGAGTGGACACAACCCCAAGTTGGATGCCTACATCAACTGCTTCTGTGGAAGAGTAAACTCCCAAATCCTTAGCAAACAGCAGAAACTCCTGTACAATATTACACCACTAGAAAAGAGGGCAATACAAACTCTGAATAATAACCATAACATTGCAATAAAACAAGCTGACAAGGGTGGAGCTGTGGTTATAATGAACACAGAGGATTACATTAAAGAGGCACACAGACAGCTGTCAGATACAGCTTACTACAGAGAACTCACCGAAGACCCTATTATACAATATACTGAAGAACTTAAACAAATCATGTTTCTACCTAACAGCATCCAAGAACAGTTAAAAATACTAATTCCTAACAGACCTACTCCAGGGACATTCTATATGCGACCAAGATACACAAACAGGGAATTCAGGATGACCCATCATCTCTGGCATTGGCACACTCATTGAAAACATTTCAGGACTCATTGAATCCATTTTAAAACCACTAGTAAGAGCTACTATCAGTTTTATTCAGGACACCACAGATTTCCTCAAGAAACTAAAACAAATTGGACAACTGTCAGTGAACACTATCCTAGCCACAATGAATGTCACTGCCCTGTACACCAATATCCCACATGAAGCTGGCATAGCAGCATGTCAGAAGTTTTCAAAAGAAAACACATCCACATGAGACATTCCAGAAACCACCATTAGCACCCTAATAAAATTCAGTTTGACATACAATAACTTCACCTTTAATGGCAAGCACTTTTTACAAATCATGGGGACAGCTATGGGCACTAAAATGGCACCACAATATGCAAATCTTTTCATGGCCTGTTTTGAGGAGGATTTTTTTTAAACACCACCCTTATAATCCATCTGTCTACCTCTGTTTTGTTGATGACATATTCCTGATTTGGACAGACGGTGAAGACTCTCTCAAAAAATTCCATCATGATTTTAACAACTTTCATCATTCCATAAATCTCACTATTGAGTACATTTTCTTGACACCACAGTCAGTATCACTAAAAATAGACATATACAAACTACTGTTTACAGAAAACCCACTGACAGGCACTGCTACCTGCATAATTCCAGGTTGCACTCAAATCATACAAAAAAATCTGTAATCTACAGTCAGGTGATCCGATGCCATCAAATTTGCTCTGATGAGAGAACAAGAGACAGACAGCTCTTCACACTTCGGAATTCCCTAATTCAGCAGGGCCACTCTCCAAGACAAATTGACAGGGAATTTGAACGGGCCATACAAATACCACGAGACAATCTGCTGGAATACAAACAAAGACGTTAAACTGGCCACACACCCCTGGTGGTCACTTACAGCCCCAAGTTGAAACTCCTTCAGGAAATTGTTAAAGAGCAGCAACCGATGCTGAGAGAAGATGAAACACTGAAAGACATCTTCCCTGAACCACCTGTCATTTCCAATAAAAGGAGGCAGTATAGCACAGTGGTTTAAGGCTCTGAGCTGCAAATCTGGTGACATCCAGCAGACCAGACCTGGGTTTGAATCCCACAGCTTCCACTTGCATACTGTGTGACCCTTGGCAAGTCACTTAACTTCCCTGTGCTCCCAGCTCACTCCTGTAAAAAAAGCTTTCAGCTTAGTGTGCTACTCCTGGTTAAACAACTAAAAAAAAAATAAACAACTAACAAACTCCCAGCAGATGAAAATAACCACAAAACAAGAGGGTCAACACCAAGCAACATGACAAGATGTAAGTGTAACACCTAGGGGGCGCTACCCTTAGGGCTACTACCCCTGTCTGCCCCCTCTGAGGCAGGGTAAGGGGCCCAGATCCATGGACGGGTGCCTCCACCCAGAGGTCGGGGTTAGCCCAAGTAAGACTACCTCGGTCCCAGCCCTCTGGGCTACTGCAACCCCCCTTTTGTCCCACTAGTGACTCCCATGGGGTACCAACAATTCTGTTCCCCAGTACACTTACCCCACGGAAAATATAATCCAGCTCCCTTCGGGGACCCTCTGTAAAGTAAGGTACAGTTATGTTGCAATCACCAAGCAGCAGTTCACCACTAATGTACACAATAGCCAGGATGTAGCTGTACAAAACAATCTGATTTATTCAGGGGGAAAACAACAATGACGGGGGAATCAAGTTGATTAGCTTATCACTATACTCATCTACCTATGGCTCTGTGCAAGCTATCCCTACCAGTTACTGTCCCTGGGTACCCAAGCCCTAGTGGCTAGTCCAAACGTGGCAGCTGGTAGGCCCTTTCACAGAGAAAGAAAAAATAGTTAAACAGTCAGCAGTACAGTAATTCCATTTGGATTCAATGTGGCAATTCAACAGGGAGCTACCCTGAATTAGTACTCACGACCTCCAAACAAGATAGGGTCCTTCAACGTCAGCAGGGCTACTCTTGAGCTCCACGAGACTCCTCACACATTTATATGACAAACTGCAACAGGCAAAGTCTTTTAAGGGCAGCAGGATTTAACTTGAGCTCCTCACACATTTATATGGTAAACAGCAACAGGCAAAGTCCTTTAATGGCAGCAGGATTTACTTGAGCTACACAAGCCTCATCACACATTTATATGGTAAACAGCAACAGAGGGGTACCACACCAGGCAGGTGCTTCCAATGCTCCCACAAACTCACCATCACTGAGATACTGCAAACGGCAGCTTTCACTTGTCTTCGGACCGAGCGCAATTCAGCAATTTTCTCCAGTCCTCCTTCAGGTCAAGCCTGGTGGGTAGCTGTACAGAGCACAGCCTCCTCTGACCGCCTGCCGATGGGTTTCATCTGCTGGAGCCGACAACACACAACGGCTGCTTCAGACCTTCCCGCGCTTCCCGCGCGAACACTCTGCAGTGCAGAAGCTCACAGCTCCTCACTCCTCACTAGCCACAACGCATCTGACTCTCCACAGCTTGGGGAACTCCTCTCCATTCGGGCGCGACCCGATCCAATTGGCTGGTTGAGCCTGTCAGTCACTTCCTCTGCCACTCACTGGTGCGAAAAAGCGCCATAGCCCATAATGCCTTTCCCAAATACAAACAGTTCCTCTATTGGTCAGCTGACTCTGTAGGGTCCCGAGGTACTGATTGGTCCAATTCAGCAGTTCTGGACCAAAATGGGGGAGACAGTCAAAACAGTCCTGGCTGCAAAGGAAGACAGGTTAGAACAACTACAATATCATTACTACTTTTAATAAGATAGTCAGCAAACAAGTACATCTTCTAGCAAAGCTCCCTCTAGCAATTAGCGATGGCAAGAAAGGCCGATTATTCTGTAGCCCGGCGGAGTCGAGCACAGCAACACTCAAACCCCCTCCCATTTCAACTAACTCTGACTGCAACAGGCAGCCCTTAAAGGGACAGAATACAGAGGCCCTAAAAGAGCACTCACCAGGTCCCCATTTAGGCGGCTTTATACCGATTACCAACCAGGCAAAAGACATGTTAGGAACCCCCATTTGCAAGGGGGTTACATAAGACCTGCACCCACACATGCACACAGGCCACCATTAAGACAAGCCAGAACAACATAATACAAATTAATGGATCCTACACATATCAATCCAGCGATGTGGTTTACCTAATTCAATGCAAGAAGTGCACAAATGGTTGCAATATTGGGGAAACTAGCCAACCACTGAAAACCAGGATGAATCACCAGTGTTACACAATAGTAAACCAGATTATCAGCACTCCAGTAGGAAACCATTTTTCACAAACAGATCACTCTCTCTTGGATTTATCTGTCTTGATACTAAGAGGCAACTTCAGAAACACACAGGACAGAAGGACATGGGACTTGAAATATATTAAACAATTTAAATCTAACATTTCTGGACTGAATCGGGACATCGGTTTCATGACACATTATGGTAAACTGTAATTGTTTTTTATTGTGTACTGAATCATGTCATTATTTATCACACTTTGGTTCTGTATTTCTCTTATTAATAATTTTTTTTCTCTGAGTTCTGCCTTATTTGTTTTTTTACCTATACTTCACATCCTCCCTGCCTCTTCCACTAACTCCTTAGCTTAGTCCCACCCATCCCTCTTGTTTTCACACCTCTATTTATACTACCTCACACTCTGTTTATCTAGGCCTTTGATCTTTTGTTTCTCCTAATTTCTTGATTTCCTTACATCTTTTAGGCATCTCCTGTCTATTCTACCCTAAAGCTAGCCTCTGATATCAGATCCTATCTGCATGCTTTTGTCTTCCCTTTAGCTCCCTTTCATCTCCCTCTGACCTGTTCCTACTTAGCCCCCTTCCCATTTACTCTCATGTTTTTATTTTGCATCTTAGACTTTCATCTTTAGTCGTCTTGGTCACCTTCCTACTTCACTTCCTGATTTTTAATTGCTCCACAGTGGATATAAATACTGCTTATGTTGCTCAGTTTTGCTATTTACCTGAAGAAGTAACCTGTGTGGCCCTGAAAGCTTGTGTATAATTCCATCTTTGTACAAGACACTTGGTGGTCCAATAAAAGGTATCAAACCTTCCATCCTCAGCTGTTTACATACAAACTGTATCCTAATCTGGGATGTAACTTGTATGTAAATGGATTCCTAAAGTGCCTTAGAGGCTATAGGAGGGTCCCTTTGTGGTGAAGAAATGCGGTCCTGGTGAGTGGGGGACCACATTTCTCTTGGGTCTAGGGCCTCATGTTGCCTTAATGTGGCCCTGAAGGTGTCAATCAAAGATTCCCAAGAGGAGGAGGAGGAGGATGAAAACTAAGACTGCTTTGTCCAGCTGTGTTTTTTTTTTCCTTCCATTGATGGGACACTTTAAGTTTGTCTTCTATAAATATATAGATATACATATATGTCTGTCTGTCTGTCTATCTATCTGTCTTGCTATCTTTGCAAAAAAAAAACTTCATTAATGAAACATTTAGGGTTCAGCCTACAGTGACAAAAGTAGGGAAATGTGGTTTTAGGATTTCCAACCCTAAAACCACACACCCACCCCGAAGCAAATTAGGGGTGCAATCTTCCTTGGGGTTGCCAACCCTAAATTGCAAAACAGTGCCTGGGAATGGAGCATTCTGATTGGCTAACATCCATTCTCAACAATTACATTAACAGCTTGATACACTAATGCACAATAAAACAGAGCTTAAAGGAACACTATCAACCTCTTTAGTCCTCAAAGTGTCTCTAGTTTAAAAAACACAAGTTATGATTGGTCACATTCAGTAGAGATTGCTGACGTAGCTGGTAGTTTTATTGTGATTCCCTTTTGGTGCTGAGGATTGAAGCACAGGATGCCACACCTCATGCCACTCTGATAACCCGGGGTTGGGAGTGAGCTCGGCTTGCCGGGGGTTGGCAAGGAAGGGAGAGGATACAGTGTCCGATGGACTGCTCTCCTTCCCTAGGGAGGGAGGGGTTGTCGTCTCACTTCTCGGCTGCCCTCTAGTGGAGGCCAGGGGGCAGCACCAGAGCTACGGAGGCACAAGAGCATGGGTATGTGGTATGCAGGTGCCTCCATATGCACACACTCATGCTGCGAGGGGGAGGGAGTAGGGTAGAAAATGGAAAATTGTGTTGACCATTGGGATAACACCGGTCCTCTGCAGGCTCTGCACCTGGCCAGCTGGGCACCTCCATGTCATTCAGATAAGTAATGGTGTACACTGGGGTGACAGGGCTGGGGTGATTGCTGGAGGGGGGCAGGTCAACACAGGAGGAGAAAATACACACACACATATATATATTATATATATATATATATATATATAGAGAGAGAGAGAGAGAGAGAGAGAGAGAGAAATGTAAGACAGACTGCCCACCATACTGGTATTACCACACAAAATTGTGTTTGTTTACTTTCTTTGATCAGCTTCACTCATCTTTCCTGGATTTGGGTAGATAAACGATTTGAAGCATAACAAAGTTAGATATAACTGAACCATTTCCATGCATTTCAGTTCTATTAAGAAAGGAAGCAGATCGACAAACCAACTACTTCAATGAAATGTAGAGAAGGTCAGCAATCATAAAATGTAGGGTTTCAAGTAGAAATAATTGGATGCAAAAAGGGTTGACAGTGTCCCTTTAAAAGAGTAAGTCATTTTCCCTGTAGAAGCTACTTTTAAAGTACTGGTTCCAGTTCTGTTATTGTTCCATCTATGCAGTCATTTTAGTAATGCAGCAGGTGTTTCTGATTTATACTTTGGTGACAGAGTCACATTTTAGAACTGTATGGTGTAGCTTATATCCCCATCACCCACAGAGCTCTGCAGTAGAACGCAGATGAACTGTGACAAGATAAGAGCTTAGCAAGGACATAAATGATATCAGAGAGTTATAAAATGGTCCTTATCACCTGTGTATAAATCAAAAATATTCACTGAATTGACTAGGGATGCTCTAAAATGCACAATTCCATTCCATTGGGCATCCATTTGATTTTTGGAAATTCTAGTTCTAATTTCATTCTGATGACAGTTAATCCATCAGCATTGGTATCAGAGTTGGAACTGGAATTTCTGGTTCCACATTTGTCTGCTTTTTAAAACTCACCCTCCAGCCAGCTAACAGTACTATAAGGACCCACCCTTGGCCTCCTACCACATGTAAGTAAACAGATATTCCCCCTTCTCCCCACCCCAATCCTAGTGTACCCCAGGGAGTCAGGCTCCCGTAGCTCTTAGGTCTACCCAGCCAGTATTTTGAAGAACTCAGTACACCTTTAAGAGCCTTAGGTCAGGTGGCAATGGCTGGAGGTTCCAGAGATTGAGCCAACTACTTGGGTCTGAACAGCCCAGGAAGTAGCAGTTCAGTTCCTGTCTAAGCAGATTGGGGGCAGTCTCTCTCTCTCTCTGGGATAGTCTGTTCCTGTTGAGTAGCTTTCCAGGTGTTTCCTTGGGTTCTTGGCAGCAGCAGCTCTGCACCACTGCCCCAGAAAGGTGAAGACCAAACAAGCAGCTTATCCTGAGGGACTGTTGCCCTTCAACAAGAGAATGCAACCAGAGACTTGTACAACATTTGAAGACTTCATAGGGAAACAGACGGCGCTGCTACCACGTAGTTGCAAACTGTGATATGGTTGAGTAACCGAAATTTGTGACATCTGATCCCCACATCTAACAAATTCCTGTGGCCAGGCGGGATGATTAAACAAATGTTGAAGAAAGGTGTTTAATTTGGGCCAGCCCAGTAGTGCAGCAGAAGCACTACTGCCCACCACACCGGCAACCTTGGGATTGGGAGCGAGCTTGGGTTGCTGGGGACCAGCTAGGGATGGAGAGGATGAGCATCCAATGGACTGCTCTTCTGTCCTGGAGGAGAGTGAGCTGTTCCCACTGAATGACTGATTGACGCCAGGTGGAGGCTTGATGGCAGTGCATGCCCATAGGGCAGAACAGGAAGGGAAGGAGCTTCAGGGCCAGGACTTCTGCAAAGAACATGCATGCCTCTACATGTGCACACATCTGTGTGCATGCCCCAGAATGAGGAACACTGAGAAAGATGGGAAGCAGGGGCCTGGGTCTCCACTACAGACCATGGAGCAGGACGAGGAAATGAATGAAGCAGATGAGGAGTGCAGAGAAAGTAAAATGGAAGATGTCAGAGATGCAGCGAGTCTGAATATGTCCTCCATGGAGACGGGGGATGTAAGGCAGCGTAAAGTTTTGAGTACTATTTGTGAAAGTGTGCTGTTAAACCTCCAAATACCTGTCTAATTCTGTTTCACAAGTCTACTGCAGTAGCACTCTCTGAATATCTTTACTGTCCTTTCCTTTACTTTCCCCCTTTTAATTCCCTTTTCCAGGCAGGCCACCTGGATAAGAGGCCCTTTCTATCACTTTCATTTCATTAAAAAGACAGGTATGTAGCTTCAGTAACCCCCAATGATAGGCTACAGTGTATAGACCTGGGGTTTAGCATATTTGAGCTAGTAGTTCCTCTTTTCATGTTTAAGCAATGCCCAGGAAACAAATGTGAATGCCAAATATAGGGGAATTCTCCTCACAGTGCAAGCACTTAGTTTATTTAGGCAGACAAAATAAAGATAGCAAAAAGATTCAGAGTCCGCCTGCTGGTCACCCAATCCCTTAGTGTGTTGTTGTAAGGTTCCCTAGTTATGCTTTAGCAACACTATTTTGACCAAAAAACAGTTTACTTTTCCTTACTGTTTAACTTTATTATTTTTGGTAAGGTGACATGGAAAGGCAATATGCCAGCAGCACAAATGGTTTTAAACATAAGCAGATTTGAAATTAAAGGGACTGCTTTTGTTTGCTTGTGCTGCAATGTGTTTAGCACTCCCAAAAGAAACTCCTAAACAAAAATGTGCAGTATTTCAGATATTGTAAGATAAATGATGGACTCTTTTCAGTTTTACTCCTTTTCATAGCAGTCTGGCTCCTGTTAATATTAAAGAGTAAAGCTTACCAGATAATGGATATTCAGGCCTTTAGCCAGAGGTAATCCTTGCAGCCATTTGCACTTGTTGCTCTTGCTGATTCCCTAAGAGGCAGCTGGCCCATTTCTCACTATAGTTATACTGTGGATAGGTTGAGGGAAGGGCTAAACTTGGCAAGAGTACTGTTTTTAGTTAAACCTGTATTATATTTCATTTCAGGGATGTCAATGCTTTGTAATAAAGATATATTGAATGTCCCTTTACTTAAAATGAAATAAAAGTGTTTTATAAATGAAAATCTGTATTGAAGAGTATAGGGGGCGGAGTCTGGAGTGATCACCTGATGATTCCCTAGGATAAAAGGAGACTCATTCTTGTGATACCTTCAGATTCATTTTGGGATCAGCCAGTACTGGTCCATTTGGGAGTCTGCACTTACAGACTAAGATAATTGAAATCCCAGGCGGCCTTTTTCGTTTGCTGATATTGCCTGTGGAAACATTCATTTATTTTTGTACCTTTTATGTTTCTTTCTGTATTCCTGCAAAGTTAATAGTTTTATATTTTCCTTTTTTTTTTTGCTGTTACTTTAATAAAGCTTTAGGCTTGGCAATTTTTAGCCTTGCCACATTACCTTTTTTGTGTCAGTGTCCATCATTACACCCACAGCCTATGACACTGGTGGCAGTGGTGGGATGTTTTGATGATACTGGTGCTTCACAGTAACTGCACATTGAATGCAGGAGAAAAAAGAAAAGCAGGTCCTTGACAAGCCCAGTGGTGTCCTCACACGAATCATGGCTGACAAGTATGGAGAGACCCCTTTGCCAGGGTTGGGGCCAGATGTCCGGCGAAAAGCAGCCAAAGAGGAGAAAGAGGAAGGTGTGGATGGGACCACTTTAGAACAAATTGCTGATGAACCTCCAGAGGACATACACAGCCTGTTGCGCTGGTTGTGTATTAAGCAACTTGCCATGGATAAACAAAGGGAAATGGATCTTCAGAGAGCTGAGTCCAGGAGGAACGATACATTAAGGGCCATCAGAGACCTTGGGACATGTAATCCTCCCCCAGTAGATGGACCTAAGGACATAAAACTGACCAAATCGGGTGCCACTGATGACATTGAAGCATACATGACTACATTTGAGCGAATAGCCCAGGCATGTGGGTGGCCTAGGACCCAATGGGTTATATGCTTAGTACCATACCTATCCGAAAAGGCACAGCTGGCCTACAGCCATATGGACAACACCCAGGCTGAGAACTATGATGCTGTTAAGCAGGCAATCCTGCAAAGGTATGATATCAGCCCTGAAACATACCGGCAACAGTTTTGGACATGCAGATTTCATAACACAGACACTCCTAGAGAAACATATACCAAATTGAAGGACTTATGCCAGAAGTGGTTGCAACCAGGGGTTAAAACGATAGAACAGATATTGGAAATGGTAATAATGGAACAGTTCATTCGTATACTACCCTCAGATGTACAGGTGTGGGTGAGGGAACACCGGCCAGACACCTCAGAAAAAGCCATCACACTGGCAGAGGACTATCTAATGGCCCGTCCCAACCGACAACGAGGACAACCTGGTGCTGGTCTGACTCTGCCCATGGTAAGACCTATTACTTTTTCTTCTTCTTCCCCATCTGGTACTGGTAGTGGGGACTCCAAGACTATTCCATTTAATAGACCATTCAAACCCAACATAAGACGTAGGGAGTGCCAAGGAAAGGGGCATATAGCCTGATATTGCCCCCAGAGGAAATCCACAGTTGCCCAGTTGGCCCTAGCAAATTGGGGACAGTATGTCACACCAGGGAAAATTGGCAACAGGGAGGTTACTGGGTTGATAGACTCTGGCAGCAAACAAACATTAGTGAGAACTGATTTGGTTCAGCCACAGAATACAAAAAGGGGGACAAAAACAACAGTGATCTGCATTCATGGGGACATCCATCAGTATCCTATGACTGACTTAACTTTACAGGTACAAGGGAAAGTGCATGATATGACTGTTGGTTTGGTTCCACATCTGCCTGTCCCCATTATACTTGGACATGATTTTCCTGACTTTTCCAGCCTGATGCAGGTGAATGAGAGTGTTTGTGCCTTGACAACCCATGCCCAGACCAGACAAGAACAGCAGTGGGCTCAGTTGTTCCCATTTGATGATGAGGTCTATGGGGAGCCGGGAAAAATCCCTAAATCTTGACAAGAAAGAAAAAGGGACAAACATCAGTGGACACAAAAACATATGTTGAAAAAGGGTGATATTAAAAATGTAGATGTTACAGCTGTTGATGTTGCTTCTGCTGGCAACAAGGGTATATCTATATCTAAGGAAGAAAGGTTTGAAATAGAACAACAAAAGGATGAAACCTTACAGCCATTTTTTCAGATGGTAGAGGTTATAGGAAGAGACCATGAGCCCTCATGTATCTTAACAGATGGTTTACTGTATAGGAGATGCATACACCCCGCTACGGGTGAACAAATTGACCATCTGTTAGTGCCCACTAGATACAGACAACAATTACTATCACTGGCTCATGAACTTCTCCTAGCAGGGCACTTGGGGTAGGGACCATACTTTACAAAGGCTGTTATTAAGGTTCTACTGGGCAGGTATTCATGCTCAAGTAGCAGAATACTGCCGCAGTTGGCCGGAGTGTCAGAAAGTGGCTGATGTTACAAAAAAAGATAAGGTCCCTCTCCAACCACTGCCTTTAATTACTGTTCCATTCAGCCATATAGCAATGGATGTAGTGGGACCTTTACCTAAGAGCTCAAAGGAAACCGATTTATATTGGTAATCTGTGACTACTGCACCAAGTATCCTGAGGCTATCCCACCCACACTGTAACTGCAGAAAAGTAGCAGATGAATTACTTAAAGTATTCAGTCGTGGGGGATACCAAGGGAAATCCTAACAGATAGGGGGAGCAATTTTTGTTCACAGATGCTAGCATGACTGTACGCAACTTTAGGAGTGGAGGCTATCCACACCACCCCATACCATCCCCAAACAGACGGTCTGGTTGAGCGATTCAACCAGATCTTGAAAAAAATGTTGAAGAAATATGTGGAAGATGAGGGGAAAACATGGGATATTTACCTTCCACTTCTATTGTTTGCATATAGGGAGGTCCCACAGGCTTCTACAGGGTTTGCCCCCTTTGAGTTACTTTATGGGAGGAAACCTAGGGGACCCCTAGATGTTGTCAAGGAGGAATAGGAAGACAAAAAGGAACACACCAGTACCACCCTCGAATATTTAATGAACTTGCATTCCAAACTGGTCAGATACACACAGATGGCTTATCAGCACAATCTATGCAAACAGGCAGTGCAGAAGGAGTATTATGACCAGGGTGTGGGAACTAAGTCATTTCAAGAAGGGGATAAGGTACTGTTGTTGTTGCCCTCCTCCTCTGACAAGTTACTGATGAAATGGCAGGGCCCCTATACTATCTTAAGACAAACAGGCCCTATTACATATGAACTTGAACTACCAGACAGGCATCAGAAAAAGGGGATTTACCATGTAAACTTGTTAAAAGAATGGGTTGAAAGACCAACCCCAGGGTGTTTTATTTGCCCAGAGAGTGATACCAATGAAATGGAAGTAGCCTATAGGCGGCTAGAGAATGATGGAGAAATGAGTGATCTTACAATTAATCCCATGCAGATGACAGAGCAGAGGAGAGAGTTAGATCATCTTCTTAGTAAGTATTCCCAGTCATTCACTTCTAAACCTGGGTTGGTACGTGGTTTTGAACACCGAATTGAAGTTAATTCCCCTAGCCCTATCTGACAAAGGCCATACCGGTTACCTGAGAGGATCAGGGATGAAGTAATAAAAAAAGTAAGGAAGATGCATGAGTTGGGGGTAATTGAACCATCAAATAGTGATTGGGCATTTCCCATAGTTGTGGTAAGTAAAAAAGAAGGTGGCAAATGCCTCTGTCTGGATTTCAGACATCTAAATGCTGTTTCCAAATTTGATGCGTACCCTATGCCAAAGATTGATGACATCATGGATAGACTTGACAATGCAAAATACATTACCACCTTTGACCTGACAAAGGGTTACTGGCAGATCCCTTTGGATCAGGCTTCAAAAGGAAAAACAGCATTTACCACACCTATCGGGTTGTACCATTTTGTCACTATGCCCTTCGGCCTACATGGTGCGCCAGCCACGATCCAGAGCCTGATGGACTGAACTTTACAGTGTCATGAGTCCTATTGCGCTGCATATTTGGATGATGTGATAGTGTACAGCCCCACTTGGGCAGCCCATTTACAACATCTAGATGCTGTCCTCCGTTCTCTTACAACAGCAGGGTTAACTATAAATCCCACGAAATGTAGTATACCTATGCAAGAGACTAGATATCTGGGGTTCCTATAGGTAATGGGAAAGTTAAACCTGAAATAAGTAAAATCGATGCTGTGGCCCAATGTCCAGACCATTAAATAAAACAAGTTCGATCTTTCTTGGGACTGGAGGTTATTACAGGTGGTTTGTGCCTAATTTTGCCACCTTAGCTACACCCCTTACTAATCTGACAAAGAAACGACACCCAATGCTGTTAAGTGGACACCAGAGTGCTAAAAAGCCTTTTGCACCATTAAGGCACATCTTTGTGCAGCACCAGTACTCAGAGCCCCGACTTCACCTCTTTCCTTTTTTGTTGCAAACGGATGCTTCGGACTCTGGCATAGGGCTGTTTTGTCTCAAATAGTAAATGGAGAAGAACATCCAGTGATATACCTGAGCCGTAGCTGCATGAGAGAAGACAAGATATTCAGCCATAGAAAAGGAATGTCTGGCTATCAAGTGGGCCATTGAAGCCCTCAAGTTTTACCTGTGGGGCTCATGAATTTGAGGTTTTAACTGACCACAACCCCTTTGTTGGCTTCTATAATATAGGATTAAAAATCCAAGAATAATGCGGTGGTACTTGGCCTTACAGCCTTATAGGTTCACAGTACACCACCGACCTGGGACAGCAAATAAGAATGCTGATTTTATGTCCCGATATGGGACAGAACAAAATACATATGCAGACCTCGGGGAATTTGAAAGTAGTAAGAAGGATTAGGAATAACCTTTCATGTGTGTATTATTTAATAAGGGTCCCCGAGGTGGAGCTTTGGGAGTGGGTGGGCTAAAGCTCCATCTCTCCCTTTCTAAGAGTGAGAGATCTGTTAATTTTGCATAAGACTTAGTAGTTAGGAAACTAGGGATAGAAGTAGGATAATGTAACCCTATAGTTTCTCTAAGTGGGGAGGAAATGTGAAAGTGTGCTGTTAAACCTCCAAATACCTGTCTAATTCTGTTTCACAAGTCTACTGCAGTAGCACTCTCTGAATATCTTACTGTCCTTTCCTTTACTTTCCCCTTTAATTCCCTTTTTCCAGGCAGGCCACCTGGATAAGAGGCCCTTTCTATCACTTTCATTTCATTAAAAGACAGGTATGTAGCTTCAGTAACCCTCAATGCCCCAATAATAGGCTACAGTGTATAGACCTGGGGTTTAGCATATTTGAGCTAGTAGTTCCTCTTTTCATGTTTAAGCAATGCCCAGGAAACAAATGTGAATGCCAAATACAGGGGAATTCTCCTCACAGTGCAAGCACTTAGTTTATTTAGGCAGACAAAAATAAAGATAGCAAAAGGATTCAGAGTCTTCCTGCTGGTCACCCAATCCCTTAGTGTGTTGTTGTAAGGTTCCCTAGATATGCCTTAGCAACACTATTTTGACCCAAAAACAGTTTACTTTTCCTTACTGTTTAACTTTATTATTTTTGGTAAGGTGACATGGAAAGGCAAAATGCCAGCAGACAAATGGTTTTAAACATAAGCAGATTTGAAATTAAAGGGACTGCTTTTGTTTGTTTAGCTGCAATGTGTTTAGCACTCCCAAAAGAAACTCCTAAACAAAAATATGCAGTATTTCAGACATTGTAAGATAAATGATGGACTCTTTTCAGTTTTACTCCTTTTCATGGCAGTCTGGCTCCTGTTAATATTAAAGAGTAAAGCTTACCAGATCATACCTCTCAACTGTCCCTGATTTTCAGGGATGTCCCTGATTTTGCGACAGAATATTCCTCTGTCTCTCGTAAAATTCGTGTTTCTGTGACAGAACAGTGGGGACTGTAAGCATAAAATAATATCAAACATTAAAAATACAGACTAGTTCTTCTTCAGAAATGCATCTTATACAAATCCCCTTATTCTATCAGATTTCTGAGTGAATATTACCAATTGTTAAGATGTGTCCCTGATTTGGCATCTTTGTCCCTGATTTTATTAAGCCTTGTCCCTGATTCATGACACAAGAGGTTGAGAGGTATGTACCAGATAATGGATATTCAGGCCTTTAGCCAGAGGTAATCCTTGCAGCCATTTGCACTTGTTGCTCTTGCTGTTTCCCTAAGAGGCAGCTGGCCCATTTCTCACTATAGTTATACTGTGGATAGGTTGAGGGAGGGGCTAAACTTGGCAAGAGTACTGTTTTTAGTTAAACCTGTATTATATTTCATTTCAGGGATGTCAATGCTTTGTAATAAAGATATATTGAATGTCCCTTTACTTAAAATGAAATAAAAGTGTTTTATAAATGAAAATCTGTATTGAAGAGTATAGGGGGTGGAGTCTGGAGTGATCACCTGATGATTCCCTAGGATAAAAGGAGACTTATTTATTTATTTGGTTTTTGTTTACCGGGTAAGTACACTAGACAACAATATTGCCTATATTCAGGCACGACCCGGGAGAGTACAGACAGGGGAGACCAGAGTCAACATTAAAGAGTATTTCATGACGCAGCATGAGGTGAGAACAAACATTTGAACAGTATACAGCCAGGTACAGTCATTATCAGTAACGACAAAGAGAAACAGATAACATTACATTAATTATTTTCATCTGATGACTAAATTGAAATGACAAACAGCAAACAAAACTTAAATGAAGTAGCATTATAACAATAGGATTTCTGCTGGATGTGGGAAACTTTCAGATTTTGGAGACCAGTAGGAAATCAGTAAGTGCCATAGGGAGGAGAAAATGCTAGGAGAGAAGCTCAACTTACAGCACAAGAGCAGCAGTCGGATTCTAATAGGCGTGCCCGAAGACTCAATTTAAAGGCCTTGTGGGATTTGGAGAGTTTGATGTGGGAGGAAATGGAGTTCCAGAAGTGGGGGGCTGATATGGCAAAGGATCGTTCTCCTTTTTGTGTGAGATATCTGGGAATTTCAAGTTGGGTTTGAGCAGATGCCCTGAGCAGGTATGCTTGGGAGGGCTGAGTTAATAGTTCGGCAAGGTATTTAGGGGACCCCGTTCTTATCATATTATCAATTGTACAGCCTGCAGAATAGTGTCTGAGTGAGTCTGGGGAGAGCCAATTTAGTTTTGAGTAGAGCAGGCAATGATGGGTAAGTCTGTGAGCGGAGAGAGCAAATCTGCATATACTGTGATAGCAGGTGCTCCATTTCTGGAGTGCTCCTTTGCTAGCTTTAAGGTAAACCTGAGAGCAATATGTTAGAGCAGGAGGAGAAATCCTTGTGCAATAGCAAGCCGGGCAGCATCATTGAGGAGGACCTAACTTTTAAAGGCAAGACCAAGTTTTGAGTAAACTGTCTTACATGTAGCCGCAATGTGGAGGTTAAAGTCAAGAGATGGGTCGAGAGTGACTCCTAGATACCTGAAGGAGGTAACGAATTCAAGAGGGGAGTCATCTAGAGAATGTATCAATAAGTCTGGAGTAAGAGATCTGATTCTTGACGGGGGGCCAAAAAGCATAGTTACAGTTTTCTTAGCATTCATTAGGAGCCTGTTCTGTAGTAACCATTCCTGCAAGCAGTTGAAGTCTGCTTGAAGATGTGCTCTTACTGATAAGGGATCTTTACCACTAGAGAGAAGCACCATGTCATCTGCATAAAGGATTAACGAGGAGGAGCAGGGAAGGGAGGGAGTTGTTAATGAAAAGGGAGAAAAGTAGTGGGCCAAGAATAGATCCTTGGGGGACTCCAACAGAGGTAGGGGAAAGATTTGAGATGGCGGATTCAATTTGGACAAATTGCAACCTCCCTAAGAGGCAGCTATCGAACCAGGAGATGGACGACAGGTCAAAGCCAAGGCGGGACAGTTTGGAAAGTAGCAGAGAGTGATTCACAAGGTCAAATGCCTTTGTGAGATCGATAAATATAGCCCCAGTGAGCAGGCTCTTATCCATCGCTGTAAGGACTGCATTTGTCAGCTAAAGTAGAGCAGTTGTGGTGCTGTGTCCTGTTCGGAATCCGTGCTGGGTAGGGGATATAAGGTTGTTAAGGTGCAGGTAATTTGTGACCGAAGTAGCGATGGCCTTCTCGAGAAGTTTATTTAGGGTAGAGAATGGCAATTGGTCTATAGTTTGACATATTTTGATATCCCTTTTTTGTGAACAGGGACAATGCAGCGTTTTTCCACAATGTTGGTACCGTTGTGTTATTATGGAAAGATTAAAGATTCTTGCAATAGGAACAGCAAGGGCAGGGCTGCCTGCTTCAAGAAGCTTAGCAGTAGCCCATCCGGGCCAGCAGATCCATAGGTGGCTACTGATTTGAGGAGACATATCACTTCCTCGTGGAGGAGACTAATGTGAGACGAAGGGTTTCATGAAAGTTGCACCTCAGGAGGAGGTGAAAGAGGTTGGTTGAATTTCTCAGTGTATTCAGAGAGATCCGAGAATTGTGCATTAAGAGCATTAGCAATAGTAGGTAACTTGTTACAGTTTGCGTCATTCAGTGTCATGTCGGTAATGGCCGTCTTGGGCCTTTGCCCAATGAAATTTTTGATGTGGTTCCAAAAACCCCTGGTATCACCTGCTGAAGATTGGAGAAGCTTAAGGCAGTAGCTCCTTTTAGCCTTCCGAATATCTTTTTTTCAGGCATTTCTCAGTTGTTTATAGTTAACCCAGTCAATCCAGGCATTGTCTCTTTTTATCATGGCTCGAAGTAGGTCTTTTTTAAGCCATTTATTAGGGGAGCCCCTAAGACACCTTTTTTTCAGAGGGAGGTGCAGATCCTGAAGGTCCAGAAGCTGAGACATCAGGTATTCAAGTGCTGTGTTTACATCATCGGTGTGATAGATGGGAGACCAGTCTATATTATTAATATCCTTGAGAAGTGCAGTTCGGTTTAGTTTGGCAAAATCCCGAAATTGAATGATTCTTGGGAGGGGGGTTTAAGGCAGTGGCCATTCCAGATACAGAACGTAGGCAGGTGATCACTAATAGAACTAAAAGGTCCCTGCAGCAATTATTTTATTTGCTCTATTTGTAGCCATCCAGTCTAGGAGATTGATTCAGAGCTTGGAAGAGATGCGTAGGTCTAGAGATAAGTTGAGGCGAGGTTAAGTCAGGCGAGCTTCCAGTATATGTACCGCATGACTCCTGATAGGGTCTAGGTTGAAGTCTTCCATTAGTATGACTTCTCAGATCTACCGTTTAGAGTGGCCAGATAATCCAAGAGCCCATTTAAGCCAGGGAGAGCCCCCCTGTGGAGGATTGTAGGCACAGATCAGATTTAGCCTTTTATCACCACCTGGTTGTAGAACTGTATGCAGAGCTTCACAGTGATTTGTTATCCAAGACTGGAGTACAGAGACATTGAGATACTCTTTATAATAAAGGGCAACTCCTCCACCCTTTTGTTTGGTGGGGCGATCAAATCTGGGCAAGCTGTAGCCAGGTATTTTGTACATGGAATCAGGCATCTCTGGCCTGAGCCATGTTTCAGTTAGTCTAAGTATGTCTGGACAGCAATAGGGCTATCCAGGCTTCAAGATCAGGAAAGTTTGCTGGTAAACTCTTGATATTCATGTGGGCAATTTTCATGCCCTTAGTGGAAACCAAGAGGAGTCATCCGTGGACCTGGCATTCCAATGGGGCCAGGGTTAGATTCTATGTCTCTGACAAGCATAAGCGCAGAAGTATCACCCAAACTTTTGTAGAATCTGTAATTGCGCTTGGAGGTATTTGGGCATGTTAGGGGGTGATAGAGAAGGAAATGCCCAATTTGGAAGGATGATCATATGGAGTACAGGTTAGGAGAAGGAGCAAGGTTCTAGTTGGTATAACGTTGGAGAATACAAAGGAGAATTCTCATGGCAGTGGGACCCAGGGCATCCAGCTGGTATGTTACATGAGAGATAGGATAGGAGAGGATGATTATGGTGGTAGTAATCCTGATACCACCAGAAGTGACCTTGGGCATGCAAGAGAGAACATTATGTATGCCTTGTATGAAACCCTGTAAATCAGAGTAGATTGTCCCTTATAAGAGAAGAATATAGTGAGCAGAAATGTGGTGACTTAAGGGCAGGGTGACACCTATAGTGAAGGCAAGTCTGAGTGAGACCTTTTAGTGGCAGGAGGCTGGCAGTCAATTATGGTGCTATTCACAAGAGGCAGGTATTCCAATAGAATGCAGTTTATGAGAAGTGGACAGGAGCAGGGGAATTTGAAAGGGAGGGGAAAGATAAAACTGGGATACCTCAGTCTGAGTTACTTTTCCATACAAAATAAGTGCAGAACAGAGGCAAACAGAGAATGGCAAGAGTGAGGAGAAAGAAAAAAAAAAAAAAGGACTGCCTGGCTGGTTTGAATTAGAACTGATGCAGCAAAGGGGAGGGTAGGGACTGCCTCCAAGTGAGTTTAAAGGTTGGAACAAAAGTGGGCGGGATTACCAGTGTATTTAATTAATGGTAGAGGAGGGAGTGGGTGGGTGGGTGAGAATTTCAAGCCTGCAAGCACCTCCTGTGTTAGAGGATATGCTAAAATTAATTAAAACAGCAGCTGCAGTGTACCAGAATCAGCAAAAGTTAATTAAATCAAGGTAGGCAGGCTAGAGTGTATCATAGGCACAGTCTTAGGCACAGTCTTGAGAGTCAAAATACATTAATTTCTTGGGATTAAAGTGGCTGAAGCAGCGATAGTACTACAGCACCAGGGAGCTGAGCAGAAAGCAGCCAAGGTTTAAAACCGAGTGCAGTCTTGAGATCGCTGCACTTCCTGCTGCCAGCCTTGTAGCTCTGGGAACTGGGAGGGAGCTGGGAGGGTTTTCAACAAACCGTAGCCCTCTCTGACCCTGGGGAAAAAGAAAACATACAAGGCTTAAATACATAGAAAAATCAGGGCTGGGTCAGACAGAACATGCACAAAGAAGTTAATCAGGGGACGGGAGGGGATTAGAGTTTAGCAGCAAGTGAGAAGCAAATGAACAAATCAGTAGGAATGAAATAGAAATTGTAAAAGGCACACTTTCAGCTCAGTTTTATACTTGGGTAACTGGAAAACAGCGTAAAATTTCAATTTAAATTTCAATTCAAATAATTAAACAGCAGCTGCAGTGTACCACCAGCCACCGGCCCCCGTAGTACACTCAGCTAATAGTGCAACTCAACAATGTAATAACTAGAACTCTACTCATAATATGCACACACTCAGCCACTGTCCTCAGTAGTACATAACTTATAGTGCAAACAAACATGTAATAACTAGAACTCTACTAATAATATGCACACACCAGCTACCGTCCCCAACAAGTACACTAGCTTATAGTGCACACAAACATGTAAACATAGAACTCTACTAATAATATGTTTCAAGCCTGCAAGCAGCTGCTGTGTTAGAGGATATGCTAAAATTAATTAAAACAGCAGCTGCAGTGTACCAGAATCAGCAAAAGTTCATTAAATCAAGGTAGGCAGGCTAGAGTGTATCGTAGGCACAGTCTTGAGAGTCAAAATACATTAATTTCCCTGGGATTAAAGTGGCTGCAGCAATGAGTACTACAGCACCAGGGAGCTGAGCAGAAAAAAAGCCCCAAGGTTTAAAACCGAGGCAGTCTTGAGATCGCACTTCCTAAGCTGCCAGCCTTGTAGCTTCGGGGAACCGAGGGGAGCTGGGGAGGACTTTTCAAAAAACCATAGCCCTCTCGACCCTGGAGAAAAGAGAAAACATACAAGGGCTTAAATACATTGAAAATCAGGGCTGGGTCAGACAGTGAATATGCACAAAGGAGTTAATCAGGGGGTCAGGGGAGGGGGGATTAGAGCTTAGCAGCAAGTGAGAAGCAAACAGAACAAATCAGTAGGAATGAAATAGAAATTGTAAAAGGCACACTTTCAGCTCAGTTTTATACTTGGGTAACTGGAAAAACAGTGAAAATTTCAATTTAAATTTCAATTCAAATTAATTAAACAGCAGCTGCAGTGTACCACCAGCCACCATCCCCCAGTAGTACACTAGCTAATAGTGCAAACAACAATGTAATAACTAGAACTCTACTCATAATATGCACACACCAGCCACTGTCCCCAGTAGTACACTAACTTATAGTGCAAACAAACATGTAATAACTAGAACTCTACTAATAATATGCACACACCAGCCACCGTCCCCCAACAGTACACTAGCTTATAGTGCAAACAAACATGTAATAACTAGAACTCTACTAATAATATGTTTCAAGCCTGCAAGCAGCTGCTGTGTTAGAGGATATGCTAAAATTAATTAAAACAGCAGCTGCAGTGTACCAGAATCAGCAAAAGTTAATTAAATCAAGGTAGGCAGGCTAGAGTGTATCGTAGGCACAGTCTTAGGCACAGTCTTGAGAGTCAAAATACATTAATTTCCTTGGGATTAAAGTGGCTGCAGCAGCGAGTACTACTGCGCCAGGGAGCTGATCAGAAAAAAGGCGCCAAGGTTTAAAACCGAGCTCAGTTTTGAGATCGCGTACCTTCCTGCTGCCAGCCTTGTAGCTTCGGGGAACTGAGGGGAGCTGGGGAGGGCTTTTCAACAAACCATAACCTTCTTGACCCTGGGGAAAAGAGAAAACATACAAGGGCTTAAATACATTGAAAATCTGGGCTGGGTCAGACAGTGAATATGCACAAAGGAGTTAATCAGGGGGTCGGGAGGGGGGATTAGAGCTTAGCAGCAAGAGAGAAGCAAGCAGAACAAATCAGTAGGAATGAAATAGAAATTGTAAAAGGCACACTTTCAGCTCAGTTTTATACTTGGGTAACTGGAAAAACAGTGAAAATTTCAATTTAAATTTCAATTCAAATTAATTAAACAGCAGCTGCAGTGTACCACCAGCCACCGTCCCCAGTAGTACACTAGCTAATAGTGCAAACAACAATGTAATAACTAGAACTCTACTCATAATATGCACACACCAGCCACTGTCCCACAGTAGTACACTAACTTATAGTGCAAACAAACATGTAATAACTAGAACTCTACTAATAATATGCACACACCAGCCACTGTCCCCAACAGTACACTAGCTTATAGTGCAAACAAACATGTAATAACTAGAACTCTACTAATAATATGTTTCAAGCCTGCAAGCAGCTGCTGTGTTAGAGGATATGCTAAAATTAATTAAAACAGCAGCTGCAGTGTACCAGAATCAGCAAAAGTTAATTAAATCAAGGTAGGCAGGCTAGAGTGTATCGTAGGCACAGTCTTGAGAGTCAAAATACATTAATTTCCTTGGGATTAAAGTGGCTGCAGCAGCGAGTACTACAGCGCCAGGGAGCTGAGCAGAAAAAAGGCGCCAAGGTTTAAAACCGATTGAAGTCTTGATCACAGACTTCCTGCTGCCAGCCTTGTAGCTCGGGAACCGAGGGAACTGGGGAGGGCTTTTTAACAAACCATAGCCCTCTTGACCCTGGGGAAAAGAGAAAACATACAAGGGCTTAAATACATTGAAAATCAGGGCTGGGTCAGACAGTGAATATGCACAAAGGAGTTAATCAGGGGGATGGGGGAGGGGGGATTAGAGCTTAGCAGCAAGTGAGAAGAAAACAGAACAAATCAGTAGGAATGAAATTGAAATTGTAAAAGGCACACTTTCAGCTCAGTTTTATACTTGAGTAACTGGAAAAACAGTGAAAATTTCAATTTAAATTTCAATTCAAATTAATTAAACAGCAGCTGCAGTGTACCACCAGCCACCGTCCCCCAGTAGTACACTAGCTAATAATGCAAACAACAATGTAATAACTAGAAGTCTACTCATAATATGCACACACCAGCCACTGTTCCCCAGTAGTACACTAACTTATAGTGCAAACAAACATGTAATAACTAGAACTCTACTAATAATATGTTTCAAGCCTGCAAGCAGCTGCTGTGTTAGAGGATATGCTAAAATTAATTAAAACAGCAGCTGCAGTGTACCAGAATCAGCAAAAGTTAATTAAATCAAGGTAGGCAGGCTAGAGTGTATCGTAGGCACAGTCTTAGGCACAGTCTTGAGAGTCAAAATACATTAATTTCCTTGGGATTAAAGTGGCTGCAGCAGCGAGTACTACAGCGCCAGGGAGCTGAGCAGAAAAAAAGTGCCAAGGTTTAAAACCAAGCGCAGTCTTGAGATCGCGTACCTTCCTGCTGCCAGCCTTGTAGCTTCGGGGAACTGATGGGAGCTGGGGAGGGCTTTTCAACAAACCGTAGCCCTCTCGACCCTTCCTGCTGCCAGCCTTGTAGCTTCGGGGAACCGAGGGGAGCTGGCCAGGGCTTTTCAACAAACCGTAGCCCTCTCGAACCTTCCTGCTGCCAGCCTTGTAGCTTCGGGGAACTGAGGGGAGCTGGGGAAGGCTTTTCAACAAACCGTAGCCCTCTCGACCCTTCCTTCTGCCTGCCTTGTAGCTTCAGGGAACCGAGGGGAGCTGGGGAGGGCTTTTCAACAAACCGTAGCCCTCTCAACCCTTCCTGCTGCCAGCCTTGTGATACCTTCAGATTCATTTTGGGATCAGCCAGTACTGGTCCATTTGGGAGTCTGCACTTACAGACTAAGATAATTGAAATCCCAGGCGGCCTTTTCGTTTGCTGATATTGCCTGTGGAAACATTCATTTATTTTTGTACCTTTTATTTTTTCTTTCTGTATTCCTGCAAAGTTAATAGTTTTATATTTTATTTTTTTTTGCTGTTACTTTAATAAAGCTTTAGGCTTGGCAATTTTTAGCCTTGCCACATTACCTTTTTTGTGTCAGTGTCCATCATTACACCCACAGCCTATGACACTATTATTGTACATAAGAAACATGCAGAAAAAGTTGTGACAGAGGAATAAAAAATAAAGAGTTAAGCAAGTGTGCAGAAAATGCTGAGCAAGAAAAGGGTAGCTAAGATGACAGGCGCAAGCCTGTCAAAAGCAGCACAGTGTGAATGACGCAGTAGCATCAAAGGGAACCGCACCCTTGCCAGCTAGAAAACCCTCAGCTGATAGTGAATCCCTATAAGGGAAGTCCAAGGGGAGCCAGAAATGGCTTGGCCTAAGTATGGTGGTAGAAAGCAAGCAACATTGTACAGAAAAGGAAAAAGAATAGAAAGTTAAACCAAATTCTGTGGACTTAAAACTTTGGGGCCCCCGATAAAAAGAAGAATACAAGGAAGTGACAGAGGATGAATCAGAAGGGAAAGTGTTCTCTGATTTTAAGGATACCCCAGAATGGGTAACGGAGGCATTGTTACAAGCAGGTTGGAAAAGAAAAGAGGATGGGACAGGTTGGGATCCTAATAGGCCCAGCACATTGGGAATAAGTCAAATGAAGCAAGATGTCAGCAGGGAGGCAGTGGAAATGGTTGAGGAGCAAAAAATAGATGGCAAACAGCAAAATAAGGATACAGATGAAGATGACATGAAAGAAATAAATATAAAGCTACTTTAGTATAAGTGAGGAGATGTCCATGGAGCTTGAACAAAAACCTATACAGTCAGACAAAGAGGCTGGGGAAAGTGCAAAAGAGCAAAAAGAAAGAACATGGGGAGCGAATACGAGAGAGAGAGGTTATTTCCCAATGAAAACAACCCCCAACAGGCTAAACATAGAAATGCAGTTAGGTTAAAATTTAGAGGACCAACAACAGAGGCCCCAGATAGAATATTCTTAGGCAGATGCCTTTTGAAGGAGAGCATGAAGTTCTATCCATATGAGATCTATGCTCTCATTCATGTTCCAGGAAGCACAGTATACGATGTGAGTTTTAAACATCCAGGTGGATTGGATAGATTTTGGAAGCCATATCACCAGCTTAAAATGACAGGACTATGGAAAGATTTGATTACCATTCCACTAATCAAGCCAGCCTTTAAAATAGTCGCAGTTCTGTTCCAGAATGAAGGAGTCAACGTTATGGATATTAACTTCTGGATTAAACAGAGGACCACCAGAACCCATATTAGATGAAGAGAACATATGGACAGGAGGCTGGAAATATAAGATCACATTAAAACAGGTTGAAGGAGAAACGAAACAGTTGCCTAACTTTTTTTCTGGGACTGGACAGAGGAATAGTTTTTTATGCGGGGCAGCCATGCGCTTGTTATAAGTGTGGAGAAAGAGGTCATTTGAGCAATGCCTGTGAAAAGGTTAAATGTGGTCTGTGTGGTAAAGTGGGGCACTTTGGTGTGGACTGCAAGAACAAAGTTAGATGTAACTTGTGTGAGGAGGAAGGGCATGTGTTTTTGCAATGCCCATGGGCGTCACACAATAGCCCTGATCCTGGCAAAAGAGCAGAGCAAGGTATATACTTGGCAGTGGCACAGAAAGAAAAAGGCCAAGAAGATAAAGTAATACTTGAGGTGCTAAATGAAGAAAGAACGGGCCAACTGAATGGAACAGGACAAATGTAACTGGAAACTCCCCATATGTCAAAGGGCAATGCTGGAGCAAAAATGGAAAATAAAAAGAAGGGAAATATTCAAACACAATGCAAAGAATCAGTTCAAAGTAAGTTCACCATGGTCACAAGATCAAAAAACAGACATCAAGGACAGACAAAGCCAAAAATTGTGTATGAAAAAGATAGGGAAGGGGTTGAACTAACTAACAGATATACCCTATTGCAAGACAAAGAATGGACCACATTGGATGAGGACTCTGATAAATCTAGCCCAGATTCTTCACAGAATGAAGATGGAGAAACCACAGACACTCAGGCATCCAAAAAACAGAAAAAAACAAAAGATACAGGATGAGGCATTAACACAAAATCTCAATAATGGACTGCTTAAAATGAACAATGTGCAATGTTAACAGTATCAAGCATAGGAGGAAAAGGTTAACCACATTTAAAATATTAAGTGACATTAAAAGTGATATTATATTGTTTCAAGATACAAGGTTTAGCACAATAGAAGAAATTCAGCAGGCACAGAAAGAATGGGTTTGGGGACTTTCCTTATGGTCTATAGGTGAGAATTGGTGTCCGGGGGTGGGGGTAGCCTTTACCACACAGCAAGTTAACATTTTAAAAATAGTGGATTTAGTTCCAGGTAGGGATTTTTTAGTTGACTGTACAATTAAAAAGACTTCAGTAAGATTAATAGCCTTATATAATCCTCAGGTTAAAACAGAAAGAAATAAATTAATGGGAAGTATAGAGCCTTACTTACATGCTGCAAGACTGGTGTTGTGGGGAGAGGACTTTAATTGCAGTCTACCTAAATCAGATTCGGGGAGAGTTTCACAAAAATACATATTGTGATACAAATGTGTTAAAGAAAATTCTGAAAAAAGCAGACATGGAAGATGCATATAAAATTATGGGGAACAAAGAGGAGCATACATATTTTAAGGGGACTCGATCTACCAGGATAGACTTCTGGATGGTTTCCAAAAAGACTACAATAAAAAGCATACAGACTATTCTGATAGAAACATCAGCTCAGATGGCAGTGGAAATTATACTAGATCTGGGGAAAAAGGATGGTTTTTGGAAAAGGACATTGGAGGATGAATGTGTAGAGATTACAGGAGGAAAGATGTAAAGACAAGATTATAGATTTATTAAAGGCAAGGGAAACTGTTTTAGAAATATATGATGATATATCTGAATGGTGGAAGGAAACAAAATATGATATTAAACAAATGATGATTGAAGAAGGGCCTAGAGGAGAAGACTGGAATTATGGGAAATACCTAAGTCTAATGGCAAAATTATACAAATTAATGACTAGACAAGCTACATACAAGGTAAAGGAAATACAATAAATTGAAGACATTAAAGAAGAAATGAAAAAATATCAATACAAAAGAATAAAATCATTAATCATGGAGCAGAAAAGTGGAACACAAGGGTCAAAATATCAGACAAACCCGTTTGATAGAAATAAAGATAGAGTAAAAGAAAGGGTAAGATACAAATTAAAGGATGATGAAGGCAAATCCTTTTCTGACATTCGGAACATTAAGGGCCAGATATTCAGAAATGTGCCAAAGCCTGGCGCAAGTCTGCTGCAGTGCAAATCCGATGCGCCATGGCGCAACACGAGCCATATTTAGAGGTTGCGCTGACCGCACTGCACCAGCACAACATGACTGAATATGGCACAGTTACACCATGGCACAACTGTGGATGCACCATGGTGCAACCACAGGTGTGCCATGGTGCAACCACAGGTGCAGCATGCGCAGACACAGAAGCCCCAGGGCAACCATGGGAGCAGAGCACCAGAGCAACTGGGGGGGGCATGGCACAGAGAGGAGACCCAGGGACAGAGCCAGGGAAGCAGAGTGACAGGCCACAGGAGGCCACCACCAGCAGGGCACAGCAGGGTGCACACAGGCACCCAGACCCCCACCCCAGAACACAACAGTGGCACAGACAGTAGGCAACAGGGGGTGCCAATGGGGATGGAGGGCCGCCAAGGGATCTCCCCACAGACAGCAGTCCGTGCCCCCCCTGCACATCCAGACCAGGCCAGGCCACACCCAGGACCATGCAGCCAAGCAGACACACCCACAACACAACCCTGACAGCCACCCTAAAGGCACCCCAATGCACAGCCATCAACTGAGGGGAGGGACACCACCACTGTGGGGAACACAGCAGCACACAGCAGTGATCCACAGAAACACAACACGTGCTCCAAAACATGCACACCACACAGACAGGCACTGGGCCACTGCAGCAATGCACCTCATGCCACCTGCAAAGCAGACACAGACACAGGTAGGTAAATCAGAAAAATATATTAACACAGAACTACGCACAAATACCAGGGTCTGGGAAAGGGTAGGGATAGCAAGGTAAGGGGACAGGGAACAGGGACTGTACAGTGGGATGAGGGACTGGAGGGAGAGGTATGGCTGGGAGAAACAGGGGAACACAAAGCTGGGCTAGCGGCGGCCACATCCTGCCACCCCCAGCTGCCGTTGGTGCCTCCTGACTGCCAGGAGCAGTATCTGGACCTGGAACACTATCTCCATCATTGTCGAGGTTATTAAGATGAGCTGCCTCAGGAGCCTGCAGTACAGGGGCTTCCTACACCGTCAGCAGACACCTAGAACAAGGGACAGGACAGGTGATCAGTGAAATATCCCAAGAAACATGGCCCAACCACAGCACATACCGGGCAGGGGGAACACACACACCCAGAGGGCCCATACAGGTCACCCACAAGGGCATGGGCAAAAGTCAGCTGGCAAGGCAGCACACCACATCAACGAACAGCAGTGGTCCCCATCCAACTGCACCATGGCAGTCACATGGTACAGTGCCCTGGCAGCACCACAGCAACATCAGTGGCAGCAATGCGCACAGCCACCCCACCAGCAGCTGGCACACCTGACTAATGGATGCACCACAGTGGTGGGCACCACACACAGTGTGACACAGACAGCTGCCACAGCACAAAGCACAGGTGGCCATGCCCACACCCATGCCCCCGCCACCCCCAAATGACGGTGCACAGAACAAAGTCAGTGCCTACCTGCCCCCTGTGGCCCCACTGGTGCTGGAGCCGCTCCTCCTCCCTGGGCTGCTGCAGCCTGGTGTCCTGCCAGCACCACCTGACATCTGTCCTCAGGTCCTGGGAATGGAACAGAAACAGGTACACATCAGTAACCAACCACATCAGATGCCCCCCACCACTGTGCACAGGGTGAGCCCCTGCCTGACGTGTCCCATAGAGTGGCAGCACAATGCAATTGATGGAGGGCGATGCCACCCTGCAATGTGCATGATGGTAGTACTCCATCCTGCAGGACATGCCAGGCAGCCTAGCCAACACCACAGGACAGCACCAGGGCACATATGCATGATGGGCCTACTCACCTGGTTGTGGCACAGCCCCACTCCTGACATGCGCCTCCATCCTCCTGAGGTGCTCTGGGTCCCTCCACACCAGGTCCCCATATCGGTGGTGACACTGCTCACTGTTTCTGGCCACCCCTGTGCACTGGGTGAGTGAGGCAGCAATCGCCTGCCACACAGCCACCTGGGGCTGCTGCAGTGGTGCCTGCCCAAACAGCTGGGGTGCATGTGGCAGGACACAGGCCACAAAGTTGGCCAGCTAGGCCTGTGTTCAGTTGGCCACCCATCCACATCGCTGCTGCACCATCACTGTGGTGTGAGCCACAGAGCAAAATGGTGGCAGGAGGCACACATAGCCAGTGCATGCACCAGATGCAGGGGTCTAGGAGACATGTGCTGTGTCCGCCCATCATGCAGTCATGAAGATGCACAGCATGGACATGGCTAGGTCGGGTCACGGGTACGGGGGTCACCCGGGGCAGAGGGCACAGCATGGGTGAGGGGTCAGCCACTGCATAGTGTGCACATGTGCAATAGCAGGCATGGCACACCATGCACCATGGTCCCTATTGCGCAGTGGGTGCACAGTGCGCAATAGGTGGCAGCACACCAACCAGCTCATGTGCACTGCTGTCCTGCACAGTGCGCATGCGTGCACATTGTGCTGTGACTTGCTTTGGAGTAATCTCACTGCGCATGGAGCAAATTCATAATACTCAGCCACCACATGCAAAGGAGCTCATCAGCCAATGTGTGGCGCACTGGGGGAATTAGCATGTCATTACCATTGTGCCAGTGCTCATTTGCATGCGTTGCACCATAAAAGTGCCACGGACCAGCACAGGCCATGGACCGGTATTGCAACCTTTTGAGGTAAGTTACGCATTCTGCTGGAGCACACTGAGCCCAGCCAGCACAGCGGGGGGGACAGAATAGGGTGCTGCTGACACTGATACACTGTGCTGTCCATGTCCACAGGTAGCAACATGTCAGAATGTGAGGAGGGTGTGGAGCGTGGGCCTGCTCACAAGTGCAGGCCCAATTTCATGAAGGCAGAGGCCCTATTTGAGGACTACATTGACAGGGAGCTGCTGTTGAGTGGTGCCAGAGGCACACCACAGGCCAGGACTGGAGCCTGGGAGGAGGTGGCAGCATGCATGAACCAGCAGGGCAGCCACTAGCAGTCAGTGTAGGAGTGCCACAAGAAGGTGGGCACAGATAAGAGGTGCATCAAAAAGAAGGTGGCAGCCATCCATGCAGCCCGGAAAGCCACCGGAGGGGGGGGCCTGCTGATGTGCCACAGCTCACGGCGCAGGAGGAGTTGGTGGCAGCCACCATGCACTGCAGCATCGTGGAGGGTGTGCCAGGTGGAGGATACCAGACAGGTGGCAGCCAATCACTGCATGGTACATATGTCAGGCACGCACAGCACACAGTGGCTGTGTTGGGGGGGTTGCGTGCACTTGTGGGCCTTGTATCACTGTTATGCCTGTGTGTGGAGGATGGAGCACCAGGAGCAGACATAGGGGCAGGACCAGCCCTAGAGGATCAGTCATCCACCTCCATGGCCATCCGGAGGCCTGATAGGCTGCAGCACACCACCACTGTCCAGCCGGATGTCCTGGGCATGGGGTCGGATGAGGCTTTGGATGTGTTTCTATAGGATGCCAGTCTCAGCATCCTCTGCATGGAGACACAGATTGGGGTGGAGTCCGACACCGATGATGACCTAACCATAATCCTGGACAGCATGGGTGGTGCGGTGGGGGAGACACCCATACCAGACACCAACACAGGCAGTGTGCCCAGTGGCCTGACAGTGGTGGAACAGCTGCCTGCCGCCACTGCAGGTGCTGCTGTGTGCACTGCCACAGCTGTGCCATGTGGTGGTGGTGGTGCAGCCGCGCAGGCACTGGGCAGCATTCAGCAGCTTGATGGGCAATGGCAGCAGGCTGCAGGAGCCACAGGGCAGCTGGATGCGGGGTCCGCTGCCAGGGCAGCTGCCAAGGACTTACCCCATGAGGACCCCACTGTGCAGCATCCACCTGAGCTGGGGGCTGTGGAGCATGATCAGTCACTGCAGGAAGTTCGGCGCCATGCCCAGGTTCCCCATGGTGCTGACCCGTTGGCAGCTGCACATCCATTTGCTGTGGGCCTCCGTGGAGCAACAGGTGCTGCTTGTTCTGGGGTGCATGCACTGCACATGGAGGTGCACCAGGTGGCCGAGCAGTGCAAGAGGGGTACTACACAGCTCCAGGCACCTATACAGCACTTGCGGGAGGACACGACCGCATCCCTTGATCGCATTGCCAATGCAGTCACAGATGGCCTTGCACTGCTGGCTGCCACAGGGCGTGGCCAGACACCACGGACCCCACACAGTGCACTGTCTACCCCATGATCCCAGCATCAGGTGACACCCTTACTGTCGATGCCAGGCTCTGCTGTTAACATCCAAGGCATGCCTGGGGCCGGCCTGTTTGGGCGCCTACACACCCCTGCATGGACCCAGTCATGGTCCCACAGTTCAACCCCTGGGGGCTGTTGTAAACACCCCCTGTAGCTGATGAGCAGCCCATGGCTGCCAATCAGCCCCAGCGTGGCCACCCATGTGGCCGCAGTTCTCATGGTTCCACAAGGTGGCCCTGATGTGCTTGCCACCCTGACTGCAGTCTGCAGCCGCTGCCCTGTGCATGCATGGGCAGTGTGTGTGTGTGCATACCACTGGTGTGGTGCCTGTGTGTCACACCACATGCTGTCTGTGTGGGTGTCTGCACAGCCACTGGCCCATGTGGCATGGCGTGATGAGGGAAGTTCTGCACCGGCTGTGCCTGTGCACTGATGCAATGCATCTGATCCCCATCACTTGCCAGCACCTGGGCACGTGGGTGCATGTGTGTGTTGCTGTGTGATGCTGTGTGTAGCTGCGTGTGAATGTGTGCCACTGACTCCCCTACCCCTGTGTCACACTTCTGTGTGTGCATGCCCATTGCCATGTATGCCCCTGCCTGTGTGCTGTACCTGTGTGTGTGTGGCCTTTGCATGGGTTTGGCACCACCTACCTGTGTGCACCACAGTGCTCCTGTGTGATGGTGTCTCAATGCTGCTGCACCATCATTTGCAGCCAGGGATCCCTCCACCTGGGGGGAGCTGTCCACCACCCTCCAGCCGATTGCCTCTGTCATCCCCACTACTGTCACGCTCATCAGCCTTGACAGCTATCCCATGGTCAATGGCCATGTTGTGCAGTATGCAGCAGGCCAGGAATAGGCCACAGGCTTTCAAGGGGCTGCATTGTAGGGCACCACCAGACCTGTCTAGACAATGGAACTGTGCCTTCAGCATGCTGAATACAAGCTCAATGATGTTTCACATGCTGGTGTGTGCCTCATTGTAGCGTTCCTCTGCTGGGGACAATGGGCACCAATAGGGGGTGAACAGCCAAGGCCTCAGTGGATAGGCGCTGTCTCCTGTGTTGATAGTGTCATGGTTAGCCCTGTGACATCCTTTGCTGTGCCCCTTGCCTGTCCCTGGCACCCTTTCCAGCACACCCACCCTGCCCTCTCCCTTCCCATGGCCTGCTCTGCCAAGCCCCCCCCTGCCTAGCCCATACTTACCCACTTGGTGGCCCTTGGGGATGTCCCCATGCTTGAACCTGTGGCACAGCGCAGAGCTGTGCCAGATGAACACATCATGTGCACTCACAGGGTGTGTGGCACAGACATTGGTGATGCACCCCTTGGCATCGCACACCATCTGGCAGTTCATGCTCAGGAACCCCTTCTTCTCCCCCTGTGGCTGCCTGTGACAGTCTCTCTGTCTCTCACTTGCTCTGTCTCCCTTGGTCTGTCTTTTTGTCTTTCTGTCTGTCTGCCCTTACTTCTTGCTGTGTTTTGTCACTCTCTCTCTCTCTCCCTCTCACCTGGCACAAGTGCTATCTGTGTGCTTGCGCCCTGTATTTATAGCTCAAGTCTGCTCAGTGCATCCAGGTTTTGCTCCGCACTTGTGCCATGGTTCCATGGTTGAATATCGCACTGCGCTGGATATTCATGGGCATGCCCCCTGCTCTTGCACCTGCATTCATTATAGTTGCACATTAGTGCAATGAGATTTGCACTGCACAATGGCTCCCATTGAATGTTGCTCCTTGGTGCATGACTGCACTTGCGCCAGCACAACTCAGTTGCGCCATGTGCTACTGCTTTGAATAGCCCAGCCTAAGTGTACAGTGCAGGAATTTTTAAAACAAAAATACCAAAAACCTAAAGGTCAGGAGAATCCAGAGTGTTTTTCAGAATTGAAATTGCTTAAATTAGGAACAGAGGAAGCAAAGGCAATTAATAAAGAAATTGTAGAAGATGAGGTAAGAAAAACATTAACAAAAAATACTTCACCAGAAATAGATAGTATTCCAAACTCATTTTATACAGTGTTTATAGATCAGCTTGTCCCTTTAATGACAGCCGTATACAATAATATTTTTTATGGGGGACAACTCTCAGAAAGTATGAGGCAAGGTATAACTATGTTTCTTTATAAGAAAGGGGACAGAACTCAGATTAAAAACCGGAGACCAATTAGCCTTCTAACAGCAGATTATAAGATACTAGCTAAGATTATTAATAATCACTTGAGGACATTCGCTGATAGATTCATTTTGGACATGCAAACGTGTGCAATACCAGTGAGGAAGATTCAGCAAAAGCTGTTATATTTAAGGGAGATCATGAATAAAAGACAAGAGAAGCAACTGAAAGAATGTCTGTATGTGTTTGATCAGGAAACAGCCTTCGATGTGATAAAACATTCATATGGGATACTTTAGCAGAGTTTAACATTCCAGATAGATTATTAACTATGATCAAAGCCTGATATAAGGGGGTACAAATATGCCCCATGATCAATGGACATCTGGGGATTCATATGTTTATTTATAATGGTGTGAGGCAAGGGTGCTCATTAAGTTCTTTATTATATGCATTTTGTTTGGAACCAATTTTAAGGAAAATAGAAAATGATGGTGTTATGCAAAGTGTGTAATGGGAGGGTGAATGGTTAAGGAAAACTAGTGCCTATGCAGACGATTGTGTTATTTTGGTAAAAAATCAACAAGCAGGGGAAACATGTTGAAGTTAGTAGATAAAAATAGTCTTTATACTGGAGTTATAATAAATAAAAAGAAAAGTAAGTTATATCCTTTGGGAGGAATTGAGGTAGAACAGAAAGGGAATATAGAGGTGGTGCAAGGGAATATTAAAATTTTAGGGATCCTTTTTGGAGGAAAATAAGTTATTCAGCAGAATTGGGAGGAGAAATATGAGATTGCACAAAAGAAGGTATAAAAATGGAAACAGTGGAATATGACGAAAGGGAAAATAATTTATTTGTTAAAGACATTCATTGTACCGATATTTTTATATGTGGCATACATAGTTCCTGTTCCACAGAATATGCAGACTAAGTTATTAGGACTCTGCTTTTAATTGTTATGGGGAAGTAAATTTAATCCAGTTAAAAGGGGGATTATGTATGCAGCAATTAAAGAAGGAGGATTGAATATGTTACAGCCAATAGTTTTCTTTATGGGTCTTGTTTTTGTAACAAATGTAGTATCATTGATAAGGGGAGAAAGCAGTAGCTGGAGGATCTTAACTCAGCAATGGTGTTTACCTTTTATAAGGAACATAGGGAAAAGGGGGAACATAGTTAAACATAAAATCTGGCCTGAATATATGGAAATTAGTAGAAAGTACCTGACTATATGGGATGTACCTATAGACTTTTGTATTTCAAGATAATGGAAGGAAATTATTTTGAAAGACCAGTGTTTAAGGTGGAAGAGGAGATTAAAATAAGTGACATTTTAGCATGTACATTAGAGCAAAGAATTCCTCAGAAAATGAATGAGGCAGTGTGGCTATGTAGCCATAATAAATTAAACATAAGAGGAAATCACAAGCATAAAAAACTGGAGGAAAGAATGTATTGTGAATGGGACTATGGGATGAAAGAAGAAACAATTCAACATCTTTACTTCGAGTCTACATTTATTGCACCCCATTGGGATTTATTAGCCAATTACTGGGGGATGGAATGTTTTAGTAAAGTGACATATTATTCGCTGATGTATGGACAGTTGTCTAAAGAATGGGGAAAATTGAACAAAAGTACGGTGTATGTGATATTTGCAGTTTTGAAATGGGTAATATGGCAATGTAGGTGTCAGAGATTTTTACAAGTGAATGAACATACTGTGCAGGATGTACTGTTTAAATTTCAATATGAAATTGATAAACTATACCAAGAGGAATGTAAAAGGTTTGGAGAAAAGAGAGCAAGAGAGATTTGGAAAGATATTACTGGTATAGGTTAAATGAAGTTTGTTCGGATATATGTAAACGTGTTGATGTATGTTTTTCATAATTGTATGCTTTTGGTGTTTTAATAAAAATTCCCCTACTGTTACTGCAGGGGACTCTGTACAGTAGCTTCCTGTGTGAGGGATGGAGATTCCCGTGAAGATGGAGACTGGAGGAGGTGGAGTGAATGATGGCACATAAAGCGCAAATGGATCTGACTACAATGTTTTATAACAAAAAGCTCAAACTTCTCCTAAAAAGGATTCAACTGAAATGATAACAACAGCGGAGAAATATATGGAAGAAGCGGACCTTTGACAAGCTGAATGAAAGCTTTAAGAAGAAACAGACAGTAAAACACTGAAACTGCTTGATCAAATGTCTGAAATTGAAAATCCTTATTTCATAGAAAAAAAAAGCTAGACAAAGAAAAAAACAAATGAAAGAGAATTACAGGCAGCCCTTCTGGAGTTCAAGAATAAAAACAATCTAAAGTTTTTTACTTTGGCACTCAACAGAAAGACCTGGTTTTGAGCATTGCATCTATCGGACAAGATAAGGAACTAAATCATGATCCCAGTGGAGAATAGACAACTGAATCGGCACTGCAGAAAGCAAGCTGATTACGAACAGAAGAAGAGAACAGGATTCCAGACCCAATGTTTGCAATACCGGGGACATCAAACACCATCCACCAGACTGACCCCATCAAATTACAAAAATCACCAACTCACCAGGGAATACCATCACATTGAGCCGGAGAGCTTCCAATAATGAAACAAACCATATTCAGGATTCTCCATTTACAGGTATGCCTTCCTATTCCCCTGTAGAGAATACAGGGGACATCCTTTTTGAAGCATTAACTGATGTTAACCTACTGAGACAAGAAACTGTACACACTGATATGGAAATAAATATCCCTGACAACGATAACAGTAATGCCCATAAAGAGACTGCTCAAAATGGACAACCAGTTAGCTATGACAGCCTAGTTCAAAAGCTGATTGAAATGGCTAAGAGATGGCACTGCAGTTCGATTAAGGTACTTAAGGGGTATGGAAACACCTCTTTGACGATTTTATGTTAATAAAACTCCAATCAAAAATGCTTAGGCTTTGTACCTAATGATGTATATGCCTTAATACATGCACCTGGAAAGAACACTTATGATATAAGCTTTAGGTCTGCTAATTTACTAGACAGATTTTGGACAATGTACACATCACAAAAGACTGCACCCTTATGGACTCCTTTCCAAGCTATTCTGTTAACCAAACCTACTTCCAAAATAATTACTGTGTTGTTTAGAAACAAAGGGGCGAACATTACATAGAAACACAGACTTTGGTGGCAGATAAGGACTGCTTGGCCCATCCAGTCCACCCATTTCCCTACCTATAGTATAAGCTGCAGATCCTAGTTTTACCAACAGCCTACTTCCTCCTGTCACAAACCCACTCAGCAGGTCAGGCCCTCTGCTCCCACAGTGCCAACCTCCAAGCGCAGTCTTGTGCACAGGAACAGAACAGGGTAACCCTCCTGTCTGTTTTGTGGGTTCGAATCAACCTTTGGTCTCAAGTTCTGGAGGGATTCAAACTGTGAACCTCTTGATAGCGTACCCAATGTACAGGCTCAGATAATTCTGCTCTTTGGGGGATGCCAGATATCTTTTGCCTAGGGCACCTAACCAGGTACAAAATGAACCCTTACAAATCTATGAAAGGTTGTAGGAAAAAGTTTTACCTTTTCCCAGTTTTGTATTAACATAAAGCTATGCCCAGTGTCAACTGTAACCATATATGCTTCACTTGTCAAGAAAAAGAATTTCAAAGGCACAACAAGTAGTATCTAAAGTAGACGTTTACTTAAAAATAGAAAAAAAAATGTAAAATGTAAATACAGAACTATGTATCACAAAACATACAATCTTTTAAAACAATAAGGTTTAAAAAGTGAAAATTCCTACCAATAATACACTTAGACCAGTCTACCTAATGTGTTCTTATCTTCTTATAATGCTGTAAATGTTTCTTTTTTCAGAGTCCAAATATGTGTGTTTAAAGGTCTGTTACAGCATAATTAAAACACTGTCTTGACCCTGCCTTCTCCATGATGTCACCAGCTCCTCCTCTGTTTATTAAAAATTAAACAATCAGGGTGTCTTGTGTCAGGAGGTAAATTAATAGGTGACTTCAGCAAAAAAAAAAATATGACTTCCCAATTAAGTCTGTAATTTTCCAAGTCTTTTCTTTCATCCATGAGCAACATCCTCTCTCTCAAGGACATCAAAGGACTTTTATGATGTAGCACCTAAGTGCCATAACCTGTATTCTCCCTCGAAACACCAAAAAAGTTTAAGATTTCTAGCCTAGCAGCTGGCAGCTGCAATTAAGCTAGATAAATAGGAGATCCTTACTTTAAGTCTCGTCTAGCCTGTAATTATCTCCTGGCTGTTATCTTTTAGCTGAAACAGCATGCTTCATGAGAGACACTCAATAACACATTTTTTATATTACAAAAAGCATAGATTAATCAGAATCAGCTGTCCAAGCGTCACACCTCCTACCTTCCACTAGAATTGCCTAATGTCTGTCCCATGCATTCTTAAATTCCCCCACTGTTTTTGACCCCATGACCACCTCAGGAAGGCTGTTCCATGCATCCACCACCCTCTCTGTGAAAAAATACTTCCTCACAATGCCACTGAGTCATCCCCCCTCTAAAAATGTCATTACAGATGTGATATATTGGCTTGAAAAAAAGGTAGAATATCCAAGATACCCTAGGCTCTAATAGAGATGGAGAAGGATTTTGTACTGGGGATGGAAGTTCTGTATTAAGCTATGACATAAAGATCAAGAAATCAACACCTCCCAAACTGTTTTTATTTCAGACATGACAATGGGATTTTGTTTTACCAAGGATAACCTCGAGCATGCTATAAAAATGGTTCCTCCAGACACCTTAGCAATAATTGCACAGTACTTAAATGTATACAGTGTGGAGCTGTGGGACACTCAATTTTTCATTGTACATCTAACCCAAGGCATAATCTTTGCGAGGATGAAGGCCATTCTTTTACAAACTGCCCATGGGCTGCTCACAATATGACTAGTACAGACTATGGGGAGCAAGATTTTTATGTACATAATGAGGCCAAAGCAGCTCACCACCCCCCCCCCCAAATCCTACTCCTGCACCCAGAAGTACACATCAAACTTCCACATTTCCTCCCATAACAGTAAAAGATCAGGAGTTGGAAACACCCATGATAGACACCCCTGTTCAAGAACAAACATTAACCTTCAGCTGCTATCATGATAAAAATAGTTGATAAACATGAAAACATGCCCCCCCCAAATACAGAGGAAAAATAAATTAAAACTGTACAAGCAGAGAAAATCAAAAAACCTGAAGCAATGAAAACAACTGACCACATACAGGTACCACTGCAAAATAAATTTGAAACATTACAATGGAGTGAAATGGAGATAGAAGATGAATCCAACTCAACAACCATTCACTCTCTCTCAAAGGATATTTTACAGGGAGAAGAAGAAAAACAACAACAACAAAACCAACACAAACCCAATAGAAAAATAATGGGAACCAGATCAGGAGTAAACAAAATGATGATGATTTTTTAAACAAAATATATGATGACACCAGAAAGTTATGACTTGTCAATAGCTTTGTTAAATGTACAGTAAATAGTTTCAAGTCAGAAAAGAAAAGAAAAAGTACATATGCTTTTTTTGACAATTGCAAATATGATATTGTGTTATTCCAAGATACAAGATTGAATTCCACTAGTGATATACAGATAGCCAGTGCAGAGTGGTTGTGGGGCCCCACATACTTGTCATTACTTAGGCATAGAATTATTTAGTGGAGTGGGAATTTGTGTGAACATTCCCATGTGTAAAATTTCTGACATTGTAGATATTTACCCAGGTAGAGCACTCATGCCAGACATCTCTCTTGAAAATCAGGAATTTCGGGTACTTAATCTTTATGCTCCCCAGAAAAGATATAGCAGCATTGAAATTCTCAAACTAACACAGCCATACTTATTCACCTTCAAAAATGTCTTGTTTGGAGGAGATTTCAATTGCAAGTGATTCCGCTTGTACAGAGGTTTAAAAACCAACAAAACATTCTGTGATGCAGCATTCTTGAACAACCTAATATCCCAGTCAGGATTAGTATTTTCCAACAAAATCTGAAAACCCCACCATATACATATTTTCAAGGTACAATATCTACTAGAATAGATTATTAGTTTCTTTCTCCCAACCTACCAGTTAAACAGACATTAGTTTCGCCAGTGCCCATTTCAGACAATGGTCTATTGAGTGTTCAAATAAAATAATGCTCAGAAAGCTGCAACAGGAACTGGATACTGGCAACTAAATGCTAGTCTTTTGGGACAAACAGAAATCATTCAAGGATTAAACCATATTTCAGCTAGAACATCTATTTTCTTCATGACGCACCTATGGAACGGTGGGAGGATAGCAAAATGGACTTCTCCAATTATTTAAAACTGATGGGAAAGTTAATTGGGAAACAAAAAAGGATAAATACAACAAACTCAGTGAACAGCTTTACTATTTATTCACTCCACAATCATCTAAAACACAGGAATACTCCGAACAAATTTCATGCGTAAAAAAGAAAATGGCATACTACCAATATAATGGATTTAAATCACTAGAAACAGACCAAAAATTTAGCACACAGGGCAAGTCCTTCCATGTTAATCTGTTTGAGAGCTGTAACATAAGAAAGAAAAACAAACTTATTAAATGTCTAAAAACACAACAAGGCACGATTGTACAGGATAGAATTCAGATCCTTTCAGAAACAGAACAATTAATTAATAGTACATTCAGAACACAATACCTCAAAGACCTTACATATTGGACTGGTTAGAATCTTGTAAGCTTAAAAAACTCCCTGTTCAACAAGCACAATGACTAACAAAACCATACTTGAAAAATAACTTATAGAAGTAATTTCCAACATGAAAATTGGAACATCCCAGGGAATAGATGGGTTAACTTGCAAATTTTTTAAATTGATCTCCCTTTTCTTAGTAAAAGAGTTAACCGATCTACAAATTGTTATGCTACAAAAGGATGTTTTATCAGGAGACATGTATAAAGGGTTAATGATCCTTTTACATAAATCAGGAGACAAGGAACAATTAACAAACTGGAGACCTAAACACAAGATCTTGAGCAATAGATAAACAAAAGTTTTAGAATACTTTATACACCCTTCACAGCTATGTTCTGTCCCAGGCAGAAATATCACTGATGTACTAGAAACATAGAAATATAGAATTTGACGGCAGATAAGGACCGCTTGGCCCACCTAGTCTGCCCATTTTTCTACCTAGCAGATAAGCTGCAGATCCTAGTTGACCAACAGCTTACTTCCTCCTACCCCCCAGTAGGACTGCGTTATGTCTGTCCCATGCATTCTTGAATTCCCCCACTGTTCTTGACTCCACGACCTCCTCAGGGAAGCTGTTCCATGCATCACAACCCTCTCCATGAAAAAATACTTCCTCACATTACCTCTGAGCCATCCCCCCTCTATCTTCAAATTGTGCACCCTTGTTCTTGTACATCTCTTTTTCTGAAAGATGCTACCCTCTTGGACTTTGTTGATTTCCTTGAGGTACTTGAAAGTTTCTATCATGTCCCCTCTCTCCCTTCTTTCCTCAAGTGTATACATATTAAGCTCCTTTAGTCTTTCTTCGTAAGTCTTCTGGTACAGACCCTGCACCATTTTGGTTGGCCTCCTCTGGACAGCCTCCATTCTGTCTATGTCTTTGCGGAGATGGGGTCTCCAGAACTGCACACAGTACTCCAGATGGGGCCTCACCAACTGTCTGTACAGAGGGATAGCAACTTCCTGTTTTCTACTATTGATGCCTCTCCCTGTGCATCCCAGTATCCCCCCAGCCTTCCTTACTGTCTTCTCACATTGCTTGCCCACCTTTAGGTCATCTGATATAATTACCCCCAGGTCCCTTTCCATTTTTACTGTTGTCAGTATCTAACCCCCATTGTGTACTCTTCTCCTGGGTTTTTGTTTCCCAGGTGCATTATCTTGCACTTCTTTGCATTGAATCTGAGCTGCCATACATTTGACCATTCCTCCAACCTTGCCAAGTCCCTTCTCATCCTTTCCACTCCATCTTGTGTATCAACCCTGTTGCAGATATTTGTGTCATCTGCAAAGAGACATACTTTTCCTTCCAGTTCCTCTGCAATGTCACTTATAAAGACATTAAAAAGGACCGGTCCCAGTACTGAACCCTGCGGTACTCCTCTAGTAACCCTCCTTTCTTCACTGTCGACTCCATTTACTACTACCCTTTGAGTCCTGTTGTCTAATCAATTTTTTATCTAGGCTACCACCTTGGGACCCACTCCAAGGCTGGCTAACTTATGTATTAATCTTTTGTGTGGGACTGTATCAAATGCCTTGCTAAAATCTAGGTAGGCTATGTCCACAGCCTCTCCCTGGTCCCGGGTCGCACCTGAAAATAGGCACTTGGTTGCCTAGTGTGCTTACCTGGTAAACAAAAGCAAATAAATAAATAAATACTACTTTGGTCACCCAGTCAAAGAAACCTATTAGATTCATCTGACATGATTTTCCATAGTGAATCCATGCTGCCTTGGGTCCTGTGCCCCACTGGCCTCTAGGTACTCAACAATTCTTTCCTTCAGAAGTAATTCCATCATTTTCCCTACCACTGAGGTCAAACTAACTGGTCTGTAGTTTCCTGCCTCTGCCCTGCTCCCACTTTTGTGAAGAGGAATCACGTCCGCCCTCCTCCAGTCCTCAGGTACCACCCCATCCTTCCATGATTTTTTAAAGAGAGTAGTCAGAGGTGTCACTGGTTCTACCCTTAGTTCTTTTAGAATTCTTGGGTGAATCCCATCAGGCCTCATTGCTTTGTCCACCTTCAATTTTATTAGTTCTTTCAGAACCCTTTTTTCTGTAAACAGACTGGTATCGACCCCCATCTTCAGAGTGTTTCTCTTGTTTGGTTTAGGTACCTCCCTCTCCTCTTCCTTTGCGAATACTGAGCAGAAATATTCGTTCAGTATCCCTGCTTTTTCACTGTCACCCTCTACCCACATTCCCTCCCCTTTATTAAGCCTCAGTATCCCTCCTTTGGTCTTTCTTCGCTCCCTAATATACCTATAAAAAGTCTTATCCCCCTTCTTAACAGAGTTGGCTATCCTTTCCTCAGTTTGGGCCTTTGCTATTCTGACTGCCTTCCCAGCCTCTTTCTGCCTTAACTGATAAAGTTCTCTGCCGTGCTCCTTCTGTGTTTCCTTATATTTCCTGAATGCTGTCCTTTTCTCCTTAACCTTCCCTGCCACCTCTTTTGAGAACCATAGCGTTTTTTTCCTTCATTGTGTTTTGTTGATTTGCTTTACACAAAGGCTTGTTGCCTCTGTGATGGCTGTTTTGATTACCCCCCACTGTTCCTCCACCCTCCTTCTTGCTGTTTGCTGGTGCTTTTCTGAAGCACTCTCATTTTCCCAAAGTCAGCCTCCTAAAGTCCAACACTCTTGCTTTTTGTATGGTTTGATTGTATGGCTGTGTTTATAATGAACCACACTGTTTGGTGGTCGCTGTCTCAGATGGCTACCCACTTCTAAATCTGAGATTCTTTCTCTGTCCCCATTTGAGAGTACCAGGTCTAAGATTGCTCCTCCTGAGTGGGTTCCAATACTAGCTTTCTAAGGCATGCCCCTTGTAGGGCATCAAGAATGACCCTGCTCTTGGATGTGCCTGCAGCAAAGGTGCTCCAGTTAACATCTGGCATATTCAGATCCCCCATCAACAATATCTCCCCTTTTTCTGCCATTCTGACATACTGATTCTATTAAGGGAAGTTATTGAGAAAGGTAAAGCAGATGAAATATCAGGCTTCCTACTTAGTTTGGACCAATCAAAAACTTTCCATAGGCCGGCCCAGTGGGGCTGAGGGCTGAGGTGCTGGTCGCTGCACCTCGAGCCATGCCAGCGACCTGGGTTCAGGAGTGAGCTTGGGTTGCTGGGGATTGGCAGGGAGGGAGAGGATGGACAGCTCTCCTCTCCCAGGGAGGGTGGGGCACAGAGACTGGTGTAGCCTGACACCTAGTAGAGGCTTGGTGTTGACATGTCTGGCCTGTTAAATTGGGGTGGTAGGTGGGGCAGCCAGTGGGCATGCTGTGTGCAGACATGAGTGCAGTACACCCCCTGCCAGTTTTGCATGCCCTGCCTCTGAGGCAGAACAAGGAAAAGGGGTGCCCCAGTTATTCTGACATTAGCCATCTGAGATGTGCGGCTCCGGAGGGGGACCACCAAGTACAGACCTGGTTCAGTGGGGATGTTGGTTGACCCCACCACCTCACTAAGGGGGAGGTTGTTGCAAGGGTAATTGGGTGTTGCCCTCACTGGAGACTGGAGCGGATCAGGACGGTGGCCAGAAGGAAGGGATGTGGTGACACCAAAGCCGACCGTGGGACCCCAAGGGGAGAAAGAAATACTAAAAAAAAAAGCTTTCAATAAAGTATCTCACACATGTACATGGCACTGTATGAGAACATATGGGATCTCTGAAAATGTTATATCTTGGATCCATTTGTGTTTTAAAAAAAAGCTTTGGTCAATTCATATATTAATGGTTGGATTGGCAAACTTTGCCCAGTACCTAAAGGTGTACGACAGGGTTGCCTCCTCAGCCCTTTATTATATATTATTTCCTAGACCCATTAATAAAATTACTAAATATGTCCCCTAATATTACGTGACTCTCGGTTTCTAGTCAGGACGCAGAAACCAAAACATTGGTTTATGCCAATGATCTCTGTCTAATTCTAGTTGATACACACTCCGGAGTCCAAGCAAAAGAAATACTACACAGATTTTCATGAAAGATAGGGTCAGCAATAAATTATCAAGAGTAATTGCAGTACAATAGGTTCCTTACTTTGTAGTTATCCAGAGCTAATAGGAATACCCATCACAAAAAACAAAATCAAAATCTTAGGCATTTATTGTGAGACAGGAAACCTGACATTATTTAATGGGGATCAACTTTTGAAAACAGCCTTAAACAGAGTAGCAATGTGGAACAAATAACTTGTGTAAAAAGAAATGAATTTACATGATTTAAACTTATTTAGTGCCTCTGTTTCTTCATATGAGTCATATTTACCCCCAAAAGCAACTAGAGACAAAATTGTTCAGCTGTTTTTTTTTCAGTGTTGGTAGGGTGGCAGGTTAAACCCAATCAAATGGGGCATCACCTACTTAGAACTATCCCAAGGAGGCTTACTACAACAAGAAAAAAATATTATGAGTGTATCGTGGCGCAAAATTATTATTGCATTCCAGTATTTCTAGACAGACCATCCCTAGGTTCAAAACAAACAAGTCACATGCTCATTGATCCTTGGATACATAGTAAAATGTGGGACACAGTCATGACAAATTAAATGTCAAAAATAACCTCAAAAATAAAGACAAGAAGGGAAGATATTGTCCCAGGGATACATACCAAGATTTCTTACAAATGATGGAACACTTACACTTTGCATTCCCTTTTATCCAGAAATTTTGGAGCTTGATTCATAAACAATGGAAAAACCCTTTCTTCCATTACATCCCATGTGAAGCCTATTTTTCAGGAATCCTCAACACTTATAACCTTACAATAAAAAGAGATTCAGCCAGAACAACTTTTACAATCTCTTATACATGCAATTAAAGAAATACAGGGACAAGAAAAAAGAATACATACCCATAAATTATACCTAGAATGGTGGAGAACATTATTGGGTTAGATAACTACATTGTAAAAATTAATTCAACAGATTTCATGTTACCTCCCAAGTATCATTATTGAATATATCTAACCTATAGACAATACGTAAAGAAAAGAAGGGAAAGAGTAAAAAAAGGGAGTTCACTCAAATGTAAATTAAATTTCTAATGAACTGTGCAAATTGTATAATTTCTCCCTTTAATTGTTTCCTATTTTACCCTGTTTATCTATTATCTACCATTCCATCTCTTATGTTGTTTGATTTTCCCCTTAATAGTTTTTGCTTTATTTGATTATATCTTATGTAAAAATGTATGAACAATCATTTCTGGATATATGTTTAATTATTCAATAAAAAAGTCCCCTACTCTTACTAATAGGGGAACCCCTCAGCCATCGGTGGTTTTCCAAGATGGAAACAACTGCTGTGTCTGGAGACAGGATGGACACCTCAGAGGCTGGGGAGCTAGTCTCCTCTCCTGCCTGCTCACCACATAAGGCCGAAGACAAGGTTTGTGCATGAGATGCTGTGTTCCTGGTTTCGGACATAGAAGTACCTATGGAGGCACATGCAAGACCATCTCCCCATACTGGGATCACTGCAGGTGAGCCTTTGGCTATGCAACAGATTGATTAAGACACTGTACTTGCCCAGAAAGTTCATTTGTGTGAGAACTTGAATATGGCTGCCTTCGTGTATCAAACACATAGGGGAATGTTGTTGGGTGACCTGTTTCAACTGGATACTGCTGTAGTCCAGCTTTGTGGATGATCCACAGGAGCGTTGGATTGGCTGCTCCCCTCAGATGCACCTGCCTTGTGGGATTCAGAGGCACCTGATGCAATTCTGCTCCAGTACCAATTGCTGGATTTGACTCGGGCACCTACTATGGCAGACACTGGCGTGCATGTTGGGATTCACATGGGGAGTTTGCTGTGAATGGCACTCTCAAGCTCTACACAGCTCAGCCTAAAGTGAACCCCTGATTCTACTGGTTACAGCTGTTTTTCTTTACTGACCTGATGTCTGGAGGAGTTCTGGGGGGCCACGCATCTGCAGGGCCTTTGCCTCACCCTTCATTTGGATCTTTGCCTGCTGGACTCAAGCTGTCAGTTGGTGATGCTGTTTCTGGGCACACTGCTGTGCCCCTACCATCAGAAGAACCTGGGCTTCATTGTCGGCTGCCCCCATCTGAACCTGGGCCCTTGGATGATACCTTTGTTACTGCCAGTGGGATCCACTTCATGGTGCCTTCCTCTGCTGCTAGATTGCCTGCAACCCTTTCATATGAGGACTCTCTTGCTGCTGCCTACTCCCTCTACAGGCAACAAATGATACAGATGCTGGAAAATGAGGAAACATGATTCTTGTCCCTGACAGAGCACCATCCTGAGTCTCATTCCTTGAATTTGCTGCTGTCCACTTCATGTTCCCCGAATATCACAGTCTCTGTCATGGCACCCTTGACCCCGCCCCGGACAGGGAGGGAACTCCTTGCAGCATTTGCTTCCTTCCTCATCCATTGGTCCAGTACTGGGGAATGCTGTTTCTGTGGCTCCTCTGACCCCCTGAGACTGTTCGAGCTTCAGCCCCAGACATTGCCTCTGCATTGCTGCAATCAACAGCTGTGCCTGCCTCCCTGATGGAGTTTCAGTTGTAAGCAGGTCTTGATGTGTCCTCTATTACAGGACTTTCTTCCTCCACTGTTGCTTCTCCTTTGGCCCATCCTAATGCTGTTCTGGTGCCTCCACTTGTCAACAAGTCCCCAGACCCCTTATCTTTGGCTGCCCTGCATAATTCCTCTTTTGGTATGCCCCCTCCTACTGGTCCCTTGAGGATGAGACGGGGCCCTGTTTTGGCATACAAACAACTTGAGAAGTGATCTGTGGAAGCCTTCTTGTTGTCAGCAGGTTGGAGGAAGGCTAACAATGGTGTTTCCTGGGAACCACTGGATAAAACCTGTTATGATGCCACCCTCCTTGACCTTGTTCTGCTTCCTCTGACCTCCCCGGGACTGCATCTCTCCCTGGCACCTCTGCTACTCAGTCTTCAAATCCTTCTACCTCCTTGGCTACTTCTGAAGTGACTTCTGGGCCCCTCCTGCTCACAGACAGTCTGTTCCCCTTCTGCCTGCTGATGCTGGTTCCTGCTCATCATCTGGCCCTACTTCTACAGCTGCTAAACCAGTTCAGATGTCGCATTCTCTCTGTGTGCTTCTGTTATGGAACCTCCTCAGTGGCAGAATGCAGTCCACCTCCTTTACTCTGGTGGTGTGGAACAACCCCCTGACAGACTGTGTATTATTTGGACTTTGTTGAAGAACTCGATGGGATTCTTTTCCGATGATCTGTTTGCTGTACTGCATGTGTTGGAGGATACTGTTTATAATATCAGTTTTAGAAATGTGCCCACCTTTGTATGACCTGCTTAAGAACTCCCCCCAGTGGTCCCCTTTTCAGGCGTTCCCACTCTCTAAACCTGCTACTAAGACTATTATGGTTTTGTTTCATAATGAATGTGTTCACATTTCTAACATATACTGTATTATTGGTTGAAGCAGAAATGCGACATACAGGATAGGCCTCTCCCAGTTATAGATAGTGAGGATAGCCTGACGTATGTGCGCTAGGTATTGGGCGCCTACAATATGACCCAATCCCTGGGCGCATGTGTGGGGCTACCATATGGTGAGGGCAGCTGGATGGGGGGTCCATAGATATAACAACAGGATTTAAGCTATGTATGTGCACGGGGTAGCAAGCACTCACAGAGAAGAGTGTGAGGGAATGTGAGGGGTGGTGTCATGGTGGGTTGCCGAGCCGACCCCGTGACATGGTGGGTGGGTTGGTGGCACTAGTCGGCAGGGTACTGGGTTCGGGTTCAAGCACTGGTGGGTTTTTGTTACACCCAGCCCAAACTTTTTTTTTTTATGTTTTCACCCCCCTGACATGCACCCCCTGGAGTTGAGAATACTTAAGCAGGGAGGTGTGGGGAGCACAGCCCCCCACATAAAACATTTAAAAAGTAAGTCCCTGGTGCCATTTTTCTGTGCACCAAGGTGTCAGAGTGTCGAAAAAAACTTTTTGGCACTCCTGACTTCTCGATAACGGCAACCGCCTTTAGGCTTTTGCCTATTATCACATAAACCCGATAGTGAGCAGGCTTGGACAAGGGGATGGAAAATCAGGGTTAAACTCTGTTATAATAATTCTGGCATCTGTCACCTTCCTAATAGCTTTTATATAGACAGGGACAGAGGGGTATGTTTTTACGCAGGCCAACCTGGCTCTTGTTATAGGTGTGGTTCCCCCACACATGTGAGTTCTGTCTGTAACACAGACCGTTGTAATAGATGCTTAGAATTTGGTCATTCCAGTACTGTCTGTTTGAATCCTTTCTGCTGTAACCCATGTAAGGAACAGGATCACTTCTTTTTTAAGGTGTCCCTGGGCCACACACAATACCGGAGAAGGCTGGAATCAAGACAATATTATTGCAAGAGGATGGTCCCGAGGTACAGCAGTTGCTAGTTCTAGGAAAGCCCCCCCCCCACTCAGACACTCTTCTAATCCCGGATCCCCTGGCTCCGCAACCAGTCTTACAGACATCCAGGTTATTCCAGAGGCTAAGGAGCAGGTCTACACTGTGCCTGTTACTTCTCCTGTTCCTGACCTGGCCCCCACCCCCACCCATGCTCCCGGGGCGCTTAAGGAACCTCAACAAGTGACCCTTCCCTCTGAGTCTCCTGTAATGGCCCCCCTCTCCTGCAGGATTCACCATTGTTTGAAGTGCAGACACACAAGAAATGGTGCTGCAAGGCTCCTACAGTTAAACCTGTCCCTCTTGACTTTCCCATTCTAGAGAACAAACATGACATTTTATCGACTACGAAACAGTTGGGGATTCTGATGAAGAGATCATGGATTCTGAGATTTCTACTGTGGCTTCCTCAGTCCATGATTTGGGCTCTGACAATGACTCTGCTGCTTCTGACACTGCTTGTAAGCATTGCTGGACTAGATTCCAAATGAAGAATCAGTCTGATACCCCCATCACCTGATTTCTCCAATGTGCCTTTTCTGAGTCTTGTTGAATACTAACAGTATCAAAAACTATACAAAATGCTTGACTACTGTTTCTGTTCTTTCTTCTCTCCATAGCAATTTTGGTTTTCTCCAGGACACCCGGTTAAAGTCTTTATGTGGCTTGTGTACTACGAAACAGCTGTGGCAGCTTGACCCCTCCTTTTGGTCCCCTGGCTCTGATAGGTATGATGGTGTTGGAATTATTTTCCACTCGTTTTTCTGTGAGGTTCAATATCTATTGGACATAGTCTCTGGAAGAGTACTTTTGCTAGATATTCTGTATAACACCTTCCCCACGAGCCTTATTAATATTTATGCACCCCAAACAAAGATTGAAAGGATTGACATTTAAGGAACTCAGACCTTACCTCCGTATCAGTCATCTTCTAGTTTTGGGTGGGGACTTTAACTGCAGTATGTCCTTGACCCGCTCTATGTCCACTCTAAAATGTACTGTGACTCTGCCTTTTTGTCTGAGATGATTTCTATGGTTTGTCTCTCAGATGGGGCACTAGGATCCGGAACTGTGGGGTCACTTTCCACAAAGGTACCCTTGCCACTCGGATTGACTACCTCTTCCGTCCCTCTACTTTGTGGTGAGCTATACCACTGTGCCTGTTGAGACATCTGATCATTCTGCCATTCTTTGTCACTGTACTCTACTGTGGAATTTTCCTTCTGCCCATTCTGTTTGGCAATTACAGTAAATGCTTCATTTTTGGATAACCTCTCCTGCTCAACAAATGTGAACAGCTTTTTAATGACCGATGATTAGTATTTGATGCATATGAGGATGTCTCCCAGTGGTGGGAGAACACTATATGTGATTTTAAGTCCCTGTTTAAATCCTGGGCCAAAAGGGGGTAAAGTCAGAAGTGCCAGCAATATTTCAAACTGAGGTCTTGTTTACATAAACTAATCTCATTTATGTACTCTACTGGGATTGATGTCCAGGATTCTGTTAATGAAGTTAAAACTGCTATAAAGTGTGTGCATTATAATAGGGCCTCTTCGCTGCTGCATGAAATGAAATGTGGCATGCAAGGGAGGAAGCAGCACTTACATTGCTTTAAAGCCAGTCAGCAATGTCATACCTCTAGATTTATGTATGATCTTTCGTCTCCTACTGGAGAGGCTATTGCTTCTTGTCAGGATGATATTATGCAGTCTATCTATGATTATGTGACCAAAAAGTTTAGTACCCTTCATACTCTCCCTGATTCTGGAGATATTTTGAATTTCATTTCTGTATCCCATCTTCCGCTGGACATGGTGTTTTCTCTAGTGCAACCTGTTCAGCTCTTGGAGGATGAGACTGCTGTTGATGGGTTGCAGAAGACCGTGGTACCTGGGAGGGACAGTCTCCCAACTGAGTTTTATGTTAAGTTACGATTTTATGTTGCCCCCACCTTGCAATTTTTGTTCAATTATTTTTTGCAAACTGGCTTGCTTGCTCCTTCAGTGTTGCAGGAAGTTCTGATTTTTATTTATAAGAAAGGTGATAAGACTCTGTTAAGTAACTGGAGGCCTTTATGTCTTTTAAATACTGATCAGATCTTGTCCAAAATTTAAGCGCAATGACTAGCCCTAGTAATCCCCTATTCTTTTCTCTCTGACTTAAACATGTGTCATACCGCGGAGATATATACAGGATAATTTAATCCTACTCCAGGAACTGTTTGATAGGAGCTGTAAGAACATGGTGGAGGGTTTTGTTTTGTCTCTGGATCCTTCCACATTCCAAAGCATTTGATCGTGTGAATCATGCATTTTTGTTTGCCACTCTTGCTAGACATGGCTTGCCAGGTCACTTTATACGTTGGCTTTCTGTTTTGTATGATCAGGCCACTTTAGTCCCTTAAGTCAATGGCTGGTTCGGAACTCCCATTCCAGTCCACATGGGAGTCAAGAAAGGCTTCCCTTTAAGTACCTGTTTATATATTTTTCCTGTTGGTCCTTTGTTGAGTTGTTACACTCTAACCCTGACATATGAGGTGTTTCGTTGGCCCCTGACTTTCCTGAGCTTAAATCTCTCGCTTATGCAGATGACCTTAGTGTGGTCTTACAGGATCACTCCTCTGGTGTTCCTGTGCTGGACATTTTGACCGAATATTCCAGGATACTGGATTCCTGTATAAATTATGACAAGAGTATGGCAGTCTCGTTATGTCTGACTTCACCAGCTACTTTGGTACGGACACTGGCTGGGATTCCATTATCTTCTCTCCCTGTGAAGATCCTGGGAGTCTGGTTTAACTGTGCAGATCCTGCAATTTTGACTTGGCAACTTTGTCTTCAAAAGTCTGATGCTTTATTATTTGTCTGGGAAAATACAATTCTATCCAAAAAGAAGATGGTATACCTCATTAAAACACTATTGTTACCATGTTTTGTTTTTATTAGTTATGTTTTTCCAACCCTCCTCAACTGGAGACCAAGCTTTACAGTACTTTTTCCAGGCCTTCTGGGATTCTAGGTTAAATCAAAAGAAGAGATCACACCTATTACCCCTGTAGTAAGGGCAGAGTACAGATGATCAACCCTGTTGCTTTTCCGTATAGTCTTTTTTTATATTGGAATTTTTGGCCTTGTTTTATGACATACCAGGGTTATTTGGTCTCCAGTTTGGGAGGAGTGGATTGTTCCACTTGTCTACTTCTGGAAGAATGATTTCCCTGTGAGAAATAGACGGTCTCTTACCCCACTGATACCCATGTATATGCTTCATGCCTTTTATAAAATATTGGTTTGGAAACTGACGCTGGAGGATGTTGTTACCATGAATAGTCATAATCTATATCATTATATTCTTACTATGAATTTTGCACAATCATTTTTATTGAAATTCTGCCCACCCACCTGCTTCATGCTGCTTTGACTCAACTGACAAACCCACGTGTGCCTGCTTCAGTGAGGGACTTACTGTGGCTTGGGATACACGGGAAGATTTCCGTCATAGGCTCCCACAAACATAAAAGTCTAGAGGAACTATTTTGTCCTTGACAAACCTGCCTGGGGGTTATTGAATTCCAGTTTCATTTTCTTATTGAGTGTCCTTATAGCCAAGAGTTTTGGTAGACCTTAAGTGTGGTTTGGCAGGAAGTTCCGTTTTCCCGTATCACATATAATATTTTTGTTTTGGGCGATCATACAGCTGGTTGGTCTAAATTTCACAATGGGTCATTGCAGGTTTGCCTAGCTATTTGTAAATATTTTTTGTGGCATGCTAGATGTGCTCTCAATTTGCAGCAGAAGCTCATCCCACACACTGAATTTGTAGATATGGTCCAACACAGTCTGCTTTCTGTATATCATACTGATGTTAAAGCTTGTAATAGATCTGTTCTCTTGACTCATTAGACGTCAATGTTGCATTTTTTCTTGTTATAATTATGTTTAACCTTCTTTTTCCTTTTTTCTTTCTCTTTTTTTCTTCTTTCAGCTTTTTCTAATGTGTTTTTTATTCATCTTATCCCATTTGAATATTGATTTGTACTTATTGTTTTTGCTGTCTGATTGTATACTTCAATAAAAATTCCCCTACTCTTGGCAGGGGCTGCTGTCATCTTGTTTTCCAAGATGGTGGTCTCTGAGTCCAATGGAGCTGAGCTTGCTTCTGGTAAGGGAAAACTGGTCCCTTTCCCCTCTGCCTCTCCTCACAGGACTGAAGATGGGCCTAGATTGTTGCCTGATGCTGCTACCTTATCTACTTCTCCTGCTACTGGACGGCTACTCCCCATAGTGAGCTGACTGTCTCCTGATGGCTGCACCTTATTCGAGTTTGGATTTATTCCGGGAAGCTGACCATAACCTACAGGATGCTTTAAAATCAAAGAAACAGTACCTTTTGCAATTGATGGCCGCTGAAGACACAGAGTACGTACATGAAAAGGAATGCCTGTTTGCATTGCAGGGCATTCAGCAATTGCTCCCTGGAGTTCATCCTCCCTCCTTACAGGACCTACCAACTGATGCACCTGTTGATGTTTTTCCCTCCTGGATGCCGACTTCTGTGGTTTCAGGCATGCTACCAGCTGCCCAGCTTTTTTACACCACACGGATTACTGACTGACTGTTTCTCCCTCCACTGCTTTGGCATTTGTTTCTGTGTCATGTGCACTGGAGGCTATTCCAGAGTCTGTTGTACCTATTTTCAATATAGTGAAGTCTCGGGTATCATTGTAAGACATCCGACCCCTGACTCTTGTTGTCACTGCGTTGCAGCTTCCTTTGGACTATACTGATGCCGATTTTATCTCCTCGGCTCTGGACTATTTTTCTGCTGCTCTGGCAGTTTTGCCTCCCTCAGTTCCTGCCCCTCAGTTCAAGACACTCCAAACAGGGACCACACAGACTTCCTTTCCACCAGCTAACTGGTCTATGATCTGAGCTCTGATGGAAACCGGCTGGACTCAAGAGGCCAGTGGACAATGACATTCAGAAGTCCCACAGGAACCATCAGTAGCCATTTTTGTACTTGATGGCTCCCATTTTGACATTCCATCTGATGTGGCTTTACTCCTGGTGGCAGATGAACAGTCTGCCCCCATTTAGTCCTCTTTTCCTGCTCCTGCTCGACTCATGTCAGCCAGTCCCCATGCCTCCATGGCAGTGACTTCTCCTTCTATGGATACCATCACCTTTCCACTGTTAGAGACTGTTCACCAGCTGGAAGATGACATGGCTAAGCCATTATTGTAGCTTGGTATCGCTGTTGTACTGGAGCATCCTGCTTCTTTGGATTCTTCCTTACTCTGCACTATTACTGCTGGAGAAGGGCACCACCCTGATGCCCCCCCAACTCATCCTCCTGATCAACTTTCCTTGTCCTGGTCTGACAGGGACGAGCTGGCTGACCTTCCTCCTATTGTTCCCTTCCCTCCTCCCCCAGTGGAATCGGCACTGATTCCTGCACAAGTCTGGACTTCTTTCCACAAACCTGCTGATTTTAGGTCTTCACCTGCACCGGCACAAAGGTGTAAAGTGGTCCGTCTGCTTTATACTGGTGGTTTAGACCCCTCCCCCCTTGATAGAGCCTATGTTGGCAGAGCATTCAGATTCTCTACATTCTACTCCCTCTGAATTGTCTGCTCTTTTGCATACACCCCCAGACGGATATTTTGATTTAAGTTTTAGAACGGTGGCTTATCTGGACAGATTCTGGTCACAATACAGTATGCATAACTCAAGAATACCCCACTTTGGCTCCTGTTTAAGGCTATTCCCTTGACAAAACATGCTGTACATGTGGTCATGGTAATGTTGAAAAATGAGGAGGTCAATGTGCAAGATTTGCAATTTTGGTTTTCAGAGTGATATGATGTTCTTGGTGATACAGACCCCGTCCTTGACTCTGAACTGTTTTGGACTGACCACTGGCACTTTAAGGTGAAACTCCACCACTCAGCATCTGGGCTACAGCATTTGGCTAATGTGTTTTTCTTGGGCCATGATAGGGCCCAATGCTTCTACCCTGGGCAACCCAAAACTTGTTTTAAGTGTGGGTCTGATGGCCATCTGAACAACACCTGTGATAAGATTTGGGGCAATCTCTGCTTGCAGTTGGGACCTGTCAGTGACCATTGCACCAATGATTTGTACTGTAATCTTTGCAAGGATACCAGACATTCATACTGCACCTGCAAATGGGAGACGCACAGTACTGATGGGATTAATCTCCTGGACAGTTACCTGGAAAAAGCCCATTTAAACCAACAGCAGAAGCTGGACAAGGAAGTCGCTGCCAGCCTGACCCATCAAGGTGCCACTATTATGGATACTTCATCCCTTCAGGCTGAGCAGGTGGCAGATGTAGAACCTATTTTGGCACCTATACCTACTCAACCTATCCCTCTGTTGACTCCTCCATCTTCTACAAAGGTAGTAGACCTGCCACAGCCTGTGCTGCCACCCCCTACTGACACAGAGAGTGCCCTGCAGTCAGAGGCTGATATGCCACCACCAGATAAGATTATCGTTAGTAGGAAATTATCTCTTCGCTCTCACAAACTTAGATTCCTGCAGTTTAACTTTTCCTCTAAATGAGTGCCCATTCTCCTAGATAATAAATATGAAGCCCTGCACACTGATCCCAATGACTCTGATACTGGACAAACCTCTGATACCTCCTTGCATAATTCCTCCATGCTCCATGCAGCTACGGATACTCAAGAGGAACTGGTTCTTCCTAATCAAAGAACTAAACAATGGAATAAACTCAAGATGGTGACTAGAAGTGCTACTGAGAATACTAAGGACTGTACAGTACTCAGTAAAGTTTTTGCTCCCCCCTTTATCACTCTCTTTCCATGGCTCCTACTCTCCATCTTTGCTACCTTGAATATGATCAATATCAAGAATGTGACTAGATGTACACTCCTGTTCTCCCTTTTGAAGAACTTGATGTTTGATGTTATTTTCTTGCAGGAAACCAGATTGACGTCCACTTGGTACCTCAACCAGCACAAAACCACTGGTGCTGGAGCCCTTCCTTTTGGTTGTTTGGGCCTGATAAATACAATGGGATGGGTACTTTGTTAAAGGGACATCCATTACAGCTACCAGATTGGTAGAGATAGACCTGGGTAGAGCCCTCCTGTTGGATGTGTTATATCAAGAGTCTTTTTGATTTATTAATGTTTATGCACTGCAGCAAAAGAAGGCTAGGGTGATGCTTTTTCAGTTGATTAGGCCTTATCTGCATACCAAGAAACATGTGGTGATGGGGGGATTTTAATTGGGATCTCAAGGGAATCAACAAAGTCCAAGAGGGAGGCATCTTTCAGAAAAAGAGATGTGCAAGAACAAGGGGGCACAATTTGAAGATAGAGGGGGGACAGCTCAGAGGTAATGTATGGAAGTATTTTTTCACAGAGAGGGTTGTGGATGCATGGAACAGCCTCCCTGAGGAGGTCATGGAGTCAAGAACAGTGGGGGAATTCAAGAATGCATGGGACAGACATAAGGCAGTCCTAGTGGGGGGGAGGTAGGAGGAAGTAAGCTGTTGGTTAACTAGGATCTGCAGCTTATCTGTTAGATAGGAAAATGGGCAGACTAGGTGGGCCAAGTAGTCCTTATCTGCCATCAATTTTTATGTTTCTATGTTATCTTCATCAAATAGACAGGGGCACCAGACTTTTAAGCTCTTTTGTGATACCAATTTTCTTATAAAAATGGTGAATGATGCCTACCTTGTGGACACATATAGGACTCTTCACCTGACTGGGGGTTATACATATTTCAAAAACTCACTGGCCATACGGATTGACTTTTTGTTTATCTCTGCCCACCTCCAAATGAACACTATCTGACTTCTCCTGATAGGACTCCTGGACCATCTCTTGTTGGGGAGTACTTTGGTAAAACACTGGCTTTCAGTACTGGGAAGGGTTTTTGATGACTGAATAACACTTTACTGGATGACCCATGGGTTCATGATGAAATGCTTGACCTCCTTCTGGGACAACACTTGCTTACCTGTATGGATGACGATCTGGAGGTTTGGTGGGATGACACAAAGAGAGCCCTGTGGTACCTGTTCATACATATGTCCCAATTTCAGGAAAAGAAGGATTATGCAGCTTATTTGGATTTGCATTTTCAATTGAACAAGGTGTATATGCTTATTCATTCTGGTCAGGGAGACTTCACAACTCAGGTGAACAATATTAAAACTAAAATGCGGGAATTGCAATATACTAGGGCATACTCCCTCTTGCTGTAACATAAAAGTGGTACACAGGGATCTATGGGACAGGGAGACCACTTTGAGAGCTATAAAACTCATGTTTGGAGGCAGAACATCTCTGCGGTAGAAACCCCTGATGGTGCGATATATGCGGATCAGGAGAGTATAATGTCACATGTCCATACTCACCTGTTTCACTTACGGTCAATTCCGGTTGTGTGCACATGGTTGGGATTTGCCAATTTTGTGCATACATCCAAAAATGCACAGAACCAAAAAAACATTCACCACAATCACGGGACTGCATGTATGCAATCCCAATACTGCAGATAATACTAATAACAACCTGGAAACAGACTGAGCAAATAAAAAGCAGTTTATTACAAAGATTTGGATTAAAGGATTAAAAACTTTGATATTTACTGTGGTTTGCCAAAATGTACAGTAACAAATACGAGCCACTTATTAAAAAATCAGAGACATGCAGAGACATGGTGTTTTGTTGGTCAGACTGTACAGTAATAATAAATAAGAGTCAGTATTGTAGCAAAAATCAGAGACATACAGAGACACTGAAATGCATTACTGTAATAAAGTGCTAATGCTAGTGGAATCACATTTATCAAAGTCAATAATGTTTGCTTGCCTGGCAGTATGTGTGCTGAGTGTCTCCATATTTTTTTTTTCAAAGGCATAGAACCATGAAAAGTTGAACTGCTCTTTGGGGTCTACATAGTGTCTTATCTTTGTGACCATGCACCAGACTTCAGTAGTGGTGGGCACCCGGACCTCAGGGTCATCATTGTCCTCCTCTTGAGTAGTGCCATCTCCAATTACAGATGCACAAATATCTGCATCTGTCAGTTCTCTGCTTGCAGGTTCCTCAATGTCCACAGACACAAAATCATCAAATTCAGAGGCAAGCATTTAGGTGGAGGGGGGGGGCTACACCCTTTAAGGGAAGTTCAACATCTTTTTAGTCTTGCTGTGCACTGATGTCTGCTTTTTTTAAAACAATTCTGGATGGTCTCAGCTGTGACCTTCCCCTGCACAGCATGCAGAAGATGAATGGCATCCAAAACACTGATGGACTTTGTGATACTGTTAAATTCAAATGTGTCCTGTGAGTCCAGCCCGAGCAAAATCTTGTTTACAATTTTTTTTCTATAATGCTGCTTAAGATTGTTTATAATGCCCTGATTCATTGGCTGGATCAGGGCTGTGCAGTTCAGGGGCCAAAACACAAGTTGGAGGTTTGGAGAGTGATGGGCTTATGAGCAGGACAACTGTCGACTATCAGTACGATTTTCCTCTACTGTCTCCTCATTTTTTATCAATTTCCTTGAGCCAGTCTTGAAAAATGACAGAAGTCATCCAGGCATTAGAGTTGGTAGTGTACTGCACTGGCAATGACTCCACATTAATCCCTTTAAAGCATCGGGGCTTTTAGGATTTCCCCAACAGTTGGAACTTTTCAGTGCCTATACTGTTAGCATACACCATGACTGACACCCTGTTCTTTGCTTTCTTGTGTCCTGAAACCATCTCTTTTTTAAAAGAGAGGGTTCCATCTCATGTGGTTCTAAAAAAACTGCAGTTTCATCTGCACTGAAAATGTTGTGTGGGACGAATGAGGCAGTGATTATGGGCAACACCTCACATAGCCACCTGTTCAATGTTTCAAAATCATTCTCTGCTTTTTCTCCATGAATCCTCTTGTAACTTTTATTATGGTGCTCCTTCCATTGGGATAACCACCCCGCTGTGGGCTCAAACTTGATGCCCATGCTGACAGCCAAGCTTTTAGCTTTCTTGTGTAAAATCTGACCAGACAAGGGTACTCCATGGTCATAGGCAGCAGTAAACCACCACGATAGGGCATCCTCAACACAGACATCTTTGCCCTCTCACTTGCACTTTCTGTCTTTCTTGGCCCCAGAACTTCACTCAGCCAATATCAATTCTCATTTTTTTTTAATGTTGCCTACACGCAAAATGTCAACAAAGAACTCTGCAGCAAGCTCCTTTCTTGACACCCCCAGCACAAGCGCTTTATCCAGGAGCAGCACCTTCTGCTCTAGCATCAGGACAGTATGAGTCAGCTTCTCCTTTATAGAGTATAGTGGAATGGTGTTATGCATGGAATTCTATGCTGGAATATGCTTATAGTGTGTGATGGAACATTGTTATACACTGAATTCCATCACTTTTAAAACATTGTTATACTGTACTAGCTACGTCAGCTAGTTTGTTATGCTGTACTAGCTATGTAGCTAGTGCACCATAACAACTTAGAACATGATTGTGCATGCTCAGTGCATTATCTTCCCTCTACTCAGCAGCAGCCGCAGCATCGAGAGTTCTTCAGCCGAAGAGAATAAAAGCCAAAGTAAGCTTAAAATATTTAACGACGACACTTTTTTAACTTATTTTACCATCCTATACTATAAAAAAAAATCAATGACTAATGATCGGCAGCAAGCTACAGTTAGTACATCTGGAAGTTCCTATGGTGACCAAACCTCTCGAACTGCACTCTCAAGGTTCAGGCAGTTAACTCTCAATGAACTAACTGGCTTGTTACCGATAGTTAGCCATTCATTATTCTCTGTGTTCTGCTGCAGTAGTGACATCATTATGTTGTTCTGCTGCAGTAGTGATGTCACTACTGCAGCAGAACAACTTGGAGTGCTGCCACATAGTTGCTTTCCTCTGTCCAGTTAAGCTGGAAGTTATTGGTTTTTTTTTAAACCTGAACTTGCAGAAACATCTGCAGCACACTGTCATTAAAAAAAAAAGAAAATGTTAAAATTGTTGTTTTCCATTGTCTTTACTAGCTGGTTTTGTGTGATTTTCTATGCTGTGACTGCCCATACACTATAAAAGATTGTGAACATGCACATAACAGCATGGTTGGTCTGAGTCGCAGACTGGAGGTTAGATTGTTGCTTTAGGATGGACTGCATAGCTACACGCTGATCTTGCTGTGGAGGAGCAGAATACCAGGAGCACTGAAAAGCTTACCTCTCGTCTACAACAGGTATGCCACTGTTGTCTGATTTTTTGCTGAGATATTTGCAGATGAGAGAGGGTTTGTGGTAGAGACCTTTCAACATTCAGTGCCCTTCACAGACAACCTTGTGCTGTCGTCTTACACAATGCTCACCTTGGTGTTTCACATCCCCTTTTCCTGGTGCCTGGAACCTGAAGGTGGAAGAGCCTGTGCCACAGGCAGGGAAATACAAGGCAGCTCTGTGGAGAGTCAGTCACCCTTAAGCGGGCTTGTTTACAATACAGAACTGTGGAACTGTGGAACTGTGAAAAGTTAATAAAACAAGCTGGAGCCTGAAGTTCTGAAACCACAGTCATTATTTGTGATCTGTTCTCTGACATACCCTGTATATCTTTTAACTGTTCTTCTTGCTTACAACCGAAATTATTTTAACTACTTGACTGCATTTTTAAAAAATTGTATTTTAGAAAGCTTGGCATTTATTTTATTAATTTTTAGTGCTGCCTTAGTGTTGTCAATACTACTGTATATTACACCTTCTAGATGAGGCTGTTGTTAAATGGTCTTATTATAGTTGACACATTGTATATATTATATATCTACACATTTATAGTCTAGTTGATTCTTTTGTATCTGATTTTGGGCTTAGATCATTGATACTTATGCTCCCTGTTGATGGTTTCATGGAGTCAATGAGTTACACATGCCTTTTAAATTGATTTTTAAATTCCATGCTGATGGTTGGTGTCCAAGTATAATTAAGAATTTGCCTCCCCTGATTTGATAGCACACTAGATCATCTTTATGTTTTCCAATTTGGACAAACAAAAACTTACAGGGTTGCACCTGCTAAGGTCGTTACTTATTCTGTGGAATTCTGATGCTCTCACTCTGAAATATCAACATTTTAGTTAAAGATTTGTGTCCTGTGTTGACAATTGATTAATTGGCAAATGATTGTCAGCATTTGCTTTTGACCAATTTTGTCTAATTAGTGATTAACAATCTAGCCTGCTGATACCAATTTAATTAAAATAAAAGTGTGCACTAGTCCTACAGCATATCAGCTGACCTGGAGACTAATGCACATGTGTGGCATTCCTACTGGAGCTAATAGCACCTCTGAGTACCTGCTTATCATTGGAATGTTTGCTTGTACCTCTGCTTTATTTTAAGAGCTTTTCAGGGGAATTTGAAGTGCTTAATCTTTACTCCACTGTTATGTGGCTGCTTATGTGCTTCTAAAAATAATCTTTTGTTGGCCTATCGGGAACAAAATGGCAACACAAGACACTTTCCTGCTGGCATTTGATGGTAGTGGGTTGGATTCAAAGAGGTTTAACGATTACTTTGAAGGAACACGAGTGAGTACAAAATTTAGCAACTATTGTTATTAGTTAGCTAGTCAAATACTTTGCCTTGCTATCAATATTTATAAAGTATAAACTCACTTATGTCTTGCTAGTAGATGTAATAACTGTTTACATACATAGAACACTAGAACTGGATATTTTTTACTGCCCCCCCCCCCTGTTTTCATATCTCTCTTGTGATTTTTCTGGTAGCTTTACATCTTGGTCCCACATCCAACTGGCCTTAAAGAGTCTTGGTATTTCGACAAAATGTATCTTTGTTGAACTTGGAGTCAATATCTGGAAAACTTGGCTGCTGTGGACTAGAACAAAGGGCAGGGCATATATATGATCTTCGTTTACTGGTTACTTCAAGCTAGTTGGTCATACCAGATCTTTTGAGTGCATCACTGTACTTAGGGGTCCAGGTACAGATTGCAGGATTCTCCTCATTTACCACCCCCTGGGGTTGGAAGGAGAATTCCTGCAGGAGGAAATGGACTTTGTTGTTGACCTGGTGTTGCAGTCCCACAGGTGTTTAATCCTGGGGGACTTCAGTGCTTGGGTCAATGATGAACCCTCATAATTCAGTTACGACCTCCTCCAGTTGATGTATTCACTGGGCCTGGCACATGCAGTTGCTTCTGTGACCCATCGGCATGGCCACATGCTTGATATGGTTTTCTGTCTGGGACTTGGAATTGATAACCTCAAGACTGATCAGGTCTCTTGGTCAGATCATTGCACCATGGGGTTCATGTTTGTGGTCCCCCGATGGTTCTTCCCCTGTTGAGACGGTCAGCTGCCAGCTTTTAAGTGGTTTGCACCCAGAAGAACTTCTGGTGCTGGCTGACCTATCTAGAGTTGAGGCAGCCTGTACAATTGGCATCGGTGAGGTAGTGGCCACCTATAATAAGGTGGTGGCTGAGGCACTGGTTGCCATTGCACCAATCAATATATGACCCAGATCTTCTCACTTGAGATCCCCCTGGTTTGATGGGGATCTCAAGGTAATAAAGATCAAGGGTCAGAAGCTGGAGCATAACTGGTGGAAGACCCAGCTGGAGGCTGACAGACTGGTCCTGCATGCTCACTATGGTGAGTACCAGGAGGCAATCTCCCATAAGAAGGCAAAAGGCAGAATTCCTGTCCAGGGAGATTGTGACAGGCAGGAACAGACCTTCTAAGCTTTTTCAGACTGTGGATAGGCTTCTACATCCTACCTGTCTACAGCCAAAGAAGACTTTTTCATCCTCCTTGTGTGAAGAGTTTGCTCTGTTCTTCTCTGACAGAGTGTTGTCTATCTGATTGTTAATTCTGTTAGGGAGGTCTGTGCCTCACAGTGGTCAGACTAGTAGGAGCAGAAGCACTCTGCCTGTCTGGGAGGAGTTTATGCTGGTGGAGATGTCTGAGGTGACTGAGGTGATCTTAGAGCTGAAGCACACATTTTGTGAATTGGACCCAGCCCTGATGCATTTCTTAATGGGATGTGCTGAGGTTGTTGGCTCAGTGTCTGCCAGGATTGCCAGGAGCTCGATGATGGATAGGGTATTCCCAGCAGCTTTGAAAGATGCACTGGTGAGACCCCTTCTTAAGAATTCTTCCCTCAACCCAGACGTCCTGGCAAATTACCTTCCAATCTCCAACCTGCCTTTTTTGAGCAAGGTTGTAGAGAAATTAGTGGCACAACAGCTCAAAGATTACCTCATGTCCTTTGACATCTATGAGCCATTTCAGTCAGGTTTTTAGGCCAGACACAGTACAAAAACAGCTCTCATTAGAGTGCATAATGATCTGCTCAGGGCTAGAGATAGAGGAGACATGTCAGTTTTTGTGCTCCTCAGTCTCTCATCAGCATTTGACACCATGGACCATGTCATGCTTCTTGATCAGCTCTGTGAGTTTTGTGGACTCACCGAGGTTATCATCAGATGGTTTGAGTCCTATCCCTCTGATAGTGTGTAATGGGTAGTGATGGGGAATTTCTGCTCCTTCCCAATGCCCCTGTCATGTGGAGTTCTACAAGGCTCAATCTTGTTGATGGTGCTGTTCCTGGTATACATGCTGCCCCTGGGTGAGATCATTTGACAATACAGCATGGCATTTCATTGCTATGCAGATGATACCCAGCTGTATTTGTCATTTGCACGTGGAACATCTGATGCTGTCAATGTGCTTAACAGCTGTTTGGCTAAAATCAATGACTGGATGGCTTCTAGCTGGCTGAGACTAAACCAGGATAAGACAGAGGTGCTAGTGATCAAGCCAGATTGCAGGAATGATGGGTTGCAACCTGGAGCAGACACAGGTCTTTTTCTGGGGTCTTCTCTGTTGTTCACTTCCCCAAGGGTGCAAAATCTAGGTGTGATCCTGGATAGCAGGCTGATCTTTGAAGATCAGGTGTCATCTGTGGTCAAGAGTGGCTTTTACCACTTGTGGAATATCACCAGGATCAAGCCCCTCATTCTTCCAGAAGTCTGCTGACTCTGGTACATGCCTTTGTTACTTCTAGGCTTGACTACTGTAACGCTCTTTACTTTGGGGTCATGGGAGGGACCCTTCACAGGCTGCAACTGGTGCAGAACATAGTGGCCCGGTTGCTGATGTATCTGTCTAGGTCCTGTCATGTGACCCCGATCCTGCATGCTCTGCACTGGCTGCCGGTTAGGTGGAGGGTCCTTTTCAAGTTGGGCTTGCTCACCTATAAGGCCCTATACAGGCTGGGTCCTGGCTACCTGTCAGAGCTCCTGACACCTGCAACCTCTGCTCGCTCCCTCTGCTCCTCTTCAAGGGGCCTTCTGGATGTTCCCAAGGCTCAGCTCAAGACATCTGGTGATCGAGCTTTCAATGTCTCTGGGCTGATCCTGTGGAACATGTTTCCAGCTGTAGTCTGGAGGGCCCCTTCAATTGGTGTTTTCAAGCAGAAGTTAAAGGCACACCTCTTCAGTATGGCCTTTACAGAGTAATCAGTACTATTAGAGAATTTTACAACTTGAATTCTGATTTTACTTATTTGTTATTTATTGATTTTAATTAATTGTTTTATCTGTAATTCTTTCTTAGGAGCCCAGAGCCTCCGGGATTGGCACCATAAAAATAAAATTTGCCTTGCCTTGCCTTCCTTTCAAGCAAGGACACTCTTGATTTTTCTTCAGGTTCTCCTTTTCTTGGGACTCTGTGATTTCTTTCTTGACCCCCCCCCACCATAAAAAAAAACTGGACTATCGATATTGGGGCTAGCACTGTATATCATTTTATAACTTGTTTTGCAGATACATGACTTAATGAAAATGAAAACAAGAAGTAACAAAGGACAACTGGAAGCTAATGCAAAGGAGAATATAAAGTCAGCTCAAACTGTGCCTTTGAAAAATACTAGTAACTAAAATACCCCAAATCAAAAGAAGAGTCTAAGAATGGGGAAAAAATTATAATAGTGAGGAAAAACAATGTGTTGGGGGGATTACCCCAGGGTCAAACTAAGAAAAATAGAAGGAAAAGGGGAATTGGTAAGAAATTAAACGGTCAAACTCTGATCACATTAAACTTGGAAAAAGATGCCAAAGATAGGTTTATTAAGGAAACTTTGACCCAGTCTCTTATACTGAATATACAGGTAATAGAGATTATAACCAGAATGGAAAAGTAGCAAAAGAAAGTTATGATTCTAGTGGAAAAGATCCATGGATAGATCCCCCAGGCTAACTTTTTCTGAATCCATTAGATCTGATGTCAGCCAGATGGAAGGAACATGTATGGCTAGAGAGGACTCAGTACAGGTAATATCAGTAATAGAGATTCATTCTACAGAAACTAAACAATTTAACGATAGCGACCAACAATTACATGATCCTAGTTTAAAAATAAATGTTGGTTCTAGTTTACTTAAAGAAAATCATGGGAGAGAACAAGAAATTAAGGAGATTAGACAGGTTTTGCAAGGAACAATATTAGGTGTGAATGAAATTTTAAATTCAGAATAAGATACATTTTTACAAAATAACAGAACAAAGGAGGGATATTTTTTTCAATGTCCCCAACAGCATATATACTGTCCCTTTCTTAGACCTTATACAGGTCCTAAAGGACCCACATATTGCAAACACAGCAATTATGGAACAAATCATTTTGATGAAAAATGAATTAACACAACTTAAGGGAGAACTTGCTCTTAATAAAGTAACACTGGAAGCCCAAACAATACTGATTAATGAGTTAAAAGAACTGAATAACTATAGTGGAAAGGAACAGATCCCACAGGGGGAAAGAACTAGTATAGTTCATAATTTAACACAAAAATCAAGCCCTAAGAGACCGATGAGTAAGAGAGCTAAGGAAAAAAAAAACAAGATCCAGGGTAAAAACGAAAGAAGTAAAAAGGCTGAGGAGATGGCCAAAAACAAAGAAGATATGCAGTTACAGGATAAACAGTTACCTAAAGATGTTAGCAGGACTCAAGTAACACAATTTAATAATGTAAGGAAAAATGAAAAAGGATTCTCTGAAGGGCAACATAAAAACGAATCTAAGATGGATTAAAAGAATAAAAGTTAAAAAAGATACAGGAACAGAAAATGAGATACAGACTCAGGGACAACCACAACTAAAATCAGAACAGCTGGATACAGACCAAACTGTTATGCTATTAAGAGGGGTAAACAAAGATGAGAATGAGGACAACCAAGTTTTAAGGATTTTGACCTAATTTATTTGCAGGAAATGGCTACAATTATACATTTTAGTGGAGGATATTTGTTGAGCCACCAGAATGTACAACTGTTTAGGAAACTATCTGATATTGTTATTCTTTAAACATAAAAGAGTGGCCAATTATGTATGATGAAACTCCAAACAGCTAAGCAAATACAATCTAAATATGGACTTCCCAGTGCCAGTGACTAAACTGATAGATAGTGGAATTTTAATTACACAGGATCTGGGGAAAAATGGCCACTATCTACTCCATACAAGATATTATGATGTGTGATAGTTTTCAGAATGTTGCGTCAGACATAACACTATCCATTTCTGGGATTAAACACCAGGGTTATGAATCACAATCATGGTCAAAACTACTTGTGACTCAGTTGTTTGTTAATATGCTGGGAATAGAGTTTTATGAAGATGACATAGTCACTGTATATAGGGTACACAGGAACTGGGAGACGGTAGCCAGAAAGACCTAATTCTTAATAACAAATCTTTGGCAGAAAAAATACTGGAAAACAGTGTCTCACTAGATAATCTGGGGATACATATTGTGAATTTGCATGCTCCACATGTACATGTTGTACAAAAGGATAGCACAATCAGTGAAAATAATGTGCATTACAATGCTGAAGTTGTCAATAGATATGAAATTTTGACTGACCATAGCAAATGACTCAGGGAAGAAAATGGCAATAGAAAGAACAGTGTCTTGGTTTTAGCTCAGGGTAAAGATCTGTTATCTAATACTTCTACTACTGAAATATACAACATATTTAGTGAACATGTACCTATTATTTTGTGGAATATTGCTGGAATTATCTCAAAATATATAGATACCGAATCTGTAGAATTTCTCTCTCAAAATGAAATAATAATGTTGCAAGAAACATGACATAGTCCAGAAATTATAGAAGAAAAACAAATTAAATGGTTACATACAAGTACAGTGTACTGGAGTAAGGGTCAAAAAAGGGCCATCATATGGGTAGTCTAATAATCTTTATTAAGGCAACTGACTATATACAATTTGTGGAAATGGTTATCAAATCAAATTATTTATTTCTTTTAATCAAAATCAGGAGTCAATTATTGCTGTTAGGTAATATATACTTCACAAAAATACATCACTATATGATAAAGAACTGATTTCAAAAATAATAAAAGAGATTAAAAATATGATAAGTAACAGACAGAACATAGAAATATTAATTATGGGTGATTTTAACATTAGATATGCCAACAGCAATGGTTCCCCTGTTTTCTAAGAAATAATGTCAAATTTAGGTATTCCTCAAAGACAAACTAAGGACAAAAAATATACTGATAAACACCTTCAAATGATAAACTTACTAGATACTCTTCAACTAGCAATACTAAACAGACGTCTTCCATCTGACTTTGAAGAGAAAATAACATATTTAAATTCAAAGGATTCCTCAGTTATTGACTATGCATTTTGTTCAATTTATGATTTTGAAAATTATATTGATTTAAAAATAGTACAAAGGACAGAAAGCGATCATTTGCTACTTGTTCTTTTTAGGAAATGAGATCTTCCAATAATACGAAAAGTGGAGAAACAGATAGACCTCAGAAATAAAAGACTTAGATGGGACAAAGTCTCAGAATGTATAGCTAACAATATTTGTGCACTATTCATAGCAGAAGTGGATGATTTGATGGAAACTGAATTTGAACCTGTTAAAATATATAATATAATCATACAAACAAATCACAAACATAAAGAAACATTGAGCTCTAAAAAACAAAAACAGACCATAGTATATAAAAATAGTTTTACAAACATTGTAGACGGGAGAAGAAAAAATTAAATAAGCAACTTAGAATTACAAAAATAGACCCAACAAGAGCCAGTATAAAATGCTCTTAAACAAGCTAGGAAAGAATACAAAACACATGTAAACTTAAAAAAGTACGACCATCAAAACATCTTTTGTGGGAAACCATGTATAATGCTGTTATAAATAAGAATAATAAGAAATTTTGGTCTCTTGTTGCCTCTGGTACAAATGTATATAAAACTAGTATAGATATTTATATTACACCAGATAAATGGGTAGATTACTTTTCTAAAATATTCTGGGATGATAACATGCAAAACCATGAAGACCTAATTGAGATTAAGGGCAGCTTTAAGTGGTTTAGAACAGAAGAGGTCAGCAAGGCTATTAATAGCTTTAAGAGAAACAAGTCACAAGGACCAGATAAACTTCTTATAGATTTTTGTAAATTAAATGTTGAATGGTGGGCCAACATACTTACAGACTTTTTTTTTAATAAAAGTGTTATGCATGCATATCTTCCACCAACATGACATGGAAGTTATATTCTTCTTATATATAAGAAAGGTTCTAGCTTGGATCCCAGCAATTATAGACTGATCAGTCTATTAGACAACCTAGCTAAACTTTTTGCAAAGGTGCTGTTAGACAGATTGACTACGTGGTTAGAACATTACCCAAATACTGTCCCAGTTGCTAGTGGGTTTTACCAAAAATAAAAGTACAATAACCCGAATTTTCCATCTAAACCATCTCTTAGAAAAATATTGTGTGATAAGAAAGCAACACATATTTGTTGCATATGTGGACTTTTCTTCCATGTTTGATTCAGCTGCTTTGGGACAATATGCATAATATGGGTATTGATATAAATTTAATCAATATAATCAAAAGACTATATACAGATACTTGAGTTCAAATAAAATATTCAAAACAAGGGGACTTAACAAGTAAAATTAAAACTAACCTAGGCATACGCCAAGACTGTGTAATAGCCCCAACTCTATTCAACATCTACATAAATGACATCATTACAGTATTGGTAAGGATAACCATCATGCCCCAAAAACTGATAATACAAAAATTCCAATACTAGCCTATGTGGACGACCTTGCGGTAATCTCCACCAGCAGATTAGGCCTTCAAAAAGCAATTAAGGCTATGGAACAACTATGCCATGTAAAGAACTTAAAACCTAATCTACAGAAAACACAAGTGGTGGTTTTTGGAAGCAATATATGCTGTAGAAATATTTTTCTTAATGACAAAAAATTTAAATACGTATATGGGAATACCAATATTTGGGGATCTGGTTTTCTAGCAATTTAAAATGGAATAAACATACACAATATATCCTTAAGAAAATTAAAAATACACTATCAGCTTTGAATAGGTTTGACTACCTATATGATGGACACTCGGTTGCCCCATTCATAAAAACATTGAATGTTAAGGTTGTCTCTCAAATTTTGTATCCAGCTGAAGTCTGGGGAGTTGCCAGTATTGTGAAGTTAGAATCTGCTTTAAATAATGCATATAAAAAATATTTAAAATTATCAAAAGGTACTCTAAATGTGCTGGTGAGGTCACAGATTGGACACTCCAGTCTGGAACATATGGTACAAGCAAGGTTAGCTCCTTTCTGGGTCAAAACTAAAACAGACATAAAAGACCCATTGACTAAAATATGTATGAAAGAGAAAGAGAAATTATTACAATATAACAAAAAAGCCTGGTTGAACAAAACTGAACTTCTATTGGACAGTTATGGGCTTACATATTTTAAAAACTTGGCTAATCAAAATATAGTTATAAATCCTAACTATACAACTTTTGTAACGAAAAAGATTTATGACTTTTCTAGGCAGAAAGATACACAAGATTTAAAGTCTTTGAAAACCTCACCATTGCTAGTAAACAATACAATAGAACATAATATTAAACCATACCTTACTTTGGTTAAAAATAAAGAATGCAGAACAATATTAACTAGATATAGGTTTGAAACTTTTACTAACAATGTATTAACAGCTCGTTACAATAAAGATCAAATGATTTTTGTATATTGCAAATGTGTATTACATGAAATAAAAGATCTAAAACACGTTGTACTATACTGCCCATGGTACGATATACCAAGGTCAAAATTCTTGGGTAAATATTTAAATTCCTGCAATATTCCAGACAGATACTTATTGGACCTAATATTTAATGCAGAAAATGAAAAGATCCTTACAGATCTTGCGCTCTGTCTGATTTCAATTGGTAAGATCTGAGAGAAAAAAATTGCAATATTAACACTATAATGCATGGGCACTGTTCTACTGATTTCCAAATGGATTTAATAGCTTATAAGGCCACTCTTTCTTGTCTTTTTTGTCTTAAGTCAATTTTTACTTGTTGGAAACTGTCAATGTATCAAGGTCATAGGTGTTGTGTTTTTATGTTTTTAAATCAAATCTTCATTGTAAGCAATTCAATGCTCAATTTTTGCATTGACTTGTGAATTAACGTTTATGAAATGGCTAAGGCCCATCAATAAATTAATTGACGATGATAAAAGATTGTGTACGATCAGTCATACACAAACAAGGACATTCTTGTGCTCTTGAGGTTCCCTTGGTAACAGAGCACCACTCGAGCTGCACTCTCAAGGTCATCTGTTACCAAGGAAACCTCTGGATATGAGAATATTCTTGTTGTGTATGACTGCTCATTAGAGATGCAGTAAAGTTTTACTCCACCAGCAAAGTCAGGGCAAAGTTGCCCATTCCGCGTTGTGAAATGCTACACAAAGTCCCCATATAATAGCACCAATTTCACCTTACGGTGACTTTGCCTCATAATGACTTCACGTTAGGCTTACTTCATGTTCACTTCATGTTGTTTACTGTCAAACGCGAAGTGAGTTATAATTGAAACAGCCTATAGATCATATGGGTTACAGTCTGTAGGTCACATGGCTCAGGCAGGAAGTTAATCAGGCAAGACAGTGAAAGATTTTCATTTCCTCCTTACCTAGTGTGGGAGAAGGAGGTTTTGTGACACAGGAGACAGGAGAGAAAATATACTGCTTGAGTCTGCTTAACATTGTTGTGGAGGCCGAATCATTCGAGTGTACCATTGTAGCAGGTGTAGGTTGTAGGATAGCTCTCATCTACCATCCACCCAGGGATGAGAAGCGATTCCTTCAGGAAGCAGCAGACTTCATCATTGACATGGCATTTGGGTCACCCAGACTGATGGCCCTGGGCGACTCCAGTGCCTGGGTCGATGATGAACTCTTGCAATTTGAACAACACTTCCTCCAGTTGATGACATCTCTGGGCCTTACACAGATTGTTTCTTCTGCTACCCATAAACACGGTCACTCCCTTGACTTGGTTTTCCTCCTGGGGATCAAAGTCTCCGATTTGGGGTGGAACCTGTCAGTTGGTCCAATCGTTGCAACGTGAGGTTAAATTTTTGCACCCCCCTTCGTAGGCCTACCCCTATGGAGATAGTCAATTACCGCCCTTTACAGGATCTGAGTCCTGAAGGCCTTGCGGTGGTGATTGACCTCTCGAAGTTTCCAGTGGCAAGCATGAATCCAGAGGCTTTGCTGTTGGCCTGTAATAACACTGTCTCCACTGCGCTGGACTCTGTTGCTCCAGTCTATGTTCACCCTTTCTTTCTCCGCCCTCAGGCCCCCTGGTTTGATGGGACCCTGAGGGAGTTGCAGAGACTAGGTCGAAGGTTAGGGCAGTGCTGGAGGAAATCCACCCTGGATGCCGACCATCTTAGGTTGGTGGAACATTATCATATCTACCATTCAACTATCTCCCATAAGAAGGCAGAATTCCTGTCCAAGGAGATCGCTGCCATTCAGATCCAACCGGCTCAGCTCTCTTGAACTTTCAACAGGCTCTGCAACCCAGCCTGTGTGCAGTTTCAGAGATCCTTTTCACAACTGGAGTGTGATGAGCTCATTTGGTTCTTTGCAAAAAAGGTGGCAGACATCAGGCCTGAGATCCTCTTGACCCGCCCTATAGCTGACGCTAATGATTGGTGCTTGGCCATTGTCCCTCATGCTTCCTGGAGTATCTTCGACTGGCTGGTGTTTGTGGATGTCATGCAGATTGTCCAAAGCATGTACCCTATGTGCTGTAGTTTGGATCTGGGCCCAGCTTCCCTGATTATGGGTTGTTGTGATAATATCGGCCCGGTCCTGGCACAGATTGTCTGGTGCTTCCTGAATTCGGGTGAGTTCCCTAGCTCCCTGAAGGAGGCAGTGGCGACACCCCTCCTGAAGAAGGCTTCTTTGGACCCAGATTCTCTGGCCAACTACAGACCTATCTCAAACCTTCCCTTTATAGGAAAGGTTATTGAGGAAGTAGTGACAGTACAGTTGGAGAACCACTTGACCATCCATAACATCTACGAACCTCTCCAATCCAGTTTCTGAAAGAGGCATAGTACCGAGACCACGCTGGTTTGGGTGCTTAATGATCTCCTGATGGCTAGATATCTGAGAAACTGCTCCATCCTGGTACTCCTTTATCTCTCATCAGCATTTGACACCATGGACCATGGGGTGCTGCTTGAGTACCTGAGTTTCATCTGTGGTCTGACTAGTTCAGTCCTCAGTTGGTTTAAATCTTTCCTCTCTGGCAGAACTCAGAGAGTGGTGTCTGGGATTTATTCCTCTGACCTTGTCTCTCTGTTATGTGGGGTTCCTCAGGGCTCGGTGCTGTCCCCCATTTTGTTTGCAGTGTACATGCTGCCCCTCAGAGACATTGTAAGACAGTATGGGCTGAGGTTTCACTGCTATGCTGATGATACCCAGCTCTACCTATCTTTTGCACCTGACCAGGATAGTGCTCTCTCGATATTTAACAACTGCCTACTGAAATCCAGGACTGGATGAATTCCAGCTGGTTGAGGTTGAACGCAGGCCACTGGATAGAGGGGTTGAGGGCAGGTCAGTCCTCTGGACTTTTTCTGGGAGGCTCCCAGATCCTTACCTCTAAACGGGTGCAGGACCTGGGGGAGGTGCTTGATGAGGCACTGACACTGTGACATCAGGTGTCGGCAGTTATCATGTCATCCTTTTATCACCTCAGGAACATTGCCAGGATCAAGCACTTCATTCTGTCTGGTGACCTTCCTACACTGATCCATGCCTCTGTGATCTCGCGCCTTGATTATTCAACTCCCTTTACTTAGGGCTATCTGGGGTTGATATCCACTGCCTGCAACTAGTGCAGAACGCTGCAGCCCAGTTGTTGACGGGGACATCTCGTTTCTCCCACATTACACCAGTGCTGTGCAATCTGCACTGGCTGCTGAATCGGTGGTGGATCTCCTTTAAAGTTGGGTTACTGACATATAAAGCCCTACATGGACTTGGCCCTGACTGCTTGAAAGAGCTCCTGGTCCCTTACTGCCCTGAGCGACAGCTCAGTTCAGCTGACAAGGGGTTGCTGGAGATTCTGAGGGTATCATTGAAATCTTCAGGGGCCCGTGCATTCATGTAGGCAGACCCAGTCCTCTGGAATTCTGACACGGGGTCAGAATATTGCATGACATTATTCCTCATGGCTAACTCAGGCTGCCAATACAGAGTGATTTCTGCCATGAGGCATAAGTCTTTTTCCTGTGGGGGATTCCACCTCCCACACCACCCATTACGGGGAGCTGTGCCCCCCAAATCCCTCCCCCCACTAAAGATTCTCAACTTCGGGGGGGGTCAACTTGGGGAGCACACAAAGAGTAAAAATAAAAGATTCTGGGACCGGGAATCAAACCCAGTCCCAGATGCAGCACCTGGGTTCCTGCTGTGGCTCAGTCCTGTGAGCCACGGCAGCTGCTCAACAGAACCCACTTCCAGCAGAGGTCATATCCTCTGCCTGGAAACTCTACTGGTGCAATACGTGTGCAGTACGCTGTATTGCACCGAGCCAGCCGGTTATAAAACGCTGTGGCGTTTAGCCATAATGTTGTATGCTATTAAGCGATGGACATTATGACCCAGTGGAGAATTCTCTACCCGTCAGCTCGAGTCGGCGACCGTGGGGATTTAAACAGGCGCTAAAATCTTATCTGTGGCACCAGGCCTACCCTCTCTTAATCAGATTGGATGTATCCCTCCTGACCTTTTATTGTTTGTATTTCTGATTTTACTGTTGTTTTATTATTCACATTGTACAGAGCCTTGATACCAAGAAAAGTGCGTAAAAATAAAGATTATTACTGTTATTATAACATTTGACTTTTTTTGTTAATTAGCATTTTTTTTATATTTTGATTGCCTCGTGCTGAGTTGTGCACCTTCTTTCAGTATAGTAGTTAATTGTTAATTTTTTGGGTGTGTGTTTGTGTGTGTGCTGTGTGTATGTGTGAGAGAGAGAGAAGGAGAGAGAGTAAAATGGAGAGAGGCGCCTGTGGTGGATGGAGAGGAGAGCATGTTGGAGTATGGATGTGTGGTGGCACCCCACATCTGAACAGGAGCACATTATATCATGTGAGTGGTCCCCTCCTTGAAGCAGGAGGTAGTGGTCCCATGGAAGCACCCCCGCCAGTGGCACCATCTACTACTAGTGCCCCCCCACCACCACCTGCCAGGGCCCCTGCACCAGTCGCTCAGCAGCAGCAGGAATTGATAGATGATCTGCAGCAGTCTCATCAGCAGCAGCAGGTTGCCCCCCCCTCAGTTGTGCAGCAGCAAATAACACCTGGGCCCTCCCACGCCTGTGCCTGGTCCTTCCTGGACCTCTGTTGTGTGGGCTTTTTTCAGTCCAGTGCCTGGTGTTGATGACCCGAGTGTTGTGAAGTATAATATCTGTGGTGTGGTTGTGCATCGTGGTTCCAAGGGGAATCATCTGGGGACAGGTGGGCAGAGCACCCACCTTGCAAACCACCACCGTGGCTTGCTGAGGAATTTGCTGTAGGAAACTGTCAAGCCAGGAAAGGTAAGTATTTTTTTTTTTTTTGTGGGGGTGATAATTTGGAAGTAAGTTTCATTAATGGTTTTATTTTGACTTCTTTACAGGCTTTCTGTGTATCCTCTAGATTCCTACCAGTTGCATGTGTACTTATTTGAAGAAAGCACCAATGGCAGCACACAGCACCAAAATGTCACCTGCAAACGCCCAAGAAAACATCCCCGGTCTTGTCCATCACAAACAACATGGCATACCCTTAGAACAGGTACAGTCTTTCAAGTACCTTGGGGTCACCATTGATGACACACTCTCATTTGTACCCCACATTGATCAAGTCGTGAAAGTGGTGAACTCTAAACTTGGTGTACTGTACAGACACAGACAATATCTTATGCCTGCTGCTCTACACTTGTCTGTTTCCTCCTCCATCTTATCAGTCATTGACTATGGCTTGGTAGTGTATGGGGTGGCAATTGACACTGCACTCAAGTGGGTATCGACTGCGCTAAATAAGGCCTGCAGAGTTACCCTTGGAGCTGACAACCTAACTCACTCCTGCTCACTCTATGAGCAAACCGGATGGCTCAGCCTCAGAAATAGAATAAAATATCAAACGTGCCTCTTGGGTAAGAAAACTATATTAGGAAAATCCACCCCTAGCCTCAAGGAGATGCTCACAGAATTTTGCTCTAGCCACCAGACCAGAGGAACGACAAGGTGCTCGTTGGCTGTCCCATTCATGAAGATGGCAATAGGTCAGCGCTCCTTTGCGTACAGAGCTCCCCTCTGGCTAAATCAAATCCCTGTAAATATATTCCGCAATTACTCCCTACCATCCTTCAAATCTGAGCTGAAGATACATCTCTCTGAGGCAGCTGTCTGTAATTGCAGGTAGTTTGGGTGCTATAAGTTTACTGAGTTGAAATTTCGATCCTCCTCCCCCCACCCCAACTCATTCTTTGTTCTTACACTGTTGTTCCGGTTGACTAGTGCCTCCAATACTGTACTTGCATCTCTCCAGCACCTTTCCACTCCCCTTATATCGTGGTCCCACTCGTATCAAACATTCATCCCCCCATGGCATCAGCTCCCTTGACCCATGCCTTTCTCTCCACTAGCATGGTCATGACCTCATTCCCCCTTCTACAACCTTTGACTAAGCCTGACCTCCAGGCTACTATTCCTTTTTCTGCACTGTGCTGCCTTAACTCTCATCTCCTGATGAATGTCAGTAACTGGTTGTTTTTTGTTTTTTTCTTCTACTCGCAGAATGTATTTTCACCTTTACTTAATTTGATATTGTAACCACTAGGCACTGCTGAAATATTTATAGGAGTCATGCAATTTGTCTTTGTACTAATTGTATAGCATTTGTTGTATTTTCTGTCTATTCCTGTAACTTGATTGTATGTTGTTGTACAGACATGGAACCTTTGTAAAAGAGCATTTGCTCAAAGATGTTTTCTGAACTATTGAAATAAATAAATAAAATAAATGAATAAAAAACAGATGAAGAAGAAATAATCCTACTTCATTGCACTAACACATTCTGTTCTAAGTGTAGCTGTTACTGTCTGTTATATCCTGCTTAACAGATACCAAGCTATTAGTAAGCCACTCCAAGACCAACTAACAAGTTTAGTGCATGTGACTTGCACTGGCACAGTGTCTTAGCTTAGGTTATATTCCAAGACATCTTGTCATGGCCCAGATAAAACTTTGTTCAACCCTATGGCCTGCTGAAGTAAGCCAGACTGATGTGCATGAAAATTATATTATCTGCCGTACATGTCACCTACTTTATATGATTTACACTGACTTGAAAAATGAAATACCTAAAAGAAGTGATGAAATAAGATTGATATACTTACCTGAAACTGATATCCTATAGGTGGTTGTAGACAGTACTGCAGTACTCCTGTCCTCTGGTCCGTTACGCTATTTGAAACTGTAAACCTGTGAAAAAAAGAAAAAAAATTGACTGTGCATGTTTCTCAAGTGCATCTCTAAAATGTTAAAGGAAGCATTTGCACAGCTCAAGGAAATTCCATAGTATGACAAATTAATACATACTCACTGTAAACTACTGATAATAAGAAGCGTGGTGGCTGTGGCTGTATGGGGTCTCCTTCTGGCAGGGCATGGTCACGGGAACGCATTTCCTCTCACTGTCATACCAACTGGTGGCTTTGGCTGGCTGCGAGTTACTTCTGGTCATGGGCACAGGAAAACTTTCTCTCTCCCTGTTAGACAGATTGGTGGCTTTGGCTGGCTGTGGGTTACTTCTGGTCATGGGCACAGGAACACATTCTCGCTCACTGTCAGACAGATAGCCGGGTGGCTAGATATGTTGTGGTACAGTCTTTCAGTGTCACTCAGGAGGAAGATATCTTTAAATGGCAGGATTTACTACAAATGGACAGTTGTGTTTAAGAGGCTGGCTGTGTTTGCTAATGACAGCACACATTCTGTTAAAGAGCAGGCACCCACTGTCAGGTACCCAGCCCCCCCCCCAACATATATAATAGCATTCCACTACATGCTCCACTGTTGTGGGGTATTAAATATTCCATGCGCTTCCCTCCAGTTAAAAAGTTATAGCACCCTGAATTTGCACCCCCATAAAAACAAAACCATGTCTGACATGCCCCCAGGCAGGTACACCCAGCCCCCTTTTATGATGTCAGAAAATGAATACTGAGTGTGCATTCCATTAATCTGTATGTATATGATATTTCTGTGGCTTTTAGTACTATTTAGAGGTGGCATGTATAAAAATCAAAGCAGCAGCTGTAGTAACAGTCCCTGTTTACTGGAGTAGTGGCTTTCATTTTTCCAAGTGGTAACTCTAAATAGTACTAAAAGTCATTGAAAACATGGTGCCAATACCGTTCTATGGAGCACACACACAGCCTTCATTTTCTGACATCACAAAAGGGTACTGGGGGTACATTCCCAGGGGGATGTCAGGCATGGCTCTGTTTTTATGGGTGTTCACATTCAGGGTGCTATAACTTTTTAACTGGAGAGAAGTGCATGGAATTTTTAATATCCCGCAATAGTGGAGCAGGTCTGCTATCATATATGTGTGAGGGGGCTGGGTACCTGACAGTGGGTACCTGCTCTTTAAGTATAATCAGAAAATATACCATAGGGAAGGTAAAATGGAATGATTCTGATGGGTCATTATTTGTGCAAATCTGAATTAAGAAATGAGATTGAGTCAAGAACACTGGTTTTATTTTATGAAAACCAAAAAATGAACCATTAAGAAAATGTGACAGCCTTTCAAACCATTAACTTAAATACCAGCAACATCCACTTCATCCTCATCGTCATCAAACAGGAAGCTGCCCTCACAGTCATCAAGATCGGAACTGTGCCCACTAGAGAATTCTTTGTCCATGATTGCATCATCAACCTCAAAGGTAGGCAGGTTGACGCTGCCACCAGGATGGTCTGCTTCTCCCATATCATCAGCACAACCATCGTCGTGGTGTGGTATGAACACAGATGTGGTAGTTCAAGTTGGTATGTGACCTTCATTAATTTTTATGAATGTCAGCATGCTGACATTTGTCGGCGAGAGGATGGTACGATGGTCATGAACTATTGCCCCCGTGGAACTGAATATCGTCTCCACACTTACACTGGAGGGTGAGCTGGTCAGGTACTTCAGTGCTACTGAAGTCAGCTCTGGCCATTCACTCACCTTTCCATTCCAGTACAGCAGTGGATCATCAATTACTGACAGATGCCTTTTTTTAGACAAATATGAATTAGCCATTCTCTGTGCTGCACGCAGTCGTGTTGTTGACTCATCCTCCTGTTCACTTAATTCATCGATGTCACAGATTTTCTCTTGGGACAAGGCACCCCAAAGTGGGTTAATGGCAACTGGTTTTGCTGACATTCCACCTGGACCCGCAGCCACTTCACTAGATGTGCCTAGTAGATCACAGTGACCTTCAGCCTTGTAATGCTGTGGTTCACTGAACTTGGCATGTGACTTCTGTGCCTCATGAACCAATCACACCAGTTGTCCACTGAGACTTTTAACCTGTTCAGGCCCTCCCTCCAAAAAGGATGCAATTCCACGTTTGTATCGTGGGTCCAACATTGTTGCTATTCTGAATTCGGCACTTTGCAGAATACTTACAATGTGGCAATTGTGGTCCACTACTGTCAGCATGTATTTATGTAACTCACTGCTTGAACAATATCTGGACACATCAAGGCTATGCATCCGATTCAACAAAGTCTGCCTCAGCACCCACAGCAGTGGAATGGCCTGGCTTATGGAGGCAGTGTTGCCACTCACTGTCTGTGTGACATGTTCAAAGGGCCTCAAAATTGATATCACCGAGTCCGTGAGGCGTCACTGTTCTGTTACATAGAAACATAGAAACATAGAATTTGATGGCAGATAAGGACCGCTTGGCCCACCCAGTCTGCCCATTTTCCTGCCTACTGAATAAGCTGCAGATCCTAGTTAACCAGCAGCCTACTTCTTCCTACCCCCAACCCCTAGAATTGCCTTATGACTGTCCCATGCATGCTTGAATTCCACCACTGTTTTTGACTCCACAACCTCCTCCGGAAGGCCGTTCCATGCATCCACAACCCTCTCTGTGAAAAAATACTTCCTTAAATTACCTTGTCATAGACATTGAGACCCTGGAAGTGTCATAGCTAGTGTGCAAGTCTAGGTATTCCGAGATGGCTTTGTACTGTTCATACAACCTCTCTGCCATGTAAAGCGATGAGTTCCAGCATGTGACAACTTATAGCTTGAGGCTGTGCTGAGGGAGGCTGTTTTGAATCTGCAGTTACCAAAGCTGATCACGGTGCTTTCCAGAGTGTGAAAAGAGTGCTCAGATGTGGCTTGCAGCTGTCAACATTTCCTCCATGTCAGGGTGCTGCAGAAACTCCTGGACCATGAAATTTAAACAGTGGGCCATACATGGAACCCAAACAAAGCCACAATCGATTATACATTTCACCACATTTGAGCCATTGTCACTGGCTATAAAGCCAGCTTTCAGGGACAGGGGTTTCAGCCACTCATCACTTTTGGTCAGTAGCAAGTCAAGCATGTTTTCACCAGTGTGGGAAATGGACACACTGTGCATTGCAAGCATTGCATGCTGTCGAATTCCTGGAAGGTTGCTACCATGACAGTCTGCCTTACTACACTGATTTCTATTACCGCCAGCACAGACAACCCCCAGTACCTGCACCCAATGTGCAGTAATACACAAATATGAACTGCCTGTGGTTTTGCCACTTGTTCACATATCCATACTTAAGTGGATAAATGGTGAAGAGGAATGCTGAAGGGCATGTCCGGTACAACTCCAGGACAGCATGAGTGGAAAAGTATGTCCTGGATGGGACTTTCCATTTGGGACAGTTGCATGCCGTAAAAAGCTGGAATCAAGAATTCTCCACAAAGGGCAAAAGGTCAATTGGTAGCATGTCTGCTATGGCAGCATTCAGTTCACAGGACACTGCATAATTGGGTGGATATTTCATGTTCCGGGCAAAAAGTCTCTGCAACATGGGCTGAGTTGTTACCCGTTTTGCACATGGTGTGCTAAATGGTTCTGCTCTGTGACCAGCCATGGGTGGGGTGCCTTTGATATGTGATGAAGGGGGGTGCACAGGTGACACTGACAAGTCCACAAACAATGTTATTTTACATGTTTTAAGCACGGGGTTGATGTTGGACTAGAAATACTGCTGCATCGTCCTCCACCACTGCTGCTACTCTGACCTCCACTTGACAAGAAGTCAAAACCATCATCCTCCTCATGCCTGTAGTAATCCTCAGCTGTTATTATACCACTACTGCAGACATGGCTACTTGGGCTACTTACAGTCATGGAAGGGGTTACCATGCTTAATAAGGTGGATGAGGGTGAACACCTCACTATGGCATTAGCTCCCCCTCTGGTGCCAAGTCCACAGTGCCATGTGCCTGTTCTTCAAATGTGTATGCTGTCCCCAGGGCCCAGATGACTACCATTTTTACCACATCTGACACGCACTTGGCAAAGCTGGCAGATTGCCACTGCTTCATCACTTGGATCTTTTACAAAAAAAATCCCAAACGACTGATTTGGATCCCCTACTTTTAGTTTTCACAGATCCCTGATGCTGCAGACTGGACACCAGTTTTTTTAGACAATGTCATGGGGGTGTACTACATTATTTCTGTTGCTGGCCACACTTGGGCTCTACCGGCCTATCACTATCTATGATGAGTACTACTGGGTCATCATCAACAGAAACTGCCATATCACAACTTTGAAGAGGGGGGTGATTTATTGTAACACCGACAGACTGAGACTGTTTACACACAGCCACCTTTAATTTCTTTTTCTCTGGTTCTCGGCTGGGGTCACTAAAATTATCATCATATTCTTCATCTGCATCCACAATGTCAGCTTGGATGCTATCCTGTGGAGAACATGTACCAACCACAGCATCATTATGATCATACAATATTTTTTCTCCAACATTTGAAGGGTTGGATGGCACAGGCATAACCTCATCAACAGCACTGGAAACATAAGATTGCGATGAGTCATCGTCAGAATCAGAATCATGTTCAACCAATGTGGGGGTGGGGATGTCAGGGACTATGACATCTACCACACCCTGACTCATGGTCGTGGCTTAAGACTCCACAATATTTGGGAAACTTGTTCCTCATCTATTACCATTTCCTTCATGTTTTCTTCTATCTGAAATATATGTTTATAATATTCTACCCACTGGTGTGGTTCTATATTTGTTTCTGGGTCATTTCTATACTCCCCCAAACCTCTATTTGCAATCGCCCAAAATTTTTTGTTGTTCTTTTCTTCCACCACTATTTCTAACTTCCTTCACAGTTGTCTAGTGTGTTTAATTTTCTTTTTGTTAACTATGTTTTTATATATTTTCCTTAGCTTATTAAAAGCTCTCTTATTTGCTATATTTCCATGTTTTGTAACTTCTCTAATCTATTTACTGATTTTTTTTTAGCTATTTTACACTCTTTATTATACGATTCTGGTTCTTTTTTATTATGCATTTTTATTTCCTTTATTATTATCTGTGAAATAGTCTCCATTATTTGTTGATATTCCTTTAACAATGTTATTTCATTTACTATTAGTTTCTCCATGTTATCCCATATACCTTTATCCTCTAATATGTGCTGGAACTCTTCTCCTTCTATCACTTTCCAGCCAACACATTTTCTTTTTCTTATTTCTAAAGGGATATGATCCTCTATACCTTTTTTCCTTTGATTAGCCATAATACTTAATTCCAATCCTAAATGTGCACTTACTGCCTTAGATTCTATATTCAGATCTACACATATTTCCACCATACTCATGTTTATCCATATATGATCTATTACTGATGAACCAGTACCTCCCATATAAGTAAAATTACCATTTGAATCTGATTTAGTTCTACTGTTAGTCAGTATTAAATTTGTATCTGTCATAGTTTTATAATATTGTTCTCCCTAATTGGTTCTTTTTTATCTTTGGTAGTCCTGATTAATTTAATATTGTCAGTATTTATAGTTTCAAAATAATCTATTATATCTTCTGTTAAGTCTGTTAAATTACCTGTCCTATAATTGAAATCTCCTGTAATTATTAATCCCTTTTGTAGATTACTATTTGCATATTTGTCTATAATTCCCTCCAAATCTCTATTTATGTTATCATTTTTGTATTTACTTCCATCTGGAGGACGATACACATTTATAAGTTGTATTTCTTTGTCCCTTTCCCTGATATTTTTTACAAGGATGTTCTCATTTTTTGTTTCTACTTCTTGTGAAAACTGTTTCCCTTAACTTACACATTGTTGCTAAACCCCCTGCATAACATCCACATCTCCATATCTTGTATGTATCTTTAGTATATATTTTAAATCTGTTAATATGTAGTTTCCCTTTATGCCATGTTTCTTATACATTAAAATATTCAAATTCTACCACATACTTTCTGAATTCATCATCTGCCAAATTATTAGCTAGCCCTGACACATTCCATGACAACATTTTTGTGATTTCTGACTTGTTGGTATCTAGTTCTTTAACTGAAGGATCTAGTGGCCTCTTTCCTCCACTCTTTTTTTTCTTCAAGTCATTGCATGTCTTCCTCATTTTCTAATATTCCATATCTGTTTGATGTTTTAACTATTGCTTCCCGTTTCGTATTTCTTTTTTCCTTTTTTTTATTTTCATTGGTGTCAGAATTAGACTCTTCATAAACAAATATTCCTAACTCACCATGTTTCCTACTTTTTTCCAACAATGATTCATATATTTCTTTAGTCAACCATAATGAAATGTGACCTTCTGCTTCCCATCTGACCACTCTGCTGATATCTGTCTTTTGGATTTCCAGTTGTAATAATAATCCCAAAGTATCCAGTAATTTATATTGAACATTATGCTGTTTCTCTATGAAACTGTTTGAGTCCAAATATGGATACTAATTTCACTTCTTCTGTAAATTTTTGATATTGATTATACCTTTCTGGGAATATCTCTCTTAGAGAAAGTATATTTTCAACTTCCATTCCCATTTCGTTCAACTCTTTACTCTTTTTCCATATTGCCTTCAAAATATAATACTGATTCATAATTATTAAGACCAATTCTTCATTGTCCATTGGTCTACCCACACTGGCATATTCCAAAATGTGTTTGTTTCCTGTCAACAGGGTGCTCAAAAGATTTTTCAGTGTCTTATTCAAGTCTTCTAACTTTTCTTGTGGCAAAATTCCAACCTCATGCATTGGTAGTGCAAAATCTGATCTTTTTGTTTTTTCCAAAAAAGTCTGGAATGTATTCTTTGTTTTAGGCCCCACCTCTTCCTCTTTATCCTCTCTTTTCCCTTTCTCCTTATGTTTTACTTCAGTGTTTACTCCTTTATCTATCTCTTCTTTCTCTTTAAGTGATTCAAACTCAGTCTCCATACTTTTTCTCTGTTTTATAGTCTTTTTTCCATTTCCTTTTCCCTTATCCCCCCTTGCTCTTCCTCTCCTTTTTTCCAACCTGTTTCCCCTGTTTTTTAACCTTCTTTTTCTGTTTTATACCCTTTGCCATGTTTTTAGGGATAACTTGCTCCCGTGTGTCAACATCCTTTCCATCATGCAAGTTACTATTTTCTTGCCTTTGTCCCTTCTCTATTTCCTTTTGTGTAGTAAACTGTTCTTTTGTGTTTTTAATATTTCCCTTCTGATTCTTTTTTAACTTACTATTTCTCTTTTTTTTTTGCCTTTTCTTTATCCCTAACTGATTTATATTCTACTATTCCTAATATCCCTTTTTTCCTGTCTTTCCCCTTTCTCTCATAATGTTATATGGCTCTTTTTCATTTCCCTGCATGTACTATCATTCCTTTTATTTTCATCTGGAAGCATAATTAGTTCCTCTGACTCTGATTCCTCTGTCTCTAACAGCAATGGTGACCAAATACTTCGGTCTCTGTCATTTTCTTCTTCTACCATATCAATTGCATCTTCTCCTACCCTCGGGTTCTGGTGTTCTTTTCCTTCACCCTTTCTTATCTCTTCTACCCTCTTCCAGCTTTCCAGACTTATTCCTTTTAAGAATAAGATTTATTTTTAATCTCAGCTAGTTCCTTATATACTGTATCAATAAGTTGACCATATATGAGTTCCTTAGTGATAATTGGATGTATCTTGCTATGCCATCCACCTCTAGCATCTCCATTACCTCTGGACTCATAACTTGAGTCTGCTCCTTTGTTTCCCCTAATTCTTCCCAGTCCAATTCATTATCATCCATACAGTTCAACATTTCTGATAAATCTATCTTGATCACCTGATTGTCTGTTTCTTTATTTTCTCCTATGTTGACGTTGTTTGTTTCCTTGTCTTTAGGAGCTTCCATTAAAATGCTCATATTTCCTTCTTTTTTTCCCTTCAGCTTCCCCCCGACATATGTATTTCTTCTCTTATAGAGTACCTCATGTTGGAACTATCCTGATTCAATTCATCTATATCCTTAAATATGCCCAAAAACATCACTCTTGATTGTGATGTGTCACATGCTTCTTGTTTGTATCCTTCTTTTTCCCCTTTATGCTACAACTTTTCTCTTTCTCTTTGTGGGTATCATCTGGGGAAAATGAATCTCTTATTTTTACTACTGGAGTTGATGTCTTATTCCTTCCTTTTTTAACCTTTATACCTTCACTTTCCCTACTATAATCCATATCTATACACTTCCCTTTAATACTTTCATGTTGAAGACTTTTAGGAACTTTCTTCTCCCCCTTCCAATTTCCTTGAATTATCTTGGAGATTTGAGGTATCTAGATCATCAATACTACTTTTTCTTGACAAATTCATTCTTTTATTTTTGAGTGGGTAATCTGCCTTTGTTAAGGGTTTCCTGCTCCTTGTGGTTACAGACATGCTTTCTACTATATAAAGAATTATAGAAATAAAGTAGATATATAAAAAAAATGTAAGATTTATCTTAAGTACCTTAGAGGCCTTACTACTTAATACTTATACCTAATCACCCACTTAGTGAGTAAATAGGTTAATAAGTTAATGAGTTTCTTAAGATTAATAAATTGATGGGTTAAATAAATCTCTCAGGGATGCACAGCTCCTACAAAGTTATACAATGTTCTTTTTCCAGTATTACACCTGATACCTAATATCATTGTCTGTATCAAACTCTATATCTCAAACTCTTGCTATAATAATGATATATAAATTTAAATATAAAAAGTGCCTCCAGTGGCTCTAACATATCCTTATTACTTATAAACATATAACAATGCTCTATGAATTATACATTATTACATTAACACATTTTTATAGCCTTAAAATGTCCTTAAAAATGCAGTGAAGGCAAGTAAAAACACAAAATACGAAAGTGCAATTGTGCTTGAGTTCAGTCCCAAGTTATTTGAATGTTTTCTGAAATGTTACCAGAGGCTATATACAGTTCCTTGTTCTAGTTCATGCCTTAGTCTCTATCCCATCTCTATCTGTTCCTTTACACTTCATCCACTCCTTCTTCTATCCCCTTCAATCTTCTCTTTTTTATTTCTATTGTACTTCCTTTTTTCAGTCTTCCACCATCTCTGCCAGCATCTGTATTCTCCAATTTGTTTGAGTCTCTTGTTGGTAGCTGATCATTTTTCTCTGTTCACCAATTCTGGTTCTCAGGCATTTTGTCTATTTTATTTATCCACTGTCAGTGCTTTGCTCAATCCTCTGTCCATTTTCTCAGACTTCCTGGACCGAAACCACGACCGGCAAAACTCTGAAGCTGCTACTTCTCTTTCTGTCTCACTCTAGTTCGTTCTCTTTGCCAGCTTTGTTATCTTGTTTTACTTATCTCAACAAATAAAATAAAAATGCCTTTTTGTGGATTGCAGTTGTACGTGCAAACTAATTGTGCTCGCTTAGTATTAAAATTTTATTAGTTCGTTAACCTCATTGTGTCTCTTTCTTATAACAATATGATCAAGCTTCTGGCATCCTGACATTCTGGCAGTCTGGCTTTGAGTGTTTAATTGAACTGGCTCTGGCTCTCACAAAATGTTTTATGCTGAATTAACCCTGAGTTTGGTTACCATATTTAATACCATTCTAGTCTCGTGTATTCTGCTTCACTCCATGTCTGTAGGCTGCTTAATATTGTTGTATAAAAAAAGGGAAAGGGGACAGACAGCAGCTCAGTAATTTGGCAGCCCCTGAGTCTTTTGAACTCATACTTTAAAATGTTGAATAAAATTTTGGTCTTATGCGTATCTAACAAATTACTCTGTTCAGCCCAGATGTGTTCGGTCCCTAGTAGGCACATGTATTAGAACCTGATTTGGTTGAGGAAACAGTTTTTTTCTGGAAAACAAGATCAACTTTGTGGTCTTCTCCTTAGCTTGGACCAGGAGAAAGCTTTTGATCACCTGTCCTGATCAAAAGCTTTCTCCAGATGTGGAACCTTAGCAAGCAAGCACCATGCTCAAAAGTTGTATCTGAAGAATTTAAATAAATAAAAATAAATAAATAAATCTCTTCCATACCCTGCACCAGTATGGTATACCAGATAAATTTATATCCTGGCTATAAACCTTTATATATTGGCCCTGGTCCATCCCCTGGTCAATGGCTGGCCTGGATGGCTAATTCCTGTTCATAGAGGAGTCCACCAAGGCTGTCTGCTGAGTGCCCTGCTGTATGTGTTTAGTTCAGATCTTTTTCTTAGATGTATTTTAGCAAACCCTCAGATCTGTGGTCTCATCCACACGCTGCCTGCTTTGAAAGTGCTTCCATATACAGATGATGTTGTTTTCATTCTGGATAGGACAACAACTGAATCTGCTCTGGTGCACCTTTTCAATTCCTTTTCCACAATCTCATGATCCAGGATCAATCTCACTAAGAGCACAGGACATTTCATTGCCCCTCCCCAGGTGCCACTACTCCTTACCTATGCAACTATTCCACTCTCCTTAGACCCAGTTTGCATACTTGGTATTCTGTATGGAACTGGAGACTCGGCCTCCTCAATTGAGAAGCCTGTCTTACCACTGCATTTGCTGCGCTCAGTAAATGGAAAGCAAGTCTACTCTCGAAACAGAAGAGGGTCCTCCTAATTAAGTCCCTGCTGCTGCCTATTTTTCTTTATGTTAATTATGTGTTTCCCCCTCCTTCAGCCCTCGAAACATGAATTTATAGCCTCTTCTTCCAGGCTCTCTGGGGCAGCAGGCTTAACCCTATCAAGTGTGATGAGACCTAAAGACCCATTGCCCGGGGGGCCTGAATATGATAAACCTGATTATTTTTTATTGTAGTAATTACTTGCTCACAAATCTTTGGGTTCTCTTTTATCCTGAGAGACCAGACTGGACCAATGTCTTACTTGACTGGTTGGACTGCTGTAGGCTGGCCTGATTACAATTAAGTGTAAACTGATCTTGTCAAGTAACCTGGTTCCCACTTCTGTCCGGTCATTGTTACAAGAATTAATTAAATGGAAGACCCCTTGTGATACCTTCCTTACCTTAACCAGAAGGGGGCCTCTATAGTACCCTGATGAAAATAGTGTGTTGCTCTGAATTGGTCATCCCTCATCGTAGTCCACTCGACCATCAGGTAGTTGTCTTGAAGCTCACAGATGTGTGTATACCTGTTTACACATGGGATATTACCTTATTGAGTGTACATGGGTACATGGGAGGTTAGGTGTTAGGAATAATAATGAGCATAAGCTTCTGCCAGAGAGGGTATATCTAAGACCAGGTTGCACCAATGTTTTGGAAACCCAGAAGCACCTCTTTTTTGAATGTCCTTTTGCCATTGCGCTTTGGTCCTTTCTAGCTCATCACTGGCATTGTCCTCTTTTTTCCAGTATTGACTATGCTTTGCTTGTACTGGTCATTATTCCCCTCTGTGGGCTCACTTCCCAGATAGCACCTGCATGTTATTTTGGCCCTGCTTAAGTAATGTCTTTGGCAGGCCCGTTGAGTGTGGGTCCTGCAGCAAAAGTGGTCTTCACCCCTAGAGATCATTAACCACATCACTGCTTCCCTTCAAGAGATTCGAGACTGAGATGCCAATGTTCCCCACCCCCCAATCAATTGATGGTACTTTGGAGCAACAGTGATTTGTTCCTTGTTTAATTTCCTTGGGGTTTACTATATTACTAATTTCTACACTGCCTGATTTTGGTTTTGTTGTATCAGTTTTGCTTTTTCTTTTGATTTCTGTTGGACATTTACTTTTCTGCAGGTTGCTATTCATGAATATTTGTTTTCCTATATGTTTCCCTTTTTTATCTTATTGTTTAATGAATTATTATACTGAATGTGTCAGAATTTTTTGATTTTTCCAATAAAATACTTCTACTCTTTCTGTAGAGGGAACCCTTGGCAACCTATCCAAGCTGGCGAAGACTGGAGAGGAGAGGAGAGTGCAGAGAGAGATATGCTGCTGCAGTACCTGGGTGACCAACCTCTACCCCAGCTTTAGTGACACCAGAGATCCTGGAGTCGATGGACTCCATGAATATGGATTGGATTTGGACATGGACAACAGTACAGTAGTGCCAACTCCTGTGAGGAGTTTGTCAGTTGCAGACATTGGGAAAGCTGGGCAAGGCCTGCATCAAGCATCGCAGGACATGAAATGATCATTGCTTGCCAAGGTAGCAGCAGAGGAAAAATGCTATGCACTGGAGAGGGATCGTATACACTCACTAAAGACATTTGCAAGCATCACTGATGTGGCAGTTGGACCACTGCCAGAGACCAGATTAGTAGCAGCTGCTGCTATGGTTGCTGCTGCAGAACATAAAACTTTGGGATTGAAAAAGCGTCTCATGAAATACTCGACTAGTAAAGATAGAAATCAAGCACTGCGGTTTCCTGAGAGGGCACTACAGGCTGCAGGATGGTTACAGATGGACAGAAGAGCCTGGATACTGGATACGACAGACCCAAATGTTAAGTGTTGTCATTAAGAGGTGCATGGCACAGCAGCTAGACCAAAGAGCACCCTGGCTGCTAACACATCCACACAGTCCATGCTCAATGAGTGGAGTTTACCAGAGACACCTGTAGAGGCCATGCACATGGAGACAGACACAGCTGTGCCACACGCCCCAATACATGAGTTCAGCACTTGTTCTGCTGTGTGTACCGCTATCAATGACAATCCTGACTTAGAGTTAAACACTGCACATTGTGAGTCTATCACTCCTTTGGAAGGGAGCACTGTGGCTGAATTCCTGCCAGGCATTTCTGATGTGCCTAACACCAATGTTGCCTCACAGCAATGGGAATTTCCAGCCCCAAAGGAACCTAAGCAGTTTTCTGATCTTTTTTCAGACCAATAGGGATCTGGACCCACTTCAAAATGCTGTGCATTTAATATATGGGGGCTTGGAACTCCCCCTATACAGAGTTTACATTGCCAGGACCTTGTTGAAAGAATTCATATAACATTTTTGCTTCCAAGATCTACGCTTTAATCCACACTGAAGAGTCTAAGTTTGATGTTAGTTTTAAACTGATTTCTGGCTTAGACGGATTCTGGACCCAGTACAACCCTCCTGGGTCAATATGTCATATGCTTAATAGCGTACGACAAAACCCCAAAAAGGAAACAGCGTAGTACATGACAGTGAGAGGGTGAAATACCATGAATGGTTCTGTGCGCAGTACTGCACCCTCTCACTGTCCCAGGCAAAGAATAAGACCTCTGTTGAGACAAGCTTCAACTGAGCTGCTGCCGTGGCTCGATGAGATGACCCACTAGCAGTGAGGGATGCAGGCTGAGCGTTTGGGACTGGGTTCGATTCCTGGTCCCAGATGTATAGAAATGTTCTTTTTTTTCACACTTTGTGCGATATTTACTTTACCCCCCCCCCCCAGAGTTAGTTATTTTAGTTGGGGGTTGGGGAGTACTGACCCCCATAAGGGGGTGCAGGGGGCAGAGCCCTTCACAAAAAAAAAGACTCATGCCACATGCAAGAAATTACGCTGTACTGGCAGCATGGTATTTGCATGTGGCATAATGTCTCATGACATTATGACCCCATGCCCAGTACAACAAGCTGAAAAACTCCCCGCTGTGGATTCCTTTCTTTTCTGTTCCACTTACCTGGACCACTTGAAGAACTTAAACAGTACTCTTATGAAATGATGGCATTAAAATTGCTGACATCTAGTACTGACTCTGACAAAGATGCAAAGTAGTGGACCATCCTGAATCTATCATTGATTCTGAACAGATTTTGACTGGGGGTGTAAAATATGTGTGAAACATTGCAAAATGATTCAGCGGTATTGCAACTACCTAGTATATTTTTGGGGGGCTGAGATCAGGTGGCTTTGTTTTACCAAGGCCAGCACAAGTCATGCTTTAAATGTGGTTCCAGGTCACACTTGAGTAATGCTTGTGCTAGTGCATGTTGTAGTCACTGCTTGGAGTTTGGTCACATGGCTAAAGAATGCAAAAATGTGTTTTGTTACAACCTTTGTTAGCGTAGGAATCACTCTTACACTAAATGCCCATGGGCTTCTCATAATAGGAGTTGTGGCATGTCTCAGGATGATCTGGTTTTGCAGACTCAGCAAAAAGGTGCAGCACAGGCCTCGGTTCACCAGCTTGAGGCCTTACGTAACACTTGGACAAGATCCCACAGAATCTCAAATCCCTGATGGTCCCTCTTCTGTAGATCTATCTGGTCCTGGCCCAGGGGTAGTCTGTCCTATGTCTGAAATCGAGGGAGGAGACATGTGAACAGAGGGTTCTATGTAATAATTACGATCATGGAAAGGCGATCGCTGTTAGGGCGAGTGTACATTATCAAAAATCAATTCTGATGATGTACACTCACGGCTACTCAAACAAAAAGGTGCCTAAATAGATTTCTTTTACGTGGGGGCTGTGCCCCAGTAGTAGGCTTCACCCCCACACCCACCTACTAAAGAATTCTCAACTCCAGGGGTTACATGTGGGGTGTGCAAACAAAAAAGATTAAATCCCGGATAGGCACAAAAAACTAACATGCACAGAGTTAACTGGGCACACTGCCAACCCTAGCCTGCCACCAACCCACCATGCCACATGACCAGCTCAGCAGCCCACCACCATGCTACACTTCACAAGCTCTCCCTTCCCTTCCACCCATCGCATGGCATGCTAGGCCCCCCCATGTGTGTGTACATATAGCGACATCCTATCGCTATATTTGCCACCCCCCATCCAGTCACCCTCCCGGTCAAGTAGCCCTGTGAATATGGCACCGTTATTGAGTCACCCTTTTTGAAAGCACTTAATAGCGGTCGCCCACATCACAGGATACTGAGCAGAGCCTTTGCAGACTCAGCTCTCTCCAGTACAAATGCCATCCTCCCTGAAGAGTTCATAATTGTTACCTCCAAAGGCAAGAAAAAGAGACCACGAGCTGACAGTGTGCCTAAACCAAAGGGCAGGCATGGCATATTGCCTGTGATAAATTGCAACATGTTTAGCATCTTGTCTAAGGGTAAGGAATGGGGGGACTCTGAGGAAGATGATGAGGATTTGGAGGCCTCCTCCCTTCTCTCCTTCCAGCTAGCTTTTTTCTCAGATCTGGAGGACGCTATTCCAGAATCTGCGCTTACAAAAACAAATCTAAGTGGAAGATGCGGTCTCAAGATACATTGCCATGATTTCTGCACAAGGTCCCCTTTTCTACCACTTTTTTTTCTTATGTGTAAACTACTAGTTGCCACCCTCAATGTTAACAGTGTAAAGAGATATGGGAAAAGAATTTCCACCTTTGCTGCAATACAGACCATTAATGCTCACAATATAATGTTACAGGATACATGGTTGAAAACTCAATTTGAGCCTGCCCAGACCTCTAGACTGTGGATGAGTGGCCTGGCTTTTTGGTCTGTAGGAACTGACTGCTGTGATGGGGTAGGAATTTTACTAAAGGATGCAGCTATATATGTTACAAAGCTAGTAGAGATTCATCCTGGAACAGCCTTGGCACTAGATGTCTCCTATCGACAGTATGGATTGAGACCTTCAGATACTTGAAGGGAATCAGCAAATTTGGCACAGATGGGTTATTTAGGCTGAGGAAGGGAAGGGGCACAAGAGGGCATGAGCTAAGGCTGGAGGGGGGTAGATTCAGGAGAGACATAAGAAGACATTATTTCACAGAGAGGGTGCTGTCAAAATGGAACACTCTGCCAGAGGAGGTGGTATCCTGCAGGATGGTGGGCAGCTTTAAAAGGGCATGGGATAAGGCACATAGGGGGTCAAGGGGAGGGGGGAAGGTGGGTGGAGCTGCTGCAGTTTAAGGGTGCTAGATGCCCACTTGAGTAGACTAGATAGACCATGAGGCCTGTTTCTGCTGGCAGATTCATATGTTCATTTATATAGTAGTGTATGCACCCCAAATTAAGGCAGCAAGGGTCCAGCTGTTCCAGGATATCCATCCCTACCTGCACATTTCTAGGTTATTAATATGAGGTGGAGATGTTAATTGTGGTGTTGTGAGAGCTGACAGGGAATTACCAACAGAAAAGTTGTTCAGTGACTCCAGTTGCTTAGATATGGCTGTAAGTCATGCATACTGTGGGAAGCACCTGACGGGGCACACTTATTTCAGGGGTTTCTGTCAATCAGAATAAATTATTTTTTTATTTTTAAGCTCATAACTTTCTTGAACGCTCCTACTTGGGGATCTGAGATTTGAGATCACAAGGTGTTGATCTGCTCTCTGACTTGGGGAGGGGCCCGAACTCATGAGAAGGAACCCTGGAGACTGAATAATTCAGCTTTGTCTGATCCACTCTTGGTCGGAAAATTGGAGTCACTTTAGACAGCATGCCTTTTGGTACAGTGCATTTATGATGACTTGCTCAAATGGTGGGAAGATAGTAAAGCAGAGTTTGGAGATTTATTTAGAAACTACACTAGTCAAAAAGCGACAGGAGAGTACTTCAAATACCTGACCTTATGTGGCCAACTACAAAAAGTTATTTCCATGGCAGAAATACAGAAGGATGACTATCGTGCTCAAATCTGGGCACTGCAGTCAAAAAAGAGACAAAGCCAGGCTTCTACAGTGGTACAAGATGCAATGTTTGCTGTGTTAGCCACAGATGCAAGGCTTTCATTCATCTCAAAGCTGTGAAAGAATACAAGCTGCATGCATATGTCAATTGCCAAATTGACTTCAAAATATAAGCAAGCTGGTGTCCATGTGGTCAGGTGCATGAAGGCAGGACAATGCACCCACTTAAGTGCCACATTAAGGAACATATAAGGGTAATCATAAATAAAAACATGGTTAATGACCTGAGCGCGCACTTCAGAGAGGCACACAACTCAACCACAAGAGAGTACTGCTTCAAAACCTTGGAGAATGTCACCCCACCCCCACCCCCAACAAAGAGAGGGAGATAGATTACTCTATTACAATGTGAAACAAAATGGATAGTAACACTGGGAACACTGGCAACAAGACGCCTTAATGATCAAACTGATTTCAAGCCATCTTTGTGTTTTCTTGCACTCATGCACAAGAAACATTTCCTCACAGCTTAGGAGAGAAGCGAGGTTTGGAGGTGCGGCACTGTGGGGGCCATTGGCCCCAGTGCCTTTTGAGGCTTGGCCCACTTTCCCCAATGCAGTGGCATGCTGCTGCTGGCACTAGTTCAGCCAGCGTGCCACCACCGTGAAACAAATCCACCACTGCAATGAGGGAGTGACCATTCATTGCAGGGCAGTACCTTGCCATCCCCAACCCAGTTCATCTGCCAATGGGGGATCCCACTCCCCGTCAGCATACTGTAACCCCCTCCCCATTTTATTTGTGTGCCAAGGGTACCCAATCCCCTTGGCATCATACACCAACAGTCTTTCTTTGCCGGCAGGGCCCAATCCCAACTCGACTTTAGTCCCCCCCTTCCCACGTCGATGGGGGAGCCCACTCCCATTGGCATAATGCCCCCCAATTTATTTGTGTGCCAAGGGGTGCAGTCCCATGGCTCTCCCCATTTGGTATGTGCCAATGAGTGCCCTCCCCCGTTGGCTACAGCCCCCAAAAAGAATTCAGGTGGCATGCTGGGAATCCACCCAAGCGTGCAAATGTCCTATAAAAAAAAAAATGTTCCACAATGTTTTCTTTTTTTAAAACCTGCAAAACAGAAAATGGTCCCTCATTGAGTTTGATGGCCCCTCCCCCAACTCATGCCCACCCTTTGTGCACCCTGTCTCCCCCACACACCCCATACTTACCTCCGGAGCCCAGTACAATGATCTCCGGTGGACTGGGAACACGTCTTCACTCTTCAAAGCTGACCACGAACTAAAAAGATGCCAATAAGCTGTATAATGGCATAAATAGGTTTTTTCAACTTTGGTGCATATCTCAGGCATTTTGGGGAATTTTGGCAGAAAAGTTTCAACATGGGGTTATTGGGACCCCCTCCTCATGAATTCAGCCACTGTCATGGTGTTATTCAGTCCCAAAAGGTGACTTCATGGTCACTGCGCGGAATCACCTTTTATGACTGAGTAACGAAACAACAGTGCCAGTGTTCATAAGGTGGGCTGTCAAAAAGCCTATGTTGCAAATCTGGTGGAAAAAAAACCAAAAAATGATTGTTTTACGAGTGTGCATTGTGCAGTTGCCACACATGCTCGTACCTTCGTGAATTTGTAATATTTTCACTCCAGATTTTCAACATTGGCATTTTTCCATACCTCTTTATGAAGAGTACAGTTGTCATTTTTCACATCCTGACTGAAATGTGTATTCGCACTTCAGGCACAGAATAGCACGGTCACTGTGGGAAATCAGTGTTTAGGACACATTAAGAAAATCACAGTGACACTGTTCATGAGCAGAGGTCCTAAAATGCCTATGTTGAAAATTTAGTGATGAAAGTCCATAAAATGACTGTGTTATGAGCATGCATTGGGCAGTTTCCACACATGCTCATAACTTCGCGAATTTGGAATATTTTCACTCCAGATTTTCAACATTGGCATTTTTCCACACCTCATTATGAACAGTACAGCTGTAATTTTTCACATCCTGGCCAAAATGTGTTTTTGTACTTCTGTCGCAGAATAGCATGGTTGCTGTGGGGAATCAGTGTTCAGGACATATTAAGAAAATCATAGTGACACTATTCATGAGCAGAGGACCTAAAATGCCTATGTTGAAAATTTGGTGACAAAAGTCCATAAAATGACTGTGTTATAAGCGTGTGTTGCACAGTTTCCATGTATGCTCAGAAGTGCGCAAGTTTGTAATATTTTCACTCCAGACTTTCAACATTGGCATTTTGCCACCCCCTCTTATGAGCAGTACAGCTGTCATTTTTCATATCCTGCCCAAAATATGCATTTGCACATCTGGTGCACAATGGCACGGTTGCTGTGGGAAATTAATGTTTCGGACACATTAAGAAAATCATAGTGACAGCGTTCATGAGCAGAGGTCACAAAATGCCTATGTTGAAAATTTGGTAAAATAATTCCACTAAATAACTGTGGTACAAGCATGTGTTATGCAGTTTCCATGTATGCACGGAACTTCGAGCATTTTTAATATTTTCACTACAGATTTTCAACATTGCCATCTCTTCACACCTCCCTATGGATGGTACAGCTGTCATTCTTCACATCCTGCCTGATCTGTGTTTTTGCATATCTGGCGCAGAATGGCACAGTCACTGTGGGAACTCGAAGTTTGGGACACATTAACAAAATCACACTGCCGCTGTTCGTGAGAAGAGGTCCCAAATGCTTTCATGAGGTGGGGGTCACAAAAAGGTCATGTTGAAAATTTGTAGTGCAAATACCAACACACGCCAGAGGCGTTAGGGTTTCTAACCATAACGTCACACCCTGTACAGATTGACAGGCATCAGAGGTGTAACTTTGGATCACTGGCTATAATGTTCATGCCATCCCACCTCCATCCTGAAGCCAGTGACAGGCATCGAGGTGTGCCTTGCACTCTTCAGCCCCAGAGTTCACCCCATTCTCTAGTACTGCACCCATTTCAGCATATGTCCTTATGAAATGGGGTGACTGTGAAGCCGAACACCCCAAGGCACACCTCATCACTTGTTGGTGTCTACAGGATAGGGTGAGGTGAAATGCCATGAGCATTATGGGCAACGACCCAAAGGCACACCCCAATGCCTGTCCATCTCTGCAGGGTGGTGGTGGGATTGGCGTGAGTTCAATACTTCACTGCCACTCCCATTCTGCATTTGTCTGACTCCTGCACATCCAATGCCAATATCAGCAGCAAACATTTGGCATTGACAAATGCTTGTTACAAATAAACATGACAAAATGACTTAGCATGAGCTGATGTACAATAACTGTTGAACTGTCAAAAATGTTTGCACTGATGATTGTATTAAATATTCATCATAGGTTTAGAAACAAATACCTTATTTCTGTTCTACCTCCTTTCATGTCACCACTTTCCCCACTGAGGCAGTTTACATTTATCTTATATAGAAATGTAAAATGTTATTTAATTAATACTACCCCCTTACCCTCCTACCTCCCCATAGTATCTTCATAATACCATCACCTTTCGCAGGACAAATGGCAGACCTCCTAGTGTGCCATCAGCTATATAAACTAGAAAATACAAAATCACACATGCCCCACAATGCAAAGCATCATGGGCTACATATGCAAATCACCACAGAATGTTATGCTGGTCCAACTTTAAACTAGGTTGCCAGCCTTATGCTACCCTACAGTATTCTGCTCATGTCTCCCAATCCCCCTCCCTCCCTCACTGCTCAGCACACCTTCACTTTACCTTTCTGTTTCTACTAGCTGCTCTAGGCCCTGTATTCCGATAATGAAAGGAACAACTTGGCATTTGTTTCTAGTGGTGCAACTAAACTAATAAGTGAATGCGTAAATATTTTCCTGACAATAGAACAGAAAATGCAATGTGATTGTACATATGAAACTTTTTTATGTTTTGTATATTTTACTTTTACATGAATTAAGAATGCACAATCCGCTCTAAGCACTTCTGATTTAGTGAGAGTAATTAGAATGAACCAATCGACATTTGACATGCCTAAAACTGGATGTATTGAAGAAGTGCCAGTTTTAGCTATCTTCACCCCCTGATGAAGCCTCCTGAGTGAGATGATGCATAGGCGTGATAGCACAGCGTCCTACATCTGAACTGGGCTTCTGAATAAACCTTTTAAAACTGGACCTTCTGGTGTGCAGGTGTGAGGAAGCAGGGAGAGTAAGTGAACACAGTGACAGGCTAGTACCAGCTTTGGGTGTGGGGAGGGGTGCAGGCAAGGTGAGTGGCAGCTTGTATTTTTTTTTTGCATGTGGGGTAAGTTGACTAATGCTATCTTGGGAGGAGGAGGATTCAATGAGCGTATGCAGACACTATGCTATCCTAGCTGCTTAGAACCAGCTATGGGGGGGGACAGGCAGAGTGAGTTAGCTAGTGTTACTTGTTTTTAGGGGACTACAGAGAGAGTATGTCGAGCTACTTGGCTAGTACCAACTATGAGGGGGATGAGGGAAATGCAGAGAGTTCCAGGCTAGTTGGCTAGTTCCAGCTATGGGGTGGTAAGGCAGGGCTTGCTGGCTAATGACAGCTTGCAGTATTTTTTTTACATGTGGGGTGAGTTGGCTAGTGCCAGATATGGAGGGGAATGTAGATAGAGTATGCAAAAACATTATCAGGCTACAGTAGTACTAATTACAAGGATGTGCATGCCTGGTGAGTTGTCTACTGCCATCTCTTGGGGAATGGGGAGGCATGGAGAACATGTGTAACCATTATCGGGCTAGTACTAGCTATGGAGGTCTGCATGCCTGGAAGAACTGGCTACTGCAAGCTATGGGGTGGGATGCATGGAGAGTATACAAAAACAGTATCGGGCTAGTACCTGCTATGGGGGTGTGCAGGCTGGGTGAGTTGACTAGTGGCAACTCTCATTCTGTTTTTGTATGCGGGATGAGTTGGCTTGGACCATAATGGGGGTGGGTAGATGATGTGGAGAGAATATGCAAACAATAAACTGTAGTTTCACATGCCTCAGCTGAAAATGGACAAAGCTATATCATTCAAATAGATACCTATATTAATGATTAGAATGCCATAAAATGGGACTGTTCTATAACTGAGTTGCACTGACACCAACACAGATTTTTCTTGTTTGCTGTGTGCACACACACAGTGAACATTTTGTTAGGACACTGACTTTAAAGGGGTGTGACACTGTCAGTCCAATGCAGAGTGGTTTGCAATGAGCTCAACAGTGTCACACCAATCATCAGCAAGGCTGATCATGAGGGTATTCTGGCTTCCTGGGTGGGAACTTCGTGTATTGACCATTGCAGTGTGGTTGTAGTTGGATATGGGTAGGGAAAGCATCCCGACTAATCTTGGATTTCAGGAGGGCAGACTTCAGCAAAATGGGTGAAGTGCTAAGGAGCCATCTGGCGGGCATCAGAGCAGATATGTGGATGGACCAAAGGTGGTCCATCATTAAGGAAGGCATACTGGTTGCCACAGATGAGTGCTTTAGGCTCAGGGAGAAGAACACAGGGGCCAAAGTACCCAGCTGGTTCAGTTCTGGGGTTGCCCAGGCAGTAAGGGAAAAGAGGTTGGCCTATAGAAAATTCAGGAAGACCAAGAGAGAGGGGGGGATAGGGAAAATTACCTAAGGTTGGCTAGTGAGGCAAGTAAGGAAGTCCGGCGAGAAAAGGCACAGAAGGAGCTTCAGATAGCCAAAGGAACTAAGTAGGGGGAGAAGACTTTCTTTCGCTATATAAATGAGAAAAGGGACAAAAAGGAAGGGATTGTTAGGCTTAAAAAAGGGATTGAGCAGGTCGAGGATAATGGGGAAAAGCAAAGATAGTAAATGAAAACTTCTGTTCCGTCTTCACCAGGAAGAAGAACAGACCAGTGCCTTCAGGAGGGAAAAGAGGAGTGGGGGGAAGGGAACACAGATGTAGTGATAGAGGAGGATAGAGTGAGGGAGGGTCTGCTGGCATTGAAGATGGACAAATCACCAGGCCCAGACAAAGTACATCCAAGGGTACTAAAGGAACTGGCTGAGGAGCTGGCAGGGCCACTGGCAGACCTATTTAATTGTTCACTAGAGTCAGGCATGGTACCGTAGGACTGGAGAACAGCACATGTAGTGTCTCTCCACAAAAGAGGTCCCAAGGATGACTCAGGGAATTACAGACCTGTCAGTCTGACCTCCATTATGAGCAAGTTCATGGAGACCATACTAAATGAAAAGTTGGTGGAATATCTAGAAGATGGTCTCCAGGATGTGAGGCAGCATGGGTTCATGGGGGAGATCCTGTCAAATGAATCTGGTTGACTTCTTTGACTGTGTCACTAAGACAGTAGACAGGGGCCAAGTGGAAGACATCCTCTATCATGATTTCAACAAGGCCTTTGACTCTGTGCCCCACAAAAGGTTGATCAGGAAGTTGTTGGATCTCGGGGTTGGGGAAAAGATCACCAGATGGGTGGAAAACTGGCTGAGGGACAGAACCCAGAGGGTGGTTGTGGGGGGAGAGGTATCTGGCACCAGAGGGGTAACCAGCGCAGTCACGCAGGGCTCAGTGCTGGGGCTGGTGTTGTTCAATGTCTTCATCAATGACATTGGGGATGGCATTAAGGGCAAAATGTGCCTATTCGCAGATGACACCAAGCTCTGTGGGAGAGTGGACACAGCTGAAGGGGTACAGGACCTACAGGAAGATCTAGAAAAGCTGTGGAGGTGGTCCAGGATCTGGCAGCTTTGTTTGAATGCCAAGAAATGCAAAGTTATGCATATTGGAGCTAAGAATCCCAGGACAGAGTACTACCTTGGTGGAGTCCGAGTAGCTGCATCAGAGGAGGAGGAGAAAGACCTGGGAGTGATGATCACTAGTGACCTGAAGCACTCCAAGCAGTGCAAGAAAGCAGCAGCAAAGGCAAACAAGATGCTGGGATACATATCTAGGGGGATCAGTAATAGGAGAGAGGAGGTTATACTGCCGTTGTACAGGTCACTGGTAAGGCTGCATCTAGAGTATGAAGTTCAGTACTGGTCACCACACCTCAAAAAGGACATTAACCTGCTGGAGAAGGTTCAGAGTAGGGTTACAAAGATGAAAGCAGGTTAGGCATATGAGAAAAGTTGAGGGCACTGAACATGTACTCCCTGGAAGACAGGAGCGAGAGAGGGGTCACGCTTAGGACATTCAAGTACTTGAAAGGGATAAATAAGGTTGATAAGAAGAGTCTCTTTAAGCTGAGTGGCAACCATAACACAAGGGGCACAATCTTAAGCTGGAGGGTGGGAGGTTTAGGAGGGAGTTCAGGAAGCACTTCTTCACAGAAAGGGTGGTGGACACTTGGAATATGCTGCCGGAAGAGATCATCTTGTTGAAGACAGTGGGCAACTTTAAAAGAGGCTGGGATAGGCATAGGGGGAACGTAAGGATCATGGGTAGGGAGGATGGGAGGAGTCGGTAGGGAAGGCAGGGACAGTAGCTCAAGCTGTGGACCCTGCAATATGAGCAGACTAGATAGACCAAATGGCCTTCTTCTGCTGGCTTCTTCGAATGTTTGTACGTACTACGGAACACTAGGCGGCTATCTCTGAGATGGATTCTTGGGCCGATCGGACTGACAGGCTCTTACAGGACTCTATTAAATGCATACAACAGCTTACAGCTAAATGTGAGGATCTGGAGGGTAGATCACACCAAAAGAAACAGTAGATTACATGGTTTCAGGGAAGCAGCTGAAGGTTCAGATATTACCACTTTCCTGGAGACATTTTTCCTAAATCAATTAGACTTACCCACGGACTACCAATTTCATATCAAGAGGGCTCACCAAGCCCTCAGACCAGCACTGACATATAATCAGCAGAGGACAAAATCAATATTGCTGCAGTTCATGTCGTTTACGACCAAACAAAAAATACTCTTGGGACTCTAGCAAAAGAAAAACATATTTTATGAAGGGAATAGAATTTATGCAGATCACAATTACGCCCCTGCAGTGATGGAAGTAAGAAAAAAACTTGGCCCTCTGATTGCAGCACTAAGGGAAAAAAATTTAAATTTCACACTCCTTTCCCTGCCAAATTGCGAGTCTTCTTCCCAGAGGGCACAGTGGTGTACGACAGCCCCCAGATCGCAACTACAGAGCTCCAAAAGAAAGGATTCAACTTACCGCAGCTCCAACGGACTAAATTTTGCTTCAGGATCCAAGATGAACCTCACGCTGACAGTTACCCAGATCCAGGACAGAAGGGCCCACACAGTGGCAACAATGAAGGACGTTCAATCACTCCTGCAGTCATTCGCCAGAACCTGACTTACCCTCTGATTTGTCTGTCAGCAGCTATCTTTGTCAGTTTCAGCATGTTGTAAATTTCATCTTGTTATGGGATGCTGATGGAAGGGGTAAGAATGTGGGTGGGTTATGAGTGGGGGGGCTCTGCATAGACAGTTTCAAACAGATTTAATGAGCCTGCACTATAACAAGATTTGGGCATACTGAGATGGGGATGGGGTGAGTTACCATTCATAGTATCTCCCCCAGCATGCGACTCCGATGCTACGCTCCTATGGCTGATGCACTAGACGCGTTTTATGAAAGTGTGAGATGCTTCAATGAGTAAATGTTACTGAGAGCGATAACTGTAGAGGATTCCCCCTTCCTTTTTTTAATATTATTTTTATTTTTTTAATTTTTATTTCTTCCCTATAGGCATCCATTAACTTCAGTATTACCAGAAGTGAGCTAGGAGCCGAATGGTTTACCTCTTCCCACTTGCTGGTACTAGAACCATGCTCCGTTTTTTACATGTGCCCTGAACCATTCATTTTTGTTTGCTTTTAAGGTATTTTAATTACTGACAGGGTTATTGGTGCTGAGGGGGAGGACAGGAAGGAAGGAGGGATGACTCTCTCATCGGTAACACCCCCGTAAACGACAGGGTATTATACAGAAAAGTATTTCTAAAGGAAAACATTGAATTTGCATATGGGAGCCATGAGATGAATGTCAGAATGCTCTCAAAATGGTTTGGTGCACCCTGATAGAAAGTCATGGTTGGCATAGGCAGCGGATTATATGTGCAGGGTTTCCTACTCACGGGAGCAGGCTGCTGGTGGAGCGACATGTGGAAATCCCCCTAATGCCAACTTTAAGATGTTCCCCCTTTTGAGCGACTGTCCTGTTTCCCCTGGCTCAGTTAACACCCATCACCTCGAAATATCCCAGAGGGGTAAAGTAATGGGGAGGGGGAGAGAGGGGGAAGAGAGGAGAGATGACAAAAGATAACAAGAAATGACAAAAGATAGAGGCTGAAGAAAGAGGCATGGGTAGGGGAGGGAGGAGGGGGGATCAAACCTTCCTCACGGGGATACTATATTTTACCTCTGAGGACTCATATATTAACTGCCAAGGATATTTTAGACTGAGAGATGCAGAGGGGTGGTCAGTTCAGATCCAGCACCTTGTGGTTCCCCTTCTGAGTAGGATCAAAGTACACATCATAACAAACTTACAGACATAGGAAATAATTTCTTTTGCGTTGTTCATACAAGAGGTTTAGAGTCAAATGAAGCTCTAGACACTGGATTTTTTTTCCCAGAGGGAAACACCTACAAACATGTGTCAGCAGTATATGCATTGTATCTCTCATTAAGTGTTTCAAGTTCATATCCAATCTAGAGGAGCTGGGGTTATTTGGGAAGGTGACATACGTAAATAACATAATAAATGTAAACATAAGGCAATAGGTGATTTAAATAGAACCACACTGTTCTCTCTCTGTTATTTTCATGATGCTTTACCTACTAGTATTTAATATATATGATCCTGATTTACTGTGATGTTAAATTTTCCGCAGGTATCATGCATTTTGAGAAATAATTGCAGCACTCCCTAGAAAGTCCTACCAGTCTCTGAGGAATAGAGGTGACTCTTTTTCATACTCTACTTTTAAAATATTTTCTTCTCTTCTTTCCTCCTCCCTCCACTACTTAAGTTGTGACTAGAGATACTAACCTGTGGGAGAAAACCTGGGCAGGGTCGCACTGGCCCACCTGGATACCTGGAAATTTCCAGGTGGGCCCCCTCAGTTGGGTAAGTGGTTACCTTCTGAACTCTGAAAACTTTTGCATTATCATCTTTTTTCTAATTAAATGGGGTATCTGGGACACTGTTGATAAATGTAAGATGCAAAGACAGAGCTAGTGTATCAGACTGACGTGGAATATTGATATGAATGTGTCACCTTGGGCCCTCCTCTATTGATTTTCCAGGTGGGCCCTTGTATCCTCTTTCCAGGTGGGCCCTCTGTACCCCAGTCTGACCCTGAACCTGGGGCAGTATTCTGTTTACAGTTGAGTAATACTAGGCTCAAATTCCTTGTTCTAAACAATAGTAACCAGGACACAAATTCCAGTAGGGTTATACCACATTATTCCCCCCCAGAATTATCCTTCTAGTAAAATTACAGGGGTCGAATGCGAGCATTATTATGCTATCACTACTTAGGCTCATCTGCCTACTTGTTGGCTTAGGGAGTATAGGTGACATCTCACTCCATACTAGACCTAGGATCACTTCCCCTCCTTAATTCAGGTGTGTGTTTCCCACCTAACGAAGACCTGGATCCCTCTTGGGACTGACCTCATCTCCTAATTCTCTGGACTTGACTATCCATCTTGGTCGATCCAGGGTTTATTAAGGAGCCAAGCCAAAGGCTTCTCTACCTTGGAAGCCATTTTTTGTATCTAGTTAATGTTACTACTGTTTTGCTTGGGGTCTATGTGATAACAGCGAACGCCTAAAGGTGATTGCCGTTATCGCTCAGTCAGAGTGCCAAACACATTTTTGGCACTCTGACAACCCTGGCACACCAGCACAATGGTGCCAGGACATATTTTTACTACTTTATGTGGGGGGTACCCCCTTCCTGAGGGGCTTTGCCCCCGCACCCCCCCACTTAAGGATTCTCAACTCCAGGGGGGTGCATGTCGGGGGTGTTTGAAAGTAGTAAAAATAAAAAGGTTCGGGACGGACGCAATAAAAATTGCACCAGCGCCCAGACCCGAACCCAGTACTTCAGCCACCCCAACCATTGCCCAATTCCCGACACCATGACGCAGCTTGACCAACAACCACAGCACCACCCTCTACAGCCTCTCCACCCCCTCCCATCCTATGCTCGCCATGCTTGCTCCCACCTCCTCGCGTGTGTACGTATGGCAACATTCTGTCGCCTAGTTCGCCCACCCCCTCATCCGGTTGCCCTACCTGTCGGTTGCTGTGAGTGGATTGCGCGAGGAAGGTGTCGCTGTAACGGATGGCGTCCTTACTCATGCGCCCACTTCATTGGTTACCCTTTGCTTGTTGCATGCAGCTGTCTTCAGATTATCATACACTTGTTGATGTTACCTGTTTGTTTTACTATATCTGATACAGTACATGTTTTCATTGCATGAAAGTAAATAATGTGACAAAAGTATGGATACCAAGCTATTTTAGGTATTTTAATTTACAATATTTTGTAGACCTAGATGGGATACTCCAGCACTTAGGGATCACACGCTGGCATGTTTTGGGTTCCTGCTGGAGGCTCTACAGTGGAATCTCCTTGCACTCAGGTATAATAAGTTATTTGGCATTGGTAATCTATCATGGGTGACATACAACATACAAAAATACATTCATTAAATGCCAATGGTCTAAATAACCCAATTAAAAGGAAAAGGGTGCTAACAGTTATAAACAAGCATTTAGCAATGCCGAATGTTGTCTCCCTGGCATTGGCATTGGTAGTGCAGGAGTTAGAGACACATAATAGAAATGGCAGTGAAGTACTGAAGCAACGCCAACCTCATCCCACCCTGCAGAGACTGACAGGCATTGGGGTGTGCCTTTGGGTCGTCAGCTATAACGTTCATGCCATTTTACCTCACCCTACCCTGTAGACACTGACAAGTGTCGTGGTGTGCTTTGGGGTCTTTGGGCATTATACTTACCCCATTCCATAAGGAAGTATGCTGAGGTGGGTGCAGTATAGGAGAATGGGGTGAACTTTGGCCGAACACTGCAAGGCACACCACGACGCCTGTCACTGGCTGCAGGGTGTGGGTGGAGATGGAATGGCTTGAGCATTACAGCCGATGATCCCAAGTCACACCCCTGATGCCTGTGAGTCTATACAGGGTGGGGTGCTACAATTGGAAACCCTAACACCGTAGGCGTGTGTTGGTATTTTCACTACAAATTTTCAACATGGGCTTTTTGTGACCCCGCCTCATGAAGAGCAGCACAATCAGTTTGTTAGCTGAAAGGTGGTTTTGCACAGTGGTTATGCCATGTGGCGACACAGGGATGAAAACACATTTTGGGCAGGATGTGGAAAATTACAACTGTATTGTTCATGAGGAGGCATAAAAAAGGGCAACATTGAAAATCTGGAGTGAAAATATGAAAAATTAGTGAAGTCCATGAGCAAGCATAGAAATTGCGCAACGCATGTCCGTAACCTAATTATTTTTGAGAGTTTTTCAGACACATTTTCAACATAGGCATTTTGTGACCTCCCCTCATGAACAGTGGCTCTGTGATTTTGTTAATCTGTCCCAAAAGTTGATTTCCCACAGCGACCACGCCATTGTGCACCACAGCTGTGGAAACACATTTTGGGCAGGCTATGAAAATGACAGCTGTACTTTTGATAAGGAGGTGTGAAAAATTTCCAGTGTTGAAAATTTGACATGAAAATATTGCAAATTTGCAAAGTTACAAAGGTTTGTAGAAACTGCACAACGCATGCTTGTAACACAGTCATTTTATGGACTTTCGGCACCAAATTTTTAACATAGGCATTTTAGGACCTCTGCTCATGAACAGTGTCACAGTCATTTTCTCAAACTGTCCCAAAAACTGATTTCGCATAGCGACCGCACTATTCTGCTCCAGACGTGCGAAAACACATTTCAGCCAGGATATGTAAAATGACAGCTGTACTGTTCATCAGGAGGTGTAGAAAAATGCCAATTTTGAAAATCTGGAGTGAAAATATTACAAATTCATGAAGTTATGACAGCACAACGCACGCTCATAAAACAGCCATTTTTCGGATTATTTTCACCAAATTTGCTGTTGAAGTTATACGTTCTTTTCGGAACACCTTCTGCAAGACCCTCTCCACCTGGGCCAGAAAAGCAGACAGCAGTTCCCTCTCCCACTACCTAGTGGTTTTGAACTTCCATATGAAGTCCTCACAGGTTTCAGAGTTCTCAAATACACTTTCCAAAGCTGAGATACATACCTGGGCTGGGGCTTCAGGATCTGTGTCTCGAAAAGAACGTATAACCTCTAAGGTTGGACTCCATCAACTCTCCACTAATCATTTCCATTTCTCAACTTTAGAACACTGCCAATCTTGGACTAACGGGGTGGCATCCTCCATCCAGGCCTCCAAGTTATCCTCACCATTCGGGGTGGGTTTTACCCCAGAAAACATTCTTACTTTGTGGAACTGTGTGATTCCATTCTACAATTGTGAGCTGCGTGATTCCATTCTACAACCTGCTCATTTCCCTGGGCAGCAACTGGCACTCCCACCCTCTCCATCTCAGCCACCCGCCATACCAATTCCTCCACTTTAAGCCTTAACCCCAGTGAGTATGCCTGGGGCTCATCCAGTGCCACCAGAGTGGCCATGACCCCAGGAACCTGTTATTTGTTATAGGTATGGGGGTGAGGGACATATACAGAGGGGGTGTAGGGTGCCTTAAGACCATTCGTCTAACAGCGATAGAGCACCTGCCAACACAGCCAACAAGCAGGGAAACTACGAGGGGTCTGTAGAAGGAGCACACTGGATCCCCTAGCAGGTCCAGCTCCATGGCTCACACAAGAGTTTCATCAGGCAGAACTAATACAACAGCTCCGTTAGATATGCGAAAGTCAGTGGGACCAACAACTGGGACTGAGATTACCATCGACGGGGTCCTCACCCACGCTGTTCGGGATAACGGCTCCCAGGTTACCATCATGTTTAAGTCCTGATATGATCAGCATTTATCTGATGTGGAAATACAGCTACTTGAGGGACTGCATGTGTGGGGCCTCAGTGAAAAGGCATACCCTATCTCGGCTATGTCAAGGTATGGATGGCGTTCCCTGCTAAAGTGGCTGGAGTGAGTGAAGCTGCAAAGAGCTTAGCTTTAATTTGCCCTGAACTTAACATCTTCAATGGAGTGCCGGTATTGGTGGGCACAAATGTCCTTATGTTTGAATGTCTGACTCAGCTATATCATGCTCGAGTGGCTGAACAAAGAGGAGAGGAGTACCCATTACACCCTCTGGTCTGGGAGGCCTACTGAAGGAAGGGGCAATCCCCTGTCAAGGAGTCTGATGATACAGTGGGAATAGTGTGGAGAAGGGACGGAGATGAAATTGTGCTTCCACCAAACTTGGAATGCAACATTGCCAGCGTGGTGACACTGAAGAAGGATGTCAAGAACCAGATATTGATGTTGGATGCTCTGGATGGATGAACATCAGTTGCCGGTGGGACTGTTAGTCAAGCTAAGCATTTTGCCAGCCAGAGCACATGCATATGTTCGAAGGGTGAATGTGCAAGTGAAGAATGTCATGAATAAGGAAGTGGTGGTGCAAAAAAGGACGAACACTGGCTCAGATATATTGTGCCACCTTGGCAGTGCATACCACTGTAGTGAGCAGAGGCACTCCAGTGGGACTTGATCCAGAGTTATTTGACCTGAGAGACTCCTCTATCCAGGAGGAATGGAAAGAGAGAGTGAGGGAAAAGCTGGTTGCTCAGATGAATGTTTTCTCCCTGCACAAGTGGGATGTAGGGTGTGTGAGTGGAGAGCAGCATTGGATATGACTCACTGATGACAAGTCTTTCTGAGAGAGGTCAAGGTAGCTGGCCCCAGCTGATATCGATGATGTCTGGCAGCACTTGCAGGAGATGCTGGACATGGGGATTATTCAGGAATCAAGGAGCCACTATGTGTCGCCCATCGTGGTGGTGAGGAAGAAGAGTGGGACCATATGAATACGCGTGGACTACCAGACCCTGAACAAGCGGATAGTGCCGGATAAGTACACTATGCCCAGAGTGCAGGATGCACTGGACTGTTTAAATGGAAGTCAATATTTCTCGGTTTTGGATTTACAGAGCGGCTATTACCAGATCCCAATGGACCCTCAGGATTGGAAGAAGAAGATGGCCTTTATATGCCCCCTTGGATTTTATGAGGTTCTGAGAATGCCCCAAGGGGTCTCTGGCACCCCTGCCACCTTTCAGCCCTTATGGAGAAGGCTGTTGGGGATACTGGTCTCAGTCAGGCCTCTTGCCAAATAAACTTTGCACTTTGCACTTTTGCACCAAACCAAACCTCGAGTGCCGAATTTTCTTTTTGTTTTGTTAAATTGAGCTGGCAGCTCTACTCAAGGCACTGACATTTCCAGCATGCACCTTTTCCTTGTCATGTGGATATGAACCTGCTAGAGTGTTAGGTCTACCTGGACAACATCATCGTGTTCGGAAAAGCCCTGGAGAAGCATGAGGCCTGGTTGATGAAAGTGTTGGACTGCCTGGAGGAGTTTGGACTGAAGCTGTCCATCGACATGCCAGTTTTTCTGGACTTCGGTCAAATATGTGGGGCACATCATCTCGGAAAAAGGTATACAGACTGACACCAGCAGGGTTAAGGCCCTTACCACTGGGCCTAAGCCACGCACTCTGAAGGACTTACAGTGGTTACTTGGATTCTGCGGCTATTACAGAAGATTCGGAAAGGACTACACCCGAGTGGTGCGGCCCCCTTTGAACCTGCTGCAGCGGTACCTGCCCACTAACAAAAGCAAGAAAACTGCCATGCTTCGGGACTATGCAAAACCCACTAGTTATTTCTGCCCATCTGAACCATTCAGCTAGAGGTAGAATGGAGACTGTGAGAGAGCTTTTGAGGACATTATATATTGTTTGACCCACGCCCCGGAGCTGGCTTATGCAGACCCGCAGAAACCCTATGTCCTTCATACCAACATCAGTTTTAGAGGATTGGGGGCTGTGTTGTATCAGGAACACCCTGAAGGTTTACGTCCAGTTGCATTCACCAGTTGGAGTTTAAACCCTTCAGAGTGGAGATATCCTGTCCATAAATTGGAGTTCCTGGCATTGAAGTGGGCTGTAGTTGATCAGTTAGAGGAACGAGGTGTGAACATGCTTGATGCATCCAGCAGACAAGACCTGAGTTTGATTCTCACAACCTCCACTTGCGTACTGTGCAACTCTGAGCAAGTCACTTAACCGCCCAGTGCTCCGAGGTTGCCCCTGAAAACAGGCACTTGTGCCTAGTGGGCCTTACCCGGTTACCAAAGACTAAAAAAAAAAAAAAAGTTCCATGACTATCTGCATGGGGCCAAGATCACTGTGAAGATTGACCATAATCCCCTTACTTATGTGAAGACCACGGCCAAGCTGGACACAGCTGGTCATAGGTGGTTGTCAGCCTTGTCCACCTATGACTACTGTGTGGAGCACCAACCAGGCCTGAACCACATAGATGCAGATGCTTTGTCCAGGCAGCCCTAAGCCTGTAATGATGAGAGCTCAACCTGGGTATGCATCTCAGAACAAGCTGTAAAAGCCTTGTGTAAGAAGCATGACAGCAAAGAGATTTTTCCCACCGATGACACCCATTGTTTGGTAGACTATCTGAGGGCTTCAGGGGATTGTCTTCCAGTTGCCTATTGCTGGCTGGCCACCCTAGATGTCAGATCCCTCCAGCAATTAACTACTCAAGACCTACAATGGGATCAAAGGGTCAGCCCCGTCACTGGGCACATCGTGCATGTGCTGAAACGGCAGTGGAGCCAGGTACAAGTGAACACCATTATTCCTCAGGCTATTGTTATGTGAATGGCCTAAGCTATGCTTAAAGAAGGGGTTGCTGTACTGAGAGACCCAGGACCAGCAGGGGACCCTATGAGAGCAACTGGTACTCCCAGAGAAGCATGTTAAGACTGTTTTGAAGGCCCTACATGACGATATGGGGCACTTGGGAGCTGAACGCATTTTGGACCTGGTTAAGAGTTGATATTATTGGCCAAAGATGGGGGCAGATGTAGAGGTGTATTGCAGAAGCTGTGTGAGATGTATAAAGTGGAAGGCTCTCCCCCAAAGGGCTGCTCTATTAGTCAACATCACAATTAGTGGCCCTATGGAACAGGTATGCATAGACTACCTTACGCTGGAGCCTGACTCATGCAATATCTCCAACATTTTAGTTGTTACTGACCATTTCACCCAATATGTTCATGCTTACCCCACCAAGGATCAGAGAGCTTCCACTGTGGCCAAAGTATTGGTGGAGAAGTTTCTCGTGCACTATGGTGCCCCCTCGGATCAGGGCCATGATTTTGAGAGCTGGCTCATCAAAAAACTATTGTCATTGTGGGGCATCAGGAAGTCCCAGACCATGCCATACCATCCCCAAGGTGACCCCCAACCTGAAAGATTCAACAGGACCCTGTTAGATATGCTGGGCACCCTGGATCCCTGGGACAAGCCCACATGGAGTCAGTGGATGAGCATTCTGGTCCACACCAACAACTGCACACAAAGTGACACTACAGGATTCTCTCCCTACCAGCTCATGTTTGGGAGGGAAGCCCATCTACTGGTGGACCTGTGTTATGGAGCCTCCTCAGATGGACTGGGAGCAGAAGACTATCTGCAGTATGTGAAAACCCTGAAACAACAACTAGATGATGCATACCGGCTCACTTCAGAGATGGCCACTAAGAGAACCAGGCGAATAAGGAACACTATGATAAAAAAGTGCGAGCTCAAGACTTGGAAGTAGGAGACAGAGTGCTGCTTCGCTGGTTGGGAATACCAGAAAAGCATAAGATCGCTGACAGATAGGGAGACACCCCATATGTCATAGTAGAGAAGCTTGCAGGCCTACCGGTGTACAAGATTCAGCCTGAGGGAGAGACTTGAGGGCATGAGGTTATTCATCGTAACCACCTGCTGCCTATTGGTGACAAAGTTATGAATGCCAAGAAAGTTGTGGAAGATCCTTCATCACCCCCCACCACTCAAGCTACTGCATACAGAAAACAGAGGTGGAGAGAGAGTGATGCCATGTGGGCTGGGCCTGCCCAGGATGGGGAGGTCTCAGATGAGGGAGACACCGAAGATGAATCTGAGGGGGAGGATGATGAGACCCCATGCAGTCATTACCCTACCAAGGAGTTGGCCAGGTTATTCCAGGGATTGTCCCTGACAAGGGATACACCTAGGAGACAGGGTAGAGTCGGGGAGTCTATTCTGGCTGTGCCCTTTGGGGGGGACCACTCTGGACTTGAATACTGGTCTGGCTGAGCTGCTTGAGTGGTAACGGAGCAGCTCCCCTGCAGATACACCCAGGGAATGGTTGCAGGGTGATTTTGAGGATCAGGAAGATGTGGGGGAATATGCGTCTTTTGAAGGACCCATATCAGAACTGAATACTGATATGACTGTGCAATTTGAAGGAGCCCAGGTTAGTCCCCCCTGAGCTGTGCCTGATGTGGGTGAAGTGCTAAAGTCGTTCACCTTGTTACATGAGGAACTACAGGAGGGTGAAGAAGATGAGGAAATCATCGCTGACCCAGGGGTAGGTAGGGGTGCAGGTATTCAGGAGACCCCTTGAAGGACAGGGAGGGTGATACAGCCTGTTCTTAAGTTGACATATGGTGCCCATGGGGTTCCTACAGACTTACTTTTGTTTGTAGTGCGTAAGGGAGTGTACATTACTCCTAGGTCCTTACAGAAGGTGGTTATGTGCCCTGTTGATGCTAGCACCCTAGGTCTGAGGGAAAGGTGACCAGAAAGAGAAGAGGGAGGTGAACAGGAGGTGAACAGAGTACCTAGCAGACTTGAGGGAAAGAAGTGTGCTGTGTTGGGTTTTCATACCTGATGGGTCAATCTGATGGGTACCACTTTTCATGTGGCCAAAGGGCTTACACAGGGCAAAATAATTTGCTAGGATGTATATAATGTTCTGTGTTTGCATGCTCTTATAGTTATTTCATACTAGATAGGAACCAGGTGTATAGTTAGAAATGTTATTAATGTTTGATGTTTCTGTTTGGGTATTTTCCCTTACGCTTGTCATGTGTGTGTGTGTGTGGGGGGGGCTTACCTGTATTTGACCCATTAGTCCTGGTTGGCTGGTGCTCCTGGCATGTCTCCACACTTTTTCCCCCTCCAGTATGCTGCTTACTGCCCCTTCTGGGCATAATTCCTCGACCGCAAGCTGCCGGCATGGCAAATTCATCCTGCACTCACATATGTGCTCCTCTCGCTTTGTTGTTGCTGACCGCATATGTGGTCTGCCAACGTGGAGATTGTTTGTGGTCCCAGTCCCCCTCCCATGCTTTATGGGACTGGAGATCAGAGGAGAGTCGGGCAAAAGTCCGTTTTGTTAATGAAACAGTGGTTTGAACAATGGGGCTGCTTGGGGGTTATGAATATTAATGAACGGCCTCATGAATAGTAATGAGGGCTGCCTGCCAGCTAGGGAGACAGGGTTTCAGTGGCAACAACAGATAAATGGCTGGGGGAAATGTACTGAAAGTGGGCTCATCTGACAGAGGGCAGTTGGGGCTGCTATCCGGTGGGGTGCCTGGGCAGTCGAGGGATAGCGTTGGGCTGCACTAGATTATTAATGGGTGGATGCTGAATAAGATTGACTGGGACTCCATGAAAACAAACGGGAGCTGACATGTTTATGTTATTTAACACCAGACTTGCAGCCAATCACTGATCTAGGTGCCCAAACTGGACACAGAGGGACTCCTGGAAAAGGAAGGAACTAATTCTGGCGCCTAGATCATGTGCCAATAAACGAGCAGAGAATATTGATCACTATAGTCATTGATTATTGAAAAGCTTCAACAGCCAATCAGAACACTAGATTTTCGACTGATACAGTGTGGACTTTCTGGGATTTAATCAGTCTGTGGTTGGACTCTGTACAAGTCAGGACTGTGCTGAGAGAGTGGACATTGCACTTCAGGGGCTTCCTCAGGCCCCCATTTGGAGAGCTGTTGGTCAGCAGAAGTGGAGTAGAAAGGGGACAACATAGAAACATAGAAACATAGAAGTTGACGGCAGATAAGGACCGCAAGGCCCATCCAGTCTGCCCATTTCTTTTTCTACCTTATAAATGTGCCATCGGCCTTTGCTCTGTCAGTGACCTATCTATTCATAGTCATTTGTATTGCTCCCTTATGCCTATCCCATGCCTGTTTGAAGCCCTGCACTGTATTCACAGCCACCACTTCTTGTGGTAAGCTATTCCATGCATCTACCACCCTTTCTGTGAAAAAGAATTTCTCACATTCCCCTTAATCGGCCTCCCTCTAATCTCATGCTGTGTCCTCTTGTCCTGCTATTTTTCTTATATTTAAACATGTTAGACTCTTTCACCTTGTTTATGCCCTTAAGGTGTTTAAATGTCTCGATCATATCACCTCTCTCCCTCCTTTGCTCAAGGGTATACATATTGAGCTCCGTTAATCTGTCCTCATATGTCTTCTGATGCAGTCCCTGCACCATTTTGGTTGCCCTTCTCTGTACTGCCTCAATTTGGTTAATGTCCTTGTGAAGGTGTGGCCTCCAATACTGCACGCAGTACTCCAGATGGGGCCTAACCAATGTCTTGTACAGAGGGATTATTACTCCTCTTACGACTTGTGATACCCCTACTAATACACCCTAACACCCCCTAGCCTTACCTACTGCTTTAGAGGTCTGCTTGGATGATTTTAGGTCATCAGTGATGATGATGCCCAAGTCTCTTTCTTCCTTTGTGACTGCTAGCAACTCCTCCCAGCCTATAAGTGGCTTCAGGGTTTCTCTTCCCTATGTGCATGATTTTGCACTTCTTTGCATTAAATCCCAGTTGCCACTCTTCTGACCATTTTGCTAGTTTATCCAGATCTCTTCTCATTCTGCCCACCCCATCTGGATCATCTACTCTGTTGCAGATCTTGGTGTCATCTGCAAACAGACAAGCCTTACCCTCTAGTCCATCTGCGGGGTCACTAATGAAGATGTTGAATAGGACTGGCCCCAGGACTGATCCCTGAGGTACCCACTTGTGACTTGCATCTCTTCTGACTGTATACCATTTACCACCACTCTCTGTTTCTGCCAGTCAACCAGTTTGCCACCCAGTTGACCAACTTCTGACCCACCCGAGCCTACCCAGCTTATTTATCAATCTTCTATGTGGAACAGTGTCAAAGCTTTGCTGAAGTCAAGGTAGCGACATCAACTGCTCCCCTTGGTCCACCACTCTGGTTACCCAGTCAAAGAAATCTATGAGATTAGTTTGACAGGACCTTCCTTTGTAAACCCATGCTGTCTTGGATCCTGTGCCCTATGGATTCCAGGTGTTGCACTATCCTTTCCTTAAGGAGTGCCTCCATAATCTTGCCCACTACTGAGGTAAGACTGACTGGTCTGTAGTTCCCGCCTCCTCCCTACTACCACTCTTGTGGAGGCGGGATCACATGAGCCCTTCTCCAGTCTTCTGGGACCTCTCCTGTGCTCAGAGACTCACTAAACAATTCTGCTAATGGCTCTGCTAGTTCCTCCTTTAGCTCCTTAAGTACCCTGGGATGTATGCCATCAGGTCCCATTGCCTTATCCACCCTGAGCTTAGCAAGCTCTTGTAGGACCCTTTTCTTTTGTGAAGGGAGTAGTGCTCACCTCCCTCCCCTGTGTCCGTGATGCTGAGCTGTGGGCCCTGCCCTACCTTCTCTTCAGTAAATACTGAGCAAAGTATCTATTTAGGATAGATGCCTTTACAGGGTCCTCCTCCTCACATGCTCCTTTTCTCCATTAAGCTTAGCAATACCCCTCTGGACTTTCTCCTTTCACTAATGTATCTATAGAAAGTCTTGTCACCTTCTTTTACTGTTCGTGCTAGTGTTTCCTCAGTTTGGGACTTTGCCTGCCTTACTGCCTTACCTGCTTCCCTTAGGGCAGTTTGGTATGCCTCCTATCTTCATCCGCTGTGTTCCCTTATATTTCCTGAAGGCCAGCCTTTTGGCTCTGACCTTTTCTGCTACTGTATTTGAGAACCAAAGTGGTTTCCTCCTTCTTTTGCACTTCCTTTTCTGTCTAACACAATGGGATGTTGCTTCAAGTATTGTATCCTTAATGCTTGCCCACTTTGCCTGTACCTCCTCACCTGTGTTTCTTTTTGCCAGGGCTAGCTTAACTCTGTTGGCCATCTTATCAAAGTCAGCTCCTCTGAAGTCCCATATTTTTGCCTTGGAATGGGATGATTTAGATGTAGTAGCCAAATTGAACCATACCATGTGATGGTCACTGGCCCCCAGGTGACCTTCTACCTGGAGATCTGTGATCCCTTCTTTGTTAGTCAGTACTAGATCTAGGATAGCCCTGTCTCTTGTGGGTTGCTGTACCCGTTGTTTGAGGCCCTCCCCCTGCAGGGAATCCACTATGAGTCTAGTTCTGGCAGATGTTCCTGCTGGTATTGACCAATCTATATCTGGCATGTTGAAGTCTCCCATTATCAGAACCTCCCCTTTAGCTGTCATGTTTTGTATATCTTCTAACAGTAATGTGTCTATGTCCTCCCTCTGGTCTGGGGGCCTGTAGACAACCCCAGTTCTTATGGCTGTCCCATTTCCTGTTTCCAGGGTGACCCACAGTTCTTCTGGCTCCTTATGTGTATTCTGAATTTCTGTAGCTTTGATATTTTCATTAACATACAGGCCACTCCCCCTTTTGCACCTCGGTCTCTTCTGAACAATACATAGCCAGGTACTGAAGTCTCCCAAGTGTGGTTACTGGTAAACCACGTCTCACTAATTGCTACTATGTCCAGTTTAGCCTCTGACATTATTGCCTGCAGGTCTGGGATCTTATTTCCCAGGCTGTGAGCATTTGTGTACATGATTTTCCATTGGCCAGATTTTGGTGTGTTAGTTGTTGGGTGAAGTTTGGCATTACCCCTGTGCATCGTATGGGAGACAAACCTTTTTCTTCTGGTGATGCAAATGAATAGCAAACATGCTGAATTCCTGTTTGACCACTAGCTGAGGGGAGGGTGTTCTTCCCATTCGACGTGTGGGGTGCTGCCCCTCTCCCCATTTGCTAGTTTAAATATTCTGCAAAGGCGTCAAACTTCTGCCCCAATGCACTGACTCCCTCTTTAGTCAGATGCAGTCCATCAAATTTAAAGAACTTTCGCTCCCAGAACTGTTGCCAGTTCCCTACAAATCTGTGTCCTTTTTCCTGGCACCAGTCCTTGAGCCACGTGTTTAGCTCCCCTATCTCCCCTTCTCTGACCTTCACGTCCATCTGCTCCCTTCTCCCAGACTGGCAGGATCTCAGAAGGAGATGCAGACGAAATAGATGATAGTTTGTCACCCAGCTTAGTCAGGTGTTCCTTGGTCTCCACAACTGACCCGGCTGGTGAGATCATTAGTCCCTATGTGTACTAGGACATCAATGTTTTCTCCTGCTTTGTGAACAATTTTAGCAATGCGGTCAGTGTCTCTCCATGCTGATGTACCTGGGAGACATCTGACCATCACCCTGGCTGGAGATGGGTATCAACTCCCGAATCATGGAGTCTCCTATGATCAAGTTTTTGGATTTCCTTTGTGCTTGTTTAGTTTTGGTTCCTGATTTGGGTGAGTATTGTTGTGCTAGCTCCTGTGCAGTGTCCTGCTCTGCAGTGTCTTCTGCCTCTTTATTTGATTTCAGAGATAGAGGCAGATACCTGTTTTAAGCGTTTATATGGTTTTGGAGGTAATGTGTTGGAGAGCAGAGAGTGATGGGGCACCTGATTTGCTCCGCCTAACCACCTGCCAACCTCCTGGACCAACTACCCTCTGCGGTCGAGGTTTTCTGTTGGATGCTGGGGAAATGGCAGGTGGTTCTTATAATGTATTTCCTCTTCAATATGAAATTTGAGGCGTGCAATCTCTGCCCATGCTGCCCGGAGCTGGACCGAAGATCTCCAAGGCCCAGCATGTAGGACAGTGTCCTAAATCCTGTAAGACTGTCCTTCTGAAAATTGTTCCACAGTACCTGCAGTTAATGAAATCCATTCCAAATAAGTTGCTGGGTTTGTAACCTAGTCAGAGTAATTAGAAGGAAAAAAAAAAAGGAAAAATGCAAGTAATGGTTTAATTGTGCTTTGTTTAACTTGTTTATAACAAGTTAAATTACTAGATGCCCTGTAAATGAGATCACCTTGTGGAGGCCCCACTGATCCACCCCTTCCTGCTCTGCCACAGGAAATGTCACAACTGTGGTACCCTATAAAAGGAGTGTAGCGTGGGGTGGTTGGGATGGGGTGGGTGGCTGGGCCCTTCCTGCCTAAAAGAAGAACCACGGACGAAAGAACAAGGAGGTAGAGCAGAAACAATCAGTCAACAACAAATGCAGTAACCCTGAAAGCTTATCCTAATGTTAGATAAAACTGTAAAACCTGTAAAGCACCACCTGTAATAATTTCAGAGAAGATATACCTGTAAAACACTTTGCTCCAGAGAAAAATAAAGCAGTAACAGAAGATATACCTTGCAAAAGACAATTTGAATCAGAAGATTACAGCAGTAATCTGTTAGCACACCTGTAGGCACACCTTGTAATAATGCAGAAGAAGGTACACCAGCAACAACAATTTGAATCAGAGAAAAAATAAGCAATGAAATGTTAGCCACAACAGTAGCAATCCCTGTGAGTAAAAATCAAAACACCACCACACAGTAAATCTGCTTAGCCAAACTAAGTCTTAATCCTTCTCCCTTGCTCTGGTAAGTTTCTACTCTGCCTTTCAAGCAGTCTTAGAAGGAAAGAGCTCAGGTGAAGCTAGGTGCCTTGGCCAGCAAACCAAGTCTTCTACCTACAAGATGTCAACTAACCTGACTTTTTAACCCTTCTTTCTGTTGGAAATTACTGACAGTTTGCCAGCTCCACCCCACATACACACCTAATCCTTTGGAAGAGCTGTGGGAGGAAAAGCAATTAGCTCCTTCAATGTAGAAGGAGACTGAAACACCTCTGAGACAACAAACCTTTTCAACAAACAAGAATAAAATAAAACACAGTGTCAAACAGTAATTTTGTAGCCCAATGATAAAAAGTCACAAAAATGTAAGCTCCACCTGTAATACAGTAATTTCAGAGAAGATATACCCTGTAAGAAACACTTTGCTCCAGAGAAAAATAAAGCAGTAACAGAAGATATACCTTGCAAAAGACAATTTGAATCAGAAGATTACAGCAGTAATCTGTTAGCACACACCTGTAGGCACACCTTGTAATAATGCAGAAGAAGGTACACCAGCAACAACAATTTGAATCAGAGAAAAAATAAAGCAATGAAATGTTATACAAACAGTAGCAATCCCTGTGAGTAAAAATCAAAACACCACCACACAGTAAATCTGTAGCCAAACTAAGTCTTAATCCTTCTCCCTTGCTCTGGTAAGTTTCTCTACTCTGCCTTTCAAGCAGTCTTAGAAGGAAAGAGCTCAGGTGAAGCTAGGTGCCTTAGCCAGCAAAACCAAGTCTTCTACCTACAAGATGTCAACTAACCTGACTTTTTAACCCTTCTTTCTGTTGAAATTACTGACAGTTTGCCAGCTCCACCCCACATACACACCTAATCCTTTGGAAGAGCTGTGGGAGGAAAAGCAATTAGCTCCTTCAATGTGAGAAGGAGACTGAAACACCTCTGAGACAACAAACCTTTTCAACAAACAAGAATAAAATAAAACACAGTGTCAAACAGTAATTTGCTTAGCCCAATGATAAAAAGTCACAAAAATGTAAGCTCCACCTGTAATACAGTAATTTCAGAGAAGATATACCCTGTAAGAAACACTTTGCTCCAGAGAAAAATAAAGCAGTAACAGAAGATATACCTTGCAAAAGACAATTTGAATCAGAAGATTACAGCAGTAATCTGTTAGCACACACCTGTAGGCACACCTTGTAATAATGCAGAAGAAGGTACACCAGCAACAACAATTTGAATCAGAGAAAAATAAAGCAATGAAATGTTAGCCACAAACAGTAGCAATCCCTGTGAGTAAAAATCAAAACACCACCACACAGTAAATCTGCTTAGCCAAACTAAGTCTTAATCCTTCTCCCTTGCTCTGGTAAGTTTCTCTACTCTGCCTTTCAAGCAGTCTTAGAAGGAAAGAGCTCAGGTGAAGCTAGGTGCCTTAGCCCAGCAAACCAAGTCTTCTACCTACAAGATGTCAACTAACCTGACTTTTTAACCCTTCTTTCTGTTGGAATTACTGACAGTTTGCCAGCTCCACCCCACATACACACCTAATCCTTTGGAAGAGCTGTGGGAGGAAAAGCAATTAGCTCCTTCAATGTGAGAGGAGACTGAAACACCTCTGAGACAACAAACCTTTTCAACAAACAAGAATAAAATAAAACACAGTGTCAAACAGTAATTTTGCTTAGCCCAATGATAAAAAGTCACAAAATGTAAGCTCCACCTGTAATACAGTAATTTCAGAGAAGATATACCCTGTAAGAAACACTTTGCTCCAGAGAAAAATAAAGCAGTAACAGAAGATATACCTTGCAAAGACAATTTGAATCAGAAGATTACAGCAGTAATCTGTTAGCACACACCTGTAGACACACCTTGTAATAATGCAGAAGAAGGTATACCAGCAACAACAATTTGAATCAGAGAAAAAATAAAGCAATGAAATGTTAGCCACAAACAGTAGCAATCCCTGTGAGTAAAAATCAAAACACCACCACACAGTAAATCTGCTTAGCCAAACTAAGTCTTAATCCTTCTCCTTGCTCTGGTAAGTTTCTCTACTCTGCCTTTCAAGCAGTCTTAGAAGGAAAGAGCTCAGGTGAGCTAGGTGCCTTGGCCACAAACCAAGTCTTCTACCTACAAGATATCAACTAACCTGACTTTTTAACCTTTCTTTCTGTTGGAAATTACTGACAGTTTGCCAGCTCCACCCCCCACATACACACCTAATCCTTTGGAAGAGCTGTGGGAGGAAAGCAATTAGCTCCTTCAATGTGAGAAGGAGACTGAAACACCTCTGAGACAACAAACCTTTTCAACAAACAAGAATAAAATAAAACACAGTGTCAAACAGTAATTTTGCTTAGCCCAATGATAAAAAGTCACAACAATGTAAGCTCCACCTGTAATACAGTAATTTCAGAGAAGATATACCCTGTAAGAAACACTTTGCTCCAGAGAAAATAAAGCAGTAACAGAAGATATACCTTGCAAAAGACAATTTGAATCAGAAGATTACAGCAGTAATCTGTTAGCACACCTGTAGGCACACCTTGTAATAATGCAGAAGAAGGTATACCAGCAACAACAATTTGAATCAGAGAAAAATAAAGCAATGAAATGTTAGCCACAAACAGTAGCAATCCCTGTGAGTAAAAATCAAAACACCACCACACAGTAAATCTGCTTAGCCAAACTAAGTCTTAATCCTTCTCCCTTGCTCTGGTAAGTTTCTCTACTCTGCCTTTCAAGCAGTCTTAGAAGGAAAGAGCTCAGGTGAAGCTAGGTGCCTTGGCCAGCAAACCAAGTCTTCTACCTTCCTTCAACAACAGGAAGGAAGATTGTGCTGAGGTTCTGGTTCCCCAGGTACTTGCTGCTGAACTGATCGAGAAGGGGAAAGAGAGAAAGAGACTGGACTGTGATTCCTCAGGTAAAGAGAAGTTGCTTGTGGTTAATGAGAGAGACTGAATGCTGCAGAAACCCTGCACTGAATAGTTGAACCTGTTGAAAGGGCTGTGCAGATTGGCAGAGTGTCACAGCCAGGACTGATAAGCCATAGTGCCTGTGTTTGGGGCTGCAATCTGAATTCTGAAGAGGCAGACCGTCTTTGGTCATCAGGGTGCTAGCAGAAGCTGTGTGTGTCCTGTGAGAACTGGTTAAAGTGTCTGACAACTTAGTCCTAGCTGCAGCCACACCAGTAACCACACTTCGGAGACTTCAATACCCGGCTGTGTATTGTTCAAAAGAGACTGAGGTGCAAAAAGGGAGGGGGTGGAGTGGCCCTTTATGTCAATGAAAATATCAAAGCTACAGAAATTCAGAATACACATAAGGAGCCAGAACTGTGGGTCACCCTGGAAACTGGAAATGGGACAGTCATTCAAACTGGGGTTGTCTACAGGCCTCCAGACCAGGGGAGGACATAGACACATTACTGTTAGAAGATATTCACAACATGACAGCTAAAGGGGAGGATCTGATAATAGGATACTTCAACATGCCATATACAGATTGATCAATACCAGTAGGAACATCTGCCAGAACTAGACACATAGTGGATTCCCAGCAGGGGAAGGGCCTCAAACAACTGGTGGAACAACCCACAAGAGACAGGGCTATCCTAGATCTTGTACTGACTAATGGGGAAAGGATCACAGATCTCCAGGTAGAAGCTCACATGGGGGCCAGTGACCATCACATTGTATGGTTCAATTTGGCCACTAGAACTAAATCATTCCATTCCAAGGCAAAAATATGGGACTTCAGAGGAGCTGACTTTGATAAGATGGCCAACATAGTTCAGCTAGCCCTGGCAAGAAGAAATACAGGTGAGGGGGTACAGGCAAAGTGGGCAAGCATTAAGGATGCAATACTTGAAGCAACATCCCATTGTGTTAGAGGAAAAAGCAAGAGCAAAAGAAGGAGGAAACCACTTTGGTTCTCAAAAACAGTAGCAGAAAAGGTCAGAGCCAAAAGGCTGGCCTTCAGGAAATATAAAGGGATGCAGTGGGACGAAGACAGGGAGGCATACCAAACTTCTCTAAGGGAAGCAGGGAAGGCAGTAAGGCAGGCAAAGGCCCAAACCAAGGAAACACTAGCATGAACAGTAAAAGAAGGGGAAAAGACTTTCTATAGATACAGTACATTAGTGAAAGGAGAAAGTCCAGAGGGGATATTGTTAAGATCAAAGGGGATAAGAGGAAGTGTGTGGAGGAGGACCAAGGAAAAGTATCTATCCTAAATAGATACTTCTGCTCAGTATTTACTGAGGAGAAGGTAGGGCAGGGCCCACAGCACCATGGATACAGGTGGGAGGGAGGTGTGCACTAGTCCCTTCACAAATGAAAGGGTCCTACAAGAGCTCACTAAGCTCAGGGTGGACAAGGTAATAGGACCTGATGGCATACATCCCAGGGTACTAAAGGAGCCAAGGGTGTAACTAGCAGAGCCATTATCAAAACTGTTTAGTGAGTCTCTAAGCACAGGAGAGGTCCCAGAAGACTGGAGAAGGGCTCATGTGATCCTGCCCAGCAAGAGTGGTAGCAGGGATGAGGCAGGAAACTACAGACCAGTCAATCATACCTCAGTAGTGGGCAAGATTATGGAGGCACTCCTTAAGGAAAGGATAGTGCCACACATGGAATCCATAGGAGCACAGAATCCAAGATAGCATCGGTTTACAGCAGGAAGGTCCTGTCAAACTAATCTCATAGATTTCTTTGACTGAGTAACCAGAGTGGTGGACCAAGGGGGAGCAGTTGACTTCAGCAAAGCTTTCGATACTGTTCCACACAGAAGATTGATTAATAAGCTGGGTAGTCTCGGGGTGGGTCAGAAGTTGGTCAACTGGGTGGCAAACTGGTTGGTGGGCAGAAAACAGAGAGTGGTGGTAAACGGCATACAGTCAGAAGAGATGCAAGTCACAAGTGGGGTACATCAAGGATCAGTCCTAGGGCCAGTCCTCTTCAATATCTTCATTAGTGACATTGCAGATGGACTGGAGGGTAAGGTTTGTCTGTTTGCAGATGACACCAAGATCTACAATAGAGTAGATGATCCAGATGGGGTGGGCAGAATGAGAAGAGAGCTGGATAAACTGGCAAAATAGTCAGAACAGTGACAAATGGGGTTTAACGCAAAGAAGTGCAAGATCATGCACATAGGGAAGAGAAACCCTGAAACCACCTATAGGTTGGGAGGGGAGTTGCTGGCAATTATAAGGGAAGGAAGAGACTTGGGCATCATCATCACAGATGACCTGAAATCATCCAAGCAGACCATTAAAGCAGTGGGTAAGGCTAGAGGGATGTTGGGGTGTATTAGCAGAGGTATCGCAAGTCGTAAGAGGGAGGTAATAATCCCTCTTTACAAGACACTGGTTAGGCCCCATCTAGAGTACTGCATGCAGTACTGGAGACCGCACCTGCAAAAAGATATTAACAAAATAGAGGCAGTCCAGAGAAGGGCAACCAAAATGGTGCAGGGACTGCATAAGAAAACATATGAGGACAGATTAACAGCTCAATATGTATACCCTAGAGCAAAGGAGGGAGAGAGGTGATATGATCGAAACATTCAAACATTTTAAGGGCATCAACAAGGTGAAAGAGTCTAACATGTTTCATTATAAGAAACATAGCAGGACAAGAGAACACGGCAAGATTAGCAGGAGGCCGATTAAGGAGAAATGTGAGGGAATTCTTTTTCACAGAAAGGGTGGTGGATGTATGGAACGGCCTACCTCAGTAAGTGGTGGATATGAATACAGTGCAGGGCTTCAAACAAGCATGGGATAAGTATAAGGGAACAATACAGATGAGTATGAATAGATAGGCCATTGACAGAGTACAGGCCTATGGAGTACAGGTATAAGGAAGAAAAAATGGGCAGACTGGATGGACCTTGCGGTTCTTATCTGCCATCAACTTCTATGTTTCTATGAAAAGGTAGGCACTGTTAAACTGAAAAAGCATGGACTGGTGTGCAGGAGGTTGTTATTTATGAGCTCCCTCTGCTGAATTGCACTTGTGCTTACTGAATCTGAGGCTAGCACCCCTGCTAATTGGCACTGGACCTTAGTGGAAAAACTGCCTATGAAGTTTTCTTTTCTGAGAACTCAGTGCAGGGACCGCAGGAGAACCCCCACTGTTTGGGAGTCCTCACTCAGGGCCAGGGAGGGAACTTGCTAACCCCGTCCAAGTGGGACTTACTGTCTCAGGAGGTCACCAGCACTTGCTGGGATGCTAGGGCATCTGCAACCCATCATGGGAACTGGGCTGTGGAGTCACTCCTGGGTCTTGGCCTTCTGTGGCTGGTGCTGTCCTGCCACAGTGCTCTGCAATGGGCCAGAAGTGGCTAGAGGTAACAAGTGGCTAGAACTGCAATCAAGGTGACCAGCTGCAAGATCCCCAAGCAAGTTCCATCCAGACAGAGGGAGCCTGGCCAGCCTGTGTCTATTGCTGCACTAACTCAGTGAGCTCCATTTTCCTCAGTGCTGAGATCATCAAACTGTGAGTACCCAGGACCTGGTTCCTGGGATGGGAAAGGGAAATTTGTCTGTTTTCAAAATCCAAGTTTCTATAATTTCAGGGCCCCAACAGCCGGCCAACCCGTGGCACCGATCAGGCCTCTACCTAATGGGTACCCCTAGGGACAGTACAGGGACACTGGTAGCAGTGGAGGAGGGCTTGGCCTGCGGGCCCCATTCTGAAAGTTATACTGTATAGCAGCTTATTTTAGCCCCCACTTTGTTTAGCGCTGAATGGAGTGCAGTACTATTTAGCGCCCGATTGAATTAGCGCATCAGCTTCATGTCCAGTTACAGCACTATGCTCCCTGTAATATTAGCAATCAGCTTATTTTAACACTTTTGTCAGTTAAGCTAATATAGTGAAAATAAACTGATCACGAATATTTCCTGCTATACAGTAATATTTCACTAACTTATTTTGCCTTCACAGCTACCCTACGTCCAGGTATCCCTTCCCCTATTTCTTACTCCCTAAATAAAGCTGTGAATTTGTTGTTTGAACCTGTGGTGTTAGTGAAATTCCTTGCATGTGGTCACTGCTGAAATATATGGTTTATGGTGGAACCATTTATTGGGGAACACAGTGTGCAGTGTGGTTGGTTGGGTTGGTGGGTAGGCACAGTATCCAAGGGGCTGTGGCAAGCAAATATCTGGCCCACTGATACTTTACTCTGGCTGGAGGCACCACACTATTTTCAATATTTCTAGGACCGAACCTCCAATTGTCACCATAGCAGGACCCAGGCCCCTTGCCTGGTATCAGAGACAGTTGGCAAGAGGGTGGGTAGCCAATTGGCATACGACACTGGGGCTACAGACACATCCAGCACTCATCCCCCAAAAATATCTGCACCTGCCAAATGAAGTAAGCTTTTACTAAACAATTATGCCTGGATGGATACCTGTTAATTTCTAAATCACCACACCCGCTCGTATACCCATTATTCTGCACCTCATCAGTTATATACTAGAATAGATCTGTTCCGTATTTCCAAAGAACACCAGCATATGGTGGCTAACACTGAGATATTACCTATCACCTTCTCAGATCATACTCATCTAATTTTGACTTTAATATAGGGTAAACCGAGAACCCGAACTCTTTGGGGATTTAATAATTCATTACTTAACTTATAAGAGTGCCATACATTGACACAAGACCAAATCATATGTATAATAGAGGAAAACCAGTCACCTGAAACCACCCCCACTATACTATGGTACATACTTAAAGCAGTACTTCGTGGGGAGCTAATTAAATATGCTTCAAGACTTAAAAAACAATGATCAGAAAGATTAAATAAATTACAAGCCTCCCTTAAGGAGCTGCAACCCAAACATGAGTGGGGATAAACTGGTGACCTCCTTATTACTGGCTACATAACAGGAGATTCAGGACCTATTAGATATCAAGATGGAGGGCGCCCTATGATGCCTCTGTCAGAAGTACTATAAGGGGGGACCTAGGTCCACTAGATTGTTAGCCTTTCACCTCTGATGCCAAATCACCACTACAGTGGTTACAAGAATTCAGAATGCTAAATCACAAACCTTACACGTAGCACAGGACAGCATATTAGACACTTTCCACCAATACTATGAACATTTATATACCCCAGAACAGCCCTCAAACTCTAACTAGATCAACAAATATTTAACTTCCCTAAATCACCCCACATTAAAACAGGCATAGATTGATCTCTTAAATGCCTCTGTATCTCCAACGGAAATCAATGCCATAATTAAAAATTAACATGACACTAAAAGCCCTGTCCCAGATGGATACACACCTGAATTTTATAAACAATTCAGTGAACAGTTATTGCCTTACTTGATGGAGGCTTGTCCTAAAGATGAAACCTTATGCTCCTTCTATAGACCAATTTCGGTCTTGAATATAGACTATCAAATCTTTACTTCGCTATCAGCCAAAAGACTATATGGTATCCTACCAACACTAATTCAACCAGTTCAGACAGGCTTTGTTAGAGCCCGACACACACAGGACAGCATTAAGAATACTCTTCATGTACTACAACATGTCACCCATTCCACATTTCCATTCCCAATGCTCAGTCTAGAAGCAGAAAAGGCTTTTGACCAGGTGGTGTGGCCATTCTTGTTTTAGGTTTTACAATGTATGCAGTTCCCACTTGACTTTATTTCTATCCTACAAAATATTTATAACTCCTCCCAGGCATATGTAAAAGTTAACAGCCAGATCTCTTCCACTTTCTGCCTCTACAGAGGGATAAAACAGGGTTGCCCACAGCCCCCTCTCCTCTTTGCTATACATTTTGAACCTTTGGCACAGGCCCTGAGACAAACCCCAGAAATCCAAGGTCTGGAGGTGGGGGTTAGACAGCAGAAATTTGTGTTGTATGTGGATGATTTGCTAATCTATCTTACACAGCCAGACCTATCGCTGCCTCCTCTCTGGAGTCCTTTAACAAGCTTTGGAGAATATGCAGGATATAAATTAAACACAAGGAAGAGGTATTACAGTTCAATTATCAACCCAGCCCCCAAACTGCAGTGGCATTTCCATTTAAATGGAACATGAACTCATTTAAATATCTAGTTATTCCCCTAGCAAAGGATTTGACACAATTATATAAAGCAAATTACGTCCCTCAGTCCCAATCTTTTCAGGCAGTCCTGGAATACCATAAAATTCCCTTAATTCATAGAGTGGATAGTATTCATATGAATATTCTCACAAGGGTCCTATATCTGGTTCAAACCATACCGATCCCATTACAATTCTCCTACACTAGGGTATGGAATAAAATGATCTCTCAATATAATTGGGCAGGATCTCGGCCGAGAATAACATTTACCACACTGCAACTCCTAAAATCTAAAGGGGGGTTGGTTCTCCCAAATCTGGCCTGCTACCACACAGCGGCACAACTCTGAACAGTACTTTATTGACTTTCCCGAAATTATCAAGCCATATGGAAAGACTTGGAAATGACTGAAGAAGACCTATCACCATTCACTACTGGGGTATTGCAGCCACACTCCCTGACTCAAATTTCTGCTTTGGAAAACCATTTTACAGCTACATCCCTCATAGCATGGAATACCATGATGGGGTCTCCCATTCTCTTGCCCTACAGGTATTTAATACCTATAGCACAAAACTCCCAATTTCTACTGGCCAAGATGGATAATTTTTCCACTGCATTGAAAGTCTGAGTTTCTTCCTCTAGCCCATGTCATGCGGAGCACAGAAATAGTTGAGTTTTCCACCCTTAAGACTAAATTTCACTGGAGGGAGAGCCACTGATCATCTCTGCTATGTGCAGTTGCGTAGCTTTTTCTTAAAACAATGCACTACACACCCCTTGGGGGAGTCAGCTACCCATGATTATTTCATTAGCACTCAATATCAACAGAAACATAGAAACATAGAAGTTGACGACAGATAAGGACCACAAGGCCCATCCAGTCTGCCCATTTGTTTTTCTACCTTATGAATGTGCCATCGGCCTTTGCTCTGTCAATGGCCTATCTATTCATACTCATCTGTATGGCTCCCTTATGCCTATCTCATGCCTGTTTGAAGCCCTGCACTTTATTCATATCCACTACTTCCTGAGGTAGGCCATTCCATGCATCCACCACCCTTTCCGTGAAAAAGAACTTCCTCACATTACCCCTTAGTCGGCCTCCCCCCAGTCTCATGCTGTGTCCTCTTGTCCTGCTATTTTTCTTATAGTGAAACATGTTAGACTCTTTCACCTTGTTAATGCCCTTAAGGTGTTTGAATGTTTTGATCATATCTCCTCTCTCCCTCCTTTGCTCTAGAGTATACATATTGAGCTCAATTAATCTGTCCTCATATGTTTTCTGATGCAGTCCCTGCAACATTTTGGTTGCTCTTCTCTGGACTGCCTCAATTTGGTGAATGTCCTGGTGAAGGTGTGGCCTCCAGTACTGCATGCAGTACTCCAGATGGGGCTTAACCAGTGCCTTGTAAAGAGGAATTATTACCTCCCTCTTCCGACTTGTGATACCCCTACTAATACACCCCCACATCCCCCTAGCCTTACCTACTGCTTTAGTGGTCTGCGTTGATGATTTCAGGTCATTGGTGATGATGATGCCCAAGTCTCTTTCTTCCCTTGTGACTGCCAGAAACTCCCTTCCCAGCCTAAAGGTGGCTTCAGGGTTTCTCTTCACTATATGCATGATCTTGCACTTCTTTGCATTAAACCCCAGTTGCCACACTTCTGACCATTTTGCTAGTTTATCCACATCTCTTCTCATTCCGTCCACCCCATCTGGATTTATCTACTCTGTTGCAGATCTTGGTGTCATCTGCAAACAGACAAACCTTACCCTTCAGCCCATCTGCAATGTCACTGATGAAGATATTGAAGAGGACTGGCCGCAGGACTGGTCCTTGAGGTACCCCACTTGTGATTTGCATCTCTTCTGACTGTATACCGTTTACCACCACTCTCTGTTTTCTGCCCGTCAACCAGTTTGCCACCCAGTTGACCAACATCTGACCCACCCCAAGCCTACCTAGCTTATTAATCAATTTTCTGTGTGGAACAGTATCGAAAGCTTTGCTGAAGTCAAGGTAGGTGACAGCAACTGCTCCCCCTTGGTCCACCACTCTGGTTACCCAGTCAAAGAAATCTATGTGATTAGTTTGACAGGACCTTCCTTTTGTAAAGCAGTGCTGTCTTGGATCCTGTGCTCCTATGGTTCCCAGGTGTTGCTCTATCCTTTCCTTAAGGAGTGCTCCATAATCTTGCCCACTACTGAGGTAAGATTGACTGGTCTGTAGTTCCCTGCCTCCTCCCTGCTACCACTGTTGTGGAGAGGGATAACATGAGCCCTTCTCCCGTCTTCTAGGACCTCTCCTGTGCCGAGAGACTCACTAAACAGTTCTGATAATGGCTCTGCTAGTTCCACCCTTAGCTCATTTAGTGCCCTGGGATGTATGCCATCAGGTCCCATTGCCTTGTCCACCCTGAGCTTAGCGAGCTCTTATAGGACCCTTTCTTTTGTGAAGGAACTAGTGCACACCTCCCTCCCCCCTGTGTCCATGGTGCTGAGCTGTGGGCCCTGCCCTACCTTCTCTTCAGTAAATAATGAACAAAAGTATCTATTTAGGATAGATGCTTTTACATAGTCCTCCTCCTCACATGCCCCCTTATCCCCTTTGATCTTAGTAATACCCCCTCTGGATTTTCTCCTTTCACTAATGTATCTATAGAAAGTCTTGTCACCTTCTTTTACTGTTTGTGCTAGTGTTTCCTCAATTTGGGCATTTGCCTGCCTTACTGCCTTTCCCGCTTCCCTTAGGGAAGTTTGGTATGCCTCTCTATCTTCATCCTGCTGCGTTCCCTTATATTTCCTGAAGGCCAGCCTTTTGGCTCTGATCTTCCCTACTACTGTTTTTGAGAACCAAAGTGGTTTCCTTCTTCTTTTGCACTTCCTTTTCTCTCTAACACAATGGGATGTTGCTTCAAGTATTGCATCCTTAATGCATGCCCACACTTTGCCTGTACCCCCTCACTTGTATTTCTTTTTGCTAGGGCTAGCTTAACTCTGTTGACCATCTTATCAAAGTCAGCTCCTCTGAAATCCCATATTTTTGCCTTGGTATGAGATGATTTAGTTCTAGTGGCCAAATTGAACCATACCATGTGATGGTCACTGGCCCCCAGGTGACCTTCTACCTGGAGAACTGTGATCCTTTCCCTGTTAGTCAGTACTAGATCTAGTATAGCCCTGTCTCTTGTGGGCTGTTGTACCAGTTGTTTGAGGCCCTCCCCCTGCAGGGAATCCACCATGTGTCTATTTCTGGAAGATGTTCCTGCTGGTATTGACCAATCTGTATCTGGTATGTTGAAGTCTCCCATTATCAGAACCTCCCCTTTAGCTGTCATGTTTTGTATATCTTCTAACAGTAATATGTCTATGTATTCCCCCTGATCCGGAGGCCTATACACAACCCCAGTTCATATGTCTGTCCCATTTCCTGTCTCCAGGGTGACCCACAGTTCTTCTGGCTCCTTATGTGTATTCTGAATTTCTGTAGCTTTGATATTTTCATTGACATAAAGGGCCACTCCACCCCCACCCTTTTTGCACCTTGGTCTCTTCTGAACAGTTCATAGCCAGGTACTGAAGTCTCCCAAATGTGGTTACTGGTAAACCATGTCTCACTAATGGCTACTATGTCCAGTTTAGCCTCTGTCATTATTGCCTGCAGGTCTGGGATCTCGTTTCCCAGACTCCGAGCATTTGTGTACATGATATTCCATTGGCCAGATTTTGGTGTGTTAGTTGTTGGATGAGATCTGGCGTTTCCCCTGTATGTCATATGGGGAGCCAGACCTTTTTCCTTACCAGGTGATGCAAATGAACTACAGACATGCTGAGCTCCTATTTGACCACTAGCTGAGAGGGAAGGGTGTTCTTCCCATTCGACGTATGGGGTGCTGCACTCCTCTCCCCATTTGCTAGTTTAAATATTCTGCAAAGACTTCAAACTTCTGCCCCAATGCACTGACTCCCTCCTTAGTCAAATGCAGTCCATCAAATTTAAAGAACTTTCGCTCCCAAAACTTTGGCCAGTTCCCTACAAATTTGTGTCCTTTTTCCTGGCACCAGCCCTTGAGCCACATGTTAACTCCCCTATCTCCCCATCTCTGATTTTCCGTCCATCTGCCCCCCTCTTCCAGACTGGCAGGATCTCAGAGAAGGAGATGCCCGACAAAATGGATGATAGTTTGTCCTGCAGCCTGGTCAGGTTTTCCTTGGTCTCTACAACTGACTGGATGGTGAGATCCTTAGTCCCTATGTGTACCAGGACATCAATGTTTTCTCCTGCTTCCTGAACAATTTTAGCAATGCAGTCAGTGTCTCTCCATGCTGATCTACCTGGGAGACATCTGACCATTACCTCTGACTGGAGATAGGTATCAACTCCTCGAATCATGGAGTCTCCTATGATCAGAAGTTTTTTGGATTTCCTTTTTGCTTTTTTTGTTTTGGTTCCTATTTTGTGTGAGTTTTGTTGTGCTAGCTTTTGTGCTGCAGTGTCCTGATCTGCGGTGTCCTCTGCCCCTTTGTTTGATTTCGGAGATAGAGGCAGATACCTGTTTGCAGATTTTATATGGTTTGTGGAGGTGATATGTTGGAGAGTACCGAGTGATGGGGCACCCAATTTGCCCTTCCTAACCACCTGTCAACCTTCTGGACCAACTAGCCTCTGCAGTCGAGGTGCTTCTGTTGGATGTTGGGGAAATGGCAGGTGGTTCTTATAATATATTTCCTCTTGAATATGCAATTTGAGGCACAGAACTTTTATTGACAAAATATCATAACTGGAGCCCCATTAGATTCTTTAATCTCACAGTTTAGAGAGCATTGATGGAACTGGTGAACCACTCTATGGATTATCTTATTTATTTATTTAGTTGTTTAACCAGGTATAGCACACTAAGCTGAAAGCTTTTTTACAGGAGCGACCTGGGAGCACAAGGAGGTTAAGTGACTTGCTCAGGGTCACACAGTATGCAAGTGGAAGCTGTGGCAAGTGGAAGCTGTAGAAAATGGCAAGAATCTATTCTGTTTCCTGATTGGCTAAAACCTCTTCCAACCTAGGCATCTATTTTTCAATGGATGCCCAGCCAAAAATAAGAGCCAGCCCAAATTCTACTTCACAGCATAGCATTTTCCAGTGGTGCCCAGCCTGCTTTCTAATTGGCTGAAAGCACCCTAGAAAATTTGAAATTCCCGTCAAGTTTTTTCTCTCGCTTAGCGAGAGCTACTGGTCCCCCCAACACTACTTTCTTCAGTTCTGACTTTCCCTGTTAAAAAAAACAAACGAAAGCACACTGATTTTGCAGTCAGGAAAAGTGAAGAAATAACCATTCCTCACAGCCTAGTCTTTTATTACAGTTCCATTCACCTGACCGCTGTCTCATGCTTCCACACTGAACAAAATGTGAACAGAAGCTGTTGGTGCTATCAGCTTCATGGTGGGAAGTGCAGCTTTTAAAATGCAGCAAGCGACTCCCTCACACCACTGCCCCCACAGTTAGTGAAGCTGCTTCTGTATCGTTTACCCACCTCGCAGAGACATTTCACCAGCGAGGTCCCCCACAGTGACTACAGCACCTAGCCATGGTGGGAGACCCGCTGGAACCTGGCGTTGCCTGTCGGGGGTCCTGCACCCCCCCAATCAGCTCCAACTGGAGTTGAGAATCCTTAGGTGGGGGGTGCGGGGGCGCAGCCCCCTGCATGGGTGGTTCAGGGGGTAAAGCCCCCCCCAAGAAAACAAAGAAATCAATAGCAAACTGGTAGCTGACTGCAGAATGCAGTCGACCTGCCAGTGTCGTTGACAGGGCGTTTAACAGAATTTCTGTCGGACTCCTGTCGTGGATCCCTTCTGTATTTACCTGGTGGCTGTCCCTATGTGGCATTTCTATCTGCTCCTCGTTGTAGCTCCCACAGATCTGAAAGTAAAAAGCGCAAAGTGTACAAAAATGGCATTCTGGTCTACTTCTCATACGGAGGTTCCAGTAAGACAATACTGCCCAGATCAACAACAACAAAATTGCTTTCTAATACAAGTGCAGAAATTATTTCATAACATGATAAATAAAAGAACAAACAGTTTTAGCAGTTAAATATAACATTATTTATTTAACTACATATAAATATACAGTTTCTATAAGGCCCTCCGCCTGTGGTGTCGGGCCTCATTACGCCCCTAGGCAGTCCGGTATTTCCCAATAATGCCCACCCTGTCGGGTGTTATTGCTTTTTTAGATGGCAGTTAGACCTGGGAGTTGAAAATTGACAGTAACATTTGGGATAAATACCTTCCATATGTTCACAGGCCTACGTCTTCCTATGTTTGGAAGGAGTACTCCTGGACATGTCTCACTAGATTTATTTACACCCCAGTGCAGCAGTTGAAGTTAGACCCCTCAATAACCACCTCCTGCTGGAGAAAATGTGGAGCATCTACAGTGATGCATGCACATATATTTTGGTACTGCCCAAAGGTATAGTCCTACTGGTCAGAATTACTAGCACAATTATGGGAAATATTTGCCCTATCTCTGCAAATGTCACCAAATCTAATTTTATTTCTGGAAATGCCAGTAGGGTTCCGCTAACTCCAGACATGTATATTGCTCTCCATCTGCATACTATTGGGTAAAAAAGTTATTACCAAAATGTGGCTGAAGTAGGAATCTCTCTTGGTGCAACGCTGGCATCAATGAATGTTTGATATCTATAGGATGGAGCAGATCACAGTAGGACTCAGACATTCAACAGATAAATTTGAATTGTTTTGCCACAGATGGGTTTTATATAGTTCAAGTGTCAGTCTGATTTTGTACTGTAAAACATAATTGAAATGCAATCAGATGTGAATACTTAGATGTAACTACATCAAGCCATCCATCCTTTTCTTTTTTTATACCTAGTCATGTATTAACTACTGTCTTATTTTAATGTGTCCGACTCTTATGCAACTTGTATGTTATGTGTTATTGTTATGTGAAAAACATCACAATAAACATTATATATATATATATATATATATATATATAAAGAAAAAGTATACAGTAAAGAGAAACAGTTTACAGCATAGGAAGGACACAGAAACATCATGGCTTTTTGGGAGTCTGACTCCATAGATTGCCAGTATAAATAACGTGGGAGAGAAGAATTTTGGCTAAATATTGTTTTGCAGTTTCTCCTGAGGCATCAATAGCAGTTTGCAGGGCTTCTGTTTTATTTTTCATTTACTACCTATTTACCCAGGATAGCCCAGCAGAGATGCAACATCTCATTTTCAGTGGTGTTCTGTATTTCTTTAGGTGGGTGGACTGGGGCACTGGGAGGTGGCATGACTTGCCCAAAAGTCACACAGTAAGTATTTGGTTCTACTCAGGGGGAGGAAGGTGTTGAACCTGAGATCTCCAGGTTCCTGAGCTGGCAGGTGCTCTATCCACTAAGTCACATTACCTCCAATCCTCGTGCAACATGTTTGTTGGGGGTCTGTTCATGGTTCTCTTACATGTATCGGAATTACAAATAAAACAACCTGACACATCCATGCTCACTTTAAACAGCGATGAGCAGAAAGGAAAGCTCTTGCTATCAACGTGACTCATCTGGGACAAGGAAACTAGAACAGCATACTGAGATAATTATAGCCACCTTCAGGGCACAGTGAAAGCAGTTTCATTAAAAAGTGTTCTTGTTCTCAAAAGTCTTCTAAAAAATGCCCCAAAGTTCTACAGACATAGCGGCCATATGGGGACTCTGAGGACGAGTCCTACTTTCTGAAAAGTTAGACTATAAGACAGGAATAACTGCAATGTGAATTAATGGGAGCACTATGATAGACTGAGGAGGGGTGGGGGGGATTTTGAATGTAGCAGCATAAGATGCTGGTTTGGTGGTAAAATGATAATGCGGGTAATTGGGGACAGCAGTTTAGGATCTAGAGGGCTTGGACATCTTTCCCTACCCTAGTGACTAGTTCCCAAACAATACCAAAACTGCATGATTTGTTTTTTTTATTAATGTCATAAAAATGGTAATAGAGCATATAAAGGATTTAAAACCCATTGATAAATGATTCATATCAAGTCCCACCCACAAGTCCCAATGCCTGCACCTCCCCATTGTAAAATCCTAGATCTGCCACGGGGGGGGGGCATGATTGGGAGCTGACTCCACCCTAGGGTTTGATCACTGGGAGCAGGATAGGGAGGTGACATATTAAACCTCCAAAGATGGTATCACTCCAGCTGTGGAGGCACCTGCATGCTGCCCTCACAGGCCATGGGTCGAAGGTAGTGTGGTTCAGGGGTTAGATCATAAAACTGTTAATCAGGAGGTCCTGGGATCAAGGCCCACCACAGCTGCTCTTTTACTGTGTAAATGCAAACAAAGTCACATGACCTCCCTGCACTGCGGTCCTCTAAACTGCAAACCTGAACAGAAGGCTTGCCTGGTGGCACCGGGGATAGTGTTTTGCGTTACCAAGCACTTTGTATCCCAGATCCCAGAGTACAATAAACCAGCACACATGCCAGACAATGTAAAGTTGCTTAATTTACTTTTTCTTGTTTTTACTTGAACACATTGCAATCACAAACAGGATACAGTAGCACAGATTCAAAGTGTAATCACTTTCTTCCACCAAATAAAGAGAGAGCATGGAGACATGCTGATGACTCCTGCAACCTCCTCATGAAAGTGTTGTAAATCCAGGAAGCACTGAGATCACTGGCATGTCTCTGTGCTGTCTCTTTATTTGGTGCTGAAAAGTAATTACACTTTGAGTCCACGCTACTACAATTTGCTTGTGACTACAGTGTATTTAATTAAATGCTCTTTTTGATATAAGTGAAGAAAATTAAACAACTTTGCATTGCCTGGCGTGTTGGGCTCTAGATTCTGTTTCTTATTGACAGCAGCACCTTCTCTATCAGAGCGCTTCTAATCTCTGTGATCTGAGTAGCTTGTATCTCCAGATCATCTTCCACAATTGTGGAAATAGTGCACTCTGACAGTGGGGGGGGGGGCACCATTTGCTCCAGTACCCCACCAATAGTCAGGAGTACTAGAGTGAACCTTGAGCAAGAGACATGGGAGGGACATAGGGGCAGTGGTGCAAGTGGCAGTCAAGAAGTACAGGAACTCAGGCACTGGCAAATATGAAATGCAGAATGAAGATCCTCAGTCTGAAGGACAATTGTGTGAAGACACGTCTATCTGTTTAGACACTAGTAGATTCAGTTAGGGATATTGAAGCATTTCTAGCAAAATAGCATTGTTGTACAAGTCAAATGTTGTTATGGAAACCCTGATTTCAAGTCACAGGGCCAGAAACTGTCATTATGTTCCTGGTTTAAGAATTTCAGTTCCAGTGTCAGTGGGAAGAAGTACAGGAACTCCATTCCTGCTGCAAAAAAGGTACAGGAATTGAGTTCCTGTGTGTTCCTGTTCACTTTCATCACTGCATATGGGTATATAAAAAGGAAGGAGGAGCAAGTTGGCATAACATCCCAGTTCACCCGTGTTACTGTGGCCTACCCCCACTGTGGTAGCTCTCACCATTGTGACAGATCCACGTGAGGGAAGATTGTGGCCTGGGAATGGCAGCCCCATGTGCAGTGTGATGTGGCAAAAGGCTACTTAGTAGGGGTTGATGTGATGGTGTCACAGCTTAAGTCAGATTTAAAAAGAATGAACAGCAAGTCTGGATAATGTGGCACTGATTTATAAGTGTTGAGGGTGACAGTAAAATAGCGGAATACTGTAGCTGTTTTATACTGAACTGGCATAAGGAGCAAGGATCCCAAATACAGAGAAGCTGAAATATGTTCTGTGACAGGATTAAGAGCAATGCTCATTTGTGACTGCTTTGTGAAGTTTGCAGATGACAAGGTATACTTTTGACTCTGACGTAATTGGTGGGTGTATCAGTCAATCACTATACAAACAAACAGTTGTCAATGCTGAATAAGCACCGCTTGCATTGCTGTTGCACTGCATTCTGGTTGTACACATTTTTACTGTGTATTTACCCAGGATAGACAAGATGAGATGCAATATCTCTTTTTCAGTGGTGTCCTACTGTTACACATTTGTACATTGTATTTACCAAGGGTAGGCCAGCTGAGAGGCAATATATAATTTTCAGTGGGCTCCCACATTTCAACCCCAAATTTCCAATAGTCTTGTTATGACCTGACATGATCAAGACAGACGGAATTTTTTAAATCTCATCTGACAGGTGATTTCGCAGTGCGACTGTAAAAACAAGTTTCAGAGGGGATTTGAAAAATGATACCTGTCATGTGCTAGAGGTGGGGTAGAACAAGGGATATGATGAACATTAGGGCCCAAATTGTCAAAAGTAGAGTTAGGAGTAAATGTTGGAACAGTAAAATGTTTCTTCACAATTATTTTTTTCACATTTTGACTCCTAATTTTCAACATAGGGACGGATATTCAGAAATGCACCCAAGGCTGGTGCAAGTCTGGCGCAGCACAAGTCAGATGCGCCATGCCAAGCTGGAAGCCATATTCAGAAGATGCGCCACCCAAAATGCTCCAACGCAAGTCGGCTGAATATAGCAAAGATGCACCAAGGCACAACCAGCGATAGGCCAGCACAACCATGGATGCACGTAACAAACCTGAGCACAAACCCATTGAGCAGGGCAAGAGCCACAGGCAGCAGGGACACATAGGCAAGGAAATATAGGGCAACGAACACAGGACCCCCCAGCAGGGCACACCCATGAACACAGATGCATGGACCTGGAGGGCACACAGAGCACCAGGGGAAGGTGCACAGATAACTGTAGCCAACAAACCATGGAACACACCCCCATCCAAAGGCCTGCCACCCCAGCCATGCCAATGGCAGGGACATGCAACAGACACCCACCAAGGCAGACCCACAGTGCACAGAGTGCATGGTGCTGGTGACGAGGCAAACACAAAGAGCAGGTGACCAGGGTCGAGTGAGGCACAGGCCACCCAGTGCCACACAGGGCACCGCAGCCCTCCCCACAGTGGACATGTGCACCCCCACGAGCAGACTTCAGTCCAGGCGGACAGGTGCACAATGCACATGAGCAGACACCAGCCACAGTGGAACACAGGGCCATGCACAGGAAAGGGAAAAGGCCCACATGCCCAGTGACCCCCCAGAGCAATGGCACAGGGGGACGGTGGGGGATGACCAGAAACAAGGCAACGCACAGCGGAACAGGGGTAGGAACACAGACACACAGAACCACAGAAATCGGATGGCAGACAATGGCCACCAAGCACAGCAGGACCACCCAAGGCACCCGGCAGATGAGCAGGACAGATGTAGCAACCCACACAAGCCTGTGGCAACCTGCCTCCTGCACCGCTCCCAATACCAGTCCCATGTGTCCGGCCCATGCCCACACAAAGCCCTGTATGGTGTCCATCCCCAGCACCACTGACAGGAGCATATACCAGCCATCCACCACCCTGCCAGTAGCGGGGGCCACCAGATGTGTCCCTGACACCAGCCAGCCACCACCAGCAGCACACACCCCCAGGCCAACAGTGCCCCCACGGCCCAAGATGGGCCACCCACATTCCCTTGTCCAACCACACCAGACAATGAAGAGTCCCGGACACATCCCCCCTACCCCATCTGTGGTCCAGTGAGTACAAACACAGGCCACTCAAGCTAACCCTGCTCTGCAGGGAATGAAGCCCAGCCACCATCAGAATCATGCCAATCAGCACCAGTGCAAGACCTCCCAGGTTGTAAGGCACAGGCAGGCGAACACCCCCCCCATGAGCATGGGAGCGCACCCGTGCACATTGAGGTCCATGTGCCACCAGGTGGACCAGGTCCCAGGAAGACAAGATCCCCATGCAGAGTCACCTACTCCCTCCTGGCCACCCAACCCAGTACATAGCCCCACAATGACTTCACAGTGACACACCTAACACGTCCGACCCACAGTCAGACATGCCATGGACATGTGAAACAGTGATGGACACAACAAGGACCCCACGGGAAAACAGCCCATGATCTGACTTGCCCCTGCGGGGACACCATGCACCATGACCACACATATGCAGCATGGCTTCTCATGCCACCTGCAAAGCAGACACAGACACAGGGCTTTAGCATAACAAAGGCTTTATCAAAAAGATATTTACAACTCAGTCAGAAAATAAGGGGCAGGTATGGGGAAGGGAGAGAGGAGGAAGGGGACAGGGTGCATGGGCTATACAACATGATGTGGGACAACAGGGAAGCAGGTGTGGTGAAGGAATGGGGGCTATGTACAATGGGGGGCATTGTAGAGGTGGCCTATCACTGTCCCCCGACAGACTGCTGCAGATGCTGGATAGCCCGCCTCAAGGCTGCAGTCTCCTGTAGGTGTCTCCACTGCAGTGCCAGGATCCATCATTGGAGTGCCAGGATTCTCAAATGTGTCTGGACCCAGGGGCGTGCAGCCCTCCTGGCTACCATCCTGCAACCACCTAGGGGAAGGGACAGAACAGCCAATCAGTGCAATGCCCCAAATACCCCGGCCCACCTTCCAGTGTGCATGGGATGCAGGGGCCACACCAGTGGGGACCACAATGGACCTGTGCCTGGAGGGCCACACCAGCCATCAACACAGCACACCACAATGGCACAGCCAGTCAGACGGTGTAGCGCAGTATGCCCATGTGTACATGAGCATGGGCATAAGGCACAGAACAACAGCACCATCATAGTACACATAGTGGAGGCCGTGTGCACGTCCCCCCACTGGCCAGCACAACGCTGCCAAAGTACATGCAACAGTGGCACATACAATGGGCACTGCGCCAACCACAGCCATGCAGACACATGGCTGTGGACACCATGCCTGGACCCAGTACCCACTGCAATACCACTGGGACACAAAATGGCAATGTGCCCACACTTACCTGCCATGCAGTGCCCATCCGGTGCTGTCCTCTGTAGTCTACTGTGGCCCCTCATCCCTGCCATGGCCTCACTGGCCCATCTGCGGTCCTCTGGCCCTGTGGAAGGACTGTAGAGAGGAGGACATGAGTACATAAGCATGCATGGAGAGCCCCCCGCCACCATACAGCCCGCCTGTTGTATGGCGTGTCCCCAACCGTCCTGTGACCCCATGCCTGCATGACTGCAACATGTGCAGCTGCCACACATGACACGCAGCTGCCAACAGGACTGCATTGAACCCCAGCTGCGGACCACACCTTGCAGCCCTACACCCACCACTGATGAGCACATGTGTACACCTACCTGGCTGTGGCACTGCCCCGCGCTGGACATGCACCTGCATCCTGCGCAGCCTCTCGGTATCCCTGTGCCTCAGGTCTGACTTTGACAAAATGGGTGAGTGCCTAAGGAATGCACTAGCAAATGGGCAGGAAGGAGGTGGAAGAACAATGGGAATAATAAAACCGGCCATCACAGAGGTAACGAGCCTTGTGTGAAGCAAATAAACAAAACAAAACGATGTAAGAAACCACTATGGTTCTCTAAGGAAGTGGCAGTGAAGGTTCAAGAGAAAAAGAAAGCATTCAGCAAGTACAAGGAATCGCAGAAGGAGCAGGACAGAGAACTGTATCAGTTAAAGCAAAGGAGGCTGGGAAGGCAGTCAGAACAGCAAAGGCCTAAACCGAGAAAAGATAGCCAACTCAGTTAAGAAGGGGATAAACCTTTTATAGGTACATCAGGAGCGAAGGAAGACCAAGGGAGGGATAGTGAGGCTTAATAAAGGGGAGGGAGGGTGGGTAGAGGGAGACTGTGAAAAGGCAGAGATACTAAACAAATATTTTTGCTCAGTATTTACAAATGAAGAGGGGTAGGTACATAAAACAAACAGTAGAAACACTCTGGATACAGAAGTTGATACCAGCCCATTTACAGAAGAAAGGGTTCTGAAAGAACTCTTAAAACTGAAGGTGGACAAAGCAATGGGGCCTGATGGGATTCATCCCAGAATTCTAAAAAGAACTAAGGGTAGAACTAGTGACACCACTGACTACCCTTTTTAACAAATCATGGGAGGATGGGGTGGTACCCGAGAACTGGAGGAGGGCAGATGTGATTCCTCTTCACAAAAGTGGGAGCAAGGCAGAAGCAGGAAACTACAGACCTGTTAGTTTAACCTCAGTGATTGGGAAAATGATGGAATCACTTCTGAAGGAAAGAATTGTCAAGTATCTAGGGTCCAGAGGGGCACAGGACCCTAGTCAGCATGGATTCACTGCGGGAAAGTCATGCCAGACAAATCTGATAGATTTCTTTGACTGGGTGACCAAAGTAGTAGATCAGGGAGGGGCTGTGGACATGGCCTACCTAGACTTTAGCAAGGCATTTGACACAGTCCCACACAAAAGATTAATATACAAGTTAGCCAGCCTGGGAGTGGGTCCCAAGATGACAGCCTGGGTAAAGAATTGGCTGGAGAATAGGACACAGAGAGTAATAGTAAATGGATTCCACTCAGAAGAAAGGAGGGTTACTAGTGGGGTACCGCAGGGTTCAGTATTAGGACCGGTCCTCTTCAATGTCTTTATAGCGACATTTGCAGAAGGACTGGAAGGAAAAAGTATGTCTCTTTGCAGATGACACAAAGATCTGCAACAGAGTTGGTGCACAGGGTGTGGAAAGGATGAGAAGGGACTTGGCAAGGTTAGAGGAATGGTCAAATGTATGGCAGCTTAGATTCAATGCTAAGAAGTGCAAGGTAATGCACCTGGGAAACAAAAACCAGGAAGAGTACACAATGGGGGTGAGATACTAACAACAACAAAAATGGAAAGGACGTGGGGTAGTCTCTTATCAGATGACCTAAAAGTGGGCAAGCAATGTGAGAGGGCAGCAAGGAGGGTTGGGGGGATACTGGGATGCATAGGCGGCATCACCAGTAGAAACAGGAAGTATTATCCTCTAGCAGACAGCTGGTGAGACCCCATCTGGAGTACTGTGTGCAGTTCTGGAGACCCAATCTCCGCAAAGACATAGACAGGATGGAAGCTGTCCAGAGGAGGGCAACTAAAATGGTGCAGGGTCTGCACCGGAAGACATGTGAAGAGAGACGAAAGGAGCTTAATATGTATAGCCTCGAGGAAAGGAGGGAGAGGGGGGACATGATAGAAATGTTCAAGTACCTCAAGGGAATCAACAAAGTCCAAGAGGGTAGCATCTTTCAAAAAAAGAGGTGTGCAAGAACAAGAGGGCACAATTTGAAGATGGGGGGGTGGCTCAGAGGTAATTTAAGGAAGTATTTTTTCACAGAGAGGGTTGCGGATGCATGGAACGGCCTTCTGGAGGAGGTTGTGGAGTCAAAATCAGTGGTGGAATTCAAGCATGCATGGGACAGTCATAAGGCAATTCTAGGGGGTGGGGGTAGGAAGAAGTAGGCTGCTGGTTAACTAGGATCTGCAGTTTATCCAGTAGGTAGGGAAATGGGCAGACTGGGTTGGCCAAGCAGTCCTTATCTGCCGTCAAATGCTATGTTTCTGTGTTTCTATGTCCCTGTACCACTGGTGGCATTGTTCTGTGCTCCTGGCCACTCCTGTGCACCTCTCCAGGTCCCTGGCAACCTGCACCCACACGTCACCCTTGACCTGTTGCAGTGGCACCACACCAAAGAGTTGACCCTCAAAAGGTTGCACCACTGTGACCAAACTAACAAGCTCAACATCAGTCCAGTTGAGGGCCTGTCATGCTTTCCCCTGCACCATGGCTGCTGAAGACTCACTATGCCAGTGTGAATGGCAGGGAGATCATGCACGTGGGTGAGGCACGTGGAGGATGCATGATCGAGAATGGAATGATGCAATCGTGCAGTACGGTGATGCATGATGCGGGTGCATTGCACATTCCCGGACATGCACACAATGCCCTGGCCTTGTGAGTGCATGGGGTCAAGAGTCGTGACCCGGCACACAATCGCACATGTGCCCGACATGCGAAATGGCACAGCAACAAGGGACACCAGTTGCGTGATAGACATGTGCAATGGTGTGCTCACATGCTCACTGTGGGAACGCACAACACGCATGCGCCGTACATGCACCACGGGGTTGCTCCAGCACAACCCCATTGCGTGCAGCACATCTTTGTGATAGTCAACCACCATATGCAAATCACCTCATCAGCCAATGCGGGGGCACAGTAGGGTGCATTAGCATATCATTACCATTGCGCACAAGCTCATTTGCATGTAATGCACCTGATGAGCACCAGCAGAGAGCACAGGCCATGGACCAGTATTGCAACCTCAATAGATAAGTGGATGCTGCCACTGGCCAACAGAGGCCTGCAACAACAATGCAATGAGGGACTGCCATGGACCATGCTGACAACATACCAACATGCTGTCACTTTCCAAAGGTAGCAACATGTCGGGACGTGAGGATGAGGAGGAGCATGAGCCTACCTGGAAGAGAAGGCCCAAATTCACCAAGGCAGAGCAGAATGCCCTATTTGAGGCATACCTCGACAGGGAGGAACTGCTTAGCAGTGCCACTGGCATACTGCAGGAGAGGTCAGCAGGGTGTGATACAGTGGAGGTGTATGTGCATGTGAACCAGCATGGACGGCACCAGCATAGTGCAAAGGAGTGTCAGAAAAAGGTCGGCACTGACAGGCTGAGGATCAAAGAGAAGGTGGTGGCTATACGGGCCTCTCGCAGTGCGACCAGCGGTGGCCCATCCACCGCACCCACCCTGTCAACTACAGAGGTGCTGGTGTCGGCCGCCATCAGATGCACGGTGGTGGAGGGTGTGCCTGGTGGAGGATTCCAGACAGGTGGCAGCCCAAATCTACATGGTGACTAAGCACTCTACTGACATGTCTGACAGGGGAGGGTATGGACATGCGGGAGTGCCTGATGCCATGTTGCATGCCACCTGCATGTGTCTCTGCTGGCATGCATGGCAACAAGGTGGCATGTGGCATCGACTGCATGCATGCCATCTGGGGGGGCAGCGTGTGGCCAGTACTGCACCACTAACACACTGTTTCTGTCTTGCAGCACCATCATGTTTCCATGTGGTGGATGGAGCAGGGTCAGCCAAGCCACGGCCATGGAGGATGGACCATCCACCTCTACCAGCATGCATGGCCCAGACAGGCTAAGGGTGAGCACTTTAGAGCAGGTGGATATCCTTGGCTTGGGGTCGGATGCCGCCCTGGTTTGGTTCCTGCACAATGACAGCCTGAGTGTGCTGTGTGCAGAGACCCAGCTAGGGGCCATGTCCAGCTTTCGATGATGGCATAACGCTGATCCTGGACAGTGTAGGGGATGTGTTGTCTGACATGCCCCTGGATGCATCACAGGTGGCATCAGGGCATGGTGCTGTGCCTGCAGCTTCACAGCTGCCACCCATCCTCATTGGTGCAGAAGTGTGTGGTGCCACTGCTGCGCACGACAGGGGGGGTGGTGGTGCTGGCATAGTGGCAGAGGATGGCACCGCCCAGCGGCCAGTGAAGCAGTGGCAGTGGGATGCGGGTCCCTCGGGGCAGCATGGCACGGAGTCCATTCACTGGTGCACCTGACAACACTGTACCCCCGGTACATCCCCCTGTGCAGCATCCACCAAAGTAGGAGACTGGGCAGTGCGCCGCATCACCCCCCAGCAGCCCAGCTCCCTGGCCAGGAGATGCAGGATGCTGAGTGCCTGGTAGAGCACACCCAGTTGCTGCAGTCATCTGTAGAGAACCAGGCCCTACTTGCCACAGAGGTGAATGTACTGCATGCAGACGTGTGCCAGCTGGCCAAGCAGCAGGACTGGGGCAATGCGCAGCTCATGGATTGGCTCCACCAGATGCAGGAGGCCACAACTGCGTTAGTGGACCGCATGTCCAGTGCCATGGTGGTGGCAATGGACCACATGACTGGTACCATTGTGGCAGGGCTTGAGTCAGTGGCAGCCACTGGGCTTGGCTGTGTGCAGAGGACCCCCTGCAGTGCACTGTCCATCCCACAGTCCTGGCGTCTGGTGACCCCATCACAGCAGATGCTGGTATCTGATGTAGGCATCCCAAGCACCCTGGGGCTAGCCTGTTTGTCTGCCTCCACACCCCTGCACAGACACGGTCGCAGTCCCAGATTTACACCCCCCCCCATGGCCGATGAGCAGCCTGCATCTGTGATCGTCCCAGGCAAGGCTGCCCATGTGGCCGGGGCAGCCGAGGGACCGAGCAGTTGGTCTGATGTGTCTGCTGCCCTCCACCGTCATCCGCTGCTGCTGCCCCATGTACATGTGGGTGGTGTGGCGCACATGTGAATTGTGCCACATGCCCCCCATGTATACTGACCGTGCTGCTGGGCCATGTGGTATGGGTGTGATGATGGCCGATATGCTTAATGCCGGCTGTGCCTGTGCACTGGTGTCATGCCTCTGATCCATGCCATGGTCCGCAGTATGTATGTGCGTGTGTGCATGCCTGTGATGTGTGTGTGCGTGTCTGTGTGCCAGTGCCTCCCCATGCCTGCTGTGTGCCTCATTCCCTGCATGCCTCCCACTGTGCCCTTCCAGGGCTGTGTGTGGTGTGCTGCCCTATGTTAGCCATGCATGTGTGTCAGTGCACTTACCTGTATTCTCCATAGTGCTCCTGTACAATGGTATCCCGGTGCCATCTTACCTGCGCTGCCAGATGGGATCCCGTCTTCCTGGTGGTGGCTGGCCACCGCCCTACAGCCATTCCCTCTATTGTCCCCACTACTGACGCCATCATCTGCCTCAACAGCTATCCTATGGTCAATGGCCATGTTGTGCAGAATGCAGCAGGCCAGGAATATGCCACAGGCTTTTGATGGGCTATATTGTTGGGCACCTCCTGATCTGTCTAGGCATCGGAAATGCATTTTCAGCATGCCAAAGACATGCTCGATGATACTGAATGTGCTGGTGTGTGTCTCATTGTATCTGTCCTCTGTGGGGGACGACGGTTGCCAGTAGGGGGTGAGCAGCCATGGCCTCAGTGGGTATGCACTGTCACCTGTGTGGGAATGGACATGAGTAGCTCTTCACTGTGCTGTGATGCCTCCTTGTCCCTGTCACCACTGCACACTCCACCACACCAGCCCTGCCTGCTCTCCCTCCCTCACCCCCTCGGCTGTGCCATGCCAGCCCCCTGGCCCATGACCTACTCAACCACTAGGTGGCCCATGGGGATCTCCCCACATTTGAACCTCTGGCATAGCCCAGAGCTGTGCCTGATGAATGCATCATGTGCAGTCCCGGAGTGTGTGGCACAGACATTTATGATGCACCCCGTGGCATTGCACACCACCTGGCAGTTCACTGATGGGTAACCTTTGCGGTTTATGTAGACTGGGCCCTCAGGGCCAGATGGTATGGGGATACCCACATGGGTGCAGTCAATGGCCCCAATCACACCTGGCATGTGTGCCACCCTGTGGCAGTCCTGCATGTTTGCTGTAAACTCAGCTTGTATGCTGGGGAAATGTATGATCTCCGAAGCACGTGGCAGCAGAACATTGAGGAACTGTGCAAGGAGGTGGGACGTGGCCAACTGGGTGATGCCAATGGTATCCCCTGTTTGCCTTTGGAAGGTGCCCGTGGTGAGCAAGCACATCACTGCAGTCACCTTTGTCTCCACTGACATGGCATGGCTCTGTCTGGTGGGTGCCTGCATCTGCTTACTGCACAGCTTGCAGAGCTGCCTCAGAATTTCCCAGTTCAGGCGGTACTGGCCCACTATCTCCGTATCACTATAGTTCTCAAATGTGATGTGGGCACAGTACCACCTGCATCAGGCATACCACCACTGGGCCCTTCGTCTGCCACGTTGGTGTTCATCCTGCCTCCTGACACCCCTCATTACTGCCACCATGAGGAATGGGGCACTATTCAACTCTCTCTATAGTTGTGAGTCACACTGGCTCCCTGTCTTTGTCTCTTTTTCTCTCTCTCTCTCTGTCTCTCTCTTTCTCCACAGTGTTGAGCATGACTGTCTGTGTGTTTGAGCCAGGTTTCTATAGGCTCAAGTCCAGGTGGCGCATCTTGGATTTTGCTCCAGACTTGCACCATGGTTTGTGGTTGACTATACCATTACACCGCGTATTCATAGGAACGCCCACATACTTGCACTGCATACATTATATTTGTACCATGGTACAATGAGACTTGCACTGCACAGCCTGGGCATTTGAATATCACTTGGCAGTGCATTTCCATAATTGCACTGGCGCAACTCGGTTGCACCGTGCGCAACTGCTCTGAATATCCAGCCCACAGTCTTTTTATGACCATTCCTTTCAAATATGACCAGTGTCATTTATAAAACAGTGGCCAAAATATCATTTCGCACCACAACTGTGAAAACTCATTTTGGCCATGATTTGAAAAATGACAGGTGTCATATGTATGAGAGTTGTGAAAAAAATGACCATGTAGAAAATTTGTGTCAAAATATTGAAAATGACCAAAGTTGTGAGCGTGCATTGAAAAATTTCAGTGTACGCTCATATTTTTGTTGTTTTTATATTATTTGTACCCCAGATTTTCAACATAGCCATCTTATGACCCGCATAAAAGCAAGAGAAAATTTTCATATCCTGCCCAGAAGGTGATTTCGCACCACAAGTGCAAAAACACATTTTGGCCAGGATTTAAGAAAATGGTAGTTGTCACATTCATGAGGAGATTTGAAAAGATGGCAATGTTGAAAATTTGGGATAAAAATATTGAAAATCAACAAAGTTATGCACATGCGTTGAAAAATTTCAATGTAATGTATGATCATAACTTTGTTTTTTTAATTTTTATCCCATATTTTCAAATAGTCTTCTTATGACCCCACCTAATGAACAAGGGTGGCAAACATTTTCAAATCCTGCCCAAAAGGTGATTTTGCGCAGCAACAACAAAATCACCTTTCCGGACAGATCTGAATAATTTCACCATCTTTGCTCATGAGGTGGGGCCCAAAAAAGGCCATGTTGAAAATTTAGGGCAAAAATATTAAACAAACCCATTGAAATACATTGAACCGCATGCCTGAGTTCCTTAGTTCTCCGTCCTGCATTGGAGACAGAAGATGTGTCTCTGGTCCAGAGATGATTATGGCATTGAACCCTCGGTAGGTAAGTAAGGCTGGGTGGGGGTGAGGTGGAGTGGTGCTGAGTGGGAGGGTCAGGTGGGGGGATGTTAATAGTGACAGTGAGCCGGCGGAGGCAACAGACATTGATGGACCTTTTTCTTTTTTACATGGTGCAAAAAAATTAAAAAAGCCGATGAGGGATGTCTTTCTTTATTTCAGGTACTGATACTGGGAATTTGGCACCCTAACATAGAAACATAGAAACATAGAATTTGACGGCAGATAAGGACCGCTTGACCCACCTAGTCTGCCCATTTTCCTACCTAACAGATAAGCTGCAGATCCTAGTTAACCAACAGCTTACTTCCTCTTACCCGCCACTAGGACTGCCTTATGCCTATCCCATGCATTCTTGAAGTCCACCACTGTTCTTGACTCCACGACCTCCACAGGAGGCTGTTCCATGCATCCACAACCCTCTCAGTGAAAAATACTCCTCACATTACCCCGGAGCCATCCCTCTATCTTCAAATTGTGCCCCTGTTCTTGCACATCTCTTTTTCTGGAAGATGCTACCTCTTGGACTTTTGTTAATTCCCTTGAGGTACTTGAGTTTCTATCATGTCCCTCTCTCCTTCTTTCCCTCAAGAGTATACATATTAAGCTCCTTTAGTCTTTTTTATATGTCTTCTGGTGCAGACCCTGCACCATTTGGTTGCCCTCCTGGACAGCCTCCACTGTCTATGTCTTTGCGGAGATGGGGTCTCCAGAACTGCACACAGTACTCCAGATGGGGTCTCACCAACTGTCTGTACAGAGATAACAACTTCCTTGTTTTCTACTATTGATGCCACTACCTGCATCCCAGTATCCCCCAGCCTTCCTTACTGCCTTCTCACATTGCTTGCCACCTTTAGGTCATCTGATGTAATTACCCCAGGTCTCTTTCTACTTTTTACTGTTGTCAGTATCTCCCCCCCATTGTGTACACTTCCCTGGGTTTTTGTTTTCTATGTGCATTACCTTGCACTTCTTTGCATTGAATCTTAGCTGCCATACATTTGACCATTCCTCCAACCTTGCCAAGTCCTTCTCATCCTTTCCACTCCATCTTGTGTATCAACCCTGTTGCAGATCTTTGTGTCCTCTGCAAAGAGACATACTTTTCCTTCCAGTTCCTCTGCAACGTCACTTATAAAGACATTAAAGGCTGGTCCAGTACTGAACCCTGCGGTGCAACTGGTAACCCTCCTTTCTTCACTGTGCTCCATTTACTACTACCCTTTCGTCCTGTTGTCTAGCCAATTTTTATCCAGGCTACCACCTTGGGACCCACCCAAAGCTGGCTATCTTGTGTATTAATCTTGTGTGGGACTGTATCAAATGCCTTGCTAAAATCTAGGTAGGCCATGTCCACAGCCCCTCCCTGGTCTACTACTTTGGTCACCCTGTCTAAGAAATCTATTAGATTCGTCTGACATGACCTTCCCATTGTGAATCCATGCTGCCTTGGGTCCTGTGCCCCTCTGGCCTCTAGGTACTCAACAATTCTTTCCTTCAGAAGTGATTCCATCATTTTCCCTACCACTGAGGTCAAACTAACTGGTCTGCAGTTTCCTGCCTCTGTCCTGCTCCCACTTTGTGAAGAGGAATCACATCTGCCCTCCTCCAGTCCTCGGGTACCACCCCATCCTCCCCATGATTTGTTAGAAGAGTAGTCACAGGTGTCACTAGTTCTACCCTTAGTTCTTTTAGAATTCTTGGGTGAATCCATCAGAACCCATTGCTTTGTCCACCTTCAATTTTATTGGTCTTTGAGAACCCTTTCTTCTGTAAATGGACTGTATCGACCCCCATCTTCAAGTGTTTCTCTTGTTTGGTTTAGTAACTCCCCTCCTCTTCCTTTTGTGAATACTGACAGAAATATTCGCTCAGTATCCCTGCTTTTTCACTGTCACCCTCTGCCCACATTCCCTCCCCTTTATTAAGCTTCAGTATCCCTCCTTTGGTCTTTCTTCGCTCTCTAATGTACCTATAAAAGGTCTTATCCCCCTTCTTAACAGAAGTGGCTGTCCTTTCCTCGGTTTGGGCCTTTGCTATTCTGACTGCCTTCCCAGCCTCTTTCTGCTTTAACTGATAAAGTTCTCTGTCCTGCTCCTTCTGTGTTTCCTTATATTTCCTGAATGCTGTCCTTTCTTCTTAACCTTCCTGCCACCTCTTTTGTGAACCATAGCGTTTTTTTCCTTCGTTGTGTTTTATTGATTTGCTTTACAAAGGCTTGTTGCCTCTGTAATGGCTGTTTTGATCACTCCCATTGTTCATCCAACCCTCCTTCTTGCCTGTTTGCTAGTGCTTTTCTGAGGCACTCTCTCATTTTCCCAAAGTCAGCCCTCCTAAAGTCTAGTACTCTTGCTTTTGTATGGCTTGATTATATGGCTGTGTTTTTCGTGAACCACACTGTTTGGTGGTCGCTTGTTCCCAGATGGCTACCCACTTCTAAATCTGAGATTCTTTCTCCATCCCCATTTGAAAGTACCAAGTCTAAGATTGCTCCCTCCCGAGTGGGTTCCAGTACTAGCTGTCTGAAGCATGCCCCCTGTAGGGTATCAAGAATGACCCTGCTCTTGGATGTGCCTGCAGCAAAGGTGCTCCAGTTAACATCTGACATATTCAGGTCCCCATCAACAATATCTCCCTTTTCTTGCCATTCTAAAAAGCATTCTATCATTTCCTTGTCCATTCCTCCCATGTGAGATGGGGGTCTGTATACAACCCCCATGCGGATTGTGGTGCCATTTCCTGCTCTCAGGGTGACCCAAAGTGCCTCATCTGCTCCCTGTTTACTCTTTTAGTTCTGTTGCTTTGATCCCTTCCTTTACATAGAGAGCTACTCCTCCTCCTCTTTTACCCTCCTTGTCCCTCCTGTAGATTGTGTATCCTGGTATGTTGACATCCCAGTCATGGTTCTCTGTGTACCATGTTTCTGTGACTGTCACAATATCCAGGCAACCCTCTTCCATCAAGGCCACTAGTTCAGGGAGCTTGTTGCAGACTACGGGCATTGGTACTCAACACCCTCCACTTTTTGATAGCTTAACCCTTTTAGCCCCATTTCTGTCCTTACTGCCTTTGCCTTTTTTTACATTTAAATCTGTTCTGCTCCCTAACAACTTTTGTACCTTGGTGTTTACCTCACTAATCACCATGTTTTGTGGGGGGAGGCTTGAATTTCCCTGCTTCTTTTCAGTGCCTCCCCCCTTGGCTAGTTTAAATGCTTGCCAATGAAGCATTTAAACCTCTCACCTAGGATCCTGGCCCCCCCCGACAGATGCAGACCATCGCACCAGTATAGGTCTGCATCCCTCCAGGTGGCTCCCCAGTCCCCAATGAAGCTAAAACCTGAGCTCCACACCAGTTTTTCAACCACTCATTGAATTCCCTGGTGAGAAGTGCCCTAGCATCTCCTTGCCATAGACAGGCAGCACCTCTGAGAGAAGGTTACCGACACGCTACTTGTCTAAGGCCCCTCCCAACTCTACAAACTCCTCTTGCACTGCTCTGATCCCATTCCTAGCCAGGTCATTTGTCTCTAGGTGGACAATGACATCCAGCTTCCTCCCTCGTGCAGCTCCTCCCACGATCCTGAGGATTCATTTCATGTCCCTCCAAGCCGTGGCGCCAGGAAGGCACCTTACCTCCCTCTCTTCTTCCTCCCCCATTTCTACCCCCCCCTAATGATTGAGTCCCCCACCAGGAGTTGTTTCCTTCCCCTGCGGGGTCCCATGCCACCCTTCTGTGGGTCTCCTTTGTGAAGGTTCCCAGCATCCTCCTTGGTCTCCACTGCAGGTGCCTCCATAGAGGAACCACTATCCACCAGAAGAGCGAATGAATTGTGGAGAGGTACAGTTGGAGGGATGCAACTCTGTTCCACCACCCTCTCCCTCCTTGAGCCCACCCTGGTCCAGCCTCTCCTCTTTCTTGGCAACCTCTGAGGTAGTGGCATTGGCCCTGGTGGTCCCTGGGTGGGGGAGGAGGAGGTTTCACGAATCCTAGCCAGGTCAGCCTGGAGATGGGCAACCTCCTCTCACAGACCAGAGAGGTGCCTGCAAATAGGGCAGCATTGCAGCCTCCAGAATGTCTCCCAGAACACTGCCGCCCCACAGCCATTGCACTGCACCACTCCTATCGTGTCTTATTTTGTGTCCTCTCTACTGTTTCTCTGGATGCTTATTCTCTCCTCTCCTTACAACTCTCACCCTTCCTGTTCTGGGACAGCAACTTCCTATCTTCTTCAGTAGCCTCCTTCTTCCTTGCTCAATATCAGACCACCAGCAGCTAGGGGGGGAGAGTGAGCTACTTTTTTACTTTAGGGTTGACAAAACCAATGTTTCTCTATGATCCTTTCCTTCCTACTGCCAAACAGGAAGTTCCTGTTGACAGTCAAATCCAGTGGCTATAAAAGTAGAACTGGCTTTGGGTGGGTGGGTGGAGGGGTGTGATGGAGGGCAATTAGTAAGAAAAAAGGTAATTTGACTCACCTGCTTTTATAGTATCTAAACCACACCCCCAGGTAAGGAACCCTAGTGTTGGTGTTATGTTTGGCGGCAGCGGGGAAGGCTCCCCAGTGTCACACAGTGAAAAAACTGGCTGGGTGGGGGTTACTAGCCAGCTCTGGGAACTGGACACCCTGATATCGGAAAATTAAGATGGAAGGGGTGGGAGGACCTCACGCAGCCCCAGGCGGCCATTTTGAATAATGTTAAGCATAGAACATTTTGACTCATGTGAGTTCTGAGGCTGAGTGAGTGACCATTTTCTTTATTTCAGGTACTGTCACTGGTGATTGGGCAGCCCAATGTTGGAGTTATGTTCGGTGGCACCGGGGGGTGGGCTCCCAAGTGTCACACAGTAAAAGTGGGTGGGATAGGGGCTACTAGCTGGCACTAGGGATTGGGAAACCTTGTGTTGGAAAATTAAGAAGGAAGGGGTGGGAGGTACTGAGAGATGGTTTTCTTTATTTCATGTTGTGTGACAGGGCCTGTTTGCCCTGTCATATGGAGATTAGTGGAAAGCAGCACTGCCATGACAAGCCCCCACCCCCACCCCTTAATTATGCTGGCAGTGGAAGATATTTGTGGAAAAAGGGGACTTACCTTCTTTTCCAAAGTCTTTTGCAACAGCTTGCTGTCCTTTGCTGTCTCCAGCCTGTTCTGTCAGGATGGCCAGCTGCAACCCCACCACCCCATTTTCTTTACTTCATTTCTTTTCTGTTTTCTGTGCCCCTTTCTTCATAATCTCATTAGAGTCCCCTCCAGTCTGCATAGTCTTGCACCAGGTGTACAGATAAATCAAAATGTTTCCTACACATGCTGAACTTTAATTCTGTATATTGAAAATATATTATACAGTATATGCTAAATAGCTTGAAGAGTGAAGAATTCCCTTTTAACTCCCCCTTTGAAATACCAGTCTGGAACCCAGTTTCTAAGTCTCACACACTTCTCTGATCACCAATCTGAAAAGATAAAAGTCCCTTGTGTGACAGCACTCTAGTAGTGGCCAAGGAGTGTTCTATCCAACTGGAGAAAGAAAGCAATACTGTTTGGGGTGGGCTGTGTGGCCTTTGTCAGTCCTCCTGCAGTGCTAGCCGCAAAGAAAAGAAAAAAAAGAGAGCTGAGCAGCTTGGGCACGTTGTGCTTTCAGCACATCCTTTACATATAGAATGCTCCCAAACTGAAGCTCAAATACAAAAATAACAAGCATTTGTCAATGCTGAAAGTTTCTTGCTGGCATTAGCAGTGGAAAGGCATGAGTTAGACAGATGCAGTATAGGAATGGCATTGAAGTATTGAACTGAATCCAACTCCACCCTCACCCTGCAGAGATGGACAGGCAATGAGGTGTGCCTTTGGGTTGTCACCCATGACCGTCACGACATTTCACCTCACCCTACCCTTTAGACACTGACAAGTGTTGAGGTGTGCCTTGGGGTGTTTGGACTTTACATTCACCTCATTCCATAAGGAAATGTGCTAAAATGGGTGCAGTATAGGAGAATGGGATGAACTCTGGAGGCAAAGGGTCCATGGCGCACCTCGATGTCTGTCACTGGCTGGAGGGTTGGGGTGGGGGGGTGCAATGGCATGAGCATTAATGTCAACAGTCCCAAGTCACACCCCTGACACCTGTCAGTCCCTGCAGGGTAGGGTGTTATGGTAGAAAACCCTAACACCCTGGGTGTTTCCTGGTATTTTTACTTTGTTTTCCACATGGGCTTTTTGTGACCCCTCCGCATGAACAGTGACACTATCAGTTCATTAGGCGAAGGTGATTTTGCACAGCGACTGCGCCATTTGGTGCCACAGGTTCGAAAACACATTTTGAACAGGATGTGAAAAGTGACAGGTGTACTGTTTATGAGGAGGTGTAAAAAATGGCATTGTTGAAAATCTGGAGTGAAAATATAAAAAAACAGGTGAAGTCACGAGCATGCATAGAAACTGCGCAATGTACAGCCGTAATGTAATTAGTTTGAGGATTTTTTTACAGCAGATTTTCAACATAGGCATTTTGGGACCTTTGCTCATGAACAGTTTCACTGTAATTTTCTCAATCTATCCCGAACACTAATTTCCCACAGCGACTGCGCTATTCTGTGCTGGAAGTGCAAAAACACATTTTGTCCAGGGTGTGAAAAATGACAGCTGTACTTTTCATAAGGAGGTGTGGAAAAATGTCAATGTTGAAAATCTGGACTGAAAATATTACAAATACGTGAACTTACGAGGGTGTGTGGAAATTGCGCAATACACGCACATAATACAGTCATTTTGTGGACTTTTGTCACCAAATTTTCAACATAGCCATTTTAACACCTCTGCTCATGAACAGTTTCACTGTGATTTTTTTACCGTGTCCCGAACATTGATTTCACAAACTGACCGCACCAGTGTGCGCTACATGTGCAAAAACACATTTTGAGTGAGATGTGAAAAATGACAGCTGTACTGTTCATAAGGAGGTGTGGTAAAATGGCAATGTTGAAAATCTGGAGTGAAAATATTACAAATTCTCAAAGTTACGAGCGTGCGTAAGAACTGTGCATTGCACGCTCATCAAGCAGTCATTTTTGGGAATTTCTTCGGCAAAGTTTCATCATAGGGTTTTTGAGGGACTACCTCATGAACTGTGACACTGTCATTTCATAAATTGGTCCCAAAAGGTGGTTCCACGCAGTGACCATGAAATCATATTTCAGGACCAAATAACAAAATGACAGTGACTGAGTTCATGAAGTGGGGTCCCAAGAACTCCATGTTGAACATTTGGAGAAAAAAGTCCTAAATATTCCCAAGATATATACCAAAGTTGAAAAAAACCTATTTATCTATTTATGCCATTATTTAGCTTACTGGCATTTCTTCAGTTCGTGTTCAGCTTTAAAGAGTGCAGACGTGTTCCCAGTCCACCGAAGATTGTCGCGCCGGACTTCAGAGGCAAGTATGGGGTGACGTGGGGGTGTGTGGAGGTGGCCACTCAGAGGGTGAGCATGGGTTGGGGGAAGGGGACAAGACAGTCAGCAAGGGACCATTTTTCTTACAGGTGTTTTTTTTTTGTTGAAAGATGATGTGGGACTTTTGCCACGCTGGGGTGGGCTCCCAGCGTGGCAACTAGAAGGTTGTTTGGGGGCAGTGGAGCTGATGGGGGATTGGGCATCCTCGTCGGCCATATGGACTGTTGCCACACTGGGGTGGGCTGTCAGTGTGGCACCTGAAAATCTGTTGGGGGGAACAGTGGAGCCAATGGGGACTGGGCACCCCTGTTGGCCTTATAGATGTTTGCCATGCTGGGGTGGGCTCCCAGCATGGCACCTGGAAGTGTGTTGGAGGGCACTGTGGAGCCGAGGGGGGATTGGGCACTCCCATCGGCAATACAGTGTGTGTTGGGGGGGAGTGCTTGAGCATGCTGGGGTGGGCTCCCAGTGTGCTACTTTGGGTGTTTGTTATGGGAGGGAGTGGAGCTGTCTATGATAGCTGTTCCAGTGCAGTGCTGATGTGTAGGCACTTTGCATACTGCTGACGGCAGTGTGTAAATTGCCTGCACGTTACCACCACTGATTGTAGTGGTGTTTTGCTTGGAACTGTACGCCACTGCATCTGAACTACTGTCATAGACAGCTCGGACATTTATTTGTGTGGTGAGGCCGCACCTGTGACAAGGAGCAGGGCATTGGAAGCGAGGTGACACACCTACGAAACTTTGTATGGTGGCACTATGTTTCTTGCACATGCGTGCAAGCAAACATAAAAATGAAGTGAAAGTCAATTGAGTGAGAGAAAGAGAGAGGGAGGAGACTGCAGGAATATTGCAGAGTTGAATGTCCCAGTCTGTCCCTCTCGCTGTCAGTATCCTATGACACAGTTGTACTGTTGAACAAGGTACAGTACAATAGAGCATACACAGAGGTGCAGTGCACCAAATAAACAAAAGTGTTTGCCCTGCATAAATATAAATAAATAACATATAATAAAATCCTGAGACAGTATGGAAAAAAACTCAAAGTTATAAAAATTAAAGGGAGATGTAAAGTCATGAAATATAAACTTCTGGCATGCTTGGCATGGTTACTACAGTTTGTAAAGCCCAAACTGTTTTTCTTGTTTCTTTCTTTTTTCCTTCTTCTTTTTTTTGTTTGTTTTGTTATTTGTTTGAAGCAAATATACTGCTGGAGGGCTCTAACTTACTTTCTTGGCTATTTCACATTCTCATGGTGGTGAATGCCAGGGTATTATCCTCCTCTTCTTTTAAAGCCAGTGACCTCTTGTAATAGGATATTTATCCTTGGATGCCAAGATGGGAGGGCCCATGACATAAGAGTCATGGGAGGAGCCAGCTCTCATTAAGGCTCATTAGTTAAACACCCCTCTTATCTAGCATAAACTATAGAAACTAAGAAAGGTTTGGTATGACTTTTCTAATACCTTTTATGGTGCTTACTGCCCTTTGTTTTCTTAAGTAAGTTGTAAAAGTCTGTGACTGAAGACATTTTATGAGGTTAAAGCAGCAAAAAATGTTAGAGATAATGGGAACCACAAAAGATATTACAAGATATGGTTTCTAGAAACAGTTAAGTTTGAAAAGATAGCAAAAAGAAAAAAAAAACATGACCAGAGGGAAACTGAAATGAAATATTAAGCTGCCAGTAAATCTATGCTGGACCAGAGATGGATGATAACAGCAATATAAAGAAAGAAAAGATTTATTAGAAAAGAAATAAATGTCTGACAAAAGGAAGTTTTCAAGAAAAAAAGCATTCTTTTTTCTTTGAGTAACGTAAGTAGATACTAATAAAACATACAACCTTGTGTTTGCAAGTTGCACAAAAATGGAGAAGGACACCATTCTGAGGTTTATGCCAACACAGTAACAACTCATAAAACCAAAGATAGGGATATTCTTAATTAATTATTTGAAAGTATCTGATATATTCTTGAAGAAATACAGTATCTTAAGGCTAACAAAGAATGGGCCCTATTCATAAAAGTGCTGAATGTACGTGTGATTCACATATACAGAGCCCACAGAGCTCTGCCCCCTGGGACAGGTGCACACCAGCTAATATTCTCCATTGCCAGCTGCCGGTTTGTGCCCCCTCCCCCCCTGTGCACAGCTGTGCAGTGTTGGATTGCGACTGCTTGGTGGCAGAGCCAGGGACACAGGTGGGCATTCAATAGGATGCCTGTCCTGGGTCTTGAAGTAGATCTGTTGCTGCATGCATTCAGGGAATTCAGGGAAGGTATGAACCCTGGTGAGCAGACATCAATGGGTGAAACCCAGAATGGCTGCCTCCAGCCCTCCCTGGCAGCACAGTGGGCTGGGCAGCAACTCCTGGCATGCTCCCAGACAGCCTGTGGCATGTAGCTGCATGAGTAGCAGGTGAATCTGGTGTGCAAGGTGCTAGTGCACCTGTAGTGAATGCTACCAGGGGTCCACTGGACCCCACTGCATGGCATTCAGTTGTAGTCATGCCTATGTACCACACATATGCAGCGCGTAGGCTTCTGTGAATAGATCCCAATATGATTATGTATTTTTAATTTTATGTAAGTATTTTACAAAAAACAAACTGTACTTACAGTAATGTATTTGTTGCTCATAGAAAATGTACTAAAAAGATAAAAAAGACAATAAACCTGTCAATGGATCAGGTAGGATGCAAAATACAGCTCCCTTCATTCATGTGTGAACAAAAATAAAGTAACTTAACATGAAACTAATGTATGTCATGTGTGATAAATCTGTGTTAGAAAATGTTTTTAGAATCTGAAAAATATTGCTACTTTAACACACAATTCACTCGGGCCAATAGAGCACTTAATATAGAATTTAAAGCAAAATGTCTAAGAGAGATTTTTAAGAAAATGAATGACTTGGTTTTTGGTTAAATACAATTTATAAAAAAGAAAAAAATATTATTTTCAGTTTTTAGTAACTGTTACTGCCTTGTGAAAGAGAATGTTCATGAAACGTTGGCTTGATTAAATAGCAGTGCTGACACCATTGAACATTTAATACAAAAAGATAAAATTATTAAAGAACATTGGGTGAGTGAGTTTACTAACCCAGGAGTCAGTGTGCTTATAAAACACAGTCGTAGCCAGGAAATGGAGTTTCATAGTAAAGCAACAGAAATGGAAACAGATTCGTACAGAGAAACTATGATCCCATTGTGTAGTGAATAACGCATACAAAAAAAGCTGCTAAATCATGTAGGAAAGCTCTGCTTCAACCACATCCAGAAAGAAACAAAGAAAACAAGCAATTACATTAACTTTTTTTTACAGTTTTCTGTAGAGGAGCAAATTTACTCTTGAAGTGTTAAAAACAAACATGGGTCAATACTCCGGACAGACCCTGCTTTTCAAAGGTTGCAACCTCCATATGCCAGTTTCCTTAGAGGGGAAAATATAAAGTGCAAGCTAGACCACAGTATGTATACTGTTATAAAAAAGTTAACACATGCCTACCAGACTTACCAAATGGCAACTTTCAATGTGGAAACTATGCTTGCTGTGCTAATACCCAAGACAGCAAAACTGTCAGAGACCCAAGATCTGAGAAAGAATACCAAATAAATGCCTTTATAAACTGTGCAATGACTGGTGTCATATACATGCTGGTGTGTCCCTGTGGAATGGCATATGTGAGACAGACAAAACATAGTTTACTATTTTGCATCAGTGACCACAAGCAGCCATCAGGAACACAAACCTGATGTGTGCCATGGCAAAACACTTCTGGGAAGCTGGACATGACTCAACAGCAAATTTATGATACATAGAAATTTAAAAAATTATGCCAAATATGAGAGATTGGGCCTTTGTTGAGAAAATGACCCAAACAGAAGCCCACTGCATTTATGTGCTGGATACACAAGTCCTAAGAGGTCTGAATGAGGATATTCTACTCCCCAGTTTCCTTTGAAATTTATGAATATACCATGGAGTAACATCTGTCACACAGCCTCTTGCAATGGAACTTTCGAACTAATGGAGATATTACTGTGTTTGATGACCCTTTTTTTCTTTTAGAGTGTTCCACGCTATGGTTTCATGTGGAATTTATAAATAGACTGTGAACTAATACTCATCACGCAGCCATGCGGGATGGATCACTTTGAACTAATGGAGATACCATTGCATTATTTTGTGTGACTTAACTTTTTTATTTTTTTTGCAGGATAGTTATCAAGGAACTTGAATACTACCGCTGCATGAAATGGGGACTTGCTGTAGAACAATACTGGAAATGCAATGATTGCATATTTTGTATTTTTTAATTTAGTTATGAATAAGAGAATTTTAATATGCAAGAAATATTTTCACTCTGTGAATGTGAAGGGTTGACTTTCCAGCACGTATGACGACCTACTATGGTTCCCACTCCCCCCTTCCGAAATGGTAACAAGAAATAGTAAATAGAGGGGCTGTACATCGATACATTGAATGATATAGATTGTGAAATACAATGAATTGTGTCCTTTCTTTAATAAATGGAACTAGTGGCCAGATAATTCATTCTTGCAGCCTGCACTGGGCAATCACCACTGGTCATGTGACTCCCACAGGTGTTTAAAAATAGATATGACTGGGGTCTCAGGCAGCTCAGAAGAAGGTGTGGCCAAACAGTTAGTGGCATATGTACTTGTGCATGAGATCAACGCACATGCCCATGACCCCCACAGGTCAGCAAGGTTGCTAAGTGCCCCTGTGATATAGTTTGAATTTGACTTTGAACATGGAATTTTAATGTTAGGACCAAGTGACCTGCATTCATTTTGGAATGATGGTCCTTAAGGAGAGTCTATGAGATAAGAATGATCTACAAGAAAGTACCACAGGCTCAGCAAAAATTAAGACTGTGTAACAGCCTGATTTGTGTGTGAGTGCACTACATATTGGAGCTACTGCCATGTGGCCTACAAGACAGTTTGGAGTTTTAACAGAGTGACAAGTAGCACAGTGTCTGATACCCTGATCAAGGGATTGAGCACTGTTTTTTGGCTTCTCTGTACATTTTAAACTGGAACAATCTTTAAGACCTCCATTCCAGCTCCCTTTAACCCTCAAAAGAGCAAGGGACATGACTCTTTCCAAAACAAGAGTCATTTCATAGCAAAGGCAGGGGAGCCCAAAAGAGAAGTCAGCCTTCACAGCCCCAGAAGAAGGCACAGCCAAAGGCACAGGCATTGAAAGCACCTAGTGCCACTATCTGCAGCTCTGGCCCCGGTCTTGCCTCAGCAAACCGATGCAGCCTCTCCTCCCCAGTGAGGGGGGAGTACCTGATCAAGATTTACTGTCAATGGGATTCCACCACAACAGACAGGTGAGTCCTAGTGATCATCTGAGAGGGATACTCCCTGGATTTTACAGAACTTCCTCTGAACTAGCTGCCCAGAAGGCAACCCTCTTTGTCAGCTTACATGTCAGAGCTTCTGGCACAGGATATTGTGTGCCTTCTGAGCAACAGGGCAGTGGAAGTAGTGCCAGAGGGTGTTGTGTCAAAAGAGTGAAGCAAAAATAGTGAGTACAAAACAGTGCTTAGAAACATAGAAACATAGAAACATAGACTTTGATGGTATATAAGGACCGCTTGGCCCACCTAGTCAGCCCATTTCCTTACCCACAGGATAAGCTGCAGATCCTAGTTAACCAACAGCCTATTTCTTCCTGCCCCCCCCCACAATAATTGCCTTATGTGTGTCCCATGCATTCTTGAATTCTTCCACAGTTTTAGACCCCACAACCTCCTCAGGAAGGCTGTTCCATGCATCCACCACCCTTTCTGTGAAAAAATACTTGCTCACATTGCCCCGATCCGTCCCTCCCTCTATCTTCAAATTGTGTCCCCTTGTTTTTGCACATATCTTTTTCTGAAAGATGCTAACCTCTTGGATTTTGTTGATTCCACTGAGGTACTTAAAAGTTGCCCCCCCCATCTTTCCTCAAGGGTATACATATTAAGCTCATTTAGTCTTGCCTCATATGGCTTCTCTTGCAGACCCTGCATCATTTTAGTTGCCCTCCTCTGGACTGCCTCCATCCTGTCTATGTCCTTGCGGAGATGGGGTCTCCAGAACTGGATGCAGTACTCCAGATGGGGTCTCACCAACTGTCTGTACAGAGGGATAACAACTTCTTGTTTTCTTCTGGTGATGCCTCTCCCAATACATCCCAGTATCCAGCTTGTCCATTGAGCGACCTGGTATTTACAGTGCTTGTCATTTCTGCCAACAGCTTTCTCTCTTTCCCTGAGTTGCACCCCCCTGAAGTAAGGAATAGTAAAACTGCCCCCTAATTGTGTTCCCCACACTGAGTTCCATCCCCCCCCCGGGACAGAGAATCCTATCGGAGGTTTCACCATCATTGCTCAGCTCTGTTTTTCCATTTGTGGTTTTCCAGTTTGCTATTTTGCCATTGCTGTTATTGACCAGCGTGGTTTTGCAGGTGTGATTTTTACATGGAACCATGCCACAGTAAGAATGGAATACAGGGTTCTACTCCCACTTCTTCCTGGTTCCAAAGAAATCAGGGGTCATGCACCCCATTCTTGACCTCAGAAATGTGAACAAATTTATGGATCAAGGAAAATTCAGAATGATTTATCTGGGTTCTTTGCTACACTACCAGAAACCTCAGGACTAGTTAGCCTCTCTAGATGTACAGGATGCATGCCAGCACATATTGGTACACCCCAGCCACCACAGATAGCTCTATTTCAAAGTGCTGGAGCAGCATTACCACCAGTTCAGAGTCCTGCCATTTGGGTTTTCCTCAGTGCCTCGAGTCTTTACAAAGTGCTTTGCAGTGCTTGTCATACACCCAAGAAAGCTAGGACTCTATGTCTTCCTGTACTTGGACGACTGACTAATCTCAAGCCCATACAGACAGGAGATGGAATAGTCAATAATCACTGCCTCTGAGTTCCTAACTTTGGTGGGGGCTTTACTGAACCTCAAAAAGTCTCTCCTATAATCCTCTTAGCAACTGCTGTTCATATGAGCGCTTCTGGATACAACCCATGCTCGTGCTTTCCTTTCAGAGAGCAGACTGCAAGCAATTCTGCAGATGGCATGCCACATCATGGAGTGCAAAACTGCAAACCCTCTCCACATAGCACTTGTTGGATGTGACAGCGTCCTCAGAATAAACAGTGCTCCTGGCACTGTTGCACATGAGGAAAACCCTTTGGTTGCTCAGTGCACAATGGCCAGACACCACACTGTCAGACTTGCCTCATTCAGATGACCAAACCCTTGTTTCAGTCTCTCTCATGGTCATCAGTGGAGGATAACCTCCTGCTGGGTTTCCTCTTCTCCCAACTGGAGTAGAGCCTCAGGTGACTCTCCCCATAGATATATCCCTGTTGGGATGGGGGTGCCCACTGACAGGGCCTGCAAACACAAGGTGTCTGGCACCTGTCAGAGACTCATCTCCATGTCAGTGTGTTGGAGATGTGAGTAGTATTGTATAGTCTGAAAGCCCTAGTAGACTCAGTCAGCCACAAAACAGTCCTTCAGAGAGGTGACAAGTCTGTCATGGACTACATCAACAAACAAGGAGTGGCATACTCTTACTCTCTCTGTAGGGAGACACTGAGAGTGTGGGAATGGTGCCAGGAGCATGAGATCCCGAGCCATCAATCTACCTGCCAGGGGTCAAGAACACTCTGGCAGATGAGCTCAATTGAACATAAGCTGATCCCCATGAGTGGTCACCATTTCAGGACATCATGAGATTGCTGTTGGAAGAGTGGTGTACTCCATATGTGGACCTTTTTGCATCACTACTCAAAGCCAAACTGCCTCGATTCTGCTCCAGAAATTCAGGATATGGCACTTCCAGTCAGGATGCACTTAGATGGCAATGGCAAAATGTGTTTCTGTATGCATTCCCTCCAATCCCTCACATTCAGAGGGTATTGCTCAAGTTGGAAGCTCAAGGCGGCAAAATGTTACTAGCAATCTCCTCCTGGCCTCTACAGATATGGTTTCCTCTGTGAAATAAACATTCAGTCAGCAAAGCAAGGACTCTGTTTTTATTTATTTTTTTTATTTCTGTAAATCGAATATATACATTTGAGCAAGAAAGCTCATTTACAAAGGTTCCTTGTCAGTTTCAAAGAGGTACAAACAGTTCAGGGTAAATACAGTACACAGTATGGTTAGAGTACAGCAGTTATTGGAATATACAATAAGTACAATATGCAACAGGCAGGACTAAGGATTATTTACAGAGGTTCCTCAATTGTTTACATGGTGGCTACAGTGTGGCTAGTGTGGGGTAAATACATGCGGTAATTAACAGTAGGCAACAAGCAGGAGGGAAGCATCCTAAGTAGGCTTTGTCAGAGAACACATGAAGAGGCAAACAAGGCTCACAAGCCTGCAATATTGTAGGATGAACAAGGGGGTGAGGTTTCTAGGGGCAGCTACGGTACATGAGCCAGGCAAGAGAGCCCTGAGTAATGCTCTTTTGAATTGTCCTATTTTCAAGAGCCCCTGGAGTGGGATATCCAAAGCCAGATCATTCAGCCAGTGTGGTGCCCTGGTTGCAAATGAGCACATGGCCTGGTTCGTTCTGTAGCATGGGACAGTGAGGTAACCGTTGGTTGAGCTCCTACTGGAATAGGCACTATGTGAGGGGTTCAGGAGAATTTGTATCACCTGGGAAGGTGAGTCGCAGGAGTGCTTTCACACCCATCAGATAGGCTGGGTATTTTACCCTGCTAGCAATGGGGTAGCCAGTTTGTGAGGGTATAGAGTGTGCAGGTGTGGGTGTTTTGGGCTGCTCCAGTGGCAAAGTGACATGCTTTGTTCAAAGCCATCTTGACTCCATTTAGAACTGTTTCTGAGGCAGCTCCCATAGACCAGTATGCCATTGTCTATCATAGGACTGATGGAGCTAGTGACAGCCACCATTTTGGCCTTAGTGGTAAAGGTTGTGCCTCACCCTATAAAGTGCCCCTATTTTCCTGTTGATGTTGCAAACAAGCTGATCAATGTGGGGGGCAAAAGTGAGTGTTTTGTCAGTTGTGACACCCAGGTACCTGAATGTGTGGTTCCATGTGTAACCCCTTTGTTATCCGGGGTTACTAGAATCCCAGTAAGACCTAGTGGTAGGCAGGGAAGGCAGCTTGTGAAACTCCAGTTAAATGGGTTTCACACTGTCTCACTCTGTCCTCAGTCACAGCTGAGACTAGAGGGATGACATCATAATAGAACTGTCACAGCTGCATGAGCCACAGTTGGAATCTTCAGCTCAGAGTAGTTCTAGAATCTTGGGAATTCAAAGGAGTCTTCCGTTTGTCCTTAAGCAAGAAGGAAGCATTATTATTGTGCAGTGTGATTTCTCTCTCAGAGAAAAAGTCTTCAGTTTGTCCTTAAGCAAACAAGAAGGACACCAGTAGTGTCTGTTTACCCCCCTCCCTCTGGGGGTAAGGAAAAGTTCTTTGTGGGTTCCAGGGGCAATCCCCTTCTCCCACCTTGGGAAGAAAGCTGCCTGTTTTGATTTAAGTTCAGTCTGTTCATGTATAACAGCAAAGGTTACATTTCTTCGCCTGTGGGGCACCTGCAACGAATGGGTGAGTGTTTGGCCTCATTGGAAGGGGCAAACAACTTCTCTTCTTCAGTTGGATTTCAAGTGTTGGGGACTGCTATTTGGGAGAACTATGTCAACTAGGACAAACAAATAGAGCAGTCATCTGTTTAAAGTGTTAAAGTTCATTGTAGAGGGGGTGCTTCAGGTCATCCACCGTCAGTCTACAGTTTTAAAGTCTAAAGTTCTGTGTGTCCAGAGAAATGGCCGGGTATGGGCTGTGGGAGCTGGAGGTGGATAGATCCCCATCTTTAGTAACCAGGTCCACCTCTACGGATTTCTTCTGTGTTTTTGCTACTTGCCTCATGCGCTTGGCCAGTGATGGGGTGGGTACCCAGACGTGGGTCGCAACTTGAAAATCTCTCTAGGAGTTGTAGACTCTAAGTGGTGTGGGGAGCCACAGGATGGGAACATTACTCCTTGTTTGATAGGAGTCTCCCTGTTTGATGGGAGTTTCGAATTGGAAGTACGAAAACAAAATCTCTCTAGGAGTCGCAGACTTCAAGTGGTGTGGGGAGCCACAGTTTGGGGAGCCTCTTTGTTTGATGGGATGTCTTTCCAAGTAGAGTTTGGGTTCACTTGTCAAGTGGACCATCAGTCGAGTGGCCAGCAGGGGAGCCGGGCCAGTTGGGCTGTGTATCCAATACGCATGCAAAGTCCGGGCTGAGTGCCTGGTGGGTCCAAAGCCAGACAACTGTTGTAGTGTTCATTCCTCAGATGGACCGCTGTGTTTAACCTCTAATCTGCATTACAGTAACGTAGCCCTGTGGGGGACCATACAGAGTTTTGTTTATGTTCAGTGAGTTAATAAATAAAGCCACACTGAAAAATCCCAATTCTGGTTTTGGACATTATAGTTATTGCTTCCTGTAGTTGGATTTACTTGGGTGCCCCTGTGCAGAGTAGTCAAACCTAGGTCTCTTGTGCCAGGTAACCTCATCCTTCCCTGAACCCATAGATACCCTATGTATATCCATGCTACAAATGTGGACACATAGAGGGGTTACACATGTGATAACGGGGATCGCATAATAGCGATCGCTGTTTGAGCAGTGTACATTGCCGAAATGAATTTTGGCAATGTACTTCGCAATAACAAGGAAGACACCCAAGATTTAGGTTTCTTCATTTTATGTGGGGCTGCACCCCGCGATCTTGCTACTAAAGGATTCTCAACTTCAGGGGGTGCAAAACTAAAAAAAAAAGACCCGGTGCAAAAAACACAAGCTTGCTCAGAACCGAACCTGCCACCTTTCCAACTGCAGCCTGCCACCAACCCACCACACCACATGGCCAGCTTGGCAGCCCACCACCACACTCCACTCCACAAACCCTTGCTCCCCTTCTGCCCATTACATGGCGTGGTCCACCCCACGTGTACACATAGAGACATCCCCCCATCTGGTCGCCCCCCCGCCAGGTAGCCCTGTGCACAGGCACCGTGATTGAGCCGCCCTTTTTTAAAGCATTCAATCGCGGTCACCTTGTACATGGGATACCGAACATATCCACCTGGTTAACAGGAACTCCCATTGCATTGAGGATGGTGAGGGGGGAGCCTTGTTTGTTTTATGTACGTTGGAGACAAGGGACAGACTGGTTGACACAGGGTCATCTGATCCATCCCAACCTGCATTCCCTTCACCTTCAGGCCTGACACCTGAAGAGATTTTATTTATTTATTTATTTATTAGGTCTAGGATTACGATACCTTTGTGCCAGGGTTCATTTACAAAGGTTCCACATCAAGTTACAATTCAAAACGTAAGACATGTAAGTTAGATTGCAAATTCAATAACTAGGGCAAGGTTACAAAAGTGTAAGCTAAACAGAGTTACAAAGCATCGAGAAACAAAACAAGTTTTGGAGGCTAGGTTACAAGGAGATAGCGGATGAGGTGCAGTGAGGATAGAGGACAAGAGAGAGGAAGAGTAGAGTGGGGTGGAGAGCTATAGAGGAGGAGCGCAGCCAGAGGCATTGTCGTAGACATAACATGGGGAAGTGTGTGCTAAGGGGTAACCAAGTGCTAATAGGAGAAAGAACTGCAGAAGGGAAATATTCATGGGGTCAGCTAGTGGAGATGGAAATGAACAAGTACGCGGTACCCCAGAGGGTCTCTAAAATACTGTTGGCTACACATAAGCCTTCCACAGGGAAGACATACACAGCCAAATGGAATAGATTTTCCATCTGATGCACCAAAACCCACATGAACCCTTTTAGGTCCCCACCTGACAAGGTACTGGAGTACCTGCAGGACTGATGCTGAACTACAGTATTCCACAGTAAAGGTCCACCTGTGTACTACCTTAGTATACTACAATCCCATCTGTACCATCTACCTGGCACAGCTGTCACTGTTGAAGATGTTCCCCAAGGGCATTTTACACATAAGGTAACACCCATCAGAAAGCTGATGGATGCCTGGGATATCAACCTTGTGTTAGATATGCTCACTCAGAAGCTCTTTGAGTCCCTTACGACACATGACTTGAAGTTTTTGACTTGGAAAGCAGCATTTCTTGTGTGGCTATAACCTCTGCTTACAGAGTATCTGAAATCCATGCTTTGGTCATAGATCCTTCATATACTGTTTTCTATAAATATAAAGTAGTTCTCTGTACACACCCCACATTTCTACCAAAAGTGGTGTTTTAATTTCATCTCAATAAGGCTTTAGTCCTCTCTACCTACATTGCCAACTTCCAGAAAGATGGAGAAAGGACTCTTCATTCACTTGATGTTAAGAGGGTCCTTAGGTTTTATCAGGACAAAACCAAGGATTTCAGACAATCCAAACAGCTTGTTGTCTCCATTAATCCTAATCCAAAGGGACAGCCTGTTACAACCAAGTGCATTTATGCTTGGATTGTGAATTGTCTTCACCACTGCTATGTCATGCACAGGTTAAATTGGAGGGCAAGGTTCATGCGTATTCCACCAGAGTGGTTGCCACATCCCTGACTGAGATATGCTGTGTGCCTATTGGAGAAATCTGCAGGGCTGCAACTTGAAGCACAATGCACACTATTGCTAAGCAATATACCCAGGATGTCTATGCCAGGCAGCATGCCACCTTCAGCAGGCCAGTCCTGAACGGATACTGTCCTAATTGAGCCCTCCGCTCCACTGCCCTAGTCCAGAGGACTTCATCTGAGCTAGGTACTCTGGCCCACTAGTGGGAATCAATGGTGAAGACTGATTCTTGGAAGATATTTAAATTATGCACTCACTGTAATTCTTCATCTTCTAAAAATATCTGACCCATTGATTCACATGTCAGGCCATCATCCCACAGACACACTCTAGTATGGTTGTGTTGATCTTCACCCCTTTATGCTTGGTTTGGGTTGTGAAGATACTGTGTTACTGGACTTGTAGGCCCTTCTTACATGGGCCATCAGGGCTATCTTATACCCTTGGGTTACATGCATAGGAACTTATTAGATTATGCTGCACCTTCTTGGTAAAAAAGGTACTGAGGTGGCTGGGAGCTGGAGCTGATGAGACTAAGCAGCCACATGTGCTCACTCATGGAGCCGCACATGGGCACTGCTTACCTCAGCGCTAGTCCTCTGCAAAGTTCTGGCTCCCACTGGGTCCTAGAACCTCTAGCTGAGACCCACTAGTGTAAATCAATGGTGAAGATTAAGGATCCAATTTTTCTGCAGAATTTTGAGACCAAATTCTGTACCAGGGTTACCATTTGCCACAGAACTTCTGTGGCAGTGCAGGTTTGTAATTTCTGCAGCACTTCTGTGGTAACAGTGAAATATGTAATTGCAGCATTGGCTCATCATCCAAACACTGCATCCGTGGCAATGACTATGGCAACTGGGATGGGACAGGGCACAAAAGCACTAGTTCACAAAATAAACCCCACAAACTTTATAAATAATTATTTTTTTAAGAAGCTAAAAAATAATTTATTACACAGTACCCTATCCTATTGCATAAATGAAATATGTAGAGGGGACATTGTATAATGAATGAATGATGGCAGCCACACTGGGCTAAGCTATCTCCACACATCTTCTTAGAGAGCACAGTAGTTAATTCTAGGAAAGCACATGATATTATAATTGTACATTTTTAGAGCAGTTAGTTAGGGTTGAAGAAGTGAAGTATTTAGTGTCAGGATCATCTTTCTGTTTGATTTTGTTTTGTTATGTATATATAATAGTTGTAGACGTGGTGAATTCAGCCGCCGCGTTGTGTGGATTGCATTAGTCAGTCCTCATATTTTGCAACAAACATTTATTAATATTTATTAATACTTATTTTGGACGTATCCTGATTTGTATTTGTGGCAATTCTGTCCTGAACTGGGCTCGAGGACAAGGGGATTGATATCTGAGAGCTTATATCCTCTTAGCGTGGAAAAGAGGAGCTGCGATTTTGGCCAGCTGCTCTTCGATCGCTGAATTAAAGTGGAGCTGTGGTTTTGGCAGCAGAGTGGAGGTGTTGTGTTGGGACTGGGCTGTTGGGCTTTGGTGGAGTTTCAGTGATTATTGGAGCTGTTCCTGCTATTCTTGCCGCTCAATTTCGGTGAGTCGGCTGACTGGTTCACCTTTAGTTTTTTCTCTCTTTTAAGAAGTTTTGAAGACTTTTTTCCGACCTTGCTATCCTGAACCTGAACCTGGGGGCTGTTACTGGTGAGATTTGGTGTGAGTACCAGACCCGCTGTTGTTGGAGGACGAGTAGCTGGTGCGTGAGCCTTGTGGATCTTGGGGGGGGGAGCTGAAGAGCTTGTCCCTCACCTGGATCTAGTACACTTAGATCCCTGTTGATGTTTCTCTCGGGGGACGGTTTGTTGGTTGGTGTTGGTAGAAGAATTGAAGGCCAGAGGTGGAATAAAGAAGCAGTGTTTGGTATGGAGGCCCACCGACTTTGAGCTCAGTGAGAATCGATGTAAGAGAGTGATCTGTTGAGATGCCCACAGCCAAGTAAGAACGTTTTCTCTATTCTCCCTGTCTGGTGGACAGTGTGAGTGTTCTCCTCTTTTTACAGACAGTTTAAGGACATATTCTTTTATTCCCCTGCCTGGTGGATAGTGTGAAGCGTTCTTCTCTCCTACAGACAGCTTAAGGACATATTGTGGACATTGAAAGTGTTTTTGCTTTCTTTTTAAAGATTATCTGAGTGATATACTGTATCCCGAACTGTACTGCTGAAGTGAGAGTTTGGTGGGGGGATACTTGTTTCTGGTGAGGTGAGAGCTCCCAGAAGTCATAAACTGTTTATTGGAGAGAATTGTGGTAACTTCCTCCTCATACCCATGTTGTAATTTATAATCTGCTCTGTTTTGTTTATTTTGTGTTATTTATTATTGTTTGGTGTGAGGTGTATGATTGAGAGTTGAGCGGTTGGGTGTGTGGTGTTGTGTTGTTGGTGTGAATTTATTGTGCATATTCTGAGTGTGTGAAGATGTGTTGGGGAGCTATTCAGATGGTCAGGCATTATTCCCCCTCCCGGCTTAAGGACCTCCACCCTTTTAGTTGTCCCCCATTATCCCCGGAGGTATACAGATGGTGTAGAGCTCTGGGGATTGTGAGGAGGAGGAAGGTGGAGACGGGGCCTGGACGCGGAATGGAAAGGAGCGGACGGATTTGGATAGTGGGGATGAGAAGACACCCTGGGGTGAATTGGGTTCAGGAGAGGGGTTCTCTCTGCCTGATTCCCATACCCAAGGGCTCTGCTGGTGGCAGGCAGGTGGCTCGGTCTTCGCCGGCAACTCATCCTACTCGGACAGTGTTATGTAATGCCAGGTCCATTAAAAACAAGACTGCCATAATAGCTGATCTTGTAGGATCATCTGACTTGGCATGCATCACCGAGACCTGGCTGGATGATAATGCTAGTCCTGTTTTGGCTTCAGCTGTACCAGTCGGGTACTCAGTGATACACTGTCCGAGATTGGATCGTAGGGTCGGGGGAGTGGCAATTTGTTTTAGAACGGAACTGAACCTGATGGAGGTACCAGTAGGAATTACCAGCTCCTTTGAATGTATCCTGGGTGAGGGTGTGGGGTACAGGATTCTTCTCATTTACCGTCCACCAGGTAATAGGAATGTTTTCCTGGGGGAAGTTGCAGACTTCATTGTCGATATGACATTGGCATCCTCCAGATGGCTGATCCTGGGGGATTTCAATGCCTGGGTTGACGATGAACTCTCGCAGTTTGGTCAAGACTTCCTCCAGCTGATGAATTTGCTGGGCTTCACATGGGTTATTTCCTCCTCGACCCATAGAGACGGTCATTCATTGGACTTGGTATTCCTTCTGGGGATGGAGATATCTGATTGGTGGTGGAGCCAGTCAGATGGTCTGACCATCACACCAATGTGTTCAGTTTCTTGGCCCTCCTGGTAGGTTGGCCCCTACAGAAATGGTGCGGTACCGCCCTTTGAGGGGTGTTACCCCGGAGGGGCTGATGGCGGTGCTGGATCTATCAAGTTTGCCGAGTGAATGCATGGATCCCGGGTACCTGGTTCTTGCCTATAATAAGGCAGTAGTAGGGGCCCTGGATTCCATTGCTCCTGTTCATGTTTGACCCCTCACCCTTTGCCCCAAGTCTCCTTGGTTTGATGAGACTTTGAGGGAGTTGAGGAGAGTGGGAAGAAGGCTTGAGAGATGATGGCAGAAGTCGGGTCTGGAGTGTGATAGGCTTAGTTTGATGGACCATTATCGGGTCTATCTATCAGCAATTACCTGTAAGAAGGCAGAATTCCTGTCCAGGAAAATTACTGCTGCACAGAATTGACCAGCCAAGCTCTTTCAGACCGTGGACAGATTGTGCAATCCACTCTGTCTTCAGCCTGAAAGAGCATTTTCATAGGAACGGTGTGAGGAGTTTGCTCGATTCTTTGCAGATAAGGTTGACACAGTCAGGTCCAATCTCCTTCTAACTCTTTCAAACAGGAGTTGCGGTTGTTGGCAGAAGATGCTGGACACCCAGTTTGTGTGGTCTGACTTTGACCAGCCCACAATCAATGACATAGTGATGATCATCCAATTGCTGCGACCAACCAACTGTAGTTTGGACCTGGGCCCCACCCGCCTCTTAGTAGGATGTGTGGATAAAATCGGCCCAATCCTTGTCGAGATAGTCTGACTGTCATTGGAGTAGGGGATCTTTCCTGATCCCTTGAAGGAAGCCGTGATTAGGCCCCTTCTTAAAAAGCCCTCCTTGGAGCCGGACTGTCTGGCTAACTACAGGCCTGTCTCTAACCTGCCTTTTGTGGGTAAGGTTATTGAGAAGTTGGTCGCGTTGCAGCTGGATGATCATTTGACCAGCCATAATGTCTATGATTCTCTCCAGTCCAGATTTAGGAAGAGACATAGTACCGAGACAGCCCTTGTTCGGGTACTAAATGACCTCCTAATAGCGAGAGATCGAAAGACTCATTCCATCTTAGTCCTTCTTGATCTCTCTGCGGCATTTGAGACCATTGACCATGGAGTTCTTCTGGAGTGCTGCAGTTTATCTGTGGACTATCGGGCCCGGTCCTCAGTTGGTTTCGATCATTCCTCGAGGGTAGGAATCTATCCTCTGGGGTGCCGCAGGGCTCTATTTTGGCACCCATGTTGTTTGCGGTATATAAGCTGCCGCTGGGAGCAATTATTAGGTGGTATGGCTTGAGTTTTCACTGCTATGCAGATGATACTCAACTGTACATGTCCTTTGTGCCTGACCAGGGTGATGCTGTCTTGGTCTTTAACAACTGTCTCACCGAGATTCAGGACTGGATGATGTCTTGCCTAATCGAAGAGTCACAAAGGAATAATCACACTTGGCATTCACACATCAGCACAATTTATTGCAAGCAAAAGATAATTATACTTCACTATCAGCATTAATGATTACACTTTAGCATTCATTCATTAGCAATATTACTATCAGCATTAATATATACTTCAATTAAGCAAAACATGATACATCACCGATTCAATAAAGCATCATCCAAGCCCTCTTCCAATGGCTGGGAAGCCCCCTTGTCAGCCTGGCTAGGAGTCTCTCGAACCGGGAACTGGCCCCACAGCAGTCGTCCACCCTGCAGGAGAGGCTTCAAACCAGGCATTGAAAGCTACATTTATATCTTATTCTATGCTAAAAATAACCGTGCAGCCTTCATTGTGTTATTTTCCCACATTCTAGAAGCTGGCGGGCTTCCAGGATGTTGCAAATTCACACGATAAGGACTGCTCAAATTCCCACACCTGCTAGGTCACTGTGCTCCAAACACTGGCGGGTGCCTAGAACACTATAGAGCTAAGCAGAAGTTTAAACAAAACTACAAAACAGGTTGCCTGATAATATCGACCTTCAAGTCAGCAAAATACACTGTCTGAAGCAAAACATAATAGTGAGGCTATCTAAAGACAAAACACTAATTAAATGAAGCAGCATGTAAAATGGAGTCACACAATACAAAATGGAGTATGAAATGACATACATTACATGAAATAGCATACAAAATGGAGTAACAATAATCAACATATTATACTATCACTACATTCGGTCCTTTGATTATTGTGAATCGATTTGTATGATATAATTCCATAACAAAATTACTACGAATATAACATAATAAGTAACAAGTCCAAATAAGCAAGATAATTGTCACTACAGCAATGATTATCAGAATATTTAACACTTTTGTAGCTGATGGAGACCATCCTGTAACACGGTCCTCCACATATTCATTATTACTCATTAAATCACTCTGGGCCTTATTTCTTTGCATTATAGAATACATATATGCATTGTGCATTCTGTCCAATCAATAAATCGAAATATTTTCTGCTACTCCCATTCCCATACCTGTGAAGCATTAAATAACTGCAAGAACTCAAAATCATAATTCAAAGTTAATCTTTGGGATAAGAAAACAGTTGGCATCCATTGAGCTTGTAAGTTAATTAAGCTAAATACATCAATTCCTACTGCCTGAAGCCTGTTAGTCAGTGTTTCTATATCAACACTATTTCCTGCCCTGCTCCACCTAATAGCGTATCATACCAAGCTCTTTTATATTGCATTTTCTACTAAACATAAACGTTATGTTAAAATGGATTACATTTTTCTGATACGCTCGCTACTGATGTACATGTGGATGGAACCTTAACTATACTATCATTGCTAATTACAGGATGATTTTTCAACACTGTAATGTGATCTGCCCAAGTAGTTCTATTAGTTATTGCAGTAGCATTCATGCAGAATATCGTGTCTATGTCAATCAAAGTAATACTTGAATTAAAAATGTCTGTTTGATTCATGCAGCAATCAAGTCTATGTTGTACAGTCACCATGCAACTATTCGGTAAGTTGCAGCATTTAATAGCAGTCTTATTCTGCAAGAGATTTCATCTGTTTCGTAGGCATATTGTCCTGAGCCACCAGTTGTCATCCAGAGATTGACCCCTGGTGAAAATGTCATGTTCAGTACCACACACTTCTGTCCGGATGGGCAGCTAAAGTTCCCTGGGTTCTATCTTTGGTATCATTTTTCCAACTCCAGGTTCCTTTACAACCAGTGTCATTACAGTTAACCCTTTGAATCCTTCCTCCAGGGGTAACTAGCTCTGCTAAATGGACCATAAGACACACCAGCATTCCTTTTAAAATCCATTGCTGGACCTAGAAAGACACAAATTTCATTATTCTCGAAGATAACATTTATGTGCAGGCACGTATTCCCATTTTTCTTTCCCTGATCTGATAATTAACACTGTGTTGTCTCGGGTGGCTATCACCTCAGCTGGTTCAGGAGGGCCATTTGGGTTTGTAACCCATATTTTGCACCATTGTTAAAACCTCCTGTAGATCTAAAACCTTTATCCCCCCTTGCTGTTAAGAGTGTGGGGGCTTGTCCCTTTATAGGGGTCATTTTGTTAACTGGAATAATTAACAATTGAGCCACTCTGTCATACTGTTGAATTAACAGATTTTGTTCTCTACTATTCAACAAAATTACTTTCACTTCTCCTTGGTAATCACAATCAATCACCCCTCCCAAAATTTGTATTCTCTTGAGGGCTAGTTCTGATTTAGGTGCTATCCAACCAAAATGTCTCGGTGGAATTTATATTCCAATACCAGTTTCTATCACTTGAATGTTTCTGCTGTTTATTCTGTATTCTTGAAGGGCATGTAAATCAAGTCCAGCAGCTTCTGGGGTTGCCCTGCAAGGAGACAGAGCTCCTGTGTAATTTCCCAATATAACACTGTTTCTGTAGTTGAGTAAGCCTGCACTTGCAAATTAGAGTTATCATTCACATTAAGGGGTCTCAGATTCTCAATTGGTCTATTATTTAAAATCTGTTAATGCTTCATGCAAATTCTCTTTCCATTTTCATGAGGCTCTCCCCCAAATTGTCCTTTCACAATATGAGGATTGGTCTTTGTTGCCCATGTTGGCATATAGGACACTGAGCAATAACAGTTTAACCAAATCCAATGTTAGGGTACACCCTACTATATGCCCACTTGTAAGTGGCTTTTCTCCCAAATGTCCACATTTTGATGTGCCCATTTTGCCAGCCCTAATAACTGCTGACTTTGAGTTTCTTCAATATCCACTGAAAGAATCTTAGCTTTTTCATCTGCAATAGAATTATACCATCGTTCTAGTGTATCTGAAGCACAATGAGCATCAACATGAAATACAGTGGTCTGAGTATTTTGCACCATAGTCCATATTTCCTGCCACAGTTCTTTTTCCCCATATTTTCTTTCGAATAAATTTTCCACTCATCCTTAGCCCAAGTGGGCAGCCAGGTTGTTAAACCATTGGCTACAGACCATGAATCAGTATAAATATGATATGTACCTTGCAACCTTTGTGGGTATTACACTGGAAGGGAGGAAGGGTAGCTTACCCCCCTCCAAGCTCCTACTGGTGGAAGACACAGCTCGAGGTGCAAGAGACAGCTCGAATACTGTAGCAATAAAAAGGTTAGCTGTGAAACACAGACAAACAACAAAAACAAAACACACATCAGTTTAAAAATAAAACAAGATTATTTCCATAGGATGAAAGAAGCCAAGCGTCCCTGGGTTCCCTTATCCTAAGCATGACAAAATGTCCAGATTGATGGTAATACCGTATGTACGTATCTCTGTAGATGGTAAACTCTCAAAAACAGCTGTAATAGTCCTTTTTTCAAAATTGTAAAAGTTTGTTCCTCTTCACTTAGAATACTAGTTTTGCAATAAAAAGTCAAATTACATGGTTCACTCTTGGTGTGCCTTCATGAAAACATACATTTTGTGTGAAAAGTTGTGCTTTAGGCATGGAATACACATCAAGTTTGAACTGGTAGTAACATAAAATGTTGAAACACAAGAAGGTCAAATAACGTGCAAAGGTCACAGTGTGCATGCAAGGGTCATTCAAACCCAGCCATTCCTGTAGTGTCCTTGAACACCACCAATATAAAATATCTTTACACAATAAAACTGCTGGCCAAGACAGTACACACACATACATACACAAAAGAAATACTTAACACAAAATAAGACTGACATTGTTTCACACCAATTTGCTGAGGTAATGCCCATAGTTCCATTAGAAAACTGTACGTGGTTTAGATATATGTGCTGCCTCCTGCCTGTCTTGTAACACTGACAATTTTAAACCAACACATTTATACATATTGCCATGCCAAATCTTTCCAGAACAAAACACTGTTTAAACACATCATCTGTAAGTGAACACATCTCGTATAACATGATCACACCTTTTGGCACATAATAAAATATGGCACTCTGCCATTTTGCAAAAGTTTCTGGTTTTAACTAGAAGTATGATAAAGCCATTTATAGCTGTTAACACATTACATTTTCACCTAGCAGTGGCTTGGCACGTTGCTTGCAACTACAACTCTTTCTGCACATTGCAATCTATATGACGTCACCATCAACACTACCTGCTCCACCAAACAAAAGTTCTTCACTGACCCTATCTAGGCAGCACAAATGTTCCATTACAAATAAAGCCAATTAAAACAGTCAGCTATGAGGCAAAGAAACTTCTTCTTTCTTTTTTTTTTTCAGTAACATGTTGTGCACTGAAGGCAGTCAATCCTATCTCGCAACCTTGACAACAGAACATAATTACAGAACACAGATATAAAACAACTTTGAATAAAAAAAAATTCAGACTTACCCGGTGCCAAGGTATTTTTCTTCTTCTTTTCCGATACACTAGTCTAAGTAAGAAAACTGACTGCAGGACCTTCGTGATAATTTCCAAACGCTGCAGCTATTAACTCTTTCAAAGGTTTTAACCCTTTGAAAGGTTTCTTTTTTGGCCATTTTAGTAACCTGCCAAACCAAGTCTTTTTCCAGAGCTCTGGTTTGCAGTTTAAAAACAAAACAAACAAAAATCTCTAACAGTACTAGGTTGAGATCCATCTGGTAGAGGTCCCCAGTACTTGGGTTTAAGATCAAATGTATACAGAAAAACTTGAAACTACACAGATAGGCAACATGGAGGGATTTTCAAATCATCCCATCTGTAGTCACCTACTGTGCGTACATCCACAGTAGTTTATTTTTCTTTCTCTAGATGTTGCTTATCTAACTTCACTTAATCAGCCACTGCTTTTCTCCTAAAAGCAGCCTGAACTGTGAAAGCCGTCATTGGCTCTAACAGTATATACTTGCAGCAAGCACAAATTACAAGTACAAAGGGCAGTTACCCTTGCTTGTTTGAACCTTAATACACCTTTAAAAAAAAAGAACTCATCCTTTTTCCTAAAAATAGACATTTTATTTTCGAATCCTGCCGACTACGCCAAAATTGTCTTGCCTAATCGAAGAGTCACAAAGGAATAATCACACTTGGCATTCACACATCAGCACAATTTATTGCAAGCAAAAGATAATTATACTTCACTATCAGCATTAATGATTACACTTTAGCATTCATTCATTAGCAATATTACTATCAGCATTAATATATACTTCAATTAAGCAAAACATGATACATCACCGATTCAATAAAGCATCATCCAAGCCCTCTTCCAATGGCTGGGAAGCCCCCTTGTCAGCCTGGCTAGGAGTCTCTTGAACCGGGAACTGGCTCCACAGCAATGCGTCCACCCTGCAGGAGAGGCTTCAAACCAGGCATTGAGAAAGCTACATTTATATCTTATTCTATGCCAAAAATAACCATGCAGCCTTCATTGTGTTACTTTCCCACATTCTAGAAGCTGGCCGGGCTTCAGGATGTTGCAAATTCACACGATAAGGACTGCTCAATCCCACACCTGCTAGGTCACTGTGCTCCAAACACTGGCCGGGTGCCTAGAACACTATGAGCTAAGCAGAAGTTTAAACAAAACTACAAAAACAGGTTGCCTGATAATATGCGACCTTCAAGTCAGCAAAATACACTGTCTGAAGCAAAACATAATAATGAGGCTATCTAAAGAGCAAAACACCAATTAAATGAAGCAGCATGTAAAATGGAGTCACACAGTACAAAATGGAGTATGAAATGACATACATTACATGAAATAGCATACAAAATGGAGTAACAATAATCAACATATTATACTATCACTACAGATGACTGTGAGCTGGTTGCGGTTAAACCCCCAAAAAACTGAGGTGTTGGTTGTGGACCAAGGTCTTCAGGGGATGGGTTTGCTGACTGGGTCACCTTCAGGTCTTTGGCTTGGGGGATCCAGTTGACGACCTCAGACCGGGTGCGGAACTTGGGTGTTATATTTGATGACTGTCTGACACTTAAACATCAGGTGTCAGCCATTGTCAAAACCTCATTTTACCATCTGAGGAATATAGCACAAGTGAAGCATCTGGTTCCTGCTGATGACCTTTCAACATTGGTCCACACCTTCATTACCTCCCACTTGGACTACTGCAGCACCCTGTACCTAGGGCTACCGGGGTGGATATCTGCCGCTTGCAGTTAGTGCAGAATGTGGCGGCCAGGCTTTTGACTGGTACGTCTAGGACCAGTCATATAACGCCTGTCCTCCGCAGACTGCACTTGCTGCCAATACAGTGGCAGATTACTTTCAAGGTCGGTTTGCTGACCTATAAGGCCCTACACGACTAGGAACCTAGTTACCTGCAAGATCTTCTTCATCCCTACTGTCCTTCTCGTCGGCTCCAATCCACCAATGAGGGATTGCTAGAGATTCCAAGGGTTCATTTAAAGACATCTGGGGCAAGATCATTTAGTTTTATGGCCCCAACCCTGTGGAATTCTCCACCTCATCAGGTGAGAGATTGCCTGACCATCCAAAGTTTTAAGTTAGCCCTAAAGAAATATTTTAGTCTGGCATATTCAGATTTTTAAATATATTTATTGATTGATTTTAGGGTGTTGTTTTAATTTTATGTATTGATCTACTGTAAAAATACTTTGGTGTTGGAAAGGCGCTTTTTAAAAATCAAGCTTTGATTGATTGATTGATTATCTATACTCATGCTGTTTACATCATTTATCTATACTCATGCTTCACCACTCATGAGGTCAGGAGATCAGATGTAACATATTTCTACTATGTCACTCTCACCCATGTCATATCCTATATATATATTGCAGTGGTGTGGTAGCGCCATTATTATTAGGGTTGAGTAGGCTGTTTCATGTTTGTTTTGTTTGTTTGTTTTATTTATTTGTACTGGTAAGACCATGGGCCAAAGATCCATTTTCATGTTAACCCCCTAATTTGCACTGTGATAGTTTCATCACCATTCAACAAATCTGCACGATATTTTGCATGCATAATCTCAAGGGCAGGATCTGTTGCTGTGCCAAGTTTTATTCCAGTCAGATGTGCAGATTCTGAGATACAGACAGTGGAAAAAAATATTTGTTTTTGTTTTGCTGTTTTTTTGTCATTGCCTAATGCCCAGAAAGTTTATAACTTTGGTTTGAAATTTCCAGGATAGAAAGGGCTTTCCCCAGAATGGTGCCTTTCTTTGGTTTGGCGAGAAAATAGTAATCTGTTCCAGAGTTATAAGGATTTGAAATTTCAGTCCAGAGCATGCTCAGTATGGCCTTTTGGATAGCTGTTTCATACAAAACAAGAATTTGGACATACAGAACACGATTCTGTTTTATATGTGGGGGGTTAATTTTCTGTCATGACAAAAAGTTCTTGTTTCATATGGAGGCCATCTTGATTCCGTTTAAAAAAACCTTTTTGAAAACCCATAAAAATCATCCTGCAGGGACACCAACACATGTTTCTTGCTGAAGGGGACCCCATTAGCTGGATTATGCAGTTTGTTTTCAGAAAAAATGACCCAGAAATGTGTTTTTCAAACATTTTAAAACTTTTATTTTGTGAGACAATTTACTTTTTCGTATGGCCCCATAAAACAAGAATAGGGCCATACGAAACAATATTAGGTCTATACAAAATGAGGATTTGGACTTATTTTTTTTTCAAATTCTTGTTGCCAATGAACCAGTCCAGTTTCATGAGAATGGCACAATTTCACAAAACAGGATTGGTTCCTACAAAACAAGCATTTGGACTTGTTTTTTTTTTTCATATTTTTGTTTCATATGAACTAATCCTTGTTTTATTGCACATTTGAACTTTAACAAGCCATAACTCCGTCATTTGGAGTTAAGGGACACTATATCAAAAGAAAGGTCTCAACGAGTACTACAGCACTAATACATAACACCCTCCTAAAAGTTCAGGGGCCATATAAAAAACATAAAAATTTAAAAATTAAAATTCCCATAACATAAGATCACAAATTTCAATCCATACCTCCATCAATCTTTGGAATTAAGGAACAATCTATGTAGGAAAAAAGAGATCTCATTGAGTACTGCAATACTAACACTTAAGATTCCCCTCCCAAAAAAAATAGAGGTCATATAAAATACATAAACATAAAAAAATTGAAAATTCCCATAGGATAACATTGCAACTTTAACAAGCTGCAACTCCATCAATCTTTTGAATTCAGGGAGATGCCATATATCAAAAGAAAGGTCTTTATGACTACTCCAAGACTAAGTCTCTAAGGAATATCAACTGAAAATACACATATAATAATAATAATAAATCTTTATTTATATGGTGCCTTTCCAAAGCCAAGGTGCCTAACAACAATTAAAACAGAATAAATCATAAAATCACTCATTATAGATACTTAAAACAGATAGTGCAGATAAAACCAGCATATGAGTCAGTCACCAAAAGCTTTCCTCCACAAATAGGTTATGAGAGCCTGTTTGAATCCCTCCATGGTCATGCAGTCCTGTAGCTGATGGGGTAGAGAATTCCAGAGGGTAGGAGCCACATGCATAAATGCCGGGGACCCGTAAGATTTTAAACAAACCCTAGGAATCTCTAGCAGCCCCTCGGCAGCGGAGCGGAGCAATCGTCCAGGGTAGTAAGGGACCAGAAGCTCTTTCAGGTAGTCCAGGTCCTGTCTGTGTAGGGTTTTATAAGTCAGAAGTCTGACTTTAAAGGTGGTCCACCACTACACTGGCAGCCAGTGCAGTTTGCGCAGCACTGGGGAAATATGACAGGACCGAGAGGTTCCTGTCAATAACCAGGCTGCTGCATTCTGTACCAGCTGCAAGCGGCGGATGTCCACCCCAGGTAGCCCTAGGTAAAGGGAATTGCAATAATCCAGGTGTGAGGTCACAAAGGCATGGACCAATGTAGGGAGATCACCAGATGGAACAAGATGCTTAACCCTGGAGATATTCCTCAGATGGTACTGTAAAATGAGGATTTGATGACTACTGACACCTGTGAACAAAGTGTAATGCCTTCGTAAAAAATTACCCCAGATTTTGCACCTGTTCAGAGGTCGGGAGTAATAAGCTCCCAAGAAAAAGTCCAGAGGGCAAACCTACCCCTAACCCCCCTATCCTGTGCCCTAGGTCCACAACCTGCACCTCAGTCTTTTCCAAGTTCAACCTCAGCCAACTCAAATTCATCCAGTCAGGGATTTCAGTGAGGCAGTTATTAAATACCAAGAGAGATCCATCCTGGTCGGGTGCAAAAGAAAGATAGAGCTGGGTATCATCAGCATAGCAGTGAAACCTCAGCTCATACGTTCTTACAATGCCTCTGAGGGGTAGCATATACACTGCAAACAACATGGGGGACAACACTGATCCCTGAGGCACCCCACATGACAGAGGAACTGGGTCAGAGGAATAAATCCCTGACACCACCCTCTGAGTTCTTCCGGTGAGGAAAGATGTAAACCACCTGAGGACTGTACCAGACAGGACACAGATGAATCTCAGGTGACCGAGGAGAACCCCATGGTCCACAGTGTCGAAAACTGATGAGAGATCAAGAAGAACCTAGATGGAGTGGTTTTTATGTTAGCTTGTATGCATGTGCAAGAAACATAGTGCCACCATACATGTTTTCGTAGGTGTGCCTCCCCCACTTCCAATGCCCTGCTCCCTTTTGCAGGAGCGGCTGCACCACACCAATGAATGTCCAAGCTGTCTATGACAGCCGTTCAGATGCAGTGGCATGCAGTTCTAAGGAAAACACCACCACAATCAGCAGGCAATTTGCATACTGCAAATTACCTACGTGGGCACTGCATCTGAACTGTCATAGACAATTCGTCCCCCCACCAACACATACATGCACGTTGGGAGCCCACCCCAGCATGCTCATGCACTTCCCCCATACACCGTATGGCCAACAGAGGTGCCCAATCCCCTGTTGGCTCCACTGCACCCCTCCAAACACACTTCCAGGTGCCACTCTGGGAGCCCACCCCAGCATGGTAAATGTCCATATGGTGACGGGGGTGCCCAATCCCCCATTGGCTCCTCTGTCCCCCAACCCCCACAAAAAACACGACTTCCAGTTGCCATGCTGGGAGCACACCCCAGTGTGGCAAACATCCATGTGGCCGACAGGGGTGCCCAATCTCCCGTTGGCTCCACTGGCCCCCCAAAAAATAACCTTCCAGCTGCCACACTGGGAGCCCACCCCAGCATGGCAAAAGTCTCCCATTGTCTTCTTCTTAAAAAAAAAAAAAAACACCTATAAACAGAAAACGGTCCCTCGTTGATTATCTTGCCACCTCCCCCAACCCATGCCCACCATCTGCGCACCCACCTCCCCACACCCCCAGTTCACTCCATACTTACCTCCAGAACCCAGCACAATGATCTTCGGTGGACCTGGAACATGTCTGCACTCTTCAAAGCCGACCGTGAGCTGAAGAAATGCCGGTAAGCTGTATAATGACATACAGTAAATGTTTTTTTTCCAACTTTGGTGCATTTAATCTGTAGCAATTTAAAATTACATCGACTATTCTGCATGGTTATGCAATTCAGCAGCCCCACATTACAAGTGAGATTCTCATTTTACTCCTCAGAATCGCTCGGTTCAATATGGAAGGTGCTGTCATACACTATAAACTCGGACTTTAAAGCAGAAATTCACAATAGTCACCATTACCGTAATGTTATATAACTTTTCACAAATAAAAACAGATACCCTCAATGTTCTGAGTTTATGTTTAATGTGCCCCACGTTGAGCAGTGTCCCAAATCACACTAGTTCCCACATTTTAAGTGTTAATGCCCATAGTCATTTTGGTGACAAAAAGCTGAGAAGTTTTATTACATGTGAGAGGTTGGTTGCATTAAACAACTCAGCCTGAGGGGTGGGACGCTAAAATTCATTCCTGTGGCAGCGGAAAAATTAGGACAATACAGTACCTCCCCCTGTGTCGGTGCTCCTCTGCCGGTGATTGTGCACCACCTCAGCTTTCTGTCAGGGGTGCAATTGTTTACCGAATTAGTCTCAAAAGAATATCTATTTTCTGATATTTTAAGCGCTGTTGAAAATGTGCAACCAGTCATTTGGGACAGTAGTTTTGCATTCAGTAAACACATACAGTAATCCAAATAATTAAGTGCACATAACTTCTGCCCCACCTGGAAATGTTATCATACTGTAGATACACACAAGACCTTGAAGTACTAGCTACATGCCCTACATTGTTTTATTTCCTATAGGGGCAGCGTGGGCTAGTGGTAAGAGAACAGGTTTGGAAACCAAAAGAGCCAGGTTCAAATTGTACGAGGGAAGAATATTCTCGTGTAAACCTAAGCAATTCATTTAAGCTCCTAGTGGCCAGCGCATCCAGCGGAGGACATGGGAAGAAGCAGGACCCCAGAAGATGAGATGTTGCATCTCAGCTGTAAAATATGTCTACACAATGCAATACTACACATATCTGTCTATCTATTTTATATGTAGTATGGTCTATTATGAACCTAACGTTGTATGCAGTGTAAGTGATGTAAGGGTGTTATTGGTTTGCAATTACATGGCATCTATTCCTGTAGTTCCATGGGACAGCCTTGTAATTGAGCTTTGGCTCAGGGATTTTTTATTAATAAAGAGAGAGAGGGAGGTATGAGAGAGAGAGAGAGAGAGAGAGAGAGAGAGACACCTACACAGCATGTCTCTCCAGTTATATCCAAAATTACACAAGACTCTCTTCAGAATTTTATTGGGGGGGGTGGTGAAGGCTACCTTCTCAGTATGGTACCTTCTTAGCATGTCAGATTCCAGTTCTACTGTCCTCATGACAAGCATTTATGTCTGATGATTACTACAGTAATTTATTTTCCCCGGTTTATTTTGGGTGACTATGGTCATTTTAAAAACATTATAATTATTTTGGCAAAAGAGCAGTAAATGGAAAGAAAGAAAAAGAAAGAAAAAGAAAGAAAGAAAGAAAGAAAGAAAGAAAGAAATCCAGTACCATGTATACTATTCAGTGAATAATTGCCTGGCTAATGTGTTGTTGCCCTCAGGGAAATATTTATGAAAATGGGAACAATTGTCTGGGTCATTGGGGAGACTGGATTTTGCTAAAATGGCTTTATGGCTTTTGCACCTGCTGGGTGAAAAGCAACGCTTGACCTAAATTTTTCATTTATAGGGGGATTCTTTCCTTTTCAAGCAGGAGTGGGGTTGTTAATAACTTTAGAACTACAAGGCTTGTTAAGAATCCTGACTATTATTTTAATCATTTGTTTTCACACCAGCTGTTGTATGCGCTATAATATTACATGTAGGTAGAAGTACACAAAGGCAAAAAAAATATGGCCCATATATTTTTGCTGCTTATTAAATGCAGGTGAAAACTATCCAGAGGCCAGCCAGCCATTTGCACTCCAGCTAAAACTGTTTGCAAATGTATTTGTGCAAGAGCATACTGTTTATCTATTAGTGGGGAGTTTCTGTTGCACATAATTCCCAGTGTCTCCCTGCCTAAGATAACAAAAAAATGCGATATAAACCTCTGAATATTACCCTTCTGCAAACTACTTTACATTTCACATGTGGCTGCTGAGTTTAGAATTTCTCTTTCTGATTTACATTTCTGGAATATATTGAAATTCAGTCTTATTCTCACAAAACCCTTTCACTCAGCAGTGATTCCATCTGAAACATCAAACACATTAAAGTTTTTCATTGCAATGTACTGCAGTCTTTAAATAAATCTCACACATACAGACACACACACACACACGAGTGCACGTTGAACATATTTATATAGTTGATTAGAACTGTAAATGATAGATAACGAAGTTCTTGTTTTGATTGAACTGCAATGCCATGCTTATGGGAATTATAAGTATTATAAACCGGAGCGTTGTGCAGCATTTTGCATTACATTATTTTCTACACATCAAGAGCACCTGACAGAGACAGATATATTGGAGTTAGTCCATATAATGTGTAATAGTTTTGTTTTATTATGCATGCAATATATAAATGGTGCTAAATTTCAAGCCACTGCTGTATTTAATTTAGCAGTATTACCTATAGGAGAAACCAGTTCACAAAACTGCACTTTCTCACTCAGGTAAGGGTGGCAGATGTTTGATGATGAGACGCTTGCTCGGCCCAGTCACGTTGTGTTTTTGTTAGTAACCACCTTGCTCATGGTCCACAGCACTCCTTGTGCCCAGTTTGCACAGTTGTGCAGTTCAGTACTTTAGCCAATTACAACTTGCCTTGTCTGGTGTCTCTTTTCAATAAACATGGTGGCAGCTTCGCCATCCACCTCTCGCAGTCCCCACAGAAACAGACAGGCAGCCTTTGCTTCTCACAGTCCCCATGAAAGCCAATGGGGGTGCCCAATCCCCTGTCAACATGCCCCCTCCCCAGTTCATTTGCCAATGGGATAGGCCAGTCTCCGTCAGCATAATGTCCCTGCATTTGTTTTTAATTTCACTTTGCAGCGGCTATCGCAATCTGCCTCTCGCAGTCCTAATAAAAGCCAACAGGGGAGCCCAATCCCCATTAGCATAATGCCCCCCATTTGTTGTGTGCCAAAGGGAGCCCAATCCCCCTTGGTTCATATGCCTCCCAACACTCTGTTTGTGCCGACAGGGGTGCCCAATCCCTGTCGGCTACAGCCCCCCCCTTAAGAAACACTCAGATGGCATGCTGGGAGCACACCCCAGCATACCAAACCACCTGTAAATAAAGACAACCTTCCTGCATTTTTTTTAACCTGAAAATAAAATAAGAAAACCTTTGAGTCTGGTGCCCCTGCCCCCAACCTACACCCACCCTCTGTGCACCCCACCTCCCCACACACACCCCTCACCCCATACTTACCTCCAGAGCCCGGCTATACTGCACCCATTTCAGTATATGTCCTTATAAAATGGGTTGACTGTAAAGTCGAACACCCCAAGACACACCTCAAAACTTGTTGGTGTCTGCAGGATAGGGTGAGGTGAAATGCCAAGAGCATCATGGGCAAAAACTGAAAGGCACACCCCAATGCCTCTCCATCTCTGTAGGGTGGAAGTGGGGTGGGTGTGAGTTAAATACTTCACTGCCATTCCTATTCTGCATCTGTCTAACTCCCGCATGTCCAATGCTAATATCAGCAAGCAAACATTCGGCATTGACAAATGCTTGTTCTGATCTCTTGCCATCAGGAGATCATTGAGCTCCCAAACCAGTGCCATCTCAGTACTGTGCCTCTTTCAAAAACCAGACTAGAGAGATTCATAGATGTCATGGATGGTCAAATGGTTCTCCAGCTGTACAGCCAGTACTTTCTCAATCACCTTCCCTATAAAGGGAAGGTTTGAGATTGGTCTGTAGTTTACATGGCAGTCTGGGTCTAAAGAAGCTTTCTTCAGGAGGGGTGTTAAGAATTAAAGAAATGAAAATTCTCTTAGGATTATATTGCTACTTTAAGAAGCTATACCTCTGTTAGTATTTGGTGAGAGACAATGTATATATCAAAAAAGGACCCAATAAGTAGTACAACGACCCCCCCCCCCCCAAAAAAAAATTCAGGGACCATATAAAAACATAAAAATTAAAACATAAAAATGTCCATATGACAACATTGCAACTTTAACAAGCTGTAACTCTGTCACTCTTTGGAGTTACTGGACAATCTAAGCATCAAACAGAAAGTGACAATGAGTACTACAAGACTTAGTGCCTACAAAATACCAACTGAAAATAGATATTAAAGAGCACCTTTCATGGTGGTCCAAAAAGTTAATTCATTTTATGAAGTAATGTATCTCAAACATTGTGTGCATTTGTTGTTTTTCTCAAAGGTCAACTCTTCTGTCCATATTTTGATTTGTTTTTGAGATGCACATTAGCCCTGCTGCACTTGCCTTTGCTTTGCACGGAGTCCCGGTTTCACTTTTCAAAGAAGAATTTCTCTAGCAAATCGCCTTCGGTTTTCAAAGCCACATCTATAGCGCACATAAAGACTCATAGATCATTTAAACACAATGTTTGTTTTACTGTACATGCCACCAAACTTTGAGTTTGGCATTCCATGGTCCATTCTGATGTTGGGGAGGTACAGGATGTAGGAGCAGAGAGCAAATGTTGGTCGGGGTGACCAAAAGGCTTTTCATTACAAAAACAAATGTAGGGCATGACTGAAAAACTGATAAGGAGACATTACTGACTTCAGATTACAAAGGTACAAAGGCACTACAAACACTGATGAGGCACTAACACAGACGTATAAACTGACAATGAGCTGTCTCCACTGACATCAACTCTCATTCCCCATGCTTTGCTACTGAGGCACCACATAAATCCATTTTAGAAAATGACATAGACACAAGGCATTACCTAACTAACAATGCTTGCATATTGCTTTGATAACAGGACATCTTGGAGAAAGGGGGACAATGCTGAGCACAGTATGTACACCAAGTTATAGAAGTTTTCCCCTAGTGAATCTGCTGCAGCTTCATTGTACAGCACAGTGTGATTCACTCCTATTCCATATAGTGAAGTCAGCAGCACAACCCCTGGTCTACAGCAACATCGGGTTTGGTATAGAAGCTCTGATACACCATGCAGTTTTTAGCAGCTCAAAATGCAAAAACTAACTGCAGGGGACATTACACTATTCAAAACAAAAATCAGTGCCAAACGGGGAAATGTATGCATGAATGGCAAAAGAACTGGGAAAGGTGCTGTTTAAAAAAAATGCAATAAAAAATGAAAATTTCCTTAGGATAATATTGTAACTTTAACAAGCCATAAGTCCATCAATAATTAGAGTTAATGGATAATATATATATTAAAAAAGATGTCAATGAGTACTACAACACTAACACATAATCCCAACCAGACATTCATGGGGTACCTTCTGCACCCTAAAATACCTCCAATCTTCACCATGGTGCCAAATCCACAATAAAAGTCAGATCATCATCAAAAATGCCCTAAATGTGTAGCTCATATTCCACTACAACCATAGCAAATTTCAGAGCAAACCAGCAAAGGTTTGCTGAATTATGGGTAAAAAGAATGAAAAACACAATTTTGCCCATGCACAATCAACAGCTGGCAGTTAAGAGGGATACTTAATATATTTTTTCCTCTGAAGTGAGCCACACACAGAAACATAATTACAACCAAGCACATACAGTAAATTTCTTTTCTGAAGCCAGTGAAGCACAGGGCACAGAGGACACAGCACTTCCACAGCCAGATGGATGTGTGCATCTATGAAGGGATCAAAGTGTAGTGCCCAAAGGGCCCTGTGCATCCCTTGCCAGATGGATGTGTTCACACAGGTCCTGAATAATTCTACTATTTTAAAATGAAAGGAAATTGTCTGCAAAAAACGGTGTTAATGCACCAGTTAGGGTTTAGATTAAAGTGACAAAAGTAGGGAAATGTGGTGTTAATGTTTCCAACCCTAACACCCCACACCCAACCCCCAAGCAGGAAAGGAAAACACATTATGCTTTTTGCTGTCCTGACTGTTGGTGAATCAGGGGTAGTATCTCCAATGGGGTTCTCAACCCAAATGTTCACCCCATTCTATGATCAGATAAATTGAGATGTAACATATTTTCTACAGGCAGAGCTTTCAGGTTGTTGGTAACACATGAGGAGACACAGTTCTGTACATTTGAAGACTATATATATGTACAGTCTGTCTACATTAACATTTTTTTAATGAAGTTTCCTTTTTGTGATTGTGAAATTGTATCCTTATTCATGTAGGTCCCTTTGAAAATGGAAAGAGTTCATTCCCAAACTTCAGTCACCCGGCATGGGAACACAACATTTTATCTGCAGCCACCAATTGTCAGCCCTGCACACATTGGGCCCTATGCACTATGGTGCAGAGTGGCTATGTGCCCCATACCCATCCCATATAACCACTCTGCACCCATTTCAGCCCCCACATGGCCAGCCATGGGATTCTCCTACAGAGTGCGCAGCCCCACCGACAGACCATGTGAAAGGCAATGCAGTTAGAGTGGGCTGGGGGGGTGTGCCCACACTCTGTGCAATTTACAGAGGTGTGGAGTACTGGGCATGGGGTCACACAGTATACAAGGGGCACCCCTGCTGTAAGGGGTGTGTGCCTACCTGTGAGTCCTTCCCTGGCCACCACAAGTAAGGTGGGGGCATGTATGCCCCCACCACCATGCCGCCCAGGCCATGGCAGCCGAAATTTGGACCAGGGTCTGGCCAACTGGTCACATACCTGCCTCTGGACTGCCATGCACAGTGTGCTGGCAGCCATTCATTGCACCCCATGGGTGCAAGGTATCCATTCATAGACCAGGGCAGGCATCCCATTGGATGCACTCCCAGTCTGTGTATCTGTCCTCCATGCTCCCAGGTGTTGGGGCTGGGGTCGTGGACAGGTGCACTCTGGTGGTGCATACCCCCTGGTGCACACCTGTCTGCAAGTGCAGCCCTTCATAGGTGGGATATGTGCCTCTGGTGCATACATCCCACCTGTATTTGCATAGGGCCCAATATTTCTTCATAATTTGTTTTGACATTTTTACCCTAAATTTTCAACATACAGTAGTCTTTTTATTACCTCCCTTTCTGAGCTTGACGTGTGTCATTTATAAACTACTGACATGTCATTTTGTGCCACAAGAGTGAAAACATGTTTTAGGCAGGATTTAAAAACACCTCTCGTGTTCATGAAGTGGTGGGAAAAATAGCTACACTATGATGAACATTTGGGGGCAAAATAATGAAAATTACAAAACTTATTGGTGAACATTGAAAAATGTCAACAGCACAACTTCCTAATTTTGGTGTTTTTTTAAGATTTCAACCCCAAATTTTCTACATAGTCTTTTTATGATCCCACTATATGAACCTGGTGGGTGAAATTTTTCAAATCCTGCCAGAAATTAATTTTGTGGGGTGACTACAAAATCACCTTTTAGGCTGGATTTGAAAAATGTCATCTACCTGGTTCAGGGGTCTCCATCAAAAGATCTTGATGGAGATTTGTCTGCATTTCAGGTAATTGGCAAAAAAAAGACTTCAATGGGGCATTTTTTTATTTTCAAGTGCAAAGGTGACACTGGGGATTGGGTACCCCAGTGTCACAGATGTTTGGTGGTGCCAGGGCGTGGCACCCCAGTGGCCACACATAAGAAGGGGGTTGGAGGCACAGTACATTGGGGAAGTAAATAAAGAAGAAGCTTACGATGGGTCTCAATGCATGATCTTTCTTTAAAAGTAGTATTTTGGACTTCCTATTTTTCTTTCATACTCAACAGTTTACTTTCATACCTTTTGCTGATTTTTTTATGTATGATTTTGCTGATAATGGGCTGCAAGAATACGGACAATAAAGCAAATGTCTTTGCACCTAGTGGCAGGGCAGCTAAGTGTCAACATTGTCAATGAGCCAAGCACTGGCTGAGACCAAGGGTGAGAATAACCCAGCTTTGTTAGTTTCATTGCAAGTCACAATCTGAGCACTAACAAAATCTGTCCAGCACAAGTAAAAAACTTAATTGACATTGTGAGCATCTGTCTGTGGTGGAAAATTGGATAGTCAGAGTGCAGAAAGCCTAAAGGACTGGGACAGTTTTTTTTTTGCAAATTTCTTTTTATAAAAAGGATTTTATAATTTATAACACACAATAGAACAATATAACAAAGAACTGCTTTAAATAGTAAAAAGCTATAACATAGTGTGTACATACAAAGTCTCATAATGTCTTTCTTTTTTCTGTCTAAGTACAGGAATATATACTTGTCCCCACCATCCTCATGACAGCCTTGAATTATTAAAGATGCATAAGGGTTCAATAAATTCAGCCATTAAGAAACCAAACAATGAAAATGATGGCATTATACAAGTGTCCCATGAACAGCCGTTGTCAAAACCTCTTTTTACCACCTGAGGAATATCACCCAGATAAAGCACTTGGTCCCACCTGGTAATCTTCCAATTTTGGTCCATGCCTTCATGACCTCTGTCCTTGACTACTGCAATGCCCTTTACCTAGGGCTTCCGGGTGCTGATATCCACCACTTGCAGTTAGTGCAGAGTGCGGCAGCCACATTGTTGACTGGTTTATCTAGATCATGCCATGTCTCGCCTGTGCTCTGTGGCCTGCACTGGCTGCCATTTCAGTGGCAGATCACCATTAAGGTCAGATTACTGACCTATAATGCTCTACACAGTCAGGGACCCCGGTACTTGCAAGAACTCCTTTGTGCTTGCTGCCCCCTCTGCCCACTCCACTGACTAGGGATTGCTAGAGGTTCTCATGGTCTGACTTTAGACATCCAGGGCCTGCTCTTTTGCTTTCATGGCCCCTACCCTGTGGAACTCTCTGCCTCATCAGGTGAGAGAGTGTCTGACTGTTGTGAGCTCTAAGTCTACCCTTAAGACTTATTTATTTGGCTTAGCCTTTCCTGAACCTTTTTAAATCTGCTGACATAGGGTTTTTAATGACTAATTTTTAAAATTGATTAATGAGTATTTTTATTTATTTTCAGATGGTTTTTACTCTGTACAAGTGTATTGATTGTAAGGAACTGTGCTATTTTTATAAATAAACATGATTTGATTTGATTTGATGATGTTCTAAATAATTCAGGGCACAACATTTGGCTGTTTACTCATGATATGCATGACCCAACATCTCCAGCAAATCTCAAAAGCAAGATAATGATGACTGAGATGTGCTGTCAGTTTTTCCATGGAATAAGTCTTGTTCATTCAGTCCCTCCAGGTGGTTATCTTGGGACCAGTCATGGTTAACCACAGCTTCATAACTCTTTTTTTTTTTGCTACCACCATAGCAATATTAAAGAGCTTCTTGGTGTCAGCGGTTCTGAAACCCTCTGGTGCATCCAGGAACAGTATTACGTGGGCAGTGATGCTAGTATCACCTCCCTAAAATTCCTATAGTTCGGCCTATAATCCCTTATAAAAAAGATGACAGTGCAGGGCAGTCCCACAGAATGTGATGATAGGAAGCTTTCATCTGTCTGCATTGTCTTCAGCAGGCCACCCCAAGATTCGGGTGATACTTAACCTGTCTGTCTGGTGTTATGAAGCATCTAATTAAAGTCTTCCAGGAGTATTCCTTCTAGATATATGATACAGTGACATTATTTATATTAATTAAACAATATTCCCGAAGTTTGTCTGGAAGGATGAGCCCAATTTCCTTCTCCCTTGTTAGTTTAACATACGATATGGAGTCTCCCTGAGCTTGTATCAAAACTTGAAACATTTTAGAAGTCAGGTGTCTGGTGGAGCACTGACCTTTGAGGGCCTGGATAATTAACTATATTAGCACTGGAATATCTTGTTGTGCCTCTGTTGCCTGTACAGAGGTCTTACATAATTTTGTACCTGAAGATAATGGAAGAAATGTGTACATAGGATGTTGTACGTAGTGGTCAGCTCTTCAAAATTCCTAATCTCCATGTCTTGCAAGAATTTAAAAACAAATTGAAGGCCTAGCCACTCCTGTCTCTGAAAGCAGTGATTCACTTGTGCTGGAGTCAATGAATGGATATAGGGAAGTGAGTATATTAAAAACTGATGCTTCGTTAAGTGCTTTGTTCCCACAACCTTGTACCAGGTCTGGATCATAGTCAAAGTGTAAGAATAATACCTGAGAAGATCCAAATCAGTGGTCAGGTTACTGAATAATACTTGTGTTAAGCAGAGAATATTCCACACAATAAGTTCCAATTTCTTCCATTGGGCTGTATATTTATTGAACAGCCAAAATGACACAGTTTGTACCTCTGCTGCCTGATGATACAGTATAAAGTTAAGGAGAGCTAGGCCACCTCATGACTTAAGGATGTGCAGAGCTGAGAGACACACCCAAGTGTGCTTCCCTTGACAGGCATATCTTGATGCTAACTTAGACCGGTGCCAGAAGTAAGACTGCGGTGGATTAATAGGAATAGTCTGAGTAAGGTAAAGCAACTGCAGTAACAGGTTCATGCACACATTGTCCACCTTCTGAATTAGGGAGAGATGAAGGTTAGCCCAAGTTGCAATATCTTTTTGAAACATCTGTGTAAGAGCATTGTGATATAAGGACATAATACCAAAATATTTAAAATGAGTCATATTTCATTTAAATGTAAATGTAGGTTTAATGCTGGGTGGTAGGGGTATAATTAAGTTGTAATACTTCAGTTTTGGAGGTGTTTAGTCTGCATCCAGCAAGCCTTCCAAAATGGGTCAGTACATTCCATAAAGGGGGCTAGTGATCGTTTGAGGTGCTGGAGATAAATAAGCAAAGTGTCCACATACAGTGATAGTTTCTGTTTGCAGTGGCCTATATGTATGCTTTTATAGTAGAATCTTACCTGATCATCTGTGCCAGTGATTTCAGCTAAAGGGCAACCAGAGTCAAGAAAGTGAGCACCCCTGTCTAGTGCCGCTCTCTAGCTGGAATGTGGAAGAGACCTGCTTATTTATTTTAACATAAGCTAGAGGGGCAGTGTATAAGGTCCGCACAGCTTGAACTAATTCCAGAGGGATCTGAAAGTATAACACCACTTGGAATATAAAGAGCCACAGTACCAGGTCAAAGGCTTTCTCAGCATCTAAACTGAGTCGCAGGAAGAGGGAGTCCAACTGTGTGGCATGCTGCAAAATATGCAGTGTGCTTTTGATGTTGTCTTGTGTTTGCCTGGCAGAGATAAACCTGGTCTGGTCCTTATTAATTAGCAGTGGAAGGAACGGTTTTAGTCTTTCGGTTAGTACAGAGGAAAAGATCTTATAATCAATAATATGAACAGAGATGGGTCAATATGAAGGGGAACAGATGATGTCTTTACCCAATTTAGGGTTGGCTGATATTGTGGCTTACATACAGGAGGGTGGAGCAGCCTTTCCCCAGAGAACCCCATCATCTGTGTGGATTGGCAGTGCACAGAGGGACTCTTGGAACAATTTATAACATTTCCTGGTATATCCATCTGGGCCTGCACTTTTGTTAGATTTCATGGACTTAGTTACTGAATAGAAATCATCCAACTGGAAAGGGTCACTCAAAGCCTGTGTCTGAGGTTGAGGCAGGAAACATACACAGCACCTTCTCGATAGTCATGATACTGTCTACTTCATCATGTGAAATGTAATAAATCAGTGACAGAAAAATGACCAGGCAATGTATTTTTTACTTATGTTTTTTCCATAAAAAATGCAGAACAAAATGTAAAATCCCACTGGTGTGAAACAGACTTTGGAAAAAATCTTTATCCTGTGTCATGTCATACAATGGGTAAATACCTTTATCCAGTGTACAACCTTACATAAAGTGTTTTTTCAAAATCCATGAAAACATTTCAAGAGGTAATGTTTAGACACACTACAGTTTATATTTCATGAATAGTCTGTATTTATCTCCCTTATTATTTATTATCAAGGACATTTTGATATAAACAGGCTCTTAGTTTCTTAGATTTCTCCTCACCTTCCTGCTTTTCTCTCATAGTACTCTGTTTGTGACATCACGCTCTGTTGCTATGGAGATCATTATGATGTCACAAACAGAGCATTATGAGGTAAAAGCAGGTGGGTGAGATGAAATCTGGCAGAGTCTCAGAGCCTGTTTTCATTTAAATGTCCTCAGTAATAAAGAACAAGGGAGATAAAACAGAACATTCATGAAATAAGTAGGTAGCATGCTTGTCTCTGGGACCAGAAGATCAGAAAGCTGCACTTTGCAACCTCACACCAGGTACTTGGGGTCATACCCATAACTGTCACTACAGTGCAATATGAGGGATATGCTGCACTGTCCTGTTGAAGTGCAGCTCTTTGGTTGAGACATTAAACCAAGGTCCCTTCTGTCCATCTGTGGTCAGTGTCAAGGTGAATGTTAAAGATCTCATGGTACTTACTGAAAGAATTTCCAAAAATTCAGCTGTTTCAGAAATGCAGTTACGTATAATAACAAACTACATCCCAAACATCATCTGTAACTGTTCTGTACAGAGGAAAAAGGCATACAGTAGTGGGGAATAGAAAATAACTACGGAGTGGAACCACAGTGAATGGAAAAAAAAATTGAATACCCTTTACCTTTTATAATAAAATATTTAATTTGTGCAGTGAACCAAGGCTATTTTAGCCTTTGCTTTTTACACTGCTAATAAAAATAATTCAATAGAATTCTGGCATTGTGATGTCAGAAACTGCCAGTTACTTATTTATTTATTTATTTATTAAGCATTTCACCAAGAAAGACATACTGAGCTTTGAATTAACTTGTTTCTAGATGTGTCCTGGGGGGACAGGGATTGCTACAAGAATAACAACGTATATACAGTACAATACAGTGAACAGTAGCTTTGCTTGTTATAATAAACAGTTATTTACAGAATTTACAATCATATACAGCTGATACACAAGGTAATAGTGCAGCTGAGTCCTCGAGGGTGGTTGAAGTAGAGGTCCAACGCAGGGCAATTTAGGGGTCAGCGGTGGAGGGGGTTGGATTGGAGGGGGTGGAGTCCAATGTATTTCAATGAGAAATTAAATATATTTTTCTATCTTTTTGAAAAGAAATAGATACTTCTTTCAGCAACAAGGTTTGCCTTTTACATATTTGCACTACTGCAGTCTATCTGTATGAATTTGCTATTTTTAAAACAGTAATTGGCTTCTTTTCTTCTTCCCAAGTAAAATCTGCTTATGAAGAAAATGTCACCACCTACATTATAACAAATATCACAAGTTTTCAAAAATCACATATTTCTATTAAATGTATACTATTTTGGTGGTAGAAAGTGTTCTTTCTCTGCAAAAACCTGAAAACTGGTTTGACATTTCTCATTGAAATACAGACAGCCTTGTCAGTAAAACTTTTCTGACATCATAATACAAGAATTCCATTGAATTCTTTTTTACTAATAGTTGGCAAAATGCAAATAAACTGATGAAAAGGTAATTAAAATAACAAATAAAAGCAAACAAAATGATCATAGAGGCATCTAAAGGCCCCAAACCTTCATTCTTTAAGCTATTCATCCTTACTAAGCATTTGAGTTTTAACTCACATTCCATGCTGAAACATAAACATAAAAACATTAAAACATAAAGCAGTGCAGGTATACAGAGTACGGGGATTACGGATAACTACAGATAAGTGCAAAGTCTACCCCTGGAACGAGGTCTCACAGTGACCACTAAGCATCAGAACTGAACAAGTTTGTCAACCACTGAAAATTGCACCAAACGGTTCAGAAAGTTGCCGTTTTCAATTTTCCAAATTCTTTTTGATATAGACAACACAACGAGGTTTAAACTGCATGCATCACTTCTGACTGGGTGTTAAGCTTCTGCTGAAGTGTCACAGCACAACATCCTTACCATAGGAAATATTTTATTGCAGCAAAGCAGATACTTCGAGTGCTCTTATGGCATTTTCCCTATCCTCTGGAGAAGATGCCCCAAACAGGTTCTGAATATGTAGCACTAACCTATACAGCACTAGCCCCTACAGGATTAGGCCATTCTTTTGCTAGCAGCTGCCAAAAGTGCCTGTCATATGGGCATTCAAAGAATATATCCCGGTACCAATGGGTGCATAACCCTTTAGTAGTATCTTTCTTCTACAGATTTATGTTTCAGGGAGTTGCGATCTCCTAATCTGTCAGGACAGCATAACAACTGTAGGTCCCACAGATGCTTAGAGATCTGGTTATCCAGTAACAGGGTCAGGATTTCCTCTTCACTGCCTGCTGGGCATTCTGGGAATATTACAGGGAATGAATAATCTGTTTTTAATACAAGGTCATACAATTTTTTTTCTGGGAAATGTCAGCATCTTCTCCATAGGGACCTTTCATTGTTGTATTTTACAAAGGGTTGTACAGCCAGATAAGGGCAGGAAATTGGATATATTTGGATATGGCAACTGTAATGTACCTCTTCTCCATAGCTCAGAATGAGGTTGCAATAATTCCCATATCAGGGGCATCCATAACTTATCATTTTAATAGAGAACTAGGCAAAAATTTGCCTTCAGAGATATAGAGAAAAAGAAAAACACAGAGTTCACTGTATTTAGCTACCATTATTTACTGCCCAATATTGGATGTCCCGGTGAACCACTGGGTTTAGTCTGCTCTCCCATATGACATGGAAGAAAATACTGTATAGCTTGGTTTCCAGTTTTGGGGGAAGGGACAGATAGCTGAGAAAAAGAAAACAGGGAATCAATATTGTCCAGAACAAGTAAATCAGTTTCAATTTGGAAATATTTTCCCTTTCCAGAAATTGACCTTCTTATTAGCAACAACTAGACAACATTCCCAGTTTAGTGATGCCAAATCCCCTTCCCCAAACTGTACCTCTAAAATTGTTTTGGTCTGATCAGAAATTGGGATCTCACCAATTGTCGAAATCAGACTACAGTATTTCTGATGCCTGAGCCAATAACAATCCCTTTGCTCTTGTTCTAATTCACCTTAGCACCTGAGACTTCCGATTATTGTTTCAACATGTTTAAAGCCGCTAGGTCTTCTGCAGATGATATTAAGAATAAATAAACATTAGCAGCAGATACCAACATTTTAACCAGTGTACACTGATTGATCTCTAGACCCTGCAGACTGGGGCTGTCCTGTATTTTCCAGATTACCAGATTTATAGCGAGTACATTCAGGATGGGGTTTAAGGGGGCATCCCTGCCTAACTCCTGTAGCTGTTTTTACTGATTGCCCCAACCACCCATTTATGAAGGGATACATGGAGGCATCCTAATATAATGTCCAGATCCAACAGATAAGAATTTCAGGTACTCTATATTTATGTTATACTTGGAACAAGTAAGAATGGGCTATCAAAGAAGAAAAGGGGATTTTATTGAGAGAAATACAATCAAAACATATACATAGCAAAAGCAAAAGAAAAAAAATAGTGACTCTATCTTACATCAGATTTCTTAAAAACAAAAAGGAAAAATGTACAAGACCTGATAAAGGAAACAAAGGGAAAAAAAAACATACATAAATATTTCAAAAAAATTAAACAATCACTGAGCTAGTAATCCAGTCACAGTGTTTCCAAATGCCTTAAGCATGAGAGGAGAAAGATTTGAACATTCTTTTGTGTATAACCTCTGTAGAGCAGACATTATCATTAACAAAATCCCTGAAGCATCTGTATGTTTTTGTTATATCACTCAGGCACACCTAGCTTGCCATAAATAATACCTATAAATTCCACAAATGATTCTGAGTGTACTACTATAAATATATAAGAGTTGCGGTAGAAATAAACCTAAAATTAAGCAATATACCATGAGATGGTGTGGGTGATGCCAGGATTTACTCACGGCTGGTGTGTTGTTCGGTCACAAGGTGCAGTGAATGGCATGTGAGGTTTGGTATCAGATGGACTGTCGCTTAGCGAGGGAAAAAGATGGTGGCTGATATGCTGTGGAACAGGGGTCATAGGGATTTGGGGGGGGGGGGTTGATGACTAGAGTGGCTGTCTGGCACCTCTTCCTGTGGGTTGATTGTAGCTTTTACAATGGGAGAGGAGTGCCAGGTAGTCAATGAGATTATAGGATATGTGCTTCATTTTAATGCCCATTGTATAATGGCTATTTCATAAGATAACTGTATTTTTTTTAAGAGCTGATCATACTTCCCCTAGCTGTACCAATACATCTACTGCTATTGGGTATTCCAAAAGGAACTGTTGTTGTATCTGTATTACATTACAACATGTGTGTCTAGGACAAAAGTGTTCCTCAGCAGACTTATGTTTAAGGGAGTTCTTTGCCCCATTCTTCCATGACAAACCATCGAGGTTAGGTTTCACATTTCCATGGGTAATCTTTTTGGCATCTGAATTTGAGGTGCAAACCTTTCCTGTAAAACTGAATAGTACAACTGTCTTCTAAAATTATTTTGCTAGTCTGAGCAGGTGTTATGCTCCATATTCTAGTCGCTTAGGAAATGTAGCTTGGCAGACCCTGAGGTAATTGAAATCTACACTTTTCTCATTTATTTTTTATCAGGGAAATCCAGTCAGCAAACATACCAGCCCAAGGCTTTGTTGTATTAGTAAGTAGGAGATACCAGTTCTCATAGAAAACAAGCATTTGTCAATGCGAATGTTTGCTTGCTGGCATTGGCAGTGGTAGTGTAGAAGTTACAGAGCTGCGTAATAGGAATGGCAGTGAAGTATTGAACTGAAGCCAACCCCACCACCACCCTGCAGAGAGTGACAGGCATTGGGGTGTGCGTTTGGGTCATCAGGCATAACGGCCACGCCATTTCACCACACCCCACCCTGCAGACACTGACAAGTGCCACGGTGTTCCTTGTGGTCTTTGGCCCTTATGCGCACCCCATTTCATTAGGAAATATGGTGAGATGGGTGCGATATAGGAGAATGGGGTGAACTTTGGGGCCGAAGAGTCCAAGGCATACCTCGATGCCTCTCAGTGACTGCAGGGTGTGGAATGGTATGAACATCACAGGCAAGAATCCTAAGTCACACCCCTGATTCCTGTCATTTTCTATAGGGTTGGGCATTATAGTTGAAAACCTAATACCTCAGGCGTTGGTTGGTATTTTCACTCCAAATTTTCAACATGTTTGTTTTGACCCCACCTCATGAACAGGGGAATATCAGTTTGTTAGCAGCTGCTTATGCACAGTGACTACGACATTTAGCACCACAGGTGCAAAAATATTCGAACAGGATGTAAAAATGACAGCTGTACTCTTTCATGGGAGAGTGTAAAAATGGCTATGTTGCAAATGTGTAGTAAAAATATTTAAAAATGGTGAAATCACGCGTACATAGAAACTGTGCAGCATAGAACCGTGATATAATTAGGTTGGGGATTTCTTACAGCAGATTGTCAACTCAGGCATTTTGGTGCCTCCGATCATGAACAGTGTCACTGTGATTTTCTTTATCTGTGCGAACAATGATTTCCCACAGCGACCACGCATCTCTGCACTGAAAGTGTGAAAACACACTTCGGCCATGTTGTGAAAAATGGCAGCTGTAGTGTTCATAAGGAAGTGTGTAAAAATGCCACTGGTGAAAATCTGGACTGAAAATATTACAAAGTCATGAACTAACGAGGGTGCGTGGAAACTGTGCAATGCTCACTCGTAACACAGTCATTTCATGAGCTTTTGTCACCAAATTTTCAACATAGCCATTTTAAGACCTCTGCTCATGAACAGTGTAACTGTGATTTTCTTAATCTGTCCTAAACATTGCTTTAGCACACCAACAGCACCATTATGCGCTGCATGTCTGGCTGCAACACTTAGGTGACATATGAAAAATTGCAGCTGTACTGTTCATAAGGAAGTTTAATAAAATGGACATGTTGAAAATCTGGAGTGAAAATATTAAATTTGCAAACTTACTAGCATGCATAGGAACTGTGCACATCGCTTCGTAAAAGTCATTTTAGAATTTTTCACCAGATTTTCAACATAGCCATTTAAGACCTCTGCTCATGAACAGTGGCACTGTGATTTTCTTAATTTGTCCTGTACATTGATTTCGCACACCGACTGCGCCATTGTGCGCTAAATGGGTGGAAACACATTTTGGGTGAGATGTGAAAAATGACAGCTGTACTGCTCATAAGAAGGTGTGGTAAAATGGCAATGTTGAAAATCTGGAGTGAAAATATTGAAAATTCACGAACTTACGAGCCTGCGTAGGAACTGCGCAACGCACGCTCGTAAAACAGTCATTTTTGGGAATTTTGGCACCAAATTTTCAACATGGGGTTTTTGAGACCCCTTCTCATGATTGATGTCACTGTCATGGCATTATTCAGGCCTGAAGGGTGATTTCACAGTCACTGCGCAGTCACTGCACTAAATCACCCATCGGGCTTGAATAACGCCATGACAGTGACATCAATCATGAAAAGGGGTCCCAAAACCCCATGTTGAAAATTTGGTGCCAAAATTCAAAAAAATGCCTGAGATATGCAATAAAGTTGAAACCCCCCTATTTAGCCCATTATACAGCTTACCGGCATTTCCTCAGTTCGCGGTCAGCTTTGAAGAGTGCAGACGTGTTCCCAGTCCACCGAAGATTGTCGCGCGGAGTCCGGAGAGAGTAAGTATATGGTGAGGTGTGTGTGAGGCTGGTGTGCAGTGGGTGGGTGGGTGAGTGCGGGTTGTGGGAGGGGCGGGGAGACTCGCCCGTTAGACCCGTTTTCCTTTACAGGTGACAAAGGGACAGGACGGCGTAGGACATTTGCCCACGCTGGGTGGGCTCCCAGCGTGGCACAGAAACGTTGGGGCGTTCAGCCGACAGGATTAGGCACCCCGTCGACCTCTGGTGCTTGCCACGTTGGGTGGGCTCCCAGTGTGGCACTCACTACTGGGGGTGGAGGACAGTGCAGCCGATGGGATTGGGCACCCCATTGGCTATATGATTAGTTGCCATGCTGGGTGGGCACCAGCATGGCATTTTAAGTACAGGCGGGGAATTCAGCACAGCGGCGGGGACTGGGCACCCGTCGGCTATATCGTGCGTGTGGGCGCACACCTGCGGTGTCTGTGTGTATGGTTGGGGGGCTGCGGCGTGATCCAGCGTTATCTTATCGCTGCTCACTCAAGCATAGCTCCCCCTTTCAACTGTATGCCACTGCATTTTGGAGCATGTCATAGACAGCTCCAAAATGCATTGGCTTACACGGGCCGCGCCTGCCAGCCCACTGACTGAATTGGAGGAGGAGGTGACACACCTCCGAATCTCCGATGATGGCACTATGTTTCTTGCACATGCGTGCAAGCAAACATAAAAATGCAGTGTAAAAGAAGTAGAGGATTTCACATTCTAATTCTCCATCTCCATAATCCAAATGAGTAATGTCTCTTTTTATGGGATTTAAACTGTTGCCTCAAAAGCCTTGAAAAAAAAAACTGTATCATTTTGCTTCCAAACTTGAAGGTGAAGAGAACATGTGTTAACTGCAAAAAGAAAGGTAATGAGGCAGTTATAATTAAATTCACCCTTTTCCTATTTGAAACACTTTTTACGTAAATAAGTAAAAATTCATTAAGTTAGACTCCCAATCCTGGAGGCTCTGGGTGCCACACAGTAGTAGAACAGATTGCCAATTGTTTAACCAGGAGAGACACACTAAGCTGAAAGTTTGTTTACAAGTGCGAACTGGGAGCACAAGGAAGTTAAGTGACTTGCTCAGGGTCACACAGTATGCAAGTGGGGGCTGTTGGATTCAAACCCAGGTCGCCAGATTTGCAGCTCAGAGCCTTAAACCACTGCGCAGTACAGCTTCCTTAACACCCTTCCCTAATTGAAAGGGTATAAACATTACATTTTAAAACAGTCAGCAGAAATAAAATGATATAGACTACTATATAAAATTCAAACAATTTAGAAAACATCTAGGATGAGCTAGACTAAAAAGGTGGGGTTTTAGGACCCTCCTGAATGCCTCCACCATAGGGGTCTCCCTCAAAGATCTTGTAAGTGAGTTCCAGAGGACCAGGCCAGCCACCCTGAATGAATGATCACCCAAGGTTTTCAGCCTGGTCCCCAGAACCATCAGGAGGCCTTGGGTGGAAGAAAGGAGGGAGCAGGCCAGGATAGCAGGTGTAGGGAGGTCTAACAGATCCATATAGGGCTTTACTGGTGAGTAGACCCACATTTAAGAGAACCCGCAACCTGACCAGTAGCCAGAGCAGACCCCACAGGACCATGGTCACATGACAGGACTTAGATAGTCCTGTCAGCAGCCTGGCTGCTGCACTCTGCACCAGCTGCAGCTGGTGGAGGTTCCCTCCACTGACCACGAGGTACAGAGCATTACAGTAGTCAAGTCTTGATGTCACAAAGGCATGTACCAGTAATAGCAGATCTTTGGGCGGAATTAGTGGTTTAATCTGGACAATGTTCCTCAGATGGTAAAAGCCAGTTTTTATGATGGCTGACACCTGAGCTTCAAATGACAGCCTGTCATCGAAAACCATGCCCAGATTTCTCACCCTAGAGGATGCTGTCAACAGTAGTGACCCCAGGACCAAACCTGTTGTTGTCCTGAAGGTGTCCCCATCACACCCATGGCCAGGCTCAATCACTAGAACATCTATCTTATCTGGGTTGAGTTCTTAGTCAGTTAGAGTTCACCCAGTCCTGGATCTTGGCAAGGCATTTATTCAGCACTTTGACAGCACCACTTGTCCCTGGTGCAAAAGACATGTACAGCTGAGTGCCATCTGCATAGCAGTGACAACTCAAGCTATGCTGTCTAATGATCCTTCCCAAGGGAAGCATGTACATGGAGAACAACACTGGTGATAGGATACAGCCTTGAGGAATTCCACAGGTCAGAGGCATAGGAGAGGAGGAGAAATTCCCCATCACTACTCTCTGCCTTCTACCTGAAAGAAAAGACTCAAACCAGTTGATGACAACACCAGTAAGTCCACAGTACTCTCTAAGGTGATCCAACTACACGATGTGGTCCACGATATCAAATGCTGATGAGAGACTGAGGAGAATGAGAACTGACCATTCACTTCAATCTCTTGCCATGAGGAGGTCATTATGCACCAGGACTGGAACTGTCTCTGTGCTGTGCCTCATCCTAAACCCGGATTGGAATGGCTCATAGATGTCATAGGTCTCCAGGTGTTCCTCGAGCTGCAGAGCCACTATCTTCTCCACAACCTTCCCTAGAAATGGGAGGTTGGAGATTTGTCTATAATTCGCCAGGATGCTGGGGTCAAAAGATGTTTTTTTTCAGAAGTGGCTTCACCAGCACCTCCTTTAAGGTGTCGGGGAAGACCCCTTCCGAAAGCAAGCACCTGACTATCCCGGCGAGTACTGGATACCACTCTTTGACTAGCCAAATTCCAAACCAGCTCCCAGTTTTGTATTCAGTCCTCTGGGGGGCAAAATAAATTCCTAGAATCTTTGGAAAGCTCTTAGGAGGATGAAATACTTGTAAGGACTGGAGGACTATGCACTAGGCTGTTCTTTAATAAGTGAGATTCCTGTTCATTTATCATAATTTATTTGTGTTCCTGATACTTCCTCATAGCTCTCCAATGTTTTTATTACTACTGACTCAGAAACTGATTCTTGAAAAATTATACAAGTGTCATCAGCATAAGCCAATATTTTAGAGAAGTACCCATCAGTACATGGAATATCTTTTATATCATTATTCAGGTTAAGCTTCCTCAAAGCTGGATCAAAGGAAACATATAAAGTAAAAGGGCTTAAAGGGCAGCCCTGCAGCCCCCATCCCAAGCACATTTAATGGTTTCCCTAACCAACTATTGATAAAATATGTTATGGACACTTTATAATATGAAGTGCTGAACCACTAAACAAATAGCAGAGAGGTGCCATAATGTCCCAAAGTATCTAACAGATATGTGTGAAAAACTTTGTTGAAAGCTATTTCCTGGTCCAAAGCTAGTAACCAACCAGACACTTTCCCTTGTTTTCTAGCTTCAAAAAATTCTTAAATCAATTATGTTGTCAAAAATGGATCTATTTGGAATGGCACAGGACTCCAAAGGTGCTGAAAATAAATCAGCAACCTTCTCCAGCCAATGTGATAAAATTGTGGTCAATATTGTCATATCTGTGTTTAGTAAGCTTATTGGACGCCAATTTGCCAGTCTACAATGATCACCATTTTTGAACAAAAATATCAAATAAGCCTGAGTCATAGAAGGAGATAAAATACCATCTTTTAACATTTCTGTTAATATAATGGTTAGTACTGGAGATAAATGCTCAGAAAATATTTAATAAAACTCTGAAGGAAAACCATCAGACCCAGGGATCATGTTATTACTAGGCTTCGTTATGGTGAGCTCTACTTCTAATGCTGTGATGGGCCTCAATAAGTTTTTCTGTAACTCAAATGAAAGTTTTGGAATTCTTAAATCAGATAAAACAAAATCTGGACAGAGCCAATAGGGCTGTAGCTGAGGAATTTGGGGTAAAAATATTGTCAATTACCAAAGTTACAAGCCTCCATTTGAAAAATGAAAACATAGGCTCAAAAATGAGTTGTTTTTTAGTAATTTTACACCAGATTTGCAACATAGCATTGTTATGACCCTGCCTCATGGAGACAAGCAGAAACAATGTTCAACTCCTGGCTTAAAGGTGATTTTGTGCGAGGCCTGCCAAATCAACTTTCCAGATGCAAAAGCACATTTTGGGCAGGAGTTGAAAAATGATAGCTGTCACAATCATGATATGCTGTAAAGAAATGGCTATGTTGAAAATTTGGGGTAAAAATATTGAATATTTTATCAAACTTATGAGCCTGCATTCACAAAATTCAACATAGGCGCATAACTTTATTATTTTTTAATATGTTTACACCAAATTTCCAACATAGCCTTCTTATGATCCCACCTCAAGAACAAGGGCAGATAAACTTTTCAACTCCTGGTCGAAAAATGATTTTATGCAGGAACCACAAAATCACTTTTTGGGATGTAAACAACATATTGGCTAAAATTTTGAAAAATAGCTGTCACATTCATGAGGTGCTGTAAAGATATGGCTATGTTGTAAATTTGGGGTAAAAATATTGAAAAGTACAAAAGTTAGGTGCCTGTGTTCACAAAATTCTACATAGGCTCATAACTTGGTTGTTTTTTTAATATTCTTTGCATCAAATTCTCAACATAACCTTTTTATGACCCTACCTCATGAACAAGGGTAGAGAAATTTTTCAACTGGTGCCTGAAAGGTGATTTTACGCAGGGACTGCAAAATCACCTTTTGGAATGTAAAAAAACATTTTGGACAGGATTTGAAAAATGACAGCTATCACGTTCATGATGTGCTGTAAAGGTATGGCTATGTTGTAAATTTGGGGTAAAAATATTGAAAAGAACCAAAGTTATGAGCCTGCATTAGCAACATTCAATGTAGGCTTATAACTTAGCTGTTTTTCAATATTCTTACACCAAATCAAGGGCAGAGAAAATATTTAATTCCTGCCCAAAAGGTGATTTCACGAAGAGACCACAAAAATTACCTTGTGGGACAGATCTGCTTATTGACAGTGACATTGCTCATGAGGTGGGGTCACAAAGAAGGCATGTTGAAAATTTTGGCCAAAAATATGTAGAAATGACAAAGTTGTGGCACTAAGTTCAAAACTCCATTGAAATACGTTGAACTGCATACCTGTGTTTTCAGTTCATGGTCCAACTCTGAAGAGTGAAAACGTGTCTACTGTCCAGAGAGGATTATGGCGTTGGACCCTCGATGGGTAAGTAAGGACCTGGGTGGGTGTGGTGCAATGTGGTGGGTGCTGAGTGGGAGGGTCTGGTGCTGGGGTAAGGAATGGCCACAAAAGGTATCGATGGACCATTTTTTTTCACAGTTGAAAAAAAAAAAAAGGACTGAGGATCCCCGATCACGACACTGGGGGACTGGGCACCCAGTGTCACATAAGAACATAAGAATGTGAAGGCAGAAGGGGACCGATTGATCCATCTAGTCTGCCCATTTGATTTACTACCCCCCTTCCTAGAGAATACTTCTTTGTTTCAGGAATCCACAATGCCTATCCCAAGATGGTTTGAATTCCCTAACCGTCCCTGCCTCCACCACCTCCTGTGGCAGTCTGTTCCAATGTTCCACGACCCTCTCGACGAAGAAGAACTTCCTGACTTTGCCCCGGAACCTCCATCCCACCAATTGTCTGTTGTGTCCTCTGGTTTGTGCCACATTATTTTCCTGGAAGGGGGTCTGACCCTGTACTGAGTTGATTCCCTTGATGTGTTTAAAGGTTTCTATTATGTCTCCTCTGTCTCTTCTCCATTCCAAGGAGAACATGTTTAATTGTTTGAGCATAGTTTTATAGGGCTCATGATGGAGGTCTTGGGCCATCTTGTAGCTCTTCTTTGCACAGTCTCCAATCGGTTTATATCATTTTTAAGATGCGACCTCCAGAACTGGATGCAGTACTCTAGGTGAGGCCTCACCAAGGATCTGTACAATGGGATTATCACCTCTCACTTTCTGTTTGTAATACCCCTGCCTATGCAGCCAAGGATGCTCTGAGCTTTTAGTGATGCCTTCTCACACTGCCGTCTCACTTTCAGGTCATTCGATATCATGACTCCAAGGTCTCATTCGACATCTGTGACAGTTAGTGTTTCCTCACCTAATGAGTATTTTGTTCCTGGGTTTCTTTTCCCCAGGTGCATGACTTTACATTTTTTGGTGTTGAACTTCAACTGCCAGGTTTTGGACCTTTCTTCCAGCATCTAGATTTCATCCTCATGGTCCCTTCCTGTGTGTCCACCCTGTTGCAGAGTTTAGTGTCATCTGCAAACAGGCACACCTTTCCCTCCAACCCATCTGCAATACCGCTGATGAATATGTTGAAGAGTATTGGTCCTAGCACTGACCCCTGCAGGGCCCCACTGGTTACCTTCCCTTCTCATGAGAGAGCGCCATTTACCAGAATGTTTTGGGACCTCCCCTGTAGCCAGTTTCTCACCCAGTTTACAATCCTGTTGCCTTTACCTGCATTCTGTAGCTTGTAGATGAGCCTTCTATGTGGGACAGAGTCAAAGGCCTTACTGAAATCTAGATGTACAACATCTATGGCCCTGCCCTGGCCTACTACTTTAGTCACCCAATCAAAATATTCCACCATGTTTGTTTGGCAAGATCATCCAGATGAGAAGCCGCCATGCTGTTAGGGTCAAATTCCCAGTTTGCTTCCAGGAATACTACTACCCTTTCCTTTAGTATAGATTCCAATATCTTTCCTACAATGGAGGTCAGGTTGACAGGTTGGTAGTTTCCCACCTCCCCCTTGCTGCCACTCTACTGGTTCCTGTCCACTCTGTAGTGATTTGTTAAAGAGTATGGCCAGTGGAGTAACGAGTTCTTCTCTGAGCTCCTTTAAAACATGTGGATGTATTCCATCTGGCCCCTGGTTTTGTCTGTTTTCAACTTGTTTAATTCCTGTAGGACTCTATCTTTTGTAATAGGAATATTGTCTGCCTCCTGGGTGTGGTGCTCATTTGCACCAAGTGCTGGGACATTTCCACCATCTTCGTTTGCAAACACAGAGCAGAAGAATGTGTTTAAAACTTATGCTTTCTCTGCATCTTTCTCCACATGCTACCCTTCTGAGATTTTTAGTCTGACTATTCCCCTCTTGGCCTTTCTTTTCTTCTGGATATACCTGAAGAAAATCTTGTTGCCTTTTTTAATTTCCATTGCGATTTTTATGTTGATTGCATGCATGCGCAAGAAACATATTGAGGCAGCTTTCTCCACAATCAGGTTGTGGTGGTGCGGCACTGTGGTGGCCAATGCCCCCTCACACTGTAAAGGCTTGTCCACCACCCCCAATGCCATAGCATACTGCTGCTGACACTAGTTCAGCCAGTGTGCCACCAAGATGTAAAAATTTAGCTGCTGCAATCAAGCCACCTCTCATTGCAGCACAGCTCATTCAAGCAGTAATGAGGAGTGACTCCGTCACTGCAGGGTGGATCTTGACATAGTGATATTGTTTGTGAATGTCGCCATGTTCACAAAACAATATTAACCCCCACCATGTTTGAGTTTGCCGACCTGGGCCCCAATCCCCATCAGCTTCTAGTGCCCCTGTTTCTGTTGCCAACGAGGGACACTCCCATCTGGCATTATGTAAACCCACCCCCACTTATATTGTCTGCTGACGGGGTGCCCAATCCCCGTCGGTATAATGTCACCCCCACCTTTTGTCGGGTGCTGATGGGGGTGCCCAATCCCCCATCAGCAACAGCTTGCCTCCCCAATAGGAAGACTCCAGTGGCACTCTGGGAGCCCACCCCAGCGTGCCACATGCTCCTGTAAAATAAAAAACGGTCCCACTATGTCTTTTTTTTTTTTTAACCTGTAAAAAAGGAAACTGTCTCTCGGCGGTCTCCCTGCTCCCCTCCCACCACCTGCGCCCACCCACTGTGCACCCTGCCTCCCCACACACCCCCACCCCATACTCACCTCCGGAGCTTGGCGTGACAATCTTCGGTGGACCGGGAACACGTCTGCACTCTTCAAAGCCGACCGTAAACTGAGGAAATGCCAGTAAGCAGTATAATGGAATAAATGGGTTTTTTCCAACTTTAAGGCATATCTCAGTAATTTTTGGGAATTTTGGCACCAAATGTTCAACATGGGGTTTTTGGGACCCCTCCTCATGAATTCTGGACTGTCATGGTGTTAATCGGCCCCAAAAGATGATTTCACAGTCACTTCACGGAATCACTTTTCAGGGCTGATTAATGAAATGACAGTGCCAGTGTTCATGAGGTGGTCTCTCAAAAAGCCTATGTTGCAAATTTAGTGGAAAAGATCCAAAAAATTACTGTTTTACTAGCATGCATTGAGCAGTTGCTACGCACGCTCGTAACTTCGCAAATTTGCAATATTTTCATGCCAGATTTTCAACATTGGCATTTTTTCACACCTCCTTGTGAACAGTACAGCCGTCATTGTTCACATCCTGGCTGAAATGTGTTTTCGCACTTCCAGCACAGAATAGTGCGGTCGCTGTGCAAAATTAGTGTTTGGGACAGATTAAGACAAGCATTTGTCAATGCCGAATGTTTGCTTACTGGCATTGGCAGTGGTAGTGTAGAAGTTACAGAGCTGTGTAATAGGAATGGCAGTGAAGTATTGAACTGAAGCCAACCCCACCACCACCCTGCAGAGAGTGACAGGCATTGGGGTGTGCATTTGGGTCGTCAGGCATAACGGCCACGCCATTCTTTCACCACACTCCACTCTGCAGAGACTGACAAGTGTCACGTGTTCCTTGGGGTCTTTGCCTTTATGCGCACTCCCATTTCATTAGGAAATATGGTGAGATGGGTGCGATATAGAGAATGGGGTGAAGTTTGGGACGAAGAGTCCAAGGCATACCTCGTAGCCTCTCAGTGACTGCAGGGTGTGGAATGGTATGAGCATCACAGGCAAGAATCCCAAGTCACACCCCTGATTCCTGTCATTCTATATAGGGTTGGGCGATTTAGTTGAAAAGTCTAATACCTCAGGCATTCATTGGTATTTTAACTCCAAATCTTCAACATGTTTGTTTTGTGACCCACCTCACGAACAGGGGAATATCAGTGTGGTAGCGAAAGCTGCTATGCACAGTGACTACGGGATTTAGCACCACAGATGCAAACATATTCCGAACAGGCTGTAAAAATGGCAGCTGTACTCTTTCATGGGAGGTGTAAAATGGCTATGTTGCAACTGTGTAGTAAAATATTTAAAAATGGTGAAGTCACAAGCGCATAGAAACTGAGCAACGCACACCTAGGTATATAAGTAGGTTGGGGATATTTTACAAGCAGATTGTCAACTCAGGAATTTTGGTGCCTCCGATCATGAACAGTGTCACTGTGATTTTCTTTATCTGTGCCGAACAATGATTTCCTAAACGACCACGCATCTCTGCACTGAAAGTGTGAAAACACACTTTGGCCATGTTGTGAAAATGGCAGCTGTACTGTTCATAAGGAAGTGTTGAAAATGCCACTAGTGAAAATCTGGACTGGAAATATTACAAAGTCATGAACTAACGAGGATGCATGGAAACTGCACAATGCTCACTCGTAACACAGTCATTTATGGACTTTTGTCACCAAATTTTCAACATAGCCATTTTAAGACCTCTGCTCATGAACAGTGTAACTGTGATTTTCTTAATCTGTCCTAAACATTGCTTTCGCACACCAACAGCACCATTGTGCGCTACATGTCGATAACACATTTTGGGTGACATATGAAAATTGCAGCTGTACTGTTCATAAGGAAGTTTAATAAAATGGACATGTTGAAAATCTAGAGTGAAAATATTAAATTTGCAAACTAACGAGCATGCATAGGAACTGTGCAACACGCCTTAAAAGTCATTTTTAGGCATTTTTTCACCAAGTTTCAACATAGCCATTTTAAGACCTCTGCTCATGAACAGTGTCATCTGTGGTTTTGTTAATGTGTCCCATACATTGAGTTTGCACACCGACTGCGACATTGTGTGCTACACAGGTGGAAACACATTTTGGGTAGGATGTGAAAAACGACAGCTGTACTGCTCATAAGGAGGTGTGGAAAATGGCAATGTTGAAAATCTGGGTGGAAATATTGAAAATTCGCAAACCCTCTGACTGCGTGGGAACTGTGCAAGCGACACTCGTAAAACAGTCATTTTAGGAATTCTGTCACCAAATTTTCAACATTGCCATTTTAAGATCTCTGCTCATGAACAGTGGCACTGTGATTTTCTTAATATGTCCCATACACTGAAGTTCGGAGCAACGACGGCGCCATTGTGCGCCACATGGGCGGAAACATGTTTTGGGTGAGATGTTAAAATGACAGCTGTACTACTTATAAGAAGGGTGGAAAAATGGCAATGTTGAAAATCTGGAGTGGAAATATTGAAAATTCGCAAACCTATGAGCGTGCGTAGGAACTGCGCAACGCACGCTCGTAAAACAGTAATTTTTAGGAATTTTTTCACCAAATTTTCAACATAGCCATTTCAAGACCTCTGCTCATGAACAGTGTCACTGCAATTTTCCTAATTTGTCCCGTACATTGATTTCACACACCGACTGCGCCATTCTGCGCTACAAGGGTGGAAACACATTTTGGGTGAGATGTGAAAAATGACAGCTGTACTACCATAAGATGGTGTGGTGAAATGGTAATGTTGAAAATCTGGGTGAAAATATTGAAATTTCGCGAACTTACGAGCCTGCGTAGGAACTATAGCACGCTCGTTAAACAGTCATTTTGAATTTTGAACAAATTTTCAACATGGGGTTTTGCCCCTTTCATGAATGATGTCACCGTCATGGTGGTATTCAGTCCTGAAGGGTGATTTCGCAGTCACTGCGCGAAATCACCCTTTGAGCCCGAATAACGCCATGACAGTGACATCATTCATGAGAAGGGGTCCCAAAAACCCCATGTTGAAAATTTGGTGCAAAAATTCCCAAAAATGCCCGAGATATGCAATAAAGTTGAACCCCTCCTATCTAGCCCATTATACAGCTTACCGGCATTTCCTCAGTTCGCGGTCGGCTTTGAAGAGTGCAGACGTGTTCCCGGTCCACCGAAGATCGTCGCGCCGGAGTCCGGAGGTAAGTATGGGGTGAGGGGGTGGGGACTGGGTGCGCAGTGGGTGGGTGCGGGTTGGGGAGGGCTTCAGGAGGCGCCGTTGGGACAGTTTTTGTTTTACAGGGTAAAACAAAAAAGACAGCGGATCGGCTTGAGCTACGCTTGGGTAGTCCTCAGCGTGGCACAAGAACTTTGGGGGCATTCAGCCCGACGGGGATTGGGCACCCCGCCGGCAAAAAACGAAAAAGCAGGACTGCTTGCCACGCTGGGGTGGGCTCCCAGCGTGGCACAATGACTTTGGGGAGGGGCACATTCAGCCGACGAGGATTGGGCACCCCCATCGGCAACATGGATTGCCATGCTGGGGTGGGCCCCAGCATGGCAGCAACTGGGAGGGTGGGGGACAAACAGTTCAGCCGACGAGGTTGGGCACCCCGTCGGCCTCACGCTGCGTGCGGGGCGCGCATGCCTGCAGCTGGGGGGCTGCACGTGAGCAGCTTCTGTCGCTGCTCAGCTCAAGCATAGCTCCCTTTCAACTGTGCCACTGCATTTTGGAGGCGTGTCATGGAGCAGCTCCAAAATGCATTGGCTTACAGGGGCCGTGCCTGCCAGCACAGTGCCTGAATTGGAGGAGGAGGTGACACATCTCCGAAATCTCCGTTCATGGCACTATGTTTCTTGCACATGCGTGCAAGCAAACATAAAAATGACAGTGACACTGTTCATGAGTAGAGGTCCTAAAATGCCTATATTGAAAATTTGGTGATGATACTCCGTAAAATGACTGTTATGAGCGTGCATTGCACAGTTTGCTCGTAACTTTGTGAATTTGTAATATTTTCACTCCAGATTTTCAACATTGCCATTTTCCCACACCTACTTATGAATAGTACAGCTGTCATTTTTCCCATCCTGGCCAAAATGTATTTTTGCACTTCCGGCACAGAATAGAGCAGTCGCTGTGGGAAATAACTGTTCGGGACAGATTAAGAAAATGACAGTAATACTGTTCGTGAGCAGAGGTCCTAAATGCCTATGATGAAAATTTGGTGATGATATCCCTTCAAATGACTGTGTTACAAGTTTGCGTTGCACACTTTCCACGTGCCCTTGTAACTTAGCAGATTTGTAATATCATCATACCAGATTTTCAACACTGGCATTTTTTCACACCTCCTTATGAGCAGTAAAGCTGTCATTTTTCAAATCCTGACTGACATGTGTTTTCACTGTTCCAGCACAGAATAACACGGTCGCTGTGGAAAATCAGTGTTCAGGACAGATTAAGAAAATGACTGTGGCACTGTTCATGAGCAGAGATCCTAAAATCCCTATGTTGAAAATTTGGTAACGAAACTCCATAACATGTCTGTGTTACAAGTGTGCATTGAACTGTTTCCATGCACCCTTGCAAGTTCGCAAATTTGTAATATTTTCACACCACATTTTCAACAGTGGCATTTTTTGACACCTCCTTATGAACAGTACAGCTGTCATTTTTCACATCCTGGCTAAAATATGTTTTTGCACTCCTGCCAGAGACAAGCACAGTCACTGTGGGAAATCAGTGTTTGAGACAGATTAAGATCGAGTGAGTGAGAGGAGGGAGTTACCGAGCTCAATTGAGCTCTGTCGGGTCTGCTGCAGATTTGTTTGTGGGCAGAAAAAGGCCCCAACGCAAGAGCCCAGTACAAAAGGGCAGCCTGCAGCACTGGGAGAAACAGAACGAGAGAGCGAGTGAGGAAGGGGGAGTGAGCGAACTCACCGGAGTGCTGTCAGGACTGCTGTGGATTTCTTTGTGGGCAGAAAAAGGCATCAGTGCAAGCAGGGGCCCAGTACAAAAGGCCATCCTGCAGCGGTGGGAGAAACAGTACAAGCGAGTGAGACAGGGGGACTGAGTGAGCTCAACAGAGCTCTATCAGGACTGCTGTGGATTTCTTTGTGGGTAGAAAAAGGCGCCAATGCAGGCAGGATCACTGTAGAAAAGGGCAGCTTGCAGCGCCAGGACAAACAGAATGAGCATGTGAGAGAAGAAGACTGAGCGACCTCAGTGGAGCTCTGTTGGGACAGCTGCAGATTTCTTTGTGGACAGAGAAAGGTGCCAACGCAGTCAGGAGCCCTGTACAAATGCGCAGCCTGCAGCGCCAAGAGAAACAGAATGTGCGAGTGACAGAGCGGTAGTGAGTGAGCTCAACAGAGCTCTATTGTGACTGCTGTGAATTTCTTTGTGTGCAGAAAAAGGCGGCAACACAGGCAGGAGCCCAGTACAAAAGGCCAGCTTGCAGCACCAACAGAAACGGAATGAGTGAGTGAGTGAGAGAGAGGGAGTGAGCGAGCTCAATGGAGCTGTCTCGGGACTGCTTCAGATTTCTTTGTGGCCAGAAAAAGCCACCAATGCAGGCAGGAGCCTCAGTACAAAAGGGCATCCTGCAGTGGCGGGAGACACAGAATAAGTGAGTGAGGGAGGAGGAGTGAGTGAGCTCAAAGGAGCTCTGTTAGTACTGCTGCAGATTTGCTTGTGGGCAGAAAAGGGCAGCAATGTATGCAGAGGCCCAGCGTAAAAGGGCAGCCTGCAGTGGTGGGAAAACCAGAATGAGTGAGTGAGAGAGGGGGAGTGAGCGAGCTCAACAGAGCTCTATTGTAAATGCTGCAAATTTCTTTGTGGGCAGAAGAAGTCAGCAACGCAGGCAGGAGCCCAATAGAAAAGGGCAGCCTGCAGCGCTGGCAGAAACGGAATGAGTGAGTGAGAGAAGAGGAGTGAGCGAGCTCAAGAGAACTTTGTCAGGACTGCTGCAGATTTCTTTGTGGGCAGAAAAAGGTGCCAATGCAGGCAGGAGCCCAGTACAAAAGAGCAGCCTGCAGTGCCAGCAGAAACGGAATGAGTGAGTGAGAGAGGGAGAGTGAGCAGGCTCAACAGACCTGTGTCGGGACTGCTGCAGATTTCTTTGTGGGCAGAAAAAGCTACCAACAGAGGCAGGAGCCCAGTACAAAAGGGCAGCCTGTAGCGCCAGGAGAAACAGAATGAGCGAGTGAGAGAGAGGGAGTGAGCCACCTCAACGGAGCTCTGTCGGGACAGCTGCGGATTTCTTAGTGGGCAAAAAAAGCTGCCAATGTAGGCAGGAGGCCAGCACAAAAGAGCAGCCTACAGCACCAGGAGAAACAGAATGAGTGAGTGACAGAGGGGCAGTGAGCGAGCTCAACAGACCAACGCAATCAACATTCGGCATTGACAAATGCTTGCTTCCTTGGTGTGTGCTTTCGCAGTTCTGATTTTCTTTCCATCTTCCTTCAGCTTGATCCTGTATTCTTCTCTAGCCATGTCTGTTTTTGTCTCCTTATACTTTCTGAATGCTCTGTTGTTTGTCTTTATTATCAGTGCCACTTCTCTTGTGTACCACAGTGGCTTTTTTCTTCATTTTGCCTTACTGATCACTTTTGTGTATTTTTCTGTTACACTGGTTAGTGTACTCTTCAGTGTTTCTCAGCTTTTCTCAACATCTTTGTATGCTCCTCAACTGTACAGTCTTTTGAAAGATGTTTTAATTGCACTGAAGTTTGCATTCCTGAAGTTGAAGATTTTTAGCTTTTTGTGTGTGGTATCCTCGTGTTTGTTGATTGTGAAAGATTGATCTATGGTCGCTGGGCCCTAGGATAATTCCTACAGTAACATCTGATATCATTGTGCTGTCTGTTAGCACAAGATCAAGGACTGCATCCCCCCATGTTGGTGAGTCAACCATTTGTGTTAGATCCACCCCCTGTAGAGCTACAAGAAATTCCTTACTTTTTTCTGATGAGGCCATGTAGGAGACCCAGTTCACATCTGGCAGGTTGAAATCTCCTACCAGCAGGAGCTTGCCTTTGTCTGCTGTCGGTAGAATGGATTCAAGAAGTTCCTTGTCTTTTTCTATGTCCTGTGATGGGGTCCTGTAGACTACTTCCACCTGTATTGGAGCCTTTTCCCCTGCATCAAGGGTGACTCATAGTATCTCGGTGATGTTGCGATTTCCATGCATCTCAGATGCTTTGATTTCCTCTTTGACATACATTGCTACCCCCAGCCCTTTTTGCATTTCTTGTCTTTTCTGAGTAGATTGCAGCCTGGGATTGTGACATCCCAGGTGTGGTTCTTGGTGAACTATGTCTCTATTACTGGTACCCAATGTAGTTTAGCTTCTGTTACCATGACGATGAGGTCTGGAACTTCGTTTGCCAGGCTGCGAGCATTGATGCACATTGCTCTCTATGCCTGGCTACTTCTCCTATCTGGTTTAAATTTGATTTTACCTTTTAATGTTTTTGTAGTGCATCCTGTGTTATGCACTGTTGTTATCGATTGTTCTGTGGCTGGATGAAAGGAAGGTGTGTTGTTTAATGAGGAGGGGCCTTTGCTATCCCTTACATCATGCAGGATGCTAGTGTCCTTTCCCCATTTGATAGTTTAAATGACTGTAAAAGACATCACATTTTTTGCCTAGTGCATGAACTCCCTCATTTGTGAGGTGCAGGGCATTGAACTTGAAGAACTCCCATTCCCAGAAGTCCTTCCAGTCCCCTATGAATTGATGTAAATTTTTACCACACCAGTTCTTAAGCCATGAGTTGAGTTCTGAGATTTCCTTATCCCTGAGTTTCTGCCTGCTGCTTCCCTTTTCCCAGACAGCCAGAATTTCTGGGAAGGATACTCCAGATGTAAGAGAAGATAACTTGTTACCTAGTGTGGAGAGGTGTTGCATGGTTTCCTCCACCAATCAGTTCATGAGGTCATTCATCCCCAGGTGGATTAAGACATATTTGTTAGTGGTGGTACTGCATACAAGCCCTTCAATACAGTCTTTGTCCCTCCAGTATAATGCCCCTGGTAGTCATCAAACTGCTACTCTAGACTGCATGTTTTGCTGGAGGTGAAAGACTTCCCTACAAATCATAGAGTTACCTATGATCAGTAGGGACTTCCTGGTATATTGCTTATTGTTGCATTTTTGTCTGTTTTCAGATAATTTTCTTGTGTTATGTTGTGGTAAGCTGACTTCCTGGTACCTTTGCATTATGCAGTGTTTTTATCTATATTCAGATCATTTCTTTGTGCCAGGCTGTGTTTAGCCATGCCACTCATACCAGCGAATTGCTCAGTTGCCAGTGGCGTGAATCTATTGGAAGTGTGTGCTGTGGATGCCATCGACGTTTGTTTTTGTGGTGGTTGTTTTTTTGTGGTTTTGGCTGAATGCTTTTCTACTATTTGCCATTCTCCTGAACTGGTTTACCTTTGTGGTAACTGAGGTTGGGTGTGGAGATTATGACATGGTGGAGATAAGAAAGTGCTGAGCTGAGTTCGCAAAAAGGGAATCTCATTAAAAGTGGCATGGAGACCAATGAGTCAGACTAGTGTTTTAGGTAAAGTACTAGAGGGCACTATAAAGGATTTTATAATAAAATTCCTACAGGAGAATGAGTTGGAAGATGGGACACAACACGGATTTAGAAAAGGCCGGTCATGTCAGACAAATATGCTTCATTTCTGTGATAGGGTTAGTAGGATATTGGACGGGGAAGATCTGTGGATGTGGTCTTTTTGGACTTCACAAAGGCTTTTGATAAACTCCCCCATACACAACTCATATAACATTTTCAAAAAATTGGTTTACATTCTAATATAGTATCTTGGATTTGCTCTTGGTTGTCAAACAGAATACAGAGAGTACATATTGGGGCGCCTTATCAGATTGGACTGAGGTGACAAGTGGGGTGCCACAGGGGTCGGTACTTGGGCCCATTTTGTTTAATATTTATCTGGCAATTTTGAGGGTATATCAGGAGAAAGTATGGATCACTAAATTTGCAGATGATTGTCATCTGGGGGTAGAATTGGGGGACCAATATGATCATTTGGAGTTACAACAAGTATTGGATCATATTGGTAAATGGTGCAATACTTATCAATTGTACCTCAACATTGATAAATGCTCAGTAATGCATTTGGGATCTAAACATAATATTACATCTTATAAACTGGATAAAGTTTATCTCAAATCTGTAACAGAAGAAAGGGGTCTGGAATTTCAATTACCAGTGACCTCCAATTTACCACCCATTGCACTAAGGGTATCAGGAAGGCAAATAGAGTTTTAAATTGTATACTTAGGAACATTTCCAGTAGAGAAAAATATACACTGCTGCCACTTTATGGTTCACTTGTTAGGCCTCTGTTGGAGTATGGGGCCCAGGTATGGTCACCCTACCATAACAGTGATATCATAGAATTGAAAAAGGTAAAAAAAAAAGCAACATGGGAAGTTAAAGAGATGAAACGAAAGAATTATACATTGAGGCTGGACTCCTTGGGACTGTTTACACTTGAGTACAGAAGGACACAGGGGGACATGTGTCTTTTATTTAAGGCATTTACAGACCAGGATATATGGAATAAATTGGGGCTAAAACTAAGATATAGAGCTTATAACACCAGGGCACACTCCTTGCAGTTATGAGGAGAAAAATGCAGGACTTGGCACAGAAAGATGTGATACAACTAGAGAATCATCCCTATTTGGAATGCATTACTGGCAGAGGTAGTAGAAAGCTCCACGGCGGAGGCATTTAAACATCAACTGGATAGGTTGTACCAAATGGGCACATTTTAGTTTTACAACAAGGTGAGCATTATGAAAATCACTTCCCCATGGCTCTGCATTAACCTATTTAATCTTTGTAACCTATGTAAGAGAAAAGCTAGAGGTAAGGTTGCACAGTGAGGTATACTTGTGTTCTGTTATGTTAGAGTATAACAAAGAGTTAATTTCTGTAAGCCCTCCACCACCCCTAGGTTCTGGAGTAGCAGCCACCGGTGAGAGAGATGTGTTTGCTGTGGAAATGTCAGCAGTCCATGAGGAGAGTATCTGTCAGCAGACCACAACAGAGTGTAGAAGGAGATCATTATTTCTCCTAGTTCCTTCCTCCTGTAGTTGTCAGCATCTGCTTGGATGGCTATTAGCCACCAGCTTTTAAATCCTTGAGTCCCTGGTTTGAATTCGGCACCTTTGCCCTATTGGCCAGTCACCTGTGTCATCACCATGTGCTGTGTTCCTGGAGCCCCCAGTCAGAAGTTGATCATCCTAGCATATTGTAGGTGGGCACAAAACAAAAACACAATCTGTTAGTGCCTGGCAAACAAAAGTTGAAGTAACTCAATCTGTTAATACTGTTAAAACAAAGGTAGATATAACACAGTTCCCGGAGAGATCCCTAGAATTCTAGGGGCTGTGGTTCCTGTCCACTGTGGGCGCTAAGGTATCTCATACCCACTGCACTGCAGAAATGGATTGCAAGCTCTGTGGGAGCACTGTTCCTGATTAGTCACCCCCTGATGTCCTTGCTCCATGACCCCCACTGCAGACCAAGTAAGTTTAGGTCAGAGTGAATGTGTCAGGCTGCTTCCCCAACCCCACTTTTCTGTACCCTGCCTGGATGGAATGAGCTAATTTCAGTAAGCCCTCTGCAACCCCTAGGTTTGGAAGCAGCAGCCACCAGCAAGAGAAAGATGCGTTTGTGGTGGAAAAATCATCAGTCCGTGAGGAGAGTATCAGCTGGTAGACCACTGTAGAGTGCAGAAGGAGATTGTTAGTTCTCCTAGGTCCTTCCCCCTGTAGTTTTCAGCATCTGCATCACAGTTATATTTTGGGAGGGGGGTGCTGAGAGGGAGGGTTGTGGGAAGAAAAATCCTTAAAAAGGACCGGCATCAGGGTGAACAGGATAGCAACACTGAGGGATTAGGCACCCCCAATGTCATTGCTATGTTTTTCTTTTGGGGGGGGGTGATGAGAGGGAGGGTCAGAAGGGGTAAATTTTTCTAATTATAAAAAAATAAATAAAATGGGCAGTCACAGTGGAACACAGCCCACTCTGCCATGACCACATGCTACTGTGCATGCGCTACTTCTAGCGCATGCGCAGTAGAGTGTGGTAGCCATCTTGGATACAATGGGGAGTGCCATGTTCCGCCATGACAACCGGCACTGTAAAATAGTGTAGTGCTGCATCAATAGGGACAACATGGGTGGACTGCTTTACGGACGCACAGGTGACTGTGACACAAGTCCAACATGTTCATTCAGAAGGAATGTGGAGTCCTTTTTCTCATAGCAAAAGGTTTGCAGGGCTCCGCCCACTGCAGCCCTAAAAAAATCAGCTGAAGACCCATGGCATCCTTCAGCTCCAAAGTCTTCTGCACATAGTCATGTACAATTGCCATTATATCTTTTAGGAAAGTATAAACTATGTTATAGTTAGTGGGGAGGTAAACCTGTAATACATTTCTTTCCTACTCTTTTAGAACATTCCTTAAACATATCTAGGTTTTTTTTTCCCTTGTGTACCAAACTGCATTTCCATTTTTAGAGAAATAGCACTATGTAAAGAGAACATTTGTTGTTTAATATTCTTTTATTTCAGATGAAAAATTCTGTTTCTCTGCAGCATTTTTGAAATTAAGTAGTTTTTTGGGGGGTGTAATAAATATTTCAAATGCCTAGGCCTATGAAAGTGTATAGCCTGTTGTTAGAAAAAATATTGAAATTCTTGCTTTGAACCTTCCCACCACTCTTCAGAAGTATCATAAGCAGGATAAACTAACAGCCTAATGGTTTAAATAAGTGTAATTCCAAGAATGTAATGAAAAAATAAATAAATAAAAGTGCCTTCCATTTTTTGCAAACTGTATCATCAGCTAATATCAGAGTGTTTAGGCACCACAAAGGATTAGAACATTCCCTAGAAAAGGGGTCCTGAAAGATATTCACATAAAACTCCCATGTGGTCCAAATTTTCCAAAGCCAATGTACTAGCCCCAGTAATGGTAATATTTTTTTTTTGAGGGGGGGGGGATCAATTCTGGTAGCTATTGTATCTCTAAAATATGTTTAACTCCATCTTTATGTATGGTTCTGAATCCATCTTGAAGTTGAGTCATATTTATCAATGTTGAAGAAATACAAAATCATACATACTCCCATAATGTAAAGCATCATGGGTGTACATGCAAATCACCACAAAATATTATGTTGGTTCAACTTTAAGCAGAAATGCATGATACCGATATTTATCATGTTATTCAGTAAACTGCTATCACTATATCATTTTTTAGTATCCCCCCCCATCTTTAAGTGACAGATCACAGTTAAAGTCACCACCAAAGATGACAGACCTCCTCTAATGTAGGTAGGGCTGAATTTTCAAAACAATTACACACTTGCTGAGGTAGCCTGTGGGCATAAATGTTAATCAGACTATACTGCACAATAGCCATTTCCAGAGCTAACAATATAGCATGACCAGGCTCTGTTTCCACCACTCTCTGAACAAGAAAATCAAAGCCGTTCAACAGAATGGCCACCCCATCACAGATGTCAGTATCTTAAGACCAAAAGGAGACACCAGGGGACCAAAAGCTGGTTTACTTGGCATATTTTGAAATTAGTTTTAATCCTTGTGTAAGAAAATTATATTATTACGTGATGCTGATAGATCAGATAACTCCAACTATCTGCAAGACAGATCACAGTTTGTCAAAATTGGTAAAGTCCTGTTCAGGGCAAGCACTATCTCCTGTGGAGTCCCCCTGGGTTCCATACTAGGCCTTCTCCTATTTAGTACTTTCATCAATACCCTACTCAAGATCTGTGATACTGCTAAGACCCTTCAGTATGCAGACAACACAGTCATCTTTGTGCATGGGAAAGACACCATCACTTGTCAGCAAAGTCCTTGCACGCAACTTCCAGTCCCTTTAACACAGGTTCACAAATGAGAAATTGATCCCTAAATGTCCCTAAAACAAAAGCCATGTTACTTGGCTCATTCCCAAAGTTTGGAAGATTTTCCCAACACTTCACTATCTCAACCTTCGATGGAGTGAAACTGGAACTAGTTAAGGAATTCAAATACCTTGGTGTTTTCATTAATCCCCACCTCACATTTGACGCTCATATGACCAATACCATAAGAACCGGTCATCAGAAACTGTGTCTACTCTATTGCATTGTAACATAACTGGAACCTGACACTAATATCCGAATGCCCAACGCTGCTTATCCCCCCCGATTAAGTATGGCTCCATCATTATGGATGCTGCTCCCCTCATGATCCAGGCAAAGAGTCTTAACCCACAAGGTTGCCAAATCTGCATTCTTGCAGGGCCCATGATCCTATCACTGCACCAACTTTAAATGACTTAGTTGGATGCAACCCTAAACCAGAGCCCAATTAACCCTAGCAAATTTTCTGCACAAAATTCTACATAGAGGTGCTCCCTGAAGAATATAAGCTATTAACGTTCATGGACAACTTCTTCTCTCGATCCACTGCAAACAATCTATTGAAAGTTCCATTCATGGACATGGGCATGGGCCAGACCTCTCTTAGATACAGAGCAGCATAGTTTTGGAACATCATCCCTTTCACTGTCAAAGCTGTGTCTTTCCCTAAAATATTCACTGCCAAGCTGAAAGTCATCTCCAAGAGTCTAATGCCTGCACCTGCTTTGCATGATTTACAGAACACTGTTGACTTAATGTGCCAGTTGAATGCCTTACTTTTGCACCATGTCACTAGTGTTGCTCAGGTAGTATCCCAGGAACTAGGATACTAACAGATACTTCCCATTTGGCCAGATAGATGCTGTGGTAGGATAGCAGGGCTATCTGACCATGGATCCTACCCTATAGGATCCAGTGCATGGATTCTACAAGTGTTGTGGATCCAGTGGATCCTAGCAACAGATCCAGCTCAGATCCTAACTATCTGATCTAGGATCCCTGGATCTGACCTAGGATCCATCGCTGTCTGACCTGGATCCTAACTATCTTACCTAGGATCCTTGGCTCTGACCTAGGATCCCTGGATCCTAGCTAGAATCCATTGCTATCTAACCTGGATCCTACATCTTTCTTTGATAGGATTTCTGGTAGGATCCTACGTAGGATACCAGCACTATCTGACAGATAGTGGTAGGATCTACAAAAGCACTTGTCTGAGCAACACTACATGTCACTTCATTTTGCATTATGATATGAGCATACGAAAATGCCAGTAGATACAGGCCATATGGTCTATCAAGTCTGCTCGAGTGCGCAGCTCCCAGCCTACTCTACTGCAGCTGCCCCCCCATTCCTTGCCTGTCCATCAGATTTATTGCCTCCTTCAGCCAACTCCCCCTTCCCTAGCTTCCCTCCAGTATTGGCCTTACCTTTGACCCTGTCCCACCCCCTCTTAAAACTGCCCACAGATTTCAATGGTATCACCTTCTTTGGCAGTGCATTCCACCTCGCTGTGACGCTTTCCATGAAGTAGTGCCTCCTCATTACCCTTCTGAATCTTTCACCCTCCAGTTTCAGACTGTGTCCTCTTGTGTCCCTCCCCCTTCTTTAATCTAAACATGACCTCAGTACTAACCCTATTCATGCACTTTAAGTATATGAAGATCTCAATCATACCCCTCTCTCCCTTATATCCTCCAGGGAATACATGTTGAGCTCCCCCAATCTTTCCTCATATAGTTTGTCCTCCAGACCAAGGATCATCTTTGTTGCCCTATTCTGGACCACCTATAGTAGTCTGACATTCTTCTTTAAATAGTGGCACCAGAACTGCACACAGTAAACCAAGTTAGGTCTCACCAGTGATCAGTGCAGTGGCAGAATGACTTCATCTCTCCTAGAGGTGATTTCCCTGGCAATGCCCCCCAGAATCTTAATTGTCTTGGCTGCTGCCTTCCTACACTGCATTGAGTGATTCATGTCCCCTGTGGCTAGTACCCCAGATCCTTCTCCGCCACTAAAGTGGATACTGTACTCCCCCCCAGCCAGTAGCAATTCCCAGGGTTCCAGGCTCCCAAGTGCATGACTTTGCATGTCTTAGTATTGAACCCCAGCTGCCATGTGTCTGACCAGTGCTCAAGTCTTGCCAAATCCTCTTGGAGTACCTGCCTCCCTTCCACACTATCCCCCTCCACACTGATCTTTGTGTCATCAGGTGGATATTCCCCCTAATCCCATTTTATATGTTGTCAATAAAGATGTTAAATAGCACTGGTCCTAGTACTAAGCCTTGTGTGACCCCACTGGTTACAGCTCTGGGAGTTGAGAGTTCTTCCCCTACAGCTATCCTCTGCTGTCTATCCTGCAGCCAGCTCCTGTCCCATCCAACCAGTGTCTCCCCTGATCCCAGGTTTCTCAGCTTAATAGTCAACCTTCCATGTGGCACCAAATCAAAAGCCTTGCTGAAGTCCAGATACAGGACATCCACCGAATGGCCCCTATCGAGTACCCTTGTCAAACAGTCAAAAAAGTCAACCAAGTTTGTCTGGCAGGATCTGCCTGAGACAAACCGATGTTGCCTATCATCCTGGAGACCATTCTCCTCCAGAAAGATCACCAACCTCTCTTTAAGGCTAGTCTCCATTGGCTTACCCATGATGGAGGTAAGGCTGACTGGTCTGTAGTTACCTGGTTCATCCTTGGGACCACTCTTATTGAGGGGCACCACATGTGCCATCCTCCAGTCCTGGGGCATGCACTTATACTATTATGATTATTAGTATTATGATACATATGTGCTTTTACCTATTCCACCATCTTGTTGTATACTGTGATGTCAAAGTTGTTCCCAAATTCCTCCCCCAGCTGCTCACACAATGTGCACACACAGACCATTTAACTGGTTTCTGGCAATCCTTCAGCCCTTCTACTCATAGTATAGCACTCTACTACCTTCTAAGGCCTCTGTTCTCTATGACTGCATGGTAGAGGTGTGCAGAACCTCAGTAGGCATAATCAAGCCCCCGTGAATTTAGGCAGCTCAGTTTTAGTGGATCCCAGGCTGAACTTTGTCAGTTCAGAGAAGATTAGGCATATCATTTTTTTACTACTTTGCTTCCTGACAATGCTCATGCCTGCCTATGCTCATCCCTGCTTGCCAGTTATGTGACTTCAGGCTGACAAATTTCTTTCACATCACATGACAAAACTGGTGCAGCATCTGTCACTCAACTCCTCCAGGGATTGTGCAATTTATTTTATTTATTTTGATGACTGGGTAAGAGTACTGGTGCTGAAGTGCCTTTTTCAGGCGTGACCCAAGTTCAGAAGAGTATACAACTTTCCTGATGCAGTAAGTCATACAGTGGTCACTGAAGGCATTTGGTAGAGTGCCAGCTACAATGATACAATGTGGGTGGGAGGAAGGCACCAGTCCAGAAGAGGATGGCTAGAGAAGTGAGGATCGAGCCGAGCGGGTTCAGAGATTAGTTGATTGAGGTTTAGGAACTAAATCCTGTGGGAGAGGGGCTTGGAGGCAGGGGAAAGTCAACTGATGTTGAAATACCAAGGAGAAGGGGCACACCGGTGGAGGCATGGAAAACAACACAAGGGAATGAAGTGATGAAGGAGGAGGGAGACAGTTTAGGAGAAGCATAAAGGACACCGACAAAGATGAGGAGAGGGGAAGGGAGAGATAGTTTAGCTAGAAGAAGTATTTGCAAGAAAGGCACAGACTCCCTGAAAGTGATTGTGCAGGAGAGGTCCTGATGGACATGGGGGTGATACCATCACCACACTTATCATGGTCCTGCCAGAAGAAGTGGTAGTCAGGGAGAGCCAAGTATGAGTCAGGTATCCTGGATGATAGCCATGATTCAGAAATACACAGGAGGCTGGGAGAGTTTTGTGATATCTGGACTGTGAGGGGGTCAAGTTAAAGGAGGTGACTCCTGGCATTTCTTGTATACATGGCTTTGCAATTTTTTTTTCCAAAAATTTGAAAAATATAACTTAAATGCTTTAGTTAAAAGGACACTGCCAACCCCTTTAGGCCTCAAAGTGTCCCTAGTTTAAAAAACACATTTTATTATTTCTCACTTTCTGTAGGGACCACTGATGTAGCTGGTTGTTTGATTCTGATTATTTTTTTTTTTAAAAAGTGAAAAATTGCCCACCATACTGGTGTTACCACATAAAGACATGTTTGTTTACATTACTTGATCAGCTCCCTCCTACTCTGTCCCACTAACTCACCCACTATGACCCCTGACGGACTCTTTTCCACACCTTTCTTCCTCCCCCTTCCTTCTTCCATCCCTCCCCCCACACCTCACCATCCCCTCCCTCCTGTCACCTTCTCCTTCTGAGCTTGCCCCCGTTTCCACCCATTCTACCCCTTCCTGCCTCGCTCAACATGCTTGACAATGCTGCCCGACAACATGCCCCCCTTGTTCTCTGTCCTGCTGCTACTCTTCATCCCCTGACTCACCCCTCCCAATTTCCAAATGTGATTACCCACCCATGTTTTCGCCTATAAAGTCCTAGAATGCCAACTATGTATCTAATTACAATCACCTATGTTTACTATGTATTGTGCTGTTCTAATTGCAATTACCTATGTTTACTATGTATTGTGCTGTTCTACTGTTCGCTGTATTTGATATTATCTGTACATGTTATTGTGCTTTATACTCTGTTTTGTAACCCCCTCCCCATTATTGACGTGGAACCTTTATAAATAAGCTCCACTGTGCTCAAAGGTATTTTCTAATCCTAGATTGAAATAAATAAATAAAATAAAAAAGCTCACAGTGCATCTTTCCTGGACTTAGAAACATCCCCAACACAGTCTAGCCACTCATGATGCAGTGGGAGTTGAGAAAATGACTGCATCACGTGTGGCTACATTCTTTCGTGGTGCCTCTAATGTTCAGAAAGTATGCGTATGAACAGATCCAGGATCTGAAACAAAACAAGGTTGGTTTTAGTTATGTTTGTTTGTTTGTTTGTTTTGTTTGAAAGATTGTGACTGGGAAAGGCACACTGAGCTGCAACTTGTTTCCAGGTGCGACCCAGGGGAAGGGAAGGTGAACATGTGTACAGATACAAACTGACTTACAGAACTAGATTGAGCTGTTGGCGGCATTTTCGTGAATGGGGGGGAAATTCGGCCAGAACACCAGGGAAATTCCCCTACTGTGCCAGCAGGGGGTTTGACTTCCTGGAAGCAGAATGGAGGAGCCCAGTTGGGAGCCAGACAGAGGAGGAGGAGGAGGAGGAGGAGGAAATGCTGATGTGGTAGAGGAGATGGCCTCCTCCCCGGCCTCATATTGCAAGAGGCTGCTGTGAAGGGAAAGGATCTGTTTGTGACAGGAGAGCAGGCCTCCTCTCCTGGCCACAGTAATCTGGAGGCTGTGGAATGGCAGATGTTGCAACAAGAATTTCAACAGGAGAAGAATAATTTGGAAAAGGAAAATGTGCAAGAACACAACCCAGTCATGGATATTTGTATGGAATTAGACTCGGAGGTATGTCAGGCTGTAAATTTATCTAAAGAGAATGATAATGCTGCTTTTATAATGCATCTGATGCAAGCAGAGGAACTAAAATATTTGCAAAGGAGAAAGGATTTACAGAGACAAATGGATAAAGCAAAACATGTCTGGAATAGTGTTGAAAAAGTGTTAAACTTTTCAAAATGCAAAATTTAGTCAAATCTACAAACACTGCAATTCCAGTATCATTGCAGACAGATGTGGAGAACCCGCTTAAAGCTACAATGGCTGGCAGTGAAAACAGTAGAACTTCTGTGTGCCAAGAGCCATGCGGGCCTGAACCGCTGCAAAATGTCCAGTCTGTAGATAGAACACAATCAACAGTAGCCCCAATTGACATACCTTCCTGTGAAGAAACAGACTTTAAAACAAATAAAAATGTTAACTGTTTACCTGAAGTACAAGTTTTGACTAAAAAAGAGCCATGAGGAAGAATTTCTTCACAGAACGGGTGGTGGACAAGTGGAACACCCTGCCAGGGGAAGTGGTGGGGGCTGAAACAATCACGGGATTTAAGAATGCATGGGATAGACATAAAGGAATTCTGGAGGTCAGGGGTAAGGGGCAACAGACTTCTAGGAAAACATAAACTAAACTTACAAGCTCAAATGGGCAGACTGGGTGGGCCATAGGCCCTTATCTGCCGACACTGTCTATGTATCTATGTATCTATGTAGGCATTATTGCATCTGACAGACGCCGAATTGATTTTAACACACAGGCCAATGACGCAGGCACTTCAAAAGCTGTGCTAATGGATGACTCAGCGTATAGAAATACTGACGCCGAGAAGGAGTCAGAGCACTTGGAGGCAGTAAAAAATTCAAGTGTTCCTTTAACAGAACAAGGTAAAGGCACCAATTTAATAAAGGAATAATGCACAACAAGTTGTGTGTCATGCTGGGATAATGCCACGCCTGGGGGGGTTGGGCACAAGGCTGCAGGCCGAGAGTGTCCAATGCCCCAGGTGTGGCGTTATCTAAGCATTACACACCCTGGAGTGCATTCTTCCTATATACAATGGCTTGTTGTTATATATAAAATAAAAAAATAATTTTAAAGAATGTTTTTATTGGTGTGGAAAAATATTTTTGTTTCTTAAGAGGAGATGCAAAAAAATAGGAGTGCCATAGCAGGCATAATGATGACAGTAGACCCGTGGCATCATGCTGGGATGATGCCATGGGTCCAGCCCCAAACTGATCAATCACAGTCCAAGATTCTTTCTTGCCATTGTATAATCAATGTACAAAAAAATGCATATCACAGATTGGGACTTAGAAAAGAAAGGTTTGAGATAATTTTGAGCCCCATAACAGGAAAAATGCCACAATCCCTTGAGCAGACATTGCAAGAGGCAGGGTGAAAAAAGGAGTCTACTGGACAATGGATACCTGATCTTAAGCATAGTCCCATTCCATGAGTCTCCTCAAAACAAAATCAAAGCCATAAAACAGGCAAATTACAGAGTGTATCTAAGGATTTTTTAACAGACTTTGATATGAATCTTAATGCTGGGGACATGCAGGTATCCCCACCAGATACTAGTAACCTGGAAAAAGTTACTGTACTTCCAAGCTCATCTTCTGAGGGTGAAGGGGCAAATAATGGACAGAAAACATGGGGTGATTGTACAGAACAGGACAAAGACCCCTCCCCCCGATGCAAGGGAACAATCCAGAACTAGATGGGAAAACTTTCGTCAGAGTGACCACTTCCCTCAACAACCACCTCCTTTTTTTTTGCATTTAATAAACCTTATTCATTTTAGATATATAACAGCAATCCATACAGACAACATAACAGTGCTGAGAAAAAAAACAACTGATAACAATCAATGACATGAATTATAGCATACTTTGTCAAATTACCATACATAAGAATCTATATTTTGATTCATTTGTCTTCATCCCACCCCCCTCCCATACCCTCTCACACACCCCATCCCGGTCTGCCTTGTTTTTTATAAATAATCTTTATGAAGAAAGTAATTATGAAATACTGGCTTGGGGGGTTTTCCATATGGAGTGTAACCTTCATGAAGAAATCTGGTAAGGATGAATATGGAGAAGGTCTATTGTGTCGATATAAGAGTGTGCAGTGATTCCCATTTTTGTTTATATCTCCCCAGTCTATTCGTGGTTCCTGCAATTATGAACTCTGCTTGTACAGCAAACATGATTTCCTTGAACCATTCTAAGTAAGGGGAGAGGGGTAGACGAGTCCAACCAATGCCTCAATATTACTTTTTTAATACAGGCTGTAATTAAAGCCATATGGGCTCTCTGTTAAGACCCTTGTACCTGCATATAATCCCCCAGAATACAAATTTCAGGATTGAATTTGTCAGCTAAAGTAAGTAAGGGGTTAAGACGGTATTGAATATCCAGCCAAAAGGAAGTAATTTTATCACAGAACCATAGCATATGGAATAAGTCAGAAGGTGCCTGCTGGTACTTTGGGCATTGGGTGGAAGGTAATACCCCTATTTGGTAAAGTTTAGATGGTGTGTAATATAGATTATGGTTAATGTAATATTGCATAAGTCTATACCTGTCCCACTTAATATACTTATATAGGTATTTCCAGATATTGGGCCAAGACCTAGATGGGGAATTCGATGGTAAAATGTTATCCCACCAATAGAACCTCTGACCTTCTAGGATAGCAATTTGTTTTAGGAGGAATTTACATGAATAGGAAATGATGTGAGATATAGGGGTAGATTTGATATATGGGAGCAAGATAGACATTAGGGGACTATTCCAACCCCCTGAACCAAAGAGAGACAATAGTAAAAGGGATATTTGAAAACATTTAAGCACTTGATTGGTAGGCCATTTAAAAATGAATCTGGCCTCCTTGAAGGAGAGCAATTTTTTGCTCATGGACCAACTGGTCTACCCTTTTCACTCCCATATTTGACCAAAAGAAGAGGGATTTAATTGTCCTCCCTGAAATTAAGAGGTTGGGATAAAAGACAAGGGCTGGGCAATATCTCTGTGTGCGTCCATTCTAAGGAAATTTTTTAACTGATGCTGAGTGTGAAGTAGGGCATACAGTGGTGTGTCCTGTAAGGATTTAGGGAGATTCTTTCTAGCAATAAAAGGAAGAGACGTAGGGTCAATGCCGTTATCCAAACATAAAGCCTGTTCAGTTCTGACCCAGGAGGGACAATAAGTGGATTCTAGGATAGTTTCTGAGGGTTGTAACCAAATCTGATTCTCGCCAGATGGATAGCTAGATAATATATATAGAAGTTAAGGGCTTGAAGGCCTCCATCAGTTTTCTGGCGCCGAGTTTAAGATAATTTCGCCTAACTTTTTTTCCTTGCCATATAAAGGTACTAATGATTCTATGCATCTGTGAAAACCATGATAGTGGAAGGGCCCTATTGAACATTTGCAAGGGATATAAGATCCAAGGTAGTACATTCATCTTTATTATGCTCATATGTCCTCATAAAGAAATAGGTCATTTTGACCATTGCTTGAAATCATCTGATAAGGTCTTATATAAAACATCTAAATTGAGTTTTTTCATAATGTGGGAAATAGGGTGCAAGAGAATTCCTAAATACTTGAATTTCTCAGCATTCCAGGTTAGGCCCAATTGTTCGATGTCACTCCTCATTGTGAATTTGTTAAAGGGGAAAACTTCCATTTTTCCCATGTTTAGTTTATAATTTGAAATTGCCTCAAACTGCAATATAATTTGAAATGTTGCTGGGACGGATTGGGTAAGATTGGTGATATGCAGGAGTAAATCATCTGCATAAACTGATAATTTGTATTCTGAGTGACCAATTAATATCCCAGATACCAGATCAGAGTTTTTAATTTTCCTAATAAGTGGTTCCAGATACAAGTTAAAAAGGAAAGGGGTGGGGGCATCCTTGTTGTGTACCCTGGGATAAAGTAAAGGGTATAGAGAGAACACCATTGCAATAAATTTCAGCAGATGGTAATGTATACAAAATTTTAACCCATTGTATACTGTAAATTCTTGAGGGATATGGTATCAGGTCAATAATAAAAGAGATAATCCCAAGAAACCCTATCAAAGGCATTTTCTGCATCCAGGGAAATCAGAGCAGCAGATGTGGTAAGGTCCCTGGATGTAGAGGAAAGGTAGGCTACTTTTCTAAGGTGATCGGATGATAATCTCCCTTTAACAAACGTAAGAGATTCCCAGACCTGACCTAGTCTAGATTAAAGTATTTTGGCAAGGATCTTAAGATCCACATTAATTAGAGAAATTGGTCTATAGTTGGGAATACGGAGAGGGATTTTACCAGGCTTAGGAAGAACAATTAAGATAGTCTGAGTCAGGGAGGTATCAGATATACATTTTTCAAAGATGTATTGAAATGTTTCTAGGAGAATAGGAGCAATCGTTTCTTTAAATGATTGATAAAATATGCTGTGAATCCATCCAGGCCAGGTGATTTATCCCTTGACAGGGAATCTATGGCTTCACAAACTTCTGATAAAGTAATCGGAGCTTTCAGGATATTGATCTGTGAGTCTGATAATACTGGGAGATCAATATCTTGGAGAAAGTTGTCAAGTTGTTGGGACAAGGAGGAATGTGTTGTGGCTATATATAGATGCCGGTAATATTCTTGGAATGCATTCACAATATCTGGGGGGGAAGTCAGTAGATTCCCTGTAGTTGAGTAGATAGAGTTAACTATCTTAACAGCCATTTGAGTACGAAGACGAATGGCCATAAGCCTCCCAGCCCTTTCCCCTTGGTCAAAATACGATACTTTAGACCGGAGCACTAAGAATTCGGCCTTTTCAGCTAATAATTGATTATATTGTGCACGCAGGGATTCTACTTTTGTCCAGTCTTCTATTGGAGCAGAGGGTAAAAGGTGGCATTCTTGTTCTTCTGTCTGGGTTAGGATTGCGGATAGGGCTGCAGCTCTCTGCTTTTTATGCTTAGTTGCCAGACGGATCAATTCACCCCTCAGTGCACATTTTAGAGAACCCCATAGAAAGTCTTTTTTAGGCATTGATGGGACATTAAATTCCATAAAACAGCCACCTCCTAACCAGAGAAGAAACGCGGTTCGGCTACAGTATTTAGAAGGACTACTAGATGTGCAGCCTGACAGAATATATGTGGTGAAGCATTTAATTAAAGAGTCTCTAGGTTTTTTTTACAAATGAGATCTATGGGTTGATTCACTTTTCAAGGGATAGTTTATTTGATATCAGTTTTCAAACCCTACAATACCTAGATAGATTCTGGGTTAAATATGACAAACTGCAGTATTCTGCCTTGTGGCTACCATTCTGAGCCATTCCCCTGACAAAACCTACTACAAAAATGGTAACAATTTTGTTTCAAAATGAAACAGTATCAGTGCAAGATATTTCTCATTGGTTACAGAAAAGATGTGAGCTTCTTGCCCCTCCCAACCCATTTTTGATGAGGAGCACTTCTGGACAGAGGGTGGTAATACAAGGTTAGATTAACATCAATTTGGGCCCAGTACATCTTCCTTACAGTTTTTTTTTAGGTAGGGAAAGAGGTCACTGTTTTTACTTTGCTCACCCTAAAACCTGTTTCAAATGTGGTTCATATCAATATCTGAGTTCAGCATGTGATCACTTAAAATGTAATTTTTATTTTGCCTATGGGCATGCAAGTACAGATTGCCAGAATGAATTAAAATGTAATCTATGTGACAAAGTGGGACATGCTTTTAGAGCATGTCCTTGGGCAGCTCATAATAGAAATGATGTTCATGACTAAGATAGAATAGTAACAGAAGCTCACAAAAAGATATTTCAGCACAGAAACAGCTACCCGAGGATCCGGTTCCATGCGCCCCACCCCCCGAGTCAGAGGAAAGACCACCTCCAGAACAAGCACCAAAATCTCATGAACTCCAAGATTCCCTTCCTGAAACAATGGACATCTCTCAAAATCCTGACCCAGTTAGTATGACCCCTAAAATCTTAGAAGTAAAAGCTAGAAAACTGGCTGCTATGCCCCCTCCAGATATGATTCCTGTGTCAGGAAAGAGGGCAATAAGGCAAAAAAGATCTAAATCAAAAATTGCCAAAGCTTCTTCCCCTGTCCAGGCTATCCCACTGCAGAACAAGTATGAAACACTTTCGTGTACTGTAGCTCACAAGAATCTGAACAGGGAGGAGATTCTGAAACATCTTTGCAGCCCCTTCATTCCTCTGATTCAGAGAAAGAGGATCAGACTTGTAATAAACTTAGAATGAAAAGATTGGGGGTAAGAACCAGAAGCAGAACCCGTTCTAATAATCCAGGATAAAAGAAATTTAATATGAAGGAGGCTCTCCTGGTTGGTGTATTATTCCTCCTACTCATGTCTACCCTACACATAGCCTCATTAAACAATAATAGTGTAAAAAAATGCAAGGAGGTGTTTAGTGACCTTTAACATCTTAAAAGATTTAAAAATTGATATATGCTTTATACAAGACACTAGATTAAATACCACAGCATTGACACAATCTGCCCCAAAATGTTGGTGTTGGGGGCCTTCATATTTTTCTTTTGGAACAGATACCTGCAATGGGGTGGAAATTATGCTACAAGGAGATAATTTTAAAGTTCCAAAATTACAGACATAGTACCAGGGAGGGCATTATTGATTGATTTTAGTAGGGGTAACAAAGAATGGAGAGCAATTCATATATATGCCCCATCTAAGAAAAATGAGAGACTTAACCTATTCCAGTTGATAAAACCCTGTTTATTCACAGCTAAATATATCCTGGTGGGGGGAAGAGTTCAATTGTGTGATATCCAGAAAAGATACAGTACAGAGGCAAGCACGGACAAAGACTGCTGTGACACTGCTTAAAAATGTGGTAACAACAGTACGGTTGCAAGATGCATACAGAAAGTATAATGAACACGGTGGGCATACCTTTGTTAAAGGGAAACTCTGTATAAGAATTGATTTTTTATTTGCCCCTAGTTTAATTCAGGTTCATAGTGCAAAAACAATACCTATTGAAACTTCTGATCATGTCATTGTGCAAGCAGCTTTAGAGTCACAGGATAACATATCATATGGAAATGGGTATTGGAAATTGAACACTATAATGCTAAATGATCCTTCGATTACTGTACAAATCCAGGATTTATTAAAAGCTAGGTTGTCTATTGCAGGATTATATAAAGATTTGAGTCATCGGTGAGCAGATACCAAAAATGATATAAACATTAAGTTATCTCAAATTTCGATATCCAAACACACAACTCAATATAAAAAATATTTAATTCTTCGATCCCAATTACATAAGTTGTATAGTGTGGTTAATACCCAAAGAATCAACCTTACATCACAAATAAATAACATTAAAAAAGAGATGGAACATATCCAATATTCAAGAGCCTCCTCAATGTTGTTAGAACACATAATTTTCTCCCCAGGAAAAAGTGGTTTTGGTGACCATTTTGCTTCGAGTACCAACAGAGAGGCAGACAGGAGCATGACATCCATTAAAAACCAAGAAGGTAAATTTTAAAGGCAACCTGGGATATATTGAAAGAAATTAATAGATACCTTGCATAGATGTATGCCACCCCACAGTTAGATGAAGAGAAAATGAAGGAATTGTTACATTCCTCATCTCTCCCTACTGTTCCTAGCGAAATATTAAAAGTACTACAAGACCCTATTAGTAAGCACAAAATTGATTGTACTATCAAAACATTGAAAAATGATACTTCCCCAGGGTTAGATGGCTTAACAACAGAATTTTACAAACACTTCAAGGTTGTACTTTTGGATATTTTAGTAGAAGTATACAATTGGATTCTATTAAATAATAAAATAGATTTTCACTTATGTGCATCTGTACAAATTTTCATCCATAAAAATAATGATCGTAGTAATTTAGACAACTGGAGACCATTAAGTTTAATGAACTCAGACTTCAAAATATTAATGAAAATATTGTATAAAAGATTGTCTGTAGTGGCCCCATATTTAATTTCAACAGCCCAAACATGTAAATAGCAGGTAGGAGTATTTAAAATAATCTTATGTTAATTAGGGAATTAGTGGAGCAGGGGAAGAAGAACATTTTATCAGGTTACCTAATGTCATTAGACCAAGAAAAGGCCTTTGATAAAGTGTCCCATCGATTCATAATACAGGTGTTAAAAGCATATGGTATTCCAAATACATTTTGTGAATGGATATACTACATACAAAAAAGCAGCAACAATCCCTCTAGTGAATGGACATCTAGGGTCTTATATTCCAGTATCACATGGAGTAAGATAGGGGTGCCCATTAAGTTCTCATCTATGCATTTTTATGTTTCTTGCACGCATGTGCAAGAAACATAGTGCCATCATCCGAGTTTTCCAGAGGTGTGTCAGCCTCTTCCAATTCAGTCAGTGTATTTGCAGGCGCGGTCGTAGAGCGCCAATCACTGCTCCAGCTGTCTATGACAGCAGGAAAATGCAGTGCCATACAGTTGAAAGGAGAGCTCCGCTTGGTGGCAGAGCTCCCCCCACACACATGCATGTCGCACGACGCCAAGTGTCATGTGCCTTCCTCCCCCCTCCACACTGTACAGCCAACAGGGTGCCCAACTCGGCCGACTCCATGCCTCCCCAAAGCATCCAGGTGCCACGCTGGGAGCCCACCCCAGGGTGGCAAAATGATGTAATGGCCGACGGGGTGCTCAATCCTCCATCGGCTCCACTGTCTCTCCCCACTCCCCCATGTGTCGCGATGGGGTGCCCAATCCCGTTGGCTTCACTGTCTCCCCTCTCCCAGTACAGGGTGCCACTGGAGCCCACCCCAGCGTGGCAACAGATATCATGGCCGACAGGGTGCCCAATCCCCGTCAGCTCCATGCCCCCCAGCCATCCTTCTGCCATGCTGGGAGCCACTCCAGCATGGCAAACATCCCGCATCATCTTTTTAAAAAAAAAAAACCTGTAAAGAAAAAAACATCCTCGCGGTCTCCATGCACCCCCCACAACCGCACCCACCCACTGCGCCTGCCTCCCACCCCTCACCCCATACCTCCCGAGTTTGGCGCGATGATCATCGGTGGACCGGGAACACGCTCTGCACTCTTCAAAGCCGACCACGAACTGAGGAAATGCCGGTAAGCTGTATAATGGGATAGATAGGGTTTTCAACTTGTTGCATATCTGAGGCATTTTTGGAATTTTGCACCAAATTTTCAACATGGGGTTTTTGGGACCCCTCCACATGAATTCTTGTACTGTCATGGCATGCTATCGGGTTTAAAGGGTGATTTCGCAGCCACATGCGTAAATCACCTTCCAGAATGATTAATGAAATGACACTGTGAGTGTTCATAAGGTGGGCTCTCAAAAAGCCTATTTTAATTTGGTCAAAATCTAAAACGTGACTTTGTTTCCTGACGCGTGCGTTGTGCAGTTCCTACGCACGCTTCGTAAGTTCATGAATTTTCAATATTTTCACTCCAGATTTTCAACATTGCCATTTTACCACACCTTCTTATGAGGAGTACAGCTGTCATTTCACATCTCACCCAAAATGTGTTTCTCTAATGATAGCGCACAATGGCACAGTCAGTGTCTTGAAATCAATGTATGGGACACATTAAGAAAATCACAGTGACACTGTTCATGAGCAGAGGTCTTAAAATGGCTATGTTGAAAATTTGGTGAAAAAATTCCTAAAAATGACTGTTTTACGAGCGTGCATTGTGCAGTTCCTACGCACGCTCGTAAGTTCATGAATTTTCAATATTTTCACTCCAGATTTTCAACATTGCCATTTTACCACACCTCCTTATGAGCAGTACAGCTGTCATTTTTCACATCTCACCCAAAACGTGTTTCTGCCCATGTAGCGCACAATGGCGCAGTCGGTGTTGGAAATCAATGTGTGGGACATGTTAAGAAAATCACAGTGACACTGGTCATGAGCAGAGGTGTTAAAATTGCTATGTTGAAAATTTGGTAAACAATTCCAAAATGACTGTTTTAGGACATACGTTGCGCCAGTTCCTCTACATACGCTGACAAGTTGGCAATTTGTAATATTTGCACACCAGATTTTCAACAGTGCCATTTTACCGCACTTCCTTATGAGCAGTGCAGCTACCATTTTCACATCTCCTTAAAATGTGTTTCCGCACATGTAGCGCATAATGCTACAGTCGGTTTCGTAAAACAATGTTTGGGACAGATTAAGAAAATCACAGTGACACTGGTCATGAGCAGAGGTCTTAAAATGGCTATGTTGAAAATTTGGTGACAAACTCCATAAATGACTGTGTTACAGAGTGAGCATTAGCAGTTTCCACGCACCTAGTAAGTTCATGAATTTGTAATATTTTCAGTCCAGATTTTCACCAGTGGCATTTTCCACCTCCTTATGAACAGTACAGCTGTCATTTTCCACAACATGGCCGAATGTGTTTTCACACTTTCAGTGCAGAGATGCGTGGTCGCTGTGGGAAATCATTGTTCGGGACAGATAAAGAAAATCACACTGACACTGTTCATGATCGGAGGTCCCAAAATGCCTGTGTTAACAATCTACTGAAAAAAAAAAAACTAGTTACATTACGGGTGTGCATTGCACAGTTTCTACGCACACTCGTGACCACCAGTTTTTTTAAGATTTTCACAACAGATTTTCAACATTGCCATTTTTTACACCTCCCCATGAACAGTACCGCTGTCATTTTTCACATCCTGTTCGGAATGTGTTTTTGCACCTGTGGTGCCAAATGACATAGTCGCTGTGCAAAAGCAGTTTTTGGCTAATAAACTGATATTGCCACTGTTCATGAGGTGGGGGTCACCAAAAACATGTTGAAAATTTGGAGTGAAAATACCAATGAATGCCTGAGGCATTAGGGTTTCCGACTATAACGCCCCACCCTGTAGAGTATGACAGGAATCAGGGGTGTGACTTGGGATTCTTGCCTGTCATGCTCATACCATTCCAACCCCACCCACACCCTGCAGCCAGTGAGAGGCATCAGGGTGTGCCTCGGACTCTTCGGGCCCAAACTTCACCCCATTCTCCTATACCGCACACATCTCACCGTATTTCCTGATGGAATGGGGTGCGCACAAGGGCCAAAGACCCCAAGGCACACCGTGATACTTGTCAGTGTCTGCAAGGTAGGGTGTGGTGAAATGGTGTGGTCGTTATGCCCGACGACCCAAAGGCACACCCCAATGCCTGCCACTCTCTGCAGGGTGGTGGTGGGGTTGGCTTCAGTTCAATACTTCACTGCCATTCCTATTATGCAGCTCTGTAACTTCTACACTACCAATGTCAGTGCTAGCAAACAAACATTCGGCATTGACAAATGCTTGTTTGTATAGACCCTCTGTTTAGACTTATAAATCAGTATGCGCAAATCAAAGGTATTTCCCCAAAGGATGGGGTTTTCGAGATAAAAACTTATGCCTATATGGATGACTTATGTTTATGTATTGCAGATACTGTTTTAGGACAAAAAGCTCTGGCAGAGGTAGAAAGATACTCTACCATAGCAGGTGCGAAAATTAATAAACATAAAAGTACTATCTGTTCTTTAAGTGATAACACACAGCCTATAAATTATTTAGGTAAAATCCCAGTAACAAAAGAACCCCTCAAAATTTTAGGGATCTACTTTGGAAGAAGTAATAACAGTGAACTAAACGGGGGAAAAAAGTTAGATTTTACAAAACAAAAAGTTCAGGTGTGGAAGACATGGCAGCAAACAAAAAAGGAAAAAGTACATATAGTTAAAACCTTTTTACTTCCCATCTTTACTTATTTAAGTGCCATATACCCTCTTCCTCCAGCCTACGAGGTAACAATGCTCAGTCTAGTGTTTCAAGTTATCTGGGGAAGCAGATTGAACCCTGTTAAACATGAAATACTGTATCTTCTTATTCAACAAGATGGATTCAATTTAATTAATCCAATATCCTTTTTTCACAGTATGTTTTTTAGTTGGCATTTGAGGGAACCAGACATTCCTAATGCAGCTGTATGGTCACTTTTTGCTGCCTCATGGACACATTCCTTTTTTCGGGCCTGGACCCAGCAGGTGCCCTTAAAACAAGGCTCACACATAGCTTAGACTTTTTTAAGCCTGCAATAACTAAATTAAGAAAATGAAAATTAGAAAAGAATCAAATAGTTAATAAAACTAGAAAATGTGCATATAATTGCATACAAGAATGAGCTTTTTCTATAAATCCAGTATTTAAAGGAGTATCAGAGGAATATTATAACAAGCACCATACATTATTAACAGATAAACTTATTCCCCCGCGAATGTTGGACATAACATGGCTGACCTGCCATGGACGGTTAAACGTTAAGGCAAATGGCAAACATAAAAGTTTAACAGAAAGGATGTGGCCAAGGGAGACATGCATAGCACAAGAGGAAACTATGGACCATTTTTTGTTGATCTGTCCCTTTGTAAAACAGTTCTGGAAACTGTTGGCTGTTCAATAGAAGGACCAAAAGTGGGCAAAGTTTACTTACGAGGAGATGGTGGGAGGTTTTTCTTTACAGGGATTAAAATGGAAAAGGGGATACTAAGATTAATAATTTCTTGTATTAAATTTATTTTATGGCAAGTTCGAGTTAAGTTCCTTTTACAGCAATTAAATCAGACTCCAGAGCAGCTTTGTCAAATATTGGAACATGAATTGATTATGCAACGTAAATATGAAAAACAGATCTTAAATAACTCACTATGGATGTCTAGATGAAAAACAGTGCCATTTTTGAAAGAAGAATTAGGATAAATATATGATACTAGGTTATAATAATAGCTTTCACTGTTTAAATAATTTCCTGTGTGCACACAGATAACAATTTGTTTCTTTTTAAGGAAAATTAATTTTGAATGTTATTATATGAATTGATTTAACTGTTACAAATTTTTTGTTACGTATTTTAATAAAACATTCTCCTGCTCTTATTGAGAAGTGCCTTGCGATCTTTAACGTCCATCAGAACAGGCAGACAGGACCTCAAGTTTAATGTCTCATCTGAAAAATGGCACCTTAAGAGTGCAGCACCCCCCTCATGATGCACTACAGTGCCAGTATTGGGATTTATCCCATGTACCCGATGTGGGGCTAAAACCCTCCACCTTCCAATCTTCCGGCCTCAGAGGTGAGCGTGCTACCTGCTGACACACTAAAACTGAAACTATGTATTAGCATGCACCTTAGTTCCACTAAGCAAGGAGGCAGATAAGACAACCAGTAACATCAACGAATTTTAGAGAGGATAAACAATCATAAAATGTGTTTTTTTAACTAGAAATAATATGATGCAAAAAAGGTTGACAGTCTCCCTTTAAAGGGGAACTGTCAGCATTCCAGAAGCAGAAACTAAAGATTGTGGCCTTGAACATTGGTAGCCTTCCTGCTAATCTAACGCAGTTCAAGGCCTGGCTGGCACATTCCCAGTCAGATGTCATTGCACCAACAGAGACTTGGCTCACCTCATGAACAACTGACTCGGTAGTCACCATCCCTGGATACAATCTCTATAGGCAGGATCGTACTGGGAAAAGAGGTGATGATTGCATAATTTACTCTCACAATCACCTACAATGCCACAGAATCCAATTGGCTAAGGACAGTAATGACTGTGAATGCCTAGCAATAAAAATCCTGCTGGGTGAGGGGCGTAAAAGCCTGATTGTTACGGCAGTCTACACCCCACCAGGGTGACAGCAAGCTGGGCTAGAAGCCTTTGCTAATCCCATCACTCAGGCTAGCCAGAACAAGGAGTCTATTGTACTAGGGGACTTTAACTCCAACTAGCTTTCCAGCTCTAGTGCCACACACAGAGATATCCAAACTCTGTCTAAAGACAAATTACTGCACTCTGATCAACTGGATGCTAACAACCCACCCTGAAAGGTTAACTGATGTCAAAGATCTCCCGGACACCTTGAGTGACAATTCACCCATCCAATGTGAGTGGTCGACAAAACAGGCCAAATCTCACCCACAATTGGTGAAGAATAGAGTAATAAAAAATAGCTCTATGGCCGATTTCAAGAGTTGATTGCAGGCATAGACTGGAGCTTCCTTGAGTACTGCACCCCTGTCAACTCCGCCCTCCAACTCTTCCTCACTCACTTCAATGCCGCAGTGGAAAAGTTTGCCCCTACAGTAAGAAGATGATTAAAGGTCATAGTATGGACTGGGTCACCCCTCAACTTCTCGGTATGATGCGGCAATGGGATCCCCTTTAGCACCAGGCTGTGGCAACAAAGACAGCTACAGATGTCCAAAACTCAAAGAGGCACGAAACAGGTACACTTGGGCAATCTGACAGGCCAAGGCTACCTATCACAAGAACCAACAATCTCAGTGCTGGGGAGATGGGAAGAAGTTCTGGGCCTCAATTAAAAACCTCCTTGGGTCTAATGACAGGACCCCCCCCTTCCCCATGCTTTGCCACAATGATAAAATCATACTTGATGATGCCTCAGTGGCCAATATCTTTAATGAGGCATTCATGGACTATTGCGTGGTCCTTCCTCCCAGACCTGCCACATACCTGGATGGTATGCTGACCACCATTCAATTGCCCTCTTCTCCCAATTCCAGGCCCTGCCATGCCTTCTACTTCAGGCAGGTTACCATTAAGGAAACAAGGAATTACCTTGCAAGAGTCCTGGGAAAAATGATGGGAGGTGATGGAATTGATATGAAATTGATTTCCATTGCCTATCTGAGGTCATTGTCCTGATCACCAAACTGTTTAACCTGTCACTCTGACTCTCCACTTTCTCATCCACCTGGAAAACTGTTTGGTCACCCCAGTGCCCAAAGGTGGTGACCGGGCACTAGTTTCCAACTACCGACCCATCTCAATTCTGTCCCCTCCTCTCTAAAGCACTGGAGAGAATCATAGCTGACCAACTCATGGACCATCTGCATAAATACAGCCTCCTCTGTCCCCAACAGCATGGCTTCCGTAAGATGCATAGCACTAACACTGCCCTAATTGACCTCATGAACTACGTGCATGCGGCGCTTGACCAGGGCCAACTAGTTGGGGCAATTTTTATAGCCCTAACCAAGGCTTTCCACCTTGTGGATCACCAGCTGCTGCTCCACAGGTTAAGCTGCTTAGGAATTTACCCTGACATGGTCAGTTGGTTCTCCAGCTATCTGACCGGATACATTCAGCAGGTGAAAATCAACTGAGCCATTTCTGGGTCCAGCAAAGTCACAGTAGGGGTCCCTCAGGGGTCTACACTGTGCCTACTTCTCTTCATCCTCTTTGTGAACAACCTACCTGAAGTGCGCCCCACCTCTCAGATCCTGCTCTATGCAGATGACACCATTGTATTCTCATGAGACTCCTGCCAAGAAGCATTCACCAGGAACCTGCAGTACAACGTTGACCTACTGCAGGACTGGTTTAAAGATAACTTGCTAGTGCTCAACAGCAAAAAACCAAGACGATGCTCTTTGCAGGATGTCAAAAGAGGAGAGCTACTGCACCCTTCACAATTGCCTGCAACTCTCACTGCACCTTGGAGCAGGTGTCTTCGTTCTGGTACCTTTGGATCACTATCGACAAGTCCTTTTCCTTTGCTGAACATGTAAGAAATATTACCACTGTCACCAATAGGAAGTTAGTGGCCCTCTATAGGCTTCGGCCAGGGTCCAGGCAGTGAGAGATATAGTCCTACCCATCCTGGACTATGGTAATGTGATGTATGGTGCTGTCTCTAATACTAGCCTGCACAGAGTCCATACTACACTCATCAAAGCCTGCCACTTTGTGTTAGGCGTAGATCGCCTTACGCATAAGTGCAATCTATACATAGGAACAAAATGGCTTCCTCTCATGTAGCGTATCAGGCTCCATTCCTGACTTCTAGGGAAGAAGGCCCTTCCAGGACTTGCACCTCCTTCTGTTCAAGCTTTATTCTGTCCTGCCATGGCAGAACATGCTACAAGAAGTGTTACAAAACACACCCTAGCAGTGGCTTTCAGAAGAACAGCCTTGGGGAGGCGAGCCTTCATAGTGAGGGCCCCCCACCTGGCTAAACAAGCTCCCCCTCATCACTACAAACCTTACCCACCTCAGACAATTCAAATCCAAAATTAAGAAGTCCATCTCCGCCCCTGTACACTGCTACTGAAGCACTCACCACTGCCAAAATTAGCCTTCCTGGGACCCTTGGTGCCCTCTGGCTCACTTGCACTAACTAGTAGGTCCTAAAAGCTCTCACTACTCCCCACTCTCCCCTCACCTACAGTATCTACCTAGCTACAAATGTACTCCACCTACCTACCCCTTGAACCCCCATACCCCCTCCACCTCCACATCTGTTTATCTCTCCTGACCCTCTGCTATCCCCCACTGCTGTTTCTCCTCCTCACAGCAGTACTGATCTCAATGAATCATCCTTTAATTGTCCCCCTCTATGATCTGACAGTGCTATATAGTTGTTACATGGGATTACCCATAGCCTGTGCATAGTTTGATCATTGCACTTTATTACCTATGTTGGCATGGAACTGTTTCCCTCATGTTTCCTGCACCTAACTATTGGATTAAGTTATGTTTCTGTCTGTCCTTACCCTTTTATTTGTAATATGTAATACATCCTCTAACTGATATGTTTCTGACAATGCATATTAGCTGCTACCTTTTTCCCCATTTTTCATGTACCTTGTTTGTTCCCCCAACCCATGTTTGATGAGGAACCTTTGTAAACTAGCTTTTAGCTCAAAGGTTGTAATTCTGATTTTTCAATAAATAAATAAAAGAAATGCAAGACCAATAGGTCCCAATTTAACTAAAATGCACTAGTTGTTTTAGTAACTTACACGGATGAAGTCTGTAAGTTTATCAGGTTGATCCTGTGACCCCTTGCTGGCCATTGTTTTCCCAGAATCCCCAGCTGCCAGCTGTCTGATGATTTGACTGACAGGCTAAGCCACAGTGGACTTCTATGTGCCAGTATAGTTGTCAGAAAATATTAACAGATATAGATAGATAGATAGATAGATAGATAGACAGATAGATAGATAGATAGATAGATAGATAGATAGATAGATAGATAGATAGATAGATAGATAGATAGAAACTTTATTTATATAGCGCCCCTTTCCGGGGACTTGGAGCGCTCAACATTAAAAAATTTTAAAACAACATGAAAACACAGCACAATACAATAATTAAATTCAGGTGAGGCAGGCAATAATAGACTTAAAATCTATCTATCATAATAAAATAGTAAATAATGATTCAGAGATTCCATATTTATGAATTAAAAGCCTGGTTAAACAGAAATGTCTTTAAACACTTTTTAAAGGTTTCCCACCAAGGGTGCCTCCCAAAGATGGTTAGGAAATGAATTTCACAGAGTAAGTGCGGCCACAGAAAATGCATGATCACCTGAATGCTGTAGCCTAACCCTGGCAACCCCAAGTAGGCAACTCTTGGAGGAATGGAGAGCCCAGGATGGACAGTGGGGCACAAGGAGATCTTGCAGGTTGACTGGTCCCCCCTCATGTAGGGCCTTATAGATCAGTAACCCAACCTTGAAGATAATTCTCCACCTAACTGGCAGCCAGTGCAGTCCATGGAGAACAGATATGCAGCGCATGTTTGTGCTCCGAACACCAGTACCAACTGACCAAGGAAAGCACTTTCTTTGGTCGATCAGTACCAGCGTTAGAAGCTCAAACATGCGCTGTATATCTGTTAATAGTTTTCAACAGCTATACTGGCGCATAGAAGTCCCCTGCAGCTTAAGCCATCAGTTGTGTCAACAGAGGACTGGCCATGGAGGACTCTGGAGAATAATGTCCAGGAGGGGGTTGCAGGATCAACCAGATAAACTTACAGATTACAACCATGTAAGTGATTAAAACAAATTACAACTAGTGCATTTTTGCTAATTGAGACCTATAGATCCTATAGGTCCCGCATGTTTCTCCTGGAATGCTGACAGTTCCCTTTTAACTTCACAGAATGTCATTTTGAATTTCTCAAAAGGTCACCAAATTTCAACATTTTCTGAAACTTTTGAAAACGCTTCCCACATTTCCTCTTGGGATTGGGCATCAGTGATGAATGCTCTTGCATGCTCCCTGATTTGTCCAGCTGGTAAACAGGAAATCCCAGGTGTGCCTCCAAAGATGTAACTAGACTGCCGTGCATATGTTTTGATGTGGTTACTACCTCTGACTTGTGCCTGGGGGCCACAAACAAGGATGAGGAGCCAGGACTGATTAAAGTCCTCAGTTAGGTGGTCTGGTTTAGAAAGTGGTAGGGGAAAAAGCACCGTGCCTCCACCCAGAGAAAGAATAGTACAACAGGTCAAATGTATGATACTCCCTTCTGGTAAGCCATGCTAACCCACCTCCCCACAGGATATTGGACATCACCCTGAGGCCAGTCAGTGCCCACACGTTAACTTTGGCAAAGCACAGTTTTGTATCATTTAAAGGAACACTGTCAACCCATTTTGCATCATATTAATTCATCCCCGACATTTTATGATTGATTATCTTCTCTAAAATTCATTGATGCCACTGTTTGTTTTATCTGCTTCCTTTCTTAATGAACAGTAATGTATGCTAGTGGTGTAATTATACCCAACCTTGTTTTGTTTCAGATCTTTGATATACTTTTACTGCACACTTTTGAAATATAGTAACACACCCAAACAGTGCAGCCACTCGTGATCCAATAGTTTCCTCTCCTTCCAGTGCCTTATGAGTGGCTGGACTGTGTTGGGGGTGTTCACAGGTCCAGGAAATATGCAGTGGGAGTTGATCAAGGACTATGAACAAACACATTTTTGTGTGGTAACACCAGTATGGTAGGCAGTCTGTTTTTTACTTAACAAAAGGAATACAAATCTAACTATCAGCTATTACAGCAATCTCTACAGAATGTGACCAATCCTAAATTGTGTTTTTTAAACTATAAACTACGGACACTTTGAGGCCAAAGGGTGTTTACAATGCACCTTTAACAGTGATCTCAAATAATATGCTCACACATGAAAATTGCAAAATATAACAAGGCTTTATTAAACAAGAAACTGTTCTGCAAAGGAAAAATGGATTCGGCAATTAGCAAATAAAAGCAGCAAGCAATCAGTCTGGCAATAAGATGATACTTGCAAGAAATTCTGATTTTCACTATACAGGCCAAAAGATGTAGTACAGGCCCTCCCTGCACCCAAACACGGGAATCCATTGGCCAACTGTACTATTAGGCTCCCAACAACCTACAATATCTGTTTCTCATAGTAGTAGCAATTCTACCAAGTACTTTACATTCAAGAAACATGTTGTTTCAAACAGTTGTTGGGCTCCCAGGCTAACTTACGGTTGCAGACCTAATGACGCAATGCTCAAGATCTTGCCTTGGTGCACTTGCATGTTAAAGCAAGCCTGCAAACTAATGATATCCCACCTAACTGACTTTGAGCTAGCACTCTAGATTAAAGCAAATTGTATTCCAAACAAGAACTTGCAATCCAAGACAGAAATTGTAAACCAAAAGGGAAAAAAAGTTTGATGCAAATCTGGGTAGCTAGGCCAGTACTCACACATCTGATGACCTTTTGCACCTTGGGCTGGTGCAGGATCACAGGAATGCAAGCCTCAGGTGCAGGCTAGCACTCATGGTTCTCAGAAGGCTATAACAGATGGACAGTAGCAATCCTAGTCTTGGCCTGGGTGAGAAACTCGGGGGTCTGATTTTTTTTTAAATGCCCACAAAAGTTGCAGCAGGGGAGACCTGGGGGGAACCAAACCGCAGTCCCAGGTCTCCCAGTTGTGCCTCGGTGCTGGTGCCCTAGCCACTCCACCATGGGAGTGACTCGACCAGGCACCCAGCACACAGCAACTTCTTCTCACTCCACATTGTGCAGCAACAGGGGTACCAGTATAACCCTATCACTATTCTACCCATCGCTGTGAATTCAAATGCTGTATGTACAGTGCGGTTAATATTGCGCTGTCTTACATGTGTAGTGTTGACCCAGTACCAGCAGAGACTACCTCCTACTTCTGATTTCCAGCAGCAGTTTCTGGATATTCACTCTGCAGCACTCATCATTCTGCATACAGGCAGGCATGCAGTGACATTTCAGCCCAGATTGAATTTATGCAGCTTTAAACAGCACAAACACCACTTTTGAAAGGGTTCAAATGCTCTTTCTCCTCAGCATTTCTAACTCCTTCAAGTGCTCGAGTTGACTACCTGAAGTCCTTCGTAGCTGGTGGGAAGGTTCCAATGTAGGATCCAGATACTCTGGCTCCTAATTGACTGGCTGGGCAGTCAGTCATAGTTCTTGGCTATTCACTGCTTCAAAAATGTGCCAGTCACTCTGCCATTCTGGCTCCCAGAGTTATTCAGGAATTCCTTTGTGACCCTCAGACTCCTAGGCACTGATTGCAAAGCTGCTGAGTCCCAACTGTTCTTTAGCCTTAATGCTGGAATGCTTTTACTTTTTACATTAGCCTTGCTAATGCTGTAAGCTAGTTGTGTTGACGTCTGCAGTCCCATCAGTCCTCTTCAAGTGCAGGGACACTCATTTCATTTGTGGCATGAAGCACGGATTACCTTGCTATCCCGTAAAAACGGTGACTGAAATTGAGCGACTCAGTTTCAGTGCTCATCATGTGAACATAAGAACATAAGAAATAGCCAGCAGAAGGAGACCTTTAGGCCTATCTTGTCTGCCCAATTTGTGCCGGGTTCTTGTATTTTATCATGCCACAGAGTCTTGTGTCCCCTCCCCTCTCTCTCCCCCCTTCTTTTTCCCTGTCCCTACATCCTCCATCTGTGTTTGTCCCAGGCTCTCTTGAAAGATCCCACTGTTTTAGATGTCACAACTGCCTCTGGCAACTCGTTCCATGGCATCACAACCCTTTCTGTGAAGAAGTGCTTCCTCACATCCCTCTTGTACTTTCCTCCCATTAGCTTTAGGCTGTGCCTTCTGGCAGAGGTATTTTCTCTTACACTGAAGAGACCTTCCCATGCTACCTTGTTTATACCCCTTAGGTACTTAAAGGTCTCTGTCATATCCCCCCTCTGCCTCCTCTCCTCCAGTGAGTACATCTGCAAGGACTCCACCCTCTACTCATATGATCTTCCTGCTGCCCCCGATCATCTTAGTCACCCTCCTCTCTACTCCCTCCAACAGTTTAATGTCCTTTTTTAGGTACAGTTGCCAATACCTCACCCCATATTCCAAGTGAGGCCTCACCAGTGACCCATACAGTGGCAGAATAACCTCACTGTGTCTGCTACTGAATCCCCTCGTGATGCATCCCAGCATCCTGTTGGCCTTTGCTACCACCTTTTTGCATTGTGTGGACTGCCTCATGTCACTAGCGATTGCTACTCCTAGATCTTTTGCTTCCTCTGACTTGGCTCCCATACTTTTCCTATATAGTACTCGGCTCTTAGGTTCTCAGCCCCCATGTGCATCACCTTGTACTTCTTGGTGTTGAAGCTCAGCTGCCAAATCCCTAACTATTTTTCCAGTCTGGCTAGGTCTTCTCTTAGTTCCTGTACCCTTTCCTGAGTGTCCACCCTCACACAGATTTTGGTGTCATTGGCGAAGAGACACATTTTGCCTTGAATACCCTCTCCAATTTCATTTATAAATACATTGAACAATACCGGGCCTAAGACCAATCCCTATGGTACACCACCAGTGACCTTCTTTGTACTGGAGATTACCCCCCCACTACCACCCTCTGTGTCCTGCCCCCCCAACCAGTACTCTACCCATCTGACCAATCTTTGCCCCACCCCTAGTTCCTTCAGTTTTGTTATTAGCCTCTTGTGTGGGACCGAGTCAAAGGCTTTGCTAAAGTCCAGGTATATGATGTCTATTGCTTGTCCCTTGTCTACTGCTTTCGTGACATAGTCAAAGAACTCAATTAAGTTTGTCTGACAAGATCTTCCAGCCACAAACTCGTGTTGCTTGCTGTCCTGCAGAGCATTCTCCTCCAAGAATTTCGTTAGCCCCTTCTTCAGTATGGACTGAATTTATATTTGCACACTATAGAAGTCAGGCTTACTGGCCTCTAGCAATGGGCAAGGGGCGAACAACAAGGCTACTGAAGGGGGAATGGAACAGGACAGAAGATATGTGGGAGGTAATGCGGCAAGAGGCAACTGAACTGGCTGTGTGTTGTGGTGGTGAGGGTGGCTGGTTACAATGGAGAGGGTGCAGGGTTCAGGGCTGGGTAGGTACACAGTTTTTGTGTTTTATGGGCAGGAGTATTCTTTTTTTACAAGTTTCTCCCCCTCCCCGACATGCACCCCCCTGAAGCTGAGATCTTTAGTAAGGGAGGTGCAGAGGGCCAAGCTACCTGCATAATAACACATCTGTTTTCACCCGCGTGTCTTCAATGGGAAAGTACATCACTATTTTGATTTTTCAGTGATGTACACTCGCTATAACGGTGATCTCTATTTAGCGATCCCCATTTTGACGTAGAACTGGGAGGAGCCTACCAGGTCATTTTTTAGATTATGGATAGGCTTCTTAAACCAACCTGTCTGGAGCCAGTGAAAGCATTTTTTTGTTACAAAATGTGAGGAGTTTGCTTGGTTCTCCTCAGAAAGGGTGTCCTCTATTAGGTCTGGGATCACTCCAATTGGGCTGTCGAACGGCTGAGCCTATGAGTCTGCAATGCATTCAGTGGTGTTGGGGGGAGTTTCAATCAATGGCGATGGAAGAAATAAGTGAGGCGACCGCTGAGCTGTGGCCATCATACTGTAAGCTGGATCCAGGCCCGACACATCTACTTGTGAGCTGTATTGGGCAACTGGACCTGATATTCATTAAGATTGCCTGGTGCTCCTGTGTCAGATGGGTGTTCCCAGTGGTGCTGAAAAGCACACTGCTGAAACCTCTTCTGAAAAAGTCATCTTTGGACCCAGACATCCTGGCAAATTATTGACCTGTATCTTACCTTCCCTTTTTGAGAAAGGTTATTGAGAAGGTTGTTGTGCTTCAGCTGAGGCACACTTCACTGTCTTTGACATCTATGAACCTCTCTAGCCTGGTTTTAGGTCTAGGCATAGCAAAAGGACTGCACTAGTTAGGGTGCACGATGATCTGCTCAGGACAAGAGACAGAGAATGGTCAATTGTTGTCCTCTTTGATCTCTCATCAGCATTTGACACCGTGTACCATGGGCTGTTATTGGACTGGCTTAGGGATTATGTAGGACTAATTGGCAAAGTAATCTGCTGAACTGAGTCCTATCTCAGTGACAGGAACCTGTGGATAGTGTTGGTAAAGTTTACCACACTCCTGAAGGTTCTGTCCTGTGGCAATTCCTAGGGTTCGGTTCTGTCGCCCATGTTGTTCATGGTGCATATGCTATCCCTGGGTAAGCTCATTAAACAGTATGGGCTTGTGTTTCACTGCTATGCTGATTATATCCAGTTCTACAACCCCTTTGCACCTGGTATACCAGGTATGGCTGATGTGCTCAAAAGGTGCCTGACCAAGATCCAAGACTGGATATCATCAAGCTGGTTGAGACTGAACCCAGAGAACACTGAAGTACTGGTGGTTGAGCCAGGATATATTGGGGGAGTGGCAGCTACCGAGAGAGAGACAGGGCTTTGGCTCAGCCCTACTAGGCTCTTTGACTGCCTCAAAGGTAAAAAATCTGGGAGTCATTCTGAATAAGGGATTGACTCTTAGCCTAAGGTATTGGCAGTAGTTTGGAATGGCTTTTACCATCTGCGGAACATCAGCCAGATTAAATCCCTTTTTCCACCTAGTGATCTGGCCACACTGTGGTATGCATTCATGACTTTGAGGCTTGACTACTACAATGCTCTATACCTTGGGGTCAGTGGGGGCAAACTGTGATGCTTCCAGTTGGTGCAGAACGCAGCTGCTTGGTTGATGACTGGCCTCTCAAGGTCATGTCATGTCTCCCCAGCACTGCATGATCTGCACTGACTGCTGGTCAAGTGGTGTAACTCCTTTAAAGTTGGCCTTCTAACTCATAAGGCCCTGCACAAGCTGGGCCTGGGCTACCTGGTTGAACTCTTGCACCCGCACATACCCTTGTGACCTCTCTGCTCTGCTGAGGTGGGCCTGCTGGCAGTTCCAAGGGCTAAGTTGAAGACCTCGGGGGACTGAGTCCTTGAAGAAGAAGGTCCAGTCCTCTGACATTCTTTGTTAAGAACTTTGAGGGAGGCCCCTCGATGGAGGCTTTTAAGTGTGTTCTGAAAACCTTTTCATTCACTCAGGCATTTGGGGTTTAATGATCCCCACAGTTGTGTCATCCTGGTTTTAAGTAATTATTTAACTTATTGATGAATTTATTTATTACAAATGCTGTATTATTTTAAATAATTGTCTTTCTTGGGGATTTATTTAATGTCTTTTGAGATGCCTTTTAGTTTGTTGCTACTGTTTGCTATTGTAATGGTGTCCTGAGCCTCAGGCGAAGGGCGCCACAAAAATTAAAGACTACTACTACGACTACTACTACTGCTACTACTGCTTGACTACTACAGTTTTTTCATTTTGGGCATTGAGCTTCTTGCCAAGCTTCTGAATTGTTGATGTGAGCATATTGATTGCTCACAGTAGAGAATCTGCACTCAGCATTTGATCTGCCTCACCATCAACAAGCTGTTGTCCCATTGGCGATTTAGGAGGCCCCACCAGCCTGCCAGCAAAATCAGACATTCCTGCATCTCTCCAGTCTGCCCATCACCAAGAGACTCGTTACACAGGTAGTACTGTACAACTATGACAAAGCACACAGCGATCGAGAAAAATAATAAATTCAGATACTTTTTATGAGTTTAAAGCAGTCTTGTTGCCCAAAGTCACAGAGCTTGAGCTAAACACCTGCTATATGCTTAGCTGGTGACCACACCACTATGGGGCTTACCTTCTGAGCCACCAGAGGCTCAGGGTTGGTCCACGTACACTGCCTGTGTCTCTGACTGGGACTGTTGTTGGAGGCCAGGTAGTGAAAAGGAGACAGGAGATGCAAGGTAATTGGTTCTCGCCATTACAGCGAGTGTACACCACTGAAAAACCAAAATGGTGATGTACACTCCCAGAGAAGACATCCGGGAGAAAACAAATGTTTTTTTTCAAGCAGGGGGCTGTGCCCCCTCCCAAGCAGGGGGGCCTCACCCCCGCAACCCCTTATTAAAGATTCTCAACTCCAGGGGGGTGCATGTCAGGGAAGGGAAGAAACTTGTAAAAAATAAAAAGATACTCCCTCCCTCAAAACACAAAATAATGTGTGCCTTCCCAGCCCCGAACCCTGCATCCTCCCCAATGTAACCAGCCACCCTCACCACCAAACCACACAGCCAGCTCAACAGCCTCTTGCCGCATTACTGCCCACACACCTTCTGTCCTGTTCCGTTCCCCCTCCTGTTCTTATGGTCACCTTGTTGTTCGCCCCTCAATACCCTTTCAGGGTAGCTCACACGACAAGCACTGAAACTGAGTCGCTCATATTCGAGTCACTCAATTTCAGCACCATTTTGACAGGATACCGTTCCTCCCAGCATCAATCTCCCTAGACAAAAACTCTGCTTTTCCTGAGTGATTCCCCTCTGATACTCACTGTAGTGAGACATCAGAGCCAGTTTATTCTCCTGGGCCCTGGATCTCTTCCAACAATGTTCCAACCTCCTCCTCTTGATTTTCAGCTCTCTCAGCTCACCATCAAACCACAGTGAGCCAAAGTGAAAAACCAGCAGGCAATGGTGACCAATGACCGGAGTCTGACTAGCAATATCCTAGAACTGTCAGCAGGATTGGACTGGGTTGCAGTCACAGAAACACGGCTAAATGAGAGCCATGAATGCGATGTTGCAATCCTAGGTTACAAATTATTCAGGAAGGACAGAAAAGGATGTAGGGGTGAGGGAGGGGGTTGCATTATATATAAGGAAGGGCACTTATTATTTATTTAAGTCTTTGATAACCAGGTAAGTGCACTGATCCAAAGGACCATTTTCAGGATGACCCGGGCTGCAGCATGTGATAAACAAAGAGGAAAAACATCTATTCAATGGATAACAAACTGAGTAGTACAGTAGTCATTATCATTAGGTAGTACAGATTACAAGGTAAGAACAGGCAGGTGGGAAATATACAATTCAAAAAAACTCCAGGTATGGAGGTCCAAAGATCCCAAGATGAATCTGAGGTACTCTGGGTCACGCTTGAACTGGGTTCATGCTCAGCCCTAAGTCTAGGAGTGATATGCAGACCTCCCTCACAAGGGGCAGAAGGAGACAAAGCAATGCTTGAAAATATACTAAAGATGGCCAAAAAAGGAGAAGTCGTGCTGATGAGGGACTTCAACCTCCCAGACATGGACTGGAACTCCTGCACAGCATCCACAACTAGGAGCAGAAATTTCCTAAACACCTTGGGAGGGGCTGGACCTAATCAGCATGTCATGGTCCCCACTAGAGAAAACACAGACCTAGACCTGGTGCTTACAAACAGTGGCAAGGTCCAGAAGGTGGAGGTGGGGTGCCATTTGGTGTCAAATGACCAGAAATCTGTCTAGTTCAATTTCAAAAAGGCCAAGAAAACAAGCCACACTAAGACCGGGTCATAGACTTCAGAAGAACAGACTTTGATCAGATGAGAATATGCTTTAGGGATATCCCCAAGAGGAAGGCAAAAGGAGGGGTAGAGGAATGATGATAAACATAAGAGAAGCACTAGCGGAGGTTATTGCAAAATACTCCAAGCTAGTCAGTAAGACAAAGAAAAAATGAAATCCGCTATGGTTCACAAAGGAGGTGGCAGCTTCAGTGAGGGAAAAGAGACTAGCATTCCAAAGAGACAAGGACTCAAACAAAGAAATAGATAGGGAGGCATACAAGTGCAGCTTGAAGGAGGCAGGAAGGGTGATCAGATAAGCAAAGGCGCAGACTGAGGAAGACATAGCGCGGGGTGGTTAAAGGAGGCAATAAGACCTTTAGTTACATAAGCAACAAAAGGAAAAACAAAGGAGTCATTGTCAGGCTCATAAGCAGGGATGAGAGGAGGGTAGAAGAAGACAGTGAAAAGGCAGAAGTCTTAAATGAGTACTTCTGTTCAGTCTTTACAAAGGAGGCACCCTGTAATGGACCCACCCCAAAGGGGAACAGAAGTCACCTAGAGGGAATGGACACAAGCCCATTCACAATAGATAGGGTAAGGACAGAATTAAAAAAACTAAAGATAGATAAAGCCATGGGGCCAGTTGGAGTCCGCCCATGCATATTGAGGGAACTTAGTGATGAATTGGCAGCACCACTAGTGGATCTTTTTAGCAGATCCTTGAGAGAAAGGACAGTTTCCCAGGACTGAAAAAGAGCAATAGTGGTCCCCGTACACAAGAGTGGTAGCAGTGAGGAGACAGGAAACTACCGCCCGGTCAGCCTTATTTTGGTGGCGGGTAAGATGATGGTGTCACTGCTCAAAGAAAGGATACTAGCATTCCTGGAGGAATCTGGACAACTGGACACCAAGCAGTACGGCTTCATAATGGGAAAGTCCTTCTAGACTAACATGATCGAGTTCTTTGACTGAATTACTAGGGGTGTGGACCAGGGGGGAGCCATTCATGTTATCTATCTTGACTTTAGCAAGGCCTTAAACTCTGTACCACACAAAAGGCTGCTAAACAAACTCAACCATACAGGAGTGGGGCAGGAAGTGGTAGCATGGGTGAGTAGCTGGCTTAAACAGAGAACTCAGTCCGTGACAGTAAATGGGGCAATATCAGGGGATAGGCAGGTGACAAGCGGGGTGCCACAGGAGTCTGCCCTCAGGCCATTACTCTTTCATATTTTATTTTATTTTTATTTTATTTAAATTTTGATGACTGGGTGGGCCCTCTGAGACAGTCAAGTCCCTTTTCCAGGGACAATCCGGGGAACCAGATGATCCAAGCATAAGAAAACAGTACCGATACAGATAATTATGTACAGATATCATTGGATAATTACATACATTCATGGACTAAACTAGCCATCCCATTCATTGGGAGACAGTACAAATTACAGATGTCAGTTGCAACATAGATGAACAAACAGTAAGGGTGATACGAGCATAAAATATAATCATAGTAGAGTCGATTAGTACATAAGTGCAGAGTATAGACAATTGGCTGTGTACAAACTCATAGCCCTAGACACTGGGCACTTTATCAGCGGTATCACAGAGGAGGTGAGTGGGAAGGTGTGCCTCTTTGCAGATGACACAAAGCTCTGCAATGAGGTGGACACCACACAGGGGGTAGAGCATATGAAAAGTCACCTACTCAGGCTGGAACATTGATCTAACTTGTAGCAGTTAAAATTAAGTGCGAAAAAGTGCAAAGTTATGCATCTGGGCAGAAGCAACACAGAGACAGACTACTACCTGGGAGGGAAGAAACTAGCAACTACCCATCAGGAGAGGGGTCTAGGGGTTATCATATCAGACAATTTGAAGATAGGCGGTCAATGCGAAAAGGCAGCAAAGAAGGCCAGCAGGATGCTGAGATGCATAGGAAGGGGCATCACAAGTAGAAGAATGGCGATGATCCTGCCACTGTACAGGTCCCTGGTGAGACCCCACCTTGAGTACTGCATCCAGTTCTGGAGACCTTATCTCAAGAAGCACATCGATTGGAGACAGTACAGAGGAGGGCAACAAAAATGATACACAGTCTCCATAAGTTGCCATCTGAAAGCAGGTTACAGGAACTCAACATGTACTCCCTGGAACAATGCAGGAATAGAGGGGACATGATTGAGATATTCAAGTTTCTGAAGGGTATAAACAGTCTCTCTCCACCCAGGAACTTCTTATGGTCAATAGCACCAGTAAGACAAGAAGACATGAGATGAAACTGAGGGGAGGAAGATTCAGGGGCAACATGCAAAGGTTTTTCTTCACAGAGAGGGTGGCTGACCCATGGAATGGTCTACCGGCTGGAGTCATTGACTCCAAAACAGTAGAGGAATTCAGAGCAGCTTGGGATAGTCATAAGGGGGATTGCCTCAGAGAAATCCAAAAGAGGGGGGTAGGGCTCAGGGCAGACTAGATGGATCTTTGGTCGCCATCTGCCATCAATTTCTATGTTTCTATGAACTGGTGTCAAAAGGTCAAAGGCTGCCATCACAGCCATATTTAGGCTGCCACAGCTGCCTCCAGACCCATAGCATGTGGTCAATGCATCTGAGGTCTCCAGAATCACCAAAGTCCCTCTGGCCAAAGCCCTCTCAAAGTGAGGAACTAGACTACTTCCACAGGGGGAGGACTACATGGGGGAGTCCTGAATGTGAACTTGATCTTGATGGCACAGTGATCCAACCAGCTGACTAGAGTAGACCAATCTCAAGATTATCAGTCTCAAGCCCCAGAGGGGAATATCAAGTCCAAGGCATGACCGTGTTGGTGGGACACAGAAGTAATAATTTGTGCAAGGCCCAGGGATTCTTTACCCTGGAGGAAGTCTTGACCAACCTGCAATCTTTCATCATTAAGCCAGCTTAGTGACTCCCACACACTGCCGGTAACAAAGTCTGTGATTTCCTGCAGACATTCCCTTTCATGACCTGGAGGTCGATACACAAGGAGAATTCTGCAACCTGCTCCTGGACCACCATGCACAGTCATGCATTCAAATGATGAAGTTTTCCCCCACTGACTGCATCACCAGGTTCAACTCGATCTAAAACTGATATTTAATAGATGGCCACCCTTCCCTGATCCCTCCTTGGGCAGTGCACTACAGAGAACCTAGCCGGGACTGACAACTTCAGGACCGGGCCAGAGTTATCCCCCAGCCAGGTCTCTGTGATGCAAACCAGAGTGACTGAGGAAATAAGAACCTCCATAATTGCAGACTTATTCCTCACAGATCTAACTTTGCACAGCACTGCTCAAAGTGAATGAATGGTGGCAGCCGGTCCCTCAGCTACCTACCCACTTGGTCTGCTGGAACCTCTAGGTATGGGAACTAAATGCATCTGGCCTCTCTCAAGCCCCCATTTTGCCCCAGGTCATGTCCTGGTCCTCACAACCCAAATAACACCCTCCCATCAGCCCTCCCCAAGTCACCCACTCCTCCGCAATCCTCACCCTGCTCCCCGCCTCCTTGCACTGTCGATATGCAGCACTTGGCTGAGGGTCATGGAAGAAGCATAGGTCCCAAAGCAAGGACAGAGAGTAGTTGAGCCTCAGAATGTGTTGCAGGCAACACATCCTCACTCAGCTAAAATAAACACCAAACACGCCCACCCAATATCCGCCCACCCTTAAACACACTTCATGCACACAGTTAAATAAATACGTACACAGCCAACACATTACATAGGTAACCCCCCTTTGGTGACTTACCTTGATTGCCCCTGTCTCCTGTTTCCTTCCATCTACTGCTGGCGTCCCCATGTCTTTCCCGGGACTTCCTGCCACCTAAGACATCTGGTGCCCCTATTTCCCTCAAGCAGCCCCGTATGCTATTTTAGTCCAGTTCAGGCTTGAAAATTAATAGCAGTCCACCCGCTGCGTTCTGTGGCACTCTTTAGCAGCGGGCAACAGTGCATGCACAAAGGGTGCATTTGATTCACTGACTGCCATTCTTGCGGTAGTTCTGCAGGGTGTCTAGCAGTCCCAGTTCCCCTTCTTAGCTAAATGGGGACTGGTGACCTTGGAGGGGTTGGAAGACAGCCCCTGTAGAGTTTAAATAAAAAGTTTCGAATGGGAGCATAAAGCGGGGCTCATGCATATTAATGAGCCTGCTTAAATATTAATGAGCTGCTGCCTGCCACCTGGGGGGACTGTGTTTCTGCAGCAGCAACAGTAAAACTCATGGGGCAAATAAAATTAAAGTGGGCTAATTTTGTAGGGGACAGTTTGGTCTACAACCTGGTGGGGGCTTTAACTAGAAAAAGTGCTTAGTCTGCCTGCACCAGACATTTGAAAACCAGGAACTGTGTTGGATTGCATTGATCTTAATGGGAGCTGACATTTTGATGGCATTTTAACCTTTTCCAGCAGCCAATCATTTGGTTAAGCTCCTACAACTGTGGCAGAGAGATTCCTGGGAAAAGGAGGGGACTAATTCAGGTGCCTAAACCATGCCCCGATAAACAAGCAGGAAATATTGATCTCTATGGATATCAAATATTGATAGGCTTCATCAGCCAATCAGAATGCTGAGTTTTCAGCTGAAACAGTGTGGACTTTCTAGGATTTGTTCAGTCTGTTCCTGGGCCCTGTATGAGTCAGGCGTACCCTGTGAGAGTGGATTTGGACATCAGGGGCTTACCCAGGTCCTATGTGGAGACTGCTGTTTTGCAGAATTGTAGATTTTGTGCTGCAGAACTGGATTGAGAAGGGGAAAGAGAGAAAGAGACTGAACTGTGATCCTGATTCCCCAGGTATTGAGAAACTGCTTGCTTATTGTTGGGAGAAAATAAATGCCGAAAAAACCTTGCACTAGAAACTGAAATGGCTGAGAAGACTGTGTGGATTATCAAAGTGCTACAGTTATTGCTGAAAGGTCATTTGCTTGTGTGGGACTATAATAAAACATCTGAAGAGGCAGAGCGTCTCTGGTCATCAGGGTTCTAGCCAGGTTCTGTGAGTGGGTCCTGAGTGAACTGGTTAAAGTAGCTGAGAGCTGAGGCTTAGCTGCAGCTGAAGAAAAGGTTGCGGACACTGCTCAACTGGAAAGTGTGAACAGGTGTGCAGGGGTCTATTGGTTTTGAATCCCTGTTTGGATTGCACCTGAGCATCTTGGAATTGAGGCTAGCACCCACTCAGATTGGCACTGGACTTTATTGGAGCACCTGCCTGAAGACCTTTCTTGCTGAGAACTCAGTGTAGGGACTGCAGGAGGATCCCCACCATTTAGGAATCCTCACACAGAGCCAAGGAGGGAACTTGCTAACCCTTTCCAAGTGTGGCTCACTGTCCCAGGAGGTCACCGGCGCTTGTTGGGGTGCTAGGGCACCTGCGACCCATCGGTGGAGCTGGGCTGTGGAGCTACTCCTGGGTCTGAGTCTTCGGGGGCTGGTGTTGTCCTGTCACATTGCTCTGCAATGGGCCAGAAGTGGCTGAAGGTGACAAGTGGCCAGAACTACAATCAAGGTGACCAGCTGAAAGACCCTCAAGCAAGTCCATCCTGCCCAAGGGACCAAGGCCAGCCTTTCTTCTGCCCTGTTCTGCACTGGACCCAGAGCTCCATCCTTCAGGGTCTTAAGGTCATCTAATTGTGAGTACCCAGGACCTGGTTCCTGGAAAGGAAAAAATAAAAGGGAAGTTGTGTTGTTTATTCTTAAAACCAAGTCCTTTTCAAATATTTTTAGGGCCCCAACAGCCGGCCAACCAGCATCACCATACCAGGCCTGCACCTAGTGGGTACCCCTAAGAACAGTTGGGAACACTGGTAGCAGTACCATGGTGGGTTTGACCTGCAGGCCCCAATGTTTATTGTCCTTGCTTATTTTCACTAACCAGTTTTTTTTTTATTCCACAGCCATCCTTTGTCCTGGTACCCATTCCCTAATCCTTCCCCCAAATAAAGCTGTGGTTTACTGTCTGAAATTGTGTGTGTGCAGGAATTCTCTGAGTCTGTCAAAGCATTACTGTTCATGGTTTATGGAGGTACTGAATTGTTGGATATCCAGTGTGTGGGGTGGTTGGTAAGGGAGGTGGGTAGGTGCAGCATCCCAGGGGGGCTGTGCCAGCAAGTCACCTGACCCACTTCTAATTTTCTCCAGGTGAAGGCACCATGCTATTTTTATTATCTTTGGGATAGGACCCCCAAACACCACTATAGCAGGACCCAGGCCCCTTAACCTGTTAGAGGACCAACAGGCAGGGGTAGTAGCCCACTTGCAGATGGCGCCCAGGCTACACGTATACATATAATAAATTATAGAACTATTAAAAACATGCATTCCTAACCTCCACATACACACTTCCACACATACCAAAAGCAACAATAACAATGTTAAAATAAATACAAAATATTATAAGTCAAATTGTATGGGGTAACCAGTCCTTGGTGCCAGAGTTCATGAAAAATCATGAGAAAACCATCACAGTTTGGGAGTAGTTACTCCCTAATACAGTTCAACTATCCCAGATTTAGCAGTGATTCTTTAGAGCAGTGGCACACGATATCTCCTCTCTCACAGGAGCAGTTACCTCTTTAGCTAAATTTGCAAAATAGTGACCACACCAGCCAGAGCCACTTGTTCGTTCTTGCTGCTGAGGCAGTCACCTACAGTCACAAAAAGATGAGTGAAGTACACTGTGCCCCACTGGAGAATGTCCAGCAATAAAACCAGCAACACAGCCTATTCCAGTACTGCCACAACTGGAAGGCTATGCAAGTATCAAATATTAAAAGATGCCACAGTCAGAATTGAAATTGAATGCTGAGCCAAAGGCTGTCTCACAGCCTCTCAACCCTACGCAGTCTGCAATCCACCTGAAGTCTCCAAAAATCAAGGGCATAGCCACCGACATGCCAGACACGCCACGGCGTGCTAAAGATCAGTGGGAGGGTAGCGGGAGCCGACTGGCATCTAGGTAATTTTTTTTATTTTTTTTGTGGGTTTTCCCAGCCGCTCTCAAGTGTTTTCATTTTTTTAAAGGTGGAGGGGTGGGGGATGGGGTCTAAACATATGACTTGCCCCAGCGAACCTGATTGAGACACAGTATATTTTGCTGTCTCAATCAGGTCCGCTTTCTAAGAAATGAAGGCGTGACTAGGAAGGGGCGGGTCACGCAGGCTCTTTAAATGCCACAGAAAGGCGAGTTTTGTCTCTATTCAAGTTCCTCTTGAGAACTGGAAGTTAGTTGAGATGTGGAGCAAGCGAGTGAGCACTTTCCTTTTGCAGCTACTTGGCACCAGCGGCAAAGTTGGAGGCAAGGTGGGAGCCTTTTGGAGCTGGGAGCCTTTTGGAGCCAGCCCAGAATCATGGGAAGAAGAATCAGTAACAGCAGCAGCACAGCAGCAGAACTTTGTCACTACTCCCTCAGTCTCAGAGGGTCGGTCAGTGTGAGACACCGAACCGAGGTGGGCCACGGGAGACTCCATGTGTCAGAGTGTAGCACACACAGCTGGCTGCCTGGGGACAGGTGTTCAGTCTGTCCACAGTCAGGACAGGTCACAGTCCAAGTCCAACTCCAGCACTGAGTCCAGGCTACTGTGGGAGAGTGAAAGGGCTGTTAAACCACTCACTAGTCTGTGTGTCAGTGGATGATGCCTGGAGTACACCTGGAGTGGGACCAGACGGACTGTCCTGGCTTGTGGAAGGCAGCACAGCTGACTGAGCCCCTGGCAGGATTCTACGCAGATGGGAGATGGGTCTCTGCATGGTGCAAGCCATTCCATTACACTTGATTTCCACAATTTAAATCTTGGTGTTAGTGCTTCACCTATGTTATATGAAATAAACAAACTACAAAAAAAACCTACCAGATTTACCATGCCTATGCCTCCTTCCTGTATGATTTTGTATGTAATTTCCCTTTTAATTTGACTCAATCTATTTCTCCAAAAGGCTTGGAAAAATATACTGTATAAAGTGGTGACAAGCCTTTGTGGAGGAGGAAATATGTAACTAACATACAGGAAAATAGGTATCAGTAGGGTTTTAAATAATAAAATATTTTCTTCTTAGATATTTGTTGTCCTTTTCAGGCTGATATCAGTCTATTGGCTCTTTGTATTCCTGTTTCCCAGTTTCTCACTGCTGTTTCTCTTACCCCAGATTCTAGACCCAATATTTTCATAGATTCCTGAGATAGTCTAATATCTGCCAACTCACTACTAACTGGGACTGGGGTGTTCCCTAGGACTGTACCTGTACTTTTATTATAATTTATCCACGATTCTAACATGTTTTCTAAAGTGTCAGCCACTGCCTGTGTACTGGTTGTTGGAGCTAGTGTCATTATGATGTCATCTGCATAAGCCAGTACTGTGATTGGAGGTTGACCATTAACTATTGGGGGTCCCTGTATCCTTTTGTTTTGTACTATTTGCCTTAACAGGATGTCTATGCTAAAGGCGTACAGCAATGGGCTTAGGGAGCAGCCCTGTCTAAGCCCTCTGTGCACAACTGTTTACCCACCCATCCATTTATATTTGGGAGAATTATGTCATTATTATACATGCACTGTATCCCTCTTATGAAGTGACCTGGGAGGCCAAAGGCCCTTAATGCTGTAAATAAATAATCATGAGACAAGTTGTTGAATGCTTTCTTCTGATCTAATCCAAGTGCAACCCCTTGTAGTGCATTTTCTTTCCTGTTCTTAAATATTTCCCTCAATAGAATAAGATTGTCCTGTTGATATTTGTTTGGGATTGAGCATGTCTGAAATGGACCAATTAGTTGGTCTGCAACTTTTATGAGCCTTTTTAGTAATATTTTACTTAAAAGTTTTAGGTCTGTGTTTAACAAAGACAGGGGTCTCCAGTTTCTAAGATCATTCCTAGAACCCTTCTTATATAAACGAATGAGTATGGCCTTATTCATTGAATCCAACAATTTATTGTTCTGGAACATATAATTATACAAAACCACCCAGGAAGGGGATAGTTCTTCCATGAAAGATTTGTAAAGCTCTGAGCCAATCCCATCTGTACCTGGGGCAGAGTCTTTATTTAGTGACATGATGGCAGCTTGAACCTCCACTACTGTTATTACTTTGACGTATTCTTTTAAATCCATGTCAGAGAATTGTGGGAGATTAAGTTTCTTGAAGCTGTTCTGTTCATTTCCGATTTCATGTGGTGTTTAATGCTAAACATGTTCTCAATATGTTGTACTGCCAAATTCAAAATCCCTTCTGGGGAAGTAACTGCCTGGTTCCCTTCTGTAGTTACCTCTGCTACTATTCTGTACCCTACTCTATTTTAGCACTCTTTAAAAGGGTCAAAAGTGCCTTTTTTTTGTGCTAGTTCCAAATCTTATTTCCTGTTGCAGAGTTTTGGAGCAATCATACTGTATCCCCATCATCTGATTTCCAATTATCCTAATCTGTGAGCTATAATCTAAATAGGTATCTTCAGACTGTGATATTAACTTTTGTAACTGTCCCTTGAGCTGCAGCTAGCTAAGGTATTCTTTGTTGGTGACGTTCCTAGCTTTGGACTGGAAGAATGCTTGCCACCCTTTTTTAGTATCTTCACACCACTCAGTAAGGTCATCATATAATTCAATAACTGACAATCTAGCCCTCCATTCTTCCTTTCATGCCCTCATAATAGCTTCCTGATCTAAGACTGCACCGTTTAGTCTCCAGTTATTCTTTATACACCTTGGGGAATTATTCCACTCCAGCTGAACAGTTATTGATCTATGGTCTTTGAATTCCCAAGCTTGAACTTTAGCCAACAAAACCTGTAATGTGAAAGATGTAAATATAAAGTCTATTCTAGTTGAGAGGGACCCTCTAAAATATGTATTCCCTCCTGTCTGTGTAACAACATTATAGGAATCAACTAACCCCTTGGTAGAAATAATATTCTTTAGGGCCTGGGTGTCACAAAAGAGTTTGCCTGTTTGCAGGCCTTTATCTGTACATGCCAAACCACAGTTAAAATCCCCTGCCCAAATTACCAAACAGGAGGTGTGCAAGAAAGGTTGGATCTCTTTAAATAACTGTACCCTCTGTGCCTTACTTTGAGGGGTGTAAATTGTCATGGGAGTTATTATTAAACCCTTGACTAGAATTTAAAACTATCGACCTTGGAGCCAAAACTGGAAATTTCAAAAGAGAATCATACAACGTATTTACATTCTCTTTCTGATCCAGAGCACTAAACACATGTGAGTTAATACTGGGAGTTGAGGTTAGTTGTTTAGAGTTCTTCTGACAAATAACCTGAGACACATTTTAAATACACCTCATTAGGAGTTGTCTTTGCATTCAGTAATCTTCGGCTTTGAAGTACTATCTAAAACATTCCTTTTATTATATGTTCTCTGTGGTTTAATAGACATTTTAGGGTTAATCTGTTGTTCCTACTTAGAATTTTAAAGACTTTTTTCTGCTTAATATCCTCTAAACAACTAGGGTCACAAGTACAGTAGTTTTCATGGCTGCAGCCAATTGTTAATTTAATTGGGCCCTCATAACAACAATACTTTTACCCCTAAAAGAAACAAAGCATCGAGATTTCAGAATGGCTATTATTATATAGTATAAGATCTTGTCGATAGCAACCCAGAGCTCTTGAAAGTGTATACATTAGGGTTTACACTCAAAACTGCTAAATTCCAATGTACTGTACAATAAATTTTGAATCATAAATAAGCAGGATAAAAAAATTAGGCCAGGATATACTTAATGGTAATAGATATAGCAATAGCAGGGTTAGGCTCTAATTTAATTTAAAATTACTTAGCAGTGAGGAAATCTTAATAAAGTATTTGATAAAATGAAAAAGTGTTTTTTTTTTTGGTTTTTAAGTTCAGAAACAACCCAACAAAAGTGCTAAGTGCAATTTGTGCAAAAATCTAAGCTATCTGAACCCCTGCTTTCAATCAAGTCCAGATCAAAATAACAACAGAAACAACATGCGGTTGAAAAGTGCGACAAGCGAACACCAGAAAATGGGCACAGTGAAAAACCGTGCTACTGTAAATAAACTAACTCAGAAACCAAGCACGCTGTTATGACAGTGCAGTTTTGGACCATGTGTTGTTTCACTTTGTGGAACAGATACCCTTCCAATCTATAAATACAGTATACACAGCTATCCAATAAATAGTTGCAAAAAGCAGTTCTAAAATAGAACAAGCTCATAAAGGAATAAAACATTTTTTGGTTTCAGTAAATAGGAGGGTAGCTAAGAAAAGCACCTTTAGGATAAACAGTCAGTTCAGTCTGGTACTGGGTCAATATAGCGCACGTGAAACAGTATAGGAATAACCATGCCACAGAAACTGCTAAACAATGTACAGTGACAGGGGGGGTTTCAGCATTTGGGAATAACCTCTACCCCTGTCACTGTATGCTCTGATGGGAGAATGTCAAGGAGGCTGCCAGTGTGGCACCTGGTCAAGCCACTCCTGTGGTGGAGTGGCTAGAGCACCAGCACCTGGTGGTGTAGGGGACCCAGGGCCACAGTTCAGTTCCCCCCCAGGTCACATAGTGTTGTGGCTTTTTTTTCGTTTAAAAAGTGATTTTCCCCCTCTGGTGTTTCACCCCATCCCCGAAGTCCACATCCTGTCAGAGTTAGTTATATTTTGTCTGGGGGTATGGGTAGTGAAGCCTCCAACATTGATGGGTGCAGGGGGCCCAGCCCCCCACAAAAAAAAGATAATGCTATTTTCCTCCATGGTGTGTATTGTTTCTGTTGTGGTCGGTGTTTTTCACGATCATATTTCAGTGCGCAGCATTTGCTTGTGGCATTCTTTCATGCACTGTTTCATCCATAACATTATGACCCCATGCCATTCAGTCTCTATAGTCAATCAAAGCTGCTCTCTGGAAATGCATATAGATTCGAAAATCTTCAGTTTCAAATGTACTGTCCAGAGTAAAGTATGATTATCTGTTCTAAAAAGTTTATAACATTGTTTCCAATAAGCACACTTTGCCAGCAGGTTGATAATAACTTTTATGTTCTCTCTTCCAATTTTGCTGTCTCTTTCCACTGTTGGATATGTTCTTTTTAGTTTTGTTTCTTCTTGTTTCTCTCTTTTGGGACTGAAACTTCTCCCTGTGGTGGAATGTCCAGGGGAACACAGTTCCCGCACTAGGCTCAAGGAAAAACAGATGGAATGTGCAGCAACTTGCCAGCAAGTATAATCATATAATAGTTTGTGATAAACACAATCATGAAAATACCTAAAAATAACTTACTATAAGCCCCTCTGATACTTACTTTTTCAGAAGGTGAAAAATGTGCTGTGCATATAGCTGTATACAGTACTTTACTTTATATGGCTGAAATCAACATATGATAAAAACTAGTCTGCAAAAGGGTTTACTTTTCCAGAATTTGTCAAGCGAAAACAAACTTGCTGCTACAGTAAAAAAAAAACAACTGGTTAGTTTCATTTGTGTGAGTTGTGCAGCTCCCACTGGAATCCACAGAGAGGGCTCGGGCTGTGCTGCTGCAAACAGTCTCAGCTATGAATGTCAAATCTGACTAAGGATAACCACTCATGCACCTAAAAAGAAGCGGTCGCATGGTGAAAATTTAAAGTTTAAAACTTAATTTTCTAAGACTAAAATTGTGATATTCCATGCAGCAATCACTATATTATACAGGCACGGTACTGCCTGTATATTAGGGTTAAGTAAGCACTTTAATGTTAAACCCCAGTTTTTGCACCTTAGTAATTTTGCCCCCGTCCAATCAATTTACATGAAATTTGGAAGCTCAGCCTTTGTGCCAGGATCTCCTGATTCTAAAAATCTCATTTAGTTTGGTTCAGAGGGGGCAAAGTTACAGAGGTGCAAAAAATTAAAAATCACTGTTTTTGAAAATTTTAAGACTCTGTTTGCCACCTGATAACTAAAAAAATAGGAGGCTTTGAAACCTGAAACTGCCAGACTTGACAGAGGTTGGTCCAATGTATGTGCTTTTGTTGTTTTAGGTCCAACTGTCAAGCATTTTTTAAACTATTTATGAAAAATGTTCTGTTTGTGAGTATGCACAGTTTAAAAAAATCAAGGATCTAAAGGTAGCTGAATTTTTGCAACAACAGATCGTTGCATTATACGACACGGCTGTTGTTCACTAACAAATGACAGCTGTCGTATAGCAACCCCTGCTGTCTTGTGACTCTTATGTCAGGAATGGGGCTACTGCCATTACAGTCCTGCCATCCTGACTGTGCTGTGCCTGAATAAACTGTTGTCTGCACACCAGTGGCCCCAATCCCCAGTGGCAGTGTATTTATTTATTTAGCTACTTTTTAATATAATCCAACACCGGGATGCCCACCCCCAATGTCAGATGCCCCCCTACAGCCCATTGTTTTATTTATTTATAGTTGCTGACTTGGGGGTGCCCAATGACCTTGTTGTCATTTACAAGTCCCTCTACAGCAGTGTGGAACACTGGGAAGCCTGACCCCAGTGTCCCAAAATAGTTTATTAATTTCCTTTGTTCCTGTAAAATGAAAACTGTCCCACAATGTTTTTTTTTAAACCTGAAAGAAAGAAAACCATCCCAGATCGTCCCTATCCCTGTTCCCCTCTTCCCATCCCGACCCTCCCACTGAGCACCCACTACCACACACCCCTTCCCTTACCTTATGTTTACCACCAGAGGCTGAACACTGTCATTCTCTGTGGACTGAAATGCGTCTGCACTCTTCAAAAATCAAACTGTGAACTAAGGAGTAAAGGTTAGTGCCATATAATGTTTTTCAATGGTGTTTTAACTTATGTTCATAACTTCACCATTTTTAGGAATTTGTTTACTAAATTTTCAACATGACCTTTTTGGGACCCCACTTTATGAACACTGTCAGCGTCATTTCATTAATCCTGCCCAGAAGGTGATTTTTTTTGGTTACTGTATGAAATCACCTTTCAGGTCCAATTAAAGAAATTTCACTGACAGTGTTCATGATGAGGGGTCTCAAAAAGATTATGTTGAAAAGTTGGTGAAAAAATTCCTAAAAATGCTCAAGTTACAAGCTTACATTGAAATTTTTCTATGCACATTCATAACTTTGGTAGTTTTTAATATTTTGGCCCCAAATTTTTAACATTGCCATTTTTTCACACCACCTCATGAACATTACAGCTGTCATTTTTCACATCCCAGCCAAAATGTGTTTTTCTACCTGTGGTGCAGAATGACGTTTAGGCAGGGATTTGAAAATGTTTACCTATCGGGTTCATGAGGTGGGGTCATAAGAAGACTGTGTTGAAAGTTTAGGGCAAAATATTAAAAAAACAAATAATTTATTAAGTAATGTTGTTTGCAGGGATGTCCGTTGCACCACTGGGGAAAACGCTACCTTACTGTGCCAGTGAGCTGGGTTTAGGTGTGAACTCAGTGAACTGGTTTAATGGAACAAGGCTGATGTCGAAGGTGCTGCAGCATGCAACACCAGCCCCAGCCTTAGTAGGGATGAAGCAGTGTTTTGGCACAGATGACACACCCTGTGGTGGGTCAGGGAACCTCACTCACAAGGTATTGACATGTGTGCCTGGGCCTGCTTGCCCATGCACTGGGCCAGGACTGCCTCTATTATTGTATTTATCTCATTTTGCACAGGTCCCAAATGAGAATACAATTCCACTATCAGAAAAAGAAGGGAAAATCATTGTAAAAGACTATATATATATATATATATATATATTAGGTTGTAGAATGCAAAGCACGCACGGAAGGGAAATGAAAAACCCTAATGCCCACCCCCTTCCCTGATCAAATATGATGTTTTCACACAGGGCCCTATGGGCCCTGCTTGAAGAAAGCTCCAACGGATTATATTGGCCATACTACATCACTATGATGCACTAAGTTGGAGCTGTATCTTGTGCTTCAGATAGGAAGCTAGAGGCTGTGGGAAGGGAGGGGGCATTAGGGTTTACAACCACAAGTAGGACCCCACCACTGATTCACCATTTCTATGGAGATCCAAATCCCTAATGTTTTTCATTTCCCTTCTTTGTGCGCTTTGTGTTCTACGACCCTAATGTCAACATTAACATAGGTTTTTTGCAATGAATGAAATATGTACTGTAAGTAAGGTATACATAGTATGTGGAAAGTGGGGCTATTTCCAGATTTTGTCCACTGCTAAAATCAGTGAAATTAGAACTAATAGTCTGTAATGCAAGAAGATAGCCATTGTCCTCAATCCACCAAACATAACATAAATCAAGATCAAATATATAAAAACAAGTAATAAAAGTGGATGGAAAAATATATACAATACAGCACTACTGGAAACTCCTCCCCTGATTGCTTAAGTAACCATTAGTCCATACCACCTGAATACAAAAAATGAGTAAAGTGTTTTTTTTAACATAAACAATAAATAAACATTGCAGACTAAAGTAAAAATACAAAATCAAGGAAAGAGATGACCTTACAATGCTCAGCCTCATCGGCGAATGGCATGTAGCATATGAATTACAACTGTTATATGCTTTCATTTAAGTATACTAAAGTGTGATGTTTTAAACCTTGAGAGCTCCATGATTTATAGTGTATATGCATGTGTAATTTATATTAAGACAAGACAGGAATGGATGCAGAAAGCAGCAATACCACTCTCACTATCAGTCTTAATGCTCTCCCAAAAATTCACTGTTCCATTTAATTTCCAGTTGATCTATATTCTGGCTTCTTCTGACTTCCATCTTGATGTCACTTCAGGCTGGTGGGTTACATTCTTTCCCTGTTGTCAACCCTCTGCAGGGCTCACTGCACGTCCTACTGTCGAGGCATGTTCCTCCACTGTCTGGACTCCTGGCACCTGGGAAGGAAGGCAGAGCAAGGAAAGGAGTGCCCAAACTACTGGCAGCATAAGATAAACTGGAAAGAAGTTTGGAAAATATTCGTCTTTAGCTGTGCTGAGCCATATAATACATACTGTAGCTAAGCAAAATTTTAGGCAGTGCTGGCATACCTGTGAAAAAAGATCAATAGCACATCCAAACCCCCTGCTGTTGCCACTCCTGCAGCACAGCATGCAGTTGCCTCTCACCTCCCCACTTGAGAAGAACCCCCATGGCACTTAATGAGAGAATAGAATATGCCCTATTCCTCTTAAAATGAACATTGGCTTTGAGATTTAGTAAAAAGGTGTGCTAGACAATATAGTAGACTGTATATATATTTTGCTTCTGTGCTTATTTCTAACTGGTATTGTTTTCCTTTCTTTCTTTAAGCTGTCAGCTTTCTGTCCCAGTTACCCCTCTAGATGCTATAAAGTGTTTGTTCACCGAAGCTCCAGTGGTTCCAGTTATGCACCCCATACAAATGAGTGTCACCATGTGACCATATCCATTGTAATACAATAATATGAATCATTGTACTTGTGCAGCATGGAATTATTTTTTATTTATTTATTTATTTGCTTTTGATAAGCAGGTAAGAGCACTAGACAAAACAAAAACCTGGCAATTTTCAAGCAAGATCCAGGACAGTACATTGCAGGCAACAGGAAACATTACAGTAACCAGGATTACAGAAGATATGACTTTGGTACACTTCAGGGAATTAGAGTGGTAATGATCAATGATAACATAGATTAAAACACTCATGCAGCAATGACATTACAGTAAACTGGATGATAAAAGTTTGACTTTGTTACAATCATAGACAGTAATGCTGTTACACAATCAGTGAAGACAAAGGTAAGAAAATAGAACATCATTAGTCATTACAGATTATCAGGATGACTGAAATAATGAGTATGGTACATTACAGGTGGGTTACAGTAGTTTCAAGATCAGTGGTGACTAAGATCAGGACAACAGTGTATAAAGTGCATAAGATTACAACTGCCAACAGGAAAACTGTTACGAAAATAGGTACAAGTTAGTGAAGTACAGGAGTAATATTTGAAAGGCTTGGGACAAACAGAGAGGAACAGTGAAAGCTAAGTAACTTACGTAGGATTTATAAAGCAATTACACAATAACCGAGTCAAAAAAAAGATACTAGAAATAAGGATGGAGAGTAGGTGATAAGTGCTTCAAGATCCAACTTTGGGCTAGAGCAGAAAAGTTTGTAGGGAAGCAGTGTTAATCAGCAGGAGAGTATGGTTCAAGGTAAGAAAGAATAGGGTAAAGGTTATGAACAAGAGCAGCTGTCTAAGGCTTTCAGATGTGAAGATAACTCTTCTTTAAATATTTTGTGGGACTTAGAGACCCAAGCAGAAAGTGCAAAGTGATAATCCCACTTTACAGATCCTTGATGAGTCCACACCTGGAATACTGTGTCCGGTTCTGGAGACCCCACCTTAAAAAGAATATAGACCATCTGGAAACTGTGCAAAAAAGAGCAACAAAGATGGTTCAGGACCTCCACCATGAACCCTATGAGACAAGATTTAAAGAATTAAACGTACTCCCAGGAGCAGAGGAGAAACAGAGGAGACATAATAGAAACCTCTAAATATCTAAAGGGTATCAACTCTGTGCAGAATCGGAGCCTCCTCCAAGAAAATAAGGATGTACATACTAGAGGCCACAACAGACATCTAACAGGAGGGAGATTTCAGAGAATCATTAGAAAGTTTTTCTTCACTGAAAGGATGGTGGAGCCATGGAACAGGCTGTCACAGGAGATCATGGACACCAAGACAGTTAATCAGTTCAAAATATCTTGGGACAGACATAGTGAAATATTGAAATAAGGGAATATACTTGGGGGGGGAGTTGGTCAAATAACAGGCAGTCTAGATGGGTCGCGTGGTCACCATCTGCTGTCATGTTTTTATGTTCTAAGGTGATAGTTGCAACAGGATTGTATTTACTTACTTGTTTGTATGTTGTTATGAATGAATTAAATTAGACTGCAAGTTTCAAGTTTATTTATTACAAAAGTGTGTATAACATAATGTTTGACACACAGATATTGAAAACATCTTAAAAATTCTCATATCATAGCATTACTTATATAATAGGAAATCTTTCTTACATTTACTGTGTCCTATAATTTATTGCTGATATTGTAAATCTAGCCATCCTATATAACACAGATAAATTATTACAATTCAATAAATATTGCAATTTCTCTTCCTGTGCGTCCCCATGAGTATCATTTAACAAATACTGTAACCACTTATCTGTTTTAAATATTCACACTCAAACAAAAAATGAGAGGTAGACCACTTTCCTGAGCAATTGCTGTTACACTCTATCCCTTGTTGGTACTGGGTGACGGTCCAGGACATATGGAAGTAATTCAGTCTTTAATTTACATTAAATCTTAGTCTATCTAATGTTTTCACATGTAGACCATTTTCACATTTTAAAATATAAGATGCCATGCTGTGTATTTGTTTTGCATAGAATTTAAAGTTCTTTGTTACTGATAATTGCTCAATGTCTTTTTGTTTATAGGTGTCCAAATTTCTAATCTTTGCCTGCTTTGAATAATTGTTTACATCTCCAAGGTTCCAATTGTATATATATATATATATATATATATATATATATTCAGACCCATCTTTCTAGCCCAAATGTCCAACTCATAAAACCAGATCCAAGCCTTAATGAACTCGGTTCCACCACTTCAGAGCGCCAACAGCAGTGCACCCGATCATTATGGTGCTAAGTGGAAAAGTCACCATCCTCTTTTTGTGGGAGACTGTGCCCTGCACCCCCACATCTCCCATTCTAAGGATACTAACTCTAGGGGGATGGACCTCGGGGAAGGGTGGAGAATTCAGCATTTGGTGCCATAATGACCTGGCACTGTAATGCTGGTGCCTTAATGGCCAGAAAGGAATGAACTCTATAGCACTATTACCTGTGCTGTCTATACTATCCAGCCAGCAATTATACAGTATGGTATTATCTTCTTTGTTTTTTTATTATTTTAGCAAAATAGTTAATATGTCTCCCTTCTGCAATAGCTGTCAAAGAAACTATTCCATTCTTAGCTCTAAGAAATTCTGCTGGGACAAATTGTGATAATCCAGGCGTTAATCTTATAAACAGATTTTGAATTGGTTCTGGATGTGTTACTTGTTTTAGTTCACCCCAAATTTCTACTCCATTTAAGATGGCAGTATTTACTTTCATTTCAAATATTTTTAATACCGATGCAACTGAGCTGTTAATAAATTGTTTAGAGAATTTGTTAATTGCTAATACAGCTTGCCTTGTTTGTTTTTTATTATTTTTTATATGTGCATCCCATCCCATGTATAATTATTATTTGTATTTATTGTCACACCAAGATAACAGAAGTTCTTTACTTCATCTAATAGGTTACCTTCTATTGACCACCTTTAGTGTAAATATTTTGGTTTATTAATTACCATAACTTTAAATTTATCTACATTTAGTTTCAATTTTAATTTGTCTAATGAATTATTCATATTATTGAGTGAATATTGAAATCCCACTGCTGCTTTAGAGATTATTGAATCATCTGCATAAAGAATAATATTTATTTTATTTCCAATTATATTTGGGGCATCTATATTACATTTATTCATTTTATATATGACTTGGTCTATATAAAGATTGAATAATAATGGCACTAACAGGCAGCCCTGTTTTACTCCCTTATGAATTTGTAATGCTTTAGTCAACTTACCATGTGTGCTATATCTATCTTAAATATTAGTATATAAACTTTATATCAGTGTTAGTAATCTGGAATCAATTTTCCATTCAGTTAGGATTTTCCATAAAGTTTCCCTTTCTGCATTGTCAAAAGCTGTGGAAATGTTGCTAAGTCCCAAGTATAGTACATTTTTTCTTGACAGTTTTGTTTTCCTGATAAGATGATCTATAACAAAAATACAGTCTGTCGTGGAATAGTTCTTCCTAAAACCAAATTGCTTATTACTTAAAATGTCATTATTCTGTACCCATTCTTCTAATTTTTTGTAATAGTACCATAGTGAATATGTTTGCTGTTATACATTCTAACGCTGTGGGCCTATAGTTAGAAAGTGAATGTCTGTTTCCTATTTTTTTATATATAGGGACAATCTCCACTATTGACCAGTTCATTGAAATCTTAGCAGTATTGATGATATATGTGAAAAGTCTATTCAATATATTAACCCACCAGTCCATATTATGTTGAACAAATTCTGCTGGGATTCCATCTACTCCTGCTGACTTATTTTGTTTCTTAATAAAGTTTTCAATATTTTTCTTTGATAAACTTGCCCAGTCATGTATTTCACCATTCTTTACACTTCTTGTTTCTACAATAATTTTGATAGGATCATTAATATTGTTCTTATATAAATTCTGAGAATGTTAATTCCATTTAGAGGCTGGAATATTGTCTTCAACATTTGTTTTATTGCTTTGATTTGCAGTGGAGACCAAGCTCCAAAATGTTTTGGCATCTTTTTTACTTAAAACAGTAGTGCAACAACAACATTACAATAAACAGGATGATAAAAATATGACTTTGTTACAATTACAGACAGTAATGCTGTTACCCAATCAGTGAAGGCAAACGTAAGACAATAGTACATCATCAATCATTACAGATTATCAGGATGACTGAAATAATGAGTATGGTACGTTTTAGGTGGGTTACAGTAGTTGCAAGATTAGTGGTGGCTAAGATCAGGACAATAGTATATAAAGTGCTTAAGATTACAACCACCAACAGGAACAAGGTTATGAAAATAGGTACAAGTTAGTTAAGCACAGGAGTAATATATGAAAGGCATGGGACTAACAGAGAGGAACAGTGAAAGACTATGGAACTTATGCAGGATTTATAAAGCAATTACACAATAGGCTGAGTCAAAACAAAAGATACTAAAGATAAAGATGGAGATTAGGTAGTAAATACTTTGAGATCCAACTTTGGGTAAGTGCAGAAAAGTTTTAGGGAAGCAGTGTTAATCAGCAGGAGAGTATCAAATCAAATCAAAATGTATTTATAATGCTCTTTTCTGCATATCAAAGCGCAAATACATATCAAAATAACATCAAACATAATAAATAACAACATAAAAACAATAAAAGCAGCAATAGACCTATTCAAATGCTAATTCAAACAGATAACTTTCCAGAGACTCATTAAATTATTCCGTGGACAGGCACTCTCTGATCTGATGAGGTAGAGAATTCCACAGGGTTGGGGCCATAAGAGAAAAAGATCTGGCCCCAGATGACTGAAGATGAACCCTGAGAATCTCTAGCAATCCCTCGTTGGCGGAGAGGGCGGTAAGGTCGAAGGAGATCTTGCAAGTAACCAGGTCCCTGACCGTGTAGGGTCTTATAGGTCAGCAACGCGACCTTGAAAGTGATTCTCCATCGCACCGGCAGCCAATGCAGTTTGCGCAGCACAGGTGTGATGTGGCAAGTTCTTGGTAACCCAGTCAACAACCTGGCTGCAGCGTTCTGTACCAGCTGCAGGTGACGGAGATCCAACCCCGGCAACCCTAAATATAGAGCATTATGGTGCAAGGTACAAAGGAATAGGGTAAAGGTCATGAACAAGAGCAGTTGTCTAAGGCTTTCAGATGTGAAAATAAGTCTTCTTTAAATATTTTATGGGACATAGACACCCTAAGGTGATAATTGTGTCAAGACTGCACTTACTTACTTGTTTGTATGTTGTTATGAATGAATTAAATTACACTGTCAGTTTAAAACACTGCACTATTTAAAGGCCTATGGTAGCAACACACAAGCCCCTTTTGATGAAGCCCTCCATGAAACCAGTTAAGGATTGTTACTGTGCTGGTTTGCCTGACTTTAGCTGCTGCTGCTACATAAGCTGTATTTTTGACACTCTTATTTTGCAAGATGCTTACAGTGTTTGCTCTTTCTAAATTTCACTTAAAATAATACTGCAGTATCTCTGATACTAGTGCCAGCTTCCTTCCGTTTATGAGATTAAGGCACTACCTAGGGCAAAAGTTGCCAAAAATAACATTTGTAGAGGTAAAGTGTAGTGATCAAACTGGAAGCAAGTGCTGCACTACTTTTAGTCCCTCTCTGTATCTGCCAGCATCTGTGCAAATGACATTGGGCACTGGCAGAGGCAACACGGCAGAGGCACCAGACATCCAACATGAGGAAGTATTTTTTCACAGAGAGGGTGGTGGACGCATGAAACGGCCTTCCTGAGGAAGTCATTTAGTCAAAAACAGTGGGGGAATTCAAGAATGCATCAGACAGACATAAGGCAATTCTGGCGGGGGGTTAGGAAGAAGCAGGCTGTTGGTTAACTAGGATCTACAGCTTATCCAGTATGTAGGGAAATGGGCAGACTAGGTGGGCCAAGTGGTCCTTATCTTCCATCAAAGTTTATGTTTCTATGTTTCCATGCCTGATGTGTGAGCCATGGCAGACTGGTGACCAACCACAGCACTACATCAGAACTCTAAGGGAACTAAATTAAATAGGTCAGTCTATTCTCACTGTGTTTAGCTGATCACTTGAAGGAACTTAAAGTATTATGTAAGCATTAATCACTAAGACAGGAGGCATTTCCCAGGAATTAAAGCATGGTTGGGGGGGTTGCACAAGCCCAAGGCCGAGTGCTTCCCACTACCCAACCATGCATTAATTCCTGGAAATGCTCTTCTGATAGATAATTACTGTATTATAGCAAGTCACGAGGAAAAATGTTTAATATTCAAACAACATGAAGTCTTGCTATATTATGACTATTGCAGTTTGCCCCAGCCTTAGAACTGCTCCGGAGGTGAAAGAGTTAACTTCCATGCAGAGCATGGAGCTAAGAGCCCGAGTTCGGTTCAGAAGCTCTGTTTGGCTGGTTTCAAACCGAAACCGTCAGATTCTTTACTCCGCCTCACTGAACAGTCAAATTTCCAAAGATGAGAGCCAGATCTTTTCCACCTACAAACCCTTTAGAGACTCTTGCTTTGGAAACAGAAGTCTCAACCCTCCTGGCTCTCAGAGCTGTAGAAAAGGTTTCTCCCCTTCACCAGGGCATGGGTCTGTACTCCAGGTACTTCCTTACCCCAAAAAAGACAGGAGAGTGGCGGCCTATCCTGGATCTAAGATATCTAAACAAGCACCTTTTAAAGCCAAAGTTCAAAATGGTGACACTGGGAATGATTTTACCCTCCCTAAGGCCAGGGGACTGGCTAGCCTCCCTGGACCTCAAAGATGCCTACTTCCATGTTCTTATCAAAGCTCCCATCGAAAGTACCTCAGATTTGAACTGCCCTCAGGCCATTATCAGTTCAGAGCAATGCCCTTGACTCACTTCTGCCCTAAGGGTCTTCACAAAGTGTCTGGCAGTAGCAGTCACTCACCTAAGAAGGCAAAAGATTGCCATTTTCCCTACCTGGACGACTGGCTCATTGTGGGTCAGTCTCCAGACCAGGTCAAATCACACCTGCTAGTTACCCAGCAGCTGCTTACCTCTCTGGGATTTCTTCTCAAACTTCCAAAGTCAGTTTTGGAACCTGTCCAAGTACTCACCTTTATAGGCGCAGAACTGGATACAAAGCATGCCAGAGCCTTCCTTTGCTTGGAAAGGGTAAGGACCCTAGTGGCCCTGGCCGTCTCCTTCACTCTGCAGGTTTCTCGACCAGCAAGGCATTTCCTGCAGCAACTAGGGCACATGGCTGCCTCCACAGCTGTGGTGCAAGGAGCAAGATTTCAGATGAGGGACATTCAGTTCCATTTGAGAGCTTTCTGGTCTCAAAGAAGAGATCCTCTATCCAAGTTAATCCCAGTGACTCGAACCTGATCCAGGCCCTTCAGTGGTGGCAGGATCAGAGCAATCTGAGACAGGGGGTGCCTTTCATCCCTCTGTCCCATTCCTTGACCCTTACTACAGATGCATCCCTCTTGGGATGGGGAGCTCACATGGGTGACCTCTCCACCCAGGGATTATGGTACCCTCAGGAATCTCTGCTCCACATCAATCTGTTGGAACTCAGAGCTGTTTTTCTAGCACTTCAGGTTTTCTCTGCATCTGTTCAGAACAAGGTGATACAGGTCAGAACAGACAACACCACTACAATGTGGTACATCAACAAACAAGGGGGCACTCGGTCTTCGGCCTTGTGCACCGAGGCAATGAAGTTGTGGTCTCTGGCTTACTCCCTGAACACTTCCCTCATAGCAGTTCACCACCCAGGCAAGGACAATGTCTTGGCAGATGCCCTCAGCAGGATTTCCCAGGGCCATCACGAATGGTCACTGGATCCCCTAGTACTGGGGATAGTGTTTGCCAGATGGGGCACTCCTCAGATAGATCTTTTCGCAGACCCAGACAATTATCAACTTCCACTGTTTTGTTGCAGGCCCCCAGTGTTGGGCTCAGTTCCCCTGGATGCCTTTCTCCTCGATTGGGAAGGGAAGTTTCTTTATGCCTTCCCCTTCTCTCTCTCCTGTTCAAAGTACTAGTCAAAATCAGGTCTCAGCCCTGCAAAATGATCCTGATTGCTCCAGACTGGGCCAGGCAGCCCTGGTACCCACTCCTTCTGTCCTTAGCAGTCCATCTTCCCCTGTGTCTCCCCAGGAACCACAATCTGTTAACCTGTGCTCAGGGAGAGTTTGGTATCCAGATCTCAAATCCCTCAACCTCAAGGCTTGGCTCTTGAGCAGTTAGAGTTTGCTGATTTGCAACTTTCTCAAAGTGTTCTCGAAATCCTGAAGGCTGGTAGGAAGCCTTCCACCAGGGCTACCTATCACTCCAAGTGGAAAAGGTTTTCCATATGGTGTTCTGGGAAGCATGTTTCCCCAGAATCTGCTGATCTACCTACTGTATTGGACTACATGGTCCATCTTATTTCTTTGGGACTGAGACCAGCCACCCTGAAAGTGCACTTGGCTGCTGTCTCTGCCTTCATTTCAGCAGGGAAACCCTCTTCTTCTTCCTCTGCTCATCCTGTATTTTCCAAGTTTTTTAAAGGATTGCTTCACACCAATCCCCCATTCAGGGACCCTGCCCCGGCTTGGGATCTTAATGTATGCATTGCACAGCTAATGCAACCCCCCTTTGAGCCTCTGTCTTTGGCAGAGCTTAAGTATTGACTTGGAAAACTCTGTATTTCTGGTAGCCATCACTTCTGCCAGGTGTATAAGTGAGTTACAGGCTTTATCAGTAGAAACTGACTTTATTTCCTTTCACAGGGATAAAGTGGTCCTCAGGACTAACAGGAAGTTTTGCCTAAGGTGGTTTCAGATTTCCACCTTAACCAATCTATTTCACTTCCAGTGTTCTTCACTGACCATTCCTCCTCTGGTGAGAGGAGGCTGCACAACAGATGTTAAGGGCCCTAAGTTACTACATAGGCGTGCCAAGAGGTCACGGTTTGACTCCCTCCAACTGTTTCTCACTTATGGTGAGGTTGGGAAGCGGAGACCTGCCACTAAAAGATCCATTGCCAGGTGGATCATTTCTTGTATACAATTTTGCTATCAAAAGCTGGGTAAGGTTCCCCCTCAGGCCTGAGGGCTCACTCTACCAGAGGTACAGCTGCATCTCTAGCTGCTGCTAGAGACATCCCTATCTTGGAGATATGTCAGGCAGCTACTTGGAAGACAGTACACACTTTCACCAAGCATTACTCCCTGGATATTCAGGCCAGGAGGGATGCTCAGTTTAGCACAGCCGTGCTTCAAGAGCCTATTCCTAAGTAGGTTCTGTCCCTCCTCCATGGAGGTACTGCTGTGTAGTCTGCAATAGTCATAATATAGCAAGACTTCATGTTGTTTGAAGAAAAATTACTCACCTTAGTAATGTTGTTTCTTCTAATGGAGTCTTGCTATATATATGACCTCCCCAACCTGCCCCTCTCAGAACTCCTACTTTGGGGTATGGGGTGAAGTCCTCTGTTGGCATTTATTGATGCCCTCTTTCATGTTTGGGTGTTGTGTTCATTTAGTTATTTTATCTTAATTTTTCTGGTCCACTGACTTGAGTCTTTGTGTTGGGACCAGTAAAAATGTGTTAATATATTAGTAGCCAGTTGGCTAGTGTAGGTTACAGCTTCCACACAGAACCTTAGTGAGTTTTGCTCGTAAAGATCTGATGGTTTCGGTTTGAAACCAACCAAACAGAGCTTCTGAACCGAGCTCGCGCTCTAAGCTCCATGCTCTGCATGGAAGTTAACTCTTTCACCTCCGGAGCAGTTCTAAGGCTGGGGCAAACTGCAATAGTCATAATATAGCAAGACTCCATTAGAAGAAACAACATTACTAAGGTGAGTAATTTTTTCTTACGTTGCATTGCAGTCTTTCCTTTTCACTTGCATATAGAACTGTGCGCATGCACATTCAGTGTTCTCCACTCGTTAATATTGTGACTGTCATTTCCACTATGATTCTGCTTTGCATTCCGTGCCATTGTGTTTTGTTAAACTTCGTAGATAACATATAACAAGAAAATCCTGTTCGAACAAAGAGTTATACTGAACTCGTCCCTTTGCTTTCTGTTACCCATTCACTACTGCATGTAGGGTAAAACAGAAAGATTTGCATATTTTTCTAACCTACAACCAGAGTCTACGTGATGGTGGGATGAACTGGGTTCATCTTCTGCACAGCTCTGCAAGACGGGTCACTACCAGTGTATTTGTTTAAATGATGCTGCTCCGTTACAATGTAGGGTTCCACGGGGTCCATAGCTGGTAAGCAGCATGGAACAAACACCGTGCTGCACTTTTTATGTACAGATAGTGGCTGAGGGTTTCTTGTGTCTGGTGATAGTGCCACCTATAGGGAGAATCGACATCTTGCACAAATAGTTCTTTAATTTGTGTCTCTGTGTTGGGACCAGGTGTGCTGCCGATGAGAAGCGGGCATATCTAGGGAATTAATGTACAGTTGGAAATGTGTCAGCTGATTAGATTACTTGTTTTCAGTGTTTTCATTAATGCCATGTTACAATGTTCCTTATTGTCTCCTTATACCATTATCAAGCATATGAGTAATCAATAATATCCACAACAGGTTGTGTATCAGGACTGAAAGCAGTATTACCCTTATTATCCCCATGAAAATAAGTATTTTTTTAAAAAAGACTTCATTGTCTGCAGTCTTGTGATATCATTTCTTCCTCAACCCACACTCTCCTCCCCTTTCAAAATTTGACCTAACATCACCAAACAGCAATGCTCACCCATACTGTGGTGAGAAGTACATAGTGGAGTGAACAAACTGTAATTTGTTTGTCATTAAGCCTACTGACTATGTATAAATGATATTTGTGTGTGACAAATACATAGATAGGCATTTGTTAATGCTGAATGTTTGCTGCTGGTATTGCTGTTGTACTGGGTCTTGCTTGTACACATTTGTATTAGATATTTACTCGGGATGGAGCAGGTAACATGCAATGTCTCATTTTTAGTGGTGTCCTTCTTTTGCACATTGTTAGATTGTAATTACCCAGGATAGGCCATCTGAGAGGCAATATGTAAGCATTAATCACTGAGACAGGAGGGCATTTCCCAGGAATTAATGCATGGTTAAGGGTTGCAAGTGCTTCCCACCACCCAACCAAGCATTTATTCCTGGGAAATGCCCTCTTGTCTTAGCGATTAATGCACTTGTAACATGGCTTTTATGGCTACTACTTCTGTTACTTTTACTGCTAGTAATTATGCAAAAAACACCACAAAAACAATCTCTTTCTTATTCATGTTTTTACATGAATATTCTTGTACTTCACAACCAGGAAATTCATTGCTGGAACCATGCTTATTAATATACGTATGAATGCAATGCTGCATTCCTAAACAGACTTTGTTTTGCTTCATTACACTGTTTACAACATTAGCTATTGTTTTAATGAACTTTACAAATGGTGCATTACGTAGGAGTTCACTAGTTCAACAATATTTTGCATTCGCGATACATTCTTGGAACTATTACTTACTTGCATACAACAGAATGGCAAATTTTTTGGTGCCTACAATAACTTTTTAAACACGTTAATGCAGTGCCATGCTTTCCGTTACAACTGATAGCTTATTTGTTTGTTTACGATGTGTTTTATCAGACCCTGAAGTACGGATTTGAATCTTACCACTGCGAGTCACAAGTGCTTTCTAACAAGCTGACTGATGGCACGTCTACATCCCGACTACAGTTGTCATCGCATTTCTCTCTCGACTGCTCTCCAGACTTCTCTGTGCTATTCTCAGCTACAGCCGTGCATATCTAGGGAATTAATGCACAGTTCTAAATCTGTCAGGTGATGCTTTCTGACAAATCAGCTTACTTGTTTCCAGTCCTTACATTAATGCTATGTTACAACTACTTTTAAGTGGGCTAGCACATTTTGACCCCAAATGTCCAACAATCTTTTATGATATGACCTTATGATCAAAGCAGGTGGAATTTTTAAAATCCCATCCAAAAGTTGATTTCGCTCTACAACAGTGGAAACAAATTTTGGAGGGGATTTGAAAAAATGACACCTGCCATTTTTAGAAGTTGGGGTAACACAAGAGATATGTTGAACATTGGGGTCAACATCTGCAAAAATAAAGTTGTGAGTTAATGCTGGAACAATTTGTTTCCTCAGAAGTTATTTGGTTTTCACATTTTTAACCCCAAATTTTCAACATAATCTTTTTTATGATAATGCTTTCTGAACATGGCAGATGTCATTTATAAATCAATGTCTGAAACATCATTTTGCGCCACATGTGTGAAATCACAATTTGGGTAGAGTTTGAAAAATGTCAGCTATCACATTCATGAGGTGGTTTAAAAAATGAGTATGTTAAAAATCTAGGGTCAAAATATCGAAAATTGGCACAGTTACAAGTGTACATTGAAAAATTCCAACATGCACTCGTAACTTTGTTGATTCTTATTATTTTTACCCACATTTTCAACATAGCCTTCTTATGACCCCACATAGACTTCTGATGACTCCACCTCACCAACAAGGGTGGAGAAAATGTACAAATTGTGTCTGAAAGGTGATTTTGCTTCACAAGTGTGAAAACACATTTTGGCCAGGATTTGAAAAATGACAGCTGTTACATTCATGAGGGGGTGTGAAAAAATGGTTATGTTGAAATGTTGGGGTCAAAATATGTAAAAATATCACAGTTACAAGCATGTTTTGAAACATTTTAATGTAGGCTCATAACTTCGTTGTTTTCTCAAATTTTTACCCCAAATTTTCAACATAGCCTTCTTATGACCCCACTTGGCCTTCTTATAACCACACCTCATGAACAAAGGTGGAGAAAATTTCATAACCTGCCTAAAATGTGATTTTGCACCACAAGTGCGAAAACACATTTTCACCAGGATTTGAAAAATGACAGTTATCACATTTTTGAGGTGGTGTGAATAGATGGCTATGTTGAAAATTTGGGGTCAAAATATTGAAAATTACCACAGTTATGAGCCTGCATTCATAAATTTCAATATAAGCTCATAAGTTTGTTATTAATATTTTTACCCAAAATTTTCAACATAACCTTCTTATGACTCTGCCTCATGAACAAGGGTGGAGAAAATGTTCAAATCCTACTGGAAAGGTGATTTCACATAATGACTGAGAAATCACCATTCAAGACACATTTACTTAAGTTCACTGTCATTGTTTGTGAGGCGTGTCCCAAAAAAGGTACATAGAAAATCTGGTCAAAAATATTCAAAAACAAAAATGTTATGCCCATAAGTTCAAAACCCCATTAAAATACGTTGAGCAGCATACCAGATTTCCTTAGTTCATGGTCCAGCAGTGAAGGCATGTCTCCGGTCCAGAGAGGATTACAGCATTGGACACCCAGTGGGTAAGTTAGGGCTTGGGGGTGTGTGGGGTGGTGGGCACTGAGTGGCAGGGTCAAGTGGAGGGACAGCAATGGTGGCAGCAACATACATTGATGGATGGTTTTCTGTTTTACAGGGTGTAGTAAGAAAAAATCTACAAGGACAGTTTTCTTTATTTTAGGTACCGACACTGGGATTGTGCACCCCAATGTTGGTGTTATATTTGGTGGCACCAGGAGTGGACTCCCCAGTGTTGCATAATGAAAAAGGGCAGCATGGGAGCTAGCAGTTGGCATGAGGGATTGGGCACCCCATGTCGGAATTTTAACATGGAGGGGGGGTCATTATGTTTGGCAGCACCAGGGTGGGCTACCCAGTTTGCACAATGAAAATTGGTGCAGTGGGGGGTGCTAGACGATGGCATCAGGGATGACATGGGGATGCCAATGTTCCCTCTAATGGCTGTCACTCAGTGTGCAGAAGACTGTGTGTGTGGGCAACACTTTGGGCAAAGCAAAAATTCATGTGCAAAAATCTGTATAGTTTATGCAGTTAATTACCAATAAAAATACAATTTATTAAGCCTTAAAAGGCAGACACACGCAATCCAAGGTCCTTCATATTACACTAATTAGTGTAGAAATGTAATATTATAAGTCATAAACATATCATTGTAGATCACCACATTCTACAGTGTTTAACAAAACTGACCAGAACTTCCCTCTACCCTACTGAAAAGTCTTTCTAGAAGTTTTTTTTTAAGATTATCTGTTTGTTCATTTTAGAGGTATTGAATGCAGCAGTTCATGTTAAACACTTTTTTACTTAACACAACTTATTTTCACCCCTTAGTGTTGATCCTACTGTATCTTTTTTTCAGACACCATTTATGAATGGTATCTCATTTTATGTTCACCATGTTAAAGCAGCAAATCAGGTGTCACATATTTAAAATCCCACAAATATATTGTTTTTAGCAACTTATTCAAAGCACACAAGCAGCAAGTCCATCTCACACTTCCTCACTTGCAGTAGACCCCATCTAAACTGCCATTCTTTTATTGTTGCAGCATAAGATCATCTGCCCAACTGCCAACCCATCACCATTTCCCATAACCATAATTTTTTTAAAAGGGATTTGCCAAGAAAGCAACATGAACTGTGAAACAGCTCGTTTCCAGAAGCATCCTGGGGGGAAGGGGTTACATATGGAGTACACACTTAACAACAGTACAGAATAACAGGTTACAGAATCAGTCCAATGCAGATAAGGCATTAATTTATGACATCTATAAAATACATGTATAACATTGCAGATTCCAGACAGGTAACAATACTAGTACATAATCCAGGGATAAACAGTACTTAAACAGCATAAGCACATTTCTTATTTACATAATTACAGTGAAGGAACCTGCGCGATGATGAATAGTGGAAAGGCAATGACTTTATCAACAACTGCAATAATACTGACCAAATAACCATACCAGTTTTGGTACAGTAAACTACTGGTAGGAGAAAAGGATTACAGAGCAACAATGCAAGATTTCAAATGCTGATTAAAATTCCCATAGATTTGTGTGTGGGGAAATTAGAAAGAGGAGAACATGGGGATATGCAGGGGGCAGGACCTTCACCCCTTCAGGATGCAGAGAACCCTGCCAGGGATCGGCAGTATTAGTAGAGAGAGAGAGAAGCCAAGAACCTTCACCCCCTCAGGAAGCAGAGAACCCTGCCAGGGGATCAGCCATATTAGTGGGGGGAAGGACCATCACCCCTTCAGGATGCAGAGAACCCTGCCAGGGAATCAGTAGTATTAGTAGGGAGAGAAGTCAAGGATCTTTACCCCTTCAGAATTCAGAGAACCCTGTCAGGGGATTGGCAGTACTAGTAGGGAGAGGAATCATGGACCTTCACCCCTTCAGGATGCAGAGAACCCTGCCAGGGGATTGACAATATTAGTAGGAAGAGAAGGCAGTGTGTGTGTGTGTGTGTGTGTGTGGCAAGAGAGGATGAATAGGAAAGACAGGTGAGTCAATTGCAGCTGCAGCAGTGAACTGTGTGCCTATGAAGGAGACATGCAAGGGAGTTGCAGGATTGGGCAGACCGAATATTGAGGGGAAGGAGTTCCAGGTGCTAGGGGAATTTGTCTGAGAAGGCAGTGCAACCGGATGGCAGGACAAGCGTTCTGTGTGTTGTATGTTGAGGATTGCAGGGAATAGAGAGAGAGAGGAGCGGTGGAGAGGAGGGAGGACAGATAAGATGGAAGGGAGCTGAGCCAGTATTTGCCCACTAGATTAGTGGTGTGGGAGTGCTTGGCAGAGAGAGATGGGAGGGAAAGCGAGGTATTAAGATTGCAGTGGTGTGGGGGGGCAGCAAAGTACATAGTGACAGAATGAGTTGAAAAGAGTGTCCAGTCTGGATAGAGTGGTCTTAGGGACTGAACTGTAGACAATGGGTCAGATTTTCAAAGGCCAGAGAATGATGCAGAGCATTTGAGTCAAAAACAACTGACGCAAGGATCAGGATGCATCACCTTCCACCAATTCTGATTTTCAAATAGTGCTTGCGTCAAAAACAGGTCTATATGCGTCAGAGTTACTTGCCCCATGCTTGCAACAAAAAAATGCCTGCACTATGTCGGAAGGGATGCCTACATTACTGAAATGATGCACCATCCCCTTATTTGGGATTTTCAAAGAATGCTAGTCCTGTCCTTGTGCCTAAGATGCCTGTCACTGTTAGACCAGCAAGAGTTGGTCTAAGGGACACTAGAGCATATAAAGAGACCCAAAGCAGGTGATCAGACTTGACTATGCTACTATTAAGGGCCAGTATTCTCCTGCAGTACTAGTTTAGAACATTTTGGGGGTTTAGTTTTGGCCATTTCATTTACTGTTTTGTTTATTTATTTATTTATGTATTTATTTTATTTATTGACATTTTGGATAACACCTTTGAGAACAAGCTCATTTCATAGGTTCCACATCAGACGAACAATGCTTATTGGAAAAGTAGAGACGGAGAACAAACAAAACAAGGAATTATGCAAGACATTACGACAGTATATAACTAGAGAAGTTCCAATACCTATGGCATTGTAACATGGCTAAAATAACAGGAGCGCAGGCAACAGAAATGATTGGAGCAACCACGTCACCTGGAACAACAGCAACATGGCATTATTCCAGCAATAATGCTGTGTGGAGAGTGTGAATGTGCTCAGAAAAGTATGTCAGCAGTGTAAATTCTAGGGCTAGTTCGACCAATAGGTGGCGCGACTAACACAGACCATTAAAGCGAAGTGACAGCTTGAAGAGAGATAGTGCAGGAGTCTGTTGCCCGATCCTCCAAGTGTGAAGTACCGGAGATAGCAAAGAAGGGCCAGTTGTGCTGTGTCCCACCCACCCACCTGATAGTGTAGAAGTCACTGAATGATCGAACACAGGACTGGTAACTACAGGTGATCAACAGGTCACCATGAAAGAGAACAGAATTTGTGTCACTGTGTGAAAGTGCCACCTATTGGTCGGAATGATGATCAACACTGGAGACCAAAGGTGCTGCGCCAGCAAGTGTCTCAATTGTGAAGCAGTTGAGAGACGAATGGGTAGAAGATAAGATATCTCTGTAAGCAAAAAGTGTGGTCTGTGCCCTGTGGTGAGTTGGCGAGGCAGATAATAATAGTGGGACCAGATCTGCAATAGAACAGGAGGGCGGCAGCAAACACATCAATGGGAAAAAAGAACAGAACTGCTGTGCTCCTCGGAAAGCGCCACCTATTGGTCAGAATACTGACTGCCACACTGTAGACACAGGGCACAGAACTACCATCACTGTTGTGGCATACAAAGCTGTGCAGGGATGAACATTTTCCCATAATGCAGCACACCATCGATCTGGCGTAGAAATGAGTGGACACAAATACCAGTAGAAGTACCAAGTTTGCAGGTGTCAGCATTATTTTATCTCGATGTTCATACGTACACCAAAGTTCAAACATTTCACAAAGTCATAGCCACTATATTACTCGATGTCGACTCACCAACATGCACGTGCCCGCTTCCACTTACACTCACAAAGTAACAGACATAAAGCGTAATTTCAGACATGGAATAAGTCGTTGTGCTCATTAGTGTTCCATACCAAATAAAACACGATGTGACAAATACTAGTCTTGCACTTGCCATGTTACAAGCACATTAAGCCACTCTGAAGGTGGCATCTGATGGGGAATTAATGCATGTTTGGGCCGTTGTAGGCACTCGGACTGCGGACTTGTGGCACAAAGGTCCCAACCATACATTAATTCCCTATTAGATGCCACCTTCATCGTGGCTTAATGCTTACTTTACAATGTATGCCAAGGTGCGTATTTGACCAAAACCTGGGATTCAAAGGGTCATATTAGAGGGAGTGGTGTCTTATGAAATGATCCTTTACAGGAAAATGAGAACAGACTCAACCTAATATCTAATAATCAACAAGGTAAGGGATGGCATCATCCCAGGGGCCTTGTCAGAGGTGAGAAGGTATGGGACAAAGCATTTTAAAGTGATCAGGGGAGCTCAGGAGATATAACGGGGAGAGGGATGGGGAAGTTATAGAGAGGTGAGGGGAAAGAGCAGAAGGGATCAAGAGGAAATGTGAAAGGAGAATGATTAGCAACTTAGAACAGTTATTTACATGCTAAGTTATTTACTTAGCTTGCGTCATTCTTGTCCTTTGTGTCAGTTTTTACTCAACTTGCACCATTTTTTTGACTCAGCTTGTACCATTTTTACTCTGCTTACACCATTTTTTAACTCAGTTTGTCTCATTTTCATTCCTTGAGTTATTTTTTTGACTCAACATGCACCATTTTTGTTACTCAGCTTGCACCATTTTTACTCAAGTTTGCACCATTTTTGTACTCATTTTGCATCATTTTCATTCTGAGTCATTTTTTGACTCAACTTGCACCATTTTTAACTCAACCTGCGCCATTTATTTTGGTGCAGCTTGCGTCAGTCGCATCCCTTTTGCCATTTTGTTGACACAGTGTTGACACAGTGGACCTCTTGCATCAGTTTGGTGAACTTTGTCACAAAGAACACTTTTCTTGCAAAATATGGCACACAGTATTTGGAGCACCTAGATCTGACTCAAGCTGGTGTTTGACGAGCTTGCATGGATCTAAGGGCCCTTTGAAAATCCAGCCCAATGTCCCCAAAGTTGAAGACTGGGAGAATCATCTTTAGGACAATTTCACACCTAGCTTGCATGGGCAGGCAGCTGCGGTGTCTGTAAAGAGCACTGAGTTTGGGGTGGAGCTTTTTGTGATGGCATCAATGTGGACACCAAAGTCAAGGTTTTTGTCTAGCCACAGCCGAGGTACTTAAATGAGGTGTCGTCATCCAGTTTGGATCCTGCTAGGGTATGGAAGGTGGGGGAGGAGTCAAGTATGGCCAACTTTTGTCTGGTCCCAAAGGTCATAGAGACCATTTTTGTGACATTAAAAGAGAGCTGATTTGCATTAAACCAGTGCTGAACATTGCTAAAGTTGTGCTGGAGGCTGGCAGTCACTTTGTTAGGGGAACTCCCAGAGGAGAATAACACAGTGTTGTCTGCATACACATATATGTTAGCAGAAGTGCAGATATCAGGGAGGTCATTCAGGAAGATGGAAAACAGAACTGGTCCAAATATCGAGCCCTTGGGGACACATTTGTTGATTGGGAGGAGGAGGGAGGTGGAGTTGCTGACTCTGACCGACTGGGACCGGCTAGTGAGATATGACCAGAACCAATCAGTGGCAGTAATGGGGAGGCTAGCTGCAGACAACTTGGAGAGGAGGAGGGAGTGGGTGACAGTGCTGAAGGCTTTGGCTAGGTCGACAAAGATGGCTGAGGTGATGCGTCCCTGATCCATCCCTGTGAGAATGGCATCAGTGAGCCAGAGGAGGGAGGTGGTGGTGGAATGAGCTTTGCAGAATCCAGACTGGAAGGGGGTGAAGGAGGAGGAGGAGTCTAGGAATCGGGAGAGTTTTTCCTGCATCAGGTGCTCTTGAACCTTGGCCAGGATAGGTAACAGGGATATAGGATGAAAATTGCTAGGGTTGGAGGAGTTCCCTCCTTTGGGAAGAGAGACCAAGGGTAGCGGACTTCCAAATCTTTTGTACAGTTGCAAGAGTGAATGAGAGGTTCAGGAGATGGGTCAGGGGAGAGCTACAGCATAAGCAGAAAGGTGTAGATGTTTAGGGTCAAGACCATCAGGGCTTTTACCTTTGTTGGGATTGTGAGCAAGTAATACTCATAGGGTGTCTTCTGGGTGTACAGGTTTAAAGGTGAAATGTGAGGCAGTGGGAGATTGGGGGCAACTGAAGGTAGGTGAGAGATAGGGGGAAGGGAATCAAGGAGGGAGGAGGCACAGGAAGTGAAGAAGTTATTGAACTCTTCAGCCACAGCGGGAGGGTCATCAATTATACGAGATCCAATTTTTAGTACCGGAGAGGGGGGCTGGGGGGGAGAACAAGGCATGGATAACCTTCCACAATTTGGAGGGGTTGTTTATGTTAGCTTGGAAGGCTTTATTTAACAAATAAGATGGACATTTACAATGAAAACACTTTACGTGTTCCTCTCTCCCTTAATGCTGACAAATATTTTTTTACTTAACTGTAACCATTAGCCAGAGATGAGGATCCTTTTTAAAAAAAATGCAGCAACATTTCTCCCTCCTCCCCACCCATTGAAAACTTCTGTGCAGTGGTTTTTAGCTACATTTAGAATAACCAACAAAAGAGAATCCAATATATGCCCCGAAAATTCCCCAAGAAAAGACAAAAATCACAAAATGCTTCAAAACATAATTTTAGTCTTAACTTGGCCTCCTTGAGACAGCAGCACCCTGCAGACAGTCTTCTCTGTGAGTTTCCCTCAAATAAGACAAGATAAGCAATGTTCCTCTTGGCTGTGGTCAATAGAGGGCATCCAGCATGTGTCCTCTATCTTTTGTAGCTAGGTATACAGACCCCAAATGAAGAGGTCCCAGTTTTTCTAATCATCAGTAACATGCCAGATTGTCTGAAAAGGTTCCATGCCAGGAGGATTTGAAATAAGAAATGAAGTTTGTGATTGGCTGACACTTCTAACAGTCTGTGCCTGCAATGTTAGGACTGTGCAATTGCAACCAAACATCCCCCCCCCCACCTCCCTCTTACCTTAAACACTGCTCAAGCCAGGCTTACAAAGTAATTTGCTTGAAAAAAAAAGATGTACATAAGCAGCTCAAGTACTGTAATTTGCTGCAACTTTGGTGGCATGATTAGCAAACTCATGCATTCACTTAATATAATTTTTATGTTTGCTTGCACACATGTGCAAGAAACATAGTGCCATCATCCGAGTTTTCGGAGATGTGTCACCCACTCCTCCAATTCAGTCAGTGTGTTGGCAGGCGCGGCCCCTGTCCGCCAATGCATGCTGGAGCTGTCTATGACAAACTCCAAAATGCAGTGGCATACAGTTGAAAGAGGGAGCTACGCTTCAGTGAGCAGCGATAAGATATCGCCTGCTCATGCGCAGCTCCCCCTATACACACACACAAACACACATATACTGCGTGCTTCCCCCCCCCCGCACACACTCTATAGCCGATGGAGTGCCCAATCCCCCGTCGGCTGTGCTGCGCTCCCCCCCAAAGCCTTCCAAATGCCACACTGGGTGCCCACCCCAGCATGGCAACTCAATGGTATTGCCGATGGGGTGCCAATCCCCCGTCGGCTTCACTATCTCCCGGTAAAGGGTGCCACGCTGAGAGCCCACCCAAGCGTGTAACCATCTCACATAATAGCGGGGTGCCAATCCACCGTCGGATCCATGCCCCCCAGCCATCCTTCTGCCATGCTGGGAGCCCACCCCAGCATGGCACATGTCCAGCGTCATCTTTTTGCTTTTAGAAACCTGTAAAGAAAAAAGCGGTCCACGCAGTCTTTCTGCCCCTCCCACAACCCGCACCCACCCACTGCGCACCCTGCCTCCCCACACACCCCACCCCATACTTACCTCCGGACCTCGGCGCGACAATCTTGGTGGACCGGGAACCGTCTGCACTCTTCAAAGCCGACCACGAACTGAGAAATGCGGTAAGCTGTATAATGGGCTAGATAGGGTTTTCAACTTTGTTGCATATCTCAGGTATTTTTTGGAATTTTTGCACCAAATTTTCAACATGGGGTTTTTGGGACCCCTTCTCATGAATGCTGTCACTGTCATGGCATTATTCGGGCCCGAAGGGTGATTTCGCAGTCACTGCGTGAAATCACCTTTTGGGACTGATTAATGAAACGACACTGCCAGTGTTCATATGGTGGAAGCTCTCAAAAGCCTATTTTGAAAATTTGTGAAAATTCCCAAAAATGACTGTTTTATGAGCGTACAGCACAGTTCTCCACGCGCTCCATAAGTTCACTAATTTTCAATATTTTCACTCCAGATTTTCAACATTGCCATTTTACCACACCTTCTTATGAGTAGTACAGCTGTCATTTTTCACATCTCACCCAAAATGTGTTTCCGTCCATATAGCGCACAATGGCGCAGTTGGTGTGTGAAATCAATGTATGGGACAAATTAAGAAAATCACAGTGACACTGTTCATGAGCAGAGGTCTTAAAATGGCTATGTTGAAAATTTGGTGAAAAAATTCCTAAAAATGACTGTTTTACGGCGTGCGTTGCGCCGTTCTTCACGCTGCGCTTACATAAGTCCTAAGTTTCAAAATTTTCACTCCAGAATTTCAACATTGCCATTTACCACACCTTCTTATGAGTAGTACAGCTGTCATTTTCACCTCACCCAAAATGTGTTTCCTCCCATATGGCGCACAATGGCGCATTCAGTGTCTTGAAATCAATATGCGGGACAAATTAAGAAAATCACAGTGCCACTGTTCATGAGCAGAGGTCTTAAAATGGCTATGTTGAAAATTGGTGAAAAAAATTCCAAAAATAGCTGTTTCTGGCGTGCATTAGCAGTTCCTACATAGCTTTCGTAAGTTCCTGAATTTTCAATATTTTCACTCAGATTTTCAACATTGCCATTTATTACACTTCCTTATGAACAGTACAGCTCATTTTCATATGCTGCCCAAAATGTGTTTTCGCACATGTAGCACACAATGGTGCTGTTGGTGTGCTGAAGCAATGTTTGGGACAGATTAAGAAAATCACAGTTACACTGTTCACGAGCAGAGGTCTTAAAATGGCTATGTTGAAAATTTGGTGACAAAAGTCCATAAAATGACTGTGTTACGAGTGAGCATTGCGCAGTTTTCACGCACCCTCATAAGTTCATGACTTTGTAATATTTTAAGTCCAGATTTTCACCAGTGGCATTTTTCCACACTTCCTTATTTACAGTACAGCTGTCATTTTTCACAACATGGCCGAAGTGTGTTTTCACACTTTCAGCGAACAGATGCGTGGTGGCTGTGGGAAATCATTGTTCGGGACAGATAAAGAAAATCACAGTGACACTGTTCATGATCGGAGGCACCAAAATGCCTGAGTTGACAATCTGCTGTAAAAAAATCCCCAACCTAATTATATTACGGGTGTGCATTGCACAGTTTCTATGTACGCTCATGACTTCACCATTTTTTTAAATATTATTACTGCAGATTTGCAACATTGCCATTTTAACACCTCCCCATAAACAGTACAGCTGTCATTTTTACATCCTGTTTGAATGTTTTGCACCTGCTGGTGCTAAATGTCAGAGTCGCTGTGCATACAGCTTTTATTAACAAACTGATATTCCCCCTGTTCATGAGGTGGGGTCACAAAAAAACCATGTTGAACATTTGGAGTGAAAATACCAACGAATGCCTGAAGTATTAGGGTTTCCAACCATGACGCCCAACCCTGTAGAGAATGACAGGCATCAGGAGTGTGACTTGGGATTCTTGCCTGCAATGCTCATACCATTCCACACCCTACAGCCAGTGAGAGGCATCGAGGTATGCCTTGGACTCTTCAGCCCCAAAGTTCACCCCATTCTCCTATATCACACCCATCTCACCGTATTTTCTAATGCAATGGGGTGCGCATAAGGGCCAAGGACCCCAAGGAATACTGTGACATGTGTCAGTGTTTGAAGGGTGGGGTGTGGTGAAATGGCATGGCCGTTATGCCTGACGACCCAAAGGTACACCCCAATGCCTGTCACTCTCTGCAGGGTGGTGGTGGGGTTGGCTTCAGTTCAATACTTCACTGCCATTCCTATTATGCTGCTCTCTAACTCCTACACTACCAATGCCAATGCCAGCAAGCAAACATTCGGCATTGACAAATGCTTGTTACTCTCTGTTCCCTTTCCCCCGATTTACACCTGAAAATGAGCCTCAGCAATGTGTCTTTCCCACTCACCAATTTTCAAATAAATAAAAATAAAATGGCAAAATATAAAATACCCTGATCCAATCTCTTATTGTGATCTGCTACTCTGATCTTACATTTGCCACTGCATCCAGCCCTCCCACCCACTCGATCACTCTTTGCCAGGGAAACCATTATTTTCTTGTTGTGGCTGCTCATCTTCTTTGGGTCCCCCCTGTAGTTTTTATTTCCCCAAGGCTCAGTGCAGGTCTGATCACACTGCTACTGTACAACATGACATGGCATGCAAGAGGAGTGTGGTCACTACAGTTGGAGAAGAGTTGAGGTGCCCTGCATTTGGTTGGGCTGATGGTGGCAGGGACTCAGTAGATTAAATGGAGGCTCTGTGCAGCAAGACCTGGTGGCAGTTCCGTGAATCACTTTGTATTTCTTTGATGCTGAACCTCTATTGCAATCAGACAGGTGGTGAGGTGAAAAGTGCAGCCAATCAGATGAGCAGAGGCTCAGTGTGGTGAGCACACCATGACCAAGCAGAGACAATGGTCCTTAAACTGACAGGACACTACTGCAGACACTGCAGGAAATGATTGACTATTACCACTACGCTTATTTTACTGCCATTCCCCTGAGCCCCATCCCAAATAACATCTAAACTTCATCATACTATAATAGTATATTTCAGGCAAGTGGGCGGGGCTGGGGCAGCTACTTCATTCCCCTGCTACCACTGACTCTGCAGCAAATTCAGCATCATTACCACGGATCATGCCACCACCAAAAAAAAAGTAAAGTGCAGCAGGATTATAGAAAGGCTATTTTTCTCTGTAAACATGTTTGGCACAAGTAGCTTTAATTTCCACCAATAAATGCATGTTTACAACATAGAAACAGCACGTCTCTCACGCCATGAGTTATTTTATTTAATATTTGCATCCATTTATTCTGCAGGGGTGCAAGGTACAAAATAATAAACTCTCTAATGGGGAATTTAAACTGATTAAGGAGGGGGCCAAAAGATAAAAGATAGTTACGGTCCAAGGCCAGAATCAAATACTAGATAGTAAGGGAAATGAACAAATCATAATCCATTAACTAGGTGGGCTATAGAAGCTAACGGATACAAAAGTATACAAGAGCAAATACTAGTTTGGAATTCTAATGAACACCCAGAGTCTTAATAAAAAGAAAGGGGAAGTGGAATTCATTATCTCACAATTACACCCAGCGGTCATAGGAATAACAGAAACATGGTGGGACAAAAGAAATAAAGGACACTACTGTGGAAGGCTACAATCCATGTAGATGGGAGCACAATAAAAAAAGAGGAGTAGGGATTGCCTTATATGCAAAAACAAATATTGAAGCAGTAGACATAAATAAAATTAAACAGGTGGACAAGAAGAATGAGTCATTATGGGTTAATATTATAACTGAACAAATGAATGTGTGTTAATAGGGGTATGTAACAGACCCTCAAATGCCCAAGAATTACACAATCAAGCTATAGTACAGAAAATCCATAAGGCATTTGATTTTAACAATATTATATTGATGGGGTGTTTTAATCTTCCAGACATAGTATGGGATAACAATGAAAGCAAATCACACTACTCAAGACTTTTTTTAGAAACAAGTCAGCAATGTAATTTGAGTCAACATTTGAAGATACCTACAAGGGGGCAATGTATTAGATCTCATCCTAAGTTTGTCTGACAAGTGTCTGATACCTCTACTGTGACTAAGTCATTAGTTAACAATGATCATGCAGTGATCAGATTTAGCATATCCAAAAATGAAACTAAAGATCTCAGAAAAAAAATGAAATATACCAATACCACAAGGCAAATTAAAAAAAAAAAAAAAAAAAAAAAATCAGGGAATCCCTGGCTAAATGTAAATGGAAAGAAACGGTAAAATGCCCCTAATGTAGATGAAGTCTGGAACAAATTCAAAGAATATATTATAGGCAATTGTAATAAGTTTATACCAGAAGTAAAGAAATATAACAAAAAGGGGAAGAAGACAAAAATGTTTACTTAATGGGTGATGAAATAAATTTAAATAAAACCTTGAATTAATACTTAAAAAAATATCTGGAGGAGGGAGAAATGCTGAAGGGCTAGAATGAAAAGTCTGCCTGTTCACGGATGACACAAAAATCTACAACAGAGTGGACACATGGTGGGGGGGTAGAAAATGAGGAATGATTTGTGGAGGCAAGAAGAATGGTCAAGTGTTTGGCAGCTGGGTTCAATGCTAAAAAATTCAAAATCATGCACTTGAGTCACAGAAACCCAGGGGCTACATATCAATTGGCAGAGGTGGTACTGGCTAACACCAAACAGCTAAAGGACTGAGAGATAATCATTTCTAATGACCTGTAGGTAGCCAAGCAGAGTGAAAAGGCAGTGGGAAAGGCTAGTAGAATGCTGGGGTACAGAAAGAGGGGTGTCACCAGTAGGAAGAAGGCGGTAATATTACCACTGTACAGGTCACTGGAAAGACCACACCTCAAGTACTGTGTACAGTTTGGGAGGCTCCACCTCCGCAAGGACAAAGACAGGGTGGAGGAGATACAGAGGCAGGCAATCAAAATTGTGCAGGGACTGCAGCAAAAGCCCTATGATGCAAGACTGAGAGAACTGAATATGTACTCACTGGAGGAAGGAAGGGAAAGGAGGGATATGACAAAAACATTCAAGTACATAGAGGGTATTAATAAGGTACAGGAAGGTAACATTTGCCATAGAAAGACAGACACAATGACAAGGGGTCAGGCTATGAAGCTGGGGGGGAGACTCAGAAGGGATATGAGAAACATTTTCTTCACAGAAAGGGTGGTGGAAGCCTGGAATGGCCTCCCAGCAGAGGTGGTAGGTGTCAAAACAGTCACAGGATTCAAGCATGCATGGGACAGATGCAAGGGGACCTTGGAAGTAACAAAAGGGGTGGGGTTGACCACAGATCACGAAGGGTCTACAGTAGCAGAGTAGGCAGGGAAAATAGGCAGACTAGATGGGCAAAATTTATTTATTTATTTAGCTTTTGTTTACTGGGTAAGTACACTAGACAAGTATTATGCCTATTTTCAGGAACCACCCGGGAGAGTACAACATGAGGAACAACAGTCAAGGAGACATGGCAAAGAGAATACAGTTTTTTGTCACAGTAAACAAACATGTGGGAAGTACATCATTTGACGCTAGGGGAAACATACAGTAGTAAGCACATTTCAGATTATACACTCTTGACTAGCTAGTTCAACTGACATACATATACAGGTCATCATACATAGGAGTGGAGCATAGCTCAAGGACTGGAATTGGTCATAATATAACTTATAACATTATCTGCTGACAACTTCTATGTTTCTATGTCTGAGCCATCAAACTACAGACCAATCAATCTCACCTCGACACCTGGAAAAATTTTGAACTGCATCATTGCATTCATTAATTGAAAACTTCAAAGATAACCTTTAAGCACCAGTACTCACACAGAAAGGTTCTGCATCAAATACATAGTCACAAAAAACATTGCAAGTATAAGAAGCAGTTCCACTGGAAATGCAGTCCAGTCAGACTCCAAGCACTTAAGGCAGAAAAGTTACATATAGTTTTGAAAAACAAATGTATACAGATCACTGTATAAAAAGTCACAATAAATACATAAAATAATTAAAGATGAGATAATGGGACGTATTGAAAAAAATAATTTAATCCATAGCCACCAGCATGGCTCATAGGTAGGTAGGTTTTGCCTCACAAATCTACTCACATTTTATGAGAACTTAAGCAGAGAACTGGACATGGGCCAGCCTGTAGATGTCCCTTACTTGGACTCTAGAAAGGCCTTTGATGTGGACACCCATTTGGTAATAACAGAAAAAAATATGAGTTCTAGGCCCCAAGTTAGAAATAGTAAAATAAAAAACTTTATGGCTGGATAAAAGAACTCAAAAGGTGAAGATGAATGGGCATTTATAAGCAATTGGACTTGTTTCCAGTGGAGTTCCCCAAGAGTCTGTCCTGAAACTGATTCTTTTCAACATATTTATAGCAGACCTAGATAAAAACATCTTAAGTTGATGCGAAAAGTACACTGATGATACAAAACTGGATGGAGTAAGTCAAGCTAAAATATGACCTAGAAACAATGCAATCAGATTTAGATAGACTCAGTGCATGGGCAGAGAAGTGGGGCATGGAATTCAAGCTAGAAAAATATGCAGTAATACAATATTATAACTGATCATCCTTCACAACCCTATATAACCCCTCCCCCCAGGTCACACCATGAGACAAGCAACTTGTTGTTCAGTGTGCCCTCCTGGTAAAACATTTCAGTAAATAAAATAAATAAATAAACTTTGGGAACAAAAATACTCGGCATCCCTATTTACTTCTGGATTATACATTACGTAAGGTAAACTGTGAACAGGATCATGGTATTGTAGTAAATAACAGAGTGGAATTTAACAACCAATGTAGCAAGTACTTACCCAAGGCAAATAAAGGTGGTGGAATATCAAAAGATTGATTGGAAGCAGATGCCCATCAGTCATCATACCCCTATATAGGACCTATGTTCACCCAGCTTTACATTACGGCACACAACTCTGGGCACCATATAGGAAACATGAAATAACAACATTTGAAAGATTGCAGAGAAGGGGGACCAAAACCAAAATATCAAAGATTTGTCATTTGAGGAAAGACTGGAAAATGTTAAGTTAATGTCATTAGAAAGGTGCACCAGACATGACATGCTTATTTTATTTGATACAGTAAAAGAGGCAGAGTTGACTATACCAATTCAAACATGATCCCATAGGTACAAGAGGACATCCATTGCAAATTCAGAGAAAACTATTTAAGAGTGAAACAAGGAAGAACTGCATCACCCAGATGGTGGTGCAGATGTAGAATGGCCTTCCACTGGACACAGTGAGCAGAAAGGATAAAAAGAATGTTTCAGCCAATTTAGTTAAATAATGTGCATGGCCACCACAACAACAACATCGAGGCACCTCCACTGTATAGTGGGATAGCAGTTAACAGGGGGTTTGACCTGTTTCTGCTCTAAACTCCATAGTATCACCATAGTATAGTAATACATTTTTTTTACTCATACTGAAAGGGAAAAGTATTTGCAAATCACAATAACTGTCATCAGCACAACCATGACAAGATTCCTTGCCACATCTGTTGAACATTCACAGTTATCTACAGGTGTTCAGAATAACTGAAACCACTATGGTATTCTGGTATATAGGCATCCTGTTTGATTGGCAATATGCGAGCAGTCACTGGAGAGGCAGTCTCAGTTCACTGCAGGGTCCCTACAGGAAAGGGAGTGCAGCTGTAGCCTAGTGTAGGTTTAGCCATGATGGCTGGTACCCTTACATGGCTGCTTATTTTAGAGTCTGCTCACTTTTTATTTGTTTGTTTATTTATTGACTTGAACTGGTAAACTGGGATGCATAGGGAGAGGTATCTCTAACAGCAGGAGGGAGGTGGTGGTGTCACTATATCACTTGTTGATGAAACACCACTTGAAGTATTGTTTCCAGTTCTGAAGACTATGCCTCAGAAAGAACATAAACAGGATAGAGGCAGTCCTGAGAACAGCAACTAAAATGATGCAGCGGTTGCACCAAAAGTCCTGTGAGGAGAGACTGAGGGATCTCAATATGTACACCCAGAAAGAGATGAGAGTGAGGGGGGAGATAATAGAGACCAACAAGTACTTCACAGGGGTAAACAGGGTGCAGGAGGGGAGTCTCTTTCAAATCAGAAAGAGCACCAGCAGCAAAGGGCATGCAATGAATGGGGGGGGTAAGAGGGATGTGAGGAAGTATTCATTCACGTAGAGAGTTGTAAACGTCCAGAATAGACTGCCAGTAGCAGTGGTGGAGGCAAAAACAGACAGTAGGGGGCTTCAAGCTTGCATGGAACAGACATATGAAAATATAAGTAAATAGGCAGGGAGGAAATAAGGTTGTCAGAGACCAGTTAGGGTCTGTGGAGACAGACTAGCAGGGACCATGTGGGCAGACTGGGTGGGCCAAGCGATCCTTTTCTGCTGACAAATTCTGTTTCTATGTTTCTATGAGGGATTTAGGGAGAGCACAGCAGGCAGGACTGCAATGCTAGTAACTGAAGAAAAAGAGAAGGTAGCAGAAAGGAAGAGAGGAGGTGCTGGAGTAGGGGAATTAGGGAAGCAAGAGGGAGAAATGTTGCAAATGGTGAAGTGCATGTCGAAAACCACAGCCATCTCCAAAGGGTTGGAGATCACCTCTGTGGGGCTGCTGAGCTTGAGAGCGCACACTGATACCTGGGAGGGGGTGAAAAATAGAGTGGATAACTCTCTAGAACCTACTTGGATAATTAATGTTCTGAAGATTGGAGGCAAAAAAAACTATTGGCTTTTCCCTCACACTGGGCCACTGTGTAAGTATTCTGTAGTTGTTTGTACCTCAACGCATCCTCTGGAAAATCAGGTACCTGTGTATAAGCTCTGCTTTTTTCCCTCTTAAGAAGGCTAAATTATCAGCTTTGTATGTCATTTCAGTTCTCCTGCTCAAACAAAATGATTTCCTGATAAGCCTAAAACTCACACAACATGTAATCTGTGTTAAAGCAGCAGTATTTAGTAGTCATCATTTTTTTTTCAGCAATAATGTATTCTGGCAAAAACATAAATTTTTCTTTTCAATTTCTTTCATTCCTGAATGAAGACATGGGATTTGGAAATGTTCAAAAGTTTCCCACTTCCCTACCTTACCCACCATTAAAAAATTAAATACTGTATCTTAGTGAAGTGTTGTGCTGTTCCCCCCCCCCACAAACATGTAGTAACAGCCTCCTAATACATCCACAGTATGACTCTAGTATGTACATTTAAAAGATAGTCTCAAGTGAAACGATTTTTAAACATTGTGAGTGGTGGCCATCTTTAATGACTTGCATCATTAATACAAAACTAACCATAAAAGCTGCTTTAAAAATACCTGACAAATACCCTAATGATGAATCTAAGGATACCAGCAATACATTTTTTCTTAGAAAAACTATATGATGCCATTTTTTTGCCGACTAATATACACTTTAAGTTTTGTTTATCACTTTTTCTGCTTCACATTTTTACTTTACTTTCCAGATGGCATTTCTTTGCTGGCAGCACTACCTTGCCTTTCTCGCTGCTCAGAATCACTCATGTGGTTAATCTTGCTGTTGCTAGTTGGCCATCCTGGTGTGCTACTGCAGCATGCTCTCTTGGCTATCAAGAATAGCCATCTGGACAGCAGTGCACCAGGACATTCATTTGCAATCATAGTATTAGACTTTTGTGATATTCAGAACTTTTAAATGTAAATTTCAATAAGAAAGTTCTGAAAAGCAATTTAGACTGTTTACCAAGAACAATCTATCACACCTGATCATGGGGTAAATACAGAGCAGTGAGAAAGGCTTGTGATGACAGCAAAGGGAAGTCATATGGACATATCTACATATAATTTGTTGCCAGAAAATGACCGCTTGGCCCACTCAGTCTACCCAAGTGTTCACTGCCTATTCTACCACCGCAGACCCTATCTGGTATCCAGCGACCCTCCCTCCTCACTTCCACTGTTTTACTATGCCCTTCTGTTTATCCCATGCATGCTTGAAGCCCTCCACCTTTCTAACTTCTATCACTTTGGCTGCCAGTTGGCTCCGTGCATCTACCACCCTGTCAGTAAAGAAATATTTTCTAGCATCCCACTTCACACCCCAGCTTCATGACATGGACAGTAAGGCAAAATGTGCATTGTCTTTATAGTTAGCTTCCCTGTGTCCTTCATTGGGTTAATTTGCCTGGAAACAAGATCCTTGTCCTCTAAAGTTTATTTGCTTTTGTTGCTTACTTAAAGGAGGCAGTATAGCACAGTGGTTTAAGGCTCTGAGCTGCAACTCTGGAGACCTGGGTTTGAATCCCACAGCCCCCGCTTGCATACTGTGTGACCCTCACCAAATCACTTAACTTCTTTGTGCTCCCTGGTCGCACCTGTAAACAAGCTTTCAGCTTAGTATGCTACTTCTGGTTAAATAATTGGAAAAAAAAATAATTTTTTGCTGTTTATCAAAATCATCTGTGACAACACAGTTTGTTGCTATGGATTAAGATGTCACAGAGGATTGTAACTTTGGAAAAGGACTAAATATAGCAGACGAAGATGAACTGTAAGGGAAAAGAATTATGTTTCCATGTTAAATAACCAAATGATGAAGAATAAAAGGAACTGAAGTACTGAAAAGCTATAACACAAAAGCAGACTTCTGGTTAAATATTGTATTTTTTTTTTTAATTTTCCCCAAAATGACAAACACTTTAAATATAGAACTGTCCCTCTGGAATGGAATGCACCAAGAGCTACCACAGTAGAAAAGGTTGTTATCTTGTTTCAAAGTCAGTTAGTTTTCCCTTTCATTAGCAGGTCCTGTCTACATTACTGTCAAGAGAAGATGTTCCTGACACAATTTGTTTCAGGGGAGCACATGATAATTCCTTTGAGGTCTCAGAAGAGCAGCTAATGAACCTACCATGTGGGAACATTCAACTGCTGGGTAGCCTTTGATGATGATTCTGTTTGTTTTTTTTACTGACTGAGGGGAAATGTAATCCCACTAGGGCTTGCAATTGACTAGTGGAAGATATGGTGCACAGTTCTAAAGAACTGGTGAAAAATAATGTTATGAATATCTCTGAAAACCTTGTAAAATAAGTAGAATGGAATATTGTTATACACAGTGCATCTCACGCATACTGTATCCCAAAGTGCACTGCAGAGCAATGAGTTATTACGAGTAATGCAATGTGTGGTAGAGGTATAAGTCAGGAAGCATAGGCAGACCAGGAGAAGTTACAAAATTCAAAAGTAGCATTTCATTATTAACAATAAAATACAAAATAAAAATTGTACCAGATAGCTGTTGATATAGGCAGGAGTATCTCTAAATGTAAATCTGGAAAACCAAACCATTTCTCTCTTTATACGACGTCTTTGCCCAGCAATTTAATTTCTGCATACTGTTTTCCACAACAACAACAAAAAAAAAGAAAAAATGTAGCAAGATGTTTGTCAATTTCTTTCCTGTGACCAGCTTGAAAAGTCTATTTAGTCTAGACAGGTGCAAAAAAATAGAACATTCTGTCCCAGAGTTGGTTTCCTGCTGAAATTTTTTAAATGAGCTTGTAAATGTCAAACTGCACCTCAAGATCAACCACCTGTGTTCCAGCCTGTTACCTTTTCTAATAAACTCAAATAGCATTCTGCAATTTATTTTAAACAATATATTTGCAAACCGAGGGATTCCAGTTTCCCATAAAGATTCACACATACTTTTCAACCACAGAGAAGCAATGGGAGAAAGGAAAAACAGAAACAGCTAGAAATAGCAATAGAATAAAGGGAGATAGCACTGGGAATTCTGGGGCCCTCAAAGTGGCCAGTTACTTGGTGCCGCAAGAAAATTTGATTGCACAATCAGACAGGCAAAGGCAGACAAGTGACAGAAAAGGAGAGAAGAGGACAGAACAGGTCTCTCTGCAGAACACAAGGGAGAGGGTCTTATCCAACCCTATCACATACTCCCCTTAAGAGGGAACCTGTTTTTTTCTCTCTTCTTTAAAAAAAAGACAGGTTTCCAAAACGTTCTCTTGTTTTTCTTTTAACATTACCTTATAATGTAAGCCCCCTCTCGTTCAAGAGGGGCTTATTGCTGACCTTAGGGTCCCCCTCCTGCTCCTCCAGGGTGGAGGTTTCTTTAAGGTGCTCTGGTGGAGAACAATTTCTGTAGGTTAGGAGTCTGGGCTGTCAGGGCTGTGGAGGCTGTGGCAGAGCTCCTGCAGGAAGGGTATTGGTGGTAGCAGTCCTCCTCTTTTCCATGTGGTAGGGCAGTTTGGGCAAGTCAGTGATGGGGCCAGGGGGAAGCTCAACTCATTTATAGCACCTGTTTGGAGGGACAGGCCCTGGGGCCACTGGATGTGCCAGACAAGCTGCAGAGTGCCTTAGCAGGTTCTCCCCCTTGCCAGTTAGCTCCACTCGAGCACAGGAAGCAAAAGGTTTAGTGGGGATTGGTGCTGTGGTTGAGAGAATAAACCACCAGAAAGAGGTAAAGCAAGAGGAAGGCTTCAGACAGCCGCAGGGAGAGGGGCTGCAAGTTTTGTGATCGGAGAGCTATGGCACCTTAGGTGAGGGAGCAGGCCAGAAGGAGAGGCCTTGGAGTGTGGTTGGTGCAGGTGTGGCAGCAATTGCATTAGCGGGCTGCACCTACTATGTCGCTGAGGTGAGAAAGGGTCAGGGAGTGGTAAGGAGAAGCGCTCGCTTCTCAAGGAAAACAGAGTGGCGCAAGTGTTTTAAAGGGAGCACTTCTGGTGCTGACCAGGTTTGTGGAGTTCTAGTTAGAGGGTACGTACCAGTGCCAGCGGGTTAGGAGCCTTATATTTCTGGAAGAAAATCATATTGGTTTACCGCTACAGTTGAGCTGAAGAATATTCTGCCTGCTTAATGTGTTTCTGCTCTTAAAATATTTCCCTCTCAGTGATGATGTAGAAAGTTAGCCCCATGAAGCTGAAAGATTTCTGAGTTTTAAGTAAATGGGACCCCTGGGCTCCTCTTAATCATTGGGGCCCAGGGGAATAAATTTGATTAGATTTTAGAGCCAGTCTCAGTGTCTGATTTGATTCTGGTGATTAATGAAATTCTTTCTTAGTTTAAGTCTTATTCCATGAGCCTTAGTTTCCCCAAGGTGTTTTTAAGGAAGTTCCAGTTTGTACCCTTCAAGTATCCAGGGTGTTCAGCAGACCCAGTAAATGCCAACTGAAATTAATTTTGGAATAGGCTGTTGGAGTCAGGGGGGCGAAGGGCCTGCATGTGCCTCGTAAGATCTACTCTGATTATTTTTTATATGGAAGTTGAATGGAGAGAATCTATGCTGTGGGCCCCCTCCCCCCGGTCCATCAGTGTTTTTTCTTCTCTTATGCCCCTAGACATTCTGGGAGGGGGCAGCTACAATAACATTTACAGTCCTTTGCATATGCATATGCAGTATTCCTTTTTTATACAGCAAACATTTCAGTCAAACACACACATTTTTTTAACCTTCTGATATCTCAATTCCTGAACCATATATTGACGGAAAATCAGCATTGACATTATATTTTCTGGATTTGTGCATTAATTGAATTTAAATGGCTGCAGTGCAAGGTACCACTTTGTGATTCTGTGATTTTTATCTTTCATTTGATTAAACCAACAGAGAGGATTGTGATCTGTTGTAAGTACAAAGTCAGCTCCAAGCAAATAAAACTTAAGGGACTCCATTACCCATTTCCCAGGTAGGCATTCTTTTTCAATAGTGGAGTACTTTCTCCCTCTGTTGTGCAATTTCCCACTGATATACAGAATTGGATGTTCTCATGAAAAAATGTACTCCAAAGTCAAGAGACATTTAGAATGGTGTGAATTAATGTGGATTTTAACACTGTTTGATATGCCAAAATGTTAAATTAAACCAGACTAGAATTAATGTTTTGAAGTAGACTAGTTAAATAGTTTTATAGAGGTAAAATATATGCTTGTGTTTTGAATTGTGAAATGGCAATTGAACCTCATACATGGGGACATGCATGTTGAAGTGTGTGTGTGGGGGGGAGGCAAGTTCTTAGTGCCCCAAAGTAAAGCAATGCATGTTTTGGGGGTCCTACAAATATATGCTATGGTCTCTATGTGTATAGGCAAGTAGGGGAATCCCAGGGGCAGCAGTGGAAGTAAGGGGACTTAGGGAAATGGATTAATTCCCCTCACCCACCCACACTTAGCCTGCATGTCCCAAAGCTGCCTTCCTAGTCATTTTTATGTTTGCTTGCACGCATGTGCAAGAAACATAGTGCCTTCATTGGAGATTTCGGAGGTGTGTCAACTCCTCCTCCAATTCAGGCAGTGTCCTGGCAGGCGGCCTGTAAGCCAATGCATTTTGGAGCTGTCTATGACACGCTCCAAAATGCAGTAACCTCCCTGATTGAAAGAGGAGCTACGCTTGGTGAGCAGCGATAAGAAGCTGCTCACATGCAACTCCACCCCCAACACATGAGCGATACGCGCCCCTCACGCATCGATGACAGCCGGGTGCCCAATCCCCGTTGGCTGCGCTGCATCCTCCCGCCCCCTTCCCAGTGTTTGCTGCCACGCTGGGAGCCCACCCCAGTGTGGCAATGAATGATGCGCGCGGGGTGCCCAATCTCCATCGGCTAAACGCCTCCCCTCAAAGGTCTTGTGCCGCTGAGGACCCACCCCAGCGTGGCAAAGCTCTCTATAGTTTTTTTTGCTGACGGGGTGCCCAATCCCTGTCGGCTGAACGCCCCCAAAGTCATTGTGGCTATGCTGGGAGCCCACCCCAGTGTGGCAAGCCCGGTCCACGAGCGTCTTTTTTTCCCCTGTAAAGCGAAAACTGTCCCAGCGCGCGTCTCGAGCCCCCTCCCACATCCGCACCCACCACCTGCGCACCAAAACTCCCCACCCCCCCTCACCCCATACTTACCTCCGGACTCCAGCTGGCGATCTTGATGGACCGGAAACGTCTGCACACTTCAAAGCCGACGCGAATTGAGAAATGCCGGTAAGCTGTATAATGGGCTAGATAGGAGGAGTTCAACTTTATTGGATATCTCATGCATTTTGGGAATTTTGCACCAAATTTTCAACATTGGGTTTTAGGACCCTTCTCATGAATGATATCACTGTCATGCCGTTATTCGGGCTCAAAGGGTGATTTCGCGCAGTGACTGCGCAGTGACTGTGAAATCACCCTTCGGGACTGAATACCGCCATGACAGTGACATCATTCATGAGAAGGGGGCCCAAAACCCCCATGTTGCAAATTTGGTGCCAAAATTCCAAAAAATGACTGTTTGACGAGCGTGCGTTGCGCAGTTCCTACGCAGGCTAGTAAGTTCACGAAATTTCAATATTTTCACTCCAGATTTTCAACATTGCCATTTCATGACAATGTCTTATGAGTAGTGCAGCTGTCATTTTTCACATCTCACCCAAAATGTGTTTCCGCCCTTGTAGCGCAGAATGGCGCAATCGGTGTGCGAAATCAATGTACGGGACAAATTAAGAAAATCACAGTGACACTGTTCATGAGCAGAGGTCTTGAAATGGCTATGTTAAATTGGTGGCAATCCTAAAATGACTGTTTTCACGGTGCGTTCGCGCGCAGTTCTATGCACGCTCATAGGTTTTAAATTTTCAATATTTCCACTCCAGATTTTCAACATTACCATTTTCCACACCTTCTTATGAGTAGTATAGCTGTCATTTCACATCTCACCCAAAGCGTGTTTCTGCCCATATGGCGCACAATGGCACAGTCGTGCGAACTCAGTGTATGGGACACATTAAGAAATCACAGTGTCACTGTTCATGAGCAGAGATCTTAAAATGGCTATGTTGAAAATTTGGCAAAAAATTCCTAAAAATGACTGTTTCACAGTCGATTTTGCAGTTCCTAACCGCTCATAGGTTTGCAATTTTCAATATTCCCTCAGATTTCCAACATTGCCATTTTCCACACCTCCTTATGAGCAGTACAGCTGTCATTTTCACATCCTGCCCAAAACGTGTTTCGCCATGTAGCACACAATGGTGCAGTCGGTGTGCAAGCTCAATGTATGGGACACATTAACAAAACCACAGTGACACTGTTCATGAGCAGAGGTCTTAAAATGGCTATGTTGAAAAATTGGTGGAAAAATGCCTAGAAATGACTTTTTACAAGCGTCGTTGCACAGTTCCTATGCATGCTCGTAAGTTTGCAAATTTAATATTTTCACTCTAGATTTTCAACATGTCCATTTTGTTAAACTTCCTACTGAACAGTACAGCTGCAGTTTTCATATGTCACCCAAAATGTGTTATCGCACATATAGCGCATAATGGTGCTGTTGGTGTGCGAAAGCAATGTTTAGGACACATTAAGAAAATCACACTTACACTGTTCATGAGCAGAGGTCTTAAAATGGCTATGTTGAAAATTTGGTGACAAAAGTCCATAAAATGACTGTGTTACAGTGAGCATTGTGCAGTTTCCATGCATCCTCGTTAGTTCATGACTTTGTAATATTTTCAGTCCAGTTTTCACTAGTGGCATTTTCAACACTTCCTTATGAACAGTACAGCTGCCATTTTCACAACATGGCGAAGTGTGTTTTCACACTTTCAGTGCAGAGATGCGTGGTTGCTGTCGGAAATCATTGTTCGGCACAGATAAAGAAAATCACAGTGACACTGTTCATGATCGGAGGCACCAAAATGCCTGAGTTGACAATCTGCTATAAAATATCCCAACCTACTTACATAGCAGTGTCGTTGCACAGTTTCTATGCACGCTCGTGACTTCACCATTTTTTAAATATTTTACTACACATTTGCAACATAGCCATTTACACCTCCCATGACAGAATACAGCCATCATTTTTACAGCCTGTTCGAATATTTTGCACCTGTGGTGCTAAATCCCGTAGTCACTGTGCATAAGCAGCTTTCGCTACCAACCTGATATTCCCCTGTTCATGAGGGTGGGGTCACAAAACAAACATGTTGAAAATTTGGAGTTAAAATACCAACGAATGCCGAGGTATTAGGCTTTTCAACTAAATTACCCAACCCTATAGAGAATGACAGGAATCAGGGGTGTGACTTGGGATTCTTGCCTGTGATGCTCATACCATTCCACACCCTGCAGTCACTGAGAAGCATCGAGTATGCCTTGGACTCTTTGGCCCCAAACTTCACCCATTCTCCTATATTGCACCCATCTCACGTGTTTCCTAATGAAATGGTGCGCATAAGAGCCAAAGCCCCAAGGAACATGTGACACTTGTCAGTCTCTGCAGAGTGGGGTGTGGTGAAATGGCGTGGCCGTTATGCCTGACGACCCAAATGCACACCCCTATGCCTGTCACTCTCTGCAGGGTGGTGGTGGGGTTGGCTTCAGTTCAATACTTCACTGCCATTCCTATTACGCAGCTCTGTAACTTCTACACTACCACTGCCAATGCCAGTAAGCAAACATTCGGCATTGACAAATGCTTGTTTTTTCTCATACTCTGCTGTTTTCCCACACTGATTTATCTGTTCTCATCCCAGCCCCTTCCCTGATCTCTAAGGCTGACACCTACCATGCCTTGGGCTGTCCCACCAGGCCAGCCTAAGGACACTGCCCAATCCAAGCAGGACTGACACCTGGAGAAAGGGCCCAAGCCCCTGGACAGAAGCAAGGACAACTCCAGCCTAAAAAGCTCTGCACAGGCAGCCTGAGGGGAAGTGTGGCCAGTGAGGGTGGATGACACAGGGCAAGGGTGGACTCTGGCTTGCCTGTAGGAGGTTGAAGTCAGTCCATTGGCCCCATTGGCGAAACTCCCCTGTAGAAGATTTCCAGCACAGCTGTTTTTTTCTTTGTTTTGAAATCCCAGCAGAAGCAGAGTGTTCCTTTTTTTTTTATGCCTCCTCCATTGCAGCATCCTCTAGCAGAAGAGGTCCTGTCTCCTCTTTGTGATTTGGCAGCAACTCATGGGTGAGTAGGTTTGAAGCCCATAGAAACATAGAAACATAGAAGCTGATGGCAGATAAGGACCGCGAGGCCCATCCAGTCTGCCTATTTCTTTTTCTACCTTATAAATGTGCCATTGGCCTTTGCTCTGTCAGTGGCCTATCTATTCATACCCATTTGTTTTGCTTCCTTATGCCTATCCCATGCCTGTTTGAAGTCCTGCACTGTATTCATAGCCACCACTTCTTGAGGTAGGCCATTCCATGCATCCACCACCCTTTCTGTGAAAAATAATTTCATCACAGTCCCCCTTAATCTGCCCCCCTCTAATCTCATGATGTGTCCTCTTGTCCTGCTGTTTTTCTTATATCTAAACATGTTAGACTCTTTCACCTTGTTAATGCCCTTAAGGTGTTTGAATGCCTCGATCATATCACCTCTCTCCCTCCTTTGCTCAAGGGTACACATATTGAGCTCTGTTAATCTGTCCTCATATGTCTTCTGATGCAGCCTGCACCATTTGGTTGCCCTTCTCTGGACTGCCTCAATTTGGTTAATGTCCTTGTGAAGGTGTGGCCTCAATACTGCCGCAGTACTCCAGATGGGGCCTAACCAGTGTCTTGTAAAGAGGGATTATTACCTCCCTCTTATGACTTGTGATACCCTACTAATACACCCTAACACCCCTAGTCTTACCTACTGCTTTAGAGGTCTGCTTGGATGATTTCAGGTCATCAGTGATGATGATGCCCAAGTCTCTTTCTTCCTTTGTGACTGCTAGCAACTCCCCTCCCAGCCTATAGGTGGCTTCAGGGTTTCTCTTCCCTATGTGCATGATCTTGCACTTCTTTGCATTAAATCCCAGTTGCCACTCTTCTGACCATTTTGCTAGTTTATCCAGATCTCTTCTCATTCTGCCCACCCCATCTGGATCATCTACTCTGTTGCAGATCTTGGTGTCAACTGCAAACAGACAGGCCTTACCCTCTAGTCCATCTGCAAGGTCACTGACGAAGATGTTGAAGAGGACTGGCCCCAGGACTGATCCTTGAGGTACCCCACTTGTGACCTGCATCTCTTCTGACTGTATACCATTTACCACCACTCTCTGTTTTCTGCCCGTCAACCAGTTTGCCACCCAGTTGACCAACTTCTGACCAGCCCCAAGCCTACCCAGTTTATTTATCAATCTTCTATGTGGAACAGTGTCAAAAGCTTTGCTGAAGTCAAGGTAGGCGACATCAACTGCTCCCCCTTGGTCCACCACTCTGGTTACCCAGTCAAAGAAATCTATGAGATTAGTTTGACGGGACCTTCCTTTTGTAAACCGATGCTGTCTTGGATCCTGTGCCCCTATGGATTCCAGGTGTTGCACTATCCTTTCCTTAAGGAGTGCCTCCATTATCTTGCCCACTACTGAGGTAAGACTGACTGGTCTGTAGTTCCCTGCCTCCTCCCTGCTACCACTCTTGTGGAGCAGGATCACATGAGCCCTTCTCCTGTCTTCTAGGACCTCTCCTGTGCTCAGAGACTCACTAAACAGTTCTGCTAATGACTCTGCTAGTTCCACCTTTAGCTCCTTAAGTACCCTGGGATGTATGCCATCAGGTCTCATTGCCTTGTCCACCCTGAGCTTAGCAAGCACTTGAAGGACCCTTTCTTTTGTGAAGGGAGTAGTGCTCACCTCCCTCCCCCCTGTGTCCATGGTGCTGAGCTGTGAGCCCTGCCCTACCTTCTCTTCAGTAAATACTGAGCAAAAGTATCTATTTAGGATAGATGCTTTTACATAGTCCTCCTCCTCACATGCTCCCTTTTCTTCATTAAGCTTAGCAATACCCCCTCTGGACATTCTCCTTTCACTAATGTATCTATAGAAAGTCTTGTCACCTTCTTTTACTGTTCGTGCTAATGTTTCCTCAGTTTGGGACTTTGCCTGCCTTACTGCCTTCCCTGCTTCCCTTAGGGCAGTTTGGTATGCCTCCCTATCTTCATCCCGCTGTGTTCCCTTATATTTCCTGAAGGCCAGCCTTTTGGCTCTGACCTTTTCTGCTACTGTATTTGAGAACCAAAGTGGTTTCCTTCTTCTTTTGCACTTCCTTTTCTGTCTAAGACAATGGGATGTTGCTTCAAGTATTCATCCTTAATGCTTGCCCACTTTGCCTGTACCCCTCACCTGTGTTTCTTTTGCCAGGGCTAGCTTAACTCTGTTGGCCATCTTATCAAAGTCAGCTCCTCTGAAGTCCCATATTTTTGCCTTGGAATGGGATGATTTAGATGTAGTAGCCAAACTGACCCATACCATGTGATGGTCACTGGCCCCCAGGTGACCTTCTACCTGGAGATCTGTGATCCCTTCCCTGTAAACATTTTTTTATAATCAGCTAGTAGGCTGGGGTCAGTGAGAGAGAGAGAGAGAGAGAGAGAAGAGAGAGAGAATTCAATGAGGCTGAAGCTAAACAGGGCTTGTGTTAGTTTAACCAAGCAGCGGGAGGCACTGAGGGAGGGGAGGCAGAGTGGCTGTTTTCAGGCAGTCCCTGTTCAAAGCAGAAAGAAAATAAGGCCAGCTACAGTAGCTATAGCCAGGTTAGGTTAGGGCAGTGTCTGAGGGAGGGGAAGAGATTTTACACCCGGAGCCCTCAGCTATCTTCTGGCTATAACCTGGGGTAACACAGAGGCATAACTCTGTGTAACTCTTTATACAGAAGCATAACTGCATTTACCCTCAAGAAATCCCATTGTATCCAGTTATAGTGTTCTGTGTGTCTTCTATGCTGTGGGACTCAGTCTCTTATCAATATTTGGTGGAGGGGTGGGGCAGACCATTACTGGGACAAAGAGATTTGGGCCATCGTCCATCTTTAATAGTCAGTGAAGATGGGCGTACAAGGAGTATAGTCACCATGGCTGACTAATAATAATAGAAGCTGGGCTTTCCCCTGGCTAGTGTACAGGCATGCAGGCTGAGAGGGTAGTTTATAGAGCCAGCACACACTCAGGGTTCTTCACTGCCAGACTGCTTTAGTGCCCACTGATGGAACTGCATGGTGCCGCCCCTTCCCTAGAATTGAACTGAGTGGCTAGTGCTGTGTCTTTTACAAACTGAACTGTGTTGCTATATTTGCCCCTGGAGACTGTTCTCTTTTGCCTAAGAACTGAACTGGTTGCCTACACAAGGTTTCCCCCTGGGATCTGAAATGTTTTCCCAAAGGTCTGAATTGTTAACTCTAGCCCCTGGCCTAGTGTATATGCCCCTATGGCCACCTGGGCTGGTTCAAAATGAAGTGTTCAGCATCTTCACGCTACTTGTTTCTTGTGGCAGCACCTTACCAGAGCCAGCACACCTGATGACTGCATCTTCCACCTTCATCCTCACCCTCCAGCTACCTGCCTCCTCCTGTTTCCTTCCCAGCCAGTCAATGCTTCTGCCATCTATCACCTGAGTCAAAAAAACCTGCTTTGAATGCAAAACAGAAGATGCTGAAGTCTGAAATAGCCAGAGTACTGATATCCAGTACTCCCAGTGTAGTCAGTCTGGGAGCTTACCTGGCACTGTAGTAGTGAGGTTCCATCTGCAGTAATTGCCACATTGTTACTTTGTTTTGTTTTAGGTGACTACAGTCATCCCTCCACTGTCTGAGTGACAACCCTTCTCTGGAGACTTTGGCTTCTTTTTGCCTTGGACCTCCAGCTTCTCACCAGGAGACACAGAGGACTGTCAAGTTCTTCATTGTCAAACTAGCAGTGTTCTTCTTCTTGTTCATCTGGGGACACAATGTTATGATCTATTTATAAAAATTGCTTTGTGGGGTCAGTTCCTAATTGCTCATCAGTCAGCACATCACGAAGCCCAAGCTAGGTTGTAGGTTATCTCATCAGATCCCCATGTCTTCATCGTCTCTGCAAAGTGCACCCAGAACTAGGACTGAAAGGGTTAACCCACTGCTATTGGTCAAGTAAATTGTTGGTCCCGATTTTTTTGTTGTTACTTGCTTGTTCTATTGCCATGTAGTGCTGTAGAAAAATAGTTATCCTGTTTTCCTTTCATCCCCTGTAAATAAACCGTTTACATCTTGGTCACTAAGTAAGCTTCATGCCTGTCCTTTCAGACTTCTTTGGCCTCGCCTAAACTCAAAAGAGGGACAGAAACCTCATTTCACAGCAGCTTCGGACCCCAATGGTTCCATTCCATCTATATTCTGACTCAGGACTGCACCCAGGCCTACCTCTGATGCATCTGTCTGTAACAGAAATTGCTTCTGAGTCTGGACTTCTTAAAACAAGTGCTGCACATAATACTGCCTTGATGCCCAAAAAACCTCATCACATTCTGGGGACCATTTCACATTATTTGTGTACTGTTTTTTCATCAGTTCAATGACCGGAGCAGCTAACTGGGCAAAGTCAGGAACAGATCTTCAGTAGTAACCAGCCAGACCTAAAAATGACCTGACATGTTTCTTTGTTTTAGTAACAGGATGGATAGATACAGCTTCTATCTTGGAAATCTCTTGTTCCAGGTGGCTTTTCCAGTCTGGACTGAACAACGTGACATCATCCAGGTAAGCAGCACAACAAACAGTGTGAGGGGCTAGAATTATGTCCATGTACCACTGGAATGTAGCGGGTGTGCCATATAAACCAAATGGCATAGTGGTGAACTGATAGAATCCAAATGGAGTGGCAAATGTAGTTTCGTCTCTGGATTCTTTAGCTTGGGGAATTAATCAGTAACCCTTGGTGAGATCATTGTACTGATGAACATGGCTCTGCCCAATCTGTCAAACAAATCATCTATTTTGGTCATAGGATAGCTGTCAAATTCGGACATTTGATTAAGTTTGTAAAACCAAGGAAGATTCTTACACTCCCTTCTTTTTTTATTTACAGTCACCATTGGTGATGACCAGGCACTTCTCAATTCTTCAGTGATACTGAACTCTTTCATTTTTTGTATTTCCTGAACCTTGTCTGCTCCTAACCTCTCTGGTAATCTTTATGTGTTTTGTCCCATAGGGTAAGCATTCTCTGTCACTGTTAGGTACTTGACCCTTTTTGCTTGGCCTGGCATGGTGTCCCCTGATAATAGCAAACCAAATTCAGTGACTCACAAATGAGGGCTTCAGTTTGGCTGCTTTTGAGCTCAGCGATGGGGAATAAATATCGTAGTGAGGGAATAGTGAGGGAGGAGAGGAAAAATGGTGAGGGGAGGAAATAGCAATGGATGGGAGGGAGTAGCGAAAAGCACTAGCAAGCAGGCTAGAAGGAAGGGTGCAGCAGCAATGGGGAAACATCAAAACTGCCATCACAGAGGCAAAAAGCTTTTGTGTGAAGCAAATAAACAAATCAAGATGAAAGAAAAAGCCACTATGGTTCTCAAAAGAGGTGGCGGGGAAGGTCAGGGAGAAAAAGATAGCATTCAGGAAGTATAAGGAAACAAAGAAAGAGCAGGACAGAGAGCTGTGCCAGTTAAGGCAGAGGGAAGCAGGGAGGGAAGTCAGGATAGCAAAGGCCCAAACTGAGGAAAAGATAGCCAACTCAGTTAAGAAGGGGGATAAAACCTTTTATAGGTACATCAGGGAGTGTAGAAAAACAAAGGGAGGGATAGTGAGGCTGAATAAAATGGACAGTGGGTGGGCAGAGAGGGACAGTGAAAAAGCAGGGATACTGAACAAATATTTCTGCCCAGTATTCACAAAAGAGGAGGGAGGGTGCCTAATCCAATTAAAAGAAGCACTCTGGATAGGGGGGTCTATCCCAGTCCTTTCACAGAAAAAAAGGGTTCTGAAAGAATTCCTAAAACTGAAGGTGGACAAAACAATGGGGCCTGATGGAATTCACCCCAGAATTGTAAAATAATTAAGGGGAGAACTAGTGAAACCACTGACTACCCTTTTTAACAAATCATGGGAGGATGGTGTGGTACCTGAGGACTGGAGGGAGGCAGATGTAATTCCCCTTCACAAAAGTGGGACCAAGACAGAGGCAGGAAACTACAGACCTGTCAGTTTGACCTCTGTGGTAGGGAAAGTGATGTAATCACTTCTGAAGGAAAGAATTGTTGAGTACCTAGAGGCCAGTAGGGCACAGGACCCAAGGCAGCATGGGTTCACATTGGGAAGGTCATATCAGAAGAATCCAATTGATTTCTTTGACTGGGTGACCAAAGTAGTAGGCCAGGAAGAGGCTATGAGCATGGCCTACCTAGACTTTAGCACGGCATTTGACACAGTCCCACACAAAAGATTAATAGTCAAATTAACCAGCCTGGGAGTGGGTCCCAGGGTGGTAGCCTGGGTAAAACATTGGCTGGACAACAGGACACAGAAGGTAATTGTAAATGGAGTCCACTGTGAAGAAAGAGGGGTTACTAGTGGGGTACTGCAGGGTTCAGTACTGGGTCCAGTCCTTTTTAATGTCTTTATAAGTGACATTGCAGAGGGACTGGAAGGAAAAGTGTGCCTCTTTGCAGATGACACAAAGATCTGCAACAGGGTTGATATACAAGGAGGCGTGAAAAGGATGAGAAGGGACTTGGCAAGGTTGGAGGAATGGTCAGAAGTATGGCAGCTTGGACTCAATGCAAAAAAGTGCAAAATAATGCACCTAGGAAACAAAAACCCAGGGAAAGATTACACAATGGGGGGGAGGTAGTAACAACAACAAAAATGGAAAGGGTCCTGGGTGTAATCATATCAGATGATCTTAAGGTCAGCAAGCAATGTGAGAAGGCAGTAGGGAGGGCTGGGGGGATACTGGGATGTATAGGAAGAGACATCACCAGCAGAAAACAGGAAGTTGTTATCCCTCTGTACAGACAGTTGGTGAGACCCCATCTGGAGTACTGTGTCCAGTTCTGGAGATCCCATCTCTGCAAGGACATAGACAGGATGGAGGCAGTCCAGAGGAGGGCAACTAAAATGGTTCAGAGTCTGCAAGAGAAGCCATACAAGGAGGGACTAAAGGAGCTTAACATGTATACCCTTGAGGAAAGGAGGGAGAGGGGGGACATGATAGAAACCTTTAAGTACCTCAGTGGAATCAACAAAGTCCATGAGGATAGTATCTTTCAGAAAAAGAGATGTGCAAGAACAAGGGGACACAATCTGAAGCCAGAGGGGTGCATTTCAGGGGCAATGTGAGGAAGTATTTTTTCACAGAGAGGGTGGTGGACACTTGGAACAGTCTTCCTGAGGAGGTTGTGGGGTCTAAAACTGTGAGAGAATTCAAGAATGCATGGGACAGACATAAGGCAATTTTTGTGGGGGGTAGGAAGAAATAGGCTGTTGGTTAACTAGGATCTGCAGCTTATCCTGTAGGTAGGGAAATGGGCAGACTAGGTGGGCCAAACGGTCCTTATCTGTCGTCAAAGTCTATGTTTCTATGTGGGATGGGCTAAATAAGTTTGTGGAGCATTCCTCCACTGAGCTACCCACCTAGTGTTGTGAGTAGGGACACGGACTGCAGTGTCGGTGGTCCTGGGTTCGGGACTGTACTGAGGTACGATTCCTTTTTTTTTTGCAGGCGATTGTGTTTAATTTTGAATATTGCTGTCCTCAGTCCCTCTTCTTTCCTCCAGTGTCCACCCCCTCTTGGAGGTGATTATTAAAGTATGGGCATGCAGAGGGCATAGCCCCCTCATGAAACACTGATTTACAAGTTCGCTGAGTTGGTGTTCTGCATTTGTTGTTATGTGTTGAATTGGATTTTGGCAGGGTGCACTTGCTGTTTTGTGAGTCACTCAGTTATTTTCATTATTGTGACATGGAACCGCCTGGCACTGTGGTAAAAGTACTTTGAAATGTCTTTACCAATTTACAGATTTCAGCAGTTTGGTCTGTGGCTATGCAAACATTCACTTTTATAGCATCAGAAATTACAGTTTGTTCCAGCCTGTCATAAGCTGTACCAATAACTTCTTTAGCAGTTCCTGGTAATACTAACAAAGCAACCTTTGGTGTTTGTTTAACTCATTTCTTCAGGGGGTTGGCATGGTATATCTTGGTAGGATGTTTCCTATCAGGGATCTCAGTCTCATAGTTAACTGTACCAGTATGTCTAATAACTTTATAAGGCCCTTGCTACTCAATTAATAGTTTGTTTTCTATAGTGAGTAACAGTAACAAAACCGTTTCACCAGGTACAGAAACTGTTTCTTTTACCCCATAGTCATAATATACCTTCTGTTATTTTTGTGCCTCCTACTGATTACTGTGGGCAAATTCAACATATTTTGCCAATTTCTTTCTCGGTGCACACCCATAAGATGTAACAGATTCTTTCTGAGTGGGGTTCACAGCAAGTCAATGCAGTCTAGAACTTTACAGCTTTGTTACTGATAAATCACTTCTATCTCAGCAGGAGTCAGTACCTACTTGGATTAAGTGAACAGATACTGTATTAGAAGAAGAGGGTCTCATTTAAATAAAAAAAAAGAAAGTCACTGTGTGTTTCTCTGAGGAAGGGGGCTGTATCAGCTTAATTTGCTGAGTCAGGAGCAGAGGGTGAATCTAATTGGGGGTGTGGCTTAGGAGTTTAGGAGTACAAAAGCAGATGTCTCTAATTACAGCTTCCTGCTGTTTTTGGCAGAGGAGAGCTTTGCTTTCACAACAAGTCACAGCAGTCTAGAACAGTACAGCTTTTTTACTAATTGCCCTCCTTCCCACCCTAAGCCAGTTCTACTTTTATAGCCATTTGATTGGATTTGACTGACAACGGGACTTCCTGTTTGGCAGTAGGAAGGGTAGGATCACTGAGACACATTAGTTTCATCAACCTTGAAGGAATCTAAAAAAAATTCCCCGGCTGCTGAAGGTCTGAATCCAAGCATGGAAGAAGGAGATTACTGAAGACTACAGGAAGTTCCTGTCCCAGAACTGGAAGAGCGAGAGTTGTAAGGGCTCATAGGCAGTAGGAATGTAAGTGTGAAAATACATAGAGGGAGCAGACAGTAAGAATACAAAGCAGCAGGAGAGGGGACACAAAATAAGTCAAGATGGGAGTGGTGCAGTGCAATGGCTGTGGGGCAGCAGTGTTCCGGAAGACATTCTAGAGACTGTGGTGCTGCCCTGTTTGCAGGCACCTCTCTGGTCTGAGGGAGGAGGTTGCCCATCTCCAGGCTGACCTGACTAGGATTCGTGAAACCTCTTCCCCCACCCAGGGACAACCAGGGCCAGCACCGTTACTTCAGAGGTTGCCAAGAAAGAGGAGTGGTTGGATGAAGGTGGGCTCAGGGAGGGAGAGGGTGGTGGAAAAGAGGTGCATCCCTCCAGTTGTACCCTCCACAATTCATATGCTGTTCTGGTGAAGAGTGATTCCTCTGTGGAGGCACCTGCAGTGGAGACCAAGAAGGATGCTGGGAACCTCCACAAAGAAGACCCACAGAAGGGTGGCATGAGACCCCACAGGGGAAGGAAGCAACTCCTGGTGGGGGACTAGATCATTAAGGGGTAGAAGTGGGGGAGGAAGAGGATAGGGAGGTAAGGTGCCTGCCTTGTGTCATGGCTTGGAGGGACAGGAAGCAAATCCTAAGGATCGTGGGAGCAGCTGCATGAGGGAGGGAGCTGGATATCATTATCCACCTAGGGACAAATGACCTGGCTGTGAATGGGATCAGAGCAGTGCAAGAGGAGTTTGTAGAGTTGGGAAGGGGCCTTAGACAAGTAGCATGTACAGTAACCTTCTCAGAGGTACTGCCTGCCTATGCAAAAGGATGATGCTAGGGTATTCTGCACTATGAGATTCAATGAATGGTTGAAAAACTGGTGTGGAGCTCAGGATTCCTGCTTCATTGGGGACTGGGGAGCCAACTGGAGGGATGCAAGCCTATACTGGCATGATGGTCTGCATCTGTCCAGGGGGGAAACTAGGATCCTAGGTGATAGGTTTAAATGCTTCATTGGCAAGCATTGAAACTAGCCAAGGAGGGAGGCACTAAAAAGGAGCAGGGAAATCCCAGCCTCCTCCCACAAAACACAGTAGTTGGAGAGGTAAACACCAAGGTAGAGAAGTCAGTAGGGAGCAGGACAGGGGTAAATGCAGAAAAAGGCAGTAAGGACTGGGATGGGGCTAAAAGGGGTAAGGCCATTAAAAAAATGGAAGGTGATGAGTACCAGTGCCTGCAGTCTGTGTAACAAGCTCCCTGAACTAGTGGCCTTGATGGAAGAGGGATGCCTGGATACTGTGGCAGCCACTGAAACATGGTACACACAGAACCATGACTGGGATGTCAACATACCAGGATACACAATCTACAGGAGGGATGGGGTGGGTAAAAGAGGAGGAGGAGTAGCTCTCTATATAAGGGAATGGATTAAAGCAACAGAACTAAAGAGTAAATAGGAAGTTGATGAGTCACTATGGGTCACCTTGGAGACAGGAAATGGCACCACAATCCGCATGGAGGTTGTGTACAGACCCCCATCTCAGGGGGAGGAAATGGACAATGAAATGATATGAGGCATCCTTAAAATGGCAGAAAAAGGGGAGATATTGTTGATGGGGGGACCTGAATATGCCAGATGTTAACTGGAGTACCTTTGCTGCAGGCACATCCAAGAGCAGGGTCATTCTTGATGCCCTACAGGGGGCATGCCTCAGACAGCTAGTGTTGGAACCCACTCAGGATGGAGCAATCTTAGACCTGGTACTTTCAAATAGGGAAGGAGGAAGGATCTCAGATTTAGAAGTAAGTAGCCATCTGGGAACAAGTGACCACCAAACAGTGTGGTTCACAATAAACACAGCCATGGAGTCAAGCCATACAAAAACAAGAGTATTGGACTTTAGGAAGGCTGACTTTGGGAAAATGAGAGAGTGCCTCAGAAAAGCACTAGCAAATGGGCAAGAAGGAGGGGTGGAGGAATAATGGTTAATAATCAAGACAGCCATCGCAGAGGCAACAAGCCTTTGTTTGAAGCAAATCAACAAAACAAAACAAAGGAAAAAAACACTATGGTTCTCAAAAGAGGTGGAAGGGAAGGCTAAGGAGAAAAGGATAGCATTCAGGAAATATAAGGAAACACAGAAGGAGCAGGACAGATAATTGTATCACTTAAAGCAGGAGGAGGCGGGGAAGGCAGTCAGAACAGCAAAGGCACAAACTGAGGAGAAGATAGCCAGCTCTGTTAAGAAGGTGGATGAAACCTTTTATAGATACATTAGGGAGTGAAGAAAGATCAAGGGAGGGATACAGAGACTTAATAAAAGGGAGAGAATGTGGGCAGAGGGTGTCAGTGAAAATCAGGGATACTGAATGAATATTTCTCCTCAGTATTCACAACGGAAGAGGAGGGGGAGGTACCTAAACCAAACAAGAGAGAAACTCTGAATATAGGGGGTTGATACCAGTCCTTTCACAGAAGAAAGGGTTTTGAAAGAACTCTGGAAACTGAGGGTGGGCAAAGCAATGGGGCCTGACAGGATTCACCCAAGAATTCTAAAAGAACTAAGGGTAGAACTAGTAACACCACTGACTACTCTCTTTAACAAATCATGGGAGGATGGGGTGGTACCTGAGGACTGGAGTAGGGCAAATGTGATTCCACTTCACAAAAGTGGGAGCAGGGCAGAGGCAGGAAGCTACAGACCAGTTAATTTGACCTCAGTGGTAGGGAAAATGATGGAAACACTTTTGAAGGAAAGAATTGTTGAGTACCTAGAGGCCAGTGGGGCAGCATGGTTTCACAGCAGGAATGTCATGTCAGATGAACCTAACAGATTACTTTGACTGGGTGACCAAAGTAGTAGACCAGGGAGGGGCTGTGGATATGGCCTACCTAGATTTTAGTAAGGCATTTGACACAGTCTCACACAAAAGATTAATATACAAATTAGCCAGCCTTGAAGTGGGTCCAAAGGTGGTAGCCTGGATAAAAAACTGGCTGGACAACAGGATGCAAAGGGTAATAGTAAACGGAGTCCACAGTGAAGAAAGGAGGGCAACTAGCGGGGTACCGCAGTGTTCGGTACTGGGACCGGTCCTCTTTAATGTCTTTATAAGTGACATTGGGGAGCACCTGGAAGGAAAGGTATGTCTCTTTGCAGGTGACACAAAGATCTTCAACAGGGTTGATACACAAGGTGGGGTGGAAAGGATGAAAAGGGACTTGGCAAGGTTGGAGGAATGGTCAAATATGTGGCAGCTCAGATTCAATGCAAGGAAGTGCAAGGTAATGCATCTGGGAAACAATAACCCAGGGGAAGAGTACACAATGGGGCGTGAGTTAATAACAACAACAAAAATTGAAAAAGACCTAGGAGTAATTATATCAGATGACCTAAAGGTGGGCAAGCAATGTGAGAAGGCAGTAAGGAGGGCTGGGGGGATACTGGGATGCATAGGGAGAGGCATCAACAGTAGAAACAGAAAGTTGTTATCCCTCTGTACAGACAGTTGGTGAGACCCCATCTGGAGTACTGCGTGCAATTCTGGAGACCCCATCTCTGCAAAGACATAGACAGAGTGGAGGCTGTTCAGAGGAGGGCAACCAAAATGGTGCAGGGTCTGTACCAGAAGACATATGAGGAGAGACTAAAGCAGCTTAATATGTATACCCTTGAGGAAAGGAGGGAGAGTGGGGACATGATAGAAACTTTCAAGTATCTCAAGGGAATTAACAAAGCACAAGAGGGTAGCATCTTTCAGAAGAAGAAATGTGCAAAAACAAGGGAGCACAATTTGAAGATAGAGGGGGGACGGCTCAGAGGTAATGTTATAAAGTATTTTTTCACAGAGAGTTGTGGATGCATGGAACAGCCTTCCTGAGGAGACTGTGGAGTCTGGAACAGTGTGAGAATTCAAAAATGCATGGGACAGGCATAAGGCAATTCTAGTGGGGGGTAGGAGGAAGTAAGCTGTTGATTAACTAGAATCTGCAGCTTATCCATCAGGTAGGGAAATGGGCAGAATAGGTGGGCCAAGTGGTCCTTATCTGCCATCAAATTCTATGTTTCTATGTTATTCTCCTGTGTCTCTTTTGTTACATCTAGTGGCCCTCTAGGCTGTCTACCATACAACAATTCAAACAGTAAAAAAACCTGTTGATGTGTGTGCTACTTCTATGTAAACAAAAAGCAGGTAAGGTAAGCATTTGTCCCAGTCTCTCCCTGTGCCTTTTAAAAACCTTTTTAAACACGCATTTTAGGGTTTGATTAAAATGCTCAGCAGGACCGTCTGTCTGAGAGTGATAAGGGGAGGTTCTTATGACAGTGATACCTAGTAGTCTGTACAGCTCGTTCAGTAATGCAGCACCAAAATTACTACCCTGATCGGTAATTATTTCTTTAGGTATGCCCACCCTGCTGAAAATGTTGGCAAGCTCTGTTGCCACTTTTGGGGCTGCGACAATACGCCTTGGAATTGCCTCTGGGTATTGAGTAACATAGTCACATACAATCAATCAATCTTTATTTCACCAGGCATAACATCATTAAGATAAAACTCATTTCAAAGATGGACCTGGACAAGTAGACATTACAATAACTAACACTAACAAAATATATAGATTTAGAAATATAACATGGGACAAGTTGAAAAGCAGTAATCATAATACAGTAAACAAAAACAATAAACCCAACATGATGGGTAATGTTGGGAAAACAGGCAATATATACAATATAGGTAAACAAATGTTTACACACGAATAAGTGCAAGTCATAGAGTGGTCAAAGGCAGGGGACAAAGAGGTAGAGGTAGGGGTGTAATATGATGGGGGGGGTGAGTATGGCACTCCCTTCTGCAAAGTGTGGCTTAGTAATTGCAAGACTCTGAGAAGGCATGGGCAAATAAGGTTTTGAAGGTAGAGTTGGACAAGATAGATTAGCTTCAGTGTTTTCTATACTTTGTTCCATATGTGGGGGAAGGAATAGCTTGTGGACATTCGGCCATAATGGTTTCTGATCTTGGGAATTACCAGGGATACATACGAAAGTCTTCTTAGTGTATAGCTTCCAGGTGCATGAGCTAAGAAGCAGTTAGTAATATATTGGGGAAGTTGTTTTGTAATGGTTTGGTACGTCCAAAGGACAGCATGTTTTTCACACCTGAATTTTAAGGAAGTCCTGCTCACTAGTGCATAGAGAGTACAATGGTGGGTGAAGTAGGGTGTCCCTGTAATAAACCATTGTGCACTGTGGTAACATAGAAACATAGAGGGTGTCAAACTTTGCTAAGGCTGCAGTAGAACCTTGACCCTACAAGAAGTCGGCATAGTCCAGTAATGGAAGGAAGGTGGCTTGGACAAGTTGGGTTTTGGCTGCAGTTGTGAGTAAATGCTTAATGCGGAAGAATACGTCAAGCCTCTGTTTAAGTTTTTTAGACAATTCTTCTATGTGGGCAACAAAAGTTAGTTTGTGATTGATCCATACTCCTAGATACTTGAATTTAGACACAAAATCAAGTGGTTCCCCTAGAAGACTAGTGATTTAGGGCAGTGCATCCACAGTAACTGGATGAGATGTCTTAGACAGGGGAGCAAAGAACATTGCCTTATTTTTTTTTTTGCATTCAGCAACAGTTTCAGCTGGAGGAGATTTTGTTGGAGCTGATTGAACTCACTTTGGAGGTCTTGGCAGATTGTCGCTGGAGAGGGCCTGGCAATCTAAAGCACTGTGTCATCGGCAAACAGGTGTATATTAGCGGTTTTGATGTCAGAGTGTATGTTATTAAAATATAAATGGTAAACAGAAGTGGTCCCAGTATGGAACCCTGGGGCACACCTCTCGAGAGGGTTTTTAGTGGGGAGAGGTCACCTTCAGCTTTAACTTGCTGCAGGTGACAAATGAGATAGCTGTTGAACCATTTCAATGTCATGTTGTCTAGACCAATATTATGTAGGACGTCAAGGACTAGGGTATGGTCCTCCGTATCCAAAGGTTTACTTTGGTCCAGAAATATGGCACATATGTAGTTTCTGTTATCCAAAGTGCTCAGCCAGTCATTTGAGAACTTGGCAAGAGTGGATATGGTACTGTGATATAGTCTGAAGCCAGATTGGACTGGCGTGAGCAAGTTGGCCAAATCAAGATGGTTTCTGATCTGTTGATTAACTAACTTTTCAAGTATCTTGGATACAGTAGGAAGAAACGAGATGGGCCTATAATAATTAGGATCACTGATGTCTCCAGACTAGAATAGAGGGACTACATGAGCTGTTTTCCAGACAGTGGGAACAGATCCTTGTGACAGAGACAGATTAAAAAGGTGAGCAATAGGGGGGCTAGGATGTGGTAGCTAATTTTTAAGATACGTGGATTGATGAGATCAGTACCTGCTGATTTCCTGATATCCAAATTAAGGAGCAGGTTCTAGATCTGTTTCAGGTTAACTGGGCTGAAGGAGAAGAATGTTTCTGGGGATGACGGGACTGCAGTAATGGGGGCCTGAGACTGCCCATAGTACTGATCTAGAGGTTTCTGGACAGCGGAGGTATTAAAGGCCAACTCGGCAGTAGCAAAGTGATTGTTGAGGCATTCTAGGACTGATGGACTGACATACTACCAAAATGAATTAGAAACATAGAAAACATAGAATTTGACAGCAGATAAGGACCGCTTGGCCCACCTAGTCTGCCCATTTCCCTACCAAATGGATAAGCTGCAGATCCTAGTTAACCAACAGCCTACTTCCTCCTACCCCCCACTAGAATTGCTTTATGTCTGTCCTATGCGTTCTTGAATTCCCCCACTGTTTTTGACTCTACGACCTCCTCTGTAAAGAAATACTTCCTCACATTACCTCTGAGCTGTCCCCCCTCTATCTTCAAATTGTGCCCTTGTTCTTCCACATCTCTTTTTCTGAAAGATGCTACCCTCTTGGACTTTGTTGATTCCCTTGAGGTATTTGAAAGTTTCTATCATGTCCCCCCTTTCCTCAGGGCTATACATCTTAAGCTCCTTTAGACTTTCTTCATATGTCTTCTGGTGCATACCCTGTACCATTTTGGTTGCCCTCCTCTGGACAGCCCCACCCTGTCTATGTCTTTGTGGAGATGGGGTCTCCAGAACTGTACACAGTACTCCAGATGTGGTCTTACCTGCTGTCTGTACAGAGGGCTGACAACTTCTTGTTTTCTACTGGTGATTTCCCTTTTTACTTTTTTTTTGAAATTCAAAATTTTATTGTGACAAAAACTTTTGTCCATATACAACACATGCCAAAGAAAATAACAATAAAAAACCTTTTGTACAATCAAACAGTTGACGGTAAATAATCAAGTCACTATTTTCACCCCCCATCCCACAAACAAAACCCAAAACCACCCTCCTCCCCCTAACCTAATCCCCCCCTCCCTGCCACCCACAAATGAGGAAGATCTGCCCACCCACTTACCTCTCTAATCCAGTATACTCCAACTAGCTACACCTGGGAGATATAACCCTAAAGCGACTCCAGAATTTTCATATATATGAATCGGTTATCCCTTTCCGCTCCTAACTTTTCCATATTCAGGTTGAACAACATTTCCATAACCATTCCACATACGTAATTGGGAGTCCTTCATCCAATATCATAAAACTACCTTCTTAAGCGAGCAGAAATCAGGGCCATATAAAATCTACGCTCCCTAAACATGATTCCGGAATAATCCCCTATCAGACATATATCCGGAGTAAAATATTGGTCAATTCCCAACAATGGGTCAGCCCTTTGCTTAATCTGCATCCACAACCGCTTTATTGGTGGGCACTCCCAAAAAATATGATACAAATCCCCCACTGCCTGATGGCACCTGAAACATTTCTGGTCCGGTCTACTACCCATCTTAAATAACTTGGAGGGGGTCCAAAACAGATTATTCAAAAAATGAAACTGCATCACCCTCAACCTATCCTGTCTAACATATCTATACATATGCCTCCAGACAGCTTCCCAGTCCCGCTCTTGGTCTTCCAAACAGTTAATCCAATATCTGGGCTTATAATCCATATCCGCGAGAAAAAGGTCAAGAAGCTTCTTATAAACTCTAGAAACCGCGTGTGGTTCCCACACAACTTGCGCTAGTGATTCAAACCACCTACCGTCCACACGCCGGTCCCGAAAGTTACTTGCCACCTGTGTTAATAAATGAGTAACTTGGTACAATTTAAAGGCCTGCTTGACTTCTATTCCGTACTTTGCCAGAATATCCCTAATTGGGGATACACGACTATCCCCCATTAGATCCACAATTCGCAGTCCCTCCAACTGGGGAATCCATCTGCCCAGAACCATTCTCCCCCCAATCCTCAAATTCGGATTTTGACATATCGGTTGATACTTGTCCCTGTCCGGCACGTAACCAATCTTGCTACAAATCTGCCGATGAATACGCAGAGATTTTACTATAGGGTTAGCAACCAACCTAGGGGGCAGTTTCTTGGGGATAGAATAGAGCAATGAGATCGGATCTATACCCGCCTCCCTAATCATTTCTGTCTCCAATCTAACCCACGAGGGACATAGGACAAGATTCTAGCTTGATGTCGAGAGCCAACCATTTCAAATATTTGCACAGGTTACTTGCCCAATAATATAATCGAAATTTGGAAGTCTCAAACCCGCTTTTCCCTAGACGCAACTTACCATAAGCTCTAGGGGCCTTTTCCTCTCAAATAAAGTCCGAAATTAGAAGGTGCAACTCCTGAACCATTTGGGGCAACCAAACATTTAACATGTTGAGTGGATAAAAATTCTAGGCAGAATATTCATTTTAACTATACTAATCCGACCCCAGAGAGATATCGGCAACCCATTCCACCTTTGCAAATCCTGCTTAATTATATTCTAATTGCATTCAAATTAAGATTAACTAGTTTCTGATCGGATCTGGCCAAGTAAATACCCAAATACTTCAGCGTGTCACGGAGTCCATTGCATACCATTTCCACCACCTCCGACCTATGCACTCTCATGTTCAATGGAAGAATTTGGGTCTTCCCACATTAATCCTGTAATTAGACAGTCTACTATATTCACCAATGATTTCCAACACTGCTTTAATAGAATCACTTGACTGAGCAACATGCAACAAAATGTCATCATCACGCTGGAAACTAAATTCTTGTGACCCCACTCTGATACCCATAACCCTAGAATCTAGTCTCACTTTAGTAAGAAGGGTTCCAAATATAAATTGAACAAAAGAGGTGACAGGGGGCAGCCCTGCCTGGTACCGGATTTAAGGGGAAAACTTGCAGAGAATACTCCATTACAATATACCTTAGCCTTAGGGTCCCTATATAATGCAAACACAAATTTAATAAACTGGGTCAGAAAGCCAAATTTCTCCATAGTGCTGGATAAAAACTTCCAATCCACCCTGTCAAATGCCTTCTCCGCATCCACCGACATCAAGACACATGGGGAATTACAGTCCCTGGAGACGGAGAAGACATATGGCAATTTACGCAGATGATCCGATGCCAGTCTGCCCTTCATAAATCCAACCTGATCCTGATGCACTAAGGTAGGTATGACCTTGGACAACCTAGAAGCTAGTATCTTAATCTTAGCAAAATCTTAATATCATAGTTAATCAGGAAATAGGTCTGTAACTTGTGACTTTATCTAGCTCTTTCCTTCTTCGGAATAAGCACTATCAAGGCTTCAAACAAGTAACCATCTACTGTATCAAGGTCAAAATACTTTGAAATAATCTTTTAAACGGGGCATATAAAGTAGCAAAACATTTATAAAGTTAGGTGTGAACCCATCCGGGCTAGGAGCCTTATCAATGGAAGCGATTGAATAGCCTCAAAATCTCCTCCTCAGAAATTGGGAATACAAGCTCTCTCCTCTGACCCTCTGTTACCTGGGAAGATTACAAGTAGATAAAGTCCTCCACTTCTTCCTTACTAGAGCCTAGGGTCATTGGACTGTATAAATCCTTAAAGTACTCTTCAAATTCCTTAACAATATCCATAGGTGCTGTTTAACTGACCCATCCACACTGGACGTAATACTCTGAACTACTCTAGATGCCTCCACCGCCCTTAATCTCATAGCTAAAAGCCTACCTGACTTCTCGCCTTGGTTCAAATAGAAGGCCTTAGTTTTTTGAATCGCATATTAAGCCCTTTCTCCTATAATCCCTTCATATTCATGACGCAGCTTAGTCAACAGCTCCCTAGTATCCTCTGACGTATTCTTTGACAGGTCTTTCTCTATATCCCTAATTCGAACCAGCAAAGATCTAACCCTTTCTTCCCTCTTTTTCTTTCTTACAAGTGCCAATTTAATAAACTCTCCTCTTAACACACATTTTAGAGTACACCACCATAAATCCCCTCTAATAGTTAAGTAACTATTTTCCACTTCAAACTGTTCTATCCGACGTCCAACATACTCCCTTGTCTCCGTGCTATGAAGTATTTGATTATTCAACTTCCAAATAGTCTGTCTGGTGATATTAGGAGTCAAATTAAGGGAGCAATGAACCATAGAATGATCAGAAAGAATCCCAGGCATAATACTACAGTTCATCAGCCCTGATAGTAATTCTCTGCTCACCAAAAAATAATCTATTCTAGATCTGGACTTATGGACTTCTGATAGAAATGTATATTCTCTACTTGAAGGGTTCAAGACCCTCCATGGGTCACATAATCCCAGATTGTCAACCAAATCCCTAATAGCTCTTTGAGCTGGAGATGAACCTAATTCGCCTACCCTCCTTATCCAAGTCTGGAGAAAAGCGGATTTCAATCTCCTCCCAACAACATGCGGAAGATGATGAAACTGGCCTAAAATATTTAGTATATCCGTAAAAACCCAGGAGTGTCAGCGTTGGGGCCATAAATGCTTCCCAACACCAGTCTAGTTTGATCTAAGAGCCCTACTACGATTATATAACGGCCTGCCGGATCTACTATCTCCTTCTCACAAACAAAAGCCACACTCCTATGAAATAGTAATGCAACCCCTCTACCAGTTGTACTAAATCCAGCCCCAAATACCTGACCGACATACTGACATCTAAGTGTGTTCAACTCTCTAGCAAGCAGATGCCTTTCTTGTAAACATATTATCTGTCCCCTTAAGAATTGCAAGTGTTTTAAAATCTTATATCTCTTTATTTTTTGCCTGATTCCTTTAATATTCCACGTGCAAAACTCAAACAGACTACCCATTCACCAGATATCCTTCATAACTCCATCGAACTGCTTTCTCAGAACCATCAAACACCGTTACACTACCAACTCGTGGATGAGCAGATCTCCCCATCCTATCCTCTCAACCCCTCTCTAACATCCTCTCCCAACACCCCCTATCCCTACCAAGCCACCCCATAACATACCAACTATATACATCAAAGTCTATTACCCCAAAACATCCCACCAAACCCTCACCCTCCCAACACCCCCACCCCTCCCCTCCCAAAGCACATTGGTCCATGACATCCATAGCTCCGCTAACCAACCCCTACCCTCCAGCCTCCCCGACAAAATCACTACCTATAATACCCCTCTAACCAAGTCCGATATTGCATCCAATATATTCACTCCACCACCCAAACAGAACCTTACCCCTACTTGTATTACAGAACCCATGCAGATTACATCCCCTCCCTCTTCCCCAAACAAACCAATAGAACCCCAACAGCCAAATCCCAGCTAATACTATATTCAATAACATCAACAACATTCACTTAACACCATCACACTTTCTATTTAAGCAAAAAAAAAAAAGAGGAGAGGGAAAATGAAAAAAGAAAATTCTTATCTGCAAGGGTTTCAACCCATATAGTCCATAACTCCATTGCATATGCAGATTCTATGCAGAGTAATAACTGATATCCAGTTCCAGGAGTAAGCTCCCAACAAATGACACCAAGTCCCAGGGGTCCAGACTAGAAACAGCCCAGTCTCAATCAGACATCCACCACAGAAACATAAATTCCCTCAGGTCCAAATGGGTACATCCGGCCTTCCCTATCCACACAGCAGCCCTTGGATAGCAACGAACCAGACGAGATCAAGGAAGGACCATTTTCCAAAGAAAAAGGAGCCGCTTCCCTCGTTCATCCTAGAAAGGGAACTACTGAAAGCCCAAAGGAAACAGCAGAAAAAGTCATGGCCCATATTGCTGTCAAACCCATACCCAATTCACTCTATTCCACTGCATATAAGGCCCCCTCCACAGTCGATTGATGCCAGATCTTGTACCCCCAGGGGGATCTGCATGCGGGACCATACCCCGCTTCACCACGTCACGGGGGGAACTTGTTCATCCAAATGAACGGGATACCTTTTCAGCAACACTCCGGTACATCCCAAGGGAGCAGAAAAAAAACAAAAGACATTCCAGCACTGGGTCGATGAGCCCTTAGAAAAAGCGGAAGGTCACGATCCTTTACACCAACTAAAGAACGGGAACCAGATCCAGTCAAATTCTAGCCCCATCAGCCTCACCAGGGCTACTTATAAAGCTCCGGGAGGGCTGAAGCCAGGCCCTTTTTCGCCGCAGCTGCATCTTCATATGTGGACCACTGGCCAGCCACCAATACTTGCAGTCTCGCTGGGTATAAAACTTTAAAACGTATCCCAGCCGGAATCAACTTTGAAACAATCGGGTGGTATTCCACCCTCCTCTGCCTCACCGCCACCGGTAAATCTTGAGTCACCCTGATGGGGATCCCCTTCCACTTCACTTCCCTGAGCTCCTTAGCCTTCAGCAGAACAAATTGGCGCTCCTGATAATTTAGAAAGCGGACAATGAAAATTCGCGGGGGGGCACCCGATGCTGGAGCCGTGCGCAATGCCCGATGAGCCCGCTCAACTATATACTTGTCACCGAAAGGCGTCGGGCCTACCAATTCTTTAAACAGAGTCTGTGCAAAGAGGATCGGGTCGGCACCTTCTTCATGTTCCGGGAGGCCTATAACTACTAAATTATTTCTCCGACTCCGACCCTCTAAATCTTCGATCTTCTCTTCCATCCTGGCAAGTTTCTGCCTCAGGTTAACTATCTCTGGCTCCTGTTTGATAATTCTTTTTTCCAAGGAGGAGACTTTCATTTCGGTGTCTCCTGTGCGCCAAGATAAGTCCTCCAGCACTGAAGTCACTGCTTTAAGTTCCTCCGTAACCGCACACAACTCCGTGCGGAAAGGTTTAAATTCAGCCCGAAATTGTGCCAGAGTCAAGGGCTCGGTTTCTTGAAGAGGGCTTTCCATCTCATGACCATCACCCTCCGCAGTCACTCTCACTTTTTGGTTGGCCTTCGCCGGGGCTGGCGGTGTGTGAAGGTGCTTTTCCTCATTTCCACCTCCATATACACAGATCACACTTGAATAGTCTGGGAGCCTTGTGGAATCACACGAAAGAGAGTAAGCCGGCTAATCCACCAAAAATGTAGAAAAAGACCCAATTTAATGACGACGGGAGGCTGGAGCTGAAAGGTCAGGCTGCACTCACAGAGCTGGCATCACGTGACTCCATCTCCCTTTTTACTTTTGTCTAAAGGGCCAGCAACATCCATTGCAATTTTCTCCAAAAGCACATTTATCAAGGATAGGGGCACCAGGGACACCTTGTCTTTTTTAGCCACTGGTGATACTTTCTGACATTCAGTCCAAGAACTACAATAGGCAGCAACATCCTTATGAGTCTCAGGCCAGTAGAATCTGTACAAGAATCTAGAAAGGGTGCAGTCCCTCCCCTAATGACCAACCATAGAACTATCAAGTGCTATCTGTAACAACTCCTTTCTATGCTTCTTTGGTATGACTGATTGATCTACAGTGTCTGTTCCTATGTCTGAGGAATAACCCAAACTCTATACAGTAACCCATTATACATTTTCTAAATATAGGTTCATCCCGTTTTTGTCCCCCCAACCCCAGTTGCTTAAAGTAATCTTGGAGATAAACATTGTTAGTTTGTTCAGAAACAAAATCACTATCAGTTACCAATTTAGTTTCTGCAGTTTCATATAGCATTCCCTTTAGTCCATCAGTCTTTTGTTGCCACTGTTTTTTTAGGCATCTTCTTTCTTTCCTGAACTTCCAGATCTTGGAGCTGGGCTCAGACAAGTCCAAATCAAAGTCACTAAGAGAAAAAGAGTTCCCAACATTGGAGATTTTCTTTGCCCGTGCTCTTGTTATCACAGCTGCTGAAACAGCTGAGTGTCCCCCTGTGACTAACTTATCAAATCCTGTAAAGTCATTTTCAATAATCGCAGGTATAGGTAATCTTAGTACTACACCCACTTTTGTTCGGTGCGACACCCCATTGTTAAGAGTCTCTTGGGTGGTGGGATAGTATCGACTGTCCCGTGGATGCAGATATGCCTGTACCTGGTCCTTTTGCACAGTTTTTACTCCGGAACTTTGACATGCACCAGACTCTGTCTGCTTCCCAAATCTATAAGTCCCTTCACAGTCTTAACTCCCACCTTGACATCTGTTAAATACTTGCCCCAATTTGCTAATGGAACATTTGCACCGGTGTTATCCTCCTTATTTTTATAGCAGTTTCTTGCAATGTGACCTGGCTTACAGTATTACAGTTATATGCATCCACGGGGACAGTCGATACTATCCCACCACCTAAGAGACTCTGAACATTAATGGGGAGTCACAAGGCCTATCTTGGGCCCCCTACTGTTTAGTCTGTTTCTAAACAATCTCCCTCAGGCCTGTCACAGCAATGTCCTTTTGTACGCAAATGATGCCATGCTCTTTTCTAGTCACTCTAATCCTGTAGCACTAGAAAAACAAATGCAAGACAACTTCTCTGAAACTGAAGCCTGGTTCATTCACTCCAAGCTCCTTCTAAATTACAAAAAGACTAAGACAATGCTGTTCATCTCTACTCAGAACCAGCACAGGTCTTACTGCCTTAAAATTCTTTACTGGAATGATGCACTTGAGATTGTCAACAGCTTTAAATATCTTGGTGTCAGTCTTGATAGCTCCCTTTCATTTACCCAGCACATTGATCAGGTAGCCAAGGCTGCTAACTCACAGATTAACCAGTTATACAGGCACAGACATTGCCTTAGTGATGAAGCCCTAAAGCTCACTGTCACTAGCTCTGTCCTGTCAGTTATTGATTACGGGCTAGTAGTTTATGGGGCAGGTACAAACTCAGCCCTAAAAAGGATCAAAATGGCCTTAAACAAAGCTTGTAGGCTAGTTCTAGGTGCACATTGATTAACTCACACCTGCAAGCTCTACACCTGCTCGGAATGGCTTAATCTGGAAAACAGGATCCAATACCAGGTCTGTCTACTTGGAAAGAAGACCACCCTTGGCCTTACTCCACCAGGGTTACCGAACCGCCTCAGCTTATCCTCACACCATAGACAAACTAGAGGAACCTGCAATAACATGCTTCTAGTCCCCTTCCACCGAGAATCATTAGGACAATGATCATTTGCCTTTAGGACCCCTAGATGGCTTAACTTTCTTAATGCTGACTTGCAATCTGTACCAAAACTTGACCCTTTCAAATCTCAACTTCAAGCACATTTTGCCACTACCAGTATGTGCAATTGTAACACCTAGCACCTCCACTCCCTTCCTGGGGCTACTATTCTATTGCAGCACTTAGTCATAGTCTCCCTCTCCTATCCCCCTACCATCTCCCTTCCTCCCCTCCCTCCTTAGCCCCTTACTTTTGGTTATAGCCAACTACCCCCCCCCCGTGGCCAATCTTTTATGCCTACCCCTATTTACCCCTTCCCTGCCTACCTCAAGGGCACTCCTTAATGTTCTCCAGTTAACTGACAAGGACCTCTTTGGCTGCTCCACCCCCTTTGCCCTTCTACCACCATCTCTTACATTTCTAATTCTGCCACAGCCATCTTACCCCCTTCTTCCCTTCCACCTTATACTCCACACCTCCCTACATCCACTTACCCTACTAACGGTTGCTATATAACTTAGTTTTACCTGATCTGTAAACTATATGTATTTGGAATTTGTTATCCTTCTGTGTTGTATTTTGTAATACTGTTAAACTCTACACTGTCTGTATTTGTTCTCTATGATGTGGAACCTCTGTAAATGAGCTTTTAGCTCAAAGGTCTTAATCTGAGATGTTAATAAATAAATAGCAAATAAAACATTTGGGTACAGCTTTGTTATCCCCACCAGAGTTCTTACCTGATCTGGAATTAAATAAGGAAAAAGGGGGCCTTACCATTCTTTGGCTGTTATTTTGCTGTTGTGGTGTCTGTCTGGCCATCTGATTCAACCAAAGAAACAGCCTTTTCCCCACTTTCTGGTCGGTGTTCTATTACCCTAAACTGCACATCTGTAAGAAGGATGTTGATGAATTGTTCCATTGCAAATATGTCAGTTATCTGTGGGACTGTTTTGCCCTCTGGTTGGAGCCATTTAATGGGTAGTTGTCTGAGCTGGGTGAAGGCTTCTCGAGGATTGTTGGCTGAGTGGTACTTCAAGAACCAGAATCTCTGCCTGTAGGTCTCCTGAGATGTCATATCTTTTAAGGATTTCTCTTTTCACAGGGTCATAGTTTTCTGACTGCGTAATGTCCATATTGCTGTAGGCAAGTTGGGTTTTACTTGTCAGAGAAAGTACCTGCCTCATTGCACATTGCTGTTTTGGCCATTGGCAGGCTCCAGCTACCCTTTCAAAAGTTGTCAGGTATGTTTTGATATTATTCACAGGTCACAACTTTGTAAGTTTAATGCCTTTAAGTTGTTTGTGTTTTGTTGATCTGCCAGACCTGTTCCAGATCCTCCAGCTATGACAGCTTGCAAGGGATCCAGACATCTCTTCCTTCCTTCCTTCCTTCTCTTCCTTCTCTTCCTCCCTGCCTGCCTTCCCTCCCATTCCTTCCCTTCTCTGTTTCTCAGTCATACTTTGTTGTATAGCCCACCATTTGAAGAAGGCAGACATTCTTTCAAGTTCTGTCTCTGCCAGTTCTTCTTTCATCCCTGGTGCTGGCTGTGCAGTCTCAGTTTGGACTTTTGTTTCTGCTTCTAGTTTGGCTGCCATTCTTCTGGTAGTCACTACTGGGCTTGCTATTGCAAAACCCATACCTTACTTCTATGCTCCCTTGCAACCAGGTCAAGTACCAACACACAGAACTCCTGGCTTAGAGAATGCGTGATGTAAATCCCACTTTGCTTCCAGCTGCGATAGAAGCAAAAGTCAGGAAGCATAGGCAGACCAGGAGAAGTTACAAAATTCACAAGCAGTGTTTTATTATTATTTACAATAAAAAAAGAAAAATTGTATAGGATAGCTCTTGATACAGGCAGTTGAAACAGACAAAGTCCTACACCTGAGAATATCTCTAAATGTAAATCTGGAAAACCAAAGTATTGCTGTCTTTATATGATATTTCTGTCTGGCAGGTTAATTTCTGCATCCTGTTTTTCACAAAAAAATTAACAAGATGTTGTCAACTTCTTTCCTGTGATCAGCCAGAAAAGTCTATCTATTCTGAACTGGTGCAACAAAATAGAACATTCTGTCCCAGGGCTGGTCTCCTGTTGACAATTTTAAAAACAAGCTAGTAAAAGCAAACTGCTTTTCAGGGTCAGCCACCTGTGTTCCAGCTTGTTACCTTTCCTAATAAACTTAGATAGCATTCTGCAATTCATTTTAAACAATATATTTGCAAACCAAGGGACTCCAGTGTCCCATAAAGATTGACATATACTTTTCAACCACAAAGAAGCAAGGGGAGAAACTAAAACTACAAATAGCAAGTGAAGGAAGGGAGATAGTGGGGGAAAAGAATTGTGGGACCCTTGGAGTGGCCAGTTGCTCAGTGCCACAAGAAGGTTTGATTGCATAATCAGACAGGCAAAGACAGACAAGTGACAAAAAAGAAGAGGACAGAACAGATCCTTGCTTTTAACTCTCTCTGCATAACAAATGGGATAGGGTCTTATCCAACCCTGTCACACAATGATAATATGTGGTATACATGCAGCAACTGTTAAGGACACTAGTACCACAAACATAGACACACACTTATATTTCATTACAGACTGTGTTATTGAGAGTGAGAATGTTGATCAGCACATTGGAGATAACTCCCCTACCCTTTCGAAAGTGCCATTTTGATCTTTAATTTTCTGAACAGTTACCAGAGATGAGCAGAACAGACACTGGCTTAATGTCTCATTGAAGCACAGAAACATAGAATAATAAGCACAGAAAAACTTAAGTCACATTAAGTCTGTCCTGAAGCTTTTCAATGCATCACTTAAGCAATCATATATGACAGAATGTAGTATTAAAAAGTTTATTTTTATATGGGGTGAACTTTAGGACCAAGGTCCTCGTTACAAAGTTGTCCTGTAGGAACTTGAAAGAGGTTGCTGGTTACAGATGGCAAAAATGTATACTGATAAATACAGTGTGTACACTATTCTATAAGTACTGCCATTCAGTCTCAGTAAGTCACATGCTAGCAACATGTCTCAGAATGAACAAGTACTAACAGTCCACAATCAACATACATGAGATATTGTCACACCTTAGGTGCATTGTGAGGCACGAGGCAATGCTGAGAGCCTTCAACCACCCAAGCAGTGACAATATTCTCTAAAATACTATACTCTGAAATGTGCTACTGTAATTATAAAATGGCCCTAGTGTATGAAGCAATGACTGATCTTGGTAATCAGTTTTGAATTGGGTTGATATACTGAGATATCATTATGGGCAAAAAATTGCTTAAGCCAATCAGTTTACAGGATTTCTTCTATCCATTTTATAATTCCTAATAATGCCCTAAAAGTGTCTGATTGTGTTTTGAACACAGCTATAGTACCAGCATTGACCACATGGCTTGGTAGACTATTCCACTTGTCCACCACCCAGTCTGTGGAACAATAGTTCCTGATATCCTTCTTAACCCCCTTTTCCAACCTGACATTATGCAATCTAGCAATAAAGTGGCACATCATAGAAACATAGAAACATAGACTTTGACAGCAAATAAAGACCACTTGGCCCACCCAGTCTGCCCATTTCCCTACCTATTGGATAAGCTGCAGATTCTAGTTAACCAACAGCCTATTTCCTGCAACCCCCCACTATAATTGCCTTATGTCTGTACCATGCATGTTTGAATTCCCCCACTGTTTTAGACCCCACAACCTCTCCAGGAAGGCGGTTCCATGCGTCCACCACTCTCTTCATAAAAGAATTTCCTCCCATTACCCCTTGAGCCATCCTCTAACTTTAAAACTGTGCCCCTTGTTCTTACACATCTCTTTTTCTGAAAGATGCTACCCTCCTGGACTTTGTTGATTCCTTGAGGTACTAAAAGTTTCTATCATGTCCCCTGTCCCTCCTTTCATCAAGGGTATACATATTAAGCTCTCTCAGTCTCTCTTCATATGGTTTCTGATGTACACCCTGCACCATTTTAGTTGCCCTCCTCTGGACTGCTTCCATCCTGTCTATGTCCTTGCGTAGATGAGGTCTCCAAAACTGCATGCAGTACTCCAGATGGGGTCTCACCAACTGTCTATATAGAGGGATAACCACTTCCCTTTTTCTACTTGTGATGCCCCTCCCTATGCATCAAAGTATCCCCCTGGCTCTCCTTACTGACTTCTCACATTGCTTACCCACCTCTAGGTCATCTGATATGACTACACCCAGATCCCTTTCCATTATTGTTGTTGTTAGTACCTCCCCTGCTATTGTGTACTCTTCTCCTGGATCTTTATTTCCCAGGTGCATTACTTTGCACTTCTTTGCATTGAATCTAAGTTGCCATATGTCTGACCATTCCTCCAACCTTGCAAAGTCCCTTCTCATCCTTTCTACCCCCCCTTGTGTATCAACTCTGTTACAGATCTTTGTGTCATCCACAAAGAGGCATATCTTTCCTTCCAGACCCTTTGCAATGTCACCTATAAAGACGTTAAAGAGGACTGGACCCAGTACTGAGCCCTGAGGTACTCCACTAGTAACCCCCCTTTCTTCAGAATGTGTTCCATTCACTATTACCTTCTGTGTCCTGTTGTGCAGCGAGTTTGCTACCCAGGCTACCACCCTGGGACCCACTCCCAGGCTGGCTAACTTGATTATTAATCTTTTGTGTGGGACTGTGTCAAATGCTTTGCTAAAGTCTAGGTAGACCATATCCACAGTACCTCCCTGATCTACTACTTTGGTCACCCAGTCAAAGAAATCGATTAGATTTGTCTGACGTGACCTTCCTGATGACCATCACTATAAAAGGGCTCCGGGTAATCTAGCATAAAGTGGCACACACACCATTACTGGAGTAATGCTGCCTCCTGAGGAAGCATGTGAAGGTGCTACAATGGAGTGTGTTGACCAGGAGTTTGCTGCTTAAATAAATTAAATTTTCCTCCAGTAATGGTGTGTGTGCCACTTTATTGCTAGATTGCTTGGAGCCCTTTTACAGTGGTTGCACCTGGGTGGTGGTCAGAGTGCACAAGTTTTTTTGTTTGATCTGTGAACTTGAAATTTATACACCCTGGTGTGTGAATTGTTTCTTAACTTGAACAAATCCATGAAGCCCACAATGCTGTATCCCTGTATGTTTCAGTCATATCCCTCCTCTCCCTTCTTTCCTTCAGAGAGAACATAATGAGACTCTTCCATCTGTCCTTAAAGGACCTACCCTGCTGCCCCTGAGTCATTTTTGCTGCCTTGCTGCCTGAGTCCTTTTTGCTGCCTTTACTGTTTGATTTCTAATCACCTCGTTTGTCTGATGCACACAGTACTTAAGGTGCAGTATTACCCCCATTCTGTGACTGTTGAAGTTACTCCTTTTGCTTGTCTTCCCATTCACTTTACTGGCCTGGGATGGGACTTTCAAACTATTGCTTATTCTCTTCCCCCACATAACATTCCTCCTTTGAGTTTTCCATCCTTAACCCACTGATGTAATAATCCATATGCACATTTTTGCTACCAGTACACTTTACTTCACATTTCTAGACATTAAATTTCAAATGACTAATACTAGACCATGTCTCCAGCGACTCAACATCCCCCTTCCTGATACTAATTCCCTTCTTACTGTACACTGTTTAACAATTTTGTGCTGTCTAAAAACAAATTAACTTCCTCTGCAATCGTATTCCTATATCTGATAGATATACAGTATGTTAAGGAAAAATGGCCCTAGAACACACAAAACCCCTCTCTGAGTCCAATGTCTAGTTAAATACTCCCCAGTTCTTCATAGCCACCCCCCCATCACTAGTTCAATATGTGTCACTGAATAAAAGGCCTTGCTGAAATGCAGATACAGGATGTTGACTGCCTAGCTTCTATTCATAATTTGTATCTCTAAATCAAAAAAATCAATCAAGTTTGTTTTATACAACCTGCCCTTTAGGAACCATATGATGCATATTCATAAGCCATTTATTGAAAGGCTATGCCTGTAGTTCAATGGCCAAGCAGCCAGCCATTCCCCCTCCCTGAGCTATATTAGCAGTTTCTCCCAGCCTCTTTCTGAAGTACTTCTGTTTTGTGTTCTGCATTTCGGTTAGTATTGCTTGCCTACGGCTGCTGCTGTGCTTCTTTGTGTGGCTTGCTCTGGTCCTGTGTTTGTGTTTTTGTTTTCGCTTTCTGTGTTTTGTTTTGCATTTTTCTTTTTGGGGGCTTTCTGGTTTTTCTAGCATCATATTGCCTTTGTGTTTTGCTAATCCTGTGCTTGTACTGTTGGCTCCCATTTATTCACCGAACTCTGCAAACCCTTGGTGCAACTGAACTTGTTATCCAGTATTGCCTTTGTGTTTTGCTAATCCTGTGCTTGTACTATTGGCTCCCATTTATTCACTGAATTCTGCAAACCCTCGGTGCAATTGAACTTGTTATCCATTTGTTTCAGTTCAGTTACAGCTTCTCTGTTTCTGCTGTCTCAGTGCTTATCCACCTTAATTCATTCCACCTGTTCAGGCTTACTCTGCAAAGCCAGCCCATGGCATTCAAACCTGCATTCTTGCAGTTGTACCAAGTTATCATTCCTGTTGTTTTTAGTGCATTGCCTCTCCCTATAATCCTATCAGTTCCTCTGTTTATTCAGCCCAGCTGCCTAGCCGAAAAGATGATGATTTTTATGTTGGCACGCTTGAGCAGCCAACATCTTGGGGTAGTGCAGATTGGGAGGCACGGTCGCTGTTGGGCGAATGCAGGGCACGCACCAGTAGATGCATCCCTCATTCCCCAATCAGCGCCACACCACCCGGGCGAGCACATCTAAGGAAAGGTCCACCGCAATGTGAGCAAAGCTCATCACATGCAGTGGACCCTTCCTACGTGCTCACCAGCTGGAAACATGGTGGCACAATGGCCACTAAACTGCCAACTTCCGGGGTGCCCAATCCCCCGGTCGGCATACACTGCCCAAGTATGTGGCGATGGGACAGCCCACTCCCCGTCGGCAGAATGTGTCTCCCCCCTGCTTTCATTGTTTGCCGACAGGGGTGCCCAATCCCCATCGGCATCCTTCCCCCCCTTTCCCAGTGTAATGTGCTGACAGGGGAGCCCACTCCCCGTCGGCAAGGCTGGCAGAAGACATACGCTCAGTATGCCTGAGCGTACAGAAAAAAACTATGGGGGGCAACAAAAAGAGCTGTGGTTAATTAAAATACTTTTGCGTCTGACTCTTCAAAAAAAAAATGTTACTATAAGTTGTTCGAGGTTGAGACCAGTCTAAGATGGGGTTGGGGGGTACACAGTCGGAACTGTGAGTTGGATACAAGTTAGCAATTCAATCAATCAATCAATCTTTATTTTACCAGGTGAAGCACTGTTGCGCAAGCTCATTTCCAAGGTGGGCCTGGGCATACAGAAATAACATCCAATACATAAGAGATACACATATGCATACACAGGTACAGCAATACTACTCCTTATAAAAGTAGCACAGGTATAACAGCAAAATAAAATACGGGCTATATGTAGGATGGGAATTCAAACAGGATACGAATGAGGCAACATATAAGTATATAAAGCTATACATAAGCTAGATAGTCAGGCGAGATACAGAAGTTTCACACCAAAATGTTTGTTTTGAACAGTACATTTAAATATCCCGTATTGTTAGTATAAGGCAAAACTTTATGTACCCCAAGAGAGTGGGGAGCAGCCAAGGGAAATTAGAACCTAGGAAGGAGCAGGAGGTGGAAGGCTGAGGTGGAATGCTTTAAGTGCATGTAGGAGGTCGGGGTTGGTCTCTAGGTGGTCTCAGGATGTCTTCTGTCATTATGACTCTGCTGCTGATAATGCTCATTTTCCATTTTCAGCAAGACGATCATCGTGTGACTTTAAACTGCCATCTATTTCTTGTGGCAAGATCAGGATTCAGCACGTAAAGGACAAGTGGTTGTCCAGTTTGTCAACAGTGGCACAGTACCTTAGTCGGTGGGTGCAGGTGGCGGATTGTCGTAGATCTTCGGGTGACTGGCTAGCAGAGACCTCCAACTGAAACGGATATATTCAGCTGACGGCCAGCTTTAAGTGGAGCAGTGTTCATGGTCCAATCAAGAAAACAGAGCAGCAGCAGAACAAAGTGAAGGGGCTATGGTGAGAAAGACTGTTAGCTTAACAATTTCAGTCACTCACAAGCAAGCAGGGTAGCACCTGCAAGGCAATCAGTTTATTATATGTTGCTGCTATAGTAAATAGTGGACTGGTCGAGAAAAGGAGGGCAGGTACCGTACTGAGGTGCAGATCTGGCAGGCTTTTAGAAAAATCCTCCCTTTCTTGGAGCGCCGAGGCATCGAGAAGAGTGAAGACAAATTTCCCCCCTCCTGGAGTCCCCCCAGTTATCCCAGCAGCCTTCAGGTCAGTCGGATTCTTGGAGGAACACATTGGCAGGTGTTGGAAGCAGCCAGCACTGCAGAGCACTGACCCAGACCACCAGTCATTGCACGTTAGCCAGCTCAGTCAGCTGAGCAAATCATCAGCAGTTAAGCTTTTACCCTCTGGCGGCGTGGCAGCAAAGCAAAATTGTACCAGCCCCCTCATTGGAGACTGTCCGATCGTGAGTCCTGACTCCTTGACTCATGTCAATATATTAAGGTGGGAAATGTATTTACTTGGACATGATTGGGTGTAGTGCACAAGGTGCAGTCATTGACTGCATGCAATACAGAAGTGATTGTACTAGTACTATATAGTCAGTGTACAACATTTTTCACGGTTTAAAAGTACATTAATGTTCCAGGTGTGTTGTAATGTCGCTACTTTGCATGAAAGGTATGACTAGCAAACAAAATACATTGGAAATATACTGAAGGATTTACAGTGCATGTTGTTTACAGTGAATTCCATTGGCAGTCTGATTATGATTGTGAGCAATATAAGGACGAGGGAGATCTTTTTGTTACCTGAAAATCAGTTTAATTACAAGGTTTATCTGAATGTAATATTATGTATGGGTGGATAGAGACAGCTATTTTTCCAAATCCAAGAAACTAGCGCCCGATGTTGAATTTACTTGTAATTAATTAGAAGCATGGTTTATCTCTAAAATATTTTGGGTCTCAGTTGCTGGCTGGTTAACAATATCAGGGAGGGAACAAGAGTGTGTGTGTGTGTGTGTGTGTGTGTGTGCGTGTGTGTATGTTATTCAGAATAGCCTTGTTAGTCTCTTCAAAGTAATTTTCAAAGGGAGCATAAAGGGATGGAACATTCTTCGTCTGCAAAACGACATTCTTAAATAAGTTGCAGGTCATGTATCACAACTCAGAATCACAAGTAGTTTTCGGAGAAACAAAAAGAACATGTTTAGCTTATTGAATATTTTATGTGCTATGATGTTACAACTCACACCTATTATGATGTAGTACTAATTTGATCTTAAAGTAATATGTTAAATATTATGTGGCATCAAAGTAGCGTGGCTCTAAGTGTCAGTTTAACAACCCATGTTTACTGTATATTGTCAGATTTGAGGTGCTGGCATTAATAAATGAAGAAATAACCAGAATACTGTCTCAGTAGTGAGATTCAGGAACTATATAGTCACATATTGTATAGCTTTGTGCTTTGTGAAAGCAGGGAGGCATGGAAGAACCCGGTTCCAGAAAGGTGACCTTTTTTAATGTGGAACCACATTGTACAATAAGGTTTCCATTTGCTGTTCAAAAGAGTACAGGTGAAACTGCTTAATCGGGACACCTTGGTGTGTTCATATTGGGCCTTTGTCCAGATTAAGGCCATCCCTATCAGAAGGCCACTGTAATGGCCTGTCAACCACGCTTTGCCGCGCTCTCCCAACTCCACTATTGCCATACTCTATCTGCAATGTTTTAAATGTTAAGTGATATGTGTGTGTTACCCTAATACAGTACTGTATTATCTTAAAGGGGACAGGAATTGATTACTTATGTACAGCTGTTCCAAATGTCTCTATTTTCATAAATTATATTATACTGCTAAATTATTCCTATTTATGTCTGAAGAAAAGCTGAAGCTGTCAGTTGTGTTTTGTAATGTTTTCTTTGTATGGACAACATTCCCTGCAGTTCCTTTCATGGAACCAAGAATTTTGGAGTTTTGGCTATGCCACTTCATGGCAGAACTGTGTCTTACATGGCTGAATCACGACAAGAATTGTCAACTAAGAACTGTATGTGTATGTATTGTTTGCTCAATTAACAATGATACCTTGTATGATACATATGACTCGATTAACAATGTTGCCTAGTATGTTATGTTTGTATATCTATGTAAATGACCCAGGACCTCCTTGTGAATGAGCTTGCTCAATGGAGTTTTTCCTGCAATAAACTTGAACTTGAACTTTCAGAACCTTGCTCATATTTCTGAACCATGAAGTGACATAGTCAAAACTCTGTATTCTTGGTTCCATGAAAGGAACTGCACAGAATGTTGTCCATACAAAGAAAACAACACATAGAGAATACTGGATGGGCAACTATGCAAAACCAATGTGTTCTGCCACAGAGGGATTCTGATTCCCTCTGACCTCGAGAGCAAAGCTCGAGAGGTCCATGGGAATCAGAGCCCCGAGGTGGCAAAACACACTGGTTGTGCATAGAGTTGCTCATCCTGTATTTTTTATAGTGTGTAGTACTGTGTGAAAAATGCATTTTGTGAGTTCTTTTGCTTTCAAAATGAAACTGACTCATGCAGTCTCTAGAGGTTCTAGAATGCTGATCTACCACAGTAGGGCAGAACAACTTTCCATGACCTTGGAACTGTGGTAGAACAGCATTTTGAAAGGGATGGAATTTTATACAGAACAACACTCCACTATACACTATATATAGAATAGTGTATGGTTGCTCATACACAACAAGGCTATGTTGCCATCGAGGGGATGTGATGACGTCACACAGACCTCGAGAGCGAAGCTCGAGAGGTCCATGTGATGGAATCACTTCCCCAAGATGGCAACAAAGCCTTGCTGTGTTTAAGCAACCATATACTATTTTATATAGTATATGGTTCCCCAAACTGTGGGAGGTTTGACTTTTGACAAGGTTCATACCTTGTGACTATTGTCCTGCTCGCTTGCTCAGTTGCTCCTTCCCGGTCCATGCTGCAGTCATCATCCAGTTCTGACACCGAAGATACAGGTGCTTCACTGCTTCCTGCGGTCCTGCTGTCAGCAAAAGAAATAAAAAAACAAACTGGCAAACTGATAGTTTGGGAACACGGAGCCGAGTATGGCAGTCCATGTCCCAACTATCTGACTAAATGGCACTACCGACTGATCGTTAGACAACTCCACCATTTTAGAGTGAATTTTTTGATCAGCTCTGTTTTCAGCCAATCACGTAGCAGCTCAAGGCTGAAAAGTTGTTATACTATCGATCTGACGTCAGAACGATAGTACAACAACTATTTTGACCTTTGAACTGTCCTACAACAACATTTGGGAAGCCACTGTTTTCCATCTAGAGTAAGCCCTAACCATATACTATAAAACACAACTGACAGCTTCAGCTTTTATTCAGACACAGGTAAATAGGGATCCTACAGAGGTATTAATATAATTTATGAAACTAGAGACATTTCAAACAGCTGCACATACGTAATCAATTCCTGTCCCTTTTAAACATTACCACCACTTTCCATTGAGTGTTACCTGCCTAAGTCCTTTTATTTTTCTTAAGAAACTATTTTCATATACTTTTATCAGTACAGTCTGGCTTCAGTTTTCCACACAACCTTCTTGAGATCAGGTAACTAGTGGTGGGAGATTGTTCTCGTTGCTTTAAGACACTATACCGCCAAGCACACTTGCACCGTGTTCACTCTGTAGAACAGTTAAGAAACCGTTCACAAAACCAGTTAGTTAAACCACTTCAGCGTATCTGCATTATGCAGTAACCATGCTTTATAACAGTTTTATGTGTCCACATTACTGATGCTAATCCTGTTTTCCAAGTAACCATTTCATATTAACTTCAATACCCCGAACTGTTCTAGCCTGTTCACAGTACAAGTAGAACTGTTTTAGTTACACAGTTGCTGACATAATTGAATGCTGGTGCAAAGGAGCTGCCTGCCCCAGGAGCCAAATTAGCTTGTTTTGATTTTTTAGCAACAATTTCATGAATTATGTACCTTTTAAAGTTGCACTTGTAACTTCTGCATACAAGTCATTTGGCTGCTGTGTACTGCTGCCCTTTCCTAAAATCAAGTTCCAAACAGTAGTAGCCGCAGCTTAAATGGTGCAGGGTAGGTGCTAAACACTAATGGCTAGCCATTCCATAAGGAAAATGAACAAAGTCCAAAACGTGTTGCATACAGATCCAGATGCAGTCAAATAAATGAACTGACTGCAAAGTGAAATTCAAAAAGTTTATTTTAGAGCAAATGCTCCAGAATTTAAAAGCTGGAGCAAAGGTTATCTGCCTTTGTGCTTCAGCTATCCCAGCCTTCCTTAGGGGGCAAGTCCTGGAAAGAACACCTGGGGCCAAATATTCAAAACGTAGCTGCGCCTCGTGACCGGACAACACCACAGGGCATGGGTAAATCCTGACATCACCAACACCATCTCATGGTATATTGCTTAAGTATTCTTTTCTGTTATGTTTCCCATCCATCTACATGCTGCTGCAGCTGCAAGGCAATCTACTGTAACCTTATCCACAATAGATGTTACAAAATATGCGGCTTGGTCTATTATTTTTAAGATAAGTAAGAGTCTGTTAATTAGCTATAAAATGCATGAAAATACACCATTTACATTGACATTTTAAAAAAATTTCCTGGGAGGCATGCCCCCCAGACCCCCTTAGCTTTTAGATTTTTTTGCCATCTTTGTTCATTGACTCTGTGCACACCTATGGGGGGGCAACATTACCCTCTTGGGGGGGGCAAATTGCCTAAGTTCTGATTACAAGTTTTAAATTCCAGGCTACACCCCTGCCTGTCGGCATGATGTCCCCCACCTTCTTCTGTGCCCACAGGAGTGTCCAATACCCTGTCGGCTACTGCACCCCCCCCAAAAAAGAAACCACCTGTAAAAAAGAAAACTGTCCACAATGTGTTTTTTCAGTACCTGTAAGCAGAAAACGGTCCCTTATAGTCTCCCTACCCACCACCCGCGCCTATCCACTGCGCACCCTGCCTCCCCACACCCAACCTCATCCCTTACTTACCTCTAGAGCTCAGCACGACAATCTTCGGTGGACTAGGAACATGTCTCCACCCTTCAAAGCCGACTGCGAGCTGAGGAATTGCCAGTAAGCTGTATAACAGAATAAATAGGGGTTTTTCAACTTTGATGAATATCTTGGGCATTTTTTGGAATTTTTGCACCAAATTTTCAACATTGGGTTTTTGTGACCCCTCCTCATGAATTCTGTCACAGTTGTGACGTTAATTGGTCCCAAAAGGTGATTTCACAGTCACTACGTGGAATCACCTTTCAGGACTGATTAATGCAAGGACAGTGGCAGTGTTCATGAGGTAGGTTATCAAAAAGCCTATGTTGCAAATTTGGTGGAAAAAATCCATAAAATGGCTGTTTTATAAGTGTGTGTTGTGCAGTTGCTATGCACGCTCGTAACTTCCTGAATTAACACTATTTTAATGCCAGATTTTCAACATTGTCATTTTTCTACACCTCTTTGTGAACAGTACAGCTGTCATTTTCCACATCCTGGCCAAAATGTGTTTCCACACTTCAGGCGCACAATACCGCGGTTGCTGTGTGAAATCAGTGTTTGGGGCAGATTACGAAAATAACAGTGAAACTGTTCATGAGCAGAGGCCCTAAAATGCCTATGTTGAAAATTTGGTGATGATACTCCATAAAATGACTGTGTTACGAATGTGCGTTGCGCAGTTTGCTTGCACGCTCGTAACGTTGTGCATTTGTAATATTTTCACTCTGGATTTTCACCATTGGCATTTTTCCACAGCTCTTGATGAACAGTACAGCTGTTATTTTACATATCCTGCCCAAAATGTGTTTTCACACATCCAGCGCAGAATAGTGCAGTCACTGTGCAAAATCACTTTTTGGGACAGTTTGAGGAAATTACAGTGACGCTGTACATGAGCAGAGGTGCTAAAATGCCTATGTTGAAAATTTGCTGCTGGAACTCCATAAAATTACTGTGTTACAAGTGTGCATTGTGCATTTCCCACGCACCCTTGTAACTTTGCAAATTTGCAATACTTACATGCCACATTTTCACCACTGCCATTTTTTTACACCCCCCCATGAACAGTACAGCTGTCATTTTTCACATCCTGCCAAAAATGTGTTTCCACACTGCACCACCAAAGCCAATGCCAGCACGGCAACATTTGGCATTGACGAATGCTTGTTTAATGATGTATTATGAATGATCATTATCCAGTTATGTTCAGAGATCATGTTTAAGCTTCAAAAACCATCACTGTGATCATCATTAACAATAATTAACCATCAACGTTAAATGGCCGCCAATCAAAAAACCATGAAGTTATGGAAATGGTGATTATGATTAATGATGATCTCATAGCATCGTGATTTGTCATGATTGCCCATGGTCAAGATTACAGAAATAAATTTAACAAGCATTTGTCAATGCCGAATGTTTGCTTGCTGGCATTGGCAGTGGTAGTGTAGAAGTTACAGAGCTGCGTAATAGTAATGGCAGTGAAGTATTGAACTGAAGCCAACCCCACCACCACCCTGCAGAGAGTGACAGGCATTGGGGTGTGCCTTTGGGTCGTCAGGCATAACGGCCATGCCATTTCACCACACCCCACCCTGCAGACACTGGCAAGTGTCACGGTGTTCCTTGGGGTCTTTGGTCCTTATGCGCACCCCCATTCCATTAGGAAATACAGAGAGATGGGTGCGATATAGGTGAATGGGGTGAACTTTGGGGCTGAAGAGTCCAAGGCATACCTCGATGCTTCTCACTGGCTGCAGGATGTGGAATGGTATGGGCATTACAGGCAAGAATCCCAAGTCACACCCCTGATGCCTGTCATTCTCTACAGGGTTGGGCGTTATGGTTGGAAATCCTAATACCTCAGTCATTCATTGGTATTTTCACTCCAAATGTTCAACATGGTTTTTTTGTGACCCCACATCATGAACAGGTGGAATATCAGTTTCTTAGCCGGAAGCTGCTTATGCACAGCGACTACGGCATTTAGCACCACAGGTGCAAAACATTCGAACAGGGCGTAAAAATGACAGCTGTACTGTTCATGGGGAGGTGTAAAAAATGGCAATGTTGCAAATCTGCCGTAAAAATATTTAAAAAAATGGTGAAGTCACAAGCGTACATAGAAACTGTGCAACGCACACCCATAATATAATTAGGTTGGGGATTTTTTTACAGCAGATTGTCAACTCAGGCATTTTGGTGCCTCTGATCATGAACAGTGTCACTGTGCTTTTCTTTATCTGTCTCGAACAATGATTTCCCACAGCGATCATGCATCTCTGCGCTGAAAGTGTGAAAACACACTTCGGCCATGTTGTGAAAAATGACAGCTGTACTGTAAATAAGGCAGTGTGGAAAAATGTCACTGGTGAAAATCTGGACTTAAAATATTACAAAGTCATGAACTTACGAGGGTGGTGGAAACTGCACAATGCTCACTCGTAACACAGTTATTTTATGGACTTTTGTCACCAAATTTTCAACATAGCCATTTTAAGACCTCTGCTCATGAACAGTGTAACTGTGATTTTCTTAATCTGTCCCAAACATTGCTTTCGCACACCAGCAACACCATTGTGCACTACATGTGCGAAAACACCTTTTGAGCGGCATATGAAAAATGGCAGCTGTACTGTACATAACGAAGTGTAATAAAATGGCAATGTTGAAAATCTGGAGTGAAAATATTAAATTTGCAAACTTATGAGCATGCATAGGAACTGCGCAACGTACGCTCGTAAAACAGTCAATTTTAGGAATGTTTTCACCAAATTTTCAACATAGCCATTTTAAGAGTTCTGCTCATGAACAGTGTCACTGTGATTTTCTTAATGTGTCCCATACATTGATTTTGCACATCGAATGCGCCATTGTGCGCTACATGGGTTGAAACACATTTTGGGCAAGATGTAAAAAATGACAGCTGTACTGCTCATATGAGGTGTGGTAAATGGCAATGTTGAAAATCTGGAGTGTAAATATTGAAAATTAATTTACGTGCCGCAGCATAGGAACCGCACAACAATGCCAGAAAACAGTCATTTTTGAATTTTTTCACCAAATTTTCAACATAGCCATTTTAAGACCTCTGCTCATGAACAGTGTCACTGTGATTTTCTTAATTTGTTCTGTACATTGATTTAGACACCGACTGCGCCATTGTGCTCACATGAAGTGAAGCTACGTTTTGGGTGAGATGTGAAAATGACAGCTGTACTACTCATAAGAAGGTGTGATAAAATGGCAATGTTGAAAATCTGGGTGAAATATTGAAAATTAGCAAACTTCTGACGTCTTGTGGGAACTGCACAACACAACTAATAAAACAATGAGTTTTGGAATTTTTCCACCAAATTTTCAAAATAGGCTTCTTGAGAGCCCACCTTATGAACACTGGCAGTGTTGTTTCGTTAATTGGTCCTGAAAGGTGATTTTGTGCAGTGACTGCGAAATCACCCTTCGGGCACGAATAACACCATGACAGTGACATCATTCATGAGAAGGGGTCCCAAAAACCCCATGGTGAAAATTTGGTGCAAAAATTCCAAAAAATGCCTGAGATATGCAACAAAGTTGAAAACCCCCTATCTAGCCCATTATACAGCTTAGCGGCATTTCCTCAGTTTGAGGTCGGCTTTGAAGAGCAGGCAGTTCTCCGGTCCACCAAAGATTGTCGCGCCGAGGTCCGGAGGTAAGTATGGGGTGAGGGGGGGATGTGGGGAGGCAGGGTGCGCAGTGGGTGGGCGCAGGTTGTGGGAGGGGGGCCAGGGAGACTACGTGGGACCGTTTTTCTTTACAGGTTAAAAAAAAAAAAGGATGACGCGGGATGTTTGCCATGCTGGGGTGGGCTCCCAGCGTGCACAAGGATGGTTGGGGGTGTTCAGCTGAAGGGGATTGGGCACCCCGTCGATAAAGCATCGATTGCCACGCTGGGGTGGGCTCCCAGTGTGGCACGAGTCTGGGGGTGAGGACAGTGGAGCTGGACGGGATTGGGCACCTCCGTCAGCTATATCATTAGTTACCAGCTGGGGTGGGCACCAGCGTGGCATTTCAGAAAAACTTTGGGCGGGGGCGCAGCACAGCCCGGCGGAGTTTGAGGCACCCCAGCATACAGTGTGTGCGTGCGTGGGGGGCGGCAGCCTGCGTGGTCGTGTGTGTGTGTGGGGGAGCTGTGCATGAGCAGGCGATATCTTATCGCTGCTCACTCAAGCATAGCTCCCCCTTTGAACTGTATACCACTGCATTTTGGAGCTTGTCATAGACAGCTCCAGCATGCTTTGGCTTACAGGGGCCTCGCCTGCCAACACACACTGACTGAATTGGAGGAGGAGGTGACACACCTCTGAAATCTCCGATGATGGCACTATGTTTCTTGCGCATGCGTGCAAGCAAACATAAAAATGAAATGTATCTTTTCTTGGTACTTTTGGAATTTATCTTGTCTTTAGATAGCTTTATTGGAATGACCAGTTCTGATACTTCTTCTCCAGAAGCCCACTACTTTCAGTTATATTTACTCTGATACCTCATATCTTAGTTGAGTTAAAAAGGCTGATATTGGTTTATATAGCTCCATTAAGTGGTTCCTTTTATGGTTGTGGTGAATTCCTAAAAGTACTTGGCTTGTGCTCAAAACCTTTCCTAATAGTCTGCAAACTAATACTGTCAATGCAAAATTAATTTAAAAATATAAATTACTATTGTTTTGTTCCATAAACTAACATACTAACATACTAACATACTAAAATGCCAGCAGAATAGGCCTAACTGTCTTTCGTGTCTGCTCGTTTGGTCAGCCCCCACCCTGGGTGCTGACCTTGCTGTCCCCCTCGCCTTCTCTGGCTTCTCCCTTCCCAGTTCCGGATATTCGTGCTGCATTGGATTTTGCTTCCAGAACCCTTCCCTGTACCTGTCCCACCCCTCTTGAACCCCTCCACTGTCTCTGCCTCCACCAGCCCCCTAGGCAGTACATTCCATGGCTCCACCACCCTCTCAGTGAAGTAGCACCTCCTCCTTTCTCCCCTGAATCTTTCCCCTCAGCTTCCACCCATGCCCTCTAGTGGCCCCTTGCTCCTTCCTTCGAAGCACCCTGACTGTTCCTCCCCTATTTACCCTCTTCATGTACCTGAAGACCTCTATCATGTCCCCCCGGTCCCTTCTCTCTTCCAATGTGTACATATTTAGCTCTTCGAGCCTCTCCTCATAGGTCCTGTCCCCCAAGCCCCAAATCATTTTGGTTTCCCTCCTCTGGACCCTCTCCAGGAGGTTAATGTCCCTCTTTAAGTGTGGCCTCCAAAACTGCATGCAGTACTCAAGGTGTGGCCTCACCAAGCAGTTATACAGAGGGAGTATCACTTCCCTCCTTCTGGAGGTGATCCCCCTAGCGATGCATCCCAGCATCCTGTTGGCCTTGGCTGCTGCCCTCCTACAAGTCTCAGAGTTGTTCATCTTGACATCCACCACCACCCCCAGGTCCCTCTCAGCCATCGAGACTTGTAGCATTCCCCAGGGTGTACACTTGGGCTGGGTTTCTGGCCCCCAGGTGGAATACCTTGCGTTTCCCTGCATTGAACCTCAGCTTCCACTTTCTAGACCATCTTTCCAGAGCCTCCAGGTCCCCCTGTAGGGCCAATCTCCCCTCCCCCATCCACCACCGCCCCAGTTTGAGTCATCTGAAAGAGACTCATCTCACTCCCTGATTCCTGTCCTTATGTCAGAATACGTAGGCGTTGAACAGAAGGGGCCAAGGACTGATCCCTGTGGGACCCCACTAATGACCCTCCTTGGGGATGAGACTATCCCACCAACTCGACCCTCTGAGTCCGGTCCTGGAGCCAATTGCCTATCCATCTGATCATCTGGTTCCCCACCCCCATTTCTCCCAGCTTATCCAACAGGCCCACATGAGAACAGAGTCAAATGCCTTGCTGAAGTCTAGAAAGAGGACATCCACTGGTCTACCCAGGTCAAGGCACTTGTCACCCAGTCATAGAACTCCACCAGGTTTGTCTGACACGATTTCCCAGGATGAATCCATGCTGTCTATCGTCCAGGCACCCTGACTTTCCAGGTCCCCCAGCCTCTCCTGACAATGCCTCCATCACCTTGCCCATCACCGATGTCAGGCTGACAGGCCTGTAGTTCCCTGCCACCTCCCTTGATCCCCTTGTGGATAGGCACTATATGTGCCACCTTCCAGTCTTGGGGCACCCACCCTGTCCTCAGAGATGGTGAAAAGCTCTGCCAGGGGTTCGCCAGGACATCTGCAAGTTCCTTCAGCACTCTGGGATGTAATTTATCCGGCCCAGTGCTTTCTCCATCTTAAGGAGCTGAGGGCTTCCCTCACTCTCTCTGCTGTGATTTCCACTTCCGGTGCCTCTTCTCCCTGCTTAGCCCTCCCCCACCTGCCAGTGATGCCTCCCTCTCCCCAGACCTGCCGATCGTGAGGTCCCCCCTCCTCAGTATCTCTGTCTCCTCCCATAGATGCAGCACCCCATTTTCCCTGGTGAAAACTGAGAGTGCACTCATTTAGTACCTCAGCCTGCTCCCCGGTCTTGTGCCCATCTCTTCCCTGATTTAATCCTGCTAATCTGCCCCTTCACCCTTCGTCTTTCCCCAATGTGTCTAAGAACCCTTGTTCCCTCCTAATTTCCTGGCCAGGTTCTGCTCCTTCCTTGCCTTAGCCGCCCTCACCACTCTAGTGGCCCTTCTAGCCATCAGCTCATACTCCCCTCGATCCCTTTCACTCCTTGAGCACTTGAATTGCTTATAGGCTGCTTTCTTTCCCCGCACCACCTCCTGGACCTCCCTGGTCCACCAACAGGGTTTTTGGGCCCTACTGCATTTTCGTCTTACTCTTGCACAGGTGCTGGTAACATCCTGCACCCCTCTCCTGATGATTTCCCACCTACTATCAGCATCCATGTCTGACCCAATCCCATCCAAATGCTCCTTAAGGATCCTTCCCATTTCCTTAAATCTACCCCCTGAAGTCGGTTACTTCCGTCTTTGTGCAGCCTTCTACCCCTCCTAGGTCCAGGCAGAACCAGACCGTGGCATGGTCACTCCCGTCCAATGGGTTCCTTACCTCCAGGCCCCAATCTGGTCACTGTCTGCCAGGACCACATCCAGTCCCAGTGCCTCCTGGTCGGTTCCCTCATCTGCTGAGTTAGGAATGCGTCTTGAAAGACATCCAACAACCTCTGTTCCCTGGTCACAGAGGATGTCAAAGTCTCCCAGTCTGTTCCTGGCATGTTTAAGTCCCCCAACACCACCACCGTTCCTCTGCCCAGTCTGCAGTGTCTCCTAACATCTGCCACCAGACTGTCCTCCAGCTCCTCCACCAGGGCAGGGGGTCTATACACCACTCCTATTTTTACTCTCTTGCCCTCCCTTGTTATCAAGGTGACCCAAATCGCCTCCACGGTTCCCTCCACCTCCTCTACTCCCCCTATGCCAATGCAGTTTTTGACTATCATTGCTACCCCTCCTCCCCTTCCCTCCCCTGTCCTTCCTGAACATAGTGTAGCCCTCCAGGTTCAGGTCCCAGTCATGTCTTGCAGTGGCCCCAGAGTCTCAGTGACTGCTGCCATCCACTGCTCCCTCAGTTAGCATTGCCTGGAGCTCAGGCATTTTATTGCCCAAGCTCCTGGCATTTGGCAGGACTACCTTCCACCCTTTCTATGCTTCCATTTCCCTGCTCATGTTCCCATGGGATTCTGTTTTCCTCATGTCTGCACTTTGCCAGTTGGCCTTTTCCTGCAATCCTCCTGGTCCCCAGGGGGTGGAGACAGAGTCCCTCCTTTATCAGCACCCCTTGACAGCCTTTTCTCCCATCCCACCCCTTCACAAGTTTAAACCCCACTTTTTACCAATGAACCCTCTATTTTCTCAACTTCTATGATTCCTCCTCTCCAAATTGAGGTGATGTGTCTATCTCTAGCATACAGCTCCTATCCTCCCAGGTCTCCCCCAATCCCCATCAACCCATACCCTCTGGCCTCACACCACTCCCTGAGCCACTGGTTTATCTCCTAATTTTCATTTTGTGTTTCCCCACTAGCCCTTGGCACTGGCAGGATTTCTGAGAAGGAAACTGTGCATCCTATGTCATGACAGACCCTGGCAGAGCTCCCTGAATCTTGCCTGTATCTCTAGATCGCTATTTCCCTCAATGTCATTTGTACCCAGGTGGACCAGTATGTCTGGGGAACCCCCACAATCCTTTGCCAGCTGATATACCTTGTGCTTAGCCCTGTACACCGCTAGTCCATGGAAGCATCTTGTTCTAACTGGCCAGGCTTCTCCCTCCCTATCCCATTTGATACCCCGATCATAGAATCCCCCAGCAGGAGCACTCTGACCACTCCTTTTCCTCCATTACCCACCTTCCATGTCCCTCATCCTTTCTACAGGCCCCTCCACCCAGCTGGCTCCTTGTTCCTCCCCCTATCTGGGTGCCACATGCCACCCCCTCCATATTTACCATGGCCACCCCCTTCCCTCCAGTCCTATGCCTCTCCTCCTCCTGAGTATCCTTCTGTACCTTGCTAATTCCCCCCTCACTGCTCGCAACTGGTCCTTCTCCCCCATCTGCTAAACTAGCCTGGCTCATCCTCCTTCCTTCCTTCCTGTCTCCATTTAGTTCCTCCTTGCTCGTTGTGCTCCCCTGGCCTAAACCCTCAGCTCCCTTTACTGAATTCTCCTTGTACTTCTGGTCCTTCTCCTTAACCTTTCCTCCCAACTGGTCCTTCTCCTTGCACTTTCCTCCCTCTTCCCCCTGCCCCTCCTGCTCTGATTCACTGCTCCCCCCATTCTCCTGCATTCCAGGTCCCCCTCCCATTCTTCCTGCTATCTGGCACCTGCCTCCTGCCTCCTCCCTCCCACTCCCTTTCCGCCTCTAACCACCTCTGTCATGGCTACATCACCCCCTCATCTTGAGCAGAAGAAGAGATGAAGCGGTTACTGAGTGTAGGTGTGATCCACCTCCCTCTTGCTTCCTTCTGTCCAGCCCTGGCCATCTGCCTACTTCCCTGAGAATGTTGTCCCTCCGTCCCCCCTTTGTGAGGGTCCCCAGTTACCTGCCTGCTTCCTTGGTAGTGTCCTTTTGGACCCCCTCTGCCAGGGTCCCTATGTGACCCCTGAGTATTCTCCTGCAATCCTTTCCCTATGCCCCCACCTCCAGTGCTTGGTGCAACCCTGTGGGAGATTCCCAGCCCCCTTCCCCAACCATACCACCAAACTGTGCTGCTGAAATATACAAATTAGGTATGAAATATGTATCCTATACCAGACATTACATGTACTCTTCCTAATGGGATTAAAAACTTGATTTCACATTATTTATATTACAATTCAAAATTAATTTGTCTTTGCTGATATGTGACATTCATATTTTTCATAATTAACAAAACTTGAAATATTACTTTCAAGACTCACAATCTTATAATACTGAACTAATATAATAATCAATGATCATAAATTGATCATCCACAGATCATCACCAACTATCGTGCCGATTTAAGCTTACAAAAATAATCAATAATCACCAGTTGGTGATTTGAAAGTTCATGTTTGATGATTAAATGGTGATCTAGATGATGATCTTAGATCATGATCTTCTTTGATGATCTTATGGTAACATCAGTCCTGACTGACTTTCAAAAATCATGATTGATGATGTACCAATTTGCCTGGGTACTCTTGGAAGCTATAGCTAATTGCTGCTGGATGCTGCTCACCTACTTTTGTACTCTGCTTCTTTAAACTCTGGAGGTCAGCCCAGCTACAGTTGTTGCTGTAAACTAGTGTTAAATCTGCAAATGTGTGTCAGAATGCTTTACTGTTGTTTCCTTGTTTTTTCTGTGGCAAGGGACTGGGAAGTCGTAGTGAAGTGCTGTGGCCCTGTGTGACCCAAATACTTCATGTTTGACTATTTCCTCTGCCACTAAAATCCTCCAAGCATGTGTCACCTTATTTGGCACTCATTGATGGACTGGTTGGCTAGCCTTGCACTGCTAAAGGTCCAGTTTACCTTGAGCTGAAGCTTGCTTTAAAACATGTATGACCTACATGATGGTCTCCAATACTCAACGCTTCCATTGTTACACATGCTTCCCATGCTACTCGTTGTTGCCTGTACCATACCTACTGTCTTTCCTTTGCTGCTTAGTACCTGATATTCTCTCCAGTGCTTTGTATAGCCTGGTCCATTGTTACATGAAATTAGCCGGCCATGCCCATCAATTTGGCTTGAGTCTGCTCGCAGCCAACAGTCTCACTCTGCACCCTGGTCTGCATCCTGAATGTGTGATGCCTGGTGTGAGGTCCTTCCTTCCTTTCTGGCCTATAGTGAGAATGTCCCTACTCCAGGTGAAGCTTTAGCCATTTATGTGCAGAAGCACCTCTTGATGTCAAATTTTGACTAAGCTGCGAAGGGAGGATATATTATTATCCTTTAGCTGCAGCACCTGCTGCCTAAGGCACCTACTACGATATTCTCCCCATGACTGCCTCTGGTTCACTTGGTTGGTTTTTACATCAGTAAGCCAGCTGAGCACCTCAGCAGTCATCACTCTCCTCTTCCTGCCTTGGAGGAGCTGTGTTGCAAAGTTCACTTGCAACTGTTCAAGACATTCTCGTTAGAGGGATAGTGTTAGAGCCTTCCTCCAAATTGGAATATTTTCCACCCCCCTTTGATTGGGTTGTCAAATTGCAGCAGCAGAGCTGTCACTAAATAAACTATCCCATGCCTGGAGGGAAGGCGACCTAGACCTTGGATCCCCAGAGATTTCCTCCTCAAAGGTTTTTTTTCTCTCTCCTCCGTGCCTCTGGTCATAGTAATTAGTTAGCCTTAGCTAGTATTCTCTAGTTTACTTAGGCAGGTTCTGCTGTTGGATGCAGGTAGATGGTGTCTCTACTTGCCATTCCCTCTCTCCTTAGGAAGCCCCCTGTAGTCATCAAGTCAATCCATTGTAACCATGCTATTCTGCTAACCTGCGTATATCATGTTTCTCAAGTTGCCTGCTGCTGTCACTCCGCTCTAAGCCTCATGGCCACAAATTGCTAATGTCCCTTTGGCTCTGCTACAGTTTCTTTTGAGGATTCTTCCTAAGGTACCTGTAGTCAAGGGAAATGTCTCATGGCACCTCTCTGAGTGGAACTCTCTTTGAGGGTTTCTTGACTTGGGGACCCCTACAGGGTGGTAACTCCTTATGGAATAGAGAGTGTGAATGGCCAAAGTAATGCACTTGCACAAGCATAACACTAAACTGGTTGCATAAGCCACTGAACTTCCGGTTTTATCTCCCTTTGATACCATGTTTGTTCTGTATTTAACTTGCACTGAATATGGGTTTGCTTGTCAGTAATGTATTCTACTTTTGCACCTTATTTTGTTTCCACAGTATCACCTTGCATAAAATATTGTTGATGCGCAACTGTTAATGTACTTTTACTCTTGCTCCTTATTGTATTGTCTACTTTACCCCCACACCCCAGTTTATCTGCTACCCAGCAGAGCCAGAGCAGCTGCACAGTTGGATTCTCTCAGCATGGGCAGGCATGCTGGTGGATGAACATGTGTGCAGTCTCATACATAGGATACATCACTGCACTGCTCAGGAAGCGTTTGGAAAAAATTGGTGTTAAATTTCTAACCAGCAGAATGAAACTTTGACCCTTTGCAGGCCTCTTATCACTGACTGGGTACTGTACTTCTCCTGTCTGGACTGTGCTCCATAAGGACTGGGTGAGCCCCGACCACCCAACTACATGGAGTATCCCATGAGGGACTCATGGAAGGGGTTAAAATCCCAGTGAAAGTGAGTGACCTGACAGGGGAGACCAGGGTAGAAAGGGGCAGTTAGCAAGCAGGTGGAGAAACAGAATATGGAAAAATATCCTGTCCAGTCCTTGGAGCTGTTTTTACCTTTAGGTCTCTCAGACATTTTTGTACTCAGTCTTCACATACAGTATATGCCCCATCTCTAACTTGTGACTAGAAGTATTTCAAGATTTTATCATACAGCCTGGTAGTGATCATTTAGCTTTCACTTTAAATACAGAACTGAAGAACTCATTCACATTCTTCTTATTCTCCTCCACACTCCTGCCATCTTTCTTCATCCTTTCTATGCTATCTCATGCTTGTCTTCTCTTTCTAAAGTATCTGAAGTAAGGTCATCAATTTTCCTTAACCCCCTCCACTATCTTCATCTCTGTGTTTGCCTTCACTGCTAAGTGAATTACTTGCTTTTCTTTTGCTTTTCTTTATACACATACCTCTCAACTGCTATGCATTTTGCATAGTGCTTGGTATTTTACATTCAAATTTACCTTTGCTCCATAAAGATTTACTAATGTTCCTCAGAGCTATTTCTTGAGACATAACCTGGGCCGCTGGAAAATCGCAGCCACAATCATATGGTGAAAAGCGCAATTTTCAGGTCCCCTCCGCAAATAATCATGCTTCCCGCAAAAATATGCAATATGTCTTTTCCCCCCAGCTTTTAAAACAACATCGTGCCCACACTCCACAATCACAATGTCCGCCTACCTGCAAATCACAATCACAGTACTTGCCTGCCCACACTCCAAGCAGAGTCCCAACTGCCAGGCTGTATTTGATTGTGAACGAATGAAGCTTTTCTCTGCTGCGACTTCCCTCTGCTGTGGCTTCCAGCTTGCATCCTGAGTCCCGGTGTTCCCACTGCAGTATCCCTCCTGAAGAAGTCCCCCCATATCTGGCTCCCTTGCCCAAGAAAAGGAGACCCATGGTTTTCTGGCGTGTGACATGCTTCGTGACATCATTGTGAAGCGCATCACACAAGCTGGGGCCAATTGCACCAGTAGGCATTTGTTTGAAATTGGCACTCTTTTTGTGTGCTTGGCCCCCCTCAGGTCTGCCAACCCTAATAAAAAGTACATGTGAGGGAGGGAGAGGAAGAACGAAAGAGCGAGCAAGACAACGAGAGTACCTGCATTCCAGTCTGGAGATGCGAGGAGTAGAGGAGTAGCCAGCCAGAATAGCGCTTTAGCTGTGCACAGAAGAACATGTAGGGAGAAGCAGAGGACCTGGAGCAGAGGAAGAGAACACAGCAGAGTACAGCCACATTCTGGAGAACCTGCTGCTGACAGCTGCTGACTGCTGGCTAGTCTTTAACTTCCTTAAAAGAGCTGTATCCTTGGAGCTAGTGGGCAACCCCCTGCCTACTTACTTTCTGTGCTGCCAGCCTGTCAGCATCCCTAATTTTGGTGACCATTTGTGGAGACTGCTGCTGTAGCTGAACTACACTACCAGATAAGATTTGTTTTTCTGCTTAAAAGTTGTGTCTCCCCTCGGAGGGAAGGTGGGAGGCCAGGAGGGTCCCCTAGCGCAGCATTTTTGTCCCCCTCAGAGGGAGGGAGGGAGGGAGCTGGGGAGGGTCCTGATCGGGAGGGAGTTCAAAAACAAACAAAAACTGTGTCCTCCTCAAAGGGAGGGTGTGAGACCAGGAGGGTCCAGCTAGGGGGCAGCTGCTCTAATCAATTTTGTTTCCCCTCTGAGGGAGGGAGGGAAGGGAGGTGGAGATGGCACTAAGGCATGTTCTAAAAAATTGTTCTGGTCTCTGGTGAGGGAGCAGAGTGGGGTGGGTGACCAGAATGGCACAGAATTATTTTTTCCATCATGTTTGGCAGTCATCTGGGTCTGTCCCTCACTCCTGTGGTGTGTCCATGACTTGCTGCTGTGGTTCCTCGGAGATGGGAGTGGAGGGGTGGGCCTGGTGGACTGGCACACAAGGAGAAACAAATTGTTTTGGCCTCTGGTGAGGGCGCCAGGTGGGTTGGGCAACCAGAATGGCACAGAACAATTTTTTCCATCATGTTTGGCAGTCGACTGGGTACATCCCTCACTCCCATGGTGTTTCCATGACTCGCTGCTGTGGTTCCTCAGAGATGGGAGTGTAGGGGTGGGCCTGGCGGATTAGCACACATGGAGAAAAAAAATTGTTCTGGCATCTGGTGAGGGAGCCGGGTGGGGCGGGCAACCAGAATGGCACACAATAATTTTTTCCATCATGTTTGGCAGTCACCAGGGTCTGTCTGTCACTCCCGTGGTGTGCCCATGACTCACTGCTCTGGTTCCTCGGAGATGGGAGTGGAGGGCTGGGCCTGACGGACTGGCACACATGGAGAAAAAAATTGTTCTGGCCTCTGATGAGGGAGCCGGGTGGGGCGGGTGACCAGAATGGCATAGAACAATTTTTTTCATCATGTTTGGCAGCTGCTTGTCCCTCACTCCCGTGGTATGTCCGTGACTCGCTGCTGTGGTTCCTCGGAGATGGGAGTGCCTCACAGTAGCTGAGGTTTACATCAAAACTGGCCAGCATAAAACATTTGTTGCACAAGATGCCACTTTCAGCTCTTAATTGTTGTATTTATTTATTTAAATAGATTTTATTCATTTGGTTTAGTCAATACAGTGTAAAATTTATCTTTTTGGGTTTAGTTAATACACTATCTTGACGACATGTCCACACCACCAACACCGAAGCGCACCTGTCTTTTGCGTGAAGAGGCAAAGGATCGGCACGTCTCCTATTTTGTGCGTGCCCGTGACCAGGTCACCTTGTACCCAAATGATCTTTACGAAGATGGAGAACTACTATTTTGCCGTTCTTGCACGCATACCATCGATTTTGTACGTAAGCATACAGTGGACAAGCACATGAAGTCACAGAAGCATCTGGAGCGGAATGAAACATTAAAAAAAACAACAAATTAAGTACTACTTTACACCTCTATTTTTTAATTTTTTTGTCTCCCCACTCACCCACCTAAGGACCAATTGCTCCCAAGGACCTGTACCTCTCTCACTTCTGCCGCCGATCCCGACTGCATATTGCAGCCACTGCAAGATAACCCGACATTACCTTTCATTAGATGGGTCCTCCTCTTCTGAGAAGAAGGGGCCTGGTGGCCTAGGCATTGGCCATGGGTGCTGCTATGGTCAGGTCGGTCATGTGGAGTCATGAGGAGGCACCTGTCTGGGGCGGCCATCATCCTGGTGGGTGGAAATGCCATGTTTCATGTTTCCCTTCCTGCTTCCCCAATTAGCGCTATGTCTGTGCTTCCCCCAGTCTTCACCAGGGGCCACTACAGAGCAACGCCTGTCCCCAGCCCACTCCAGGAGAGGAGAACAGTCCTCTGGATGCTCAATCCATCTCCGACCCCTGCCGACCCTCCAGCGCCTGAGTCCATTCCCGAACCCGGGTTGCCAGTGTGACACAAGGTAAGGCACTAGCACCTCAACCCTCTGCACCACTGGGCCAGCATGCAGTTTCTTTTAATGTTTTGCCAGGCCCCTGTCACCTGATGGGAACTCCGCCCCTGCTCTGTGCAGCATCTCCATTGATTTATTCTATTTTTCTGTAGATGCAGTCATCCTCTGGAGGTGGGACATGCAATGATATCAGCTGGGCAAGCCACTGTCTGTCCCGCCTCCCATGAAGCTAGCCACCAGCTGATGCAGATCCTCTGGCCTCTGCAAGGGGCTGCAATTATGTCTGACACACCTGCCCCCTCTGGAGAATGAGAGCCATACATCAGACTCTCAAGTCTTCTCCACCTGGTGAGTCCTAGTAGTCCCAGGTTTGCTGGGTCTGGTCTGACTCACAGGTCTGTCGGGTCTGTTCTCAAACCTTGGATGTCATTATCACATAAAGACACCTTGCTGGTGGGATGGCCTATAGTTTATTTTTCCTGTGAAATATATAACATATTGATTGTCTGCTTTTTATTTGCACCAGGTGCAGTTCTATACCAGCAGTCTTTGACTTCTTCTTTTGCCCGAGCAACAACATCATCTGTGGAGCGGAAGGAGTTTGTGCTGGACTTCATTCAGTGTTTGACATTTGCAGACATCCCTCTTGAAAAGGCTTCTGCATTTCAAGACTTCCTGATGAAGTACAGCAAGCAGGGTGGTAGTTTTCCGAGACCAGCACAGCTACAGAGCACCTACCTGCAAGAACTTTGTCCAGAGCATGAAAGGTCCTTGAAAGAAGCGGTTGCAGATCAAGACCTTTTCATTTTCCTGGACGAGACCACTGATGCCTGTGGACGTAGCGTGTTGGCTATTTTGGCCTAACCATTGGTGAATGTCGGGGAGCAGCCTGTCCTCATTGGTATCAAGTTTCTGAAATGTGAAAACAACAAGACTGTTTCCCAAGCCCTACTGAAAGTACTAAACACTAACGGAGTTAATCTAAACAAAGTGTTTGCCATTGTCACAGACAGTACTAGTTATATGTGCACAGCTTTTGGAACAGTTCTATCGTGTGTTACCAAATACAGTGCATGTGACCTGCATTGCACACCTCCTCAATTTAGTTTTGGAGGTCTGGGCTGACACACTTGAGGATTTGAACACTGTGGTTGCCCTGGTAAAAAAAATCTTTTGCCAGAGCACAATGCATCGCCATCAGTACCTGGCATTTATGGAATCAAAGCCAGGAATTGTACCCAAGATGCCATTGTACTCCGTGCAAATTCGATGGTGCTCCTGGGTTAATGCAGTTTAATATTCGGCCGACTATTTGCTCATTGTTACAGAATTTGTTAGAACAATGCCACAATCGGATGCAGCAACCTTCAAGCGACTGAAGTTCATGTTAACCAGTAAAGGGGCAGAGCTGGCAGCTCAAGCTGCTTTTGTATTTGAATATTCAATAGAACTTGTGGATCTTATTGGAGAATTACAATCGAACAGCAAGCCACAGGGATACAATATATTTGCTAGGGTTAAAAATGTCCACATGTTTTTGGATTTCTGTGCCACTGCAGGGGAAACTGAGTACAGACCACAGACTGTCGAAATGTTGACCAGATGTCTGTGTCAGGAAAATGTAAACTGCATCAACCTGTTTCAGAATGTGATGTTGGACAGCAGTGCAAAGTTAGACCACATTTTAAAAAATCACCCCTCACTAAGCACGTTCAAAGCTGCCCACATCTTCGACCCCAAGCAGCTGCCAACACTGGAAAAAGACGAATCAAAATATACCCAGGAGCTCCCTTCTCTTACCAGTGTGTCAAACTTTGAATGGTATGGCTACAGAACTCTGGCCCAGTCTATACCAGATGATTTTAATATTGTTCAGTGGTGGGAGGCACAGGCTGACGCATTGCCAAATCTTTCTGCTGTGGCAAAAAGAAGCATTTGGTTCCTTGTGAGTACAGCAGATGTTGAGTGAACTTTTTTGGTTTATTCTGATCTGTTAAAAGACAATCATTGAAGTCTGACGGAAGGCAATGTGAGGCAACTTCTCATGTTGAAATATAATAAAAAATTCAATTGCCGTTGAAGATGGTGGTTGCCAGTTGCTCCTCCATTTGTGTTGCAAAGAAAAATATTTATCTTATGTGGTGGGGGTTTGTCTGGGATGGTGATAGATGGCACTTTTTAAACTGTTCAGTAATGATCATTGTATGACTGTCTGATGTGCTTTCTTTTCTTAATGATGCTGCTATTGTACTGTACACTATTATCATACTGTGACTTTCTGATCAATCCTTGTGGCGGTGTTTTTTTAATAAAAAATTATTATGATACCCTTGCTTTGTCTCTTTAATGTGCAGTATTCTCGTGACTTCCACAAAGTAACTGAAACCCCATGTTTTTGGCCTACAGAGAGGAAAAATATATGCCAAACAGCCAGCAAAATCCACACAAAACAAATGGAAAAATCCTGCAAAATTCCCGCAAAATTAACCCATAAAGTTCCACAATTTCCCAGTGGCTCTGGACATGACCCATGGGAAAAAAGAAACTAAGTTGATGGAAAAATTCCTAAGAACTAAAAAAATGGGGCCAGAATTTCAAAGCCCCGGCACAAGCTGTGACAATGGCAGCTTGTGCCAAGTGTTGCACCTAGGACCATGTGCCCTAATTTCTATTGAACAGGGTCCCAGCACCTAAGTCCAGTGGTGTGCAGCAAAAGGGGTGCTGTGCCCAACATATGGCACACCCACCCAGAATGCCTCAATAGCTGCGGGGAGTCAGCAGCACCCACAGACAGGGGCTGGCAACCAGGCACTGCCCCCCCATACCACCTCACCAACAGTACCAGCACTGCAACACTCCCCAGTATCCTGGTGGCCTAGTGCCCTCCTACCCATCTCAGCACTCCCACCCCCTCCTGTACTCTGATCCGGTGACTGGCACTGCCCTCCACACACCACCCGGCCAGCCGCCGAATGGGCAGTCTTTGCGTGTACTTTGTACTGTATACAGTACACGCACCGATGGCTCATTCAGTGGCTGGCCGTGGTGGTGTGTGGAGGGCAGTGCCAGTCACTGGACTGGGGTACAGGAGGAGGGTGGGAGTGCTGAGATGGGTTTGGGGGGTTTTCAGGACGCATGGACGTGGATGTCGGGGATCGTGATGGGGTGAGCTGGGACTACCGGACTACCAGGGATCACCCACCAGGGATGGATGGGGCTGGCCACATGGTGGCATTTACAGGATAACCCCCCAGGAGCCGTCTAAGTCCCCTTTGACCTGTGCCTCACTGGTCAAAGGATACTTGGCACTTGGTTTCTGGGGCGTTCTCTCAAATTCCAGATCCAAGGGCTGATGCAGTCAGGGTCTGCCACAAGTCCCCAGTGCCATGCCACAGCCACTTTTGTGGCACAAAGATGGCCCTAGCACATTTTGGTGCAGGCAGCCTCCTAGATGATGCAGGCTGCCCTTCAAATTCCCACTTGATGCAGCCCTTGGCATAAGGTGCCCTTGCGTCAGACCTGTTTGATTCAGGCACCTTGCATCAATCTAAGGCCTTTGAAAATTGGGCCCATGGGGCCTATTATTCTTAAGCTTATTTTTATATTGTCTTGTGCATGCACAGCCAACATACTGTGGTAGTAGCAGATTTGGAGGTGCGGTCACTGTTGAGCAATGCAGGACATGCATCAGTAGATGCGTCCCTCATTCCCCAATCAGCCAACAGCAGGGGCTGAGACCCTGCATATCTAATGTGGCCACCAGATCTAAGAAAAGGTCCGCTGCATTGAGAGCGAAGCTCTCATGCAGCGTGACCACAACACACCTCCCGACATGCAGGCAACATGGCGGCAGTAACTGCCACTGCCGCTGCCTGTCAAGCGGTCCTTATCTGCCATCAAATTCTATGTTTCTATAAAGGTGGGCAAGCAATGTGAGAAGGCAGTAAGTAAGGATGGGGGGATACTGGGATGCATAGGAAGAGGCATCAATAGTAGAAAACAGGAAGTTGTTATCCCTCTGTACAGACAGTTGGTGAGACCACATCTGGAGTACTGTGTACAGTTCTGGAGACCCCATCTCCACAAAGACATAGACAAAGTGGAGGCTGTCCAGAGGAGGGCAACCAAAATGGTGCAGGGTCTGCACCAGAAGGCATACGAAGAAAGACTAAAGGAGCTTAATATGTATACTCTTGATGAAAGAAGGGAGAGAGGGAACATGATAGAAACTTTCAAGTACCTCAAGGGAATTAACAAAGTCCAAGAGGGTAGCATCTTCCAGAAAAAGAGATGTGCAAGAACAAGGAGGCACAATATGAAGACAGAGGGGGGACGGCTCAGGGGTAATGTAGGGAAGTATTTTTTCACTGAGAGGGTTGTGGATGCATGGAACAGCCTCCCTGAGGAGGTTGTGGAGTCAAGAACAGTGGAGGACTTCAAGAATGCATGAGACAGGCATAAGGCAGTCCTCGTGGGGGTAAGAGGAAGTAAGCTGTTGGTTAACTAGGATCTCCAGTTTATCTGTTAGGTAGAAAAATGGGCAGACTAGGTGGGCCAAGTGGTCCTTATCTGCTGTCAAATTCTATGTTTCTATGTAGGGGGTGGGGGTAGGAAGAGGTAGGCTGCTGGTTAACTAGGATCTGCAGCTTATCCATTAGGTAGGGAAATGGGCAGACTGGGTGGGCCAAGCGGTCCTTATCTGCCGTCAAATTGTATGTCAAATTCAAATTCAAATTCTGTCACAGTGCCAATGGAGGAGCCCACTCCCCATTGGCATAATTCCCCCCATTTCTGCTGTGTGCCAAGGGGGTGCCCAATCCCCCTCAGCATCATGTGCTCCAAAAAAAATGCCTTTTTTGCTGACAGGAGGACCAGTCCCCATCGGCTTCAGTCTCCCCCTTTTCCAGTTCAATCTGCCAATGGGGGAGCCCACTCCCGATTAGCATGATGTCCCACTCTTTGTTCTGTGCCAAGGGGGGTGCCTAATCCCCCTCAGCTCGTGTCCCCCACTCCCCTTCTTTATGTGCTGATGGGGTGCCCAATCCCCCTTCAGCTACTGCATCCCCCCCAAAAAAAAACTTGGGTGGCACACTGGGAGCCCACCCCAGCTTGCCAAATACCCTGTAAAAAAAAAATTCCTGCAATGTTTTTTTTTAATTTTTATTTTACCTGTAAAAAATAAAACGGTCCCTCGTGGTCTCCCTGCCCCCTTCCACAACTGGTGCCCACCCTCTGCGCACCCTGCCTCCTCACACCCCCTCATCCCATACTTACCTCTGGAGTCTGGCACAATGCTCTTCGGTGGACTGGGAACACGTCTGCACTCTTCAAAGCCAACCGCGAGCTGAAGAAATGCCAGGAAGCTGTATAATGGCATAAATAGAGTTTTTTCAACTTTGGTGCATATCTCGGGCATTTTTGTGAATTTTTACACCAAATTTTCAACATGGGGTTTTTGGAACCCCTCCTCATGAATTCAGGCATGGTCATGGTGTTATTTGATCCAGAAAGGTGATTTTGCGGGTCACTGTGCGGAATCACCTTTCAGGACCGATTAACAAAATGACAGTGCCACTCTTCATGAGGAGGGCTCTCAAAAAGCCTATGTTGCAAATTTGGTGGAGATAATCCAAAAAATGGCTTTTTTTTATGGGCCTGCATTGCGCAGTTTCCACGCATGCTCGTAACTCCATGAATTTGTAATATTTTCACTCCAGATCTTCAGAATTGGCATTTTCCCACACCTCATTATTAACAGTACAGCTGTCATTTTACATATCCTGGCTGAAATGTGTTTTCCCCCGTCCAGCACAGAATAGCGCAGTTGCTGTGCAAAATCAGTTTTCGAGACAGTTTGAGGAAATGACGGTGACACTGTTCGTGAGCAGAGGTCATAAAATGCCTATGTTGAAACTTTGGTGCCGAAAGTCCATAACATGACTGTGTTACAAGCGTGTGTTGTGCAGTTTCCACACATCCTTGTAACTTCGCAAATTGCAATATTTCCATGCCAGATTTTCAACACTGGCATCTTTTCACACCTCCTTCTGAACAGTACAGCTGTCATTTTTCACATCCTGACCAAGATGTATTTCCGCACCTGTGTCGCACAATGGCATGGTCACTGTGGGAAATCACCTTTTGGGACAGATTAACAAAATCACAGCACCACTGTTCAAGAGGGGAGGTCCCAAAATACCTATGTTAAAAATGTGGATAACAAACTCCCCAAAATAATTGGGTTACAGACGTGTGTTGCGCCGTTGCTATGCATTCTCATGATTTCACCAATTTTTTATATTTTCACTCCAGATTTTCAACGTTGCCAATTTTTACGCCTCCTTTTGAACAATGCAGTTGTCATTTTCCACACCCTGCCCAAAATTTGTTTTCGTCTCTGTGTCACCAAATTTCATAACTGCTGTGCAAAACCACCTTTCAGCTAACAAACTGATTGTGCCACTTTTCATGAGGTGGGCTCACAAAAGCCCATGTTGAAAATTTGGAGTGAGAATACCAACACGTGCCTATGGTGTTAGGGTTTCCAACTGTAGCAGCCCACCCTGTAGAGACTGACAGGCATCAAGGGTGTGACTTGGGATCATTGGCTCTAATGCTCATGCCATTCCACCCCCACCTCCATCCTGCAGACAGTGGCAGGCATCGTGGTGTGCCTTGCACTGTTTGGCCACAAAGTTCACACCATTCTCCTATACTGCACCCTCCTCAGTGTACTTCACTATGGAATGGGGTAAGTATAATGCCCAAAGACCCCAAAGCACACCACGACACTTGTGAGTGTCTACAGGGTACAGTGAGGAACAATGGCATGAGCGTTATAGCTGATGACCGAAAGGCACACCCCAATGCCTGTCAGTCTCTACAGGGTGGGGGTTGGGTTGGCATCACTTCAGTACTTCACTGCCATTCCTATTATGTATCTCTAACTCCGGCACTATCAATGCCTATGCCAGAGAGACAACATTCAGCATTGACAAATGCTTGTTTACTTTTACCATACACACACGTGCAGCAAACATTTTGTTAGGAGAGAGGTTTTGAGGGGTGTGACACTATCAGTCCAATGCAGAGAGTGGTCTGTAAAGGGCTCGTCAGTGTCACCCAACCATCAGCCAAGCTGATCATGACAGTATTCCGGATTGCTGGGTGGAAAATTTGTATATCTGAAAGGAAAGAGCTAACCCAATCATAGTTATAGGTCAGCTCTTTCCTTTGATTTACACTGCCCAGCAAGCACAGCTGATCTGTCATGATCAGCCTGCTGAGAAATTACACCCTGTAACAAAGAAAACCATCAATCAATGTCTGTTGATGGCACTGCTGTAACTGTCCCCCCTACCCTACCCTCCCTCTCAGCACCCACCACTTTACCCCACAAACATAATACCAACATTGGGGTGCCCAGTTCCCCAGTGTCACCACCTGAAATAAAGAAAACCATCTCTTTTCTTTTTTCTTAACCCTGTAAAAGAGAAAAGTATCCATCGATGTCTGTTACTGCCATTACTGTCCCCGCACCCGACCCTCCCACTCAGCACCCACCGCATCACATGCCCCCCAGCCCTTACTTGCCCACTGGGGGTCCAATGCCATAATCCTGTCTGGTTTGCAGACATCTCTTCACTCTTCAAATCTGGACTGTGAACTAAGGAAATCAGGTATGTGGTTCAAAGCATTTCAATGGGATTTTGAACTTAGTGGCATAACTTGGCCATTTTTTGATATTTTTGCCCCAGATTTTCAACATACCTTTTTGTGACCCCACTTCATGAACAATAGCAGTGAAAATCGGGCAAATCTGTCCCAAAAGGTGATTTTGCAGTCGCTGTACAGAATCACCTTTTAGGCAGGAGCTGAACATGTTCTTTCATACTTGTTCATAAGGTGGGGTCATAAGAAGGCTATGGTGAAAATCTAGCATCAAAATATTAGAAAACAAAGTTGTGAGCCTATGTTGAAATTTGCAAATGCAGGCTCCTAACTTGGGTAATTTTCAATGATATGACCCCAAATTTTCAACACAGTCATTTATTCACAGCACCCCATGAATGTGACAGCTGTCATTCTTCAAATCCTTGCCAAAATGTGTTTTTGCATCCCAAAATGTGATTTTGTGGTCACTGCATGAAACCACCTTTCGAGCAGGAGTTGAACATTTTCTCTGCCCTTGTTCATGTAGTAGGGTCATAAGAAGGCAATGTTGAAATTTGGGTTAAAAATATTGAAAAAAACAACAAGTTATGAGCCTGCAGTGAAATTTATGAACACAGGCTCATAACATTGGTACAGTAATTGTCAATATTTTGACCCCAGATTTTCAACATAGCCATTTCTTCACAACACCTCATGAATGTGACAGCTGTCATGTTTCAAATCCTGGCCAAAATGTGTTTTTGCACTTGTAGCACTAAATCGCCTTTTGGCCAGGATTTGAAAATGTTCTCCACCCTTGTTCATGATATCGGCTCACAAGAAGGCTATGTGGGGTCATAAGAAGGCTATGTTGAACATCTGGGGAAAAATATGAAAAAATATAAAAAGTTGCGAGTTTCTTTTGCAGTTTTTCAATGCACACTCATAACTGTGGCAATTTTCAATATTTTGACCCCAACTTTTCAACATTGCCATTTTTTCACACCACATCATGAATGTGACAGCTATCATTTCTCAAATCCTACTCAAAATGTGTTTTAACACTTGTGGCACAAAATGACAATTCAGCCAGTGCTTTATAAATGACACATGTCATGCTCAGAAGCAGTGGTCATAAAAAGATTATGTTGAACATGTGGAGTAAAAATGAGAAAAATCAATTAAGTTATGAGGAAATGGATTGTTCCAACATTTACTCATAACTTTATTTTTTTGTAGATTTTGGCCCCTAATGTTTAACATATCCTTTGCGTTCCCCTGCCTCCTGAACAAGGCAGGTGTCATTTTTCAAATCCCCTCCAAAATTTGCTTCCACTGTATCACAGCAAAATCACTTTTCAGATGGGATTTTAAAAATTCTACCTTTCTTGATTGTAACATCAGGTCATAAAAAGACTGTTGGACATTTGGGGACAAAATGTGGAAACCCACTTAAAAGTAAATATTGCCTCTCAGCTGCCCAATTCTAGGTAATTACCTTCTAACAATGTGTCAAGGAAGGATACCACTAAAAATGAGATATCACATCTCATCTGCTCTATCCTGGGTAAATATATAGTAAAAATGTGTACTAGCAAGACCTGGTAGAACAGTACTACCAGCTGTGAACATTCAGCATTGACAAATGCTTATCTTTTGAAAGAAGTAGGGACATATTTAAAAGTTCACAAATTCCTATTTTGTAACTACCTTCAAATTTGAGAATGTCTGGTTTCTCCCTGCAGTCTCCTTCTAGCACTTAAAGTGGCCCTAACTCTGAGTGCTCTGACCTCCCCTCCCCTTCACCTGATCTTGCGTCTCTCCTACCTACTTTCTAGCCTCACATATTCCTTTCACTCCATCCCCCCTTTCCTCTTTTCCTTGCCCTCTCTTCTACCCACTCCCAATTACCACCCAACGTTCCCACTGACTTATATGCCAATTGTTGACAAGGTCTCTTTTGGCTGATTTGCTAAGTATGTACATCAAAGTGTCTCTTTTTTTAATACCTACTGTAATATTTCTTACCTGGCATATATTGTACAATGCCATCCAATCTGACACGATTGTCACTCTGTAATTCACTTTGTTGTAATGTTTATTCTGTATGTTGCTTCTATTAACCTGTGTTAATTCTGTTGATGTGGAACCTTTGTAAAAGAGCTTCTAGCTCAAAGGTATTACAATCCAAGATCTCAATAAAATAAAAAATAAAAAAAAATAATGTTTTATTACCTAACTTTTCTGTCCCAAGACCCATCCAACACTAACTGGGATAAGGTTATCATACTGTTTAACCTCAGGAAAGGAGCTAGTTTTGAAAATAAACTCCTCTCAGACTCAGGTGGATACTCTACAATGAACTCCTAGGATAAGTGGGGGAAGAGCTGAATATTTTCATGGCTCTAGACGAATGGGAAACCCTTTTGGGAAAATTCCTGCCAAAGCAGTAGGGGTGTTCAGGGGAGGTAAATACAGTACTAAATGTGATATTACTATTACTACTCACTGGCAAAATTAAAAGCTATGGGTCTTTTACAGACTGTCTCTTGTAAGAAATGTAATCTGTTCCATGCCTCTTTGGCACACGTTTTTGGTGTTTTCATCTTGCCCAGATATTTATGATACCTGGAGAGCCATTGGATAAATCTGCTTGGATGTTACCATTTGGGTCCTCCCACTTAATCCTCAGATATGGGTTGTAGTGCACTGTTAGAAAATTGCTTGGATAAATAGCAGAAAACATGGGCCTATTTAGCAGCATTATGTTTTAAGAGACTCCTGTTGTCACACATTGGAAAAGTAAAAGTAAATCTTTTATTGAAGAATGGTGAAATAATATTAATGCATTGACCTCCAATTAAAGTATCAACTATTAAACAGTAAACCTGAATTTTTTTATTACATTTGGCCACCATTTATTTATAAATTAAAATGTTAACATACCTTCCAGAAACCTAGTATTCAGATACTAGAACTAGAACTGAACACATACTGTCGGGCTTGATTCTGAAAGAGTCTGGAATGCCGCAAGGTGCCTGTGTCATTCCTGATTCTCAAAAGAAGCTTGTGGCACTGAGGGGACCTGTTGCACCAGACACCCTTGCAACTGGTTTGTGGCATGCTGAGGGGTGTTGAGCCAGTAGGTGGCTGCCATATCCCCTATGGTGGGATTCTGTAAGGGCAGTAATGTCTGCAGTGCCAGCCCAGAGTTAGACCAGCCCTGAGCTGGTTTAACACCCGGTGAACCAAAAGAGGTCTCACCTTCAGACTCCCCACAGTGCTGCAGTGGCAGTGCTGCCCACTGGCACTGATGGTGGTGCACTGCTGGCATGGACCACAGGCCAGCTGCACTGCTGGTGGCATGGCATGCTGTCATGGGGTGTGCCCTCCATCATGCCATGGTTACACTTGGAGCATGGGTAGCACCCTGCCTGCCTTGCTGAGGGCCAGGGACACAACCTGGCATGCAAGCCAGGTGTCCCAGTGAGGCAGACTGCATTGGTTCCAGCAGTGGGGCCGGACTACTGCAGCGGACATCGGACCTGCCTTGTGGGCAACACGTCCGCTGGTGCAGTCAGTGCTGTATGTCTGTCCCACAGCTTGCACCATTACTCTTCCATGCACCTTCCCTTTGCCACATGTGTGTGCCTGGTGCAAGTTGAAGGACTTTGGTGATGGGACCCCTCCCATTTCTGAATCAGGCACAGGGTTTCTGGTGCACCAAAGATTGGCCCAAGCTTCCATTGGCACAGATTGCCACAATCTTTGAAAATCAAGCCCATAAACATAATGTTTACTGGATTTACTGGATTATGTAGAAAAAAAGAAGGCACAAGACCCATCGTGATTGTCCCCCACAACAGTACGTAATCACTGGGAATTTTTTGAATTTAGCCATATGTCGAGCTTTGACCTGAAAGTTTCAAAGTTAGTTAAGTTAATCAGCTCCTGTGGTAATGCATTCCATTGTTTTGCTGCTCTTATGCAGAAAACATTATCAATTTTGTTAGTGTTAGCCCAATCAACTAGGAGCTGCTGATTATGCAAACTACCTACTGTGTGTTTGTTGGCTAGTGATAGCCCACATTGTCCAATTAGTTTTGGTGATTTTAATAGCTTAACAGTGGGTAGAATATCACCCCTGTATCATCTTATGTGGAGGGGATACAATCCTGTTGCCTTAAGTCTTGTGTCATAGTAAACCACTTTTGGATTTGTTCTAGATGGTTAATATCATCCTTGAGATATGGACTCCAGAAGGGAGACCCATAATCTATAAGGGGTCTGATGTATGCCCTATACAATGGCACTAGGCAATGTTCAGATTTGTTGATGAAGGTTTTGTTAATCTGTTTTAGGATGATATTAGCTAGTCTAGCCACTTGGTACAGTGATTGTTGGATGACAGTTTGTTATTAATCAGGATACCCAGATCTATTTTTCTTTCACAAGTGGATGATTTAAGAAGGGTTTTAGTTAAATAGAAGTTGCTTTGTAGATTGTTCCTTCCAAAGTGAACGACCATTGAAAGTTATTGAAAGTTATAGAGTTAGTCTTTGCCCATAATTCAATGTGTTCAAGGTCATGTACAAGTAACAGTATGTTAGATGTAGTATCAACTCTGTCACTGAGTTTAGTATCATCTGCAAATTTAGAGATGTGTTTTTTTTTAGGTGAGATCCATATCACTTATAAAGATGTTAAAAAGTGTAGGCCTAAGTACAGAGCCCTGAGGTACACCTCTAGTAACTCAGCCTGCATTGGACATTACACCATTGATTCTAACTACCTGGGTCCTGTTAAATAGCCACTGGGATATCCAATTAACTAAGAAGGGGGAAAAGCCAAGAGTGTGAAGTTTATTAATTAATAAAGTGTGAGACACTTGGTCATAGGCCCTACTATAGTCAAGTATGGTAACGTCTGAGGGAATGTTATTATCCAGATACCTGCCTATATTATTATAAAATGAAATAAGGTTTGTAGTGCATGAATGCCCAGGCTTCAATCCATGTTGGGATATGTCCTGGATGCAAAGCTGCTACATTTCTTTTTCGATCAGGGATTTAACTAATTGCTCCATTACTTTCTGTATAGTGGAAGTTAAGCTAATAGGGCGGTAGTTCTGAACATTTGATTTATTTCCTTTTTTGTAGATAGGTGTTACTATAGCACTTCACCAGTCATCTGGAATAACATTTTCTACTAGTGATTTGTTTAAGAGTAATGTGAGCAGAAGGGCCAGTGAATCTGATGTCTCTAAAAAGAACCTAAGGTGAATATTATCAGGTCCTGGACATGTGGATTTTTTAAGAGAAGACAGGGTATTTATAATCTCAGTAGAATAAAAGGGGGGAATGGTGGAGTTGTTTTCATATACTGTGGTGCTTGAGTCAGTTTTGTTAAGATGGAACAAAAATACCTATTGAAGTGGTTTGCTGTCTCCCGGTCAGTTTTTACAGTGATTCCATTTTCAAGTAGTGGACCAATTATTCTAGAATTACTCTTTTTGCTGTTAATATATGAAAGGAGAGATTTGTGATTAGTTTTAGAATGAGCCATGTTGAATTCACGTTTGAGTTTGACCTGTTTAATTGCTTTTTATGTTTGCTTGCACGTATGTGCAAGAAACATAGTGCCATCATCTGAGTTTTTCAGAGGTGTGTCAGCATCTTCCAATTCAGTCAGTGTGTTTGCAGGCGTGGTCACAGTTCTCCAATCACTGCAGGAGCTGTCTATGACAGCAGTTGAAAATGCAGTGGCATACAGTTGAAAGAGGGAGCTACGCTTCAGTGAGCAGCTCCTCCCCCCACACACACAGATCAACTGTGTTGGTTACCTGATAGATTGCTGTAGTCTTGTCTAGCTTAAGAGACAAGCCACACATCATTACTTTAATAAACTGTTCCCTGCCACAGCAGGACCACCAAAATGTGTGGGTGCCTAACAGTCCTTACTCACACCAGCTCTCCAAAGCACACCTTCATGGACCCCATGGGTTCTAATCCTCCAGAAAAAAAATACCTCAGCATTTGATGTGAAAACTCAGACTTCATTGTATGTGTAATTCCAAGCATTTTCTCTTACTAGACTCTGTCAATGTGAACTCCCCACTGCTAAAACCTATGCAAACGAACTTGAGCGTACTGTACTACCTGCAGCTGAAGCAAAGAACAGCCAGAATGCACAAAGGAGAACATACTGCTATGCATTTCAGCAGCAGCCGGGAGGGGGGTCATGACTGAAGCACTTTAATGCACCTTTTAGTGCTGTCATATACACACCCCTGTGTGGTAATTCACTAAACTGCACACTTAGTCTGGTAATGCAGCTACAAAATTTTTTTTTCTCTGAATTGCCTTGAGCTGGCATTTTTATGTGACTGCAGAAACAAGATGCTGTAAGTCAGCCATGTGTCTGCATTCCCACACTCATCCCCCTCACAACTCTCAAACAAAGCCAGTGGTGCTTACTGAATTAAGAGTTACATGGATTTCAGAAGTTGTGCCAGATACACTGCACATTGCCTCATCCACTCTCTTTGTTTCAACCCTCCACCTCCACTTCTCTTGGGCAAAGCATGAAGGCTAGTTCACACTAGCACATTCAGATACTTATTAATTCACACTTCCTTTCAAATCAGGGAAAGGCATGTTGTTGGTCTACTACACTATGAAAACAAGCATTTGTCAATGCCGAACGTTCGCTTGCAGGTATTTGCAGTGGTATTTGGCACTTGGACATGGCTTAAAAAAATCAGTGACAAAGAAGTACAAGCATTTGTCAATGCTGAATGTTGCTTGCTTCTATGTGCTATTTAGGTATTTGGAAGTCATTGGAGTGCAAATATTGAAAATTCGCGAACTTACGAGCGTGCGTAGGAACTGCGCAATGCACACTCGTAAAACAGTCATTTTTAGGAATTTTTTCACCAAATTTTCAACATAGCCATTTTAAGACCTCTGCTCATGAACAGTGTTACTGTGATTTTCTTAATGTGTCCCATACATTGAGTTCGCTACGGACTACACCATTATGCTACATAGTGGAACACATTTTGGGCAGGATGTGAAAAATGACAGCTATACTGCTCATAAGGAGGTGTGGTAAAATGGCAATGTTGAAAATCTGGAGTGAAAATATTGAAATTGCAAACCTACAAGCGTGCGTAAGAACCATGCATGGCCGTGAACTCAATAAAACAATAATTTTAGGAATTTTTCAAATTTTTCAACATAGCCATTTTAAGACCTCTGCTAATGAACAGTGTCACTGTGATTTTCTTAATGTGTGCCATACATTGAGTTTGCACACCGACTGCTCATTAATGTACATGGGCGAGGAAACACATTTTGGGCAGGATGTGAAAATGACGCTATACTGCTCATGAGGAGGTGTTGTAAAATGGTAATGTTGAAAATCTGGAATGAAAATATTGAAAATTCGCAAAACTTACGAGCCTGCGTAGGAGCTACTTAATGCTGCAGCTAAGTAAAACAGTCATTTTAGAATTTTTTCACCACATTTTCAACATGGCCATTTAAGGCCTCTGCTCATGAACAGTGTCACCGTGATTTTCTTAATGTGTCCCATACATTGGTTTTGCACCGACTGCGCCATTATGCAGCTACATGGGCAGAAACACATTTTGGGTGAGATGTGAAAATGACAGCTGTACTGCTCATAAGGAGGTGTAATAAAATGGCAATATTGAAAATCTGGAGTGAAAATATTGAAAATTCGTGAACTACTAGCCTGCGGAGGAACTGCTACATGCATACGATAAAACGGTCATTTTAGAATTTTTTCCCAAATTTTCAAAATAGGCTTTTGAGCCCACCTTATGAACACTGGCACAGTTGTTTCATTAATCAGGCCAAAGGTGATTTCACGCGGTGACTGAAATCACCCTTGGACCGAATAACGCCATGACAGTGACAGAATTCATGAGAAGGGGTCCCAAAAACCCCATGTTGAAAATTTGGTGCAAAAATAACAAAAAATGCCTAAGATATGCAACAAAGTTGAAAAAAACCCTTCTAGCCCATTATACAGCTTACCGGCATTTCCTCAGTTCGCGGTCGGCTTTGAAGAGTGCAGACGTGTTCCGGTCCAGTGATGATCGTCGCCACGAGCTCTGAAGGTAAGTATGGGGTGAGGGGGTGTGTGTGTGTGGGGAGGCAGGTGCGCAGTGGGTGGGTGCGGGTTGTGGGAGGAGGCGGGAGACTGCGTGGACGTTTTTAATTTACAGGTTTTTTTTCTATAATTGACGATGCGAGGACGTTTGTTATGTTGGGATGGGCTCCCAGTATGGCAAAGACTGGGGGTTGAAACAGCAGCCGACGGGATCAGCAGACCATCGTGCAGATGACACGGATGCTCTGCGCCGGTGGGCTCCCTGCATGGCAGTAGAGAAAGCTGTTTGGGAGAGGTGGAGCCGACGGGGATTGGGCACCCCATCGGCAGACGATGTGGACGTTGCCATGCTGGGGTAGGCTCCCAGCATGGCAGAAAAAGATTTGGGGCGTGACGTGTTGCAGCACACAGCGGGTGGTTTTGAAGAGAAGACCACCACTGTCATACACAGCACCGCAGCGATTGGTGCAGCACCGCCATGCCTGCTCAACAGAGCAGGGGATTGCACAGGGCAGGCACACCTCCAAAGTGTCCCATTCTCCCAAGACATTCCTTGCGCATGCGCGCAAGTGAACGTAAAAACAAAAAACAAATGATGGACTTTAGAGGACACAGTAGCAGTGCTATCACATTGATTTTGCATTTTCCTGTAAGTCTAGTGCAAATTTTCCTCCCCCCATACATTTCATTATTTCACATGAAACAGAATTGCTCTGATGCCCCTGAAGCAAATTATTATTTACCTTTTAATGGACCAACATAGATGTAACAACAAGAACAAAGTGCTCTAGCTTTCGGACCAACCAGTCCTTCTTCAGAAGCTCATGGCAGTTGTTTAGAAAATACAATACTTATAACAGCTAGATAATGCAGAGAAAAACATAAAAAAATCCCCATTGGTTTAAAATACTCATTTAAAAAAAAACCAAAAAAACAGAAGATGATGTCAGAGAAGTTTAACAGTACTATACTTCCTTCAGCCAGAAGCAACCTTGTTAAACGTGTTTGGTGAACACACATACAAAGAATCCTATCGTATATAAATTTAATTGACATAGACAACACTGCTGAAGCAGATAACTCTAAATCAAGCTATGAGTGTCACAGTTAATATAAGGATGTGATTACTGAAAGGCAACCCCCACCCAGATTAAAGACAAACTAAGATTGTTATAGGGCTCATGAAGTTTCAATGTCTGCATTATAGACAAGAGTTTACCAGTAAAGTTGTCTTAAAGACATAAGTGTACACTGTGTGATGTGTAAAATCTAGCTGGACCTGTCACCCAGCTGTACCCTCCAGCTAGGTATAAGGCCCAAGAAATTTCAAAAACCTCAGGACTATATAAATCATAATTTAAATATAAATTGATAATATTAGTGTCAAACAAAAAACTCTAGTCGAGGAACCTCAAGGAATTAAGACCACATAGCCTGATATGTACTGATGTCAATATACACTGAGAATGTAACAACCTGATGTACCACAAGTGTCTAAGGAATCTGAAAAAGAGATAAAAATGTAATTTCTCTCCTCCTCTTCATACAAACAATACACCCTAACCCACCCCACATCACCATAATGTGGGTGGAGGAGATACATAGCTTTAAGGAGATGTTGTCTCTCTCTCTCACCCCTTTTTTCCCTTCTCTTTCTCTCTCTCTCTCTCTCTCTCTCTCTCTCTCCACAGACACACACACACACACATGCACACACACACACACACACACTCACTCTCTCCTAGTGAACCTATATTCACTTCAGTCACTGCAATTGTTACCCAAAAGAATTCAACTTGTCATGAAATCCTGAGTAAAAGGGCTTATGTCTGATGCCCCAGTAACCAATGCAAGTCAATGGGAACAATTTCCCTGTAAATGACTCTCTATAGATCTGGGAGCCCTGCTGTATGTAGTCTGCCAGGGTCTTACAATATAATTCTTATTTTAATGCAGTGCATTCAAAAAATTATACTGAAGCAAATGGTTTGTTGCCTTTTACTGAACCAACATACATGGATGTTACAAGAAGAATAAAGTGTCTAAGTGTTTGGCCCAACAAGGTCTTCTTCTGAAGCTTACATGAGTAAACTTACAAGTGATGTTCTAGTCTGTGTGACAAAGGTTTCAACTATGCCACTGAATTTGAAAAAAAACATCAATTAAATAACTTAGAATAATGCAAGATATATAAATGAAATCAGCACGCACATGTGAAGGCATTGTTGTCATGTCAAAAGACAGCAACAGTACAGCAGCTACCTGAATTCACCTGCTTTTAATTGCTGTTTTAAAAGGGGGATTATTTTAAATATCCTGTAAACAGTTTCACAATAATTCCCCATACCTTTTACCAAGTGTCTGCTCTACATAATTCAATGGTTGGCAGCTCCTCCACAACACACAAATGAACAGAGATTTTTAGTTGTCAGTTTTCATGTCTACCCAGTAATGTTTCGTGCACGTGGCTGCACAATGGCACAGTTGGTTGTGCAAATCAATGTTTGGGACAGATTAAGAAAATCACAGTGACACTGTTCATGAGCAGAGGTCTTAAATGGCTATGTTAAAAATTTGGTGACAAAAGTTCATAAATGACTGTATTATGAGCGAGCATTGCGCGGTTTCCACGCACCCTCATAAGTTCATGAATTTGTAGTATTTTCAGTCCAGATTTCCACCACTGGCATTTTTCCACATTCCTTATGAACAGTACAGCTGTCATTTTCACACCATGGCCAAAATGTGTTTCGCACTTCCAGCGAAGAAATGCGTGGTCACTGTGGGAAATCACTGTTTGGGACAGATTAAGAAAATCACCATGACACTGTTCATGAGTGGAGGCCCAAAATGCCTGTGTTAACAATCTGCTGTAAAATCCCCAAACTAATTACATTACGGGTGATGCGTGAGCAGTTTCTATGCTCACTCATGACTTCACCAGTTTTTCTGATATTTTAACTCCAGATTTTCAATATTGCCATTTTTTTTACACTCCCCATGAACAGTACAGCTGTCATTTTCACATCCTGTTCGAAATGTGTTTTCACAACTGTGGCTACTAAATGGCATAGTCACTGTGCAAAATCAGCTTCAGCTAACGAACTGATATTGCCACTGTTCATAAGGTGGAGTCACAAAAACAATGTTGAAAATTTGGAGCGTAAATACCAATGAACGTCTGCCGCGTTCCCTGTAGAGACTGACAGGCCTCAGGGGTGTGACTTGGAATTGTTGCCTGTAATGCTCATACCATTCCACCCCACCCACACCCTGCAGCTAGTGAGAGGCATCGAGTTGTGCCTTGGACTCTTCGGCCTCAAAGTTCACCCCATTCTCCTATACTGCACCCATCTCACCATATTTCCTAATAGAATGGGGTCAACATAAGGGCCAAAGACCCCAAGGCACACTGTGACACCTGTCGGTGTCTGCAGGGTAGGGTGTGGAGAAATGCCATAGCCGTTATGCCTGACGACCCAGAGGCACACCCCAATGCCTGTCAGTATTTGCAGGGTGGTGGTGGGGTTGGCTTCAGTTCAATACTTCACTGCCATTCCTATTATGCAGCTCTGTAACTCCTACACTACCAGTGCCAATGCCAGCAAGCAAACATTCGGCATTGACAAATGCTTGTTTAAGTGAAGGGATAGCAGTTTTACATCTGTACATGGTAATGGGACTATGATTTTTCTTAAGTTTCTTAAATGGTTGCTCTTTTATTATGATTTGTTTACTAATCAATTTTGTAAACCAAATGGGGATTTTACCTTTATTATTGTATGTTATTTTGGTTGGAACATATAATTCTTCCAAGTAATGAATAGTGTATTTTAATTCTTCCCATGCGCTGTTAATGGACTTATACTTAAATATTTCCTCCCAGTTTACTTCATTTATTTTAGTATTTATTTGCACAAAATCGGCTTTGTTGCAGTCTTGGTATATTATGTTGTTAGAGAGTTTTGGAATTTTAATGCTGATGCTGAACTTCTAGTAGATAGGGTAAATATTGCTTCAATGACACTAGACATAGATACCTATGTAAAATCTGGAACAATATGTTTAGGTGATTATCTGCTCTAAATTGTTTTATATTACTTAATTGAATACTTATTTTTTTCTAATGTTCTGATATCTCATGACTTGATGTATAATTGCTTATGGTACAAATAGTCTTAGTTTTAATTTTATGTTATTTTTACAAGCATGTTTTCTTTTTAATTGCTAATAGGAACATAGGAGCATAGGAATGTGATGGCAGAAAAGGACCTCCAGGCCCACCCAGTCTGCTCAATTTGCCTAGATATCCATTAGGCCTTTACCGTAGTCCTCCCCCCCCCCCGATCCACCATCCCCCTGTGTTTATCCCATACCCTCTTGACCTCACCCCTGTCCTCTACCCCATCACCTCCCCTGGCAGCCCATTCCAGTTGTCCACCACCCTTTCAGTGAAGCACTTCCTAACATTGCCCCTAAATTACCCCCCTTAATTTGGAAGTGATGTCCTCTTACCTTGGGTCTCTCCTTTAGCTGGAAAAGGCTCTCCACAGGCACCTTGTTGATCCCCTTTACATATTTAAAGGTTTCGATCATGTTGCTCCTCTCCCTCCTCTGTTCCAGTGAGTACATGTCTAGTTCATTTAGTCTCCCCTTGTATGGTAAGTGTTCCAGCTTCTTCACCATTTTTGTTGCCCTCCTGTGGACCCGTTCTACCCTTTCAACATCCTTCCAGAGGTACGGCCCAGAACTGAACCCCATACTCCAGATGTGGCCTGACCAGCTGAGTGTATAAGGAAACTATGACTTCCTTCCTCCTGCTGGAGATCTCACTCCCAATACAACCTAATATCCTGCTGGCTGTTGCCACTGCCCCTCCACACTGCTTTGCCTCCTTCAGGTCCTGTGAGATTATAATGCCTAGGTCCCTTTCCTCATCTGTGAATTGCAGGGACCTAACTCCCATACAGTGCTCTGATTTCCTGTTTTTCCTGCCTAAGTGCATGATTTTACACTTTGTCCTATTGAATGACAATTGCCACTTCTTGGACCATTCCTCCAACCTCCCCAGATCTCAGCGCATCATCTCCACCCCCGCCTGCGTGTCCACTCTATTGCAAACCTTTGCATCATCCTCAAATAGGCTCATCCTCCCTTCCAGACCCTCTGCTATGTCCCCTATAAAGATGTTAAACAGTAGAGGTCCTAACACCAACCCTTGGGGAACCCCACTGAAGACCACAGACTCCTCCGAGGGTGTCCCATTGACCAAAATTCTTTGTGTTCTGCCCTCTAACCAGCTCTGCACCTACTTTATTACCACCTCCCCCAGCCCCAGGTGACCCATCTTATGCAATAGCTTCCTGTGTGGCACCGAGTCAAATGCTTTTTTGAAATCAAGGTAGGTCATGTCCACCGAGCCTCCCTGATCCACCACCTTGGTGACCCAGTTAAAGAACTCTATCAAGTTCATTTGACAGGATGTGCCCTTGGTGAACCTTTGTTGCCCTGGATCCAGAAGGCCATTTGTCTCCAGGTAGTTTTTGATTCTGCACTTGAGCAGTTTCTCCATGAGCTTGCCAACCACAGATGTCAAGCTTACTGGCCTGTAGTTACCCACCTCTCCCCCCCCCATGCAGTGGTATTACATCTGCATGTTTCCAATCCTTAGGTGCCACTCTCAGTCTTAAAGAGTTGTTGAATAGGGTGGTTATGGGAGCAGCCAGTACATCCCTCAGTTCCCTCAAAACTCTTGGATGCACCTCATCTGGACGTATGGCTTTGTCCATCTTCAAGTCCTTAAGCTCACTCAGGATCTCTCCTTCCCAAAAGGGACTCATATCCACCCCTTCCTCTGCAATGTCTGCCAACCTAGAGCTACTCCTCTTCCATTCCTCTTCCTTCGTGAATGCTGAACAGAAGTAGCTATTCAGCAGCTCAGCCTTTTCCTGGTCCACCATGACCCTCTTCCCTGCCCCTTTTTTCAGACTGGTTATCCCCTTCTCTGTTTTCTTGCCTTTGCCTATATACCTAAAAAAGGTTTTGTCCCCCTTTTTGACTGCCTTGGCAATATTCACCTCTGTCCGTGCCTTTGCTCGCCTGACCTCCCTTCCTGCCTCCCTCTGTCTTACCTGATATTCTTCCCAAGCCTCCTCCCCCTGCATCATTTTAAACCTCCTGAAGGCTCTCCTCTTACATTTGATGCTTTCTGACACTTCCCTGCTAAACCACAGTGGCTTCCTTTTCCTCCTAGTTTCACTCACCCTCCTCACGAAGGTTTGTAGCTCCCACAATTGCCCCCTTTATTGAGTCTCACATATCCTCCACTCCCACAAGATTCCCCACTCCTTCCATTGCCTGCCGAGCATATTCCCCCACCTTGCTAAAATATGCTTGTCTGAAGTCAAACACCTTCACCTTAGTCTGATGTACAGTGGCCAACATTCGCACCATGAACCACATAGTGCCATGATCGCTTGTACCAAGGTTGTCCCCCACAGATGCTGTCCCCATTTGTTAGCACCAAATCTAACACTGCCCCATCCCTCATTGGTTCCCTGACTATCTGCTGAGTAAGGCAAGTTGAAGGGCATCCAGAATTGCTCTGCTTCTAGGTGATGCTGCCGGCAGTGTGTCCCAATCCACATCCAGCAGGTTTAGATCCCCCATCAGCAGCACCTCACCACTCATTGCCATACTTAGAATCTCTTCCATCATCTGTTTGTCTGCCCTTTCTTGCACCTGTAGATTACTCTGGTGCTCACCACCTTCCCCCCCCTCCCTGTGGTCAAGACCCATAAAGCCTCTGTGTCCCCCCACCTGCCCTGTGTTTCTGTTGCCTGAATCCTCTCCCTCGTGTAAAGCGCCACTCCCCCCTCCTTCAAGGACTCTAAATTTTACTTTAAAAAAAATTACAATTTAAAATACCAAACAAACACTTCTGAGCATATCACTCCTGTCCTGCATGAACTGTACTAACTGCCTGTTTGCCTGCACACCACCTTCAAGATTGCATTGTTATCCAGCCCAACAGCATGGCGGTAGTACTACCACTTGCCGTGCTGGTGACCTGCATTCGAGAACGAGCATGTATCATCATGGGCTGACTGTGGGAGGAAGGACTAAGTGTCCCAGGGACTGCTCTCCTTCCTCAGGGAGGGGAAGGACAAGACTCCCACTGTACGACTGCCACCTGGTGGAGACCGGATGACAGCACAGAGGGGAGGGGCTACCACCAGATGTCTGGCATGTATGTGCACATACATACTTGCATCACTGCACGCAGGTGGCCCCGGGGAGAAAACAGGAGGGAAGGAGGAAAATGCTGGACTGCTATCTACTGGCAACCTCTGAAGGCTCTCGCATGACTGACATGGCCACCCACAACACTATGCTTCTAGGTAAGTGGTGGATAACTGGTAAGACGATGAGAAAGTTGGAGATGGCACTGGGAGGGTGCCATCAGACAGATCTGGATGAGAAAAAAAGATTGCATTGTTAACACACAAAGGCCTGCATAGACTGGGTCCAGGCTACCCAAAAAATCGTTTAGTATTATATAGTCCAGGTCCCCCTCTCTGCTCTACCAAGGCTAATTTGTTATCTGTTGCCTGGTCCTGTTTAAGGCAGTTGGAGAGGGATAGGGCCTTTTCCATGGTGGTTCAGTGTATATGGAATGAAATTCCTTGAGTGTGCAGAATGTGTCCACATCAGAGGGGTTTATGAAGGGGATTAAGTTCCATCCATTTAAACAAGCATTTGACTAACGTCTCAGCTTGGGGTACATCAGGGGATGCTGAGGTTTCACTTTAGTGTCTATGGGACCTATTCATGAATGGCTTTGGTGGCTACACACCTTGTAAGTTGGGTGCGTAGACACCGTGCAGCCTCTCACACCCACTGCGCCCTCTCCACCCCATTCTTGACAACGATGCACCCCCCCATGCACCCAATCTCCCAGCCAATCACAGAGCTCTGCACGGGGGCAGAGGTGGGGCAAGCCAGCACTCTGCGACATGCACATCCATGTGGAGTGCTGTGCACAGGATCTGCTGGCTCTGCATCTGGGAGGTAGCTGTAAACCACCGGGGCTGGTTACGCATCCAGGGAGTCTGCCTCCGGATGCGTCAGACTCAGCAGGGGGCATTGGTCCCCCAACAATGCTGCCCCTGCCATCGAGGCACTTCAGGAGGCTGGGGTCAGGAAGATGGGGTAAACCCTCTCTTCGGCACAGTCGGTGCACTGCGCACCAGCCTGCAACTTGGAGCCCGTAGCACACATGGGATCCACTGCAGGTCCCTGCCCTCTAACCAGCCATGATTCATGATGAATCTGATTATTCATGCCTGGACCCACCAGGATCTGCTGCTTTGCTCTTGCCTGACCCCCCCCCATGGATCTGCATGCCAGGGGATGGGGATGTATAAGGGAGCCGGGTGAGGGCCGATGTTCGTGAATGCAGTCCCCACATGGAAATCCCTCAGGTGCAGAGCTGCATGCCCCGATATGCACCTCTTGAGCACATTTTTGTGAATGGGCCCCAATATGTTTTAGGATTGTTTTACCATCCCTGTTATTCTATTTTATGTTACACTGCTTGTGTCTGATTTTATAACGTACAGTATGTATTATCTGAATTTGTTGGGATTGTGCAGTGCCCAGAGGCTATGGGTTTGGTGCTATATAAATAAAATTGCCTTGCTCAACATTTATAGTGTATGTTGGCCCTTGTTCAACATGTTTTTCCATCCTTGCTATAGAGTTGTTGTACAACTGTTCAAAGGATATGGAATGTTGTTGTACCATTCTGTGGTACAGCAACATTCAAGCTGATTGAAAATCCTAGGGTCACCTGAACTGAGAATTGCTGCACACACAATGTCTTTAAAAAAATGCATTGCCAAGCTGCAGGAAGAGAGAAATGATGTCCAGGCACAAACTCAGTCACAAGCTAAGAAATAAAGAAGACAAAAATACATTCACTCAACTTTTTAAATTTCTTTTTTTGTAACATGCCCTCTTAAAAGGTGACTGATACATCCATTTTGTTGTGACTTTCCTGGAGGCTCTGCTTTTATGTCTGCCATTCACCTCACGCTGAAATGCATGGTCTCTCCCTAACTAATTCTAAAACAAACAAAACAAAAAAAAACATGCACTATATAAAATACCAGATGGGCAACCTCATGCCCAACCAGCCTGTGCTGCCACCTCAGGGTTCTGATTACCTCAGACCTTGAAAGCTTTGCTCTCAAGGACTGAGGTAATGAGAACCTCTCTGTGGCAGCACAGGTTAGTTGTGCGTGACTGTCCATCCCGCATTCTCTATATGCTGCTACAGTATGTTACTGCAGTATGGTATCACAGTATGTTATTACAGCATGCTACTACTGTATGTACTACTGTATGTAACTAGTTTATTACTACGGTTACTTCAGTATTTTACTACAGTACATACTACAGTATGTTGCTACAGTGTGTTACTACTGTGTGTTACTACAGTGTAATATAGTCTCCACACTTGGTTTCTCATCCTGCGGAATCATCTTAAACGCCAAAAAAACAAAATGTATGATTTTCTCTGGCACCGGAAACCCTCAAACTTTGACTTCACACTCCTGGACAATGATGGTGTTGCAACTGAGCAGGTCCATGAATTTAAATACCTTGGTCTTACACTCAGTGAGCACCTCTCCTTCAGACCACACATGACCCAGTTGATTAACAAAATACATCAAAGACTCAGGCCCCTCTACAGGATCTGTCAGTTTCTCATCCCTGAGACTAGAATGCAGCTTGCCTCCATCTTACTCCTCCCTCTACTTGACTACAGGTCCCTTATTTTTTCACCCTCACCTAACTCCACTAATTTCTCCAAGCTAAAAGCAGCCTATGATAACATAATCAGATTTATCACCGGTCTCCCCTGTCGCACCCAAAGATATACTCTTTATGAATCCATCAGATGGTTGTCACTAGAAGACAGGTTCGCTTGGAAGACTCATGCATTTATGTACAAAAGTCTCAGCAACCTCCTTCCTCCCAGTGAGTCTTCTCTCTTCCTAAGATCAGATCCCACAAGTCCCACCAGGAGTATCTCCTCCTCCTCCCCCCTCTTCAGGGTCCCATTTTTCAACACCTCTCTGGAATAGAGATTGCACTCTTTCAAGGGGCCCAAACTTTTCAACACCCTACCGCACAACCTCGTGACTTGCCTCTCTATCAATTCCTTTAAGGTGAATCTGAAAAAGCACTTACTAAACAAACCCCCTTGCTACTGTTTTTAGCTGCTCCTTTCCTGTATATGTAAACTAGCACTCCCCTCCCCCCTCGGTTTAACTCACCCCACTACCTTAATTTCTCCCTTTCCCATTTTTTGCCTCATCACCTTCCTGTCATGGTTCTGTTTTCTGTGTGCATGCACAGCAAGGTTCCAACTCACCCTATGTTGTCTTAGATATATAACGTCCTATTTATTTGTCTTTAGTATGATCTCTGTACATTTAATCATGTTACTGCCTTGTACTTATGTGTCAGTGTGGCTCAGTTGGTAGCACATCTGCCTTTGTATCAGAAGGTTGTGGGTTCTTGTCCCACACCGGGATTAGACTCATACCTACAATGCTGGCATCCGAGTGCAGTATTGGGGGGGGCTTTACGGCTGGGGTGTGCCATCCTTCAGGTGAGATGTTAAACTGAGGTCCCTTCTATCCATCCTGATACTGTCCTGTTTGGTGTCCAGGTGGAAGTAAAAGAACCCAGGGCTCACTTCGCAAAGAGCAGGGAACATTCCTGGTGTCCTGACAAACATTCCCCTTCCCATAAACTGGATCATTCAATTGTCCAGGTTGTGCGTGGGGGTCGATGTGCGATATGACCATCACTACACATTCAGTCACTTCACTACCAGTCTAGCATTGCTTGTAAAGTGCCTTGGGATACACTGTGTATGAAAAGCGCTATATAAATGATGATTCTTCTTGTTCTAGAAAAGCAACACAAACTTTCAGCTGCAACCCCAAGATAGAAAACCATGCCACAAGTTAAAGTATGATAAAAAACTATTTATTGACAAAAGGAGTAGCATCTCCTCCACAAAAGGCGTCAACATTTTGCATTATACTTGATGCTTTATCAAGACATCACACTGTTCTCCTTTGCTGTTTATATAGCCCCAAATTCACATGTGATAACAAACAGGTAAAAAGTCACACTCAATTCCCTATCAATACACCATAAATATTCCTCAGTATCAAAGTGTAATCCTAATACATTAAATTAATAATGTTACTAAATATTACAAGAAATACACAATAGATAAAAATGAAACACACTCTATGTCACTATTAAATATGCAGCTAAGATAGAACATCCACTATTCATTATTATGTAATGAGATAAAGTACTGCTTAGATGTATAAGTCTTGGACAAAAATTTAATTTTCAACTAAACTCATAATATAAAGTGCACTATGTATAACTGTGCAGATTCAAACTATTATACCATGACACTGATATTATACATTATCGTTTCTTTTTCAAATATGGAGCCAGTTGGAACTATCCATTAAGTCTTGGGGCTCTTCCAGCCTTCAGTCTGAACTGCCAATAAGTCTCCTGACACATCAACTTATTATTTAGATCCCCCCTTTAGCCAGTGGTGACCTGCTCCAAGCCATAGAACAGAAAGGTACGATTGGTCCCAGACTTTTTGACATGAGTGGCCAATGCATCTTCCTCAGAGCCAAGTCTAATGTGTCTCAAATGTTCAAGTATATGGCTCCTAAATATTCTCAGAGTCTTACCAACATAGAAACTACCGCATACACACGGCAGATAAACCACTGATTCAGTTCTACATGATATAAAAGGTTCCGAATGAAACAACTGACTGTTATTTGGCAATAAAATGTTCTTTCCCATCTTGATGTGGTTGCAAGCACTGCAGTTACCACCTTTGTACTTTCCAGTGGGCAGTCTCTGTTGGTTTTGTGAAGTTCCTGGCCACTCCAGCTTTGTACCAACAGATCTTTTAGATTCTTGGCTCTCCTGTAGGTAAATAGTGGCCCCTTCTGGCTAATTTGTTCCAAACAAGGCTCCAACCTTAATAAGTGCTGATTTCTCCAAATAATTGTCTCCACTTCCTTGGCCTGTGTATTAAAAACAGTTACAAACTTAATGCTGTCTCTATCAATGTTACTATGTACATCATTTCTAGATTTTGGTACCAAAAGAGTATCCCTTGTAATTCCATCAACCCTCTGTTTCACTATTTGAATACAGATTTTACTCTATCACCTCTCACAGAATCTTTCAGTCAGGATTTCACTACTTACCCTCATATACTGACCCACTGGAATGTTTTTAGCCCCATGTTTGGGATGACAGCTAGCAAAATGAAGTATTCTATTCCTGTCTGTAGTTTTTCGGAAGAGGTCTGTAATCAAACCCCCTTCCCCATCTTTGGATACCATCAAATCCAAAAACAGTACCTGGACAATACTCACTGTGATAGAAAAGTGTAAATTTTGATTTGTAGATTCCAAATATTGAACAAACATATCAAGTTCCTGCATATTCCCTTTACATAAAATGAATATATTGCCCAGGTAGCATTTGTATAGGTCCAAATAGTCAAGGAATGGGTTCATTTCAGCTTTATATAAAAACTGTTTCTCACATTGTGCCAAAAATATAGTGGCATAATTGGAGGCCATGGCTGCCCCCATTGCCAACCCTTTGATTTGATGATATATCTCAGAATCAAATAAAAATACATTTTTTGTCAGTACAATTTCCTTAAGGTTAATCAAAAACTCAATGAACCCAGCTGAGTATGTAGTACCCTCACATAGTGCCTCTCTTAACGCATGTAAACAGTCATTGTGGGGGATATTGGTATACGTGGACTGAATGTCCAATTTAACCAGTATGTACTCAGATTCCACAGCCACATCCTGGATTAGTTCCAAAAATTGCATTGTGTCCCTGATGTAGAATCTTGACTTATTAGCCACATCTTTAATAGAAGTATCTACATAATTGTGCTAGGGGTTCTGTGATGGAATTATTACTAGAGATAATGGGGCTATTCGGTGGATTTTGTAAATTCTTGTGAATCTTTGGCAACCCATAAATAACAGGTCTCAAAGGTGCATCAACCATTAAAAAGTTACATATTTCTTGAGGGATAATCCCCACTGCAACTGCCTCATTTAAATACAGATCAATATCTTGTTTAAATTTCATTGTTGAATCATATGACAACATTTTATAAAATTCTGTATTTGATAGTTGTGATCTCATTTCATTAAGCTACTTATCTCTGTCCATCACTACCACAGCTCCTCCCTTGTCCGTGGGCTTGACAGTGATGGTGGCATTGTTCTGAAGTTTTTTAATAATCTCTCTATCATCCAAGGTGCAGTTCAAAAATTTCGGTTTTGGGGGATTCTCCATCAGTGTCACCATGTCCCTCTCACATGCTCGCAGAAAAAAAAACAATTACATTGTTCATAGGTGGAATAAAACTTGATGTTTTTCTCCACTTGGTGTCACTAAAAGGCAATTTGGTAAATTCTTCTACTGATATTTCTTGCCCATTATCAAGCCAGGAGGTATCAAGACCAGAGGTATCATGATAAATGATGTTCTCCTTCAGTTTATTGTGTTTAGCAAAAAGAGCTTTCAAACTCAGTTTTCGGGCAAATACATGTATGTCAATCATGGTTTCAAAATGATTGAGGTTAGTGGTGGGGATAAAGGACAGACCCTTATTTAGTACACTTCACTCAGCTTCAGTTAGTCTTGTTCTAATTAGTGTACATCTTCAGAAATTGTATTTTCTGTATTCTTGTATATACCCACCCATGTTATTAGTGTACTTCTGTAAAATTGTATTCTCTGTATTTTGTGTATATATCAACTGTTATTTGTGTTAAAACTGGATGCTTGTAAAAATGGACATCTTGCCCACATGCCTTTCCAGTATAAAACAAGCATTTGTCAATGCTGAATGTTGTCACGCTGGCATTGGCTTTGATAGTGCAGTGCGGAAACACATTTTGGGCAGGATGTGAAAAATGACAGCTGTACTGTTCATAAGGATGTGTAAAAAAATGGCAATGTTGAAAACGTGGCATGTAAATATTGCAAATTTGTGAAGTTACAAGGGTGCATGGGAAATGCGCAATGCACACTTGTAACGCAGTCATTTTATGGACTTTCAGCACCAGATTTTCAACATAGGCATTTTAGCACCTCTGCTCATGTATAATGTCACTATCATTTCCTCAAACTGTCCCAAATAGTGATTCCGTACAGCGACCGCACAATTCTGCACCGGACATGCGAAAATACATTTTGGGCAGGATATGCAAAATGACAGCTGTACTGTTCATCAAGAGGTGTGGAAAAATGCCAACAGTGAAAATCTAGAGTGAAAATATTACAAATGCACAACGTTACAAGCATGCGTGCAAGCTGCAAAACGCACACTCGTAACACAGTCATTTTATGAAGTATCGTCACCAAATTTTCAACATAGGCATTTTAGCACCTCTGCTCATGAACAGTGTCACTGTCATTTTCTTAATCTGTTCTGAACACTGATTTCCCACAGCTACCTTGCTATTGTGCGCTGGAAGTGCAGAAACACATTTCGTCCAGGATGTGAAAAATGACAGCTATACTGTTCACAAGGAGGTGTAGAAAAATGACAATGTTGAAAATCTGGCATGAAAATATTGTGAATTTGTGAAGTTACAAGCGTGCGTAGCAACTGCACAACACATGTTCATAAAACAGCCATTTTTTTGATTTTTTCCACCAAATTTGCAACATAGGTTTTTTGAGAGCCCACCTCATGAACACTGCCACTGTCCTTGCATTAATCAGTCCCGAAAGGTGATTCCACGCAGTGACTGCAAAATCACCTTTCGGGACCAATTAAAGTCATAACAGTGCCAGAATTTATGAGGAGGGGTCCCAAAAACCCCATGTTGAAAATTTGGTGCAAAAATTCCAAAAAATGCCAGAGATATGCATCAAAGTTGAAAAAAAAACTATTTATTCCATTATACAGCTTACCGGCATTTCCTCAGTTCAGGGGTCGGCTTTGAAGAGTGCAAACGTGTTCCCGTCCATCAAGATCGCGACCAAGCTCTGGAGGTAAGTATGGGGTGGGGTGTGTGGGGAGACAGGGTGCGCAGGGTGGGTGTGGTGTGGGAAGGGGTAGGGAGACTACAAGGGACCGTTTTCTGTTTACAGGTATATAAAAAAAAACATTGCGGACGGTTTTCTTTTTTTACAGGTCTTTTTTTTGGGGGGGATACAGTAGCTGACAGGGGATTGGGCATTCAGTCAGCACATAGGGAGTGGGGGTCACTAGCTGAGGGGGATTGGGCACCCCCATCGGCACATTAAAGTGGAGAAGGGGAGACAGATGCAGATGGGGATTGGGCACCCCCATCAGCAAACAACGAAAGCAAGGGGGCGCATGAGCCAAGGGGGATTGGGCACCCCTCAGCAAGCAAAAAGGAGGGGATACATTATGCCTTCGGGAGTGAGCCCCCATCGGCACATACATGAGGGGCAGGTGCCGACCAGGGGATTGGGCACCCCCGAAGTCAGCAGTTTAGCGGCCACTGTGCAGCCATGTTTGTAGCTGGCAAAGCACGTAGGATGGTCCGCTGTGTGTGACGAGCTTTGCTCGGATTGCAGTGGACCTTTCCTTAGATGTGTTTACCACATTATCTACACATGGTGTGGCGCCGACATGCAGGCTGATTGGGGAATGAGGGACACACTTACTGGTGTGTGCCCTGCATTCGCCCAACAGTGACCGAGCCTCCAAATCTCCACTACTGCAAGATGTTGGCTGCACAAGTGCGCCAACATAATAAAAATGAAATGAAATGATGAAATGAGTATGTACTAACATATGTTACTATAGTGTGCTGTTACTCTAAGTTCTACTATATGTTACTACAGTATGCCCTACAGTATGTTAATAAGGTATGTTACAAAGGTGTATTACTACTGTATGTTACTATCACTTGCTGAATTTTACTTGCACTCTAGTGTTAATTTTTATTGTAATTTATATATATTCTGAAAGTTTGTACATTATTAATGTATATTCCTATTCATATTATTATGTCTTTACTTTTGCATTTCATCTTTCATGCTGTACTCCTGTTATCCCCTTCCCCAAGATTACACTTACATTAGTTCACACCTACAGCTGTATTCAAAATGATGCAACTGGATTTTCTACCAACCACTTAATGTTTGTTGAGAAGCCAGATTACCAGTAGATATCTGTTTTGGAGTATCCCCGATGGAGTCAAGGCAGAGAGCTACCTCTAGTATGTTCAAAAACTTAAAGCTCAGCTCAACCATGCCTATCAGTTAACACACACCAGCTAAGAGAAACCTAACAAACAAAGAAAGGCACGACAAATGTGTTAAGGCCCAAGGGCTGCAACCTGGAGATCAAGTTTTGTTAAGAAATTTAGGATTGCATGGAAAACACAAGATAGCCAACAGGTGGCATTACACCCCTTACATTGTTGTCAGCAACCTGGAGGAACTGCCAGTATATGAAGTGCATCCAGAGAATGACCCACGAGCTGTAAAGACAATGCACAGAAATTATTTATTACCAATTTGGTAAGTCATCATTGATTCTACACCCCAAGATATTGCCCCACCCGGGCTTTTAACCTGAGCTGCAGCCAAAAAGAGACAGTTAAATTCAACCTGCTATACAGAAGTCATAGACTTCCACCAGCCATGATCTCATTGAAACTGACTTCAAGTCTGAATCTGATGATAGTGAGAGTGGGGTCACCTATTACCCGTCTTATGAACCGAGCCAGTTGTTTCAAGGAAACCCTCTGTGTAATATGGGAGATGAGGCTGGACCCTCAGAACTACCTAATCCTCTGGCCCTCTCCACTACTCCTGTGCCCCCTGATAGTGAGGTGCAAAGTGTGACTTCTGATATAGCTGATTCCTTGTCTCTCGTGAAACTAACTGAGCCTCAAAAGGCAAATCTTGACCACAAGACCATGGCTGGTAACATACCAGATGAACCTGAAATATTTGAAGTTAATGACACAAAGCTCTGTAACAGAGTAGACACACCAGAGGGTGTAGACAGAATGAGAAGGGACCTGCAGAAACTTGAAGAATGGTCAGTGGTTTGGCAGTTGAAATTCAATGCAAGGAAGTGCAAGATAATGCATATGGGGCACAAAAACCCTGGCACAATATATCAGTTGGGGGGTGAGGATATAGCATGCACCAAGCAGGAAAGGGATCTTGGGATTATCATCTCTGATGACCTCAAGGTAGGGAAACAGTGTGACAAGGCAGCAGGTAAAGCAAATAGGATGCTGGGATGCATAGGCAGGGGCATCACCAGCAGGAAAAGGGAGGTCATAATTCCGCTATACAAGACACTAGTGAGGCCCCACCTGGAGTCCAGTGTACAGTTCTGGAGACCATACCTACGTAAGGACATAGACAGGGTAGAGAAGGTTCAGAGGAGGGCAACAAAGATGGTGCATGGATTGCATCACAAGTCCTATAAGGACAGGTTGAAGGAACTGAACATGTACTCCCTGGAGGAGAGGAGGGAGAGAGGGGATATGATAGAGACATACAAGTATCTTACAGGGAGGAACAGGGTGCAGGAATACACTATTTTTAAGCGAATAAGATGTTCCAGGACTAGAGGGCATGGGATGAAGTTGGAGGGAGGACGATTAAGAGGAAACATGAGGAAGAATTTCTTCACAGAATGGGTGGTGGACAAGTGGAACACCCTGCCAGAGGAAGTGGTGGGGGCTGAAACAATCATGGGATTTAAGAATGCATGAGATAGACATAAAGGAATTCTGGAGGTCAGGGGTAAGGGGCAACAGACTTCTATGAAAACATAAACTGAACTTACAAGCTCAAATGGGCAGACTGGGTGGGCCATAGGCCCTTGTCTGCTAACACTGTCTATGTATGACTCTGATGTTATGATGAACAATAATGCACATGAAAATGATGATTATGACAGTATCAGTAATGTGTTACGTGATTTAAATTCCATAGAATTTCCTTCTGTTGATGAACCTGGACTTTCAGAACAAGTTAATGTGTTTCTGCTGAACCCAAACTCACAGAGCAAGCAAATGAAAGTGTTCCTTCTATTTCTGAATGGACAGCCAGTGCAGAGGCACCCCTTTCTTCAGAAGCTGGCTTATTGAAGGACAATGAGCTGGGACTGATCAACCCAATTGCACATTTTGAAAAGACTGAAACTGTGCCTGCCCCTCCCAGAAAATCTGAAAGAGCCACAAAGCCAGTAGTGCGCCTAAGTTATGATTCCCCTTGAATGCCCATAGTCATCCCCATGAGTATAGTTCATAAAGGGGTTTACATTTCTGAAAATTCTCTTCCAAGACTGGGTTACTCTTAAGCCTCTACATTAATATTAAATCCCTCCAGTCAGTATGCCAATGCCCTTTCCCCACGCAGCCAAAGCTTTGCTGATAGGGTCACACCTCAAGCTGTTTGGGTTAGTGTGTAGGAGGTAGTACAGATATGAGTTGTGCAAACAATGTGTTTAACTACTTGAACCTGTTTCATGAAAAGTAATATGTACTTATGCAGTATTCATTACAACATGCTAAGGTTATAGATATACTGTTGTCATAGCTAGTTCATTTCTCTGATGCATCAGAATTTATTTTGTGATATACAAATGGAACAGTTTATGATTGCAACCTGTATTTATTTACATGCATGTGTCTATGTAAAATGTTTTCTATATAGAAGATGTATTATGTGTAGATTTGATTTGCTCTATTCTGTAGTCAGTATTTGTGCAGAAAGAGCCTGTATGGAAACTGTACTTACTTACTGTACATATGCTGTTGTGCATATGCTGTTGTATCTGAAATAAAGAAGTTTGTTTAACCTGCTCTCCTTGCACCTTATCTTTCTGAATGGAAGCCACCATGTTAGGTCTGGGACTTCCAGTAATTGGACCAATAGGACTTCAGGGGATCTAAAATGGATCCTGGCCAAAGTGCCTCATGGGAAGGAAAACTGTAGTTTTTGTAGTTTTTAGGATGGTGCCAAAACTAACCTGTGGGAGACGCCCTAACTGTGACTGACAGCTTCCCCAGCCATCCTGAATCCTTGATGACAAGGGAAATCCCTAGTGCTGTAAGAGACAGTGAATCATTTAGATTTGGAGCTTGAAGTTTGAACAGCTCAAGCTTTCGAGCATCTGCTCCCTGAATGGACCATTGGGGAGGCGGCGGGAAGAGGCCTAATTTGCCTCCCTGCCACTTTTCTCCTGCATGGGACTGCCTTATAGCAGAAGTCAGATGTGTTCCAATTTAAGCTGGAACTGTGGCAGAAAGAAGAAAAGAAGTTTACCTGTACCACTTGTGGTTTGGACCTAAGATTTGCTCCTGTGAAGCGATCGGCCCAGCTTGTGTGCAAGATGAATTTTGGATCAAGAGATTTGCTCAGTGAAACTGCTGAATTAGCAATCGGACTGTATCCAAACTGCACAAAGTCAGTGTGGTTTACTTTGAATGTGCTGAATGTGTTTCGTGGGTCAAAACCTGCCTGTCCATGACTCAACCTATTACACAAGCTGGAGGCTTCACCAGCAAGAAGACAAACAAACGTTGCCATGTTGCTCATCCTGCCTGGGCCTTTGTCAAACCAGCCCAGACTGATTACCCTGCACCAGAGACTGTTTTGGTGAGAGACCAGCATCGGGGTTCCAGTCCCTGCACAGCAACAACTCGCAGATTGCGGCCACCTGGAGGAAAGGCCGTGAAGAGAAGGTGTGTTGTGTCGGCCCTGCTTCCCCATGCTCATCAGTGAACACCATGAGGTCTCCATATATCCTGCCTGTCTGCAGAAATCTGGTAGGGTGAGTACAATCTGGGTAGTCCCCTGCAATGAGTATTTTAATCATCTGTGGTACCATCTGATTGCTTTAGCTTTCTGGGTTTACAAAGGACTAAGCCAACTGGCTCGGATTATAAATAATCTTCTTGTTATTGTTCCACCAAGGGCTCAAACATCAGTTGCAATGCCGGCCACCACCAGGCAATGCCACTGGCTAGCCAGATATTTCATCCTGGGTACCCAGTGTTGTGTGACTGTTATTTGAGACTAAAAAAGTGCATGCCAAACCTGAATCAAATCAGACTGCCAATCTGCCTAGATTCATGCTCCCTTCCTTGTTCACAACCCCTAAATAAAAATGATTGTTTTCATGTTTAACCTGGCCAGTGTGCATATTATTAGTTGGGTTACTGTATTGAAAGTGTACAGTTGTGTTGCTAACCTTATTTTACAGGGGGTCTCCAGGGAAATTGCTGCAGATTCAACCCTGGTGGTAAGTGTGAAGGGTGTGTGCATATTATTGCTGTTTTATACTGCCTGTGAATTTACTGCTGTACCAGGTACTGGGCCACTAGTAGGGTTGGTGGGTGGTTATAGCTTCCCAGAGGGCTACAGCAGGATAGGCAGACACCCCCAATACCTTTACTCTGGGTGGAGGCATCTTAATACTGAATCCAGGCCCCTCAACCTGTGCATAGTAACACAGGCAGGGGTAGTAGCCCTTGGAATACTGTCGGCTAGGGGTCACACTTGGAAATGAGCTTCAACTCCGTAGGCCTTTCCCAGTGATCAAACTAAACATAAATAAGTAAATACAAAACGTTACTGTCTGCAGCACAATTGCTGTTGGTGTTTTACCATCAAGGTTTATTTATTTATTTTTTGTTTACAAGGTAAGTGCACTAGACAAGTGAATGCCTATGTTTAGGCATGACCTGGGAGTTTACATAGCATACAAATTAAGCAGTATATAATACAGGAATATCAACAACCAGATAGCCAATGACCACAACAGGAACATAATAATTAAGCACTGGTGTAACAGTGTTGTTGTTTAATAAATTAATTTGCACACCACATGATTTAAGGATGAACAATCAGCCTCACTACTTGTTACCAGGAATGCTTCTCTAATAAAAAAAAAATCTCCTTAACAGATCGTTCAAGCTTCAGTCTTTCTAGTTACAGTATTTTTAATTTTGATCTAGTTCTGAGCTGCAGGGGAACAATGTTATCTTTTAACCCACTGCATTAAATAACTTCTGAACCAAAGATAGAATACACAAGGAAACATGTCCAAACTAAGATGGGGAGAACTGGAACCATAATTGTATGCTTTTGTTTGGTCACACACAAGGTGCACCAATATAAATTTTATGAAGATGTATTGTAAATGTGATGGGTTGAGCGTGCCAAACTGTTATTATTGAATTGCATATGGGAAAATTGTGGCCTTCCCCTAATTGGTGAGCTCCTAGTGATCAACAGTGAGCCTCTTATTGGCCAGAGCACATTATATAAGCAATAAAGCCAGAGAGTGATTTCCCAATAAGACAGAGAGTAAGCAGGGTAACCTCAGCTCAGAGTGGCAAGGTAACGTAAGATGCTTTTTCCTGACCGATGAGGTGTCACCTTGTTGTGGTGGCCAAGCTTGATCAAAATTCAGCTGAATGATGAGACCAAGAACCCTAACAATCTAAAACAAGTAGAAACACTGGAGTTATTTGAACAAGCATTTGTTAATGCTGAATGTTCATCGCGTGCACTGGTGCCATTTTGGGGGGGGGGGTTATGAGCCAGCGTTGGCAAACTTCAACATGGACTCATAGCTTCATTGCTTTTTAATGTTTTAATACCACATTTTCAACATAGCCATCTTATTATGCAACCTCATGAAGAAAGGAAGAGTGCAATTTCAACTCCTGTCCAACAGATAATTTCACGCAATGGCTGTGAAATCACCTTTCGGGATGCAAAAAAACCCATTTTGGCCAGGATCTGAGAAATGGCAGCTGTCACATTCATGAGGTGCAGTGAAGAAATGGCTATGATGAAAATTTGGGGTCAAAATATTGAAAAGCACCAAAGCCTGCATTTGCTAATTTAAGTGCATGCTCATAACTTTGTTAATATTTTCACACCAAATTTTCAATGTAGCATTCTTATGACCCCACTTCATGAAGAGTGCCACTGTCATTTTATTCACTCATCCCAAAAGGTGATTTCACTGAGCGACCGTGACATTCTGCGATACAGATGAAAAAACATGTTTCAGGCAGGATATGAAACATGACAGCTGTACTGTTCATAAGGAGGTGTGAAATAATGGCAATGTTGAAAATCTGGAGTGAAAATATTTAAAACTGGAGAAGTTAGGAGTGTGTGTAGAAACTGCTTAACGCATGCTCATAACGCAGTTATTTTTTGAAATTTTTTCATCAAATTTGCAACATGGGCTTTTTGGGATTCCACCTCATGAACAGTGGCACTTTCATTTCATTAATCATTCCCCAAAGGTGATTCCGCGCAGTGACTGTGAAATCACCATTCAGGACGGAGTAACGAAATGACAGTGACAGTGTTCAAGAGGTGGGGTCCCAAGAACCCTATGTTGAAAATTTGGGACCGAAATTCCTAAAAATGGCTGAGACATCTACCTAAGTTGAACCCTCCCCCATTGATTCCTATTATTTGGCTTACCTTGAAATCTTCACTTTGCCGGTCGGCTTTGAAGAGTGCAGCCATGTCCCAATCCACAGAAGATCACTGCTCCCGATCTCTGGAGGTAAGTATGGGCAAGGGGGGGTGCAGAGAGGTGGGTGCGCAGTTGGAGGGGAGGGGGATGGGGAGACAATGAGGACCATTTTCTTTTTTGCAGGTTTAAGAAAAGAAAGACATTGGGAATGGTTTTCTTTTTCTAACAGTAATGATTTTGTATACATTTCCAGACACTGGAAGAGGGCTCCCCAGTGTCTGGGGGGACAGGGAATGGAGGGTGCAGGGAAGACAGCAGCAGTGAGAGGGAGTGGGAGGCATTGATTTGCTGGGAGGGCTCGAACAGGAATGGAGGGAATGGGGAGGATAGCAGCAGCGGGAGGGAATGATTTGCTGGCAGGGGCTCGAACAGGAATGGAGGGAGTGGAGAGGACAGGAGAAGTGCAAGGGAGCGGGGAGGGACTGATTTGCTTTTGAAGACAGGCTCAGAGCGTTCACATGTCAGCTCGAGCAGGCTTTTACTAAGCAAGCTCATTCCTGAGAACAACTGTCATCATCACTGTAAGCATGACAGCAGTGTGAAAGCACAACCAGGAGGTAAATGTAATCCCTTGAGCAGCTGTTTACACATCAAAGGACTGAGCCACGCCACTATTGGTTCAGCTCTGTTCTTTGAAAACTATGCCAACTCCGCCCCAAAAACAGAAAGCATGTCATCAGCAGCCTGCCTACTGATTCACCTGCCACAGACCTGTCCCTTGAACAGAGCTCTTCAGTGGACGCACCCCTCCTCACACCCTTCTATAGCAACTCTCATATGAACATGTTTGTCTGTGCTTATGCACAATGAGCATAATAAATTGCAGGCTTTAAAACAACTGAGTGGGGTGTGGGGTGTTGGGGCACTGGTACCATAACCGAGTGTCATGGTCGGGCACTTGTACTTTCTGTATAACTATGATGAATGTTATGTATGAATGGACTAGTTTAATTTAGTTAAGAAAATTACACAAACCTCCCTCCAGATAAGTAATGGTTTCAGTACAGACCTTAGATTTACTTGCCCCACGCTGGTATAATCCACCTGCTAAACATGGATCATCATAGCCTTTTGGAGTCCAAAGTCCATTTTATAGTACATCAGGTAGAACTTATTGAGCTTATTTCTGTCAGAATTGTTTAGCTCAGAATAATCTACTAGCTTCATGCTTCTGGGTACTAAGTAGGCCACTTGCTGAGGGTCAAAGAAAATGTGGTTTACAGCTCCCTGACACATCTGCACTCTCCTCGAAGCATCGCTCAGTGCATTGGTCCACACTGGCACCTCTTTTGGACAGTAAGACTGCACTGCAGTCAGACTTCTTGCTGCTGTGTGTTGCACTTTCTGCCTGCTGTGACTGTCATCTGATGGCTCTCAATCACACCATTACTACAAGCAATGGTGCAACAACACAGGCTGTTAGATTCAGTTTGCAACATCCCATTTTAGCTTTGTTTGCTGTCCTTGCTGTCCTTATCTTGAATCTTTTCTTCTCCATCTCTAATGCACAGTGTCTATGTCTGGTGACTAGACCTTTGTGAATGCAGCTTCATTCACCAGCTTATTTTAGTCCATCTTCACAAGCGTTCCTTCTATGTGCATGTAAGTCAAGACTGAGCAGCTCTGAGTTGCTGCCAGACTCTCCAACTCCTTCTCTACTTCTCCTCCTGTTGACCTGCCTCAATGCTTTAGTAATATAAGCTCTGTATCTAGGCAGAACTATGTTCTAGCCAATAGAATACAAGATCTTAACTGTAAAGCAAGCTATACAAGAATATACAACCTAGCCGCTGTCATGGCAGCTGAGCTTCAAAAGAACTCTCCAAGTGCCTTTCTTCTTATGCTAGAAAGCTGTGTCATACATCAAGTACATGCATTTGTAGACAAACAGTTTTTTTTAATACAGTTCTAAAATCTTGGTAGGTGCACAACTTCTAATACCCAGTGAAAGGGATTTTCAGAATTTGGGAGCAAGATGGGAAAATGCTAACTCACGTGTATCTTGTCTAGGTAGCAACCATGGGTGAAGAAGTGTTAAGTGGCTGAGGATAGTCAGCCCAGGCCTGTGTTCAATAGGCAATGATGAGTAAGGCAATTAGTGGCTAGGGCAAAATGACAGCTATTATTGTATGTAACATCCCAGTTAACTAAGTTGCACTCATTTATTTATTTAAAAGTTGATAACTGGGAAAGGCACACTGAGCCGAGGCTCGTTTCCAGGTGGGACCCAGATAGAACACATACAGAGTAATAAGACAGTTGGTACAGTACAGAAATTAATACAGGGTATATACAGAGGAAGCAGAGTAATACAATAATACAAGTTAAATACTATAGTTCATTTATGTACAAAATATTTACAGGAATGGAGTGCTGGCTCTTAATCAGACAATGACAGTAGGGGATACTTAATTAAGAGAGATAAAAGTTTCAGTAGAGATCAGATCAGGAGAAACTAAATTATATAGAAGAAGAATCAGCATTTATATAGCGCATTTTCATACATAGTATCCCAAAGTGCTTTACAAGCAATGCTAAACTGGCAGTGTAGTGACTGAATGTGTGGTGGCAGCCATATCACACATCATCACCCACACACAGCCTGGATAATTGCATGAAACGGTTTATGGGAAGGGGAATGTTGGCCAGGACACCGGGAATGTTCCCTGCTCTTTGTGAAGAGTGCCCCGGGTTCTTTTACTTCTACCTGGACAACACCAGGATGGGCAGAATAGACCTTGGTTTAATGTCTCATCCAAAGGACGGCACACCCCAGCAGTACAGCACCCCCCAATACTGCACTTGGATGCCAGCGATTTTTAGGTGCAAGTCCAATCCCAGTGTGGGACAAGAACCCATGACCTTCTGGTCCAGAGGCGGATGTGCTACCAACTGAGCCACGCTGACATCTATATATAATGGGGGTTGAACCAAGGAGATTGGTACTCCTTGGCTGACAGGGATGCTGTACCTATGAGGGGAGGGGAAGCAGGAAAGGTGGATGGGGAGGGAGGAGGATGAAGATTGGCAAGAGCTTGTGTTGGCAGGCACAGCTCGGAGCAGGGATTTTAGGGCAGAGAAGGTAGGGGGAGTGATGAGTGTCACAAGGAAGTCGATTCAAGAGGTGAGAGAGATGGTAAATAAAAGCTGCCTGGCCTGCACATGTGCATAGGTGGGGAAAGGAGAACATTCGAATGTGCCTAGAATGAAGGGAGTACATGGAGGAGCTAGCTGGTGATAGGCAGGAGTTAAGGTGGGGGGGGGTGTCCCAAAACAGAATTTACCAATGAAGGCAATGCTATGAATCTGGCGCTTGGTGAGTAGAAGCATTAGGCAGAAGGAGGAATACAGAGTACAGTGGTTGGGGGGGGGTGGCAAAGTGCCAAAATGCATTGAGTAGGGTATCGGGTTTTGCTAGGGAAGTGGCAGGAGCAGAGCCATAGACAATGTCTGCATAGTCTATTACAGGGATAATGGTTTTGGTGACTAAGTCTCAGTGAGAGGACAAAGGGAGGCATTCTTTGCATCAGTAGATGGCACCAGGTTTAGGGTGAAGTAATGTGCAAAAGGGGTCTATATTGGCTGAAAAACTGATGCTGCTATCCAACCAGACCCCAAGATACTTGAATGAATTGATTTTTTCTAAGGGAGAGCTGTTCAAAGTGGTAAATTTTGGGGGGTTAAGGGACTTTGACCATCTTAGCCTCGTTCCAAGGAACATTAATACTGTTGTTTTTTAGTTTAGTTTTAGCTGGTTTTGATGGAACCACTGCTGCACTTTGTCAAAGTCACACTGCAGAAAGGGAGTTACATCTGCCAGAGAGACCGGAGAAGTATATAGCAGTGTCTTCTGCATACATATGGATTTTAGAGGTGGATCAGATGGAAGGGAGGTCATCGATGAAAATTAAGAATAGAATGGGACCCAGAATAGAAACTTGGGGGACGCTGGCTAGGATTGGGAGGGGGAAGAGGTTGTTTCCTACTTGAACAGATTGCTATCTCATCTGTGTTGAAGGTAGCTGGAGCCAGATCAGAGCAATGGAGCCTTTGGATCAGAAACATTGAAACACAGAAATTGTTGGCAGATAAGGACCACCAGGCCCATCCAGTCTGCCAGAAAGACCTACACTAGTTTGTGGCCTCTGACCCTAACTGGTCAATGGCTTTTCACCCCATCTTCCCACCTCTAAGGTATCCTTATTCCTTTCCAATGCATGTTTGAAACCCTCCACTATACTCACCCCCACCACCTCCTGTGGCAGTCAATTCCATGTGTCCACCACCCTCTCTGTGAAGAAAACCTCCTCACATTTCCCTTTAGCCTGCCAACTTCCAATTTCATATCATGCCCCCTTGTTCTTGTTCATCTCTTATATTGGAAGATGTCTTCCCCCTGCACCTTGTTTATGCCCTTAAGGTACTAGAATGTTTCTATCATGCCCCCCCTCTCCAGTGAGTACATATTGAGGTGCTTTAGTCTCTCCTCATATGTTTTCTGGAGCAGTCCCTGTACCATGTTACTCACCTTTCTCTGGACCTCCTCCACTCTGTCAATGTTCTTATGAAGGTGGTGAGAGACAGAGTCAAAGGCCTTTGCCAGGACTACCAAAATGGCAGCGGTGACAAAGCCTATGTCCATAGCTCACTGGATCGAATTGGTGACATGTAGCAGGGAGGAGACAGTGGAGTGCTCCTTCCTGAAACCAGACTGGAAGAGAGAGAGACTGTCAGTTGCAGAGAGATGTTCTAGGAGCCTTGAGTAGATAAGAGACTCCTGGAGTTTGGCAAGAGCAGGTAGGAGGAAGATGAGCTGATAGTTGCTGGGCGAGGTGGCATCCCCACCTTTATGGAGGGAGAGTACTTTGGCTCATTTCCAAGCCTTGGGGACAGTACTGGTACTGAAGGAGCGGTTAAGGAGATGAGTGAAGGGAGTGGAGATAGCAGGTCCAGATATTCAAAGAATCTTGGGATGGAGGTTGTTTGGGCTTGTTTTAGTAGGGGTGAATGACACAAGTGCCTTGTAAACCTCTTGGAAGGAGATGAGGGGAAGAAAAAGCCAGACCTAGCAGGGCCAGCAGCAGTGGTGGGAGGAGTACCTGGACGGGTGGTTGGGATGATCAGGGAGGGCGCAGGTTGTAAAGAAATTGTTGAAGGCATTAGTGATTGAGGCAGAGTCAGAAAATGCCAGTCCTTTGTGTTTTAGGATTGGGGTGCTTGAGCAGAGGGAGTGTCTATGAGGGTGCAGAATACTTTCCAGAAATTAGATTGAGAATTGGATCTTGCTGCAGCTGGGACTTAAAATACATTGATTTGGCTTTTCTAATGGCCTTGGAGCAGGCATTTCTATGGGACCTGTAGATCTGAAAATGCGAAGGCAGAAAAGAGGCCTTGAATTGTGCCCATAGTTTATCTTGGGTTCTGCAGAGGTTGAGGAGATCTGGTGTAATCCAGGGAAGGTGGCGGTATTTCACTCCTGCCTTATTTAGGGGGCATGAAAATTCCAGATTTTAGTTAGTTTTTTGGTGAATAACTGGAGAGCTGTGTCAACATCATTGCCTGAATACAATGAAGGCCAGTCTGCTTGAAATAAATCCTGGACAAGGGAATTTGAGTCCAGAGTGCAGAGCAGGTGATACCATATATATTCAGGGGCTGATTGAGAAGTAGAAGCTTTACTGACACAGAAAAATATGCAATGATCACTGAGGGCATCAGGGAGTACTCCAGCAGCAGAAATGTGGAGAGGGTGGGAGGAGAGCACCCAGTCGAGGAAAGAGTGTTTTAGGGATTTGGTGTTTAGATGTGCTGGCTCTGAGATCAATTGAGAGAGGTTTAAGGATTCAATTTTAAGGGTGGAAGATTTAGAGGATGGGGCAAGCTAGTCCAGGTTGAAATCTCCAAGCAGGATGAGCTCACCTTTGCCTGAGTGAGAGGCGATGGTGGAGATGCACCCGACATTGCCTTCTCCTACCATCTCCCCTACCTATGGAACCAGTTTTCCCAGCCCCTCAGAAACTCACCCTCACACAGCTCCATTAAATCTCAACTTTGTCAGCTTCCCTTCCCCACCTGCAACTGCAATTAGTCTGCCTTTAGCCAAATGAACATGGTTTAAATTTCAAAACCTCTGTACTGTATATTACTGTAATCACGTAACTGCATGTAATATTCTCATGTATCTATTCTATGTCTATATACTGTTTGTAACTCCCTTCCCCCACCCCCCGAGTCGCACCTGGAAATGAGCCTTGACTCAGTGTGCATTTCCTGGTTTTCAAATGTTAAAATAAATAAATAATGGAATTGTGGGACGTTTGGGTGGGCAGTATAGTACTCTTATATACATTGGGAGGGTGGAGTGAAGGGAGAGGAGGACAGTAAGAAACTCATGGGAAATGGGGTGGGTATTTCCAAGGGAGATGGAGCATGAGAGGGATTGCCTAGTGTAAATACCCCCACCTCCTCCACTCTTACCATGGTCCTGCTTGAATAGGTTAAAATCAGGGACAGGGAGGGATGAATCTGGGATCCTGGCAGAGAGTCAAGACTCAGTCATGCACAGTACATCAGGGGAGTGTTGGGTGACCCAGACTTTTATGGCTTCTAATTTAGGTAGGAGGCTCCTTGCATTTAGATGGAAAATGCACAGACCCTTTAGAAATGCTGTGGGGGTTTGAGAGGTTGAGGGCCCTGGGTTTAATTCAACATTACCAGATACAAGTAAGAGGAGTAGGTAGAGGAAGAATGGGGGGTATTTAGATCTTTTGGTGGAGTGTGAGTGGGGGAGAGAGGAGATGCAGACACAATGGGGGAGGGCCTCGAGGTTTAGAGAGGAGGACAACAGTAGGCTAGAGTGAGTACGTGAGGGAGAAGGAGAGAGAGGGGAGTGGGTAACTGGGAAGAAAAGTGGAAAGTGGGAGGATTAGAAGATGGGGAGACAGGGCTCGGCAGAGTGGGGTGGGGAGATCGGCTGAGGAGGAGGAAAGTGGTCAATGACAGAAGAGGGGAAGGGGGAGGGGGTAAGAGAAGGGGGTCCAAGAGGACAGATGGAAGGAAGTTGGAGAAAGAGGAGAGGAAGGGGGGAGAGTCTTAGGATGAGAGATCAGCGAGAGATTAGGAGGGGCATGTGCATAGTAGTGTGAATGAGGAGGAGGTGGGGGAGATAGAGTCTGTGCCAGAAGCTTGAGGAGGCCCTGTAGAGCAGTAAAGAGGGAGGGGAGAAATGGACACTAGGTGGTGGTATAGAGGAAAACAAGAGGGGGAGGGCAGTGGGAGATATTAGAAAGGTCTCTGCCTGGAAACTTGTTGGCAATGATAGCCTATTGGACAGAACACTGGGCGGGGGTAAGATGGGAAACCTTAGACTAGTGTTTGAAACCCAGTGCCTCTAGGTGTAGCACACATAAATTGTGACAGGTGCAGAGAATCTAGAGGAGTGGGGACTATTGCTCAGGTTAAATCATCCAGCAAGCCTCCAAATGGGAAGGGATCTGGGGAGGGTCCACTATTACTTTTGGGGATGTGTGTGAAAAAGTGGGCTGATTGGTTCTGACAGAACCCTTTAAAGGTAGAACCACCCCTGGGTTGGGGAATGGTTGGGTTGGGTGGAAAGGGTCAATGTAGTGCCATGCAAAGTGTGGTGCTGCACCACAACACTATGTGTATGTATACCAGCTGTTGAGGTACAGGCTCAGCAGTACTCCTGAGTGAAGAAGAGGTAGTAGGGAGAGTGAAAGTGGAGCCCTGAGGAGCTGGTAAACCTATAATAGAAACACAGACAAAGGATTAGCAGGGCAAAACAAAGGGCTAGAATGGTCTGAGTGGAAAGCAGGGGTGATCTGAACTAGAAAGAGAGGAGGCGGGTGAGATTGAGTGCAGAAGTGAGCAAAATGGTTGTTCTGAATGTGAATGGGTTACTCTGGAGGGATGCTGCAGGAGCCTCACACAAAACATGTACAAACAGTTCTCTCAGGAGCATTTTGGGTTACAGGTATGAGCAGTGATCTAGCAAATAATGAAACACAGTACTGCACCAGAGGAGCAAGGCAGAAATAGTACAGTTAACAGAAGGCTCTTAAGGTACCAGTAATTCTAGCACTAAACTATCGCTAACTGTACAGACAAATTACAAGGCTCTAAGGGCACCAGTAACTCTTGTACTAAACTAGTGCTACCTGAGCAGAAACAGTAGCTAAAATGAACAATTGGTCCACCTCTGCTGACTGCTCTGTGTGTTTGTGTACCTGCTGTTGAAGTGCAGGCTCAGTGGTGCTCAGGAGTGAAGAGGAGGTAGGAGGGATGGTGACAGTGGAGCCCTGAGGAGCTGGTAAACCTGCTATTGAAGTGCAGGCTCAGCGATGCTCCAGAGTGAAGAGGAGGTAGGAGGGAGGGCGAATGTGAACCCCTGAGGAGCCAGTCAATCTGCTGTTGAAGTGCAGGCTCAACGGTGCTCCAAAGGGAAGAGGAGGTAGGAGGGAGGGTGAAAGTGCAGCCCTAAAGAGCTGGTAAACCTGCTGCTGAAGTGCAGGTTCAGTGGTGCTCTGAGTGAAGAGAAGGTAGGAGGTAAATTAGAAGTGTTAAGGTAGGCTGTAACACTAAAGACCAGGTGGTGCAGAAGGAACTCTTGTGTTATTGTTGTTCAGGCTTTCAGGGTTCAGCTATGTCTGGCTCTGTAATACTAGCCTAATTTAGAGCTCACAGATTTGCACAATGTGGTGATATGAGGAACTTAAAATAAACTGACTGCCTCTAGGGGATGAGCCATCAATTCATGCAACTAGAAGTGTTGTCACTAGCATGGAGATAAGTTTAAATCCAATTGTCTTCATGTAGAAACAATAAATTAATACATTATCATGGGCCCTACAAAATCTGGCCAACTGTGCTAATAATGTGACTGCAATATGTTGGGGGGGGGGGGTTACGGCATTTACATAATTTAGGGCACTCAGTTTTAAAGATTAAATACTTTGCTGATTTCAGCTTGTTTTCTGCTACCACAAATAGTGTTTAGCTGAACTTAGTTAAAACAGAACAAACCCATCCATGGACAAGCCTACCGGTGCTTCAACACCATTTATAACTGGAAGCACGCTTCCGCATTGGGTGGCAACAAATAAGAGCAGACTGACAGGGTTACAGTTTTGAATAAAATTGATAAAAATGGATACTCTTGGAGGTAGCCATTGCTGCAGTGTATACTGGATTGCAATATAGAATGCTACAGGGAGTTCAAGCACTTTCCAAAATATGGGCAAAAAAATAAGCAAAAGTTGGACAGTATCCCTTTATTTATTTATTTTATATTTATTAGCTTTTGGTAACCGGGTAAGTACACTAAGCAACAATCCTGCATATTTTCAGGCATGACCCAGAAGAGTACAAGAAGAAAAACAGCAGTGAACAACAATTTGTACATAATGAAAAAAATAAATAAATGGTCCGGACAACATACATCAAACAGTAGAAGCAATTGAAAATACATACTGGACAAGATACCAGCCAGATGATACAAGTTAGAGTAGTAATACAATTGTAGCTTAATAACCAGTTACTCAAGTCAATGATGGCATCAAGGAGAGATGACAGTAGTAAATATAACAATTAGGCATAACAGTAAATTGGCTCGGAGACCCAGACGGAGAACATCAGTGGCAGCTACACAGAAGTTAAGTGCAACCACAGCTACCAAAAGCATTGAGGTGTGAAAACAAAGCATGCTTAAAGATAAGGTGAGATGAGGCATTCTTTACATGGAGGGGAAGAGAATTCTAAAACCAAGGAGTGAAATAGGAAAAGGCTTGCTCACCCGTTTTAGAGGAGCAGGACTGAACAGAGAGCAAGGGGCAGGAGGAGGAGGACCTAAGGGGGTGGGAGTGAGAGACAGGAGTAAGTATGTCACCCAGCATTGGCAGGTCGAGGGGTTCTGGTTAGGGAGTCAACTAAACATCCCAAGGCATAAGCACAGAGGGCATTGGGCGATGGCCAGTATACGGCAGAGTAGAGTAGAGTAGAGTAGGCAGTGATGGGTAAGGCGAGGAGCAGATAAGGCAAATCTACAGATATTGTTATAGGAGGTGTCCCACTTGCGAAGGACACCTGCATTGGCATGAGATAGTACAGGGAGGGCATAGTGAAGTTGTGGAAGTAACACACCTCTCGCTACTGAGATGCTAGTGGCCGGGGTGAGTGACTGACAAACGCTATACGCTGCCCCAATCTTGGAGTTAGCTGGGCTGCACACCTCATTTATATGATCAGCAAAGTCAAGTACGAGATTAAGAGTAACACTTAGATATTTGAAGGATGTAGGTAAAAGGTAGGTAAAATTTATTTTTATACAGGTAATACATGTCATTTGGACATAATCCAGTTTACAAGACAGACCTGTGTAAATTCCTAACTACCCACATACAAATAAGTTCCATGTTAAATACATATAAATACAAGCACCACAATATACAAACAACACGGTATACCTAAAAGACTTACAATAGCTAGATTATAAAATCTCAAAATCCTAAGGAACCTTAGAGAAAAAAAAAACATTTAACACTCACAAATGTGAGCATATAGCTCCTTTATAGTATGAGTAAACAATGAATAATTTGGAATTTCTCTTACCTCATCAGGAAGAGAATTCCAAAAACTAGCAGCCTGATATCGCAAAGACCTGTCCCAATATTTATTATAATGTTTACCTACAACTATCTTATTTAAGTGAACTGATCTTGTCAATATCCGTTTTTGATAGTTGTTCACTGTAAGTAATATTAAAGAAATTGGATGATTTACAGATGAATATGGATAGGGTGTTAGATACAGCAGTCCCATCACAACATCAGACCATCAGTTTAGGAGACTCAGAGGGCACTTTTATGGAGGACCCAAAGAGCACGGCCTGGGTCTTAGCTATGTTTAGAATGTGATAGTTTGCAGACAACCAGGAATGGAGGGTCTGGAAGTCAAGTGAAAGATTCTGACTGATGTTGACAATAGACTTGGAGGCATAGTAAAGCACAAGGTCATCTGCGTACATAATCATACTGCTGTGAGGAGAAGGACTAGGGATGTCATTAAGGAAGAAAAAGAGAAAAGTAGGGCACCAAGAATAGAACCCTGTGGAACACCACAGGTGATAGGGACAGGGGAAGACAGAGCTTTGCAGAAAGAGACAGCCTGAGAGTGATTTTCAAGGTAGCTGCCAAACCAGGATAGGGTAGATTCAGAGACACCAAGAGATTGCAGCTTAGCCAGTAGTAGGGGGTGATGTACAATGTCAAATGCTTTGGAGAGGTCAATGAAGACAGCTCCAGTAAGTAAGCCCTTGTCCATGCTGCATTTAGCATCACTTGTAAACTGGGTCAGAGCAGTATTAGTACTATGCCTAGCTCTAAATCCACGTTGTACTGGGGATTGAAGGTTAAAATTGAGAAGGTGCACAGAAACCTGCCGGTGAACTAGTTTTTCAAGCAATTAACTGAGTGTGGGCAGGAGAGAAATGGGATGGTAGTTCTACAGGATTTTGATATCACCTTTCTTAAAAACTGGTATAGTTCTGGCTGATTTCCAGACTGCGGGGACTGAGGCAGAGCAGATTGAGATGTTGAAAAGCCGGGTTACCGGCACAGCCAGACAGGAGGAAAACTGCCTAAGAATCCCAGGATGAATTCCATCAGGATCTGCACTGCTGCATGCAGGGAGGGACCCTAGTAACTTAAAGACTTCATTGCAAGTGACTGGTAAACTAACTGGTTTGTAATTTTGCTGTTTCTGATTTGTTCTCTTTCTTAACAATTCAGACTAGTGGGGTTTGAGAAGTTAAATTTTCTCTGCAATTCGCAATTATGTCAGAAACATGGTAATTTAGTATTTAGTTTTACATCATGTGAACTAAAACCTAGATCCAGGATAGTTTCCTATCGTGTCTGATTTGACTACACTTTATCAGGTTGCATTGCATTCCTATTTCTAAGAAAGTTTTGGATATTTTGGATTCCCTACTTCAATCAATCAATCAATCAAATCAATCAAATTCTTTATTTATCCAGGCGATTACCATTGAGCAAGCTCATTTACAAGGTGGACCTGCATTACACAAGTCAATAATGATACATTTATACACAAGGAGATAGACAATAAAAGCAAGTGTGCACAGTGCATGGAGGCCTGCAGTAGGCAATAAATAAAAGGAAGACGAAGGAAAAAAATACATTTTGGTTCAGGGTATAACAAACAGTAGAGGGTAAGCCAGCAAAGGATTACACCAGATACAACCATACACCTGGTTTAATGTTCCTGGGCAATAAGGGTGTTACAGAGCAACATAGGAACTACCTGAGTAGAATGCAACAAATGAAGGGGCATACACAGTCCTTTAGAAGCCCTCAGTGTATTGAGGTGTGAGATGTGTTGTTGGGTGGAGTATGCATCCAGTATGGGGGGGGGAGAATGGGAAAATATTGGGAGGAAATGGATACACTGCTGGGGGTGTATACTGACAGGACGGTAGGGGAAGGTAAGTTTTAGCGCTGGGATAGGTAGGGGGCTAAAGACTAGTTGTGCAGGCAAGGAAGGTGTAAGGAAGAGGCTGGGGTCATTGTGGAACAGATGCAGGCATCTGAGAGGTAATTTGCCTGAGGGTCTACCACATGACAGATTAATGGTAGTCTTTGGATTCAATGATGTCTGAGGCACATACAAGAGCTAGGATCATTGGAAGCAGTTGCAGGCTTCTGTAATGTATTTAGTATAAATGGTCTTAAATACCGTAAAACTAATGGAAGTCCTCAGAAGTACTCCTACTTAAACTGATACAGTTGAATTTTTGCAGTAGTAGGTATCCATTCAGTCATAGGCAACTAAATTACTGTGACACCATGGCACTGCTGGCAGGTAGTGACCACAATATGGTCAAATTTCAGATAAAATACAAATCAAACATAAAATCCAGACAGCAACAGAGATTTTTCTTTAGAACAAGGCTAATAAAGGAAAAAAAATATAAATCAGTTGAAAGATATCAACTGGAAAGACCTCTTTAGAGGAGAAAACATTAGAGGGCACATGGAAAATCTTTATCATACTGGAAGTCTCTGAATGGAATAGTCCCAAAACTAAAAAGTATAGTAAGAAAGGAGAGTAACCAGAATGTCTTACAAGTAAATTTCAAATTACCATAAAAAGAAGGGATAAGGCATATAAAAAACATAAACTGCAGGATCAAAAGAACTACAGTTAAAATATAAAAATCTGTTAAGGAAAACCAAGGGTCTGATAAGTAAGGAAAAAAAGAAAATGGAAAAAAATCCAGTAGCCAACAGAAACCAATTGAATGCAGAAACATTTGTAGATGAGGACCCACAGGCTTGCTTTTCTCTACATAAGTGTCACTATTTGAACAATGGGATCATGCATTAGAGCATCACACCATATCATATGATCCATGCTTCTGAATTGGACATGGTTGGGCATAAACGTATATAGGACATCTGTCCTCTTTATTTAATATTAATCGAGTGGTAAGGCAGGGGTGTGTCTTGGCACCAGTTCTGTTCTCATTATACAGTGACAAAATGTTAAAAGATATAGAATTAACTTCAGATGCTCCAAAAATGAAAACAAAAAGCTGTCCAATATTAGCCTACATGGATGATATTGTCTTGATCTTACTTACAAAAAGGGGGCTGCAAACACAATTGGATTATATTTCCCAGAAATCAAAAGTACTGAAATTAAAAATTATTTAAATAAATCTAAAATTGTGAATATTAGGAAAAATAAAATACAGACAACGGGAGTGTGGTTATTGGATAACCATAAAGTAGAAGTAGTTGACAGATTCCTCTATCTAGGTGGTTTATTTAGTGGAAATGGGTTATGGGCTGCCCATAGGGAATATGCAACCGATAAACTTAAACAAACGGTAGCATCACTTGCAAGGTTTAAGATGGAGGGTGTACTCTTAAACCCCTGGTACAAACAATTAGAACTAAATTTGAAGCTAAGATCCTGTATGGTACAGATGTCTGGGAGATAAAAAATGTAAATAGGTCTGTGTCTCCACTATACAAGTTATTAAGAAATATCCTAATAGTGGGACATTCATGTCCAGCAGCATATGTGAGAAGTGAATTAGGCTTAGTGGATATAACGGCGTCTATTGAAAGCCATAAAATCAATTACTGGATTAGGGTCACTAAAAAGGATGATAGTGTTTTAACATCATTTTGTTTGAAAGAAAAAGAAGAATGGTATAATCTAGGGTACAAATATGGATTTTGGTATACAGTAATATATGCATTATGGGATAAACACAAACAAATGTCCCTGAAAAAAGCAGAGGATCAAAAAATTGTATTAAGTGAAAAATATAAAAAATATGTGACCAATAAGATAAATAATTACTGGAAAGCAAAATATTTAAACAATATAACAGGAACTTGCTACCCTAAATGGTTTGCACAAAATAACTACTATTTGGGGTTTAAACCCTATCTAGAAATTTTGGCTGAACATAAATTCAGAGCACTGTTCTCTAATTACAAATCTGAGCAATTCTCAAGTAATGTGCTGCTTTTTAAGCACAAGAAGGAAAGCATTACATCAGGAGCATGTGATTGCTCACATGGGGGTACTGAGGACTTGGTCCATGTTCTATGGTACTGCTCATGATATACAGTTCCAAGAATCTATTGGTTGTCACCCTTTTTAAATGAGAGATATAAAATGGATATAGTGCTGTTAACTAATATCCTCCTTCACACAGAGGATGAAGGAACTGTTGTAAGATTAGCCAAGTACTTCCAGGCTATTAACAAACTGAAAAAAGAGATACAGAGTAGAATAATATCTAAGGTAGAAACAGGTGGGAGCCTTGCTCATGGTATAATAACTGTCGGAGCACAGGTTATCTTGATTCTCTTTGCAATAATGAACTATTTTATGTAAATTGGATAAGTGTAAGAGAGCTTACTGTATTACGTAATTGTTATAAGCAATTTGTCTGTAATTTTAACTGTGTATGTGTGTAAAAGGCTTTTTAGCTGTACAATAAACACTTTTACTACTACTAAATTTATAGAGATCCTTTATATACAGCTAAGATTATGACTTAACACAGCAAAATAACTGTGGCATTTTGGTATTTGGTCTGCCACTAAAGGACCTCTTATCTTTTCTGGTATACTGCCTTCCCATCTGGTGCTTCTGCTGCAGGAGTCAGTAGGTACCGAATGAACTGAGTCAGACACATAAAATAATGACCAGGATAAGATTTATTCAGGAGCTTAAACAGACACGTCTCATTAGCACAGGGAACATCCTAGACTGACCAGAGGACAAACGAATCTGCCCTTCCCTAGCCCCTGATGGACTTTAATTAGCATAACATATGACCATAGCTGGCTGCCCATTACTGTTCCTAATCTTTAGCCCCATGCTCAACTCTGTACTCCACATCACCCCAGGTATTGTAAATGTGAGTACCACTTGAACAAGTAAAGACATTGTTATGCATCAACAACAGTAAAAAGTTGTAACAATAAGATAACATTTGACAGCATCAAGGAGACATTACTAGAAAAAGATTAATTAGTTGAGTGATTGAAAATGCTAAAATTTAGAAGATGGGGAAAGAAATGTTAGATCATGCAGGAGTTCAGAAACAATTTTCAGATTGTTAAGACAACGAAGTGACAGAATCATTGCACGGAGTCTGAATAATAAGTTCACTAGAATCTGTGGCTTTTACGGTCAGTTGGGATTGCTGAGTGGGTTGCTTAAACTAGTTCTTGACAGGATGTGGTCAAGTCAGAAAAGGGGACCCATGAGTTCTGAGCACTGTCATACCCACACCACTTAACACGGTATGACCAAGATCAATTAATGTACTTTTTGCACATAATCTTCTTGATCTGGTACACTGTTTGGGGAACTTGAGAGTCATGAGAAGACGCAAGAAGCTGAGAGGTTCCAAGAAGTTCATTTGGTGGTGCAGGAAGAATGGGAGCTGGCTGATAAGCGTCAGTACCATGAGGTTGTGGTGAAACTGTTGTCAAATTGTCAGCAGGAAGTTCAGCTTCTAAAAGTATTGCACATTCTAAGGAAGCCTCATTACTTGGGGGACTGGGATCATCGGGGGGAATCATGCAAGTACCCGTGATTCAAACTGTTGATGTGGATTTTATTGCATACCAGCTTTCCATCTGACTTTAGGTGCAAGTGAACATGAACAGGGGGAAGCTTTTCCACAATATAAAATGGCCCAGTCCAGGGGCGAAGCAGTTTTCTGGTGGCACCCAGAACAAGGACAGGTAGATACAAATATACAATGTCTCCCACAGAAAATGAAGGATCATGACACTTGGCAGCTGACATTTTTTGTATTGCCATTTTTGTCTGTTCCAGGGTGTCAATAGCAACCCGTCTCGCAAGTTCAAGTTGTTCCAGCATTGGGATGATGAAGGAGGAAGCTGACTTTGGGACCACTAGCAATGAAAGATCTTTGTCCAGAGGTGTTCTAGGGTGACTTCCATGGATTAGGAAAAATGTGGTATACTCTGTGCTGTTGACACATGGGCTGGAGTTGTATGCAAACTGAATGAAGGGAACAAAACTATCCCAAGTGTCGTGAGTCTCATCCAGGTATTTGGATAGTGTGCTAAGAATGGTCAACTTAATTCTCTCACTTTGTCCATTGCACTGTGGATGGTAACTGGTTGTATGAGTCTTTTTGATGTTGAGAAGCTTGCAGGTTGTTTCTCACACAATGGATGAGAGGTAAGTAGTGCCTCTGTCTGAATGCAGGTATGCTGGGGTACCGTGACGGCAAATGATTGTATTGAGGAAGGAACTTGCCACTGTAGCAGCTTTAATATCTTTTAATGGGATCAATTCCAAGCATTTAGTTAGGTAGTCCACAAAGACAAGAATGTACTTGTTGCCAGAGTCAGGGCAGGTAGGCAGGTGGACAAGAATATCTGTGCTAACTCTTTAGAAGAGTTATGTGGCTACAGGCATTGGAATGATGTGTGCCTTGGTTGGTTTAACAGGAGGCTTTCTTTGGGAACAGGGCTGGCAAGATTTTACAAAATGGACAATGTCCTTGTTCATGTGAGGCCAGAAGAAGTGGAGCCTTGTCTTTTCAAGAGTTCTGTGGATGCCCATGTGACCTCCACAAAGTGGGGAGGCATGAGTGACTTGAAGAACTTCGGAGACTAGAGAGGCTGGCACAACTAGCTGTACATGAGTTCTGTCTGCGCAATGACCCTTGTCCTCCTTGGTCCAAATGAGAAAAAGTGCTCCGTAACTGAGAAAATACTGTGCTGCAAAGAACTGTACATCCTGGTGGTGTTTCTTTTGTTGTGGTAAAGTTCCAGACTCAAGATAAGTGATGATGCCTGTAAACTGAGGATCAGTTCTTTGTTGAAGTTAAATCATGGCCTAGGAGATACCGGTGCTGGAGGTTGTAAGAAGCTCTTCAGCTGCTTGCAGTAGGTGAGGACTGGTGCTTCTCTCTGTAGAAGCATTTGGGAGCAGCAAGACAACTTGAGGTGCTGTAGGAGAGTCCACAGGGAGTTCATCTGTGGAGTGGAAGGGGAGAGCGTGTAGGCAGGCTTCTTCATCAGGAGAGGCTACTGCAGAGGGATACCATCTCTAGCTTACTAGATCGGTATTGGAGTGAACTTGACCTGGTCAGTATTGGATTTCAAAATTGTAGCCTTGCAGCATGGCAACCCATCGGGTGAACTTTCTTACTGGTTCCTTCATTTCGAACAACCATCTGAGGGCTGAGTGATCCACGATAGCTGTGAAGGAGGAGTAGTGATGGTAGCAGTCAGACTTCTTTACAGAAAAAAACACAGCTAGGCATTCTTTTTCTGAGATGCCGTACTTTTGTTCAGCTGAAGAAAGAGAGTGCCCTGCATAGGAAGCAACTTGTTCTGTTCCATCTTGGATTTGACACAGCACAGCGCCCACTGCAAAGAAACTAGCATCTGTGTAAAGTCTGAATGGCTGGTCAAAGCAGGGATAGGCCAATACTGGGGAAGAAATAAGTTTGTCTTTCAAGGTTTCAAAGTCCTCTTTGCATTCGGAAGTCCATATGTAGTCACATACCTTTTTTGTGAGAGCGCACAAGGGAGCTGCAATGTTGGCATAGTTGCAAATGAATTTTCCGTAGTAGCCAGACAAACCTAGGAAAGCTTTAAGGTCTTTGAGGTTTGTGGGTTCTGGATAGTCTTTTACTGCAGACAGCTTATCTGGGTCTGGTGAGATGCCATGCGAACTGACCACATGTCCCAGGTAATGGATTTGATGCTGAGTGAGGCAACATTTCTCTGGACGGACTTTGACGTTATCTTGCTTGAGACGTTCAAACACCTCTTTGAGATGCTGGAGGTGTCCTTGGAAAGTTCTGCTGAACACGATAACATCATCGAGGTACACTAGGCAAGATTTCCAAGGCAGTCCATGTAACACCACTTCCATGATGCATTGGAAAGTGGCTGGGCTGTTCCAAAGTCCCGTAGCCAGACATTTGAATTAGAAAAGTCCCGAGTGGCAGCACCAGGCTGTGTATGGGCATGAAGCTGGATCAATAGTGACTTGGTAGAATCCACTCTGGAGATCTAGAGTGGTGAAGTAAGCTGGGCTGGTAGCACCAAGGCTCTCTAAGGCATCCTCTGTGGTATGTAAGGGATGGGCATCCAGTACTGTGAAGCGTTGAGCTTTCTGTAATCCATCACAAACTGATAGCCTTTGTCCTTCTTGACTACCAGCAAGCAAGGTGCACCCCAGGGACTTGTGGATTCCTCAATAATATCCTGTTCGAGCATGTCCGTGATTAAGTTCTGTAGGATTTGCTTTTGTTTGTGTCCCACTTTGTAGGCTCTCTGACGAATTGGTCTTTGGTTGGACTGCACCTCAGTGGTGTGTTGCAGGGTATTGCAGCATCTGAGCTTGTTATCAGGGCTGAAAAAGACATCTGAGTAGGTTTCCAGGAATTCCAGAAGTTGCTGTTTCTCTGTTGGACAGGCTGGAAGTTTTGAGACAGAGAGACACTGACTGAAGGGCATTTGCATTCCTTGTGAAGTAGGGGTGGTTGTGATTGTACTGACAGGATGACTGTTAATGGAACCAGGCTGAGGTTCTGGTAGAAGCTGAAGCTGATCCTCTGAAGACAGACACACACACCTTCTGATACTGACACCCTTGGAGATGACCACTGGTTCGTCTGTGAATTTGCAGCACTTTTGGAATACTGAACCGCTGTGCACAGCAGACAAGGTGTTCCCTGAATGAAGACCTGAGGAGTGTAAAGCTGGGGATCCCATGATGATGCCAAAAACACCTTGGGAATTGGGTCACCTCAAATCTTGGCAATTAAAACCATCTGTGACTTAGGAGGTACAGTGACTGAGTTTATAGCTGTGAGTTGCCTCCGGGGATCTAGAGACAGTTTGTTTGAGACAAAGTCTAGGATGGCTTTGTGCGCTTTGAGAAAGTCCAGGCCAAGGATCACGTCTGGTTGAAGTTGAGGCACTAAGTAGAATTTAACAGTAGCTTGCTGTGAGCCGAAGTGGAGCTTGAGATGGACCACGCCTGTGATAGGTATTGTAGCAGTGCTTGCAGTGATGATGTATTTTAGGTCAGCCAGAGCAACAGCAGGTAAATGGTGAATCGCTGAATTATCTAGGATACTACAGTGCATCACAGAGATTTCTGCTCCAGAGCTGACCAAGGCATGCGTGGACCAATTGTCAATAGTGACGGGGATGCAGTTTGCAAGAAGGGGTGATCTGATGATAGGAACTTTGGCTCCTTTAGACGAGATTATGCCTGACTTAGCAGCTAGAGGGCACCATTTTTTTGCATTATGCGTGTCAGTGGGGCAGTCAGTTGCTTAATTTTCCTGCCCAACAAGAGCCACTAGTTTGTTGGGCAGTGCTTGTTTCCCTGGTCCTGTGAATAGTACTGCTCGTTTCCCTTGTCCTGTGAATAGTTGCTAGCACATTGCTGATTGCGCTGCGGCAGATGCCTTTGGCTGTCTTGATTCCTATTAAAGTTTTTCAGTTTGTGGCAGACCGCAGCAGTGTGACCCCTGAACCCACACCACTGACAGGTCACTGGCTCCCATGAAGATGGAGGTGTCTAAGATCGCTGTAGAGGTGGCTGTAGGGCATTAACAGGAGTTGCAGGGGAAGCCACAGTGGGGGAATGTAAGCTGTTGACAGTTGAAATGAGCTTGTCAATCATTATTTTTTTCTGCTGGATGCAAGTAGCAAGTGCAGTCAATTGTGAAGACTGTGGGTCCTGAACAGTGGTAGACCGAAGCATGGAAATAGACTCTTGGGCTAACCGTGACACTTGGATCGTGTCCATCCAGGTGGTTGGCTTTTGCTGGATAATGTATGCATGAAATTGTGGAGGCAATCCCCTGACAAATGCTGTAATCTGGTCTTTTTCTGATTTTTGTAGAAGTTTGCACCGTGATTCAATGTCCACTACAAATGCTTCTAATGATTCGGAGGGCTGCATAGTGCATCCCATAGTTGCTGTTCTAAAATCCAGGGTGGGTGAGCTTGTAAGAAATGGTTCTTGAAGATGGAATACAGAGTGGCAGTGTTCTCTCTTGTCTGGTCTGGAAGGGCATTAAACCACGAGATGGCCATCCCTCTCAGGAGTAAGCGAATGGCATTGGAAATTCGCAAGGGATCTTTCCAACCATTGAAGGAGATTCAGGCCTGAAATTGCTTGAGTCAGTCAATAGCATCTTCATGCAGTAGTGTTGAGAAAGGTACTGGCTGCAAGCTGGAGTGGACCACTGAGTGTGGAGAAATAGCTTTAATATAGGCGAGGTCATCCTGAATGGCCTGCATAGTGGGCATCCCATGGGCTGAGATAGATGACTGGATGTCATGCAGAATGTTTTCAATTTTTGAGACCCCATCCTCTCGAGGCAGGTGAAAGTGGAGCCCAAGAGCTTGCAGTGATCGAGGCCTGTGTCATCCTCAGAACTCATGGTTGGAGAGGAGCTGCACGTCACAGAACAAAGGTCGTAGGAATGAGTAGGAGTGGTTGTCATGAAGAGAATGGAACATTTTGGAAGAAATAAATCAGAGAGAAAAATATATATATATTTTTTTTTAGACACAGGTACAGTTATGTGTAAGCAATTATCATCAATGGACGACTTAATAAACAACTTCTACTCTAGTTTGGTGTTGTCTGTTATTGAAATAAACTTTTCTTTTGCAAGATGCAGCTATTTGTTGCAGTGTTCATTCATTTCAGTGGGTGTCCCTCAAAAACATGGCCAACATTACTTTCCATAGAGTGAGGTTGTTTTGAGCAAGCTGGTGCCCCTCACAAAGATGGCCGCTGGACCTATAGCATAGGCTTCTTGGCTAATTTGACATTCCCAAATATGGCTGTCAGCAGTGGGGAAAGGTTGTTTCCTGTTTTGTAGTTGTAGGCAATGGCTTATGTCAGGACAACAGAAAGAATTCAAGATAGCCATGCTGCAGTATGTTCAAAAGATAAAGGGCAGGCTTTGGTTTGGCTGAGTGACTCCCAGGCTATCCTAAGTATTTGTGTTGAGAAATGTATTGCTCTCTTCAAGGTTTAGAAGCATGGAATACTTTCTTCAGACATAACTGGTAAAACAAATGTCTGTGTATTGGAAGGCACCTCGAATTAAAATAACAGAAAGCCATATGTCTCTGGTTTAAGAGTTAATGAACAGGCAGTCCACAGCACCCTGGTGCTCAGGCTGGTATGATTGTAGTTAACAGTTCAGTCAGTTAGTATGCTTGTAATATGCAGCACACATGTTTTTTTCTTTCACAGCCTACAGTGTTAGAGAAAGGCTACAGACTGCTGCCCAAGTAGGAGATAAGTCATGTTATTGTTTTTTTTTTTTTTTTTTTTTTTGTACTGAAGATAAGGCTGTGGTGCTAGCAACATGCAAGCTGTGCAGGCATACTGGGACAATGATTTTGGGGTACCCAGTGATGCAGACAAGTGAGATGGGGTCTGGACAGAAGATGAAGGGCCTCATTCTCCACCATGTGTGGTGTTTTGGTATTTAGTCTGCCATTAAAGGACCCCTTACCTTCCCTGGTATACTGCCTTCCCATCTGGTGCTTCTGCTGAAGGAGTCAGTAGGTACCGAACAAACTGAGTTGGACGCATAAAATAATGAATGGGATAAGGTTTATTCAGGAGCTTAAACAGACACATCTCATCAGCACAGGGAACATCCTAGACTGACTAGGGGACAAAGGAATTTGCCCTTCCATAGCTCCCACTGGACACTAATTGGCATAGTATGTGACCATAGCTGGCTGCCCATTACTGTTCCTAGTTAAAGGGACGGCAGGTAATCTTTAGCCCCATGCTCAACTCTGTACTCCACATAACCATGTCTTACACTTTGGTGGCTTTTTTCTATCTATCTGTATATTTATTTATTGCTGTTGTTACTGGCTGTATCTACAATTTATCATTCATGTAATTGCATTACTGTAAGATATGGGTCAGTTCCCGTTGTATGAATTTTTGTTCCCTTGATGATACACATTTATACTTTAGCACTTATTTGTTTTTTTATTTTAGGTTTATACACATATAATAGACCTGGTGCTTGTATCTTTAAATAAAGCACTTAAATAATGACGTATCACTTTGGGTGGGACACTCCCTGAAGACGCTTATGCAAAACTGGTAGGAGCTGGTGGGTCCCTGCTGGTGTCTTTCCAGTCTCATATATTCATGCATGTTTTGAGGACTACACACATTGGTATGAATTAAAGTTACTTTAATTCAGCATTTGTTTGTATTCGATGGCCTCCTTTTACAGTGGGTCTGGGCTGGAGTGGTGTTTTTGCTTATATTTGGTTCTCCGTGTGCACACTCGGCCATGGAGCAGGCTTGCCTGGCTGCATCTGGAGGAAAACAGGCAGGAGCCAGATGTAGGCCAATGGCTGGAGACGGCATTGGGTGGCAGGTAGGCTTGCATGGTCTGGTGTGCAATGTGTTCCAGACCGGGCTTGTGTGAGAGCAGTGTGTCTGTGTGTTTGAGACCATGCATGCCCAGGAACCAAGATGCACAGTGTTGAGTGACCTTGTATGCAGTATACCTGTGCTTGTGTGTTCATGTGAGGGGGGGCTGTGATGGTCATGGTGACCATATCAATGGGTGGAGACTGTGTACTGCAGGTCTTTGCTGCTGCCTTGGCCCCCACCACTGGGGGGATGGCAATGCTGTCCTGGTTGTGCTTAGCCAGCCCTGGTCATCACAGGTGGTGGATTGGGCCGGGGATGTGAGCCCTGTGTGAGGGTCAACAACATCATCATGTGCTTCAAATTGGCTGGGGCAACATGGGGCTGCACCTTTCATTGGGTGTTGGTGGCAAGGTAGACCCTACAGGGGTCATTCTGCCACCTCTACTAGTTTGTATGGTGAGGTGCCCTTCCACATCTTCAAGCAGGCTACCAACCCTCCAAAACTCCCTGCAGAGCCCCTGATCCTCCACTGTCAGGGACCAGAGCTGGGCATTGCTTTTTCTACTTGCCACTAGCCTTTCCAGCTGCAGCCACCACACCATGGGGAAGTACCTACTGAGCAAGCATGTGTTGGCGGTGCTGTCCCTCCAGAATGGGCTGGTCCTATCTGAAGGACTCTCATGATCACTGCTGGGGCTAGGATCACTATTTACCTGCTGCCATTCCTGGGTTGCTGGTTGCCCCTACTGCTGGGTGTTGCCCAGCCAGACACTACTTCCAAGGGTGGGGTATCAGTGGGTGTGGCAGTATCAGTCATTGGTGCACTGGTTGTTTGTAGTGCATGCCCTTGCTCATCCATATCAGTGCCCTACCTCTGGTGTGGTAGGGTTCAAGGGGCTCTGGTACCATGGCTCCAGGGAGTGGTGTGTGCTCTCCATGGGGGTCAGTGACTGTGAGCCATGTGATTGGGCTGGCTGGTCCCTCCTCTACCTTCTGCAGGTCTCTCCCTGCACTGGCATAGGTGGAGCCTGAGGGGAAACAATACAGTTAGTGGCTGGCATAGTGACTGAGGCAATTGGTGCAGTGCACCATCGGGTTACTCATCATAACATGTCAGCAGTGTACTATCCTTTTTGTTGGTGTCCAGCAGGTCAGTAGTGAGGGCATTGGTTACTATTGTCATGTCATCCTCCTCTTGTGCTGATACAAGCAGGTCCACTGCAGGAGAAGAGGGGATGCCACGGTCACTGCCACTGCCTCTCTAGTATTCACTGTACCACATGCATAGGGCTGTGGTCACTCAACTGGCATTATGTCCAGTCCTTCCTCCTTGCAATCCACTGTTGCCTGGGTAATGGTGTCCATCACCATTTTACTCCCAGTGTGAGCTTGGGTGGGCCCACACTGGTGGTGTTTCTGGACTGCCGCCAACCTCCCAGCTTCTTCCTGACGGCCATCCTCAGGTCCAGCACATATGTTTTATGGCCTCAGTGGATCTGGGCATGGGTCTTATCACACTGATGGCCATCTGGACAGCCTTCCATATGCAAACATTGATAGCCAGCCACCAGCGACAACTGAGTGATGCCTGTCAATACAGGACGGCATAGTTGTTCCTAATCTCTGCAATTAACATGCTCACCTGCTTGGCCATGAATTCACTGCAGAACAGTGACTAGCACCACCAATGCGGACAGTGCCACTGGTACAAAGCTGTTGTGGTCTGGAGGGGGGCCTTGTAGTGCCCATCCTGCACCATTGTCAGCTGTGGGGCTGGGTTGCCCCTAACTGCTGCACATGTTGGTGGTGCCATGTCCAGCTATCTCTGTTCCTGCCCACTCGTCCATTCCTCCACATGGACCAGTTCCTGGGGCCCTGTGTACCTACTTAATATGGTGACTTGTTCTTGCCCTACCATCTGGTTTCTGCATATTTCTTCTGCCTCCCCTGTCAGATTCTACAACAGCAGTATTTGGCATACTTGCATAGCAGATGAGTGCCCTGGCCCAAAGTTGTCCATTTATGGTGGGCCAGGTGGGGGTCACAGGGAGTTCCGGGTGGCAAGGTAGACCGTACAGGGGTCATTCTGCCACCTCTACTGGTTTGTGTGGTGGGGGTGCCCTTCCGCATCCTCAAGCAGGGGTGGTTAGAGATGGAAAGGGAGTGGGGGGCAGGAGGCAGGAGGCAGGGGCCGTATAGCAGGAGGAACAGGGGGAACCTGGAATGCAGGAAAATGGGGGGAGCAGTGGATCAGAGCAGGAGGTGCAGGGGGAAGAGGGAGGAAAGCACAAGGAGAAGGACCAGTTGGGAGGAAAGGGCAAGAAGAATGACCAGAAGTTCAAGGAGGGTACAGTAAAGTGAGCTGAGGGTTTAGGCCAAGGGAGCACGACAAGCAAGGAGGGACTGAACGGGACAGGAAGGAAGGGAGGATGAGCCAGGCTAGTTTAGCGGATGAGGGAGAAGGACCAGTCGCGAGCAGTGAGGGAGGAGTTAGTGAGGTACAGAAGGATACTCAGGAGGAGGAGAGGCATAGGATCAGAGGGCGGCATGTGGCACCCAGAAAGGGGGAGGAACAAGGAGCTGGCTGGGTGGAGGGGCCGGTAGAAAGGATGAGGGACATGGAAGGTGGGGAAGTGGAGGAAAAGGAGCGGTCAGAGTTCTCCTGTTGGGGGATTCTATGATCAGGGTATCAAATGGGATAGGGAGGGGGAAGCCTGGCCAGTTAGAACAAAATGCTTCCCTGGACTAACGGTGCACAGGGCCAAGCACGAGGTATATCAGCTGGCAAAGGATTGTGGGGGTTCCCCGGACATACTGGTCCACCTGGGTACAAAATGACATTGAGGGAAACAGCGAGTCTAGAGATACAGGCAAGGTTCAGGAGCTTGCCAGGGTCTGTCATTATTAGGATGCACGATTTCTTCTCGGAAATTCTGCCGGTGCCAAGGCTAGTGGGGAACACAAAAGGAAGATTAGGGAGATAAACCAGTGGCTCAGGGAGTGGTGTGAGGCCAGAGGGTATGGGTTGATGGGGGATTGGAGGGAGACCTGAGATGATAAGGAGCTGTATGCTAGAGATAGGCTCCATCTCAATTTGGAGGGGAGGGGAATACTTAAGTTGAAAATAGAGGGGTTCATTGGTGACAAGTGGGGCTTAAACTTGTGAAGGGGGGACAGATGGGAGAAAAGGCTGTCGAGGGGGGTCCGATAAAGGAGGGACTCTGTCTCCACCCCCCTGGGGAGCTGGAGGAATGCTGGGAAAAGGCTGACTGGTAAAGTGCAGACCAGGGGAAAACGTAATTCCCATGGGAACACAAGCAGGGGAAATGGAAGTATAGGGAAAGAGTGGAAGGTAGTCCTGCTAAATGCCAGGAGCTTGGGCAATAAAATGCCTGCGCTCCAGGCAATGCTAACTGAGGGAGCGGTGGATATGGCAGCAGTCACTGAGACCTGGGCCACCTCAGGACACGACTGGGACCTGAACCTGAAGGGTTACACTATGTTCAGGAAGGATGGGGAGGGAGGAGGGGGGAAGGATAGCAATAATAGTCAAAACTGCATTGACATAGGGGGAGTAGAGGAGGCGGAGGGAACCGTGGAGGCGATTTAGGTCACCTTGATAACAAGGCGGGGCAAGAGAGTAAAAATAGGACTGGTGTATAGACCCCTTGCACTGGCGGAGGAGCTGGAGGAGAGTCTGGTGGCAGATGTTGGGAGACACTGCAGATTGGGCAGGGGAAGGGTGGTGGTGTTGGGGGACTTAAACATGCCAGGAACAGACTGGGAGACTATGACATCCTCGGTGGCCAGGGAACAGAGGTTGTTGGATGTCTTTCAAGACGCGTTCCTAACTCAGCAGGTTGAGGAACTGACCAGGGAGGCGTGGGTACTGGATGTGGTCCTAGCAGACAGTGACCAGACTGGGGGCCTGGAGGTAAGGGACCCATTGGCGGGGAGTGACCATGCCACGGTCTGGTTCTGCCTGGACCTAGGAGGGGTAGAAGGCTGCACAAAGACTGAGGTAACTGACTACAGGGGGGTGGATTTTAAGGAAATGGGAAGGATCCTTAAAGAGCATTTTGATGTGATTGGGTCAGACATGGATGCTGACAGTAAGTGGGAAATCATCAGGAGAGGGGTGCAGGATGCTACCAGCACCTGTGCAAGAGTAAGACGAAAATGTGGTAGGGCCCTAAAACCCAGCTGGTGGACCAGGGAGGTCCAGGAGGTGGTTCGGGGAAAGAAGGCAGCCTATAGGCAATCCAAGTGCTCAAGGAGTGAAAGGGATCAACAAGAGTATGAGCTGATGGCTGGAAGGGCCACTAAGGTGGTGAAGGCAGCTAAGGCAAGGAAGGAGCAGAACCTGGCCAGGGAAATTAGGAGAGGGAAAAAGGGGTTCTTTAGATACATTGGGGAAAAATGAAGGGTGAAGGGGCAGATTAGCAGGATTAAATCAGGGGAGAGACGGGCACAAGACCCGGGGGAGCAGGCTGAGGTACTAAATGAATACTTCACCTCAGTTTTCACCAAGGAAAATGGGGGTGTTGCATCATACATGGGAGGAGACAGTGATACTGAGGAGGGGGGGGACCCTTGCCAATCGGCTGGTCTGGGGAGAGGGGGAGGCATCACTGGCAGGAGGGAGGAAGGCTAAGCAGGGACAAGAGGTAGCGGAGGTGGAAATCACAGCAGAGAGAGTGAGGGAAGCCCTCGGGTCCCTTAAGACAGAGAAAGCACCGGGGCCAGATAAATTACATCCCAGAGCACTGAAGGAACTTGCAGATGTCCTGGCAAAACCCCTGGCAGAGCTTTTCACCATCTCTCTGAGGACAGGGTGGGTGCCCCAGGACTGGAAGGTGGCGCATATAGTGCCCATCCACAAGGGGGGATCAAGGGAGGTGGCAGGGAACTACAGGCCTGTCAGCCTGACATCGGTGGTGGGCAAGGTGATGGAGGGCATTGTCAAGGAGAGGCTGGGGGGGACCTGGAAAAGTCTGGGTGCCTGGACGATAGACAGCATAGATTCATTCCAGGGAAATCATGTCAGACAAACCTTGTGGAGTTCTATGACTGGGTGATGAGTGCCTTGGACCTGGGTAGACCAGTGGATGTCCTCTTTCTAGACTTCAGCAAGGCATTTGACTCTGTTCCTCATGAGGGCCTGTTGGATAAGATGGAAGAAATGGGGGTGGGGAACCAGATGATCAGATGGATAGACAATTGGCTCCAGGACCAGACCCAGAGGGTCGTAGTTGGCAGGATAGTCTCATCTCCAAGGAGGGTCAATAGTGGGGTCCCACAGGGATCAGTCCTTGGGCCCCTCCTGTTCAACATCTACGTCTCTGACATAAGGACAGGTATCAGGAGTGAGATGAGTCTCTTTGCGGATGACTCAAAACTGGGGGTGGTGGTGGATGGGGAGGAGGGGAGGGTGGTCCCACGGGGGACCTGGAGGCTCTGGAAAGATGGTCTAGAAAGTGGAAGCTGAGGTTTAATGCAGGGAAATGCAAGGTACTATACCTGGGAGCCAGAAACCCGGGCCAAGTATACACCCTGGGGGGGAAATGCTACAAGTCTCAATAGCTGAGAGGGACCTGGGGGTGGTGATGGATGTCAAGATGAACAACTCGGAGACTTGTAGGAGGGCAGCAGCCAAGGCCAACAGGATGCTGGGATGCATCGCTAGGGGGATCACCTCCAGAAGGAGGGAAGTGATACTCCTTCTGTATAACTGCTTGGTGAGGCCGCACCTCAAGTACTGCATGCAGTTTTGGAGGCCACACTTAAAGAGGGACATTAAACTCCTGGAGAGGGTCCAGAGGAGGGCAACCAAAATGATTTGGGGCTTGCGGGACAGGACCTATGGGGAGAGGCTTGAAGAGCTAAATATGTACACATTGGAAGAGAGAAGGGACCAGGGGACATGATAGAGGTCTTCAGGTACATGAAGGGGGTAAATAAGGGAGGAGCAGTCAGGGTGCTTCAAAGGAAGGAGGAGGGGGCAGCTAGAGGGCATGGGTGGAAGCTGGAGTGGGAAGATTCAGGGGAGAAAGGAGGAGGTACTACTTCACTGAGAGGGTGGTGGAGCCATGGAATGCGCTGCCCAGGGGGCTGGTGGAGGCAGGGATGGTGGAGGGGTTCAAGAGGGGGTGGGACAGGTACAGGGGAAGGGTTCTGGAAGCAAAATCCAGTGCAGCAAGAATATCCGGGACTGGGAAGGGAGAAGCCAGAGAAGGCGAGGGGGGCAGCAAGGTCAGCTCTCAGGGTGGGGGCTGACCAAACAAGCAGACATGAAAGATGTTTAGGCCTATTCTGCTAGCATTTTAGCATGTTAGCATGGTCCACCCAGCCCTCCCTGTGCACTGCAATGTGTGCAATTATGCAGCCATTGCGTGCCCTGGTAGTCACATCCTGATCCTTAGTGCTTGCCATGGTGGGTTACATGTTTTCAGGCTGGATAGTTGCATACTAGCTTTACATGGCTCAGCCACATGTAACAGAACCATTGGTGCATAGGGCCCTTTGCACAGAAGAGTGAAAACAACAGTCGTGACAACAGTAAAAACAAAATAGTTCATACTCAGTCAATTCCTCTTGTATGCGTACTGTTGGGAACAGCAATATTTAGGCATACATCCAAAACTGTATATAGCCAGAAAATGAATTATACATTTTAAAAGCCTGCAGAGAGATAAATTTATCAGTACAGTAACTGCCAGCATTCTTTATTCCCTGCAAGCAGTTGCACTTCATACTCAATGGAGAGCACAGTTCTGTTGGTTTTCTCAGTTGTTTGTCGGGTGCATGCTAAGTTTATAAGACTCCTCGTACCTTTTAAGTAACACCTTCGGCTCCATTTCGTACCTAATTTCATACCAAGTCTGAGCAATTACCCCTCTTAGCCAGCTCAGAATACCATTAAAAGAGGCCAAAAAGTTGCATACAACCAAAATTTGATATGCATACAACTGAACAAAATAAACACCATTGAATAGGAAATGATTCGGGACCGAAAACAAATGTGTATATATCTGAAAACTGCATACATCTGAATTGCATTCAAGTGGAATTGACTGTACAATACAAAATAAAAGTGTTGCACAGTGCTTTAAACATTTTTTATCAAATTACCAATAACATCAATTGTTATTCCCTCAAGGAGCAGGAATTCAAACTGGGGGGAGCTATGAAAGAACGGTAAGCTCTCAAATGCGTTTTTTTTTAAACTAGTTTTTCACAGTTTATGTTGTCTTCTGGATAAATATGCAACACATTCCTCCTGTTGTACAGCTGCTGGCCCGTCAGAGGCAGGAATACTAAAGCAATAATAATCACCTGTCAAGTAGTACTGCAGTCTCTTCTTGGAGACCATCCTTGTTATAAAGAGCCTGCATTCTAATGAAAGGAATATTAGAGAGGTTAATGTGGTCATGAGCCAAAGCATTTCATACAAGACCAAGAGACAGCAGGTCATGAATAATAAATAATGCCTTTGATTTTATGGATCAGTGAAAATTACAGTAATGCATTTGTTCAGTGATCCAGACTATTGATTCTTATTAGGTATGTGTGTTATTGCGTGACGCACAGTGCAACAGGAAGAAACCCACTAAATTATTGTATTAATGCGCGCAAGTTTATGAGTAAGCCTTAGTTATTTCTGAAACAACTGGCTGTGGATTAACTGTTTCCCTGCCTGGTGAGGCTGAGCATTGGTCAGGCTGCAGTGGATTTTGGAAATGATAGATGTAGTCTTACCACAGTCAGCAAGACTCTCCAATACCACTAGCTGGGAATTAAACCAGGGACCATGAGTCTTGAAGGCAGAAGTTCTAATCATTCAGATAAAGGGCAATTCCCATCAGCTGGGCAGTTAGATTGCTCCCCATACAGAACTTTATTAGCCATACTGTGCTAACTGAATGTCCAGAATAAGCCTCTTCAGGTACTGTTGCAGATTTTGAATGAACCTAATAGTACTTCTTATTGAATGTATCTTCTGTTTCAACAGTGATTTTGGCTGATGTCTGTCAAGGGCTGTGTGTCACGTACCCAGGGACTGGCGGGAGTGGGTTAACATGGTGGGGGGAATTTGTCAGATGCTGAATAAAGGCTGTACTGTACCTGGCAGGAATTGTTAATTTTTTTTGTTTTGTTTTTTCCTTTTGCTGGCAGTATAGCTTAAAGGTTAGAATAACAAGTTGTGAATGAGCTTGATAAATCAAATAGACCTGGGTTTGATTCCCATAATCTCTACTTGCATTCTGTCTGACTGTGAGCAAGTTACTTAATTTCCCCAGTGCTCCCAGGTTGCCTCTGAAAACAGGCTCTTGTGCTTAGTGGGCCTTACCCGATTACCAAAGAATAAAAAATATATATATATTAAAGTGGAATTTTCAATATACAGCAAATAAAACAGTGTGCTCTGACCAGAAGAATGTGTTACGCTTGCTCATTAATAGAAGGCTGTTTTATTCCTACACTTGTTGCAGACATTCGAGTGTCTTATGATTGATATTTTTAGCATTTATCTTTTATATCTTTTTTTCGTTATTGTTGTTCTGTCAGCGCAGCAAGCCAAGGGACACTGTCACACAGAACAGTGACAAGCACTGAAAGAAGACTGCTTTGTCATCTCATTTTGACATAACGGTGAGATAGAAAACAACTATGATTGTGTGCATCAGTACAGTTCAGTTGACATCTTTTAAATTTTTCGTCAGAAAGAACAAACTACTCTGGAAACATTGCAGCCCCCCTCCCCAACACCAAAGAACTAGGGAAAATAACAAAGAGACTGTCTTGGCTTTCAAACTGGTTTGTGGTTTGTGTTTTTTTACTGAAATTGATTTCTTAGTGCTTGTTCAGATTTATTTTGTTTGTAATATTTGTATTCCGATTTATGAATGTAAAACAAAGAATGTCATGGAATGAGATAATGATCTATCCATTTGGAAAGACCACTTAACTGAAAGTGTGCTGATGTATGATAGGAGAGATGGATTCTGTTGGGGAAAAAAAAAACATAGTGCCAGTTGATTTTTATGTTGCCTGCACGCATGTGCAAGAAACATAGTGCCATCATCCGAGTTTTCGGAGGTGTGCACCCGTCTTCCAATTCAGTGAGTGTGTTTGCAGGCATGGCCCCAGTTCCCCAATCACTGCTGCAGCTGTCAATGACAGCAGCTGAAAATGCAGTGGCATACAGTTGAAAGGGAGAGCTCCGCTTCAGTGAGCAGAGCTCTCCCCTCCCACACACACACACACACACACACACACACAGCACGCATATGTGCTGATGCGCTCTGTCCCACCACCCCCATGCACTGTCACGGCCGACGGGGTGTCAATCCCCGTCGACTCCGCCCCATACAGATTTGTCAGAAATCCTGACTGTAATTAAAACCGTACACACAGATTAGTTCAATGTGGCGTTAACCCAACATCCTGCACTCAGTCATGGACAACCGAATGTAGATAGTTTGATCAGCTTTTGCACACACTGAAGCATCCCATACACAGTTTTGGACAACTGCATGTAGATAGATCATTTTTCCATGCACAGTCGTGGACAGCTGGATGTAGATGGATGGATCATCTTTTCCACAAGCTGAAACATTCCGCACACAGTCGTGGACAACTGTATGTAGATAGTTAGATCAGCTTTTCTACACACTGAAACATCCCACACTCAGTTGTGGACAACTGAATGTAGATAGTTTGATCAGCTTTTGCACACACTGAAGCATCCCGTACAGTTTTGGACAACTGCATGTAGATAGATAATTTTTCCATGCACAGTCGTGGACAGCTGGACGAAGATGGATGGATCGTCTTTTCCACACACTGAAACATTCCGCACACAGTCGTGGACAACTGTATATATATTCTCAGATCAGCTTTTATACACACTGAAACATCCCATGCGCAGTTTTGGACAACTGTATATAGATAGATCAGCTTTTCTACACACTGAAATATCTCGCACACAGTTGTGGACAACTGTATGTAGGAGTCAGGTGCCTCATCTCTGTGACATGCTGCCCCCCATCCCCACCCAGAGCTTCTCCCACCATGGGATTCATTAGCTCACATATGAACCCCCAGCTTCCTGGGTGACAGGGCACCATGCTGCTGCCATGCCACTTCGGTGGTCACCCCAGTCCTTTTTGAAAAATGCCTTTGTAGCTGAAATTTCTACCTAGTCAACCACTAGAAACCTGCAGAAGGGACTTGTTTCATCTGTCCTTTGAAGGACTGCATGTTCAGCAGCAGGGCTATGAGCAGCAGACATACCTCCCCACTGTGACTACTAGCATACTTTCTGTAATTTCCATTTCATACGCTCCAAAAGCGATTTCACCCGTAATTTCTAATGGGTGACATTTAGTCTGCGACTATATGTGAGACGCGACTTGTAAATGCAACATTATTTTGTCCACTCTCCTTTTTATCAGCGCTATTATCTCCACGACATTTTGTCCAGGGACAAATTGTCCGCTTTCACCCAGCACTGTTTTAATAGTAAAGTTTCGCTTTACATTTGGAATTTCAGTGAACCATCTTCATTTGCGGTGTAGATATTAAACATGCCATATACACCAGAAAGCTGGGATAGCACACTACTATCTCCATACAATTTCTCTGTTGTTGATTAACACATATGCTTTCCACAGCACTACTAATTTGCATGTACTCTTTACAGAGGTTTAAATTCAAAGGGTGAATGGCTATTGCAAGATATAAAAGGCATACCTATATCAAATGAATTAAAGCTAATTCGATTGGATTTCTTCCAAGATCGCTTTGTTGCAGAGAGTTATATTACTCATTTAAAATTACACTTTATATGTTCCCATATAACTGTTAAATACAACTTCATGGTCTTAACAATAGTATGCCAGATCCATCACCTTCATAATTTACGAACGAATTTTATGTTTTTTTTACAGGGAGACAACTGTTGCGTGGGCTTTCGGCAAAATCATTACTAGAATCACTTGCGTACTTGAGGTGCAACCGATTCAGTACCCACAGAGTGGATTTAAACTGGATTCACAACTGTCTGGGAGGAAGACGCTTTCTAAAAAATATTTTTGTTTCTTTTTTTGTTGGCTGCTATGGTCAGGCATGGGGAGTGGGGTGATGGTGGCAGGGAATGCATATTCCCACCCATGATTGAAAAGATGTAATCGAAAGCCAAACTGGTCTGTTAAAGGTACTGCATTCCCTATGCTGGGAAAGGGAGTGGAGGTTCCCAAGGGGAAAAAATGCAACCAAATTAAAAAAAAATTAAAAAACACACACTCCATTCCCCCTCAGCACTGAAGACAGAGAAAACAGTTATTGGCGCAGGATGCCTTCATGGTAAAATATTAATATTAAACTGGTGGTGACAAGGATCCAGTCACCGGATTCAAGTGAGGTGACCATTTCTTGCCAAGGTCTGTAAGCTTGTCCTTTAATGGACATGTTTGCTACATAATATATTTGTCTAGGTAATACTAAATACGATTTTTAAAGTTACCATTACCCAGTTGTGTGTTGTTTCCATCCAATGTCTGTGTGACCATTCCATTATGGCATGGACCTAACGTGGTACTTGCTAAAATACAACCAACACTGTTTGAAAATTGATGTCAAATAAATTGCAGCTTCTCTCTTAACACCAACTGTTGGATCTTATAATTTTTACGTTCGCTTATGCGCATTCGCAAGGAACGTTTTGGGAGAGTAGCAGACTTTGGAGGTGTGCCTCTCCCTTGCACTCCAGTGCTCCGTTGAGCAGGCATGGCGGTCCTGCACCAATGGGTGCGGGAGCTGTGTATGACAGCGGTGGTCTTTGCTTCAAAGAAAACCACCGCAGTCATACCGAGCACCATGTCACGCCGCCCCCTCTCGCTTCACGAGCTCCCCCCGCGTCACGCCACCCCCCCAAAGCTTTGGTGCCACACTGGGAGCCCACCCCACTGTGGCAAACATTGTTTGCCAATGGGGGTGCCCAATCCTCCATCGGCTCACGGCCCCCAACCATCCTGCTGCCACGATGGGAGCCCCACCCCAGCGTGGCAAAGCGTGGCGTGAGTTTGCCGGACGGGGTGCCCAATCCCCCACCGACCTCGGCCCCCAGCGTAGTTTGCTGACAGGGGTGCCCAATCTCCGCCGGCCTCGGCCCCCAGCCATCTTCTGCCATGCTGGGAGCCCACCCAGCGTGATAAGCGTCCACGTCGTCTGTTTTTCCCTGTAAATCGAAAGCGGTCCCCACGGGCGCATCTCCCAGTTCCCCTCCCACACCCGCACCCACCCACTGTGCACCCAGCCTCCCCACCCCACCCCATACTACCTCCGGGCTTCGGCGCGACAATCTTGATGGACGGGAACATGTCTGCACTCTTCAAAGCCGACTGCGAACTGAGGAAATGCCGGTAGCTGTATAATGGGCTAGATAGGGGTTTCAACTTTATTGCATATCTCAGGCATTTTTGGAATTTTTGCACCAAATTTTCAACTTGGGGTTTGGGACCCCTTCTCATGAATGATGTCACTGTCATGGCGTTATTCGGGCCCGAAGGTGATTTCGCAGTCACTGCACAGTCACTGCGTGAAATCGCCGCCTGTAATGCTACACCATGACAGTGACATCTTCATGAAGGTCCAACTATGTTAATTTAGTGGAATCCTACAATCTACTGTTTTATGAGCGTGCATTGTGCAGTTCCTATGCACGCTCGTAAGTTTGCTGATTTCCAACATTTTCACTCCAGATTTTCAACATTGCCATTTTACCACACCTCCTTATGAGCAGTACAGCTGTCATTTTTCACATCCTGCCCAAAACGTGTTTCCGCCCATGTAGTGCACAATGGCGCAGTCGGTGTGTGAAATCAATGTATGGGACACAGTAAGAAAATCACAGTGACACTGTTCATTAGCAGAGGTTTTAAAATGGCAATGTTGAAAATTTGGTGAAAAAATTCCTAAAAATGACTGTTTTACGAGCATGCATTGCACAGTTCCTGCGCATGCTCATAGGTTTGCGAATTTTCAATATTTCCACTCCAGATTTTCAACATTGGCATTTTACCATACCTCCTCATGAACAGTACAGCTGTCATTTTTCACATCCTGACCAAAATGTGTTTCCGCCCATGTAGCGCACAATGGCGCAGTTGGTGTGCGAAATCAATGTAAGGGACACATTAAGGAAATCACAGTGACAATGATCATGAGCAGAGGTCTTAAAATGGCTGTGTTGAAAATTTGGTGAAAAAATTCCTAAAAATGACTGTTTTACGAGTGTGCGTTGTGCAGTTCCTACACACGCTCGTAAGTTTGCGAATTTTCAATATTTTCACTCCAGATTTTCAACATTGCCATTTTACCACACCTCCTTATGAGCAGTGCAGCTGCCATTTTTCACATCTTGCCCAAAACGTGTTTCTGCCCATGTAGCGCACAATGGCACAGTCGGTGTGTGAACTCAGTGTATGGGACACATTAAGAAAATCACAGTGTCACTGTTCATGAGCAGAGATCTTAAAATGGCTATGTTGAAAATTTGGTAAAAAAATTCCTACAAATAACTTTTATGAGCGTGGTTGTACAGTTCCCTGCGCGCTCGTAAGTTTACCCAATTTCAACATTTTCCTCCAGATTTTCAACATTGCCATTTATCACACCTCCTCGCAGCAGTACAGCTGTCATTTTCACATCCTGCCCAAACGTGTTTCCGCCCATGTAAGCGCACAATGGTGCAGTCGGTGTCTGCGAAATCAATGTATGGGACACATTAAGAAAATCACAGTGACACTGATCATGAGTAGAGGTCTTAAAATGGCTGTGTTGAAAACTTGGTGAAAAAAATTCCTAAAAATGACTGTTTCTGATGCGTTGCACAGTTCCGCGCCGCGGCTACGTGGGTTCTTAATTTTCAATATTTCCACTCCAGATTTTCAACATTGTCATTTTACCACACCTCCTCATGAGTGGTGTAGCTGTCATTTTTCACATCCTGCCCAAAACGTGTTTCAGCCCATGTAGCGCACAATGGCGCAGTCGGTGTGCGAAATCAATGTATGGGACACATTAAGAAAATCACAGTGACACTGTTCATGAGCAGAGGTCTTAAAATGGCTATGATGAACATTTGTTAAAAAATTCCTAAAAATTACTGTTTTACGAGCGTGCGTTGCGCAGATCCTACGCACACTCGTAAGTTCACGCATTTTCAATATTTGCACTCCAATGACTTCCAAATACCTAAACAGCACATACAAGCAAGCAACATTCGGCATTGACAAATGCTTGTTCTTTTTGTAAGTAACTGTTTGTGTGAGGAGCATATGAGTGCACAACTAGTATATGAAATTACTGGTGTATAAATAGTCCTACATATTTTTGCACACCATCATTTAGTTACATTTCTTGTTGTTGCCATTTCCCAGTTATTATTCTGAAGCAAGAGCTATGTATAATGTATACTGAGCACAACTATGTATGTTCTGGATGTTAAGATATGTTTGCGATTGTTGCTTGTTATACATGGTTCTATTCGGACACAACACACCTTTTCTACATGGTTATTTAACATAGACATAATAGCGTAACTGTAACTGAGGGGAAAAAAGATACTGAACAAAATCCTGGTTACAGACGAAGACCAAATTTCAAGTAAAACTAACACAAAGTAAACCTGTCAGATCCCATTTTTGAAACAGCTAACAATAGAAGAAGTTTCAAATTCTAACATTTATCTATGAACATACAAAGAAGCCAGCAGAAGAAGGCCATTTGGTCTATCTAGTCTGCTCATATTGCAGAGTCCACAGCTTGAGCTACTGTCCCTGCCCTCCCTCCCTCCCTACTCCTCCCATCCTCCCTACCCATGACCTTTACCTTCCCCCTATGCCTATCACAGCCTCTCTTAAAGCTGCCCACCCTCTTCAACGAGATCACCTCTTCCGGCAACACATTCCAAGTGTCCACCACATTCTGTGAAGAAGTGCTTCCTGACCTCCTTCCTAAACCTCCCACCCTCCAGCTTAAGACTGTGCCCCCTTGTGTTATGGTTGCCACTCAGCTTAAAGAGACTCTCCTTATCCACCTTATTTATCCCTTTCAAGTACTTTAAGGTCCCAATCATGTCCCCTCTCTCTCTCTCCTGTCTTCCACAGAGTACATGTTCAGTGACCTCAGCCTCTCCTCATATGCCTTACCCTACTGATCCACTATCATCTTTGTAGCCCTCCTCTGGACCTTCTCCAGCAGGTTAATGTCCATTTTGAGGTGTGGGCACCAGTACTGAACTCCAAAGGCCTTGCTGAAATCAAGATAGAGGATGTCTACCACTTGGCCCCTGTCTACTGTCTTAGTGACACAGTCAGAGAAGTCAATCAGATTTGTTTAACATGATCTCTTCCCCCACCCCAATGAACCCATGCTGCCTCACATCCTGGAGACCATGCACCTCTAGATATGCCACAAACCTTTCCTTTAGTATGGTCTCAATGAGTTTGCCCACAAAGGAGGTCAGAATGACTGGTCTGTAATCCCCTGGGTCATCATTGGGACCGCTTTTGTGGAGGGGCATTACGTGTGCTGTTCTCCAGTCCTCTGGTACAATGCCTGACACTAGTGAACTATTAAATAGGTTTGCAAGTGGCCCTGCCAGATCCTCAGCCAGTTAATTTAGTACACTTGGACGTACTCTGTCTGGGCCTGGTGATTTGTCCACCTTCAATGCCAGCAGCCCCCAACTCACTCTATCCTCCTCTAGCACTACATCTATGTTCCACTCTCTCCCTGATCCTCTTTTCCCTCCTGAAGGCATTGGTCCATCCTTCTCCCTGGTGAAGACAGAACAGAAGCATTCATTTAGTATCTCTGCTTTTCTCCTATTATCCTCCACCCACTCCTCCGCTTTCTTATGCCTGACAATCCCTTCCTTCTTGTCTCTTTTCTCACTTAAACAGCGAAAGAAAGCCTTCTCTCCCTTCTTAATTCCTTCAGCTATCTGCAGCTCCTTCTGTGCATTTGCTCGCCGGACTTCCTTACTTGCCTCACTACCCAACCTTAGGTAATTTTCCCTATCCACCTCTCTCTTGGTCTTCCTGAATTTTCTATAGGCCAACCTATTTTCCCCTTACTGCCTGGGCAACACCAGAACTGAACCAGCTGGGCACTTTGGCCCTTGTGTTCTTCCCCCTGAGCCTAATGCACTCATCTGTGGCAACCAGTATTCCTTCCTTAATGATGGATCACCATTGGTCCACCCCCTTATCTGCTCTGATGCCCGCCAGGTGGCTTCTTAGCACTTCGCCTATTTTCCGGAAGTCCGCCCTCCTGAAATCCAAGACTGTGATCTTAGTCGGGATGCTTTCCCTGTCCATATCCAACTGGAACCACACTGTACAATGGTCACTTCAACCCAGTGGCTCCCAGACCATTATTTCCTGTACATGCTCCCCATTTGTGAGCACCAGATCAAGAATTGCCTCAGCTCTTGTTGGTTCTGTGATGCCCTGAGTCAGGAACCCACTCTGCAGTCCTTCCAGGATCACCTGACTCCTAGCACATGTTGAGAATGCTATGCTCCAGTCCACCTTGGGCAGGTTGAAGTCCCCCACAATTACCACCTTTCCTTTCTCCACAGCTTCCAATATTTGTGAGCTCAGTTCCTTGTCCCTCTCACCATCCTGATAGGATGGTCTGTAAACCACCCCCAGCCTCACCTTTCTCCCTCTATTGGACCTTAATTGAACCCATAATGCCTCCAGCTCTCCTTCCTCTGACTCCTCCCTTGTGCAAGTTATTCCCTCCCTGATATAAACTGCTACCCATCCCCCCTTCCTGACTACCCTGTCCCTCCTGTATAGTTTATATCCAGGGATCACAAGGTCCTAGTCATGGTGTGATGTTGCCCAAGTCTCAGTTACTCTAGCTATGTCCACCCTCCTGTCTGCTAATAGTGCCTGCAGGTCATCCATCTTGTTTCCAAGACTCCGTACATTCAGAGACACCACCCTCCACTTAGAATCTGACCTTCCTTCTCTTCCCTCTATTCTTCTATTCACATTTATCCCCTCTATGTGCACTCCTCCACCTACCTTTGTTATGTGTTCCTCACCCCCTCCACTCTTTGCTAACTGTGTTCTCACCCATTTCACCTCCTCCCCCAGACCTCCTCCATCACTGTGGGGGGGGAGGTTCACTGACCTCCTCCTCTTGGAGTCTGTGGGCCTGCACCCCTGTTGACCCCCTCAGTAGTTTAAAGTAAGTGTAGTGGTTATGTATTCCCCCAGTTTGTCCCTGAGTACCCTCAAACCGTCCCTACTGAGGTGTAGCCTGTCTGGTGAAAAGAATGCTTTGTTTGACCAGGTCTCCTCCCAGTCCCCAATACAGATAAACATCTCCTCGCTGCACCATTTCCTCAGCCAGTCATTAAAATCTTCTATTCTTCTTTTCCTGGCTGTGTTGGCCCTTGGTACTGGTATCCCCTCTGAGAAGGCCAGCGAACTTCCTTCCTCCCTGCAGATCTTCCCTAATTCCCTGAACCTACTTTGCACTACCTCAACCTCCTTCCCAGCTAGGTCATTGGTTCCCAAATGTATAACTAAATTATGTTTTCCTCTTACCTACCTTACTATTTCCCTTATTCTTGGGCCCACCTTCCCCACTGTCATCCCTGGCATACAAACCACCCTGCTGCTTGCATTTGGGTCCCCTTTCCTTCCCAAGTAAATACCCCTAATTACGGAGTCACCTGTGATTGCCACCCTCCCATCCCCTACACCTGTGCTCCCTGTCCTTCATTTTTTACCTTCGGTACAAGCTGCTTTCCCACCTAACTGCTCCCTCTGCACCCTGGTGAACTTATCGCCACATCCACAATTTATCCCCTTAACTGTTTTTCTGTCTCCCACTCTGCCCCTCCGCTTCTGACTATCTGTATCTGCTTTCAGTTGTCCCTTCCCTCTTCCTTTCCTTTTCCCTCCCTCCCCAATCCTTCATTCCATTTTGCCTGCCTCCTCTTCTCTGCCCACTCTGATTAGTTTCTTCTCCCCTCCTTTGTACTCCTACTCTCAGCCCTGGGTCAACCTCACCTCCTACCTCACCTCCTGCTGCCCCCTCCCTCCTTCCAGACAGTGGTGCAAATCTATTCAATAAAGGCACCCGTTTTGAATGTCCCACCTCTGATGCTACCCTCACATTCCCACCCCTTCCCCTTACGACTTGCCATTCCTCCACCCTGGGCTTCCGGACCCTCTGAGGAAGAGATTCTCCTGTATACTGGGTGGTCCTCCCAACTCCCATCCCCTGCCTGATGCCCTTCCTCCCTTGAGCACCACCTATCTGCGTTTCCCTCCACTGCTCTGCTCCTCTGACTTCCTACACCATCCTCCCCAGCTCCCATCTGAGCAGTCTTATTTCAGCCCTTAGCTGCTCCAGGCTCTTACACACAGGACAGTCCCCTTTACTCCACATCACCCCCAGAAAGACTGCTGCCCCACAGCTATTGCAGTTTACCACTCTGCTGTTTCCCATAAATGTACCTATTCCCCCAAAGCCTCCCAGCCCAGCTTCTCCTAGCCTCCAGTTATACATCTGTTAACTGGCAGTTCTGACAAATAAAATATTGTTTTCCAGGACCTAAAGCATTTAGTACTTTATGACACTCTACAACCAACTGAAAACAAAAAGAAAGACTGCTTTTTTATGCTAATGTGTGACATAAGAAGTCAGTTTCCTTTGCAGTATGTGTCTGACTGCAGCACAGCTGCTAGTGTGAGCAGGTGATTGACAGCATTCCTCCATGTATGTAACTACCATGTCACATGCTGCTGCATGACTGCAGATATAAACAGAAACAGGGGTGTGAGACAAGATCTAACAAGCATTTGTCAATGCCGAATGTTGTCTTGCTGCCATTGGCAGTGCAAGAGTTAGAGAGATGCAGCATAGGAGTGACAGTCAAGTATTGAACTGATGCCAACCTACCCCCACCCTACAGAGAATGAGAGGCATTAGGGTGTCCCTGTGGGTGTTTGTTAGTGCAGTGCAGGAAAACATGCTGGTCAGGACATGAAAAATGACAGCTGCACAGTTCATAAGAGGGTGTAATTAAATGGCAGTGCTGAAAAATGTGGCATACAAATATACGAAAGTTGCGGAGTTGCAAGGGTGCATGGGAAATATGCAAGGCATGCTTGCAGCACTGGCAGTTTGTGGGCGTTCGGCACAAAATTTTCAACATAGGCATTTTAGCACCTCTGCTCATGTACAGTGCCACTGTCATTTCCTCAAAGTGTCTCAAGAAGTGATTTCGCACAGCGACCACGCTATTCTGCGCTGGAAGTGCGGAAACACATTTTGGGCAGGATATGTGAACTGACAGCTGTTGTGTTCATCAAGAGGTGTGTAAAAATGGCAATGGTGAAAATCCAGAGTGAAAATATCACAAATGCACGACGGTACGAGCATGCGTGCAATCTGCCAACGCACACTCGTAACACAGTCATTTTATGGAGTATCAGCTCCAAATTTTCAACATAGGCATTATAGGAGCTCTCCTCATGAACTATGTCACTGTCATTTTCATAATCTGGCCCAAACACTGATTTCCCACAGCAACTGCGCAATTGTGCACCGGAAGTGCGGAAACACATTTTGGGCAGGATGTGGAAATTGACAGCTGTACTATTCACAAGGAGGTGCACAAAAATGCCAATGCGAAAAATACGGCATTAAAATATTGCGAATGTGCGAAGTTACGAGCCTGTGTAGCAACTGCGCAATGCACGCTCATAAAACAGGCATTTGTTGGATTTTTCCCACCAAATTTGGATCATAGGCTTTATGAGAGGCCACCTCATGAACACTGGCACTGTCATTTTGTTAATGGGTCCCGGAAGGTGATTTCGCACAGTGACTGCGAAATCACCTTCAGCACCGATGCATCCATGACAATGACAGAATTCATGAGGAGGGCTCAAAAACCCCATGTTGAAAATTTGGTGCCAAAATTTCAAGAAATGCCTGAGATATGCAGCAAAGTTGAAAAAACCCTATTCATTGCATTATACAGCTTACCGGCATTTCCTCAGTTTGCGGTCGGCTTTGAAGAGTGCAGACATGTTCCCGGTCCACGGAAGATCGTTGCGCGAGTCCGGAGGTAAGTATGGGGTGGGGGTGAGGAAGGCAGGGGTGCGCAGTGGGTGGTGCGGGTGGGGAAGGGGCATATATGAAGTCTGAGGGGGCGGGTTTTGCTGGTGGACAAAAAAGCGAAACCGTCACAGGACAGTTTTGTATTACAGGGCATTTGGCACACTGGGGTGGGCTCCCAGCGTGCCACCTAAGTGGGTTTTGTGGGGGTGTCCAGTAGCCGGCGAGAGTTGTGCACCCTCATTGGCACACACACACGGGGTAATGCTGGTGGGGATTAGGCACCCGCCAGCAAATAGAGAAAGGGGAGCCGCGAGCCAAAGAAGTTGGGCACCCCTTGGCATTCAACATTTGGGGGTGCCGACGGGGAGTGAGCTCCTGTCGGCACACAAACACGGGAGAGGTTGCCGACAGAAGTTGGGCACCCCGATGTCGAAAACCATGAGGCGGCCACCTGCTCGCCGACCATGATCATAATGGCAGTGTGCACGGCAAGCAAAGGACCTCTGTGTTTGACGATTGCAGAGGACCTTTGCTTTGATGTGCTCGCCCCATTATGAATGCGTGGTGTGGCGGTGGCATGCAGGCTGATTGGGGAATGAGGGACGCACCTACTGATGCGTGCCCTGCATTCACCCAAGAGCAGCCGCGCCCCCAAGACCCACTGTGGCCTGTGGCAAGATGTTGCTTGTGCATGCGCGCAAGCCAACATAAAAATAAGTCCACTAAACATTCATGTACAGCAAAAAAAAAAAGATAATAAATACTAATCAATATAATGCACCAGTAGGTTGTGAGAGTGACGATTAGCTTCAATGTACTTACAATGCAATTGTACTGTAACTGGATTGCAACTGCAATGTAGTTGCATGCAACAAACATGTAACTACTGTGTGATTACCCTGTTGCATATAATTAATGATTGGTTACATTGAAAATGGTCATTTAAAGTGTAACCACAATTTGATACACTATCTTTTTTCCATTACTATCAACCTCTCACCACCAGAGGGCACTGCTGTTACTCTTCCTTAACCCCACAATACTTTTATTGCAGCACCTCACACCACAGCTAGATGAGACTGCTGTTTACATGTTGCTTTTTACATATCCTAAACAAAAACAAAAGGGCTGCTGCCAGGGGAAAAGGTGATTTCTGTCAAATCATTATTAGCTGTTAAACAGAAGCAAACTTACACTCGCAGACTTAAAACCTGAAAACATGAAGGATGTGGCAATGGTATACACATAAACAAACACACATACATACACACACACACACACACACACACTTACTTTACTTAAAAGATAAAACTGCTTCGGCCTGCTCTGATACTGGAGGAAGGTCATCAGGTCCCACTGAGTTGTGTGGATGTGCAATCCTCAACTCTGCTATTTCCTCCCTTTCCTAGTTTAAAGGCTTCCTTAGACGTTGTGTGAACCAATGCCATGGTGCCCCTCTTTTTGGGGTGCAGGCTATCCCTTCTGAATAGCCTCTAGCCCCATCAGGTGTGACTCTAGACTACTAAGAACTGAAACCCCTCCACCCTACACCAGCCCTTTACCCACACATTGAACTGGTCTATTTCGTACTGTTCCCTGAGATTGTAGTGTAGCTACGGAAGGACCTTGGAGAAGACCACTGCTCCTGCTGTATTCCTTAGAGGCCTACCTACAGTGCAGAAACTTTTCTTTGCTTCCACTGCACCTCTCCTGGCCAGATCGTTTGTGCCTATGTGTCAGATCTGGCTGCCTCCTGCCCAGTGAGTTTCAACACTCTCTTCCTGAGGATGCTCACTGCTGCTCCAGGAAAACAGTGGGCCTTGCTCTTGATGTTTGGTGCAGAACTCACTGTCCCAACTGTATCGATAACAATGATGTCTCCCAGTACCATGGCCCTTCTTTTTCCCTGTTTGGGGCTCCTACACTTTTGGCTGGATTCCAGGAAGGCTTCCTCCAACAATGATAGGTACTTGTTAGAGGTGGACACACTTTGCACCACTGGTTTCTCTTCCCCTTGCCCTTCCCTCCATTAGACCTACAGCCCAATTGGGTTACTGTAGTCTTCCTGGTTGTTTGCTTGCCTTGGCTCTCATGTAATGCATTTTTCACTCTTGCAGTATCAATCTCCGCTCCCAATACTTGAACCCTGCTACAGCTGAGGCAATGGCCATGTACTCAGAGCATCCTCCATGTTACAACTGCTCCACAGCCCCTACACTCCACCCACTTCCCTCCAACAGTGTCCTATCTGCATGTTTATCCATGATGTTGTTTGGTGTCGTACTAGAATTATTTACTGTGTAGAAACATAGAAACATAGACTTTGACGGCAGATAAGGACCGCTAGGCCCATCTAGTCTGCCCATTTCCCTACCTACAGGATAGGCCGCAGATCCTAGTTAACCCCCTAGTGTAAGCCCTAACTTCTGTACACAGCTGTACCTCAGGCAGGGATTTGGCTACATTCCGTGAAAAACACAACATCAGTGTTGCTCTAACAGACAACAATGAAGCACTGCATCAGCTATGGATTTCTATTGTTATATCAAAAGTAGTTGAATGACAATGTCCTACATAGACCTGAATAAAGCCTCACCACAGAGAGTGATTAGCCTACCTTTAGTAGAAACATTACTTTACACAGCTGTATCAGCTAGCAATGAGTTTGTCTTACCTTATTAGCTGATCAATCTTTTCCCCACCAGCCTGGGTCCTGAACTCAGCAGTGTACACCACTACTCCCACCTCAAAGCTCTCCCAGCCTCCCTAACCCCACCACAAAGCTCAAATCAGCACAATTTTGAAGAATAAAAAAGCATTGGACTCTGAGTCCTCTTACCACTGCTCCTGACTTTGGAAGGCTCCAACAGTAGAGACATGTCTGCCTAAGCCCCCTTATAGATAGTGAAGGCCCTGACAGTACAGACCCTTCTGTCTAAGCCCTTTAGACTTGCTGATCTCCTTTTCCTGCCAATGATGCTTAGAGGACATCCTATTAATGTACAACAGTTTGGGCACAGTTTGGGCATATAAAGAAGTTTCCAAAGTACTCATCTGACAATCAAAAATCCAGTTATCCAAGTGTAAACCGGAGTCCAGGCAGGGTCTCCAGTGGCCCCATAGGTAGGGAAATTAGGGCAGACTTGGTGGGCTAAGTGGCCTTTATCTGCTGACAACTTCTATGTTTCTATGTTTCTCATATAATAAAAAAACAACTTAAAAATGTTGTTTGTGACAAGGGTGGTAGCACTGTAGCAAACTTTTTTAGTCAAAGATAAGTAAATTGTTGTCTTTTAAATAAATTGGGACAAGATTCAAAATGCACAGATTCCAAGTTTGCAAATATCTGCAAATCATAGGTGACTTCACAAAATATATTTTGGATTCAGGTCATATCTTTACAGATTATTTTGAATGAACACAGCTAGTCAATGTTGTGAAACTAAGAATGGGAGCAAGCCTTAAATACAGCTGAATTTTATACCAATTATGATAGGACTGTGACCAATAAAGTTAAAACTAAATGGGTGGTAGAGTTAGGATACCCCTATCTGCAGAGGTGTGTTCCTCTTTGTGAGAAAATGCTATCAAATATAATAGGGAAGTACTGGACTGGTTAATATAATTTTAAGTTTTGCATAATTATTATTATCAATCCAAAATATTAGAAAATATGTATTTCCTACCTAATGGTTCCTGCTGAAGGTGTACTCAACATCACACTAATATGAGCCATGTGCTACGGAGCTGCCTTTGGGTAAAGGAAATATAAGAAAAGTTTATGAGCTGTCTAGTGTAACTCAATAAATTATTTGATTCTCTCCTCCCCTGGATATTTTGGGAGATGCTTCTGTTACTCAGCATATATACCATTTGAAACAGTTATTGATTCTAGCTGCATCCTTGAATCTAAAAATACTTTTGCTAGCTACTGCTAGATAAATGGAAATCTGATAAAGTACCTTTATTAAATGAATGGATGAAATCCATGGGCACTGTAGCAAACAATGAAAGAAGCATCTATATATTGTTAGACAAATTAGATACCTTCATAATGTCTGTTGCCCATTCTTTAAATTACATTAGATCTGAATCATGTATCTATGTATGAGAATTAGACTACCACTGACTAATCATCGTGATCTAGTTGAATCAAGTTAAATTCCAGTTTCACATCTTATTAAATGTTTGAACATTTTGTAATAATTCTATTTTTACTTCTAACATAGTGTATATATGTGTATATATATATATATATATATATATATATTGTTCTTTTCTCCCTCTACTTTGGACTGCCCATGACCCAAACCAATAAGATCCCCTATAGAGTGGCTGGCTGTCTCTCCCTGGGCTGAGGTACAGATATGGCACACTGATGAGTCCAAATGAGGATGAAACACATGTCTGTGTCTGCTGTTCTCAGTCTTTGCTGATTGCATTGTGAGGCCTTCTGGCACCATGCAATTCTGCTTAAAGTTGAGCCAGTCCAAATTAATTCATGGGCATTTGCATATGATTCCCATGATGATTTGCATTATTGGGTATGTGCAATTTGTGTTTTCTTGTATGTGTGTGTGTGTGTGTATATATATATATTATATATATATATATATATATATATATATATATATATATATATATATATATATATATATATATATGCCATACATGTGAGGATAAAAAAGGCAAATAATTTTGATATTCTCAGGGTGGTCAGACCTAGAGTGAGAATATCACATTTATCCTCACTGTAGATACATTTATCCACACAGTAGGTAGAGATTGGCTCATTCAGAACTCATTTGCATATTCAGCCTCAGTAGCAGTAGTAACAGTATTAAAATGCAAATAACTTTAAAATGAAAAGTGATAATACGATACTGTGAGCATGAAAGTTGTACAGCACAAAAATATCTACATAATGAGTGGTGTTTCATTTATGGTTACATTTTATTTTTTTATATAATTAGCAAAAAACATTGCAATTTTTTCACTTTCTTCAACAAACAAATGTGAATAACTTTAAAAATTATAGCTTGGTACTGTGAACACAAGAGTTGTTCAGCACAAAAATAACTACAAAATGATTGGTGTTTCATTTATAACTAACTTTTATTTTTACCCAATTTCTGGTTTTAATAATTTGCTTTTCTGTTTAATGTCAGATGCTGTTGACAGGTAAATACATGATTAGTATTCAGCCATAATGGCATTTGACATTACTAAACAGAAAACCAAACTATCAGAACCATAGACTAGAAGTGTACTTGCATGTCTAATGGATACATCAGACTTTTAGCTTTTTGTCTGACATGAACATACATCCCTCACAGTTGAAACAAGCATTTTTCAATGCCAAATGTTTGCTTGCTGGCATTGGCATTGGTAGTGGAGGAGTTAGAGAGATGCATAATAGAAATGGCAATGAAGTATTGAACTGAAGCCATACCCACCACCACCCTGAAGAGACTGACAGGCATTGGGGTGTGCCTTTGGGTCATCAGGCATAACGGCCATGCCATTTCACCACACCCTACCCTGCAGACACTGACAAGTGTCACCGTGTGCCATGGAGTCTTTGAGCCTTATGCTCACCCCATTCCATAAGAAATACGGTGAGATGGGTGCAGTATAGGAGACTGGGGTGAACTTTGGGGCCAAAGAGTCCAAGGCACACCTCGATGCCTGTCACTGGCTGCAGGGTGTGGGTGGGGGTGAAATGGCAGGAGTATTACAGGCAACAATCCCAAGTCACACCCCTGATGCCTGTCAGTCTCTTCAGGGTGGGGAATTATGGTAGGAAACTGTAATGTCCCAGGCGTTTGTTGGTATTTTCACTCCAAATTTTAAACATGGGTTTTTTGTGACCCCCCACCTCATGAATAGTGGCAATATCAGTTTGTTAGTGGAAAGCTGATTTTGCACAGCGACTGTGCCATTTGGCACCACTGGTGCACGTTTCAAACAGCATGTGAAAAATGACAGCTGTACTGTTCATGAGGAGGTGTAAAAAATGGCAAGGTTGAAAATCTGGAATGAAAATATAAAAAAAACTGGTGAAGTCACAGTGTGTGTAGAAACTGCGTAACGCACACTCGTAATGTAATTAGTTTGGGGATTTTTTTACAGCAGATTGTCAACATGGGCATTTTGGGACCTCCGCTCATGAGCAGTGTCACTGTGATTTTCTTAATCCTTAATCTGTCCTGAATACTGATTTCCCACAGCGACCACACATTTCTGTGCCGGAAGTGCGAAAACACATTTCGGCCAGGGTGTGAAAAATGACAGCTATACTGTTCATAAGGAGGTGTGGAAAAATGCCAGTGTTGAAAATCTGGGCCGAAAATATTACAAATTCATGAATTTACGAGGTTGCATGGAAACTGCGCAATGCACGCTCATAACACAGTCATTTGATGGACTTTTGTCACCAAATTTTGAACATAGCCATTTTAAGATCTCTGCTCATGAACAGTGTCACTGTGATTTTCTTAATCTGTCCTGAACATTGATTTTGCACACCAACTGCGCCATTGTGCGCTACATGTGAAAACACATTTTGGCAAGATATGAAAATGACAACTGCAACTGCCTCATAAGGAGGTGGGAAAATGGCAATGTTGAAAGTCTGGAGTGAAAATATTAAAAATGTGTGAAGTTACGAGCGTGCGTAGGAACTGCACAATGCACGCTCGTAAAACAGTCATTTTGGGGAATTTTTTCACCAAATTTTCAACATAGGGTTTTGGGGGGCCTACCTCATGAACTGTGGCATTGTTGTTTCATTACTGGGTCCCAAAAGGTGGTTCCAGGCAGTGACCACGGAATCAACTTTCAGGACCGAATAACAAAATGACAGTGATTGAATTCATGAGATGGGGCACCAAGAACCTCATGTTTAAAATTTGGTGAAAGAATTCCCAAAAATGGCCAAGATATGCACCAAAGTTGAAAAAAAAACATTTATGCCATTATACAGCTTACTGGCATTTCTTCAGTTCGCTGTCGGCTTTGAAGAGTGCAGACGTGTTCCCGGTCCACCGAAGATCGTCGTGCCAGACTCCAGAAGTAAGTATGGGGTCAGGGTGTGTGTGTGGGGAGGTGGATGCACAGAGGGTGGGCACAGGTTGGGGAAGGGGGCAAAACAATCAATGAGGGACCATTTTTTGGTTTTAGGTGTTTTTTGTAAAGACGACGTGGGACTTTTGCCATGCTGGGGCGGGCTCCCAGCATGGCAGCTGAAAGTTTCATTTGGGGTGGGCCAGTGGAGCTGAAGGGGGATTGGGCACCCCCATTGGCCATACAGACATTTGCCACACTGGGGTGGGCTCCCAGTGTGGCAACTGGAAGTCTGCTTGTTTTGTTGGGGGGGGTTCATTGGAGCCGACGGGGGATTGGGTGCTCCCATCACCATTCTGACTTTTGCCATGCTGGGGTGGGCTCCCAGCATGGCACTTAGAAGTGTGTTTGGGGGTCAGCAGACTGATGTTTGTCTCGCTGGGGTGGGCTCCAGCGTGGCACCTGGAAGTGTGTTTGGGGGCAGTGGAGCCGACAGGGGACTGGGCACCCCTATCAGCCATGTGGTGTATGGGGGGGGGAGTGCATGAGCATGCTGGGGTGGGCTCCCAGCATGCATGTATGTGTTCGTGGGGGGAAGAACTGTCTATGACAGTTCAGATGCAGTGCCGACATAGGCAATTTGCGTACTGCTGATGGCAGTATGCAAATTGTCTGCGGCGGTGCTTTCCTTACAACTGTACACCACTGCATCTGAACGGCTGTCATAGACAGCTCAGACATTCATTGGTGTGGTACAGCCACGCCTGCAAAAGAGAGCAAGGCATTGGAAGTGGGTGAGGCACACCTACGAAAACTCGTATGGTGGCACTATGTTTCTTGCACACGCTTGCAAGCAAACATAAAAATGGTTTTACTCTGAATTACTTGTAAAATTCCCTAACACACACTTTTGATGTATGCTGACTGCTTGTTTCAAGCATAGCTTTTCTTTGCATCATATGGTGCATGTGAGCCATCATCCACTGTGTGCATGCGTGGGGTCTATGGTTAGTAATAAAACCTCTATGCCTGGCTGCCTCTCATTTTTAGGATCTGGAAGTGAGACTCTGGCTGCAATGAGCTGGAGTTTCTGTCCCCTGTGCTTCATAGCACATACTTCATAGCATATCCACCCAGGGAGTACACTGACAAGAGCTGTATAGTACAAGTCACATCAAACTGTTTCACCAATGAGTCAGTTTAGCATTGTTTTTAACAGTTGGCAATGCATTGGCAACTCATATTGCATTGTTTTTCAATGCTTAACCAGCTCAATAGCAAATGTTGCAAAATGTTTTTGTAGCTCAGTTGGAATGCATCTGTAGTCCAGTCACAATACAATGCAAAATTGAATTAACAGTTTGTGCAGGGCTCTGTGCTGGATCCAGCAACACTTAGCAACTCAGTCAGAACTGCTGAAACAACTCATTAGAGGAACAGTTTAATGTGACTTGTACTGTATCTCTGAATGACTTGGGATGTGCTTAAGTTGCCAGCCAAACTTGGGATGCGAGCTAAGCCTGCCAGTCCAGAGCCCCGGAGGAGTGTTAATGATTGAATGTATAAGTGAAGAGTACAACTCGGCCAGAAAAGAAGTGAATAAGGTGAATTGTGCTCTTCACTTTAACTCGCACTCCTCGGTGGCATGCTTGCAGTATAATTAAAGGGACCACTCAGAGATGCTAGCCTGTAGAGTACTACTAAGTATGTGTAGTTTGCTTAGTGGGAATGACATGCACCTTTGAGGCTTGAGAGTGCTCCTGGTAATCAGTCATGGCTTATATGGGATTCTGATTCAAGCAAGGCAAAATTGTTCGCTTATGTTACCAAAAAATATTCAGCACCCATCCCTACCCATGCCCCTCTCTGAAAAGCCAGCAAAACCTCACCTAGTCACCTCTGTCAACATGGATCAAAAAGGCCCCCAGACTCCCCCCTCCACCCATAAAAAAAAGCTTTTCTCTGCACAGTTCGTTGGAGTTCGCCCAACATACACAAAATCTCATCTTGTGCTTGTAAAATTTGGGGGTAAAAGTTAAAAGAAGTTAACGGTTAAAGAAGTTTAAATTAATTCATGTCTTTTGCTCCTAGCTTTCTTAGTCAGTTATGTAGCTTGCTAGATTTAAAGCGATTGCAAGTTGTACATCTTTGCTTAATAAAGTCAAATGCTAGAGACCAGACCTCTGAGTGCATTGTGAGCTTCTGTCTTGCTTTTACATGACTACTTTTAGTTTTACTTAGTAGGCAATGTGCAACAGGGCCATGTATGGCAACAGAGATATGCCAGAAGTGGTACCATGAGGGGGGGGCCGACACACACAGGAGGGTAGATATGGACAAGGCACACAGCAGCAAGCAGGGGATGTATTGGCACAGACTGTCATGTATGTTGTTGTGCAGGCAGCTAAGGCAGTCTTTGCAAGATGGAAGTAGCCCTGCAGGAGTTGCAGTACTTGCTGCAGGAGGCCCTGTCATAGCCCAGGATGATTATACATATTGAACAGAAAACAAAACCTGCACTCCTTCACTGTCAAAGCTAGACTGGTGCTGCCCTTAAAGCCAGTAAACAGCAAGCAAAATGAAAAAATGGAGTACACTATCTCAGTGTGATAGTAATGAATTTATTGAATGCCCCTTGGGCTACCTGGGAGCACTTTGGTTTTGTATTCAGTAAATGGATCACACCGAGATAGTGTGCATCATTGTTTGTTTCGTTTGACAGACCAGGATGACGCCACATCTCACTGACCAGCAGCAGCAGCACCAGGCATCTCAGGAGCTTGAACCAAGATAAAACAACAGCACTCTGGAAGCAGTGACCAGGTTACCAGTATCCACTTAACAAATTTTATTAGGCTCCTGGTGTAGACAGCCTCCTCGCTGGACCAGGAGGAACCTAATAACATTTGGTAAGCAGATAATGGTATAGAGGTCACGGTTTCCAGAGTGTGGTTCTTTGTTTCTTGCTTCAACGTTCTGGGTTAGCATCCCTTAACGTGTACCACCACACTTTCTGGACACGCTGCTACCTGTTGCAAATATCAGGAGTTAGACACTACTCTGTGAATACAGTGTTTCTAGGTGGACATGGGTAGGTAGAGACAGATATTTATGGTATTTGTTTTCCAGTGCTGGCATGTGAATTTCTTCCTTTTTTTTTATTCTCTGTTGCTTCTTTTTGTCTGTGGGTAGACATGGGCTTAATTCTGTGTACCAGGATCAAGCTTTTGGTTGCATACTGTATCACTTATCTATGATTGTATAGTTCACACTATGTACTGCACAATCACAAGATCATGGCAAAAGAAAAAAAATTCACACTTCCCAAACTAGCCATTAAAATTGCGAACCATAAGCAATTAAAAAAAACTATGAAGCAATAAAAAACTACATCAAAAACATTCATGTCCAACTAGACTCTTTTATAACTGCCTGTAGACAGGTGTGGATTTCAGAAACAGTGTACAGCTGAGGCAGCTGACTAGAAGAATAACAGACCAAGTGCTGCTTTGACACGTGCTGGATATAGAAAAGGAATTAACACACAAAGCAGGATATCATTTAATTTCATGGCTCTCTCTTTCTCATCAGTCCATCTCTCACAGGAAACTGTCAGACTAGGGTCACATATACTGCCATATTTTGAAACACTATTTAAAAACATGGTAGAAAATTAAGTTTACTCCTGTCCAAGTATCTGTATGTAATCATCAATGCAGTAAAAAGTAACACATACAAATTGAGGCGAATAACAGAGTCAAACACATAGATCTTTGCCTGTCCTCTTTAAAATTAAAATGAGTTACTTCCGACACTTAACAAACATTAGAGTACTGTGCATGTATACAAGCGGTAAGCTCAACAATATAAAGGAGATGTGGTGAGGAGAGCATTAGAGTACTGTGCATGTATACAAGTGGTAAGCTCGACAATATAAAGGAGGTGTGGTGAGGAGAGCATTAGAGTACTGTGCATGTATACAAGCAGTAAGCTCGACAATATAAAGGAGGTGTGGTGAGGAGAGCATTAGAGTACTGTGCATGTATACAAGCGGTGAGCTCGACAATATAAAGGAGATGTGGTGAGGAGAGCATTTCGACCCTTTCTCCCCACCCTTCTTCAAAACTTTGTTTAGCTTATTCCCTTGGCAAGTGTTAATATTGTAAGTCAGCTGTTTTTACAGAATTGGTGAACCTTGTTGATATGGGCAAGTGTAACACTGGTGCTTTGCAGCTGAGGTATGCGCAGTGATAATGGGAGCGAACATTCACATTACCAATAATAAGCACAGCAATATGAAATGTTGTTGGAAATTAATTTAAAATAAACTGGTGATTAACCATGGACAAATGTATCCAATCCAATACTGTAGTAGTGTGCAAGTAAAGAAGCAGTACGTTTCACAACAATATAGGAGACACGGCGAGGAGAACGCTTATCCTCCCCATTTGCCTACTTTCTCTATATGAATGTGGCCACAACAGTTTCTTTTTTGAATGATCAATTAGATGATGTGTTTTTTTTCTGCATCCTAGGTATTAACTGAAGTGCATGGGGAATTGTCTGTGGATGCAAAATAAATCAGTTAAAATGAGCCTTTCTGTGGAGCACTGTGTTTTTTCGTTTTAAATGTTTTCCTTTTTCCCTGGTGTCTAGTTGTACCCCCAACACTTCAATTGCCATCCCTGCAATATTTTTTTATTTCCCTGGTGTCTAGTGGTACCCCACCCTCCAGTTTCCATCCCTATATTTTTTAATCTTTCCCTGGTGCCTAGTGGCACCTCCCCCATCCAGTCACTGTCCTCATATTTTTAAAATGTTTCCCTCATGCCTAGTGGCACCACCATCCTCTGATCACCATCCCCATATTTAATATGAGCTGTAATAAAGAAGATCATCCCTCGATGTCTTATTTTTCCACACTTGTAAAAAACAAAATGGTCCCTCATGATCTTAACCCCCCACCCCAACCTCCCACTGAGCACCCACACCCTCATACCCCCCACACCCGCCACACACCCTCATTCATCTGAACAGGTCCCAGTCTGAGGATCCACTTTCTGATTGAAGACACAACCTGCTGCTGGAACTCCCAACTGCAGTATGAAAAACTAAGGTAATGTAAGTGCAGTTCAATGTATTTCAATGGGGTTTTGAAATTTGATGCATAACTTTGTCATTTTTTGCATATTTTACACCAAATTTTCAACATTGTCTGTCTGAGACCCCACCTCATGAACAGTGGCACTGGAATTATGCAAATCTGGCCCGAAAGGTAATTTCATGGTTGTTTGGCTAAATCACCTTTTGGGCAGGATTTGAAAATTTTCACTGCCTTTGTTCATGAGGTGGGGGTCATAAGAAGGGTATGTTGAAAATCTGGGGTTAAAATATGTAAAAACTACAAAGTTTTGCATATCCTTTGAAATTTTGCTATGTTCGCTCTTAACTTTGGTAATTTTAAATATTTTGAGCCCACATTTTCAACATAGCCATTTTTTATACCACCTCATGAACGTGACAGCTGTCATTTTTCAAATCCTGCCCAAACTGTTTTTTTTCATACCTGTGACATGGAATGCCATTGCAGTGGTGTGGAATCATGTGTTGCCAGGGATTTGGAAAGTTTCAGTATCAGGTACATGAGGTGGTGTAATAAGAAGGTTGTGCTGACAATTTTTTTGCTGTTGTCATAAAAATGGAGGGCACTCCCACAGGCGAATAAGCATGTGATTATACTGTCTCAAAAAGTAAGGAAATTCATTACAAAAAAAAAAAAGTTAGTGCACTAGTTAGGGTTAAAGTGAAAAAAAAGTAGGTTGTATATAGCTTTGGACGGGTCTCGTCCCCCCTCTAGAAGTATGCTTTACACATATATAACAGCTGCAAGAAAAGCCATCACCTGTCTATGGCATAATCCTATTCCCCCTACACTTGCCCAATGGCATACTATTGTTAATGACGTTTACTACATGGAGTGATTAATTGCACAATGCAAGGGATGAGTTACCCATTTTGAGCTTCTTTGGAGAGCTTGGGTATTTTATATTTCTCAGGAGGATGCTACATTTGTCTCATGAACATTTTCAGAAGGGGTCACTTTTAATTGTCTCCTAGCCATTCTTTTTTATTTTGTGAATTATATATCTATATTAGGGGAGTAAATGTTTTTATTTGATGTATGTTTAAGATATTAGAGAATATTTCTTCCTAATGTACCAATATTTTGTACACAATAATGTATGTTCTGTATTTGGTCATCTCTGTGCTTTTAAATAAAAAGTACAAAAAAAAAAACAAGCGTTTGTCAATGCCGAATGTTGTCTCGCCGGTACTGGCATTGGCAGTGCCAGAGCTAGAAATGCATAATAGGAATGGCAGTGAAGTATTGAAGTGATGCCAATCCCACTCCCACCCTGTAGAGAGCAACAGGCATTGGGGTGTGCCTTTGGGTTGTCAGCTATAACGCTCATGCCATTGTATCTCACCCTACCCTGTAGACACTGACAAGAGTTGTGGTGTGCTTTAGGGTCTTTGGGCATTATACTTACCCCATTCCATAAGTGATACTCTGATGTAGGTGCAGTATAGGAGAATGGGGTGAATTTTGTGGCCGAACAATGCAAGGCACACCACGATGCCTGTCAGTGGCTGCAGGGTGGGGGTGGGGGTGGAATGGTGTGAGCATTACATCCGATGATCCCAAGTCACACCCCTGGCACCTGTCAGTCTGTACTGGCTGGGGTGCTACAGTGGGAAGCCCTAATACCATAGGCGTGCAGTAGTATTTTCACTCCAAATTTTCAACATAGGCTGTTTGTGAGCCTACCTCATGAAAAGCAGTACAATCAGTTTGTTAGCTGAAAGGTGGTTTTGCACAGTGGCTATGCCATTTGGCGACACAGGGATGAAAACACTTTTTGGTCAGGATGTGGAGAATGGCAGCTGTATTGTTCATGAGGAGGCATAAAAAATGGCAACGTTGAAAATCTGGAGTGAAAATATGAAAAATTGGTGAAGTCATGAGCATGCATAGAAAGTGCACAACACACGTCCATAACCCAATTATTTTTGGGAGTTTTTTAGCCACATTTTTAACATAGGCATTTTGGGACCTCCCCTCATGAACAGTGGTGCTGATTTTTTTAATCTGTCCCAAAAGTTGATTTCCCACAGCGACCATGCCATTGTGTGCCACAGGTGCGGAAATACATTTTGGGGCTGGATGTGAAAAATGACAGCTGTACTGTTCATAAGGAGGTGTGAAAAAAATGCCAGTGTTGAAAATCTGGCATGGAAATATTGCAAATTTGCGAAGTTACAAGGGTGCGTGGAAACTGCGCAATGCACGCTTGTAACACAGTCATTTTAAGGACTTTTGGCACCAAATTTTCAACATAGGTATTTTAGGACCTCTACTCATGTACAGTGTCACTGTCACTTCCTCAAACTGTCCCAAAAAGTGATTTCGCACAGTGACAGTGCTATTCTGCGCCAGATGTACGAAAAGACATTTCAGCCAGGATATGTAAAATGGCAGCTGTACTGTTCATAAGGAGGTGTGGAAAAATGCCAAGTTTGAAAATCTGGAGTGAAAATATTACAAATTTTCGAACTTATAAACATGCATGCAAACTGTGCAACGCATGCTCATAACTCAGTCATTTTATGGAGTATCATCACAAAATTTTCAACATAGGCATTTTAGGACCTCTGCTCATGAACAGTGTCACTGTCATTTTCATAATCTGTCCTGAACACTGATTTTCCATAGCAACTGCACTGTTCTGCGCTGGAAGTGTGAAAACACGTTTGGGCCAGGATGTGAAAAATGACAGCTATACTGTTCACAAGAAGGTGTGGAAAAATACCAATGTTGAAAATCTGGCATGAAAATATTGCAAATTCGCGAAGTTATGAGCATGCTAGCAACTGCGTAACGCACACTCGTAAAGCACCCATTTTTTGGATTTTTTCCACCAAATTTGCAACTTAGGCTTTTTGGGAGCCCACCTCATGAACACTGGCACTATCATTTCATTAATCAGTCCCGAAAGGTGGTTCTGCGCAGTGACCACAGAATCACCTTTCGGGGCCGAATAACACCATGACTGGGGCAGAATTCATGAGGAGGGTCAAAAACCATGTTAATCTGGTGCAAAAATTCAAAAATGCCGAGATATCATCAAAGTTGAAAAACCCTATTTATGCAATTATGCAGCTGACCGGCATTTCGTCATTCGCGGTCAGCTTTGAAGAGTGCAGATGTGTTCCCGGTCCACCGAAGATCGTCGTGCCAGTCTCCAGAGGTATGTATGGGGTGAGGGGTGTGGGTAGGCAGGGTGAGCAGAGGGTGGGTGCGGGTTGTGGGGGCAGGGAGATGGCGAGGGACCTTTTTTTTTAAACAGCTTTTTTAAAAAAAACAACATTGTGGGACTTTTTTTTTTGCAGGACATTTGGCATGCTGGGGTGGGCTCCCAGCCTGCCACCTAAGTCGTTTTTTTGGGGGGGGGATTCTGTAGCCGACAGGGGATTGGGCACCCCCTCAGCAAGCAACTAAAGGGTGGGGGGACACATTATGCCAACAGGGAGTTGGCTATCAGCAAAATAAAAGGGGACAGGGGGATAAATGCTGACAGGGATTGGGCCCACCATCAGCAAAGAAAAACTGTTTGGGGGGCACATGATGCCGAGGGAGGTTGGTCACACCTTCGGCATACATTGTACATGTGAGGGGGCACATTATGCTGATGGGGAGTGGGCTCCCTCATCGGCATTGTGACAGGCAGCAGCGGCAGTCACTGCCGCCATGTTGCCTGCACATTGGGAGGTGTGTTGTGGTCACGCTGCATGCAGCAAACCTTTTCTTTGTTCTGGTAGCCACATTTGGTATGTGTGAGGTCAGAGCCTGCTGCTGGCTGATTGAGTGCGAAGGGCGCACCTTCTGATGCATGCACTGCATTAATAGCTGAAGCGCGCTTCTAACTGAGCTACCACCAAGATGTTGGCTGGCGCTCAAGCACACAAGCCAACATAAAAAGTGACAAAAGCAGGGAAATGTGGCATTAGGGCTTCCAACCCTAACACCCCATCCCCAACCTGCAAGCAGCAACAGGAAAAATCATTGCAGTTTCACCTCGCGGCCTCTTCACAAATCAAACATGAGGTGTGCCTTGGGATTGTCAACCATAACGCTTACCCCATTCACATATACTGTACCTATATCAGCTTATTTACCAATGGAATGGGATAAGTGTAAGGGCTGACAATCCCAAGTCACACCCCATGTATGATTTGCGAAGAGACAAGAGAGGTGAAACTGTAACGTTTTTTCCTGTTTCTGCCTACAGTATGGCAGTGGGTGTTGGGTGAAACTATTCACATTTCCTACTACTACCACTTTAACCTAACTAGTGCATTAACAAAGTTTTTTTGCAATGAATATATATATATATATACTGTGTATGTGTGTATATATATATATATATATATATATATATATATATATATATTTATATTTGAACTCCTAGTTATATTATTGCCATGTCATGTAGATATACTTTAACTGTCATACTGTACATGGAAACAGGAATATTGCCAGCAGCAGAAGAAGACCCAGTGGTCTAGCATGCCTGCTCATGTTGTGGAGTCTTAAGCGGCAACTAAGGGCTCTGTCCCACCTGCAAAACTGCTGCCTTCCCCTTCTTGCCTACCTCCCTTGGCCCTGACCTTCCCCTTTACCCTATCCCCCTTGAAGCCCTCCACTCTCTCTAGGGAGACCACCTCCTCAGGGAGTTCATTCCACCCTGCAACCACACTTTCTATGAAGAAATGCCTCATGATCTCTTTCCTGTACCTTCCCTCTGCCAGGTCAAGGCAGTGCCCCCTTATAGTTTTGCTTCCACTAAGACTGAATAGGTCCTTATTATTCACCTTGTTGATGCCCTTCAGGTACGTAAAGGTATCAATCATATCCCCTTTACCTCCTCTCCTCCAGGGAGCACATGTTGCGCTCCTTCAGCCTCTCTTTATATGTCCTGCCCTGCGGACCCTTAACCATTGTTGTCACTCATCTGTGGACTGCATCTAATATGTTAGTGTCCTTTTTCAGATAGGTCATTAGTACTGTACGTTAGGACCTATGTGATAACAGCGATCACAGAATAGCGATCGCCGTTATGGCAGCATGGAATGTCAAAAAATATTTTGTCGATACTGTCCCAGCGCACAGCAAATGGAAACAGGGACCCCACATTTTACATGTAATGGAAGCTGCACCCCTACTAAGGATTCTCAACTCCAGGGGTGCAGCCTGGTGAGGGCGCAAAAACCCAAAAATAAATATTCGGGTCGAGCACAACAAAAGGCACGCGCCAGGATCCGAACCCAGCACCATTCACACCCCAGCCCTAAACCCACCCACCACACCATGGGAGCAGCTTGGCAGCTCACTGCAGTGACACCCGTCACAATCCCTCCTTCCCATCCCATCCCATGCTCAGAGTGCTCACTCTCCCCCGAGCACGTATACAGTACATGTAGTGACAGGATGTCGCTATATTCGTGCACCCAGTTCGGTTGCCTGCCCTTCCCAATCGCTGTGGTGTAAGGTGCATTGATTGAGTTGTCTTTTAGGTAGGTGCCCAATCGCGGTTGCCAAACTCACAGGATACCTGTATGTTATATTTCAGGTGCGGCCACACCAGTGATTTATATTGTGGCAGTATGACCTCCTCCTGCCTACTAGTGATTCCCCTGACAATACAGTTCAGCATTTTATTGGCTTTCATCACCACCTTCCTGCAGTGTGAGGAGTGCTTCAAGCCACTAGTGACTGTCACCCCCAAGTTTTTTTCTTCCTCAGATTTCGTTACCTGGACCCCCCTCCAAGACTGTACTATGTCATCTGGTTTCTCACACCTACTGTATGTGCATGAGCTTGCACTTATTTGCATTGAACAAGTTGTCATGTTTCTGACCATCTTTCAAGGTTGACCAGATCTTTCTTAAGGTCCTGTATCCCATCTGTTGTTCCACCCTTCCACCGAACTTTGTGTCATCTGCAAACAGGTAGATTTTGACCTTTATGCCATCTCCAATTTCATCAATGAAAACATTAAACAACAATGGGTCAAGCACTGAGCCCTGTGGGACCCTGTTGGTTACTTCCTTAGAGCTTGAAGCCCCCACCACCACCACTCTCTGGGTCCTATCCTTCAGCCAGTTCGCCACCCATCCAGTGAGTTTCTCCCCTACCCCCAAATCCTCCATTTTTCTGATCACCCTCTTGTGGTGTACTGAGTCAAAGGCCTTGCTGAAGCCCAAGTAAACAATGTCAACTGCTTGGTCCTTGTCCACTGTTCTTGTCACCCAGTCAAAGAAATCAATCAGGTTTGTTTGGCAGTATCTCAGCCATGAACCCATGCTGTATGACATCCTGCAGACTGCTTTCCTCTAAAAAACCTACTAGCCTTTCCTTAAGGATTCTGTCTCAAGAAACAGTCCTGTTCAAGTGAATGTCTGGGAGGGTGTGTGCTAATGATGGGATCGGCTACCACATACAGTCAACAGCAGTGACAGGATTCAACTACACTCCTATGGAAGTCCTTAAATAATCAGCCAGCACACTTCACACATGCTGCCATGAATTTATTCAGCAGAAGAATAATAAAAAAAAAACTTGCATTTTTAAGCTCAGAAGGCAGCAGTTTTCACTGCAGTGCTGACCAAGTGCCACAGTCACCCTAATGCTTCACCTATATGGCTTCATTAGGGGGCAGAGACAATTTGACTGATGGTCTTTTTTTAGTCACCAACTGATGACATCATGTGTAGCCCATCAATGGTTGTGACCGGTTTTCATTTTTTATGTTGCTTGCACGCATGTGCAAGAAACATAGTGCCATCATCGGAGATTTCGGAGGTGTGTCACCTCCTACTCTAATTCAGTCAGTGTGCTGGCAGGCGCAGCCCCTGTAAGCCAATGCATTTTGGAGCTGTCTATGACACGCTCCAAAGTGCAGTGGCATACAATTGAAAGGGAGCTACGGCACCAGTGAGCACCGATAGAGGCTGCTCGCCAGCTCCCAGGCGTGCATGCCCCACACGCACTGTATAGCTGATGGGTGCCCAATCCCCATCGGCTGAGCTGCATCCCTCCCCAAGTAGTAGTTGCCACGCTGGGAGCCACCCCAGCGTGGTAGCGATCCTTTGCCGGTGCCCAATCCCCGTCGGCTGAAACGCCCGTCCTTTTTGCCATGCTGGAGCCACCCAGGCGTGGCAACAAATTCCATGGCCGGCGGGGTGCCCAATCCCCGTCGGCTGAGCGCCCCGTCCTTTGCTGCGCTGGGAGCCCACAGCGTGGCAGCAAAGCTCCATGGCGATGGGGTGCCCAATCCCCGTCAGCTGAGCCCCCAGCGTCCTCATGCACGCTGAGCCCACCCAGCGTGGCAAAGGGCCTCCGTCATCTTTTTTTAAATACCTGGAAACAAACGGTCCTCGGCGCGTCTCCCAACCCCCTCCCACAACCGCACCCACCCACTGTGCCAGCCTCCCCCCACCCCCCACCCCATACTTACCTCGGACTCCACGGCGCCGATCTTGGTGGACTGGGAACACGTCTGCACTCTTCAAAGCCGACCACGAACTGAGGAAATGCGGTAAGCTGTATAATGGGCTAGAGGGGGTTTTCAACTTTATTGATATCTCAGGCATTTTGGGAATATCTGCACAAATTTTCAGCATGGGGTTTTGGGACACCTTCTCATGAATGATGTCACTGTCATGGCGTTACTCGGGCCTGAAGGGTGATTTCGCATAGTGACTGTGAAATCACCCTTCAGGTCTGGACTCGCCATGTACAGTGGCATCATTCATGAAAAGTGGTCCAAAACCCCATGCTGAAAGGTATTCCAAAAATGACTGTTTTACTTAATGTGCGTATGCAGTTTCTACTCAGGCTCGTAAGTTCATGACATTTCAATATTTTCCTCCAGATTTTTAACATTGCCATTTTACCACACCTTCTTATGAGCAATATAGCTGTCATTTTTCACATCTCACCCAAAATGTGTTTCCGCCCATGTAGCACAGAATGGCGCAGTCGGTGTGCGAAATCAATGTACAGGACAAATTAAGAAAATCACAGTGACACTGTTGATGAGCAGAGGTCTTAAAATGGCTATGTTGAAAATTTGGTGAAAAATTCCTAAAATAACTGTTTCTGGCGTGCGTTGCGCAGTTCTCACGCGCTCGTAAGTTTGTAATTTTCAATATTTTCACTCCAGATTTTCAACATTGGCATTTTATCACACCTCCTCATGAGCAGTATAGCTGTCATTTTCACATCCTGCCCAAGACATGTTTCGCCCATTGGCGCACAATGCGCGGTCGTTGTCTGCGAACTCAATGTATGGGACACATTAAGAAAATCACAGTGACACTGATCATGAGCAGAGATCTTAAAATGCCTGTTTTGAAATTTGGTGAAAAATCCTAAAATGACTGTTTTACTTAGTGCAGTTGCACTGTTCCTACCACGCGTAAGTTTGCGAATTTTCAATATTTTCACTCCAGATTTTCAACATTACCATTTTACCACACCTCCTCATGAGCAGTATAGCTGTCATTTTTCATCCTGCCCAAAACATATTTCCCGTATCTTTGTGCGGCGGTCGGTGTCTGAACTCAGTGTATGGGACATATTAAGAAAATTACAGTGTCACTTTTCATGAGCAGAGATCTAAAATGGGAATTTTTAAAATTTGGTGAAAGAATTCTAAAAATGACTGTTTTATTTAGTGTGTTGCACAGTTCCTAACAAGACGCCGTGAGGGTTTGCTAATTTTCAATATTTCCACTCCAGATTTTCAACATTGCCATTTTACCACACCTCCTTATGAGCAGTATAGCTGTCATTTTTCACATCCTGCCCAAAACATGTTTTCACTTCATGTAGCCAATAATGATAGTCGGTGTGCAAACTCAATGTATGGGACGATTAAAAAATCACAGTGACACTGTTGATGAACAGAGGTCTTAAAATGGCTATGTTGAAAATTTGGTGAAAAAATTCCTAAAAATGACTGTTTTACGAGCATGCATTGCGCAGTTCCTACGCACGCTCGTAAGTTCGCAAATTTTCAATATTTGCACTCCAATGACTTCCAAATACCTAAACAGCACTTAGAAGCAAGCAACATTCGGCATTGACAAATGCTTGTTTCTTTTCTCTTTATTTGAGAAATTTGTAAGTGCATGCCAGAACTATTATGAGAACTCAGTACCACCAGTTGCTGGAACAGCGATACCAGAGCGAGTGCCAGAATTAGTACTAGACTGGTGCTGCCAGGGTTTATATAATAAAAGTCCAAATCTGACAAGTTTTCCAGTGGCCCCACCAGTCATAATTACACTAGAACTTAAGATTATTCTTACATTAGAAATTAGATCAGAGGAAAAACACCACAAAGATATATACAAGAGAATCACTTGCATTTTTCCCCAGTAAGAAAGACATGCAGATATGACTTTCTCATATTCCTGAGAACAGTAAGTAACAATAATAAGATATGGCATATTTTGTGCAATAACAAAGCAAAATCATTATCTCATATCCTCATGTTTTTACATTTCTGATATTCCTAAGAGCCATAAGTAACAATAACAGAATATTGCATATGTTGTGCAGTAACAAGCAATAAATAAAATTGTTCTCATATTTCTACCAGCAACAAGCAAACAATTATCTCATGTGCATATTATAATCTAGCATTTCTATTGTAAAGCTGTTTTCTTGCCTAAGCCTTGATAAAACAAATATTTTCCCCAAAAGCAGTCTTTCCTGGCTTATAGCCTATCACTGCTGATCTTGGCATGAGAGGGCTAAAATATATTAGGAGCTCTGAGCTGAACATTTTTTTTCATCAATTTCTCTGCCTCTCTGAGTGTCTGTGCCCCATCAGATCTGTTTGTGACCCATCGGTGTGTCTATCATGCAACGTCCAGTGGAGACCTGCTGGACTCACTAGCCATTTTCTTAGCTTGCGCTGAGCATCCTGTCTCTGCACTGAGATGTGCCTTTTGTAGTGTTTGTCTTCGGTTAGAATTTTCCAGAGAACTGAAAATAGAATTTTCTAGCTAACAGGTTTGGCAAGAAATGGTCTTGTATATTTGATACTTTCTAATTAGATACAAAAATAAATCATGACTTTTCATTTTTAGTGAACAGCAGTTTCTGGGTTTCAGGCATTACATATTTCTAAGCTAACTACTTTTTTTCCTCTCTTTCAGAGATACAAAATATCTTATTTGCACTAAGGTCCTCAGCTCAGCCTGTTGGACACAGGTCATTTAGACTTTGGCTCTGCCTGAATGTTCCAGGTCTCTTGGGTGGGTGGGGGGTCCTCACAACAAACCACTCCAGTAGATTTCCAGGATTTCCCCTTGTACAGCTACACTTGTAAGATGATCATGATATATGTTATTTTTAAGTCAGTGGTATTTATCTTGCAACAATCTTTGGAGATATATATAGTTCATTTTCTGACATAATTTTATCTGAATGTTTTCTCAGCTAAGGCATCAGTGACTTTGATAGTTAAAAGATTTTGACTTTTGAATTAATTAGTCTGTACAACACTGGGCCGAGCACTGATCCCTGTGGGACCCCGCTGTTGACTTCCCTAGAACCCCCCCCCACCACCACCCTCTGGGTCCTATCCTTCATCCAGTTCGCCACTCATCCAGTGAGTTTCCCCCTACCCCGATCCTCCAGTTTTCTGATCAACCTCATGTAGTGCACTGAGTCAAAGGTCTTGCTGAAGTCCATGTAAAGGGTGTTAACCGCCTGGCCCTTGTCCACTGTTCTTGTCACCCAGTCAAAGAAATTGATTGGGTTCGTTTGGTAGGATCTCCCAGCCATGAACCCATGCTGCCTCACATCATGGAGCCTGTCTTCTTCTGGAAAACCTACCAGCCTTTCCTTACCGATTGCTTCCATGAGTTTGGCCACAATTGAGGTCATGGTGACTAGTCTGTATTTGTCCAGTTCATCTCTGGGTCCACTCTTGTGGAACAACACCACATGCATCATTTTCCATTCCAGCGGCACTACCCCCACCTACAGTGAACTATTGAACAGGTCCTTCAGGAGGTCTGTTAGTTCCCTCAGCACCCTGAGATGGATACCATCCGTGAATGGGAATTTATCAACCTTAAGGCTTAATAGTCCCTTCCTTACCCTGTCCTCACTTATCTTTTCATTTGTGCATCTAACTCCCCTTGCAGAACCGGGCTGTCCCTCTCCTTAGTAAAGACAGAGCAGAAGTATTCATTCAATATCTCTGCCTTGTCTCCATTATCTTCCACCCACCCCTTCCCTCTCTTTAGTCTTACAATACCATTTTATTTGTTGCTTTTCTGCCTGATGTATTTAGAAGAGGTGTTTACCATTTTTTAATCCCTTCTGTTAACTGCAATTCTTCCCTGGCCTTGGTCAGCCAGACTGCTTTCCTGCCTCTTTGGCTTTTCTATGGTACTGCATTCCTCCCTGTCCTCCTCCTTCTTCTGGGTGCTCCTGAACTTCCTGTAAGCAGCCCTCTTGTCTCCGACTGCCTGGGCTATTTCTCTCTAAAACAGCGGGGTGCTTTGACCCTTCAGTTTTTCTTCTTCAGTCTGACACACTCATTTATGGCTGCTACTATCCCTTCTTTGATGATGGACCACTTATGGATCACACCATCTCCTCAGTGAAGCTAGACAGGTGTCCCCTTAGAGGATCACCCATCTTCTTGAAATCCACCCTTTTCGAGTCCAGAACCTAGGTCTTGCTGTTTGCCTTCTCCCTCCCTATATCTAACTTGAACCACACAGAATGGTTGTCACTCATTACCAAGTGCTCCTCAACCTAGATTTATTTATTAGATCTCAGATTACAATACCTTTGAGCAGGAGCACTTTTGCAAAGGTTCCCACATCAGTGCAAAAACAAATAACATACAATGAAAAGTCAATAATAAAAAAGGTTACAGAAGTAGACAGATAATACATAGAGCTATACATTATACAACATAAGTGATAGTAGTGCTTCTAGGGGTAGTGTTAGTAAGGGATAATAATTGTGAGCAGCCAGTGGCCTTGCTGTGGAACAGAAAGGGAGGGGGTAGGGGGTAAGGGGAGTGAGGGTGTTCAGTGGATGTTAGTAGTGGAAAAGGTAGGGGAGTGATGGAAGAGGGGCCGGGTAGTTTTACCTTGTATATAAGACAGTAGGAAATGGCAATACAATAATCTGTAGGCATTGTACAACATATACCTAGATTTTGTTTAACAAGTTTATAAGACAGAGAGAAACCCAGAACCTACATATCTGTAAGAGCATACCATATGGTTTTGTTCTTCAAGGTGTGAGAGTCAGGATCTAGGGAGGCTGAGGTAGGTGGAGGGGGGCAGGAGGAGAGGAAAGATAAGAGAAAAGGGGGGAGAAGGGAGAATGGAGACAGGGCAAAAAGAAAGGGGGGATGGAGGCAGAGTATTGGGGTGGAGGAGACTAGTGAATAGTGTTAGTGGACTGCACATCTGCTGGGAAATGCACACAGATAACATGATTAGGAGCTGTCAACCTACACAGGTGGGTATATGCTGCCTGCTGTGTATGCAGGGATGTGTGCCAGTACATACATGTGTGCCACTGACGTCCACCACACATGGTGACATCGACCTCGCACACCATCTTCCACAGCCTCTGGAGGGTGTCTGCCTCCCACAGGGACAGGTCATTGTAGCGATGCTTTAGTTGGTAGGTGGTCCTTCTCAACCCTGAGAGGCACTGTATCTTGGTGCCAATGGCCCACCAGATATGGCCCATGTTCCTGAAAGTGTGCCTACTGCTGCCATCTGGCAGCAACACCTGTGCCTACTGCTCTACAGACTTGATGAGGATGGCTGTCTCCTCCTCTGTAAAGTTGAGAGCCCTGTTCCTGGCAGAATTGTAATGGTCAAAGGTATTGTACATGCCTTGTGCCTTGAATAGTGGGGGTGCTCTCGCCTGTGTCAGGGTGTTGCACTATGTGAGTTGGCTGCGAGCCTAAAATGGCCAACTTCTGCATGCAGTGGCCACATAGGGCATGTTTTCCCACAAGTTACATGATTTTCATCACATTCCATAACTTGCATCAAAATTCAGCACAGACTGATGCAACTTGTGGTAAAACCTCCAAGCCCACTGGCACCATGTGGCTTCCCAGTCTTGCACCAATCAGTTGGTGGGGGAGCCACCCAATGCATACCAGTACCCCACATATGGCCTGTACATAAATCCACACCTGGCCAGGCCACACCCACCCTACCAATTTCCCCCTTCTGCCACTCCAGTACAGGTGCCTTCAAGCATATAGTACTCACCAGCCACATACTGTCACATGATATATGGTGCATGGCTGTACCATTCCCCATGTTCACCTATCCATGCTGCTGCTGGACTAAAGTTGTCATGGCCAGCACACTCCTGTCTACTGTGTACTACACAACATTATTATGCCAGTGGCACACAGGCTTGCAGGCCAGGTACTGTATGGAATGCCAATGGTGGGGTAGACCATGCTGCACACCCGCATCACAACACCACTGCCCACATCACTCCTCCATGCCATGGTATGAGCAGGTGCAGGGTGCAGTTACTGCATGATGGCACATTCTTGTCAGTGGGGGGCTGTCCTGCCCAACCCTGCAGGCTGCTGGCAGCCAGGGGGATTGTACCACTGTGGGGACCCAAGGTAGCATACCCTACACTACACCCACCATGACCACACATACCCACAGCTCATATGTCTCACATGCCCCCCTTTGTGCCTCTGCTCACTGATGTATCACCCCAATGCCTACTGCACCTCACACAACCCAGGGTTTCTCTCTGCACCTGCTGTATGCTCCCCTCTCACTCCCATGTATGCCTCCAGGATGTCTGCTACTGCATCTTGGAGGTCGCCGTACACTATCTCCTGACCTGCCATTGTGCCATCCAGCTATTGCCAATGCCCATATGCTGGAAGCAGTGGCCCTCTGCATCACCTGCCCAACTGGTTGCACCCATTGGCTTCATGGAGACATCTTACAGACAACAGGCATGATTTCTGCTACCATGTTGCTGTTGCCTGAAGGACGACCCAGGCAACTAACTACACTTGTGTTATGTTTGCCCAGCACAGGTTCCTGTGGTTGTCGCTGTGCATGATGGCACCTCATAGCAGTGCAAACATCCGGTGTGACATGGTAATGCACTCCCAGCCTCTGCAGCGCATGATGGTCAGCCTCCCTGGTCATCTGGGTCCATTGCTATATGTGAGCTGTGGTGCCTGTAACCCCTGATCTTCCAGAGCCCAATGTATAACCAGCAGGGCATGGTAGTGTGCTGCTGGACAGTGATTGTAGCCTCAGTGGGTTATATTCTGCCTGTCGGTGTCCTACCATGGTGGTGGCCTGTCTGCTCAAGTGAAGTGGCTCCTTACCAGGTGGGTTCTTCATGTTGTCCAGCCAGTGCACTACTTGTCTTTGCTGTCACCTGCATGGGTCTGCCATGTTGCTGATCATCGTCTCCACCCTCATCCTCAACCTATTCAAAGTGTACCTCTGGCATGGTGATATGGTGCACTATGGCAATGTTATGCAGCATGCCAGAAATATTTTATATGCCATGGTCGGTGTATTGCAGTGTCCCTCCTGATGTGTCAAGACATCAGAAACACATTTTGAGGAGTCTAAAGGTCCTTTAAATAGCCAACAGTGCAGAGGTGAGTGCCTCATTGTAGCATATATCAGCCCTCTCTCTGTGGATGCCTCAGTGGTGTCATGAGCCATGGCAGATGTGGGTAGCACTGTCACCTGTGGAAATAGAATACATTGATTATCCTTGGTGGTCAGTGTGTACCCGATCATCCTTGATGGGTGTACCAGGTCCTTGGTAGCACCTTGGTCCACCAGCAGACTGGAGGTCCTGCCAGTGGTGGCCATTTGCCCATGACATGCACCCATGGTCACCCTTGTGTCCCACCCTACCCCTACCATATGACACACATGGTGTATGTTGCTCACCAGCACCATCCTATATGTGTGTTGGCCTGGCACACTGCATATAGGCCATTTCTCAGAGTCACTGTACCATGCACATTATGCTGTCACACACACTGCCCACATGGTTCACATGCTGCTCAATCAACTGGCAAGCCATCTGCACATGTCAGTCTGTGTGTGTATACCCCTTATTTGTGGACCTTAAACCACATACTGTACTGCTGTGTGGCAGATGCACCTATCTATCAGTCATCCTCCATGTATGTTTCCCCCATTTAAATGCTTCACAAAGGCTACTGTGGCAGAATATGTAGGCATCATGGCAGGATCTAGGGTACTGGCTGACCAAGACTAGGATGTGGCACTTGCTGTCACAGACTAGCTGCATATTCATGGAATGGAAACCTTTTCTGTTAACATATGCCTCCTCCTTTAATGCTGGTGCTCTTATGGCAATGTGTATAGAGTCAATAGCACCCATTACCCATGGAAGTCGTGCACTGGTATAGAAACCATGCTTCACAGCCTGCTGGCACTGAGCATCCATTGGGGAGCTGATGTACCTCTGTCCAGCCTAGCAGTGCCCCCAGGCATTCCTTGAGGCAACTGGACACCAAGGCCTGGGATATGCCCATGGTGTGTAGAAAACTTCCCATTTCTAGGAAGCACAGTGCTGCACTTACATTGATATTCACGTGTATTGGGTGCCCTCTTTGTGTTGTATTCTGCAAGTCCTCTCAGTTCGTTGCACAACTCTGTTATGTCAGCCTCACTGAGATATTAGTGAGTAATGCACTGCTCCTCAGGTAACGGTATGATGTTCTCTTCTGGCAGACCCATGCCGCATGTCTCTTGGTGGGTCTCCACTCTTTGTGACATGCAGCTCCTCTGGATCCTGCCAGACTGTTGGCGGCTTCATTTCCACCACCTTGCCATGGCCAAACTGATGCCCAGAAGGGTAATTGGTCTGGTCATATTGCTCTTTCACTTTTGTGCTCCTGTATTGCAGCCTCACAAGTGACTCCATTCTGCTTGCCTGCTGTGGGACTATTTATATGCTCTAATGTCAGTTAGACCAGCTCCACCTTGGTCTAAGAGGTGCATGCTATCTTCAGCGCAATTTCAATAGCTTCCACCTTTCAGAATCCAAAAAAGGGGATGTTGTGTTATTTTTTTGATGCAAGCCCCATTGCGACATGGTGTACCCAATTTTTTGACACAAGCCTCATGCAAGTAGCCGTTGGTTCAACTCAAGGTGCATTCCTGAACTGGAACTGACACAAGCTTTGACGCAAATCACAAGGTGCATCAATTTTTTTTTTTGCACAAGCCCTTTGTGATTCCAGCAAAGTGAATATTAGGTGGATCACTATACTGTAGCAGCACTAGTATTCAACCTGTGAAAATAAAATTATGTGAATATGTTGGATGTGTTTGGAGTGCTAAATATAACAGGCATGAATTTAAGCTGTTTCACAGTTTTTTCTACAGAGTAAAAATTCTAGGGTGGGTCCCAGTAACAAAGTTGGAACAAAAAGAAAAAGAAACTACAATAAGTCTTGTAGAATTCCTTATTTTGGTCTTTCCATATTGCCATTGGAATACTCATTTACTACTAGGATTTGAAAAGCAGAACCCACCAAATGTATTCAGAAGGAAGGGAATATTCTTCCAAATTTAGTTGCCCATCGCCGCTGTTTGAAGAACCTTATAACAGAAGGTCACAACAGTAGAGCTATGGCCTTCCAACTATCCAACCTGTAATGCTTTGTGAATATGTATGAGGAAGACCAAGTTCCTGCCAAATTTCTGCCTTGCACAGATCAGTTATTGAGGCCTCTGCCCTTCATGGTCAAGAGCTGCAACAGCCCTGGCTGAATGCACTTTGATCAAGTATCAAGTATGGCATAATGCTTAGCATGGCCACTTACCATGTTGGAAACCTTAGATGGATTCTGATCAAGAAGGCCAAGGCTTGCACAGCATTCTGCACACTTCACCTCAGGATGCATGAGAGGTATCTGCTTTGGTGCAGCTCTGTCCTGGTGACCTAGTGGTAGGGTATCATTTAGGAAGGAATTCACAGCACAGTAATGAGATGTCTGGCATCAACATAAGCAGAATACTGACATGACCACAAAGATAGTTACCTCATTTCCTCTTGTTTCAATGTCTCTCAGAGGTCTGGAGTGGTTGCAGCCCAATTTGGAGGGGTACAAAATTTTTGGTGATTGATATGTTGTACCCCAAGGGGCCGGGTTTGGGAGGAGATCATGGTGAAAGAAAGCATGCCTATGGCATGCTAGAAAGGTTGGGATCTCTCTGCTTGTAGCCTCCAAAGAGGAAGAAATGTAAGAATTAAACATAGTAACAAAGAAGAATAAGGATGGAGAAAGGCAATAAATCAGTCAAGTCTGTCCATAAGCCCTATGATGCATTACTTCCTAATAACCACCTTAAAAGTGTCCCATTATGTTTGGAACCTTGGCAGATTATTTCACTCATCCATCATCTGCTCTGTGAAAAAATGCGTCCTAGCTTCCTTTTTAATTGTTCTGCTTTCCACCTTGATATTGTGCCACCTGGTGGACAAATGTTTCCTTAACTTGAACACCTCTGTGGAGTTCACTCTGTTATGCCCTTCCATGCATCTGAATGTTTTTATCACATCCCCCTCCTTCAGAAAGTACATACAGAGACACTCCAATCTCTCTTCATAAGACCTACCCCTGCTGCCCCTGGAATGAGCAACTGTCCTAGGGGTACAAGAGTCCCCAATTCTTAGTGCCTAGGGAGAACAGAAGCATGAGTGTGGCTCAGTCTAGATCATGGGGCACAAGGAAGACAGTCATGAGAGCAGGAATAAAGAGAAAGTAAAACATTTTCCAAAAGCATTGGTTATTCATGTGTTAAAAACTACTTCAGTGAGCCCCAAACACACAATAGTGACATTGAGAAGTGAGTGACCATGACCTACTACCCAAATGGCATGCTATGCTTGTGCTAGGAAGAGCTGTTTGTCTTTTCTCTTGTCACACATACTTGCAGAATCTAGTCTCACTCCTGTGAGATCACTCAGCCTGCAGCCATGGTTCCTACAAGCTTCCAGTAATGCACTAGCTACTTCTTGATACATTGAGCACCTGCATCCAGAGGAACGCTCTGTCCTTCAGATGATCCTGCCTGAAGAAATTCACTTTTTTTGTTTAATGATTAAATCCAAGCATGTGAGGAGGAGGAAATAATTCCCAGATGTGCATATTGTGTCTGCGGTAATTAATTGTGGATATCTTTTTATAGGGCAGTCAGACACACTGAGGGCAAACAAAGGAGACTTGAATCCAGTGATGGAAATGGGGGGTGGGGCTTGGGGAAATTAGTTTCAGGAGCAAAATTAAATGTCTGACTCTGTTCCAAGGGTAAAATGAACAAGGACTGCTCCTGTGTAAAATGTGCCCATCCAAAGGTGTAACACTGATTAAATAAAGCACGTAAATGCAACATATAGTGAGGTGTATACATGCAACATATAGTGAGAAAATGTGTTCTGAGATCCCTATCAGGTCTGTTTGATCCTACATCAAAGGTAGTGCCCCCCCCCCCGTGAATTGTTTCTGCTTGAATTGAGATGAAAGACAGAGGATGAGCTTGTCCAATCAGCCCTACCCAAGCACTGCATTTCTCTCATATACAGTATAAGAAAATAATGCTCCCTTTATGGTGAATGGTTTCAAAAATGAATTGAGCTGTTGATAGCAGCACTGACATTTTTTACATGATCCCCCCATTTGGGGGGCTCCCCTGTTCCCCCACCCTGCTGTCAGGGCAGCACTGGCTGCACCCTTTCCTGTCTGGGAGGGCTGGTGAGCAGCTGCCTTCACAGGCACTGCCAACGTAGCTTCAGCCAGCTGTGGGTATGCCAGTACCAGACAGCCTGCTCCCATGCTCCCTGGGTGCCAAACACCTCCACTCTGTGACACATCAGGCCTCAGCTGACTCCAACCTGTGATTCTGGGACTCACCCGGGAACCTCAGCCTCTCCCAGTTGTCAGTACAAGTTGTTGCCATGACATCAAATGGCCTGTCCAAAGGTTAATTGTTTGTAATCTTCTCCCAATACCTCCAGGGCCTGTCAGGGCCCACCAGCCACTGAAAACCTATATCATCATCTGTTCCCCATCCCAGGGCTTTACAGAAGCAGGAACCAGGCAGAGGAGAAGCTATATGTTTTGGTGCAGTGGTATGTTTGAACTTCACACTGCCAGGCAGAAGCATCACATCATGATTCTCTGCCTCTGGTGAGGGACCAGACTGGTCATGCAGTCACTGCTGGGGTTGGATTTTAAGACCTTGGGCAGGCAGTGGGGTCAGGATTTGAAATAACCTGCATCTCCAGGCACATGGGAAAAATGCAAAAAGCTGCTTGTGGGGACATAAATAAAAATATAAACAAACATAGCAGTGCTCATGTTGTTTGACCCCAGCTCCCAAGACTGCTGAAAAAATGGGTCATTCATTAGAAGTGGAGCCACCAGGAGCTCAGGAGTACTTCAGCAGGGCATGCATACTGTGTAGTCTTTGTACAGACAGTTTTTGCCAGTAAATCTCAGCAAAGGAGGAGCCAGAGCCAACATCCTCTTCATTAACTTTTTTATTGAGTTTTGAATACATTAACAAATAAAAATTCATACATTTTATATTACTAACAATCAGCATCTAAAGTATTAATTATAGACAGACAGACAGACAGATAGACAGATAGATACTTTGTTTATATAGCGCTCCTTCCCGGGGGCTTGGAGCACCTAACACAGTTTAAAAACACTTCATAGCTTAACACATAAGAGAAATTTTGACATATTGTAAAGGTATATCCTGCTATTATAATACAAACTTTAAATTGTCTAATAAACAGTGATATACAGTAGCAAAGTGATGTACATTAAAAAGGATAGTTATGGAAAACGTCCTTATATATCACAGAGTAAAAAACTTTTACTAGTCTGTTCAAAAATGCAAATTATGTACTCAGCATAATTCTTGGTCTTGCAGAATATCTTCACCATTCATTACTTCATGGGTCTGTGCTGGAGGTGCTAGAACCCTCAGGAGCATATAACTTTAAAAGTTTAGAGCTAGGGGACTGATGTCAGGGATAGTGCCACCTATGAGGTGGATGCATGACATGGCACTCGTGTGCTGGCCAGTAGCTAATGCCAGCCCCCTGCTCATCTCAGTTCTGTATGTCAGAAGAGGAAACAAAGTGTAAGAAAAAAGAGATACAATGTGGTAAGATTGCCAAAGGGATAGACCAAAGGATATAGGAAATAAAAGGAAAAAAGCATCAAAACTGGGCTACCAGATAAAAGGAGAGTATGGGAGGAAAGGCCAAGGTAGCAGGTTAAATAATGATGACGGCAAACTGGACAGGAAAGAGAAATTTCATTTCTTTTTTATTTTATACTGAAAAATCTGTAGGTTAATAGCCCATTTTCACAGATGTCCAGTGTAACAAATACATACATTTATACAAAATCCAATAAGCACATAAATACAATAGTTTAAGAATCAATTATTGCACTTACATACAGAGTTCATCAACATATAGCTCTTGTGCTTTGTCTTAAAGCTAGACATTCTAGGAAACATAGAAACATAGAATTTGATGGCAGATAAGGACCGCTTGGCCTGCCTAGTCTGCCCATTTCTCTACCTGATGGATAAGCTGCAGATTCTAGTTAATCAACAGCTTACTTCCTCCTACACCCCACTAGAATTGCCTTATGTCTGTCCCATGCATTCTTGAATTCTCGCACTGTTCCTGACTCCACAACCTCCTCAGAAAGGCTGTTCCATGCATCCACAACCCTCTCTGTGAAAAAATACTTTATAACATTACCTCTGAGCCTTCCCGCCTCGATCTTCAATTTGTTCCCCCTTGTTCTAGCACATTTCTTCTGAAAGATGCTACCATCTTGTACTTTTGTTAATTCCCTTGAGATACTTGAAAGTTTCTACCATGTCCCCCTCTCCCTCCTTTCTTCAAGAGTAAACATATTAAGCCACTTTAGTCTCCCCTCGTATGTCTTCTGGTGCAGACTCTGCACCATTTTGGTTGCCCTCTTCTGAACAGCCTCCACTTTATCTATGTCTTTGCGGAGATGGGGTCTCCAGAATTGCACGAAGTACTCCAGATGGGTCTTACCAACTGTCTGTACAGAGGGATGACAACTTCCTGTTTTCTACTGTTGGTGCCTCTCCTTATGCATCCCAGTAACCCCCCAGCCCTCCTTACTGCCTTCTCACATTGCTTGCCCACCTTTAGGTCATCTGATATAATTACTCCTAGGTCTCTTTCAAGTCAGAGACTTGGTCTGTACTTCAGAATCAAACACTTTCTCACAAGCAACGCTAAGTTAAGGCTGGTCCAGACCACATTTCTCTCGGTAATCAACTATACTGACTTCTTATACAGTCGTTGCCCTGCCTCCTATTTGGGTAAATTGGATACACTCTATCACAGGGCACTGAGGTTTATCACAGGACTACCATATGACACCCATCATTGCTCTATATATGCAGCAGTTGGATGGACTTCACTTCACTTCAGAAGGGATAGAAATGTGGCATTATGGATATTCAGAGTTATATCCAAGCAATTACCACAATTACCACAATATGTCTCAGACTGCTTTACACAAATCACTATAAGTAAATATGCCCTAAGAAGCTACCCTTCTATTCTGCTCGAAGTGCCCAAAGTCAATTCCAGCTTTGGAAGGACAGCTATTAGTTTCGTGTTGCCCTCCCTCTGGAACAAACTGCATAAAATACTAAAACTGAGTATACCTATATCCATTACACCCTTCAAAACCTTTACTCAAAGTTGATTAAGGAGCAATGCAACTTTTTTAGACAGCACTAGGGCAAATCATTCCCCTCTATCTTTTGTATCCAAGTCCCTTCCTCTAATTCCACATGTCCTACAATCATACACTATTATCCTAGTTTACACAAGATAATACCTTGGTTTTATCCATCTTTTTCCTACATCTCTTCAATCCATCACTGTCTTTCTCACCCTCCCTCCCTCTCTGCCTCCTGCTTCCCTCTCCCTCCCATCCCTCCCCTCTCCCTGCTGTAGCCCTACCACCCACCTCCTACCCAGATCAATCATCGACTACTTCCTTTCCCTTCTGACAAATCCCTCTACACAATTATGCACGTTAGTCACCACCTACATTCCCTCCATGCCCATATTGCAAAATTCCGTCTATGACCTTATATATATATATATATATATATATATGTAAAAAATGTAAATACGTAAAAAAAAAAAGTAAATATATGAAATTATGAAATTATGTTAATGCATCATGACCTTTCACATGTGTCTTATGTATTGGTATCTTTTATTGACTGGTATAACCTTATCTACTTTCTCTGACCTTAGTGCAGTCCTTCCTGCTCCCTTCTTTGACCCCGTCCCTATAACCAACCTCCCGGCTGCTTCTCGTCTGCCTTTTCTCTTCAGGGCTATCTCCCCCCAAGATGCTAAGCCACTCCTCCTAAAAACCCTCACCTCCCACAACCCGAGGCCAGACCCCCTTGACTCCAGGATACTTCACCTGACACTGGATGTCGCTAACTCCCTACTGACCTACTTACCCGCTTCCCTGTGCCTCGGCCAGTTCCTGAGTGCATGGAAACAGGCTGAAATCACCCCTATCCATAAAAATGGAGACCGCACAATACCAAACAACTACAGACCTATCTCCATCCTCCCCCCCCCCTCAAAACTCTGGAGAAAATAGTATCCACACAACTCGTGGATTACCTATCCAACTACAACATACTTTGCTCAGAGCAACATGGCTTCCGCTCCGGTCACAGCACCACCACAGCCCTACTGGAATTTTCCCACCAAATACACTCTGCACTTGATGCAGGGGAGATTGCTGGGGCAGTGTTCATTGACCTATCTAAGGCCTTCGACACTGTGAGTCACCCATTAATGTTTGACACCCTCCGCCAGCTGGGTCTCTCATCTGGCCCTCTGGCCTGGTTCTCCAGTTACCTCAGGGATAGATCCCAACAGGTTAAATTAAATGGAATCCTATCTACTGCACTGCCTGTACGCTCTGGGGTCCCAGAAGACTCCATCCTGGGCCCTACATTATTCAGTCTCTTTTTAAACACCCTTCCCAGCTCCTGTACAAGCAAACTGCTTCTTTATGCAGACGATGCAGTCCTAGTCGCCTCGCACCCCAACCCACTCACCCTCCAGAGCTCCCTGCAACTCTCCTTCAGCCAAGCTGAAAAATGGTTCCTCGATCATCGCCTGGTTCTGAATCTCAAAAAGACAAAATCAATGATCTTTGCACACAGACAGAGTAACTCCAAAAATGCTCCCCTTTGCATCATTCCCAGCACCCTCCACCCTCTTGAGCAGGTATCAACATACAAATACCTGGGCATCACCTTTGACTCGGCTCTCTCCTACCATGCCCATGTCAGTGCGTTGTCCTCTGCCATGAATGCCCGGATTGGACTCCTATACCGTCACAAAGACTGCCTCCCGAGTTAGCCCTGTAATGGCTATCTCTTCCTCCATCCTGTCTTTGGTTGACTACGGACTCCCATCTATGCAGCATGACCCTACTGCCCTCACCAAAATACAGACCTCTATCAACAAAGCCTGCAGGCTCCTGCCCGTGCCCCCAGCAGAAACTCCACATGCCAGCTCTACTCCACCTCTAACATACTCAATTTTGAAGAATGCCTGCAATACCACACCTGTGTACTGACAAAAAGGCTCTTGGGTTGTACCTCACAGGAGTCACCACACCGCTTCTATGGGCCTCCCACTCGATCGCCACCCGTAATACCAACAAAGCCACCTTCCAGGTGCCCAGAGCCAGGACCTCACTTGCACAAAGGTCCTTCCACCACAGAGCACCAACCTGGTACAACTCCCTCCCCAAGCACATCACAAACATCCCCAAAATTGGCCCCTTCAAAACCGCCCTACGCAAACACCTCACAAGCACTTGTAGCTGTATTTGCCTGTCATAGGGCTATCCGAGAGTGCCTTCAAACCCAACCTGTCTTTATATGATTTATTTTTCGTGAGCTCTTCTGCAACCTGACTAGTTTTACTTGCTGTTTGAAATGCCTGTTATATATGCTGTTTGTGTCTCATCTCTGCTGTTCCCCACTGTCTTGCTTCACAACTATATTGTCTCCCCTCCCTGCGACGAGGTGCTTTTGTAAATGAGTCTCTGACTCAAAGGTTGTAAATCCGATATATGAATAAATAAATAAATAAATATTATGTACATTGTATTTGTTCTCTACTTTGCACTATGCATTATGTAACTGTCTCTGATCTAACCAGGTCCATCTTGCAAATAAGCACTGCTCAGCGATGTTCGCCTGGATAAATAAAGATTTTGATTGATTGATTATTAACTCACCACCCATTGTGTACTCTTCCCCTGGGTTTTTGTTTCTCAGATGCATTACCTTGCACTTCTTTGCATTGAATCTGAGCTGCCATATATTTGACCATTCCTCCAACCTTGCCAAGTCCCTTTTCATCCTTTCCACCCCACCTTGTGTATCAACCCTGTTGTAGAACTTTGTGTCCTCTGCAAAGAGACATACTTTTCCTTCCAGGTGCTATCCAATGTCACTTATAAAGACATTAAAGAGACCGGTCCCAGTACCGACCCCTGCAGTACCCCTCTAGTTACCCTCCTTTCTTCACTGTGGACTCCGTTTACTATTACCCTTTGCGTCCTGTTGTCCAGCCAGTTTTTTATCCAGGCTACCACCTTAGGACCCACTCCAAGGCAGGCTAACTTGTATTCTTTTGTGTGAGACTGTGTCAAATGCCTTGCTAAAATCTAGGTAGGCCATATCCACAGCCCCTCCCTGGTCTACTACTTTGGTCGCCCAGTCAAAGAAATCTATCTGACATGGCCTTCCTGCTGTGAAACCATGCTGCCTTTGGCCCTGTGCTCCACTGGCCTCTAGGTACTCAACAGTTCTTTCCTTCATAAGTGATGCCATCATTTTCCCTACCACTGAGGTCAAACTAACTGGTCTGTAGTTTCCTGTCTCTGCCCCATTCCCAGTTTTGTGAAGTGGAATCACATTTGCCCTCCTCCAGTCCTCAGGTACAACCCCATCCTCCCATGATTTGTTAAAGAGAGTAGTCAGTGGCATTACTAGTTCTATCCATAGTTCTTTTAGAATTCTTGGGTGAATCCTATCAGGCCCCATTGCTTTGTCCACCCTCAGTTTCAAGAGTTCTTTTAAAACCCTTTCTTCTGTGAATGGAATGGTATCGACCCTTCTATTCACAGTGTTTCTCTTGTTTGGTTTAGGTACCTCCCCCTCCTGTTCCATTGTGAATACTGAGCAGAAATATTCATTCAGTATTCCTGCTTTTTCACTGTCACCCTCTGCCCACATTCCCTCCACTCCACTAAGTCTCTGAATCCCTCCCTTGGTCTTTCTTCACTCTCTAATGTACCTATAGAGGGTTTTATCCCGTTCTTAACATAGTTGGCTATCTTTTTCTCAGTTTGTGCCTTTGCTATTCTGACTGCCTTTCCTGCCTCCTTCTGCTTTAACTGGTAAAGTTCTCTGTCCTGCTCCTTCTGTGTTTCCTTGTAGTTCCTGAATGCTATCCTTTTCTCCTTAACCTTCCCTTCCACCTCTTTTGAGAACCATAATGGTTTGTTCCTTCATTTTGTTTTGTTGATTTGCTTCACACAAAGGCTTGTTGCCTGTGCAATGGCTGTTTTGATTATTCCCCATTGTTTCTCCACCCCTCCTTCTTGCCCGTTTGCTAGTGTGGGCTGTCTGGAACAGTACTCAGATAGTTTTAGTCTTACCTCACAGACAGGTTTCAGAGAGTTGCCACTGGAATTTATTCCTCTGGCGCTCACTCCCTGCCTTGTGGGGTACCACAGGGTTCCATTCTAGCACCCATGTTGTTTGCAGTGTATATGCTGCCATTGGGAGATATCATCAGGTGATACAGTTTGGGTTTTCACTGCTATGCCAATGATACTCAGCTGTATTTGTCCTTTCCACCCAGGCAAGATGATGCTCTCTCCATGCTAAACAACTGCCTTGCTGAAATCAGATTATGGATGAGTTCTAGCTGGCTGAGACTGAATCCTGATAAGATTGAGGTGTTGGTAGTAAACCCAGGTCATCCAGTGGTGGGTTTGGGGGCTGGACAACCATCGGGCTTATTGCTCGGTGGTATGTCGCTCACTACCTCTGATCAGGTACGGAACCTGGGCGTTATTTTTGATGATGGCTTGACCTTAAAATCTCAGGTATCAGCTGTAGTCAAATTCTCTTTTTATCATCTGAGGAATATCGCCCGGGTGAAACACCTGGTCCTACCGGGTGATCTACCAACATTGGTCCATGCCTTTATCACTACCCATCTTGATTACTGTAATTCCCTCTACCTAGGGCTATCTGGGGTTGATATCCGCTGCCTGCAGCTGGTGCAGAATGTGGCAGCAAGGTTTTTGACTAGGATCTCTAGATCCAGCCATATTACGCCTGTGCTCCGCGAACTGCACTGGCTGCCTGTTAGGTGGCGGATCACCTATAAGGTTGGTTTACTAACCTTTAAAGCCCTATGTGATCAGGGACCCGGCTACCTGAAAGATCTCTTGGTACCCTATTGCTGCCTCCGTCCTCTCCGCTCCGCCAATGAGGGATTGCTGGAGATTCCCAGGGTTCGATTAAAAACATCAGGATCCCGTGCTTTTGCCTTTTCAGCACCAACCCTGTGGAATTCTCTACCTCTTGGTTGAGAGAATGTCCAACCATCAAGAAATTTAAAATGGAGTTAAAGATGTATTTATTTAGTTTAGCATATCCTAGTTATGGTTGATTAATTTATGATTGTCTTAATTTATGTGTATGTGTGATCCTTTTGTACAGCACCTTGATTTTGAAAGGCGCTTTAGAAATAAAGATGATTTGATTTGATTAGTGCTTTTCTGAGGCACTCTCTCATTTTCCCAAAGTCAGTCTTCCTAAAGTCCAATAGTCTTGTTTTTGTATGGCTTGATTCTATGGCTGTATTTATTGTGAACCACACTGTTTGGTGGTCACTTGTTCCCAGATGACTACCCACTTCTTAATCTGAGATACTTTCTCCTTCCCCATTTGACAGTCCCAGGTCTAAGATTGCTCCCTCCTGAGTGGGTTCCAGCACTAGCTGTCTGAGGCATGCCCCCTGTAGGGCATCAAGAATGACCCTGCTTTTGGATGTGCCTGCAGAAAAGGTACTCCAGTTAACATCTGGCATATTCAGGGCCCCCATCAACAATATCTCCCCTTTTTCTGCCATTTTAAGGATGCCTTCTATCATTTCCTTGTCCATTTCCTCCCCCTGAGATGGGGGTCTGTACACAACCCCCATGCATTTGTGGTGCCATTTCCTGTCTCCAGGGTGACCCACAGTGACTCATCAACTTCCTGTTTACTCTTTAGTTCTGTTGCTTTAATCCCTTCCCTTATATAGAGAGCTACTCCTCCTCCTCCTCTTTTACCTACCCTGTCCCTTCTGTAGATTGTGTATCCCGGTATGTTGACATCCCAGTCATGGTTCTCTGTGTACCATGTTTCAGTGACTGCCACAATATCCAGGCATCCCTCTTCCATCAAGACCACTAGTTCAGGAAGCTTGTTATACAGGCTGTGGGCATTGGTATTCATCGCCTTCCATTTTTTTTTATGGCCTTACCCCTTTTAGCCCCATCCCTGTCTTTACTGATTTTTCTGCATTTACCCCTGTCCTGCTCCCTACTAACTTCTCTACCTTGGTGTTTACCTCACTAACTACTGTGTTTTGTGGGGGGAAGCTGGGATTTTCCTTATCCTTTTTGGTGCCTCCACCCTTGGCTAGTTTAAATGCTTGCCAATGAAGCATTTAAACCTATCATCTAGAATCCTGGTTCCCCCCCGGATAGATGCAGACCATCACACCAGTATAGGCCTGCATCCCTCCAGGTGGAACCCCATTCCCCAATGAAGCCAAAACCCTGAGCTCCACACCAGTTTTTCAACCATTCATTGAATCCCATGGTGTGGAATACCCTAGCATCATCCTTACCATAGACAGGCAGCACCTCTGAGATGGTTACCATACATGCTACTTGTCTAAGGCCCCTCCCCAACTCTACAAACTCCTCTTGCACCACTCTGATCCCATTCACAGCCAGGTCATTTGTCCCTAGGTGGACAATGACATCCGGCTCCCTCCCTCGTGCAGCTGCTCTCACGATCCTGAGGATTCGCTTCCTGTCCCTTCAAGCCGTGGCACCAGGCAGGCACCTTACCTCCCTATCCCCTTCCTATCCCACTGCTACCCCCCTAAAGATTGAGTCTCCCACCAGGAGTTGTTTCCTTCTCCTGTGGGGTCTCGTGCCACCCTCCTGTGGATCTCCTTTCTGGAGGTTCCCAGCATCCTCCTTGATCGCCACTGCAGGTACCTCCATAGAGGAACCCCTCTTTGTCAGAACAGCATATGAATTGTGGAGAGGTAAAACTGGAGGGATGCATCTCTGTTCCACCACCATCTCCCTCCCTGAGCCCACCTTGGTCCAACCGCTTCTCTTTCTTGGCAACCTCTGAGGTTGCGGTGGTGGTCCTGGTGGTCCCTGGGTGGGGGAAGAGGTTTCATGAATCCTAGCCAGGTCAGCCTGGAGACAGACAACCTCCTCCCTCAGACCAGAGAGGTGCCTGCAAACAGTGCAGCATCACAGCCTCCAGAATGTCTCCCGGAACACTGCTGCCCTGCAGCCATTGCACTGCACCACTCCCATCTTGACTTATTTTGTGTCCCCTCTCCTGTTGCTCTGTATGCTTACTGTCTCCTCCCTCTATGTATTTTTACCCTTACTCTCCTACTGCCTATATGCCCTTACAACTCTCGCCCTTCCTGTTCTGGGGCTGGAACTTCCTGTAGTCTTCAGTAGTCTCCTTCTTCCGTGCTTGGATTCAGACATCCCACAGCCGGGAGGGAGAAAGAGCTATTTTTTAGGTTCCTTCAAGGTTGATGAAACTAATGTGTCTCAGTGATCCTTCTCTCGCTACTGCCAAATAGGAAGTTCCTGTTGTCAGTCAAATCCAGTGACTATAAAAGTAGAACTGGCTTTGGGTGGGAAGGAGAGCAATTAGTAAAAGAGCTATAGTTCTAGACTGCTGTTATTTGCTCTGACAGCAAAGTTCTCCTCTGTCAAAAACAGCAGGAAGCTGTAATTGGAGACACCTGCTTTTGTACTCCTAAGCCACACCCCCAATTAGCTTCAGCCTCTGCTTTCGACTCAGTAAATTAAGTTGATACATCCCCCTTCTTCAGAGAAACAGACAGTGACTTTCTTCTTTTTTTTCACTTAAATGAGACCCCCTTCTTCTAATAAAGTATCTGTTTGTTTAATCCAAACAGGCACTGCTGAGATAGAAGTGATTTATCAGTAAAAGAGCTGTAGTTCTTGACTGCTGTTTTTTTGCTCTGACAGCAAAGTTCTCCTCTGTCAAAAACAGCAGGAAGCTGTAATTGAATACACCTGCTTTTGTACTCCTAAACTCCTAAGCTCCTCAGTAAGTAGGAAAACCTACTATAATTTGCCAAGACAGAGAGTGTAATGGGGAGCCACAAGCTCCCGGTAGGAAAGCAACATTTTCAGTAGAATTGGCTTTTGCTTGTAACTCTAGGACAATTTTCCTATGTTTTCCTACTGATTACATGACTTCCAAAGGAAGTCAAGGACTCAGAAGTCCCACATAACCAATGTGAAAGAATGGGATGAACTTTCCCTGAGAAAGGGTCTATTTCCTATAAGATACAGTAATCCCAGAGATCTAAGTTTCCTAGAAATGTGTTACCAACAAAGGTTCTCCAAGTGAAGAGGTGACATCTAGGACTTTAAAAGCTAACAGAAAGCAATCCCAAGATGGAAAATAAACTGGGAGGAGAGGATCCCCGCTAGAAAGGAAGGAGCCCACATGAGAAAATTAAAAAGATACCCTATGGTTCACTTGCCATTTCTCTGTCTTTTTTTTAAGGTGCTTAGTAAGAGCACATATTTCAAAGAATGATGGTTTGGAGCCTTTAGATGCCTCTGCTATCATTCAGTTAGCTTTTATTTGTTTGTTTACCTACATTTTCATCATTTACTTACTTTTTCATCATTTTATTTGCATTTTGCCAACTGCTGGTGAAAAAGAGTCCAATGGAATCCCTGTGTGATTATGTCATAAAATCCTTACTAACAAGGCTAAAAATCTGTTTTCAGATTTTTATGGAGAAATAACACTTTCTGCCACTAAAATATTATATATTTAATAGAAATATGTGATTTTTGATAATGTGATCTTTTGTTATAATTTAGCAGGTGACATTTTCTTCATAACCAGATTATACTTGGAAAGAAGTAAAGATAATGTAATTATTGTATTCAAAAACGTAACATCATACAGATAGAGCACTATAGTGCAAACATAAAAGGCAAAGTTAATTGATGAAATAAGTATCAATTTCTGTAGAAAAATATATTCAATTTCTCATTGAAATACACTGGGTTCTTAAATAGATGGCAGTTTCTTAGATCATAATAGTAGCATTCTACTGAATTCTTTCTTACTAGTAGTATGAAAAGTAAAGGTAAAACTCCACTTGTTTCACCGCACTAACAAATATTTTATTATAAAAGTAGAAAGTAATTACTAACACATCAAAATACAGTAAATAAAATAGTCAGGCACAGCTATTCAAAACTTTGCCCCAGCACTGTCCGTTGGGCAAACTTAGCCTGGAGCAAAAAGCAAGTTACAGTATATTCAAAAGGAATAGCCCAGGGCAAACAACCTCTGAATATAGTATGGGAATGATGCCAGGCAAACTGGGCTGGGAGTGCAGAGCAAACTTGGCCCTGGAACAAGACAGCTCTGAATATAGCAGCCAGGAAGTCCAAACCACAACAGCAATGGGAAGGTAGGTAGAGGTGAACTATGTGGCCAATGTGCATGCGAGAAAATGCGTGGACCCAGTATAGTTGCAAGCAGCTGCACATGTGAAAATACTCCAGCTCACAGTCAGCGTCTGTGTCACATTGAGTAAGTTGCTGTTTTATTTTATTAACATTGAACTGTGCCAAAGCTCCTTGAAAACTCCAGAGAACATTAGCTACAGCTGAGTGGGGAGACATCAGCTAACAAGAAGGGGCAGGACTGCATTTAAACATCGTGCTGCTACTGTGCAAGTATGAGTGGTGCGAGCGCCACACGGCATGGAAAATTTATTAGAAGAGCAAATTAGAAATTTGCTAAGTAAATAGATTTTAAATTGTTCTAAAGCTTGAGTGTCTTTTGTCTAGGTTTACTGAATTACGTTCTTTGATCCTGATTGTTCTTCCTGGTAGCTTATTTTATTCATTCATATAAGGAATGCTTATGTATTAGTTCATTAATAAGTGTTTTAAAATTTGTATTTTTATCATTTTAACCTATGACTTACTTTTATTATTTCTATCTTCTTTTTCTGTTATTGGTGTTTTGAAGGACATTAGCTCTGATTTCTTAAAACGAGGGCTCTGGTACTTGTATTGTGTTTAATTTTGGTTAATTATCCCAGTAAATTAGTGACATATTTAAACTCCAGTGTATTAAATGAAAGCATTAGTGCATTTAACATGAATCACACAGGAATGAGTTCTACCCTTTATTCTCCTAGCGTGTTAAACCCAGTATTGTTAAAAGAATCTGGATGCACACATTTTAGATACGGTTATAGTGACTTTATGGCTTTGTGTAAATTGGGTATTCCTACTATGTCTGAAATTTCAAGGGGCATATTCATAGAATAAGTTCGTCTAAACCAGAAATCATTTCTTAGATGTTTGATTCTTCTATTCCTCCTTTTATCAGGTTCAGTACACCCTCATCCTGGTCCAATACACTTTGCTAGTCCTGATAATCTGTTGCAGTCCTCCTGCAAGATAATACATTTGAATGTACAAAGTTTAACAGCTAAATGGTTGTTATTTGAGGCATGGGCCGTACAGCATGATTTTAATGTCATTACTCTTTCAGAAACATGGTTAACGGATGAGATCTTTAATAATGAAATATCTATTCCCAATTTTAACTTATTTAGACATGATAGAACATGAAAATAAGAGGGGGGTGCTGTTTATGTCAGGACTAGCTTCAAAACAATAGAGTTGTCCCCACCCACTAATGGACTTGGATGTGATATTATCTCTGTTGACCTGCTTTTGGGTAGGAATAAACACCTTCCTGTCACATCCCTGTATATCCCTCCTCATTTTATTAAGCAAGGACTTGAGGTTGTGTCAGAAGTCAGGAAATCTTTACCGGCAAATAGGGAATGGATTCTAGTGGGGGACTTTAATTGTAATTGGGACATTGAACAAAATCATTATATTGTTGATTGTTTCCAAGGGCTTGGAGTGCAACAGCTAATTTCTCAAACTATAAGATTTAATTATAAAACTGATGGGAGTACCATATTAGATTAAATAGTAGTAACCCATCCAACCAAGATAATTGATTCTGGAGTATTACCTAATGTAGTTAGTGACCACAGCCCTGTGTATTGTAAGCGGCCCTCAAAACAGCACTCTTGCCCATCAATTTATATGGAAACAAGAAATTTAAATAGGGTCACTCTCCTGACCATGATTAAAGCCTGTGAACAAATTGACTGGTCTTGCCTTGAAGGTATTCCTGATATCAATTTAAAATTAAAAACATTTAGCCAATTATTCCATCAGGTTGTTGACCAACTTGCCCTGCTTAAAAAAAATGAGAATAAGAGGTAACAATAAAGAATGGTTTACCAGAGAACTAAGGATACTAATGAAACAAAGAGATAAGGCATGGAAACACTTTTAAAAAGATAATGATCCTAATTCTTTGAGTAGTTATAAAATTATCAGGAACAGGTGTAAGGCTTCCATTAGAAAAGCCAAAATAGATTTTTTTTTAAAATAAATAACTTCAGTCTTTTGGTAGTTCAAAACAAACCTGGCAAACATTAAATAATCTTCTTGGAAGAGATTCTGAGGATACGGTTAAAACCCTTCAAGATGGTGATCAATTAATTAGTGACCCTATATGTGTAGCTAAAATGTTTAATGAATACTTTGGGGACCTTTCAAGATTTCAAAACCCTTTAAACCTTTTCAAGTTCTTATCCATTTATAGAAGTGGAACTAAAAAATAATCATCCTTTGTTTTATTTTCAGATATTAACCCGTAAGTTGTCACTGATTATGTACTTAAGTATTATACCAAACCATTAATAGGGCTAGATAGGAATGATTTTAGATTGATTAAAAAGGGAAATAAGGTTCTAGCTATTCCCTTGGCTTCAGTTTTTAATTACTCATTATGCCATAATGTTTTCCCTCAGATCTGGAAGCAGGCATTTATAAAACCTATACATAAATCAGGTATTAAAAATTTAGTCTCTAACTTTAGGCCCATCTCTCTATTATCACCTCTGTCCAAGATCCTTGAGAGAATAGTCTTCGATCAAATTCAGGTTTTCTTGTCAAGTTATAGTATATTGTCGAATTGTCAACATGGTTTCAGGAAATTACATAATACAGAGACTGCCTTGGTGGGATTCACGAACAGCATTCGGAGCTCCCTTGATTCTGGATGCTCCGTTGCTGCAGTTTTCATGGATCTCACCAAGGCCTTTGACTTGGTAGATCATTCTTTGTTGTTGAGATCCCCTTGGGAAGTTTACTTCTCCAAGGAAGTTATTCTATGGATTGGAGGGTATCTTAAAAATAGAGAACATAAAACAATTATTGGCCAGAGTAGTTCTGATTCTCACCCTATGTTTTGGGGTGTACCCCGAGGTTCAATTTTGGGTCCTCTTTTGTTTTCTCTTTTTGATAGTACCACTTCTTCTACCATCACAGGGTCTAGTTTTATTATGTGTGCAGATGATATGGTAATTTTCTCTAAAGGAAATACTCCAGATGAAGCATTAGACAAAGTCCAGAGAGATTCTGATAGATTCCAAAAATGGTTGCTCTCCCATAATCTAGTACTAAACTCAGGGAAAACTGTATGTTTTTTACTGGCCCTAGAAAAACAAGCGATATAAATATTCATATTATGGATTTGGGGGTAAACAGATTGAATTGATAAATAGCTGTGATTATTTGGAAGTGACCCTTGACTCCCATCTTCAATTTGATCAACATATAGCTAAGATCATTAAAATAATTCACCACAGAATTGGGTTGTTGTTCAGGATCAAACCTTTCCTCATTTCTGAATCCTGTAAATTACTTGGAAATAGTCTTTTCTTAAGTGTACTAGATTATGTTTTTTTAATCTACTCTGGTACAATGATGTAATGTTTCAGAAATTGCAAGTAACATACAATAGTATTCTGCATTTAATGACAGATCTTCCTAGGAGGACACATCATTGTGTTTTGCTTAAAGAAGCAAATTGTCTTTCTCTTCATGATAGGATAAATCTGAAACTTGGAGCCTTTTTGTTTAAAAGTACTCTGGGTTTACTCCCTCAAGTAACTCAGGATATTATTCCCTTTCAAATAAGTTGTATCGAAACCAGGTTCAAGTCTAGGGGTGCATTCAGAATCCCACTCTACAAGAAAACTATTGGTCAATGATCAGTAATTTACAGGGCCATTAACATTTTTAATGGTATTCCATCTAAAATCATCAATGTTGGGTCTATTCAAATGTTCAAGAAATATTTTATTGCTTGGCTAAACAGTTTAAATGACTGTCATTGTTTTCAATAGTGTGATGTATTTTATATTGTTAGTCTGATGTATTTGTCTTTTGTACTTTTGTATTTTTCTGTTTATTTGTTGACTTGTCGCTTGTGAAAATGGGCAGTTTGTTCATCTAGCTAACAAGTATAAAAAATAAAAATGAAATGAAATGAAATGAAAGTACAGTGTGCAAAACTGTGTAATATGCCCTGAACTGTTAGCGCCATGCTAACACATTTGCGTGGGTTTAGTGTGGAGCTAAGCCATTTGCCCATAGCAAACACGTTTGCCCGGCACTAAACTTTGCCATATTCAAAAGTGACATGCAAATGAGCCTACTTAGGTAGTCTCTGGTCAAACATCCAGATTAGCATCTCATTATGCCCTGATTTGCATGCAGTTTGCCCAGCGTTACTGCAGGGTCCCACAGCTCCACCTGTAGGTCAGTCTGGAAGTACAGGGGCAGGCCAGGTCTGCCCGCAGCTCCACCTGTAGGTCAGTCTGACAGTGCATGATGGTAGCTGCAGGCTACACATATGCAGTACAGCATAGCATTGTGTACCCTGGGGACAACATAGCATAGACACAGGCAGTGGTGGTAATGCATGCAACTGTCACACTGTAGGGCATGCTACAGTGCACAGCAGATGCCACAGTAGCAAAAGGGCCAGTATTGTGAGGGACACAGCACTGCCTATGGTGTGTAGGGTAGTGATGACCAATGGATTGTACACAGTGACAAGCCCACCTTGCAGGTGTTTACTGACAGTGGACAATACTGTCACACTGTTGTGTGACCCACAGATAATGCACCTCTGGCATGGGATGCTCATAGCGACATATACATGGCCAACTGTGTGTGCTGTGGTGTATGTACAGCTGTGTGGTATGTGACTGGGGGGGGTATGTACAATCGGACAGGCACACTGGTATTGGGGTAGTCCCAATACTGGTCCATGTGCACTGCATGCTGTGTCCTAGCCCTGTGGCCACACCCAGTCTGTGGTGAGGCCTGGCCACCTGTGCACCCTCCTGGCAACACTCACCTTGCCCACAGTGCTGCATGTGTGTGCTGGCATCTATTGGTCACTACAGACGTATGGTCTGCAGGTGTTTGCTGTATGGCCACACTACCATGGTGGCCCCCAGGGGCCGGGGCACCACATACTGCCTGGCATGACTGGGACTGGTGGCAGCTGTTGGCATCACTGTGGTGCCATCAGTGAGCAGCATGTTTCCTCCATGTCTGACTTTTTCTCTGTGTCATAGTCATATGTTAGGGTCATGCAAGGCCACGCTAAAGCTGCACTAATGCCATGCAATGCCACAATGTCACATAAGGCTGGATTGCCCAGGGTAAAGATCAGCTTTCCTGGGTGGTAATATGTACTGCACAAAGGGTTGTGCTATATTGTGCACACCCACTTTGCATGGTGTTAGTCACTGAATATAACAGTGCACCTGTATTCATGTTCAGTTTGCCCCTTGCATATATTATGATTTTGCCTGGCACTAATGCAGTTTACATGTGCTATTTGGCCTTTTGAATATAGCTGCCCATGCTAGTCCCATGCTAAACCAGTGCAAATGGTTTGCGCACTGCACAAAGCTTTGAATATGTGGACCTCAGTGTTCTATTTATTAGAAGTAAACACCTGCTCATTAAGAGCCCAGTGTATTTCAGTGAGAAACTAAATATATATTTCTATCTTTTTCAAAAGAAATCAATACTTATTTCATCAACAAACCTTGCCTTTTATATGTTTGCACTATAGTTTTCCATCTGTATGATGTTACGTTTTTGAATACAATAGTTAGCTTCTCTTTACTTCTTTCCAAGTAAAATCTGGTTATGAAGAAAATGTCACCTGCTAAATTATAACAAAAGATCACATTATCAAAAATCACATATTTCTATTAAATATATAATATTTTGGTGGCAGGAAGTGTTATTTCTCCATAAAATTTTGAAAACAGATTTGTAGTTAACCACCGAAATACACTGGCAGCCTTGCTAGTAATGATTTTATGACATCATTACACAGGGATTCCATTGGACTCTTTTTTCACTAGCAATTGGCAAAATACAAATAAAATAATGAAAAAGTACGTAAATAAATAAATAAAAGCAAACAATGATTGCAGAGGCAGCTAAAGGCCCCAAACCTTTGTACTATAAGATGTGTACCTTACTAAGCACCTGCATTTTTTATAAGAACTTCCTTAGTGAGAAGAAAGTAAGAGAAAGAAAAATGTAGAGGGCTGGCTGGTCTGGCAGTGCAGGACACCTACTGCCAATAAGAAGGAAGAATACTGCTAGTTGAAGGAATATGAGCTGAGATTCTATCTAGCTCTCCCGATCCTCTTCTATATCATAAGAATCATTGGAATAATATCGAGTCCACAAATGTTAGCCATTTTCTACTTGCCAATTTTCATTGGACATGGTATCCACCTAAGTGCATGTCAAGAGATGTCTTAAACATTTCCATTGTTGGACTATTTACAATATATTCTGGTAATGAGTTCCACAGTGTTTGGTTTAACCAAAAACCTATTTTTGTGGTTTTAAAGTTCTCTCCTGTAAGCTGGAACTCATGAGTTCTTAGTGTCTCTGTTAACATGTTTATGTTGTAATCCTATACATTCAAACAAGTCCTAATTTTTGAAGGATCTATAGACCAAACAAAGGTCACCCCTCTGCATGTCTATAATCAAGGGCGAAGAGACCCAATTCCTTTAGTCTTTCCTCATATGACAAATACCTTAAGTTGGCTATCCATTTTGTTGTTTTGTGTTACACCCCCTCTATTAAGGAGACATCTCTTGCTTTATATGGTGCCCAGAACTGGCTACAGTATTCTAGGTGGGGCCTAACCAATGCACCATACAAAGGCAATATCACACCCTATCCCTGCTTTTTACATGCCTAAAGATACATCCAAGGATTTTACTAGCCTGGCTCACTACCTCCCTGGTATGATCACTAAAAGATAATGTGTTGTTCATGATAACACCTAAATCCTTTTCCCTATCTGATGTTCCTAGTTTAGGACCATTCAGATAATACTTATGCATTCTGTTGTTCCTGCCAAAGTGTATAACTGTGCATTTATTTTAATTAAAGATCAAATTATGTTCCTTTGCCCATGTTTCAGTTTTATTTAAATGTTTGTAGTTTGTGAATGGCTTCATTATTTTCTACAATAGCTCCAAGCTTTGTGTCATCCACAAACTTACATATCCAGGATGTAGTAGATGTTACCATGGATGACACAAATATGTTAAAGAGGGTTGGGCTTAGCAGGGAACCCTGATGGACCCCGCTGGTAACTGTTCCCCAACCCAAGCTACACCTTCTTGTTGTGACACATTGTTTTTGATTATCTAGCCATGATCCAATTCATCTGATGATGTTTGGGCTAAATCTATATTTTGATAGTTCATCAATTAGTTCTTTATGGAGTACTAGGTCAAACACCTTGGTGTAATCTAAGTATATTACATCAACAGGGAGCCCATTATCTAGTGCACTACTGATGGGTTCAAAAAAATGATAGAGATTAGTTTGACATGATATATGAGTTGTGAATCCATGTTGGGTCAGATCACCTAAGCCATTATTCTTTATATGTTTTTTTAATAAATTCCTTGAAGCTTCCAGAATTTTCCCCAGAACTGACATCAGACTAATTAGCCTGTAGTTCTTAACATTATGTCTAGAGCCTTTTTTATGGCTGCATGGGCAGAGCTCCTCAGACATTTTGCAATCATTATCTCAGAGTAGCACTGTGGAACCATGTGACCAGACCGCTGTCCAATGTGCTTCCACAGTGATGCGGCATAGTTTCCAGTGGTTGTGTTTATGCAGTGATTCCCCTTCACTGACTACACAAACACACTCACTTTGCAGGGCACTTCTTTTTCTTTTGCAACTGCAGAAATGATGATGTGCCATGCACAAAATGGATGCTGGCTCAGACCGTGCACATGCAAGTACTTCGCATATGCAGTTCTGTAATCTCCGCCATCTTGTGAATGGCATACTCCAGTGCTGCTCCTAATGCCAGGCACTCCTAATAGTTTTGTACAGCCATATCAGCTCTGATCAGAATTTGTTTGTAAACTGATGTAATATTTGCTTCTTTCCATTCTGGGATGATCCTGTCTAGCGATATAAACTTTGTAAATAGCATAGCTATAGATCCTGCCAGTTCTTCTGATAGCTCCTTTAGTAATCTAGGGTGTGTGCTGTCGGGTCCAGAGGATTAATAGCTTTTTATCTTTTCCAGCTTTAGTTTAACATCACTATCAGTGATGATCTGTAAGGTTACACTAACTACATTAGTATCTTCTGAGGGAAATTCACAATCAGCTTGTGGCTGTCAAACACTTAGAAAAAAATGAATTAAATAGTAGGGACATTTTACTTTCATCTTCAATAAGAACATCACATGAGGAGAGAGGTCCCACCTTTTGTTGCTCCCCTCCTTAAACCACTAATATAATTGAAGAAAGATTTTTTATTTTCTTTTGCTTTGTTTGTCAGTTTGATTTCTGCATCCTTTTTAGCATGTTTGAATAAAGGCTTACACTTCTTATTTCTTTATATTTGCCCCAATTCTTGTTAGAGGAGTTTGATTTAAACTTTCAGAATGCCTTATTCTTCTTTCTTATTGCTCTTTTGATACTGATAGCTAACCAAAAGGGTACCTTACCATGTTTGTTATATCTAACTACGTCAGGCACAAATTCATTAATGCAGTAATCTAGATGGTGTTTAATTACATTCTACATATTCTCTAGTGAGAGACCATGTTGTTCCCTTTTCCAGTCCCAGGAGCCTAGGTAAAGTCTTATATGTTCATAGTGGGCCTTATTGTAACACCTGATCTTAGTAATATAGGTTTGAGTTTTCCAGTCACCCTTGATATTCACCTGAAGCATGTTGTGATCACTATTCATTAGAGGTTCTTTAACTTCACATTCTGTTAACTCATTGTCACAGTTACTTAACACTATGTCTAGTATATCAGATCCTCTGGTGTTTTGTCTTACATATTGCTCCATATTGTTACTTAATGCAAAGTCAGTGATGGATTGGTCAAGTGAAGTTCAACCCTTATGGTACATCCAGTTTACATAGGGCAAATTGAAATCACCCAATATCAAAGTACTAGAGCCTGCTCCCATATGTGTCAAAGTCTTCATGAAGCAGTTGTTTTCTTCTTTGGTCAATGCAGGAGACCTACAACAAACTCTCACAGTGATTCCTTTACTTTTGGGTATATTAACTTGTACCCAAATTTGTTCAATGTTACAAGCATTATCCATGGGTATTTCTATCTCATGTTCTATGAGCATATCTTGTAAGTACAATGCAACTCCATCCTCCTCCTGTCTTTCCTATCCTTATGGAATAAATTGTAACCTGGGATTTTTTTATCCCAGTCATCCCACCATATCTCCGTAATCCCACACAGATATATATTTTTTTTGTCAAAGTAATAGTTCCAGTTCACTAGTTTTATTAGCCAGGCCTCATGCATTGATAAGGAAGGCTTTTATTGTATTTTGTTCTTTTTTCCTTTTTTTTATTTATGTTCTGCCCTTTTTTTGTTTTGGTTACTGTTGTCCCTTCGTGTAGGTTAAGACGGATATTTGTATTAGGTTTCCTCCCTCTTAAACATAGAAACATAGAATTTGACGGCAGATAAGGACCGCTTGGCCCACCCAGTCTGCCCATTTCCCTACCTACTGGATAAGCTGCAGATCCTAGTTAACCAGCAGCCTACTTCTTCTTACCCCCAACCCCTAGAATTGCCTTATGACTGTCCCATGCATGCTTGAATTCCACCACTGATTTTGACTACACGACCTCCTCCGGAAGGCCGTTCCAGGCATCCACAACCCTCTCTGTGAAAAAATACTTCCTTAAATTACCTCTGAGCCTCCCCCCCTCTATCTTCAAATTGTGCCCTCTTGTTCTTGCACACCTATTTTTTTGAAAGATGCCACCCTCTTGGACTTTGTTGATTCCCTTGAGGTACTTGAACGTTTCTATCATGTCCCCCTCTCCCTCCTTTCCTCGAGGCTATACATATTAAGCTCCTTTCGTCTCTCTTCATATGTCTTCCGGTGCAGACCCTGCACCATTTTAGCTGCCCTCCTCTGGACAGCTTCCATCCTGTCTATGTCTTTGAGGAGTCATATCTTCCCTTACTCTTCCCTTATTAATTAGTTTACCTTTCCCTCATTGATTACTGAAAGGAACATGTTACTCAGCAATTTACTGCATTTATGTTTCTCTTTCAAAAAACAAACAAACATACAAACAAACAGAAGAAGGAGAGAGCAGCTCCTTCAAACATCAAACAAGCTTACAAGTGTGCCGCCTATCCAAAGGAGTGAGATGAAAAAGGAGTAAAGAAACAGGTAAACATTTTTTTAAAACTTTTGTTAGTTTTCTTTCTTTTTTTTCAAAAAAAAAACAACATAAAGTAGTCACAAGGGACCTAAGCACATACAGAGATATTTCTATATAAAATAAAAAATTCTTTTTTTAGAAAAAGAGCAGCAAAAACAGGTGCTGAGGAGCTAAATATAGCCCTCAAGTGGATTTTTCCCCACTTGTCTTTTTTTGTTTGTTTGTTTTTAACAACTGTGCCTAACAGAGGAAAGGCAGAAGAAAAGAAAGAGAGACAGGTGAGCTGTTTAAATGCCTGGTAATTGAGGTGGATGGTGGGTGGGTTGGAGTAATGAATGGTGAAAATATTCTGGAAGAACAAGAATTATGGTGAGTATGTAATTTTCATATCTTCCAAGAATCAGTCTTCACCATTCATTACTTCATGAGTTAGAGTGCCAAGTTTACCACCAAAGGGGTGTTGGCTAACCATGAGGGAAATGATTAATCTCTTAGCATCCTGTGGGGGAAAAACACAAAGAGGCAGGTGCACTTATGGGCCTGGCAACGGCTGAGACTAGTCTCGAGCAGGCAGAGGCTCCCATGGCTTGGGAGCAGGAAGGCACCCTGCAAGTTCACGCCTGGCCTGTGGGAGAAGAAGTGGCCCTCTGGAACTGTGAGGCAATCACCCTAAGCCAGGCCAAGGGTGACAACCAGGAGAGACAAAGCCACGCCATTCACCTAATGCAGACTAAAGTTCCTACCAATGTGGAGGCTACCTCACTGGTATCATAGGATGCCCTTTCCTGTTGTCCCATCAGCTCCAGGCCTTGGTCAGAAAGGCATAAGGCCTGTATGGTTACCTCACTGTCTGGCATGGATGACAGGGGCTGTCCCAGTGTCATCCACAGCTGCTTGCCATAGGACACCTGGTGTGCTTGATGTGCCGAGATGCACAAAATGTACATGCCATTGAGAAGACTCTTTGACCCCAGGCATCAAACTGCACAGAGTCCAACTCTGGGGGATGGCCATGCCCTGGATGCCTATGACCAAGGGAGTTCCAGGAGATGGACCCCAGATGTGGGGTGTGGCATAGCTTCTGGAGACCCAATGGGTGCGTAACAGGCACAGATGATTCTGGTGAGGCCAGAGGATTTGAGTCAGCACTACAACTCCTGCCAGAGCTGCCACAAACTCTGGACATGGAGTGAGGCATAGATCGAGATTTACCAGCCCCGACCTCATCAGAATGGGCTCTGCCCCTTGGGTTAGGTTTAGCGACAAACTCAGCATTGAGAGTCAGAGCTGAGGGCAGCCTGCCATACAAGTGGTGGCAGAATTCCCCTTACCACTGTGGACAGCACCAGAGCCAGGCCTGTTACTGAGATCAGCACTAGAACCTGACCCAGCACCGAGGCCAATGCTAGATCCCTGCCTGGCAGTGAGTCTGGCACTGACCCCCTTCTTGGCATCAGAATCAGCACAGGGGCCATCCCCAGCACCGAAGGCAGAATGGGGACGGTGCCGAGACTGACACCATACTGAGAAACAGCTAGACAGGGCAACACCAAAGTCAATGCAGACCTACAACTAGGCCTAGAAAGGTCCCTTTCATCATCAGTGCCTGGAAACCAGTCAGGATCATCCCAGTCCTCACCTCCCAGGTCATCCAACTGCTCAGGGGATGAGATCCAGAAGATTTCCACAAGGCCACTAACTCCAGGGACCTTCCCTCTCCCAGTCCTGCAAGCAGCATCAGGAAGGGACCTGGCCGCATGAGTGGCACTGCCTTGCTCATCAGCACTGGTCTTAGTGCCAGCAGTTGAATTGGTGCCAGACCATGACCCCAAGAAGCTCACCAATGTAGGCCCAGCATATAGCTCTGATCTTAGCACCGAGGGTGTCTGTGCCTCAGAAGGAGCCATGGACTAGGAGGGATGTACAACCCACCCCCCAAGGGAGCTGACTATCCCACAGACCTCTCCTTCAGGCTGTCTGTCTTGGAGAAACATGGCCTGGAAGAGGCCTGGTCTCCCTCTGTATGTAGTACCAGGAAAGAGCCCAGGGATCTTACCTTGGAGCCCCTTGTGTGATGTCTGCCTCCAAAAGTAGGGGACAAGTGACCCCATTCATTTCATGAATCTTGAGTGTGCAGAAATCCATCAACAAGCAGTCATTGCAATGGTCCATGTCATGTCAAGCTCCAATGCAAATCCAACAACAGTCACGCTGGTCCTGGATGGAGATATTTCTCCCACAGGGGCACCGATGCATATGGGTAGTATCCCTCTTCTTTTTTGACTTCTGCTTTTTAGGACAGAAAGCAGTACCAGAAAAGTTGAAAAAAGAAGCAATACAGAGTCAAGCTGGTAGCAATGAACTGATGGTACAGCGGCAAAATGGTGAACTCTCCCACGGAGTGCGACCTCGGCGGTGGAAGGAACAAAACTGAGATGAGCAGGAGGCCAGCATCAGTTACTGCCCAGCCCATGAGTGCAGCATCATGCTTCTGCCTCATGGGTGGCGCCATCCTTGACATTGGTCCCCTAGCTCTAAACTTTTAAAGCTATACCCCCCTGAGGGATCCTAGCGCCTCTGGCACAGACCCATGAAGTAATGAATGGTGAACTTTGATTCTTGGAAGATCTTCATGTTTTCCTTCTGCAATATGGCTTACTCTTTCATTCTCTGCCAGTATTCCCATAGAGCACATCCATTCACTTAGAGAAGGTTCAGATGTTTTCCTCCATTTTGATAGTATAAGTCTCTTCATGCATACGGTAGCAAACAAAATCCAATTTTGTTCATAATTAGGTACCGAATGCAACTTAGAACAATCTCTTAAGATGGGTAATGTCAGTGCAGGAGGTATTTCACATTTCAAATGTGTTGCTTTCCAACATTCTGAGGCCACAAAAGCCTGTAGAGGCAAAGATAGGGGGCTCTTCCTGCTCTAGTCTGAAATGCACCAGATGTTCTGCCAGTGTCCTACAAGTAGATGGTAGGCCAGAGAGAGACTTCCAGTGATGTTACTAAAGTAATGGCAATTTGAGGACAGAGCTCAGAGCCACCACAAGATTAAAAAGCCTCTCATCAACTCCAGTTTCAAATACAAAAATACTCTCCAGAGGCTACAAATAAGATGGGAGGAAAGAATTGCCCACCAGTAGATGCTACTTACCTAGATGCAGATGGATATCTGGAAGAGGAATCACTCAGCAAGGCCTCCACATCATCTCTTCCACCCTCCACCATGACTGTAACAACACAGGGCAACACAAAAACAAAGAAACTATATTTGATCCTCACAGAACTGCAGGCATACTAAGCTGAAAATGCCACAATAATCACAGGTCTACAAGACAGGCAACAGTGCCTAGAAAAGACAATGCAAGAACATGACTCTGTCCTTGTGGAGCTAGACACCAGAGCCTCAGAAACAGAACACCTCCTACTACAAATGAGCTAGCCATCAGACTACAGGAAAAAAATGGAGGACTTAGAGGGAAAATGCCATGTTCAAAAAGTATGGATCTACAGCATTCCAGAAGACAGTGAAGGACCTCACATAATTGATTTCCTCAAAAAGTAGATGTGATCCTTTCTACAACTCCCTCCAGACTCTGTATTTAATATTGAAAGGGCCCACAGAGCCCTGGGAGCAAAGTCGAAAGACCGAAAGGTGCAGCCATGTTCCATAGTGGCCAGACTCCTTTCATTTCAAACTAAGGAGTCCCTTTTCACAACAGCATGGAAAGCAGGCCTACTGATGCACCAGCTGTCCTAGTTCACCACAAAGAGAAGCCATGTTTCTTCTGTCCCCTCTTGGAAAAAGGACTCAAACTTCAAACTCCTTTTTTTGGCTAAGCTGAAGGTTTTCTTCCCGGAGGGGCTGGAGCTCTACCACACCCCAAAGATGCTCACAAAGCTTTATCAGAGAAGGGCATCCACCAATTCAACCCCAACAAGAACTGCCACAAAGAGCCCCTAGAGATAGACACCAAAATGTACTCACTGATGAAGACACCAAACACAGACTGTCCCTATCCACCCTTCAAGAGATTAAGGAATTGCTGTTCATGTTCCAAAAGAACTGAGGGGAAGAACCTCGTCAACCATCATTAACACGGTAAGTGAGGGTAGTACTAGGGAGGAGACAGGTGAGGTCAGAAATCCACTGAAAAACTTGACTCCCTGTAATAGAAACATAGAATCTGATGGCAGATAAGGACTGCTTGGCCCATTTCTCCCGACATACACTATTACCACAGACCATGCCCAATCTACAGCTCTTTCTCCTCCCCTTCCTTTCTTTCCACTGTGATTCCCTTGTGTATATCCCATGCATTATTGAACCCCACCACTATTTTCACTCCCAACACCTGCACTGGAAGGCTGTTCCAGGAATCCACCACTCTGTGAAAAAGTGCTTCCTCACATCTCTCCTCAAGTCTACCCCCTCCAGCTTCATAGCATGTCCCCTTGTTCTTGAGCACCTTTTCTTCTGAAAAATACTTCTCTTCTGTACCTTATTTATGCCCATGAGATATTTAAAGGTCTCTGTCATATCCCTACTCCCCTTACTCTGTTCTAAGGAGTACATATTCAGGCCCTTAGTCTTTCCTCTTATCGATTTTGATGCAGACCCTGCACCAATTTAGTTGCCTTCCTCTGAACTGCATCCAATCTGTCTAAGACTATGTCCTTCCAGAAATGTGGTTTGCAGAACTAGACACAGTACTCTAGGTGGGATCTTACTAGCGATCTATACAGAGGCAACACCATCTCCCTCTTTCTGCTGGTGATGCCCCTCCTATTGTGCCCCAGCATCCCAATAACCCTCCCTACTGCCTTGTCACACTGTCTGGCCTCCTTTAGGTCATCCAATATGATCACCCCAGGTCTCTTTCCTGCTTGGTGGTTGTCAATACCACTCCACCCATTTTGTAATCTACCCCTGGTTTTCTGTGTCCTAAGTGCATTATTCTGCACTTTTTCGCATTGAAACTCAACTGCCATACCTTTGACCACTCCTCTAGTTTTCTCAGCTCTCTTCTCATCCATTCCACCCCCACTGAAGTGTTAACACTATTATGGATTTTGGTGTCATCTGAAAAGAGGCAGATCCCTTCCAGTTCCTTCGCAGTGTCACTTAAGACATTAAACAGGATTGGTCCCAGTACTGATCCCAGAGGCACCACACTGGTCACCCTCCCTTCCTCAGTGTGAACTCCATTTACCACCACCCTCTGTCACCTATCCCCTAACCAATTTCTTATCCAGTTAGCCACTTCTGGACCCACTCCTAAGCTACCCAGCGTGCTTACAAGTCCTCTATATGGAACAGTGTTGAAAGCCTTACTGAAATCTAAGTAGGCCACGTCCATCAATCCACCCTGATCTAAATCCTTTGTCACCTAGTCAAAGAAATCTATCAGATTTGTTTGACATGACCTTCCCCCATGAAACCGTTCTGCCTTGGGTCTTGTAACCCACTGGATTAAAGATATTCCATAATCCTTTCCTTCAGCAGTGATTCCATTAACTTTGCCGCCATCAATGTCAAATTGACTGTCCTGTAATTGCCAGCCTCCTTCCTGCTACCACTTTTGTGTAGTGGAACTTCATCTGCCTTCTTCCAGGCTTCCAGAACCATGCCTGTTTCCAGTGAGCTGTTAAACAGAACTGTCAGAGGTGCAGACAATGTTTCACTGAGCTCCCTCAATAATTATGATGTACCGTATCCTTATCTGTACATTTGGAATTCATTTTGTTGGCAACCATCAAGACATTTATACTAGAACTATCATTTTTAATAGTGCAGGTTTACTTATCTCAGACATAGTTTACACATTAAAACTTACACATAAAGACTTACTGTATCTCTCCACCTAATCCCTGCTTCAGCACTAAACCTTTTTCTCTTTTAATCATGCTGGCAGCTGCACTTTTGACTCTACCCTGCCTGAGGCTCCCCCTTCCTCTCTCTACATTGCTTAAATGAATCTTTCATTACTCGTGTAACCCCTAGGTGGTGCTATCTCTAGTGTTACACCCCTCCCTACTACTTACAAGCTAGGCTGAGAGATTTGGATTTGTGAATTTATAGCAAGTCTAAAACATTTGTGCAGTGCCTCCACTCAGAGAATGTTTTACGTGGTCTAGCTGTTACCTGGTATAACCCCCTGAGAAGTTATACCACCCACAAATACCATTTGCCACCCCCAGACATGACCCATTTGCATTTCCCCACATTTAAGACATTTTTGTAATTAATGACACTCTCTAATAATATGTTCACACACAATGATTTACAAAAAACAGCAATAACAACATTTATTTTGGGGAACATAGGAGTTTGGATGGGGAACTGGAGTAGAGGTTATACACTCACAATATGTACAGATGATTAGATTGGATTTGGTGCTGCTGAACCCTCCAACTGGGTGAATCGGTGCAGTTTCAATTTACGTTTTCAGATTGTACTCTCCCCACCAACCTTAGCGATACCAGAGCCCTAGCAATCCTGCTGCATAATACGGATCATTTTTAGCGATACCCACACTGGTATCAGTATCCCAGACTATGCAAACCCTGCAATCCCACACAACCTGGGAGTCCAGTAACTGTAAAGTTCTCAAACAAGGTGCAGGCCTGATGGACGGTGCAGCTGTACATATACTGGCATGGTTGAAGCCCTTAAGGAATCAAGCAAATTAACTGCAGTTATCAGAAGCACATTTAGAACTATGTACAAGTCACAATCGGTGGAGCAGGGGTTACCCTGCCTTGCTTGCACTGAATGTCCTCATTGGTTTAGACTAGATCATGGATGGGTGCTCTCAGCAATTTGGAACTCTGACTCCAATGATTAATACACAGGACAAAGCTAACAGCCAGGAGCCTGAATACTGACTGCAAAGGTCTTACAGCAATTGAGATGAAAACTTGCGTTTTAAACATTTTAAGCTAGTGTCTCTTTAAGGCTGGAACACTATACTGTATGAACCGGTAGAAGCAGGGCCAGCATGCTTCAACCCCATTTCTAGGCTGTACCCTCGAGGGAAGCGCATATGGCAATGCCTTGGTTGGTGGCACGCTACCAGGCTGTATACCAATCACTTTCAGCACATTACTTGTCAGTACATTTATATAATCTCATATGGAGCTTTGCTTATATTTACTTGCACAAGGCCAGACCTCTTTTGAGAGTACACTTGTTCACATTTGACTGCATACTGTCCTGGATCTATGCTTGCTTTTCTGCCACTGTCCACAGTTGTTGCTCAGGTTGAGCCTGTTACAAAATGACCATTGCTTTAAACACTTTTGCTGGTTAACCAGGGCATTTTACCCAATCCTTGTTACTACAGCTAGACCGAGCTTGAGACTGGGCTTGCCACCATTTGAATTGCTTAAACGTTAAACTAGACTGGGCTTGAGGCAGGACCCACTACCCTTTTTGCAGACTTCACTGGCAAGCAAACAGATGCAATACACTCTTTTGACGCAAACTCTGATACTTGGCTATATCTTTATTTACTCTATCTCCCTGGGCTTAACAATCTTTGTACTTGCTTTACTCACACTTTACTGTAGTCTTGGCAGTACTGATCTTTTTGTAGCTGTTTACATTCACATACAACATGCAGTCATTTATGGCTCTTTGTTGGCACTTACAGCTCCCACATTACACAGAACACATTGTTAGCCCACCAGGCACTGTCCGGAACATTCCGTGTGGTCAGAGAACTCCCTTTCAGTCCTGTGGCATTGCTCAAGTCAGACACATTTATGTGATTTTGATCTAAACTCTTTTCCAGTTATTGGCACATGTACACCCACTCAGGCGTTGTTCAGACGTAGGATGCAAATGCTCACACAGTCACAATTCAGTTGCTTTGGGCATTCACCGCCCCTTGCAGATACTTTCAAGTCATAATTACAACTCAGCATACTTTGGGCTTTGCTGCCCCTTGCAGAAACTTTTCAGTTGCATAGTTGCAATCATTAACTCAGGCTGGGTGGCCCCTTAAAGCTTGGTTAAAACTGTGCTTTACAACACTGTTTTACTCACTCAGATTACATAGCAGAGATTGTTTTCTCTCTATGTGGTCTCAGGATTCTTCAGCACTCTCACTACTGAGGCAGATTCAGCTCTCTCACAGCTGGCTTATGATCAGGTCACTGGCCCACATCTTTCCCCGACGTGGAAGGGAGGGCAAGCCCTGAAGGACATTCTGCTGGTAGCCCCCAGGTTAGGAACTTCTGCATACAAGCTGCCAATGTTCTTTCTTTCTGAAAGGAGGCGAGCCACTCTCCCACATGGAGAGGCTCTGGCTTGTCTGCTAGGCTCATTTTGCTGAGCAGGGGCCTGAACCCCAACCTGTGAGGAGCTCCTGCTGGATCTGCTCGCACAGCTAGAAAACAGTATTTTGTTTTTTATAGGGTTCCTCTGAGGCCCCTGATTGGCTGCTGCAACCTGATACCTCCTCCCTAATTGTCTGAAGCACTTGTCAGTCACAGAAATGAATAATGCATGAACCTCACTTGATGCATTACAGGTTCCCAGTTTTGGCACTTAAACACTAGTCCCTGTAAAACCCCATGAGCACTTGGTACTGTCCCATGAGCTTTTGGTGAAGTCCACAAGTCCTGGCTTTATCCTTTACCTTTTACAATTGGCTGCAGCTGAATGAAATGGCTTCTATCCCACAGTCCCAAAAGCAGAATTAGACACAGTCCTGAATCAAAGCTCTGGCGCAGCCAGGAATAAATAAATAGTTGCCCCAATGCCCCACAGTTCTATAGCCTTGCTTGAGTACTTGTTGTCACTGCACAGATAAACACATTTGCTCAGTCCTTTTTCTTGTCACTGCTGCTGATGTTTAAGCTCCCTGACATGCAACAGCAGACAGGCTATTTTTTCTGAGTCCCAAATAGAACTGGTGCAGCCAGGAGAAAATATTTCTTTGTTTAAACACTTTTTTCCCTGCAAAACATGTTCCCCCAAACATACATTGCAGTTGCTTAATTTAAACAGTTTCTTTCTTTTTCGGCCACATCTGAGAACAGTTGCCCTGAGGGCAGAACAGATCCTCATGAACATTCATTTTAGATCAGGGCTCTAGCTGGAATGGGGCACCAGGAAGCAGGAACAAGGACCTGTAGGGACTGAGAAAAATTACAGGCTGGTCCTGGAGGCACTTGGAAGAGGGTAAGAGGAGTTACACTAGCTCTGCAAACAAATTTGACTTCCTCCCCAAAACTACTAACCTGGTGCTCTTAACAGCAGCTTTGGTGTACATGGGTACAGGACCTCCTACTAGCACCGTGGACATTCCATGACAGAGGGCTCCTGAATCGGGGGAACATCCAAAGGGGTGGAAGCTTGATGCTCACATGAGGCTCCTCCATAATGTAGATTGGTGGCCTCCTTGTTGGGGCTGTGTGGATGTGCTCGTCTTTATACAACAGCACACTCCATGCTGGCGAACAGTCTTGTGAAGGCAGGGGACTCGGCAGGTACTTCAAAAACTGAAAGGCTGATAAAAAGCATGGATCCTACAGAGAGACGATAAATAACCCAGAGGGGAGGAGTAATAAAGGGAGTCAGGCAGGCTAAATCAGCATACAGGAGATATACTCCAGACCATACCATTCTTCCCCCTTTCTCTGTCCCTCAGTGATGAGGAGTCTGCACCAACAAGCAATTGCACAAAGCAATTACCTAAAGCTCACCACTGGGGACAGTGCAGCAGCCCAATACATGGAACTGAAATTTAGTATCAATAGGCTTACAAAAGATTGACATGACTAGTGGTAAATCCCAGACATGTTCCACAAACATACATAGTGCTGCATGAGCCCTCCCCACCTAAAGCATCACCTTTGCTAAAAAGATGCAGTCGCACCAACACCAGTCTTAAACAATCCTTGCCAGAGTCTCTTGGCTGCATGATTAAAAAGGAATAGTAACACCCAAGGAAAAAGAGGCGTTTGGAAAAGGCTGAAATAACAGCCAACGAACTGCATTAATTTCTTACTTACAGCTCCTATATCCCACCCCTGTTTACCTACTGCTATATGCCTGTTGCTTGCTTCAGACCATCCACATATAAGCTAATTAATGGAGCCTGGGGGACTTCACATCTTCTATCTGCATATTCAGATGTTTTTTCTCTCCAGTGTGCTCCCCCCACAACCACCACCAAACTGCTGGAACTACAAACTGTCACTTGACCTCTTACTGTCTCAACAGCTTTTACACAGATAAGAACTTGAGGCTCAAGGCCCACATGTTGTCCAAGTCTACAAAGAGGGCATCTGTGAATGGAACATGGACATACAGTATGATCTATAAGAGAACTAATATTACAATGCCTTACCCACTATGGATTCACCTAGGTATGGGCTAGCACAATCGATAAAAGGGTAAGCCATGCTCCCCCCACTTTACTGTAGTTAAGGAACACATATTAGCACCTGCCCTGTTACCACAGAGTAAGATGTCTTCCTCCAAGCCTAACCACGAAATGTAGTGGCAAAACCTTGTTAAATCCATGCAACCACTCTCCCCCCCTCAATACCTACACTAGTGAGCGTTCAACAAAGGTGAGATGGTTCTGCATCACATTATTACACCTACCCATATAACTAGATCTCCGGACTCAATCCTCATTGGTGACACATTGCCCCCTTCCCTGGTTGAGAACTTAGACACACCTCACACAACCCCAACCTATAAACCTCAGCTGTGCGCATAACACAGCAGGGGCTGCTACTGGCCAATAATTCTAACCTCTTTTCTGCAGAGGCACAGACCACAGTACACCTCTCAGAGAAGAGGGGCACAGAGATGTTGCCCCCTACCAAGGATGTTGAAGGCACTCCAGGGGTAGTTGCCCACAACCCCTTAGGTACTGCTTTATATGCTTTATCTGTTACTATGACCTTTCATTATTAGTTACTCAGGTTAAAACATTACTTCTTACTCTAACCTTTGTATTGTTTCCTCTCTCTCCACTGCTCAACAACCAACTAATAGCATTCAATTTTCCTCCCAGCACCACAGTAGGATACTGACATGGCAACAATTAGACACACAATCACCCTCAGATGATGGATAGCTACACACCTATATGGATTTTCCCACAGAATGTCTATGATCTTAACAGCCCCATAAAAAGAACCAAAATCTTCTCAAACATTAAAAAAAATTAAATCTGAGGTGACATACCTCCTGGAAACACACCTCATTAGAGATGGGCATGACCCTTTTTAAAAAATTGGTTTCGCCTAAATCTTTGCCTCCTCACATTAACAGGGCAAAAAAAGAAGGGTTGTGGTCCTAATCCCCCAAACTACTTAATTCATACTACACTACCGTATCACAGATCCCCAGGCAAGATATGTCATAGTAACTGGACTCAATTAACACATTAGTGACCCTGGTAAGTGTAACCCCCCCCCACACAAATCGGGGGCTTACCTTAAGAAACTACCTGGGCTCCAGTAATGCCCACTGCCAGGCAGACTTTCTGCAGAGATGGTAAATCCATAATGGTTGGTGTCCTTCTATTAATCTGCATGAGAGTGCCATGATGTGTCTCCATGCTTGTCTCTTTAAGTGCCACAGTCAGTGTAAATGCTGTAAATGACCTAGGCTCGGTCCAAGTATTTCAAAGCTCGCAAACAGCCAGGCATCACCCCAATTTACCCCACTCTGCTGTCACTAATAGAGCAAAGGGATCTCTATATGGTACTGCAGTTATTTACTTATAGTGTATTGTGGACCCTTGGTGTGCATGGAAACCGGAGGTTCTCAAAATGTTGTTCTGCTGCAGTTCAAAAGGTCATGGTACGTGACTATACCCTACTGCAGCAGAATAACATTTTGAAAACCTGTAGAGGTTCCAGGTGCTCACTACACAGACCACACATCACTTTACGTTAGCGGCAGAAATGGACAGATCCACACTCCCACAGCAACGGTAAAATTAGTCACATCGGAGCCTTACAAGATGCAGGATCAACCAGATATGAGGAAACGCAGGATCAACCAGATATTTAGACTTAGAAAAAAAAATTTAAATAAAACAAATGACCCCCTTCTCCACAGCCATCTCGCTTAGTGAGCGTTATGGCTGCCATGTTATTTTTTAAACCCTCCCAATGTACCTGCCAGCCAATAGGAAGTCACGCTAGACACATAGCCATGCCTCCTCCTTAGCAACCACTCAGCAACCCTGGAAACCACCCTTTACCATGGAACAGTGCATCACACAAAAAAAAAGTAAAAGGCTGCTAAAAAAAGAACTGTAAATGATTCTTGGGGGCACTATACACTATATAAAATAGTGGATGGGCATCCTCATGCACAACCAGCCTGTTGTGCCACCTCAGGATTCTGATGCCATCAGACCTCTTGAGCTTTTCTCTCGAGGTCTGATGTTATCAGAACCCCTCTGTGGCACAACAGGCTGGTTGTGCATGGATACCCATCCACTATTCTCTATCTAATTCACAGTTGTCTTTAAGATATAGATTGTTGTTTAACCTGCCTTTATTGCAGCATGCATTTTCCAATGGAAACTACCATGTTTTGGACTGGGACTTCCCGTTTGGACCAATTAGGACACACGGGACCTCGATGGGTCCTTAGCGCAGGTGCCTCATGGGAAAAAAGCTGTAGATTTTGTAGTTTTTCAGGTTGGTTCCTAAACTGACAAATGTGAGTACCAGGCTTATCCCACCAAAGATCAAAAGGCCACAACAGTAGGCAAGGTTCTTGTTGAAAACATTTTCATACATTGTGGTGCTCCCCAGCAGATACGTTCCAACCAAGGAAGAGACTTTGAAAGTCGACTAATTACAGAAATGCTCTCTCTGTGGGGTGTCAAAAAGTCAAGGACCACTCCCTACCACTCACAAGGGGATGCGCAACCTGAAAGATTTAATAGGACATTGCTGGACATCCTAGGCATCCTTCACCCAAAAGACAACCCAAGATGGAGCCAGCAGATAAGTATCTTAGTGCACGCCTGTAATTGCACAAAAAGTGATGTGACAGGTTTCTTCCTGTATCAATTGATTTTTAGTCATGAAGCACGTCTCCCAGTGGATATTTGCTTTGGAGTGTCACCAGATGGAGTTCAAGCTGTTAACTATCTACAGTATGTACACAAGCTTAAAGCACAGCTTAACCATGCTTATCATCTTGCCTACACTATGGCTGCTAAGAAAAATCTAGCAAATAAAGTAAGACATGATAAAAGAGTCAAGGCTCAAGAACTCCAACTAGGAGATCAAGTTCTAATGAGACATTTGGGATTGCAAGGAAAACATAAGATAGTAGATTGTTGGAGTCACACTCCCAACATAGTCATTAGTAAGCTGGATAACCTCCTAGTCTAAAAAATAAGGCCAGAAGGAGATCCCAGAGCTTTAAGAACAATCCACCAATGGAGATAGATTGGACAACTTTGTGGTTGAATTGCCATAAATACATTACTCAGGATAGATTGTGGCTTACACAATTTCACATTTTACATAATATGTATTATACCCCCAAAAAATTATATAAATATGGGCTTATTGATTCACCCACCTGCTCCCGTTGTCAGCAGGGAGAGGGCTCACTCTTTCACATTTTTTGGGCATGTCCTAAGGCCTCCACTCTCTGGAAGGACATCCAACGGAAGATGGACTCCTTGTTGGGTCTTTCAGATATTTTCACTCCTGAGGTATGCCTCTTAGGTGACTATACCTTGATTCCAGTAATTGCTAGGCGATATTATATAGCATTGATTTCCCTATCGGTTAAAAAGGTAATTCTCCATCATTGGAAAGATGATGGAGACATTTCTTATGCGGAATGGCTTAAAGAATTGTTAGCCAATCTCAGGACGGAAAAAATGGTGGCAAGTCTCAGTAACAGAATGAATAGGTATAAGAAAATTTGGGAACCTTTTCATGCACTGCTTACCATTTAGCATATTGCAGGCTACTGTCAAATTTAGAATTTGATAATTCACCTAATAAGTTTGAGCTGTGCTGAATGGGGAGGGGGGGTTTTAGTATGGGGGTGGGGAAATAGGCTTGGGGGGGCAGCTCCAGTGTATGCAGTGATGTACTGTTTCTGGTTTCATTGACAATTCAGATTATTATGACTGGATCTGTTCTTTTTGTTCAAAAAAACAATAAACTTTGATTTGAAAAAAAAAAAGAACAATCCACCAAAATCACCTCCTTCCAATTGGGCAGATTGCCATAGATACAGTACCACAAAACACCATGCCAACTGGGCCTGTTACTAGATCTGCCACTCAGAAAAAGCAGTCAAGCTGGCCTCCTGTCCCTCAGCAAACCAAGCCTTCATCAAGCACTGCTGCTATTCATAATGACACTAATTCTGCGTCTGGTGAGAGTGAATATGAATGTGTGTATTATTCTTCCTTTGAGCTAGCCCAACTGTTCCAAGGAATTCCCTCTACCAGGTTAGACACAATGCTGATAAGTCAGAGATGCCAAATAATCTTGCCCTTTCAACTACTCCAGTGCCACCGGAAAGTGAAGTGCAAAGTGTGACCTCTGAAGTAGCTGATTCTTTATGTCTTGTGAAACTGTCTGAAATTGACACAGCTAGTCCTGCTCAAGTAGAGGAGACCTATACCCATGAACCTGCAAGTGAAACTAACCTAAGTGGGTCTAGTGAACCAAAGCTCATTTCAGAAAATATTGCTATCCCTGAGAGTGCTAGCAGTGAACTAAATGAATCAAGCTTTGCAGAAATACCACTTACAGATGATCATAAGTCTACAGACCCAGAAAACTTAAGTACTACTACACCTACAAGTAATATGCCCAACTCAGAACTTACAGAGAGTGCAGAGGTACCCCTTTCTGCAGAAGCTGCTTCATTGCTGGACAATGAGCAGGGAGTCATGAACCCGAATGCCGATGTTGAGAGGACTGTGCCTATGCCCCCTACACCAAGAAGATCTGATAAAATTGTAAAACTAGTAGTACGCCTCACATATGACTCACCAGGAAAGCCTGCAGACCTGCCTCTAAATGTGGTTCATAAAGCGATATACATCACAGCTAGCTCCTTTCCTAAAATAGGGTTCACTGCATTTTCCAGTCTAATAATCAAGCTCACTTCCCATTTTCTTAGGGATCGCCCATACAAAGTAAAAAAAGGTCAGTTAAAGGGGTACAAGGTAATTACCAGTTATGCGACTGCTCAGAGGTTTCAAGAGGCAATGCATATGGTAACTGTTTAAAAGACAGTAAAAATGTGAATTTGACATGTCGAAATAAAAGAAACTCCTATGTAGAAAATGTCATTTGAGGTATAGCCTGCTATATTGTATATATTAATAGCAAAACAGCACAGATACTGTACATAGTAGTATATGGTTGCAACCTGTAAATAGTGTAAAAAGTGTTAATGCCAATTGTTACTTATGTTTTAGACTTAACGCAGATGCCAAGTTTCCTAGGTAGGGGACAGTGTAACCCCACTCCCCAAATTGGGGGCTTACCTTAAGTAACTCCCTGGGCTCCAGTAATGTCCACTGCTAGGCAGACATCCTGCAGAGATGGTAAATCCATAATGGTTGGTGTCCTCCTATTGATCTGCATGAGGGTGCCATGCTGTGTCTCCGTGCCTGTCTCTTTAACTGCTACAGTCAGGTGACTGCCCCCTCCAGCCCTGACTGGGCCAGCCTGCTCCATGGCCAGTGCAGAGGTACCGCCCACCTGCCCCAGCTTATCTCTAAAAGTGGCTGTGCCCCACAGCCATGACTGTGCCAACTAGCTCCATGGGTGGTGCAGAGGTCACCACCCACCCACCCCAGCTTATCTCCAAAGGCAGCTGCCTCCTGCAGCCCTGACTGGGCCAACCAACTCCACGGGTGGTACAGAGGTCACTACCCACCCACCCCAGCTTATCTCCAAAGGCAGCTGCCCCCTGCAGCCCTGATGAGGCCAACCAGCTCTGTGGCCGATGCAGAGGTTGCTGCCCACACGCCCCAGCTTATCTCCAAAGGTACAAGTGCCTGGCTTGAATTTTCCATCCAAATTTGGCGCTTCACCTCTCAGTCTCTCTGATTGGCCAGGACTGCTCCTTGGACTGCTACCATTGGACAATGTCTATCCTCTGTTCTTCTATCTGATCGCTGTGCTCAAAACTTGCTATACTGACTGCAATACTATGTTTCGAGTGTGTTTTTAATACTAAAATGTTTAAATGCCAGTGTAGAAACTTAGAGTGATAGCTGTTATTTATCAAAGCTTCATTGTTGTACTGCACAGTTATTAATCTGAGCTCTGAGGCTACAGTTTGCTCTGGGACCCCTTCCTGCAGTGGCATTAGGCCCCAGTGATCTCCTTGCCTCCACACTTCGGTAGCCTAATCCACTGGAGGCAACAGCCAGGCTCTCTTTCCCTCTGCTCTCCCTGGCCTGATTTCTAACTTGCTCCTCCTACTCCTTTTCAAAAGCAGCATGCTGATTCCACTATTTTAGCTGTGGCTGGCATAGCTGGTTCTCCTCTCTGGTCCTCTATCTCTTTCTCACCCCCCCGACCCACCACCAGTGGCGGGAAGCCTGTTCTTTGTCCTCTCTCCCCCTAAAGTAGCCGCCCCTTGTTCTCACTAATCCCTCCCCCCTATTTAGGGCAGTATTTATTTTTTTTTTCCTTTTTTCCCCTTCTCTCCCTTTCCAGGCAGCTGCTGGGCCCGCCCACCCCAGCTTATCTCCAAAAGCACCAGTGCCAGGCTTGAATTTTTCTCCAGTCCTCCCACCCCCATCCCCTGCACTCTATTAAATACACTTCCTGCACTCTATTAAATACACTTCCCTTCCTCTGGATCCACCCTCTCCCTATACTGATATGCCTAGAGGGTATACAGTAAATTTTCTCTTTGTTTTTGGTTTTTTCTTTCTCTTAGAGGGGTATCTATCTCTGTGCCTAGAACCCCACTGTTTCAGGCTTCTGCTTTGTCTTCCTGTGTGTAGCTACTAGCACACCTCCAGTCATGCTTAGACACTCCAACTGTCACAAACAACTGTGCACATTTTAAGCACTGAATGCAGTCACATCACATTCTGGCATCACTGTTAATCCTATTCCTCTGGCTGGGGTCTGAAAATGGTATGAATAGTGCAACTCTCCCTGGCACAACCATGCCCATGGTGGTTAGCACAAGGGGAACGTCCACTGATATTCTTATGGCCCAAGCCCTTAAACTCCCAGTGCCCACTGCATCGCTATTTACCACAGGGTACTTAGGTTAATACCCATTGCTGCTTTACTGTTTGGCAGTGTCACTGCTGTTGCCAGATATGACCTCAGGAACCACAAGCAACATCAAACCTGCCCATCTTTGGTGTTCTGGTCACAGTTCCTCAGGAACCTGATTCTAATATTGCTTTTAGTATCAGGTAACATGCATCCAAATCCTGGGCCTGGTCATCCCCCTGCAGATACCACCTCGAGGCTCGGACAACTAAAGATTATATCACTAAATGTAGGAAGTCTCCTGCCAATGCTTTCACAAATCCAGGCCTGGGTTGAACTGCCCAAACCTGATGTCATCGCACTTACTGAGACGTGGCTATCTCCAAAGATCCCAGACGTCGTGGTGGCCCTGGATGATTATACCACATTCCGGTAGGGCAGGCAGTATAAGAGAGGAAGTGGCTGTACAGTCTACCTCAAGAATGATATCGGAGGTCAAGTACTGCCAGTGCCTAGCACTTTGCACACAAAGGAAACGCAAATCCTAAACATCAAACTTACCATAGGACAACAAAACAAGGTTCTTGTACTCTCTACAGTTTATATATCTCCTGGCAAGCATGGAATTGGACTCAAGCAGTTCTCTAACAACCAAGAACAGCTCAATCAAAGCTGTGAACAGATTTTAGTCGGTGACTTTAATGTAAACTGGCAATCTCAGTATGCAGCAGCAGTTAGAGACAAAATATCAAGCCTCTACCTCACCCAGATGGTCACCCAAGCTACTAGACTAAATTACAGGATAGGTACAAGCACCCTAATCGACTGGCTCCTTTCCACCTGCCCAGGCCATATTTCTGTGGTCTCAGTATTATCAGACTCCCTCAGTGACCATTCCCCAGTTATGTGCACCTGTTCAAATAAGTTCACAAAGCACCCCACCCCCCCAGCTCACTAGAACTTACTCACTTAGAACTGGGCAGCTTGATAATTTCAGACAGTACCTAAAACTGACTAACTGGTCCCTGCTTGATAGTGCCATCGATGGTAACCAAGCCCTTGATTACTTCTGTTCTATCTTTACAAATGCTTGCAATATCTTTGCCCCTTTCAAGTCAAGAAAAGTAAGAGGGACTGATAACCCCTGGCTCTCAGGCTCCCTAATTGAAGTCATGCGCCTTAGGGACAACCTGTGACACAAGGCCAAGGCAACTGGGAAAATGGCTGACCTCATAGTCTACAAGGCAGCCAGAAATAAATGCATGAGATTAGAGAGGTTGGCCAAGGCCTCATACTATAAAGATCTATTAAACAGGAAATGGGGGTGCCAAAAGGAGTTCTGGAACTCTGTGAAATCCCTAACAGGCAGGGTCTCCAAGGCACCACCTGACCTAATAGTTACTGCATCAGGGACACTACAGAAACATTGTGATATTGCAAATGCTTTCAACATAGCATTCACAGATCTAAGTGCTGTGCTCCCCAGTTACTACCTCACCACTCTGTCAACTGGTCAGCTCCCCCACCCGAGCCCACCGCCTACAACCCATAATGGCACACTGACAGTCTCTTAGTACAAGACCAGTTGCCTGTCCTGCCAAAGACCCCTCAGCTCACTGACCTGGATCCACAACCAACACCTCAGTCTTGTCTGAATTCAGCTTCAACCAGTTGGCACTCATCCAGCCTTGGATCTCAGATAGGCAGTTGTTAAATACTGAGACTGCTGTGTCCTGTTCAGGAGTAAAGGACATGTACAGCTGAGTATCATCTGTGTAGCAGTGAAAACTCAGCCCATACCACCTTATAATGTCCCCCAATGGCAACGTGTACACCGCAAACAACATGGGAGACAGCACAGAGCCCTGCAGTACCCCACATGGTAGGGAGAATGGATCAGAGGAATAAATCCCCTGACACTACTCTCTGAAACCTGTCAGTGAGGAAGGCTTGAAACCATCTGAGGACTGTCCCCAACAGTCCACAGATCAGCTGTAACAATAAGGTACATCAAACGGGTATTAGGAAAGAGTAGGATGGGGGAGTGACTCAATAGATATGAAGTTGGTTGCCCTTACACGAAATGAATTAGTGGACCCACTTACCAAAATCTTTAATGCATCATTAAGATCTGGTGCATTCCCAAACAAATGGAAGGCAGCACTCATCAGTCTGGTCTTCAAAAGTGGAGACAGAACAAACCTATCGAACTATAGACCCATTTCTATTTTACCTCCACTCTCCAAAGCATTGGAGTGAGCAGTATCTGACCAACTTATAGAATACCTGGAGAAGTACAATCTACTATGCGCACAGCAGCATGGATTCCATGAAAAACACTGCACCCTAACTGTCTTGGTTGACTACACCACCCAGCTCTATGATGCAATGGATAATGGAATGGCTATGGGGTCTATTTTCATAGACCTCACCAAGACATTTGACACTGTCAACCATCAGCTCCTACTACAATGCCTCCTATTCATTGGCACATCAACAAACAATGTTACCTGGTTTGAAAGCTAATTCTCGCACAGGACACAATGTGTGAAGATCTGCGGTGTACTCTCTGAGCCCAGGGAAATTAGCCTTGCAGACCTTCAAGGATCAATACTGGGACCTCTTCTATTTAGTCTATTCATAAACTGCCTACCATCCGCTTGTCCGGCACACATGGTGCCTTGTGCTGATGATGCAGTCATCTCAGCTCCAGGTAGGGAAATGTCCACAAACACCTCTGAGCTGCAGGCCAATTTCCAAAGGCTAGAATCATGGTTTACCCAGAATAAACTATTACTTAACTACAAAAAAACAAAATGCATGCTATTTAAAGTGCCACAAAACAAGAAAAAGCATGGCCCCCTACTATTACTGAGTCACAAAGGTGATTCGCTGGAGCGAATCTGCTCTTTTAAATATCTAGGTGTACACCTAGATGACACACTCACCTTCTCTACACATAATGATCAGGTCATTAAAGCAGCCAACATCAAGCTGGATGTTCTATACCGACACAGACACTCTATATCACCGAATGCCCTGAAACTGGTCACTTGCAGCTCTGTGTTATCTACCATCAAATATGGGCTGGTGATATACAGAGCTGGCTCAGATACTGCTCTTAAAAGGGTCAAAACCCTCCTCAGTAAGGCTTGTTGTCTGGTCCTTGGGGCTGACCACCTGACTCATACATGTGCATTATATGCAGAGACCAGGTGGCTCCCTTTCCATCTCCAAATCAAATACCAGGCCTGTCTTCTGGAGAAAAAATCAATGCTAGGCCTTACGCCTGAGTCCACCTCATATTTATTCAAAAACACTCAGCCCACCATAAATACCAGAAGTGTGTCTAAGGGGGGAGGGGTTCTGGTGCCCTTAAAGCGTACCATGCTCACTCAATGATCCCTATCCTATCAGGGTCCTAGATGACTCAATGACCTCCCTACTGACACAATTGGTTGTAGCAAGATAAGTCAGTTTAAAACTGGGCTCCTTTCCCATCAAGCCCGCGAGAACGTCTGCAGTAGTATATTATAACACTATCTTATCCCGACTCAACCCCTGACTTGCTTCCCCACTCATGACATACCCCCCCAATCCCCACCCTTACCCACCTCCTCATTTACCGTCCACCCAGTGATGGTGGAGAATTCCTGCAGGAAATAGTGGACTTCATCATCGATGTAGCATTGGAGTCCCCCAGATGTTTAATTCTGGGGGACTTCAATGCCTGTGTCGACAATGAACTCTCGCAATTCAGACAGAATCTTCTCCAGCTAATGGCTATGCTGGGCCTTACACAGGTGGTTACCGCCTTGACCCATATATGGGGTCACTCGTTGGATCTTGTGTTCCTCCTGGGGATAGAGATCTTGGATTTGGGTGTGGAACCAGTCACTTGGTCTGACCATCACACCATAAGGCTCAGTTTCAAAGCCCCCCCAAGTGGACTTGCCTCTATGGAAATGGTCCAGTACCACCCTTTAAGGGGTATTACCCCAGAAGGTCTGTTGGCAATGCTGGGCCTATCAGGTAAATGCATGAGTCCAGGGGATCTCGTGCTGGCCTATAATAGAGTGGTGGGAGAGGCCCTGGACAAGACTGCTCCAGTTCGCGTTTGACCGCTCACTCGACCGCTCACTCTTCACCCAAGGACTCCTTGGTTTGAAGGTTCCTTGAAGGAGCTGAGGAGAGTTGGTCAAAGGTTAGAGAGAGCATGGCAGAGGTCAGGCCTGGATGCTGACAGGCTTAGACTGATTGAACATTATAAGGGCTATCAATAAGAAATCACCCAATCACCCATAAGAAGGCAGAATTCCTGTTCAGGAAGATTTCTGCTGCATGAAATAGACTGGCTCAGCTCTTCTGGACTGTGGACAGACTGTGCAGTCCAGTCTGTTTCCAGCCCAGAAGAGCATTTTCTCAGACTAAATGCGAGGAGTTCACTCAATTCTTTGCGGATAAGGTTGCCAACATCCTGCTGGCATTGGCCCTACTCTCCCTATGAGGTACTGCGGAGGTCAGTGAGAGGTGATGAGCACTCAGTCTGTCTGGGCAGACTTTAGCCAGCTGGAATTCATGGACATTGTGCAGATCATCAAAACATTGCACCCAACCAGCTGTAGTTTGTATCTGGGCCCTACACCCCTATTAGTGGGATGTGTAGATGTCATCTACCCGATCCTAGCGAAAACTGTCTGGGGATCCCTGGAGAGGGATGTCTTTCCAGATCCCCTTAAGGAGGCAGCCGTATGACCACTCCTAAAAAAAACATCCTTGGACCCAGACTGCCCAGCTAACTACAGGCCTGTCTCTAACCTTCCTTTTGCCAGGAAGGTTATTGAGAAAGTGGTTGCGTTGCAACTGGACGATCACCTTGTAACCCACAATGTCTATGATGCTCTCTAGTCTGGATTTCAGAAGAGACATAGTACCGAGACTGCACTTGTCCAGGTATTGAATGACCTCCTAATAGCGAGGGATCAAAAGGAACATAACATCTTGGTCCTTCTTGATCTCTCCTCAGCATTTGACACTGTGGACCATGGTGTGCTACTGGAGTGCTTGCGGTGTCTCTGTGGACTGTATGGGACAGTCCTGGAATAGTTTTGATCCTTCCTCATGGGCAGGTTTCAGAGGGTGGTAACTGGAATTTATTCCTCTGACACCTTTCCCCTGTCCTGTGGGGTCCCGCAGGGCTCAATATTGGCACCCAGGTTGTTCGCAGTGTATGTGCTGCCATTAGGAGATATCATTAGGCGATACAGTTTGAGTTTTCACTGTTATGCAGATGATACTCAACTGTATCTGTCTTTTCTACCCAAACAAGGGGATGCAGTCTCTGTGTTTAACAACTGTCTCGCCAAGATCAAGGACTGGATGAGCACCAGCTGGCGGAGATTGAACCCTGACAAGACCAATGTGTTGGTTGAGGGCCCTGGTCATCCTGGGGTGGGTTTGGGGACTGGGCAGGCATCGGGCATATGGCTTGACGGTGTCCAACTCACTGTCTCCAACCAGGTGTGTAACTTGCGTGTTGTTTTTGATGATGACTTGATCCTGAAATCTCAGGAGTCTGCCATTGTCAAATTCTCTTTTTGCCATCTGAGGAACATCACCTGAGTAAAACACCTGGTTCCTCCAGATGACCTTCCAACATTGGTCCACGCCTTCGTCACCACCCACCTTGACTACTGCAATGTCCTCTACCTAAGGCTTCCTGGGTTTGATATCTGCCACTTGCAGCATGTGCAGAATGCTGCAGCCAAGCTATTGACTGGTACATCTAGGACCAGCCATATTGTGCCTGTGCTGCGCGGACTGCACTGGCTGCCTGTTCAGTGGTGGATCACCTTTAAAGTCTGTCCACCCACCAGACAATCACACCTATCACTAAATTTTAGAAATGTCAGACTGCACAACTGATAAGGGCAGACATTTGGAGATCCAGACATCCATCACAAATGGGCTATACCCCCTACTCCTCCCTACATGGTACATTTGCCCACCTAGGTTGTTTTTGCATGCAGCAAGAACACCTAGACAAAGTTTGTACATGCTCATGTGCCCAAATCCTACTTGCAGACCATGGCCCCAGGACTCTTGAAATACAGTTAGGTAACAAAGAATGCAAACAAACATACTGCCTCCTAAATGCCATATGTTAAAGACCCCAAATTTCAGCGGTTGATACAATATAGTATACCCAGAACCCTGAAAGAAAATTCTAACCCTGACACCTCTCCAGCACTCTGGTGGGACACCCTTAAAGTGCTCCTCAAGGGCAACATAATTGCATACACAGCACAAACAAAATAAATCCAGGGAAGAAAGGTACAACAGCCTCACACAGCTAGTTACTGAATTGCATACCAAGCACAAATCTGGGGACAGACGTCCATTCCCAGCTTTACACTGGACTATCAGAATACTACAAGACCTCCACGAACAATGCACAGGAATAGCCCTCAGCTTCCTTAAACAAAGATACTATGAAGGGATACCAAGGGCCACTTGGCTCCTGGCTTGTCGACTCCAAAAGCTGCACACCCAATCATTCATTAGTAAACTCTATGACCGACAAAAACAGCAAATCGTGCACTCCTCCATGGACAGCCTACAACCCCTCAAGAACTATTAAGAAAACCTATACTCCACAACAGATTACCACCCCAACCCAGATATTATCTTACAATTCTACAGGCACTAGAGCTTCCCAGAGTCACAGAAGAGGACACATAACAACTTGTTAGACCTAGTTTATAGCAAAAAATAGAACAAGCTCTCTTCAGTTGCAAAAGATTTAAGTGCCCGGACCTGGACAGGTACACTATTGAGTTTTGCAAAAAATTTAAAGAAGACATCTTCCCCCAGCTTGTAAAAATCTTTCACCACATACAAACCTTTGGACAGACCCCTGAGACATGTAAAGATGCCACAATCTTGGCAATCACGAAATCAAATAAAGATCCAACTAAGGAAGAATTATACAGGCCAATGTATGTACTAAACACAGACTATAAGCTGTTTACCTTCATCGTAGCCAAAAGATTAGATAAAATACTTCCTTCACTAATAAATTATGACCCAACTGGGTTTGTCTGTACCTGGTAAATGAAAGACAATATCAAATGCACACTACACCTTCTCCAACATTTCCACACATCTAATCAACCAGCTCTGTTTCTAAGCTTAGATGCAGAAAAAACATTTGATAGCCTGGCATGGCCACTCCTATGGCAAACTCTACAGAAATTTGGCTTCCCTCAGAAATTCGGTCTTTGAATAGACACCATCTACACACACCCAAGAGCCACTGTAAGAGCAAAGTAACACTTTTCTCAGACCTTTCCATTAGCCAGAGGTGCATGCTAAATCTGTCCACCCCCCCCCCCTTTTTGCCCTATACATTGAATGCCTAGCAGAATCAATCCAAGCCATTAGTGTGGATACTGGCCACACAGTCCATAAACTAGCCCTCTACACAAATGACATCTCGATTTATCTGACTGCACTGGAAACATCACTCCCTTCCCTCTAGCAAATACTAGAGGTATTTGGGCAAGTGACTGTGTTAAAGCTAAATCAGACAAGAACAGAGGCGTTAAGCATAGTTTGTCAACCCAAATCCTACACTAAATGATTTCCCTTTCAATGGTACTAAGAATCCTTTAAATACTTGGGAATAAAATTATCTTGAACTATACACCATTTGCATGACTTACAGTATGCCCCCATCACAAGACAACTACAAACCGATCTTCAGAACTGGGAAACACTTGGTCTCCTACAAGAATCAAAGTACTGTAATACAGATGAATACTCTGCCCAAATTATTATACCTGTTTCAGGCTCTTTTGATCCCACTGCATGCCACAACTTTTTCCAGATGGAACAAGATCATCTCTAGATTCACATGACAGGGCATAAAGAAAAAAAAAAGAGGTAAGTATAAAACCCTGCAACTCCCCAGGTGGAAGGGCGGCCTCACCCTCCACAATTTATAATTAGACTAGCAAGCTGCACAGTTACACATTGCTTGCTACTGACTGACCCCTTCATATTATAGCCACTAGAAACAAGTTGAATTGATCCAAGACCAATTACAACCATTACAGGGCATCATTTTTGCCTTAATGAAACACACCTTCCTTCCAGAACAGCAAACATACACACATGCCACCTTGGAGTGTTGGTACAAATTCAGTCACAAGAGTGTGATGTGCATATTTATGGACACATACAAACAGAGAAGAGAAAGAAGTAAGTGCCTCAGCTGGAACCCGAACCCAGGCCACCCATAATACCATTCCGGCTGTGCTACCAGCTGCACCACCAAAGCAACTGAAAACTGGCCATTGCGGAGCACATTACTCTTTCTCCAATGCACAAACTGGTGCTGCACGGATAAGTACATTTTCAGTCACAAAAGTGCAGTGTGCATATTTATGGAACACATACAAACAGAGGAGAGAAAATAGTAAGTGCCTCAGCTGGGACCCAAACTCAGGCCACCTGGAATACCATTCCAGCTGTGTCACCAAGGCAACTGGAAACTGGGCCGTCCCAGAGCATATTACTCTTTCTCCAGTGCACAAACTGTGTTGGTACAAAACCTGTCAAGCTCCAGGAACAATGTTTCTCCCTGCTGTTGGCAATATCCCACACAGCCCAGTTTCACCCCTTTCATAGACCCACGATGCCATAACTAGTCACTTCTGGGTTTAAACTATTTCCACAAGTTCCTAAACAAAGGGCAGATACTAGGCTTTGCAACTTTTAAAAGCAGATATCAACTCCAAAATACAAATCACTACAGATATTTGCAGGTTAGGCATTACCTGCAATGTCAGCTAAGACATATACAAGAACAAGTCCAACCCCCAGCACTTCTTCTAATAATAAAACAGACACTGATGTCACCCCCTTCCACACACCTACTCTCACAATTATATCAAGCTCTACAAGAGCAACAACCAAATACAACACTTCCAATACAAACAAAATGGGAACAGGAAACTAATACACCAGTTACAACACTGGAGTGGGAAAAGGTAACTACAGAGTCACACAGAGTCATATTCTTCCCCTTATTCAGGGAATTTTCCTGGAAACTAAACATTCGCTTTTTTAGGACCTCAGTTATACAGACAAAATACCATGACCAGTTCACAGCTACCTACCGTACACAATAAATCCATCTCAAAATCTTGGCAGCACCAAACACCTCCCATGATAGAGGAATGGCACACCCTGGTTAACCAAACAAACATTATGGAAAGAATCACACATAGTTTGAATGAAAAGATTTATTTATCACCTGATGGACATGATGGATCCATCATGTAATGGAGATAAACGGAAGTTTTGTTCCGTGGGTGTGCATCATCTGGAACCTATGTGTAGATAACCTAGAAAATATAACAGACAGTTAATCTGAGTGGAATCATAAAAATGTCAATGTAACCACATAACTAAGCAGTAAAGATAGACCTCCCCTATCTCCTCTCCCATATTGCCCTCCCCTTTTTGTCACCAAGTTACCTAAGTTTCTGTTTTCCTACCAGTTAGTGTTAGATGAGTTAGCATCTGTAAATTTGTTTTCTTTTTAATGTGATACTAAACTAGAAAAGTTACTAAGAATGCCATTCTTAACATTGGGATTTCGATCAGGATTATCGTGTAACACCCCCCCCCCATGGGGTGTGTAAATATCTGTGCACTTTAGGTCCTTCTTGGTCCCATAATTAAATGTTTAATTTGCCTCTGCCACACTGGAAGAAGCTCTGCAGGTCAGAGGTCACCATTGGTGTGCGAGGGTAGAAATGTTGGGTTTTGGTGCTAGTAAGAGTGAGAGAGCCCGGCAGTAAGGAGGGATCTGTGTAGACAGCTACAGGTGATCGGGGCCAATTTTCCACTCTCAGGGTGCCCAGAGGTTTTCCGTGGTCTGGGGTCATCAAGAATACAGTGAGTAACATGGCAGCAGCTGTCGGCCAGGTTGACTGTGCTCCGTGGTGTGGGTCCTTCAAAATGCCCCCTTGGCAGAGCAGAAATATATCTAGGGCAGAAAGCAGATGGCCATGGGGCAGAAAGTTGAGCCCTGAAGAAATGAATGGTGCAAACTGTGTGTTGCCCTGCTATAGAGAGAAAGAAACCAGTGGGGAGATGCATATGTGGACCAGAGGGCTACAGCCATGCCAGTATGTCCATGGGGAGAACCATTGGGAGCCTGAAAGAAAGGAGGCAGAGCAATACTAAAATATTAAGTCTAAGATGCCAACCCGGTTGCGACAGCACCAGTGGTGCAGTTGCCCATGAGTCTATAGGTTGAAGCCATTCATCAGAGCCCAAGTTCTGCCATAAAGAAGCATAGAGAGAGAGACCCAAAGTTCAAGATGCCAATCCAGTTTGTGGCAGCCGTGGTGGAGACATACTTAAATGCCATGGGGAAAGTCACCTGCCATGGCCTAGTGTTTGAACTGAAGTTTGGGGAAAGAGTGGTAGTCCAGTTTCAAAGGGCTGGCTGCTGTGAGCCCAAGGGATCAGCATAGAGATGAGCATGGAAAACAGGGAGAGAGACTTAGGTTCTGCCTGCTGCCTAACATTTTAAAGGCCATCTCGCACTGATTTAAAGCTGCCTGTACTGTAAGTGGCTATCTTAGCCTCAATAGAGCTGCCAAGAGATAGTGGGACCAGAACAGCCACAATCAACACTAGTTACTTTCATGACCCCTGCAGTCAGAACTGCAAATCAAATGTTTAGGTGTGTCACCTCCATGGAGTGTGTTGTTTATGCAATAAGGCATGACAGGGGTGATGTTATGGTGGGATAACGGTCTGCCTCAGGTGGGTTGAAGCACGAGGTGAAGCTGAGTGCTTCCACCACCCGAGAAGGGCTGTTAGCTACCTTAACGCCCCCCTGGAGTGCTTTATTGTGATTATGGAATGGGTTCTTTTATATAGAAAAAGGGGATATTTTTTTAAATATATTTGTTGTAAAATTTATTTAAGAACGATGGTTATGAAAGGAATAATTAGCCCAAACAAGAACAAATAGTTCAAAGTGGACTTTGTATTGTTTGCTGCCTTCCAGTAGGTGGCACCAAACTGCTTTACTGACAACAGTGGTTTCAGTTCTTGTTCAGTTCTTGTTCTTCTTGTCAGTTTGGATGGAGTCATTTAGAACAGGCTGACAAGTTAGAAGAGAAGTTGCCCATAGTTGAAATCCAAGACCGAATGTTTTTCCTCCCTCCATTCAAAATGAAAACCTGGTTGTGGTCCATCTTGATCGCGGTCTGCGATACAGAGCCATGTACCTGCAGCAATCAATGAAGTGGGATTTTTAAAGAAAGTGATGGAAAGCTGTTTGGCTGCAGTCAGTGGGAGTAGGATAATGTGCAAGAGTGGGGAGGGAAGACTGGAGCTGTGGCAGGCAAGGTAGGACATTCTGGGTCTGCGGGCTTATTTTTTGTGCCATCCACTGTGTGTGTGTGTGTGTCTGTGTGTGTGTGTGTGGTGAGGACCATGTGATGGTCAATTGAGGCGGAGTGCTTCAAAGGTCAGTGGTGAGCCTATTGGTCTGGGAGTATTTTCAGCCATATTGGTCTGGGAGTATTTTCAGCCAGCTATTGTGCTGGGATAACAGCCCAGCTGAAAGTAGCTCTTGGCCAGTCAGGAGCCATCATTCTTTTAACTCATTTCATAAACTCAGTTAAATGAAACTCCCTGTTGTTTTACTTCTGCATGTATGTTAGTCATTTTATTGCACTGTTGAAATAGTGTCAGCCTTGGCAAAAGCTCCAGAGACTGCAGGTGATGGCCCCCTCTGCTATGTTTAGCTGGATGTGGGAAGCAGTCAAAAAATCTACAGCCACCAAGTGTGCGCTGAGCCAGTTTGAAGGGCCTGGAGTATCTGTGCTGCCAGTGTATACAATGTGCCAGAGGAAAGCACAATCAGAAACTGGACACCTGTTTTCCCCATGCCCAGTGGGTGTATTGCTTTAGTAGAATCAGTTCGAGAGAGTTGGAAGGAAATGAACACCCAGTTAAGTGTGGTTTCAGTGTCGAAAACTGAGAAGGTCTGCCCAACTGAGAAGATCAGCCCCACTGTGAAGGCCAGCCCCCAGGAATCTTCAGCTCCCTGTGAAGCAGCTCAGCACAAAATACTGGTAGCCTGAGGCTGGAGTTGTGGAGTGTAAACAAAGATGTTGACCCCTAGAAAGCTAGAGAAGCCAGATGTGTGAGTGCCTCTTCCGGAGTCGCCAAAGTCATCCAGGGATCCAGTGCTAAGTCGCCCCCAGAAAGAAGAGCCAGAGAGTGCAACAAGATAAACTGGAGCAGCTGCCTTGATTGTGGAAGGAGCGGTGGAGCTCAGTAATGATGACCCTGGGAGGGATATCCCATTCTGCTATGAATCTGTATATCTGAGCCCCTCAAAAGAGCACCCTACTCTATCAGCCAAGAGCCGCAAAAGGCAGGAGATGTATGAGAGTGTTCACAATGGCGACCCCAATGTATGATGCTACCAAGAGGGTGTGCGGCTCCAGGATGGCCTGGCCCCATGGTCCTCTATATGCAGTCTGCCTGAATAGAGTCAGCCTGAAATAATTATAAGACGCAAGATCTGGCAGGATTACCCTCAATATGTATATCCATACCTACCTGAAAGACTCTGGAGCATCATAGAAGATAACCACACAGACTGGGTATATAGGGGCACTATGGACAGCTCTGCAAGAAGCACAAGTTGGGTCCAGAAAGCTCATCCATGGCCCTGCAGGAGATTCAGTGAATTGCCAAGGCAATCTGTGCTTGACACACCAATGAGGGACTGACCCTCTTTAAGACTTTTGCCCTGGTGCAGAATCAGAATGGGAGATGTACAAAGCACTACATGAAGGGCACTGACTTGTTTGGTCATGAGTCCACCAAACTAAACCCCCATTATTCCTTTTCCCATCAGTGAAGTGACTGCTGGTGGCCTGTGGACTGTTCCGGTTTTGTTGCCCACGCTAGCCTGTTTCCTCCACTGGAAGTGTTGCCCACTGTGAAAAGAGACTGAAAAGGGACTGTGGGCTAGTACAAGAGCCAGTAGGACAGGATGAGATCAACAATTTTCTTTCTTTGTTAAAGTTTGCCTGCAAATGTTTTGGGGACTTTGGGTATTCGGGACATTTTGCTTGGACTCAATAGTTGCACCACGGTGCATGGGAGAGTGGAGTAAATTGTGTACCCACAGGTCCTAAAAATATGTTGGGTTACTGTTCACTGTATTTTCTGCCAGTACTGCATCATTCCAATATGGTTAAACGGGATTAAAATTGAAAGTGCTGTTTTAATGTATATGTTAAAAAATCTGCTTTTTCACTGTTTTGCATGCTTGATGAAAACTTTAATGGGTAAGGCTTTGGCAGCTGGGCAGCATGCAGGTAGGTAGGCAGCAGTTTAAGGTATAGATAGTTATGGATAGGATTGGGATGCCACCCTTGTGTAAGCTAGGCAATCCATCCGGGGTGGTACAGGTGGTTGGGTCACCAGGGTGTCCCTTTAGCAGCAATGAAAGGCTTTGGGATATAGAGTCTCCTTAGATGTTTTAACTGGTTCTCCAATTACCTCAGTTAAAGATCCCACAGAACTGTGATAGAAGTTGTTCACTCTGACCTCTCCCCTATCAAATATGGAGTTCCCCAGACTTTATTCTGGGACCCCTCCTCTTCTCCCTTGTGGTCAACTCCCTCCCAGAGATCTGCCAAAACTCTGATTTAATATTCTATGCTGATGATGCAGCACTCTGCTGCAAAGACAGTGACCCCGCCTCCCTTCTCTGCAAACTCCAGCTAGACTTCCACAGGCTCCTCTCCTGGTTCTCATCCAGAGGACTTGTCCTTAACTCAAAAAAAAACCTAAATCCACAGTCTTCTCCAATTGCAGAAAACACGCAGCCTTTGGTTTCCCACTCCTGGACAATGATGGCAACCTCATTGAGCATGTCACAGAGTTTAAATACCTTGGCCTGCTCCTTGACTGCCATCTGACCTATGATCGCCACATCACTCAACTAATTAAGAAAGCCCACCAATGGCTTGGAGTGTTATATTGAGTTCGAACTCTCCTAATTCCTGAATCTAGGAAACTACTCACCACCAGTTTGTTTTTCCACCTATTTGTCAATGGAGTTCTGATTTACTACCCATCCCTTTCCCCAAAAAGCCTAAGTAGGCCGCGTAGCAGCTACCACAATGTCATATGGTCTTCCGCTGGCCTTCCCAGATTAACCTACCATGGTGACCTCTACAAATCAGCCCACTGAACCCCAAGGACAGACTTGACTGTAAGATCCTTACTTTTTTCCACAAACTCACACTGAGACTGCTACCTACCAGCATAATCTCCCTCTTCTGCAAGTCTGCTCTTGCACGGCCCACCAGATGCTCCTCCGCCCTCTCCTTTACTGTCCCATTCTGTAATACCACTCAAGGCCAAAACACTCTCTCTTACAAGGGTGCTAAACTTTTAAATAATCTCCCCCCTTCGCTCATCCAATGTCCCTCAACTGCCTCATTCAAGTGCAACCTAAAGGGTCACTTTTCCAGCACACTGGCATGTAAATGTCCCAGGCAGAGCTGTAGGAAGGCATTTTGGTGCCCTGGGCAAGACACTAATTTTGCACACCCCAGAAAACAGCTGATGGTGGCCCCCAGAAGCTCTAGGTTGTTTACATGCACTGTGGTGAGCTTTGAGGCTTTTCTTAAAGGAAAAACATACTTTTGTTATATGCTCTCCCCCTGATTTCAGGGAAATCTTTGCTGCCATAGAATCTGAGGTGTGGGAGTCGAAGATGCTGGCTGGCTGTCATCAGAGTGTGCAGTGCAGCTGCAATTGTTGTGGACAACTGTCTCTCCAACAGTTCCATCAAGAGTGGCTCATGGGGATATATACAGGCACCTCAGTGGCATAGATGCAGATCTTAAGTGCTGGACACAAAAACCTCTGAGATGCCCTACCTGCAACCACCCATCCTCACATATGGGGATGTATCCCCCTGAGCCCACTCACTCAGCTCTAATGGCAGGCTCCACTACCCCTGTAGTGGAATTGCCACCACCTAACAGAAGGAAAAGCCACCACCCCTGACCATCTTCCCTTCAGCTAGACTATCTCCAGCACTCAATACTGCTTGACCACCCTTCTAGACCATAACCAGACTCCACCCCAACCATCCTACATGTGGCTTGAACACCTCCACAACACCACACTCACCTTAGCCACCTACCTTCCCTATAGCTGAAACACCACACTACACCAAGACCAGCTCCCATGCACCCAAACAATCCCTGCAACTAGACCAACCCTACATACCTCTAAACTGTCCCTGATTTTGCGCCAAAATTTGCATTTGTCCATCATAAAGGTTGTGTTTTCATGGTAGAGAACAATGGAGTGTGGGGGGGTTAAAATCACGAAATAATGTAAAACATTAAAGTTACAGACTTATTCTTCTTCAGAAAATGCAGATGAACACGAATCCCCTTTTTCTATCAGCTTTCTGAGTGAATAGTGCCAATTTATAATGTGTCCAAGATTTTGGATCTTTGTCCCTGATTATTTTAAGTCTTGTCCCTGATTCATGAGGCAAGAAGTTGAGAGGTATGCAGCCCCAAGTCTAGCATCCCTCCAGAGGACCACTCTTTCTGTAGTGGCATCCCCCCACCAAACAATATTCTGACTGTATCCAACCCTCCCCACTGCAGGACCCCCCTGAAAGAGCACCCCTGCATCTTCCTCTACCCCCAGTTGGGAGAGGGCCAGGAGCGTAAGATTCACATCATAGAACTGCTGCTATGGTGCTGTCCAGGGTCCCACAGTATAACTTCTGGCTTACAAAAAAAGCACTGCTGCTCTGGTCCACTCCCTCCCTCTCTCTTTCCCCAGCTCAGACTCATATACTCTGTTGGCAACCACGAACATGGCAGGTATTTTTACATGTAATTTATAAGCGCTGCAGAAACTGTCAGATGTCAAGATCCAGAAGCGGCCAATTGACATCCATGATTTAGGTGACATGCTCAGTCTACACAGTGTTATAAATTATTAATAAAACTGTCATGTTCATGGATGCAAGCCAAGCAGACCCAGTGAGTTGGGAAAACAGATAAAGGGAGGGGAGGGGAGTTTTCCTTTTCTGCCAGAAGTTTTACTGCGGGACCCTGGACAGCACTGCAGCAGCAGTTCTCTGCTGTGGATTTTCTGCTTCCTAGCTCTTCCCTGACTTGTGGGGGGGTCAGCTGCAGGGGTAGCTTGTCTGGTGGGGAGTCCTGCTGTGGGATGGGGATGGTATACATTATGTAGTAGTGTCCCCAAGAAGCAGTGTCTAGGTGGAGCACTATTAAAAAAAAAAAAAAGGAAAAAGGCCAGACAGGGCATGATAGGGTGCTTGAGCTTGAAGACCCCCCCCCCCCCAAGGGACCTATGGTGCAATGAGAAGTGTCATTAGGAAAAACATTTCGCCTAGCCTATACCAGTTACCAGTATGCCTTAGCAGTGCAGCCCCTCTCCTCTGCCCAGTAAATAACCCCTGCACAGCACCCTCCCAGTATAGCTGAGCCAGCCCAACTGCTCCAGTTAGCATCCCTGCAGCCAGAAGGAGCCCCACTCCAAATCCCCTCATTCTCCTGCTTCCCGCCAGTTCCCCTCCACAGCCCAAGTCAATCCAGATACATGTAACTGTTAATATCTTATGATCTAAACTGTACAGATCCCCTCACATGGCATCCAAGACAACTAGGCAAGGCAATGGCAGACAAGGCCTCATTTTCTATGCAAGACAGGTGTGAGTGGCGGGGTGAGAATGGAACAAGGACTCGGCTAGAGAGAATCAGAAGGAGAGGACATGAAAAAAACCCAAAAGGGAATGGAATGGGAGTGCAGGAGAGGCACAGGTCAAGAGGAAAGAAAAGAAAATGTAACAACGTAGTGGACAGAAGGGATGGTGTGCCATGGCCCGCGCCATTGCAGTCAGGCCAAGGCTGAGGCAACTCCTTCAAAATCTTCACTCCCATCCCAGTCTCAAGTCCAGTGCATGAAGTTCAAGTGAACTACACAGTCGCCGCCCACCCACCAGCAGAGCCAACTCAGAGACAGGCCCGCCCAGGCCCAATAATTCAACAGAAAGGAAAACAGATCTTTGTCTTCTGACTTCCTGAGTGAGACTATCAATCCCCATGCCCCCACTGTGCTGTTACCACATAGATCCCATCATCATCTCACAATTTGGATTCGGAAATTAATTTGGAATTATTCATTGCTTCGCCGGGTCTGCTCTTCTGCTTGTCTGCAGTGCCATCACTTTTTACTACAGCTACTCTGTCACTGACGAGTGACAACTACTAGTCTTGTCTACATAGACAACAAGAGACAGAGTACTTAGTGTGGTGTGCATTCTGGATATGCTTACGTTACACAAGTGATGAAAAAAAATATAAGACAAGGATCGCTTCTGTCTTCTCTGTTTCTCATGACTCATCTCTCCTCTCTTACTCTCTCACTTTCTTTAGTTTCTGTAACTGTCTACTACTCTACGCTAGTACGTTCAACAACTTGCTCCACACTCTCCCTGTCTCCAACACAAACTCTCACTCAGTGCCAAATGCTCCACCCGTACCTTTTATACTAATGGGCAGCACGCTGGCCCGCTCACAGTTACTCTTTCTCAGCATCACCACTGCACTGCACAACATGATTATTATTTTCTGCAGTAGACTGTGCAACCATGTGACCCCTCCCCCCCACTTGCTGGTCCTTGGTCCGCAGATGCACCCCTGCTGACAGTCATTTGTAATTACAGAACCAAAATTAAAATAAAAAGACTTAAAGCGGCAGCACAAGTCAATTAGAACATGAGCTTCAGTGGAAAAATGCGCCTCCTCAGTGGCTTGCGCCCAGGGCAGGAGCACCACCCGCCCCACCCTTCCTACGGTACTGGTCCCAGGCTATAATGGGCTCAACAATGTTTAATCTTATCTAATTGTATCTCCTAATTAGATGCTATGTGTACCTGACCCATATCCATAAGGCACCAATTGAAAGCATTTTGTTCCTTGTTATGCTGTTTCTGATGTGCAAGAACAAGGGGACACAATTTGAAGATGGGTGGTTCAGGGGCAATGTGAGGAACTATTTTTTCACAGAGAGGATGGTGGATGCATGGAACAGCCTTCCTGAGAAGATTGTGAGGTCTAAAACTGTGGGAGAATTCAAGAATGCATGGGACAGACATAAGGCAATTCTTGTGGGGTGTAGGAAGAAATAGGCTGTTGGTAAACTAGGATCTGCAGCTTATCCTGTAGGTAGAGAAATGGGCAGACTAGGTGGGCCAAGAGATCCTTGTCTGCCATCAAAGTCTATGTTTCTAATGCACTTTTCTGTACATATTTACTGTAACCTCTGTTTGTTTGTCACTTGTGACTGGCCTGGTTGCTTGTGAAAACAGGAAATTTTGCTCACATGCCTTTCCTAGCACAGAAACAGCTCTAGTGAGGGTGCATAATGATCTGCTCAGGGCTAGAGATAGAGAAGAAAGGTCAGTTCTTGTTCTCCTTGATCTCTCCTCAGCATTTTACACTGCGGACCACATTGTGCTTCTTGATCAGCTCTGTGAGTTTTGCGGACTTGCTGGTACTGTCATCAGGTGGTTTAAGTCCTATCTCTCAAATAGGGTGCAGCGCGTAGTGATGGGGAATTTCTCCTCCTCCCCAGTGCCCCTGTCTTGTGGAGTTCCACAGGGCTCGATCTTGTCACTGATGCTGTTCACAGTGTACATGCTGCCCCTGGGTGAGATCATTCGACAATTCAGCGTGGAGTTTCACTGTTATGCAGATGATACCCAGCTGTACTTGCCTTTTGCCTCCAGAGAATCAGGAGCTGTTGATGTGCTTAATAACTGTCTGTCTAAAATCAATGACTGGATAGCTTCCAGCTGGTTGAGACTTAACCCGGCCAAAACAGAGGTACTGGTGAGCGAGTCTGGTCATGGACATGATAGGTTGCCACCTGGGGCTGATTCAGGGCTTTTCCTGGGTTCTGCTCCATTGGCGGCCTCCCTGAGGGTGCAAAATCTTGGCATGATCCCTGACAACAGATTGACTTTTGAAGATCAGGTGTTATCTGTGATCAGTAGTGGTTTTTACCATCTGCGGAACATTGCATGGATTAAGCCCCTCATTCTGTCCAAGGACCTATCGACACTAGTGCATGCCTTTGTGACCTCCAGGCTTGATTACTGCAACTATCTGTACTTCAGGGTCATGGTAGGGACCCTTCACAGACTTCAGCTAGTGCAAAAGGCGGCTGCCTGGTTACTGACATGCCTTTCAAGGTCCAGTTATGTGACCTCGGTTCTGCGGGCTCTGCACTGGCTGCCGGTCAGGTGGAGGGTCCTTTTCTAGGTGGGTCTTCTCACCTTTAAGGCTCTATATGAACTGGGTCCTGGCTACCTGTTGGAGCTCCTAACACCTGTGTCCTCTGCTCGCTCCCTCCGCTCCTCTTCAAGGGGCCTCCTGAACGTTCCCAGGGTTCGGCTTAAGACTTCAGGAAATCGTGCATTTAATATCTCTGGGCTGAACCTGTGGAATTCGTTACCACCTTTCATCTGGGAGGCCTCTTCGGTTGAGGCATTAAAGTGAAGGCTGAAGGCCCACCTTTTTGCCCTGGCATACCCAGATTTCTGAGTCCATTCTATGCTAGTCCCCTGCTGTGATAGGCTGATAGCCTTTTTAATCCATTTTAACTTCTTATACTAGTATTTATGCATTATTTTTGTTTTATGCTTTATACTGTGTTTTATTATGTTTTGTTATCATTTCTGTTAGATGCCCAGAGCCTCCGGGATTGGGCACCCTACAAATAAAATTGCCTTGCTTTGCCCTTGCCTTTCCAGTATAAAAAATAGACTAAAACTGAAATTTGTTTGGAGAGTATCTTACACCACTGCGGAGGAGCACTGGCCTAGCCCGTATGTGCTAAGACTGAGAAGGGAGTGTGCCTCTTGGACGGCGCAGAGGACAGCTGGTGTAAATATATCACTGTAGGTGGGGAGTGTTTAAGGCAGGGGAGGAATGTAACAACCCGCACTTTAGGTCCTTTTTATGTTGGCTTGCGCGCATGCACAAGCAACATCTTGAGCTAGTATGGGTTTTGGGGGCGCGGCTGCTGTTGGGCAAATGCAGGGCATGCATCAGTAGGTGCATCCTCATTCCCCAATCAGCCTGCATGCCGGCGCCACGCCATGCATACATAATGGGGCGAGCACATCTGGACAAGGTCCACTGCAATGGAGCAAAGCTTGTCATATGCAGCGGTCCTTTGCTTGCCGTCTCGCCGCCATTCTGACCATAGTCAGAGTGATGACCACCTCATGCTTACCGACATTGAGGGTGCCCAATCCCCTGTTGACAACCCCCATGTCTGTGTGCTGACGGGGAGCCCCCTCCCGTCGGCATACCCCAAATGTTGAATGCGAGGGGGTGCCCAATCCCCTAGCTTGCGGCCCCCACTTGCTGTCTTTGCACGCCACGGGGAGCCCACTCCCCGTCAGCATCACCCCTCAACTGTTGAATGCTGAGAGGGGTGCCCAGTCCCTCAGCTCGCTCCCCCCGCTTTCTTTGTTTGCCGGCAGGTGCCCAATCCCGATCAGCATTACCCCCGTGTTGTGTGCCCAATGGTGCCCAATCCCTGTTGGCTACTGACACCCACAAAAACCCACTTAGGTGGCAGCTGGAGCCCACCCCAGCGTGCCAAATTCCCTGTAACATCTAAAACTGTCCCGAGACAGTTTTCCTTTTTTTCCCCCCTGCAAAACAAAACCATCCTCATAGTCTAGATGCCCCTCCCCACCCGCACCCACCCACTGCGCACTTCCCTCCCCTCACCACATACTTATCTCCAGACTCCGGCGCAATGATCTTCCTGGACCGGGAACATGTCTGCACTCTTCAAAGCCGACCGCAAACTGAGGAAATGCCGGTAAGCTGTATAATGCAATGAATAGGGTTTTTTCAACTTTGCTGCATATCTCAGGCATTTCTTGGAATTTTGGCACCAAATTTTCAACATGGGGTTTTTGGGGCCCCTCCTCATGAATTCTATCACTGTCATGGCGTTAATCAGCCTCAAAAGGTGATTTCGCAGTCACTGCGAGAAATCACCTTTTGGGACCCATTAACAAAATGACAGTGCCAGTGTTCATGAGGTGGCCTCTCAAAAAGCCTATGTTCCAAATTTGGTGGAAAAAATCCAACAAATGCCTGTTTTACGAGCGCGCATTGCAGTTCCTACGCAAGCTCATAACTTCGCTCATTCACAATATTTTAAAGCTGGATTTTCAGCATTGGCATTTTTGTGCACCTCCTTGTGAAAATTATAGCTGCCATTTTCCACATCCTGCCCGAAATGTGTTTCCGCACTTCTGGCGCACAATAGCGCAGTCGCTGTGGGACATCAGTGTTTGGGCCAGATTATGAAAATGACAGTGACACAGTTCATGAGCAGAGCTCCTAGAATGCCTATGTTGAAAATTTGGAGCTGATACTCCATAAAATGACTGTGTTACGAGCGTGCGTTGGCAGATTCATGCACGCTTGTACTGTCGTGCATTTGTGATATTTTCACTCTGGATTTTCACCATTGCCATTTTTCCTCACCTCTTGATGAACAGTACAGCCGTCTACTTCACATATCCTGCCCAAAATGTGTTTCCACACTTCCGGCGCAGAATAGCGTGGTCGCTGTGCGAAATCACTTCTTGGGACACTTTGAGGAAATGACAGTGACACTGTACATGAGCAGAGGTGCTAAAATGCCTATGTTGAAAATCTGGTGCCGAACGCCCATAAACTGGCAGTGCTGCAAGTGTGCCTTGCATATTTCCCACGCACCCTTGCAACTCCGCAAATTCCGTATATTTGTATGCCACATTTTCAGCAATGACACTTTATTACACCTCCTTATGAACTGTGCAGCTGTCATTTTTCACATCCTGCCCAGCATGTTTTCTTGCACTGCACCAACAAACACCCAAAGGGACACCCTAATGCCTGTCACTCTCTGCAGGGTGGGGGTGGGTTGGCATCAGTTCAGTACTTGACTGCCATTCCTATGCTGCATCTCTCTAACTCTTGCACTGCCAATGGCAGCAAGACAACATTTGGCATTGACAAATGTTTGTTAGTCCTGTAATTAAATGGTTAATTTGCATCTGCCACACCGGTTGGAGCTCTGCAGGTTGGAGGTCACCGCTGATGCGTGTAGGTATAAATTTTGAGTTTTGGCACCAGTAAAAGTGAGAGAGAGACCAGCAGTAAGGAGGGGTCTGTGTAGAGAGCTACAGGACAGCGGGGCTGGTTTCCCACTCTCAGGGTCTCCAGAAGTTTTCCATGGGCTGGGGTCATCAAGAATACAGTGAGTGACATGGCGGAGGCTGTCGTCTGGGTCTGCGGGGTGGTCCATGGTGTGGGTCTTCCAAAATGTTCCCTCGATGAGGCAGAAAGAAATCTTGGGCAGAGAACAGGAGGTCATTGGGCAGAGAGTTGAGCCCTGAAGAAATAGTGCAGCCTGTGTGTTGCCCTGCCATACAGAGAAAGAGAAAGAGATCAGTGGGGAGTTGCATATTTTATTTTTATTTATTTAGTTTTTGTTGACCAGGTAAGTGCACTAGACAAATCCTGCCTATTTTCAGGCACAACCCGGGGGAAGGGGATACAGATGAATGCCAGCTAAACTTGAACCAGATTAAGCTGTTCATGGTATTTTTAGTGAATGAGGGTACTTTGGCCAGGACACCGGGGAAATTCCCCTACTCTTTTCGATAAGTGCCATGGGATCTTTAACATCCACCTGAACTACCACCAATCCAGGCAGATGGGACCTCGGTTTAACGTCTCATCCGAAAGACGGCACCTCAGAAGTGCAGCACCCCTCTCATGCTGCACTACAGTGTCAGTACTGGGATATTAACCCAAGTGCCAGATATGGGAACTGAACCCACAGCCCTCTGATCTCCCGGCCTCAGAGGTGAGTGTGCTACCTACTGAGCCACTGACACTGACATATGCAGACCAGAGGGCTACAGCCATGCATGTATGTCTGCGGGGAGAACTGCTGGGAGCCTGAAAGAAAAGAGGAAGCACAATACCTTGGAGTCTAAGATGCCAACCCAGTTGTGGCAGCTCCAGTGGTATGATTGCCCGTGAATCTGGTGGTTGAAGTCATTGACAGGGCCCAAGTTCTGCACTGAAGAAGTATATATGAATATATATATATAGAGAGAGAGAGAGGTCAGCTCCAAAGTTCAAGATGACATCCCGATCTGTGGCTGCCGTGGTGGGGACATCCGCCCAGATACCATGGGGGGAGTTGCCTGCCCTGGCCTATCTTATGATCTGAAGTTTGGGGAAGGAGTGATAACCTCATTTCAGAGGCTTGCTGCTGTGAGCCCAAGGGATCACTGTAGAGATGAGCATGAAAAAGGAGAGAGAGACTTACATTCTGCCTGCTGCCTAGCATTTTAAAGGCCATCTTGGCTAGAATTTAAAGCTTCCTATACTGTAAGCGGCTATCTCTGCCTCAATAGAAGCCACTCATAGTTAGTGGGGCCATCAACAGCCACAGCGGACACTATTTACTTTCATGACCCCCGTGGTCAGAACTGAAAATCAAATGTTTAAGTCTGTTACCTCCATAAAGTGCATTGTTGTCAATTAAATAAACCTTGTTTTACTTCTGTGTACACATCAGTTATTTTATTAAACTCTTCTGTGGCTACTACCCAAGGTTTATTGTAGCCCAACACCAGAAGAAGCCTGTGCTCCTGCACAGTTGATCTCCTGTCAGCGCCAGCCATCCCAGTAAGGAATTTCAATGGTTTCTGCTGTGAGTGCCCCTCCTCCATTAATTAACACCTGGCATACCCCTAGACACCAGGGAAGGGGGCTTACAATAGCATGATTAGAAACTTTGACCAATGATGTGCAAGTTGAAGCAACATAGTGTTGTAACTCCAAGGAGGGGTTCTTTAGAAACTCTTTCTGGCCAAGTTATCTTAGTAATGTATTGTAACTCCTGCATCATATAAAATAAAAAAATTAAAAATTTATACAAAAAAAAATTAAAAATAAAAAGGTAGGCCAGAGAGGGTGTGCACATTCAGATCCACTGAAGAAAAAAGCTTAATTCCAGAGCTGCAAAGGGGAAAGGCTAAATTGTTTGTAGCTCAGAAAGTTTGCCTTATAGAATATCACATCTTGCTGAAGCTCAGCGGGAAAATGGCTTATCTTGGAACACATGCTTTGGACATTTCAGCGTCATACCTCTGAGCTCTCCTTAATTTTCAGGGACGTCCCTGATTTTGCCTCAAAAGTTTCCTCTGTCCCTCATAAAATTTCTGGTTTTGTGACTGGGATTGAAAACACAAAATAGTGTTAAACATTAAGGTTACAAACTTCTTGTTCTTCAGAAAATGCTTCTTACACTAATCCCCTTACTCTATCAGCTTTCTCAGTGAATATTATCAACTTTCAACTTGTGTCCCTGATTTTGGGTCTTTGCCCCTGATTTTTTTAAGCCATGTCCCTGATTTATGACATAAAAGGTTGAGAGGTATGTTCTACGTATCCTTCCACTAATGTAAATCACTATGGCATTTGAATTAAATAACCCCTTCTCTCCATTTAAAGATCATGTGCAGTACTTTATTTTTTACTGCAAATGGTTGTGTTAATAAAAAAAATGCCTGTAAAGCTGTGCCCTAGTTGTTTTTGTGTTGCTTGCACGCATGTGCAAGAAACACATTGCATCAGCTTCCTTCACAAGCGGGTTGTGGAGGTGCGGCAGTGTTGTGCTGAATGGCAGCAGTCCATTCTGGGGTTGGTCTCTGCTGCAGTGAATAGAGGAGCAGGCTGTCAATGATGGCTGTTAGTGAGCATGCCAATATGCTCAAAGAATCCAAGGCACTGCAATCAGGGAGTGCCCTGTCACTACACAATCAGCTGTTTTTGCTATGGGGCATCCCTGACTGCAGCAGCCAATTACGCAGTTGCATTGTGTGGTGTCCCCATGGTGACGGATTCTCTGTCGTCCTCTCACAGTCCCCACGAAGCTGATGGAAAGCCGCTGCCTGCCATTCAGTGTGCCTTCCTGGTGAAACATTTCAATAAATAAATAAATTAAATAAAAGCTGATGGTGCCCAGTCCCCCTGTTGGCATGATCCCCTTCCCAGTTAATTTGCCAATGGGGTAGCCCAATCCCTGTCGGCATGATGCACCCCACCCCCATTTGTTGTGTGTCGAGGGGGTTGCCCAATCATGCATCCCCCCACAACACACTGTATGGTTGATGGGGTATTTAATCTCTGTCGGCTCCACTCCCCCTTCCCCAACAAACATCCAGGTGGCACACTTGGAGCCCATCCCCAGTGTGTCAATAGTCTCATGGTGCTTTTTCCTGTAAAAATAAAGAAACAGTCCTGGACCTTCTGTGGCACCCCATCTCCCAACCCGCGCCCACCTTCTGCACACCCAACCTCCCCACACACACCCCCCATCCCATACTTACCTCCGGAGCCCTGCGCGACGATCTTTGGTGGACCAGGAACACGTCTGCACTTTGCAAAGCCTACTGCGTACTGAAGAAATGCCTGTAAGCTGTATAATGGCATAAATAGGGTTTTTTTAACTTAAGTGGATATCTCAACCATTTATAGGAATGTTTTCAACAAATTTTCAACATGGAGTTCTTGGGACCCAACCTCATGAACTCAGCCACTGTCATTTTGTTATTCGGTCCCGAAAGGTGATTTCGCGGTCACTGCATGGAACCACGTTTTGGGACTGATTAACAAAAATGACAGTGTCACAGTTCATGAGGTAGGCCCCCAAAAATCCTATGTTGAACATTTGGTGAAAAAATTCCCAAAAATGACTGGTTTACGAGCGTGCGCACGCTTGTAACTTCAAGAATCTTTAATATTTTCACTCCGGATTTTCAACATTGCCATTTTACCCCACCACCTTATGAACAGTACAGCTGTCAGTTTTCACATCTCACTCAAAATGTGTTTTCACACATGTAGCACACAATGGTGCAGTTGGTGTGCGATATCAATGTTTGGAACAGAATAAGAAAATCACAGTGACACTCTTCATGAGCAGAGGTCTTAAAATAGCTATGTTGAAAATTTGATAACAAAAGTCTATAAAATGACTGTGTTAAGAGTGTGCATTGCACAGTTTTCATGCACCCTCGTAACTTCACAAATTTGTAACATTTTTACTCCAGATTTTCAACATTGGCATTTTTCCACATCTCCTTATGAACAGTACAGCTGTCATTTTTCACATCCTGGCGAATTGTGTTTTCGCACTTCCGGCACAGAATAGAGCGGTCGCTGTGGGAAATCAGTGTTTGGGACAGATTAAGAAAATCACAGTGACTCTGTTCATGAGCGGAGGTCCCAAAATGCCTATATTGAAATTCTGGTGTAATAAATCTCCAAAATAGTTATGGGTGTGCATTGCACAGTTTCTATGCGCGCTTGTGACTTCACCAGTTTTTTTATATTTTTACTCCAGATTTTCAACATTACCATTTTTTTACACCTCCTCATGAACAGTACAGCTGTCATTTTTCACATCCTATTCGAAATGTGTTTTAGCACCTGTGGTGCCAAATGGCGTAGTTGCTGTGCAAAATCACCTTTCCGCTAACGAACTGATGGTGTCACTGTTCATGCAGTGGGGTCACAAAAAGCCCATGTTGAAAACTTAGAGTAAAAATACCAAGAAACACCCAGGGCATTAGGGTTTCTGATCATAACGCCCTACCCTGTAGGGACTGACAGGCGTCAGGGGTGTGACTTGAAGATTGTCAACAGTAATGCTCACGCCATTCCACCCCCACCCCTATCCTGCAGCCAGTGACAGGCATTGAGGTATGCCTTGGACTCTTTGGCCCCAGAGTTCATCTCATTCTCCTATACTGCACCCATGTCAGTGTATTTCCTTATGGAATGATGTGAGTGTAAAGCCAGAACACCCCACCCCAAGGCACACCTTGACACTTGTAAGTGTCTGCAGGGCAGAGTGAGGTGAAATGTTGTGACTGTTATGGATGACCACCCAAAGGCACACCCCAATGCCTGTCCATCTCTGCTGGGTGGGTGAGGAGTTAGCATCAGTGCAATACTTCACCGGCATTCCTATACTGCATCTGTCTACTCCTGCACTTCCGCTGCTAATGCCAGCAAGCAACATTTGACATTGACAAATGCTTATTTTACCCCTCTGCCTAATAAATACTGTATATGGGCATGTTCATAGCTATGTTTTTCTCTGACTGCTGTAATTTGTTCCAGATGCTCTGCTAAACTGGCCTGCCAGCATCTGCAATGTCATGACGTCAGTGGGTGATCTGTGAGCATTGCCATCTGTCAGAGATGCTGTTTCAAATTATTATTTCCTGGTCAGCAACGGGCTGCAGTCAGGGCATTTTGCTTTAATTTAACATGCTCTCCTTATCCTTATAATGAGTTCTTCCTAATTTCTTTTAAGTTGTCAGTATGTGTCTAACAGTCTATCATTGCAATGTTTGTCTGTAATCTGAGTACTGGAGTGGCCTGTGCCAGTGTTTGACCTACTCTCAAAATTTATTGTTTCCTGACAGTTTAAATAGTACTGCAGAGAGTGGCTTTGTTACAAACAGTTTGAGACCTACTGCCCTATTTACCAATATAATCATTTTATTTCCCTGCTTTTATAACGCTATCAACTTAACAAAGTTTGTTACATTATATTTTATTTTTAACTGACTTTAATGTCTGTTTGTGTGGTTACTTTTTGTTCACTTTTGTTGTTTCCTCTTTTAATTTTTTGCTGATATGAAGCACTACTGTGCCATTGGTTGTAAGAATCGGAAAGGGTATGCGCACAGCTTCTATCACTTTCCTAAAGATAACCATCGGTGCAAGCCTGCGAGGAACAAACTGATCATAGTGTTTTATGTGCTGGCCACTTTACAGAAGCTCAATTTACAATTTCACAAATTCTTTCAGATACTATTGGTTTTACTCTGTCAATGTTGCTTGAAACCAGATGCAAGTCCCACCATTTTTTCATTTAAACAGGAAAAACCAAAATGCCAGAGTAATGTCCTTCAGAACAGGAAAATAATTGAGGCAAGTGATACATATGATAAGCCATATTACAACTGTCATATCTGAACTGCTGCTGAATGCTAACAGTGTGTCTGTAAAAGTGGCTGAAAGAGACAGGTGTTTATTTTACTGTTACTGGCAATGTAGTGTCTGTGTTTATGGGTTCACGAAATGCGTGCATTGCTGTCTGCTTTTGCTGACTAATATTATGTAGGTGTACATGTGCATGGATTTCTGTGACTGGTGCTCTAACATGACTCTGTGTTGTTGCAGGGTACTTTAGATCACTTTTCAAAATCAGTGTCTCACTACTCTTAGGTCAGTGTGTATGGTTGAATGATATGACAATATAGGTGCATGACAGTTATGCCTGGTTTATAGTGCAGAGCTCAGTAATATATTTTTATGAAGTATTCTATTGTAGAGGAGTGTATGGGTGAAGGGCAACAGTACAAATGTGTGTAAAGTTGATGGACACTGTTATCTGCACTCATTTGTGTGCCCAGCATTCTTGTGAACATCTGCATGGGGTGCACAGAACTATTATAAGGGTATATATAGGTGCAGGGCAATGGTACAAATGTGCATATCTGTGCAGGGCACATATGTACTTTATTTTAGTTCAGGTCATGGTTGCATATCTTTGTGCTGATGCAGGGTACTGTTATGTTTGTCTATGGGTGGAAGGCAATGATACTAATGTGTGTATGGGCGCAGCACACTTATGCCTGATTACTATAGTGTACAACACAGTTACATATATTTGTATGACTGTGGGCTACTGCTACATGACTGTGTATAGATGAAAGGCCATGGTATAACTCTGTGTATCTGTGCAGGACACTGCGATGTCTAGGGATTTGTTGAAGCATGTTGATATGTATCTATATAAGAGTTTTTGGTAATGGTATGATATTGTGCACACGGCTGAGAGGAAACGTAGAAACACAGAACTTGACTAAAGGAAGACTGAATATCTATCTACTCTGCCCTTGCTATACTAACTCACTCCATTGGCCTACTGCACTGTTGTACTGTACCCCTTTCCCCCACCACCACACTTTGAACCCTTACTGCCACTCTTGGGGACTATGATTCCTCTTGCTGTGTCCCAGTCCCATTTAAACCCCTGAAGGGAATTTGCATCCTACCAACCTCCACTCATGCTACTAGTGACTGCATCCCTATTTTGTACAAATAAGACATAACAGTTTGCCTTCTTTATATCACAGAGAAACTTATATGTTTCAATCATGTGCCCACACTCCCTTCTGGATTTTAGTGAATAGATGTTTAGAGCCTTAGTCTGCCTAGGTCTTTCCTCAGGTGAGGTCTCCAGAACCAGTTATAGCACTCCAGGTGAAGCCTCACCAAGGATCTGTGCAGTGACAGAATCACCTTGCTTTACCTACTGGGAAAACCATAAAACCCATCATCTTCAGTGCCTTTTTGTATGCTTTATTGCATTGACTTGTTTGCTGCAGGAAGTCTCTGACTATGGCCCACATATCTCTATCCTCTGTGAAGTAGGCAGTCTAATTCCTACCATCAAGTATTCTGTGCATGGATTATGCCTACCAAACTGCACTTATGCCCACAAATGGGGAACATGTACAGGAAATAACGGTCTGGCAGCCATTGGGTGGGAGTGACCACTGCACAGAGTGGTTCCGATTAGATATGGGCAGGGAAAGCATCCTGACTAAGACCAAAATCCTGGATTTTAGAAGGGTGACTTCAGGAAAATTGGTGAAGTACGGAAGAGGCACCTGGTAGGCAACAGAACAGATATGGGGGTGGACCAAAGGTGGTTCATCATTAAGGAAGGAATATTGGTTGCCGAAGAGCAGTGTGTTAGGCTCAGGGGTAAGAACACAAGGGCCAAAGCACCCAGCTGGTTCAGTTCTGGGGTTGCCTAGGTAGTAAGGGAAAAGAGGCTAGCCTTTAGAAAATTCAGGAAGACCAAGAGAGAGGTGGATAGGGAAAATTACCTAAGGTTGGCTAGTGAGGCAAATAAGGAAGTCCGGCGAGCTAAAGCACAGAAGAAGATGCAGATAGCTGAAGGAATTAAGAAGGGGAGAAGTCTTTTACTGTATAAGATAAAAAAGAGACAAGAAAGAAGAGATTGTAAGGCTTAAGAAAGGGAAGAGGAGTAGATGGAGGATAATGGGTGGACATAGTGCCAGTGACCAAGACTTGGGCATCACTACACCATGACTGGAACCTTGCGATCCCTGGATATAAACTATACAAAAGGGACAAGGTAGTCAGGAAGGTGGAGGGGTGGCAGTTTATATTAGGAGGGAATCATTTGCATGAGGGAGAAGATGGAGGAAGAGGAGGTAGAGGCATTATGGGTTCAAGTAAAGAAAAGCTGTAAAAACAATAAAGACCCCTGTCCCCAAAGGCTTACCAGATGATTAAACTTTTCACAAAGAAAAGCCTTAATTTAAGAAGTTACTACTTACTTTATTTTAATTTTTATAAGGTTGGGAGTCAGGAAGATGGCAGATAGTGCATGTCTCCATTTAGTGCGAAAGTGCAGTGCTGCACCATTCGCTGTGACACATTTGTATTGCAGTGAATAGTACGGCACTTTTACACTAAATGGAGCTGTGTTCCATCCACCATCTTCCTGACTCCCAACCTTTTCAAAATGAAAAGAAAGTAAGTAGTAGCTTCTAAACTTAAGACTTTTTTTGTGGACAGTTTAATGGGGGGGTAAGCCTTTGGGGGTTGGGGGTCGCTATTATTTGGACTGCTTTCCTTTAAGGTCCAATAGAGGGAGAAAGGTAAGGTTGGTGGTGGTGTACAGACCACCCAACCAGGATGAGGAGAGGGACAGAGAACTGAATTCAAAAAATATTGGAAGCTGCCGGGAAGGAGAGGTGGTAACTGTGGGGGATTCCAACCTGCACAAGGTGGACTGGAGAATGCCATCAGCAACATATGCTAGGAGTCAGGTTATTCTGAAAGGACAGCAGAGCGAGTTTCTGACTCAGGGTGTCACAGAATCAACAAGAGCAGAGACAATGCTTGATCTTGTGCTAACAAATAGGGAACATGTACAGGAAATAACAGTCAGGAAGCCATTGGTGGGAATGACCATTGCACAGTGTGATTCCAGTTAGATATGGGAATGGAAAGCATCCTGACTAAGACAAGAATCTTGTATTTTAGAAGGTTGGGCTTCAGGAATATGGGTAAAGTATAAAGGAGCTTCCTGGCAGGCATCAGTGCAGATATAGGGGTGGACTAAATGTGGTTCATCATTAAGGAAGGAATACTGGTTTCCACAGAGGAATGTGTTAAGTTCAGGGGTTAAAACACAAGGGCCAAAGCGCCCAGCTGATTCAGTTCTGGGGTTGCCCAGGCAGTAATGGAAAAGAGGCTGACCTATAGAAAATTCAGGAAGACAAAGACAGAGGTGGCTAGGGAAAATTACCTAAGGATGGCTAGTGAGACAAGTAAGGAAGTCCTGCAAGCTAAAGCACAGAAGGAGTTGCAGACAACTGAAGGAATTAAGCAGGGAGAGAAATCTTTCTTTCACTATATAAGTGAAAAAAGAGACAAGAAGGAAGGGATTGATAGACCTAAGAAAGGGGAGGAGTGGGTGGAGGATAATGGTGGAAAAGCAGAGATACTAAGTGAATACTTCTGTTCCGTCTTCACCAGGGAGAAGGATGGACCAGTGCCTTCATGAGGGAGAAGAGGAGCAGGGGGAGAGGGAAACATAGAAGTAGTGATAGAGGAGGATAGAGTGAGGGATAGGCTGCTAGCATTAAAGGTGGACAAATCCCCAGGCCCAGACAGAGTACCTCCAAGGGCACTAAGGGAACTGGCCAGGGAGCTGGCAGGGCCACTGACAAACCTATTTAATAGTTCACTAGAATCAGGTGTGGTACCACAGGATTGGAGAACAGAACATGTGGTGCCCATTCACATAAGCTGTCCCAAGAATGACCCAGAGAATTACAGACCAGTCAGTCTGACCTCAATTGTGGGCAAGCTCATGGAGACCATGCTAAAGGAAAGGTTGACGGAATATCCAGAGGAGCATGGTCTCCAGAATTTGAGGCAGCATGGGTTTATGGGGGGAGGGACAGTGTGTAAAACAAATCTGACTGACTTCTTTGACTGTGTCACTAACACAGTAGACAGGGGCCAAGCGGTAGACATCCTCTATCTGGATTTCAGCAAGGCCTTTGACTCTGTTCCCCACAAAAGGTTGATCAGGAAGTTGGTGGATCTTGGGATTGGAGATAAGTTGGCCAGATGGGTGGAAAACTGGCTGAGGGACAGAACCCAGAGGGTGGTTGTGGGGGAGAATTATCTGGCACCAGAAAGATCACCAGTAGGGTACCACAGGTCTCGGTGCTGGGGGGGTGTTATTCAATGTCTTCATCTATGACATTGGAGATGGTATAAAGAGCAACATATGCCTATTCGCTGATGACACCATGCTCTGTGGGAGAGTGGGCACAGCTGAAGGGATACAAGACCTAAATGATGACCTGGAAAAGCTGGGGAGGTGGTCCAGGATCTGGCAGCTTGGCTTCAATGCCAAGAAATACAAAGTTATGCATATTGGAACCAAGAATCCCAAGACAGAGTACTACCTGGGTGGAGTCCTGGTATCTGCATCAGAGGATGAGAGGGACCTGAGAGTGATTATCACTAGTGATCTGAAGCAGTCAACACAATGCAAAGAAGCAGCAGCAAGGGCAAACAAGATGCTGAAATGCATAGCTAGAGGGATCAGTAGTAGCAGAGGGGAGGTTATACTGCCCTTGTACAGGTCACTGATAAGGTCACATCTAGAGTATGGAGTTCAGTACTGATGCCCAAACCTCAACAAGGACACTAACCTGCTGGAGAAGGTACAGAGGAGGGCTACAAAGATAACAGCGGATCAACAGGGCAAGGTATATGAGGAGAGGTGGAGGCACTGAACACGTACTCCATGGAGGATAGGAGGGGGGGCATGATTGGGACTTGAAGTACTTTAAAGGTATAAACAAGGTGGATACAGAGGGTCTCTTTTAATTGAGTGGCAACCATAACACAGTGGGGCACAGTTTTAAGATGGAGGTGGGAGGTTTAAGAGGGTGGTCAGGAAGCACTTCTTCACAGAGAGGGTGGTAGACACATGGAATACACTGCAGGAAGAGGTGATCTCATTAGGACAGTAGCTCAAGCTCTGTACCCTGCAATATGAGCAGACTAGATAGACTAAATGGCCTTCTTCTGCTGGCATCTTAATATGTTAGTATGATTCCTACTGCGCTCCCAAACAGACTCATTTTTTTTGTCTGAGTAAACACATTAGAAGCAGTGCTAAACAAATGTAAATATCTCAGAAAGTATACAAGTTACACATACATCACTAGCATGTATGTTAATCAGGACAAAAATACCTTTCAAATGATGGTAGTCACTAAACTGAATTCATTATATGTATTTTAAATATAGCCATCCAAAAGGTGAAAATAATGAAGAAAAATGAAAATTCTGGTAATCAGATGGCCATATTTTAAAAAATACAATTAGTGCAACTTAGTGAATAGTTGTTTTCTCCTGAACAACTTCCATGCTAGTTGTGTATGTGTAACTTAAATACTTTCTAAGAAAGTTACATTTGTTCTGCATGACTCCTACTGTATTGGCTCAGAAAGAAAAAAAATGCGGCTGTTTGATAAGAAATTGGTTAGGGGATAGCTGACAGAGGCTGGTAGTAAATGGAGTTAACCCCAAGGATGGGAGGGTGATGGGGGGTACCTCAGGGATCCATGCTGGACCTAGTCCTCTTTAATGTCTTTATAAGTGAAATTGCAAAGAAGCAGGAATGGAAGGTTTGACTCTGCATGATGATGCCAAGATCTGCAGCAGGATGGAAAAGTATGAGCAGAGACCTTAGAAGAATTGAACAGTGCTCAAGGGTATGGCAGCTAGGCTTCAACACAAAAATGTAAAATAATGCACTTGGGGCCCAGAAATCCAAGGGCAAAATACAAAATGGGTCGAGTGGTATTGACAACATTAAGAAAGCAAATATTAAAAAAAAACAAGATTTTACATGTACAGTTGATTACTGTTTAACAATATTATGCATCTATGGCTGCCACTGTACATCTGATGCAAACTCATAATCACGTTCCTCACTTGAAGTGAAAGGGGGGAATTGGAGGCCATAACTGGCTCCTTGTATTTGTATTAAAGGGGTCCGATTTTTTCCAGCAAAAACAAGGAAAGGAGTCATTTCTAAAATGTGCATACAAGCATGGTACCACTTTTATTCAGACAGTGCCACCACCAGCAGCTACCACTTCAAGACTGCTATTACCCCCACCTACTACAATCAGGGGAAAACCAGAAGTAGTCTAGAAGCACTCAGGCCAATATGATTAAGGCACATGTACCAGAAATTAGTGCTCATAAAAGAATGAGAAAGTGACGTTGATGACAAGCAAGTCCTAGGCCAGATCTCTAGTTTGTTAATAGTCTCCTCCTGAGTCTGATTTTTATGGCTGCATGGGCCAAGCTTCACAGATGTTATGCCATCATCAGATTTGTATGACAGCACTTTGGAATCATGTGGCAAGACCACTGTTCAATGTGCTGCCACAGTGCTCTGGCATAATTTCCGATGATTTTGTTTATGCAGCTCTTCCCCTCCGCGGGCAACATAAACACACCCCTTCTCAATTCACTACTTCTCCTTTCCAAAACTGTGGAAGTGACGACCACCGTGGACAACATGGCAGCACTGACTTAAACTGTGTATGCACAAGTACCATGTATAAGTAGTCATGGCAGTGCCACCATGTTGCACATGGCTGACTCCAGGGCAACCTGCACATCTGTGAGTATCACGTGCAGTACTATAATCGCTGCAGTACTAGTTACAGCTGACTCCAGTGCAGCAAGAGCAGCGCATATTCTTTTCAGTGCTCTTGCCACTCCTAAAAGCTTTTCACAGCCATATTGGCTCTGACCAGAGTTTGTTTTCTATAGTCCCCTCTCCCCAGGGTGCCTACCTGCTATGTAAGAGATAGGCTGAACATAGGAATTCAAATCTGAAAACTCTCCAGACTCAGCAGCAAAGGTGACAGCACACTGGGAGCAAGCACTTAAGTTTTATAGTCCTTTTTTAATGCAATAAAAAGACAAAAACCCTCAGGACACAAGCAAGGCTTATCCAATAAGGGCATTGGCAACCAAACCAGGTTTCAAAGAAATACAAAATTACACATACCCCCATAATGCAAAGCATCATGGGATGTGTATACAATGCTTCCAGACTGATTACCTGTTTCCATGTAACTTAAGGTCAATTTTCCTGTTTTGCTGCAGATTACAATATTTCCTATGGAGGTTGAATTACTTTGTTTTCCGTATTTTTCATTTTTCATTTATTCTTTGTTAACAGGATAAGGGCACTGGACCAATGGTCCTTTTTCAGGCCCGACCTGGATAAGAAAACAGAAAAATACAAACTCGAAGAAGAGTACAAACAACATTACATAAAACATGTACATACAGAATTATGTAGTAAAGACTGTTTCAGTTTCATCTTAAAATTTGCAACTGAAGTAGATTGGTGAATAGGCATAGGTAACACTTTCCAATCAGTAGGAGTGGCTGCTGAAAAACAATGCAAGTCTATGTGAAGTATTTCCCTGTAGATGGCTCTAAATCCCTGTAAATTGCAGGAATCCCTGCAGATCTGGGAGCCCAGTGTGTATGTAAATCACAATGAACATTTCGGCTGAATCTGCTTTAAAGGAGAACAGTCTGCACTGATAGCCTCACACTCAAGTGTGGGGCTGGTCCCAATTTGCACTTTTTGCACACATCCATTTTTTATGCTTACTGTGTACTGTAGTATATAGTAGATGATATCAGAATGATTTTGCTAAACCTACATATCATTTAACCAGAAATCCCAGAGTCCCCTGCAGCTGACATCAGAGGAGGGCTGAAGCAGGAAATTCTATACCTTGCAGTGAATGTTAGAGAGGAGGAAGGGGATAGGGAGGTAAGGTGCCTGCCTGGCACCACGGCTCAGAGGGACAGGAAGAAAATCCTCAGGATCGCTGGAGCAGCTGCACGAGGGAGGGAGCTGAATGTCATTGTCCATCTCGGGACAAATGACCTGGCTGTGAATGGGATCAGAGTGGTGCAAGAAGAGTTTGTGGAGTTGGGGAGGGGCCTTAGACAAGTAGCATGTACGGTAACCTTCTCAGAGGTGCTGCCTGTCTATGGCAAGGATGATGCTAGGGTATTCCCCACCATGGGATTCAATGAATGGTTGAAAAACTGGTGTGGAGCTCAGGATTTTGGCTTCATTGGGGACTGGGAAGCCAGCTGGAGGGATGCAGGCTTATACTGGTGCGATGGTCTGCATCTGTCAAGGGGTGAACCAGGATCCTAGGTGACAGGTTTAAATGCTTCATTGGCAAGCATTTAAACTAGCCAAGGGGGGAGGCACTGACAAGGAGCAGGGAAATCCCAGCCTCCCCCCATAAAACACAGTAGTTAGAGAGGTAAACACCAAGGTAGAGAAGTCAGTAGGTAGCAGGACAGGAATAAATGCAGAAAAAGGCAGAAGGACAGGGATGGGGCTAAAAGGGGTAAGATCATAAAAAAGAAAAGGAAGGTGATAAGTACCAATGCCCGCAGTCTGTGCAACAAGCTCCCAGGATTAGTGGCCTTGATGAAAGAGGGATGCCTGGATATTGTGGCAGTCATTGAAACATGGTACACAGAGAACCATGACTGGGACGTCAGCATACCAGGGTACACAGTCTACAGGAGGGACAGGGTGGGTAAAAGAGGAGGAGGAGATGCTCTCTATATAAGGGAAGGGATTAAAGCAACAGAACTAAAGAGTAAACAGGAAGTTGATGAGTCACTATGGGTCACGCTGGAGACAGGTAACGGCACCACAATCTGCATGGGGGTTGTGTACAGACCCCTATATCAGGGGGAGGAAATGGACAAGGAAATGTAGAAGGCATCTTTAAAATGGCAGAAAAAGGGGCGATATTGTTGATGGGGGATCTGAATATGCCAGATGTTAACTGGAGTACCTTTGCTGTAAGCACATCCAAGAGCAGGGTCATTCTTGATGCCTTACAGGGGGGCATGCCTCAGACAGCTAGTGTTGGAACCCACTCAGGAGGGAGCAATCTTAGACCTGGTACTCTCAAATGGGAAAGGAGAAAGGATCTCAGATTTAGAAGTGGGTAGCCATCTGGGAACAAGTGACCACTAAACAGTGTGGTTCACAATAAACACAGCCATAGAGTCAAGCCATACAAAAACAAGAGTATTGGACTTTAGGAAGGCAGACTTTGGGAAAATGAGAGAGTGCCTCAGAAAAGCACTAGCAAATGGGCAAGAAGGAGGGGTGGAGGAACAATGGGGGAATAATCAAAACAGCCATTGCAGAGGCAACAAGTCTTTGTGTGAAGCAAATCAACAAAGCAAAACGAAGGAATAAAACACTATGGTTCTCAAAGGAGGTGGCAGGGATGGTTAAGGAGAAAAGGATAGCATTCAGTAAATATAAGGAAACACACAAGAAGCAGTACAGAGAACTTTATCTGTTAAAGCAGAAGGAGGCAGGGGAAGGCAGTCAGAATAGCAAAGGCAGAAACCGAGGAAAGGATAGCCAACTCTGTTAAGAAGGGGGATAAAACCTTTTATAGGTACATTAGGGAGCGGAGAAAGACCAAGGGAGGGATATAGAGACTTAATAAAGGGGAGGGAATGTGGGCAGAGGGTGACAGTGAAAAAGCAGAGATACTGAACAAATATTTCTGCTCAATATTCACAACGGAAGAGGAGGGGGAGGTACCTAAACCAAACAAGAGAGAAACTCTGAATAGGGGGGGGTCGATACCAGTCCATTCACAGAAGAAAGGGTTTTGAAAGAACTCTTGAAACTGAGGGTGGACAATGCAATGGGGCCTGATGAGATTCACCCAAGAATTCTGAAAGAACTAAGGGTAGAACTAGCAACACCACTAACTACTCTTTTTAACAAATCATGGGAGGATGGGGTGGTACATGAGGACTGGAGGAGGGCAAATGTGATTCCACTTCACAAAAGTGGGAGCAGAGCAGAGGCAGGAAACTATAGACCAGTTAGTTTAACTTCAGTGGTAGGGGAAATGTTGGAATCACTTCTGAAGGAAAGAATTGTTGAGTACCTAGAGGCCAGTGGGGCACAGGACCAAAGGCTGCATGGTTTCACAGCAGGAAGGTCATGTCAGATGAACCTAATAGATTTCTTTGACTGGGTGACCAAAGTAGTAGACCAAGGAGGGGCTGTGGATATGGCCTACCTAGATTTTAGCAAGGCATTTGACACAGTCTCACACAAAAGATTAATATACAAGTTAGCCTGCCTTGGGGTGGGTCCCAAGGTGGTAGCCTGTATAAAAAAATGGCTGGTCAACAGGACGCAAAGGGTAATAGTAAACGGAGTCCATAGTGAAGAAAGGAAGGTAACTACCGGGGTACCGCAGCGTTCAGTACTGGGACCGGTCCTCTTTAATGTCTTTATAAGTGACATTGGAGAGCACCTGGAAGGAAAGGTATGTCTCTTTGCAGATGACACAAAGATCTACTACAGGGTTGATACAAAAGGTGGGGTGGAAAGAATAAAAAGGGACTTGGCAAGGTTGGAGGAATGGTCAAATATGTGGCAGTTGAGATTCAATGCAAAGAAGTGCAAGGTAATGCATCTGGGAAACAAAAACCCAGGGGAAGAGTACACAATGGGGGGTGAGATAATAACAACAACAAAAATTGAAAGAGACCTAGGAGTAATTATATCAGATGACCTAAAGGTGGGCAAGCAATGTGAGAAGGCAGTAAGGAGGGCTGGGGGGATACTGGGATGCATAGGGATAGGCATCAACAGTAGAAAACAGGAAGTTGATATCCCTCTGTACAGACAGTTAGTAAGACCCCATCTGGAGTACTGCGTGCAATTCTGGAGACCCCAGCTCCGCAAAGACATAGACAGATTGGAGACTGTTCAGAGGAGGGCAACCAAAATGGTGCAGGGTCTGCACCAGAAGACATACGAGGAGAGGCTAAAGCAGCTTAATATGTAAACCCTTGAGGAAAGGAGGGAGAGGGGGGACATGATAGAAACTTTCAAGTATCTAAAGGGAATTAACAAAGTACAAGAGGGTAGTATCTTTCTGAAGAAAAGATGTGCAAGAACAAGGGGGCATAATTTGAAGATAGAGGGGGGACGGCTCAGAGGTAATGTTAGAAAGTATTTTTTCACAGAGATGATTGTGGATGCATTTAACAGCCTTCCTGAGGAGTTTGTGGAGTCAGGAATAGTGGGAGAATTCAAGAATGCATGGGAAAGGCATACGGCAATTCTAGTGGGGGGTAGGAGGAAGTAAGCTGTTGATTAACTAGAATCTGCAGCTTATCCATCAGGTAGGGAAATGGGCAGACTAGGTGGGCCAAGCGGTCCTTATCTGCCATCAAATTCTATGTTTCTATGTTTCTGCATGGATGCTGATTATTCTGCTTTTGCAGTAGACCTCTGTAATTTGATGGCATTCTTAGGATTCCACCGGACTGCATCTTCTGCCACTCGCATGGCTGGACTTAAACTTCTCCTCCAGGATCAAAGTCTCTTTACCATATTCAGTCTCTAACTTTGTTCAACCATTCTATGCTGTGGTTTTGCATGTTGGATACTAGATTCCCCCATCCCCAACCCCACAGAAATGGTCCACTACTGTACATAGAATAGAGTGGATGCAGAGGTTTTCTGGGCTTAGATGGACATTTAAGGGTTTTAGCTACCTCCTTCATAGGGTGTACAGCAGCAGTGCAGGCTTATAATTGAAACCCCTTGTGGGGGCTTGCCTTTTGTGGCCTACTCTCCAGAGGCCCCTGCACTGCAATCCAGCCCAAATTGGGGCCGCAGGGGTCCATCAGCAGGGCCAGCGACCTGAGGTTTTGTTTAAGGAGGTCTGCTGGTCCATGCATGCACAGTAGCGTGTCACGGGTGCCGCCGATGCTGCAGCATCTTAAATGCTCCTCCGATGCTCTCGACCCCCTCACTTAGCCAAATGGGGGTCAGACACCTGGGAGAGATAAAGTGGGAAGGTGAAAAGGGGTTTTTAACAGCGCCTGAGCATGCTGCAGGAATTGGGAGAATTTGCATATTCATAAGGACTCATGAATATTAATGAGCCTGATCGCTGCTCCGGGGGGACAGCTGACATCAGAGCTTGCGACGGGCAGCTGGGGGAACTTAAAATGTATAACTGGGCAGTTGCTTGATAGTGGGCAAAGGCAGCTGTTGAACCAGCAGGCAACTGTATGAAGAAACTGTTTAATTTGGTTGCCAAAGCGCTCTAAATTTGGGACATTATGTGGACCACAGTGGCACTGTGTGTAAGCAGCCATGATATGATCCTTTGACCCATAACAAACAGCTAATCAGCTAACTAGGCACCTAAAACTGTGTGACAGGGCTCATGGGAAGTGGTATGAACTATTTTAAGGTGCCAAGAGACTTTTCCAATCAATCAAAGAGGGCTTATGGTTGTGATTGATGATGGAAACCAACCAATCAGAGGGCATGATTCTCAGGAGAAATTCCAGGAACACTGGGCAGTTAGATCAGTGTATTCTGGGCTCTGATCAAGTCAAGAAGGCTCAGTGTTGTGTGGAGAAAAGTCTAAAGCCTTTCACAGGTCTTATGTGGAGTATTTCTGAGTATTGAATTGACAGAATTTTACTGTTGGAAGGAACTGTGCACCTTTGCTGAATGAAACAGGTATCTGGTGAATATTTCTGGTTTTCAGGAGAATCATTTGCTGCAGATAGCCTGCATCAGAAGGACTGAGAGAAACTCTTAAGCTGAGAAACAGACTTTCTGGAAACCGTGTGTGAGCCAGAGCAAAAGTGGATGCTGTTTGAATCGGACAGACTGTAAAAGGAAAGAGGTGAGCAGGTATCCTATGCTTCAGGAACCTGTTGTTTCTGCTAAAAACCCAGTTGAGGAAAATAATTGTTGATCTGCACTTTGGGAATCTATTGCCAAATGGCACTGGAAAGTGGAAAGGTTTGTGAAACTGTCTGGCTGTACACCGTAGCAGTTTTCCTGTCTGAGAGAAAAATGGAATCAGGGAATTCTTCAACTGCATCTGAGAGCCAGGGGGGACTTGCTAACCCCCACTGAGTGGGGTCTGCTGGCTACAGGGGACCACTCCTGCATGCTGGGGTGCTAGGGCACCCATGACCTGTGAGGGAGCCAGGCTGTGGAGCCACTCCTAGGTCTGGGTCCTCTGTGGTTGGGTGGGCCTTGCATGGGAGCTCTGCCATGGGCTTGAATAGGCTGAAGCTGCAAGACCTCCAATCAAGGTGACAAGCCACCAGACCTTCAATCAAATCCAAGTCTATGCTTCATTCTCTACTGCCCCTTTGTTTCTGCACTCTTTGAACTGAATCTGCAGAGACTGAATGGTGGAAAGCCCTCTGCTCCAGGAATTTCTCAGCTCTTCAGAATTGTGAGTGCCCAGGTTTTGCCCTGGAAATCAAGGGGAGTAAAGGTTTATTTGTTGACTTTTCAGCCTTCTTGCTTCTAGGCCCCCAACATCGGCCAACCCGCAGCAACAAGCAGGCATGTGAACACTTGAATACCCAGCAAAAACAGAGGGACATTCCCTGGTACCAGTGGGGGCAGGCACGGGGGTGGTCTGGCTTATGGACCTTGTTACTGTTAATTGCTCTAACTTTTGTTTTCTTCCTTTCATAGCTATTCCTGTTTCTAGTACCCATTCCCTAGCCCTTCCCCTAAATAAAGCTGTGTTCTGTTGTTACAACTGCTGTGTGAAAGGTGCTTTGTGGAACAAACTGTTAAGTGTATGTGGTATATGGTATTTGGGAACTTTTTGGTATCCAGTGTGTGGGGTGGTTGGAAGGGGAGGTGGGTAGGTATAGCATCCCTTGGGGTTGTAACAATCAAACACCTGGTCCACTGCAATTTACTCTGGGTGGAGGGACTATGCTATTTCATTCATTTCTTTGTGATAGAACCCTCAAACACCACCGTAGTAGAAGCCAGGCCCCTTAACCTGTGTGAGGGTCAACAGGCAGGTGTAGTAGCCCGCTGGCTCACGATGCCTAGACTACATCTTTGGAGGCACTGCTGGGATCTCCAGTTCACCAGCCATGCCCATCATGGATGATCAAACTGGAAAGATGACTGTTGTTTCCCCCACCCCCAGTTCTACCCCCCAGTCTCAAATTAGGCCTGGACAGAAGGATAAGGTAACGTTAGTGGAATGGAGTGAAGGTATGAAAAATCCCTTTTACTCTTAGGGGTACCCCCCCGAGATGGAAGAGGGGCTTATAGAAGGGCATCTGTTCACAATAACAAAAGCTGGGTCATGTAAAAGTGCAGGGAAAAATGCTTGATTCTGTTTCAGGCACCTTGACTATGCTGATGGAATGTAAAAATGCTATAGAAGCATCCTGGGTACCTGAGGCCTTAGTGCCATAGGGGTTGTCGGAAGCCTGGGTCATTGTTACTATGTTAAGTACAGTTTCTCCGGGGGGGAGGGAGTGTCCGAGCCCTCACTGACACACCCCCTCAAAATGTGAGGCTATGGCATAGGTATATGCCTGTCGTTTTGGAATCATATAGAAATCTGAGAAAGTTTTTTGGGGTGAAGCCCTCACCACAGGGGAGGAGGATTATGAGTCATGGATAAACTATGTGATACCACTGCTACAGGATTGGCAGTGTAATGAAGGAGAAAAATGAAAAAGGCCAACTGAGAGTTTACGAGGCCCTGCCCTTGATGCTGTCTGGTCCCTACGGACCACCGACCCTGTGGCTAGTGGTTCGTAGGTCCCCTTCTGATTCCTTTATGCATGATTTACAGAAGATAAAATGGGATAGAATAGATCTGATTTCCAAAATAAACATTGGGGTTGAAGACTTTACAAATATGTTTGCACAAACCTGTAATAAACATGCTCCCCACAAAACATGTTGGGTAAGTAAACATCATTTGCCTTGGTTAACAGAATTTATAAGGAAAATGATTCACATAAAAGACAGACTGTGGAAAAAAAAACAATAAAGACAAAAAATGGGGATATTTGGGAACAGTTTAAAATACAGCGAAATAAATGTCAAAAATGAATTAGGTAAGCCCAAAGGAAATACTTTGCAAACAAAGTAGATAAGGCTTCTTGCCCTGAACAATATTGGGGTATAAAAAAAGGAACTGGAAAACCTTGTTAGATCTGAGCATGGGATCAGGATGCAAAACTGTAATGGGGATCTCTTGCATCCAGAATCTATAGCTCAAATTTTGAACTACTACTTTATTACCCTACCAGATACTGATATCCCAGAAACTGAAAAGGACACTATACTAAATCATAGCTTATCTGAAGTTAATCATCCAAAATTTTACTTTAGGAAAATCAGGGAAAAAGAAGTAGCAATTGAATTAAAAAAACTTAACCCTAGGAAGTCACATGCTCAGGATGGAATAGAAACAAGACTTCTAAAAGAAACTCAGGAAATAATAATCCCAGTGTTAACTAAAATGTTTAACCAAATTTTAACAGAAAGTAAATTTCCTGACATAGGGAAGTCAGCAAAAATCATTCCTATCTTTAAAAGTGGTAACCCAAACGACCCCTCAAATTATAAGCCAATTGCCCTCCTTTGCATTCTCTCAAAGTTGATGGAGCACTTGGAGTATGATCAACTATATGAGTACTTAGAGAAATACTCTAAATTGACACCATATCAACATGGTTTCAGGGCCTGGCATTTGACTGGCACCGCACTAGTGGACTTCCTCAACAAAGTAGTACTTGCTTTGGATTGCGGGGGAGTCCTCGGGTGCGGTGTTTGTCGATTTGTCCAAGGCCTTCGATTTGGTGAACCACTCCATCCTCTGTGAGAGACTGGAAAGGGTAGGATTGGCCTTAGGTCCACTAAAGTGGCTTCAATCATATCTGGAGCAGCGAACCCAACAGGTGGAAGCTGCAGACCAGTTGTCATCCTCAGGTCTCTTGACTAGAGGAGTGCCCCAGGGGTCCATCCTTGGGCCATTACTATTTTTGATCTATGTGAATGACCTGCCCGACAACATACTGAGGAACCCAGATAAGACTTTATGCAGACAATACTGTATTATTTGCATCAGCAAAAACTCACAATACAATGATACTGTAGCAAAGCTTCAGGCTGACTTCAACATACTCCAGGACTGGTCTGCTAAATCAAGAATGGTGTTAAGTGCCCCAAAAACTCAAGTCATGAGCTTCCAAAATAAGAGAAACAATAAGCAAGTAACATCTCAAACAGAAATCTTGGCTAAGAATGGACAGACACTTACAGACACAACCTATTATAAATATCTAGGTGTAATCATTGACAACCAACTGTCTTTTGAAGAACACATAAACTGTGTAACTAAGAAAGTTAATATGAGGATAGATGCACTGAGATTGCATCTAGTGTGTCTTTTCAAATGAGGAAAATAATAGCTACACAACTGATTCTCCCAGTCCTGGAGTATGGGAACCAAGTCTACGGCTTTGTATGAAGCAAACTGTTAGGAAGAATAGATGTTGCACATAACCGATTAGCAAGATTTCTTTTGAAATTTCTATTTCAAACACATTATTGTGTTATGTCTGAAAAACTAGCGTGGGATAGTTTTTCTATCCGCCTAAAAAAACAATATGCCATATTAATATTTAAACTCAAGGAGGATCTAATAAAGGGTAACCTAACAATACAACAAGAGAATTAGGGGCAATGATACAAGCTAAGAGAAGTAGCCCATAGAGGCTTCGATATTCCTAAATTGTGAACAAGATTTGGACAAATGACTTTCCAATACTCAGCTGCAGTTTTGTGGAATCAAATGCCTCCATCAATCAGGAACCAACACAGGCTATCTACTTTTAAGTCAGACATCGACACATTTTACCATCAAGAATGTGCTTGCTTTTGAGCTAACCATGCATGTTTGTGTTATCTATTGTATTCTGGCAACAGTTGTGCAATGTATGTATGATCTGCTTACTGTTCATTGTTTTGTGCTTTGTGTATACAGGACAACTTTGTAGATAGGCTCTTTTGGACCTAAAGTTCTATCCTGTCAAAAAATAAAGTTTTAATTAATTAACTAGTGTGGAGGATTATATAGCTGCACAGGTCAGTGTTTTTGGTAGCACTGAGACCTGTGAAGATTTGTGGTGGGGGTTCAGGGCAACTTGCCAGCAAAGATGGGAACTCCTATCAGAATATGTGCAGAGATTTGAGAAAGCCCTGCAAAGAGTGTATGGCAAAGAGGGGATACAGGCTATGGATTTAAATAAGACCAGGTTGGAACAGGTGTTGAGGGGTGTCATGTACTCGAAACTATTATTGTTAAAGTTGGGCCTGAAGGATAGGCTGCATAATCCCCCCTCCCTCCGTGTCCTCCTCAGGGAAATTAGGGAGATGGAGGAAAGGGACGCTCAGTGGGGACCCCATCCTGCATTAATAGCTGCAACCCAGGTTCAGGAAGTCACTCCACCACTGAGCCTCTGAGCTCAAAGTGTTGCTAAAGAAGTGTAGGGAGGCACTGGATAAAGTTAATGCTGGTTCTCTTAGGTCTACTGACGTTCCCTCTTGTCAACGCGTTCAGTCAGCTCCAGCCACCCTCCCAGTGATGGGGCTGGGGTGCAGGCCCAGGAGCCCCTGTGGTTCCCCAGATTGAAACTTGCCTTTAGGAACTGTGTCACGCTGTCAGTGAGTTAAAGAGCCAGGGAATGCTAAGGGCAGGGGACACCAAACGAAGAGTGTTTATGGCCCAAGTGATTGCTCCTGTCTCAGATTCAGCCCCATTAGTTTACCCAGGGCCCCCAAGTCATGCAGAGCCTCAGCCACCCCCTGCAGCCCATTACCCAACCAGATCCAGAAGAGCACTGCTGGCACGAGTCCCTGCTAAACTGCTGGTTACAAAGTGATTACTTGTGTGCTGCTGAAAAAGGGACATAAAGTGTACTGTTCAGGGTGTTTGTGCTGTCCTTCCAAGAGTGGAGCCAATTAAGTACAGCTGCTGCCATTTCAGTAATTGCACCCTGCTCATAGCCTTGTTGCTAGATACTTACTAGCTTCTTCTACCTGTTGCTAGCTGCACCCCCTCCCCCCGATTGGTGGTGGCAGCCGAGTCTGTGGGGATGAGGTGTTTAAAGAGCTCACTTGCCAAACACGGTGGCATTTGTGCAGTGCAGGTGCAGCAAGTGCAATAAGTACAGGGGAGTCTAAGGGAGTCCGAGGGAAGTAGGGGAGTGGGAGTGTTTGATTGTAATAGTGTTGGTGTTGTAAGTATGTTATGTTAATAATGTGAGACATTAAGTGTTTACCTATTTGGGTGTGTATTCTTGGGGGGGGGGGTTGGCATATGTAGATCATATTGAACTATATAGGTTTGGTGCCGGGAACATTTCATCATATGAGACAAGTGATTTTTGCTTTCCAAATTGCTTAGTTGTTGTTGTTACTGATTCATGGCTATTGTTGTTGAGTAGCCCTATGCCCATAAGACAATGTGGGAATAGAGGCTACTTTACTTGTTTGCACTATGGCATGGTACTTTGTTCTAAATTGAGCAACTATGTTTCAACCACCTTTCTGTTGTTAGTTTCCGGTGATGTTGAACTGAATCCAGGGCCTTGCACTTTGGATTCTATGTCTTCCTCTCAAGCATTGTCTTTGAACAATTGTTTGAAATCCTGTCGTGGATTTAAAATTTTCCATTTGAATGTTCGTAGTTTAATCCTTAAGATTGCTGAAATCAAACAGCTTATTGCTCTATATCTGCCTGATATTGTTGCTTTATCAGAAACATGGTTGAAGCCAGGGGTGCCCGATAATGCGTGTCATATTGGGGGTTATAAAATTTTTAGGGTAGATCGTAAAGGTCGAAAAAAGGGTGGTAGGGTCCTGATTTATTATAGGGATCATTTAGAAATTATTTTTTTCAGGTCTGGTGAGGATTTGGATTGTGATACTGATTGGTTGGTTTTGCAATTTGTTCTTGGAGGAAAGAAAAAGTTAAATGTGGGCAGTTTGTATAATCCCCCTAAATGTGGTCTTCAAGGGCTTAAACATTTCTTGGATGTTTGTGAAGTTTATATAAAACTGAGTGATTCTGTTGTTGTTGGGGATATGAATTTGAATTGGAGGGCTAATGACACCATAGGGCTTGAATCTCTTCTTCTCTCTTACGGACTGACTCAGTGTATAAATGTGCCTACCCGTCTCAATCCCATCTCACAGAATCATTCTCTGTTGGATTGGGTTTTGACTAATAGAGTGGGAAGGGTAGGGGCCTCTGGTGTCTTGGCAGATTCCGTAAGAGACCACATGGCCACCTTTTGTGTCCTAGATTTTCACTGTCTTAAACACCCTCCTTCTGTGTTTGAGACTAGATAATTTAAAAGGATAGATTATTCTCTGTTATATTCTTCTTTGAGGTTAATTGATTGGTCATTTCTTGAATGTATTCCAGATGTGGATAAAGCACTAGATTTTTTTTGCAGCCAACTTCTTCCCATTCATGAATCCCTTTTCCCTTTGCGGACCATTCAATGTAGAGGTTCTCCTACTGGATGGTTTGGTCTCAGCATTAAGAAATTAATTAAGGAGCGGGATAGTGCTTGGACTAAATTAAAATTATCTCCCAGCAGAGTTTCAATGGATCTCTACCATGGACTTCGGAATTTAATCTCTCAAACGTTAGAAATACTAAAAAAGCTTTTTTCGGGGATTGCTTTGAAGATAGCTGGGCAGATCCGAAGAAGTTTTGGAATAACATACATTCTTTACTTTCTCCTAAATGAAAATCTGACATCCAGAAATTAAATGTTGACAACAAAGAAATTGGTGACTTGCCCAAAATTGTTAAATTGTTGAATTCTAAATTTTCAGATCTTTCTAAGTTTAGATCAGAGGGAATCAGAATCCCTCTGTGGCAGAACACACTGGTTCTGCATAGTTGCCCATCCAGTATTCTCTATGTATTCAACCTGCAGCCAGACAATGCATAAGTTTAGAGCAAAGGGTAGAGGAGAGCTAAGATAGGAGTTATTTAGCTTCACAGTAAGCCAGAAAATGTACCACAGAGCATCTAGAACCCCTGGGCTAGAACAGCATTTTGAAAGGGATGGCATTCCATACAGAACAACATTCCACTATACACTATATACTTGTATTCTTTACGTGAGGTTAGCAAAAAGCTGATTGTCGTACAAGTGATATATTTATTGTCTGCAGCTGTCACCTGCTGGCTTGACATAGGCCAGGCAATGAATGTTAGCATTTTCTTCCTTAGGTACAGAACAGAAGTATTTATTCACCCTGTAGCCAGTCAGATAATAGGGAGGTGGGTGCTGGTAGGCCCCAACCAGGATTCTTTCAAGTGTTTTTTTTTTTTTTTTTTATAGACTGTTACCCCAGGCTTTTTTGAAGAAGCCAGACTCCAAAAAAAGAACCTCCTTGTAAAAATCCTGCCAACGGTCTTGGGGTACATTACCAGGTCTCTGATATTTATGCCTGTCTTTACTGGAGCACAGATCACTTTCCATGAGCTGCCACTGTAGTCTGTATCTATTTCATACTGGTCCCCAGTCACATCTTGCCACCATGAGAACTGGCTAGCCCTGGAAGCTAAATATTAAAGTTTGTTAGAAAATGGGCTTTTTATTTCCTGGCATCGGATTGGCTAGTACCCTTGCCATGGGGGTACATTAACTTTCAATAGATGCCCAGGAAATAAAAAGTGCCAGCCTACAGTGCCTCTTCACCCACTAAAATATCCTACTGCCCATCCCTGCTTCCTAATTGGCTAACATGCCTAATTTTAAATTTAAAATCAGCACCATTTTTCCCCTCGCTTAGTTTTGGGAGAACCCCCCCACACACACACACACTTCACTCCTTAGCCTAAGCAGTAGACCCAGTAACAAGTAATTTAAAAAATGACAGCAGTATAAACAGAAAACAAATGAAAATTTTTTTTCCTGTTCTTCTTTCTCTTCCACTCGATCATGGAGCGATAGTTTGCGCGTGCCCATTCCCCAGCATATGCCTCCCCTACAGTACTAATCCCCGATCTCCCCACTGGTTAAAAACAGCAAAAAAAAACCAAAACTTCTCATACAAAAACACTGTCTAACCTGCTAGATCTTCGGTCAGATCTATTTCTCTTTCTAGCTCCTCCGGGCCCTACCTCTGTAGACAGGCTGAATAGCAGCAAATGGTGCTCCTCTTCACGTTCCTGGTCCTCAGGGAAGACAGGATCAACTGGGAACCAGAAAACAGCTACAAAAAAAAAAAAAAAGAAACATTAAAACAGCAGCAGTTGAGTCCTGATACTCAGGGTAGGCAGCGATGACCGGGAATCTCATTAAACAAAAAAGCATTACTTCAAATTCCCACGACAAGCAGCATACCGCAGAACGCATTTCCTGCTTTTACGTGCAGGGTCAAATAAGGTTGTGCTCTTCCTAAGTGCCGTAAGTTCCGAAGCTGAAAAAAACGTAGTGATAAAGAAGACGCTTGAGTGTGTAGTAAGACGCGATTGTAGTGTGAAGCCGGTAAAGTTAAAGTGGTACGTTGACTATTTTTAAGAGGTAGGTAAAGCCACGATGACCCTAGTTTGGGCCAAAATGTCTTAAATTAGGTGAGTTATTTTTTTTTTTTTGGGTGGGGTCCACATAACTCAGAAGTCTAGAGGGAGGGGCGATAGTGGAGGATCCCGGACTGCCTTGCGCTTCTCAAAAATTCAATCAGAGCGCAGATCACTTCCAGCATAATTTCAGTTCAAGCAAGCAGATCAAGTAATGCTAAATCACAGAAAAACAAACAAAAGTGTGTGTGTGTGTGTATGTGGAGACGGAGTGCTACTGGTAAAAAATGAAAAGAAAAATCACAGCCTGCTTGTCTCAGTGTGTTGTAGAGTTGCTGAGGACAGTGAACCTTGTCAAAAAATGCAACTGTGACACTTGATCTCTGCAGATGTGTCTATATAGAGTAACAATAGCAACCAGCTCCAGTATTAGGCTTCTCTAGGAGGAGGAACTATTTTATTATAAAACTTATTTTAAACTACTTATTTTAAACTAATTTTAAAAAGCTTGTTTTATGAAACTATTTTTTTTTTACAGTGCCCATTTTCTAAGCGCAATAATACCCTCCAGGGTGGGCGGTATGGGCAATACCAGACCTTCCAGGGGCTATAAGGCCCTCCACCTGCGGCGTCGGGCCTCATTACACCCCTGGCCAGTCCAGTATTGCCCAATACTGCCCGCCCTGTCAGGTATTATTGCTTGCAGATCTGGGAGTTGAAGACACCCTTGTGGTTTACTGGGAGTCATTTTGCTATATGATCTCATGGCAGTCATTCCATTCCATAAAACATCCTAAGTGTGGATTACCACCAGACAGGAATACTGTAAGGGGAGTTGCTGCCCATGGCAAATGTTTGCTGCTCTTTGTAAATCTAGTCCATGCACTTGCTAGAGACAGTGATTTATTCAAACCTTACTGTCTGTAATTCAGCCCTGTCTGCTAAAGTGTGCTTCACCTTTTGATGCACAGAGCAGAATAATTAGACAAGAATGAAGTGACCTTTGGAAAACCTTTTTCTATTTCCAGGTCAAAAGCAGACTAGGTCTACAGAGCTACAGCTCTCTTGAATCTGGTTGCCTTGATTACATCACAACTAGCTATCAAATCAAGTAGGCATTACTACAGGTGTGGTATTCCATGTAGGAATATTTCAGGCCTACTGTTGTATCTGGGGATAGGGGCTTAACACGCAGACCCCCACATTATGATACAAGGTGCTCTGCTCCCATAGATCCCTGGTGGTTGTGGGGGTTGCTCTCTGACCCCCAGTCCATGGGTGTAGGGCTTTGACCCCTAGGACCCCAGTGTTTCACCTCTGACCCTGGGCCAGGGGGTAGGGTTTGACCCCTGACCCCTGGGCCCCACCAAAAATTTTATAAACCCAGCTCCTATGCGCGCACACACACACACACACACACACACACACCCCATCATGATAGTGATTGCTGTTAGTTTTCAGTTCTGATTAACTCACAGAGGGTGATGAACTGATGGCAAAGGATCTGACTTCAAAATTCATGCTACTCAGTGAAAGCTGCATTCACTCTCGCTTGCTTCAGCGGAAGTGGTACAGCTTCAGTGAGTGTTCAGTTTAGCTAAAAGAAAATGTGCTATGGTAAAGGCTGTCACTTTTCATGTTGCTAAAAATAACATTTAACAGCATTTAAGATGGCTTAGGTGTATTTGTGAGCACGTGAGTTACATTTGTAAATGGATCCCCATTGATTTTAATATGCACCCATTCATTTCTATGGTGTTCTGGTTGTATGCACATTCCAGATGTATGCACAAATTCAGCTTGTCTCAGGCATGTACATACATCAGGAATCCACTGTATCTCCTCCTCCCGTGTACATCACCATTACAGTGGTCAAGGAGTTGATATGGATGAATCTAAGGTTGTGCAAACTGATTTACGGCCAGCTGGTTTTATTAAAATCCACCAGGTACTCTGAATTGCACCAGTCTACTTGCACCTTAGATCCAGCCCTTTCCCACATGTTGAAGGCAGGTTGGCAAGTGCTGGTTCCTGTATTTGTTGAAATTGTTAACACCTCCCACATGGAGGATATTTTCCCAGATTCCCTTAAAGGGGCAACTGTGAAACCCCTTCTGAAGAAGGTGTCTTGATATCCTTGATACCTCGAAAATTACAAGCTTATACTGTAGAACCACATTTTATTGCACAAAGTTTATATCATGCTCTACTTCCTCCTCAAAAAGTCACACCCATAATCTTTTGCGGGCAAAGCTGTTTAAGATCCGACTTCAAAATCAGCTGATCGCACTAACTGTGTCCTCAACCTGCTGATTTTGAAAGTCGGATTTGTCAGTTTGTCACTTTGTTATTGTTTAATGCCAGGATGTCTTTCATTCGGTGGTTGAACTCATCGAGTACGAAGGGAGCCAAAAAGAGAGACTTCACAGCACTGCAAACCTCGGATCTTGACGACGATATTCTGGCAGTGACAGCAGGTATTTCTACATTGATAGCAGAGTCTGTTATCACAGAGCTTTCTGTTGCCTCTCCTCTGCCAAAAAAATGGCAGTCTCAGTATACAGTGTACCCTCCTGAAGTTTGCTTTGAGGTCAGCAAATTCTTACACGAGCACAGAGTAATTAATGCTGTTTGATTCTATGAGGGGGCAGTACAAGAAAAAAATGAACGAAAGCACAGTCGGTACTTTCAAATGGGACTATTTGGAGAAGTTAAAAACAAACCCAGACCCTGAGAACCTTGTTTCACTAAGTTGGCAGAGTGATCTGAAGACTGCAGGTGTGGATTTTACCAGGCAGGCATTCTGAAAGGCCTCTCATAATGTTTAAATGGTAAAGAACATTACCACAACTTAAAAATCAATAACTCATTGTGATTACACATACAGTACTAACAACTTGTCTCCATTTCTTTTACATATTAGAATGCTGCAACCCCCAGTGACAGTGAGATGAAAGACTGATCTAGGCTATTGTTTTCTTTTGGTTTTCTTTTTTTGGGTGTTGAGAAGCTGTTCAGAACTCACCACTCACAACTCATAGATTGGGTATGCGAGATTGCGAGAATGCACTAAAGTGATTTCCTTTCATAAGTGACTAAATAAAATTGCATTCACTGAGTTTTGTTTTGCTGTTGTGCAGTTGTGATCCAATGTAATGCAGATACAACAGTAAGCTGACGAACACGGAAGTGAATCAGATATTTTGTTTGAAACACACAGTTACATTTCACCGATTAAAAAAAAAACTACAAACAACACGCAGTGGGTGGTGTACTGGGCTAATGGTCTCTCTATACATTGCTAGCACATACAATACAGTACTGTGAGTCATGTTTATATGTCGATACTTCCAGCATATTAACATTAAAGATTCACTGTAAAAATATTATCGCTCACAGGATACCTCCAGTGAACATAGCAATCTTACTTTTACAGTGAAACTTTCAAGTTCTACAGTATCTAACCTCCAGTTTGTGGATAAGGTGATTGAGAAAGTGGTGGCACTACATCTGAGTGGACATCTGGAGGAATATAAACTCTACCAGCCTGTCTAGTCCAGCTTTTGCTCTCTTCACAGCATGGAGACTGACTTAGTCTGGGTTATGCATGATTTGCTCCAAGCGAAGTATTGGGGAGAACTGTCTGTGTTGGTTCTCCTTGACCCCCCATCTGCATTTGGTACAGTACTACAGACCATTGGGAGCTGATCAAGCATCTGAGGAGATTTTACAGATTGGATGGTCTTTTTTACTGGAAGATCATATACAGACCGTGGTTTTGGGAAACTGTCATTCTGCTTCATCCATGGTCAAGTGCTGCATCCATCAGGACTCTGTCCTGTCCCCTTTGTTGTTCACAGTTCACATGTTGCCACTGGATCATGTGATCTGGAGCTATGTCTTGAGTTTTCACTGTTATACCCATGATACTCGGCCCTTGTCTTTCATTGAGACCAGGGCAGGTGATCCAATGTCTATTACTGAGAATGCTATCTCAGAAATTAGAGACTGGATGAAAGCTACTGTACCTGGCGGAGGCTGAACCCCAGCTAAACCAAGTTGCTTCTGTTCACTCAGACAGGGCAGTGTTAGACTTGATGGCACCCCAAGCTAACAAACCTGTGGTGCCCCCTCCACCCTCACACTCTCCCCACATTCACCCTAGCCCCACTCACTTCCACTCACACCACAAAAGTTGTAAGAGTACTGTAAAAATATTTACACCTTTTTATGTTGGCGTGCTTGCGCAGCCAACATGTTGGGGTAGTGCAGATTTGGAGGCGCGGTCGCTGTTGGATGAATGCAGGGCACACACCAGTAGGTGCGTCCCTCGTTCCCCAATCAGCCTGCATGCCAGTGCCACATCACCTAGGCAAGCACATCTAAGGAAAGGTCTGCTGCAATGCAAGCAATGCTCGTCACGCGCAGCGGACCCTTCCTACATGCTCACCAGCTGGAAACATGGCAGCACAGTGGCCGCTAAACTGCTGACTTCGGGGGTGCCCAATCCCCTAGTTGGCTTACCCTGCCCAAGTATGTGCTGACAGGGGGCTCACTCCCGTCGACGGGAATATATCCCAACTTTACGTTGTTTGTCGTGGTGCCCAATCCCTGTCTCCATCCGCCCCCCCCTTTCCTGGTTTAATGTGCCAATGGGGGAGCCCACTCCCCATCGGCTTGATGTCCCCTCCCTTCTTCTGTGCCAACAGGGGTGCCCAGTCCCCCATCGGCTACTGTACCCTTCCCAAAAAGAAACCACCTGTAAAAAAGGAAACCATCCGCGATGTGTTTTTTTAGCACCTGTAAGCAGAAAACAGTCCCTCGTAGTCTCCCTACCCACCACCCGCACCCACCCACTGCGCACCCTGTCTCCCCACACCCCCCCCTCACCTCATACTTACCTCTAGAGCTTGGCACAATGATCTTCGGTGGACCGGGAACATGTCTTCACTCTTCAAAGCCTACCGCGAACTGAGGAAATGCCGATAAGCTGTATAATGGAATAAATAGGGTTTTTTCAACTTTAATGCATATCTCAGGCATTTTTTGGAATTTTTGCACCAAATTTTCAACATGGGGTTTTTGGGACCCCTCCTCATGAATTCTGTCACCGTTATGATGTTATTCAGTTCTGAAAGGTGATTTCGCAGTCACTGTACAGAATCACCTTTCGGGACCAATTAACGCAAGAACAGTGGCAGTGTTCATGAGGAGGGCTCTCAAAATGCCTATGTTGCAAATTTAGTGGAAAAAATTCAATAAATGGCTGTTTTATGAGAGTGCATTGCGCAGTTGCTACGCACGCTCGTAACTTCGCAAATTCGCAATATTTTCATGCCAGATTTATAACATTGTCATTTTTCTACACCGCCTTGTGAACAGTACAGCTGTCATTTTCCACATCCTGGCCAAAATATGTTTCCACACTTCTGGCACACAATACAGCGGTCACTATGGGAAATCAGTGTTCAGGGCAGATTACAAAAATGGCAGTGGCACTGTTCATGAGCAGAGATCCTAAAATGCCTTTGTTGAAAATTTGGTGATGATACTCCATAAAATGACTGTGTTACGAGCGTGCATTGTGCAGTTTGCACACACGCTCGTATCGTGCATTTGTAATATTTTCACTCTGGATTTTCACCATTGGCATTTTTCCACACCTCTTGATGAACAGTGCAGCTGTCATTTTACATATCCTGCCCGAAATATGTTTTTGCACGTCTGGCACAGAGTAGCACAGTCGCTGTGCAAAATCACTGTTTGGGACAGCTTGAGGAAATGACAGTGACACTGTACATGAGCAGAGGTGCTAAAATGCCTATGTTGAAAATTTGGTGACGGAACTCCATAAAATGATTGTGTTACAAGTGTGCATTGCGCATTTCCCACGCACCCTTGTAACTTCGTAAATTTGCAATACTTACATGCCACATTTTCATCACTGCCATTTTTTTACACCTCCTTATGAACAGTATAGCTGTCATTTTTCACATCCTGCCAAAAATGTGTTTCCGCACTGCACCACCAAAGCCAATGCCAGCACGACAACATTCGACATTGACAAATGCTTGTTTATATTGGCACTTTATATATTTAAAAACCTCTAACACAAGTAAGCAATAATACAAAACTGTTGCTGTTTTGTACTTAAAGGGACTCTGTCAACCTGTTTTATATCATATTATTTCCAGTTAAAAACCTACAAGTTATGATTGCTTACCTTCTCTAAAATTCATTGATGTTGCTGTTTGCTTTGTCTGTCTCCTTGTTTAGTAGAACTGAAATGCATGATAATATATAGAGAATAAAGGATGGGGAAGTTTGTGATACGTAAGCAATAAGACACGACAGGGTGTGCATTAGACACTTTAACACACGGCTAGGAGGCGTAGTGAGGCACGAGGCCAACGGCCAAGTACGTCCAGCCTCCTAGCCGTGTGTTAAAGTGTCTAACGCACACCCTGGAGTGACTTATTGCGCTTATGAAATGGCCATCTTTAGTGGAAATTGCATTTGGTAGCTTAAATTTGCAATTTAAAGTAAGAAAAAACATGTATGTTTGTGTCATTTTTAATAAAATAGTTCTTCCGCCTAAGTGTCCTGTGTGTTGTTTTTTTTTTGCACTTAAGGACTTTTTGTCCTAGGAAGGCTTCTGTACTTTAGGTCTGGTTGTCATGGCAGTATTCACTTCACCCCCACATAGGAAAAATGCATCTGTTTTGTTTTTATAATACTTTAATGTTAAAGCGTGAAGATGAGGTGGGCTGCTACAGAGAGACACACAGGCGGTGGGCTGCTACACAGAGAGACACACAGAGCGAGCAGGTACAGTGAGTGTGCTGGTAGCGTGGTTGCACTTTCTTTTTAAACATATCGTGGCTGAGTGACCGAGCGTGTAGCGAGATCACTGTTAAAAGTTAAATATTGCAGCCCAGAAATCTTGTTTACAGCTGCGAGGTAACAGGCAGAAGCGAGTGAGCCAGCGAGCCTGTGGCAGGTTGCGGTTTCGTTTTAAATACATCGCTCCGAGATCGTTGTTAAAAAGTTAAATATTGCAGCCCAGAAATCTTGTTTACAGTTCTGAGTAACGAGCGAAAGCGGTGAGCAGGCAAGCCTGTGGCAGGTTGTGTTTCGTTTAAATACATCGCTGTTCAGTGAGCGAGCGGTCAGCAGGTCGCATAATTTAATGCTCAAATTTAATCTTACAGCCCAGAAATATTGTTTCTAGTTGCACCCAGGGGATGGAGGTTGGCAGAAGGATGAGCTGATGGTGGGCTTTTATTGCCATGCAGTCAGCAGATATGTTGACATATTGAAAATGCAGCGTTGTATTTCACTCGCGGTTGGTGAAAATAAGATGGCTGATTTTCAATTTGCCAACATTCTAATTGCCATTTTACTTGGATTAGTGCCCACAGGGCACTGCTGGTCCTTTTTCCTGTGCGTTAGACAGAATATCACACAGGTATGGACCAATCAGCACTTGTATATTCTGATGCCCATTTCATAAGAGAATTTAATGTACGCCTGAGGTGTGGGATGCTACATAAACCCCGAGGATGTAGCCTGAGGGGTTTATTAAAGCATCCCACACTGAGGGTTTACATTAAATTTGAGTTTTTCACACAATTCCACATCTTTTATTTAATATAATTGCTGGTCAGCATTTTTTTCACAGCCTGAGTTCTGTCATTATACACACACACACACATGCACATGCATTGCAGCCTGACTTCTGTCTCACATACACACACACACTTAGTCTGTCTCTCCCTGTCCCTCCCTTTCTAGAATGGGCATTTTGTTTTTGCTATTTTTTTTTTTTCAATTTAGTCTCCACTGGGTATCACACCAGTCATCTCAGGGACCATTGCTACTCCTCGCATTCGCCAGCCTGTGTCGGAAGCTGACGAACTGAAGGATCAACCAGATAATTTATTTTTTGTTTACATTGTTAGGTAGGATCAACAAGATATGTGGCAGACAATTATTGAAAGATGAGAGATGAGTGTGTTTGTTGTGGCTCTGTCTGTGGCAGCTCCTCGATAACGGAAAGACGGACCCCCCATGTTTTTGGAAGTGTTCAGACCTCCCAGCTAGAAAACGTGAGCCAATGAGGGAGCTGGACATTTTGATCAGCACAGCACATGAACGCCGTAATAACCTGCGGCTTATCATGGCAAATATCAACCGACTCTCTCAATACAAAAAATTGCTGGCCAATAATTATATATTTATAAACAACCTTGTTTTGTTTACAATCCTGGTTCGGTTTTTACTACATACTTTCTGAGCATTACAAACACACTCAAACAGTGCAATCACTCATGAGGCAGTAGCCTCCTAAACTCCCACTGCATCACGAGGGGCTAGACTGTGTTGTGGGTGTTCCCAAGACCAGGAAAGATGCAGTTGGAGCTGATCAAGGAATGTAAACAAACCTGTGTTTGTGTGGTAACACCATAGTTGGTGGGCAGTCTGTTTTTCACTTTTTTAAAGAAAAAAAAAGTTGGCATCATAAAATGTGTTTTTTAAACTAGGAACATTTTGAGACCTAAAGGGGTGGACAATGTCCCTTTAAATAATGCTGTGCTGTATTTCTGACTTCAGTAGGTATGACAGATGCTGGACAGAGTAACACTGTATTGCATGGTATGGTATTGGGTTAATTAGTACAGGCAGGACAGATGAATTTGGCTGTTTCACCATGGTCCCACAGCAGAACCCCCACACATGTATAGTTATGGGCCAGCACCCACCACCAACACAGACACAGTTCATGTTTGCAGTATAATCACTAAAACAACACCGAATAAATCACACAGTCACTACCCAGGAGTCATGCCTGGGTCTATCTTTTACATCAGCAAAAAAACATAATAGCAAATTGGCAGCAAACAAGATGCATATTAAAGTGGAACAGTCAGCACTATGAGCCCAACACCCACATGTAGGGCTGGTCTCAGTTTGTACTTTGTGTGCAAATTTTTTTTTTTTTACTTACTGTTTACTGCAGTATCATAGATTGTATCAGACTGATTCTGCTGACAAACAACAAAACCCGAAAAGCTGTACCACTTGTCCTAGGTGCAGTCCCAAAACTTTAAACACTAGACAGAAGAAGGGTCTTGCACAGAAAAAGCATTTCAAGCATATTTAATAGCCACAAGTGTGAACGGAACTCCTTGCTCCTTCAGGATGAAGAAGCCAGGTGAGCTCCGAACGTGCACGAGGATTTGGTGCAGGATTTTTTTGTATGCACTCACTACACCTGTTATATATATTCACACTCATGGTTATTAAATATGTTTAAAGTGCTTTTGTGTGCAAGTCCCCTTTTTCTGTCAAGTGATTCTGCTGACTTACAAGCTGACATTTTCTGTAACTACTGTACAAATCCCAGAATCCCCTGCAGCTGACATTCAAGGAGGGCTGCAGCAGTGGGAGATTCAATGGCCTGCAGGTCTTGTTACATTTTTTTTATATTCTGATCTTTTGTTTGTTTGTCCTGCTATCCTTCCTGGGCTAAGTTCAATCCCAGAGGACTGTACTTAGCCCTCGGAGAACAGCAGGACAGGCAAACATCAGAAAATGACAAGTTGCAAAGTCAGCAGACTTCATCTGAGAAACATAGAAACATATAAATTGTTGGCAAATAAGGACCACCAAGCCCATCTAGTCTGCCCTAACCCTACACTAATTTGTGGCCTTTGACTCTAACTGGTCAATGGCTACTCCCCCCTTCTTCCCACCTCTGATGTTTAGCTATGCCTATCCAGGCATGTTTAAAACCCTCACTACTACTATTTTTGCATGAAAAATGCAAATTGGAACCAGCTCGACTCTTGGGTGTGGGTCTCTTAGTGCTTATTGTTCTCCTTTAAAGGAATACCCAGATGTAGGAGACTGGGAAGGCAATTGCTCCCTCTCTATCTGCTCATCTAATAAAAACCATGAAACCCTCACTTGGCCCTAACAGTACCACTAAGGCCATTAGGGACAGCTTTGTTTCATGAAAATAGGAAAATCAAGATTACAAATGGAATTTGGGATTTTTAAACACCAAGTTTTCATATAAAAAGGCTGCTTGCCATGCATCATGTTTACAACCACACGTGTCACTAAATGTTTATAAAACCTTCATTTTGTGCAGCATTTTAGAAACAATTTTGGAAAAAAATGGGAAAAATACAGATTTTAATATTTTTGTAAAATGGAAATGGTTTTGTGAACTGGAAAATTAGTGGTCCTATGCCATCTAGAGAAGGAAAATAGACTGTAAGCCTGTTCTTCCTCCAAGGGCCATAATGCCCATAGAGTCTGGAAGCAGTGTTTGAATTACAGGGTGGGGGGCTTGCCAGGGCTTGGCTCCCCTAGCTCTGAAGTGTGCCCCAGTAGCTTATGCATTACTGCCATTGACTTATAACATGAAGGGGGCTCAGTTGGAAGATAGTGCCCTTATGCCCAGCCCCCAGGTCCCAAAGCTCATAAAGTGTAATTCCAACATCGCCTGCAAGCATATACTCTCAAAATTCCCATCCAAATAGTGCTTTTGGGGCTGAGAAAGGCTGTAAAAAGTGTTCCCTCTTAATCAGTTTTAATTGTGCTTGTCAGAAATTCTCTTGTTATGTTTCTGCTTCCACCATTGTCCTACATACCTCCCAAATGTCCCACATTATGAGGGATGTCCTTCATTTTACCTTGCAGAATTACTCTTTTATTCCCCACAGAAGGTGCTGCTGTCTCACATAACAAACTCAGACTTTAAAATTTATAATTATCTACGATGTCTTAATTCCCTCTCAGACTTTGCACAAATAAAACACACAAGTTTCCACAGTGTTCTGGAACTTGCAAACAATGGAAGGGCCGCTGATCCAGATATAGTAACTCACCTGAAACCACCGTTAGCTCACAAATCAGGAATGCCAAGGCTTAAAACAAATAAAGGACAAATTGCCAAAGTCAGGGACACTGACTTAAAAAATCACTAATATGGGCTAGAAAAGCTGTCACAGTATAACATTTAGTTTGGCATGCAGCATGTTTTCAGAAGGAGAATTACAGCAGACTGTATGTCTGGCATTTTTTATGCTTCACATCATGGGTGTAACCACTGGGAGATGAAGGGGTTCAGTCCCACTCAGCATTTTAAGCCCTGCAACTTAGACATTGACATTGGCATTGGTGTGATAGGCATTGTATATCCACCCCTACCTCAACTTTTTATCTGTGGCTGCACCCATACTTCACATTCTGTACCTACTCTTCTGTAACAAAAACGCCAAACTGAAGAGAGACATAGAGGAAATGTCTATAGCAAAGTCAGAGCTATCCCTGAAAATCTGCAGCAATTAACAGGAATTGGTGCCCCACAATTTTACATATTTCAAATGTCATTGTTCCACATTCTGGGTATCATACATCTCAACCTTTTGTCGTTGATAATTAAGATACTGTGAATTGACAACTTGACACTGCATATGTGGGAAAATTGTATCTATCTATCTATCTATCTATCTATCTATCTATCTATCTATCTATCTATCTATCTATCTATCTGTCTGTCTGTCTGTCTGTCTATCTATCTATCTATCTATCTATCTATCTATCTATCTATCTATCTATCTATCTATCTATCTACCTACCTACCTGTCTATCTGTCTGTCTGTCTGTCTGTCTATCTAGCTATCTATCTATCTAGCTACCTATTAATTCATTTATTCATTTGAGTTTCACCAGGAAAGGCATACTGAGCTGCTACTCATTTCCAGATGTGTCCTGGGGGGGAGGGGCAGTGGGTTACAATAACAATAGTCACGACAACAAGGTATAAAACAAAGGTGGCATTACAAAGAGTGCATTTGCAGTGTAACATCGATGATTCAATACAAGTTAAGACCATTACAGGTTGCAAGGGCATTGGATGATTGGCATGGATGCTGAATAGTACAAATTAAAATATCAGAGGTAAAATTCAGGTAACTTGTAGGGAGGATGGATATGGTGGGGGTAACTTTAAGGGCAGTTACAGGTGGAGGAGGTGAGGTTATGGAGTAGCATGGAGAGGGTTCAAGAGGAGCAGGCATTACGAATGATAGTGGTGAGGGTGTTCCAGAGTTTGGGAAATCGGTGGCTGAAAGCAGCTTGAGCAGCAGAAGTAGAAGTAGAAGTAGAGGGTAAAGAGAGAGTGTGAGGGTCAAAGCTCCTAAAGAAGTGAGAAGAGGGAGGAGGTAGGGAAAGAGAAGCTGAGAGGTCTTTCTTTCTTTCTCTCTATCTCTCTCTCTCTCTCTCTCTCTCTCACTCTCTCACTCTCTCTCTCTCTTCTCTTTTTCTCTCTTACTCTCTCTCACTCTCTCTTTCTTTCTTTCTTTATCGGATAAGTGCACTGATCCAAAGGACCATTTTCAGGAATGACCCGGGCCACAGGATGGCATAGAAAGCATACAATACAAATATATGAGGAAACAGTAATACAGAAATTAACACATACAATATCCAAACAATTATAGATGTAATAGCACAAGCATACAGATGGTACAGATACATACTTGGGAATACAATGCAACAGCATGAGAAAGAACAAATAACTACAGCACAAGTCACAAGGGAAAATCAACACAGTAACATGAGAATACAGGCTACATAATGGTACAGATACACCCTAGGGAGTAGGTAACTTCAAAGTTGGGTGGGTAGGGCACAGCTACCATGCAATAGGGGGCTGAATGCCCACATACAACTGGGCAAATGAGCCAGGATACATATAGTAGAACTTAGATGTGAGTTAGGCTCAGTACTACTGCAAGCAGAGGACAAGCAGTGGTGAGGAGACTGGGGGTGCATCCCTGGGAAGAGGGCTAGTAGCTTGAGGAGGGCAGGGGTGTGGAGATCGACAACAGGGATGGAGGGCAAGGGGCTATCTTGGTGAACAGGAGCAACTAGCTTCCACCATAAGCCAGGCTTTGAGGCGGGGTTTGAAAGTGAGGTGCATGTTAGATGATCTGAGGGGTGCAGGAATTTTATTCCACAGAGAGGAGGCTGCTACAGATAGGGCTTTATCACCCATGTTGGTGGAGACTCTAGGGACCTCAAGGGGGGGAACAGACAATTCATGGAGACTCCTGGGTAGAGCACTAACCTTGAGGATGGATGAGTAAGAGGACGTGTCACCTCCTCTTAGAGTGTTATCAGCAATGCAGTCAAGGGCATAATCAAAGCAGCCTTGGAGAGGAAGACAACCAAATGACTTGTACAGGTCACAGTGATGTGTAGAGAATGGTGCCAGGAGAGCAAAATGACAAATACTATTGTAGACTAATGTTAGTCTAATGTGAAGGGTGGAGGACATACTTGAGTAGAAAGGGGAACAATAATTAATGATGGGGAGCAGATTAACTTGGACAATAGCTAGGCAGGCCTCAGTGGTCAGGTAATGTTTTAGATGATAGGTCGGCCCCAAGTTTTTGATTAACCCTGTAAACAATGAGGTTGATGTATTCTGTGCAGGAGAGGGAAGGGTCAAGCTTTACACACACGTATTTAAAGGTAGCAGCATTCTCAAGGGCAGAACCATCAAGACAGAGCACAGAGGAGTAGCTGGATTTCAGAATGTAAGCAAGGTATGGTTTAGACCCAAGCAGCATGGCTTAGGTTTTCTTTTCATTAATCAGAAGCAAATTTGACATGAACCAGTAGTGGGCTGAGCCATAATTTGGGGTGAGAACAGAGGATATGTTGGGTAGGGACTTGTTACTGTGGAAGAGGACAAGAACATCTGCACAAAGGGGTGCATTGCAGTTTAGGCTGTCGGAGGGAGGGAGCTGATAAAGATGGAGAATAATAGGGAGCACAGAATGGAGTCCTGGGGGATGCCTGTGGAGACAGACAGACAGGGCAGAGGAAATGGCAGGACCTATGCATACAGATAGGGAGTGGCCCTAGAGGTAATTCCAAAACCATTCAGAGGTTTCATTAGAGCATCTGAGCAGATGGAGTTTGGTGTGTAGGAAGGAGTGGTTGACCAGGTCAAACACCTTGGTCAGGTCCACAAATACAGAAGCAATGACTCTCCATGGTCCATATTCCTAAGGACATGGTCAGTAAAGTGCGCCAGAGCAGTTGTGGTGCTGTGGTTTTTGTGGAACCATACTGTTCACTGCACATTAGGTTGTGCTTCTCAATTTGATCAGATAGTTGGCCGTGGACTATTTTCTCAAGGAGCTTGCTTAGGTTGGGGTGAATGGAAATCAGCCTATAATTATCAGAGGAGAGGGATTCCCCAGCTTTGAATATAGGTACCACCTTGGCAGTTTTCCAAGAGTCTGACATACAGGAGGTGGACAGAGCCAGACTAAAAATAAATATGAGAGGGTTGGAGATGGAGGGGGAAATGAGCTTGAGCAGGAAGGTAGGGGAACGGGAGCCAATTCAGTATTTACTTATAAGGTTGACACAGTGGGCACTGTGTCTGTCCTCAAGAGAGGGAAGAGACAGAGACTGATACAGAGAACCGTGGTGAGTGCAAGGAGAAAAATCAAGTGCAAAGTGGCAGAAAGAATGGAAAACAGTGTCCAATCTGGCTAAGGAAGTTCCAGGGGTGGCACTGTAGACCATGTCACCAATGTCAAAGATTGGGAGGATCATTCTCTGGATGATGGCATGGCGTGCAGGCAATGGGATGCAGTTACAGTTTCTGAACAAGGCACGAAGCTTGGGATGCAATTTTTGAGTATGTCATCCATGTGGCCAGAGAAGTTGAGATGTTGGTTGAGCCATACTCCAAGGTACCTAAGAGAGGTGACATCATCCAGTGGAGACCCATCTAAGCTGGGGAAAGCAGGAAGAAATGGGAACCCAGAGAGTCTCTGCCTCATGTCAAAGGACATGGAGATGGTCTTCTTGGCCTTCAGGAATAGCTGGTTAGAGCGTAGCCAGAGTTGAACTTTATCAAAGTTGAGCTGGAGTCTGGACGCCATGTCAGCAGTGAAGGGGCCAGAGGTAAATTGGACCATATTGTCCACATACATGTGTATTGCTCCGGATGAGGGGAGGTCATTTAGGAAAATGGAAAATAACAGCGATCCAAGTACTGAGCCTTGAGGGACTCCTGTGACTCCTGTGTTTATAGGGAGGGGTGGGGAGAGGGTGTCACAAATTTTGGCAGATTGAGTCCTACCCTCTAGGTATGATTGGAACCAATTGGTGTCCACTCCTGAGAATCCAGCTACCAAAAGTTTAGAAAGGAGGAGAGACATACAGACCCTCACCCATATATCAAAGAATATATTCATCTACCTATCAAATTATCCCTTCACTTACATACCTTATTGTCAGTTACTTTGTTTTCAGAAATATTTGACACTTAATAGCATGGTATGTGAATTCAAGAATAATATAAGACATACTGCACACACTGGCTTTGTAAAGTCAAAAAGTTTATTCTTTTATTATAGTACAATGAGCTCAATGTTTTTGCTCTTAACATTTGTTCATAGTTAGAGTTTTTTATTGTTGAAGCAATTTTTATTGGAATGTATACACTATGATATGATTGGTTGTGATGGTCTTTTCTTGTACAGTAGAAGTGTAGACAGTATGGGACTTATCCATGCTTCCAGGAAGGACTCCTTACAAATGTGGATGTGTCTTTAATTCTCTGAGAAGATGATAACAACATTGGCATAACCTTAAAGTGATTATATGTTACAATGGGGCTATGTCATAGGTAATTGTTACTGTATGCTTATTATATGTAATGCTACTAAACATACTTACATACTAACATACTATTTGCCAGCAGATTAGGCCTCACGGTCTATCGAGTCTGCTCGAACCTTAGATCCTTAGTTGGGTGCCGAGGCCCTCCCATCCCTTGTGCTCCAGAAACCCCTATCATCCATCCCCACCCCCCTGGGACAGGCCATCATTTGATACATCCACTTTCTGTGTCTGTCCCACTGAACCAGCTCGCCAGGCAGTGCATTCCAAGGGTCCACCACCCTCTCAGTGAAAAACCTCCTCCTCTTTTCCCCCTCACCCTTCCACCTTCCAACTTCAAACCATGCCCTCTGGTGATACCTTCCTGCTTTAGTCTAAAGATCCCCTCCATGTTTACCCTATTTATTCCCTTGAGGTATTTGAAGACCTCAATCATGTCCCCCCTGTCTCTCCTCTCCTCCAGTGAAAACAGGCAGAGCTCCTCAAGTCTGTCCTCATACGTCAAATCCCCTAGCCCTCGTATCATCTTAGTTGCCCTCCTCTGTACCCTCTCCAGGAGCTGTATGTCCCTCTTCAAGTGTGGTCTCCAGTACTGTACACAGTACTCAAGGTGTGGTCTAACCAGTCCATTGTACAGCGGCATAATCACTTCCTTGCTCCTAGATGTGATCCCCCTTACGATGCATCCCAACATCCTGTTTGCCTTGCTAGCCGCTCTCCTGCACTGCTCAGAGTTATTCATACATGCATCCACCATGACCCCTAGGTCTTTTTCCCCTATTGAGGCCTCCAGCGCCTCCCCTCCCAGGGTGTACCTGTGTTTAGGGTTTCCCCGACCAAGATGCAACACCTTGCACTTGGTGATATTGAAATTTAATTTCCATGTGTGAGCCCAGCTTTCCAGGGTGTCCAGGTCCCCTTGCAGGGCCAACCTCCCCTCTTCTCCCTCAACTACTGCTCCCATCTTGGAGTCATCCGCGAAGAGACTCATTTCACACCCTATACCCTCCCTGATGTCCTATATGTATGCATTAAACAGGATCGGACCCAGGACCAAGCCCTGCGGTACCCCACTACCAACCTCTCTAGGGTTCAAGAGCTCCCCACAGACCACTACTCTCTGGGTGCATCCAGCTAGCCAGTTTTCAATCCATCTGACCATCAAAGGGCCTACTCCTAACCCCATCAGTTTCTCCACCAAACCATTGTGGGGGACAGAGTCAAACGCCTTGCTGAAATCCAAGAATAATACATCCACAGGCTTTCCCCTGTCCAGTTCTGATGTTACCCATTCGTAGAACTCCACAAGGTTGGTTTGACATGACCTACCTGGCACAAACCCATGTTGCCGACTATCCAGACCTCCCACCTCCTTCAAGTACACCCTCAATCATTCCTTTAGTATACTCTCCATTAATTTTCCACCACCGAGGTCAAACTGATGGGTCTATAGTTACCTGGTACTTCCTTGACCCCCCTTATGGATTGGCACCACATGTGCCTCTCCGCCAATCCTAGGTACCCTCCCTGTCTCAAGTGACCTGTTGAAGAGCTCTGCCAGGGGTGCAGACAGTATGTCCACCAATTCCCATAGTACTCTCGGATGAATGCCATCCGGCCCAGGAAATTTGTCTTTCTTTAGGGCCTTGAGGGCTAACCACAACCTTTTGGCAGAGATAGCATCATCCGTCCTCTCCACCTTACTGGCCTTTTTATCCTTATCCAGATGTGACACCCCTGGGGTACCTCTCCCTCCCTCTTGCTCCATTTCTGTTGCTCCCCTGATCCCACTTATTGCCGCTTCTATCCCCTTCGTGCCTTGCTTTGTAGATATCCCATCCCCCTTCCTAGTGAACACAGAGGCAAAGTACTCATTAAATACCTCTGCCTGGTCCCTCACCTCTTCCACCCACCCTCCTTCTGATCTCAATCTGCTGAGATGGCCCTTAGTTTTCCTCTGCTCCCCAATGTACCGGAAGAACCCCTTTTCCCCTCCATGTATCCCCTGCACCAGCTGCTGCTCTTTACTGGACTTTGCTCCCCTCACCATACGGATGACTTTTCTAGATGCAAGATGGTACACTTCCTTATCCCTATCCCCTCTTGTTGTTTTATATTTTTTGTAGGCCGCCTTCTTTTCTCTGACTGCTACCTGTACCTCACTGGACCACCAGCATGGTTTATGTGACCTTGCTCCCTTACGTTTCAACTTAGCACAGATCCTGACTGCCTCATGAAGTCCCCGTTTTATGACCTCCCATCTCCTTTCCACACTTGTCATTGATGTAATCCCCTTCAAGTGATCCTTGAGAATATTTCCCATGCCCACAAAGTCTGCCTCCCCTGAAGTCCACTGCCAGTGTCCTAGATCTCACCCCCCTCCCCCATGCTTATTTGAAACCAGACAGTATGTGGTCGCTCCCAGTCAGGGGTCCTGTACAACCATGTCCTTACCAGATCCCCATCTGCCAGAACCACGTCCAGGACATGCCCCTCCTTTGTGGGCTCCATCACATGCTGTGTAAAACACATCCTGCAAGCCGTCCAGCAGCCTCTGCTCCTTGGCCACCTTAGAGGACATGGTTCCCCAGTTTGTACCTGGCATATTAAGGTCCCCATCAACACCACTCCTTCCCCTTTTGGTCCACACTGGGCAATGATGTTGTCCAGCAAACCATCCTCTAGAACATCACTCATCCCGGGGGGTCTATATACTACACCCAGCTTGACCTTATCTCCTGCTGGGGATCGTAAGGTGACCCATAAGGCCTCCACGTTTCCCTCTGCCTCTTCTACCCTAGCAATTTCTATGTCATCTCTAATGAACATAGCCACTCCACCCCCTCTGCCCTCCTTTCTATCCTACCTAAGCATAGTATACCCCCGTACATTTAGGTCCCAGTCATGGTTTTTGTTGGCCCACGTCTCCATGACTGCCGCCACCACCCCCCGAACAGCATGGCCTGGAACTCTGGCAACTTGTTTCCCAAGCTCCTGGCATTTACTAACACCAACCCCCACCCCTTATCCCTGATCCTCTTTGTCGAACCCCACCCAGATTCCTTATACTTCCATCCTCCCTCTGCTCCTCCTGAAACCTCCACCCCCAGTCTGTTTTCCCCTTCCCCTTGGGCTTGAAAGCTACTCCCCTCATCTAGAGGAGAGGGCTTCTGGTCAGCCCCTCCCTTATCCCTTCCCCTCCTCACAAGTTTAAACCCCACCTTTCTTGAATGTAGTCAGCCATCCCCTGTTTAAGGACTTCCTTCCCTAATGGGGCAAGATGAAGCCTGTCCTTGGCATATAGTCCCTTATCCTCCCAAACTCCATTCTAGTTCCCTAACACCCCCAACCCACTCTCTTCACCCCACTTCCTGAGCCAGTCATAGAAAACATAGAAACATAGAAAGTGATGGCAGAAGGAGATCATCCATGTAGTCTGCCCATAGGCCCCCCCCCAACTGCTAGTCAGCGTGGTAGTACAATTCTAATTCAATAAAAACTAAGTTACAAAAAAATGAAAGGAAAAGAGAGTGGGAGACAGTGTTGAATGCCTTATCCAGGGTGACAAAAATGGTGGAGGTGATGAAGCCCTGATCCATTCCTGTGAGGATGGCATCAGTGAGCCAGAGGAGGAGGACGTAGATGTGGAGTAGTGCTTTCCAAAGCCCAATTGGAAGGGAGTGAAAAATGAAGAGGAAGGGAAAGATGTGGGAGAGCATAATGCATTCCTGTAGTTTGGTAAGGATAGGGAGAAGTGAGATGGGGCAGTAGTTACCAGTAGCTGAGAGTTTGCTTCCTTTTGGGAGGGGAATAACAGTAGTATGCTTCCAGGCAGAGGGGACAGAAACACAGCAGAAAGATAGGTTTAAGAGGTCAGCAGGAGGTGCAGAGATAGCAGATGCTGAGAGGTAAAGGAATTTGCCATCCAGACCATCAGAACTTTTGCCTTTAGCTGGGTTTAAGGTAAGGAGGGCATCAAGAATAGCAGAAGGGGGCACAGGAGAGAAGGTGAAAAAGGAGGACGGAGAGCAGTGTTGTAGTGAGGATGGGGGGAAGAAGGGGGAGAGGGAGGATGGAGGAGAGAAAAGAGGAGGCACAGGAGGTAGAGAAGGAGTTTAATTTGGAGGTGACTGAGAGGGGATCAGAGAGGGTGGAGTCACCAGCTTGGTGGACAAGGGAAGGAGGCTGAGTTAGTTGGGAGAATTTCGACCTCTAACCCCTTACAATGTGGGAGTCACCCATCAAACATGATTAGAAACAGGTGTTTTGTGTGAAACATAGAAACATAGACTTTGACGGCAGATAAGGAACGCTTGGCCCACCCAGACTGCCCATTTCCCTACCTACTGGATAAGCTGCAGATCCTAGTTAACCAACAGCCTGCTTCCTTCTACTACCCTCCAGTATAATTGCCTTATGTCTGCCCCATGCATTCTTGAATTCCCCCACTGTTTTTGACCCCACAGCCTCCTCAGGAAGGCTGTTCCATGCGTCCACCACCATCTCCATGAAAAAATACTTCCTCGCGTTGCCCCTGAGCCTCCCCCTCTATCTTCAAATTGTACCCCTTGTTCTTAAACATCTCTTTTTTTGAAAGATACTACCCTCTTGGACTTTGTTGATTCCCTTGAGGTACTTGAAAGTTCAATCATTCTCCCCCCTTTCCTCGAGGGTATACGTGTTAAGCTTCTTTAGTCTCTCTCCGTATGGTTTCTGGTGCAGACCCTGCACCATTTTAGTTGCCCTCCTCTGGACTGCCTCCATCCTGTCTATATCTTTGCAGAGATGTGGTCTCCAGAACTGCATGCAGTACTCCAGATAAGGTCTCACCAACTGTCTGTACAGAGGGATGACAACTTCCTGTTTTCTACTGGTAATGACTCTCCCTATGCATCCCAGTATCCTCCCAGCCCTCCTTACTGCCTTCTCACATTGTCTGCCTACCTTTAGGTCATCTGATATGACTACTCCCAGGTCCCTTTCCATTTTTGTTGTTGTTAGTACCTCCCCCTACATTGTCTACTCTTCCCCAGGGTTGTTGTTTCCCAGGTGCATTCCTTTGCACTTCTTCGCATTGAATCTAAACTGCCACACTTTTGACCATTCCTCCAACCTTACCAAATCCCTTCTCATCCTTTCCACCCCCTGTCCTTGTGTATCAACCCTGTTACAGATCTTTGTGTCATCTGCAAAGAGGCTTACTTTTCTTTCCAGTCCCTCTGCAATGTCACTTATAAAGATATTAAAGAGGACCGGCCCCAGTACTGAACCCTGCGGAACCCCGCTAGTAACCCCCATTTCTTCAGAGTGGACTCTGAGTACAACATTTAATTTTGATTTAGCATCACAGATAAGAAATTTCAGTTTTAAAATCTGAGTTCACATTGCCAGATAGCACCTTCTTTGTGCAAGTAGGTTAGCATACCTCTCAACCTTGTGTTACTGAAATGAGGAACAAGGACACTCAAAATGAGGGACACTGACCCTCATAATGAGGGACACATCCTCAAACCTAGAGATACAAGCTCAGAAAACTGTGGAAACCGCTGTGTTTACTTTGTACAAAGTTTAGTATCTTAAGAATGTTATGGATTTTTGCTTTGAAGTCTGAATTCACAGCACATTCTCTGTGTGGGAGCACATTTTCCGTGAGGGACAGACAAATGCTGAGGGGTAAAATGAGAGACGTCACTTATAATCAGGGATAGTGGAGAAAGTATGTACTAGGTTAGGTAACTCTTTTTCATTTGATGCCAGGCGGAGTGCCAGGTAAAATGAAATAGGCCACTACTTCCATCCACTGTTGGGCAGTGAGAAGTACCACGCATTCCATTGCCTGCGGGGCTTGCAAGTCCACTTGCAAGTGGTTGGCATGTTGCTGAGCCTCCACTCGCACATTCGAGGAGGCACCCTACTCATCAGACCACCATTTTGGTCAGAAAGCTATTTGTGTGTCTTCTCCAGTTCCCGGTGCCATAGCTAAGTTTAAAAAGGCATCGGGGACACAGAACTAAATAAATCAGCAGGTTGCTATAAGCGCTGCCTCCAGGGCACCAGACAAGGTTAAGGGCAAAGGTCGCAGCAAAGAGTGCCCCTATGAATATTTATGAGCTGCTGTGTGCTTTCTGGTGGCAGTGAGTTACAGGAGCAGCGACTCCTTAAGGGAACAATGTATTTGCTTAAGAGTGGACCCATTTGAAAGAAGACTTGGGGCTACAAGACAGTGGGGGAGTTAATTAATAAATAGTAAACTGCTGGCTGCACCAGAACTTTTTGTATGGGGAAAAAAAAATAGATTGCTTTGGGAACTGTATGCAGACACCATTCAAGTAGCCCATACTCAATTGTAAGCCAGGATTTTTTTTAAGTTGTTTAAACAGGAGTAGCACAATAAGCTGAAAGCTTTTTTACAGGTGCACCCTGGGAGCACAGGGAAGTTAAGTGACTTGCTCAGGGTCACACAGTATGTAAGCGGGAGCTGTGGGATTCAAACCCAGGTTTGGTCTGCTGGATGTCACCAGATTTGCAGCTCAGAGCCTTAAACCACTGCACTATACTGCCTACTGCCCGAAGGGGATCTTATGACAATGCCAGAGACTTATCGGGGAATTAACTGGGACCAATTCTAGGTGCCAAAAAGTGAGCCAGTTAACATCTGGGGACTGTTCAAGACAGCTTTTGCAGCCAGTGGGGACTCTGGAACTTAGCCCCATATAAACAGTTCAATTTCTGCAGATTTGGAGAGATTCATTCAGAGTTCAGTATGAGCCTCTGGGGAGCTTGCCAGCTCTCAGAGGTTAGGATTACCAGGCCTAGACTTTTTCGGCCATCACTCCATGGGTCTAAGTGTCCCATTGGCCCATGTTGGGGTCACAGCAGCAGGGGATTCAAGCAGCATTTGAGCTGAAAGAAAGAGGAATCAGCCTGCAAGCTAGCTGGAAGGACCAGAGAAGGACAGAGCCTTATATATAAATGTGTTTAGTTTGCCAAAGTATTTGCATGGCCGACAAGTTCGTGACATCCACTGTGCATGTTTTCGGCAACTGTAAATTGTTCTTACATCCTGAAGACCAGCATCTTGACGAGGACCACAAGGGAATTTTCTTCCTGTTTCATTAAGCCATCTGCAACAGGTCACATGTCGTTGGATCATCACTTGGTCTGGGTAGTGTGAGTACAAACAGGGTAGCTCCCTGCAACAAAGTTGGAATTATTGTGTGTCATCTGATTATTTGTTTGGGTTTGTTACAAAGGACTGAGCCATCCGGCTCCAGATTACAAATTCTGGGTTAAAATGCATGTTGATTGTCTTTTCCTAAGGGCCCCTACAACAGCTGCAATGCTGGCCTACCCCGGGCAACGCTTCAGGCTAGCCTATTCCAACTGGGGACCTAAAGTATGTGACTGTGACAGAGGGACTCTTAGTGCATGCATGCTAAATTTGAATAAATCAGATCTAAATAATCATCTGCTAGATTTACTGCCCCACCCCTGTGCAACTCCCACAAATAAATCAAATTTTGTTCTTTCTGCATTTAACCTAGCTAATGTGTACCTTTGTGGTGGGGATACTGTATTATTACTGACCTGTTACATTGCAGATCTCATTTTACAGGGGGTCTCCAGGGCTTTTGCTGCTGATCCTGCCCTGGTGATAAGTGCACCGAGTGAAGGTTCAATACTGATGTTGTATGGTATACGTGAAGGTTTATCTGCTTATCTGTTTAGGCCACTAGAGGGGTTGTGGAACTTGTAGGGGGTTGTAGCATCCCGGAGGGCTATGCCAACAGCAGTTACGCTACCCCAGAACCAATTCTCCAGGTGGAGGCACCTGTTTAAAGAGCTCAGGCCCCTCAACCTGTACCTAGTCATGCAGGTAGGGGTAGTAGCCCATACGATAGCGCCACCTAGGGGTTACACACTCTACTATGGCCTTCCAGTTACTAAGCTTCATCGACTTCAGCTAGCTCCAAATGCTGCAGCCAGAATATTGCTCGGCATATCAAAGTTTCAGCATATTAAGCCAGCTTCCTGTGATTTGCACTGGATGCTGGGGAAAGGGTGAGAGGAGTTTAAAATCCTTTTTTTTTTTCAGTCAATATCTTGCCCCTTCCTGGTGCAGGCAAATTTTCTCAATCCCTGCTCAGCTATCCCTCAACTGAGAACCAGCTTCCCTGGGACTTATAATATAGCATAGTGGTTAAGAGCAGTGAGCTACAAACCTGGAAACATGAGTTTGAATCCCCCAACCCCCACTTGCATACTGTGTGAACCTGAGAATGTCACTTAACTTCCTTGTGCTTCAAGGTCACATCTAGAGACAAACTTTAGCTTAGTGTGTCTTTCCTGGTTAAACAATTTCCCCTTTCCTTTACCTCTCACAGTTCCCCCAAGGATTGCCTCCCGTAATGGGACAAGGTGGAGAGGGCCTTCTCTCTGTGAACACTTTGCCAGAAAAGGCAGGCATCCCAGACGGTGGTGCAGGCAGGGGGCTGGCAGACAGAAGCAACATGGCTGCCTGCCCAGCCTTTTTCCTTGTCCCTTCCCAGACTAGCAGTGTCTAATGAAGTGGAATGCATGCATGCATCGAGGTGCATACATACTACAGTGCCTGCTGCTGGTCGGCCCTTCTAAGCCATCCCCACTTCCTTACAACCATACCTCTACATGGTGCCAGTGTAGGAGCAGTAGGGTAGTATTATTTAAATGACCTGAATCCTTAAAAATATTGCTATGATTTGTTTTGCTTTGCATTATATGTAAAGTGCTTTGAACTCAGGAAAGACACTATATAAAAACTGCCTGTCTGTCTCTATCTGTCTGTCTGTCTAGCTATATATCCACCCATCTATCTATAGCGACTGACCCCAGCCTTCAGTTGTTTCATTGAAGACATCTCTATGTGGGGCAGAAGAAGTGTAAAACAGGGGTAAAGAACAAGTCTCCACGTGGGTTGAAGCCATTCAAGAAAAGGGGGTTGCTCAACCACAGCTCATTCCTACAAGCCCATTATGCTGCCATCAATGCTGTGACACTGCATAGAGGGACAGCATCTAAACTGCATCTGCTTCAGACCATGTGGACTAGCGCCTAGCATCCAAGACCATTCAGGGTGTGTGAGGTCTGCTAACCAAGAGTACCTGAACAGGGCTGTGGCTCTACAACCTTTAGTTAGATAGTTAAGTTAGGGCAGGGGGCGATGGAAGCCCTGGGCAGGACTGTGCTTTCTTTGGGAGCGTTCAGGTAGAAGACCTACATTTTGGCCAAACAGCCTTGTTTTGGATTACAAATAGTGATCACTTTGACCTTAGTAACTGTCAATTTTCTGAGAGGCTGAAATCTCCCATGATTAAAATTCTTCCTTGGCTCATTGCCATCCTTGTTTCATTTTCTAGCGCATCATGCCTGTCAGTTCAGTCATCTGGTTAGGGAGCCTATAGTTTACTCCTATCCTGAGCTCCCCCTCCCCCCAGACACCTGAAGCCATAGCGACTCCACTCTGTCTTCCTGAGATAGATTTATTCTCCGAGACCTTTATGGACTCCCTAACATACACAGCCGTTACCTCATCTTGCCATTTTTCTAGTCTTTTATAAAAAAGGTATATCCTGGAACATTTGGGCCCCAGCTATTATTCTGGTTAGCCCATGTTTCCATTATTACTACTTTGTCTATCTGCTCTGAAGCCATCATCACGTGTAGCTTGCCCATCTTATTCCCTAAGCTCCTTGTGTTTGTACTGTATGCATAACTCTCCTGTTCTTCCTTTCCCTTCTTGTCTTCCTAGTCTTGGTTACTGATGAACACCCCTTTTTCCTGCAATTATCCCTGCCTTTCTCCCTCTTTTTCTTATGTCCACTGGGACCTGGGAGAGAGCCACCCTCTCAGTTTGTGTATCTGTGCACTCTCCTGTACTGTAACAATGCTCTCCCACTTACCTTGTTTAAAAATGTGCTAATTGTAACATTTAACTACTGACTTAATGCACTGGTGCTCCCTATGCTTCGATGCAGGCCACCCTTTGTGAACTACCAGCTCTCATCCCAGATGGATCTCCAGTCTCCCAGGTAACAACACCACCTAATTGACAACTCTTGTGATTGCATCCCCTAACTTCCAGGCCCCTAATTTTATCACTCTCTCCTCTGCTGTACTCCCTTGCATCCTGACTACTCCTCCTACTAGCCCCTACTCCCCCTTACCTACCCCAATTAGCATCTGCAACAAAGCTTTTGGCTGCTACTTTCTCCCCCTTTAACTACTAACTCATCTCCTTCCACATATAATTTCTTCTCCACTTCTCTTTAATGATGCTGCTGTTTTGAAATGTATTTTAGTGTTAACACCTGTGTTTTAAGTATTTTTTTTAAAACTCGTCCATCACCCTATATCTGATTGTTACCCCTTCCTGATGACGTGGAACCTTTGTAAATGAGCTGCCTGGTGCTCAAAGGTACTTGTAATCCTAGATTGAATAAATAAATAAATAAATAAAATAAATAATGGAACCCCTTCCCATCACTCCAACCCTTCAACCACATGTTGAACTTTATCATTTTATCATTTCTGCTCTTTCCAGCACTTGGCACCAGCAGTGACTCCAAGAAGGCTACTATATCTGCAACTGTCCTTAGATTACTACCTAATTTCTTGAATTTATGTTTGATCTTTTCTACACACTGCTCTTCACCAGGTTATTGATACAGTACCTAAGTGTATCAAAATGCCTGGCTTCCTACTTCTGCTCTTGTCAGCTTCTACAACTAGGGTTTTACATTTCTTTGGTTGCTCCTGGGAGATGCAGAGCAGATATCCATGCCTGTTTAGAACTATACAGTAGCCTTCCCACCCCTCTAACTATGGAGCCCATACAACTAGGAAGTGCATCCTTTTCCTTCTGCTCCACTGGACCCACTCCCCTCTGTTGTGCCCATGCTGGATGCAGCCATCCTCACCAGCCTATTGACATCTGGGGCAGTAATTCAGAATTGATTCCTCCAGTATGACAAATCTATCCTGGATTGCCACCTGTAGGAATCCCCCTATACCAATCCCAGTACTCCTCCCCCTCCTGTCTCCCCCACTGCAGTTCATCCTCAAAATGAACACATGGTGCCCACTGAGGAAATGGGACTGCTTCTCTCAGCAGACCCCATACTGAGATGCTTCTCAGGTACTGCATATCAGCCCTGAGGCAAGCAAACTCTACACTGAGGACCATGAAGTTGCTGCACACTGGGCATTCCCCAACCTCCAAGAGCACCTTATAGAAAAAAGGTTGACTCACATGCCCTGCAGCTAACCAACTACCCACCTAGCCTCCTGCCTGTGTGTGCGGACTGTTAACCTTTAGAAACTTTAAACCGGCAGCCTCCTGCTTCTGCTCCTCTTCTTCCCAATGTAAACTCATGGCATGTAGACAAGAGGTACAGCTCAAACCACACAATTCACTACCACTCATAGGGACTTTCCTCATTATACTAACTCTTCTACCAAAAGCCAACAAGCATTTGTCAATGCTGAATGTTTGTCGCTGGTATTGTTGTTGTACTGGATCTTGCTTGCACACATTTTTACTGTACATTTACCCAGGAGAGAGCAGAGGAGATGCAATGTCTCATTTTCAATGGTGCCTTGCATTTACACACTGTTAGATTGCAATTACCCAGGACAGGGACGCTGAGAGGCAATATTTAATTTGCAGTGGGCTCCCACATTTTGACCCCAAAATTTCCAACACTTTTTGTATAGTCTGATGTTATGATCAAGACAAATGGCATTTTTTAAATCCACCTGAAGGGTGATTTCACTGTGCCACTGTGGAAACAAGTTTCAGAAGGGATTTTAAAAATGACACTGGTCATGTTTAGGAGGTGGGGTAACACAAGAGATACATTGAGCATTAGCGGGTCAAAATCTGAAAAAATAAATGAATGAGTAAACGTTGGAACAATTCAACATTTCATCATAATTTAGTTGTTTTTTTCACATTTTGACCTCAAATTTGCAACAAAGTCTTTTTATGACCATTCCTTCTGAACATGACAGGTGTCATTTATAAAACAGTAGACAAAGTGTTATTTTGCGTCACAAGAGTGAAAATACATTTTGGCTAGGATCTCAGAAATGACAGCTGTCACATTCATGAGGTGGTGTGAAAAAAATGATTATTTTACAAATCTGGGGTCAATCAGCTGAAAAATACCACAGTTATGAGCAAGCAGTGAAAAATGTCAACATGCACTCATAACTTGTTTTTTTTTCAATATTTGTACCCCAAATTTTCAACATAGCCTTCTGATGACCCCACCTCATGAACATGGGTGGAGAAAATTTTCAAATCATGCCTGAAAGGGGATTTCATGCCAGACATGCAAAAGCACATTTTGTCCAGGATTTGAAAAATGACAGCTGTTGCATTCATAAGGTGATGTGAAAAATGGCTATGCTGAAAAGTTGGGGTCAAACTATTGAAAATTACCAGACTTAACAATGTGTTGAAAAATGTCAGTGTAGGCTCATAACTTTATTCTTTCATATTTTTACCCTAAATTTTCAACATAGCCTTCTTATGACCCCATCTCATGAACAAGGGTGGCAAAAATGTTCAAATACTGCCCTAAAGGTGATGTCACACAGCGACCGCGAAATCACCTTTGGTGGTGGATTTGCATAATTTCACTGCCACTGTTCATAGGTGGGGTCACAAAAAAGCCATGTTGAAAATTTGAAGAAAATCTTCAAAAATGACCAGTTATGATGACAAGTTCAAAAGCCATTGAAATACATTGAACCGCTTACCTGATTTTCTCAGTTTGCACTCTGGCATTGAAGAGTGAAGGCATACTCTGGTCCAGATAGGATTATGATGTTGGACCCCTGGTAGGTAAGGGGTGGGTGGGGTGTTGGGTGCTGAGTGGGAGGGTCGAGTGGTAGAGAGTAAGGGTGGTGGCAGCAACAGATTTTGATAGACGGTTTTCTTTCTTACAATGTGAATCAAAAAAAAAACTTTAAGGGATGGTTTTTTTTATTTTAGGTACTGACACTAGGGATTGGGCACAGCAGTGTCAGTATTATGATTGGCAGCATCGGGGTTGGTCTCCCTTGTGTTGCACAATGAAGATGGGTGGGGCAGGGGTACTAGCCAGCACTGGGCATTGGGCACCCCACTGTCAAAAATGTAACAAAAAAGGGTGGGAGGGACTAAGGGACACAATATTTTGCGGCACCAGTGGTGGGCTCCCTAGTGTCACACAACAAAAATGGGCAGGTTGGGTGGTAGTAACTGGCACTGAGGCTTGGGCATCTCAGTGTCAGGGTGGGAGGGATTGAGGAACAGGACTGTGTAGCACGGGCCAGACAAAGAGGGAGGAAGGCACATCCTTCCTTCATTTATAGACTTGGGGTTTACTAAGAGCAGCAGCAGCAAGGATACACAGCAAATGAAAGCCTAAGGTCACACACACACACACACACACAAACACACACGCTCGAATGTGCACACATGCACATACACTGTAGCTTTGGCACTGAGTTGACTGAGGACTGGCTTTCTTTGCTGTCTTGACTTTGTCCAGCCCATGTGCACTGCACTTCAGGGAACTTTTATTTTGATGTTTTTGTGTAGCAGTGGTGTTTTTGTTCCCTTGGGTGGGAGGGATTAAGGGTCACTTTTCTTTATTTCAGCTTAAGGTTAGTGGGGGAGGGACCCAAGTAGGATGATCATGACCTGATCAGCTGTGCTTGCTGGGCAGCATTATGCAGATTAAAGGAGAGAGCTGCCCTATGATTGGGCTGGCTGTCTCCTTTGAACTACACAAAGTTTCCACATAGCATGCCAGAACACTGTAATGATCAGCTTGACTGATGATTGGTGGGACACTGATGAGCCCGTTACAGTCTGCACTGCATTGGATCACAGTGACACACCTTTCAAAACCCAGAATCATAAAAATGTGTTGTCTCACATGTGTGCACATTGAACATAAAAGTAGGCTCACTCTGGAATGTGGCTTAGACCCTTCTCCAATTATCGCCTAGCTAATGCCAAAGGATAGACATTTCTCACCCTGCCCCCAAAATGCAGGGCAAAACATGGTACTTTATTAATTCACCTTAATTGTGGGCTACTGTGGCTGGTCCCTGTTCCTACAGACAATAATTGAAACACTTTCCCCAAAACCTCAGTGTTAAACTGTTGTACCGACTGCTGGCAGACTTGCTAAAGTGCCTACAGTCCACTCTGAGCCCATTGTGAATAACCACAGACTGAGATGTACAGACAGTGCCCCTACCAGTCCTCTCTGAGTCCACTGTAAAGGACTACAGCCTAAGATCTGCAGACAGGACCCTCACCAGCTACCTACAGTACCTAATACCTCTATCTACTGAGGCCACTCTGATTCCTCTATATATGACTATAGACTGAAACAGGCAGACAGTGCTCCTCTATCAATCTACTCTGAGACCACTTTAAATAACTACCGTCTAAGATCTTTAGATGGTGACCCTACCTACCTACCTACCTATCAATCCACTATGAGCCCACTGTAAAGGACTACAGTCTAAGATCAGCAAACAGGGCCCCTACCACCAACATACAGTACCCATTCCTCCTACCTACTGAGTCCAATCTGAGCCCACTATAAATAACCATAGACTGAGACAGGCAGGCAGTTTTCCTCTATCAGTTCACTCAACCCACTATAAATAACTACAGCCTAAGACCTGAAGACAGTGACCCTACCTACCTACATGTACCTACTTATCAATCCACTCTGGGCCCACAATAAAAAACTACAGTGTCCCTACCTAAGATACAACCTATTCAGGTCACTCAGCATCCAGTATAAATGATTACAGCCTTAGATGAGCAGACAGTTGCACCTCTCTACCTACATACCCACTCACACAAAGTACCAACCTATTAGTCCACTCTAAGCCTACTGTAAATGACTAAAGATTGACATCTATAGACAGTGCCTTACCTACATTACCCACTTAACAGTCTACTCAAGCCCTCTGTAAGTAACAACAGCCTGAGGCCCACACACATTGCCCCTGCCTACATGTTAGTCCACTCTGAGCCCACTATCAGTAATTACAAACTGTGACCTGCAGACTACTTCTATTACAGAGCCTCCAGGGGTAACTGTAATATAGGCAAGCTGGACGTTGTAATGAGAGCACCACTGAAAGGGAACAATCTCACACCTGGAGCCTAATCAGATGTAATGAAACGTAAACTTTGTGTCCATCATGCCTGCACATGTATTCTCTCATCAAGCACTTTGCAGAGAGGTGAGGAGAGTAACCTCTGAATATCTGCTTTTATGTCTGGAGTGTTCGGGTGTGATGTCCAGACATGCTGCTCAGAGGCATGAGGAAGCTAACTAAAGTTTCATGTTCTGAACAGTTATAAGGAAGCATTAATTCCTTGAAAGGCATGAAGTGGTTGTAGTTCACTCTCCATTTGCTCCTCCCATCCAGCCAAACCCCCTGATTCTTCAAGCCAAGCAGTTCTTCGACTTCTGACCCCCCCCCAAGAAGTTGCTACTGCTTTATTGATTACTCTCCCCTCTCCTTTTCTCTATACCCCTTGCCTCAGCACCATTTCTAGAGGCATTAGAGACCCAGAACACTGGCCCCCAAACATTAATAATTAGGCAGGGGGTTAGGAGGGCATACTCTTTTGTGGTGGGTTGGGGGAACAAAGCCCCTCCCCCCAAAGCCACAGAGGTTTTAGGTTGAGTCCTCTGAAGTGACATCAGCAAGAGTAGCAGTTAAGAGTTCAGTTGCAATTCAGGGCAACCTCAGTGAGGAACATTTGGATGATTCTGCTGTGCCATGGTGAAACTACTGGCACTGGCAGGGGCAAAACTGAACCTCATCTTAATAAATACTAGAAACTTCTCCATTATCTGTCCCTCCCTGTTCACATAATGCACACCGACTACACGCTGTTCTCATTTATACCTGGCCGAACCCTTACCTCACTTTTATGGTTGCATAGCAAGAGCCATGCTGACTGATGCACTGCAATTTTACTTTTGTACTGTTGTTGTTATGGTCTAGTGTAACTCTACTTGTTCTGGGCATGGGGTCATAATGCCGCAAGGCATTATGCCGCATGGCAAAATCGCTCTGCCAATATAGCGCGATTACTGCCATGATGCATAGGTCTTTTTTCTGTGGGGAGCTCTGCCCCCACACCCCTGTTACAGGGGACTGTGCCCCCCGACTCCCCCCACTAAGGATTCTCATCTCTGGGGGGATGGGGTTTATCTCAGGAAGTGCACAATGTGTGAAAAAAATAAAATGTCTGAGACCAGGAATCAAACCTGGTCTCAAATGAAGTTCTTGGGTTCTTGCTGCTGTGGCTCAGTCCAGTGAGCCACAGAAGCTGCTTGGTTGAACCCACTCCCAGCAGAGGTCTTATCCTCTGTCTGGGATTGTGTGAATGGTGCAATACCGCATACAGCAGTATACGCGGTATTGCACCATTCGCTGTAATGGACAGTGTTGTTTCGGGTTAGCTATAATGTTGTACGCTATTAAGCATACAACATTATGACCCAGTAGGCTTGTTTTGAATGTCTGCTTTTCTTTGGCCTGTATTTTAATGATTTTTCTGTTAATTGCTTATGTACTGGCTATGTATCCCTTCCCCCCTCCCCAGGACACATCTGGAATCGAGCAGTAGTCTGCTCAGCATGCTTTCCTGGTAAAACTCTTAAATAAATAAATAAATAATGGCTGACGTACGAGAGAGAAATGGGGGCTTAGAGGGCATGATCGGATACCGAAACACATCACAAATGTCTGCTCTGTGGAGTGTGGTGCTGAAGCACATACAGTGAGTATGCGAGAATCATGTGCTGTCTCTGTCTCCACACCCTTCTCCCTCTCCCTCCATCCTCCCCCTCACTCTCTCTCTCTCTCTCTCATTGCAAGTTTCTCTCTCGACACCACTGACTCAAGACTATACATTAAGGAAGCAGTGCTCAGCGGCAGGTCTTTCTTCTACCCTCAACCTTCGCCAGACATGTCTTTGCTGCACTTGGCAGCACTCCTTTCAGACCCCCAACACATCCCTGGTGTATAGCAGCCCTCTCTCTCTACCAGTGCTCTGTATAATACCTACCATTGCTGCACTCAGTGGCACTGCTTTCAGACCCACAAAATATCCTTAGTGTCTAGCAGCCCCGTGTCTCTCCTCAGTGCCGATTGTGAATTCCCTGATATCTAGCACCCCCTCCCAGTCCCAATTGTATAATCCCACACCTGGCGTCTAGCAGACCCCCTCACCCAGATCATAGTCCCTTACTGTATTTTCTTTTTAAAAAAAGGTCTCTGTTCCCCATACCCTTGACTCCATTCCCCTCAACCCCTACCCTCTCAATCAGTTCCCCATGCTGATCCTAGCCTGGAGAGCTTGAGGTCATGCCATTACATGCAGCTCCCCAAACAGCAGCCAGAAGTGCTGCCAAGTTCCTGCATTGTGCTTGAGTGCCACCACCACCGAGCTTGGTGTCGGACTCAGTTAGTGTACATCACAGACTGCTGAGAGAGTAAGGACCTGGGTTTTAGGCCTGCAAGCTGTGTTTAGGAAGAAAGAGAGAGTGCAACAGATATACTGCAGTGTGTGTGAGAGATGGAGTGAGTGGCAAGGGTCTGGGATAAAGTTGACGGCATTTTAAAAAATTTACCACAAAGGAAACAACTTGCATTTTCAGTTTCTGCCTCTGTCTTGAAAAACTGATGAATCATTTGGCTTCTAGCAATGGAGAAACAGAGAAGTACATTCTTCTGTGAGTTGTTAATGAGATAATAGTAGCACAAGATCACTGTGCTTCCTTGCTGTCTTCCACCCGCCAACCTTCTGTTCCTATTTCTGCTTCTCGATCCAGTCATACTCCCTGTCATCAGGTAGCCAGCAACACTCATACCCCCCTGGTGTCTAGTAGCCACCTACCTGGTCATAGTCCCTGGTGTCCAGTGGCCCCTACCGCTGTCTCTGATTGTCATCCTAGGTATTCACCTCTTCCTGATTGCACAAACATAAAATGAATGGTCTCTGTTCCTCTATCTCACACTGCCCCAATTCACTCACTCACTGCTGCTAGTCCCATCTCATACTGTATTTCAAAAAAAATTATTTATGTTCTTCTGGCCCCCCTTCCCTCCATTCCCTTTGCCTACTTCCCCTCAAATTTAATTCCCCTGCCAGCCTGCTGACACAGTGGTACAGCTATCTCTCATGATGCCAGTGACCCAGGTTTAGGAATGAGCCTGGGTTGTCAGACAGATGGTCGGTGGGAGGAAGGTAGATCATCCCACAGAATGCTGTCCTCCTCTGGGGAGGGAAGGCACTGCATCCCACTGCATTACCACCTCCTGGGTGACCAAAGGTGGTGGTTCAGATGAGCCATATCTTCAGGGAAGTACCTTGCAAGCGCAGTCTTGGATTGGCTGCATAGGGCATGCCGGCAGCCTATCCTGCTGCTCGCTCACAGCGGGGGGGGGGGCACTAGAACTAGTGCAGGATCTGGCAGATGAAACCTCTGCCAGCCCCCCACATCCACCACTGGATCCGCGCCACCATCCAGAGGGGACACCACCAGTCTTCTCCTCCACCATGGGTGGCCAAATATCTGCGAGATAGAAATGCTGAGGAGCTAATGGTGTACCCAACCCTGGGGGCTAAGAGAGGGGGGCAGCCAGTGATGTGCCATGGGTGGGCTGGTGGTCTTTTTGGATGGTTGGCAGGATCTTGGCTAGATGGTATCAGGGCATTGGCAGAGGGAAGAAGGAGGTCCCAACCTGGCCTGGAGCAAGGAGGAAAAAAATATATTAACAAAATTAAAGCTTTGTTCCCCTCACCCCACCCTCCAACTCAATTCTACTTCCCTGTCCTGGTGTGGCAAGGTTGAGGATGTGCCATCATGGGATTGTGCGGCTCCCCAAGTAACAGCCAAAAGTGCTGCCGAGTTCCTGAGTTGGGAGTGCTGCCACCACTGAGATTGGAGTCGAACTCACTGGACTGGAAGGGAAGGGAAGGGATCACGGTGGTGGAGGATCTGAGATTGAGGCCATGACTAACTGCGAGCCAGTGAGCTAGGATTTAAAGCAGTGAGTTGTAGGGCTCAGTGCAAAATCGGTGGGTAGAGGGGACAAAACCTTTTACAGGTACATAAGTGAAAAAAGAAAGATAAAGGGAGGGATAGTGAGACTGAAGGGGGAGGATGGGGGCTGCGTGGAGGATGACAACAGTAAAGCTGACATATTGAACAGGTATTTCTGCTCAGTCTTTACTGAGAAGAGAGGAGGTAATGGGTCTGAAGGGAGTACAAGGGTGAGAATGGTGCAGAAATGGACTACAGTCCCTTTACGAGAAAGGGTCCTGAAGGAACTGGAAGTAATAAGAGTTGATAAAGCAATAGGGCCAGATGGGGTGCACCAGGGTCCTTAAAGAACTAAGAGAGGTGGTGGCTGAACCTCTGGATATCCTGTTTAGCTGATCACTGGAAACAGGGGAGGTACCCAAAGACTGGAGGACAGCAGATGTAGTCCCCTTACACAAAAGCAGGAACAAAGAGGAAGCAGGGAACTATAGACCAGTCAGCCTCACCTCGGTAGTGGGGAAGATCATGGAAGCACTACTGAAGGAGAGATTGGTGGAACATCTGGTTGTCAATGGACTACAGGACCCAAGGCAGCATGGTTTCACCAGGGGGAGGTCATGTCAGACCAACCTCAGTGAATTTTTTGACTGAGTGACTAGGGAGGTGGATCAGGGGAGGGCAGTGGACATGGCCTATCTGGACTTCAGCAAGGCCTTTGACACTGTGCCACATAGAAGACTACTACACAAACTAGGGAATATGGGTGTGGGCAGGACAGTAGTGTGGTGGGTAGGTAACTGGCTGGGTGGAAGGACACAGAGGGTGGTGGTGTAACCCCCCTGCAAATGGGGGTTCCCAAAAGACTTCCAGGAGCTTGCTTGAATGCTCCAAGCCTGAATGGTGTTTGGCATTTAAGCCATTTATCAGTGAGTGTTTTTAGAGCCTCTGGTACTGTCTCTTTAAGAGCTGTCTGCTTGCAGACATAATTAGTTTGTATGGGGGGGGACTGTGTGCTTCTCTGAGTACCACTCGAGCTGCTGCAATTCACTTCATTTTGCAGTCACTAGGGTGCAAAGGAACCTATCTGAAAGATGTAACTGTTTGCCAGAAATTATTTAGAGTAATAATGAAATTACAGTTTATCTAACCTGCTTTCTTTGCAGTCAGAACTGTGTCTGCTAGTTCCCATTCTAGTTTTGAACTGCTGAACTGGACCAATCAGTGTGGGGTAAGCTAGCTCTAAAATGGTGCCTTGGACGAATCAGAACTTGGACTCATAATCTGAGCCAGCCACAAGAGGATTGTATGGGCAGTGACTCTGGGAGATGTAGTTTAGACTTCAGTGCCTTTTTGGACCAACAGCAGCAGTCTATTGTGGTGACAGCCAATCCAGTCAAGAACTGGGAGGAACTCAAAGGAAGTGCCAGTTTTGTCGGTTGGAGTTTCAGTTGAGCTTTGGCAGTGAAGAAGGAAGGAGCCCTGTACTTTTCAGTGTGCAGTTTAGTCAAAAAGCGTGTGTAAGGCCCAGAGTTCCGGTCTGCAGCTTGTGTAACAGCTTGTTAGGACTGAATCCGTCCTGTGAAAAGAATCAAAGGATCTCTGAAGAGTAGAAACCAGGCTCACCCTGTAGAAGACTGGAGGAATTGCTGAAAGTTGCACTCGGTCTGTCAGGAACTGAATCTGCTGTGTGTTCTCCCGGGTATTGTGCAGTAATTGCGATCGGGATACAGATGCAGCCTGCCTGGTATAGTGCTTTCTTTTATATGGATGTGTGAAGAGGTTTGTGTACCTCAAGTGAGCCCTGCTGACATTGAAGGACCCTATCTTATTTGGAGGTCGTGAGTACTAATTCAGGGTCGCTCCCTGTTGAATTGCCACATTAAATCCAAATGGAATTACTGTACTGCTGACTATTTAATTTTCCTTTTCTCTGTGTGAAAGGGCCCTACCAGCTGCCACGGTTTGGACTAGCCACTAGGGCTTGGGTACCCAGGGACAGTAACTGATAGGGATAGGCCTGTGCACAGAGCCATAGGTAGATTATTAGAGTGATAAGCTAATTAACCTGATTTCCCTGTCCTTGTTATATCCCCTAAATAAATCAGAGCTGCTTGTTTCAGCAAAGTTATACTGCCTGAGGTATTTGTCTATGTTAAAGTACTGTACTGTGATTGTTGCACTGTATCTCATTTCACAGGAGGTCCCAGTGCGGAACCAGACCTGGGGGTAAGTGTATACTGTGAAGGTAATTCTGATGTATTGTGTGGGCCACTAGTGGGAAGAAAGGGGGGTTGCAGTGTCCCAGAGGGCTGTGACCAAGTTAGTTTAACTATTGTAAACCCTGACCTCTGGGTGGAGGCACCCGCCATTGGATCCAGGCCCCTCAACCTGTTAGTGGCAAAGCAGGCAGGGGTAGTAGCCCCTGGGATAGCGCCATCTAGGGGTTACAGTGGTAAATGGCTGTCACGCCACAGAGGGAAGAGTGACCAGTGGGGTACCACAGGGATCAGTGCTGGGACCGGTCCTATTCAACATCTTCATCAGTGACATTGCGCAGGACCTAGAAGGCAGAATTTCACTGTTCACTGATGACACAAAGCTCTGTAACAGAGTAGACACACCAGAGGGTGTAGACAGAATGCTAAGGGACCTGCAGAAACTTGAAGAATGGTCAGGGGTTTGGCAGTTGAAATTCAATGCAAAGAAGTGCAAGATAATGCATATGGGGCACAAAAACCCTGGCACAATATATCAGTTGGGGGGTGAGGATATAGCATGCACCAAGCAGGAAAGAATCTTGGGGTTATCATCTCTGATGACCTCAAGGTAGGGAAACAGTGTGACAAGGCAGCAGGTAAAGCAAATAGGATGCTGGGATGTATAGGCAGGGGCATCACCAGCAGGAAAAGGGAGGTCATAATTCTGCTATTCAAGACACTAGTGAGGCCCCACCTGGAGTACAGTGTACAGTTCTGGAGACCATACCTACGTAAGGACATAGACAGGGTAGAGAAGGTTCAGAGGAGGGCAACAAAGATGGTGCATGGATTGCATCACAAGTCCTATGAAGACAGGTTGAAGGAACTGAACATGTACTCCCTGGAGGAGAGAGAGAGAGAGGGGATATGATAGAGACATACAAGTATCTCACAGGGAGGAACAGGGTGCAGGAATACACTATTTTTAAGCGAAAAAGATGTACCAGGACTAGAGGGCATGGGATGAAGTTGGAGGGAGGACGATTCAGAGGAAACATGAGGAAGAATTTCTTCACAGAACGGGTGGTGGACAAGTGGAACACCCTGCCAGAGGAAGTGGTGGGGGCTGAAACAATCATGGGATTTAAGAATGCATGGGATAGACATAAAGGAATTCTGGAGGTCAGGGGTAAGGGGCAACAGACTTCTAGGAAAACATAAACTGAACTTACAAGCTCAAATGGGCAGACTGGGTGGGCCATAGGCCCTTATCTGCCGACACTGTCTATGTATCTATGTATCTATGTATCAGTGTGTGGCACCATACTATCCGGTGCTTCCCCACCAAGGCACTATTACTGAACAAGCCACTGATGCATAAGTTTCACCTAAAGTTGGGCCTCCTGCAGATAAAGAAAAATGCTATAACAGGTGCTAGAGATTGTCAACAAGAAAACAGGTGAGGGATTCACATTCAAGGTGTGATGCAGCCTGGCCTGGTATGCCTCTGCTAGTGGTTACAAAAAGTCCCTCCTGCCAGTAACAGTGCTCCCTTCCACATACACTGGGAATACCAGGGAAAGAAATACTGAAGAGAAGGACAGCTGCCATGGGTGGGTGGCTGGGTGGAGGTGGGAGGGATGTGGGGTTTTGTTTAACTTTTGAGAAGTTTCATATCCTGCCCCTTCCAGTGTCTCCAGTGGTAACTGTGACCCCCTTCCGGTTATAATAGGCTCTACTGGTGGGAGGGGCAGCTGTCATGGGAGGGGGGATATTTTGTGGTTTACTTTATTTCACTTCCGAGAAGTTTCATATTCTGTCTCCTTCCAGTGTCTCATGCGAAGGTTTTATATTGGGACGTACTGGGGGAGTGGGTCAGACTCTGGGCACAAAGTGATGGTTGTGGTGGTGGGGTAAGGGGTAAGGTTTGGTGTTTAGTCAGTTTTATTGTTGAGAAGCTTCATCGAACACGTTGCTTCGGCAGCCGCTCTCTCAGTTCACCCTGAAGCTGGGACTCCCGATGATCAGTAAGAATGCCATTATAGATAACTACCTGGTGACAATGGGAGTGCTGGTCCGGGGCTTTAATTTCAAGGTGATGGAGATCCATTTGTCAACCCAATCTGACTCCCTGGTGTCTAGTGGCTCCCATCCCTAGCCCCAATTCTAATCCTGATATCTAGCAGCCTCCCCTCACCCTGATCATATTCTCTGGTGTCTAGCACCCCCCCCTTTGATAGCAATCACTGGTGTCCCACCCAATCCTGATTGCACAAAAATTAAAAATTGCCTCCATTCCCCCTTCCCCCCACCCACCTGCCCTTACCCCTTCTGGTCCTGGCTCCTGCCAGTGAGGAAAGAACTCACTCTGGCTTCATGCCTATTTCAAAGAATGCTATTTAAAAGAAAAAATGGTCTCCATTCCCTCGCCCCAGACTCAGTTTTCCTTGCCAGTCTTGGGCTGGAAAGATTGAGGCTGTGACATCATAGGTGTGTGTGGTTCCCAAGTAGTGGGCAAAAGCGCTGCAGAGAGTCTTACATTGGAGTGCAGCTAAGCTTGGAGTCAGGCTCGCAGGTCTGGAAGTGAAGGGATGACAACGTCAGGGGATCTGAGATCAAAGCTGCAATTGCTGGATCTGGCCAAGGCTGAGACCCATAGGGGAATCCAAACTTTGCAACCCACCATTTGAACATGAGGCCAACTGGATCACAGCCTGTGGGGTGGGGCTCGAACCTGAGGACTGGGGGGTCTGAGACTAAGAAACCTGGATTTGAACCTCCGATCTGGAGTCCATGGGGTTCAAACTTGAGACAAGGATGTAGGTTCCAAGCAGCAGCCTCTGAAGAGTAAGTGCTGGAACTTGGTGGGTAGCACCATGATATCCATTGTCCAGAACCAGAACTCCATGGCATTGTCACCAAACAAGCCACTGATGCTGCTGCAGCAGGTGTCCCAGTTCCACCTGAAGCCAAACCTCCTGCAGATCAAGAAGAATGCCATAAGAGGTGCTGAAGATCATCAAGAAAACTGGCGAGGGGTTCACATGAAAGATAGGGAGCAGCCCATCCCAGTGCATCCTGGCAGAGGGGTTACAAACAACCCCCCAGGTAGTAATGCTTCCTTCCAGTTATATTGGGCTCTACTGGGGAGAGGGGCAGCTGTCACGGGGGAGGCATTTCAGGTTTCATTTCACTTTTGAGAAGTTTCATATTCTGAGCCTTCCAGTGTCTCCTGTTGGCAATAATGCCCCCTTCCAGTTATACTGGCCTCTGTTAGGGAGAGTTGCAACTGCCATAGGAGTGAGGGGACATTTACAGGTTTAATTTATTTTACTTCTGAGAAGTTTCATATCCTGTCCCATTTCAGTGTCTCATGCTCTGGTTTTATACTGAGCTTCACTGGTGGAGGGAGTCAGACTCTGGGCACAAAATGGTAGTAGTGGTAGTGTGATAAGGGGCAAAGTTTGGGGTTTAGTCTGTTTTACTGTTGAAAAGCTTCACCCCCCCAAAACACATGCATAATTTCCCCATTTTGGTTACACTGGAAAGTACTGGGGGAGGAGACAGCTGGCATGAGCCTGAAATTCTGCTGGGCACAGGTGGAACAAAGTTTGGGGCATTACTCAGGCTCAGTTCAGTTAATAAAACACTGCCTTTTTTAATGGTTTCTGCCTCTTGCTGTGTCAACTTCAGAAAATAACACAACGAAAAGGGAAGTGTAAGTAAACATCTAACACACAAGGAAACTATAACTTTGAGAATAAGTGTGAATTCATTCATGATCCTAGCTTAAACAGATGTGGCTTCTTTTTTTTGACACAGTCTAGGTCTGAAGTGAAACTTCCATGTACTTTCTTTCTGAATTGTGGTGCCTTTTCTGGGAATGTTTCACCCCACCTCTTTTGTACACAACATTCCAAAATGTACTTCAGGGACCCTTTCTAGAAAGATGAATTTACTGAAACTTTTTGTTTTTGTCTATGAAATGTTACCTTCATAGTTGAGATTGGAATTACTTTATAAATAACAAATACAGAGAAAGGATTCTTTGTGTTAGCCCACCTTATGGCTGAAGGTGGTTTGTTTTTGTTAGATTGGCACTTAAATCAACTTTCTGAAAGGCTGTAACTTGTAGCTGATTTTAGACATAACAGGTACCCGAGGCTGTGTCATAAACTTTGCGCAGCAAACCAAAAGACCCTAGATTCTAATTATGATTTTGTCTTTGTGACAACAAGGGCTCGATATTCAAAAGTTAGTATAGTGCACAAAGTGATTGTGCATGGATAGCATGAGAACTGTGCCGGAGCACAATATTCAAAGGGGATAGAGTGCATGCTAATGGGATTAGCACACAATGGGGAAACTAATGTTGGTGGTGTGCAAAGGGAGGGGCATGGCCGTGCGTACAGGCGCAGTGTGATATTCAGTGCAATTGCACTGCACAATGGGGTTAAAACAGGTCACTTAGCCCGTCGCTGTGCAGTTACCACCTATAAAAATTCTGAATTATGTCAGATACATTTTACATAGATAACTTATACACACACTATACAACTTCAGGTTATCATTTCCTGCACATTGAACAAGGATAATGGGGGCCCTTCCCTATCAGCTACCTCGGGGCTAGATAGGACAGGGGCACCATACCTGGAGGGCAGAACAATTAACTGTGAATTTGCACTTATGCTCAGTTTGGATAGTGAGCTCTGAGACACATATACTCCTTTATGGACCACATTGAGAGGCAAATCCACAGGCCTCCCAGGGGAATCATAGCTGAAACACACTACTGGTTTTATAGCTCGACCAGTCTTCCTGGGGGGAACAGTTACAGTCTCTGCACCTTTAGCTTCAGTCTCTGCACTTTCCTTACTTGCAAGGGGAGTCTATTTCTGGGCAGAAAAGTTCGGACTTGAGGCACTGTCCACCTCTGGATCAGCAAGTTCTTGTTCCACCACACTTTGCTCACTTGAAAAACTCTCTGGCACTGGAAATGAACTGTCATGACACTCAAAGTACTCTTCATGCTCTGGTATATCACCAGTCGGTCTCAGCTCATCTGTGTCTTCCTCAGGTAATAAAAACAGTTCCACCATACAAAGTGACTCAATATCCTCAGACGTGACACTCTGCACTTCACTCTCAGGGAGCATTGGCTCCAAGGACAAAGCTGGAGGCTTAGGCAGTCCAAAAGGCCCAGCTTCATCCCCATAATTGACCAGGGAATTACCTTGAAATAACTGATTTAGCTCATAGGAAGGGCAGTAACCACAGTTGTACTCACTTTCATCTGAAGTAGACTGACAGTCATTGTCAATGGGGGGTTGCTGGGGAGGAAAACTTAAATCAGTACCTGCAGATGCAGGCTTTCTCTGTCTTTGTCTGGCAGCAGCCCTTGTCATCGGTCCAAGGGGAGCAATATCTGAGGGTTCAGATTCAATCATTATTTGTCCAATGGGCAACAAATGGTTACAGTGCATTTTTTTTTTTTTTTTTGTTTTGTTCCAACATCCTTGGAGTTGTTTTCAGGCCTCACTTTACACACTGGTAAATCATTTAGTTTTCCCACTACTATGTGAGGGAGATGGTGCCACTTGTCAGCAATCTTGTGTTTGCCATGCAGTCCCAGATTTCTTAACAATACATGATCTCCCACTTGGAGCTCTTGGGCCTTCACCTTTTTATCATATCTTTCTTTGTTGGCCAAATTTCTCTTTGCAGCCATGGTCTGAGCTAGTTGGTATGCATGATTCAATTGAGCTTTTAACTTTTGCACATAGTGTAAGTAGCTGTCAGCTCGGACCCCATTGGGGGAGACTCCAAAACAAACATTCACTGGCAACCGAGCCTCTCTTCCAAACATAAGGCAGTAAGGGGAGAACCCAGTAGCACCACTTCTGGTGCAGTTGTAAGCATGTACCAAGGTGCTAATTTCCTGGCTCCATCTGGGCCTATCTTTCGGGTGGAGAGCACCTAGCATGTCAAGCAGGGTGTGGGTAAAACGTTCTGGCTGTGGGTCCCCCCGGGGTGGTAAGGGGTGGTTCTAGACTTCCGCACTCCCCACAGAGAGAGCATCTCCTTGATTAAGCACTCTCAAAATCTCGGCCTTGGTCAGAATGGATTCTCTTGGGGGGCCCCATAGTGAACAAAGAAATTCTCTACCAATACCTTGGCCACAGTGGATGGTTTTTGGTTCTTGGTGGGAAATGCTTGGGCATACCTTGTAAAATGGTCAATGACCACCAGCACATTACTAATAATCTGCTGATCAGGCTCCAAACTCAGAAAGTCAATACAAACTAACTCCATAGGGGTGCTGTTGGTGATGTTAACAAGGGGTGCAGCCCTCTGGAGCAAGGCCTTTCTCTGCAGGCAGCAACTTCAAGTCCATATATGATGCTCAACATCGGCCCCCATCTTAGGCCAGTAGACTCTAGACTGCACTAGATCAAGGGTAGAGTCTATACCGAGGTGCCCCATGTGGTTGTGTAGGGACCTCAGCACCAGGTCTCTGAAAGTGGTGGGCAAAACCAATTGTTGCTTGTCTACCTGTCCCCCTCTGTCTACTGTTTTTCTGTACAGCAATTAGTTAATCAGTTTCAGTTTAGGGCCTTCTTTGTACAATAAGGAAGTTCTCAAATCAAAGGAGCGCAATTTGGACACATCTTTCCCTGCGTAGAGGGCTTCAAGGGCTGATCTGATCATAGGGTCTCAGGACTGAGCCCGCTGGAGACTGTCATTATCAAGCTGAGGCAGAGCACTAATATCTAATGCAGAAAAGTGGCAGTAAGCAGCAGGTATACAATTGTCAGAGGGCCCCAAACAATCTACTAGACAGTCCACTGCATCCGTGGACATTTGTTCCTCCTTGTCAAACTTCTGGCATAGCGCTCAAATATCAGGTTCTGACAGTCTGACCCAGTCACTTCTGGAAACAAGTCTCCAATAGAGGGCATCAGCATCTACGTGATTCAGGCCTGCTCTGTATTCAACAGCGTAATCATAGGTAGACAATGCAGAAAGCCACCTATGGCTGGTGGCATCCAATTTGGCTGAAGACTGCACATAAGTCAAAGGATTATTATCTGTCTTTACCAGTATCTTGGCCCCATACAAGTATTCATGGAATTGATCAACAATGGCCCTCTTCAAAGCCAGAAACTCCAATTTATGCACAAGATAGTTTTTTCAGATGGGGTCAGACTTCTGCTGGCAAAGGCCACTGGTCTCAGTCCATTCTCATGCTTTTGATATAACACAGTCCCCAAACCTTGTAGGCAAGCATCATTATGTAATACATAGGGTTTTGCAGGATCAGTATAGGCAAGGACAGGAGCGTGAGTGAGTTGGTATATGATTTCATGGAAAGCAGCTTCACAATCAGGCATCCATCATGACCCAAAAGACTCATTTGGACGGAAATACACTCTCTCAGCTTCAGTGGGGGCCACTGTCTTGTATTTTGTGTGTTTGTGGGAGGGTAACCTTGGGTAAGATTCAGAAGTGGGCAAATTACCCTTGGATAGTCCTTAATGAACTGCCGGTAATAACCACAGAAGCCTAGAAATCTTTGTAATTCTTTCAGGTTGCAGGGCTGGGGCCAGGTGGTCAAGGCCTCAACTTTGCTATGATCAATCTCTATCCCCTCGGTGGACACTATATGCCCCACATATTTTACTGATGTCTGAAAGAACTGGCATTTGTCAATGGATAGCTTGAGGCCAAAATCTTCCAGGTGGTCCAACACTTTAAAAAGTCTGCTTTCATGTTCCTCCTGCGAACTCCCAAACACTATAACATCATCTAGATATACTAGGCACTCCAATAAGTTCATGTCCCCTATGGCGCTCTCCATCAACCGTTGAAAAGTGGCTGGGGCACCCAAGATCCCTTGGGGCATCCTCATAAATTCATAGAACCCAAGTGGACATATGAAGGCTGTCTTCTCACATTCTTCTGTGACCATGGGGACCTGGTAGTACCCACTGTGAAGATCCAACACTAAAAACCACTTGCTACCATTCAGACAGTCTAAAGCCTCCTGAATACAAGGCATGGTGTATTGATCGGGGATGGTCTGCATGTTGAGGGTCCAATAATCCACACACATCCATACTGTTCCATTCTTCTTTTTCACCACTACAATAGGTGATGCATAAGGGCTTCTGGACTCTTGTATCACTCCAGCTGTAAGCATCTCCTGTAGGTGCCATCTCACATCATCTATATTAGCAGGTGCCAGGCGTCGAGACCTCTCACGGAATGGCCGCTCATCATGCAGCCGGATATGATGCTCAGCACCTTGCACACATCCAACATCCCATTCCTTTAATGAAAACACCTGGTCTCTCTGGGCAAGTTTCTCATTGATTCTCATCTTCCATTCAGCTGGCAATGGGAAGTCACCAAAATAAAACAAGTCGGGCATCACTCTGTCATTCTCCCCCAAGTACTTGTTACTGGGTAACACTGCAGTATTTGCACAGTGTACGGTAGCCAGGGTGCAGCCTCTATTCACCCAAATTTCTCTGTCTGACACACTGTAAACCTGGATCATCACCTATCGAGCATAGGCATGAGCCCAAGTGGGTAAGATACTAGGCTTAACCAGCAGTCCTTCCGGCAATTTTCCATTGCCTGGTGCATCCAACTTGAGTATCTTATTCTTAACATCCTTTTTTAATCAGACTTCTCCTTGTAAAGTACACTGGGCATTTAGCACCAGGATCATGGACTCAGGATCCTTCTTCCATACCACCCCAACTGGTTCATCTGGTTCCACTTCTTCTGCATTCTTCCGTGACTCATAAGCCTTCTTGATCAAGGCAGAAATCCTGAGAGCTCTACCAGTCTGCTGCCCTGGTCTTTCATAGCATAGTTAGTGCCAACCTCCTGAACATATGAGCATTCATCCCAATTAGTAAAGTGACCCCATCATACAATCCAGTAGGGGGACACACTAAAGCCAAGGTCTCCACTTGCTCTGCCACTCCAGCGATCGAGGTAGGGAAAGACAACCAAATTCGAATGTATCCAGAATAGGGCTACACCTTTTCACTTAACCCCCAGACATGCAGTCCTTCCAAAGGCTGTAAGGGCACATCAGGCAAATGCATCTGGTACCAGTCTTGGAACATGATGGTTACTTGGGAGCCACTGTCCATCACAGCCCTAGTAGATACTCCATTTACTTTCACCGTCGTCTCCATGGAGGGGCCCACCACCTTGGACCATTCTAGAGGGATAGCAGCAGAGGCCTGGACAGATGATTTAGCCACATAGGGATTTGAGTTACTACTTCTTGAACCCTCACTGCAGTCATTTTGGGCACTCCTTGATTCATTTTCCGAAGCTCTCCTTGAAGCCTGTATACAACTTTACCTAGGTCTTTTGTGGACCAGCATTCTCTCTTCATGTGCCCATCCTTCCCACAATTGTGGCAAAATATGTTTTCTGGGATTTGGGGTGGCCGAGGCATCACACTGGGAGCTGGGGCGGTGGTACTACCAACTGAAAACCTTGGTGCCATCTCTGTCTGCAGTGTGGTAAGTATTTGGAAACATCTTGTCAATTCTCTCACTTCCATAGTCAAGACATCGAGTTTTGAGCTGCTGTCAGCAGGAGATGCCTGGGTGGGCACCCCCACCCCCATAGCAGATGCAGTTGGATAAGGGTCAGTGCCTGTACTTGCAGGAACAACCTTCATAAAGAGACTGTTTTTTGTTTCCCTGAACTCCCTCAGCAGTTCATCCCATGGCGGCACACCCTCATTGGTCCCCACTTCGAAAGGGCCTTCCGATGCCGTGATCGCTTGGGCTGCACTCACCCTAGAATTACAATCCACTTCTTCATCTTCAACCTCCCGGAGTTCTTTTATCAAGTCACAATAGTCTGGTGGGTTGCCCCTTCTGTCTGGGAGTCTTAATTGAAGGAGCTGCAATTTAGAATGCTTTGCATGTTGCAGTATGTGTTCCAACCTCACAGTGTTTAAGTCACTGATGGCTACCCCACCTTTTCGGTAAGCCTTCTGCAGAGCTCTTTCCAGACAAATAACACATGTAGACAAACTTTCCCCTGGCCATTGTTTTGTACCTTGAAATTTCCACATCAAGTTCTCCGCTGACTCAATGCTCTCAAAATTGAATTCGAGTGCAGATAGGTACTTCTAGGTAGATGTGTCAGGGTTTGTGGACCTCAAAAATTTAATGGCCTCTAGGGCCGGACCCCTCAAACTTTCTATGATTCTTTTCCATTTCTCAGCCTCTGCATACTGCCATTCAGGTACCAAGAGGGCAACACAATCTATCCAGGTCTCCCAATCATCCTCCCCCTTGGGGGTGGGGAGGGTGCCGGAGAAGATTCTCAACCTTTGGTAAGAGTCATGACTAATGGCAGGTACAGACATAAGATCCAGCATTGGCACAGGTGGAGAAAGAGGGGCAATAACAGGTGCTGGAGTGGGAGGGGATGTTGGGGGAGCAACACCCCCAGGTGGCAGGAATAGTTTCTTTAAGTCCTCCACAGTTTTTCCTTCCTCCAGCAACAACTTAGCAAATTTCTCCTCAAAAGTCTCAGATAGTGGGGTGGCTCATTCTCCCCGGGGTCTTTACTGTCTTTAGTTATCACTCTCCAGGCAGTGAGGCTCCTTCGGGGGTGATAGTCCATGGCACTTTGAAACTGTCTGCTGGGTCCTTACACTCTACTAAGGCCATGAAACTCTGGGCAAGCAGATTAGCCTGTCGACCCACCACCACAGGGTTTTGTAAACATTCAACCTTGGAAAGTACTCCCTCTACAGTGTCCTTATTGGTATCCAGGGGAATATCCAGGATAAGTACATCATTTTTGGGGTCGATCTCCTGCCCAGTACACCACCCCATCAAATGGTGTACAGCCACTTCTGTTTGGGTAGCCATTTATTTTTAACAGCAATTCATAAATTTGGCCACTAGAGGAGGCTAATCCCAGTAGTGCCTCCAAGATATAACCCCTAGGTGGCACTATCCCAAGGGCTACTACCCCTGCCTGCTTGGCTAGCAACAGGTTAAGGGGCTTAGGTTCGGTAAAGGGGTGCCTCCACCCAGAGGTCAGGGTTGGTAGAGGTCAAACTAGCTTGGGCACAGCCCTCTGGGACACTGTCACTCCCCTCAGTTCCCACTAGTGGCCCACCCAGTACACAATGAGTACTTTCACAATTGACACTTACCACCAGGGTTGATTTCTCCAGTTCGACTCTGAGGACCCCCTGTAAAACAAGGTTAGGCAGCATAGATGACAAGAGTACAGTACCCCCAATACAAACGGTAAAAATAGTTTAAATGCAGAAACAGTAAGATCTGATTTATTCAGGAGGGGTTTAACAAGGATAGGGGCAATCAGGTTAATTAGCTTACTCTCTATAATAATCACACTGTTATGCATGCAGTACAGAATTCCCCCACACTGTCACACACACACTGGGTACCCAGGTAAAAAGGCAGATGGGCTAGCCAGGACGGTTTCCCGGGGTAGGCTGGCATCACGGCTGGGTGGGGTGATGTGATGGAAAAAATAACATGCACACAGATAATTTGTAATCTGGAGCCGGATGGCTCAGTTCCTGGAAAAGAAACACATAGCAATCAGGTGACACACTTTGATTTAAGTAACGTTGCAGGGAGGTACCCTGATTATTATTCACGGTGACCCAGGCTAAACACAGGAGGGCTGATGTTGAACTTTCTGGATTGCCAGAGGAAGCAGGGTAGCAGGGCAAAACCCTCGTGGCAGGGCCCAATCTGCTTCAGGCAGTGCGGATTCAGTCTGATTCTTGCTGGGAAAACAACTTCCGGCGCTAGCACACAGTTTACAGCAAATGGGGAAATCTGATCGCAATCCCCTTGCAGCACATAGCACATTCATATGTAAAGAAAGTTTACTATACCAGGCAGACGACTCCCCAGTCCTGATCGCAAAAATCACTGCTAAACCAAGGAGCATTTCAGTAGCTAGAGTCCTGACAGGCCGATCGATTTAGCAAAATCCTCGGTCTTCTACAGGGGTGAGCCTGGTTATAAATCAGCAGCTCGTTCCGTTCCCTGCAAATTTGGATTCAGTCTGAAAAAGTCCTCTTCTCCCTCTCAAGGTAGACATCAGGCTAGTAGGCCAGGAATCAGGCCTCCCACAGTTCTCCCGCGTGAACTGCTCCGCAAATGGCTGCTCGATCACGTAGGGTTGCTGCTCCTTCAGCTTCCAACTCGAATCTGGCTTGCCAACAGACAGCTCAGGGGCTTTCATTCAGATCCAAAAGGTTCAGTTGGTCAGTTCAGATGTCTGTCACAGCAGGGCTCCCTCTATAGGTGCAAAAAAGAGGCCAACAGTCCAGAAACTACAACTCCCAGAGTCTCACTCCACACAGCCCCATTTCAGCAGGCTCCATTTCAGAGTCCCAAGTACTGATTGGTCCAATTCAGCAGTTCAGGACTAAAATGGTGGAGCTTAACAGAAGCAGTCCTTGCTGCAAGAAGTCAGGTTAGAACAAACTGCATTTTTACTACTATTTACACAATCTACCAGCAATCAGTTACATCTTTCAAAAGGGCTCACTCTGCATATTTAGCGATTGCAGAAACGGAGTGAAATTCAGCAGCCCAGGTGGGACTCGGGCATAGAAACACACAGTCCCCCCAATTCAGATTAATTATGACTGCAAGAAGGCAGCCTTTAAAGAGACAGTACACGGAGGCTTTAAAAGCACTCACTGGCAATAACTTTTAAATGGCTTAGGTGCCGAACACCAACCAGGCTACGAGCAATTAGGCAAGCTCTTGGAAGACTTTTGGAAACCCCCATTTGTAGGGGGGTTACACCATTATAGATAACTACCTGGTGACAATGGAGGTGCTGGAGATCCATTTTTCAACCCAATCTGACTCCCTGGTGTCTAGCAGCTCCCATCTCTCTCCCTAGCCCCAGTCCTAATCCTGATATCTAGCAGCCCCCACTCATGCTGATCATATTCTCTGGTGTCTAGCACCCCCCTTTGACAGTAATCACTGGTGTCCCACCCAATCCTGATTGCACAAAAATAAAAAAAAATAAAAATTGCCTCTATTCCCCCTTCTAATTATGATTTTGTCTTTGTAACAACGGGGACTAGGTATTCAAAAGTTAGTCCAGTGCGCAAAGTGATTGTGCATGGATAGCATGGGGATTGTGCCAGATCACAATATTCAAAGGGGGATGGAGTGCACGCTAATGGGATTAGCACACAATGTGGAAACTAATGTTGGTGGTGTGCAAAGGGAAGGGCATGGCCATGCGTACAGGCACAGTGTGATATTCGGTGCAATTGCACTACACAATGGGGATAGCACAGGCCACTTAGCACTGTGCAGTTAGCACCTATAAAAATTCTGTGAGCTCCTGTGTGACCAGTTGCAGAGTGACACTCAGTGCCAACACACCACGTCGGTGGAGCTGAAGATGACAGCTGCAATGTGCTCCCTCACCACGGGCACATTCTGGACACTGGTATGGGACACCACCATTGTCTCACAGTCCTCTACCTTGTGCCTGTTGGGACAATTTCTAGATGCACTGATCCAACATGCTGGTGAGTTCATTGTATTCCCCAGCACCCAAGCAGAGCACGCAGCAACAATGCAGCAGTTCCATTGGGTTGTGCACCTACCTGCAGTACTCAGTGCCACTGACTACACTCGTTGCCATCTAAGCACCCACTGGTGATGGGGTGGATGCCTGCCTAAATAGGAAAGGATACCACTCCATAAATTGCAAGGTAGTGTGTGATACAGCAGGGTGCATCACCAATGTCCTGGCATGGCATCCTGGCAGTACCCACAATGGCTTCATACGGCATTTTTCCATCTTGTGCCAGAGATCTGAAGGTGAGGACACACCCGGTGGATACTCTGTCAGTGAGTACACACAGCAGGCTCCCCTAACAAACCCCGCATATGGAGTGTAAAGGTGTAGCACTGCAAAGACACATCTCAGTGTGGGAAAGGGAGGGTGGACAGGCTCACAGGACAGCCCATAGGGTGTGCACTGTCGCTATAGCGCAGGTGCCTATACTGTTACCACATATTAATATTTGCCTTTCCCTTGGGGGCAACAGTGCCTATCGTCTGCACCCCTGGCACCTCACACCTGTCCTCCATGCTGCATCTGTAGCAGAGGACAGGTACAGTGCAGCACACACCACCACACACAACATCATTGAGCATGTCTTTGGCATGCAGAAGATGTGGTTTTGGTGCCTGGATCATTCTGGTGGTGCCCCACAGTATACCTCTCATAAGGCCTGTGCCATATTTCTAGCCTGTTGTAAACTGCACAACATGGTGCTTTCCCATGGAATATGCCTGCCAGTCCAAGAGGTACAAAGTGCATCTGATACATAGCCAGAGGAGCCTGGGTTAGTGGAGCATCTTGAGATGTGAGACCCCTGCGTGGCCAGCCCAGGAGGGCCCAGGAGTACAGAACCCACATCAAGCATAACATCCATGGATATAGCAGATGAGTACAAACCACACAGGACACTGTTGCATCATTCACAACTGTATTATGAGCACACAAAGCACCAGTTAGTGCAATGAAAACAGAACAAATAAGTGCAGAAAAAAAAAAACAGAGGGAACAGTACAGTTAGCAACAATGCATGTGGTGCTACATGGGCGAATCATGAATAAAAAGGTATGCCTAACAAAGATGTCTGCACCACAGTGCTGGGGGGCACGGAAATGGTACATGGATGAGGGAGGCTAGTCTTGGTGGGGGGCTGCTAATGCTAACCCAGGAACAGTAGGTGGAGGGTGCAGTACTGTACACTGACAAGAGCATGGCACATGGGGCTGGCTGGATAGAGACACTACTTGGTGGTGGTGCCGTGGGGTTACTAGGTAGATCTGCCTTCCAGACAGGGTAGGGGCTGCACCCTATGCCAGGAAGCAATGGTGCCAGGACCCGTGGGAGACACACATGCCACCAATATTGGCAGTGGGGCACTGAGGGTGGGGGGATCCATCCTGGGGTGGGGGGTGAGTCATGCCACCTATGTCTGTTTGCAACCACCATGGGTGCAGACCATAAGCTGGTGCAGCCCCCTGGTGGGGGGTGGCTCATGGCAACAGCACCGTGGCAACAGTGTCACCTTGGCCCTGATGTTAGTCTGCGGGGTGCATGCCCTGGGGAAGGGCAATTTGCATCCTGGTGTGGGGGGGGTTCCTATGGAACTGCGGGTCCCAGGTTTTCTGCCCATGTCCATCCTGCTTCCCTGTGGTGTTGGTGTATGCCATGGTGTCCGCTGGGCATTGAGGATACGCACACTGGCGAGGATGGGGCTATGGCTATGGCCAGCCCTCACAGCATCTGCCACCATAGCTCTGGCCTCCTGTATTGCCCCAAACAGGCTCTCTAGAGCAGCTAGGAGCTGGGCCTCATGAGTCTCTGTCCGCTGTTCAGCTCGCTGCAGGTCCTCATGCAACAGGTGGTGGAGGTGGGTCAGATCAGGATGTGCCAGAGGTGTGTAAGCTCCCACCGTGCAGCAGTCTGTGACTCCACAGCAGCCTGCAGCTTCTGACTCATCCCGCTGCTGCATAGAAGTGTCCAGGAGGACAGTGTCTGGCTGCAGCCGTGGGTGTTGTGTGGCCTGAGGGCAAACCAGGCAAGGGGGGAGGATGCTGGATTGTGGTGGCCGTGTCTGGCCTGGTGCAATGGGTCTGGGGTGATGGTGGGTGCAGACATGCCACTCAACCTCTCCCGGGGAGGCACAAAGGTGATGAGGGTAGTGCTGTTGGTGGTGTCAGGTATGGTGGTGGAGATGGGTACAGGTAAGCCTATGTGTTGCCAAAATGCGTTTCAGCACTTTGTCTGTGTGGCAGGAATTTAGCCGCTGAATTTACAGCATGTTACATTGCTGCACAGTTGTGTCATGTGGGTTTATGACCCCATGCCATCAATGTAAGTCTCATCATTGATGTCCTCCAGGACCTTCTTGCAGTCCTCTGGGTGGTATGGCCAGCTCGGGTGGTGGCTGCAGCACATTCCAGGATGGTGCTGCCATATCATCTCTGAGTCTGATGTCATGACTTGAGCTGTAGGTACAGGACAGGGGCCTCACTGTAGCAGGCCCTACCAAGTATGCCACGAAATATGGAGTAGCATGCATGCTGTAGCAGACAGTGCCGTGTGCCAACACAGTGTCCGCAGGCAAATGCTGAATGCAGCAAGGATGACTGCACAACCACACAGAGCTGATAGCTACCATCGCAGTGGGACAATGCTAGCATGACAGTGACCCATCACCATGGTGCACACATACTACACACAAGCACATCACCACACACTGCTCAGACCACACACCTTCACCAAGATCCACACACCCAACACACGTGGTGTCACACCCCATCACCTGCGGCAACACACAGAACAACAGTGTGCATCCACCCTGTTTGCACAGGCTCACCCCAGTGGTCCTGGGTGCATGGTTCCCATCCCTGGGGGTGTCTAGATGACACACCATTATTGGGGGTTATGGGTAGGCCCACAGCAGGGCATTGCATGTCTATGGGGCCAGGCTGATGAAGGTCCACATGATGTATTTTTTAATTTTTTTATTTTATTTAAACATTTGGTGACCGGGAAAAGCACACTGAGCCAGGGTTCATTTTCAGGTGCGACCCGGGGGATTAGGGTAGAGAGATTGTTCAAGGCAAAAATCAAATACAAAATGAAAATACAGCAAAAAAATAAACAAAATATACAGCAAATATACAATATATGCAGCAATAATCATACTCCAGTAGAACTGAAAAACACTGGCACAGTAAAAAACAGTCACATTAAAATGCTTTTGACTGGAGCACAGTGTGTCAACAGTCTTGGTTGGGTTTGAGAACAATGAGACAACTGCTACAAGGTGAAGTGGAACAAAGCTCAGCTTTTAGGGAGGGATAGACAATACAAAGCTAAGAGGAGTTAATGGGAGCAGCTAGGGTAAGGTAGGAGCCGGAGCTGCATTTTGACAGCTGAGTGGATGATACAGTTGCGTAATTCAGGAGACTGTGTATTCTAAAAGGAGGGGAGTCGATAGTGGAAGGCAGGTTTGTCCATGTTCAAGGAGGGAGCGGAGCGAGAGAAAGAGCGTGAGTCCCTAGAGCATGGAAAGTAAGACAAGTCTGGGGCTGGCTTGAGGAATGAAGAGATACAGTACATGAGGGGAGCTGGTTGAACCAGTATTTAGAGATAAACGATAAAGAGTGGACTTTGCTTCTGTGTGCCAGCAGGGGGAGGTTTAGATAGGACAGTAGAGAACAGTGATGAGATCTGTAAAGAGAGTTTGAGGCAAAACGACAAAAAGCGTAATAGAGGAAGTTGAGACGAGAGATTAAGGTGGGTGGTGTGGTGCAGTTTACAATATCTGCATAATCAATGACAGGCAGTATTATTTTTGTTAGAAGTTTGGTGCAAACATGGAGAGGTAGAGAGTCTTTATTTTGATAAAGGATACCAAGCTTTTGATGGAGTTTGGTGGTCATGTAGTTGATATGGGTAGAGAAATTTAGCAGCGGGTCCAGACAGACCCCAAGATATTTGTACAAAAGGACAGCATTAAGGGGGGATGCCATCAAGAGATGTTATTGGAGAGGTGTTTGTAGCTTTGGCCAGTCTTTGCACGGTGCCATAGGTCATAGAGAGCATTTTGAAAGTGTTAAGCTGTAGTTTCTTAGACTGAAACCAAGCTTGAACTGAGTGGAAATCTTGTTGTAGCATTGGGAGGATAGTGGAGTGATCAGGGATGGAGGCATATAATATGGTGTCATCCGCGTACATATGTATGCAGGATGAAGAACAGGCAGAGGGGAGATTGTTAATAAAGATAGAAAACAGGATGGGGCCAAGGATTGAGCTTTGAGGGACATCAGCTGTAATGGGGAGAGGGGAGGAGGAGGAGGAGGAGAAGCTTACAATTTTGACTGATTGTAGCCTGCCAGTGAGGTATGACTGAAACCACTGAATGGTGAGGGGGGCTAGCCCGGTGCCCTCCAGGGTGTCCAGGAGGAGAGGATGGGATACTGAGTCAAATGCTTTTGCCAGGTTGATGAAGACTGCAGCAGTAAGATAGCCTTCATCTGCAGCCATCTGAATATGGCCTGTGACTCTGAGGAGGGATGATAGGGTGGAGTGTTTTTTCTAAAACCAGATTGACAGGGGGAGGGGAAATTTGTGGATGAAAGGAATTCAGTCAACCTGGCTTGTACCAGCTGTTCCTGGAGTTTTGTGAGAGCAGATAGGAGTGAGATTGGGCAGTAGTTTCCGGGAGACATGGGGTCCCCTCCTTTGTAGAGGGGGATAATGCATTCTGATTTCCATGCTATAGGAACAACTCCCGAAGAGAAGGACAAGTTTATAATGGGAGTGAGTGGGGAAGCTATAGCAGGGGTGGAGAGACATAGAAGGCTAGGATGTAAGCCATCCGGGCTGGATTTGGTTGAGCCAAGGGATTGTAGGGCACGCAGAACTTCATCAGGGAAGGCAGGGTCTAACTGGAGGCTTTGTCCAGGTAGGAGCTTAGGGGAAGTATACAAGGTAGATGGCATAGTAGATGAAGCTTGGTCAGGTGCAGCACAGGTGGTGAAAATTGAATTTAGGGTGTCTGCCATTTGGATAGGGTCTGAAACTTTGATACCATTGTGTTTAAGGGTAGGGGTGGTCGATGGGAGGGGTGGATTGACAATGGAGTGTACAATATTCCAGAAGGAGGATGTGTGTGCTGAATTTAGGCGATTCTTAAAGTAGTCTGCCTTGGCTTCATGAATGACCTTTGTGCAGGCATTTCTAGTCATATTATACACTTGTCTTGAACTAGGGGAAGGAGAGGACTTATAGGTAGACCAGGCTCTGGCCAGTACCTTGCACATGGCAATAATAGGGGCGGTGATCAATGGGTGGTGACACTTCCGGACCCTGGCTCTTTTGATGGGGGCATGGTGGTCCCAGACACAGTTGAAGATTTTAATGAACTGTGCTAAGGCATTATCAACTTAAGGGGTTGTAAATACAGGTGCACAGTTGGCATTGTATAGGTCCGATAGGAGGGAGTTTGTATCTATGGAAGTTAGTGGGCGAGTTTCGATGTACTTTGCGGCAGATTTAGGAGCAAGTATTTTCCTTATACAATAGGTGATGCAATGATCACTTAGGGCAGAGTCGAGGACATACGATGAGGGTGGGAAGAGAGAACCCAGTCTAAGGGGAGTGGTTTGTGGAGCGGGTATTGTATTGGGTAGGTTCTGAAATCAACTGCGTAAGGTTTAGGGATTCGAGCTTGGAGATCATGCACCTAGACGAGGGAGACAGCCAGTCAAGGTTGTAATCGCCTAGCAGTATTAATTCTCCATATTTAGTCGATGGTGGAGATGGAAGCTGTTAGAGCCTCCTGACTGAGCCGGGGGGGGGGGGACATAAACAACCCCAACAAAGATGGGAAGGGAATATGGTAGGGAGAAATTTACCAGAAGTTCATGGGAACCTAAACAGGATTCCTTTAAGGTGACTGAGAAAGAGTTCTGTCTGAAGACCATGGCTACTCCACCTCCTCTCTTGCCACGATCTTGTCTTAGGATTTGGTATCCTGGTATGGAGATAGATGAGTCAGGCATCTTTGCAGAGAGCCAGGTTTCTTTTAAACATAGGATGACAGGGTAATTTTGTGTTAACCAGCAATTTAAAGTGTCCAGCTTGGGGAGGAGACTCCTAATGTTTATGTGCATTATTTTCAGGCCTTTGTGTGAGTGTTTGTGCATTTGGGCACCAGGGGGAGGGGGCAGTGTTCATCTCGAAATCTCCGGCCATTAACAAAAGGAAAAGAGCACCAAGTAAGTGGCTGGCGGTTTGCAGCCCTTGACGTATTAGGATGCACAGAGAATGCCTGACACAGTGAATTTGGGTGAGGCAGCAACAGGAGTGGGTAGACAAGAAACTCAGTGAGATTAAATAATAGGAGAGTGTGGGGAAGGGCATTTTTGTAGCCCAGGATAGGAAGAGAGGATGAGGCAGGGGGAGCAGGGTGCACGGTTGAGGGGGAGGGGAAGGGGCACACCTGTAGTGGGCTGGAGGCTAGGGGGGATGTGTGCAGACTGGCGATGATACAAAAGAAAAACAGTGACACGGTAGGGATCATGATTGTAGTGTCTGGGTAGAGGGACTAAGGTGTAGTAAGGAGCGCTTATCACTTAGTGGGTAAAAATACAGCTTACTGTCCCTTTAAAAGCACTGCCCTGACCAGACGTCAGCCAATTGCACGACAGCACAACAGAGAGATTTGGGGGAGCAACCGTATTTAAAGAGTGGTGGGGTGGGGGGGCAGGTGACAATTTCAGGCTAGGGAGCGCCGTGAGCCACCAGGAGGCCGGGCAAGGGTGGCCGAAAATTAGGACAGGGAATGCTGCAACAAGCTCAAATCCAGGCAGCCTGCAGGGCTGGGATTCAGTGGCCACAATCTGATTGGCCGAAGTCACATCACAGAGCCAATCAGATGTGGACCGCAGAGCAACAGCCACCAGTCAGGAGAAAGGCAGTAGAAAGGCACCCTGGCTCAAAAAAGGGCCAGAACTTTGTGTTGTGATGTTCATACCTTGAATCGTAGGGGACTGCAGCAGCTTCAGCGGAGAGAGCAGGTGAGGCGGGCGGCAGCCGGAGGTGTTTGCCGCACCATCAGTAGGGGAGATTGCACCCAGTCATGTGCTGTTGAGCCTGTGGGAGGAAAGAGAGCTGGGGGGATACTGGGATGCATAGGGAGAGGCATCACCAGTAGAAAACAGGAAGTTATTATCCCTCTGTACAGACAGCTGGTGAGACCCCATCTGGAGTACTGTGTGCAGTTCTGGAGACCCAATCTCCGAAAAGACATAGACAGGATGGAAGCTGTCCAGAGGAGGGCAACTAAAATGGTGCAGGGTCTGCACCGGAGGACATATGAAGAGAGACTTAAGGAGCTTAATATGTATAGCCTCGAGGAAAGGAGGAGAGGGGACATGATAGAAACTTTCAAGTACCTCAAGGAATCAACAAAGTCCAAGAGGGTAGCATCTTTCAAAAAGAGGTGTGCAAGAACAAGAGGCACAATTTGAAGATGGAGGTGGCTCAGAGGTAATTTAAGGTAGTATTTTTCACAGAGAGGGTTGTGGATGCATGGAATGGCCTTCGGAGGAAGTTGTGGAGTCAAAACCAGTGGTGGAATTCAAGCATGCATGGGATAGTCATAAGGCAATTCTTGGGGGTGGGGGTAGGAAGAAGTAGGCTGCTGGTTAACTAGGATCTGCAGCTTATCCAGTAGGTAGGGAAATGGGCAGACTGGGTGGGCCAAGCGGTCCTTATCTGCCGTCAAATTCTATGTTTCTATGTTTCTAGAGCAAACAGGTGAAATTTGAGGGAATTTTTCTGTATGGGGTCTACACAGGATATACAAAAGAACAGATAAAAACAGGGGGCAGGACATGGCACCTAACCTAAATCAGGGGGAGGGACAAGACAGAGCACAAAAGAACACAAAAGATCTGTAATCAAGGGTCGGTAAAGAGCCGAAAAGAGGCTGGAACTGCGTGAAAAGAAAGAGGGGGGTGGTGGTATTTGAGTCAGAGAGAGTTGGTCAGAGACAATGGTTTTGAAACGTGTAGTTGGAGGAGGTGTCGAGTAACACAAAAAAGCAGTAGAGAAGATTCAGAAATTAAGGAGCTAGGGATTAAAAGGTCAGATCAGTGTATAAAGCAGTTAGGCAGAAAATACTCAGAGAACTCAGCCCTGTGATCCCAATAAACAACACAAGTTAGAAAACAAAAAAGTTCAGTTACACCCATTCGGTAAAGAAAGTTTGGCTGAAGAGAGAGAAAAACAGAAATTTTTATTTATTTATTTATTTAGCTTTTGTTGACCGGGTAAGTGCACTAGACAAATCCTGCCTATTTTCAGGCACGACCCGGGGGAGGGGGATACAGATGAATGCCAACTGCCATTTGAACCAGATTAAGCTGTTGGTGGTATTTTTAGTGAATAAATAAATAAATAGGTACAAGCTAGCAGCAGAGTACAGTTTAAAAATTCTTCACTTAGACTAATCAGACACTAGCTGGAGTATATGATAAAAATTAGATTTAAAATAGGACAGTGCATTTTCTTCTAGCAAGCAAAAACACAGTAAAATAAAATTTGACATAAAATAGGGCAGTACATTTTCTTCAGGAAAGCAGAAATTGTGGCAGTATATGCAGTGGTTTAAGGCTCTGAGCTGTAAACCAGGAGACCTGGGTTTGAATCCCAAAGCCCCCACTTGCATACTGTGTGACCCTGAGCAAGTCACTTAACTTCCTTGTGCTCCCAGGTCGCACCTGTAAATAAGATTTCAGCTTACAGTGTCTCTCCTGGTAAAATAAATAATAATAAGAAATGCAGTAAATTCAGAATGTTTACCACTAGCAAAAGAAAAATGAGGGGTGTCTGACTATCCTGAAGAATGTGCTTTTGGTTCCAAACCTGTCCTAAAATTTCAGGCCAGGGAGCTCCCTGAGCCACCAAGAGGCTGGGCAAGGGTGGCCGAAAATAAGGATGGGGAACACCGCACAAAGCTCAGATCCAGGCAACCTGCGGGGCTGGGATTCAGTGTCCACAATCTGATTGACCGAAGTCACGTCACAGAGCCAAACAGATGTGGACCACAGAGCAACAGCCACCAGTCAGAAGAGAGGTGGTAGAAAGGCAACCTGGCTCAAAAAAGGGCTGGGATTCTGTGTTGCTATGTCCATACCTTGAATCGTAGAAGACTACAGCAGCTTCGGTGGAGAGAGCAGGCGAGGCGGGCGGCAGCTGGAGGTGTTTGCCACATTGCCAGTTGGGGAGATCGCACCCAGTCACAGGCTGTGGAACCTTGAATTGTAGGGGACTGCAGCAGCTTTGGCGGAGAGAGCAGGCAAGGCAGGTGGCAGCCAGAGGTATTTTCCGCACTGCCAGTCAGGGAGATCGTACCCAGTCACAGGCTGTGGAGCCTTGAATCGTAGAGGACTGCAGCAGCTTCAGCGGAGAGAGCAGGCGAGGCGGGCAGCGGCCAGAGGTGTTTGCTGCACCTCCAGTCAGGGAGATCGCACCCGGTTATGGGCTGTGGAGCCTTGAATTGTAGGGGACTATAGCAGCTTCAGCAGAGAGAGCAGGCGAGGCGGGTGGCAGTCGGAGGTGTTTGCCGCACCTCCAGTTGAGGAGATCGCAGCTGGCTACAATGTGCCCCACCAGTGGTAGACATCCACACGTCTAAACCAAGCACACAAGGGGGGGACACAAACAGGTATTCGTATGGCTGGGTGGCCAGGACATGGGACTATAGTTACCACCTGGCACCCCAGTCATGTCCACAGGCCATAGTGTTGATGCCATGGCCTCCTCCAACAGATCCAGGGACCGAGCAGCCTCTAGTGCTCATGGGCCCCCACAGTGGCATGTAACTACTGGTGCATGGTCACCAGGGTCTCCTTTGCATGTTGTCACAAGTCATGGAAGCACTTCCACACTTGAAATTTTCTCACGTGGTTTTTCCCGTCTTCTCTGGCCTGTGCAACAACAGTATTTAGCAGCAGGCAAGCAGTTTTTCACTGTGGCCACCAGTTAACATTTTTGGCTAGTAGGGTGGCAGGAAAAAAATTCATATCTTCCACAACAATTATGTTTCACTTCTCTGGAAATTTTCTCATGTGGTTTTCCTGACTTCTCTGGCCTGTTGCACAGCACAGCAACAAGAGGCAACTAGCAGCAGAAAGGCAATTTTGAACTGGGGACACAACTTAACATTTGTGGCGAGCACCGGAGACATGTTAAGCACTAAAACCAGATTTATGTTTAACTTCTCAGGAAAATTGCTCATGTTTGTGTGATTCTTCTGCACTTTGCACACCACCACCATTGCTGCAACATCACATAGCATCGGGAAACAACTTTTTTACTGGGGACAATACTTGACATTTGTGGATAGCAGGAGGACACATGATGCAGTAACTCAAAGAATTGTCAGGAAAGTTGTTCATGTGTACAGACTATAACACAGGACAGGACAGGGCCATCAGGGCAGGGAGAATACTGTATTCTACATGAGGGAAAAATTCAGGGGTTGCACAAGGGAAAGGATGGAATGAAATAGGGACCCTACCACATAACAAAACATTGAGAAAGAAAAGTTTACAGAAATAAACAAGAGGATAGAGAGGAAGAGGATAGAAAAGATTTTATTTTACTTTTTATATTTTTTTGTGTTTTTTTGGGGGGGTAAACTATTAATAACACAGTGTGGAAATAATAAACAAAAAAATAACATGAAAAGTTACTTTTTCCCACTAACACTACCAGTAGTACTGCCAGGCCCACCACCACCACGTAGCTCCGACAGGAAGTTCAACACATTCTCCTCGTCAGCCATCATTTTCTGAATATCATCCCTAAATTTCTGGTGGACTTCTTCAAAATCCTGGTGTAGATGTTGCACCTTATCCCACAGGACAGCCAAGTCTGCCTGTTTGACAGGTGCTGTGGGATCACTCAGTGGTAGGGAGGGTGCAGGTGTTGCTGCCTGCTGTCCTGGTGGTGATGGCCAAGTACTTCTGCAAGTCCTACAATGCTAACTCACAGCAGCACAACGGTCTACCTCCCACTGCCCCAATTCCCCTTCCACATTGTCCCCCCCCACTACTGTGTGCTGTTGCTGTCACCACCTCCCACTCCTTGGCCTGCCACTCTGACCTGTGGTAGATCTTCAGGTGAGTCATTTGACCACCAGTCCCCAGGTGGCTACCTTTTTTCCTACGCTGGATACTGCAGCTACAGACCTTGCAGGTGACAACACTGTCATCTGCAGGATTTATGAAGAAAAACTGTTGGCTGTTGGCCTGGTGATTGCCTTAATTATCCGGTGTTCCTTGTCTAAGGGGGTCTTCCCCAACACCTTAAAGGAGGTATTGGTGAGACCACTCCTCAAGAAATCATCTTTGGACCTGTAGGTTAAGGCAAATTACTGTCTCATCTCCAATCTCCCATTTTTGGTGAAGATTGTGGAGAATGTAGTGGTGCTTCAGTTGGAGGAGCACCTTGTGACCCATTAGTTATATGAACCCCTCCAGTCGGGGTTTCGGGTGAGGCAGAGCACAGAAACTGCACTTGTTCGGGTGCAGAATGATATCCTCAAGGCTGGAGATCGAGGGGAAAGGACAATTCTTGTTTTCCTCGATCTCTCTTCAGCATTTAACACTGTGGACCATTGTGTGTTGCTTGACTGCCTTAGGGAATTCTGCAGACTCACTGGCATTGTCATCTGCTGGTTTGAGTCATTTATAACCATCAGAAGGCAAAGGGTTGTGATGGGGAATTTTTCTTCCTCCTCTAGTCTCCAGTTGTGTGGAGTTCCCCAGGATTCAGTCTTGTCCCCAATGTTGTTCACAGTGTACATGCTGCCCCTTGGGGGATCATTAGGAAGTATGGTTTGGGGTGTCACTGCTATGCTGATGATACCCAAGGCCCCTACCTTTCTGCGGCACACTGGGACCAAGTTCTGCATCAAGATTTCAGTTTGCTGGGGGATCACGTGATGAGCCGGGCGTGAGAGGATGTTAGTTGTGTTGCTCCTAGGCCCTATTTAGTAAAAAAATATATTTTAATCCACCCCTGCAGTGTTATTTTGTTCTTCCCTACCCCAGTTATTTGGGAGAAGTGCTTGTTTGTTGTCCCTCGCTGGTAAATTTCCAAGTTGTGGTAATCGCGGACGAATTTCTTATCCCAGCATTGCGCTTACTGTGGGTGTGCCAGGCCGTGTTGTTGCTAAAGAATGGAACCCGAGGTTAGTGAGCCCCTATCGGCGAGGTCGCCAGCAGTTAAGCGACTGAAACCCCACTCGCCGGCTCCAGATGAGCAACCGGAGCACAGCGATGGAAACGGAGGAGAATGCAAGCACACCAAAGACCTGCTGGAAATAAAGCAACTCCTGCAGGGGCTGGTGACTGATTTTGCTTCTGTTAAGCTGGTGCTGTATTCACTGGCTCAAAGGATGGGGGATGTGGAAGCTAGGGTATCCTCACAAGAAAAGAAGGTTTTGGTTATGGAGCAGGAGATGGAGATGGCTCGTAAGCATATCAAGAAACTCGAGGAGCGTTTGGAGGATCAGGAATCCAGAAGCAGGAGGAATAATTTTATCCTGGCTGGGCTTCCTGAAAGGGCTGAAGGCTTAGACTGTGTCTCCCTTTTACAGGATCTCCTCTTTAAGTTACTAGGCCCTACACCGTTTGGGGAAGCCTATAACTTGGAAAGAGTGCACAGGGCATTGAGAGAGAGGCCCCCTCGGGGGCGAGGCCCAAAGTTATAATTATGAGGTTCCTGAACTATAAGGAAAAGTCGCACATGCTTGCCTGTGCCAGGAAAAACAAAGCCCTGCAGTGGAATGGTGCGTCTATTTGGCTATTCCAAGACCAGACACCGTCGGTGAGAGAGAAGCAGAAGAAATACTCTGAAATAAAGAAAAAGCTGTATCTAGCTGGAATTAAATTTCAGATGCAATATCCTGCTATTCTGTCTGTGCGGTTGCCTGCTGGGGATAAAAGATATCTGACAGCACGAGACACCCTGGAGGGTTTGCGGAGTGAACTTCCTGCACTATTCCAGTCAACAACATGAATTTCTTGCTGACAAGTGGCGAACTGAGATGGCCTTGTTGAACTGGGACTTGAGAGATGGAGAGAGATGCAATTGCTTTATGCGAGTTTTTTTGTAATAGTGTTGTTTTTTTTTTTTGTTTGTCTGCTGTTCTTTTGAATCTGAATGGATCTTTATTTGGGCTGGAGGGGTTAACCCCTAAGATGTTGCTATATTGTTCTGAATAAGCGCGATAGCTGGCTTAGTATTTTACGAGTTGGGCTTACCCCAATTGCAGGTAAGTCGGCGTCTCTATGCGGTCCCCTAAGGGGGGATTCCAGGCTCTGGTAGTGTGCCAACAGGAAGGGGAGTGGAAGTTAATATTCCAAGGATGATGGTGGCACACACTCTAGAGTGTAGGGGGCCTCACCTCTTTAGAGCTGGGGCCCTGTCTAGGTGGCCTAAATTATATGTAATCAGGGTAAACGAAAGTCTACGGGTGTTTATTTGGCAGAAAATTTATATAGGTAGATGGGGGCATAAGGCACATGGGATGGGCCTGTAGGGCAGTATGGCTTCGTGGTGAATTATAAAATTAGGGGTGTACTGTTAGGGGGATGGGACTTTTCTAAAGGCTTATGGGAGGGGTGGGGTCCTTAGCTGTCTTGTAGGTTTTAGGGTTTGGGAGCGCACGGAAACGGCTCATCCATGGATCAGTGGTATATAGGAGGTTGGTCTAGGGATCGGGGGAAGGGGGAAGTGGGTGGGTTAAAGGGATCTGGAAAGAGAGAGAGTCCAATAGGGAACAAGGGAAGGATGCAGACCATTCGAAACTTAAAAGCAGATGGATTGCATTGGTTCTACAAACAGTAAGATGACTGGTCTTAAAATCATGTCATGGAATGTAAAAGGTCTTAGAGGCAGACGTAAAAGAACAGTAATCTTGAAGCATATGGAGCAGATGGGGGCCCATATAGTCGCTTTATAAGAGACTCACTTGTTGACTGAGGAGTTGGGTTCCCTTAGGAGGATGTGGGTGGGCCAGATATTTGGGGTAGGTAAGGAAACGGCGTCGGGGGGGTGTCGCTATTTTAATTGGGAAAAACTGCCCTTATGAAATAGTTCAGCTGACAACAAGGGAAGATGGTAGAGGGAATTTTCTCTTGGGCAATATTCTGGGTACAGAATTGTTGGTCGCCTCTATTTATGGCCCAACTCCTTCTAGCCCGGAATTTTTTGCGTCATTAGAGACGGACATTGCTTTATTTTCTTCACATGCTATTATACTCGCAGGGGATTGGAACCTTTGTCTTAATAACTGGGAGGATAGAGTGCTGCCATCTAGAGGGCCTGTATCTAAGGCTCAGGAGGCTATGATTAGGATGCTAGAGGCTACGGCCTTGGTAGATCCCCTCCGGGCTCTTTCCATAGGAGGAGATAATATGACATTCTACTCAGCAGCCCATAAGAGTCATTCCAGAACTGATTTCTTTTTGGTAAATAGGGAGGCACTGAGGGACGTTAAAGAGGTGACGACTAATGTAGGATGTTTTCAGATCATGCCCCCATCCAGTTGACCTGGGAGATAATAACCGCACCGGCTAGGCCATTTAGGTGGAGGTTGAGTGATTCCTTATTGATCGAGACTTCTCTTAAGATTAAGCTGGAGGATGCTCTTCGGGAAATAATTCAGACCCAGCTCCCTACATTACAGAATAGATCCCTGGCTTGGCCAACTTGTAAGGTCTTATATGCTGGTATAGCAAAAGATTATGCACGGAGGAGAAACTAGCTGAGACAAGCTAAAGAGGAGTTTCTAGTGGGTGCGATACAGTCCCTGACCCCGCTGGAGGGGACCTCTGAGGAAACAGACATTGAACTTCATAGTTTATGACGGGAAATGGAGGATATTCAATTTGGCAAAGCTGAATTTTGGTTAGAAAAGATCCAGGCTAAATATTTGCTACAAGGGGATGTTCTGGGGCATTTACTTGCAGCTAGGGTTAAGGAATGGGAAGCTTCTAAAACAGTCCCTGTTATCAAGTATGATGGGATGGTTATTATGGATCCGCAGAAAATGGCAGCTGCATTTGCTTCCTATTTTCAAGAAGTCTATAACCTAGGGCAAGTGGGGGGAGAGAAGGAAATTAGGGCATTTTTAGATAGTATCCCACTACCGGTGTTGAGCCTGGATCAGATTAAAGAACTGGCTGCCCCAATAAGTGAGGGTGAAGTAGTAGAAGTGATTCAAGCTTTGCCTACGGGCAAAGCACCAGGGTCGGATGGCCTCATGGCTAAATTTTATAAGGTGCATCTTGGCACTATAATGCCTGTACTTATGGAATTTTTTAGTAATATAATGCAAGAAGGGGTGATCCACCCTGCATTATATCAAGCTTATATTACGTTGGTCCCTAAGCCTGACAAGCCAAAGGATTTGCCAGGTAGCTTCAGACCCATTGCTCTAATGAATCAAAACATTATGATCTTGACTAGGATTATTGCTAAGAGTATATTGAAGGTTGCTCCATATTTGATCAGCTCGGAACAGGTAGGATTCGTGCCTGGGAGGGGGGCGCACGATGCGCTCAGAAAACTTCACCACATACTCAGCTATGCTCCAGATTCCCAGCTTGCACTAGCCCTGATATCTCTTGATGCAGAGAAGGCTTTCGATAGATCTTCCTGCCATTTCTTTTTGCCACAATGGAAAGGATGGGACTTCCTGAAGGCCTTCTCAGAGGCATTAAAAATTTATATGTTGCCCCTACGGCTAGAGTAATATGTAACAGATATATATCACAGGAGATACAGCTTAAAAATGGGACTAGACAGAGGTGCCCCCTCTTGCCGATTTTATTTAATATTTACTTAGAGCACTTGCTAATTGCCATTAATATAGCTGCCAATAATATTAAGGGGATCACAATTGCTGGTAGGGAGTTGAAATTCTCTGTTTTTGCTGATGACATATTGCTGCATTTGCAGGACCTGGCAGAAAGTTTTCAAAGATCAATGGAAATTATTGAGCAATTCTCCAGAGTTTCAAATTATAAGTTAAATCTGTATAAGACTTAGATTCTTCCTCTGACTCCACATGTCTATAAATGCGATTTTGTACAGTTTCAAATAAGTTGGGTGGAAGACAAGATCAAATATTTGGGGGTATGGGTTACTGTGCATTTGGAGGATGGGGCAGCAACAAATATGGAAAAGGTTCTGACACCCATTAAGGGGGATATACTTCGATGGAATAAACTACCTTTACATTTTGCGGCGAGAATGGGACTAATTAAGATAAATCTACTGCCGAGGATATTATATACAGTTTATTTAGCCCCATACATAATCCCCAAAGTATGGTTTATTAAAATTAGAAAGTTACTCTCTGCGTTTTTGTGGAATTCTAAGCCCCCCAGGAGAAAACATAGTATCCTGTGCTTACCATATAAAATGGGTGGGATTAGGCTGCCTGATCTTCATTTATATTATGTGGCTGGGCAGCTGGGTCACATGATTCGCTGGGGAAGAAGGGAGGAGGCCGAGCTTTATATACTAATATGGCTCCAGATAGAGAGACAGTTAATAAAGGAGAGGAATTTATCTACGGAGGCACTGCTTTTTTCCAGTCTCGGAGGATGCCTCCTAAAAGCAGCGTTGACTCCAATTGTTAAGACAGTAATGGCCTGGTGGTTGTATCTCACTCCTATTCAGAGAAGGGTACAAATGAAGGCCTGGGACCAGCCTGTGCTGGGTAACCCTAATTTATTGATTGGAGATCATGTTATTATAAAACATTGGGGTAGCCAGTTGGAGGGTCTGATGCTGAGAGATGTCATAAAATATAACAAAGTGGCACTCCCAGTGGGTTGTGATGCAATCCATTTCTTTAGAAGACTACAGCTTGTTAAAGTACTGGAGGGGGTGAGGAAAAGGTTAGGAAATCCATCAGTTAATGCTTTCACTTGGGAACATTTGAAGATGATAGATCCCCTATCTAAACCTTTGTCAAAGGTCTATAAGGTGCTACTAGAATATTTTAGTCCAAATGTACCAACAAGGGTTCTAGGTTGGGATAGAATATTGGCCCCTCAACAGCCTGCTTGGAAGGTTATCTGGAAGGGTATCAAATTTGTACCTATACCCAAATATTGAATTATGCAGTTTTTAGCGCCTCAAACATGTATTACACTCCCAAGAAACTATGTGATAGGCAGTTGAGACAGACAGACCTGTGTTTCAGATGCGGAACTGAGTCCTCTGATATTCTACATGTTATGTGGAACTGTAGTAAGATAAGCCCATTGTGGGTGGAAATTAAACAGCACATGGACCCCGTGCTGGATTATTCTGATTTTATGCTACCCAATATTTGTATATTAGGTGATATGTCGTACATAACAGGTGTCACGCCCAAGTACCATATATCCTTGATGGCTGCAATGGTCAAGTCCTTTATTTTGAAACATTGGAAGGATGAACAGAGATATGGATATGTACAGTGGGTGAGAGACCTCTTATGGGCTTTGGGAAGAATCAAGAGGTTCATGTGTGGGGAGGGTAAAAAAGGGTTATACAATAAAAGGTGGTCGACTTTAGAGGCTATTTATCTATCACAGTTAGGCAATGGCCAAACCCAGGTCTGTCTGTTGGGTTGCGTTGAGCAGTAGATATGGATAGGGCAGAACTATGTCGTATTTGGGTGGATGTTTTTTAGGTTAAAAGATGTTAATTTTTGGGACCAGTTCTTGGCTGTAACATCTATGGGACATGGGTAATGGAATAAAGGCTCGTCTGCCAGGACTTAGGTATGGGGGGGGGACTCTCTCTTTCCAGGGGCACGGCCGGGGACTGCCTCCAGAATGTTATGTGCTTAATGTAGGTGGTGTGAAGTTAATAATGTAGTGGGTAAAGTGTCTAGTAATGGTGTTCTGTCATCTATTAACTTCACTTGTTTTAATGATGATGCTTTTTGAAGATATACTCATGATTACATTTGCTTTTGTTTGCAGGGGGGACATCCCCAAAGCTGTGCATGTAAATAGTTGTTATTGTATTTAAGTTACACAACCAGTTTTGGGTTGTGGATCCTGGGCTCGCGCAGGATTTTCTGTTTGTTTGTTTGTATGTTACTGGTTATAATCCAATAAAGAAGGTTTTCAACAAAAAAAAAGATTTCAGTTTGCTGCAGAACTTCTGCAGCAGAGGTTTGTAATTTCTGCGGCAGTTCTGTGGCACTTACGAACTACCACATCACAGTGTCAGCTTGTTATCCTGACTTCACGTCCATGGCAATGGTTATAGCAATCAGGATGGGAGAAGCATAGTAACACTAGCTCAAACAAGCATTTGTCAATGCCGAATGTTGGCTTGCTGGCATTGGCATTGGTAGTGCAGGAGTTAGACAGACGCATCATAGGAATGGCAGTGAAGTATTGAACTGATGCCAACCCACCCCCACCCTGCAGAGAATGACAAGCATTAGGGTGTCCCTTTGAGTGTTTGGTAGTGCAGTGCGGGAAAACATGTCGGGCAGGATGTGAGAAATGACAGCTGCACAGTTCATAAGGAGGTGGAAAAAATGCCAGTGTTGAAAATGTGGCATGTAAATATACCAAATTTGTGAAGCTACTAGGGTGCGTGGGAAATATGCAATGCACGCTTGCAACACTGCCATTTTATGGGCGTTCGGCACCAAATTTTCAACATAGGCATTTTAGCACCTCTGCTCATGTACAGTGTTACTGTTATTTCCTCAAAGTGTCCCAAGAAGTGATTTCGCACAGCGACCACGCTATTCTGCGCAGGAAGTGCGAAAACATATTTTGGGCACAATATGTCAAATGACAGCTGTACTGTTCATCAAGAGGTGTGGAAAAATGGCAATGGTGAAAATCCAGACTGAAAATATCACAAATGCACGACCTTACGAGCGTGTGTGCAATCTGCCAACGCATGCTCGTAACACAGTTATTTTATGGAGTATCATCACCAAATTTTCACCATAGGCATTTTAGGTCCTCTGCTCATGAACTGTGTCACTGTCATTTTCATAATCTACTCAAACACTGATTTCCCACAGCGACTGCACTATTGTCGCGCCGGAAGCCGGAAACACATTTCGGGCAGGATGTGGAAATGACAGCTATACTGTTCACAAGAGGTGTAAAAAATGACAATGCTGAAAATCCGAATTAAAAATATTATGAATGCATGAAGTTACAAACCTGCGTAGCTACTTAACAGCAGCCCCTAAATAAAACAGGCATTTGTTGGATTTTTTCCACCAAATTTGGAACTTAGGCTTTTTAAGAGGGCACCTCATGAACACCGCCACTGTCATTTCGTTAATGGGCCCCAAAAGGTGATTTCACGCAGTGACTGTGAATTCACCTTTTGAGGCCGATAAATGCCATGACAGTGACAGAATTCATGAGGAGGGGCCCCAAAAACCCCATGTTGAAAATTTGGTGCAAAAAGTCCAAGAAATGCCTGAGATATGCAACAAAGTTGAAAAAACCCTATTCACTCCATTATACAGCTTACCAGCATTTCCTCATTTCACGGTCGGCTTTGAAGAGTGCAGACATGTTCCCGGTCGACTGAAGATCGTCGCGCCAGACTCCGGAGGTAAGTATGGGAGGGTGAGGAGGCAGGGTGCGCAGTGGGTGGAGTGCGGGTGGGGAGGGCGGACCCTGAACTCACGGGGGACCGTTTACGTATTCTAGGTACAAGAAAACATCGCAGGACAGTTTTGGCACGCTGGGTGAGCTCCCAGCATGCCACCTAAGTAGTTTGGGGGTTAGTAGCCAGCGGGGATTGGCACCCTGCGCACACACACGGGGGGTTAATGCCGCTTCGGGATTAGGCACCCCACCCGGCAAACAAAGGTGTGGGACTGTTTTGGCATGCTGGAGTGGGCTCCCAGCATGCCACCTAAGTGGGTTTGGAGGGTCACTAGCTGACGGAGTTGGGCACCTCGTCGGCACACAACCAGAGTAATGCCGCTGGGGGATTGGGCACCCTGCCAGCAAACAAAGTCGGGAGGCGCAAGCAGAAGGGGATTGGGCACCCCTCGGCATTCAACAGTTGGGGGTGATGCCGACGGGGTGGAGCTCCCTTGACGTGTCACATAAGGGGCATGAGCTTCACCGCCATGAGGCGCGGCGCCATGTTTATTGAAATGTTTGACTTGGAAAAGCACGTATGGGTGGCGTGTCTTTATGCCGCTGCATGACGAGCTTGTCTCTGATTGCAGCGGCACTTTGTTTACAAGTTATGTTCACTTTACATAATGTTGGTGTCAGCGCTAGCATGCTGGCTTATTGGGGAATGAGGGACGCACCTACTGATGCATGCCCTGCATTCGCCCAACAGCAGACGCGCCTCCAAATCTCCACTCTCCCAATATGTTGACTGCCGCGCAAGCATGGCAAGCCAACATAAAAATAACAGACTTATAAAAACAATCTTGTATCTAAATCTATCCCCTGATGTCCTAGCCTATTGCATAAATAAAATGCGCAGAGGGGACCTTATGGGATAAATAAGGTATTTCTCTACTCATGCTGTCTATACCAATCACGAGGTCCTCACTGTGTATCACTTATATATTTATATGTGCTGTCTACACCACTCAAGAGGTCCCCACTATGTATCACTTATATATTTATATGTAGTCTGTAATGTACTAACATACATACATACAAGTGTATTTGTGTGTGTGTGTCTATACACTGTATATATAGTGAGAGAAAGATACTATGGGCCGGATATTAAAAGGGGTTGCACCTGGTGCAACAGAGATGCTCTGGTGCAACCCCGCATTGTGCCCCAGCAGGATATTGAGAAGGCTGCCTGGTGCAGTGCAAATCCCGATGTGCTGGGGCACAATGACAATGTATGCGGCGCAGATGCAGGGGGCGTGCCCATGCATATGCGGCACATCCTGATATTCAGCCCGGGATGTACAGTGCATATGCTGGCACAACCCTGCATTGCGCTGCATAGGTGGGCGCAAAGTTGAGCCCCTGAACAGCAGGAACAACTCCTGGCCACCCACAGGCAGGCTGCTGTATTGCATGGCACAACACAGCAGTCGCCCTCCCCATGGGTGGCCACCCACCCAGAACACCCTCCATATGCACCCATGGCACCCCCTCCCTCCCAAGTCCTGAATCGCCGGGAGACAAATGTACACATCATCCCTGGTGGTCCAGAGGTACCCCCCCCCATCCTCCCAATTCCCCGATCGCGGTACTGGTAGATGAAACCTATCCCTGGTAGGCTAGTGGTTCCCCCCAGTCCCCGATTCCCCAATACACGTAAGAAAGGATCATCCATGGTGGTCTAGTGGTCCCCCCACCCACCCGATTCCTGAGACAGGTATAAATGTCCATCCCTGGTGGTCTAGTGGCACCCCCCCTCGACCGTTGCCGTGATTGCGGTAATCCACCAGAAATATATGCCCTGGTGATCCAGTGGCACTCCCACCTCCACCCACTGAACCCCTTGTCCACCCGCTCCTCCCCGTCATCAGCGGGCGGAAACCACCCGCATACCCGCTCAGCTGCCCGCGGAAACAGGTACAGTATGGGCTCGCGGGGCATAATCTACTAGACAGTCCTGAATGTAGATGACTTCATTCACATGACCGTGGACTGTCTAGTACAGTATGTCATGCGGGCCCGATGATCCACTGTGGACCGTGGGTTTGTAGCCCATACTGTACCTGTCATTGGCGTGCTGCTGGGCGGTATGCGGTGGGTTGCAGCCTACCCGTCAATGACGGGGAGGGGAGGGGTGGGCAAGGGTTCAGTGGTGGGTGGGAGGGGTGGGGTGCCACTGGATAACCAGGATGCATTTTTTCAGGATTACCGCAATCGCGGCAAAGGGCAGGGGGTGTCACTAGACCTCCAGGGATGGTCCTTACTTACATGTATCGGGGACTCAGGGGGGGCCACTGGACTACCAGGGATTGTTCCGTATACATTTCCACATTTCCACATTCGCGGCTACAGGCGGGGGATGTCCTGGGATCCCCACCACACACATCATGCTGTGCAGGGCGCCAGGTGCAAGTCGCCGGGCTGCACTGCGCAAGGCATGCAAATGGGGCCATAATGACATGCAAATGGCCTCATTTGTACCTTGCATAGATTATGGCTTCATTTGCATGCCCCCTTCTAAATATCACAGGTGATGCACCTAGCGCAACTGCACTTGAGCTGGTGTGTCCGTGCTCTATCTGTGGCTTGGCGCCAGCATAGTGCTACTGCACCATGCGCAGTATGTGCACCAGCCTTCCCATATTCAATGGTGCTGTGCCATGGTGCATCACCATTGAATATCGCCTGGCCCTGTCACCGGCGCATTCCACTTGTGCTGCGCCCAGGCTTGCGCCACTGCCTGGTGCAGTCTGAATATCCGGATAGATAGATAGATATAGATAGATAGATAGATAATTTTTTTTTTTTTTTATTTTCCATGAAATAGTATCCTCATTCATACAGGTACCTTTTGAAATGAAATAAACAGAAAAGAGGAGATACTGCAAAACTAATTTTTCATGCCAACCCACTTCCCCTGACACGCTACATAACACCATCAGGCCATGACATGTATGTGAACCCATTGTGAGATAAATCTCTCCAGCACATCATAATGTGTCTCCCGTGTGACAGAACATTGCGCCATACCTTCCTAGGCTCAGAGCAGTGGTGTGCTCCTCCAATCCTTGTGTTGCCAAGCCAGCTCCCAGAGCTCGTCTCTGAACCTGAGTTGCTGGCATGGGAACACAACGTGCTACCCTCTGGCCCAACAGCTGGCCCTGCACCCAACATTTCTCCATAACTGTTGGGTGATTCTATCAACTGATGACAATTTGTAATCAATAACCCTGGCAAAAATGTGTACAGCGCAATTGTTTATTTAACAGGCCTATTCTTTCAACAGGTCTACACAGTATTATATTCCACTTTTCTTAGCATAATTACTTTTTCTTAAAAATGACAGGTTAATTCATTTCACCAGTTATTCATTTCAGATGGCATCTCTATACCTTAAAGGCACAAATAAGCTTGTACAAAGTAAGGTATGGACTTAACAGGTCTATGCTATTCTCAAGGTTTTGTTTAAGTTGGCCCTAGTGTAATAACACAAGACTGAAAATTGTATTAGGCTATCATGCAAGTTGAACAAGTATCATTGTACCTGATGTGCTGTGAGATCACCTCTGGCAGTGACAGTTGTGGTAGATAAGTGACTATTCATTTCTGTGGCAGAATGCAGCCATTTCATTAGCTAATGTATGATGTTATAGCACTGATGATATCCCATTCTGAGCATAGACGAGTTCTGTATATAAAAAGAGGGGAAGGGAACCAGGTTCTATGGATAAACAGAAATATTAATAAAGAATCAGCAAGGACAGTGAATTCTACGGCACTGCAGAAGTTCTGCGGTAGGCTGCAAGTTCTGTGCAAAATTCTGAGGCCACAGACTTCTAGGGGCCTTGATGATACCCAGCTATACTTGTCCTCTGCCACAGGAACATCCAATGTGGCAGATGTGCTAAACAGCTGCCTTGTTGAGATCAATGACTAGATGGCCTCCAGTTGGTTGCAGCTGAACCCCGATGAGATGGAGGTATTGGTGGTGGAGACAAACAGAGTGTGGGATAGGATAGCCTCTGGTGCAGAGACCAGACTTGTTCTTGGATCAGTCCCATTGAAGGCCTCCTCTGAGGTGCAGAATCTTGGTGTCATTCTGGACAGGAGTCTGATGATGGAGGCGCCAGTGTCTTCCACTGTTCATTCCTTTTTTTTCCATCTCAGGAATGTTGCCAGGATAAAGCCCCTCGTGCCACCTCTGGACCTCCCCACTTTGATGCATGCCTTGGTGACATCAAAGCTAGACTACTGCAATGCACTCTACCTCTGGGTCATGGAAGGATCTCTCTGAACACTGCAGCTGGTGCAGAATGCAGCTGCCAGGTTACTTACGAGGCAGCCTAAATATTGTCATATTACACCGGTACTGCATGAGCTGCACTGGCTGCCGGTCAGGTGGAGGATCCTATTTAAGATGGGTCTTCTCACCTATAAGGCCCTACATGGCCAGGACCCTGGTTACCTGATGGACCTTCTTACACCGACTGTCTCAGTCTGTCCCCTCCACTCCTCAATAGGGGCCTCCTGGCAATTCCCAGGATGAGGCTAAAAATAGCTGGTGACAGGGCTTTTAGTGTCACCGGCCCTGTCCTGTGGAATTCGCAACCCTTGGGGTTTAGGGAGGCCACACCTTTGGAGGTATTCAAGGCTCACCTCGAGGCCCTCCTGTTCACCCAGGCTTTTCCCATCTTTATTTTTTTTTATTTTAGTCTTTGGTAACCAGTTAAGGCCCACTAGGCACAAGTGTCTGTTTTCAGGGGTGACCTGGGAGCACTGGGCAGTTAAGTGACTTCCTTAAAGTCACACAGTATGCAAATGGAGGTTGTGAGAATCAAACCCAGGTCTGGTCTGCTGGATGTTCCAAGCTCGTTCACACCTCGTTACTCTAACCTCTAGGCTATACTGACTATATTTAGCCTTTTAAGTGAGATCAGTATGCTATTTATTTTTTTTTTATTTTCTCTCTTAGACACATTTATTTTATCTTTTAATTTATGAAAATTAATGCTAACTGATATTCATACTGAGTTTTGCTGTGTCTATTTATCTGTCTATTTTGTTTTGTACGGTGCCCAGAGCCTCCGGGATTGGGTGTCTGTTTTAAATTAAAAAATGCCTTGCCTTGTCATACAGCAGATCTTTGTGGCAGAGGAAGGAGGGGGGCTCCAGAAGATGTTGTGGTGGGGTGCTCTCCATTGCCAGTGCCGGTGGTGGTGCTGCTGGTGGTGGTAACATAAGTGGGGGGCAGAGACCACAGGCTCCTGCTGCTGCTGGGTGGATTACAGGATCCTGCTGTTGCTGCTGCTGCTGCAAGGGAGCAGCACCACTCTCATCCTCAGCTGGGAATGTTTGGGGGGGTGCCTCAGTCCCTCTTTGAAATGTGCGCCGGTTGAGGCAAATAACTGCCCCACCCTTTTGATGACCTTCCTCCCTTTGTCCCTCCATTCTCTTTATAATAGAAAAAAAAATGTTTTCTTTACACAAAACAAAATATAAACAGACTAAGATAGAGAAAAAGAGAGACACACACACACAAAAAGCTATCTAAACTTACAAAAAATAAAGATTATGAAAAAACAACAGACTTCACTACAGAAAAATAAAGAAAGGAATTATTTGGAAATGGGAAACTAAATACTATTTTTTGACAAACAACAATGAAAAGCATTAAAGCACTGAGCTCTCCTGCAGCCTGATGTCTGATAAGTCAGTTACAACTGCCGAAATGAAACAGAATCATTCACTTCCTGCCTGACTGGAGTCTCCCATGTGACCTGCAGAATGTGAATCATGTGACAAAGCCTTTTTTCAATAACTTCGACATTAGTAATGCAAGTCAAAGTTAACGTCGAAGTTAGCCAGCAAAGTTTTGTCATTAGCAGCCAATTTTCTGAAATTTTTCACAGGGCAAAATTGGAGACTTCGTCAGAATTTCATCAGGCGGAATTAAACTTTGCAACATCTCTACCAGGTACCCTGGACCACACCTCTATGATATATCACAACCCGTAAAATAGCCGAGGAGTTGGTGAAGGTGTTCAGTCGATTGGGGTACCTAAAGAAATTCTGACTGACCAAGGCAGCAATTTTCAATCCACCTTATTAAAAGAATTGCACCATTTGTTGGGGTAGTAGCAGTCAGAATATCACCCTACCACCCACAAACTGTTGGACTGGTGGAACATTTCAACCAAACTATGAAATGTATGATCAGGAAATTCATGCATGATGAGGGGAGGGATTGGGACAAGTATCTCCCCTTACTTTTATTTGCTTACAGGGAAGTACCTCAAGCCTCCACAGGATACTCTCCATTTGCCCTGTTATATGGCAGAAACCTCAGAGGACCCCTAGATATAGTCAAAGAGTACTGGGAAGAAGGGACAGATGTAGGACACATGAACATCACTGAGTACACGGTGCAGCTCAAGAAAAGATCAGTGAACTACATGAAAAAGGCACATCAGAATAGCACTGAAGCACAGGTCAAGCAGAAAACTTACTATGACCAGAAAATACAAACTAAAGACTTACAGGAAGGAGATAGTGTGTTACTATTACTCCCCACCACTGAGAACAAGCTACTAATGAAGTGGCAGGGACCCTATAGAATTTTGAGGCAGACTGGGCCAGTAACCTATGAGGTAGAAACACCGAACAAAAGGCCAGGAGAAAAGGTTTACCATGCCAATCTTTTGAAGATATGGAAGGAAAAGGTAGAACCAAATGTGAGCCTCTTTATAATGCCAGAAACAGAGAAATCAGAGCTAAATACCACCTGTAAGAGGTTAAAAGAACACGAAGGAATGTCAGAAATAAAAGATAAACCCCTTATTAGATGCACACCAGAAGGAAGACATCTTACAGTTACTATAGTATATTCCTTCCCCTCTACCTTTACCAGTATCCCTGGAAAAGCAGTAGGTGTGAAACACTACATGGGGACTGACTCTCCTCTCATCGACTTCCAGAATGGGTTAGAGTTGGTGTAAAGCAAGAGATAGAGAAACTTAAAATCTAGGCATTATTGAACCCTCCACAAGTGCTCGATCATCCCCCATAATGGTAGTCCCTAAAAAGGAGGTAGAATTAAGTTGTGTCTAGATTTCCATAAACCCAACAATGTTTCTCAGTTTGATGGGTACCCGATGCCAATGACAGATGATATAGATCACATTGGCAATGCCAGATACATAACCCCATTAGACCTAACCAAAAGGTACTGGCAAATACCCTTAGCCTCTGATTCAAAAGGAAAGATGGCCTTTAGTACCCCAGTAGTACTATTCTAGTTTGTTATGATGCCCTTTGGCCTCAATGGTGCCCCAGCAACATTTCATAGATATATGGACTGTATACTGACCTCACACACCAGTTACTGTGCTGACTGTCTAGATGATATGGTCATTTACAGCCCAGACTGGCAAGCACATCTGACGCAGTTAACAGCTGTAGTACAGTCAATTAAAAAGGCAGGACTGATGATCAATCCAGTCAAATGTGCCTCAGCAATGACAGAGACCAGATATTTAGGATTCCTAATAGGAAATCGCAGCATCAGACCAGAAATAGAAAAGGTGGAAGCTGTAGCTAAAAGACCAATACCCAAGACTAAGAAACATGTCAAGTGCTTCTTAGGCCTAGCAGGGTATTATAGGAGGTTCATCTCCAACTTTGCCTCCATAGCCACACCATTGATGGACCTCACTAAGAACAGATGTAGCAATACAGTAAAATGGAGTCCAGAATGTGACAAGGCCTTTCGGTCCATCAAGGCAGCCCTATGTGCATTTCCATTATTGAAATGCCCTGACTTTAGTATACCATTTGAAGTCCATACTGATACAGCTGAGACAGGAATTGAGGTAGTTCTCAGCCAGACTGTACAAGGGGAGAAACATACCATTGTCTATACTAATTGGAAACTGCATGATAGAAAACAAAAATATGCCACTGTGGAAAGGGAATGTTTGCCAATCAAATGGGCCATATAAGCCTCAGACTTCTATTTGTGAGTGACTGAATTTATACTTCTTGCAGACCACAATCCATTATGTTGGATCAATCAGATGAAAGACAAAAATGCACGCATTATCCAGTGTTATTTGGCCTTACAGCCATTCAAGTTTATTGTGAAGCATAGACCTGAAGGCCAGCATAAAAATGCTAACTTTTTATCTAGACATGGTGCTGATGTACAGCGGTGAATTGTAAATATGTATAAATGTATATAGGTACTATGAGGATTAATAGTACTGATTTAACCCCAGGGTAAATGTTATGATTATGTAGCATGTACAGTTTGCATAACCTATACTATGAATCATAGTTTGTTTAAGGGACCCTGGGGTGAAGCTTCTATAGTGGGTGGATGGAAGCTTCAACCAACCCCCATTCTGCTGTATGTGTGATGACATTCATGTTTTTTTTTTTACTTTCAAAACCAGTTGATTTGAAAGTACTGGTCTCCTCTTAAGGAGGGAGGTGTGCTTTAGACTTGTGTTCTACCTAAAGAAAAGATTGGGCAGAGGGACAACTTTCCTATATTCTTTCTTCTTTCTAAAATCTGCTGCAACTGTATCTATAACCTATCCTGTACTCCCTTCTGACACTGAAGTAGGTTGGCCACCTGCGACAGTCTTTATCTTGATCTTCCTAAACTTCTTTCTTTCTTTCTTTTGCACCCTTTCAGTCCCTCACGATAAGTCCATATGCCTTGCTGTACCTGGATGGAGGACAGCTATAGAAATAAACAGATACAGTGCCTGGCTTACAAAATAAATTCTGGAAATAAATGTGAGTGCACGCATAAAAGAGAGTTAAAGTGCTTGCAGTGCACTAAAATGTTATTATATTAAATATGAATAAAGTGCAATGGGCATAAATAATACAAAGGGAACTTGATTGTTAACACAGAAACTATTCAGAATCTACTATAGATTCAATGGGGAGATGATTACCCTTTATGTGTTGGTCCCCCTGAAGCCATTACATATGATGTATATTTATGTTAAAAATTGATATGAAATGGGCTGTCCATTTCATTAGAAACTGTAAAGTAAGTGCCCAACCAAAAGGAGCATCGGACTGCAATACAGGGTGGCTTAACTTTCACTTTCAGATGTCAAAGCTGCTCTGCAAGTAAAAGTTTCACCATCTGTATTTAAGAAATTAAAAGTGCAAGCCGTGTTGGGGAACATCCCTTGTACAGTATTAAAGGGGATTATTTGATGTATTAAGAGAAGTGTTAAGTGAAACAGAGTATGGGGAAATATATAAATGCCATTAAAATAGTAAACCTGGGCCTGATTCCAAGATGGTGTATGCTGGCGCAAGTTGAGTTACGCCAGACCCCATGGTGTAACTCGCAACTTGCGCCATGCATTACGCCATTCCCTATTCCAAAAGTCACCTTGCGCCATGTCAACTGCGGGCTATGCCAACCGTGGGATATGCTACCACTACACCGCAACCCACAATGACATGGCACAAGGGTGGGTTACGGCAGCAACTGTGCCTTATTCCAGCAGGACAGCTGCCGTAACCCACTACCACAATTCCAGGAGCTGCACTGGTGGAGCTAACATAGAACATCTTGGAGTTGCTCTAAGAGGCATCCATTGTTGCCATCCGATGGATGCCCACTCCACAGCACCATGGCAAAGGTCCTGCAAAGGTTCTGCTGTGATTCTCGTGTCCCCATGAACATGACTATGGCCCCCACCCATGAATGTCATGGACCCCCAGGGGTCCATTCTCCACTGTGCCCCCCCGGACTCCTGTGCCTCCTGTCCAGCCCCCCACATGCCCCCTGGTGCATGTCGTGGTGTTCCAGGGTGGGGGGGTTCCGAGGGGTCAGTCTGCAGTGGGCTGTGACTTGTGATATGTGGTGCTATTATACCATGCCAGTGGCATTAGCCTACTTGTGACACAAGTTGCATGTCATAAGTGCCTGGACCCTGCCACTCTTGGAATACAGCGCAGGGTCCCTGGGTAGCGGCGAATGTTGCAACTCACATACGCTTGCGAGTTGCGGCATTTGTCCTGGAATCAGTCCCCCTGTTCCAAATGCACTAACATCTGAAAGCCAAAACTAACAACAAATCCCATCCAGCCCAGTTGGATTCTTTTAACACATTCCGGGTAGTAATTCAAGAAGGATGATATCAGAAAAGGGTCCATTTTTTTGTGAGAATTAACAAGCAAATAACTAAGAAGCTAAGAAAAGAGCTGTGTTTTAAGCACATGGGTTACTGGCAGCTCTGTTCTAAATCCTCATGTCTTGAGCTGAAAGTTTTGCCGTGTGAATCTTCAGAAATGGAGAGAGAATGAAAGATAGGACTGTTATATACAAAGTGTTATTTTCTCCTTTTGTAAAACTGGGTGGCAGATTTTACAAATAAAAATAACTTGTAAGGCTGTTTGAAAAGAGAGAGTTCTGTGTTTTGCAAACAGGAGCGCTCCTCACTCTCTCTCTCTCTCTCTCTTTCTGTGTGTGTGTGTGTGTGTGTGTGTGTGTGTATATATGTATAATATAAAACTAGTGGTCTCTGTTGCAGCAAAGATAATACCTGATTCTCAAAATCAACTAATCAGGACAGAAGCATCCTCTGTATAGAATTTCTGTGCTTCTTGTTCCCCTCACGTAAATAAAAAGAATTGACTTAACAGAATCTGTAAATATGTAAATAAGCCCACTTGTTTAAATTCAGTTTCGATGAAGCACTCTTTGTTAGATTGGGTGTTAACAAATACTGCAGGTAAAATTGGTTCTTCAGGCGTTCTGGCGGATTCAATGAGCAATCATATGGCTACTTTTTGTGTCCTGAATTTTCATCATCTTAAGCCTCCCACCATTGTGATTCAAACTAGATATTTTAAGCAGATTAATTATCCATTGTTGTATTCTTCTCTGGGTTCAATTGATTAGTCTTTTTAGAATGTGTTCCTGATGTTGAAGTGGCACTTGATTTTTTCTGTAACCAACTTTTTCACTTCCAGGATTATTTCTTTTCACAGCAGACTATTCACTGCAGAGGTTCTCCAAATGAATTTTATTTTATTTATTTAGTTTTTGCTGACCGGGTAAGTGCGCTAGCCAACAAGTGACTATTTTCAGGCACGACCCGGGAGGTACAGTTACAGAACACAGTGATACATAAGAGATTACACAAAGCAGGATACATTTGCAGGATACATAAGAAATTACACAGAGCAGGATACATTTGCAAAGGACAAAGTCACACAGTGTAGTCAAGCATAGCAATAAGGATAAAATTACATGTATTCAGTTGTTGAGAACTAGGGAGGTGGTAGGGACAGGTGTAAGGGTAGGCAGGAGAGATGGAGACAGGGGTGGTAGGACGAATAGCAAAAAAGGGGAGGACAGGAGGGAGGTTAAGGCGCCAAGTGCGGCATTAGCGGGAGAAGGTTACCACCTGTGGCCGGGACGGTGGAATTGGGAGTCGGCAAGAGAGACGGAGAGGTCGGGGAACAGGACAGTGAAGCTATGGGTGCAAAAAATAGAGAGGGAGAGAGGGTGATGTGCAGGGGAGGGCGGTGGGGGACTAGGTGCAAGGGTGAGAGGAGTTGAACTAAAGGAATGGGGAGGGAAGGGTAGAAGTGGGAAGGGCAGGGTATAGGGGAAAAGGGATGAAGGGCATGGAACAGATAGGGAAATGAGTGGGGTAGGGAGATGAGAGTGCACCTAGTAGAGCATGGCGAGCAGAAGAAGGAGCAGGACAAGAGGCGAGGCGGAAACGGCATTGGCGGGTAGAGTAGAACCTGCGGCCGAGCTGTGGAACTACGAGACGCAGGGGAGAGAGAGGGAGTCACGCAAACTGGTGGGAGGTGGGATAAAATAAGAGAGGGGAAGGGGTGAGGACTGAGCATAGGGAGAAGAGGGAAGAATAAAAGAAGGAGGGGAAAGCTGGCAGGGAGAGGGGCAGAAAGGTGAAAGAAAGGTAGGAAGGGTGGCGGCAAGTTACGGCATTAGCGGTACAAGGTAGCAACCTGTTACCGGGCCGGTGGAACCGAAAGATGGCAGAGAGGGGAGTGGAGGGTGGTTAGAGGGGGAGTGAGGCGGCAAAGAGCAGGAGAGGGGAGGGGCAGGAAAAAGGGAGGGGGTAATGACAGGGGTACTGGAGAAATGGCTAAGTGGGAAGGGAAGAGAGCGGGGCTGGGAAAGTAAGTGTTACAGGAACAGAGGGTGCAGGATAAGGAATGAAGGTGGGGGAAAACAGCTCAGGAGCGAGGGCAAGCTAAGTGACTAGGCAGTAATTAGAGAGCTTTACAATTGGCATCAGAACAACAATGTTATACAGTATCAACAAACATGAAACATAAAAGCAAAAACAACCAAGAATAAAAAGCGCAAGTGCCTATAATACATAATAGGGAGGAGGAGACCAGGTTAGGAGCATGGGATTCAAGAGGATCAAAACAAACACATTTGTCCATCGAGGTAAGGAAAGCTCTGAGATTGTCCTTAAATGCATCGTGAGAAGGAGCATTTTAGTCCCTGGGGCAGCAAGTTCCAAAAGTGAGGGGCAGCATAACTGAAGGCTCCCGAGCCCTTTTTTGTGCGGCAGAGAGGAATATTCAATAAGGACTTGTCAGAGGATCTAAGGTCCCATGAAGGTATAACCGGTTGGAGTAGTTTTGAGAGCTCAGCTGGCTTTGATGCTCTGCTGATGGTGTCCGAAAGGTTGCAGAGGGAATGGTTTAGTTCTGGTATTAAGAATTGATCAAACAGAGGGATCTTGCTTGAACTAAATTTAAATGATCCCCTAGTGTTGCAACAATGAATCTCTAATGTAAATCTCGTAATCTAGTTTCCTGTACCGTAAGAAAAGCTAAAAAAGATTATTATAGGGAACAGTTTGAGGGTAGTTGGGCCTATCCTAAGAGGTTTTGGAATTATGTTAATTCTTTAATGTCTCCTAAATTTGATGCTGGTATACAGAGTGTTCAAGCTGACGATTCTGAAATCAATGATCTATCTGAAATTGCTAGGTTGTTAAATAGCAAGTTCTCTGATTTATCTAAATTTTGATGTTTTTTATTTTCACCTGATTCTACCGAACCTCCTTTGGTTGATCCTGCAGTGAATAATCCTATGTTTCAGTTCAGGGAAGTGACACCTAGCGAGGTACTCAACTTCTACAAACTTTACCTGATAATTGAAGTGATTGTGGGGGGAACTGGATGGTTGATTTATTAAGTTGGCTATTCCCTTTATTATTGATCCTATCTGTTACATATTTAATATGTCTTTGACTTCAGGTATTTTTCCATCATTATGGAAGAAAGCAAGGGTTGTTCCTGTCCCTAAAAAGAGTAATGCTATTTCCTTGGATGATTTTAGACCAATTTCAATTTTGAATCCATTCAGTAAATTACTGGAGAAAGTGGTGGCTGAGCAGATTCAAGACTATTTAGTGACACATGGCTTGATGTCTGAACAGCAACACAGTTTCTGAAAGTATCACGGAACTGGGACAGCCTTGGTTGGGTTCACGGACACCGTCCTGTGAGGTTTTGATAGAGGTTGGATGGTAGGGCAGTGTTTGTGGACCTAGCCAAGGCTTTCGATTTGATATATCATGACTTAACATGTGCAAAGTTGTATAACCTAGGTTTCTCAGCTACTGTTATTACTTGGTTTCATGATTACCTAAGTAATCGAAGTCAGGTTGTACAGGCTGGTCCCTTTGCTTCTGAAGTGATGCCTATTTTTTTTTTTATCTCTTTATTTACTGAATTGTTTCACCATGAAAGATACACTGAGCAACTCAATGCTTGTCTCATGGTACGTCCTGGGGAAAAGGGGAGAGGGATGTACAGCAGGAGAATTCATAATATATACATCATTATAGAGGGTGCATAGAAAACATACTTACATACATTATCAATAAAGAGTCAAAGGCATTGGGTACATAATAGTCAAATGCATACAATTACATTACAGGCGGATCACGGTGATGCAACCATACATACATACAATAGCAATACAGAGTCAAAGGCAAGGATTCATGGTAGTCAGATTGAGCAATTACATAACAGGCGGTTCACACGTGCTGCAGTAGCAGCCAGAGGGAAAACATGAGTAAGTAATGACACATATTTAAGAGCTGGACAATATAGGGCATAGTAAGTGCAAGGTAGGGGGTGTAGGGAGAAAAGAGAGTGAGAGAGAGGGAGAGAAAGAGGCAGGGGGCATGGAGGGGGTCAGAAGCAGGTGCAGCTAGGAGTGAGATAATTGTGCAGTGCAGATGTAAGAGAACAAAGGGAGGAGGAGTGGTGAATTTGTGGAGGAAGTGCATTCCACGTTTTAGGCAGGTGGTAAGAGAAGGCTTTCTGGCCAGAGAATATAGATCTGCAGGCGATTGAGAGGGTGCGTGTGTCAGCATGTGATGTCAGAGAATAAAGGGAGGGAGTAGGGGTGCCGAGAGAGGAGGAGATGTAGGAAGGGAGAGATCCAAGCCAGAAGTTAGAGGTGAACTTAGCACCATGTAGCGCACACCGATTGTGGAGGGGAAGGAAGTTTAGGGAGTGGTAGAGCTTGCAATGATGGGTGAGGTGGGGGGCACCAAGAGCAAAGTGACAGAAGGAATTGTAGAGAGAGTCCAGTCTGGCTAGGTAGGACTATGGGGCAGCACCACAGGCTATGTCACAGTAGTCAAAAATAGGTATGATCATCTTACCTCTCACCCCACCCACCCCAAGCGCATAACTTCCTTCATAGCCGGGTTTCTGACATCATTTCCTCAAAACTGCTAACAACATACACCTGTTCATATCCTTAAAGGTACAGCACACTGAATAGGGGGTAGAGACACTCACAAGCTTGCACACACTAAAACAAGAACAAAAAACCAAAAAGCATCTGTAACAGGAAGGGACACAGACATGTGGGAAGTGGTGAAATGCACTGGCTGTGGAGCAGCAGTCTTCCAGGAGACATTCTGGAAACTGCGTTGCTACCCTATTTGCAGGCACCTCTCTGGTCTGAGGGAGGAGGTTGTTCATCTCCATGCTGACCTGGCAAGGATTCAGGAAACCTGCTCCCCCACCCAGGGATCACCCAGGCCACCACCACTACCTCAGAGGTTGCCAAAAAAGAGGAGTGGTTGGACCATGGTGGGCTCAGGGAGGGTGAGGGTGGTGGAACAGAGGCGCATCCCTCCAGTTGTGCCTCTCCACAATTCATTCGCCACTCTGGCGACATGGTTCCTCTATGGAGGCACCTGCAGTGGAGACCAAGGAGGATGCTGGGAACCTCCACAATGGAGACCCACAGGAGGGTGGCCCAGGACCCCACAGGGGAAGGAAACAACTCCTGGTGGGGACTCCAGTATTAGGGGTGGAACTGGGGGAGAGGGAAAGGGAGGTAAGGTGCCTGCCCAGCGCCAAGGCTTGGAGGGACAGGAAACAAATCCTCAGGATCATGGGAGCAGTGGCAAGGGGGAGGGAGCTGGATGTCATTATCCACCTAGGGACGAATCACCTGGCTGAGAATGGGATCAGAGCAGTGCAACAGGAGTTTGTGGAGTTGGGGAGGGGCCTTAGACAAGCAGCACACACGATAACTTTCTCGGAAGTGCTACCTGTCTATGGCATGAATGAGGCTAGGGCACTCCGCACCATGGGATTCAATGACCAGTTGAAAAGCTGGTGCAGAGCTCAGGGATTTGGCTTCACTGGGGACTGGGGCTCCACCTAGAGGTATGCAGGCCTATACAGGTGAGATGGTCTGCATCTATCCTGAAGGGGAACCGGGATCCTAGGTGATGGGTTTAAATGCTTCAGTGGAAAGCATTTAAACTAGCCAAGGGGGGAGGCACTGAAGAGGAGAAGGGAAATCCTAGCCTTCCCCCAAAAAATCAGGGTAATTAGTGAGGTAAACACCAAAACAGAGCAGTCAATAGGGAGAAGGGCGGGGGTTAATGGAGAAAAAGACAAAGGCAGTAGGGACAGGGATGGGGCAAAAATAAATAAAGCCATAAAAAAATGGAGGGTAATGAGTACCGATGCCCGTAGTCTAGGTAAAATGCTCCCTGAAATGGTGGCCTTGATGGAAGAGGGATGTCTGGATATTGTGGCAGTCACAGAAACATGGTACACAGAGAACCATGACTGGGATGTCAACATACCAGGGTACACAATCTACAGGAGGGACAGAGAGGGAAGAAGAGGAGGAGGAGGAGTAGCTCTCTATGTAAGGGAAGGGATAAAAGCAAAACAGAACTAAAGGGTACACAGGGAGGAGAGGAGGCACTGTGGGTCACCCTGGAGACTGGAAATGGCTCCACAATCCTCACAGGGCTTGTATACAGACCCTCGTCTCAGGGGAAGGAAATGGACAAGGAAATCATAGAAGGCATCCTGGGGATGGCAGAGAAAGGGGAGATATTGCTGATGGGGGACCTGAATATGCCAGATGTTGACTGGAGCACCTTTGCTGCAGCCACATCCAAGAGCAGGGCCATTCTCGATGCCCTACAGGGGGCATGCCTCAGACAGCTAGCTTTGGAACCCACTCAGGAGAGAGCAATCTTAGACCTGGTACTCTCAAATGGGGATGGAGAGAGGATCTCTGATCTTGAAGTGGGTAGCCATCTGGGAACAAGCGACCACCAAACAGTGTGGTTCATGATAAACTTAGCTGTAGAGTCAAGCCACACAAAAGTGAAGGTACTGGACTTCAGGAGGGCTGATTTTGTCAAAATGGGAGAGTGCCTCAGAAAAGCACTAGCAAACAGGCAAGAAGGTGGGGTGGAGCAACAATGGGGAAACATCAAAACGGCCATCACAGAGGCAACAAGTCTTTGTGTGAAGCAAATAAACAAATCAAAATGAAAGAAAAAAACACTGTGGTTCTCAAAAGAAGTAGCGGGGAAGGAAAGGGAAAAAAAGATAGCATTCAGGAAGCATAAGGAAACACAGAAGGAGCAGGACAGAGAACTGTTCCATTTAAAGCAGAAGGAAGCGGGTAAGGCAGTCAGAATAGCAAAGGCCCAAACTGAGGAAAAGATAGCCAACTCGGTTGGGGATAAAACCTTTTATAGGTACATTAGGAAGCAAAGAAAGACTAAGGCAGGGATACTGAGGCTGAACAAAGAGGAAGGTGGTTGGGCAGAAAGTGACAGTGAAAAAGCAGGAATACTGAACGAATACTTCTGCTCAGTATTCACAATGGAAAAGCAGGGGGAAATACATAATCCAGTCAATAGAAGCACTCTGGATAGGGGGGTCGATATTAGTCCTTACACAGAAGAAAGGGTTCTGAAAGAACTCTTAAAACTGGAGGTGGATAAAGCAATGGGGCCTGATGGGATTAACCCCAGAATTTTAAAAGAACTAAGGGAAGAACTAGTAACACCACTGACTACCCTTTTTAATAAATCATGGGAGGATGGGGTGGTCCTGAGGACTGGAGGATGGTGGAAGTGATTCCTCTTCACAAAAGTGGGAGCAAGACAGAGGCAGGAAACTACAGACCTGTCAGTTTGACCTCAGTGGTAGGGAAAATGATGGAATCACTTCTGAAGGAAAGAATTGTTGAGTACCTAGAGGCCAGTGGGGCACAGGACCCAAGGCAGCATGGATTCAAAGCGGGAAGGTCATGTCAGACAAATCTAATTGATTTCTTTGACTGGGTGACCAAAGCAGTAGACCAGGGAGAGGCTGTGGACATGGCCTACCTAGACTTTAGCAAGGCATTTGACACAGTTCCGCACAAAAGATTAATAAACAAATTAGCCAGCCTGGGAGTGGGTCCTTGGGTGGTAGCCTGGGTAAAACACTGGTTGAACAACAGAACACAGCGGGTAATAGTAAATGAAGTCCACAGTGAAGAAAGGAGGGTTACTAGTGGGGTACTGCAGGGTTCAGTACTGGGGACGGTCCTTTTTAATGTCTTTATAATTGACATTGCAGAGGGAGTGGAAGGGAAAGTATGTCTCTTTGCAGATGACACAAAGATCTGCAACAGGGTTGATATACAAGGTGGGGTGGAAAGGATGAAAAGGGACTTGGCAAGGTTGGAGGAATGGTCAAATGTATGGCAGCTTAGATTCAATGCAAAAAAGTGCAAAGTAATGCACCTGGGAAACAAAAACCCAGGGGAAGAGTACACAATGGAGGGTGAGATACTGACAACAACAAAAATGGAAAGAGACCTGGGAGTAGTCATATCAGATTGCCTGAAGGTGGGCCAGCAATGTGAGAAGTCAGTAAGGAGGGCTGGGGGGATACTGGGATGCATAGGGAGAGGCATCACCAGTAGAAAATAAGAAGTTGTTGGCCCTCTGTACAGACAGTTGGTAAGACCACATCTGGAGTACTGTATACAGTTCTGGAGACCCCATCTCCGCAAAGACATAGACAGGGTGGAGGCTGTCCAGTGGAGGGCAACCAAAATGGTGCAGGGTTTGCATCAGAAGTCATATGAAGAAAGACTAAAGTAACTAAAGATGTATAGCCTCGAGGAAAGGAGGGAGAGGGTGGACATGATAGAAACTTTCAAATACCTCAAGGGAATCAACAAAGTCCAAGAGGGTAGCATCTTTCAGAAAAAGAGATGTGCAAAAACAAGGGGGCCCAATTTGAAGATAGAGGGGGGATGGCTCAGAGGTAATGTGAGGAAGTTTTTCTTCACAGAGAGGGTTGTGGATACATAGAACAGCCTTTCTGAGGAGGTCGAAGAGTCAAAAACAGTGGGGGAATTCAAGAATGCGTGGGACAGACATAAGGAAATTCTAGTGGGGTGGTAGGAAGAAGTAGGCTGTTGGTTAACTAGGATCTGCAGCTTATCCGTTAGGTAGGGAAATGGGCAGACTAGGTGGGCCAAGAGGTCCTTATCTGCCATCAAATTCTATGTTTCTGTGTTCCTGCTCTTGCCTGGTGGCGAGAGGAATGCAGCTGCAGTTTCTTTAAAGGACCCGAGATTAGGCCTTAGTTTTTTCAGAATGGCATTAATATGCACAGAGAAGTCAAAGTATCTATCCAGCCAGACGCCGAGATACCTGAATGAAGGGGAGCCCTCAAGAGCAGTCCCATCAAGAGTGTGAAAGGTTGGGAGGTGATTTAGCCTTGCGAGTCTCTGCCTTGTGCCAAAGGACATGGAGACTATCTTCTTGGCATTTAGAAAAAGTTGATGAGAACTAAACCAGAGTTGGACCTTAGTGAAGTCAGACTGGAGCATGGTAGTGATATCAGAGACAGATTTGCCAGAGGTAAACAACACTGTATCGTCAGCATACATGTGGATGCTGGATGCAGAGCAATCCTGGGGGAGGTCATTTAAAAAGATGAAGAATAGGATAGGGCCTAGCACTGAACCCTGGGGAACTCCAGTGGATATAGGCAAGGGGGGAAGAGGTAACATCAGCTATTCTAACTGATTGCGACCTGCCGGACAGATAGGCACTGAACCAGCATGTAGCAGAGGGGGAGAGTCCTGCAACTGATAGGCTGTGCAGGAGGAGGGGGTTGGAGACAGTGTCAAAGGCTTTGGCCAGGTTGACAAAGATAGCCGAGGTAACGTGCCCTTTGCCAAAGCCAGAGGAGATAGTCTCTGTTAGCCTCAACAGAGAGGTGGTGGTGGAGTGGGATTTCCTGAAGCCAGACTGGAAGGGTGTGAAAAAAGCAGAGTCAGAGAGGAATGAGGAGAGTTGGTTGAGGGCTATGTGTTCTTGCAGTCTAGCTAAGGTTGGTAGGAAAGAGATAGGCCGATAGTTCCCAGGTGAGGAGGAGTCACCATCCTTCAGGAGGGGGAGGACTACAGCATGTTTCCAAACAGAGGGATCTGTGGTAGTCTCAAAGGAGAGGTTTAGTATCAGAGAGAGTGGGTAGGCTATGGCAGGAGCAGGGAGGGAGAGGAGCCTGGGGTCAAAGCCATCAGGTGAGGAACCTTTGGAAGGGTTTAGTGCAAGGAGAGCTAGTAGGGTAGTGTCAGCAGAGACAGGAGAGAAGGAGAACTGGGGGTGAGGTTGGGGAGGGTGTGGGGAGGGGTAGAGCAGCAGAGAGGAGGAGGGACAGATTGTGGAGACAAGGTAGGGGCAGGTGGGAGAGCAGTGGATGGAGTGCCAGTGTGGGAGATATGAGAAGGGGGCACCTGAGAAACGGGTGGACTTGGAACGGTGCTCAGCAGAGCTGAGGCACAGGTGGCAAAGTGGGAGCTGAAGCATTCGGCAATGGCCTTAGGTTCTGAAATGACAGCGTGGTTGTTTTTTTATTTATCAAGTCTAGGATTACAAATACCTTTGAGCCATGGCTCTTTTACAAGGTTCCACGTCAGAGAAATACAAATTATGGGGAACATCAAGACAGGCATTACAACAATGTGGACATTGCAAACAGAGTACAGATTAATACAGTTCAAGGGTAGCATTGTAACAAGGCAGTCAGCAGCATTTGTCAGAGAAAATAGACAACAGATAAGAAGTGCCAGAGTCATAGGGAGAGGGAAGCGGGTGGGGGAGAAGGAATGTAGGAAGGGTGGCGAGAGGGTGAAAAGTGCAGCATTGGGTATACCAAGATGTGAGGGTAGAATCCAGAGAGGAGGGGAGGGGAGGGGGGAACAACTAGAACAGAAAGGGAAGTGGAGAAACAAGGTTAAGTTGGGCAGTCACAGGAGCTGTTGGTAGTGAGATAGTCCCGGAGCCTAGTTTTAAACATACCAATAGTTGGGGCAAAGGAGATGGTTGGGCTGAGGCTATTGAACCAGAGTGGTGCTCGATAAGCAAAAGAGCATTGTCCCTGTGAAGTGTGACAGTGGGGGACTTTCAGTAGCTGTAGCGTGGATCTCCTAAGGCACCATTTGTTAATTTGGTGTTGTAACAGAGTTGAGACCCCAGAAGGTGCAAGGCCAAGGTAGATTTTTTTGACCATGGAGCAGGTGAGAACTTTATGTGGTTTGATAGTTGGAGCCAGCCGATCTGAGTGTACAGGTCACGTGTGGGTGAGACAGTGAGCACCAGGGATGAGCCGACATGCTTTATTTAAGGCAGTTGAGAGGCATCTAAGGGTTGTGGTTGTGGCCGAGCCATAAATGATGAGACCATAGTCTATTACAGAGATCACAGAACTCAGGACTGCAACCTTCAAAGCTTCTGGCGTGAGGTGTGGTCTGTGTTTGTAGAGGAGACCAAGCCGTGTATTAACAGCTCTAGCTACATTATCTACATGAAGTCCATAGGAGAGATTAGGGTCAAGCAGTATCCCTAGGTATTTGAAGGACACCACCTGATCTAGAGTGTTCCCCTGGGTGGTGGAGATAGCCAAGAGGTGTAGCTTGTGTGGGTTATGAGAGCTACAGAAGAGCATAGATTTGGTTTTCTTGTCATTGAGAACCAGTTTATGATTAAGAAACCATGGTTGTGCCTGAGGATTGGTGGCGGAGGGTTTGTGGAAGGTGAAAAGAAGGAGTGGACGACCTTCCAGAATTTGGATGGGTTATTTGTATTAGTTTGGAAGTTGGACTTGAAGTGCTTAGCTTTGGCTAGGCGGATTGCTTTAGTGCAGCCATTCCAAAGTTCTCAGTATCGTTGGTGATCTCTAGGTCAGTTGGAGACTTTGGCCCATCACCACGCAAGGTCACAAGCTCATTGGCAGGCTAGGAGCTCAGTAGTGACCCAGGTGAGGTGCCCGCTGTGGACCCTAGTTTTGCGGAGCAGAGATCGAAAATTCCAAATCTGTAGGAACTTAGAGCTGAAATAGGCAAGGACTATGTCGGCTGAGGTTGCTGTGGAAAGGGAGGACCAGTCAGCTTGAGAGAGGTCATGAGGCAATAGCTGCAGGTCAAGTGATGTGAAGGGTCTAGTGAGAATAGTTTTTGCTGGTTGCTTAGTCCTATGTATTTTACACATTGCAAATATCATGTGGTGGTCACTGATAGAGTCAGGCAGTAGCCCAGAGGCCACTACTCGATGGGGATGGGAGGTGAGGACTAGGTCAAGCAGGAAGTAGTTTAGTGTTTTATAGTTGAGGTGAGTGGGTTCCAGTATGAGTTGGTGGAGGTTTAACACTTCAATGGTGGAGCGAATATTAGCCAGCGATGGGGCCAGCCAATTCAGATTTAGGTCTCCCAGGATGAATAGTTCGGCGTGCCCCAGGAGTCCATTTTGGGACCCCTGTTATTTTCAATTTTTGTTAATCAGTTACCAAGAGTTTGTGAGATGGGGAAATCACTGCTATATGTAGATTATTTAATAATCTATGCCCAGTCAGATTCGGTGTCTGAACTTCGCTATTCCCTGGAAAGGGAATTTGGAAAGGTCAGTGGTTGGTTAACAAATAATGCCATGGTATTGAATGCCATAAGAACTAAAGTTATGCTTTTTGGTACACAACCCATGTTGGAGGATTCTCCACAATTGGTGATATCTGATTCTCATGGAGATATTTTGAGCAGATATCTCAGTTTAAGTATCTTGGTAAATTTCTGGATCCCTGTTTGACTTTTTCCTTACAGGTATCTGATGGTGAAAAAAGTTAATCAAAAACTTGGGGTGTTGTACAAATCTAAGTCTTATTTTTCTCAGGATGCTAGGTTGGCTATAGCCACTGGTTCTCTTCTCCCTCACTATGATTATATATCTAGCATTTATCATAATTGTGGTGCAAAAGAATGGCAAGCTCTATCTGTTGTTTATAATAATATAATATGAATATTTGTTTTGGGTGCTCCTAGCCGAACCCATCATTGTTGTCTCTATTCTAGTCTCAGTTGGTTCTCCCCTAGTTGTCGCATGGAATATTCATTAGGCTGTCTGATATGAAAATGTTTTCACTTTGGTTCTACTTTTCCCCTTTCAAAAGCAGTTGTTAGGAGAGAACTACTCTCTAGTTTAAGGGCAGCTGATGGTCCTCTATGTCTTGTCCCTTGGTATCGTTTACAAGCCAGTACTAGGGCTTTCTCTATAGCAACACCTGTTTATTGGAACACACTACCAAAATTAGTAAGACTTGCTCCCTCTCTTCCAATTTTTAAAGATAGATTGAAGCAATATCTGTTACAACAACCTGTTTGTAATTGTAATATGCGAATTGTTATTTTGAATGTCTGTATAATTGTTTTCTAAAGTTTTGTATATTAATGTTTTTTGTCTGGGTTGGGCCTGAAAATGGACCTTTGGTCCAGTGCCCCTTACATGGTTATCAAAAAATAAATGAAATGAAATGAAAATGTAAAAGAATATAAAAAAATGTTTAAATAAAATCAATGTAGAGACACTGAATGTCTCTATGGTGCCCTCCCTCATTGTTTTAGAAAGCCCTTACACTATGATTTAGAGGGCTGTATGTAAGAAAAAAAGAAGTTCTGTGATACTGTGTATAAGAAAAACAAGCATTTGTCAATGCTGAATGTTTGATGCTTGGTAAACAATTTGATTTTCATGATGTTTGACCCCAAATTTTGAAGATTACTTGTTTTAGGATTTGCCTTACAGACTTGCCAATACCATATACCATGTATAGTGCATTGGCTGAACATCTCGTTCAGAATTTTAAAAATGAAACGTCATGTTTAAGAGGTGGTGTGGAAAAATGGCTATGCTGAAAGGCTGGAGTCAAAATATTGAAAATTAGCATAGTTATGAGTGAACGCTGAAATAGTGTAACATTCAGTCATAACCTATGTATTTTACCGTATTTGTACACCAGATTTTCAGCATAGACTTCTTATTACCTCACCTAATGAACCCGGTAGGTTAAAATTTTCAAATCCCTGCCAAAATATCATTTCCCAACACCAAAATGTCATTCTGCACCACAGGTATGAAAACACATTTTGGTCAGGATTTAAAAAACAACACATTCATGAGGTGCTGTGAAGAAATGGCTATGTTGAAAATTTGGGGTCAAAACACTGAAAATTACCAAGAAAATTACAAGCCTACATTTGTAAATTTCAATGAAGGCTCACAACTTTGTTTAATATTTTCACTCTCTCCCTCGACTGGTGTGGTGTCGGTGTGGTCTGGCTCCCCCAGACTCAACCTTGCCTTGCCTCCCACTGTGCCTGACTGTGCCGCTGTGATGCCCTCCCTACACTGTGCTGCTCTTCCTCTCTGTCCTGCACCTCGCTGTATTCCAAGTGACATTTGATAAATTTGTTAAAAAGACCTTTATTTTATGTTGTTCGCAGTCCCCGTTCAGGAGAATTTCCCTGGACTGCTCCAAGTTTCCAATGAGTTCCAAATCCAAAGATTTGTTGCAGTTGGGAGCGTAGAAAGCTAACTGCCGCATCACCTGACCCCTGTTCTGACAATGACAAAATGAGGATTTTTTTTATTTAAAGAATATACTATTTAAAGGCTGTCATTTGGAGTACAACATGAAAGGAAAGGACTATTAAAGCCCAACTGGGCTTTTCCTGATTAGTATACCATTTAGCCCATTTTACCATCAGCAGTATTTGTTAGCAAAAAAAGGCACAATAGTTTGTTTTTGCAAACATGTATTTCTGACATCCTTACATTCATCCTCACTGTATTTGTAGTGTTCTCTCGTATTGTTAAATTTTCATTGACTATTGTCAGGGTTGGGGGAGACCATGGAAGCCTCCTGCCAGGGCAGTGGGTCGTTGGGACCTTCCTCCAGGAGGTGTGTGTGTACTGGGGGGAGGGCTCAGTAGCTTGAGTACTTGGGTACAGAAGCCAGTGTACAGGGCTGGGGGACTCTGAAGTCTGCTATAAGGGCTGATGGAGGGGTGGTGGTCTTGATATCTAGAGGTCAGGGATGGTGGATAGGCTTGGGAGTATGTGTTAATGGCATGGGAGGTGCTCAGGAGCTATAGGCCAGGGCTGGTGAGTGGAGTGCAGAACTGGGGGGGGTGGTAGCATGCTATCTGGGATGGGGGGTTCAGGAGACTGCCACCAGGGCTTGAGTGTGGGGCTTGGGAGACTGCCACCAGAGCTGGTGAGTGGGTGGGCTAGTGGCAAGGAAGTGAGTTGGCTCATGGGCTCAAGGTGGAGGGGGTGGGGTGAAAATTGTAAATGGTAACAAAAAATTCCATATATTTTTTGTATCACTCTTACTGGTGGAGTTTGCTTTGTACTGTGATCTGGTTTTGTACTCTAGCATGGTGCTTTCTTGTGTTAGCAGTGCTCCCACAGCCTAACACCAGCTTCTTCCTAGTCCTCCTCCTTACCACAGCACACTGGCAGGAAGGGGACACAAGGCCGACAAACATCTCCTTTTTTATGACTTATATGAAGTTCATGATCTTCTCTGGCCCTAGAAAAGCCTCAGCCTTGGGACAATCCCTCTCAGATAATCTTGGTAACATCATAGAACAAGTCTACAAATTCAAATACCTTGGACTGTACTTATACCCTCACCTGACCTACAATATTCATATCACCAACCTCATCAAGAAAATCCATATGAGGCTAGGTCTCTTGTACCGAATCAGAAAGTTCTTTATCCCTGTCTCCAGACTACTCCTCACCAGCTCCCTTCTCCTGCCCCTCCTTGATTATGGCTCTATTATCTACTCCCCGCCCCCCAACACATCCCCTCTTTTCTCCAAACTCAGGTCTACCTACAATCATATCACATGCTTCATGACCGGCCTCCCCTTGATGACCCATCACTGTACCCTCTATGCCTCCCTTAACTGTCTCACCCTTGAAGGTAGGTTCCAACTTAAAATGTTCTTTCCTACGCAAAGTTCACTGTAACCTGCTGCCGATAAGTGTTAACTCCCTTTTGCCCTTATCAGTTCCCAAGCGGTACAAGAGGAGCTACCTGTCATATCTTCGACATCCCTTTTTACTGCACCAAACATGTGCAAAACTCCATCACATACAAGGACCCCAAATTTTACAATAAACTGCCCCCTGAACTTCAGGCCTGTAGTTCAATTTGCTCATTCACCTCCTCCCTCAAGGACTACCTCCTCCAATCCACCACCTGTGTCTGCCCTGGTAGGTAACCCCCCTGAATGTCCACCAGCCCTTGACTTGCCTTAGAGTTTATATGTTTCTGTATATTGGCTCTATTGTTGTGTGCTCTGTATTTGTTTTCCTAATCTAGATGCTCCTATCATGTACACAATTCCTATTGTAAATACAGTAACATTTTGCAAATATTGTTTTTACATTTTTCTCTGTATCATCGAATTCTGTACCACTGGTCGTTTGTGAAAACAGGCATTTTTGATCACATACTTTCTAGTATAAAAATAAAATTGAATTGAATTGAATTGTAATTGTCACCCTAAGTTTATCTAGTATTCCTGGATGTGAACTGCAGGATCCCATGATCCCCTGCTGCCATTGGAGCAAGGAATACATTTCCCAGCCAGAGGTGCTAGACAGAGTATAAAATCTGTGACAAAAAGAACGTGCCCATTCAGGCTTGTAAGTAGTAAGTATACATGCCCAACAAACTGTTTACATGCTGCACATTTATGTTACTATCAATAGCCTTCTAGCTCAGAAAAGTTTTTTTTTTAATATTTTTCTTTATTACCTCCTGCCTTCCTCTAAGTCTTGCTGTCCTCAGTCCTTAAAATGTCAATCAGTAGCCCCTGAGCCCTGAAATGGGCATTTTCTATTATTTTAAACCTGCCTGTCCTGCTTCTTCCCAGGATTTATCTTCAAGCCTCAAACTATTCTTTCAAATAGTGCCACGTGGCGTACATAGTATCCATTACTTAACCCGACCCAACATGGCTGCACAAGATAGAAGGAGATGGTATTAACTCACTGTCACCTGGGTGGCCACCTTGTATCAGGTTAACATAGGGTTCTTTTATACTTCATATGGAGCTACTAGGGCTTTACACATTATGCTGGTGGTGGTAGGCAAGGCAGCACTTAAAAGGTCTGGGAGTGCTAGGATTTAACATACTAACATACTAACATACTATTTGCCAGCAGATTAGGCCTTATGGTCTATCAAGTCTGCTCGAACCTCGATCCTTAGTTGGGTGCCGAGACCCTCCCATCCCTTGTGCTCCAGAAACCCCTATCATCCATCCCCACCCCCCCGGGACAGGCCATCATCTGATACATCCACTTTCTGTGTCTGTCCCACCCTCTCTTAAAGCTCTCCACTGTGGATCTCTGAACCAGCTCACCAGGCAGAGCATTCCAAGGGTCCACCACCCTCTCAGTGAAAAACCTCCTCCTCTTTCCCCTCACCCTTCCACCTTCCAACTTCAAACCATGCCTCTGGTGATGCCTCCCTGCTTTAGTCTAAAGATCCCTCCATGTTTACCCTATTTATTCCCTTGAGGTACTTGAAGACCTCAATCATGTCCCCCTTCTCTCCTCTCCTCCAATGAAAACAGGCAGAGCTCCTCAAGTCTGTCCTTCAGTCAAATCCCCTAGCCCTCGTATCATCTTTGTTGCTCCTCTGTACCTCTCCAGGAGCTGTATGTCCCTCTTCAAGTGTGGTCTCCAGTACTGTACACAGTACTCAAGGTGTGGTCTAACCAGTCCATTGTACAGTGGCAGAATCACTTCCTTGCTCCTAGAGGTGATCCCCTCTGCGATGCATCCCAACATCCTGTTTGCCTTGCTAGCTGCTCTCCTGCACTGCTCAGTGTTATTCATACATGTATCCACCATGACCCCTAGGTCTTTTTCCCTGTTGAGGCTTCCAGCACCTCCCTCCCAGGGTGTACCTGTGTTTAGGGTTTCCCGACCAAGATGCAACACCTTGCACTTGGTGATATTGAAATTTAATTTCCATGTGTGAGCCCAGCTTCCAGGGTGTCCAGGTCCCTTGCAGGGCCAACCTCCCTCTTCTCCCTCAACTACTGCTCCCATCTTGGGAGTCATCCAGAGAGACTCATTTCACACCCTATACCATCCCTGATGTCTGATATGTATGCATTAAACAGGATTGGACCCAGGACCGAGCCCTGTGGTACCCACTACCAACCTCTGTAGGGTTCAGAGCTCCCCACAGACCACTACTCTCTGAGTGCGTCCAGCTATCCAGTTTTCAATCCATCTGACCATCAAAGGGCCTACCTAACCCCATCAGTTTCTCCACCAGACCATTGTGAGGACAGAGTCAAACGCCTTGCTGAAGTCCAAGAATAATACATTCACAGGCTTACCCCTATCCAGTTCTGATGTTACCCATTCATAGAACTCCACAAGGTTGGTTTGACATGATCTACCTGGCACAAACCCATGCTGCCAACTATCCAGACCTCCCACCTCCTCCAAGTAAACCCCCAATCGTTCCTTTAGTATACTCTCCATTAATTTTCCCACCACCGAGGTTAAACTGATGGGTCTATAGTTTCCTGGTACTTCCTTCACCCCCTTTATGGATTGGTACCACATGTGCCTCTGCTTGCAATCCCTAGGTACCTCCCTGTCTCAAGTGACCTGTTGAAAAGCTCCGCCAGGGTGCAGCCAGTATGTCCGCCAATTCCCATAGTACTCTCGGATGAATGCCATCCGCCCAGGAGATTGTCTTTCTTTAGGGCCTTGAGGGCAAACCACACCCTTTGGTGGGGATGGCATCATCCGTCCCCTCCACCTTACTGGTCTTTTTATCCTTATCCAGATGTGACACCCTGGGGTACCTTTCCTCCCTTTGCTCCATTTCTGCTGCCCCTGATCCCACTCCCTGCCGCTTCTATCCCCTTTGTGCCTTGCTTTGTAGATATCCCATCCCCCTCCCTAGTGAACACAGAGGCAAAGTACTCGTTAAATACCTCTGCCTGGTCCCTCGCCTCTTCCACCCACCCTCCTTCTGATCTCAATCTGCTGAGATGGCCCTTAGTTTTTCTCCGCTCCCCAATGTACCGGAAGAACCCCTTTTCCCCTCCATTTTGTTGGCTGTTTTAAGCCTTTATCTGTACTCTACCCCTACTGTTGCTATGTGCTGAATCCTGATCTGACTCCCATCCATAGTGGTGATCTAGTGGGCTGAACAGCGCTTACAGTAGCACTTTGTGAGGGAAGGATATGACCCATATCCTTCCATGGGCCCCTGACACTGCCCACGCTAAATCCACAGCTCATGACATCATGTCCTCCCTCCACAGCCCCTGACACTACCCACCTCCCTCTACAGCCCTACACTAACCTCCCATCACCACCTCCTTCTTCCATGCCTCCTAACCTCACAGTCTCCCTCCCAACACCCATGCTCCCTCCACAGCCTACACAAACACCCTTCTCTCTCCACAGTCCCCCACCATCTCCACTATCGCGCCATTCATGGCACCTAGGGCATGTTCCTACCAGGACTCTCTATGTTCCTGGCCCCACCCCCCAGACAACTTTCATCCTGGCCTACCTGACAACTCCCTCACTGATACACTGAACACCCTCGCTGGCCCCCAGACACCTACTGCCCTGGCCTACTGGACACCTTTCTCCATCACTCTCCAGTCACCTGGATGCCCCTCTCTCCCTCCCTAGACATCCGTCCCTCCCTCCTGGGTCCCACAGAAATCTTATTCACTTGCCCCTAGACACTCCCTGGGCCGCACCAACACCCACCTTTCTCCTTGAACCACCACCTTCCTGGGCTCCCCGGACACCTCTTCCCTCCTTGGCCACTAGACACCCATCATACAATCACTCTATGACCACACTTACTGAGCAACTGCAGCTTCACCTCCTGAGTCCACAACCCATCACTATCCTCTAGTTACTGAGCCCCCACCACACACTTAAGCCCTGGCCTCCTCTCCTGATGCACGCACATTGGCAGCATGCTCCCTGATCACCCCCACCCTGGTGGCAGGCTCCATCGCATTCCAGTACTCCAGGTGAAGTATCACCAGTGAGCGATACAGTGCTAACACGACCTCCCTCCTCCTTCCGGTGATGCCTCACTTTATACATCCCAGCATCCCATTATCACTGCCCACTTCATCTCACAGCCCTGCCACTTAGCAATTGTGTGTGTGTGGGGGGAGTGATAGTGAACTGGCAGAGGAGACAGAAAGCGAAGAGGCTGGCAGGGAATCAGACAGTCATACTAAGGCTGGAATATAAAATAAAAAAAAAACAATACTTACCTGCAGATAACATTGACCGCCAGAGAATAACCATTTCCCCATGAACCTCGGGGGGTGACCAAACCCCTACACCTGAGGGAGCCGAGTACCCATCATATTGGGGGGACTGGTACTAGTACCTGGTGGGGAGAACAATATGCTGATTGTGGGGGTGGACAACTACCATGCACATATGGGGGATCCAGTGCCCAGCACAGTGACCAGAATCCTGCATTGGAGGTGTGGGGGGGGCCAATAGCAACCCCATATGGGGAGGTGGGATAAATGGGACAGTACCCTGAACATGGGTGGGGGTTGGAGAAGGGCCATGTACTATGCAACTGGGGGACCAGAACCATGCACATGGGTGGGGGGTAACCAGTACACTGTTATTGGGGGTGGGAGTGCCAGTAACATGACACTGGGGTGGGAACCAGCAGACACTAATTGGAGGATGATGGGAAATGGGGGGAGGGACCAAACACTGCCCATAATGGTGGGCCAGTACCACGTAGCTTGGCTGACCATTTCCCCGTGCATCTGGGGGTTGAACAGACACCTATGCCCGGTGGGTGGTGGTGAGTACCCATCACCTTGGGAGGGGGCGGTACCACTACATGGGGGAAGGGGCAGCAATACATTGCTAGTTGGATTGAACCAGAATCCTGTGTCTGAGTGAGATGGACTGATAGCAACACCTGTAGGGAGGTGGAGTGGGACAGTACCCTTAACATAGGGTGTTGGGGAAGGGCCAAGTACCATGCACTTGGGGGACCAGAATCATGCACATGGGAAGAGTGAGGGAGGGTATCCAGTACACTGCAAGTGGGGGCGGAGTGGGTGCCAGTAACCTGACATGGGTGCGGGGACCAGTACACACTACTTGGGGGATGATGGGAAACTGGGAGTAAGGGGGACCAATTACTTTCCCTAATGGGGGGCCGGTGCCCTGCATCATGAGGGACCATTTCCCAGTACACCTGGGGGTTGAGTAACCAGACATCTACACACTTGGGGGGATACCAGTCACCTTGGGGGGGACTATTACCAGTACACGGGGAAGGGAGGAGCAATACCCTGCTCATTGGGGTGATCCACATTCCAGCATGGGGGGGGAAGATATCAGCACCTGTAAAGAGGTAGGGTGGGACAGTACCTTGAACATGAGGGGATGGGGGAAGGGCCCAGTACCATCCACGGAGGGGGGGGCCCAGAACCATGCACATGGGGAGAGGGAGAGGGAACCAGTGTACTGCACATGAGGATGGGGGGACCAGTTCACTGACACTGAGCTGGGAACCAGTACACAGTACATGGTGGTGGGGGAGCTAGTAGTCTGACAATTGGGGTTGAGACCAGTACACACTGCTTGAGGGATGATTGGCCAGTCTCTGAACCTGGGGTGGGAGGTGGGGGACAAATCACTGCCCCTGATTGGAGGCCAGTACCCTACATCTTGGGGGACCATTTCCCCATGCACCTGGGGGGGGTGACCAGACCCCTACACCTGAGGGGGCCAAGTACCCATCACATTGGGAGACCGGTACCAGTACCAGGGGGGAGAGTAATATGCTGCTCATGTGGGTGGACCACTACCATGCACATGTAGGGGAACCAGTGCTCTCTCCCTGGGAGGTGACCAGAACCCTGCATTTGGGGAGGACCACCAGCAACCCCACATGGGAAGGTGGGGAAGGACAGTACCCTGAACATGGGGGGGTGGGGTTGGAGAAGGGCCCGGTACATGCATGTGGGGGACCAGAAGCATGCACATGTGTGGGGGGATGAAACCAGTACACTGTACATGGGAGTGGGGGACCAGTACAATGACACTGGGATGGACCAGTACCCTGATTCTGGCGTGGGAACCAGAATGAATTACTTGGTGGATGATGGGCTGGTCCATGTGCCAGGGGGGACCAATCACTGCATTTGATGGGGAGGGCCATTATCCTGTATCTTGTTGGTATATTAGCCCATGCATCTTGGATGACCAGACTCGTCTGCCCGGGGGGGTAGTAACAGTCACCAAAGTGATAAATTCAATAAGATAATTTAGTAATAGAACTGAGATAAAACAGCCACTAGGGATCATTGTTCCTTCACCAAATTCTCTCTCTCACTCTCAGAACAGCCTGAGAATAAGTGACAGAGGACAAATTTAACACCTTATATAGAGGGACATTAGTGGAATTTATTTCTGATCAAGGTCAAGCCAGCCACTTCAAAACATAAAAAAAGAGTTCCGTATTGAGAGAATGTGTGTAAAAAAACAAACATTCATTTAATTATTGAAATGTAATATGTGTAATATTGATTGTTTTAATTTAGCTTATTGGGTAATATGTGCAATATAGTGGGTTTAATCATGGTTTATGTGTATTTTATTATTGTAAGGGTGCCCTGAGCATGGGAAGGGTGCTTTTTAAAAATAAAGGTGATGATGATGATGATAAAATGTAATACTCGACACAGTGATTACAGAAGAGCATTATGGTAGATGTAGTTCATGGTATGATGCATTTACAGACCTCAAGTAGAAAACAATAAACAAATAGAGACAACATACAAGGTAGAAATGGAAACTTAATTGAGTTGTTAAACATATCTGCAATACATATTAACAGCATCTTAATAGTCATTCTGGGACAATTTGTATGTTGTATGCTGAATACAGATAGTGGAACTGTGGACCACGGCAGACTCTACTCAAACTTTAAATTATACTTCGTCTTGTACAATTGCACTCTCAAAAAACTACAGTCTTTAAAGATTTATTGCCAGAGTATGAGAACTTGTCATGGCATTATTTTATTCAGACGAGTATTCTCTTTTAAGCTCTTAGCCTCAGTAAGCATGTCCGAGACGGATCAAGCAAAATGAGTACATTCCAGTGAAATGTCTACTGTGCATGCATGTTTATCTTCAGAAACAATTCTCGGTTCCGGAACTGATCTGACATGACACAGGCGCACCGCTCACCAAAGCCCCGTGCCGCTTGAAGCTCCTTGCACTCATCACCTTTAGTAGAGACTGACTGGGAAGGTACTTGAAGCCCCTTGGAGTTGTAGTTGTTGGGAACTCTGCAAGTCATCTTAGTGGCTGTCTGTCCCACCATTACTCTGCTGGTCTGTCTGCACCCAGCATGGGGAATTCTGCTGCCACCAGGAGGGCTGCTGCTGTGAGCAGAACTTGAAGTGCCCTAAGCTGTGGAGGAGCGAGCGGCTGACTGGCCACGAGAACCCCCTGAAGTAGGTGAGAGATTGGCAGAGGGCTCTGTTCATTAGTGAATTCCTCAGCTTTAATGTGGCCATTTGAGGTGGGAGGCCCGAGCCCTATCCGGTTAGCAGGGACTGAGAGAGATGGAAGGAGTGCTAATCAGTTGCTTGCGGGCCAGTGAAGCCTTCTCCGACTGGAGCGGCTTTTTTCTTGGAAGTACAGACCAGCAAGCTGGGAGTTGTGTCATGTCCACAGTGTGTGCTGATTGCTGTAGCTGTCGAGTCCCTAGCAGTTTCAACTGCAGTGGATTAGGCAGTGACATACCTGTGAAATCCATTTGTACTTGGCCCAAATCGTTTGGTACGCAAGCACATCAAATGTAAAAAGGCTGGCTGAAAAGAAATGTAGAGCTTACCTGCAGGGGGAGGTTATTACAGACTGTTCCCTTTAGGGAAAGAGTGGCTTCTCTGGGCCCTTTTTATACCAACACAAATGCCAGTCATGCTGAGAGAGGGGAGGAGCTAAACTGCATAATTAGCAATTATGTATGTATGTTGATTTTACTAAAGAAATACGTGGTAGCACTACTTGTGTTAGGAAAAAGGGATAAAAGCATCTAATAAACATTTTCTGTCTGTATACCTGTAATTTGTGCTGATGTATCCTAGAAATACTGTTTTATATAAGTGGGTGGATCACATGATTGGGGGAAGGGTATAAAAACCCTGTGAACAGAGAGGCTAGTGGATTAACTGTGGTTGATCTCACTTACCTGAACTCAAGGTCACAGAAGGACCTACAGGGAGTAGGTTCCTGAAATTACACAGAAGTAAGGATCTAGAGCTTTGCATAAGATCAGGGCTGTGTACACACTACTGGGAGTAGTGCATTCTGCTGTTTATATTTATTTTATTTTTTAATTTTTTTCTAATTTTTTGTATAAAATGAAGCCACACTGAGGTGTGTTGTACCTGACTTTTGGGTGCCCTGAGTTATCCTTTACCCACACCCTACGACAGAGGGAGGAGCAGGAGGCTGAGGCCATGTGTAAATGCCAGGAGCTGGTAGTACACCCAGACCTGAGGTTTTAATTATGGGGGCACAACTGGACTGGAAACAATCACAGAGACATGGGCCACAAAGCACCATGACTGGGACATGGCCAGCACAGAATACTCTGTGTTTGGGAGCGACAGAGAACAGAATAAAGGAAGGGGTGTGGTACTATTTTTTAAAGAAGGAATAAAAGCAATGGTAATCAATGCAGAGGATACAGGGAGGGACATGAAGTTGTTGTGGGTACAGCTAGAGACAGGGGTAATGGGAAAGCTTAACAGTAGGAATGGTGTACATGCCACCACCGCAGAGAGAGGAGACAGACAAGGAATTAAAGAAATAGGAAGACAGCCAGTGGGAAGAGGTGCTGCTGCTGGGGGACTCAGTATACCTGAAGTGGATTGGAGCACACCCACAGCAGCGTCTGCTTGGAGTTAGGCCTTCCTGGATCATTTCCAGGGGGGGCTTTCTTGAGTAAGCTAGTTAGTAAACCTATCAGGGAGGGTGCAGTGCTGGACCTGGTACTAACAAGGACAGCACTGGGGAGATCACCATAAGAAATCCTCTAGGAAACAGTGACCATCGGATAGTGTGTGTCCACATCAAGACTAGGGTGGAAAAGGACCACACCGCAAGGATGAGGGTGCTGGACTCCAGAGATATGAAATTCCTGGCCATGAGAGAGCTGAGCAAGGACAAGGTGGAAGGGGAGAGGCTGGGGAGGGGAGGCGGGGGGAACATAAATGGGGCATGAATGATCAATGTAGGGATATTGAGGGTGTCTAGTCTATGCACTTGGATGGTAAGATACTGCTTACAACTACTACTGTTTGTCAGCAACTGAGTAAAATATGATTTTACCACCTATAGTTGATGTTAATAATGTGGTTACTGTTTTGATACAACAGATGGCTTAGCTGAATACTCTTATTTGGATAATATATTATTTACATCCCTCCATATTTGCCTGCAATTACTTTACTGAGAGAAATGTTACTATTCATTCATTGTTTGTAGTATGAAGTAATACTATAGCTTGGTTGCAGTGACTGGCTGGGTTGAGATTGTATTTTATTATGTATACTTACAGTACTTGTCACTGGCAGCAATTGCTTGTTTGAACTAGGAAGGATGTATTATGTGTGTTGTTAGGTGTACACTGTTTATTATTGCCTCATCTTAACTCTTATAAGTGCCTGGGTGGTGATCAGTAAGATATCTTTCATTTCTTGTTTAAAAGATGTTGCTGAGGGGGGCGTGGCCTGGCACCAAGCAATATGGACATCTGATTTCATAGCTCTTCAGCAACTGCTACAATCTATCATCATCTGCAAACATCTAAGCCAGATTATGCAGTTTCATCATTAAATCTACATTAATTAAACATACTACAGCAGAATTATAAAGTTATTTCAGTCTGAGATCACTTTCTGTGCTTACTATTTCAATTTGAATTTTCTGGGACTTTGACTACAGGTACTGCAACATGGCTGATTCTGGAAAATATTCAAGTTCTCTTGACAAAATAGAAGCAATGTTTACCAAACTGTCTACTGACATGAACAATCTTAAAAATGCCACTCAGCAAAATACTCTAACTCTGAGAACCATCGACTCACGTCTAGCCTGTACAGAAAATAAAGCTTGTCTAAATGAAGAGTTAATACAAGAACTAAAAGCCTTGATTAGACAACAAGACCGCACCATTGAGGACCTTCAAAATAAAATGGATGACACAGAGAATAGAAACTGGAGAAATAATCTCCGTATATTCGGCTTTCCTGAGGATGTGGTGCTCAAAAACACAACTGCATTCTTAAGCCATGCCTTACCTCAAATCCTAAGTCTTCCAACAGGCAAAAGCTTAATTACAGAGCACTCACATCGCTCTTTAGGCACCAAATTGCCTCTGGGACAAAGGCCAAGACCAATCATAGCCAGATTTCTAAATTGTGCCAAAACAGAACTTATCTTGCAAACATCTAGAGAGCTGGGTCAGCTTATATGGCAAGATTATAAAATATCTATCTATTGTGACTACTCCAAAGAGCTATCAATAAAAAGAAGAGCTTTTACTCCCGCTAAACAGCTGATGCATCAAAAAGGCATATGTTTCTCACTCAGATATTCCGTGATCATGCAGTCTTTTTCAAAGGTTCCCACAAGGACTTCAATTCTCTGGAGCCCCTAATGGACTTTCTGCATACCTATGATACAGCCTACCTCAGAAACTCAAATCCTCAAACGGTTCATTGTACTCCAACCTCCTTAAATATGACCTCCTCAGGCTCAGATGTAATGCCTCATACCCCAGTCTCTGTTGTGAATTCTGCCACCTCTGAAGCCTTGGCCGTGCCACCGAGAAGAGACTCGAACCGTATACAAGAACATCTTCTAACTCAGAGCATCCAAAACCCCGGTGCTGTAGTCCTGTAAACACTCCCCAGACTGCTCCAAAATCGTGTATTGCAGAAGACATTATAACAAACATCCCGGTACAGAATAAATATTTTTTGTTGCAAGACCTACCTTCCTGTCAGAATCCTTGTGAAGACTCCACTGCAAATGTGAACAACCTCACGGCATCTGAAATGGACTGTACCCCAGTGGACTCTTCATGGGCTGACATTGTAACAAGCTCGCCTTTTAAAATAAATGAGCCTAGGAAAAAGAAATGTCGCAGCAAGGGAAAGAATGAAGGGGATATTACACCATCAAAATACACATGGTGACTTTCCGTAACTTTTCCTTAACTGTTGCTATAATTGCTTAGTTCTCATCTCTCAGGTCATAGTTTTAAAGTTAATCCTCAACCTGCAGTCTTATTTCTTCTGTCCCATATCTAATTATATTAAGGTATTGCTTACTCCTAGTGCATAATTGACATGATATGGGTCTATCTGAATATGTACTATGGGCGATTCACTAGATGCATATGCTTCATACTCACAGCTAGCACTCTTATTTACTTTAACAGCCTCCACCCATCTACATCTAATGGTAGCAAATGCTGTGCCCCTTTAAATATTCATCCATGCAGGCAATTTTCACATTGCTGGGAATCAGTACCTATCATTATGTAACCCCTCACCCCTGCCTTTTTCCAAAATGACAGGTGGCATGCTGTTGGTGCTGGCAGCAATACCTGGTGGGGACCTGGGTTCGGGGAGGATGAGGTTACTCGGCACAGGGGGACCTAGGTTTGACTACTCTGCACAGGGGCACCCAAGTAAATCTGAACACAGGAAGCAATAACTGTAATGTCCAGCACCAGGAATGGGATTTTACAGTGTGGCTTTTATTCACAACTAGCTGAACACAACAAAGCATAGATGGACCCCCATGGGGCTACATTTACTGGTAATGCAGATTAGAGACTACGAGGCGGTCCACTGGAAGAATGAACCAATTATACTGTTTTCAGGCTCTGGACCCACCAGGCACACAGCCCAGACTTGCACATGCTTTGGGTACACAGCCCGACTGGCCCGGATCCCCTGCCGGCCACTTGAATGGCGGTCCATTGGAAGAATTAACCCATTTTCTTGTTGTGGCTCCCCACACCACTTAGAGTCTGCGACTCCTAGAGAGATTTCCTTCTTACTTCTTCTGACTCCCATCTCACAAAGACAGTTTTCCTCACACTTGTTGTGGCTCCCCACACCACTTAGAGTCTGCGACACCTAGAGAGATTTTCCCATTTGCAACCCACGTCTGGGTACTTCCCTCATCACTGGCCAAGCGCATGAGGCAAGTAGCAATCCCAGCAGAAATCCTTAGAGGTGGACCTGGTTACCAAAGATGGGGGTTGTTCCCACCTCCAGCTCCCACAGCCCATACCCGGCCATTTCTCTGGAAAAACTGAAACTTCTGAATGTAGATTAAATGGTGGATGAACTGTCGATCCCTCCACATATTACTTGAATTCACACAGCACTCTAGCTTTTGACACTACTCCATTTGTTGGACCTAGTCCTATAGGCTTCCCAAATAGTAGTTCAAATCCTAGATTTCTTCACATATCCCAGGCTGAAGAAACACATTTTGCCCTCTCATATTAGAGCAAACTCTCACCCTTTTGTTGCAGGTGCCCCGCATGAATCACAACTCTTCCCACTTTCCAAACACAGACTGAACTGAAATAGGCAGCTTTCTTTCTTCTGGCAGAATTTAGGGGATTGCCCCTGGAATCTACATGGGGATCTTTACTCCCCCTCCCGGAGGGAGGGGGGCACTGAGACCCGAACAGCGGTCTCCACCACTTGAAGGCAAACTGGAGACTGACCTTCTCCTACTGAAGGCAAACAGGAGACTGACCTTCTCTTACAGAAGGTAAGCAGGAACTGACCCTTCCTGTTTGAAAGCAAACAGGAGACTGACTACTTGAAAACTCCCAACGTTCTATCAAACTCCCTCTGCTGCAGATTCCAATGTGGCTTATGCAGCTGCGACAGTTCTATGGTGATGTCATCTCTCAGTCTCAGCTGAGACTGAGAACAGGGTGAGACAGTGTGAAACCCATTTAACTGGAGTTTCACAAGCTGCCTTCCCTGCCTACCACTAGGTCTTACTGGGATTCTAGTAACCCCAGGTAACAAGGGGTTACACTCGCCCTTGACCAGGAAAATGACTGTCCGCAGTCATTATGTACCTGGCCTTAGGCCATCCCACCCTATGTGCTACCTGCGGAGGGGGGTGATCAGGTCCCCTCCTACCATGTGCAAGCATAGGCAGGCAACACTAAGGGCCTAGAGGCCTGTAGCTGACATGTCAGCCTCTACTCCATCCACTTACTATGGACACCTAGTGGCTCTGGTAGAACTATCCAGAGCATAGCCCTGATAGATCAGTACTGCAGTCCCAATGGCCATTCAGGACCACAGCCTGTCTATCCCCCCTAACCTTCTAGGGAAAACCTATCTGCCTCTAACATAATATTCCAAAACAAAAAAAACAACCCGGCGACCTCCCCGACCTTGGGCAACCTGCAACCACACCATTAAATTACCACATTAATGCCTTCTCCCTACCCCCACAACCACACCTGTGAAAGGAAAGGGTTAATACAGCAATAACCATAACAATAATACCACAGTACTTTAAATTTTTACACAATAAAGCACTGACAAGGAACTCCGATGAGCTCCTCTTCCTCTTCTTGTCTTCACTTCTGTCTTCCCAGGAACACCTGTAAGAAAAAGACAAAACAAAACACATTCCTAATCTGCATTCACAGTCTACCTAAAACCCCTACCATCAAAAACACTGCAAAATCCCAAAAATTTTTTTTAAGAAAAAGGTAGAAAAACAGTATTTACATTAGAATACAATAATGACATTATTTACAATACACATTTGGGGGGATGGAGTGCCCTAAAAGTCCCAACTAATGACCACAAGGCCCGAAGGCTAGTCCAATCAAGAGTCTCTCCTGGGCCGGAGCCCGGTGAAGCACAGTTCTAACAGGCCAAAGTCCCGAAGGGGAGAGTCTTTGTGGGCAGTTCACACATTTTTGAAGTCTGTAGTGTAGGGTGTGTACTGCGATGTCATAAAGATAGAAAAATTTGGACTTACCAGCCTCTTGTAGTACAATACTAGGCACCTAACCTGCACCACAGCCGAAGACTCTCCCTGGTAGCATTTCTTCTGATACAGCTGGGTGGACATCTTCCGGGAACCACAGGAGGGCACATCTGGAAACAGCTGGGTTGATGTCATCTCTGGAGATGGAACCTTAGAACAGGAACAAAAAGAAAACAGCTGGTCCGATGTCATCCGATTACCAGGCGATGAACAGGAAACAGCTGAGCTGGTGTCCTCTCTGGATCTGAAGTCATCTGGTGGGCCAGTGGATGGTTGCTGGATAGGACAGTACACTGTAGACTGATGAATGTGGGGCACCTGGGTCTTGGTTATTCATATTGGCGGATCAATAAGGGCACTTCACAGTCTGGTGTGGCAGTATTGACTACCACTGCTCGGCTCTCCATTTTGTAGGCACGGGCACATTTGCTGGGTGGTCCTTGCACTGAGGCCAATAGTACCGGGGGTCAGGGGCTTGAATTATTACCCTATCTGGGCGCACATAATTCACACAGTGGGAGATCTCACGTCCCTCTCCATCCACCACTCTCACTCTGTCCATGAACAGTGTTCTACCTCTCTTCCACTGGGTATACTTTTCGTGGAACAGTCTATTCTTTACACGCTGGTTGGCCCCAGGATGCACACTTTTCATTGCTTCATCCCAGATCCAGGATTTCCTGCAGTTCTCAATCTCCTCCCAGACTTTCCGAGGAAAGGTAGGAAAGGTCATACCATAGATGTCATTTGCCTTTCTACCAACCAGTCTCTCCTCTTTACTTGCTTTGGTCAATCTGAGACCGCTGGCCTGGCTTGGGGTGGCAGTCCTGGTTCTGCCAGCTCATAACCTCAAGGAAATTAGAACGGATCCCTGACTTCTTCCTCCTGTAAAGCCAGGGCAGTGGCATCACCACCTTCTTCACCACATTCCTCCAGGGCAAGATCTTGAGGCTGTGTATCCGCTCCTTTCTCACAAGGCCACATAGGTTCCCCCTCATCTTCCTCTTCACTGAGGATCTGAGCCCAGGAGTGAGCAGTCGTTCTCACCCTTGAGACTATCCATTCATCACTAGGCGCGGAGGTCGACACCTCCCATTCAAAGGCCTCCTGCATCTCATCTTCACCTAAGAGAATTGGGCTAGGCCCCCCCACCCAGGGGTCTATTGATGCTTTATCCAAACTTTCTTTCTGGGATCCAGCATCCAAAGCTTCAACTTCTGATTCTGTCTCTAATTCTGTACCCTCTAGCTTTGTGCCACACTCCACCGAGGGACCGTCCTCCACAGGCTCCACCTGGTGCTGTGTGCTGCCAACTGCAGATTCCTGAATTTTTGTCCACGTGGGGTCCAAACGAATTGGAGGTGCTTTATACAAGCCATATTTTTGTAGGCATCCAGCACAGTGAGGAATCATGAAGACGTCCCTTCCAGCACTCAAGCATATTTGGCATACACGCACTGGATAATTAAGAATTGCCACATCAGGAGGCAGTTGCCCTCCATAGCACCACTTTTCAATATCTCTCAGTCTATTTACTGCTGCTGTTACTGCAACCCGGGCATGATCTGGGTAATGAGCTGGTCCTGAGGCCATAACTGCAGAAAAATAAACAAAAGTTTACTGTAACTGAAAGTCCCACTTTATTGAACACACTCTGTAGTTTTAAAATGGCTCCTCTGCTGCTGTGTTTACTTTACTCCCCCATCCTGTAATGGTGGCAGCAGCACTCCTGTGCATCAACATTTAGAATCTGGGTCAAGCCACTGCGCACCCGATTTACACCAGCTACTGATAACTTTTACTCAAACTGCACAACTTGCTCTGATCTGGCTTTACACACATTTACAGGATTTTCCTTGGACTTTTTTACAAGCTGGTAACATTCATTTGATTCACAGTCCCTTAAAAGCTTCAGGTTTTAGCACAGGATTGCCTGCTTTTACTAGTGTTGCATTTTGCTACAACCCACAGTCTCTCTCTGGCTGCAAACTTTAAACTGGGACTATTTTCACTTCCATGCACACATTCAATGGCTTAACAGACTTGCAGTTGCTGGCAGGACTTCACACAGTCGTTAATTGCAAAGCTACTACACTGCTGCACACACATTTTATATGGCATAGCTGAAATCACTGTTTGAGCAGTTTTTGGGTTGTTTACTTACTGTGATAGTTGCAATTTGCTGCGGTAGGGAAAAACGGCCTGCAGCCTGTCCTTGAAGGCCTCAGTACACAAATGGGCAGGCAGTCTTAGCGATCGTCGTTTTCAACACCACTTCTGCAATTTCTATGATCGATTCGCGGGTTGAGCCCGATTTTAAACTAAAAAGTCTATTTTTTAACTGTGCACAGCGCTTTGAATACTCCGTGATGCTCCTCCACTGCCAGTACACGCACTGCACTCTCACTCCCTCTTGAATGCTGGGTCAGCCTCAGTAGAGCTGGCTGAGGGGCGGGACTGATTGCAGCCTGATCAACCACATGACGCCATGCAAATGAGCCTCTTCTTCCTCACGAGGGCTCTTCTCCTCACGGCGATCGTTGAGCAGGCAAATTTAAACTGCAGAATGCACTTTTTTTTTTTACTGACTCCACGGCGGAAGCCCATTTCAGCCATATAACGTAGCCATTAACTCTGCAGTCTCTCCATTCACACAGAAAGCATTTCCAACATCCAGGGCGTAATCTTCCTTTTGCTACCCCTAGTCTTCCACACTTTCCTTCACAAGAATTCATTTTAAAAAGCATTTCAAATGTCCAGGGCACAATTTCTCTGTTGCTACCCCTAGTCTTCCACACTTTTATTTCCCACAGTTCATTTTTAAAGCAGGCAAAAACGCTGTAAACAATTTTGATGCAGGACAAGGGCACACTCTTTGGCTTTACAGCTCCTTGGTAAACAGTTGGCATTTTTAAACAGCAGCACAAGATTCACAGCACGCAGCAACACACTAGGGAAACTGCTTCAGCTTTTTGGGCTTCCCAGTGCCAGATAGCCAAAACGCTAGCCCCCTTGCCCAAGCACCTTCCTTCCCGAACAAATCCATAGCGGTGCCTCCATTTTTGTAACCTCTCACCCCTGCCTTTTTGCCAAAATGACAGGTAGCTTGCTGTTGGTGCTGGCAGCAATACCTGGTTGGGACCTGGGTTCGGGGAGGATGAGGTTACTCGGCACAGGGGGACCTAGGTTTGACTACTCCGCACAGGGGCACCCAAGTAAATCCGAACACAGGAGGCAATAACTGTAATGTCCAGTACCAGGAATGGGATTTTACAGTGTGGCTTTTATTCACAACTAGCTGAACACAACAAAGCATAGATAGACCCCCATGGGGCTACATTTACTGGTAATGCAGATTAGAGACTACGAGGTGGTCCACTGGAAGAATGAACCAATTATACTGTTTTCAGGCTCTGGACCCACCAGGCACACAGCCCGGACTTGCACACACTTTGGGTACACAGCCCGACTGGCCTGGCTCCCCTGTGGGCCACTTGAATGGCGGTCCATTGGAAGAATGAACTCATTTTCTTGTTGTGGCTCCCCACACCACTTAGAGTCTGCGACTCCTAGAGAGATTTCCTTCTTACTTCTTCTGACTCCCATCTCACAAAGAGAATTTTCCTTACACTTGTTGTGGCTCCCCACACCACTTAGAGTCTGTGACTCCTAGAGAGATTTTCCCATTTGCAACCCACGTCTGGGTACTTCCCTCATCACTGGCGCGCGACAGAGGCAAGTAGCAATCGTAGCAGAAACTGTGAGGTGGACCTGATTACTAAAGATGGGTGTTCCCACCTCCAGCTCCCTACAGCCCATTCCCGCCATTTCTCTGGAAAACTGAAACTTTGAATGTAGATTAAATGGTGGATGAACTGTCGCATCCTCTACAATATTACTTGAATTCACACAGCACTCTTAGCTTTTGACACTACTCCATTTGTTGGACCTAGTCCTATAGGCTTCCCAAATAGTAGTTCAAATCCTAGATTTCTTCACATATCCCAGGCTGAAGAAACACATTTTTGCCCTCATCATTAGAGCAAACACTCACCCTTTTGTTGCAGGTGCCCCACAGGCTAATCACAACTCTTCCTCTTTCCAAACACAGACTGAACTGAAATAGGCAGCTTTTCTTTCTTCTGGCAGAATTTGGGGATTGCCTCTGCAATCTACATGGGATCTACTTCCCCAGAGAGGGGGGCACTGAGACCCGAACAGCGGTCTCCACCACTTGAAGGCAAACTGGAGACTGACCTTCTCTTACTGAAGGCAAACAGGAGACTGACCTTCTCTTACAGAAGGCAAACAAGAACTGACCCTTCCTGTTTGAAAGCAAACAGGAGACTGACTACTTGAAAACTCCCAACGTTCTATCTAACTCCCTCTGCTGCAGATTCCAATGTGGCTTATGCAGCTGCGACAGTTCTATTGGTGATGTCATCTCTCAGTCTCAGCGGAGACTGAGAACAGAGTGAGACAGTGTGAAACCCATTTAACTGGAGTTTCACAAGCTGCCTTCCCTGCCTACCACTAGGTCTTACTGGGATTCTAGTAACCCCGGGTAACAAGGGGTTACAATTCTATAGCAGGTAGGCTTCTTAAAACCTGCTACATATCTATAAATGTTTCCAGTTCTGGTATTACATGAAGCCTGGAGGCTGTGCTCAATTTATGCGGGTGGCTGTTGTCGTATTTAGATTTGTGTCCTATAGGGTCTAACCTGTTAATCTACATATATATGGTGATGATTAGGGGCTGACCTTATAGCTGGATGGTCCAGGCACCCCTGTGTTGGCACGGTGAGTATGAGGGCATTTTCATTTTTAGTGGCAGCTTGTGGTGTTGTCCCAGAACTTCACAGTTATTGGGAATCAACTACCAAGGACTAGGCGGGTTGTGCTTTGTCCTGCGTGACAGTGACTAATGCCCACAATTACAGTTGAACTGTTGCCTTTGACACCAGAGCTTAGATGATTTCACACAAAGATGCTCTTGTATGGGTAGCTTTGTGGTGGCTTCCCCCCTGCAGGACAAAACACTGTAAATTGATTGCATGATATCAGGTGTATGCGCATAGCGCATAGCGCGACATTGTGAAAATACATTTTACTGATATGCGCATTGTGCCCCATGAATATTTGTATCCCAGGGCTTGCGCTTCCCTCTCTCAGAAGAATTCAGTTTCAACTCTGATATGCCATGGGAATGGGACAATTAATCACTATATGCACACTTTGCTTAGCCCACCTGCAGTTTGCTTTTTGCTAAACTAAAGCATACATAATAATCCCTCTATATATTATATACTCTAAGTGCCATTAATCTAAATGGCATTACTTTATGGAAACCGTAGAAGTTATTTAATTTATTTCATTCTTAATTACCATCGAAAGCCAGCTTTATATCAAAATGTATAGGTTGACTGGATAACTTTTTTTTTTCTTCCCCCTCTTTTCCTGTTCTTCTTTTCCCGTCTATACCCTCCCCTTCTTGCTGTAGTTTTTATAATCAAACATGTTTCCTGCTTTTATTAATAATTCAGATGATGGCAGATCAAGCATGGTTATTGTCTGTTATTTAAACTCTAGATTAATATCAGTACTATAATCATAAGTGCTATTCTCTTTTGCTATTAAGTGATTAACTAGTTAGATTGTGGAATTTGTTTCCACTGTTAGTATATAGTTCTAAATTAAAACAAAATGCTTATAGTAAATGCATGATGAAAATAGAAAACAGAGTTAAAAATCTACGTTTCGACCTTAGGTCTTCTTCAGGAAAAATCTAAAAGAGAAAAAAAAAAACAAAGCTAGTTCTAAATTAGACAATTGTATAAGGAATATTGGAATTTACTTATCATACTACCCAGTCTCCTTTGGTCACTATTCTTCGCTCCAGAGAACAGAGTCGTAGTCTTGGTCCCTTTTCTCCTTTTATTGGACTGACCTTTTCTTCTCTGTTCATCTCAGATGACTTCAATGTTATATTGTTATATAGTTTTGTTGTTTATAGTTATAGTAGCTGAAACAATTACAGTGAGTTGCAGGAAAAGGAATCTGATAATCCTAATAAGGGATTATCCTCTCAATACTTTATATAGCCCTGTCTACATCCATCTTGTAATCACTCATTATGTCATCCTGATCTATATACCTTTACCGATGGTGCCTGGCAATTGGTGTCCCTTGACATTACAATTATTCTATTATGAACTGCCTAACTTCAGATGACATGGCTAACCTAAAATTTTACACAAGGAATGTCAAGAGACTCAATGCGCCAAGAAAGCGTAAGCAAGTTCTTAGTCACCTTAAAAAACACAAGGCACAAATTGCCTATTTGCAAGAGATTAAACTACTGGATGCAGATAACGAAAGACTAAAATGTGATTGGGTCAGTCAAGTATATGCAGCCTCTGCTCCCTCTAAAAAAAGAGGTGTAGCTATTCTAATACATAAAAACCTGAAATGGAACTCTGTAATATTTTAAAGGACCCTGATGGTAGATGGCTTATTGCATCTAGAAGACTTGGTTTGCTGGCCAAGGCACCTAGCTTCACCTGAGCTCTTTCCTTCTAAGACTGCTTGAAAGGCAGAGTAGAGAAACTTACCAGAGCAAGGGAGAAGGATTAAGACTTAATTTGGCTAAGCAGATTTACTGTGTGGTGGTGTTTTTATTTTTTACTCACAGGGATTGCTACTGTTTGTTGTTAACATTTCATTGCTTTATTTTTTCTCTGATTCAAATTGTTGTTGCTGGTATACCTTCTTCTGCATTATTACAAGGTGTGCCTACAGGTGTGTGCTAACAGATTACTGCTGTAATCTTCTGATTCAAATTGTTTTTGCAAGGTATATCTTCTGTTACTGCTTTATTTTTCTCTGGAGCAAAGTGTTTCTTACAGGGTATATCTTCTCTGAAATTATTACAGGTGGTGCTTTACAGGTTTTACAGTTTTATCTAACATTAGGATAAGCTTTCAAGGTTACTGCATTTGTTGTTGACTGATTGTTTCTGCTCTTACCTCCTTGTTCTTTCGTCCGTGGTTCTTCTTTTTAGGCAGGGGAAGGGCCCAGCCACCCACCCCATCCCCAACCACTCCACGCTACACTCCTTTTATAGGGTACCACAGTTGTGACATTTCCTGTGGCAGAGCAGGAAGGGGCGGATCAGTGGGGCCTCCACAAGGTGATCTCATTTACAGGGCACTAGTAATTAACTTGTTATAAATAGTTAAACAAAGCACAATTAAACCATTACTTGCATTTTTTTCCTTCTAATTACTCTGACTAGGTTACAAACCCAGCAACTTATTTGGAATGGATTTCATTAACTGCAGGTACTGTGGAACAATTTTCAGAAGGACAGTCTTACAGGATTTAGGGACACTGTCCTACATGCTGGGCCTTTGGAGATCTTAGGTCTCAGCTCCGGGCAGCATGGGCAGAGATTGCACGCCTCAAATTTCATATTGAAGAGGAAATACATTATAAGAACCACCCACCAATTCCCCAGCATCCAACAGAAAACCTCGACCACAGAGGGTAGTTGGTCCAGGAGGTTGCAGGTGGTTAGGAGGAGCAAATCAGGTGCTCCATCACTCTCTGCTTCCAACACATTACCTCGAAACCATATAAACACTACTAAACAGGTATCTGCCTCATCTCTGAAATCAAATAAAGAGGCAGAAGACACTGCAGAGCAGGACACTGCGGCACAGGAGCCAGTACAACAATACTCACCCAAATCAGGAACCAAAACTAAACAAGCACAAAGGAAATCAAAAACTACTGATCATAGGAGACTCCATGATTCGGGAAGTTGATACTCATCTCCAGCCGGGGTGATGGTCAGATGTCTCCCAGGTACATCAGCATGGAGAGACATGACCGCATTGCTAAGATTGTTCACAAAGCAGGAGAAAACATTGATGTCCTAGTACACATAGGGACTAATGATCTCGCCAGCCGGTCAGTTGTGGAGACCAAGGAACACCTGACTAGGCTGGGTGACAAACTATCATCTATTTCATCCGCATCTCCTTCTCTGAGATCCTGCCAGTCTGGGAGAAGGGAGCAGATGGACGGAAGGTCAGAGAAGGGAGATAGGGAGCTAAACACGTGGCTCAAGGACTGGTGCCAGGAAAAGGACACGGATTTGTAGGGAACTGGCAACAGTTCTGGGAGCGAAAGTTCTTTAAATTTGATGGACTGCATCTGACTAAAGAGGAGTCAGTGCATTGGGGCAGAAGTTTGGCGTCTTTGCAGAATATTTAAACTAGCAAATGGGAGAGGTGCAGCACCCCATGCATTCGAATAGCAGAACACCTCCCCTCAGCTAGTGGTCAAACAGGAATTCAGCGGCTTGCCGCTCATTTGCATCACCAGGTAAGAAAAAGGTTTGTCTCCCCACACGATGCACAGGGTATGCCAAACTTCACCCAACAACTAACACACCAAAATCTGGCCAATGGAAAATCATGTACACAAATGCTCACAGCCTGGGAAATAAGATCCCAGACCTGCAGGCAATAATGTCAGAGGCTAAACTGGACATAGTAGCAATTAGTGAGACGTGGTTTACCAGTAATCACACTTGGGAGACTTCAGTACCTGGCTATGTATTGTTCAGAAGAGACCGAGGTGCAAAAAGGGGGAGGAGTGCGTCTGTATGTTAATGAAAATATCAAAGCTACAGAAATTAGAATACACATAAGGAGCCAGAAGAACTGTGGGTCACCCTGGAAACAGGAAATGGGACAGCCATAAGAACTGGGGTTGTCTACAGGCCCCCAGACCAGAGGGAGGACATAGACACATTACTGTTAGAAGATATACAAAACATGACAGCTAAAGGGGGTTCTGATAATGGAGACTTCAACATGCCAGATACAGATTGGTCAATACCAGCAGGAACATCTGCCAGAACTAGACTCATAGTGGATTCCCTGCAGGAGGGCCTCAAACAACTGGTACAGCAACCCACAAGAGACAGGGCTATCCTAGATCTAGTACTGACTAACAAAGAAGGATCGAGATCTCCAGGTAGAAGGTCACCTGGGGCCAGTGACCATCACATGGTATGGTTCAATTTGGCTACTACATCTAAATCACCCCATTCCAAGGCAAAAATATGGGACTTCAGAGGAGCTGACTTTGATAAGATGGCCAACAGAGTTAAGCTAGCCCTGGCAAAAAGAAACACAGGTGAGGAGGTACAGGCAAAGTGGGCAAGCATTAAGGATACAATACTTGAAGCAACATCCCATTGTGTTAGACAGAAAAGGAAGTGCAAAAGAAGAAGGAAACCACTTTGGTTCTCAAATACAGTAGCAGAAAAGGTCAGAGCCAAAAGGCTGGCCTTCAGAAAATATAAGGGAACACAGCGGATGAAGATAGGGAAGCATACCAAACTGCCCTAAGGGAAGCAGGTAAGGCAGTAAGGCAGGCAAAGTCCCAAACTAAGGAAACACTAGCACAAACAGTAAAAGAAGGTGACAAGACTTTCTATAGATACATTAGTGAAAGGAGAAAGTCCAGAGGGGTATTGCTAAGCTTAATGGGAGAAAAGGGAGCATGTGGAGGAGGAGGACCTGTAAAGGCATCTATCCTAAATAGATACTTTTGCTCAGTATTTACTGAAGAGAAGGTAGGGCAGGGCCCACAGCTCAGCATCATGGACACAGGGGAAGGGAGGTGAGCTACTCCCTTCACAAAAGAAAGGGTCCTACAAGAGCTTGCTAAGCTCAGGGTGATAAGGCAATGGGACCTGATGGCATACATCCCAGGGTACTTAGGAGCTAAAGGACTAACTAGCAGAGCCATTAGCAGAATTGTTTAGTGAGTCTCTGAGCACAGGAGAGGTCCCAGAAGACTGGAGAAGGGCTTATGTGATCCCACCCACAAGAGTGGTAGCAGGAGGAGGCGGGAACTACAGACCGGTCAGTCTTACTTCAGTAGTGGGCAAGATTATGGAGGCACTCCTTAAGGAAAGGATAGTGCAACACCTGGAATCCATAGGGGCACAGGATCCAAGACAGCATGGGTTTACAAAAGGAAGGTCCTGTCAAACTAATCTCATAGATTTCTTTGACTGGGTAACCAGAGTGGTGGACCAAGGGGGAGCAGTTGATGTCGCCTACCTTGACTTCAGCAAAGCTTTTGACACTGTTCCACATAGAAGATTGATAAATAAGCTAGGTAGGCTCGGGGTGGGTCAGAAGTTGGTCAACTGGGTGGCAAACTGGTTGACTGGCAGAAAACAGAGAGTGGTGGTAAATGGTATACAGTCAGAAGAGATGCAAGTCACAAGTGGGTACCTCAGGATCAGTCCTGGGGCCAGTCCTATTCAACATCTTCATTAGTGACCTTGCAGATGGACTAGAGGGTAAGGCTTGTCTGTTTGCAGATGACACCAAGATCTGCAACAGAGTAGATGATCCAGATGGGGTGGGCAGAATGAGAAGAGATCTGGATAAACTAGCAGAATGGTCAGAAGAGTGGCAACTGGGATTTAATACAAAGAAGTGCAAAATCATGCACATAGGGAAGAGAAACCCTGAAGCCACTTATAGGCTGGGAGGAGTTGCTAGCAGTCATGGAAAGAAAGAGACTTGGCATCATCATCACTGATGACCTAAAATCATCCAAGCAGACCTCTAAAGCAGTAGGTAAGGCTAGGGGTGTTAGGTGTATTAGTGAGGGTATCACAAGTCGTAAGAGGGAGGTAATAATCCTCTGTACAAGACATTGGTTAGGCCCCATCTGGAGTACTGTGTCCAGTATTGAGGCCACACCTTCACAAGGACATTAACCAAATTGAGGCAGTCCAGAGAAGGGCAACTAAAATGGTGCAGAGACTGCATCAGAAGACATATGAGGACAGATTAACGGAGCTCAATATGTATCCCTTGAGCAAAGGAGGAGAGAGGTGATATGATCGAGACATTTAAACACCTTAAGGGCATAAACAAGGTGAAAGAGTCTAACATGTTTAAATATAAGAAAAATAGCAGGACAAGAGGACACAGCATGAGATTAGAGGGAGGCCGATTAAGGGGAATGTGAGGAAATTCTTTTCACAGAAAGGGTGGTAGATGCATGGAATGGCTTACCACAAGAAGTGATGGTGGCTATGAATACAGTGCAGGGCTTCAAACAGGCATGGGATAGGCATAAGGGAGCAATACAAATGACTATGAATAGATAGGTCACTGACAGAGCAAAGGCCGATGGCACATTTATAAGGTAGAAAAAGAAATGGGCAGACTGGATGGGCCTTGCGGTCCTTATCTGCCGTCAACTTCTATGTTTCTATGTTTCTATGTTTCTATCTTTCGATACACCCTCAGGGCCATTATCTCAAGTCAATATATATGCCCCGAACTCTGACGACCCTCAATTTTTTCATAACCTAGCTCAGTGCTTAACTTCACAGAACCTGATTAGCTCATCTTTATTGATTGGATGTGATTTCAATCTCACTGTTGATGTCTATTTAGACAGAAGCAACTCTTCACAAGATGCCCACCCTAAAAGTATAGCTGCGCTGTCCTTTTTAATGAAGGACCTGGGCTCATCCAATATCTGGAAGCTTTTTCACCCTAGAGACAGGGAATATACCTTTTACGCCTCACATCATTGAATATACAGTGAAATAGACTATTGGTTAGCTTCCTCTCCAGTAATGGCCAACATAACAGACTCCAAGATCCTTTCTTTACTTATATCTGACCATTTTCCAATGAAACTTCTATTGACTTGGGACTCCCCTTCCTTAAAATCTCCATCATGGCACTTAGACCTGCAACTTCTCAAAGACCCAGACTTCCTACTCTGGATCAGAACACAAATAGAAGATTTTATGACACATAATTATCCCAAGACACATCTATGGGTATTACCTGGGAAGCTCTTAAAGCAACCCTCCGCAGTAAAATCATTAGCTTTGCAGCACATAGAAAGAAAATAAGGGAATAACAACTTGATAACCTTGAGAATACACTCAAAACCAAGCAAACACAGTACCTAGCTAACCCCTTTCCTGACCCCTTCTCTCCCGTACACTATGAAATCCTTCAATTACATATGCAAATTAATGAGTTAATCTCTCGAAAAACTGAAATAGCAATGTTAAGAATTAAACATAAATATTGGGAAGGAGGGGGAAAAGGGAGCAAAATATTAGCTTACCGACTCAGAAAACAACAAATGGAAAGATATATTGCTGCCTTAAAAGATACATCAGGAAAAATTCACACAGATAATCTTTACATCAACAAAATTATGACAGCCTTTTATAGTAAACTATATTCCTCTTCCTCTTCTGCATCACCCCAGAATATTAGCTCTTTTCTTGAAAAACTAACAGTTCCTTGTCTTTCCCAGGACATGGCAAACTCACTAGACAAACCTTTTACCACTGAGGAAGTCAAGCAAACTCTTCTCTCTCTTAAATCTGATTGTTTCCCTTGGGGAGATGGCTATTCTGTTGAGTTTTATAAATCCCTGGCTGACATGCTATGCCCCCTGTTATGTAAAGTATTTTTTCACTAGTCTTCTAATAGTAGTAAACTGCCCCAAACTATGACAGAAGCAATTATTACAGTACTCCCAAAGAAAGGTAAGGACATTACTTTACCATCTAATTATTGTCCCATTTCCCTACTTAATACGGATGGCAAAATATTTGCCAAGCTTTTAGCAATCCATCTAGAATCATTTATTCCCAGATTAGTTTATCAGTCCCAAGTAGGTTTTGTAAAAGGGAGGATGGGCTCTGACCATCTTCGCTCATTACTTAATTTAATGTACAAAGCCACATCTCTTAAATCCCCTATAGCGGTGGATTTCGAAAAAGCTTTCGATTCCTTAAATTGGGACTACCTTTACCTTGTGTTATCTCATCTAGGTTTCAGTAACTCTGTTTGTTCCTGGATCAAACTTCTCTAAACCTCACCCCAAGCCAAGGTGCTCACAAATTCCACACTATCTCAATTGTTTAAATTAACTAGGGGCACCAGGCAAGGATGCCCACTATCCCTATCTCTCTTCATCTTAGCCCTTGAACCTCTAGCTGCTGCCTTACACCAAAACAGTACAATTAAAGGCTTATCAATTGGTCATACACACTATACTTCACTGTCATATGCAGATGATATGCTTATTTTATTAGAAGACTTAGAATCAGCTGTACAACCACTTACTCATATACTAAACCTGTTCACTGATCTTTCAGGATTAGCAGTTAATTACCTTAAAACTGAGGTACTACCATTAAATGAGCACTGTAAGCTTAACATGAAAAATCCCCTCAGCTTTCACTGGACCCTACATGGTATCACCTGCCTAGAGATAAAACTTTCACCTAATCTCGATAAAATTTGGGAATTAAATCTCTCTCCTTTACTTTATACATTAAAACAGACTTAGATAAATGGAAAACCCTAAACTTGTGTCTTTCTGGTAAAATAACAGCTATAAAAATGAATGTTACACAGAAGATTCTTTATTTATTTGCTAACATCCCACTAAAGATCCCATCCTCTCTTCTTACCAAAATTGACAAAGTTATAGGAGACTTTCTTTGGGAAGGCCATATCCTGAGATTCAGTCGTATTAAATTATGTTCTCACTGGTCACATGGTGGGTTTGGTCTACCATGGTTTCCGGCCTACTTCTGAGCATTTAGAGCCTCACAAACTGTTAAATGGTTCTCCAAACCCAATCACAACTCCCTACTATGGCTAGATATGGAAGCATCTCTGACCCCAGGATTGATCCCTACTAGTTTCATATATTTACCCCCAGCCTCAAACGTAAAGAAATATCCCACAATTGCTGCATCTAACCATTATTGGTTTAAAATGCACAAATGGCTCAAAACCAATCTGACTCCTAGATCTCATATTCCTATTTGGGGAACCCAAAAATTTCTTTAGAAGGTAAACCAATATTTTGTAGCACTTGGATACATAGGAATATGTTTTTCCTAAATGATATCTCAACTGAGAATGGCAATACACTAAATTCCTGTAGCAACATACAAGAAAAATGGAATATTCCTAAACAAGAATTCTGGAAATATATTCAAGTTCGCTGTGCTTCCCTCCCCATCATACAACAAACTAAGAGGTTTGAATCGGTTTCTACATATATTAATATATGGACTAAAATTACATCTGGTTTAGTCAGTAGAGTTTATGAACTAATCAGGGACCACCTACCCAATCAATCTCTTGCAGCTAAAAACAAGTGGAATATTACCTTAAAAGATAACATAACAGATTCTCAATGGGATTAATGCTGGAGATTTTGCCATAGTACCTTCAAAGACGCATGCAGCAGGCTCACTCAATGTACTGTAAAGTCCTTCATATCTGGTACAGAACCCCATCCAATCTACATAAAATGGGCTTCTTATCTAACAATAATTGCTGGTGTTGCAACTCACCTGATGGGGATCTTTTACATATACTTTGGTTATGTAAACCAATCTTTAAACTATGGCAACTGATCCACTGTTTAGCTTCAAATATTAATGGGTGCCCTATTCCATTTGAACCCAGATACTTCCTACTAGGTGTTATAAATAAAGGTAAAAAACTATCCAAATACCAACACAGATGGCTACACATTTTATTCATGCAAGTCGAAAGATTGGTCTTAGTGCTCTAGAAATCTCAGTTACTACCTACTCTGACTGGCATCCTGAACAACTTAACCCATACAGCCTCCTTGGAATGGCTTTCTTACTTGGCCCAAGACCGAATGAACGAATATAATCTTTGTTGGCAGGAATATCTAAACTTCCTTCAAACATCTAGGTGAACGACATTAACAGATTCCTTACTTTTAATTTTTTACAATACAGATATAACCTTATTTTGCTCAAAATGTTTTTACCTGCAGCTCTCTTTGTTATTATATTTTTTATAATTATATGTAAGTTAAGTTTCATTTCGTTTTTCTTTTCTCTCTTACAGTACAAGGCATCATAATCATACATGTACCTAAATACATATGAATAGACAGATCCCAAAGAAAAACTTATTGTAATTTATGTAATGTATACTTATTTGATGGTACCATATGCTCAACCAATAACTGTTTCTCCACATAGTATACATTGTATTACCATCCATCTGAAGACCTCACTTGTACTGTAATTGCAATACATATGTAAAAACTTTGCTAATAAACAATTTAACTACAAAAGATGTTGCCGAGCAGAGAGCAGCAGAAACTACAGGACCAGGTAGAGTACCATACCACAGTACACTGGGACATGCAATGCAGCTGCATTGCATAGGTAAGGTGGGTGAGCTCTTACTGCTGCTCATTTGAGTATTTTTTCATAGCCATTTGTTGGCCTTGTTTCCTCAGGAACACCAGAAAAGAATATACCCAGCTTCAAATAAGCAATAATGCATGACAGGGTGTGTGTCATGCTGGGATAACGTCACACCTGTGGTGGTTGGGCATGAGGCGGCAGGCCAAGTGCATCCAACACCCCAGATGTGATGTTATCCCAGCATGACACACACCCTAGAGTACATTATTGCTATTATACAATGGCTTGTTGTAATACAAAATAAAAAAAAATTAAAAAAATGTTTTTAGTAGATTTTTAGTGTGCCAATATATCTTTGTTTCTGAAAGGAAGATGTGTGACAAATCAATGACAAATCAATACAGTGATGTCATACTCAGATATCATCACTGTCTCCGGCACACACTGACCAGTCAGAGTCCAGGATTATTTCTTGCCATTGTATAATGCAAAATATCTTAGCTGCTTGGTGTTGGTAGGTAGTAGGTACTTGCACTTCTCTCTCTCTCTCTCTCTCTCTCTCTCTCTCTCTCTCAGCATTTCATCAGAGTCATTTGTCCCATGGATTAAAAAAAAAAGATGACTTGAAACTGCTCTGTGAATACTGTACACTGTACAGTACTTTAATTTAAATATTGTGAGCTTCCTCCCTCCCCTCCCCCATCTCTCTCGCCTCTCACCCCCAGCACTCGGGGGTCCAAGCAGGTATGCTACCAAGGGGGGCAATAAAGGAGCTACACATTTATTCAAATATGTATAAATAATCAGAGTTAATCAAAACCAATCATGACTAATCAGATCCCCCCCCCACACTGTTCCAGTTCTTAATTAATAAGGGTTAAAACTTTATCAAGTTCTGCCAGCCCTAATGCAGGCAGACTTAAGCCCCTGCCTGAAGCCTGACATGTGATTTTTTTTTTTGAGGGGGGAGTTACATTTACTGGACAGCAAATGTGTGCTAGCTGGCAGCATGACATTGCCTGGCCACTGGTAGTTGGTACCTTGGTGCATCCCATTAAAATAAATTCAGTTTTTCTTCTTGTGGCAGTCTGTGTGTGTGTGTGTGTGTGTGTGTGTGTGTGCATGCGTGCATGTGTGTGTGTGTGTGTGTGTGTGTGTGTGTGTGTGTGTGGTCCTGAGGTGTGTTTTTGCAATATGATCTGGGCAGTGGGCAGCAGGTGTGCACCAGCTGGCAACATGCTGGAACACTGCCAGGCCACTGTGAGTCTGTACCTTGGTGACATCCCATGAAAACATTTGAAACAAATTTTCAATTTTTTTTCTTGTGGTAATCTTCACATTCCCCCCAAGTTGCTGAAATTGTAGTTCCTTCCTCCTACAGAATCCTGAAGCAGCCTGTGTTGTGTATTATCCTGAACTGTGCTTTGTAGTGTGATCTGGGCAGTGGGCAGAAAGTGTGTGCCAGCCAGCAGCATGCCGGACTAGTGCCCAGCCACTGCTAGTTGGCAACTTGGTGGCATCCCATAAAAATAAATTTAAAATAAAGTATTTTTTTTCTTGTGGCAGTTTCAACATTTCCTCAGGTTGCTGCAGTTCCTTTTCCTCCTGAGTCCTGAAGCAGCTTGTGTGTGTCATCCTGAACGGTGCTGTTATAGTGTGATTTGGGCAGAGGGCAGCATGCTGGTGCCTGGTCCCTGTTAGTTGGCACCTTGGTGGCATCCCATAAAAAAAGTAAAATAAAAACAAAATCTCTACATTCCCTCAGGCTGTTGGTGGTTCAAGGGCAATGCAGAAGCAGGCCACAGTAGTCTGGCCATTAGGCAACAGCAAAGAGTGGGACTTCATTCAAGTGGACAAAGAATTACGGATACATGTAGTATTTTTTTTATGTAAAGACAGACTGAGTCAGTGTAAGGAGGGAACAAGACTGGGAACATGTACCATGGAAAGGCATTTGCTGAAGTCCTACAGATCTCAGTATGAGAAAGTATGCAAACACATGGTATCAGCAGCAACACCACTAGGCAGTGAAGCTGATGATGATAATGATAACATGGGGAAGGGCAACATTAGGGACCAGGTAGAGAGAAGAAGAAGAAAGTTATTCAAGTGGTAGCTGATGTGCAACTCTTACATTTTCCATTCATCAGTTCTTTAGCACATTGACTCCCACACCTCCAAGATGCCACAACTCCCCAGCACTTCCTCCCCCAAGGGTAGCAAAAATAGGAGCCAACAGTCACGTTCAGGGATAAAAATGCACTCAACTCTCAATGGTTGAGTCCCTGGAAATGCAGAAATGTAAATCCAACTGACCCAATGTGAAAACATTAGCAGGAGCAATTATGGAAATGCTAACCACTGACTTGTCATTCTCCCTTGTGAGTAATGCAGGACTTGTATTTCTAATGCAAGTTGTAGAGCCAAGGTATCAAGTGCCCAGCTGTACTTAGTTTTTCACAGTGGTTCTTCATCATTTGTAGCAGAGTGTCTAATAAGGAAGATTGTGTCACATGCCACGAAAGCATTATGGTACAATCTCGATTTTCCAAACTGCTGGAGGGAAATAGGAATCATTTGGATTATCAAGAGGTCTGGCTAAACGAGCATCCCATTGAAATTAATGGGTGGTCTCATACCGGTTGTCACACAAAGACAGATTTTCTTTTTAATCTGTCATGGCTTCTGGAAATCTGGCAAGGCATCTACTGTATCGTCTGTGAAGGCTCATGAGGAACTGAGAAATCAAGGAAGGCTTAGTATAGTGAAGTGTTTATTTTTGTTTTTGTTTACAATGTCACAGTTATTGAGTCTCTCTCATGAGCTGCAATATGCTGCAACAGGGCAAAGAGACAGAGAGAGAGAGAGAGAGATAGAGAGTTTGCGCTTTTCTTTTTACAGTAATCTGTCATGGATTTAGGCAATCTGCCACAGCATCAAGCAACTAGCATCTGTGAAGGCTGACATGTGATCCGGTAGTCACTGCTTGCTTGGAAGTGATTTGTGATTAATTTTTTAATTTTTATGTTGATTGCACGCATGCGCAAGAAACATATTGCAGCAGCTTTCTCCACAAGCAGGTTGTGGAGGCGCGGCACTGTTGTGACCAATGTCCCCACAGCCTGCAAAGGCTTGTCCTGCTTCCCCCAATACTGTGGCATGCTGCTGCTGACACTAGTTCAGCCAGCTTGCCACAACCTTGTAAAAAATCAGCCACTGCAATCAGGGGCTGCCTCGTCATGCAGCATAAGCCATTCGCTGCAATGAAGCGACCGTCGTGCGGAGTGGAGATCTGAATCATTGATATTGTTTGTGAACATGGCGGTGGTTTGCGCGGTGTTCACAAACACACACCCCCATGGTGTTTATTTGCCGCCAGTCTCAACCCATCGGCTTCAGTGCACCAATATGTATTTTGCCGACAGGGGAGCCCACTCCCCATCAGCATTATGTAACACCCCCCCCTTTTTGTTGTGTGCCAATGGGGGTGCTCAGTCCCTGTCAGTTACAGCTTGCCCCCCGCAAAAGGCACCAAATTCTCAACATGGTGTTTTTGGGACCCTCCTCATGAATTCTAGAACTGTTATGGTGTTAATCGGCCCCAAAAGGTGATTTTGCGGTCACTGCAGGGAATCACCTTTCGGGGCTGATTAATGAAACGACAGTGCCAGTGTTCATCGGGTGGGCTCTCAAAAAAGCCTAAGTTGAAATTTGGTGGAAAAATAGAAAAAATGACTGTTTTATGAGCGCATTGCGTGAAAGTTGCCGCGCACGCCAGAATTTCCGCGACCCGTACATAGCGTTTCACGCCAGATTTTCAACATTGGCATTTTTCACCTCCTATGAACAGTATAGCTGTCATTGTTCACATCCTGGCTGAAATGTGTTTTCGCACTTCCAGTGCAGAATAGCGTGGTCGCTGTGGGAAATTATTGTTTGGGACAGATTAAGAAAATGACAGTGATGCTGTTCATGAGTAGAGGTCCTAAAATACCTGTATTGAAAATTTGGTGATGATACTCCATAAAATGACTGTTATGAGCCTGCATTGCGCAGTTTGCACGCATGCTCGTAACTTCACAAATTTGTAATATTTCCACTCCAGATTTCCAACATTGCCATTTTCCCACACCTACTTATGAACAGTATAGCTGTCATTGTTCCCATCCTGTCCAAAATGTGTTTTCGCACTTCTGGTGCAGAATAGAGTGGTCGCTGTGGGAAATCACGGTTCAGGACAGATTAAGAAAATGACAGTGATACTGTTCATGAACAAAGGTCCTAAAATGCCTATGTTGAAAATTTGGTGATGATAGCCCATCAAACGACAGTGTTACAAGTGTGCATTGCGCACTTACCATGCACCCTTGTAACTTCGCAGACTTGTAATATTGTCATGCCAGATTTTCAACACTGGCATTTTTTCACACCTCCTTATACAGCTGTACAGCTGTCATTTTTCACATCCTGACCAAAATGAGTTTTCACAGTTTCGGCTCAGAATAACGCGGTCGCTGTGGGAAATCAGTGTTCAGGACAGATTAAGAAAATGACAGTGGCACTGTTCATGAGCAGAGGTCCTAAAATCCTTATGTTGAAAATTTGGTGGCGAAACTCCATAACATGACTGTATTACAAGCGTGCATTGAACTGTTTCCACGCACCCTTGTAACTTTGCAAATTGGTAATATTTTCACACCACATTTTCAACAGTGGCATTTTTCACACCTTCTTATGAACAGTACAGCTGTCATTTTTCCCATCCTGGCTAAAATATGTTTTTGCACTCCTGCTGGAAAATAGCATGGTCGCTGTAGGAAATCAGTGTTTGGGACAGATTAAGATCGAGTGAGTGAGAGGGGGGAGTGCCCAAGCTCAACTGAGCTCTGTCGGGACTGCTGTGGATTTAGTTGTAGGCAGAAAGAGGCCCCAATGCAAGAGCCCAGTACAAAAGGGCAGCCTGCAGCACTGGGAGAAACAGAACGAGAGAGCGAGAGAGCTAGTGAGGGAGGGGGAGTGAGCTAACTCACCGGAGCACTGTCAGGACTGCTGCGGATTTCTTTGTGGGCAAGAAAAGGCATCAGTGCAGGCAGGGGCCCAGTACAAAAGGCCAGCCTGCAGCGGTGGGAGAAACAGTATGAGCGAGCGAGACAGGGGGACTGAGTGAGCTCAGTGGAGCTCTATCAGGAGTGCTGTGGACTTCTTTGTCAGCAGAAAAAGGTGCCAATGCAGGTAGGAGCCTCGTACAAAAGGGCATCTTGTAGTGCCAGGACAAACAGAATGAGCGTGTGAGAGAGGGAGACTGAGTAACCTCAATGGAGCTCTGTCAGGACAGCTGCAGATTTCTTTGTGAACAGACAAAGGTGCCAACGCAGCCAGGAGCCCAGTACAAAAACACAGCCTGCAGCGCCAAGAGAAACAGAATGAGCGAGTGACACAGCGGTAGTGAGCGAGCTCAACGGAGTTCTATTTTGACTGCTGCGGATTTCTTTGTGGGCAGAAAAAGGTGGCAATTCAGGCAGGAGCCCAGTACAAAAGGCCAGCTTGCAGCGCCAGGACAAACAAAATGAGCATGTGTGAGAGAGGGAGACTGAGTGACCTCAATGGAGCTCTGTCAGGACAGCTTCAGATTTCTTTGTGAACAGACAAAGGTGCCAATGCAGCCAGGAGCCCCGTACAAAAGCACAGCCTGCAGCGCCAAGAGAAACAGAATGAGCGAGTGACACAGCGGTAGTGAGCGAGCTCAGCTGAGCTCTATTGTGACTGCTGTGGATTTCTTTGTGGGCAGAAAAAGGTGGCAATGCAGGCAGGAGCTGAGTACAAAAGGCCAGATTGCAGTACCAGCAGAAACGGAGTGAGTGACTGAGAGAGGGGGAGTGAGCAAGCTCAGTGGAGCTGTGTTGGGACTGCTTCAGATTTCTTTGTGGTCAGAAAAAGCCGCCAATGCAGGCAGTAGCCCAGTACAAAAGGGCAGCATGCAACAGCGGGAGACACAGAACGTGCAAGTGAGGGAGGGGGAGTGAGTGAGCTCAAGGAAGCTCTGTTGAGACTGCTGCAGATTTGTTTGTGGGCAGAAATGGGCAGCAATGCACGAAGGGGCCCAGTACAAAAGGGCAGCCTGCAGTGGCGGGAAAACCAGAATGAGTGACTGAGAGAGGGGGAGTGAGCGAGCTCAAAGGAGCTCTATTGTAACTTCTGCAAATTTCTTTGTGGGCAGAAGAAGGCTGCAATGCAGGCAGGAGCCCAGTAGAAAAGGGCAGCCTGCAGCACTGACAGAAATGGAATTAGCACGTGAGAGAAGGGGAGTGAGCAAGCTCAACGGAACTTTGTCGGGACTGCTGCAGATTTCTTTATGGGCAGAAAAAGGTGGCAACAGAGGCAGGAGCCCAGTACAAAAGGGCAGCCTGCAGCACCAGGACAAACAGAATGACTGAATGAGACAGGGGGAATGAGTGACCTCAACGGAGCTCTGTCAGGACAGCTGCAGATTTCTTTGTGGGCAAAAAAAGGTGCCAATGCAGGCAGGAGCCCAGTACAAAAGGGCAGCCTACAGCGCCGGGAGAAACACATTCAGCAAGTGAGACGGGGGAGTGAGCGAGCTCAATGGAGCTCTATCGTGACTGCTGTAGGGTTCTTTGTTGGCAGAAAAAGGTGGCAATGTAGGCAGGAGCCCAGTACAAAAGGCCAGCCTGCAGCACCGGCATAAATGGAATGAGTGAGTGAGTGAGAGAGGAGGAGTGAGCAGGCTCAACAGACCTGTGTCGGGACTGCTGCAGATTTCTTTGTGGGCAGAAAAAGCCACCAATAGAGGCAGGAGCCTAGTACAAAAGGGCAACCTGCAGCACCAGGAGAAACAGAATGAGCGAGTGGGGGGTGACCCACCTCAATGGAGCTCTGTCAGGACAGCTGCGGATTTCTTAGTGGGCAGAAAAGGCTGCCAACACAGGCAGGAGCCCAGTACAAAAGAGCAGACTGCAGCATGGGAGAAACAGACTGAGTGAGTGACAGAGGGGCAGTAAGTGAGCTCAAGAGACCAACGCAATCAACATTCAGCATTGACAAATGCTTGTTTTACAAAGTTTACAGTGATTCTCTCTTTCTTCTTCCTCTCTCTCTCTGTCTCTGTCTCTTGTGTGCAGCTCACAATCCATGGCACCGAGGAAGATATCTAGCATCTGTTATCTGCACCAGTAGGAATACTACTGTATTTAAAAACTTTTAACACACAGTGGCTCACACATCAGCACTACACTACTGCCAGGTATTTTAAATCTGCTGTAGCACCGTAACAGCTAACCAGCCGCTAACAGCTCCTATACTCATGAACTAAATTGATTATTGTAGTGTGCACTGTATTACAGTACTTAACTGTGAGTGTAATCAACAGACATTCAATGGCGGACATCCAACCAGTTCGGTTAGTCCGGAGAGTCAGATAAACAGGGGTCAGATAATTGAGATTGTACTGTATTTGTTCCAGCTATTCACATTACCACACAGAAATATGTACCAGTGGTCAGCTACTGATTACATGGCAATCACTGCCCATTGGGTCAGGTTCCCCTCTTTGTTCTTCTTCTCCTCTTCCTCCTCCTCCTCCTCCTCCTCTGGGTTAAGTGCCAGCAGCAGCAGTAGTAGTAGTGGCTGTAAGTCACTGGGACCCTCCAACCAACTCAAGCAGGCAGCTTTATGTATTGCTGGCTTTGACAATGACAATCATGCAGAAAGCTTGTTATAATTACTTCAGCAGAAGTTTGCTGAGTGGCTGAAACAACACTCATTAAACACCAGGTTTTATAGTATCAGATAATGCAAAGAACACCGTAAAGGAAGTTGAAGGTAGGGAGTATACCCATTTCATGCTTTGCTTACTGTACAAATCCGGTAGCTCAAGAATTCCTAGATGAGGAAGGCACCACTGTGCAGACATGTGTAGGTCAGCTAAAAAAGTTTATGGTCATTTTAGCCATTCTGTAAAGCTGTTACAAAACATTTAGCAATGAAACCACTTTCTCCTCCACCACCTGAAACAAAATGTGGCAACAAGGTGGAATTCCACCTATTATCTGATGCAATGGCTGCTAGAACAACAGAAGGCTATCCACCAGTATGCAACTGAGCATGGTATTGGCAAAGAGAGGTTAACTTTAGCCCAAATCATTGGCACTTGATGGAGAACCTCTGCACTTTGCTGAAGCCCTTTGAGGAGGCCACATGGGTGGTAAGTGCTGATATAGCTGGTCTAAACAAGGTACTCCTCTTTATTGCCCTCATTAACCTGTGACTTGTTTGTATGAAAACTCAATATTAGGACTATGAGGATACCGCTGCTGACAATCTAGTAGAAAGGATATGAACACATTTCTGGAATGACACATGCATTTTGGAAAGGCCTAGAGCTGACCACTACATACTGACCACTCTCCCAGTCCCTTGGTTCAAAGCCACATTTGAGACATTCTCTGATGCACAAGAATGCAGTAAGGATCTGCAGTTCTATAAAGCCTAGATTATCCATCTGGGCTCTGTCTGTATGGCACAAAACAAGACCTGAAACTTAACAGCAACACTGATCATCCCTTGCAGTCACTCTGACAGGCCAGGTGGAGGAGAGGGAAGAAGGAGGAGGATCTCAGTGTGTTTCCACTGCTACTACAAAATGTCACAGGAATCATTCATTTCTACATTCACTTGCACATGCGCAAGGAACGTCTTGAAACAGTACAACCTTTTGGAGGTGTGTGACCCTCCTGGGAAATCAAAATCGAATCAAATTTTATTTATAGTGCACTTTTCAAGATTATCAAAGAGCAGATACAATACAAGAAACAGCCAACATAATAAATATAACTTTAAAAACAATTAAAAGACAATGGGTTGGCCTAATCAAAGGCTTGCTCAAATAAATAACTTTTTAAAAATGCAGTGCTCAGTGTAGCAGGTGCGACCCTACTGGACCAATACATGCCGAGCTGTGTATGACAGCAGTTCGGCTGTGCTGGTCTTCACTTCAAACAAAAGGTCCACTGCAATCAGTGGTGGTAGCGTCTGTGCAATTAGCATACTGACATCTTTACATCTTCAGCACAGCCAAACTGCTGTCATACACAGCTCGGCATGAAATACCTTCCACTTCCTCACTCTGCTAATGTCCTCCCCCTTCCTTGTTATTGTCCTCCCTGGCCCCCACATTGTGTGCCGAGGGGTGCCCAATCCACCTTGGCTCATGCCCCCCCAGCACACTGTGTGGACAACGGGGTGCCCAATCCCCCATCGGCTGCAGTCCCCCCAACAAACAACCAGTTGGCATGCTGGGAGCTTACCCCAGCATGCTCATGCCTCCCCTATGCTACTGTATGGCTGACAGAGGTGCCCAATCTCTGCCGGCTCCAGTCCCCCCCCCAACAAACACGTAGGTGGCATGCTGGGAGCCCACCCCAACATACCAAAAGCATCCTGCATCATATTTTTGTTTTAAAAATTCCTGTTAAATAAGAAAGCGGTCCCTCGTGAGTCCCTTGTCCCCCCAACCCACACCCACCCTCTGTGCACCTGATCTCCCCACACAACCCCAACCTCATACTTACCTCTGGAGCCCAGCGCGATGATCTTCGGTCACCCAGGAACACCTTTGCACTCTTCAAAGCTGAACGTGAACTGAGGAAATGTAAGTAAGCTGTATAACGGCATAAATGGGTTTTTTCAGCTTAGGCGGGTATCTCAGCCATTTATTCAACTTTTGGCACCACATTTTTAACATGGAGTTCTTGGGACCCCTTCTCATGAATTCAGTCACTGTCATGGCATTATTCGGTCCCAAAAGGTGATTTCACAGTCACTGCATGGAATCCCCTTTTGGGAACAAGTAACAAAATAACAGTGTCAGTGTTCATGAGGTGGGCTCTTAAAAAAGCCTATGTTGCAAATTTGTTGAAACAATTCCAAAAAATGACTGTTTTACAAGTGTGCATTGCTCAGTTTCCACGCACACTCGTAAGTTTGCAAATTTGTAATATTTTCACTCAATTTTTTAAGCATTGGCATTTTTCCTCATCTCATTATGAACAGTATAGCTGTCATTTTTCACATCCTGGCCGAAATGTGTTTTTGCACTTCCAGTGTAGAATAGCACGGTCATTGTGGGAAATCAGTGTTTGGTACAGAGTGTGAAAATCACAGTGACACTGTTCATGAGCAGAGGTCCTAAAATGCCTATGTTGAAAATTTGGGGACAAAAGTCCATAAAATGACTGTGTTATGAGCGTGCATTGCACAGTTTCCATGCACACTCGTAACTTCACAAATCTGTAATATTTTTATTCCACATTTTCAGCATTAGCATTTTCCCACACCTCCTTATGAACAGTACATCTGTCATTTTTCACATCCTGGCCGAAATGTGTTTTCTCACTTCCGGAGCAGAATAGCTCGGTTGCTGTGGGAAATCAGTTTTCAGGACAGATTAAGAAAATCACAGTGACATGGTTTATGAGCAGAAGTCCTAACATGCCTTTGTTGAAAATTTGATGACAAAAGCCCATAAAATGACTGTGTTATGAGTATACATTGCGCACTTTCCATGCACCCTCATAATTATGGAAATTTGTATTATTTTCACTCCAGATTTTCAACATTGCCATCTTTTCACTCCTCCTTATGAACAGTACAGCTGTCATTTTTCACAACCTGCCTGAATTATGCGTTTGCGCATCTGGTGCACAATGACACGGTCGTTCTGGGAAATCAATGTTCAGGACACATGAAGAAAATCATAGTGACAGTGTTCATGAACAGAGGTGACAAAATGCCTATGTTGAAAATTTGGTGAAATAATTCCACTGAATGACTGTGTTATGAGTGTGCGTTGCACAGTTTCCACACAGGCTCATAACCTTGAGCATGACCAGGGAGTTAGGTTTCCTAAGACAGACACTTAAGAAGTATGAGGTTGAAATGTTAATCAGATGCAAGAGGAGTTGCAGAGAGGTACTGTTTTGGGACATGGATGCTGAAGGTCCATAGATACAACTTGGGTGGGGGGACTGCGTAAATGCCAAACACCACTGCAAATACCTGCAAGCGAACGTTCGGCATTGACAAATGCTTGCTGTCATTGTCAACTAAGACCTAGTGATATTGCTGTTCCTGCTACTGCATCTCCCAGAAAGACAGCCATTGGTGACAAATCACTCTGGGAAGAACTGTCTGACAATAGCTTGATGAAAAAGCATGACAAGTCAGTTTCTGACACAGTCATGCCTGTGATGCCAGCAAACAAATGGTGCAGGATTATCAGGATGAGAACATGCCATTAGCAGAAGGAGATGAGCTTCTGTTGTACTGATGCCAGAAAAATACCATTTGACCCTCTTTGACACAGGTAGCTGCAACTCAGTTGCCCACCTGCAAGTATCTACTCGGAGAGATTTGTCAGCAGTTCAGGCAATATTGTCACCAGCAGGAGAACATGCCTTTCGACACAAAATGTAAAGATGTTCACTTTTTTAAAAACCTAACCTGCCCCTTTTTCCAAAGACCTTTTTGCTACAGTTTATGGATGCTGAAGTGCATGGGGATGGCTTCTGTGTCTGTTGTTTTTTGTAGTTCTTTTTTTGTGTGTGAGAAACAAGTAGTCTACATGCACACTGTGGGATGCTGCATTGTTGTCGTCACTCAGTCTTCTTCAAGTTAATGTTCTGTGAATTTTCAGCAGGCCTAGACAGGTCACATAAATAAGGGATGTACAATGGTGAGCTGTCAGATAAATGATGTATCTTCACCAATGCTGTTTGACCTTGGATAACTTCACAAGTGGCGTGAGCCACAAGTGAGATGTCCGAGGTCAAATAGGCACAAGTGTAGATAAATTATTTATCTGACAGCTTGCCATTGTATATTTCATTCATGCAATAGGGATGCTTTCTTTCAGTACAGAGACATTTGCTTTTGATCGTTTATCTTTTTTTTTTGCATATGTTTGTCAAAGTGAACAAAAAATTGCATTTTCTGCTCTTTTTTGCTAATTGAAAAAAAATCTATAAGGTATCTATAAATGAAATACCACTCATTTTGTAGATAATTTTGTGCTGCACAACTTTCATTCTCACAGCACTATGCTATCTTTTTTCATTTTAAAGTTATTTGTATTTGAACATAATTAGTACTGGTACTGAGGTTGAACATTCTAAATGAGTTCCGGGGTGTTTGTGACATATCTACTATGTATATAAATCTGTGGTGATGCATCTACTATGTGTATAAATGTAACATTTTGAATTTATCTCATAGTAGCTCAGATTTATCACATAGGATTTATGTCCACGCCTATTGCATAAATACATTTTTGGGGAAATGTTGCCAGTAAAACCGGTGTGGCCATGGCATAATGGGAAGCCTTGCCCATGTGTGGTACTGTTTCAATGGACACACAGTTTTTAGAAGCAGTAGCCTATGCTCACATATGCCTTATCCAGTCCATTTTGTTTTGAGCATTGTTAGCCAGATATTCTTGTTTACTATTAGCATCATCTATGTTTAGCACTAACTGAATGGACAATTTGGACCCTATGCACCAATAGTGTGGATGGGCTACACGCCACGTAACCCAGGTGCATAGCCCACCCACACCCATGTACACCCACTGCAGCATGCTCAGACCAGTTCCGCCCCCCACACCGGAGCCCAGGTGGAGCGTAGAGCTCCGCTTGTGGGTGGACCAGGGTCTCCACAGGGGGGATACGTTCCAGAACTCTGCATGATTCACAAATGTGCGGAGTGCCGTACACAGGTCCCAGCAGTGACACAGCTGGAGGGCAGCTGTAGCAGTTATGCGCCCCCTCCAGTTGCCACCACTGGACCCGCTGGAGCAGGTGAGGGCCTGTGGACCCCTGCAGGTGTATGCCCCTATTGGCGGGGGATGGCACTCAGGCCAGGGGTGGGTGGTGGGCACATGCCCCCCACTGGCTGTTCTAGCACATCACATGCCCACTTCATGATGGCGCCTGACCAGCACAAGAGATCCACTGTGGACCAAGGATGGGCAGTCGATTGGCCACTGACCTGGGTCTGCACTCCCGCTCCCGTGTAGCTATGCACACAGGGGGCGGGGACATGGTCAGGTGCTGGGCAGGAACCACTGCATGGTGAATGTGGGCACCGCACAGAAACATGCAAGTGCAGAGCAGCATGTGTCTTGACGCATTGGCTCCACTCTTTTTAGTAAATTGCCCCCAATGTTTTGAACCAGTAACTTTCAATGTAGGCCACTGTTTAATCCTGCTGTTTTAGATGCTCATCAGCCAAGGGCGTTATCTTGTTCTTTCATTTTTGTCCCATTTCCTAATGCTTTTTAATGGTCGAACCAGTGTGAACTAGTCTACCAGTAAGAGAACCCTGGCAAACGTTACCTGCTTTGACGGTCAAAGTTTGCATGGTTGAACTTTGGGACAGTCATATAGCCCTACTTTAAACAGGAATATGTTAACCAGCCTAGTGAAGCAGAGGGCTGTGGTGCTGGTGCCTCACCTACTGCCATACCAGAAGACTGGGTTCAGCATCAGAGTCAGACTGTGGGGGTCGGCCAGGATGGGAGACAATTGAGTGTTTGCAGACTGCTCTGTTCTCCTCTTCTGGGGAAGGGTAGATCTGCTGCACCACTGTGATACTGCCACCATATGGAGGTATGGTGGTAGGCCAGCAAGGGCACTGCACTCATGGGAATTTGCTGGTGTTTGATGCATAGTATGTATATATCCCCATGTGCATGCATGACTGCAGAAACACTCCACCAACCAAGGGGAGGAAAACAGGAAACACGGGGACCATTGCATGAAGTGGGGCTTCTCCAGCCCACACCATCACCATGGGACCCCTGCCATAGAGGAACTAGTTCAAACTCGGGGGGGGGGGTTGCCCTACCCTTTCTGGCCTCATCATGGGGAGTAACAGCTAGTGGAAGAAGAAATGACAGGTTAGTCTCAGTGGGGGATGGCAGCTGGTTGGGAGTGAGCAGGGTCTGAAGAGCCTTACCAGTACCTTGGGGAGAAAAGTGCCATAGGAACAAAATAAAAGCCAGAAATATGTCAGTAGCCCATAACCCTTTCTTTCTCAGTAGTAACTATTTATTGGATCCAGTTATTGCAATAATTTTTTGCTTATGTGTTCATCTACCAATGCATATTGTACCTCAAGTGCGGTGCACTAAATATTTTACCTACTGGTAACTGCACTAGTCAGTGGTTAAATCAGACATTTAGAACAGAGGGAACTCTATAGTCAAAGGGGCACCAGGGCTACAAAATCCTAACTTCTCTAGGGGGGCCTGGGGGCATGACCCCTTGAAATTTTTTTTAAACTGACACGAAATGATGTATTTTGGTAGCTTTTAGCAGGCAGTTAAGCAGATTCATAGCAGGCTACTGAATGGCAGCAGAATGCTGAGGTAAAGTAAACAGCAATGTTTTTCGTATGATTAATAGTCAAAAAAGTCAGTCCCACTCTCTGTCCTGCAAGTTTTCGTCTTGTACTGTTCATATATTTTTTTAAAGTACAGGTAAAAGTAAGAAGGGTACCAGTCTAGCATGACAGGATGAGGGTCTCATGGTGCAATTAAACAGTTTTGAGGGGACATAAAATCCTAACATCTGTAGGGGGGTCTGGTGGGCATGCCCCCCGAAATTCTTTTAAAAAGTGATGTCAAATGGTGCATTTTGGTGGCTTTTAACACTTTCATACCAGCCTGCTGCTATGATGAATCTGCTTAACCACCTGCTAAAAGCTAACAAAATGCACCACTTTTACATCAATTTACAAAAAATGTTATGGGGAGCAGGCCACCTTCCTGCAGAAGTAAGGACTGTTATGCCCCCTCAAAACTTTGTGGTTGCATTATGACACCCTGTCATGCTGGACTGGTACCCTCCTTACTTTTACGTGTACTTTAAAAAAAATATATGAACAATACAAGACAAAAACTTTCAGACGAGGGAGTGACTTTTTTTTACTATTAATCATACAAAAAAAATATTGCTCTGTACTTTTCTTTACCTCAGCATTCTGCTGCCTTTCAGCAGGCTGGTATGAATCTGCTTAATGAACTGCATGCTGAAAGTCACCAAAATGCTGCATTTGATATTGATTTTCAAAAACGTTCTGGGGGCATGCCCTCCTACTGATGTTAGGATTTTATGCCCCCTCAAAACTTTCTGGTTGCATAATGACACCCTGTCATGCTGGACTGCTACACAAGATTACTTTTACCTGTAGTTAAAAAAATACATGAACAATACTAGACAAAAACTTGCAGGAGAGGGAGTGGCTTTTTTTTCTATTAATCATACAAAAAACATTGCTGTTTATCTCAGCATTCTGATGCTTTTCAGTAGCCTCAGCCTACTGAAATGCTGCAGAATGCTAAGGTACAGTGAACAGCAATGTTTTTTGGTATGATTAATAGTAAAAAAAGCAACTCCCTCTACTGCAAGCTTTCATGTTGTATCGTTCATATATTTCTTTAAAGTACAGTCAAAAGTAAGAAGGGAAGGGTACCAGTGCAGCATGACAGGGTAAGGGTGTCATGATGCAACCATAAAGTTGTGAGTGGGCATAAAATCCTAACAACTGTGTAGGGGCCAGCCCCCAGACATTTTTTTGAAAATTAATGTAAAATGGTGTACTGTGGTGGCTTTTAGCAGGTGGTTAAGCAGAGTTATACCAGGCTACTTAAGGGCAACAGAATGCAGGGATAAAGTAAACAGCAATGTTTTTTGTATGAACGGTTAAAAAAAAAAAAAACCCCCTCTCCTGCAAGTTTTCATCCTGTAAGATCATTCTTTTTTCTTTTGAAATGTGCACTTCAGAGAAACTGAAACAGTATTCAGCGTCCTGTGATGTCAAGTCTAGCTTGAAGTAGGCTGGATATGTGTGCAAGTGTGACAGCACATAGCATTTTGATATTTTGCACATCTCTCTCAGTAAAGACAGTCAGTGTATACTATTGCATCATGTATTTAAACAAGCAGACATCTGGATCACTGGCGGATTCCATATTCCTCTTGCGCTGGTGTATGGCCGATCGATGCATTCTCAGCAATGTTTTGGCAAATTTGATGGCATCAAATCTGTTCACTGGTGAGCCAGTGAGTCTAATAAACATCAAGTCAGACAGGTGGTCAATAGTAAGTTTGTTACACATTGAGCTGGCAACAATGTTCATTGTGCTGAAACCTCGCTCGCAGTCTGCTGTGCTCACAAGGATTGTGTTTATAGACAGCAACTTGCATTGGGACTGTCCTTTCCTGTGACCTCTAAATGACACAAAGTCATCAAAGTCACTCCTTACAGCATTCCATTCCGGGAGTTGCTCTTGATGCCCAAATCTATTAATGAGAGTCCGTAACTTCAATTCTCCAAAGCCAACCTCTACATCCTCAGGTCATGAGTCAGGCTGGAGAGTAGCAACACACTTTACTAATACTTCTTCTGACATCAGTCTTGTTGCCATCATGTCTATCAAGGCTTGGTAGAGCTGTTGATGAAATGGCATTGTTCCTCCTATCCTTTACCAACAAGACACCATGGAACTCTTGGTGTTCAACTGCAGCTTCAGCTTCTGTTGTATATGTGCCAGGCCAATCCTTCATCTTGTTGCATTCCTGTATGCAACGTTTAGTGTATCTGTCGGTGTCAAACACTGTCATGCCTTGATTCTGTAGACATTCTGATAAAAAACATAGTTCGTCAAGGGCATCCATCATTATACCCATGTTGAGGATGAAAGTAGTGGATGTCATCTTGCTCAGCAGACCATGACAGAGCTGCTTATTGTTGGAGCTTCTCTTAGCATCATCACAAACTGATTTCAAGTGTTTAGTTAGTGCAGTGAAGGACTTCCATACAGCATAAACAGCATGGTAGCTACTAGCAACCCACCGGGTCAATAAAAAAACCTACCAAGTTTAGCCACCTGAGTGGAGAGAGCCTCAGCAGTCAGTTGTAATTCTCATGCATTCTTAGGTGAACAGCTGTAAAATGAGTAAAATTTATCTAGCAATATCTTGAAGTGATTCACAGCATTGCAGCAGTCAACAGCATCAGCAACTGAAAGTTTCAATCTGTGATTGAACAAATCCAGAACAAATAGTTTGATACCTTTTATTGGGCCAACAAGGATGTTACAAAAAGAACAAAGAGCTTTAGCTTTCAGACCAACAAATCCTTCTTCAGAAGCCTAACGAGAGTTATTTAGAAAATCCCATATTATTAACACCTAGAACATGCAGAAAAAAACAGAAACCATTTTCATCGGTTTAAAACAGGCCTTCAGAAATAATTAAAGTGACACTGGAGAGCTTGAATATCTAAAGAGTGATTTCAGCTGAACCAAACTTAAAGGTTAAAGGTTGTTTAAACATAACAGCAGGCAGAGAGTTACCATGTACCAGTCTAATGGATAAAAAAAACCTTAAGATTCTCTGTTCACTAAATTACATGTCAAGTGAAGGAAACCTCTCGAAGGCACATGTTTTACAAGTGAGGCCACAGTACATCACTCTGCTCAGAATGGACCCTTTGATAATGAGATGACCCTCGAGAAAACAACTGCATGCTAAAATGTAACATATAACCAATTAAAAAATGAGTCCCAAAATTACAACATCAGAAATTATCTTTACATGGCATATAGAATGATGAAAATTATGTATACCCAAAGTGAGTAAGTGTATCACACTGATGAAAGTACAACTGGCTGGAGATACATTCCCAACATACTCTCAACAAACTATTATGTTAAGACTTTGTTGTAACAAGATTTTATATATGATAATATCAATCATCAGTGTAAGTGCCAGGTTAAAAAACAAATGCTAGTCAGGGACCCCCAAGAAATTGAGACTATGCAGCCTGATATGTTCAGATTTCAAGAAGTTGTTAGTGTATAATCAAAATAATACATATATAGAAACAGTCCAAGGAATCTAAACAAAAAATCTTAGGAATTACCCCCTCCCAGGGGTGGGGGGGAGTAACTACTTAAAATGAAATACTGTATATGTACATGAATCCTAATAACTATCAATTGCACCCATCACTACAATAGTTACCCAAAAAAGAATGACACCTGTCATGAACCCCCAAGTAAATGAGACAAGTGTCCTAATAAGTACAGAGTGTAAAAATATTACAATATATACTCAAATTACAGAACTAGCAGAATGAAGTAAATATCCACTATAATATGAGTTCAGAGTCCTAGCCACAATGACAACATAATGTAATGTACCTGAACACAAGTTTACCTCAATATCCCTACAATATACACATCCACTATACCCACATAACCACCCATCTCAAATACCCATATTATAATCCAATGTGCCACACTTCTTCTACCCTTACAATACACACATAAACACATTCACAAACCCACATGCATAGACGTACTCACACACCCATGCCCACATTCACACAATGCTAATGTGAGAGGCCAACTTGTAGATAACCAGTTAAGAGGGATTGTGTAAGAGTCAAAGTCCAAGGCTCGCTGAAAACCTAAAACATGTACTGTATGTCCATCCTTTGAAGTAAAGATCCATGTAAGTTTACATGTAATGTGTCATAAATCCAGCATTAATGTTCAAGCCATCTTGCACCCTATTAAGAATCCACAGTATGCTAATCTCTTTATGGCCAATTTGGAGGAGGACTTTTTAAGGCACTGTACACACAAATCATTCACTTACTTCTGTTACATTGATGATTTGTTTATAATTTGGGCACAAGGCACTGACACGCTTAGGGATTTTCATCAGGGACTTAATAATCTCCACCCAACCATTAAGCTTTCCCTGGAATATTCTGCCACCAGTGTTAATTTTCTGGATACCACTGTCACCATCAAGGATGGAACCCTACAAACATGTATTTACAGGAAACCAACAGACAGACAGAGATACTTACACAAGAAAAGTACTCACCCGAGTCACACTAAAAAGTCTGTCATATATAGTCAAGCGCTTCGGTACCACCATCTCTGTTCAAATGAGGAAGACAGAGATAAACATTAATGTTGAAAAACACCTTTATTGAGCAGGGTCTCTCTCCCAGAGAAATTGACAGAGCAGTGGAACGTGCTGCACAAGTACCATGAGAACACCTACTGCAATATAATGAAAAGACCACTACTAACAGAGTACCCTTAGTAGTCACATATCATCCTGACCTTGAACTTCTACATAAGATTATTAAGGACCTACACCCCATAATCGGTGAGGATGAAACCCTTAGTTGTATTTTTCAAGAACTGCTACTACTGTCTTTTAAACAACCACCCAGTTTAGCCAACCGGATTATTAGGAGTAAACTTGAACCTGAACAGAGTGCCATGACATCATATGGCACACAACCCTGTAATAAACGCAGATGTCACACTTGTGATCACATTTCCACCTCAGACTGTGTGATTACTACACAAAACAGACAATTCAGGATATTGGGTAATGATGCATGTACATCAAGCAATGTTGTTTATCTTATTCAATGCAGGAAATGTCCTCACACAGGTTATGTGGGAGAGACGAAACAGCAGCTCTGCAATAGAATGAATTCACACAGGTATGATATTTAAGCAATAAGCCACGAGGGGGTGTGGGTTATCAGCAGATTTACCATGGCTGGAGTGGTTTGCCCACAAGGTGCAGCTGAGTGGGTAAATCCTCGCCAACTGTGGTAAATCCCCTGATAACCCACATTCTCCGAGTGACTGTTTGCAATTATACCAAGGTTCATTATTTTACTATAATAAAATGCAACTTTTAAAGAGGTAGCTCTTTTATTTTTATTTTATTTATTCATGTGCTGCAGATAATTTTGATTAGGAATAGGATTATTTGCTCATCAGCAGCCATTGGTTATCAAAGGATTTACACTGGTGGTAAACTGCCAATCTGACGATTTCATTGGCTCTTCACTTATGTCCATGGTATAATAATAGGAAGACGACTGACAAACCAGTGGCACAAGACTTCTCTCAGGATGACCACTCAATCTCAGATATGTCTGTGATGGTCTTGAAAGGACATTTCAACAGTACACAACAGAGACATGCTTGTGAGATCAGACTTATGATACTTCTTAATACAGTGCAAGATGGCTTGAACATTGATGTTGGATGTATGACACATTACATGTAAACTTATATGGACCTTTACTTCAAAGGATGGACTTACATGTTTTAGGTTTTAAGTGAGCCTTGGACTTTGACTCTTATACAATCCCTCTTAACTGGTTATCTACAGGTTGACCTCTCACATTAGTAGTGTGTGAATGTGTGCATGGTTGTGTGAATATGTCTATGTGTGTGGGTTTGTAAATATGTTAATGTGTGTACTGTGAGGGTAGAAGACATGTGGCACATTGAATTTTTAATTGGGTATTTGAGATGGGTGGTTATGTGGGTATAGTGGACGCGTATATTGTGGGGATATTGAGGTAAACTTATGTTCAGGTACATGACATTATGTTGTCATTGTGGCTAGGACTCTGGACTCATTATAGGGGATATTTACTTCCTTCTGCTTTTTCTGTAATTTGAGTATATATTGTAATGTTTTTACACTCTGTACTTACTAGGACACTTGTTTCATTTACTTGGGAGTTCATGACAGGTGTCATTCTTTTTTGGGTAACTATTGTAGTGATGGGTGCAATTGATAGTTATTAGGATTCATGTACATATATTTCATTTTATGTAGTTACTCCCCCCGTGGGGTAATTCCTAAGAATTTTTGTTTAGATTCCTTGGACTGTTTCTGTGTATTATTTTGATTATACACCGACAGCTTCTTGAAATCTGTACATATCAGGCTGCATAGTCTCAATTTCTTGGGGGTCCTTGACTAGCATTTTTTTTTTATTCTGCCACTTACGCTGATGATTGATATTGTCATGCATAAATCTTGTTACTTACACTGCCAATTGATAATATCATGTCTAAAATCTTGTTACAACAAAGTCTTAACATAATAGTTTATTGAGAGTATGTTGGGAATGTATCTCCAGCCAGTCGTACTTTCATCAGTGTGATTCACTTACTCACTTTGGGTATACATCATTTTCATCATTCTATATGCCATGTAAAGATAATTTCTGATGTAATTTTGAGACTCATTGTTTTACTTGGTTATATGTTACATTTTAGCATGCAGTTGTTTTCTCGAGGGTCATCTCATTATCAAAGGGTCCATTCTGAGCAGAGTGATGTACTGTGGCCTCACTTGTAAAATATGTGTCTTTGAGAGGTTTCCTTCACTTGACATGTAATTTAGTGAGCAGAGAATCTTTTTTTTACCCATTAGACTGGTACATAGTAACTCTCTGCCTGCTGTTATCTTTAAACAACCTTTAACCTTTAAATTTGGTTCAGCTGAAATCACTCTTTGGATATTCAAACTCTCCAATGTCACTTTAATTATTTCAGAAGGCCTGTTTTAAACCAATGAAAATGATTTATGTTTTTTTCTGCATGTTCTAAGTATTAATAATATGGGATTTTCTAAATAACTCTCATTAGGCTTCTGAAGAAGGACTTGTTGGTCTTGAAAGCTAAACCTCTTTGTTCTTTTTGTAACATCCTTGTTGGTCCAATAAAAGCTATCAAACCATTTGTTCTGGATTTGTTCTTACTAGGACCAATACGGCATTAAACATTTTGTTTGTCAATCTGTGATTGAGGCAGTGCCACACAAACAGATTTGGATATTTGAGGCGTAGCAATGCTCTAAGGCGCCCTTTCTTACTGAGCATCACACTCACACCATCACATGCAAGACATACCCACACTGTCCTGAGCTCTTCATCTCCCAAGCCATAGCATGACAACATGGATAAGAGCGCATCATGAATTTCTTGTGCAGTTGTGTCAGACAACTGTATCAGTTGAAGGAAAAACATAACATGAGTTGATTCTGTTTCCATGTACACACATATGTAAATGATTAAAGTTGATCTGTTGGCTAGTCCCGGTGCAATACTGCCATCTCATGGGTGAACCTGGGCATGGCAGTGCAGTCAGGGACAAGCGATGGAAGGGGCAGACGTCAGCCGAGAGCCCTAGGAAAGCTGCATCCAGACACACACCTCCCAATTGGCTCTCCCCGAGAGCCGGCGACTGTGGGGCACTCCTAGGTGAAGACACCTCCTGAAGCCAGCAGCGCATCCTCCCGAGTTCTCATTGGGGCAGACTCCAATGTGGGCCACCCACTCGACCGTGGTTTGGGGAAAAAGGTAAGGGGGAGACCTTTCCTTGCCCTGCCTGGGGGGTTATCCAGGAGCATTAAGGGGATTTCATGAGTGATCGGTTGCACTCTAAGGAGCAGACTCCTGGAGCAGTGAGGGAGAGATGCAGTGAGGCATGAGGGGATCTGATTAAGTGGAGTGCGGGGATAAGTAAGGTGAATAAACAGAATGAAAAAAAAAGTTGATCTGTTTCTCACTGTTGTACTTTCGTGAACCAGAATCGACATGGGGCATCTGGTCTGTACTATGTATCTCATTAGGTTCCTCCTCATTTCTTCAGAAATTGTATCGATCATGTCAGACTGCAGATATGGGCCAACCGAAGCTCCGTTTAGTGTCTGGAGCTCAAGTAGTTTTGGATGGTCAGTAAATGGGTGGTTCTCTTTGGCTATATATAAGGCTGTAAGTTTTTCATGGTAAAAATAGGCAGATTTCATGGTATTTCACGGTCCTGGTCGCAACTCACTTGAAGTACTGCAAGTCGCAACTCTGGATAAGTTGCAAACGGGACCGCAAGTCAGTAAATTGCTCCTTGCCGAACTGAAAGAAATCTTCCGGGGGGGGGGAGACTTGGTAGTCCGTCACTCGTCAAATAATTAAATATCTGGTGACAGATCTTGCATCTCCAACTCTAGATCAACCTAGCTAGCCCAGGAGAAGATGCATTCCAATGCAGGATATGGCTTAAAAAGCTTCCTTAAGAGCCATCTTCAGACCATCAACGTCTGCAACTGCCAGTAAGCTTCTTGTCCGGTTCCCCCCTTGACAAAGGATATTCTCCTGCAGCTTCTATCTCTCCACACTTGCTGTCATTCTATTGCATTAAGCCTCTTCGCCTAATGCATCCTCTGTCTGTCCCCAGCTGTCCGATCGGGGTTTGGCACATTTCTACTTATTTTTAGTTAATGTCAGAGGGAGCAACGGATTTCACGGCACAGAGAGAAAAAGTGCAAATTTCATGGTAATCGTGAAATCCGTGCCCCCGTGAATTAATTACAGCCTTAGCTATATAATATGCTGTTCTCGTGGCTCGTGTGGTAGCTTAGAGATGTTCACCTGTCAACCTTTCAGCAGCCTTCTCAATAACTTTTTTGTCATGTTTCTTTAAGAGTTCATCAGCGTTTTGGTGTCTTACTGACTTCTTATGTTTTGAAACTTTCTTTCAGAGCGAGAGTAGCTGTCTCGCTTTGTCTACACCATATGGTGAAATTTCACCAGCAGCCCATTCCTTGGCAAATGAAACATCAGAAACAAGGTTGGCTCCCTTGCAAGTTGAGCAGCCAAGCTTCTTGCTGAGGATGAACAACCACTTGTGTGCATTCTTGAAATACTCTCCCTGATCAGCTGTCCAACAGTCAGGCAAATGGCTGGTCACAGACGATGAATCAACCTTTGCAGTCTGACATTCTATGCTTTCAGTATGCTCAGTGGACGTGGATGGTGATGACTGCATAGGTGATGCAGACTGCACCACATCTGCTGTGTTTTGTTGCTCACCAGAGGGTTGCAGCATTTCCAGAAGAGCAGTTCTTCTTTCAGTGTTCTCAGAGGTGGGCAATTCGGGTTGCTCAGTAACTGTTTCATATTGGTCCACTGAAAGTGACTCAGAGAGTCTAGGTTGCTGCTCCATGGAGAGGCGCGAAGTTTCACTTTTGAAGAAATCAGATATTGCTCTGGTACTGTGTGCTGACTGTTCCAATAATCGTCGTAATCTGGCCTTGCAAAACTCTGCACCAGACAATTTCCTCTTCATGACATAGCTATGCAGTACCCTTGAACAAATGTTGAGTTACAGGGAAAAAAAAGATAGATATAAGGTTGCAAGTTTTGTTCTGTACCCTGGTTAAACCGGTCAATCCTCTGACCTCAAGTACTTAGTCTTGCAGAGAGCCGAACCGACACTTGATATGTATGTTTTTTATATTTACTCGCTTCCACAATAGATCCCTGCTAACCATTCTATTTTATTTGTTTTATTGACTCTGTTCCCCTCAATGAAAGTGTCACCAAAATCCACCAATCAGCTTCTCTAGAACCAGCTGAGAGCCTAGCCAGCCGAAACTGCAGCCCTCAATACTGTCCTGTTATCTGACTTTTTGTTTCTGTATTTTTTTTCACAAGAAAGATCCCTGCAAATGGGCTGTTTTTTTCTAAATGTTTTACTGTCCCCCCTCACTCAAAGGCATGACAAAATCACCACTCAGTTCAGCGGCCCCTATAGCACTTGCTGAGAGCACGGCAGACACACCAGTCCTCAAAACAACCCTATGCTGCCTGTGTTTGTTTCTGTATTACTTTTTTCAAAAGAAATATCCCTGCAAACGGGCAGTTTTTTTTGGGGGTGGGGGCTGTTTCTTTCTCCCTCACACTTAAAGGCTCAACAAGATCCCCCAGCCCCTGCTGAGAGGCAGGAACCTGCCTGGCTAGCAGCTGACACTGGCAACTCTCAAGGCAACTGCCCTGTTCTCTGTTATTTTTGAATTTATTTTATTCACAAGATCTCTTCACTCTCTGAGCATGAGAAGACAAGGCAAGCAACACTGCAACCTCTCAAGACAAAACAGCCCAGCACCGGCTCTGTATGCTGTTTTCTGTTTTTTTTTTTACCCAATACCTACAAAACAGATCACAAAGCTTTTACGAACAATTAGGGCTTGCTAGCTATGGCACAGTTGTCAAGATCCCCTCACAGCTGCAGCCCTCGCTTCACTTAATCTTTTTTTCCTTTTTTCACCACGTCACACACTACACATACAGTCAGTGAGACACTGCTTTTGCCTTGAGGCTTGACAAACAAGGTAGAGCTATTGATGGTCTGTTGCTGTTCGGCTTTTTTTTAACTAACAATTGCTTCAGTGTCTCAGGATGTAGCTTGTAGCAGAAACATTCACATTAATTTCATAATATACCATGTGATTTATAAAGCTACAAGTAAGCATGCCATCCGATTCCAGGGCAGGTCACTATCTCCCAAAATCTTTCCCCCAGTAGTCCACTCTGACTAACTACTGGTCAACACCACCTCAAAACCCCTGTGAGATTTCAGCCCCAAGTATGTTCACCAGCTCACCGAGCTCAGTCAGCTCCGAGCTGCCTCTCTGACTGAACAAAAAAAAAAAGTAAACTTCAATTCTTTCTGGCTAAGGCACTTTTTTTCCATAGTTGTAGTCCCTCTCACTAGTGGTGGTCAATGAGAGATCATCAGCCCCAAGTCTGGTTACCAGCTCAGTCAGCTCCCTCCCTCTCTGACTAACTAAACTGGGGGAAAAATTGAACTTCTTTTTGGCTTTTTTTTTTCCCTAATACTCCCCCCACACTGGTAATGCTGTTTAGCAACACGCACACATAGCTCAATAAAAGAAAAAACAGGAGAGATAAACCACAGCCCCCAAGTTAGTCTGTCAGGTCAGTGAGGTCTGTTAGCTCCCTCTCTCGCTCTGATTAGGGAAAAAGAAAATTAAACTTCTTCAGATCTTATTCTGGCTAACTGAGCTGAGGATCTTTTTTCCTATTAGTGGTGGTCCCCTTCACTAGAAGCCTGGAGAACCTGGTCAAAAGATGAGAGATAGCATATCAGCCCAACGTTGTACACAAGCTCAGTCAGCTCCCTCCTCCCTCCCTCTCTGACTGACTGGGCCTCAAAATGAACGTCTTTTACTGTGTGGCTCTGTTTTACTTTTTTATGTTTTTCCCCACCCACATGCTATTTATTGTAATAATAAACAAATTAATGAACAGATAAACTGTTATATTTTTTATTTTGATGCGTTTTTCTTTTCCAGCACAAGTTGATCGAAGGCACTGCAGCACCAAGTTGACTTTCTGAGAAGAAGACAAATTCTTTCTGATGCAGCACACGTAGCAAGCAACCGACAAAAGTTTTAGATCCCGCCCACAGCCCACCTCTCCTCCCCCACACACACAAGTTGCACACTGCAAGCTGACACAGGTCAGGTGACAAACTGAATGACAGTCACCTAGTGTGGTGCCCAGATGAGATGCAGAGAGGAGGTACAGTACTCATTAGTAAGTACTACTATGAATGAATGTAAATGGGCAGGGCAGGAGTAGGCAGGGCAAGGAGCAGGACAATGAACTGGGTGGGCACTACCTTAGTAGGTGGCTAACCTAGTCACTCCACTCCCCCAACTGACACAGACTAAGAGTTAGCACTAGTGGCAGCAGTAGCACACAGAATTGAGGGCACTAGGGCAGGGATAGAGGACTAGAAGAAACAACATCATTATCAGCTGCCATCTGCCGCCTTGCTCATTAATCAATCAGTGAAGTCTCTCCAGTTGACTTCTAGTTCTTCCAGACCCAGTCTGTGTGTAGTGTGATAGATGGCAGGGCAAGGGGCAGGACGATGACCCGGGGTGGCGGTACATTAGTGGGCAGCTAGCCTAGTCACTCTCCTGACCAGCAGCAGTAAGTAGCACACAGACAGAATCAGGGACAGCGAGAGGAGGAAAGGATCATCAGCTGCTTGCAGTGCTCATTAATATGTAATCTGTCCCCTCTCCTCTCCCTCCTCAAGCTGGCAGTTATTGTGGTAAAGAAGTGTGCAAGCAGGGTGGACACTGATCCTCAGAGCCAGGCAACTTAAAGGAACAGTACTTATTTAAAACGGCTTGGGAGGCGCACAACAGTTCTCCCGAGTATCCCTCACTTTAATCACTGGTACTAGTTGTGTGTTACATTTATTTATGAAAGAAACTTTTAAACACCAAAAAGTGCACTTTTGCTAGTAGCTTACATCAGTTTATTTCCATTTCATTCAGGTAAACTGGCCACTTTAAAATTCCAATGTTTTACGTATCAATTATGCTTTCTCAAGGAGAGTAGACCCATATGATAAATATCAGAATAGTATACATAAGAATGATTTCACAGCAAGCTGTGTATTACCCCTAAAACTTAGCTCTAACAATCTCTTGTGACTCACAGACATTCATTATGTGGCAACTGGAAAAGAAAGCCCAAAGTGCCCACACCATTTAAAAAAGATTTACTCGCTGGTTTCAAAAGGCAGCATTTCCTAAAACACGCTCAGCCTCTCACAGGGGTCTTTAAAATCCAGCTCTGTACCAGAAAAAACATGCTGGCTAAGTGCTGAACAGCCACTCCTTATAGGCAACTTGCTGCCTCAAAGTGCCAGTGAATGACACGCTACACAGTGACATTATCGCACCGAGCACTGGAGGATGAGCATCTAGTGCTGACAGACAGCAAGCCTCAAGCATCCAGGGCTCTTAGGTGCCTCAGCTGACCTCAGACTTCAAATTTTTGTTCTCAGACATGTCAAACATTATAACAAGTTTGGAATTTAAAACTATTTAAACCTAATTGGAAACAGATAGAAGCTGTAAAAAGACATTTACAATCAAGTTACACTTTTCAGACTCAAGATCACAAAGGCTTGGTGAGGTCAGGCTACAAAGGAGTAAACATTATAAACTGAAGTGTACACAGTTCCTCCACTGCCAACACACAGACTGGGCCACAGGCATAATAAATTAATCAAAGCATAGAAAGAAATTATTACATCGGGAGGTCAAAAGGTCAGAGTGCACATATTATTCATAAAAAACTAAAAAAGTCATATAATGCTCTAACCAACAAATACACAAACTGTAAACATGAACAATACAATCATCAGCAAAGTTAACAAAGGACTGCAATACAGCAGTTGGCAACATCATGACAACAGGAAACCAGTCTGTTAATATTGCTGCCCAATCTACATTCATTCATTCAGTCCATATAGTGGGGACAAAGTTCCAAATCTTTATATTCACAGAGGTTCCCTCTGTAGTAATTTATAGTCCCATATGCTACCTCTTCTAGGCATAATAAAGACCATCTCCAGGCCAGAAAACCTTAAAGAGGGATGGAATGACCTTTTTCTTACCAGTGTCTGCAAAGCCTAGACTTAACTTTATTTAAATTTCAGATTTATGTTCAGAAACTATCTGTTTAAGCATCCTAGTAGTTTTCCCTACATAGCATATATCACAGGGACATATAAGTAAATGTATAACGTGTTGTAGTAAAAATTATATGTTGCTTAATCACTATTTCCTCATTTTTAAATTTGTAAGATTTGTTAAGTCTGTAAGTATTCAAGTATTGCACACAGCGACCACAAGGGACATTCCTAGGTGGTGCTGTACCAAAATGCCACTCTCTTTTTCTTTGTTCAGGTACTGTGTGCTCAGAACTTTGTAGTCTATTCTAAAATATTGTAATTTTTTGCCACCATAAGGGGAAGTCTAATAAATGTATGTTGTCCTAATTTGTTAGATCTTAACATAATCCAGTGTGTATTCAAACATTCGAGATTTTACCAAAAAAATGTGGGATATGGTATAGAGAAGACAATTAGGCCTTTTGCAGGCTGTCTCTCTCTAGCTGAATTAATAAGGTCTCCCTATTCCTCAAATCTGCCTATGATTGTGCCATCATAGTCACTTTCATAGGATAACCTCTAACACATGGCCTATTTTCCATCACCTGTTTTTCAGATTGAGACTCCTCACTAGAACAGTTCCCACGAGCCCTCGGGAACTGTTCCAGTGGAATGCCATCCTTCTGCTGTCTAGGATGGCAGCTTTGGTAATGTAATGTCATATTTCTTTCAGTGCTCTTTCTAAAGAGCCTGGTCTGCAGTTTGCCTTGCTCCTATAGATTTCAATGACTAATCTACTTTCTCCTAGCTTGTACTCTGAAGAGAATTTCAGATTGCCTTTACAGGTGTTTAAAAAAAATGTGGAAATCCCTCAATTCAATTTCAGATTCAGTTCCTAAAAACAATAAATCAACTATGTAATGTCTGTATATTAATATTGTGTTAAAACAAAAACTATTAATAGTAAGATTTATAATGAAATGTTCCTCAAAAAATATACATGTAAATATTGGCATGTGATTGGGCCATTGAAGGCCCCATCGCCGTCCCCCTGATCTGTTGGAAAAACTGTCCCTCAAATAAAAAAAAATTCAATTAAGAACTATACTGGCCAGTTCCAAAAGGAACTACATAGGTGGTTGTCAATTAAATTCCATAACTCTGCCAACCCAGTGGTGCAGAGGGCAGAGGCGAACTGCATCTCACCTCTCTCACACCAGCAACCCGTGTTCGTGTGCAAGCTCGGGCTGCCGGGGATATGTCGGGGGGGGGGAGCTGGGAGAGGATTAAGCCACTCACAGGAAGCTGTCCATGCCCTGATTGGGGAGGTATTCCCTTCTGGCCCTTGACCGCCACCGGGTGGAAGCTTGTTGGTAATCTCAGGTGGGGAGGGGAATGAGTGGGATAGTTTGGGTCTTGGGGCACATACGTGCCTCCATATGCATGCGCAACTGTGTTGCTAAGCCCTTGGAGAAAAAGGGGAGAAAACAGATGAAAAAACACCACAGGAAGCAGGATGAAGACAGACCCCTCACAGGCTTCGCACTAGTGGCTGGGCACCCACCACAGTCCTGTGGCAGAGGAAGATGGCAGGAAAGATAAACCCTGGAGGAACCCTGTGACGATGACTTAGGGGGGGTCAGTCAGAAGGGGGTTGCCCTGGAGAGGAGAATAAACAAAGAATGGAAAAAAAGGAAAAAATCCATAACTTTGATACATTTTCAAGTGCAGCAGGACCTTTATGATGGGGGAAGAAGGTGCAGAGGTCAAAGACGACCATGGTGACTAGCCAGACATCTCTGACTCTACCCCCCATCACTAATATCTGCCACTAGCTTAATAGCATCTCTAATACCCTTAATGAAGGAGGATATGAAAGGAATAAAGTCCTGTAAATAAAAATCAGTTAAACTGGATAATGGTTCTAATATTGATTCTGACTCTGAAACTATATGGCATCCAGGAGGAGCACCACCCCCCTATGTACCTTTGGTAAATAATAAAACAAAGGAATTAAACAATCTTTTCTTCTGCAGGGGCTCTGCAATCCAGTCTTCTGTCCACCCAGTCTCCAAACCTCTGCAAACCAAAAAGAAAGTCTCTTTATGTATATACTCAGCAGGATTCCCCTCAATCCTTTTATAGTTGGTGGTGTTATTACGCTGCATCATACCGTCACCTTATAGACTTGATAAACTAAAATTATCGCCTCACCTCCAGCTTTTTCATTATTACTGATTTATCCTGTCCCACAATTTCTTGGTCTCAAACTCCCTAATGATTTTATCCACCTCTCAATCAACACTGTTGATATGTGTTTCAATATTACTAGGAATACCACTGGTGGAACAAATTGGGATTTTGCACACGTTTTTGTTTTTAAAGCAAACTGAGTAGTGTCTGTGGTTTTATCTGATACTATAAAAACTTTCTAAACCTCAGTTTTCAAAAGGGAATGTTGGAGATCCAATGAATTTGAAATTCATTCACTGTGGATGTGAGTACAAAAGAGAACCCTTTGCAAGGACTCTCTCCTCCACCTCTGTTAACTGTCTGCTTCAACAATTGAAGACTATGTACAGTACTGCTCAGATTGATTACATTTGGCCTTCCTTGCTGCTTCCCTCCTCATTCATCCTTTTCTCTTTATTTATCTTTTTCTTACCTGTTTTTGTCCTGTCTGTGTTTGTTGTTGTATTTTTACTAGGGTTAGGAAAACTCAGTGAAGTTCTGACCCTTATTAAATAAGAACTGGAACATGGTGAAATTCCAGTTTATCCTGATTAGTTCTGATTTATTGACCAATATTTGTAAAAATGCGAAAAAATACATAAAAGTGGCCAAAGTCACTCACATTTGACACAGAGGCCCAAAGAAAATAATTTAATGGATCATTTGTATAAAAATTAAAGTAAAACGGCTATACAAAAAAGCAATCTGTCACTACTAGCCCCTTCATGGCTGACCTATAATGGTGGCATATCCTGCTTGGGCTTGTGACATGAGTGTGCTGGGAGAGACATAAAGAAAGAGAGAGAGAGAGACAGATGCAAATACCTATATCATAGCACCACCAAGCACTGCAGGCACTGCCGGGCAGCTAAGATTTCTTATTTTATTAATGGTGCCGTGTGGATATTATTTTGATGGATGTTCCAGTCAGAGACGAACAAGCCAAAGAAATGGATTTGAATGATCAAATGAGCAGCACTAAGAGAGCCCACCCTCCCTACCCATGTGAATGATGCAACTGCTTTGCATGCCCCAGTGTACTGTGGTATATGGTACACTAATTGGCCCAAGAGGTGGTAATGTTTTCTAGTACTACAACTACTTCTACTGAATCTGATCAACATGCTGAGGATGCTGAATCCTTAAAGAAGAAAAATGAAAGACATAGTGATCACTACCCAGGCAGGCAGCCAGTCACACATTGCATTGGTCAAGTGCAGTGCAATCTTAAAAAGGTTTGCCACTGCCACCTGAAGACCTGATGACACACAACACAACACAATGACATCCCTCCTAGTTTCACAATTGTTTGCTGCCAGCCACTGCCAAGTAATTTAAGTATCACAAATAAAATATAGTAATATAATAATCTCAGCTCAGTTACTGTGATATGTAACCAGGCTAGCATACCACGCACACACACAAACAATAAAGAAATTATATGAATTTTCAATTTAGTAGCATTTTTTTCTGTGAAATATTTGCAGCCAAATATTGGGGATGTGAGAAATATACAAAAAGCATTCAGTTTCTGAACTTTCAGGCATCTGCTAAGCCATGACTGTACGAAAATTAAAACAGTACAGTCAGAACTTAGGATCAGTTGCTGAGTGCAAAACAAGTGACAAGTAGTAGTAGCAAGGAGTAGTACTGGAGTAAGGACAAAAAGTGACAGATAAGTAGTAGTCGTGACTCGTGAGGGCAAAAACTGATAGTAGTAGTAGACAGCAGTACCCTACCTTCCAGATCAGATAGTGGTACCAGGTACCACCAAGTAAGCTTGTGACATGAAATGCAGTTGCTTGCTGTATTTGGACTCAGAACCCACTGATGTTATTTTTTTTTCCATTCTGTGCTGCTCATGTCATCATAGTTGCCTGGTCTAGTCCATCCTGACCTGACTTGATGCAATTAATTGCTTCCTCATGCAGTAGACCCTAATCACAAAAGCTTTTCACCACATGCACAAATTCTTGAAAGTGTTTTGTGCATAGGGCTTGTTCAGAGTACCCTGTGCATGTTTTATTCAGGTATCATATTTGAAATTAAAGTGAGGAATGTTGACTTTGAGAAACATGAGGCACTCAGCATTTTCTAGTGTCAAACAGGATTATGCATCAGTAAAGACATTACCAGCTGAACTGAACAATCGTTCTGAACAGATGCTAATCAGAGGGCAATTCATGTACTTCATTGCAATGTTTACTAAAGCAGGCCACAGATTTTGTTTGGATTTCCAGTATTTCAAAGGATCAGCATTCCAGCTGATATTGGGCTCTGCTAGGTACATTTCAACTATGGTCTCTGCTGAGGCTGTGTTACAAGAAGCAGATGAAGAAGATGTTACAATAACATCTTGTAAGTGACTCCAGAGACATGAAGCTGAACCAAGTGACTGTGGGACAGTGCTGTGCTTGGCTGGTGGTGAAGAAGAAGATTTGGCTGCAGTGGCTGAGGAGGAAGAGGGAGAAAAAGCCACAACAGTAGAGGATGGGCCACCTGATGCTGTGCTGCTGTATTGTGAAGAAGTGTCTGAATGTGGTGGTGCTGCTGTTGTACTTTGCTCCATGACAGTACGCACCTCATCAATTATTTCTTGTTTGTTTCTCTCGAAACAAGTGTCATCATCATCATCATCATCACTCAATAGTTGCTTTGATTTGTATCCTGGGTCCAAGACTGTTGCTTTAATCTAGTACTCAGAATGAAGTATTTTACGTAGTTTGTCATCTTCTGCAACTTTTGTGATCATACATCGTTAGATCTTGTTGTAGTCTGGAGGGCAACCTGCATGTGTCAGCACCACTGGCAGCCTGTGTGATCGTGGAATTGTCTTGCTTCTCTAACTTTTTCCTAATAAGATTCAATCTGAATTTTAAAATTATTATTAGGGGTATCACCTGGCTCAGAGTTGTTGGGTTTGCACTAACCTCCCTGGTGATTTCTTCAAATGCCTGCAGCAGGAAAATTAGAAACTTTAGCATGGCCCACTGTGATGCAATAATATAGACGTCTGCATCTCCAATTTTATTTTCTAAGGTGTACTGCCTGACAGCTTTCTTTTGTTCCAGCAGCTTTTGGAACATATAAAAGGTTGAATTCCATTGAGTAGAAATGTCTTGGATCAGTCTGTGCAAAGGTAAACTGTGCTCCTACTGTCTCAAACAAGTGATGGGCTTTGCTTGAGTAACTGAAATGAGTGCATATTCTTTTACCAGTGCTAACGAGAGCCTTAATCTCCCTGTCATCATCGAGAAAACCGTGAACTATAAAATTTAAGCAATGCGTAAAGCCCCCCTCCTCCAAGGCCTTCCTTATGTTGGACTCATTATCTGCAACTATAAAGCCAACTGACAGTCCCTGTGAAGTGAGCCATTGCTGTATTGTTTTTTGGAGCTCTTCAATGATTTTGTATGAGTTATGTTCAGATGGAAAATAAAACATTCTTAGAACAGGAAACTGCGATGCTTCACTGTCCCCAGTCCCCAGTCCCACATGAATTATGAAACATGTCCAATGGGCCATGATAGACATGAAGAGTTCAGGCTGACAGCATGCCCAGATATCTGTTGTGAGATACACCACCCTCCCTACAGCACTACACACAATTTTTTTACATATAACATTGTAAAGATCTGGAATCCCTGTTGTCGAGACGTATTTCTGTGATGGTATACTATATCGAGGTTCGAGGTACTCAAGCAGCCACATGAATCCTATATGTTCAACCACGTTATATAGTAGCAAATCAACAGCTATCATTTCTAACATTTTTTTGGTTATTGTAACAGCAACAGAGGGAGTTGAGTCATATTTGACTTTACGCTCATATGTTTTTGAGATGGTAAGCTGTCTCCTTGAATGAGGAGGGCTTTTGAACACATGGCCACTTTCAATAACAGTAGGAGGAGTCCTTTGAATGGCAGGAAGTGGTGGTGGAGGTATAGTGCTGAGGGGGCTACCACTGCAATGGGCGTTACCCCTGAGTGTAGTGAGCTATCACTGTCACTTTCTCTTCAAGACTCACAACTGAACTTCTCAGTATTGTTATGACATCTAGCTAGGTGCCTTTTCAGTGCTGAAATTCCCAGTGCTTTTTTCCTTTTACCCGTGCTGACTGGCCATTTACAAATAGTGCATGTTGCTATCAACTCATTGGAAGCACGAATGGAGAAGTATGACCAAACAAAATATGATATTTTTTTAGTTTTTTTCCCAGGAAGGCACAACACCTCAGTCACCTTTTCAAGGTCCCCCCCCCGGATTTTTTCTTGGGTCTGTTCCTTTTGTGGTTTATTCCCACTGCCCCCCTCCACAACCAAAACATTTCTGCCTGTTTCTTCCTCATCTGCAATTTCCATCCCCTCCGGTAAACCTTGTGCTGCCTGTGAGAGGCTAGGGTAACAAAAGGATACTTGACAGGAGAGGTGTTCTTCTTTAACAGATCTTTTTATTCACTGGAACCATTAAATACGAAAATAACAAAAATAAAATGAATTGCACGATAAAGAACATAAAACAAATGCAGGTCTCAAAGTCCTTTTACAGCAAAACAGGTAGGAATTCCATCATGCAGGCATAAACTGAGGTAGTACATTCCATTGCTACCATCTCCATGATGCTTCCAACACAGCACCCAAACTCCATCTGGTTACACAAAAAAAAATCTGGCATATAAAGGGTGCAAAAGAATTTGATTGGATCTCCTAACAGTCAATCACAAAATAGTTTTAAACTACCAAACAAACTCATTTATTTAGGTCTAAAATCAGACTTACAACATCCTAAACCTTCAATTTACATGAATAATTTAAACTAAATTCTTTCCCTTGAATTAATCCCATGTCTAAACTCAGTTTTGAAACACTGACAGACTCTGCCCAGATTCTCTGCATAAAAGTAGCTAGAGAGAGAGGCCAGCTGGCTCCTAAAGAGCAGAGAAACAGGGCGAGTCCTTTCGGCGTTTCACTACGTTTTCCCAACAAGGATTTTTGATGAACAAAAGCAGAATTCAGACCCTTTGAAGTCCATTTTTAAAGAAGGGAAAAGACTTCTTTTAAATGAAAGACGACCGCAGCTTAGTTTTAAATCTTTTAACTATTTATTCTTTGGAAACTGAAACGCAAGGCGCAGCTGCATGAATGTGCGCACAGGCGAGGAGGATACGGGCAAATTATCAGAAGGTTAGAAAACTAAAAACTACACATCCTAGGTAAGTGCTCATGCTAGAAGGTCCCAACAGGAATATACACGGGCTGCTCTATTTTAGGAAAGGGTCTCACTAAGACCCGAAACAAAACGAAGATAAACGGCTTCTAGATTTATTTTGTAATGGAAAAAACGGCAAGTAATCTACTGCATCCCAAAGTGTTCTAACTAAACACATTACCTCTCTTCTTAATAAAAGAACACTTCTGGGATTGGGAAGCTGAAACAAAGTTGAATATTATACAGGGGCATGAGGCGCGTAATAAATGTGAGAGAAAAGGGGGGGGGTCTTTAGATCCTTAACATTAATATTAGAAAAACAACATTACCACAACGGGACTTCGTCTTTCCGAATAAAAGACAAAGTTTTATAAACGAATAGTCTGTAATAGGTGGCCAAGCTATTACATGCTATTCAATTAGGAATCCACAAATAAAAAGAGAAATAAAAAATGCACAGAGACTAACGAAGAAAGCATTCATTCCACAAGACAACACAATAATAAAAAAAACACTGAATGCTGAAGGGTTTGACTCATAGAAGCCCCCCCTTTCACATTTTCCTCCCCCCTTTTGATGGAGCCACAGCCCACCCTCTCCATGGCTCCACCCCGGGGTCCCTTAAAAGTTCAAATACTAACAAGTAAGAGGAAGACAAGCGTCCTCTAAGTCATTATTCTTCATTACCCCGGGGTTAAGTGAACATCCTTCTCTCATCGCATATCTTGAAAGAAAATCTGCATTACTGTTTGTAATTCCCTTTCGGTGTTTTATTATAAAACGATAGGGTTGCAGTGAAAGATACCACCACATAACCCGCGGATTTTTATCTTTCATATTATGCAACCAGCATAATGGATTATGATCCGTCCAGATTACAAATTGTGTACCCCATAAATAAAACCGTAGGGCTTCAACAGCCCATTTAATGGCCAAGCACTCCTTCTCAACGGTAGAATACTTGGTCTCTCGTTCATGTAATTTCCGACTAACATACATGATGGGGTGTTCTTCTCCTTTAATATTTTGCGTTAACACTGCTCCAATACCTCAGTTTGAGGCGTCGGTTTGCAGAATAAAGGGGGCTGAAAAATCGGGAGTATGGAGAACAGGTGAAGAGCATAAAAGAGATTTTATATTACAAAAAGCTTCCTCACACTCAGAACTCCACACTATTTTATCTGGGCTACGTTTTCATGTTAAATCGGACAGAGGTCCGGTTATAGTTGAAAAGGCAGGAAGAAATCATCTATAATATCCTGCTAATCCTAAAAAAGCTCGCACATCTTTTTTTTGTTTTAGGTCTGGGACATGTTGCCACCGCTTCAACTTTAGTTATCTCAGGCTTTACACAGCCTTTTCCAATCAGGAATCCAAAGTACTTAGTTTCTTGCATACCCATAGTACACTTTTCTGGATTTATGGTAAGTCCAGCATTGGAAATAGCTGCTAAAACCTCTAATGAGTGGAATAAATGCTCTTTCCATGTTGGACTGAATACCACTATGTCATCCAGATATGCTGCACTATAAGCAGTATGAGGTGCTAGAATTTTATCCATAATTCTTTGAAATGCAGCGGGGGCCCCATGTAACCTAAAAGGCATTACAGTGAACTGGAATAATCCTAATGGCATACTGAATGCTGTTTTATCCCATGCTTCTGGGTCCAAAGGTATTTGCCAATACCCTTTTGTTAAATCGAGAGTGGAAAAGTATTGGGCATTACCTAAATGATCCAATATGTCATCAATTCGAGGCATGGGGTAGCTATCAAATTTAGAAATGGCATTCAGGCACCGAAAATCTAGGCATAAACGTACTCCTCCTTCTTTGTTTTTTACGACCACCAAAGGAAAACTCCAGTCACTACGAGAAGGTTCTATAATCCCCATTTCCTTCATGTTTTTTAATTCATGGCTTACAGATTCCCTAACCTTCTCAGGAAGATGGTAGGATTTTTGTCGAATAGGCGTATTTTGAGAAACTATGATGTTATGTGTTTCTCCTAGTATTTTCCCTGGTGTCCCCTTAAAAGTGTTTTTATGTGATTGTATTAGAGACAATAACTCCGTTGTTTGTTGAGGGGTTAATTCTGGATTTATACAAATTTCTTTGAGATCCCCTTTTACTTCTAGTCTACGATAGGCTAAATCAAGTTCACTATTATTCATTTCTGGATAGACATACCCACATGCTTCAGGTCTTCTTTCATTCCAACATTTTAATAGGTTCACATGATAAATACGTTTCTTATTAGGTTTATCATGTACATTAATTTCATAGGTGACAGGTCCAACCTTACGGATTACTTTATAGGGACCTTGCCACTTCATTAATAACTTATTTTCAGATGAGGGTAGTAATAATAATACCTGGTCCCCCTCTGAAAATAACTTAGTCCCTGTGCCTTTATCATATTGTTGTTTTTGTATTGTCTGTTGTCTTTGATTAGTAGCATGAGCCAATTGACTATATTTTTTTATTCGTTCCCCCAATTGGTGTAGGTATTCAGGGTGACATTTATTTTGTGTTTCTTTATTATCTTCCCACCATTCTTTTATTATATCCAGGGGCCCTCTTGGGTTTTTCCCATATAACAACTCAAAAGGGGAAAACCCGGTTGAGGCTTGGGGCACCTCACGGTAAGCAAACATTAAATACGGGAGATAAGTATCCCATTGCCTTCCTTCATCCTGGATAAACTTTTGAATCATCTTTTTCATAGTTTGGTTGAAGTGTTCTACCAGACCATCAGTTTGGGGGTGATAAGGCGTTGTTCGAATAGCTTCAATACTCAACGTCTGGTATAACCGCATCAACACCTTAGAACAGAAGTTAGTACCTCTATCTGTGAGTATCTCCTGAGGAATACCTACTCTACTAAAAATCTTTCCCAGTTCCTCAGCAATTCTAGTGGCGGTGATAGTTTGGAGGGGTACCGCCTCCGGATATTTAGTAGCATAATCACAGACCACTAGAATGTACTGGTTTCCTTTAGAGCTTTTCTGCACTGGTCCTACAATATCCATTGCAATTCTCTGGAAGGGAGTAACGAACAAGGGCATAGATTGTAAGGGTACGGTCTCTTTTTTCAAAACCTTTGCCACTTTTTGGCACTCTGATCAACTTTTACAGTAATTAGCAACTTGCTCATGAATTCCAGGCCAAACAAACCTGTGTAATAACCTACTCAGGGTATGGTCTCTCCCCAAATGACCGGCCATTGGAATATCATGAGCCAGTTTCAATAAAAGAGAATGATACTTTTCAGGAACTAACAGTTGTTCAGCCTTTTCATCTGTTCTAGGATTAACACAGACCCTATACATCAAACCATTTTTCAATTGAAATTTGTTTATATTTCCCGGAATCTTGTCCTGGGAGGAGAACAACATTTTCAGAGCCTCATCCTCCTGTTGTAACCTTACAAAATTATCCTTTTCACCCTCTTTTACATTCCATATCACTTTCTCGCCAGAATCATAAGATTGGTTATCAGTCCATTTTTGCTTCTCACTCCTTCTCTGTCTTCTGGTTTTCTTGTCTTTCCCGGGTTCTCCATAAATGTCCTTCTCTAAAGGGAAATAATGTTCTAAGGTGTCGACTTGTTGATGACGGTAACTCTGTGACCTGGTTACTACAGCACATATGTTTGAAGATACCAGAGTCTGAAAGAGGGACTATCATGTCCAATTATGACTGGTACAGGAGGTTGGGTACCACACCTACTTTTAAAGTCTGCACCTGTCCTTGTATAGTCAATTCTGTTTCTTCTAGTGGATAAGAGTGAGTGTCACCATGAATACATGTCACTTTCGTAGTTGAATTATCCGAAGAAGGGGTTGCACTCAATAACTGTGACTGGATAAGAGTCTGTTTACTTCCCGAGTCTAACAAACCTAAGACTTTGTGCTGCCCCACTTGTACCGGTACCACAAACTCTCCCCAGTTAGCTAGAGCAAAATGTGTTTGTTCCACCTTTTTCTTAGGACAGTACCTTGCAATGTGTCCCTTAGATTTACATTCGTGACATACAATGTCCGGGTTATACCGCCTTCCTGCTTTACTAGTGCTCTGTACAGTAGAAATAGGATTACTCCCCACCATAGTAGGAGTTCTTACCGGCTGATGTGGGTGGATCTGATGGAAAGTCCTCTGCCTCTGGGGACGGGCAGTAATATAGTCCTCAGCCAGATGAATAGCGATTTCCGAGGTCTCTGGGCGATGCTCTTTAACCCAAAGTTGAACATCGGCTGGAAGAACACGTAGAACCTGTTCTAGGACTATTGTCTCAATAATCTGTTCTGTCGTTCGGGTATTAGGGTGTAGCCATTTGATGCATAAATCCTTCAACTGCGTAAAGGTATCTTGAGGATTATCAACTGTGGTGTATTTAAAATGAACGAAATCTCTGTTGGTAGGTCTCAGTATTTATATCATATCGTTTTAAAATGGCTTGTTTTACCCGGTCATAGTAATTCACATCTACCATGTCCACCTGGCTATAAGCAACTTGAGCCTTCCCGGTCAGATAAGGTGCTAGCTGAATTACCCATTGGTCTCTGGGCCAGTTACAGGCTATTGCCACCCTTTCAAAAGTCAACAGATAAGCCTCTATATCATCAGTACCTGTTAATTTGGCCATTTTAATGTCCTTCTGGCTTCCTCCAGGGATAGCAGGGGCTCGTCCCATACCCAACGCTTGGAAAACCCTTAGGGTGTCGTTCCATCTGGCCTCATACTCTCTCCGGTCTCTATCCCTCTGTCTCTCGATTTCCAGCTGTCTGGTACAGAGCCATCTTAACAAGTCCTGTGGTTCCTCTGGGAGGTGCTCTTCCTCACCTCCTCCACTAGCTTGCACCAGTCCCTCATCCTTGGGTACCTTCATCTGATGTTTAACCAGAACCTTCCTCTGGGTTACTGGTTCCAGACCTGGGAACAAGGGTAGTTGATATTTAGCTGTCACCAATCTGGTATGCACTCCCTGTGGTTCTGGTTGATCTGTCTGTCGAATGTCCTCTCGAACCTGTAACATCAGGTATCCACTGGGCCTTGGAACAGGTCCTTCTGTTGGTTACCTCGACCAGCCGATCCCACTTCTAACACCAATGTGAGAGGCTAGGGTAACAAAAGGATACTTGACAGGAGAGGTGTTCTTCTTTAACAGATCTTTTTATTCACTGGAACCATTAAATACGAAAATAACAAAAATAAAATGAACTGCACGATAAAGAACATAAAACAAATGCAGGTCTCAAAGTCCTTTTGCAGCGAAACAGGCAGGAATTCCATCATGCAGGCATAAACTGAGGTAGTACATTCCATTGCTACCATCTCCAAGATGCTTCCAACACAGCACCCAACTCCATCTGGTTACACACAAAAAAAATCTGGCATATAAAGGGTGCAAAAGAATTTGATTGGATCTCCTAACAGTCAATCCCATAATAGTTTTAAACTACCAAACAAACTCATTTATTTAGGTCTAAAATCAGACTTAGAACATCCTAAACCTTCAATTTACATGAATAATTTAAACTAAATTCTTTCTCTTGAATTAATCCCATTTCTAAACTCAGTTTTGAAACGCTGATAGACTCCGCCCAGATTCTCTGCATAAAAGTAGCTAGAGAGAGGACAGCCGGCTCCTAAAGAGCAGAGAAACAGGGCGAGTCCTTTCGGCGTTTCACTACGTTTTCCCAACAAGGATTTTTGTTGAACAAAAGCAGAATTCAGACCCTTTGAAGTCCATTTTTAAAGGAGGGAAAAGACTTCTTTTAAATGAAAGACGACCGCAGCTTAGTTTTAAATCTTTTAACTTGTTATCCTTCGGAAACCGAAACGCAATGTGCAGCTGCACGGTCAAAAGCATAGGCGCAGGAGGATACGGGCAATTATCAGAAGGTTAGAAAACCAAAACTACACATCCTAGGTAAGTGCTCATGCTAGAAGGTCCCAACAGGAATATACACGGGCTGCTCTACTTTAGGAAAGGGTCTCACTAAGACCCGAAACAAAACGAAGGAAAACGGCTTCTAGATTTACTTTGTAACGGAAAAAACGGCAAGTAATCTACTGCATCCCAAAGTGTTCTAACTAAACACATTACCTCTCTTCTTAATAAAAGAACACTTCTGGGATTGGGACGCTGAAACAAAGTTGAATATTATACAAGGGCATGAGGCGCATAATAAATGTGAGAGAAAAGGGGGGGGGTTCTTTAGATCCTTAACATTGATATTAGAAAAACAACATTACCGCAATGGGATTTCGTCTTTCCAAATAAAAGGCAAAGTTTTATAAACGAATAGTCTGTAATTACCCAAACTTTTAATAATGCCTGTGATATCTTTGCCCCAGTGTTGACCCGCCGTTCTAAAAGGAAGAATGCCCCCTGGGTTACCCCAGCTTTGATCCACCAGCTCAAACATAGGGACAACCTATGGCACCGTGCCATTGAGACTGACTGGCCCAATGACAGGCGGTTATATGCTGCCGCCAAAACAAATTTTCGGGCCATCAAAGGCCAGTCTGAGCACTGTGGGTCCTCACTCACTGCCTCATGGGGAATCCCAGAACCTTCTGGGATAACATTAAACAGTTAAATGGGGTACACTCCCCCACCCACCCAGATCAACATTAATGGTGTGATCTCCTCAGACCCAGCCCTCATAGCCAACCACCTCAACACCTCATTCACTGACCTTAGCCCTATCCTCCTACAAATTTTTGACCTCCTCCCAGCAGCTGTCAGAATCTTTCTCGCCTCATTTTCTCCTCCACGTGTTTCTGCCCAAGAACTTAGGCCGCACCTTGTCACTGCCTCAAGAGTAATAGTACAGGCAGTGACACCTGGATCCGTGTATCCTACGGCTGGTCTTAGACACAGTCCTTACCCTGATCACATGCCTCATCAACCACTCTCTTTGCCTGGGAAGGTTCCAACTGCCTGGAAAGTTGCCACTGTCACCCCTATCTTTAAAGGTGTGATAGGACTGTGGCTGGAAACTATCGACCGATCTCCATTCTCTCTCCTCTCTCTCTCTCCAAGGCCTTGGAAAAGTGGTGGCCTCTCAAATCTCTGACTAACTCTCCACCTCACAATGTCCTTTTGTCCTGAGCAGCATGGCTTCAGCAGGCCACAGTACCAACACAGCCCTCCTAGAGTTCTCCAACTTTCTCCACTCCTCCATAGACACTGGTTTTCTGGCTGGTGCTGTCTTCATTGACCTCTCGAAAGCTTTCGACACTGTCTCCCACCCCCTCCTTCTTGATGCCCTTAGTCTCTCTGGTTTTGCTGCTGGGCCTATCTCCTGGTGCACCAGTTATCTGTCTGACCACTTACAGCGTGTAAAAATTAATGGGACCTACTCAGACATCTGTCCCATCTTTTCTGGGGTTCCCCAGGGCTCCATTCTGGGCCCCTTACTATTCTCCCTTTACCTTAACACCCTTCCATGCTCTTGCTCGGGGAACATTCTATTGTGCTGATGATGCAGTCATCTTTGCCTCAAATCGTAACCCTACTGCCCTCCAGGACTCGCTGCAGAAGTCCTTCACTGAAGCCGAGGGCTGGTTCAAGGAACATAGATTGGTGATAAATCTTAAAAAAACAAAAACCGTGTTCTTCACTCATCCCCAAAACAAGTCCTGCAACTTCAAACTCCTCATTCACTCTGGATCCTCATTCCCACTCTAACAAGTTTGCTCCTATAAATACCTAGGGATCCATTTTGACCCCTCCCTCTCCTTCCATGGACACATTGCTGCCCTAGCCACTGCCACTAATATTCGATTGGGCATCTTACATAGGTATAAAAACTGCCTCCCCCCGGAGGCTCTTCGACTCGCAGTCACCTCCTCTATCTTGTCCCTAGTGGACTATGGACTGCCGGTGTATGGTGCTGCTGATCAGACCGCACTCCATAAAATTGCTTTACTCTGAATAAGGCCTGCAGGTTAATTACTGGAGCACCTAGGATGACACACACCTGTCTACTGCATGCTAAAGCGCTGGTACTTGATCTCGATGAGCGCTCAAATATCTTACCTGTGCCTTACAAAAGACCCTCCTTGGGCTTTCCCCACCAGGATTGACCACCACCATACGCGCTCTGTCCCACTAGTTCATACTCGGACCTCTGGGAAAACCTCTCTTGTTATCCCTAGAGCTAGGACCTCTCACGCCAAAAGCCTTCAGCTTTAGGGCCCCTCCTGGTTCAACACACTGCCCTCCATCTCCAAGCTCCAACTATATCGCGGTTTCAAACTTCCTCATTTAACCACCTTATTAACACCCGATGCTGTAACTGCCATGGTCAAAGCCGCGACTCAATACTTATGACAAAGCTTATTACTAAGCTGCTAAGGATGATATAACTCTGGTATTGTTTGCATCCATCCTACATGTACCAGCTTGTTTGTATCTATGTCTTAATTTACTGTTATACTTATGTGTTGTACTGCTATACTGTGTATTTTGGTTTGTCTTACTGTGACAAGGTACCTTTGTAAATGAGCCTATGGCTCAAAGGTTTTCCAAACTGCTGTTTAAATAAAATAAAAAAAATAAATAAATAAAAAAAAATAGATGGCCAAGCTATTACATGCTATTCAATGAGGAATCCACAAATAAAAAGAGAAATAAAAAAACGCACAGAGACTAACGGAGACAGCATTCATTCCACAAGACAACACAATAATAAAAAAAAACACTGAATGATGAAGGGTTTGACTCATAGAAGCCCCCCTTTCACACTGCCTGATAATTCTCTTCATCTTTATTATTAGTATAACTCATGTCGAGCTCAACCTCAGAAGAATCAGATGAGGGACTGGCAGTAGCATAGTATGCAATTGTTCCATACCGTTGGGTCACTCTGCGGGTGGTACCCACCATGCCTTTAGTTTTTTTAACTACATAACTTTTTTTTCTTTTTTACTTGAGACTGATGATGATCTGAGACATTCACCTTTTTTGGATTCAAGCATTTGGTTGGAAGATAAAACATTAGACGTGAAAAAATTACTTTTCTTTTATGTTAATATTTTTATTGAGTAGTTTTCAACCATACAAAGGTCTACATTGGCAAAGTAGTACAAAGCATTTGCATCAGTTGTAATACAGTGGTAAACATTCAAGGTAAGGAGAAGAACATATGCATTAACAAGAGAAAGGATGACAGATTACACTTCCACCATTAAATCAAAGAGGATAAGGACAGGGTCCAAATCTAGTTAAAGAACAGGCTAAGTAGCTTATGAATTTACCCTATGTGGTTGAATCTCCTGGAGGAACTTCTTGTGGGAAGGATTACTTACCATTAACCTTAGGGAAGAGGAATATAAAACGTCTTCACCTAATGTGCAGAAGAATATTAGCCAAGTCACCAATAGCAGACAGCCACTCTCTGAAGGATGGAATTATTGACGCCCTCCATCTTTGCAAAATCAACCTTTTCACTTTCACAGAGGCCTGTATGAGCAATAGATGCTGGGTTTTAGTTAATGTGAAATCAAGGGGAGAGAGGCCCAGTACCCATAACCTAGGGTCCATTGGGAGGGGGAGTATCAACATTTGGGAGCAGTGTTTTGCTACTGCTACCCACAAGGGCTGCAGGGGGGCACATGACCAGAGTATGTGCAGTACGTCAGCTGCCAGGGCACCACATCTCCAGCATTTATCTGTAGATAGCACCCTTATTGCCAGCAGTTGTGCTGGAGTACAGTACCATAAGTGCATTACCTTGTTTTGGATGAGCAAGCTTCTCTGGTCGCCACAGGCTTGGTGGACTCTTAGCCACTCATGTTGCCATTGCTGCTCCATGATTCTAGTTTTAAGCTTAATTTCCAATTTGTTCTTGGCTGGGAGGGAGGGATCTGGGGCACTGTTCCTCATCATGCCCTGTATACTCCCTGCCAGTCCTTGTTGTCATCCAAGCCATACCTAAATGGGAAATGGATGCAGCTTTTGGTGTTTATGTTTCACACACATTGAGCAAAGACATTTCTGCTTAACCCATGAAGTGAAGAGGTTTCTGATTTGAAGGTACTTCCTAAAATCTCCCTTTGGTAAGTCGTACCTATCTTTCAACCCTTGAAATGAGTCCATAGCCAGGTCATTAGAGAGTTCCAGGTCTCCTAGATACCTGATTGGCCATGACATCCACCCAGCCCACTGAACTGGTTTCCGATCAATGCAAAGAAAGGGGTTATTCCAAATAGGGGTGTACCGGCCTGGGTTAAGGCATCGCATGGTCCTCTGATCCACCTTACCCCAGGTTTGGTGGGAGTTATAAATTGTTATCCATTGTTGAAATTGTTTTGGGAGGGGATGGCCTAAGTAAGCAGACAGAGACACCCCTTCCAGAATGCTCTGCTCTATATCCACCCAGGCTGGAGGTATAGCATTGCAGTGCAGAAAGCATTTCATAGTTTTAGCCATGATGAAGGCCAGGGAATACTGGGCAAAATCCAGCAGGTTCCATCCTCCCCTTGTCCATGGGGCTCTCAATTTGGCCCTGCTATACCATGGAGGAGAGGACCACCACAGGAATTTACTGACTATGGAGTTCAGTTTCTGAGCCCAAACCTCTGGGAGAATTATAGGGAGGTTGGAGAGAAGGTAACAGATTTTAGGTGCTATCATTAATTTGACTGCCACTTTTTTGCCTGCCATTGACAACTTAAGATGCTTCCACCTCACCATGTCCATACTGAGAGTGTCCACCAGGGGTTTAAGGTTAGTGTCCACTCAAGATTTGATGTTGGGGGAGATCTTAACCCCTAGGTATTTTATGCCTGATTGGGCCCATGCCAGTCCTAGAGTCCCTAGTCCTGCCGGAGTGGTGAGAACATTAAGAGGTAGAATTTTGGATTTAGTGATGTTGATCTTAAGCCCTGAAAAAAAACCAAACAAGTCAAGTGTTTCTAGGATATGAGATAGGCTTTGAGAAATGTCCCCTGTTATAATGAGGCAGTCGTCTGCATATAATTTGGAACAATATTCTGTTTCACCAATTTTGATCCCTGATATTTTAGGGTGGGCTCTTATGGCTGCTGCTAGTAGCTCAGTTGCTAAAACAAACAATAGAGTGGACAACGGGCACTCTTACCTCGTCCCCCTATGTAGGACAAATGGCTTTGATAGGTCCCCATTGGTAAGCACTCTTGTCATAGGGCTTCTGTACAGTGTCTTAACCCATGCTGAGAAGTATGGACCGATGCTGAAACTATCCAGCACTACATGTGGTGGGCAGGTAACTGGCTGGGCAGTAGGACACAGAGGGTGGTGGTAAATGGCTGTCACTCCACAGAGGGAAGAGTGACCAGTGGGGTACCACAGGGATCAGTGCTGGGACCGGTACTATTCAATATCTTCATCAGTGACATTGCGCAGGACTAGAAGGCAAAATTTCACTGTTCGCTGATGACACAAAGCTCTGTAACAGAGTAGACACACCAGAGGGTGTAGACAGAATGAGAAGGGACCTGCAGAAACTTGAAGAATGGTCAGGGGTTTGGCAGTTGAAATTCAATGCAAGGAAGTGCAAGATAATGCATATGGGGCACAAAAACCCTGGCACACTATATCAGTTGGGGGGTGAGGATATAGCATGCACCAAGCAGGAAAGGGATCTTGGGGTAATCATCTCTGATGACCTCAAGGCAGGGAAACAGTGTGACAAGGCAGCAGGTAAAGCAAATAGGATGCTGGGATGCATAGGCAGGGGCATCACCAGCAGGAAAAGGGAGGTCATAATTCCACTTTACAAGACACTAGTGAGGCCGCACCAGGAGTACACTGTGCAGTTCTGGAGACCTTACCTACGTAAGGACATAGACAGGGTAGAGAAGGTTCAGAGGAGGGCAACAAAGATGGTGCATGGATTGCATCACAAGTCCTATGAGGACAGGTTGAAGGCACTGAACATGTACTCCCTGGAGGAGAGGAGGAGAGAGGGATATGATAGAGACATACAAGTATCTTACAGGGAGGAAGGGTGCAGGAATGCACTATTTTAAGTGAAAAAGATGTTCCAGGACTAGAGGCATGGGATGAAGTTGGAGGGAGGACGATTCAGAGGAAACGTGAGGAAGAATTTCTTCACAGAACGGGTGGTGGACAAGTGGAACATCCTGCCAGAGGAAGTGGTAGGGCCTGAAACAATCACGGGATTTAAGAATGCATGGGATAGACATAAAGGAATTCTGAAGGTCAGGGGTAAGGGGCAACAGACTTCTTGGAAAACATAAACTGAACTTATAAACTTAAATGGGCAGACTGGGTGGGCCATAGGCCCTTATCTGCCGACACTGTCTATGTATCTATGCATGTATCTATGTACATGCAAATACTCCCACTCCACTGAGTCGAAGACCTTTTTGAAGTCAATTGTAACTGCGGCTGCTGGGGTGGGGAGTAACGCAGCAGTTTGTATCAAAGTCGCTAGAGCACATATGTGATCTGAACTGATCCTGCCCTTAGCAAAGCCAACCGCGGGGTATATGATTCCCGGTAGGCATTTTTCCAAGCGTGTTGCCAGTACTTTTGTCAAGATTTTTGCATCTGCGTTTATCAAAGATATAGGCCTGTAACTGGCAGGAAGAGCGTAGTCCTTGCCCTCTTTAGGAAGAACTGTTATGATAGCCTTGTTTAGGGTATTGGGTAGGACCCCTTTTTCATGTGCTTCTTGTAGAATCCTTAGTATTGGAGCTATTATCTGGGGTTGGACCACCTTGTAAAAATCCACCGGAAACCCATCCACTCCAGGGGCTTTGTGAGGGGCCATACTAACAATAACTTGGGTAATTTCCAGTTCCGTAACGTCAGCTTCCAAGGCTTCCCTGAGTGGGGCTGCCAGTTTTGGTAGGAGCAGTGAGAATGTAAAACACATATATTTTTCCCTGTACCATTTGGCCTGCAAGAAATACAACATTTTGTAAGAATCGACCATAATTTCACTAATTGTTTTAGGGTTGGAGGACACTTTGCCTGCTTTATTTTTCAACTGCTGAATGGTTCTTTCAGCCTGCTTTTGTTTTAGTCGATATTCCAGAAGACTGCTGGCCTTTTCCCATCTCCCCAGTACTTATATTGGACCCTCTGTAGGCATAGTTCTGCCTTCTTAGTCACCAGGGTATTTAATTTCATTTTAATATCTGTAAATTTGGCTGTAACCTGGGGATTATTATGTTTTGAGGGATGCGTTTTATACTGCCTTTCCAACTTACTCAGTTTGCATTCCAATTGTTCCTGTCCCGCCTCCCTCTGTTTGCATCTGTGGGTTGAAAAACGAATCAGTTTCCCGCTTATATGCCTCCCAGATGTTGACTGCTGAGGCAGAATCAACCGGATTGTCCTCAAAAAACAGTTTTGTCTCATTCTGAATCCATGGGGCAAAATCTGTCCTTTAAAAGTAAAGGATCCAGCCTCCAAAGGAGGGATCTGCAGGGGTGTGTAGTTGGAAGGAAGTGGAAAACCACTGGGGCATGATCAGAGATGTTCAGTGGCTTGATGTGCACCCCCATGGAGACTCAAGTCAGGCTGAGAGAGGCGAATCAGTGTTCAAACCTACTAGCCTTGGCTTCGCAGCAGAGAAATATGTAAAGTCTCTATCGGTGGGATGTGACAAGCACCAGATGTCCGACATTTGATGTAGGGCCACTAGCTCCTGCAACACTGCAAGTGAGCATGAGTGGGGCTCTGGTCTGGCATTTGATCTATCCAACAAGTGGTCCATGGTCAGATTAAAATCCCCACCCATGAGAATATCTGGATTGTCATAAGAGACATCCATAATCTTCTTGGATATAGTGCTGAATATTTCAGGAGTATCCTCATTAGGGGCGTAGACCTTGACCAACACCAAGGGCCCCTGTAGGGGTGGAGACCTTCAATATTATCCACCTACCTACTCTCACTGTCTGTATGCAACTCCAGTTGTCACCATGGTAGTTTGTGGTGTAGCAATATGGAGACACCTCACCTGGCCAACCCTGAAAAGCTGTGCACCTCCTTCCCCACCTATTCCCTCACCAGTTTCACTGCTTTTATGGAACAGAGCTTTGTTTCCTGCAGGAATGCTATTTGGGTACCTAATTTCTTTAAATGTGCCAAAACATGTTTTCTTTTAATCAGAGTTAAGGCCTTTTACATTCCATAAGGTAGCTATTATGTCCCTAGCCATAAGTAGGGTGTCTCCATACTGCATGCCATAGAATGTAGTTCAGTAGTTGTGGTGCCAGGAGTATTACCTCTGAGTCATTTATTGTTCCCAAAACATTACATCCCTCGAAAGTGAGTCTCTCCATCCTAACACCAGAAATCCCAAACCATAGCTGTTTCCTTCCCTGTATAAAGCAAATAATCCCTGCTCTATTTTTATTAAGTACTGTCTAGTTATTCCTGATCGACTTGGGACATCTCTCAAGTGGACAGTGCGCGGATGAGCCAAGTGCCCTATTCCACTGTGGATTATGCCTGCACATACCTTTCTTTTTCACCCTGAACTGGGCACTGGAGACTAAACTGTACAACCACAGGGTAGTCCCTTCAGTGCATGCCTCCTTAGTAGCAGTTTGAGGAAGTATTCCCCACCATTACCTGGGGGTCAAGGTGACCACCTCTCCCCCAACGGTCCAGTTAATCCCCTCCGTGGGGAGAGCCATCTACAGACGTACTACCTTATACCTGCTGTACCTATCGCCAGTAGGTAATCTCTAAATTACTAAAGGACGAGTGTAGCAAACCAGACACCCTTTGTGTCATAACATCTATTACTCCCCCATCCCATCATAATAGAACTCATTTGCGTTCCCTTAGAGAGAAGACTCATGAACTCCCTTTTATATCTGTGAGGACCTACTAAGAGAAGGGTGGGGGATAAAGGTTCCTGACCCATTACGGGCTAGGTAATACATAATCCCCTGGTATTAGTTCCCATTAGGATAGTGCTAATATGGCTTTCATTTGAGTTCCTGGCAAAAAGGCTGCTGAAACCATTGTCCAGGCTGCCCCTAAACAGAATGTTCCCTTCCCCTTCCTTTGTTCTGCAATTATAGGGTCTGTCTCTGTCCTAGGTCCCTTAGGACCACCTCCCTCCAAACATTTGGGAGTTATCCCTGCCATACATGATCCTCTAAAAGCAAAAGGCAACAGCCACCTAAGTCTCCGGATCCTATCCAGTTGGGCCACCTACACTGAAATCTTTAATGGCCATGCTGCTGATCGCTATTGAAACTCATGCCCTTGGGGGGAATAAAGGAGGGAAACAAGCAAAAAATAAAAAGAAACAGCCAAGGTGATGACCAGTCTGGGCCTAATTTAGCAGCATGCTGAGAAAAACCATCCACCCACTCCCTGGTACTGCTGTCACTCATGAAATTGACATTAGCTCATGAAATCGACCAGCACTAGAGTCATTACTACTGAGCTTAAGATAAGAGACTAGCGGTAGAGTTAGTAAACTTGTAGCCTCATTTTTAAACAATAACATGTCAACTGGACACCAACATTATAAAAGCATTATAGCCAGAAGCAAATCGTCCCAGTTGTGGCAGCTTTCCACAGAGCAACTCACCCATACGTGGCCAAGATAACCACCTAAGCCCCCCCCGGCTCCATTACTCAAGTAAACCCCAACTGATTGTACCCATAAAGGACAAGGGTACGGAGGTGGGAGAGTGGGAGTGTATTATTGTGCCTGGGGGAAGCTGTGCTGCTGTACTTGTATCTCATGGCAAATTCAAGTCTCCCTGAAGGCTTCCAGTGTGAGCAAGGTTCAGAGCATTGGGGTGGACTTGGTCTCCTAGAGACAGTTCACCCAGTCCTGATAGCTCAGCGCACAGTTCTCGAAGGTACCGGTTTCTTCAGCAGGCACACCACTAATGCCCAGTTCAGATAAATCCAGAGCCACCGGTTGAAGGTCCCTTAGCGGCTCAAAGCAGTTTGATGTTTTCACTGGCGTGGCATAGGCTGAGGATCCACTACCTTCGGACAGGTGTGCCTTGCATTGACGGCTCCTATAATGGTTCTTCTGGAACCTCGCTTGCTGGAGAGAAGCTTGCTTCATGGCAATGGTATTAGCCCTCTTTCCCTGCCTTCCTCTTTGCTGATGGTGCCACTCTGTGTCCTTCTGCTTCACGGTTGCTGTAGCTGGAATTCCAAAAGTCAGAGAGCTTTGTGGTTCAGCTGTCTCCATAGACTGGTGGGCCTCGCCACAAGGTTGGGATGGTGGTTGGTGAGATGAGGGCTGTTCTACCGAAATGTCTGCCAAGAAGAGCTCCACTTCTGCCGGGTCACTGAAGGCAATGCAGTCTCCCCAATATTGGACACGCAGCTGGGCTGGGTATCTTAAAGAGGCTGAAATATTTAACTTGTATAAGGATTATTTGACAGGCCCATAGGTGTGATGTCTCTGGGACAGTTCGTAAGAATAACCTGGAAGATCTGTAGTTGGCCACCTTGCCACATCAGCCGCTTTTGGTCTCTGGCTGCTCATAAAAAAAAACTCTTTTTCAGGGTGTCTGAGAAATTTACACAGGATTGGCCTTGGCCGCTCCCCTTGTTGCAGGCAGGGGACCAGGGATCGATGGGCATGCTCCAGCTCTGGGGAGGACAGTTATTTAATTTTAGCATTACTGGGAGGGAACAATGCAGGAATGCTATCATATCGGTGCCTTCTGCTTCCTCCGGTATGCCAAAAATCCTAATGTTCTTCTGCCTCCCCCAGTTCTCCAAGTTGTCCGCTTTGGCCAGTAAATACTGAAGCTGGTTATGATAGTCTCTAAGCTGGCAGTGGTGTTCATGCAGGATCCCCCGCTGACGTTTGACCATTGTTTCATTAGTTGCCACTTGATTAGTTAATTGCATTAAATCCACTGTGGTGCTGGTTGTAGTGTCCCTTTAGTTCAGCAGTGTCAGGCAAGACTTTATTTAACAATGTAGTTATGGTGGCTACTTGGTTTTCCAAGCTCTGAGATGCCATGGTTTAGCTGAGAAGGTTGCTCTCCCTCAGCACTTCCCTCAGTGTAGGCAGATAACTCCAGCTGGTGGTGCATGCCAGTACCATAGGCCAACAGAAAGAAGATAAGATGCAGTTACTCAAAAATGGTATTATATCACTGTTCTCAGTCCGATTCTGCCAAGTCAGGTATCAAAAGAATCAGGACTGTCAGGAGAAGTTGATGCCCCCAAAAATACCTTGGATGGGGGATGTAGTTTTACCAGATGGGTCCAGATAGGTGAAACTGGTACTACAGCTAGTCAGCTACACTGCTTCCATCTGGTTAGCTCCGACCCAAAAAAGGACCTTTTGGGGTTTGATTTTGTTTCCCTTTTCAGGTTGATTGCTGTCCTTTGCAGTGCCACTGCCTACCTGAGAAATAGAATGTTCCTCATCAACACTTTGATCCATTTTGCATGAAAGATCCCTCTTACGGGTTATCCTTCTGATGACTCCCTCCCACAGGCCAAGGACAAATTTACTGTTGTGACTCATGACTATACAGTGTACACACTGACAGCGCATCAATAGAATGCAGTCCACCACAACTTCCTTTCAAGATTACCGGACAGGCTCCTACAATACAGTTACTGTTAAGTGACCAAATTCAGCAACTGTTAAGTGTACCTCAGAATCTGAATTGGAGATGCAGACACATCTGGTGCATTAGCCGCATGCAGCACAGTCGCACACTGGGGGTCGGTTAATGCTTATACATAATGTATGTTTGTAATGCAATATACTATAAAACTAATGGTAATAAGGAATAATGGGGAATGAGTGATGATGATGACACATAGAAACATAGAATTTGACAGCAGATAAGGACCGCTTGGCCCACCCAGTCTGACCATTTCCCTACCTGATGGATAAGCTGCAGATTCTAGTTAATCAACAGTTTACTTCCTCCTAACCCCCACTAGAATTGCCTTATGTCTGTCCCATGCATTCTTGAATTCTTCCACTGTTCCTGACTCCACAACCTCCTCAGGAAGGCTGTTCCATGCATCCACAACCCTCTCTGTGAAAAAATACTTTCTAACATTACCTCTGAGCCATCCCCCCTCTATTTTCAAATTGTGCACCCTTGTTCTTGCACATCTCTTATTCTGAAAGATAGTACCCTCTTGTACTCTGTTAATTCCCTTGAGATACTTGAAAGTTTCTATCATGTACCCCCTCTCCCTCCTTTCCTCAAAGGTATACATATTAAGCTGCTTTAGTCTCTCCTTGTATGTCTTTTGGTGCAGACCCTGCACCATTTTGGTTGCCTTCCTCGGAACAGCTTCCACTCTGTCTTTGTCTTTGTGGGAGATGGGGTCTCCAGAATTGTACGCAGTACTCTAGATGGGATCTCACCAACTGTCTGCACAGAGGGATAACAACTTCCTGCTTTCTACTGTTGATGCCTCTCCTTATGCATCCCAGAAACCCCCCAGCCCTCCTTACTGCCTTCTCACATTGCTTGCCACCTTTAGGTCATCTGATATAATTACTCCTCGGTCTTTTTCATTTTTTGTTGTTATTATCTCACCCCCATTGTGTACTCTTCCTTTGGGTTTTTGTTTACCAGATGCATTACCTTGTACTTCTTTGCATTGAATCTGAGCTGCCATATATTTGACCTTTCCTCCAACCTTGCCAAGTCCCTTTTCATCCTTTCCACCCCACCTTGTGTATCAACCCTGTTGCAGATCTTTGTGTCATCTGCAAAGAGACATACTTTTCCTTCCAGGTGCACTCCAATGTCACCTATAAAGACAGTAAAGAGGACCAGTCTCAGTACCGAACCCTGTGGTACACCGCTAGTTACCCTCCTTTCTTCACTGTGGACTCTATTTACTTTTACCCTTTGTGTCTGTTGTCCAGCCAGTTTTTTATCCAGGCTACCACCTTGGGATCCACTCCAAGACTGGCTAACTTGTATATTACTCTTTTGTGTGAGACTGTGTCAAATGCCTTGCTAAAATCTAGGTAGGCCATATCCACAGCCCCTCCCTGGTCTACTACTTTGGTCACCCAGTCAAAGAAATCTATTAGGTTCATCTGACATGACCTTCCTGCTGTGAAACCATGCTGCCTTGGGTCCTGTGCCCCACTGGCCTCTAGGTACTCAACAGTTGTTTCCTTCAGAAGTGATTCCATCATCTTCCCTACCACTGAGGTCAAACTAACTGGTCTGTAGTTTCCTGCATCTGCACTGCTCCCACTTTTGTGAAGTGGAATCACATCTGCCCTCCTCCAATCCTCAGGTACCACCCCATCCACCCATGATTTGTTAAAGAGAGTAGTCAGTGGCGTTACTAGTTCTACCCTTAGTTCATTTAGAATTCTGGGGTGAATCCCATCAGGCCCCATTGCTTTGTCCACCCTCAGTTTCAAGAGTTCTTTCAAAACCCTTTCTTCTGTGAATGGACTGGTATCGACCCCCCTATTCAGAGTGCTTCTCTTGTTTGATTTAGGTACCTCCCCCTCCTTTTCTGTTGTGAATACTGAGCAGAAATATTCGATCAGTATCCCTGCTTTTTCACTGTCACCCTCTGCCCACATTCCATCCCCTTTATTAAATCTCTGTATAGAAACATAGACTTTGATGGCAGATAAGGACCACTTGGCCCACCCAGTCTGCCCATTTCCCTACCTATTGGATAAGCTGCAGATTCTAGTTAACCAACAGCCTACTTCCTGCCACCCCCCACTATAATTGCCTTATGTCTGTCCCATGCATGTTTGAATTCCCCCACTGTTTTAGACCCCACAACCTTTCCAGAAAGGTGGCTCCATGTGTCCACCACTCTCTCAGTGAAAAAGAATTTCCTCACATTACCCCTGAGCCGTCCCCCCTCTAACTTTAAATTGTGCCCCTTGTTCTTACACATCTCTTTTTCTGAAAGATGCTACCCTTCTGGACTTTGTTGATTCCTTGAGGTACTTAAAAGTTTCTATCGTGTCCCTGTCCCTCCTTTCATCAAGGTATACATATTAAGCTCTCTCAGTCTCTTATATGGTTTCTGATGTAGACCCTGCACCATTTTAGTTGCCTCCTCTGACTGCTTCCATCCTGTCTATGTCCTTGCATAGATGAGGTCTCCAAACTGGAAGCAGTACTCCAGATGGGGTCTCACCAACTGTCTGTATAGAGGGATAACCACTTCCTTTTCTACTTGTGATGCCCTCCCTATGCATCCCAGTATCCCCTGGCTCTCCTTACTGACTTCTCACATTGCTTACCCACCTTTAGGTCATCTGATATGACTACACCAGATCCCTTTCCATTATTGTTGCCGTTAGTACCTCCTGCTATTGTGTACTGCCTCCTGGATTTTTATTTCCCAGGTGCATTACTTTGCACTTTTGCATTGAATCTAAGTTGCCATATGTCTGACCATTCCTCCAACCTTGCACAAGTCCCTTCTCATCCTTTCTACCCCCCCTTCTGCATCAACTCTGTTACAGATCTTTGTGTCATCCGCAGAGAGGCATACCTTTCCTTCCAGACCCTCTGCTATGTCACCTATAAAGACGTTAAAGAGGACTGGACCCAGTACTGAGCCCTGAGGTACTCCACTAATAACCCCTCTTTCTTCAGAATGTGTTCATTCACTATTACCTTCTGTGTCCTGTTGTGCAGCCAGTTTGCTACCCAGGCTACCACCCTGGGACCCACTCCCAGGCTGGCTAACTTGATTATTAATCTTTTGTGGACTGTACAATGTCTTTACAAGTCTAGGTAGGCCATATCCACAGCCCCTCCTGGTCTATTACTTTGGTCACCCAGTCAAAGAAATCGATTAGATCTGGCTCTGACATGACCTTCCTGCTGTGAATCCATGATGCTTTGGGTCCTGTGCCCCGCTGGCCTCTAGGTACTCAACAGTTCTTTCTTTCAGACGTGATTCCATCATTTTCCCCACCACTGAGGTCTGTAGTTTCCTGCTTCTGCCTTGCTCCTGCTTTTGTGAAGGGGAATCACATCTGCCCTCCTCGAGTCCTCAGGTACCACCCCATCTTCCCATGATTTGTTAAAAAGTGTGGTTAGTGGTGTCACTAGGTCCTCCTTAGCTCTTTTTAGGATTCTAGGTGAATCCCATCAGGCCCCATTGCTTTGTCCACCTTAAGTTTTAGGAGTTCTTTCAGTACTTTTCTTCTGTAAATGGACTGGTGTCAACCCCACTATCCAGAGTGCTTCTACTGTTTGGGTTAGTAACCTCCTCTTCTTCTTTGTGAATACTGAGCAAAAGTATTCATTCAGTATGTCTGCCTTTTCACTGTCTCCTGCCCACCTCCCTCTTCTTTATTAATCTTCACTATCCTCCCTTAACCTTTCTATGCTACCTAATGTACCTATAAAGGTTTTATCCCCTTCTTAACTGAGTTGGCTATCTTTTCCTCGGTTTGGGCCTTTGCTTTTCTGACTGTCTTCCCACTTCTTTTCTACTTTAATTGATACAGTTCCTGTCGTGCTCCATCTGTGATTCCTTATACTTTTGAATGCAGCCTTTTTCTCCTTAACCTTCCTGACACCTCTTTTGAGAACCATAGTGGTTTTTATTCGCTTTGTTTTCTTTATTTGTTTCACAAAAGACTTGTTGCTCCATGATGGCAGTTTTGATTTTTCTCCATTGTTCTTCCACCCTCCTTTCTGGCCATTTGCTAATGCATTCTCAGGTATTCACCCATTATACCAAAGTCAGCCCTCTAAAGTCCAGTATCCTTGTCTTTGTATGGCTTGTCTCCATGGTTGTGTGTTATTGTACACACTGTGTAGTGGTCGCTTGTTCCCAGATGTCTACTGACTTCTAAGTTTGTGATCTTCTCCATTTGAGAGTACCAGGTCTAATATTGCTCCCTCCCGAGTGGGTTCCACCACTAGCTGTCTAAGGCTTGCTCCCTGTAGGGCATCAAGAATGACCCTGCTCTTGGATGTTGCTGCAGTCCATGTCACCCAGTTAACATCTGGCATATTCAGGTCCCTCATCAACAGTATCTCCCCTTTTTCAGCCATTTTGAGAATACTCTCTATCATTTTCTTGTCCATTTCCTCCCCTTGAGACGGGGGGTCTGTGTACAACCCCTGTGCAGATTGTGATGCCATTCCTGTCTCCAAGGTGACCCAGAGTTCCTCTTGTCCTCCCCTTACTTTTGGTTCTGTAGCTTTGATCCCTTCCTTATGTATAGAGCTACTCCATCTCTTCTTTTTACCCTCCCTGTCCTTCTGTAGATTGTGTACCTGGTATGTTGACATCCCAGTCATGGTTCTCCGTGTAATGATGTTTCTGTGACTGCCACAATATCCAAGTGTTCCTCTTCCATCAGGGCTACTAGCTCTGGAAGCTTGTTTCCCAGACTACCAGCATTGGTACTCATTGCCCTCCATTTAATGTTGGCTTTATCCTTTTTTAACCATCCCTGCTCTTATTGCCCTTGTCCATTTTTCCATTTGCCCCTGTCCTGCCCTCTGTCAAGCTCTGTACCTCAGTGTTTACCCTACTACCTGCCATGTTTTGTGGGGGGAGGCTTGAACATTCCTGTTTCCTATCAGCACCTCCCCCCTTGGCTAGTTTAAAAGCTTCAAGGAAGCCTTTAAACCTGTCACCTAGGAGCGTGTTTCCTTCCCGGACAGATGCAGACTATCATGCCAGTATAGACCTTCATCTTCCAGGTGGACCCCAGTCCCCAATGAAGCAAAGCCCTGTGCTCTGCACCAGTTTTGCAACCATTCATTAAACTGCATGGTGCAGTACCCCAGCCTCACCCTCTGCTAGACTGGCAGCACCTCTGAGAAGGTTACCGTGCTTGCTACCTGTCTGAGGCCCCTCCCCAACTCCACAAATTCATCCTGCACTGCACTGATCTCATGCCTAGCTAGGTCATTTGTTCCGAGGTAGACAATGATATCTAGTTTCCTCTCCTGTGATGCTGCTTCTCCCTTGGTCTTTCTTCACTCCATAATGTACCTATAAATGGTTTTATCCCCCTTCTTAACAGAGTTGGCTATCTTTTCCTCAGTTTGTGCCTGTGCTATTCTGATTGCCTTCTCTGCCTCCTTCTGCGTTAACTGATAAAGTTCTCTGTCCTGCTCCTTCTGTGTTTCCTTATATTTCCTGAATGCTATCCTTTTCTCCTTAACCTTCCCTTCCACCTCTTTTGAGAACCATAGTGGTTTTTTCCTTCATTTTGTTTTGTTGATTTGCTTCACACAAAGGCTTGTTGCCTCTCTGATGGCTATTTTGATTATTCTCCAGTGTTCCTCCACCCCTGCTTCTTGCCCATTTGCTAGTGCTTTTCTGAGGCACTCTCTCATTTTCCCAAAGTCAGCCCTCCTAAAGTCCAATACTCTTGTTTTTGTATGGCTTGACTCTATGTTTATTGCGAACCACACTGTTTGCTAGTCACTTGTTCCCAGATGGCTACTCACTTCTAAATCTGAGATCCTTTCTCCTTCCCCATTTGAGAGTACCAGGTCTAAGATTGCTCTCTCCTGAGTGGGTTTCAACACCAGCTGTCTGAGGCATGCCCCCTGTTGGGCATCAAGAATGACCCTGCTTTTGGATGTGCCTGCAGCAAAGATACTCCAGTTAACATCTGGCATATTCAGGTCCCCCATCAACAATATCTCCCCTTTTTCTGCTATTTTAAGGATGCTTTCTATAATTTCCTTGTCCATTTCCTCCCCCTGAGATGGGGGTCTGTACACAACCCCCATGTGGGTTGGGGTGCCATTTCTTGTCTCCAGGTTGACCCATAGTGACTCATCAACTTCTTGTTTACTCTTTAATTCTGTTGCTTTAATCCCTTCTCTTATGTAGAGAGCTACTCCTCCTCCTCCTCCTCCTCCTCTTTACCCACCCTGTCCCTCCTGTAGATTGTGTATCCTGGTATGTTGACATCCCAGTCATGGTTCTCTCTGTACCATGTTTCAGTGACTGCCACAATATCCAGGTGTCCCTCTTTTATCAAGGCCACTAGCTCAGGGAGCTTGTTACACATACTGTGGGCATTGGTATTCATCACTTTCCATTTTTTGATGGCCTTACCCCTTTTAGCCCCATCCCTGTCCTTACTGCCTTTTTCTGCATTTATCCCTGTCCTGCTCCCTACTGACTTCTCTACCTTTGTGTTTACCTCTCTAACTACTGTGATTTGTGGGAGGAGGCTGGTATTTCCCTGCTTCTTTTCAGTGCCTCCCCCCTTGGCTAGTTTAAATGCTTGCCAATGAAGCATTTAAACCTATCATCTAGGATCCTTGTTCCCCCCCCCCGGACAGATGCAGGCCATAGCACCAGTATAGACCTGCATCCCTCCAGGTGGCTACCCAGTCCCCAGTGAAGCCAAAACCCTGAGCTCCACACCAGTTTTTCAACCATTCATTGAATCCCATGGTTCGGAATACCCTAGCATCATCCTTGCCATAGACAGGCAGTACCTCTGAGAAGGTTACTGTACATGCTACTTGTCTAAGGCCCCTCCCCAACTCTACAAACTCCTCTTGCACTGCTCTGATCCCATTCACAGCCAGGTCATTTGTCCCTAGGTGGACAATGACATACAGCTCCCTCCCTCGTGCAGCTGCTCCCGAGATCCTGAGGATTCACTTCCTGTCCCTCTGAGCTGTGGTGCCAGGCAGGCACCTTACCTCTCTATCCCCTTCCTCCCCCACTTCTACCCCTCTAATGATTGAGTCCCCACCAGGAGTTGTTTTCCCTCTGTGGGTCTCATGCCACCTTCTGTGGGTCTCCTTTGTGGAGGTTCCCAGCATCCTCCTTGGTCTCCACTGTAGGTGCCTCCATAGAGGAACCACTCTTCGCCAGAACAGCATATGAATTGTGAGAGGTACAACTGAGGGATCCACCTCTGTTCCACCACCTCTCCCTCCCTGAGCCCACCTTGGTCCAACTGCTTCTCTTTCTTGGCAACCTTGAGGTAGTGGTGGCCCTGGTGGTCCCTGGGTGGGGAAGAGGTTTCACAATCCCAGCCAGGCTCAGCCTGAGATGGGCAACCTCCTCAGACCAGAGTGGTGCCTGCAAACAGGGCAGCATCGCAGCCTCCAGAATGTCTCCCGGAACACTGCTGCCCCACAGCCATTGCACTGCACCACTCCCATCTTGACTTATTTTGTGTCCCCTCTCCTGTTGCATTGTATGCTTACTGTCTCCTCCCTCTGTGTATTTTTACACCTACTTTCCTACTGCCTATGTGTCCTTCCTACTGCCTATGTGCCCTTACAACTCTGGCCCTTCCTCTTCTGGGACAGGAACTTCCTGTAGTCTTCAGTAGTCTCCTTCTTCCGTACACTCTGTACACTTCTGATACTTGTGTATAGTGCTTGTGCTTTACTTGTGTTGTATTGTAAACACTCAGCCTGATTATCCCCAGTCAGATTATCCCCTGGGCCACCCACAGCTAGCAATGCAGGGCAGGTGTATTAACTTGTATGTTGTTTTAACAGTATTTTTTTTAATACATAAAATAATGATTCATGAATGAATGTAGGTGATGATGATCATTATTTGTGATTAGATGGCACAAGTCATAGATTTATTTTGCTACCCTGCTGTACTTGCTAAGTACACACAGCCGCACTGAAGCCAGGAAAAAAAAATATTTGGGATTTCTGGAACTGTCACATTTACCATATTGTGCGCCACCTTGCAGTATCGCTCCCTCTCCCCTCTGAGTCTGGTCTGGACGTCACAAAGATTTATTTTGCTACCCTGCTGCCCTTGCCCTTGCCCTAGTTTACACACAGCTGCACTGAAGCCAGGAAAACAAACTAGGGATTTTATCTAACTGTAAATCTTCTCTGGTATCTGCAGTAGTCTCTCCCTCTCTCCTCTGGATCTGGAATGGCACAAATCAGATTTTGCCAGCCTGCCCTTTTTGTACACACAGCTACTGTCTGAGGCCAAGAAAACGTTTCATTTGGGATCTCTGGGCACCCCCCCCCAGTACTCTGAATCTGGGATGGCACACGTCAGATTTTGCCAGCCTGCCCTTTTTGTACACACAGCTACTGTCTGAGGTCAAGAAAAAAAACTTTCATTTGGAATTTTCTGTAACTTTAATGGGCCCCCAGTACTCAAGTCTTTCCCTCTCTCTACTAGTCTCACTCTCCACTCTCCTCTGGAATGGCACAAGTCAGATTTTGCCAGCCTTCCCTTGCTCACACAGTCACCAGCCTAGCATTGCCATTTTACATCCCCCCACCCCACCCCACTATTCCCCAGTCCCTCTGCAATCTGACTCCCAACACTCCCTCCTGTGTCCCAACCCTGACTGCCTTCACCCCCCCACCGATCGGATCTCTCCCCCTCCCTAATTTCTTCTTCGTCACTTCCTTCACCCTCTGCTGAGAAACCTTTCTTTTTTTATGGTACTTTGGTTTTGGCTGCTTCACTTTCACTTCTGCTACTCAGCACAGCTCCTCTGCTACTCTCTCTTCCCTGTCCTCCTCATTCTGGGCCACGTGGTGCACTCAGCACAGTTATATACCAAGAGTGTGTCACCTGATTGGATGCTGCCAGCGGCCTATACATGCCAACAGCATCCTCTTGGCAACAGAAAACAAAATCAGAGAAACAGCATCTCCACAGACCTGAAATCGGACTTCTACATGAAGTCCATATTTATCCAGGTTCGTGGATTGTGGGTTTGATCCGGGGGTCCAGATCTCCTGTGGAACAGTCCACCCAGCCCTAATTTTGCCCCCCACCCCCATGTAGCTTTCTGATGAGGAGATTCCTGGTCAGATCTGTCTTGTTCTCAGTCTCCATCTGCACTAGAAGTACTGTATGTTTCTTATTAGCTTGAGTAGACCTGGTACCTGTTTGCCTAAATCTATATGATGCAGCCCCCTGCCTACCACTGTCCCCAGAACTAGTGTTCTCACTGGCTTAGGGAAACCCCTACACTGTTTTTTAGTGCTCCAGTTGTATGCTTTGTTATCTCGATAATCCGCAATATCTCTCCTATACCTCCTTAACTTCTTAGCTTACAGAGAAACATAGAAACAAAGAATATGATGGCAGATAAGGGCCGCTGGGCACACCCCGTCTGCCCATTTTTTTAAACTTTCATTTTTTGCTGCAGCTTTAAGTGTCTCTTCATATTTCTGTAAGTCTGATTTAATCTCATTCAGCACAGTTGTAAGATTTTTTGCATCTGTCTTCACCCTAATCTGTTGTTCTATCTGGCTAATGTCTTGTTCCAATCACTTCTTCTTCGTAGAGGTAGATTCAGTTATGGCTACCATAAAGTCTATTGATTATTTAGCTTATATGCAATATTTGAAAGTACTGGGTCATGGAAGCCCACATTGGGCTCTGTTATTAACATGTAAACCTCCAGGTATATGTCTATTCTTAACGTATTTAGTCATAGTTATTACATGCCACTCATGGTGTAAGTCCTCCTCTTTAAGACTATTATATTTCTTAAAAAGTCCCTTTTCATTCATTTTTATTTATTTATTAGGTTTTGGTAACTGGGTAGGTGCACTGTGAAAGCTGTCCCCTTTTCTGCAGCAACCCAGAATTAATTAAAAAAATACATTGAATAATACTTCCTGACAATAAAACTAACAGTACGTAAGTGAATGACAAAATACAATTCAGACAAAGGATCTACATAAGAGGGGTAGTTAGATGTAGGATACATACAGGAACTAAGGGGCACTTGGTTCTACAGAAACAAGGGCAATATTCAGTGTCAAGGATGGTGAATTAGAATTAACAGATAAGCTAGCTAAAGCAGTCAGAGGGTTTGTTAACAGACAAATACTCCTTCACGGCTGATCTGAAGGGTTTAAAGCTCTGTTCCATAGTCTTGGTGCAGTGGTCACAAAGGATCACTGCCCAATAGCAGTGTCCTTGGCATGATAGCAAGTTTTAGTCCAGTAGAGTGGGCAGGCCCTTTGAGGGATTTGAAGTCCTTGATGCCAGTCAGATTCTGGGGTGGGGGGGGGGTAAAGGAGTTTGTGTGCCATAGAAAGTACAGGGAGATGAAGCCTCCTTCCAGGGGAGGCCAGTTTAGTACAGAAAGTGCTTTGCAGTGATGTTCTCGGCTGCAGACCCCAGCAGCAAAGCATGCTGTGCAACGGTAGGCAAACTTCAGTTTGGAAAGTTCTGTTTCCCTGAGAGATGATAGTAGTGGTGCCCCATAGGTGATAGCAGGAAGAAGGACATATAAACATAGAATATGACAGCAGATAAGGACCAACCAGTCCACCTATTCTGCCCATTTCCCTACTTGGCTTGGCAATCCCTACTCTTATCTGGACTGCCGTTCTTCCGCTCTGCTGCACAGCAGAGTGTTCTTATGCTTATCCCATGCACTTTTGAATTCCCATACTGTTTTGTTTCCACCACCTCCTCTGGTAGGCTGTTCCATGGATCCACCACCCTCTCTGTGAAAAAATACTTCCTAGCATTCCCCCAAGCTTCCCTCCCTCCAGCCTCATGTTATGTCCCCTTGTCCTTGTGCACTTTCTTCTCAGAAATATGCTCCCCTTTTGTACCCTGTTTATTCTTCTAAGGTATTTGAAAGTATCTATCATATCCTCTCTCTCCCTTCTCTCTTCCAGTGAGTAGAAGTTAAGTTCCTCAAGTCTTTCCTCATGAGGCTTGTGGTGCAGTGCATGTATCATTTTTGTTGTTCTTCTCTGGAATGCTTCCATTCTGTCTATGTCCTTCCTGAGATGCAGTCTCCAGAATTGGATACAGTATTCCAGATGAATCCTCACCAGTGATCTATACAGCTGCATCATCACTTCACTCCTCCTACTGGTTATGCCTCTTCCTATACACCCCAGCATTCTGTTTGCTTTCCCCACTACTTTTTCACATTGTTTGGACGACTTCATGTCATTGGATATGATAACCGTCAGCTCTCTCTCCTGACTTGTGGTGGCTAGAACCTGCCCCCCCCCCCCATACTGTATTCCTCTCTTGGGTTTCTGTGTCCCAGGTACATTATCTTGCACGTCTTAGTGTTGAAACCCAACTGCCAAACCGATGACCATTCCTCAAGTAGTCTTAGGACATTTCTCATTTTATCTAGCCCCTCCTCTGTGTCGACTCTGTTGCAGATCTTGGTGTCATCTGAGAACAGGACACCACTGGCAATTGAGTGCCTAGCCTGTAAAATAAAGTAGGGATATACCCTGTACAACAGGCCCCAGTTTTGATTCAAGGTTTTACCACTACATCAGTATGAGGCCTGAGGGAAAATTCTTGGTCTAACAGAATACGAAAATACTTTACTGTAGCCACTGTATCTATAAGAGCACCTGACTGAGTAATAATTCTAAGTAGATTTTGTCTATCAGGATCCAGCTTATGGGTTCAAAATAGAATGGCTTTGTTTTGTTTTTTAGCTGTTCAACATTAGCAAGTTTGAACAGAGCCAGGATTCAAGTGAGGTAAAATCTGCCTACAGGCCAGACTGAATCTGAGACAGGTTGGTATGAGATCTGTACAGAGCCACATCATCAGCATATAACAGTATTTTAGAGCTACCACAGTTACTAGGTAGGTCATTGATGAACAATGAGAATGAAATAGGGCCCAGAATTGAACTCTGAGGGACACCACCAGTGATTGCCAGCAGTGGGGACAGGCTACCCCCCTTCCCATTTATAAAATTGCATGCGCCCCGAGAGGTAGTTGTGGAACCACCTACATAATAGGTGATCAAAGCCAAGGCCATTTAGTTTATGCACCAGAAGGTCATGGCTAATAAGACTGAATGCGTTGGTAGGATCCATGAAGACTGCTCCAATGGCCTGTACAGCATCCATAACATTGAACAGATCAGTCATGAGGCATACAAGGGCAGTATCAGTGCCATGTTGTTTTCAGAAGCCAAGATGGACTTCAGTTAAGATGGAGTATAGCTCAAGGTAGGACTGTATCTGATAACAGATCAGTTGTTCTTGTATTTTAGCAATAGTACACAACAGCAAAATAGTCTGATAGTGTTTTACCGGCACTTTGGTTCCTCTGTTATGCACCAGAACAACATGCACAATTTTCTACATACTTAGTATGTCACCCTGGAGTAAGAATATATTGAAAAGATCAGCTATGAGTCCATCAAGGACAGGGGCACTGAGTCTAAGAAGCCTGGGCTCCAGGCTGTCATGTCCAGCAGAGGTGTCAACCCCATATACATTGTAAGAGAGCCAGTACCTTCTTTTTTATGACCAATTTAAAGTGAACTTCAGGAAAACTGGGGGGCAGAGACCTCTGGGAGTGGAGTGGGTTAGCAGGATAGACTTGAAACTATCCATGTCCATGAAGAACTTGTAGAAGGTTTCAGTGGCCAGGATAGGGTCACTAAGAGTTTCGATAGCAGCAAGGATGTCACTCAAAGGGGTCCCTGTTCTCCCCTTGAGGAGGCACTTTACTTGTGACCAGAACATCTTGGGGTCATGTAAATTGGCAGACAGCAGGCTCCTGATATGCTTCACCTTGGCACTTTTGGGGCTGCTTTTGCAGGTATTTCTCAGGGTACGATACTGCTGTCAGTCCTGTGTCTGACCAGAGGCTTTACACCTGGCCTGGGCTTGTTCCCTTTGTTTCACCAGTTGCTGCAGGGCAGGGGCAAACCACTAGGAGCAAAGCACAAAGCCCTTTAACACGCCTCTGATCCAGAGGTATATGATAGTCAACAACACTCAAGAAGTGCTTTACAAGACATTCAAATGCAATATTAACATTGCCGAACCTACTCAGATTGTCCCATGGCACTGAGGCCAGGTCATTAAAAAAGGCAACACAACTGAGTTGGGAATAATCTGTTATCAATATAATCCATGGGCGGGGGTCACAAAATGATTACCCCAAACACAGTAGGTAGGTGAGTGCTCACTAGTGCATCAGCCAGAGTGCCATCTCCTTGACTCTGCCACTCCTACTGACAAGTATCCAGTCCAGCAGAGAATGATTACCTGATTTTACATTAATGTGGGTAGGCTCAGTAATAATCTGAGTAAGACGAGCCTTCACTATGGCAGATTTAAGTCTGCTTACATCATCTAACCAATTCAGATTAAAGTCCCCTAGCATGATAACTGCTCCCTTTTGAAACTGATCAAAGCAAGCAAGAAATTCATCAAGTGCTGGCCATGCCAGAGAGGGTGAATTATAGAAACAGCCAATTATAAGAAGCTTGATGCCTCCCAGGAGCACCTTTATAAATAGACTCTCACAGAAAGAATGTCTTAGGAAGGTCATATGGATTTCTCTTACTCTAAAATGTGTCTTTACATGTACAAGAACCCCCACTTTCTTTTCACACGGCCCTTTCACAGTATATTATGCTCCAAGATGTTCACTTCATGGGTAGGGATCTCAAGTGTTAGCCAGGTTTCTGTGATTGCAAGGACATCAGGTCTGTAAAAGGTGCACCATACTTCCAGGTCTGGGAGTGTATTCTTAAGACTCCCAATGTTCATGTGGGCAACTTTTCAACCTCTGGAGCTAGTCCACATGGGATCAGAGTGGTGAGTAAGGGGGGCTGGTTGGTTTTGACATCTCCTGCTATGAGAAGTATAACTTCCAGCAGGGTTCTATATAACCAGTAGCTAACTAGAGAGTATTTACTTATGCTAGACCATAACAAGTGGTACAAGACTGTGGTAGAGATGACCTCTGGGAAGTAGGCTATAACTAGCCAGTAATTGTGGAGGGTAGGAGATAGGGGACCCAATATAAATAAGGCAGTGGTGCAAGGTAGGCTGAGGCCATTAAGAGGGGTAATGCCTGGTGGCCTGATGGGAGTCTATACAGGACAAGTGGCAAATGCCTTGTGTATGTATCATTCTTTGCTGCAATCCTTTTTCTATTTGTACTTAATTGAAGCTCTAACTTAATTGTTGCCAGTGCTATTTGATTGTCTTATGTATGATCTTGTGCAAAAGTGTCATTGTACACTTACCTTATGATGATATTTATTGTATCTCTGTACCTCCCAATGTACCCCTACCCTGGGTCACCCCTGAAAAAGGGACATTCTGTCTCAGTGGACTTATCTGGTTACTAAAATTCAAATAAATAAACATAGTCAGGCCACCACAATTCCTTTATGCCCCATATTAACCTATGTGGGAAGTTACAGTAGGTCAGGATGAAGTATAGGAAATGGCTAGAGAAACAACAGAAGGCAAGACTCACCAAGTAGATTGCCTGGGATTAATGTTAAGAGATGCAAAACTAAAAGTACACCTATTAAACACATGAATCACCAACCGAAATGGGGGGGGGGACCTCTAGGTAGATTCCAGCAGGTAACAAGAGAATATGCCAAATTATGGCTACCCAAATAGGGTGCGTCCAAGATACACAAGAAATGCTAGGGTCACCCAAGCAGGATGTTTCCAGTGGAAAAAGAATGCAGGGCTCCCAGATCAGCAGGGATTCCAGTATTTTACAGAGAAGTGGAACCATCTACAGGAAAATTGTTCCCATAGACTTGCATTGGTCATATAGGAAAACAGAGCAGTTTGACTTCCATAGGAAATAATGTAATCTACAGGAAAACACAGCAAAATTACCCTGAAGTTACAGGAAAAATGTCAAATCAATTTGGGAGCACACTGAGAATATTCTAGGGCACGCCTTTGAATGCAGTAGCACTAGTAGTGTATTTTAACACATGCAATCCTTGATGCTTAGGTTGGATTACCATTAGTGTTGCTCATAGAGTAGCCTAGAAACTAGGATACCAACAGATACCTCCCATTTGGCCAGATAGGTGCTGTGGTAGGACAGTAGTGCTTTCCAACCATGGATCTGACCCTCTAGGATCCAGTGCATGGAGCCGACAAATGTTGTGCATTCTGTAGATCCTAGCAACAAATGTTGTAGATCCTGTGAATCCTAGCAACAGATCCATGGATCTGACCAACAGATCCAGCTCAGATCCTAACTATCTGACCTAGGTTCCTTGGATCTATCCTAGGATCACAGGATCCATCCTAGGATTCCTGGATCCTAACAAGGATCCATTGCTATCTGATCTCAGTTCCTTCATCTGTCTTTGGTAGGATTTCTGGTCAGATCCTACAAAGGATACCTGCACTATCTGATGAAGGGTGTTAGGATCCACAAAAGTACTATCTGAACAACACTTATTACCATGCTAAGAGTATCTATGATCTGTATCGGACTGCAAACTATTTTACTTGTACTCTAGTTCTCATGACTTGCATTGTAACTATTCTCAAATGTATATTGCTACTGAATGTTATCTCTGTGTTGCAATCTATGCCAACATGTAATTGTCATGTATCTGTCAAGCCACTTGGTAGCATTTCCCCCTTCCCCCACAATGCACCTGGAAATGAACTCCCATCTCAGTGTGCATTTCCTATTGAAACTTTTCAATAAATAAAATTACTAACACATACATTACTAGCAACTCAGATCAGTGAAATGAATAAGAACACAAGATAGGCCTAGTGAGATCACAAGATAAAACTGCAAATAAGGGGGCCACCCAGACAGAGTTTTAAAGGGGCACACAGATTTTCTATAGACACTCACAGTGAATAATAGCAATCGAGTAGTGTCAGTGAATTGTCCCCATCTGTATTGAGCACTGACTGGAAGTCACAGGGTGCAGATGCAGAGATTTTGTGTAGTCTGATAGCTGGCAAGGCAGGTCACAAAGTACAGTTTCTACTGTCTTTGCATGTCTCAGCAGAGTGTGTGATTGAAGGCTGGCTCCACGGCTGACTCCCAGGCAGACTGATGTCCTTTGCGCAGGTCTTTAGCATGAAGACTGCAGCATGGAAGGACCTCTTGAAATACAACCAGGAAATACTGTGAGCTGCCCTCTGATTGGCTGGACAGAGGATTGGAGGCATGGCTTAGCAGTGCTCCCAATAGAGCACGTTTGTGGTCCCAGGAGGTGATCATTGGGGGGAGGTGGTGGTCCACACATTCCCTTCAGCCATTCCCTGGCATCTGCTACATGGCAAAAGTGGAGTGAGACCTTTTTTTCTGAATCCCAGGAAGAGAGGGCTCCAAATATCCTGCCCTAGCTGCCTTCCAACTGGCTGGAAATGTGGCTTAGTAGGTTCCCAACAGAGAAAGTTCAGAGTCCCAGGAGGCAGTCATTTGGGGAGATGGGGTGGTTGCTGGCTATAGAGCCCCCTCATGACCCCTTCAGCTGTTCCTCAGCATCCATGACTTGGCAAAAAGTATATATTATAGTGGCACAGTAGTGCCGCTATAGTTAGGGTTGCTTAGCAACTTCAACGTTAAACCCAAAATTTTGCACTTTAATATCTTTGCAACCATTTGCCCAATGTGCCTAAAATTGCGCATGTGCTGTCTGGTACCATAGGTCTCTGGATCTGGCAAGTTTCATTCCAGGCGGATGAGCAGTTGTGGAACTGTGGAGCACCACAAAATGTGAGATTTTCCATTTTTGTGCAAATTCTTTGCTCGTCTGTAATTCTGAAATGCTTTGGGGCTATGGTCTGAAATTGTATATAGGGTCTGGGTCACTGATGTGCCCTTTGAAGGTTTGGTGAAGAAATATTAATTCCTTCAAAAGTTATTAAAGTTTAAAGTGTCCCATTATAACTTATGGGGAAAAAATATGTGTCCACCTCAAAAGTACTTTGGAATTTTGCAAATGGGTTCTGTAGTGTCGTGCTGCCACCATTTTGTTTTCAGTTAGCGAGGGGGTAAAACATGTTGTGATTAAAAAAATATTGCCCCTTTATAAACACCAACAGTTGTTTTTACCTAATTGGAGCCCAAGGAACACTATCCTGGCATTAGATTTTAAAAATAATGGTAGAAAATATGTTTATTTAATTTGGCCATTGCAAGTGTCGCAAATTTGTGGCACTACATTTGTAAAAGTGCCTCAAATTATGGCAGTTTCACAAATGTAGTGCCACAACTTTTGTGAAAGTGCCACAAATTTGAGACACTACTTTAATATAAAACAAGCATTTGTCAATGCTGAATGTTGGTTGCTTGTTTAATGCTGGCACTTCCCTGAGCTCCCGTTATACCCTGCAGTATACCTCTTCTGGTCCCATAGCTTTATGTACTTTCAAGGCAGCAACTTCTTTTCAGTAACACCTATTTAAATCCCACCATCCTATGCACCCAGCACCAGCAGTTATTTTTATTTTCTACCAAAAAAAAAAAAAAGCTTTTAATGGGGACCAGCAGAACCCGCCTACCTCCATGGCCAGCCCCCATCTTATAAACTAAAGTGAGAGGCAGCAGCGCCAAGAATAAAGAGTAATCCCCCAAATTTAAGTGAGAGGCTGCAGTGCCAAGAATGCAGAGTAACACCCCAAATTTAAGCGAGAGGCAGCAGTGCCAAGAATAGTGAGTAATCCCCTCCCAGCAACAACAAGCAGAGACCTGTCCACTCCGTCAGTCTATCACCCCCCCATCAACACCCTGCACCTAATGCCCAATTCTCCTTATTAGGATAAGGCAGTTGCCGCTGCTGCCCACTAGTCCAGCACAGCACAACCCTCCCTCCTCCACTGCCAAGCGCCGGCTTCTAATGAATGAAACCGTGCTGCTTCTTGCTATAGTACAGCCAGCAGATCACATTGCAAAAAAGTATGTTAATGCATCAATTAAGGATTTTATTAGATTGTCAAAAGCTGGGAAATTCAGTGTTAGGATTCCCACCCCTACCATCCCACCCCCCCACTCTCCACACACCAACAGACATAAGGGTGTGCCATGGGTTCATCAGGCCCAACTCTCATCCCATTCCACATGTAAACAAGCTGACATGGTACAGTATATGAGAATAGGGTGAGAGGTAGGCCTGACAACCCCATGGCACACACACCGATGCCTGTTGGTGTGGAGGATGGGGGGTGGGGTGGTAGGAGTGGGAACCCTAACATCAAATTTCCCAGCTTTCATGATTTAATAAAAACCCTTACTGATGCGTTAATGTAGTTTATTGCAATGAATTTCCCTTCTATTTAAGATAGTATAATAGCATCCTTATTTACTGTGGGAGCGCAAGGCCCAAATTCCTCAAAGTTATGTGCGTGCGTAAAATAAATTAAACAGACGCACATAACTTGGACATTTTCAGGACATTTTTCACCAAATTTTCAACATGGCCTTTTGGGGACTGCACATCATGAATGCTGGCATTGCCATTTCGTTAATCTGTCCTAAAAGTTGATTTTGCAAAGCAGTGGCACTATTCTGCGCAACAGGTATGAAAACATGTTTCAGTCAAGATGTGAAAAATGACAGCTGTATACTGTTCATGAGGAGGTATGAAAAATGGCAATGTTGAAACTCTGAAGTAAAAATATGAAAAATTGTCAAAGTTACTCGCATGCATAGAACCTGCGCAATGCACGCTCGTAACACGGTCATTTTGTGAAATTATTTCACTAAATGTTCAACATGGGCTTTCTGAGATCTCTCATCATGAACACCATCACTGTGATTTTGTTAATCTGTCCTGAAAGATGATTTTGCACAGCGACCGTGCCATTCTGCGCCATAGGTGTGAAAACATATTTCAGGCAGGATGTGAAAAATAACAGCTGTACTGTACATGAGGAGGTGAGAAAAATGGCAATGTTGAAAATCTGGAGTGAAAATATTAAATATTTGTGAAGTTACGAGCGTGTGTATAAACTGCACAATGCACACTTGTAACAGTCATTTTTGGGACTTTTTGTACCAAATTGTCAATATGGGGTTCTTGGGACCCTACCTCATGAACACTGGCACTGAAGGGGAGCTCTCATCCCTGAAACCTCTACTGAGGAGTGTATCGCAAGGCTCGATACTGGGTCCACTGCTTTTTGCAATACACATAAACAGATACGTATCTGTATATGACATGTAACATAACATTTGGGGTGTTACTCTGCATTCTTGGTGCTGCTGCTTCTCACTTAAATTAGTTTATAAGATGGGGGCCAGCCATGGAGGCAGGCGGGTTCTGCCGGTCCCCATATATACTTGCAATATACATAAACATTGGAGGCAGTATAGTGCAGTGGTTTAAGGCTCTGAGTTGAAAATCTGGAGACCTGAGTTTGAATCCCATAGCCCCCACTTGCATACTGTGTGACCCTGAGCAAGTCACTTAACTTCCCTGTGCTCCCAGGTCACACCTGTAAACAATCTTTCAGCTTACTGTGCCACTCCTGGTTAAACAATTGGAATGAAAAAAGAATTGACATTGATGTCAGAGCTGCTAACATTCACCTTTTTGCCTATGATATGGTACTTTACATTTAAAGGTCCTCCCTGGAAGCAGCTTGCAGGGGTCTGCAACAGGAATTTAACCTCCTACAATGACAACTCCTGCAACAGAAACTGCTGCTGAATGCAAAGAAAACAAAGGCAATGCTTTTCCCTCCTTTGCAAATGCTAATAACCTTGCAATTCAAGGTAACTTACCTTAGATTCATACGCTCCTCGGCGAACCACTGGACTATGTCACAAAATTCAAATATCTGGGGGGCTGGATAGACCAAAAGCTTTCCTTCAATGATCACATTGATGAGCTGATAAAGAAACTAAGGCAGAGACCTGATCTCTTTTACAGGATCAAAAACTACTAACATTGGAGGCAAGAAAGAGACTGATCCAAACTACTTTCCTCACCTTATTGGATTATGCAGATTTTCTATATAGCCAAACCACTGCCACTGCTCTGGCCAAACTCAACACACTATACCTTAGAGCTCTGAAATTCATTACTGGATTTCCTTATTCTACTCATCACTGCTCCATCTACACTGCAGTAGGTTGGTCCTCCCTCGGGTAGAGAAGACAGAGGAATGCAGCCCTCTGGACCTACAAGGCTATTACTAAATTACTGCCCCAATATATCTTGGGCTGTCTTCCTCTAAATGCGGTAGGTAAGTATGGCCTAAGGAGTTCTACTTACATCTCACTTGCAGTACCTAAGTTCAAGTCATGCTTTGGTAGGTCTGCCATTAATCACACTCTACCCACACTATAGAACAACCTGCAAAAAACCTTGCAACTGGCATTCCCAATCAAGGTATCATCCTTCAGAGCACTATATTCTCATTCATTCAAGAAGTCCTGTAACTGCTTCCCCTGATGTCACAGCCTCCCAGGGCCCCCTCCCCGGATTTAGTTTCTAGTCCTGTCAGGATCATTCCATTCCTGTACTCCTGCCCCGCTACTCAGTACGTTTGTGTCTATTTGTACCCCACCTGATACTTCCACCCAATCTAAGTTGGAGTCTCCCTCTCTGAGTCATCCTGGCATCTACTAATATTACACTTCCTGGCACATCACCCTTGGCCTCTGTTGCACCTAGCTCTATAACCATTGCCACCTACCCCTGGTGCTCTAAAGCCCCTTAGGCACCCCTGCACTTATGCTCTCATTCCCGAGTCCCCCCCCCTTCCTCACCTGTGCTCCTCCTTGCACTACATACTCAATACTTGAATCCAAGACTGTTCCATGAAAACTGTATATATGGTTGTATAGGTTCCTCTGTATCTTTTGTAGCACAAGTTCTGTAGCACATGGTATTTAGCTTTCTGTCTTATTTTATAAATGCACTTCAGTGCTGTTATTAACCTCTTGTGTGTAATCCCTATTCTAAGTAATGACTCTGTAAGTTGGTATTCCTCTTTATGTATTGTTCATGTATCTTGCCAAGGTCCATTTCTAAAATGAGCTTGCTCAATGGTGTTCACCTGGCTAAATAAAGATTTTGATTGATTGATAGATTGATTTCGCTAATCGGCCCTGCAAGGCGATTCCATGCAGCAACTACAAAATCACCTTTGGGACCAATTAACGTAAAGATAATGTCAGTGCTCATGAGGTAGAATCTCAAGAACTCCATGTTTTTTATATTTACTTTATTTTGATATCATTCAAGTTATATACATGTATTCATTCTTATCATGCTCAGGTCATATATACATATATTATTATCTCAATATTCCTTCCTTGTACATTTCAAAAGAGGACATTTGTCAGTCTGACCTACCTCTATCTCGTATGCTTGTGTATTAATATTAGTCACCTCTTTCTGACATCTGCCTTAAGATTTTCCCCTCGGTCCATACTATTGAACAAATCAACTATACAGAGTTGGATATCTTTTACTTATGCTGGAGGACAGCAGATGTAGTCCCCTTATACAAAAGTGGGAACAAAGAGGAAGCGGGGAACTATAGACCAGTCAGTCTCACCTCGGTAGTGGGGAAGATCATGGAAGCACTACTGAAGGAGAGATTGGTGGAACATCTGGTTGTCAATGGACTACAGGACTCAAGGCAGCATGGTTTCACCAGGGGGAGGTCATGTCAGACCAACCTCATTGAATTTTTTGACTGGGTGACTAGGGAGGTGGATCGGGGAGGGCAGTGGACATGGCCTATCTGGACTTCAGCAAGGCCTTTGACACCGTGCCACATAGAAGACTATTGCATAAACTGGGGAATATGGGTATGGGCAGGACAGTAGTGTGGTGGGTAGGTAACTGGCTGGGTGGCAGGACACAGAGGGTGGTGGTAAATGGCTGTCACTCCACAGAGGGAAGAGTGACCAGTGGGGTACCACAGGGATCAGTGCTGGAACCGGTCCTATTCAACATCTTCATCAGTGACATTGCGAGGACCTAGAAGGCAGAATTTCACTGTTCACTGATGACACAAAGCTCTGTAACAGAGTAGACACACCAGAGGATGTAGACAGAATGAGAAGGGACCTGCAGAAACTTGAAGAATGGTCAGGGGATTGGCAATTGAAATTCAATGCAAAGAAGTGCAAGATAATGCATATGGGGCACAAAAACCCTGACACAATATATCAGTTGGGGGGGTGAGGATATAGCATGCACCAAGCAGGAAAGGGATCTTGGGGTTATCATCTCTGATGACCTCAAGGTAGGGAAACAGTGTGACAAGGCAGCAGGTAAAGCAAATAGGATGCTGGGATGTATAAGCAGGGGCATCACCAGCAGGAAAAGGGAGGTCATAATTCCGCTATTCAAGATACTAGTGAGGCCCCACCTGGAGTACAGTGTACAGTTCTGGAGACCATACCTCACGTAAGGACATAGACAGGGTAGAGAAGGTTCAGAGGAGGCAACAAAGATGGTGCATGGATTGCATCACAAGTCCTATGAAGACAGGTTGAAGGAACTGAATATGTACTCCTGGAGGAGAGGAGAGGAGGAGAGGGGATATGATAGAGACATACACGTATCTCACAGGAGGAACAGGGTGCAGGAATACACTATTTTTAAGCGTAAAAGATGTACCAGGACTAGAGGGCATGGGATGAAGTTGGAGGGAGGACGATTCAGAGGAAACATGAGGAAGAATTTCTTCACAGAACGGGTGGTGGACAAGTGGAACACCCTGCCAGAGGAAGTGGTAGGGGCTGAAACAATCATGGGATTTAAGAATGCATGGGATAGACATAAAGGAATTCTGGAGGTCAGGGGTAAGGGGCAACAGACTTCTAGGAAAACATAAACTGAACTTACAAACTTAAATGGGCAGACTGGGTGGGCCATAGGCCCTTATCTGCAGACACTGTCTATATATCTATGTATCTATGTATGCCTTTGCTTTCCTAGCTGTTCATCACCTTAGGTCGTTGAGGTAGGATACACAGTTTTGTTCTGTATTTTGTTTCCTTTCCCATAGTAGGCTCTTTTGCAGTATTCTGTACGGCTCTGCTTCCCTCTTGTTCCCTCTTGACTCCGAAGCTTTGCTTTAGGTCTGGATGTTAACTCATTCCCCTGATCCATTTTGAACCAACTCTCCCCAAATTTCTCAGTTCTGTTTTGTACTAAGTATGTTAGTCTCTCCATTTCCTGTACATTGTCCGCTACCCTTTTCAATTCAGCCAGGGTGGGGGGCTCTAGGTTGAGGCACCTTTTAGTGAATGTTTTCCCTAGTGCTGTCACACAGATCCTCCATAGGTGTCTATTGTCTGATCCCTTTAGGTCTACAGGTGGGAGGCCCCAAACACAATGCTGAATCTGTAGTTTTCCTTGTAACTGGAAGATGTCTCTAAACTTATCCTTGACTTCCCTCAGATATCCTTGTATCTCAGAGCAGTGACAGAAAATATGTTCATGTGTAGCCTTTTCTTCGCCACATTGTCTCCAGCACCCCAAGCGTCCACTTTCTCCCCATCGTGCTTTCATATGTGGTATGATAAAGTGTCTAGCTAATACCTTCCATTGGAACTCCTTCCAACCCGTGGAAGAGGTGACCTTAAATCCCCCTTCCCATATCTTATGCAATTCTTTCTCTGATAGGTGTATTCCTATACTCTCCTCCCACTTCTTTACTATGGGAGTAGATTTTGCTCCTTTATGTGATAGCAGAAATTGGTATATGAGGGTGATCACTCCCTTGGAGTCTTGTTTGTTGACCAGTTGGTCTAGTGTCACCTCCCCATCTAAGATGTGCTGCGAGAAATTCTGTTTATTTTGTTGAGTCTGTATGAACCCTCTCATTTGGTAGTATCTGAGCCCGTCCATGTCACTCCATTGGAACTTCTACTTCCCCTCCTCGAATGTTAGAATCTGATCTCCTCGCATGACATCAGCTGGGGCTCTACACCCTCATTGCTTTTGTTGCCCATACCAGAGATCGATCTGACCTGATGTGTAATCCCTATTCTGAGTCCACCAAATGTATTTCTATCTCCCTTCTCTGACTCCCTCTTATCTTTGCCATCTTTGAAGTGTCTCTGCCATCACACTCAGTGCTATATTATCCACTTTTTCCAGCCCTGCTGCTGGCTTTGAGTTAAATAATATCTCCGCTAAGGGTGTCTGTCCACCTCCCCATTCCTCCAGCTCCATTCACTGCACATCTATTGTGGTGTTACCCCATTGTAAAGTCCATCTCAACTGGTTGCAAGCCACTAGGCCGAAACATCTGGGAGCACCCAACCTCCCCATTTCTTCTGTGTTGTGAAGATCTCACTCCTTACTCTTGGTGCCCATATGAATTTGTAAATCATTTGTTGTATTTCCTGTAATTTGGTTCTCTTCATGTTTAGTGAGACACACTGAAAGATGTACAGCAGTTTTGGCAGTATGTTCATCTTCACTATCTGAATTCTGTCACTCATTGGGGCTGGGAGAGTGCCCCACCTTCTGATATCTTCTCTAATCTGTTTGAGCAACGGTTGCAAGTTGTCCACTCGGAGGGCATCAGTGGTGTTTCTCAGATTAATACCTAGGTATTTTAATTTTGTCATTGTCCACTTAGTTGGGTAGGTGGTTCTTATCTGTGTGGTGGGGTTATAATTTATTTTGAGTATTTCTGTTTTGCCAGTATTAAGGGTATAACTGGATATTTTAGAGAAACTGGAAACCATGGACATTATTCTGGGGATGGAATTGTCTGGATCCTTAAAGTATAATAATATATCATCTGAGTATAAGGCTTCGTTATGTTCTTTCTGACCTATTAACACCCCTTTTACCCCTGTGTCTTGCGCTAGAGGTTCCAGATAGAGGGCAAACAGAAGTGGTGATAATGGGTAGCCTTGCCTTGTCCCTCTCCCCAGTTTAAATCATTCTGAAAGGTGGCCATTCATTCGGATGTATGCCTGCGGGTCTGCATATAGTCTCTGCATTATATCTATCAAGTGGCTATGGAAAGTAATTTGGTCAGTACCACAAATAAATATTTACAATCTACTTTGTCAAAGGGCTTCTCGGCATCCATACTCACTATAATTGCGTGGGTCTTAATCTTATTCAGGTACTCTATATTATATATGGTTCCTCTTATGTTATTGGCCATTTGTCTACCTATCACAAAACCTGTGTGGTTGTTGTTAACTAATTGAGGTATGCTGTCTTTTAACCTTTTAGCGAGTATACTGGCAAAGTATTTATAATCCACATTTAATATGGATATCGGTCGATACGAACTACAGTGCCTCGGATCTTTGCATACCTTAGGGATAACTGATATCACAGCTAATTTCCACAATGGTGGGGTCTGCCCTCCCTTTTTCAGTATGCTTTGGTAGGTCTCTTGCAGAATTTGGTATTAGTTTATCAGTGAATTTCTTATAAAATTCTGTGGGTATGCCATCTGTTCCTGGGCATTATCCTGTTTTACTGTTCCCTATGGTTTTCCTAATTTCCCCTTTCCCTATTGGCCTGTTCATGATTTCTTGCTGTTCTTTGATTAGCTTCGGTAGGTTTAATTGTCCCAAAAATGAAGTTATTTCTACTTGTGCTGTGTCTGGTTTAGGGCTGTAAAATGCTCTATAGTATCCCTGGAACATCCCCATTATTTTTTCCATGGTTTGCACTTGTTCCCCTGTTTGGATTTTTGATTTTTGTGATTTGAGCCTTTGCTCTGTTGGCTCTGAGCCTAACTGCTAATAGTTTCATTATCGTAGGTTCTTCCTCATAATATCTTTGACGAACAAATGCCATTTGTTGTTCTGTTTTATATTCTAATAATTTGTTGTGATCTTTTTATATTTTGTTATTTCTTTGCCTCTTGTTCTGTCTAGTTTTATTTGCTGTTGCTGCTCTTAATGTTTGTTTTGCTCTTCCAATTGTTTTTGCTTTTCTAGTCTGAGTCTCTTTCTTGCCGCCCCTATTGCTATCAGCTTCCCCCAATCACAGCTTTCAGCGTGTCCCATAGTGTTGCTTTGCTGATGTCTAGAGTGACGTTTTCCCTTATGGTTTGCTCTATCAGCTTCAGAATCTGGTCCAGGACCTCCTTATCTCTTAATAATGCAAGATTCAATCACCAGAAGCTATTTCTAGGTGTCTCTTGGTGCATGGTCTGAAACCCCAGTCGTCCCCACCTTAATCCTAACTACCTTTGTTATTGTTTCCTTGGGGGCCAGGAGCATGTCTAGTCTAGAGAACATAGAAACATAGAAACATAGAAACATAGAAGCTGACGGCAGATAAGGACCACAAGGCCCATCCAGTCTGCCCATTTCTTTTTCTGCCTTATAAATGTGCTATCGGCCTTTGCTCTGTCAATGACCTATCTATTCATATGCATCTGTATTGCTCCCTTATGCCTGTCCCATGCCTGTTTGAAGCCCTGCACTGTATTCATATCCACCACTTCCTGAGGTAGGCCATTCCATGCATCCACCACCCTTTCTGTGAAAAAGAACTTCCTCACATTACCCGTTAATCAGCCTCCCTCAAATCTCATGCTGTGTCCTCTTGTCCTGCTATTTTTCTTATATTGAAACATGTTGCTACCTACAGAAATCTCCAACATTGCCACTATTGGTGCTTTTAAGTGCAAACTGCGTCAACACCTCGTGGCTAGTGCCTTCTGTGATTGCTTCTTATAATCCCCTCCAGGCATACTACCCTCAAGCATCCCTCCTCACTGCCTCAGCTCCTCCTCCTCTCCTACCCCCCCATTACTGGGTATAGGATGAATCTATCTCCTTTTCCTTTTCATCCCCCTTCCTCCTCCTTGTTGTTTCCATCTACCACATACCCAACGCAATGCCCTCCCATTTCCTCCCTCCTCCTCTCTCTCTGTCTCCCATACCACCCCTCACCACCACTTTTCTTTCTCTTTCCCACTAACCCACTCCTAACAAAGCTTCACTGAGCCACCTATGACGTGTACTGTATAATTAACTCGCAACACAATTCCTTGACAATGCCTTTGGCTGCTATTATTGTAACCTTATTTGTCTCTTTTTTTTCAAGTTCCATTGTAATGATCACGTTATGTTTTGTACCTTATTGTACTTATTGCCTTGATGTGGAACCTTTGTAAAAGAGCCCTCGGCTCAAAGGTGTCATCCGAAATACAAATAAATAAATAAATGTTAGACTCTTTCACCTTGTTAATGCCCTTAAGGTGTTTGAATGTTTCAATCATATCACCTCTCTCCCTCCTTTGCTCAAGGGTATACATACTGAGCTCCGTTAATCTGTCCTCATATGTTTTCTGATGCAGTCCCTGCACCATTTTGGTTGCCCTTCTCTGGACTGCCTCAATTTGGTTAATGTCCTTGTGAAGGTGTGGCCTCCAGTACTGCACTCAGTACTCCAGATGGAGCCTAACCAGTGTCTTGTAAAGAGGGATTATCATCTCCCTCTTCCAACTTGTAATACTCCTACTAGTACTATCTACTTGTGAGTAGTAAGTAAACCCTCTGCCAGAGCCTTCAAGGTGTCTCCATATGCCCTGCAGCCCAAGATGAGTTAGTAGTGTACTAACCTGCTTGGCAACCTTATGTCCTACAAGGTGCTATCTAGCTTTGGGTCCATGGAAAGATTCCAGTCCCTCCACTTACTAACATACCCTCAGTTTTTCTGTCACCTTCACAAGCGTTCTTTAGAAATCATACTTGGAGCCCGGGGGTAGTAAACTGCCATCAACGTAATCATCTGCCTGTTTAATTTTCCTTTCAAAATTACATATCTACCCTCTTTATCTACTTCATTCTGAATGAATTCAAAGGGTGTCATTTTTGGTATGAGGATTGCCACTCTCCTTCTTCTTGTTTTATAAGATGAAGCATATATCTCGCTATAGCCAAATTGCTTCAATTTTTGGTGTTCATTTTCTGTTAAGTGGGTCTCCTGAAAGAATATGATTTCTGCTTTCATTTGTTTCACTACTGTCATGATTTTCTTTCTCTTTATGGGATTTGTCAGGCCGTTTACATTGTAAGTTACTATTTTCAAGGTTTTCAATTCACCCATTGAGCCTATTAGTTTGTTCTTATCTTCCTTTCCCATCAGGAGATCTTTGGTTTCCATGCAGCCCACCTCTGACCTTTACTTGGAGTTTTCGTTCCCGCCCTCTGTATGAATATAACTTAGTAACTGCAGTTTACTAATCAACCAGCCTAAGTGGCCAGCTAATGTGCTGATGTGCATGAAACACCTGTGTGATTTTCCAAGGCTGAGGAAAGCGTCTTCACTTTCCCTGCCTCCGAACATGGAACCCCTTTGTTGCCTTTCCATGTTCGGAGTAACAGTGGTGCCATGTCCCCTTTTCTTAGGGGCCACCATTTTGGTCACTAGGTAAACCAGGGTGTCCTTCCCCACTTTACCTCTTATGACCAGGAATAAGTTTTCCAGGCCCTCACAGAACAGTTGTCAGCCCAGTAAGTTCTCTTATTTCAGATTCTATCCCCCTCCCCACCTGGCAAATATATTCTGTGTCAATATTTCCCCTATTTCTGGTTCATTGTGCCCTTCCTTCCTTGTCTCCTTCAGTTCTGGCATATCAAGCAATTACCTATCCCTTATCTGTTTTAGTGCGTCTCACAATGTGCCATCTCTGACAGAGTACTCTTGTGGTGTTATTACCCAGCTCTCTTTGAGTATCCTCTTACCTATCTAAATGATGCCCCCCCCCTTACCCTCCCTCGTACCTTCTGCTTTGGTGTTTCCATGGCCTCTGCACCTCCTCGTTAGGTGTCTAATTCCTTTGAACTCTCCCAAGCCTGATGTGTCTCCACATCATAATTCTGGTACGATCTTCTCAGAACCATATACGTAGAGTCCCATTCATCAGAAATAACCTGTTGGAGAAGAAAAAAAAGCCAGAAAGTGTCAAGGATATACACAACCTTCTCATATGTGAGGCACATTGTCTATCCCCCTTCCCTTAAATCAGTATAATCCCCCTTCAATTTCCCCCTTTGGTGTTATCTCACTCCCGTTAGTACCTTGCCCTTATATGCTTTCTTTCCCTATCATTACCACTTCCACCTCTACCCCCTTCCATCTTTATCGAACCTTATCCAATGTTGTGGAGGATCCTAGTCTTTATCATCCCTTTCCAGCTCTGGCCACTGTATTTCAGCCCTCCTAAGCTTTCTGAGTTATGTCTCCTTCCCTCCTTTCCCCCTGCAATATTAAGCTCCTACTCCAGTGCCTTGTTCCTCAGCTATCCATGACTGTACTAATGCCACTGATGTGTAGGATTTGGTGCTATTTTGTCTGTACCATGGAAAGTAATTTGACTCCTTCTCTCTATCCCCTTCACTTCCTCTTCACTTGGATAGAGAGATAATATCCCCCCCACTCATTTCATCTACATAATGTCCATTTCCTTGTGTCCCAGCCTTTTTACCCCACTCATGTCCCTCTCCCTTACTGCAATCCCCTTTACTTTGTTCTCCTCTCCCTCCAGGTCCCCACCTTTGGTCAGTAAGGAATTTACAATTGAAGAAATTTAGAGCACTCATCTGGCTGCTCTCCACTAAAGGAGCAGTTCTGCAGTCTTCCATTCAATGTCTGGGTTAAAGTTCCAGTCAGACCCATTTCTTCAGTTGTCTCCGCCTTCTTGCTGCTTCTCCATTTTGTCTCCACCTGCCATGTCGTGCAGCACGTTCTGAATCTCTGCCATGGTGGATTTTGCTGCACCTCGTCCTTTCAGCTGGATGTTCCCTCTCAGTGCCTCCCCCGGATATTTCATTCCACCTTGCTGCCCATTGTTGCCTTGTGGTCTGAATTTCTGTTGTAGCGGGATCCTGTGCTCTTTCAGGGCCTTAGTTACCTCCTCAGGTGTACAATACAGTCTTACTCCGTCCTTCCAGTGAATTTGTATTTTAGCCAGATAAGGTGTTTGGCATTAGATTCCCTCCTTTTTCAGAGCGTTGACAATGTCTACATATTTCATTCTTTGTTTCTGTATTTCCTGAGGGTAATCTTGGTCAAAATATAACCTGAAGCCATTCTCCTTTTCCCTTTGCTGCCATTATTAGCCTGTATTACAAGAAGTTCCCGCTGTAAGGAGGTTTATTTGCCACAAGGAGGGAGTTGTCTATCTAAGATGCTACCACATCCGTGATGTCACATGAAGTCCTCAAGACCCCATGTTGAAAATTTTGAGTCAAAATTCCTAAAAATTGGCTGAGATATCAAGATAAGTTGAAAGCCCCATTGACAGCCATTATAGGGTTTACCTTGATTCCTTCAGTTAGTGGTTCGCCTTTGAAGAGTGCAGACATGTCCCTGTCCAGAGAAGACTGCAGCCACTGACCTCTGAAGGTAAGTATGGGGTAAGTGAGGGGTGAAGGGAGGTGGGTGCACAGAGGGAGGGTGGGGTAGGGGTAGGGATGACATGGGAAGATGACGAGGGACCATTTTCTTTTACCAGGTTTACAAACAAACAAAAGAAGACATTGGGGCACTGTTTTCTTTTTTACAGGTACATTATACATTTGGGGACACTGGGGTTGGCTACCCAGTGTCACACTGACAATTGGGGGGCTACTCGCTGATATGGGTTGGGCACCCTGCTGTCAGCAAACATAAGGATGAAAATGGCAACACTGCTGTGGGGAGATATACTGGGAACATTGGAGTGGGCTCCCCAGTGTTCCACAGCAATAAATGTGGATTTTATACACAACTGGGGACACTAGGGTGGGTACCCAGTGTCCCACACTGTCAGGGGAGGGACTACTGCCGACATGGGGATTGGGCACAGCTGTTTGCACTCGAGCCTTGGCTCAGAGGGCACACTGCTGGAAGGATATCTGAGGCTGAAGGACAGTCCGGACACTGGGAGTAGACTGCATAGCCTACTCCCAGTGTCCCCAATTGTCCTTCAGCCCCATATATCCACACTAAGGGGGGATGGGGAGGCCTGTTTTTGTTGATCTGGGAAGGAGATTTTTTTTTTTTAGGAAGCCGCTGTTACAAGACTTCCCTTTTCACTCCACAAGCTGATCAGCTGTTTACTGACGTGGGCTTCATTCAAATCAAAAGACCAAAGCCCGCTCTGATTGGAGCAGCTTCAGATTTTTATTTTTTATTTTTATTTGAATCTAGGATTACAAGTACCTTTGAGCCAAGGCTCTTTTACAAAGGTTTCACATCAGTTGAGGTACAATTCAAACAAGACATTGAATAACAGTATAACAGTGGGTTACAGGCAGTTACATACAGTTTTATACATTCAATACAGTGGCCACAATGCCAGAAGGAGCTCTGGTAACAGGGTTGACACAGTATGGAGGAGAGACACACTAGTGAGGTGCTGCCATAGACACTTGTCAAATATCAATTAATGTGCTACAGGGGGGTAGGGAAGGAGGGTGGGAGGAGGAAAGGATGAATGGGTGTACGGGAGAGGGAGTTGAGGGGGGAGAGGGTTAAGTGCTAGGTGGAAAAAGCAAAGAGGAGAGGGGAGAACAATTAGGAAATTATAGTGCATGACTGCTCAGCCCACCTAGCAGAAAGTTTTGTCAGGACCACACCAAGTGGTCATTGGTGCCGCCTGCCAAGCTCATTATAAGCCTGGTTTTGTGTACTGCAATGGGCTTGGCAGAGACACACACCCAAAATCCTGTATTGCAACAATACGTTGGTTTTCACATGCGCCCAACCAACATTCTTGGGAATGGTTCTGGGAGCACACCAAAAATCTTACAGGTAAACCTAATAAAACTCCACCCACCATGTTAACTGTTGATGGTATCCATACCCATGATCCCAGTGTCATAGCTAACAAGTTAAGTGATGCTTTCATTGACCTTAGTAGTGTTCTACCTCCTGATTTCTTACAACCACTGACCAATGACACCCATTTACAGAAACCTGTCTCTATCCCTAATTCATAGAAACATAGAAACATAGACTTTGTTGGCAGATAAGGACCACTTGGCCCACCTTGTCTGCCCATTTCCCTACCTAGAGGATAAGTTGCAGATCCTATTTAGCCAACAGCCTATTTCTTCCTACCCCCCACAAAAATTGCCTTATGTCTGTCCCATGCATTCTTGAATTCTCCCACAGTTTTAGACCCCACAACCTACTCAGGAAGGCTGTTCCATGTGTCCACCACCCTCTCTGTGAAAAAATACTTCCTCACATTGCCCCTGAGCCGTCCCCCCTCTATCTTCAGATTGTGTCCCCTTGATCTTGCACATCTCTTTTTCTGAAAGATGCTACCCTCTTGGACTTTGTTGATTCCACTGAGGTACTTAAACATTTCTATTATGTCCCCCCTCTCCCTTCTTTCCTCAGGGGTATACATATTAAGTTCCTTTAGTCTCTCCACGTATGGCTTCTCTTGCAGACCCTGCACCATTTTAGTTGCCCTCCTCTTAACTGCCTCCATCCTCTCTATGTCCTTGCGGAGATGGGGTCTCCAGAACTGGACGCAGTACTCCAGATGGGGTCTCACCAACTGTCTGTACAGGGGAATAACAACTTCCTGTTTTCTGCAGGTGATACCTCTTCCTATACATCCCAGTATCCCCCCAGCCCTCCCTACCACCTTCTCACATTGCTTACCAACCTTAAGGTCATCTGATATGATTACCCCCAGGTCCCTTTCCATTTTAGTTGTTGTTACTACTTCCCCCCCATTGTGTAATCTTACCCTGGGTTTTTGTTTCCCAGGTGCATTACTTTGCACTTCTTTGCATTGAATCCAAGCTGCCATACTTCTGACCATTCCTCCAACCTTGCCAAGTCCTTCTCATCCTTTCCACGTCTCTCTGTAATCAACCCTGTTGCAGATCTTTGTGTCATCTGCAAAGAGCATACTTTTCCTTCAGTCCCTCTGCAATGTCACTTATAAAGACATTAAAAGGACTGGACCCAGTACTGAACCCTGCAGTACCCACTAGTAACCCCTTTCTTCAGAGTGGACTCCATTTACAATTACCTTCTGTGTCCTGTTGTTCAGCCAATGTTTTACCTAGGCTACCACCCTGGGACCCACTCCCAGGCTGGTTAATTTGACTACTAATCTTTTGTGTGGGGCTGTGTCAAATGCCTTGCTAAAGTCTAGGTAGGCCATGTCCAGAGCCCCTCCCTGGTCTACTACTTTGGTCACCCAGTCAAAGAAATCAATTAGATTCATCTGACATGACCATCCCGCTGTGAACCCATGCTGCCTTGGGTCCTGTGCCCCACTGGCCTATAGGTACTCAACAATTCTTTCCTTCAGAAGTGATTTCATCATTTTCCCTACCACAGAGGTCAAACTGACAGGTCTGTAGTTTCCTGATGCTGTCTTGGTCCCACTTTTGTGAAGGGGGATCACAACTGCCTTCTTCCAGTCCTCAGGTACCACACCATCCTCCCATGATTTGTTAAAAAGGGTAGTTAGTGGTGTCACTAGTTCTCTGCTTAATTCTTTTAGAATTCTGAGGTGAATTCCATCTGGCCCCATTGCTTTGTCCACCTTCAGTTTTAGGAGTTCTTTCAGAACCCTTTCTTCTGTGAAAGGACTGGGATCGACCCCCCCATCCAGAGTGCTTCTGTTAATTGGATTTGGCACCTCCCCAACTTCCTCTTTTGTGAATACTGAACAGAAGTATTCCTTCAGTAACCCTGCATTTTCACTGTCACTCTCTGCCCACCCACCATCCATTCTATTCAGCCTCACCATTCCTCCCTTTGTCTTTCTACGCTCCCTGATATACCTATAAAAGGTTTTCTCCCCCTTCTTATCTGAGTTAGCTATATTTTCCTCAGTTTGTGCCTTTGCTATTCTGACTACCCTCCCTGCTTCCTTCTGCCTTAATTGGTACAGTTCTCTGTCCTGCTCCTTCTGTGTTTTCTTATACTTCCTAAATGCTATCTTTTTCTCCTTAACCTTCACCGCCGACTCTTTTGAGAACCATAGTGGCTTTTTCTTTCATTTTGATTTGTTTATTTGCTTCACTCAAAGGCTTGTTGCCTCTGTGATGGAAGTTTTGATATTTCCCCATAGTTGCTTCACCCCTCCTTCTAGCCTGTTTGCTAGTGTTTTTCTAAGGCACTCTGCCATCTTGCCAAAGTCAACCCTCCTGAAGTCCAGAACCCTCACTTTTGTATGGCTTGACTCTGTAGCTGAGTTTATCGTGAACCACACTGTTTGGTGGTCACTTGTTCCCAAATGGCTGCCACTTCTAGATCTGAGATCCTCTCGCTGTCTCCATTTGAGAGTACGAGGTCTAAGATTGCTCCCTCACAAGTAGGTTCCAAAACTAGCTGTATGAGGCATGCCACCTGAAGGGCATCAAGAATGGTCTTGCTTTTGGATGTGGCTGCCGCAAAGGTGCTCCAGTTAACTTCTGGCATATTAAGGTACCCATCAACAGTATCTCCCCTTTCTCTGCCATCTTAAGTATGCCTTCTATCATATCTTTGCCCATTCCCTCCCCCTGACATCGGGGTCTATATACAACCCCTGTGCGGATTGTGGTGCCATTTTCAGTCTCTAAGGTGACCCACAGTGCCGCCTCTCCTCCCTGTTTACTTTTTTGTTTGGTTGCTTTTATCCCTTCCCTTACATAGAGAGCTACTCCCCTTCCTCTTCTGCCCTCCCTGTCTCTCCTGTAGGTTGTGTACCCTGGTATGTTAACATTCCAGACATGGTTCTCTGTGTACCATGTTTCTGTGACTGCTACGATATCCAGGCATCCCTCTTCCATCAAGGCCACATCAAAATTATCACTCCAGCAATGGCCACAACGTACCTCATGAAAGCTATTGGCAAGTCCAAGGCCAGTAGCGATTCACTTGACCTCAAGCTTGTTAAGCTTACCTTAGATATTATCCTCATCCCCCTTACCAAAATTTTAAATCTGTCCCCTATCTCAGGTAAATTTCTCAAAATATGGAAAGCTGCAGCAGTGACCCCTGTCCGCAAAAGTGGTGATCGTACTGTCCACTCTAATTACCAACCTCAATACCCATGCTCCCTTGATCAAAACTCGGATAAAAACAAGGACCTGCCGTTGGTTCACACCAGAACTGAAAAACGCCTTGCTCAAAAGAGACCAGCTATGGAAAAATGCCCGAAAATCACATGCTGATGCTGATTGGTGTCTCTTTAGGTCAGCTAGGAATGCCTGTACAAAATGATCAGTGAAACTAAGGCTATTTATTACCAAAAGAATTGTGTTCTGCATCCACCAACCCTACCAAATTCTGGTCCACTATAAAAGAACTATCTGGACACTCACCAAGTAGTATGCTACCATCTAAAATTATGATTGACAATGTCACTGTCACTGACAGATCTGAAATTTCTCAAGCTTTTAATAACCATTTTGCCACAGCAGGCATGGCTTTTGATAATGCCAGTAAGCAGTCTTCATCCGCTTTCCAAAGCCCAGCCATATGAACCAATTAACATTAGTATGACTTTTCCTTTCCACAATCAACATAAAGAAGTTGAAGACCTGCTGCTATGGTTGGACACCAGGAAAAGCGGAGGAGCTGATTTATTTGACCCATACTTTCTGAAAATAGCCTATCACATACTTGCGCACCATTTCGCACTTATTCAACCTATTCCTAACTCAAGGCTCTCTCCCCACAGAATGGAAAACTGCTCATGTTATCCCGCTTTTCAAAGCAGGGGACCCAAGTGACCTGAACAACTATAGGCCAATCTCCCTACTACCTATTCTTTCGAAAATGCTGGAAAAAGTTGTGGATACACAGTTGAGATCATTCCTAGACAACTCTGCATTTTTTAACCCCATGCAGTCCAGATTTAGAGCTAAGCACAGTACTACTACGGCACTGGCCAACGTTACTAATGACTGGCAGCGGGAACTCGATAAAAAAAAATTTGTTTGTGCAGTGTTTCTAGACCTCAGCAAGGCATTCGACACCGTCGACCACTGCCTACTTCTTTCCACGCTAAACACCATAGGTCTGGACTCTATCTCACTGAAATGGTTTCAGGACTGCCTGTCTGGTAGGCGGCAACAAATCAAAGCTGAAGGAGAACTTTCTCACTCAAACCGCTAAAAGAGGAGTTCCTCAGGGTTCCATATTGGGCCCCTACTGTTCAATATCTACATTAATAATCTGGACTTAGGAATCAAAGCCAGTATCCACCTGTTTTGCTTATGATACAGTGCTCTACCTAAGTCGTGACTCTCCTGGAGCCGCATGCTCAGAACTCCAAGCCGAATTCAATATGCTACAAAACCAGCTTATCAACAAAATACTATTGCTAAATGCAAAAAACAAAGGCCATGTTGTTCTTCCATCAGCATTGGGGCAAATCCACACTAGCTGGTACAGTTCCTCCTATAACCACCCTACTAGGTGAAAACTTGAGTTCGTAACTAAGTTCAAATACCTGGGTCTATGGCTGGATAACAAACTCTCCTTTATGGAGCACATTGAAGAATTGATGAAAAACTAAGGCAGAGGCTTGGCCTATTTTATAGAATCAGACATCTTCTGACAGTAGCTAAAAGACAGCTAGTTCATTCTACCTTCCTTTCTTTAATCGATTACGTGACATCATATATGGTCAATGCTCTGTTTCATACCTTTGCAAAACTGGATGTACTGTATCATAGAGCATTCAGATTCATTACTGGCCTCCCATCCTCCACATCACTGCTTGTTATACACTGCAGTAGGGTGGCCTTCTCTACAATACAGGCGACATAGAAATGCAGCTCTCTGGATACTCCGTGCACTTACCAACAAACTCCCTAACTACATTGTTGATTGCCTCCCGTTGTGTCCACCAAGCACCTATGCCATAAGAAGCCTCTCACTAACTTCAATAAAAATCCCCAGAATCAATAACCACTTTGGTAGGGCAGCTATAAGCCATGTCTTGCCTACACTCTGGAGAAGGATACAAGGTTCACTGAAACTTAGCTCTCCTATCAGTATCTCCGTGTTTAGGAACCTGTATGACAGAGCATTTGCCGAAATCTGCAAATGTTTCCATAGTACATAGTAGTCCTGTTGATAGCTCATGCTCTAGCCTCACCATATGCAGCTATAACCGAACCCCTCCCCGCCATACATAAACCTATTCAGCATTCAGCTGCCATGCTGACACTAGAACCATAGACATTTTTTCTTTTTCCTTTTTCTCCCTCTGCCACCCAAATACGTGAGCAACATGGGATCCCCGAAGCCCTGGTCACCTCCCATGCACTGAACCGCCCTCCGGGGTCTGTAATGCTATTAACTTGTACCATCCTGTAAAGTCATGGACAAATATGCAACTCTAAATCCTATGTCATTAAAGGCTGTAATTAATGTCATGTAATCCTATGTGAATACTTGGAATTGTATTTATTGCACCCACCTCATGTTTGTAAGTTTATTCTTTTGCCTTCCTTACATTGTTTAACTCATCTTTAAGTTATGTGTGTATAACTGTCATCTTACAAATGCAGGTCCACCTTGTAAATGAGCTTGCTCAACGGTGTCCGCCTGGATAAATAAAGATTTGATTTGATTTGATTTGATTTGATATTTTAATATCCCCCCTCATCAAAAGCATTGGCGAGCATAGTATTGGACTAACTGATGGACTACCTAGACAAGTACCATCTACAATACCAACAACAACATGGCTTTTGAAAGCAACATAACACCATGACTGCCCTTGTTGTATTTACCAGATACATTCACAGCACATTTGACTAAGGGCACTTGGTGGGGGCAACCTACATCGACCTCACCAAGGCCTTCGACACTGTCAACCACAAACTTCTCCTGACCTGACTTTCTCTTATAGGCCTATTGTCAGAATCAGTTTCTTGGTTCAGATCTACCTCACTGGGAGAGTGCAAAAAGTGAAAATTCTATCTGTCCTATCTGATTGTCAGCCATTGTTACCGGTGTGCCACAGGGCTCGAATCTCAGCCCATTTCTCTTTAGCTTGTTTTTAAACCATCTTCCCCAGGCAGTTGGAGACAACGTTCTCTTGTACGCGGACAATGGCATTCTCTTTTCTAGTCACCCTGATACTGCTGTGCTCAATAAACAGATGCAGTCAGATTTCACCACAGTTGAACAATGGTTCCACAAATCAAAATTATTGCTTAACTACAAAAAAAAAATGTTGTTTGCCTCCTCCCATAGTAAACACAGATACTACCAACTGAAAATATACAACAATATCAATCCCCCCTTGAAATAGTTCACAGCTTCAAATATCTAGGCATAACTCTGGACTGCACTCTCACATTCTCCCAAAATATTGATATACTAGCTAAATCAGCTAATGCGAGATTAGAACTGCTTTACCAAAATAAGCACTGTCTAACCAATGAGGCACTTAAAATTGCTGTCTCAAGTGCAATACTGTCAGTCATAGACTATGGACTGGTAGTGTATAGTGCCACAAATAACACAGCCCTCCATCAGATTAAAGTTGCACTAAATAAGGCCTGTAGACTTGTGCTGGGTGCTGACTGTATGACACACACCTGTCCCCGATACACGCAATCTGAATGACTCAATCTGGAGAGTAGATTAAAATACCAGGTCTGCCTTCTTGACAAGAAATCCACCCTAAGTATTACCCCCAAGGAGTTTGAAATCTCTCCTTCCACCCAGCTCCACCAGAAGCACAAGGGGTGTGTCCAGCCATACACTAAAAATCCCTTTCTGCTGTACCACCCAGGGGCATCGGTCCTATGAATACCTCTGGTTAAACTCCCTTGTTGAAGACCTTCTGAAGGAAACTAAGCTTGGCCCTTTCAAGACAAGATTCAGAGCTCTACTTGCATCTTTCAGTGTCTCTGACTGTGAGACCTAATCTCCTTGCACTGACATTCCACTGTCTAGTTTCACCATTGCTAATAATCTAAGTTAACCTAAACCCCATCTTCCCTCCAGCTGCTGCTGATGTTTCTAACCCCAATATCTGTCTTATCACTTTTCTCCTCTCCTTGCCTTTTCTCCTGCTGCTCCCTCTACTTCCACTCCCCCTTCTCCCACCTCCTCTCTTTCCCACCTTACACCTTGGATGCTACTCTCTCACACATCCCAATTCTCCTGCCCATCTGCACTGTCTCTTAATCTAATTAAAGAGTACTATGCTTAATACTAGTGTAGCATTTAGACGAAAGAACTGTTGCTGAAAATATGTTCTGGCTATGATTTCCTCCCTCCTTATTTTACATAACAATTTTGTTATCTCTGTTTTACCCCCATAGTGCTGCCTTGTGCTACTCACCTATTTTGTAATCTATTTTATTCTGATGTGGAACCTCTGTAAATGAGCCTCTGGCTCAAAGGTGACCGTCAGTAGCTGTAAAACATCTCTAGCAGCTGCTTTGCACCTGAGAGACACCTGGTGTTTTCAGCACCTGCATTATCTATGTAAAGGAGCAGGACTTTCATTCACTCCACCGTAACTTTCCTGAGCCCTTGGTGTGTGGGGTCTGTGTGAATCGGCAGCCAGTCAGTGTTCTGAGGGAGTGGGGCAATGCTTTCAAAAGCCTGCACCGCTCGCTGAGGAATAGTGACTGTGGTGGCTGTAAAACATCTCTAGTGGCTGCTTTGCACCTGAGAGACACCCGGTGTTTTCAGCACCAGCATTATCCAGCTAAAGGAGCAGGACTTTCATTCACTCCACTGTAACCTTCCTGAGCCCTTGGTGCATGGGGTCTGTGTGATCCGGCAGCCAGTCAGTGTTCTGAGGAGGTGGGGAAATGCATTCAAAATCCCGTGCCATTGAGTAGTAGTGACTGTGGTGGCTGTAAAACTTCTCTAGTGGCTGCTTTGCATCTGAGAGACACCCGGTATTTTCAACACCTGCATTATCTATCTAAAATAGCAGGACTTTCATTCACTTCACCGTAACTTTCCTGAGCTCTTGGTGTGTGGGGTCTGAGTGAACCAGCAGCCAGTCAGCATTTCAAGGGGGTGGGACAACACCTTACAAGCAGAAATGCGAGTGTGAGTTGTGCGAGCGCCAACTCCTCAGAAGAAATCCAACAAGAGAGCTGCCCCCCACCATATGCTTCACACATCCACAGAAGTATACCTGTAAGAAATTGTCATCAGAAATATGTCTGCAGGTACTCCGAGGTGACTGTATATAAAATTTAAAAATTACCTAACCTTGTTTCAGCAAGTTGTTTTGCGTCCTGTATTTTATTTTGTTTTTTACAAACAAATTACAGAGATTAGTTTGATAAGGTGTAATAGACTGCATACAAAACTTAATATAACTATTTAAGCTTCTTTTCAGTAAGTTATTTAGCCTTGTATTATATCTTGTCCTGCTGAATAATTTATGGAGATTAACTTGATAAAGCGTAATATTATTAATTTAGTATAAAATAAGTACACTCAATAAATTTTATAGATAAGCTAAAGTTGTTTAGAACATAAATAGTAGTACTTAGGTTGACAGTTCATTAGTAAACCCTGGTTTCTGCTAAAATGATCTAATTAATTGGAGTTATTTAAAATCCACTGCACTTTTTCGGAAATCTGCACTTAATATATGCATTTGTGAGCCCTTATGTTTTTGATATACACCCTGTCTAAATAGTAATAATTTCATTTATAAGCTCCTGGTCATCAAGGCATGAGCTGTAAATTGTAAAACAGAACTGTATTCTCCTCTTTTATGGATAGGGTTAACACTTTTTACTGCAGTTAACTTACATAAACTGACAATATACACAGACATTGAAAGAGGCAGGTGCCATCCCTTTGCTTTTCTGCTTGCAGGCCTAAAAACCCATATCAAAAAACAATAAATCTAATAGAAGAAATAATTTCAACCAATTTTGGAATAATAAAACAAGATTTTTCATAGAAATAAATTGGACACACTTGAGCTTAAAGCCTGAAGACATTGATTTTTGCAAGGGTATGGGTCTTCTTCTAATGTTGATATTGGTGAGTGGAGATGTGGAATCCAACCCTGGACCCCAACAACAAACAAATATTATCAAACTAGCCCTTGATAATGCTAGAAGCCTAGTAGGCAAACAGCCTCCTTTTGAACAATGGATAAATGCTGGGGAGTATGATACTGTGGGCATTTCAGAGACCTAGCTTACAAACAGACATCCAGACTCTGAAATATAAAAATTATGAACTTTTTTGTTTTGATAGACCACATAGAGGAGGAGGAGGGGTGGCTTTATTTATAAAGGACTATTTGGGCTAGATGAAATTGCTGTTTTCAGGAAATATAGAAGGTATCAAGATTGTTCTAGTTCATGTTCTCTAGTTAAAAATATGTGTTGGAGTAATATACTCACATCCCAAGGTTAAACCTGTAGCATCTGAGACACTATCATCTAAACTCACCACCATAGTAGAACAGAAGGAGACAATTTTGGTCGGAGACTTTAACTGAGCCTGGGGCACAGCTAGAGGTCAAAAACTTGAAGCAGAATTACAACCTTTAGGCTTAACACAGATTATAAATATCTCCACACATAAAAGTACCTATCAGAGTAATGGAAATATTCTGGACTTAATATTTGTGACTGCAGGTATAAAACTATTAAGCTCTAAGGTGGGGCCACCAAATTAAGGGGACCATTGCTACACAGAATGTGAAATAGAATGTAAATATAAACAAATAAACATACCAAAAGTAAAAATTATTAGAGATTATAAGAAATTTAATAGATCGAGTTTCCAACACCAACTGAAACAAGAAAAATGGGAACAAATCAGTCTAATCCCAGATGTTGATTTGGCAGTTAAGGAATTTACCAGAACTTTTGTGGACATCTGTAATAAAAATGTACCTCTTAATCAAATAAAAGAAAGAAAACAACATCACTCTTGGTACACGACAAAATAAAAAAACAAATTAGATGGAAGGATAGAGTGTGGAAAAAGGCAAACCAAACCTTGAAAACAGAAGATTGGACACAATTTAAAAAAATCAGGAATAAATGCAAAAGTATGATTAAAAAGGCTAGAAAAATTTTATAATGTAAAATAAACCAGACAAAAAACCCTGCACAATACTGAAATTTAATAAAACAACTTGAAAGGAAAACAAAGAAAGATACAGAAATATGTATACAGGATGAGATTTAAGGAAGAAATGAGTGTACATCAAATTGCAAATAACTTAAATCAATACTTTTGCCAGCTACCAGATACAGATGTTAAAAGTCAACTGTATGGTATATCCAATATACAAAATTGTCATTCTAAAGCAGTGCATATCAAATTAAATACATCACAATTTTATTTCTGAGCAATTCGACCAAATGAGGTACAAAAGCAAATAAAACAAGCATTTGTCAATGCCGAATGTTTGCTTGCTGGCATTGGCAGTGGTAGTGTAGAAGTTACAGAGCTGCGTAATAGGAATGGCAGTGAAGTATTGAACTGAAGCCAACCCCACCACCACCCTGCAGAAAGTGACAGGCATTGGGGTGTGCGTTTGGGTCGTCAGGCATAATGGCCACACCATTTCACCACACCCCACCCTTCAGACACTGACAAGTGTCACGGTGTTCCTTGGGGTCTTTGGCCCTTATGCGCACCCTATTTCATTAGGAATTATGGTGAGATGGGTGCGATATAAGAGAATGGAGTGAACTTTGGGGACGAAGAGTCAAAGGCATACCTCGATGCCTCTCACTGGCTGCAGGGTGTGGAATGGTATGAGCATTACAGGCAAGAATCCCAAGTCACACCCCTGATGCCTGTCATTCTCTACAGCAGGGGTTCTCAAATGGTGAGGCCAGCCTCCCTGGGGAGGCCTCAATCTGTTCCAGGGGAGGCTCGAACAAGTCTTGAAAAAGTATTACATATCACTTTTGAACTTTATAGATTTTGTGTGAAAGGATAAGGCAAACTGAAAGAGGAAAATAGTAGGTGAATTTATGTATTTATTCACAAGTCTGTGACCAGGGAAGGTACTGTACACTGAGCCATGGCTTATATCAGGTGTAACCAGAGAAGGGTAGTGAGAGAATACAGTTCAGAATTTAACTGCAAAACACTCAAACAATACAAAATGAATAAAAGTGCAAACAAATTAACAATAAACTAACAATGTCAGGAATAATTGATCAATTAGACTGGCAGCAGAACTGTCCAAATACAAGAGTTAACCATACAGGTACTAGGAATAAGAGCAGGAGGGAGCAAAATGATCCCTGAGAAGTTGCTTAAGAGCAGGGGAGAGGCAGAGGTCATCAGGAAGGTTATTCCAGTTAGAGGGCAAATGGAAAGCAATCTGATCCATGAAGGTATGGCAGTAAGGGGTAACAATAGTTCGAGAGCCAAAATATTGGAGCAAGTAGGTTGTCCTGTTGGGAGGGGGGGTTACAATAAGCTTAACATGAGAGCCAGCTATGCAAAGAGGTTTCAATTTATTCCTGATGTATCTGTGAAAAGTAGGTTATTTTTCTATGGGGAGGCCCAAAAATATTTCAGTATTTTGGGGGAGGCTCAAGATCTTTTCCATGGCTTAGGGGAGGCTCACTATGACAAAGTTTGAGAACTGTTGCTCTACAGGGTTGGGCATTATGGTTGGAAACTCTAATACCTCAGGCATTCGTTGGTATTTTCACTCCAAATTTTCAACATGTTTTTTTGGTGACCCCACTTCATGAACAGGGGGAATATCAGTTTGTTAGCCGAAAGCTGCTTATGCACAGCGACTACGGCATTTAGCACCACAGGTGCAAAAACATTCCGAACAGGATGTAAAAAATGGCAGCTGTACTGTTCATGGGGAGGTATAAAATGGCAATGTTGCAAATCTGCAGTAAAATATAAAAAAATGTTGAAGTCACTAGCGTACATAGAAACTGTGCAACGACACCTGTAATGTAATTAGTTTGGGGATTTTTACAGCAGATTGTCAATGCAGGCATTTTGGGACCTCAATCATGAACAGTGTCACTGTGATTTTCTTTATCTGTGCGAACAATGATTTCCCCACAGCGACTAATGATCTCTGCACTGAAACTGTGAAACACACTTCAGCCATGTTGTGAAAAATGACAGCTGTACTGTTCATAAGGAAGTGTGGAAAATGCCGCTGGTGAAAATCTGGACTGAAAATATTACAAAGTCATGAACTTACAAGGGTGCGTGGAAACTGCACAATGCTCACTTGTAACACAGTCATTTTATGGACTTTTGTCACCAAATTTTCAACATAGCCATTTTAAGACCTCTGCTCATGAACAGTGTAACTGTGATTTTCCTTAATCTGTCTAAACATTGCTTTTCGCGACACCAACAGCACCATTGTGCGCCAGCATGTGCTAAAACATATTTTGGGTGACATATGAAAAATAGCAGCTGTACTGTTCATAAGGAAGTGTAATAAATGGCAATGTTGAAAATCTGGAATGAAAATATTAAATTCAAAACTTACGAAAGCATGCATAGGAACTGCTAACTTACCACCGTAAAACAGTCATTTTAGAATTTTAACCAAATTTCAACATAGCCATTTTAAGACCTCTGCTCATGAACAGTGTCACTGTGATTTTCTTAATGTGTCCCTTACATTGATTTCACACACCAACTGCACCATTGTGCGCTACATGGGCAGAAACACGTTTTGGGTGAGATGTGAAAAATGACAGCTGTACTACTCATAAGAAGGTGTGGTAAAATGGCAATGTTGAAAATCTGGAGTGAAAATATTGAAAATTCGCGAACTTACGAGCGTGCATAGGAACTGTACAACGCACGCTCGTAAAACAGTCATTTTTGGAATTTTTTCACCAAATTTTCAACATAGCCATTTTAAGACCTCAGCTCATGAACAGTGTCACTGTGATTTTCTTAATTTGTCCCATACATTGATCTCGCACACTGACTGTGCCATTGTGCACTACATGGGTGGAAACACGTTTTGGGTGAGATGTGAAAAATGACAGCTGTACTACTCATAAGAAGGTGTGGTAAAATTGCAGTGTTGAAAATCTGGAGTGAAAATATTGAAAATTCGCGAACTTATGAGCCTGTGTAGGAACTGCGTAACTACACTCAGAAACAGTATTTTTTGGAATTTTTGCACCAAATTTTCAACATAGGGTTTTTGGGGGTCTACCTCATGAACTGTGACATATTCATTCTGTAAATCAATCCCGGAAGGTGGTTCCACACAGTGACTGAGAAATCACCTTTCAGGGCTGATTAACAAAATGTCAGTGATGTACTTCATGAGGTGGGGTCCCAAAAACGCCATGTTGAAAATTTGGTGAAAAAATTCCCCAAAATGCATGAGATATGCATCAAAGTTGAAAAAAACCCTATTTATTACATTATAGAGTGGTCGGCTTTGAAGAGTGCAGACGTGTTCCCGGTCCACCGAAGATCATCGCGTCGTAGCTCTGAGGTAAGTATGAAGTAGTCATTTAATTAAATGCTTCTACCATGAAATAAATGCTGTAAATGAAAACTGTGCTGAATCTATAAGTCATTTTTCCCAGCAGAAGCTGTTTTTAAATACTGGTTCAAATTCTGTTACTGCTCTAGCTGTCTAGGTTTTTAATTAATTCTAGTGGGTATTTCTGATTTACATGCTGCTGGTAAGAACCAGTTTGAACTATATGATGTCATTTATGTCTCTGTTCTACTCTTCTATTGTTAGCCCAATGCATTCATTTTCTACTATGGAACTCTGAGATTGTTTGGGAGATAGACTACATCATACAGTTCTAAAATGGTACTTATCTCTAGACTATAGAGCAGAAGCAGCCACTAAGGTTACTAAAGGGCCTGCATAGATGGAACAATAACAGAATTTCAACCAGTACTCAAAAAAAAAACAACAACACACAACTTCTATTGGAAAAAATTACTTACAGGTTCAGCGCAGTTCTCTTTTTAAGTCATATAATTTCAGAATTCTTCCTTAATACCTGGTAGATAATGACATTCATAAGTGTAAGCAAATTTACCTTTAATTCTGGCCTCAGTCCCTTTGTACATAGCACAGACTTTTTGACATTTGTATCATTGTACTTCCTGTAAATCAATTGTGCCAAATGTTTACTGTTGCACTCCCTACTGTATCCCTTCCCCAGGATATACCTGGAAATGAGCCTTGGCTCAGTGTTCCTTTCCCAGTCACCACATTTCAAATCAATATATAAATTATATTTTTTGTGGGTCATGAATAAGAAATACAGACACATGCAGATTACAGAAAAAAAATACTAAACACCTATACTGATACTGTGTCCATTTACAAACCTCTGCAAGTGGACTACAAAATTGAAACTCAAGTGTTTTGGCTAACACTGAAGTTGTTTTAGTTGTCTGCTGATATACATATATCTATACATATTTATAGATAAAATAGACCTCCTTATGTTGTAAAAGATTTAGATTGCTCCATCACAAGTATATTTCCATGCATCTTACCTTCTGTACTTGAACAGAAACCAGACATCAGGCCAAGGTTCCAATTTTTTAGAAAACCTCAGATTACAGCTTGTCGCACTGCACATTAGTTACCCATTTGTGAAATTGGGTGCCTTTTCAGCCACACAGATTAGCATATTACATACGTACCATACATATCAGCCTTAACATGTGAAAACCTGGCACAAGAAGCAATGCACTAAGCTCTCCAGTATGGCAACCCTCATGATTTCATTAAAATAAGGAGATTAAACCTGAACCATATGAGTGAAGTTCCTCATCACCTGCAAAAGGGTGAAAAAGTGGCATTCTATTTTGGAACAGAAAAATGAGATGAGGCTGATTCACTGCAATGTACTGTGGCCTAAAAATGACACTTGTTATGGTGTACGCATTTTAAAAATACCCTGGTGGGTCAGCAAATGTATCAACCATAAACACAACAATGGAAGCCACTGAAAAATATCTTACAACAGCCCCCCATTGCCGCAAAACAATATGAGTTTTACAGGACTACAGACCCTTTGAAAAATCAACCTGGAAGTGACCTGTCATCTCATCTCAGCTGGGCACAGCTTTACACCAAATGCTTAAACACTGCAGTGTGTCCAACCATCCTAAGAGACTAGAGGAGGATATGAGGTTTTCTCCTGCAACCCTAAAGATCTGGCCTGTTCAAATTTCCCACACCCTGAGAGGACATGTATGACACCACATAGAAAGGACAAATCTATGTGGCTTTTTTTTCATTCCACTTCCCATTCTTAGTGCATGCCATTCTTTTATGTAAGCTACACAACATTCACGAATCTATGCCCCCATGGTCAGTACTGGTCCACATGTAAATATGGCCTCCAAGACTGCCTCACATAACCATACTGGTCCTTGTTCCAGTGGACAGACCAAGCACTGTGAGTAATGCGAAACCATTTCTTGGATAAATATGAACAAATTATTTATTTATTTATTCAATTAAATTGTTGGCTGGGAGATGCACACAGAGGTGAAATAGCTAGTTTTCTGGCGTGTTCTGGGAGAGGAGGGGGAGCATGGAACAATGTAATCTACATTGATAATAAAATAGTATAAGTGAATAGTAGCTTGCCATATCATTTCAATAAACAGATATCACCTCATTTATGCGGGTTTTCTCTCCTACACTTCTTTAGAAACTTCTAACACCTCTTGCCTAATACCCAAGACAGCTGTGATGCACAACCGGTGGTACAAAAGGAAACTGTTAAAAAAATATTTATTTATATGAGGAACAAACATTTTTATATTATTCAATATATCATAAAAAATAAACACTTTAAAATCAGTTAGATTTGATATCCAATTTTTTGGGAAATATAATTTGTGCTGTGAATGTGTATACTAATTCAGAATATATACTCCTTGAGTCAGAGTTTAATAAAAAATAGCCAATTAATCTAGTCACATGGTTTCCAGGACATTAAATCTGCAGAGTTAAAGATGTCTCCATTTGTTTCTAACTAATACATAGACTTCAGGAGGAGGCCTAACTGACAAGAAAAAAACTGTACAAGAAACCTCGTTATCCATTCCTTTTTATCCTACCGTAGAAATGTTGTCAAATTTACTGTACACCTTTAGCAAGTGCAGACAGACTGAATGCAGTGCACATCTTACATGCTCTTGTTTGAATCTGCAATACAAGTTCAAACTGTAACTGTCTATATTTGCTACTCTCTGCCCCTTAAGGATCATTCAGTATACCTCCCCCCCTCAACAACTGATAGATTTTGGGGCTGTCTACTTATCACACATTTCATTTCTTATTTCATCCAGAATCTGAAGTACAGCTGACCCCCATTTTACCATCATCATAAACTCAGTGAATCTCTGCCACTTATACTTAGAAAAAAAATCAAAGCAGAGTCTGGAACATTGTTTCTGCAGAACAATGTCTGACCACCCTGCAATTAAAACATGCAGATAAAATAACCCACTGGAAGTTGCAATAGTCCTTGAATTAGTTTCACAACAATTGTAAACCCACTGTAAACAAACCATATTTACCATGCATTACTGAATTATTCAACATAAATAGCTACTTAATTGATGAATGTGTATCACTAAAAGTTAAGAGCAGAACCCATTTGAGGATTCTGTACTGCACTAAGTGGCCTATATGGTAAAAGCAATGGCATGCCTACAGCAGTGGGCAGCATACACTGTAACCCCTCCCCCCTGCAACCCAAGCAAAACCCAGAATTTTCAGGTTTTCTTCCACCTAAAGATCCGGTGTGTGTCAAAAGGGAGAGCATGCATACTCTCATTTTCTCCTAATACTGTACAAAGCTATAGCTTATCTTTCATACAATTCTGCTTGTGTCAAGTGCATGATCTATATCAAGTGCCTATGGTGGGAAACAATTCTATTTGGGATAACTTTATTAATTACAAACACACTGGTCAAGTTGTGCTGGGAAAGCCTCTACTAAAAGTACTTTTGTGTCATCAAAAGCAATTTAATGCATGTTTCACGGAAAAAAATCAGTACTAGAGGTACAAGAGACAAGAGTAATAACACGGAAATCATGCAAAAGAGAACTAGAGTGAATGAACAGTGAACTGTGTATTGGGGGGATGAAAAATAAATGGGCAACGAGACTGCAGTCTACATTTAAAAGAAGGTAAAGTAATATAGAACTTACAATGGTATCACCTTGCCATTTGAAATGCAGTCATCTTAAAAAGGGGAGAGACAGGCAGAGTCGAGCATGCACTGCGCCCCTGAGCAGGCTGACAGACAGGCCAGCATTAACTCCTATAATCCCCTCAACAATAGTTGGTGTCATGAGGGCTCTCCACAAGAAAACCTGTACCTGTCTTTCTTGACACAGCGCACATGTCTGTCATTGCCCATGTGCAGAGCCGTCCTGGCTAGTGCACCTTTCAATCGCTTTTCAGAAAGACATTTAACAACAACGACAAAAAAAAAAAGAGGAGCTTCTCCATCATAAATGAAGAGCTGCTAGAAGAGGGGTCATTATATCTGCATTAACCCCAGCCTTCTCAAATAAATGGGAAACTGCCCCCACCCACCTAAAAGAGCTTGAATGCTTTCGACAGGCCCTTTTGTAAAAAGGAGAGAGCGACACAAGCTATGCAAGGTAACTGAAGCTGTGAAACAGACTAGATACAGAGATAGATAGATAGATAGATAGATAGATAGATAGATAGATAGATAGAGTTAAGACAGCACACGCAGCAGTGACACCTGCAACCAACAACTGCATCTATCTTCATATCTAAATGCCAAGTGCCAGAAACCCCAGTCCCAACATTTGCTACCAACTCGCGACATATGTTCCACCAAACCACTGCACATGCCCAAAGCAATACACACACACACACACACACACGACAGTGGGTGCAATTAAATGGGGGAAGAGGGTCAAAAACATTCCTACGAAATCCTGACCTACAACGGAAATATACTCAGCACTAATAACAAAGCATTCTAGTTTGATTTTAATTCCCACTTCAAAAGATGTGGTTCTTGCTCAAGTAGGAGGAGGGGGAGGTGGCGGTTGACTTCAAAGCTTTCCTACCCTCCTCCAAGGCAGATAAGTGCATCTTCACAGTGTGATTCTGAATCTCTCTTGGGCATTGAAGGAGCTACTTCGCCGAGGTACTAGGAAGGTCAGAAACCATCCCCACCGTCTCCTGCCACATGTTTAAATAAAACCGATCGCAAGCACAGATCAACTCCAGGAGGACTGACAAAAGCTATACCTCCCAAACCCCTCACCTTCCAACTTCTGTGTTGCGTTTATTATCTGAGAATGAGCGAGCTGGTGATGGTGGCTGTGGGGTCTTCTTAACATGTGCAAAGGCGATAGGGATATATAACAAAACCAACAACAAAAGAGCAAACTGAAAGCAGTCCAACATTTCCACCGTTAAGCTTAAAAAGGAAGTCAGCATGCAAATGACAGGCAAACCATACCTGAGCAGACAAAAAAGGAGGCTGCGACAATAAACAAGACAAAGAGTGCCCAGGAGGAGGGCACATTTAAAATGGAACATGAATTGCAGGAACTACCCCACACCACAATATTATTACTACATTACAAATAATACATATTATTAAAAATGAATGAACATGAATTTTTAAAATGCATGACAAGAATAGTATTTAGGAGCAAGACTGCATCTTAAAATACAGCTGATTTATCCCCAGCAAGAATGAAGGTTTCTTCGGAATTCTACCCCCAAACTGCTTTTCTTGTTCAATAAAATTACCCCCCCAACCCACTTTGTTGTCCTATTCTTCTTCAGAACCCTAACGTTGTCCAGAGTGAAACAGGAGCAATCAAGGAGCAGGTTTCATTGGCTGTACATACATGGATATATAGCACGTACTATACTTAGGGAGTCCGGGCACTGTAAACCTGAGCCGCTTTTTTTTTTTTTTTTTTTTTGGCGATGTTGAATGGGAGAGATAAAGGCTTAGACAGCCAGGACAGAATGGAGAAGCGGAGGGGCTGCTGCTGTCTATTTTAATGTGGCCAGGCCACTGAGGGAGGCAGCAGGACAAGGCTGGGAAAGAGAGAGACTCAGAGAGTAGAGGAGGCGGCCTTTCATTATGCTCTGAGGCTTCTTTGAGGCTTGTGACTTAGTAAAAGCACTTTACAAGTTATTCTCTACATGAACTTTATTTGTAGCATTTGTCAGCATGCTTTTTCTGTTGAAAGCATTTTATTTCTTCTGCCTCAGAGCAGCAGACCCTCCCCACTGACCAGTGCGTTTTGCACCTATTTAAACACAAATGACGGTATATAATGGAGCATGTGAAGGCTGGATGGTGGTCAGTGTAATAGATTATAAAAGCACATCTTCTAAGATATTTAAAATTATTCTGAAAACGTGGGGCTGAAATGGGGGGGGGGTGCTGTACTTCCCCTCGCGTCCATATAACTGTATAGGACTGCAACACAACCATGACTGTCACCTGTTTGAGCATCTATTTCTAGCTACACATTGCAGTAAAAGAGAAATAATGGAAATAATTTAACATCTGAACTTATTACAACTTACAAAGGAAACCTCAAACCACTAAAGGATTATACGTTTTTTTTTTAATAAAATACGTTTATTTGGACAGAAATAGAGTTTATTACATAACAGAAATACAGTTCAGTGCTGTTGACAGTTTTACTACTTGGCACTTGTGTGTGTGTGTGTGTGTGTGTGTGTGTGTGTTTTGATGGTGGGTGCTGGACTGCAATTCAACAAACACCTAGCTATCTAGTTTTCACCGTCCTGGAGCACCGTGCTGGACCTTGCAGGAGATACCATCATACGGCTGTGCCTAGTGAGCTTGAGTAGTGGTGGAGTTTCCAGCACTAGCCAGAATAAAAGTGAATAACTTCAACAGCTACTGCAGAAATGCTACTTAGTATCTCCAGATCAATTTGCTTGTGTCTTAGGAAGAAGTTTCATGCCTGATTAAAATGCGTGGGGGGAGGGGGTGTATTAGCACAGAATATGTGTGCGGTGGGGGGAGCGCTTGCACAGGCAGTAGCTACCTACTTCACTGAAGTGTAGCTCTGCCTTTGAACTGTACAGCACTGCATTTTCTTGCTGTCATACACAGCTGCAGCATTCATGGGCAGACTGTGGCTGCGCCTGCAAACACACTGACTGCATTGGAAGACGGGTGACACACCTATGAAAACTCAGATGATGGCACTATGTTTCTTGCACATGCGTGCAAGCAAACATAAAAAGGAGTGGGGGAAATACTTTTAAGATATATAACATATGATTTTAGGTATTTTAGACTTTAGACCATTAATCCAGGGAGCCCCCACCACCACCAGTAATTAAAGTCTATGATTCATGTTTACTGTTCTACTAAAACTAAAAAGTTTAGAATAAAATGTATTCATCTTCAGTGTGCTTTTTCTCTAGAAATGTGAACTCCTGTGGGGGGATGGGCATTTCTTTGTTAAAGCGCTCAGTCACTGAATTTTGGCCTTCTAACTTGGGTTGCAATTACAATTTGATTACATTGAGCACTAATGGGGCAATAATATACAAAAAAAAACAACAACATGTAATTCATAGGATATAATTAAGCTGCTCAGTAATGTCATTCTGAGAATCAAAATAAATGAATTTCTCTAATCCAAGTAATAGAAACTGACAGTATTCACAGAAGGTTTTAAAGTGTGTACTTTGATGTAAGTAGGACCTACCAGTCCACAGCCTGTCATAGGATATGTATATTTCTCAGCTTTGCCGTTATCTACTAACCTGTACAACATATTAAACTACAAATAATGGAGCTGCTGTGGTGTATTTTCCAAAGAACTCTATCTACACCTCAGAACCGTACTTTTGGACATTTCATAAACAAAATCTGCCTTACACTCTCTGGATCTCTTTAAAAAGGTTGTCTGCTGCATCATTTGATAGTTTGGATCACTTCTAGTTCCGCCATATAAACGTGTAAATATAAATGGTATACAAATGTGATCTGAACACGTTTATTTTATTACCAAATTCATTAACTTCTTACAGTGTGTTCACCGGTCAACTGGGCACATATTATCGCACTTATTAGCAAACTTACGCGTCCACATCAGGTTTCCTGGAAACAGCTGAAACCCCACACTAGCAGTGCTTACAACAATAAGTAACTGTACACAACTTCTCGTTTTACACATATATTCTTAATTGGAAACCCGGGCCGATTTTTTTGCTTAAGAACTGCCACTCCTTTAAATGTACCGGGAAAAAGGATCAGAAGACTGAGTGATAAACTGCCCCACTTCCAATCAAAAGACGATGAAGTATGCTATTTTCTGAATAACTAATAATGCACAAAGATAGATTTTGACTTGAGAAAAACCAATGGTCTACGGACCTCCAATGATAGCTCAGAAAAACTGTTCTAATGCAATTTTTGTTTACCATAAAGGATCGTATTTCTCGGTATATTAAGTCAGATTGGAAAATGCATCAATTTTGCAAACACTCTAATAAAAAATTGCAAGAGTGCTACTTGAAGAACAAGGCTGAAGAGTGAACAAAGTTGCTAGAGTAAGCTACATTTGTGGTGGCGGCTCTCAGAATGTCTTATAAAAAGGTACGTCTGAACCTTTGCAGCATCATGCAGTGCAGCCTATTTTCCGATACAGTTCATTTATTGTTGTCTGTCCTGAAGTATCACAAGCACTCATGCAAGAGGATTAGTGTATGACTTCACACTGTAAACTTCTACATCGAAAAGAGACAGCCTTGGAGATGGGTTGCATTTTGTCACTGCTACCTTCATTTTAAAGCAAAAGCAAAAAAGAAAACTTTTAATTGCCTTCAGTCAGCAGTATCCTTTAGCTTGAATTCCTTACCATTGCCTTCGACTGGAGATCCCCACAAGAGAAAGATTGGAATTCCCTCCTCAGTGAAATTACTGCTCTGGATATCTAGCATTATCACTGTTGTGTGTGTGTGTAGGGGGAGCACGCATGTGCAGGTGATATCTTATTGCTGCTCACTGAAGCGTAGCTCCCCCTTTCAACTGTATGCCACTGCATTTTTGGAGCTGTCATAGACAGCTCGAGCAGGCACTGGAGAACTGTGGCCGTGCCTGCAAACACATTGCCTGAATTGGAAGAGGGCTGCCATACCTCCGAAAACTCCGATGATGGCACTATGTTTCTTGCACATGCGTGCAAGCAAACATAAAAATTGAACTCACAGAAGGCTACAGGACTAGATCAAGTGGAGATAACATTTTTAAAGAACTATGTTGAACAGATAACTTCAACTTTAACACAACCTATTTAATGCTAGTTTACAGCAGATGACTTACCTAGATTTTTGGAAGAACTCAAAAATAATACCCATATTTAAGGGAGGAACCAAAAATAACATGACTATTATTGCCCTATAGCCCTGGTGTCTGTGCTCTCTAAGGTATTTGAAAGACTGGTATGTAATAAGATACATGAGTTCCTTGAAAAATATAAACTGTTATCTGACTGCCAGGCAGGCTTTAGAGGAGGGAAGTCAACAAACACTGCTCTGGCAGACTTCAGAGATACAGTCACAAATGGACTCGATATGGAAGAGTCTGTTGGAGTGGTGTTCATTGACTTCTCAAAAGCTTTTGATTTGGTCGAGTATAGTATTTTGATGGAAAGACTTATGATCATCGGCATGTCTGAGCCAGTTAAATCATGGATGCTCCTTTACTTGACAGAGCGTACTCAGCAGGTCTATGTGGGTGATATACTATCTGAGAAAGAGGGGACCTTTAGGGGTGCACCCCAGGGCTCAATCCTGGGCCCCTTCTGTTTTTAATGTATATAAACCCATTGCCACAGTTGGCTGAAAGTGCAAAATTTATCTGTATGCAGATGATATGGCCCTGATAGCCAGAGCTAAGGCTAGAACAGAACTACAGAGTACCCTAGAGTCTGATTTTGATATCCTGCAGTGTTGGCTACAGGCCTCAATATGCTCCTGAGTTGAAAAAATACTCAAGTTATGCTGTTTAAAACAAGAAGTGTAGCAAAGACATCCAAACAAGGACTGAATATTGTTACCTTAGATAATTTTAAGTTGGATGAAGGGGGACAATACAAATATTTGGGGATATTTTTGGATGATAAACTTACTTTTGGAGGGCATATAGCCAACACTATGGGAAAAGTGAATATCAGACTGGGGGTCTTATGAAGGAAGATCTCATTTTTCCCTAAAGAGGACAGAAATAAAGTAGCACAGCAACTGCTTCTACCAGGACTAGAATATGGGAGTACAATTTATCAACATGCAACAGAAACTTTATTAGATAAGTTAAAGTTTAGGAGGCAGTATAGAGCAGCGGTTTAAGGCTCCGAGCTGCAAACCTGGAGACCTGAGTTTGAATACCATAGCCCCCACTTGCATACTGTGTGACACTGAGCAAGTCACTTAACTTCCTTGTGCTCCCAGGTTGCACCTGTAAACGAGCCTTCAGCTTAGTGTGTCTACCCTGGTTAAAAAAAAAAGTATTCTATAAAATAGCAAGATTTGTCTTAAAATGTACCCACCATTGCAGTCTTCTGCAAAAGCTAAAATGCGACTCCCTTAAAATCCAAAGAAAAATGCAATTAGGTCAAAAAGCATATGTGGAATTTGGAGTGGGAAATAAAAATGGAATTAAATACACACAGAAATCAATAAATAAATATACTTTGAGAGACATAGAAAAAAGAGGCCTAAGGATCCCCATTGTCAAAAATATGTATAGCAAGATGCAAAGGAGGTACTAGCTCCCAAAAATATGGAACAAATTAAATCCAGACTAGAAATGCAAGAAATCTGGAAGAGTTTAGAAAAGGTCTAGATAAAACATGGAAAAATAATTGTTATTGTTTAGGATAGCTAACAGCCTTAAGAAAAATTGTCACAAAAAGGATGAGTTTTAATTATGGATTGTTTGTTGCACATTATGTCTGTAAGCCTGTAAATAATTGATCTCATGTGATGTCTTATTTCAATCACATCGACTTTATATCAACTTTAGGTCTTGGTGTATGCTAGAGAGAATTGTCATTTTATAGTGTAATTTAAACAATTCATGCTTTGTACACAAAACTAAATTAAGATACCCGCATGTGTACTGTTATAACCCCCCTTTTGCAAGTGATAGTTGAATGTGTTTAAAAAGGTTTTTTTTTCTGATTGCAAGTCATTGTTTTTTATAAAAACTGTAAAGTTTTGCACCTTTTTACCTTATGTAACCATCTGCTTATACTGTACAGGACAACTTTGTAAAACAGGGCCTTGCAGTCCTAAAAGTTTATCTCCTATCAAACAATAAACACTTTTATCTAGCTATCTAAGATGTTTTCTGAATAATAATAAATAAATAAAAACATAACAAACATCAGCCCCTGTGAAAAGGTTAAAACCTTTTCTGGCCATTATATTTCGTTATATTTAAAAACTAACACTACAATCTGATTCCTCTGCTCCCATTTAGGTAAACACCCATGGGTGTTTACCTAAATAAAAGATGTTTTATCCTTTAAGTGCCTCCAATGGGGCTGAAACATGTTTATAATTAAAAACAAAAAGTGTTTTTTTTTTGCCAACATCAGGGTGACCAATCCTCGGGTCAGTGGTAGAAGCTCCCCCTGCCAGTGTGGGACTCTGGGTAGCCCACTCCCAGTGTCCTGAAACATCTATTGCCGGTCCTCTGAATCCAATGAAACAGAAGTCCTCCCACTTCCTCCCTCTGTGTGCTGTCCCACCCTCCACCCTCCACTGCTGGTGCCCCCATCCCCAATGCAACAGAAGCCCTCCAGCTCCCTCCCTCTGTGTGCTGACCCACCCTCCACCCTCCATTGCTGGTGCCCCTGTACCCAATGCAACAGAAGCCCTCCCACTCCCTCCCTCTGTGTGCTGTCCCACCCTCCATTGCAGGTGCCCCCATCCCCAATGAAACAGAAGCCCTCCTGCTTCCTCCCTCTGTGAGCTGTCCCATCCTCCACCCTCCATTGCCGGTCCCCTATATTGAAATGAACTAGACCAGACAGCAGTAGTCTGTAGACCCATACTCATGAGCAGGTGCATTTCCAGTGGTTTTGAATGTGCCTAACAGACTCACCATTTGCAGCTTGGACCATGATGGGGATATAGCCAACTACCACATGTACATTAGTAGGAACTTGCAATTTCAGCAGTTTCATACTGACTGTTCAAAAATGGCTCTGTTGCCACACTATAGGTTTGATAAAGTACAATGTCTGTTCACTGACACTAGGTGTGGCTGTGCTGGACTCTGTTCTCCAAGGGGAAGGGGTTAATAGTAGTCACTAGCCGGCAACTGTTAACATAATAAAGCTTATGAAAATGAAAACTGCGTTGTGGACCATAAGGTGCTTTGGGAAACCCTGTGGTTCCTTTGTGGACTGTCAGGTACAGTTCTCGAATGATTTTGATCCTTCCTCATAGGCAGGTCTCAGAGACTGTCACCGGAATTTATTCCTCTGACTCCCAACCCCTGTCCTGTGGGGTGCCGCAGGGCTCCATATTGGCACCCATGTTGTTCATAGTGTATATGCTGCCATTGGGAGATATCATCAGGTGATACGGCTTGAGTTTTCACTGCTATGCAGATGATACTCATCTGTATATGTGGTTTGTGCCAGGACAGGTTGATGCGATCTCTATGCTGAATAGCTGCCTCTCCAAGATCAAAGACTGGATGAGCTCGAGTTGGTTGAGATTAAACCTGGATAAGACTGAGGTGCTGGTTGTGGATCCAGGTCACCTGAGGGCGGGTCTTGGAGCTGGGCTCATGTCGGGCCTGTAGCTTGATAGTGTCCAGCTCCCTATCTCAGATTGGGTGCATAACCTGGGAGTTATTTTTGATGACGGCCTGACCCTAAAGTCTCAGGTGTCAGCTGTTGTCAAATCCTCATTTTACCATCTGAGGAATATCATTCAGGTGAAACAATTGATTCTGCTGGGTGACCTTCCAACATTGGTCCATGCCTTCATTACCACCCATCTGGACTACTGCAATGCCCTCTACCTAGGGCTGTCTGGGGTTGATATCCACCACCTGCAGCTAGTGCAGAATGCTGTGGCCAGGCTGCTGACTGGTACCTCTAGGACCAGTCATATTATGCCTGTGCTGCGTGAACTGCATTGGCTGCCAGTTCAGTGGCGGATCACCTATAAGGTAGACTTGCTTACCTTTAAAGCCCTACATGAACAGGGACCAGACTACCTGAAAGATCTCCTGACTCCCTACTCCTCCAATTGCCCTCTTCAATCTGCCGATGAGGGATTGCTAGAGATTCCCAGGGTTAGTCTTAAAACATCCGGCGCGTGTGCATTTTATTTGCAGCACCAACCCTGCGGAATTCTTTACCTCATCGATTAAGAGAATGCCTGACCATCAGCAGTTTTAAATCTATGCTGAAAACATATTATTTTCCTTGGCCTTCCCAAATTAGTTGACTAATTAATTGATTGTTTTAAACATTTTATTATCTTACTATTTTATATTGTGTACAGCACCTTGATTATGAAAGACGCTATATACTGTAGATACAGTTTGCTTGCTTGCTTGCTAATTGCCTCCGGAATCCATATACTGCCTCTCATTCCGGTTAGGGTTCCTGAAGTCATTCTGGTTCATTTCACAGTTAATGAGGATCAGAGCTGTACACTCATTTTCATGCACATGTCTCTGTTAGAGCACAGTTGTCTTATGGATTGATATCCATTACTGTTGTTGTAACAGCCCGAAGAGCTGTCAACTCTGTAGGGGCTATATAAGTGTTTGTAATTTGGATATTCTGTGCTGTCCGTGATCTGTTCTCTCTCTCAGTGCCTTCCTTGGTCAGAGTTTCCATTATGCATGGAAGTAGGTGGTATTTTCTGACAAAGCTGGTCTGCAGAAAATGCCCCTATCTTTATGCATTGCAATAAGTGGCTTCCCGTTGGCATTTACTGCACACCGGAGGTGACCGGCTGTATTCTGGCAGTTGCATAAGGCAATGAATATCTTTACACCTTCAGTAGAAAGTATGAGATATTGGAAAGATTTAAAGGTGTTGAGGTTCATGGAGTTTGTTCTGCTGCTCATGGCATGTGCTCTGATGAGTTTTTATTTGCATGAAGTAGTTTTCCAGTCATTTTATCCTCTCTACATGAGGGTAAAATAAGAATTTTGCTGCACAGGGTAAGGTGTATTATACATCATAAATGTGATTGTGTTAATTATATTTTTTAATATTTTTTTTTTGCATGCCCACATACAGTATGGTAATGGAGACACCAGGAACCAGAAGTTTGATGGTGGTGGCGGTGGGGGTTACATATAATTATTCAATACAGTCTCAATTCAACACTCCATTTGAATTGCAGTTAGCTTTCTATATATTAACTTACATAATGCATATTGTTGGTAACCCTAATAATATGCGTTGTGGATTTTGAGCCACTGAAAAATATATAATTTCAGTATAGTAGTGGCATTTCATTCTGTCTTGACCTCCATGATCACTGATATGATGATGATGTGAGGCAAGAATGCTAAAACAGAAATCAAGCAGTACGGCATATTGATTTGGGGAATAACTGTGGAGAAGGGCCATGCAATGAAATAAACTGCTTGCAAAAAGTATATGATGGCACCAGAAATTATGGAATTTAGAACCCAAATAGGGATTGACATAAGTAAATCATGTGCTTTACTTGACTGTGAGCAACTAAAAAGTATTACATAAAAATTAGATATATTTTATGTTGATTGCGCACAAGCGCAAGAAACATATTGCAGCAGATTTTGTAAGAAGCAGACTGTGGAGGCATGGCACTGTTGAGGCCAATGCGCCCACAGCCTTTAAAGGCTTGGCCTGCTGTCCCCAATGGTGTGGGGCACACATCTGCTGACACTAGTTCAGCCAGTGTGCCACAACCTTCTAAAGTTTAGCCACTGCAATCAGGGGCTGCCTCATCATTGCAGCATTATCCGCTGCAATGAGGAAGCGACCCCTCATTGCAGGGCTGTTGCTGACGGGGAGCCCAGTCCCCGTCAGTTTGTCCACCTGTTCCTCCCCCATTTCTTGTGTGCCAAGGGGGTGCCCAGTCCCCCTTGGCTTATGTCCTCCTCCTTCTGTGTTTGCCGATGGGGTGCCCAATCCCTGCTGGCTCCAGTGCCCCCTACCCCAAAACACGCAGGTGGCATGCTGGAGCCCACCCCAGTGTGCCAGAAGTACCTGCAAAAACAAAACCCGTCCCGCGACACTTTTTTTTTTCACTCCTAAACAGAAGAAAATGGTCCCTCCCGTCCTGCGCCCGCCTGCAACCCGCACCCTCCCACTGCGTACACCACCTCCCCACACCCCCCTCACCTCATACTCACCTCTGGAGACTGGCGCGATGATATTTGGTGGACCAGGAACACGTCTGCACTCTTCAAAGCCAACTGTGAACTGAGGAAATGCCAGTAAGCTATATAATGGAATAAATAGTTTTTGTTTTTAACTTTGATGCATAGCTCAGACAATTTTTGGAATTTTGGCACCAAATTTTCAACATGGGGTTTTTGGAACCCTCCTCATGACTTTTGCCACTGTCACAGCGTTAATCAGCCCCTAAAGGTGATTTCACGGTCACTGTGTGGAATCACCTTTCAGGACTGATTAATGAAACAACAGTGCCAGTGTTCATGAGGTGGGCTCTCAAAAAGCCTATGTTGCAAATTTGGTGGAAAAAATCCAAAAAATGACTGTTTTACGAGCGTGCGTTGCGCAGTTGATACGCACGTTCGTAACTTCACGAATTTGCAATATTTTCACACCAGATTTTCAACATTGGCATTTTTCCACACCTCCTCATGAATATGCAGCTGTCATTTTCACATCCTGGCCAAAATGTGTTTTCGCACTTCTGGTGCAGAATAGCGCAGTTGCTGTGAGAAATCAGTGTTTGGGACAGATTACGAAAATGACAGTGACACTGTTCATGAGCAGAGGTCCTAAAATGCCTATGTTGAAAATTTGGTGCTGATACTCCATAAAATCAGTGTGCCACGAGCGTGCGTTGTGAAGTTTGTATGCACGCTCGTAAGTTCGCAAATTTATATTTTCACTCCAGATTTTCAACATTGCCATTGTTCTACACCTCCTTATGAACAGTACAGCTGTCATTTTTCAGATCCAGACCAATATGTGTTTTCGCACTTCCTACACAGAATAGCGCGGTCGCTGTGGGAAATCCATGTTCGGGACACAATGAAAATGAAAGTGACACTGTTCATTAGCAGAGGTACTAAAATGTCTATGTAGAAAATTTGGTAATGGAAGTCCATAAAATCAGTGTGTTATGAGCGTGCTTTGCTCAGTTTCCATGTATGCTTGTACCTTTGCAGCTTTGCAATATTTTCACTCCAGATTTTCAACATTGCCATTTTTCCACACCTCCTTATGAACAGTGCAGCTGTCATTTTTCACATCCTGGCCAAAATGTGTTTTCGCTCTTCCGATGCACAATAGTGCGGTTGCTGTGGGAAATCAGTGTTCAGGACACATTAGGAAAATCACACTGACACTTTTCATGAGCAGTGGTCCTGAAATGCCTATGTTGAAAATTTTGTGATGAAACTCTATAAAATGACTGTGTTACGAGCGTGCTTTGTGCAGTTTCCACGCACCCTTGTAATTTCGCAAATTAGTAATATTTTCATGCCACGTTTTCAACACTGGCATTTTTCCACACCTCATTATGAACAGTACAGCTGTCATTTTTCATATCCTGGCTGAAATGTGTTTTCCTGCTTCTGGCACAGAATACCACAGTCGCTGTCGAAAATCAGTGTTTGGGACAGATTAGGATCAAATGAGTTGTGGGGTGACCAAGCTCAACTGAGCTCTGTCAGGACTGCTGCAGATTTCTTTGTGGGCAGGAAAAGGCGGCAACGCAGGGAGGGGCCCAGTACAAAAGGGCAGCCTGCAGCGGTGGAAGAAACAGAATGAGCAACTGAGAGAGGGTGAGTGAGTGAGCTCAATGGAGCTCTGTTGGGACTGCTGCTGATTTCTTTGTGGGCAGAAAAGGGTGGCAACGCATGCAGGAGACCCGTACAAAGTGGCAGCCTGCAGTGCCGGCTGAAACGGAATGAGTGAGTGAGAGTGGGGCAGTGAGTGAGGTCAACGGAGCTCTGTCGGGACTGCTGCAGATTTCTTTGTGGGCAGACAAAGGGGTCAACAGAGGCAGGAGCCCATTACAAAAGGGCAGCCTGCAGCGCCAAGAGAAACAGAATGAGCACGTAAGACAGGGGAGCGAGCGACTTCAACGGAGCTCTCTCGGGACAGTGGCAGATTTAATTGTGGGCAGAAAAAGGTGCCAACGCAGGCAGGAGCCCAGTACAAAATGGCAGCCTGCATCGCCGGGAGAAACACAACAAGCGAGCGAGTGAGAGAGGGGCAGTGGGCAAGCTCAACAGAGCTCTATCATGGCTGCTTTGGATTTGTTTGTGGGCAGGAAAAGGCGGCAATGCAGGCAGGAGCCCAGTACAAAAGGCCAGCCTGCAGTGCCAACAGAAACGGAAAGAGCGAGTGAGAGAAGGGGAGTGAGCGAGCTCAGCAGAGCTGTGTTGGGACTGCTGCAAATTTCTTTGTGGGCAGAAAAAGGCAGCAATGCACACAGGGGCCCAGTACAAAAGGGCAGCCTGCAGCAGCGGGAGAAACAGAATGAGCAAGTGATAGAGGGGGATTGAGCGAGTTCAATGGAGCTCTATCATGACTGCTGCAGATTTCTTTGTGGGCAGGAAAAGGCAGCAACCCAGGAAGGAGCCCAGTACAAAAGGCCAGCCTGCAGCACTGGCAGAAACGGAATGAGCAAATGACAGAGGGGAAGTGAGTGACCTCAACGAAGCTGTGTCAGAATTGCTGCAGATCTCATTGTGGGGTGAGGGGGAATGAGTGAGTGAGCACACCAGAGCTCTGTTTGGACTGCTGAGGATTTCTTTGTGGGCAGAAAAAGGTAGCAATGCATGCAGGGGCCCAGTACAAAAGGGAAGCCTGCAGTGGCGGGAGAAACAGAATGAACGAGTAAGAGAGGGGGAGTGAGTGAGTGAGCTCAACAGAGCTCTATCGTGACTGCTGCAGATTTCTTTGTGGGCAGAAGAAGGAGGCAATGCAGGTAGGAGCCAGTACAAAAGGGCAGCCTGCAGCACCAGCAGAAATGGAACAAGCGAGTGAGAGAGGGGGGAGTGAGCAAGCTCAACAGAGTTCTGTTGGGACTGCTGCAGATTTCTTTGTGGGCAGAAAAAGCCGCCAACACAGGCAGAAGCCCAGTACAAAAGGGCAGCCTGCAGCAGCGGGAGACACCGAATGAGCGAGTGAGGGAGGAAGAGTGAGTGAGCTCAATGGAGCTCTGTTGGGACTGCTGCAGATTTCTTTATGGGCAGAAAAAGGCAGCAATGCACCCAGGGGCTCAGTATAAAAGGGAAGTCTGCAGTGGTGGGAGAAACAGAATGAGCAAGTGAGACAGGGGGAGTGAGTGAGCTCAACAGAGCTCTATCATGACTGCTGCAGATTTCTTTGTGAGCAGAAAAAGGTGGCAATGCAGGCAGGAGCCCAGTACAAAAGGCCAGCCTGCAGTACTGGCAGAAACGGAATGAGCGAGTGACAGAGGGGGAGTGAGCAAGCTCAACGGATCTGTGTCGGGACTACTGCAGATTTCTTTGTGAGCAGAAAAAGCCACCAACAGAGGCAGGAGCCCAGTACAAAAGGCCATCCTGCAGCACCAGGAGAAACAGAATGAGCATGTCAGAGAGGGGCAGTGACCCACCTCAACAGAGCTCTGTTGGGACATCTGCAGATTTCTTTGTGGACAGAAAAGGATGCCAACGCAGGCAGGAGCCCAGTACTAAACAGCAGCATGCAGCACCGGAGAAACACAACGAGCGACTGACAGACGGCCACTGAGCGAGCTCAACGGACCAATAAAATCAACATTCAGCATTGACAAATGCTTGTTTCTTACTGCTTTTTGCTGCCTTACCTCCTCGGCAGGGTGGTCCAATGGTTTCCCTTCTGGTCTGTCCCTGGTGGCTCCTACACTGGGCGTCATGCCTGGGCTCAACCTCCACCCCTCTCACCCTCTCCGGCCACATCATGTACCCTCTACAGCATGGGAGACCTCTCAGGGAGTCAGCACCAGAGGGAGCAGCCTGGGTGCATCCGGTGCAGCACCGCGGGGGCCGACATTCATGAGCAACAGAGGATTGGGGCGATTTTGCTTGTTTCTCCCTGGATCCCCCAGAAGACATGGGCATGCAAGGACATCAGTGACATTGCAATACATGCTTCCGTGCACTGCACATTGGACATCTGCCCCTGCCACCCCCTCCATTGCACCATGGCTTCTGCCAACCCCTACCTGCTGCCAGGAGCCAGCACATTTGCAGGCGTCCCTCCCCACCCTCCTCGGAGGAGAGCAGTCCCAGGGATGCTTAATCTTCCTCCCCCTGGCCAAACTTCTGACACCCAAGATCACTCCCGAACCCAGGTCATCAGTGTGGTGTGAGGTGTGGCACCCAGCACCTCAAACCTCAGCACCACCGGGTCAGCATTACATAAAATATTGAATAATGCATGGGGAAGTGTATAATGAGGATATTATGCATACTGAGGGTGTGCATAAAATCCGAGTTTACACAGTTCCCCATGTTTTATTTTTTATATTTACTGGTTCTAGATATGTATAGAATAAATCATGAGAACCTGATAAATGGTGAGGTGCTATTCAGGGGCAGCAGCAGTGGAGTTTTAATCTCCAGGCACCAACAGTGAAGTTTCAATCTCTGTGCCCATTGATTAGTTCAGTAAGACTAAGGAGGCTGTGTTTGTCCCCCCCCCCATTACAGTCACTGACCTGCTGGCAAACATTAGCATTCAGGTAACAGTGGAGAGCCATTGCTGATCTGTGGGGCCCGAAGAAAGCTGGAACAGAGCGAGAGGCTGCCACTTCCTAGTCCGCTGCTGCTCTATTTGGCTATCCTGGCTGTGCTACTGTGAGTCTATGACATGTTGTCTCTGTCCATGGCAGTCACCCCATCATCGGTGAACTCCATCATCAATTGTCTCCTAGGTACCCAGTCAGGTGATGACAGCTGATCACGGGAGGAGCAGGCATCTGACAGTGACGGGATGCTTGAGGGATTTATTTGTTTAAAGTGCCCAGGGTTAGAAGAAAGCCATTGTGAGAGTTTTCATAGAAAAACTCTACCTGGTTTTCATTTCTTTTACTTGCCAAGAAGTATGTTACAGGTGCTGGTGGTTCCTGATGGAGCACAAGTGAAAGGCCAGCATGAGGACGGTTCTGGCTCAGGTGCACTCCCGGCTATTTTCAGGCTGTGGTTTGTGGAACTCCATAATTCACAAGTGTGAATTACAGAGTTTGCAGGGGTCTGCCAGCAGTGGTTTATTAACCCTAACCAGAAAATATTTAATCTTAATAGTAGGACTATGTTAGCATCCCTTGACCTACGTAACCCCAAATATGAAAATGCGGTGAGGAGGGGGAGTGCCAGCTGTAAGTGCGGGAGTCACCAGGGAGAAAAACTACAGTCATCAAGATAAGTAAAGCTTGAGTCTATGTTACCTGAATTAATGAAAACAGACTCGAGCTGATTTCTCTGGCAAGTGCTGGAATGACATCCTTTGTATTAGGCGTTCATTCAAGAAGTCCAAGCAATCACTATTCTTTCTTTGCTGCACTATCTTGTCAGTATGAGTCAGTGCTTTTAGCAGAAAAGCTCATCAATGACAGACAACAGCCACTTTGGAAAGCTGCTGGGCATTCTCCTTATTGAAGCTTTTGTGAATAAGACATCCTACTACAAGTGTGTACTTTTACTAAAAGGAACACAGTTTAATTCATCATCTGTCAGACAAAGTGCCAGACAGCAAGTTTTTGGTTAGGTCAGTTTATGACATTCGTCAGCTGTTTGACAGCTTTAAGTAATTGTCATTGTGCTGCTACTGTTGTTTGATTTTGTCATACATCACTTATTAGGTACACTTAGCAACAGTTGCAGAAATCTCCACATGTGAGGTAATCTGTGTATGGGATATATTAGTGGACTGGCATCAGTGATGACACTGGCTCATGTTCCTAAAAATCAGCTTTCATTTAGTGCTACTACATAAAATTCCCCCTACTCAACTGGCCTGTTAATATACTTTGTTATAGTCCCCAAAGTAGTAGACCAGGGAGGGGCTGTGTACATGGCTTATTTAGACTTTAGCAAGGCATTTGACACAGTCTCACACAAAAAATTAATAAACAAGTTAGCCAGCCTGGGAGTGGGTCCCAGGGTGGTAAACTGGGTAAAACATTGGCTGGACAACAGAACGTAGAGGGTAATAGTAAACAGAGTCCACTCCAAAGAAAGGGGGGCTATTAGTCGGGTACCACAGGGTTCAATACTGGGACCAGTCCTCTTTAATGTCTTTATAAGTGAATTTGCATAGGGACTGGAAGGAAAAGTATGCTTCTTTGCCGACGACACAAAGATCTGCAACAGGGTTGATACAAAAGGGGGTGGGGTAGAAAGGATGAGAAGAGACTGGGCAAGGTTGGAGGAATGGTCAAAAGTATGGAAGCTTAGATTCAATGCAAAGAAGTGCAAAGTAATGCAACTGGGAAACAAGAACCCAAGGGAAGAGTACACCATGGGGGGGAGGTATTAATGACAACAAAAATGGAAAGGGACCTGGGGGTAGTCGTATCAGGTGACCTAAAGGTATGCAAGCAATGTGAGAAGGCAGTAAGGAGGGCTGGGGGAATATTGAGATGCATAGGGAGAGGCCTCACCAATAGAAAACAGAAAGTTGTTATACCTCTTTACAGACAGTTGGCAATATCCCATCTGGAGTACTGCATGCAGTTCTGGAGACCCCATCTCTGCAAGAACATAGGATGGAATCAGTCCAGAGGAGGGCAACTAAAATGGTGCAGGATCTGCACCAGAAGCCATAGAAAAAGTGAGTAAAAGAGTTTAATATATATATATATATATATATATATATACCCTAGAGGAAAGGAGGGAGAGGGGGGACATGATAGAAACTTTCAAATACCTCAAGGGAATTAACAAAGTCCAAGAGGGTAGCATCTTTCAGAAAAAGAGATGTGCAAGAACAAGAAGGCATAATTTGAAGATAGAGGGGGATGACTCAGGGGCAATATGAGAAAGTATTTTATCACGGAAAGGGTGGTGGGCACATGGAACAGCCTTCCTGAAGAGGTTGTGGGGTCAAAAACAGTTGGGGAATTTAAGAATGCATGGGACACACATAATGCAATTCTATTGGGAGGTAGGAGGAAGTAGACTTTTGGTAAAACTAGGATCTGCAGCTTATTTGATAGGTAAGGTAATGGGCAGACTTGGTGGGCCAGGAAATCCTTATCTGCCATCACAGTCTATATTTCTATGTTGTTGAGTAGCTCTGATGCCAGTCCACTAAATGTCATAAACTGACCTAACAAAAAATTTGCTGTCTGACACCTTGTGTGACAGATGATGAATTAAACTATGCCTCTTTTAGTAAAAGTGCACATTTGTAGTAGGATTTCTCGTTCACAAAAACCTCACTAACAAGTGTGCCCCACTGCTTTCCAACATGGCAGTTCTCTGCCACTGATCAGCTCTTCTGCTAAAAGTACTGGCTCATGCTAACAGACAGCGTGGCAAAAGCAGAACAGCTGATTGCTTCAGCTTCATGAACGTGCACCTACTAAGACAGTCGTCATTCCAGCACATGTACAGAGTAATCAACTCATGAAGCCAGAGTCTGTTTCCTTTATTATAGAACTGACATCCAGCCAAATTAATGTACTTCACCGTAGGCTCAATTTTGTTCTAATCCCCAGTCAGCAGATTTAAATTAGAGGCTGATTTATGCAAATTATTTTGCAAGATTAGGCTAAGGCATAATTTCACAAGCAAAGCTGCTTCCACTGTTGCATGGTGATCAAAATGAGTCGAATAGCACAATGTCATATTTTTCAGAACAACTGCAAAATTAAATTAACACTGATGGTATTACATGTCCTGATGCTAAGGTTTTGATGGATGAGGCATTAGAGTTAATTAATGAAAATGTTTTGACTCTGACAGTGGACTCGGAAGTATGAAATAAGTTATTCAAACCGCCTCTACATTTGACCCCCTGGGTAAAAGAAGCCCTGCTTTAGACATTTTCGAGAGAAATGCTGTATGTATTGACTGCCTTTTGAAAGAACTTAACCAAAATTTTCATCAGATATGTCATATAAAGATTGCACAGTGCAACAAGAAATTAAAGGGGACAGGAAATCATTTCTAACTGACAGTCATTTATAAAGTTTTTATTCTCAGAAATGATATGCATTCCCCTAAATTATCCATATTTAACTGTACATAAATAAAAAGTGATATGAAAAATTGTATTTTGCATTGTTTTGTTTTTATTGGCAGCATTCTGTTACAGTTCTATTAATGTAACCAGTGATTTAGAGTTTTTACTATGTCAGAGCACTGTAAGAAATTCAGAACTGGAATGATGTGGTAATTAAAAAATCTGATAAAGGGGGGAATGTTGCCTCATTAACAAAGAAAATATATGATGCATTGAAACTTTGGTTTTGAGGTGTTCTGCTCTGCTTTGTGTCTGTACCACTAAACATAGAAACATAGAAGTTGACAGCAGATAAGGAATGCAAGGCCCATCCAGTCTGCCTATTTTTTTCTACCTTATGAATGTGCCATAGGCCTTTACTCTGTCAATGGCCTATCTATTCATACTCATCTGTATTGCTCCCTTATGCCTATCCCATGCTTGTTTAAAGCCCTGCACTGTATTCATATCCAGCACTTCCTGAGATAGGCTGTTCCATTCATCCACCACCCTTTCTGTGAAAAAGAACTTCCTCAAATTACCCCTTAATTTGCTTCCCTCTAATCTCATGCTGTGTCCTCTTGTTCTGCTATTTTTCTCTATTGAAACATGCTAGACTCTTTCACCTTGTTAATGCCCTTAAGATGTTTGAATGTTTCGATCATATCACCTCTCTCTCTCCTTTGCTCTAGGGTATACATATTGAGCTCCATTAATCTGTCCTCATATGTTTTCTGATGCAGACCCTGCACTATTTTGGTTGCCCTTCTCTGGACTGCCATGATTTTGTTAATGTCCTTGTGCAGGTGCAGCCTCCAGTACTGCATGCAGTACTCCAGATGGGGCCTAACCAGTGGCTTGTAAAGAGGGATTATTATTGCCCTCTTATGACTTGTGATACCCCTACTAATACACCCCAAAATCCCTCTAGCATTACCTACTGCTTTAGTGGTCTGCTTGGATGATTTTAGGTCATCTGGGATGATGATACCTAAGGCTCTTTCTTCCCTTATGATTGACAGCAACTCCTCGCCCAACCTATAGGTAGCTTCAGGGTTTCTCTTCCCTATGTGCATGATCTTGCACTTCTTTGCGTTAAACCCCAGTTGCAACTCTTCCCACCATTTTGCAAGTTTTTCCAGATCTTTTCTCATTCTGCCCACCCCATCTGGATCATCTACTCTGTTGCAGATCTTGGTGCCATCTGCAAACAGGCAAACCGTATCCTCCAGTCCATCTGCAATGTCACTGATGATGATAGTGAAGAGGACTAGCCCTAGGACTGATCCCTGAGGTACTCCACTAGTGACTTGCATCTCTTCTGACTGTATACCGCTTACCACCAGTCTCTGTTTTCTGCCTGTCAAACAGTTTGCCACCCACTTGACCAACCTCTGACCCACCCTGAGTCTACCCAGCTTATTAATCAATCTTCTGTGTGGAATAGTATCAAAAGCTTTGCTGAAGTCAAGGTAGGTGACATCAACTGCATCCCCTTGGTCCACCACTCTGGTTACCCAGTCAAAAAAATCTATGAAATTAGTTTGACAGGACCTTCCTGTTGTAAACCTATGCTGTCTTGAATCCTGTGCTCCTATGGATTCCAGGTGTTACACTATCCTTGCCTTAAGGAGTGCCTCCATAATCCAACCCACTACTGAGGTAAGACTGACTGGTCTGTAGTTCCCTGCCTCCTCCCTGCTGCCACTCTTGTGGAGCGGGATCACCTGAGCCCTTCTCCAGTCTTCTGGGATCTCTCCTGTGCTCAGAGACTCACTAAACAGTTCTGCTAATGGCTCTGCTAGTTCCACCCTTAGTTCCTTTGGTACCCTGCAATGAATGCCATCAGGTCCCATTGCCCTGTCCACCCTGAGCTTAGCGAGTTCTTGTAGGACCCCTTTTTTGTGTGAAGGAACTTGTGCACTCCTCCCTCCCTCCTTTGTCCATGGTGCTGAGCTGTGGGCCCCGCCTACCTTCTCCTCAGTAAATACTGAGCAGAAGTATCTATTTAGAATAGATGCTTTTCCTTGGTCCTCCTCCACACACTTCCCCTTATCCCCTTTGATCTTAGCAATAACTCCTCTTGACTTTCTCCTTCCACTAATGTATCTATAGAAAGTCTTGTCCCCTTCTTTTACTGTTCATGTTAGATTTCCCTTGGTTTGGGCCTTTGCTTGCCTTACTGCCTTCCCTGCTTCCCTTAGGGAAGTTTGGTACGCCTCCCTGTCTTCGTCCTACTGCATTCCCTTATATTTCCTGAAGGCCAGCCTTTTGTCTCTGATCTTTTCTGCTACTGTTTTTGAGAAACCAAAGTGGTTTCCTCCTTCTTTTGCTCTTGCTTTTCTGTCTAACACAATGGGATGTTGCTTCAAGTATTGCATCCTTAATGCTTGCCCACTTTACCTGCACCCCTCACCCGTATTTTGTCTTGCCAGGGCTAGCCTAACTCTGTTGGCCATCTTATCATAGTCAGCTCCTCTGAAGTCCCATAGTTTTGCCTTGGAATGGGATGATTTAGTTCTAGTGGCCAAACTGAACCATACCATGTGATGGTCACTGGCTCCAGATGACCTTCTACCTGGAGATCTGTGATCCTTTCCCCCTTAGTTAGTACTAGATCCAAGATAGCCATGCCTTTTGTAGGTTATTGTACCAATTGTTTGAGGCCCTCCCCCTGCAGGGAATCCACTATGTGTCTAGTTCTGGTGGATGTTTCTGCTGGTATTGACCAATCTTTATCTGGCATATTGAAGTCTCCCATTAGCAGAACCTTCCCTTTAGCTGTCATGTTCTGTATATCTTCTAACAGTAATGTGTCTATGTCCTTCCCCTGGTGTGGAGGCCTATAGACAACCCCAGTTCATATGTTTGTCCCATTTCCTGTTTCCACTGTGACCCACAGTTCTTCTAGGTCCTTATGTGTTTTCTAAATTTTTGTAGCTTTGATATTTTCATTGACATAAAGGGCCCCCCCCTTTTTTTGCACCTTGGTCTCTTCTGAATAGTACATAGCTGGGTACTGAAGTCTCCCAAGTGTGATTACTGGTAAACCATGTCTCGCTAGTGGCTACTATGTCCAGTTGAGCCTCTGTCATTGTTGCCTCCAGATCTGGGATCTTGTTTCCCAGACTGTGGGTATTTGTGTACACTATTTTCCATTGGCCAGATTTTGGTGTGTTAGTTGTTGGGTGAGGTCTGGCGTTTCCCTTATGTGTCATATGGGGAACCAGACCTTTTTCCTTACCTGGTGATGCAAATGAACTACAAACATGCTGAACTCCTGTTTGATCACTAGCTGAGGGGGGAAGGGTGTTCTTCCCATTCGATGTATTGGATGCTGCACCCATTTCCCCATTTGCTAGTTTAAATATTTTGCAAATACATCAAACTTCTGCCCCAATACACTGACTTCCTCTGTAGTCAGATGTAGTCCGTTGAATTTAAAGAACTTTCTCTCCCAAAGCTGTTGCCAGTTACCTACAAATCTGTGTCCTTTTTCCTGGCACCAGCCTTTCAGCCACATGTTTAGCTCCCCTATCTCCCTTTCTCTGACCTTCCATCCATCTGCCCCCCTCTCTCAGACTAGCAGGATCTCAGAGAAAGAGATGCTGAATGACATGAATGACAGTTTGTCTCCCAGCCTGGTCAGGTGTACCTTGTTCTCCACAACTGACTGGCTGGTGAGACTGTTAGTCCCTATGTGTACCAGGATGTCAATGTTTTCTCCTGCTTTGTGCATGATTTTAGCAATGCGGTCAGTGTCTCACCACACTGATGTACCTGGGAGACATCTAACCATTACGCCCGGCTGAAGGTAGGTATGAACTCCCCGAATCATAGAGTCTCCTATGATCAGAAGAGTTTTGGATTTGCTTTCTGCTTTTTTTGTTTTGGTTCCTGTTTTGGGCGAGTTTTGTAGTGCTAGCTCCTTTGCTGCAGTGTCCAGCTCTGCAGTGTCCTTTGCCTCTTTGTTTGATTTCAGAGATAGAGGTAGATACCTGTTTGGAGTTTTTATATGGTTTGTGGAAGTTATAAGCTGGTGAGCATTGAGTGATGGGGCACTGATTTGCCCCTCCTAACCACCTGCCAACCTACTGGACCAACTACCCTCTGTGGTCGAGGTGATTCAGTTGGATGATGGATAAATGGTGGGTGGTTCTTGTAATATATTTCCCCCTGAATATGCAATTTGAGGTGCACAATCTCAGCCCATGCTGCCCAGAGCTAAGCCCTTAGATCTCTGATGGTCCAGCTTGTAGGACAGCATCCTAAATCATGTATAACTGCCCTTTTGAAAAGTGTCCCACAGTACCTGCAGTTAATAATATCCATTCCAGTTGAGTTGCCAAGTTTATAACCTGGTCTCAGTAATTAGAAGAAAAATGAGAGCAACATATTTTTTGTTGCTGTTGTTTGTTTGTTTTTGAATAACTTTTTATAACCAGTTAAACTAATTGTGCCCCTGTAAGTGAGGTCACTGTGTGGATACCCCTCTGATCCTCCCCTTCCTGCTCTGCTACAGGAAATGTCACGACTGTGCTACTCTATAAAAGGAGTGTAGCATGGGGTGGTTGAGGATAGGGGTGGGTGGTTGGGCCCTACCTCTGCTGAAAAAGAAGAACCACAGATGAAAGAAACAAGGAGGTAAGAGCAGAAACAATCAGCCAACAACAAATGCAGTCGCTATCCCTCAGTCTGTATCTCGTATGTGCTCCTGTAATTAGCCCTGAAAGCTTAGCATAATGATAGATAAGACTGTAAAACCTATAAGCACCACCTGTAACAATTTCATAGAAGATATACCCTGCAAAAAATACTTTGCTACAGAGAAAAATAAAGCAGTAACAAAGTAACAACATCTGTAATCACAACCTGCAGAACACTTTAACAGAAGATATACCTTGCAAAAAAAAAACAAGTTGAATCAGAGAAGATTACAGCAGTAATCTAAAAGCACAAAACAGTAACAAACCTGTAGGCACACCCTGTAATAATGCAACAGAAAGTATACCCTGCAACAGCAATTTGAATCAGAGAACAATAAAGCAGTAAAATGTAAATAAAAAGCTGTAACAAAACCTGAGAGCACAAAAGAAAACAATAGCACACAGTAAATCTGCCTAGCCAAAAGAAACCTTAAAGGGTACCTAACCAAGCTGTTTTCTAAAATTGCAAACTCCAAAATCTGGCTTAATTGTGAGGTAAAGTAAAGGATGCTGTTTACATTTATGCTAAAACTGCATGTATGTAAATAATATAAATGTTGTTTCATAGCTTTTGAAAAATGTAAACATCAGCCTTTCACTTTCAAAAAACAACCTTGCTTTCTCCCTAGGATGTCTGCCCAGTGTGTTAAGTGACAAGTCATGATGACATCATTGGAGCCAGAGGCAGAGACCCACATGGCTCCCTGCAGTGCTAACTAATTCTTCTTTCCCCCTTTGTTTTGAATTGTTTCACCAGAATGATCAACACCATGTGTAATCACATGGATTATTTTGATCAGTACACATGTTAGGCTATGGTTTTGTTCATTTTGTTTTCTTTAACTTGTTGAAAATGTTTTGTAATCCAGCTGACTTTCTCTTTGGCAAACCGCAGTACAGTACAACACTTCAAATACCTAATGATCTAGTAGTTATGTGATGCCCTGAAATTTGTAGCAAAGTACTGGTTTTGTCCCATTCCAAAGCTCATGCTTTCTTGGTAATCCACAAATAAGCTTCTCTTGTAGTCTTTTTCCACATGAACCTCCTGCACCTAGCCTTCCTTCTGTTGAACACCCCACCATCCATACTCTGTCCTTAGTACTGCCTGGGGCCACATATGAGCTTGCAGTCTCATGAAGAAAATTATCACACCTCAGATTGTAATTTTGTACCTCAGAGAGTTGTGAACACCTATACCGATATGCTTCATTACCTGGCACTGTTAAAAAATGCCTCCCAAATTACTCTCCAGTTCACTTTCTCAATGTTTGACTTCTGTTTCCACAGAAAACATTAAGTGGATCACCACCCTTCTGCACAGTGAAGGTAGTATGTACAGCCCCCCTGTTGTGTTTTCTTTCCCATCTCAGTAACCAATAACTAGGTCTTCCTGAAGGGCCAAACAATAAGCATCAGGACACTCCAGAAAACACTGCTGTCCATGCCCTCATAAGGGCGTCACTTACTATGGATAACAATATTATTAGCAGGAGAGGCATACAAATGCCTTGAGGGAATCCACCCGACTTCTAGTGTTGGTCTACTCCTTTACCTGTGATCTGCAGAACCCCACAGGGCAGTACCTGGCAATTCTTCTACAGTACTTTTCTGTGTCCTGATCCACACTGTGAGTTAGCTGGCTACCGCCCTTCTCAATCTTGAATGAGCTATACACAGCTCACTCGATACTGTCCTAACAAATGTCAGCATCCCCCCCGGGGTCATTTCCCTACACTGAATTCAAGTAACAGTTTAGGTGCAGCCCTGCCACTCTGAGTATTTGTCATCACTGGCTGCTCTCATCCACAGTCAGGTAGTGATCATGGTGCTGGCAGCCCCACATTTCAGATCTCACAATGATCTGCTCAATGTCCCACTTCCTGTCTTCCCCTAACCTGAATATTGCTGTACCCTGCTGGAATGGCCTCTTCATTCCCTCTCTGGCATTCTTTCTTCTCACCTGCTTCCCACACCAAAACCTGGTGAGCTCACTACCCGTCTGCTTCATGAATGCAGTTAGTACAGTCTCCCGTGTTATTTTTACATATTAATAATACACGTGATCTTCTGGCAAGCCAGGCTGATATCAACAAGACACAAGGGAAAAAATAGGCTTTCCTACCCATATAAGATCTAAGCCACCAATGATTAAGCACTATTAAATGACTTGCATAGTGATGCACACACCCATCATTTAATAGTGCTTAATCAATGGTAGCCTAGATCTTTTAAGGATAGGAAAGCCCATCTTTCCCCTTGTTCCCTGCTGCTAGCAGCCTGACTTATTGGAAAGATTTGTTTATTTTTGATATGTCAAAAAACCCGTGACTGTACTACCTGCATTCAAGATGTATAAGGGTGATGAGCTCACCAGTTTTTGGTGTAGGGAGAAGGAGTGAAGAATGAATACCAGAGGAGGACTAAGAAGGCCACTCCTACAAGGTACTGCTATATTCAGGCAAGGGGGAAGACAGAAGGGGATAAATATGAGCAGCTCTCTGCGAGATATAAGATGTGAGCCTGCCAACACCATGATCACTACCTGACCCCATTGTTCTGGCCAACATTCCCCTTCCCATAAAACTAGTTCATGCAATTGTCCAAGGCTGTGTGTGGGTATTAATGTGTGAAATGGCTGCCACTACACATTCAGCCACTTCACTATCAGTCTAGCAATGTTTGCAAAGCACTTTGGGATACAATCTGTATGAAAAGCTCTATATAAATGCAAATTCTTATTATAAGTATTTCCCATGAAAAAAGAAGACAAGACAAGCATATTTTTGATTTCCAAGAAAGTATGAACTCTGGCATTGGACTACACAAGAACTTTGCTACAAACAAGTGGTGGATCTAGGGGGTGGTGAAGGGTGCGGCTGCACCCCCCATTGTAATTTACTTGTTTGCTGTTGCTGCATTTTACTTTGTTGAAGAAGAATGATTTATTGATTGTACAAATGTTTACATTCAAAACTATGGATTACATTTATAGGTTCTGTCAAAAATGTACTAAAAAAGAATAATAGCAGACAATAAAAAGGTTTAATAAAAATGTAAAAAGTCTGTATCAAGTATGCACACCACCCCAGCACCCACTAACATCCTGGATCCGCCATAACCACTAGACCACCAGGTTATTTAAGATTTGTACTGCACTGTGGTTTGCCAAAAAGAAAGCTGGTTGGATTAAAACACAATTCATGTTAAAGTAAACAAAATGAAAAGAACCATAGCCTAACATGTGTATAGATCAAAATAATGCACATGGTTTTGACTATTTTGGTGAAACAATTCTATACAAAGGAAAAAAAGAACTAGTTGGCAATATAGAGAGCCATATAGCTCTCTGACTCTGGCTCCAATGATGTCATCACTCATTACCTCCAATAGCTCCATATGAAGTCCGAACTATCTATTGTTTACCTGACACAAAATGGCCACCCTGGAGGTAATGAGTTAACACATTTGGTGTCCATTTTAGGAAGCAGGTAAGGCAGGTTTTTTAAACTGGAAGGCTGATTTTACATTTTTCAAATGCTTTGGAATTGCATTTAGATAAATTATATAAATGTAGTTTTAGCATTAATGAATACAGCAGCCTTTCTTTAGTCCCTTATGAAGTCAGATTTTTGAAGTTTGTTGTCAAAATGTTGTTTAGGTATCCTTTAATTTTTTTTTCCTTGTTCTGATAATGTTGTTCCTTGCTCTGTCCTTACAAGCAAACCTAGAAGGAAAGAGCTCAGATGAAGCTAGATGCCTTTGCAGAAAATCTAATCTTCCACCTCAAAAAAAACAATCCTTCTCACTCTGATCTAGTATGAACTATCTCAAAAATGTCTATAACAGGGCTTCTTTTACCCAGGGAAGTCAAATGTAGACAGTAGTTTTAATAACTGACAGTGACAGATCTAGCTTCTCCCACGTTTATGACTTTGTTCTGCAGAGGATTGTCATTAAAATGGAGTCTCTAAATAGAACATTAACACAGCAAGTCACAGTTCTGGTTTACACACTGCAGCTTCACAATAACAGAACAGGCTTTTATCCAGCTGGCCAGCAAAGTAGAATGCTTAACAACTTTCATGAAGATGCAGACAGTACAGTAAGAGCAGTGAGCGGCCATTTCCCTGGTGTCTAATGCCGCCCCTCCCCCCACCCATCAAGGAACAAGTCATTGTGCTTAGCTGCCACACATACTCATACTGTAGCTGTATCTCAGATCTCCATCTCTATTTTCTTCTGTCCTATGATTCTACCTAGAAATGCAACATTGATGATAAAATAATCTTGTTGCTTTATTTAAGCTCCTTTATTTGCTCCCATCACCAACCCAAAATGCTGACATTTGCTGCAGCAAAGTATTATGCTTTCTACCCCTGTGACTGAGGTTTGTTCGGTCATACCTGTGAGCGCTATTGTGTTTTTTTTATTGTTGTTTTTTTATTTATTTGGTTCATTATTTTTGGGCTTATCCCATTTGGTTTATGAGCTAGTGTCAGGAGCATACTGAGATGGTGCCTCAAATTTTGTGACTTGAGATGATGAGAGAGGGAGCACAACAGAACAAGACTGGCTGCTCCACAATGTATTACTTTGTTTTGAGGAGGGATGGGATTAAAGATGCAGTCTCCAAGAAGAGATGTGCAGGAGAGCATGTTGTAACGCATGGCAGCTAAGGGACATGGTCCTAGTAGTAGTAACAATGTGCACAGAAAGGTATCCTCCCCAGGCAGATGACTTCCTTGAGTCCCTGTGGCAGCAATCTCACTAAAGAAAAAAAGCCTCCCAAGCGACAGATCCCTGTCAAGGCTCAACTGCTCGTGCCTTCCTTAGAATTACCAGACAGTTTAAGGCATTTCCAGTTTGCTGCCCTTGAATCCTGTTGCATTTTTTGACATCACCATGATTTATCATCCGTGCCCTTTGCCCATACTTTTAACCATTACCCCTTAGTGTCAGGAACATTTATATTAGAAAGTAAGTACCCCCGCTCCAAAGTTCCTGACTCCAGATGAGAGAGAAGGCACACAATAAAATAAGACTGGCTGCTCCCGCATTTATTACTTTTTTCTGAGGAGGGATGGCAATAAAATGGAATCTCTAAACAGAATGACATTGCACCATCTCCCACCCCCAACCCCTAAAAAAAGAGAGGTCTGAGCAGAGTTCAGTCCCAGTGTCATTTAAGTATGAGTGGAAGTCCCATCAATTATCAAGCTTGCAAACAGAAATATTTATTATAGCTAATCTTATTATAACCATCAATAAAAAAAGATTTCCTTTGGTAATAAAGCAGCTGAGTTCCTTGCCCCATTCCACCCAGTACAATGCAGTTAATTAAGGTACCCAGGCTGGGATCCAACACAAATAAGCAAAATCAGTCTGAAAAGTAATTACTGAAAACCTAACATTGCACAGCCGTTTGACTCGAGTTCTCTAAATGTAGTGATTGCAAGTCAGGTTTGGAATATACAAAAATCCATCAACTATTGGAAGGCTCAAGGAAACTCAGGTGCACCATCTGGCACAATCAATTTTAAAGACACGCAAATCTCTGAAAACTTGCCTTTCCTCAATGAAAGTACTGGAATCCCCTGCCAAAAAGATTTTGTTTCTAGGCAAGGGCACATATTTCTCATTCCACTAATTGAGGGCCCTGTGCCCTATCCCCAAAATTAATGACACTCCCACTTGGCTTGCATAATAAACCCTGGCCCAGATATTCAAACTGTGCCAGGCTGTAACGTAAGCCTGGGTGCAGCTCAACTTTGTTGCGCACAGGTGTGGCCTGGGCGATATTCAACGGAGCTGCGCTATGGCACAACAGCTTTGAATATTGCACCCTGGCCACCCCCACTGTGCATGGCACAGTGGCACTGTGCCAGTGCAAGTGGCCAGAGTGGAGCATGGAGATGCGCTGGTGCAAGTGCCATTGCGCCATGCACAGCACCTGTGATATTCAAACGGGGACATGCAAATGGGGCCATAATTTATGCAAGGTGCACAGGGGGCCATTTGCATCTCATTACGGCCACATTTGCATGTCATTAGCATGCAGGTGCGTCAATCCCCGATGACTTGTGCCTGGTGCCCTGCCAGGCAGCAGCCATCGGGGACTGACCCCCCCTGCAGCCTGATCGCAGGATGTCCCATAAGGGACAAAAAACATCCAATATCCCTGGTGGCCCAGTGGACCTCTATGTGCCCCGATCACGGGCATCACTGAATTCATTCACATATCTGGACTGTGTAATATGGTATGGGCTGCACGCCCATTGGCTCATACTCTGAACCAATGGACATGCAGCCCTACTGAACTGTCAGTCGGCGGGCAGTGGGGTGGCAGGCGGTGGGTGCCGCCTCGGGCCGCTGACGGGGGACTGGGGTGGTGGGGGCCCAGTGGGGTGGGTGGTGTGGGGTACACTAGATCACCAGGGATATCGGACTTGGGGGTGATGATTGATGCCTGTGATCGGGCTCCAGTGCGGATCCACTGGACCACAGGGATGTCGGACTTGGGGGAATACAGTGATGCCCGCAATCAGGCTCAGCGTGGTCCACTGGACCACCAGGGATATCGGACTTGGGGGGGTGATGAATGATGCCCGCAATCGGGGCATGGGGGGGCACCGCCAGGTGTGGCAGGAACAAGTGATGGCCACCCACAGGTGGCAGCTGCTGTGTTGTGCCCTGCAATGCGGCAGCACACCTGTGGGTGGCCATCACGTGTTCCTTTTTTTTGGGGTGTAACTTTGTGCAGGCACAGGTAGGTGTTGCGCATGCATGACTCTGCACAGCCCCGGCTGAATATCGGGCTGTGCAGGTTATGCATAACACCCCACCTGTGCCTGCATACATTACTGATGCACTCCGTGCATCAGGATTTCCAGCTTGCGCGACTTTTCCTTTAAATATCGCACTGGTGCATCAGTGGTTGTGCATGGTGCAACAATCGATGCGCCATGTGCAACCCTTTTGAATATCTGGGCCCCTGTGTTTTGTAATTACTTGAGCAGTGGTTTGAAAAAAGAGTCATTTACCATTGTTGATTCTTGATCACTTTTTCAAAGTGTTGGTAATTGCAAAAATTCAATTACATTAAAATTAACAAAATAAATAAATAAATAAAGCTTCACTCTTCTAACATGCCCTCAGTGAAAAGGGAAAGTGTTGGCTGTGTTGTGGGATGTCGGGCTGCCTGACAGAACCTATTTACTTTGCACTGTTAAGATTCTCCTGAAAACCTACTATATGGCCACCTCCCTCACACCTTAAAAATAAATGGAAGCATTTATAATACAGTACACCATATGGCAAGGCAGCAAGCAGAGTGTTTTTTTCTTCTGAGGGGGTGGGGGAATTTAACCAACACTTTAATAAAAGTAAACAGACTGAGAATTAGCAACTACCAAAGACTCTTCTTTAAACTACCATCCTGCATGCCTCTGGGACAGAAATAATTACAATTAATGTAAAAAAATGCCCTACATCCTGATCTCCTCCACAGTTAGGAGCCTCAGTCACATTCCTGCATCCTTTCTACCTTCCCACTATCCACAAGTGGTCAGACAGCAGCCTTCTAGGATTAAAGTACAGTAGTAAAAAGAAAAACTACTGTATGCCCTGCTGTACTTTCTGGCCCCTTAACGGTGGGTGACAAGTGTAAGTGGGATTGACAGTGAGACAAATTACAAAAAAAGTGCAAGGATTCCACACATTAAATACAGCTACTCACTTGTACTGCAAACGAGCTACTTTTATGGCATTTCCTCTCACTTTTCCTCATTATTAGGAAACTGCCTAGGAACGAGCAAAATTTCTGGGTTTCTCATTCCAGTCAGTGCCAGCCCTGTACCCCTAGTCCCCAAACCAATGCCGCTGTCCTCCTCAACATTTAGTAAACCCTGTATTTGGTGATCCATAGGCAGGGGTTTAAAGAAAAGTTCTTTGTAATTGCTGATTCTTGGTCACTTTTTTAAAGTGCTAGTAATCTCTAAATGTATGCAAATCCTTGACTGAACCAAGCAGTATTTACCTCTCATTAGGTAAACCAGACACTTTGCTTTATCAATCATTTGTTGTTGTATTAATTTTGCAATGTGTTTCATTTAGTTCACTTTTGCATTGACACGGTCTCAGAAAGTAGCTGAAACACATAATTTTAGAATGTGGCAGTGACGCACAATATCAGAATGTGGCAGTGACGCACAATTTCAGAATGTGGCAGTGACGCACAATTTTGGAATGCAGTGGTGATGAACAATTTTGGAATGGGGCTGTGATGCACAGGTTTGGAATGTAGCAGTGATGTACAGGTTTGGAATGCAGTGGTGATGCACAATTTCGGAATGTGGCAGTGACGCACAGTTTTGGAATGCGGTGGTTACACACACTTTTGGAATGTGGCGGTGATGCAGAATTTAGGAATGCAGTGGTGTTGCACAGTTTTGGAATGTGGCGGTGATGCATAATTTCTGAATGTGGCAATGACAGTCAATTTTGGAACGTGGCAGTGATGCTCAATTTTGGAATGTGGTGGTGACACAAGAATGTGGAGGTGATGCACAATTTTGGAATGTAGCAGTGACACACAGGTTCAGAATGTGGCGGTGATGCACAATTTAGGAATGCAGCGGTGATGCACAGTTTCAGAATGTGGCAAGGATGCACAGTTTCAGAATGCAGCAGTTACACAGTTTTGGAATGTGCCGGTGACACATAAATTCAGAATGCGGCAGTGATGCGCAGGTCCAGAATGCGACAGTGAAGCATAATCTCAGAATGTGGTGGTGATGCACAATTTCAGAATGTGGTGATGACATACAATTTTGGAATGCAGTGGTGACACAGTTTCGGGATGTGACGGTGATGCAGTTTCGGAATGTAGTGGTGATGCATAGTTTTGGAATGTGGCGGTGACGCATAGTTTCAGAATGTGACAGTGATGCATATTTTCGGAATGCAGCAGTGACGCTTAATTTCAAATGTGGTGGTGATGTTCAGTTTTGGAATGTGGTGGTGATGCATTATTTCAGAATGTGCCGGTGAGACATAATATTGGAATGCGGCGGTGATACACAGATTCAGAATATGGCAGTGACACACAATTTTGGAATATGGTGGTGACGCACAATTTTTCAATGTGGCAGTGATGCACAGTTTTGGAATGTGGTGGTAACACACAATTTTGGAATGTGGCAGTGATGCACAATTTTGGAATGTGGTGGTTACGCACAGTTTCAGAACATGGCGGTGACTCATATTTTTGGAACGTGGCAGTGACGCTCAATTTTGGAATGTAGTGGTGACAGACAGGTTTGGAATGTGGCAATGACATACAAATTAGGAATGCAGTGGTGACGCACAATTCCAGAATGCAGCAGTGACACAGTTTTGAATGTGGCAGTGACACACAATTTTGGAATGAGGTGGTGATGCCCAGTTTCAGAATATGGTGATGACACACAGGTTTGGAATGTAGCGCTGATGTACAGGTTTGGAATGTGGCGATGATGTACAGGTTTGGTACGAAGCAGTGATGTACAATTACAGAATGCAGTGGTGATGCATAATTTCGGAATGTGGTGAAGACAGGTTCGGAATATGGCAATGATGCACAATTTAGGAGTGCGGCGGTGATGACTCACAGTTTTAGAATGCGGCAGTGACACAGTGTTGGAATGTGTCAGTGATGCATAATTTCAGAATGCGGTGGTGACACATGGGTTCAGAATGCAGCAGTGATGCACAATTTCAGAATGTGGCAGTGACATACAATTTTGGAATGTGGCAGTGACACACAGTTTCGGAATGTGACAGTAATGCATAGTTTCAAATTGTGGCAGTGATGCACATTTTCGAAATGTGGTGGTGATGCTCGATTTTAGAATGTGGAGGTGATGCTCAATTTTGGAATGTGGTGGTGATGCATCATTTCAGAATGTGGCATGATGCACAATTTGGGAACATCGCAGTGACAATTTGAGAATGTGGCATTGAAACACAACTTGGTGGGGATGTGCAATTATGGAATTAGGTGGGGATGCGCCATTTCATAATGTGGCAGGGTTGCACAATTTGGGAATGGGGAAGGGATGTGCAATTTTGGAATGTAGCAGGGTTGCATAATTTTAGAATGTGGTTGGGATGCATAATGTTGGAATGTGGTGGAGATGTGATGCACAATTTTGAAATATGGTGGGTGTGCACAGTTTTGGAATGTGGCAAGGACAAGCAATTTCAGAATAAATGGTGTGTCCTGTCACATTGAGACAGGATGCATCCCCAACTTATTCTGAAATTGCCAGGCCCTACCAAATTCCTCAATGTGTGTCCCTGTCACATTCCGAGACTGATTGTCACACCACATTTTGAGATGGCACATCCCTGTCACATTCTGAGATTGCGTGACCCCCCCAACTTTTTAAAATTGTGCACCACCTTGACATTCTATGCCTTGGTTAAGTGCTACATTCCCAGGAATAGGCCACAGGCTTTCGAGGGGCTGTACTGTATCACACCGCCTGACCTGTCTAGGCAACGGAACCATTCTTTCAGCATGTCAAAGATATGCTCGATGATGTTGCGAGTGCTGGCATGTGCCTTGTTGTAACGTTCCTCTGCTGGGGCTGACAGATGCTGGTAGGAGGTAAGCAGCCAGGGCCTCAGTGGGTAGGCGCTGCCGACTCTGTGGAGAATGACATGGTTAGCCCTCTGCTATGCTGTGATGCAACCCTTGCCTGTCCCTAGTGCCCTTCCCACCATGCACACCCTGCCCACCCCCATCCCCAGGTCTGCTCTGCCCATCGCACCTTGCCCATGCCATACTCACCCACTATGTGGCCTGTGGGGATGTCCCCATGTTCAAATCTGTGGCATAGCGCAGAGCTGTGCCAGATGAATGCATCATGTGCACTCCCAGGATGTGTGGCGCAGACATTGGTGATGCACCCTGTGGCATCGCACACCACCTGTCAGTTGACACTCGGGCTCCCCTTCCTGTTTATGTATGCCACACTCTCAGGGCCATATGGCATGCGGATGCCCACATGGGTGCAGTCAGTGGCCCCAATCATGCCAGGCATACATGCCACCCTGTGGAAGTCCTGCATTGTTGCTATACGCTCTGCCTGTGTGCTGGGGAAATGGATGAATTCTGACACACATGGCAGCACAGCATTGAGTAGCTGTACTGAACAAACTAAGTCGGACACATAAAATAATAAACAAAATTAGGTTTATTCAGACACATAAGCAGGAGCAACTGTTCAGCATGAAGTACAATGCAGAAGTAACTAAGGAACAGAAAATAGGGGTTTCCAAGACCCTGCAGGAAATAATTAGCATAACAGTTTCATTACCAAGGCTCAAGTTGCACATTATGTTCCAGTTAAAGGGGCGGCAGCTATTCTTAGGCCCTATGCTTAACTTGTACTCCACATCACCCCCGGGACATAAAATGTGAGTACTACTCGAACAAAAGCAAGAACATGGCATCAAAAAACAGGAAGAATTAGCAACACTTATAAAACATTAAAATAAACACTGCTCGGCATCTTTGAGCATTTTTGAGAAACCTTTGGTTGTCTGATTGAAAACCACAATACTTCACTGCATAGGAGGGGAGGAAAGAATCTGGACTACACTGGTGACCAGTCAGTGTAGTGCCAGGGAAAGGTAAACACAATAGCAACTTGAAGCTTGGTCATGCAACAAGTGCTAAAGTGCAGGGGAAGGGAAAGGGAAGAGTAAGAAGGGGAGCAGCATGAAGTACTCAGATGCAATTTAAATATATGCTACTATTGCAAACCGTCAACATTTCTAAAGTGCTAGAGGGAAAAAATGGTTATTGCAAACAGTAATTCTTGAAAACATTGAATGCAACAGTTAATGAGCTATAATAATACAAGGATAACCATCTATAATGAAGACAATAATGAATGACCACACAGTTGTATAAGGCAGACAAGAGTTAACCACACTGAGTTCAAGAAATGACCACTGAATCCAGTTATTACAGTTCACACTTTTTTTGTGACTTTTACGCTCAGTGGGAATAGACTTGTGTGTGGATTGGACCAGTTCCTGCTAGGACGGGGTCAGGTCAGAAAAGGGGGCCCAAGAGTTCTGTCATTACCAAACCATTTGACACAGTAAGTCCAGATCCATTGACATACTTTTTGTGCTATATCTTCTCGATCTGGTATATGAGAGAGTCCTGAGGAGAAGAAGAAGCAGCAACAGATTGAGAAGTTTCAGGTAGTCCATCTGGTTGAGCAGGCAAAACAGGATCCAGCTAAAGAGTGTCAGGAACATGGGGTTGTGGAGGAACTGGTCTCAAATTGTCTGCAGGAATTTCAGCTTCTGAAAGTATGGCAGGTTCAAGTGCAGCTTCATTGTTTGGGGGCTGGGATCATCTGGGAGGGTATCATTTAGGTACCCATGTTTCAGTCTATTGATGTGGATTTTATTGTGTACCAGCTTTCCATTAGACTTGCGATGCAAGTGAACATGAACAGAAGGAAGCTTTTCTACAATGTAGAAGGGACCAGTCCAAGGGCGAAGCAGTTTTTTGGTGGTGCCCAGAACTAGGACAGGTCAGTACAAGTATACAATGTTCCCAACAAAAAATAAAGGTTCATGTGACTTGACTGCTGACATTTTCTGCATTGCAAATTTTCTCTGTCACAGTGTGTCAATTGCAATCCATCTGGCAAGTTCAATGTATTACAACATTGGAATGATGAGGGATAAAGCTGACTTTGGAACCTCTAGCAGTGAGAGATCCCTGTCCAGAGGTGTTCTTGGGTGACATCCATGGACTAGAAAAAATGATGTGTACTCTGTACTGTCAACACAAGGGCTGGTGTTGTAACCAAATTGAATGAAAGGAACAAAACGATCCCAAGTGATGAGTTTCATCCAGGTACTTGGATAGTGTATTAAGAATGGTAAAACATCATTCTCTCACTTTGTTCATTGCATTGTGGATGATAACTTGTTGTGTGAGTCTTTTTGATGTTGAGAAGTTTGCATGTTTCTTGCACATTAATTAGTTGAAAGGTAGTTGGTTCCTCTGTCCGAATGCAGATATGCTGGGGTACCATGACGACAAATGATTGTGTTGAGGAAGGCATTTGCCACTGTGGCAGCTCTAATGTCTTTTAGGGGAACCAATTCCAAATAGTTTGTAAGGTAGTCCATGAAAACAAGAATGTACTTGTTGCCAGAGTCAGGACACGTAGGCAAGGGGCCAAGAATGTCTGTGCTGACTCTTTGGAATGCTTCAGTGGCTAAAGGCATTGGAATGATGTGTGTCTTTATCGGTTTGGAAGGAGGCTTTCTTTGGGAGCAGGGCTGGCAGGATTTGACAAATCAGACAATGTCCTTGTTCATGTGAGGCCAGAAGAAGTGAAGCCTTGTCTTTTTGAGAGTTCTGTGGATTCCCATATGACCTATGAAGAGTGGAGAGGCATGAGTGGATTGAAGAACTTCAGTGACTAGAGAGGCTGGCACAACTAACTGTACATGAGTTCTATCCAGGTGATGGCCCTTAACATAGAAACATAGAAACATAGAATTTGACGGCAGATAAGGACCGCTTGGCCCACCTAGTCTGCCCATTTCTCTACCTAATGGATAAGCTGCAGATCCTAGTTAACCAACAGCCTATTTCCTCCTACCCCCCACTAGAATTGCCTTATGTCTGTTCTATGCATTCTTAAATTCACCCACTGTTTTTGACTCTACGACCTCCTCAGAAAGGCTGTTCCATGTCTCCACAACCCTCTCTGTGAAGAAATACTTCCTCACATTACCTCTGAGCCACCCCCCCATCTTCAAATTGTGCCCCCTTGTTTTTGGACATCTCTTTTTCTGAAAGATGCTACCCTCTTGGACTTTGTTGATTCCCTTGAGGTATTTGAAAGTTTCTATCATGTCCCCCTCTCCTTCCTTTCCTCGAGGCTATACATCTTTAGTTCCTTTAGTCTTTCTTCATATGTCTTCTGATGCAGACCCTGCATCATTTTGGTTGCCCTCCTCTGGACAGCCTCCACCATGTCTATGTCTTTGCAGAGATGGGGTCTCCAGAACTGTACACAGTACTCCAGATATGGTCTTACCAACTGTCTGTACAGAGGGCCAACAACTTCCTGTTTTCTACTGGTGATGTCTCTCCCTATGCATCCCAATATCCCCCCAGCCCTCCTTACTGCCTTCTCACATTGCTGGCCCACCTATAGATTGTCTGATATGACTACCCCCAGGTCCCTTTCCATTTTTGTTGTCGTCAGTATCTCACCTCCCATTGTGTACTCTTCCCCTGGGTTTTTGTTTCCGAAGTGCATTACTTTGCACTTCTTTGCATTGAATCTAAGCTGCCATACATTTGACCATTCCTCCAACCCTGCCAAGTCCCTTTTCATCCTTTCCACCCCACCTTGTGTATCAACCCTGTTGCAGATCTTTGTGTTATCTGCAAAGAGACATACTTTCCCTTCCAGTCCCTCTGCAATGTCACTTATAAAGACATTAAAAAGGATCAGCCATAGTACTGAACCTTGCGGTACCCCATTAGTACCCGCTGTGTCCTGTCATCCAACCAGTGTTTTACCCAGGCTACCACCCTAGGACCCACTCCCAGGCTGGCTAATTTGTTTATTAATCTTTTGTGTGGGACTGTGTCAAATGCCTTGCTAAACTCTAGGTAGGCCATGTCCACAGCCCCTCCTGGTCTACTGCTTTGGTCACCCAGTCAAAGAAATCAATTAGATTTGTCTGACATGACCTTCCTGCTGTGAATCCATGCTGTCTTGGGTCCTGTGCCCTACTGGCTTCTAGGTACTCAACAATTCTTTCCTTCAGAAGTGATTCCATCATTTTCCCTACCACTGAGGTCAAACTGACAGGTCTGTAGTTTCCTGCCTCTGTCTTGCTCCCACTTTTGTGAAGTGGAATCACATCTGCCCTCCTCCAGTCCTCAGGTACCACCCCATCCTCCCATGATTTATTAAAAAGGGTAGTCAGTGGTGTTACTAGTTCTTCCCTTAGTTCTTTTAAAATTCTGGGATGAATCCCATCAGGCCCCATTTCTTTATCCACCTTCAGTTTTAAGAGTTCTTTCAGAACCCTTTCTTCTGTGAAAGGACTAATATCGACCCTCCTATCCAGAGTGCTTCTATTGACCGGATTAGGTATTTCCCCCTGCTTTTCCATTATGAATACTGAGCAGAAATATTTGTTCAGTATTCCTGCTTTTTCACTGTCGCTCTCTGCACAACCACCTTCCTCTTTGTTCAGCCTCAGTATCCCTGCCTTAGTCTTTCTTTGCTCCTTAATGTACCTATAAAAGGTTTTATCCCCCTTCTTAACTGAGTTGGCTATCTTTTCCTCAGTTTTGGCCTTCTGCTATTCTGACTGCCTTACCCGCTCCTTCTGCTTTAACTGGTACAGTTCTCTGTCCTGCTCCTTCTGTGTTTCCTTATACTTCCTGAATGCTATCTTTTTCCCTTACCTTCACCCACTTCTTTTGAGAACCATAGTGTTTTCTTTTCGCTTTGATTTGTTTATTTGCTTCACACAAAGACTTGTTGCCTCTGTGATGGCGGTTTTGATGTTTCCCATTGTTGCTCCACCCACCTTCTTGCCTGTTTGCTAGTGCTTTTGTGAGGCACTCTCCCATTTTGACAAAATCAGCCCTCCTGAAGTCCAGTACCTTCACTTTTGTGTGGCTTGACTCTACAGCTAAGTTTATCATGAACCACACTGTTTGGTGGCCGCTTGTTCCCAGATGGCTACCCACTTCAAGATCAGAGATCCTCTCTCCATCCCCATTTGAGAGCACCAGGTCCAAGATTGCTCTCTCCCGAGTGGGTTCCAAGACAAGCTGTCTGAGGCATGCCCCTGTAGGGCATCGAGAATGGCCCTGCTCTTGGATGTGGCTGCAGCAAAGGTGCTCCAGTCAACATCTAGCATATTCAGGTCCCCCATCAGCAATATCTCCCCTTTCTCTGCAGTCCCAAGGATGCCTTCTATCATTTCCTTGTCCATTTCCTCCCCTTGAGATGGGGGTCTGTATACAACCCCTGTGCGGATTGTGGAGCCATTTCCAGTCTCCAGGGTGACCCACAGTGCCTCCTCTCCTCCCTGTTTACCCTTTAGTTCTGTTGCTTTTATCCCTTCCCTTACAAAGAGAGATACTCCTCCTCCTCTTCTTCCCTCCCTGTCCCTCCTGTAGATTGTGTATCCTGGTATGTTGACATCCCAGTCATGGTTCTCTGTGTACCATGTTTCTGTGACTGCCACAATATCCAGGCATCCCTCTTCCATCAAGGCCACCATTTCAGGGAGCTTTTTACCTAGACTATGGGCATTGGTACTCATTACCCTCCATTTTTTTATGGTTTTATTTCTTTTTGCCCCATCACTGTCCCTACTGCCTTTGTCTTTTTCTCCATTTACCCCTGCTCTTCTCCCTATCGACTGCTCGATTTTGGTGTTTACCTTACTAATTACCCTGATTTTGGGGGGGGCTAGGATTTTCCTTCTCCTCTTCAGTGCCTCCTCCCTTGGCTAGTTTAAATGCTTGCCACTGAAGCATTTAAACCTATCACCTAGGATCCTGGTTCCTCTCCAGGATAGATGCAGGCCATCGCACCTGTATAGGCCTGCATCCCTCCAGGTGGAGACCCAGTCCCCAATGAAGCCAAATCCCTGAGCTTTGCACCAGCTTTTCAACCAGTCATTGAATCCTATGGTATGGAGTGCCCTGGTCTCATCTATGCCATAGACAGGTAGCACTTCCGAGAAAGTTACCATGTGTGCTACTTGTCTAAGGCCCATCCCCAACTCCACAAACTCCTGTTGCACTGCTCTGATCCCATTCTCAGCCAGGTCATTCGTCCCTAGGTGGATAATGACATCCAGCTCCCTCCCCCTTGCCACTGTTCCCATGATCCTGAGGATTCATTTCCTGTCCCTCCAAGCCTTGGCACCGGGCAAGCACCTTACCTCCCTTTCCCATCCCTCCCCAGTTCTATCCCCCTAACTATTGAGTCCCCCACCAGGAGTTGTTTCCTTCCCCTGTGGGGTCCTGAGCCACCCTCCTGTGGGTCTCCATTGTGGAGGTTCCCAGCATCCTCCTTGGTCTCCACTGCAGGTGCCTCCATAGAGGAACCATGCTTCACCAGAGTGGCAAATGAATTGTGGAGAGGCACATCTGGAGGGATGTGCCTCTGTTCCACCTCCCTCACCCTCCCAGAGCCCACCGTGGTCCAACCACTCCTCTTTCTTGGAAACCTCTGAGGTAGTGATGGTGGCCTGGGTGGTTCCTGGGTTGGGGAGCAGGTTTCCCGTATCCTTGCCAGGTCAGCATGGAGACAAACAACCTCCTTTCTCAGACCAGAGAGGTGCCTGCAAATAGGGAAGCAGTGCAGTCTCCAGAATGTCTCCCGGAAGACTGCTGCTCCACAGCCACTGCATTGCACCACTCCCCACATGTCTGTGTCCCTTCCAGTTACAGATGCTTTTTTGTTTTTTGTTCTTGTTTTAGTGTGTGCAAGCTTGTGAGTGTCTCTACCCCTTATTCAGTGTGCTGTACCTTTAAGGATATGAATAGGTGTATGTTGTTAGCAGTTTTGAGGAAGTGATGTCAGAGCCCCTGCTATAAAGGAAGTTATGCGCTTGGGGCAGGAGGGGTGAGGGAAGGGTGGGTGGGAGTAAATCAATGCTGTCCAGAAACAATCACCTACAACTCTTACCCTCCACCCTGGGGAGTGCCTTCCTTCCTTTCAGACACCTATTTCACAAAGGCTAAGTAACAGGTCCTTGCCTTCCTTGGTCCAAATGTGAAAAAGCACACCATCATTAAGAAACTATTGAGATGCAAAGAACAGTACATCCTGGTGGTGCTCCCTTTGATGTGGTAATGTTCCATTCTCTAAGTATGTGCGTATGTCTGTGAACTGAGGATCAATTCTTTGTTTCATTTTAATTGTCGCCAGAGAGATATCAGTAGAAGAGGTAAGAAGCTCTTCAGCTGCTTGCAGTAAGTGAGGATTGGTGCTTTTCTCAGTAGAAGCAGTTGGCAGCAGCAAAGCAACTTGAGGTGCTGAAGGAGTGTCCACAGGGAGCACATCTGTGGAGTGGAAAGGAAGAGCTTGTAGGCAGGGTTCTTCATCTGTTGAGGATGATGCAAAGGGGAAACCATCTCTAGCTTACAGCTTTGGCACCAGAATGAAGTCGACCTGGCCGGTATTGAATTTCAAAGTTGTAGCATTGCAAGATGGCAATCCATTGGGCGAACTTGCCTACGGCTCCTTCATTTTGAATAGCCATCTGAGGGCAGAGTGATCTATGATAGCTGTGAAGGAGGAGTAGCACAGGTAACAGTCACATTTCTTTACAGCAATACCATGGCTAGATATTCTTTTTCTGAGAAGCCATAGTTTTGTTCAGCAGAGGAAAGAGAGAGCCTGGCATAGGAAATAACTCTTTCTCTTTCCCATTTGGATTTGACACAATACAGCACCCACTGCAAAGGAACTAGCATCTGTGTAGAGTTTAAAGGGTTTGTCGAACCTTGGGTAGGCAAATATTGGAGAAGAGATTTGTTTTTCTTTCAAGGTTTTAAAGGCCTTTTTCCATTTGGAAGTCCAAACATAGTCACATCCCCTTCTGGTTAGGGCATACAGTGGAGCTGCAATCTTGGCATAGTTGCAAATATATTTTCTGTAGTAGCCAGACAAGGCCATGAACGCTCTAAGGTCTTTAAAGTTGTTAGGTTTAGGATTGTCTTTTACTGCTGAGAGCTGATCTGGATTTGGTGAGCTGCCTTGACTAATCCAAAATCTTTCAAAAATAATCTAGATTCTTACTTGCTAAATAAGAGGAGATAAATACCAGCATGCTAGAGATGTACTAATATGGGTCAAAACCTTCTGTACATCTATTCAACCCAAGTATGAAACCCAAGTATGAAGTATGTGGCCGAGGTGGGGAGAAACAGAGCTTTGTGTGTTGCCGGACTGTCTGGAAGGACTGGGTTGGCAGTTAATTGTATCTGTAAGTAGAACAGCCAGTGAATTGAGATGCCACAATTGCGAGAAGCAGGAGGCTCATGGAGCGGCTCTGTAGCGTGTCCCCGCCTATGGGGAATGGCACGAGGCAGGGTCGGTCAGGAACAGATCTCTCCATGAGGCTGCCACGGTGAAAGGAAAGTTGTGGCAGTATGGAAGGAGCTCAGCTGAGAGGGAAAACAGAGCAGTAGAGCGGCACCAGAAATATCACTGAGAGCAGTGTGAGCTGCAAGGTAGGAGGCAGGAGGGCCAAGGCATCTGAGTTGTGCCACTGATTTAGGCGCGAGTTACAGCTGCTGTGTTGGGGAGGCCTCTGTGCTGTGGGTTTGGGTGGGAGGGCTCTAACATTGCAGTCGGGTTGGAAGCACAGACAGAGGTAGCAGTCACAGAGGCTGGCTAGAAAATGATTTCTTCCCATTTTGTTTGAGCTGCGATCCCACTTGGTGTAGGCACTGTGGCAGCAGCTGGGAAGGAGGTGGCTTGGCAAACAGAAGAGTTTTGAAGGAAGCTCTGCCATGAGATAGGAGCTTGGGGGGTACAGTAGCAGCTTTGTGAGGTGTGGTTCACAGAGTTTGGCACAGTTAATTTTACCAGGTCAGTCATGAAACGGCTGAAGACTTGCATTTATACTAGTCTGAGTAAAAGGGCTGCAGGTTGCTGTATAAACAGGAGACAGAACCTTCCACTCATTTTTTTTTCTCTACATGTATATATATAGTCCTGAGGCAGATTGCAGGAGGATATATTGAGCTGAACATAGTACAGTGTTTCTTTTACAGTTAGTGTTACTCTGCATCTCTGCTGCCAGAGTCGTATGATACTCAGCATGCAAACAGTTTACTCACACTTGGGAGATGACACTGGGGTACCCAATGATACAGACAAGTGAGATGGAGTCTGGGCAGTACTTATATATCAGGTATTTGTGCTGAATTTCTAAGTCCATGGGGTTATTCTGCAGTGCTAATTACTTAGGTGTGTGCCAAAAGGCACACTGCACAGAGATTAACAAAAACGGTAGGGTAAAGCAGCTTCATGAGGTGCGGTTCACAGAGTTTGGCACAGTTAATTTTACCAGGCGACCTCAGGTGTTCCTCAGGGCTTGGTCTTGGGACCCCTCTTCCTCTTTGTTAACCATCTCCCATCCATAGTAACTAACTGTAGTGTCACCATTTATGCGGATGATCTGGTTCTCCTGGCCCACTCCCGGGATACAGCTACTCTCAATCATCACCTGTCTGAGGACTTTAACAACATTCAGTCTTGGGTAACCAAACATAAGTTGGTCCTCAACCTGAAAAAAACGCAGGCTATGCTATTCAGATCATCTGCCAAGACACATGCCTCTCCAGTCCCACTGCAAATCAATTGTGCAGATGGAACTCCCCTCCAAACTGTGACCTCCATCAAATACCTTGGGGTGACACTTGACCCCCAACTGGACCTAGGGATTCATATCCTCAATGTCTGTAGAACCGTGAACTGTAAGCTGGGTCTGGCCTATAGGGCCAAACATAACCTGACACCTGCTGCTCGCCTGGCACTTGCTAAAGGTGTACTACTTCCCTCCCTTAGCTATGGTCTCCACCTATTTGCATGTACCTCTAAAGCTCTTCTTACTCGGTGGCACACGACATACAATAATATCTGCCGCTTTGCACTGGCTTCCCCCCCCCACATCACCCACCATTGTGAGCTTTATGACAAACTAGGCTGGCTTTCCCCGACTAACCACCTAAACTTTGGACTGGGGTGCCTCGTGAGTAAAGTGATCAGTACTGGCACCCTCCCCGGGGCTGGCACAGCTTCTCTCTCCACCTGACTGCCCCTCCTACCCTCTCAGATCCCAGGGTCCTGGGATGCTAAGAGTACCCCCTACCGATACCCTTATGGGGGACAGGGACTTTGCTGCATGTGCTCCTAGGCTCTGGAACTCCTTTCCTGAACAGGTTTGTTCCACCCCCTCCCATCAGAGCTTCCAGAAATCCCTGTGGGGGCATCTGAAGCTGGCCTCAGGGTACGAGTGCCCAAAGCCTCCCTAGTACATTGTCCTAGGTACTGGACCCTTACGTTAGTCATTTACTCAGAACACAATCTGAATCGAGGACCTGCTACTGATCTCAATCCAACTTCTCTTTTAGGCACTTGTCTACGCCATGTGTGTTCAATTCTACCTACTGTTTGATCTTTATGTACCCTACCAATTCCTGTCATAGTAGATCACTACATGCCTTATTGTTGTTTGTGACTCAATATATTATGTTACAAATTGTACTTGTTTACCTGCTGTGTTGCGCTGATGTATCTGTAATACCTGTTGTACTATCCCGGGTCGTTCCTGAAAATAGGCATATAACTTGTCTAGTGTACCTACCCGGTTAACAAAAGCTAAATAAATAAATAAAAGCTGACGTGCCCCTTTAAGTTGCACATTATGTTCCAGTTAAAGGGGTGGCAGGTATTCTTCAGCACTATGCTTAACTTGTACTCCACAGTATTAAAACTGATTCTCCCTATCTTTGACTAAGGTGATTTAGTCTACAGTGGAGCCCCTAAATCCTCTCTTGCCAGACTGGACCCCCTTTTTCAATCTTTTTGTCAATTTGTTCTAGACTGCCCACCTCATACTCATCACTTTTTTCTTTACTCATCTCTTTCTCTTCCTTCCTTTCTTAATGCTAGGCACTTTCCCATTATGTCTCTTTTATATCCAAATTCTGGTTTGGTTTCCTTCCCGCTTATCTCAAATTCATTCTATCCTCTCTACCTTCTTCCTCCTACCTTCTCTGCAACAGTACTTCCCACTCTCTCTCTCTCTCTAGTCCTTCTAGAAAATCTACCATTGGACAATCTGCTTTTCCTTACTGATTTCCTAAACTTTGATCCTCCCTTCCCCTTTCTATTCGCTATTCATTCTGCCTCTTCTCCTTCCTCTCTAAAGTCTCTTCTTTATGAGTTTTGTTATCCTATCTGCGAGTGTCATTGACCCTTTCTTCCTCTTCCACCTCCTCTAGTTTTGCCTAATCTAATTGTAACCCCCTGTTTCCTGGTGCTACTAGAATCCCATCAGTGACAGTGTTAGGTAGGGAAGGCAGCTGGTGAATAACTAGTTAAGTTGATTTTCACCTGGTCCCTCTCTGTTTGCTTGGTCTCAGCTGAGAGCAAAGAGGTGATGTCTTTTAGAACTCTGACAGCATCATAAGCCACACAGTTTGCTGTGAGCGTTGGGAGCGTTAGAATTTTGGGGAGTCTTAGTTCTGTGCTCAGAGAGTGAGCAGTGAGGAGTGAGGAGAGCCAGTTTTTCTCATCCTAGTTCTGAGAATATCTTTTGCCTGACTTGTGAAGTGGTGGAAACCGTCTCCAGGATTTTCTGACGCCCTCATCCCCTGTGGGATGAGAGGGACTGCAGAGGATTTGAGGGGCAATCCCCTGATTCAACCTAGAACATTTTGAAGCTGCCTTTGGTGTACAAACTGTGAGTAGATTCTGTCTGAGAGTTACCCAGGATATGTACCTGCCTTGTTTTCTGTGGGGTGACACTCTGATAAAGGGACCCATTCACCCATTTCTGTTTTGAGAATTTTCTCAAGATGTTTGTTTAACGTTTGCTGACAACAGTGGATATCCCAGGTATGACTAGGCACTTTGTTCAGAACTTTAATGTTACACTCCCTTGTAGTGTGTCTGATGCTAAAATGTGCTAAACATTTGAAGAAAGCATAATTTCTGCTGTTCATTATCTGTTGAGGTGTAACTCTAAAAGAATGTCTGGGTATGGACGAGGAAGCAAAAGGTAGGCAGACCCCCATCTGGAGTGACCAGTTCAGCACTTTGGGTTCTGTAAGGATGCTTGTTCTTTCAGCACATATGGCCAGTGCCTGAAGAGTAAAGTTTACCCTTGTACACGGGTTTTGCTAGTCTTGAGCCCTAGTGTGCTCTTTAATGGCCAGTGTGCCACATTTCCTTCTGTAAATCCTATGCCGTATGGGAATTTTTCTAAGTCATGGCCTAGTGCCACTTCCAGGAGAATTTTGTGTGTTTCATCATAGCTAGTACCACATTTCCAGATGTCCAATCATATGCTATATGGGAAGTTTGAGTTTCTGTTTTCTACAGATGTTTTCAGCATTGCCTTGTAACACAAAGTGTAAACCCTTGGGGGTCCATCTTTGCTTTTGTGTACAACTGTTTTTGAATAAAGCCGCACTCTAGAATCCCATCCTGGTATGGACAATCTAGTTTCTGCTTCCTGTGCAGATTTACTGGGTACCTCTATCAGAGGTGCAAACCTAGCATAGCCCTCAGCAATGTTTCTCTCCTCAGGAACTGGGTTTTGGTATAGGTCTGTTTCTGTCATGAACACGCTTTGTGTCTCTCTGTTTATTGCTTTGTACCCCACCCCCTCTCTTTTCCCCTAGACAGAAATGGTATGGTAGGTGTGCTTACTAGTTAAACAAGTGGCCGGTTGGGGGTTACAGAAATGGGGGCTCATCCAATTATATTGTTGAATTTGAGGAGAGAACAAGAGATGTTTTCTGAGGGTATGGCTAGCGTTTTGCCTGTCAGGTAGCATGGTAGCCCAAAACAGGAAAGGAAGCTTAGCAGAAAAGGGTTTTGCCCAGGAGAGTGCCATCTGTATGTGCCGCTGTGTGCCTGCTAGTACAGTGCTGCTGTGTGAGTGTGCCAACTTGCAATAGACTATAAAGCCAGAAAGTGCATGTCCTTGTCTCTGCATCTAGAACATTTTACAGAACTTTTAAATCTCAAGTTTTAATTGCTAACAGTAATGTGGACTTTCAGAAACAAAGAGAGAAATGTGTTCTGAAGGTTTCATGTACTTTGTGTGCAAATTGGGGGAAAAAAAAGAAATTGGCAAGTTCTGTGTGAGAAAATGGTCAAAACAGCGCTCTTGCCATTGAAATTGCAGCCGAGAAAAAAGTTACCGTTTGCAGTTATAATTTCCCCTGCTTAAAGTTCGCCATCAAGGAAGAGCGAGAGAGAGTGAGAGAGAGAGAGAGAGAGAGAGAGAGAGAGGCTCATTTGCATGGTGTCAAGTGATTGGTGTGACTGCAAGCAGTCCCGCCCCAAAGCCAGCTTCAGAGTGCAGCCAAGTGCTTGAGAAGGAGAGAGCAAGTGGTGTGCAAGCTGGTAAGACCAGGATCAACCATCAAGGGGCTTGTGAACATTCTAAATTGTGAAAAACAGACTTTTGCTGAACAAATTCAGGCTCAATCAGTTATCCCACTGACTGGAAAGTGAGCATGATGTTCGTGGCAATGATTGGCGCAACCTACAGCTGTTTTACCCCAGAGGCCTACCAGGATTTGCACCAGGCCAAAAATTTCCACCGGAGAAAGCCAGCTACTGAATTAAGTGAATACAATCCAAACTACTGCACATCAAACTGTGTTGTGATTTTCAAGCCAGCTGAATCTGTGTGCAAGCAGAGAGATTGTTTTGTGAAGAAGGACTGTGAGTTGTAAGCAGCAACACAACAAACACAAATTCTGAGCACAGATTGTGATTATTTATGATGGGTTCAGCAACAGTAAAGTGTCTTAAGTAAGTGAGTGACTAAGTTGTATATTAGGCTGCAGCAAACAGGTAATCAACATGCCGGATACAGACTGGTCAATACCAGCAGGAACATCTGCCAGAACTAGACACATGGTGGATTCCCTGCAGGGGGAGGGCCTCAAGCAACTGGTACAATAACCCACAAGAGACAGGGCTATCCTAGATCTAGTACTGACTAACAGGGAAGGGATCACAGACCTCCAGGTAGAAGGTCACCTGGAGGCCAGTAACCATCATATGGTATGGTTCAATTTGGCCACTACATCTAAATCATCCCATTCCAAGGCAAAAATATGGGACTTCAGAGGAGCTGACTTTGACAAGATGGCCAACAGAGTTCAGCTAGCCCTGGCAAAAAGAAACACAGGTGAGTGGGTACAGGCAAAGTGGGCAAGCATTAAGGATGCAATACTTGAAGCAACATCCCATTGTGTTAGACAGAAAAGGAAGTGCAAAAACAGAAGGAAACCACTTTGGTTCTCAAATACAGTAGCAGAAAAGGTCAGAGCCAAAAAGCCGGCCTTCAGGAAATATAAGGGAACACAGTGGGATGAAGATAGGGAGGCATACCAAACTGCCCTAAGGGGAGCAGGGAAGGCAGTAAGGCATGCAAAGTCCCAAACTGAGGAAACACTAGCATGAACAGTAAAAGAAGGTGACAAGACTTTCTATAGATACATTAGTGAAAGGAGGAAGTCTAGAGGGGGTATTGCTAAGCTCAAAGGAGAAAAAGGGGCATGTGAGGAGGAGGACCCTGTAAAAGCATCTATCCTAAATAGATACTTTTGCACACTATTTACTGAAGAGAAGGTAGGGCAGGGCCCACAGCTCAGCACCATGAACACAGGGGGGAGGGAGGTGAGCACTACTCCCTTCACAAAAGAAAGGGTCCTACAAGAGCTGCAAGCTCAGGGTGGACCAGGCAACGGGACCTGAAGGCATACACGCAGGGTACTAAAGGAGCTAAGGAAATTAGCAGAGCCACTAGCAGAACTGTTTAGTGAGTCTCTGAGCACAGGAGAGGTCCCAGAAGACTGGAGAAGGGCTCATGTGATCCCGCCCACAGGAGTGAGCAGGGAGGAGGCAGGGAACTACAGACCAGTCAGTCTTACCTCAGTAGTGGGCAAGATTATGGAGTCACCTTAAGGAAAGGATAGTCAACACCTGGAATCTATAGGGGCACAGGATCCAAGACAGCATGGGTTTACAAAAGGAAGGTCCCGTCAAACTAATCTCATAGATTTCTTTGACTGGGTAACCAGAGAGTGGGACCAAGGGGAGCAGTTGATGTCTCCTACCTTGACTTCAGCAAAGCTTTTGACACTGTTCCACATAGAAGGTTGATAAATAAGCTGGTAGACTCAGGGTGGGCTGGAAGTTGGTCAACTGGGTGGCAAACTGGTTGACAGGCAGAAAACAGAGAGTGATGATAAATGGTATACAGTCAGAAGAGATGCAAGTCACAAGTGGGGTACCTCAGGGATCAGTCCTGGGGCCAGTCCTCTTCAATATCTTCATTAGTAACATTGGAGATGGACTAGAGGGTAAGACTTGTCTGTTTGCAGATTACACCAAGATCTGCAACAGAGTAGATGATCCACATGGGGTGGGCAGAATGAGAAGAGATCTGGATAAACTAGCAAAATGGTCAGAAGAGTGGCAACTGGGGATTTAATGCAAAGAAGTGCAAGATCATGCACATAGGGAAGAGAAACCCTGAAGCCACCTATAGGCTGGGAGGGGAGCTGCTGGCATTCACAAAGGAAGAAAGAGACTTGGGCATCATCATCACCAATGACCTGAAATCATTCAAGCAGACCTCTAAAGCAGTAGGTAAGGCTAGGGGGATGTTAGGGTGTATTAGTAGGGGGTATCACAAGTCATAAGAGGGATGTAATAATCCCTCTTTACAAGACACTGGTTAGGCCCCATCTTGGAGTACTGCGTGCAGTACTGGAGGCCACACCTTCACAAGGACATTAACCAAATTGAGGCAGTCCAGAGAAGGGCAACCAAAATGGTGCAGGGACTGCATCAGAAGACATATGAGGACAGATTAATGGAGCTCAATATGTATACCCTAGAGCAAAGGAGGGAGAGAGTTGATATGATCGAAACTTTAAAACACCTTAAGGGCATTAACAAGGTGAAAGAGTCTAACATGTTTAAATATAAGAAAAATAGCAGGACAAGAGGACACAGCATGAGATTAGAGGGAGGCTGATTAAGGGGGAATGTGAGGAAAATTATTTTTCACAGAAAGAGTGGTGGGTGCATGGAACGGCGTACCTCAGGAAGTGGTGGCTATGAATACAGTGCAGGGCTTCAAACAGGCATGGGATAGGCATAAGGGAGCAATATAGATGAGTATGAATAGATAGGCCACTGACAGAGCAAAGGCCGATGGCACATTTATAAGGTAGAAAAAGAAATGGGCAGACTGGATGGGCCTTGCAGTCCTTATCTGTCGTTAAGCTCTATATTTCTATGTTTCTATCTTGTGCGATGGAAATACTGTGGTTTGCAAGTGACTTTGAGCATGTGTAAATAGTCTTGATTCATATGCTGATCACAAAGTCCTGTAAAATCATATGAATGTGCTGAGAGGGATACAAGCAATGCAATCAGCTACAGTTTTGAGCAAAAATCAGTAGCCAGAAAGGTCGGAAAACACTGTTTTGAGTCAGAAACAGATTTGATGCATGAGGAGAGCTACCGCCACATTACAGGGTGGTGTTTGCAAATGTAAACACAGCAGCAGGGAGCCATTTTGTGAGACTGTGATGGGACTAGTGAGCAATTTAATAACAATGAACTTGTATGTGTTTTGATTGCAGACATGGCTTCAAGAACTTCCCGCTACCTGGATCATGCCTATGCTATGATCGCAGAGGAGGTGGCCACACTAAGAGAAATAGAGAACTTTCTATGGTGACGGGTTGCCTCCAGATGTAGCAATCCCTAACTATCCAGTGAGATTGTGTATTGTGTGCCTCCAGGCTAGAAGGGATGTGTTTCTGATATCCCACTGTTCAGATTGCCTTGTGAAGTATGGTATGAGCAGGGGTGCAGCACCAGAGAGGGCATCAGGAATTCGATTGGCTCCCACTTGGACCAAAGTAGGAAACCCTGCAAGTAGCAGCACACAGCACTAGGTTGAACCTGTTGGGGGAGGCCCCATGGAATGTGGCATAGAAGGAAAGAGTATGGATCTACTGCAAGGCCAGATGTAAAGAGATGTTTCCACGCCTGTGTCCCAGATGGACAGTGCAATGGAAGGATCCGTGGACAATGGAAGCAGGGTCCTAGTCCTAGCCTAGCAGGAGAGGACAAACTGCAAGAGACACTGAACTGGGAAGTGTCTACCTCCATGCCAAGTGAGGACTGGACTGTCTCAGGAGTGAGGACATCTGCTCACTCCTGGTCTCAGATCCTGAGTGAGGAAGAGGAGGAGGATGAAGATATGTACCTTTGTGTTGAGGGTCCTTGTGAGTCGCATCAAGCTTTTGCCTCAGTGGAGCTAGAGAGAGAGAGAAGAAGAAGGCTCCAATACCCTGCCTACAGAGGTGGTTGGGGACAAGTTCTTTTGTTCGTTAAGTATGTGGCACTGGCTTAACCAGGACCGACCACCCCCAAGCCAAGCCATGGGCTGTACACTTGTGAAAAGTAGCAAGGAGGAGAGACTGGTATGTAGGAGGGCTGATGCCATATATGGGAGGTCCTTTCCTACCTTTCCTCATAGAGTCTGGGAGGAAATTGAACAGAACAGGCAATCCTGGTTATTGGAAGAAGCAAGTAAGAATTTTCATCCTGGTGCAGCAGTATGTGTCAGAGACAGAGTCATCAGTGATAGCCTGAAATTCTGTAAATCAGGTGGAACTTTGTTTATAGACACTGTACGAATTGTGGATAAGGCAGGGAATGAGACATTCCACAATGTCAACTTTGAACACCCAGTTGGTGTCATAGTTTTTGCACCTCACCCGAGTGGTATTACCCTTAATGGTACCACTCCATATGAATATGCTCAGGATGCCCAGTGGGTAGCAAAGCAGTGGCAGTGCAGTATCTGCCATCCAGCAGCAGCAGTATCCATGGAGGAAGATGCAGCTCTACTGGTATTCCAGGATTTTTCAGGTGCATCCAGATTCATAAACCCAGCATTTTTTTCCCATTTTCCTTGCTAAGCCTTCCAGATGACATCAATCCAGTTATTTTCCTGTTTCATTACCTGGTATCCCAGAGGACATCAGTCCACCTGTTTTCCTGATTCATCGCCTGGTTTTCCAGAGGACATCAACCCAGCTGTATCCGAAGATGCTGCCAGAGGGGGAGAGTCCTCAGCTCGGAGAAGCAAGGTGATCCTTTGTTTTCAGTCTTCAAGGAACTGGTAAGAAACATTTTTTTATGTTTTACTGACTTTGCACAACACTCCTTATACTGACAGACTACCACAAACTGTTTGAACTGTCCTCAAAGACTCTCCCCATGGATTGCAGTGCTTTTCAGGCCCTGCCCTGCTTCTGGACTGTTCATCAGTGGGCTCTGGCCCAGGAGAGATGCTTATTGACCTTGCCCACGGGCAACAATATTCTGTCACTAGTGTGGGACATTTAGGGCATTCCATCCTCCAAAATGTGTTGTATAATGTCTGTTTTTCTATTTTTCTACTTTTGTACTTTTCTAAAAAAATATTTTTGGGGATTCTTTAGTATCCAGGTGAAGGGTTAGACACTGTGTAGAATGCAAGGTGTGGTGTTTTGTTTTTCTTCTCTTGGAGGTGTTCCGGAAGAAGAAAGGAAGAAAAAAAGAGAAGAAAAGAAAAGGATTCTGACAGCTCAGCCGAGTTCCTCTTCTTTGCTCAGAGTTGTAGCATTGTGTTTAGTTAATTGTAGTTATCAGGTTTTTCTTCACAGGTTTGAGTATGGGGAAAGTTTGTAGGAAATATAATGCATTGTAATGTATTGTTTCCTCAGTGGTCTTGCTTGCAGGTACCATGGGCTTGGGGGAAGGTTCCCAGAGAGGTAGCTTGGTCAGATAGATTTTCCCTAGAGGGCTAGGGGGATAGACAGGCTGTGGTCCTGACCTGCAGTTGAGGCCTCAGTTCTGGTCTGTTAGGGCATGATTCAGGCAGTTTTTCTTGGAGCTACTGATTTTCCATAGATAGATTGTATGATAGGGGCTGAAGTTTCATCAGCCAGTCTCTATGCCTTTAGTATTGCCAGCCTGTGCCTAGCACATGGTAGGGGAAAAGTAGCGCTACCTCCCCTAGGTAACACAGAGGGTAGGATGGCCTGGTGCCGGGTAGAGAAATGACTGCAGACAGTCATTTACCTGGCTAGGGGCTAGTGTAACTCCCCCTGTTCCCTGGGGTTATTAGAATCCCATCAGTGTCAGTGTTAGGTAGGGAAGGCAGCTGGTGAATAACTAGTTAAATAGATTTTCACCTGGTCCCTCTCTGCTTGTTTGGTCTCAGCTGAGAGCAGAGAGGTGATGTCATTTAGAACTCTCGCAGCATTATAAGCCACACAGATTGTTGTGAGTGCAGGGAGCTTTAGAATTTTGGGGAGTCTTAGTTCTGTGCTCAGAGAGCGAGCAATGAGGAGTGAGGAGAGCCAGTTTTTCTCACCCTAGTTCTGAGAATATCTTTTGCCTGACTTGTGAAGTGGTGGAAACCGTCTCCAGGATTTCCTGATTCCCTCATCCCCAGTGGAATGAGAGGTACTGCAGAGGATTTATGGGGCAATCCCCTGATCCAACCTAGAACATTTTGAAGCTGCCTTTAATGCACAAACTGTGAGAAGATTCTGTCCGAGAGTTACCCAGAATATGTACCTGCCTTGTTTTCTGTGGGTTGACACTCTGATAAAGGGATCCATTCACCCATTTCTGTTTTGAGACTTTTCTCAAGAAGTTTGTTTACAGTTTGCTGACAACAGTGGATGTCCCAGGTGCTAAAATGCACTAAACGTTTGAAGAAAGCATAATTTCTACTGTTCATTATCTGTTGAGGTGTAACTCTGAAAAAATGGCTGGGTATGGATGAGGAAGCAAAAGGTGGGCAACCCCCTCCCCCCCGGAGTGATCAGTTCAGCACTTTGGGTTCTGTAAGGGCACCTGTTCTTTCAGCACATATGGCCAATGCCTGAAGAGTAAAGTTTACCCTTGTATGTGGGTTTTGTTAATCTTGAGTCCTAGTGTGCTCAGTCGTGACCAGTGTGCCACATTTCCTTCTGTAAATCCTATGCCACATGGGAACTGTTTTAAGTCATGGCCTAGTGCCACTTCCAAGAGAATTTTGTGTTTCATCATGGCTAGTACCACATTTCCAGATGTCTAATCCTCTGCTATATGGGAAGTTCGAGTTTCTGTTTTCTACAGATGTGTTCTGCATTGTCTTGTGCCATGAAGTGTAAACCCTTGGGGGTCTATCTTTGCTTTTGTTTTCCAACTTTTTTTGAATAAAGCCCCACTCTAGAATCCCAGCCTGGTATGGACAATCTAGTCACTGCTTCCTTTGTGGATTTACTGGGTACCCCTGTCAGAGGTGCAAACCTAGCATAGCCCTCAGCAAAGTTTCTCTCCTCAGGACCTGGGTTTTGGTAAAGGTCTGTTTGTGTCTTGCACACTTTGTGTTTCTCTGTTTATTGCTTTGTACCCCCACCCCTCTCTTTTCCCCTAGACAGAAATGGTATGGGAGGTGTGCTTACTAGTTAAACAAGTGGCCAGTGGGGGGTTACATAATATTTTATTTTAATATTTTTAATTTTAATCTAATATTTATAGTCATTTTTTTTATATTATTATATTAATGTTTTTGCCTTCTTTTTACTAGTTTATAGTTTTGATGTCTCCCTTTCCCCCAGGACACATCTGGAAATGAGCTGTTATCAGCTCAGTATGTTAAAGTTTTAAAATAAATAAATAAATAAGGGCAAAACACTGGGGTCACTTGTATCATCATCAAAACCTGAAGCTGCTATCAAATGAATAAAATAAACTTTGGTTTGAAACAGAACTTGACATTTGGCTGACTATTTGTGAATTTCAGTTATTGGAGCCTTGTCAGCCCCTGAAGAACACAAACTTTTGTTATTGACTGTGAGATTTACCTAGGGGAACTACATTTCATGTGCACCTGGTCAGCACTGCACCAGCATGTTTTTTCTGGCACAGAGATGGATTTTGAAGACCTCTGTGAGAGGCTGAGCACGTTTTGGGAAAAGCTTCCTTTTGAAACATGTGAGTAAATCTTTTTTATTAAATGGTATTGGCATTTTGTGCTTTCTTGTTCAATTGCCTCATAATGAATTTTTGTTATTCATGAGAGATTGTTAGAGCTATGTTTTAGGGGTAATATACTTGGTTTGTTATGAAATCATACTTATGTATACTATTCTGATACTTATCATATACAGTAGGTCCACTCTCTTTACATAATCGATATGTGAAGCATTGAAGTTTTAAGCTGACCAGTTTACCTGAATGAAATGGAAATAAACTGATACAAGCTACTAGCAAATGTATGTTTTTTGGTGTTTAAAAATGTCTTTTGTTTTGGACTATCCTAATGCAGACCCAGAGTGCACAAGAATTCTTGATAAATAACCACTGAAAGTTTGGGAATCATCCTTTCTTGTTGCTTATTTATAAAATAGGGTCTGGCAAATCCTGTTTCCTGAGTGGGCGAAACCTGTTCAGATGGGGGTGGGATAACATAACTTATTCCCCTTCTCACAGAGAATGCAAACTATGAAGTACGTTTTGCCCAGATAGAACTATCCCCATCCCTTCAAGAAAAAACTCATACTCCTGGTGTTTTTTGGCAGAAAAGCCGAACTTTACTTCGACATTGATTGTCCAACAACAAATAAAACATAACAGTTTAAGATACACAGAATGGCTTGTCATACAGATAAATACAAAAATACATGGTTAAAACAGTATTCCCCTGAGGCAGCAAATGCAATTGGCAACCCAACAACATAGAAACAAAGAATTTGATGGCAGATAAGGACCGCTTGGCCCACCTAGTCTGCCCATTTTCCTACCTGATGGATAAGCTGCAGATCCTAGCAAACCAACAGCCTACTTCCTCCTACCCCCCATTATGACTGCTTATGTCTGTCCCATGCATTCTTGAATTCCCCCACTGTTCTTGACTCCATGACCTCCTCAGGAAGGCTGTTCCATGGATCCACAACCCTCTCTGTGAAAAAATACTTCCTCACATGACCTCTGAGCCGTCCCCCCCTCTATCTTCAAATTGTGCCCCCTTGTTCTTGCACATCTATTTTTCTGAAAGATACTGCCCTCTTGGACTTTGTTGATTCCCTTGAGATACTTGAAAGTTTCTATCATGTCCCCCCTTCTCCCTTCTTTCCTCAAGGGTATACATATTAAGCTCCTTTAGTCTCTCTTCGTATGTCTTCTGGTGCAGACCCTGCACCATTTTGGTTGCCTTCCTCTGAACAGCCTCCACTATGTCTATGTCTTTGTGGAGATGGGTCTCCAGAATTGCACACAGTACTCCAGATGGGGTCTCACCAACTGTCTGTACAGAGGGATGACAACTTCCTATTTTCTACTATTGATGCCTCTCCCTATGCATCCCGGCATCCCCCCAGCCTTCCTTACTGCCTTCTCACATTGCTTTCCCACCTTTAGGTTATCTGATATAATTACCCCCAGGTCCCTTTCCATTTTTGTTGTTGTCAGTATATCACCCCAGTGTGTACTCTTCTCCTGGGTCTTTATTTCCCAGGTGCATTACTTTGCACTTATTTGCATTGAATCTAAGCTGCCATACATCTGACCATTCCTCCAGCCTTGCCAAGTCCCTTCTCATCCCTCCACTCCATCTTGTGTATCAACCCTGTTGTAGATCTTTGTGTCAGAGAAACATACTTTTCCTTCCAGTTCCTCTGTAATGTCACTTATAAAGACATTAAAAAGGACTGGACCCACTACTGAACCCTGCGATACCACACTAGTAACCCCTCCTTCTTCAGAGTGGACTCCATTTACAATTACCTTCATTGTCCTGTTGCCCAGCCAATGTTTTATCCAGGCTACCACCTTAGGACCCACTCCAAGGTTGGCTAACTTGTACAGTATATTAAACTTTTGAGTGGGACTGTATTGAATGCCTTGCTAAAGTCTAGGTAGGCAATGTCTACAGCCCCTCCCTGGTCTACTACTTTGGTCACCCAGTCAAAGAAATCTATTAGATTCGTCTGACACGACCTTTCTGCTGTGAATCCACGCTGCCTCAGGTATTGTGCCTCACTCACTGGCCTCTAGGTACCCAACAATTCTTTCCTTCAGAAGTGATTCCATCATTTTGCCTACCACTGAGGTCAAACTAATTGGTCTGTAGTTTCCTGCCTCTGCCCTGCTCCCGCTTTTGTGAAGAGGAATCACATATGCCCTCCTCCAGTCCTCAGGTACCACCCCATCCTCCCATGATTTGTTAAACAGAGTAGTCAGTGGTGTCACTAGTTCCACCCTTAGTTATTTTAGAATTCTTGGGTGAATTCCATCAGGCCCCATTGCTTTGTCCACTTTCAGTTTTACTAGTTCTTTCAGAACCCTTTCTTCTGTGAATGGACTGGTATTGACCCTCATATCCAGAGTGTTTCTCTTGTTTGGTTTAGGTACCTCCCCCTCCTCTTCTTTTGTGAATACTGAGCAGAAATATTTGTGCAGTATCCCTGCTTTTTCACTGTCACTGTCACCCTCTGCCCACATTCCCTCCCCTTTATTAAGCCTCAGCATCCCTCCCTTGGTCTTTCTTCGCTCCCTAATGCACCTATAAAAGGTCTTATCCCCCTTCTTAACAGAGACTCTATGGACCAGGAACCCACTAGGCCATAGTTGAGCAGTTATACCCTCACTGGGCCACAACTGCCAAGTAGTCTCCCCCCGCTGTCCCAGGATCCATCCCAAACTGTGCTAATTTTACCATCGTGAGTATGCTCTCACTGGGCCCACCCATTCCGTGACCATACAATTATCTAAAACCACATAATGCTGAAGCGTTCAACCTGCATAGACCAAATACCCTTCCTGTGAAACCAAAGTCGAAAGACAAAATTGAAGCAAAACAAGGGAGGGAGGGACTTGTTTCAGCTCTGAAGGTCTGGTCAGAAAGAGGAAGCTCCTCAACCGACCAGGTCCTAAGATCCTGGCCATAGTCCCTCCCCACTTAAGGCTACTCCTAGCCTCCAGCAGCTCAGGGCAAAGGCCAATTGGTCACTACCTTTCTGGTCAATTGACCCCTGAAGGTAGTGCACCGGGATTAGTCCCCTGGTCACTGGGCAACTGTCCTCCCAGAAATTCCAGGAGGGACCATGCCCAGATAGAACCATCCCCATCCCTCCAAGAAAAAACTCATACTCATGGTGTTTTTTTGGCAGAAAGGCCAAACTTTACTTCAACATTGATTGTCCAACAACAAATAAAACATAACAGTTTAAGATACGCAGAAAGACTCGTCATACAGATACATACAAAAAATACATGGTTAATACAGTATTCCCCTGGGGCAGCAGATGCATTCGGCAACCCAACAAAACACTTTTTTACTCAAGAGCCTGCCTTGGGCCAAAGGAAAACCCAGTCTAGCCCCAACTGGGCTGGTCAGTTCCAATGACAAGGAGACTCTATGGACCGGGAACCCGCTAGCCGACAGAGGAGCAGTTATACCCTCACTGGGCCTCAACTGCCCAGCCGTCGCCCCCCACTGTCCCAAGTTCCATCCCAAACTGTGTCAGTTTTATCATTGTGAGTGTGCTCTCACCGGGCCCACCCATTCCATGACCATACAATTATATAAAGCCACATGATGCCGAAGCGTCGGCCACTAGATCAGTAGCCCTTTACGAATCACTCCAACAATGACCTAGGAGAATACCTACAACCATGCCTCCAAAACATTCTGAATGCTAAAATTAAACATAGCCTGCCCAATTTCTAACAGATGCACCCCATCAAGATAAAAAAAGAACCTGCACCCCATTGGCATGTCCTGGTGCCCTATAACCTGTATCCTTCAAGGGTTGGCAGAAGTGGGAAATCTCCTAGTTAACCTCCCTGTGAACCTTCCAAAGTGGTCTGGCCACCTCCCCAGCTCTCCACTTCCCTCTCGACACAATCCCCTTTTTCTTGATGATGATGGTGGCCATGCTGGGCCAGCCAGCTGTTAACTAGAGCTGCAGCTGCGTGTAGTACAAGCTGTATAAGCTGTTTTTTTAATCATTTTAATGGTTTGTTAATTTAGTTAAGTTGTTCAGTTTATTTTTTACTTTACTTTATTTTCATTTACTTCATTTTTCCTCTTGTTGACTTTTAGTTAGATTAGGGACAGTGAGTGAGGTAGGTAGATTAGGTTCATGGATGGAGCTCCACTTTATTTTTTTACCTACATTTTCCCAGAGACAAAGAACTGCGACAAAGAACTTATTTATTTATTTCTTAAATTTTGTTAACCAGGTAAGCCCACTGGGCCCCGAGGGTCCCTTTTTCAGGGGCAATGAACTTGAGTTGAGGCATCAATTCACTTGTTGCTGCTGGGTGTTTGCGGGAGCTGGGCACTGAACATTAAGATGAATTGGGTTCATGACCAATTTGAAGGTTTGCAGGAGCTGTTCCCATCTTCCGAAAGCTGGGGTGAGGAACTCTCAATCTTGAGACTCGGAGGCAAGGAACCTAGGATGCGTAAGAAGTTCTAATTTTAACAGCATTTTTGGATTTTGACCTGGACTGGATCTATGCAAGGGCTTGACCTAGAGAGACAGTGGGGGAAGGCCCATAGTCATATGCCTGGAAGCCGCTGTTCCCTGGTCATGCCCGGGTGTGGGGCAGGATGCCTGCACCTGGTCGCCGTCGAGTCGGTGGGGTGGGGGGGAGTGCAGTGCTACCCTAAGTTGCCTGAAGGTCGGTCTGTTGGACGATTGCCCAGGTGTCTGTAGCCGCTGGTCGCGGGTGCGGAGCGGGGCAGTGTTTTTTTGGTGGTGTGGTAAGGGCCTTTGATTTTCCCTTTCTATCTTCCACAGACCTTTTTGTTAAATTCCCTGGAGTTGGGTAGCCAACCCACAGAGGAGTTTGCTGGTCCACCAGCCTAAAGGGGAAGCAGAATCTATACTGAGACTCTGGAAACTTTCTGTTGATGGATGGATCTTTATTGGGACTGCTTATCGTGTGGATTCTAAGGTCTGTGTAACTTACCCTTAATTATTTCGTGATCATCTATTATATGTGGGAGTTATATTTCTAAGACTTTATTTCCCAGCTTCCTTGTAATATTGCTGATTTGGAGGGTTGGTGAGAGTACCCTGCATTAACATTATATCACAAGTTCTGTCATCTGTGTTTCCCACTATGTGAGAGGTGGTGTGGGGACTGAAGACTGTTTTTGGATTTCCTGGATTGGTGGGAGCTTTCCGGGTGCTGATTTTACTTTATTTGCAGCAAATTATAGTGACTGATTTGCCTCTTCTTTGACTTGCGTCTACGAAGTCTGTGCAATATGATATTATTTTGTGTAAAATTTATATTTATTATGTTAGATATTATTTTAGTGATTTATAGTTTGATTGGATGGGGGTTTAAGTAAATTGGTGTTAGTAATGTGCTGGGGGACCAAATGACGGTCAGGCAGTATTCCCCCACCAGACTCGAGGAATTATGCCCTTATGCCCTCCCTACCAGTTGAAACCTACAAATGTTGTCAATCCTTAGGGATTGTCAGGAAGTGTAAGAGGAGGGCGAGAACTGCATCTGGTGGGGGAATGGAAAGGTGGGATGAATTGGGGTGGGGGGACCAGGAGACCCCCTGGGGCAAAATGATGTCAGGACAGGAGAAATCCCTGTCTTGTTCCCATACCCAAGGGCCCAGAATTTGTTGCTGGACAGGAGTTGAGGTCTTCCTCAGCATCCCATCCAACCCGGGCGGTGTTATGCAATGCCAGGTCCATCAAAAGCAAGACGGCCATTATAGCTGATCTTGTTGAAACGGTAGGTCTGGCATGTATCACCAAGACCTGGATGGATGAAAATGCAGGCCCAGTATTGGCTTCTGCAGTTCCAGCTGGGTTCTCCATGATCTACCACCAGAGGTTGGATCGTAGGGGTAGGGGTATAGCCATCTTTTTTAAGATCGAATTGGGCCTTGTGGAGGTTCCAGTGGGGAACACCAGATCCTTTAAGTGTATCATGGGAGGGAGTGTAGATTGCAGGATACTCCTTATCTACCGTCCACCAGGTGATGAGGGTATTTTCCTGCAGGAGATAGTGGACGTCATCATTGACATGGTATTGGAGTCTCCCAGATGGATAATTCTGGGAGAATTAAATACCTAGGTTGACAATGAACTCTCACAATTTGGTCAAAAACTCCTCCAACTAATGATAATGCTGGGCCTTACACAGGTGATTACCTCCTCTACCCATATAGGAGGTCACGCATTGGATCTGTTGTTCCTCCTGGGGATAGAGATCTCGGACTTGGTGGTGGTGGAACCAGTCAGTTGGTCTGACCATCACACCATAGGGTTCAGTTTTGGGGCCCCCTTAAATGGACCTACACCTTTGAAGATGGTCCGGTACTGCCTTTTAAGGGGAGTTACACCAGAGGGTCTATCGGCAGTGCTGGACCTATCAGAATTGCTGGGTGAAAGTACAAGTCCAGGGGACCTCATACAAACCTATAATAAGGCAGTGGCAGATGCCTTGGACTTGATTGCTCCTATTCGTGTTCGACCACTCACTCTTTTCTGCCAAGGTCCCCTTGGTATGATGGGTCCTGATAGGAGTTGAGGCGGGTTGGTCAAAGGCTGGAGAGAGAGCATGGTGGAAGTCCATCTTGGATGCTGACAGGCTTAGAGTAATGGAACATTATAAGGGCTATCAATCAGAAATCACCTGTAAGAAGGCAGAGTTCCTGTCCAGGGAGATTTCTGCTGTGCGGAACCGACTGGCTCAACTTTTCCAACTGTTGACAGATTATGCAATCCAATCTGTCTCCAGTCCAGAAGAGCTTTTTCACAAATTAAGAGTGATGAGCTAGCTCAGTTCTTTGCAGATAAGGTTGCCAGCATCAGGTCCGGAATCGGCCCGGCTCTCCCCGTGAGGGGTTGCGGAGGTCGATGGGAGGTGGTGAGCACCCGGTCTGTCTGGACGGATTTCAGCAGACTGGAATTCATGGACATTGTGAAGATTGTCCAGACTTTGCACCAAACCTGTTGTAGTTTGGATCCGGGCCCTAACCCCCTCTTAATGGGGTGTGTAAATGTCATCCACCCGATCCTAGCTGAAATTGTATGAAGATCCTTGGAGAGGGGGAGTCTTTCCAGACCCCCTAAAGGAGGTGTTCATTTGACCACTCCTTAAAAAACCCTCCTTGGATCCCATCAATCCTCCTAACTACCAACCTGTCTCTAACCAGCCCTTTGCGGGGAAGGTTATTGAGAAGGTGGTTACGTTGCAACTGGACGATCACCTTGTAACCCACAATGTCTATGAAGCTCGCCAGTCTAGTTTTAGGAAGAGGCACACCATGGAGACTGCCCTTGTTCGGGTACTAAATGATCTCCTAATGGCAAGAGATCGAAAGGCTCATACCATCTTGGTCTTTCTTGATCTCTCAGCAGCTTTTGACACTGTGGACCATGGGGTACTTTTGTAGACCCTACGGTTTCTTTGTGGACTGTCGGGTAAAGTCCTCAAATGGTTTCAAGCATTCCTTGTAAGCAGGTCTCAGAGGGTGATCACCAGAATTTATCCCTGTGATGCCCTTCCCCTGTCCTGCGGGGTGCCTCAGGGCTCCATACTGGTGCCCATGTTGTTTGCAGTGTATATGTTGCTATTGGGAGATATCATTAGATGATATGGCTTGAGCTTTCACTGCTGTACAGATGATACTCAGCTGTATGTGTCCTTCATGCCCGGACAGGTTGATGCGATCTCTGTGCTATGCTGGTGAGCAAGATGGCGGCTGTGCTGTGCCACGGTCTCTGAGTGTGCTACGCTGCTCCCAAAATTTTTATTTTTTTTTAGTATTTTCTTTTCTTATACTAGCGCTCTGTAACTGGACTTTAGTTTAGTTTTATTTGTTGCGTTTGGCATTTGAGTTCGTATTTATTTGATTTTCCATTCCACACTCGATTTCGGTCTGTCCCGGGCAGTGGAGAGTCTGTTTGCCGTAGCAGTTTTTTGGCGTTCTGGTTCTCCCATTTTCGTCGAGTGCAGGCATTCACTTGCGACAGTGGCGGTCCTTTTGTGGTTTGAAGAGGACTGGCATCTGGAGTTGTGGTTAAAGCTTTACTATCGTGTGACACTGTGCAGCGGAGCGGAGGATCGGAGTGGAGGAGTATGGCTGTAACTGAGGGCTGTGGAGCTGTTTGTTAGGAGGTTTCGCTGCCTCTTGGATTTACCTGCTCATGAGTGGGGACCTGTTCTATGGTGCATGGATTTGTGCTCAGTTCCCTTGTCTTAGAGAAGAGGAGAGGAGAGCTTGGGAAAGTAAGATCCAGGACTTTCTCAGGGTTCCTGTCTGTGGCCGATGGGCTGTGCTTCAGGCACCTGTCCTCCTGAAGGTGGTGGGCCAGGAGGCTGCTGCTATTTGGCAGCAGGCCTCCTGGTACTTCTGATCCACACTGTGATATCTGGAGAGCTGACCAGGAGGCGGTAAGGTCCGAGGTGAGGCGGGTTGTTCCTGGGGTGAGTCCCTGGTGCAGGCAGTGGTTCCACTGGTCCATTTCCTCCTTTGATTTAACCTTGGATGACTGCATCAAAGTAAGACCTCTGCTTTTTTAAATCTATTTATGCTGCAGCTGCCTAATTTATCTAGTGGTGGAGTCGATTCCAGAGGGGTTTCTTGAAGGGGACAGTTTGGGGTGTGATCTTTCATGGTGGTGAGAGCCCACAAAGGATTGAGAATGGTACTGTACTTTTGTTAACTGCTCCTGAATCCGTCTACCATAGTACATCATTTTGTCTCGGAGGGTCTCCTGCCTGTACTTACTCCACCTGGGTGGTGAGAGTTCCTTGGGGGGTTTGAATTGGTGGAGCACCTTTGGGATTTTTGACTTAATCTTAACCTGCATTCTTCTAGTTATTGGATCCATGGAGTAGCTCCATATTTGGACATTTTGGCTGTGGAAGGTGGGAGCTCCACTGTCCTAAAAATACCCTTGGAATTCATATGGACTGGATATTGTTGTTAATTAATTATTGTTTTTATTGTTTGTTTATTCAGGTTTTTTGAGTGTGTAGCTTAATTTATGCTAAGTAGACTTGTGTTTGTTAAGTCTTGTTTCATTTATGGTTTAGCCTTTTTTCCTGAGTTATTTTTATTGATTTTTGAAGTTTGTATTGTGTTCTGATTTTATTTTTATTATAGGGAGTTTAGATATTACTGTCACTGGCTATATTTCTGTGGATGACGATATATATTGTTATTCCACCCCCCCATCATGCACTATTCATCCGCTGCTCTTCATGCCCTCCACCCTTTCTTTCCCCCCCCATTGCTTTTCCCTGTTTACCAACGCTGTAGCGCCTTGGGAATTGCTCATAGGAGGTAGTGGAGGAGTGGGGGACATGAACAGCGGTGGATGGATGAGGGGGGGTGCTCACATCTGGAGTGGTTAAGTCCAGAAGACGCCCTGGGGCCAAATGGAGTGCTGAACATGGACCTTCCTGTTTGGTCTCCATAACCAAGGATGCCACCTCTGTAAATGGTGGGCAGGTGGTTGGGGCATCCCAGGAGTCCTATCCAACCCAGGTGGTGTTGTGCAATGCCAGGTCTGTTGTGAACAAGACTGCCATTGTAGCAGACTTGGTGGGCACAGCGGACCTGACCTGCATCACCGAAGCCTGGCTGGATAGTAATGCTGGCCCAGTACTTGAGGCAGCAGTTCCAGCTGGGTATTCAGTGATACACCGCCTGAGATTGGATCGCAGGGGTGGGGGGGTTGTGGTCTGTTTCAAGACTGAATTGGATCTCAGTAGTGTTCCAGTTGAGGAGACCAGATCCTTCGAATGTGTTGTAGTGGCAGGTGGGGGCTATAGGACGGCGCTCATTTATCATCTACCCGGTGACGAGAAGCTATTCCTTAAGGAAGTGGCAGACTTCATCATCAACCTGGTATTTGAGTCACCCAGGTTGATGGTGCTGGGTGACTTTAATGCCTGGATCGATGGCGAGCTCTCGCAATTTGGTCAGCACTTCCTCCTATTGATGTGTTCATTGGGCCTCTCACAGGTGGTTACCTCTGCCACTCATAAACACGGCCATTCTCTGGATCTGGCCTTCCTGCTGGGGATGGAGGCCTCCGATGTGGGGGTGGAACCTGTTAGATGGTCTGACCACCACACTGTGAGATTCAATTTTCGCACCCCCCTGTGTAGACCTACCCCTGTGGAGATGGTCAAGTACCGCCCTTTAAGGGATGTAACTCCTGAAGGCCTAATTGTGGTACTTGACCTATCAGAACTTCCTGGGGCGAGCTGGTGCTAGCCTATAATAAGGCTGTTACCACTGCTTTGGATTCAATTGCTCCCACCAGTGTGCATCCTCTCTCCCTTTGCCCTCGATCCCCCTGGTTTGATCAGGATCTGAGGGAGATGCGGTGACTAGGACGCAGGTTGGAGAGGTGCTGGCAAAAATCTGGCTTAGATGCTGACCATCTTAGACTCCTAGAGCATTATAAACTCTATCAGTCAACAATTACTAATAAGAAGGCAGTATTCCTGTCTGGAGAAATTGCTGCTGCACAGAACCGACCTGCCCAGCTCTTTCGAACCGTAGACAGGCTCTGCAACCCAGCCTGTCTACAGGTTCATCGAGCCTTTTCACTAATGCAGTGTGAGGAGCTTGCTCGATTCTTTGAAGATAAGGTAGTCTACATCAGGGCCGAGACTCACACCGCACTCTCCATGGGAGTTGCGGTGGTCCAGCCTGTGGTTACAATCCCCTTGTTTGCCTGGAGTTCCATCAAAAGGCTGGAAATCAAAAGTGTTATGAGGATTGTCCAGGGTATGCACACCACAAGCTGTAGTTTAGACCGGGGCCCCACTGCCCTGATTATGCGCTGTAGCGATGTCATCATCCTGGTTCTAGCTAGGATAGTCTTGTGTTCCATAGACTCTGGTGAATATCCCCGCTCCCTGAAGGAAGCAGTGGTGACACCAGTGTTGAAAAAGGCTTCTCTGGACCCAGACTCCCTAGCTAACTACAGATCTATCTCGAACCTCCCCTTTGTGGGGAAGGTAATCGAGAAAGTGGTGGCAGCCCAGTTAGATAAACATTTATCCATCCATAACATCTACGACCCTCTTCAATCAGGTTTTCGAAAGAGGCATAGAACTGAGACTGCACTGGTTTGGGTGCTCAGTGATCTCCTGATGGTGAGAGACCAGAAAAAATGGTCCATTTTGGTCCGTCTGGACTTGTCAGCAGCATTTGACACCGTAGACCATGGGGTGTTGCTTGAGCGCCTGAGATGCATCTGTGGGTTGTCGGGTTTGGTACACAGATGGTTTACCTCCTTCCTCACAGGTAGAACTCAGAGGGTGGTATCGGGGATATTTTCCTCTGATCCTACCTCTCTGTCCTGTGGGGTGCCTCAGGGCTCTTTGCTGTCCCCCATGTTGTTTGCGGTGTATATGCTTCCCCTCGGAGACATTGTAAGATGACATGGGCTGGAGTTTCATTGCTATGCTGATGATACCCAGCTCTGTCTGTCTTTTGCACCTGATCAGAATAGAGCACTCTCAGTGTTCAACAACTGTCTCAGCGAGATCCAGGGTTGGATGAGATCCAGCTGGTTGAAGTTGAATTCTGGGAAGATGGAGTGATGGTTGTGGATCCCGGCTGCTGGATTGAGGGGCTGGGGGCAAATCAAACCTCAGGTTTATTCCTGGGAGATGTGGAGCTCCCTGCCTCTGAATGGGTGCGTGACCTGGAGGTGATCCTTGACGATCAGCTGACATTGCATGCACAGGTGTCAGCGGTTGTTAAGGTATCCTTTTACCAACAAAGGAACATCGCTAGGATCAAGCACCTTGTTCCATCCAGCGACCTGCCCACGCTGATCCACGCCTTTGTGACTTCTCGTTTGGACTACTGCAATTCCCTTTACTTTGGGCTTCTTGGGGTTGATATCGGCCACTTGCAGCTAGTGCAGAACTCAGCGGCCCGGTTGTTAATGGGGACTTCACATTCTTCCCATATTACACCGGTGCTGCGGGATCTGCACTGGCTGCCGGTTCAGTGGCGGATCACCTTGAAAGTCGGATTACTGACATATAAAGCCCTACACGGCCTGGGTCCTGACTACCTGAAAGATCTTCTGGTGCCTTACCTTCTGACGCGACCACTCCGCTCAGCCAATGAGGGGTTGCTAGAGATTCCGAGGGTAGTTTTAAAATCTTCCGGTGCCCGAGCTTTTATGTTCATGACGCCGACCCTCTGGAATTCTCTACCCCGTTGGATTAGAGAGTGCATGACAGTGGAGGGTTTTAAAAGAGGCTTAAAATCCTTCTTATGGAAAAAGGCAATTGGAGGTGATATAGATACTGACTAATGTGTATCTTAATCTGGATTTTAATTTGTTTTATGATGTTTTTATGTTGTTATTTTATTGTAATGCGCCTTGATTTTAGAAAGGTGCAAAAGAAATAAAGTTTATTATTATTATTATTATTATTATTATAAACAGCTGCCTTCTCCGAGATCAAAGACTGGATGAGCTTGAGCTGTCTGAGACTGAATCTGGATAAGACTGAGGTGATGGTTGAGGACCTGGGTCACTCGATGGCAGGTTTGGGTGCTGGGCACATGTCGGGCCTATGGCCTGATGGTGTCCAGCTCACTACCTCAGATTGGGTGTGTAACCTGGGCATTATTTTTGATGATGGCTTGACCCTGAAATCTCAGGTGTCAACTGTGGTTAAATTCTCATTTTACCATCTGAGGAATATCGCCCGGGTGAAACGCCTGGTTCCGCCGGGCAACCTTCCAACACTGGTTCATGCCTTCATCACTACCCATCTTGACTACTGCAATGCCCTCTAGCTAGGGCTGTCTGGGGTTGAGATCCGCTGCTTGCAGCTGGTGCAGAATGCTACAGCCAGGCTGTTGACTGGTACTTCGAGAACCAGCCACATTATGCCTGTGCTTCATGAACTGCACTGGCTGCCAGTTCAGTGGCGGATCACCTACAAAGTAGACTTGCTTACCTTTAAAGCCCTACATGAATAGGGACCTGACTACCTGAAAGATCTCCTGAATCCCTACTCCCCCAGTCGCCCTCTCTGATCCACCGACGAGGGATTGCTAGAGATTCCCAGGGTTCATCTAAAAACATCTGGAGTTCATGCATTTTCATTTGCAGCACCAACCCTGTGGAATTCTCTGCCTCATCGGTTAAGAGAATGTCTGGCCGTCAGTAGTTTTAAATCTATGCTGAAAATGTATTTATTTTCTCTGGCCTTCCCCGACTGACTGATTTTAGATAATTTATAATGTAATTTGTTTTAACATTGTAATTTATATTATGTACAGAGCCTTGATATTGAAAGGTGCTATATAAATAAAGTTTTCTTTGCTTTGCTTTGCAATCCTAGAGCATGCCAGCTTGGTGTCAGGCATGTGCTTGATGATCCAGCTAAGACTGACCATCATTACCCTCATGAGGTAGATAGATGTCCAACACCCCAAGTCATAACCCCCCAAATGTATGATCAGCCCGTGAGGGGTAGCCTGGACAAGACCAAAATTCCTGAGGGTCAGGATCAAATCCACCCACTTCATCCCACTGATGGCACACCACCTGATTGAAGCGCTCTCCCTCAGGATGCCCAGTTGATCACCTTGCCCGTGATGAGCTGCCCATTCCCGAGCTCTCTCGACAAAGGAATAGCTAATCACATAAAAGGTTTTTGGTCCCAGGTGTGTACCTGTAAGATAAATCACAATTAATATTTGGTACCCCCTGACCTGTCTGCCCCCCCACTCCTTTCACCATCAGCCGGTCTCACATATCCTAGACAGGCATTTGATTGCTACCTACCAATAGCTTGAATATCCCCTTTTGAGCAGTCGAGCCAAGCCACCTTGGTTGCTGCCCCAATTCTAAAAGAATGAGTGCTGAAAAACCTTGGGTTCCTGCCTGTAACGCCAATCCCCTTCTGCAGAACTGCAGTAAACTGGTACCGGGTTACTGGCCTACCTTCAGCATGTGTCAAAAATGAGCCTTGCCTCATTGTCCTCTGTTCAATGTATCCTTTAAGGAGGGTCCAGGGGCAGAGTATCTGCCCTGGAGCCCAATAAAACTCAACAAACTTAGGTGGCTCCAGCTGAGCCATCTTGGACCAGCGCAGCATCAATACCATCGAGTCCCCAGCAATGATGACATCCCCCCACTATAAGTTATGAACCTTTGGCATTGACTGATCCTCCACCAGTTCAGACACCCTGAAAGCCATGAAAATGGCAATACTGAACAGATTCCTAAAGAGCACTGCCTCGTCCTCGGAGATGCAGACCCCTACCAAGCGACTCAGGATCTCCTTTAGGAGGATAGCATCTACTGGCTGCCTAAGATCGCCCTTGTGTCCCCGAAGTCTGCGCCAACCCGCTATCATTTTTCTTATCATGAAAGAGCCAGTGGCATCCCACAGTCCATGCATCTTCACCATGAAGGCTATCCCAGACATGTGACTATGGATGTAGGCTGGGGCCACGCCACGCTCAATACGGTAATGCACAAACTTCTGTACCAGCTGTGAATGTTGTAGAAGCTCAAGGTTCCTGCTGCTGTCCCCACAGAATTCCCAAAAGGAGGTCACATGTGCTTGGTACTTATGCTATGTCCCTAGGGCCAGAGCATGCTGTACCAGCTTGGCTGTTCTAGCATTGCAGCTTGCCAAAGGAAGGACGGTACAAGAGCCAGGTGTTCCTCCACTGCTGGTGCCAACTGCCGAAAGCAACAGAACTGTAATCAAAAAAGGGCATTGGCAATTACATTCATAGCTCCAGGAATGTCCACTGCCCTAAAGGATAGACTGAGCTGCAAGCATCTCAGAATGAAGACTCTTAACAGTCTCATCACTTCCCTGGAATTAGAGGACTGGGAGTTCAAAATAGCCACCACCCCCATGTTGTCAGACTGAAAAAGGACCTTTTTATTCTGTAGACACTTCCCCCAAACAAAGGTAGCCATCCACAATAGGGAAGAATTCTAACAGCACAACACTCTTAGTGAAACCCCTCCTTCTCCCAAGCCTCATCCCAAGGGGCTGCGAACCAAGATCCTTGAAAATATGCCCCGTAACCGGTGCCCCTGTGGTGTCAGTAACCATCTGGCAGTCCTGCTGAAACAATGTGCTAGACTGCCAGATGGATACACCATTGAAATGCCTGAGGAAGGTGTCCCAGACCAATAGGTCCGACCTCATTTCAGCATTGATCCCGATGTGATGATAAGGCTACAAGGAACTCCTGGTTGCCCGTGCCAGCCACTTGGAGAAAGGTCTGTCCGGTGAGATCACCTTGCAGGTGAAGTTCAGGTGCACAATCAACAACTTCAGGGTCTTCAGAGTAACTTTTATGGCTGCTCTTACTTCAGACACCAAATGCATAAATGTTATGACCTTGCCAACTGGCAGTCTGGATACCATATCTACAGTGTCAAGTTCAGTCCCGGGGTAGGTTAGCCGGGATACCAACCCCTCGGTCTTTTCGTGAGCCAGTAGGATGCCAAACCAGTCCATCAAGTGTGCAAAGGAAGTGAGGGCCTTACTACATTCAGTCATGCCTGCAACCCCAATGAAGAGAAAATCATCCAAGTAATGAGTTGTCCTGCTAATGCCACTGTGCTGTATTGTGGCTCATTCAAGGAAATGACTGAATGTCTCTAAGGCTGCACAGGAGACCGCTCAACCCATGGGTATGGCCATATCATAATAGTATTTGCCCCCAAAGCATAAACCCTGCAAGTCAAAATCTCATATGATGACTGGCAGCAGGTGACAGGCAGACGTGATATCACTTTTTGCTAGCTGAGCACCCTTGCCTGCTTCCTGAATGAGCCTGACCGCTGTATCAAAAGATGCATAACACATGGAGCTGTCCTCTGGGCAGATTAAATCATTCACCGATGTCCCTTTTGGATAATATGGGTGATGGTACAGTCTGTATTCCCCCAATGACTTCTTGGGGACTACCCCAGAGGCGATATCCGCAATGGGGTCAGTGGTGGGTCGTCAAAAGGAACAGCAACCCTCCCAGTGACCTCCTCTTTGCATATCTTCTCTGCCACCATGTGCTGTAGGGCAAAAGTGGATTTTAAATTAAGCGCAGTGGTGGTGGTAACGCATGGGCCACAGTAAGAAATACAAAACCCATTGGAGAAATCCTTAAGAAGATGAAATGTGTCTTTTCTGCTGTGGTAGCGGTCTAGCCAGCAAGACATGTGATAAGTTCTTATTGGATACCTCGCTAGTCCTCCTGAAGTGCTTGTCTGCTTGTTTGCTATCCGCCTGCTGTCCCTTCCCTTTTCTAGGAACCCCAAGTCCTTGGCAGGAGCTAGCCTTGTGTTTTCCACCACAACTGCTGCATTCATGCCAGAATTTACAGTAATCACGAAAATATTTCCCGGTGTTATATCGCCTGCAAGTGCCCACCCCTTTTTGCCATGACCAGGTGGTCTTGCTGACCATATCACCATTAGCAGTATAGGCAACATTGGCTGGCTTTGCCCAGGTTATGTGACGGAACCATAAGTCATGATCAGTTTTATTCCAATGGATCTCCGGTGATCTGATGAGATGCATCCAGAAAAGCTCATTGTACCACAACCAAGCATTCCCTTCAGACGCCAGAAGTAACTGGCCTGCCTTTTGAGGGTACTTCCCACAGTATATGGAAATAAAAATATCAAAAGCGGCTGCCCAATTATCAAAAGTGTGGGGCATTTTGGGTCTACAGTTTCTCCTGTTTCAATTTTTCTTTGTCAGCTGCGTCAGAGAACTCTCAATGCAGCAGCTCAAACATCTCTATGTATTCCCCTTCCAGATTATTTCCCTGACTGTAGGTGATAAGTGGGTGTCCACGGGGTCGTCCACTCCCACGTACACCCAATGGTCCTGCTGAGTCATCAGAGGGGGCACTGCCATGGGTTCAGTCACCTGCAGCAGCACAGGCATGCGGGTGGGAACCATGGGCAAAAATTGCATTGCATCTGCAGCTTCTGGGGCCTGCCCCTCTCTTTCAAGCCCCCATACCTGCCTCACCGAGTAATCCACATTTTGCTGCTCCTGAGCGATGCCATGCTGAGCAACAGGTGGTGGTGTCACAGTCAGTCCCACACCATCCTGGTGAGGTGCCCCCACCCCCACTGCAGTTTGGGACAAAGACTGCACCCGAGGTGGGTGAGGGCCTTGCGATATGGATACATTGTTGCCAATGTTACCATTCCCAAAGAACTGCTGAGGTCTCCAAGGGGCCCAAGGCCAGGGCTGGTAGCCACAAGGCAACGGACCAGGTCCTGCTCCGCCAGACTCAGGCATTGCTGGGCCTACCCCAGGAAGAGCTGCCCTGGGCAGGCTTGGTGGGAACCATGAAATAGGCATCTTCCACCAGCCCTGCTGGGTGTTTCCTGTGAGCTGTTGTTGCCCAGCTGTAGTCCTCAGTTATGGGCAACACTGTGCCACCATTGGTGGTGGTATGGTATTCACCCTCACCTTGCCTGCTCTCCTTGCCCTGTGGAGTGCTTTTGCAGCTAGGCGCTTCCCCATTTCTATGAGCCTAACTGCCCTCTGCCAGCTTCACTTGCAGATGTGCTGGCTCTTACCCCGCCTCACTAGCCCATCCTGACAACCCTGAACTGCAACTTCAGCTGCATGAGGCCTGTCAGACAACTCACCTTCTGCCCCAGGTGCTGACAAGGCAGTGCTGGTCCCCTCCAAGGGGCACTCTTCCTCAGACTGGTCATCCCATGGTTCTCCACTGTCCGTGACGATTGCTTGGGAAGCTGTCAACACCATCAGTGGTTCTGGCTGCCTCCGGGATGGTTCCTTCCTCTGGCCCTCTCTTGCCGCTATGACCTCCACTATTTTCACTGATGGCCTCAGTGCTCTCTTGGGTGGTTTGTCCTCCTTGGAATCCCCCAGCTGAGGCCCAGGTGTTTCCTGTATGGCGACCTGAAGCCAGTCAGGGCCTCCCAGCTGAATAAGCCACTGGAGGGTATCCCTAAATTCTTGAGATGGTCAGACCACAGAGCATGCTACCGAGGAAGCCTGCACCTCCTTGAGTCCTTGCTCTGCTGGCCTTCCCCTGGTGTTCATAGTGGTAGAGTTGGAGGCTGTTGACAGAAACACCTGCAAATAACAAAACAAAACTTCCATATTAGGAGCTGTTGACACCCAAAGTAAAATTTCCCAGGTTCTGTGGCTGTGCCATTGGGGTGGGAGGGGGTTAGTGGGCTAATTACCAGGCCCCCTCATAATGCCATTAATATTGTAGGCATTCACAAGTACACCATTTTCTAGTTATCATTTAGTATTATTGTTATTAGTATTTGTTGGGGTGTTTTTTGGAACAGAGTGTCAAATTTCGATGAGGTTTTAGCAATAATAGTGGCCGCTGTAGTATCTGCATAAGTATATGTACTGTACAAAAACCCCTTGTGTTAATTAATTTATTATTTATGTATAATTAAAGCCTCTTTTTTTTTTGATTGCTGCTTTTTGCTCTGACCTCTGGGTACAAATTGAGGCAGAGGGTGCCCAGAGCCACCCCAAGTGATCACCGAGCTAGTCCCATCCTCGTTCGAGGGACAGCCAGGATGTGCTGTAAGGCTAAAGAACAGAGAGGCCCATCCAAGATGGCCACTGAGCTCTTGCATGAAGTCCGCAACAGCAGGTGGCCTCCAAAGAAGACCAGGAGAGGCCTATGCTCAGGCAAGATGGCCGCCCTTGCCTTGCGATATGGAGCTGGGAGAGAAAGCTCCCTATCTTGCTACCACACTCGGCTCTCTCATTCTCATGAGGTCCGCCATCCCCTTCATGGAGACCACCTAAATGGGGATGGAGGAATCTGAATGCCGACCATATGTGGTGCCGCGGGACATTTAAAAAAAAAACTGCTTCCCCTAGCAATCACAAGAAGTGCACCCGGCCAGCCCAGGATACATCATCACAACCGCTGAGGGGATAGGCCGATATCACGGCTGCATCAGGTGAGGGGGCAGTGGATTCCAGGAGCAGCAGGCACAGACAAGTCTTGCAGTCATTTCAGGACCACCCTGGAAGAACCTGTGAGAGGAAGAGCTCCCTGGATCCCTTGGCGATAGTGAAGGCATGGAACCAGGGAACAGAGGTTGCAGGGGAGGGGCAATAGGGCAGGTTACGGGAGATTAGAGCAATACAAGAAAACTACCACAGGAGCCAAGAGAGTCCTAGGAGACATCAGACATCCCCCCATGTCAAAAAGAAAAAACAAACTCCAAACCTTAGTTACATGTCGTACCGATGGCAGAAAAAATTCCCCAACCCCACCAAAAATGAAGATGGAACCTCCCCAAAGGGCCGGCCCCCCGGACCTGCCTTATAGCACCACTCACAGGATTGGGAGTGGGCTGAAACCAGCCCGGGGGGATATAATAAAATGTTTTATTCCATATACATATATATATATATTTTTTTTTTTTATGACACCTGGCATACCCTACTTTTCTACGTACCCTAATACAATAAAGAACCTTACATCAACTCCTAATCCCTTCCATTCAGGGCTTGTATACCAAATCCTTTTTTTCTTTTTTTTTTTTTTGATAATGAAGCACTGGCCCCCTTGCCCAGATTGCCCCATCCTCCTCAAGGCCTGATAGATCTGCCAGGCCCAAACTCCACAGCCTACTTGAAGATACTTGTTCCAGAGGGATGCGACCTGTTTCAGCTCCGAAAGTCTGGTCAGAAAGAGGAAGCTCCTCAACTGACCAGCTCCTAAGATCCTGGCCTTAGCCCCTCCCCACTTCAGGCTACTCCTAGCCTCCAGCAGCTCAGGGCAAAGATCAATTGGTCACTACCTTCCTGGCCAATTGACCCCTGAAGGTAGTGCCCTGGGATTGGTCCCCTGGTCACTGGGCAAGTGCCCTCCCAGAAATTCTGGGACGGTCCATTTCAGCAAGCCTGAAACCATTTCACAAGTGGAATCACATCCTCCAGTTAGCTACAGTAACACACCTACTGGGTGCTTGAAGGATATTTAAAGTCCCACTGCCACATGGCCTCCTCAAACCAAGCCATTTGTATTCTCAAGGATAATGACACCTACACTCTGGAAAGGGGGGTATGGTAGAGATATTTAAATGCATCATGGTCATGGGCAGCCAGGTTGAATAGCATGTGATCACTTGATATAGAACAAGTCTCTCTCCCTCCCCTAAGCTGTCCCAAGGGTTTTGGTCCACTGGGTTTTGGTTTGGGGCTGTTCGGGTTGGGGAGCTGTAGTAATGTTTGCTTTCTGCATCTGTACTAACTATATTATGTGCTGTAAATGTGTACGTCTTGACCTTGAAAATTTAATAAAGATTATAGTAAAAAAAAAACTAAGTCACGGGAGTAAATAGGGTACAGGAGATAAGTCTATTTCTAAAGAAAAAAAGGTGCTCAAGAACAAGGGGACAAGATATGAAGCTGGAAGGGGGTAGATTTTAGGAAAGATGGGAAGGATGTGAGGAAGTACTGCTTCACAGAAAGAGTGGTGGCTTCCCTGGAACAGCCTTCCAGCAATAGTGGCGGGGCAAAAACAGTAGTGGGATTCAAGAATGCATGGGATAGGCACAAGGGATTCATAATGGAAAGGAAATTGGGGAGAAGAGCTACAGATCAAGTAGGGTCAGCAGCAGAGATGTGCGAAGTGGCCTCAATTTGCTCCATGGAGTGATTCACGGAATGAAGGTGGATTCGCGGAGTGCTCCTCAATGCGAAGCGGAGTACTTTGCATTATAGTAGGTAACGAGAAGTTCATTGAACACAATGACTTGGCATTACCCCGCCTTCTCAAACCATTACTCCATCAAATCTTAAGGCGAAGTACATTGAGAACAATGTACTTCGCCTCACTTCACCTTGTTTTAAAGCTCCAAAGGTGAATTTTGCTGTGATTCATGGAATTTCAGGTCACATGGGCTCTAGATTGTTTTGCACAGCCTCAGTTCGTGGTAGTTTGTGTAGGAAGCTATAGAAGACAGTCTGTTCTGAGAACTCTCTGTGAGTCAAACCTTCTAAAAGCTGTTAAAAAATTCTTTTTGCATCATTTCTTTTGCTGAAATTTTAGTTCATCGATTGTAGGAAACCCTCCTGTGCTCATATCATCGAGCGTTTATTGTTTGTGTGTGGATTTTGAATGTTAATGTAAAACATTCAGTCTCTGTACTGAGATACAGTGGAAGTGTGCTTTGGGGGAGGGGCGTATCTGGTGTAGATAGACTTAAATTGGAGAAATAGGAAGTTCTTTGTTTTTTGGTTATATTTTTCTTGTATAACTGACTGTGTTAATGTACACAGTAATATTTTCAGTAATTGTTGACATTTTTTGGCTGATTGTGTGTGTTATGGTCTGGAGGGACCTGGTGCAGCACTGAGGTTGTTTAAAATACATTGTATATTACTGAAGTTTTAAATTTGGTACGCATTACTTGTAGACAAATTCTGTGTGTGTGTGTGAGTGTGTGTGCTGTGCGTGACGTGATATCAAATAATACATCTTTTATTGTGCCACAGTGTAATTACAGGTGCTGCAGTGTGAACCTGCTATCCACTGCAGCTGTGTGATTTTGTGCTGCCATTGTGGTATCTTTTTGGTTTTCCACTGCAGTAATCTGTAGTCAGTGCCCCCCCCTCCCCTGGCAAAAGCATTCATTTCCAGATTGGATTGTTTGTGACTTGAGAACACCACTGGTTAGTTAAGGTGTTGTTAAACTTGTTGTGACTTTGCGTCTGTATCTGTTGTTGAAGCCACGGTTGTTTTTTTGGCTTCACATCCAGCATCTCCCCCCCCTGGCTCCCACCCAGAGTGAATGTTCCAAAATCTGAATTCATTTAGAATATTCCTGTTGATCCCCCAAAATGCCAGCAAAGAGACGTGCAAGCAAAGGTGTTTCTCACCATGGCACTGCTGCCAGTGGTAAGATTGTCTGTGGGCATGGTAGTACTACGCAGTCACAGAAGTGCATTGCTGATGTAAGGAAATGTATTTCTCCTTCAGTGTTTTTTACAGCTCAATCAGTAGCTTCACTCATAGTTGGAGGAGATGATGTTGTCCCAGCTGGTGGTGTTAGTGCAGTTGCTGGTGGTGGTATGAGTATTGATGCCTCAAGTTCCAGTTCTGACTAGTTTACTGTGTCCAAAAAATACAGTGGAGTGTGAAGCAGTGGCAGTGAGTGACAGTATAGATGATGCCATACTCTCCAGTAAAATCCCAATAACAGAACATGAGGATTCTGATCGTCATGTCAACGACAGCACACAGTGACATTTCTTCCACCATGGTTCAGGTCATGCATTTGCCATGCAGTGATTCTCAGTTTGGTGAAAACATTTTGGATGATGGTGGTGTTGATGATGATGATGATGCTATGGTTGCAACATGAAGTCCATATGCCAGCATTCAAGCAGAAGATGTGGATGATGTTGATAAATATGATGATAATGTCAGTGACCCCTTTTGGGAACCAGAGAAAAAGAAACTCAAGGTGGCTGTGTCTGGGTCTGCTTGCATTCCCCTCTCCTATGAAAAGTTTTGATTTACCAGTTTCAGTTGATAATGATGACCCAGTAATAATGATAGATAGTCATGGCGGTCAGTTTCAGTCCAAGTGTGTCCTGCCTGAAAAATCATGCAGCACCCCCCACTTCATGGCTTAAAAACAGAGTCCAAAAGGCAGCATCAGGGGGGACATGTTAAAACTAGAGCATCAAGATCCCTTGTTTGGGATTTTTTTTGTGGAAGGTGCAAATGATGAGTCCGTTGCAGTCTGCCAGGTTTGCCAGGTGCGTGTGAGTCAAGGTAAAAAGGGGAGCCATCTGGGCACAGGGGGACAGCATACACATCTTAAGAATAGGCACATGGCACTGTGGATTCAGCACAAGATGGCAGCTAATACTTGTACCACAGTGGGGCGTTCACCCTCATCATCAACCATAACAAGCATGTTATCCCCTTCCATGACTGTAGCATCAAGTAGAAAATTAAATGCTTGCAGTAGTGATGAAATAACAGCAGAGGATTACTACAGGCATGATGAGGTGGAAGCGTAGAATGATTTTGAAGTCTTGTCCAGTGGTGGTGAGAGTAGCAGTTTTGGTGGTGGTGGTGGTCAATGCAGTATGTCTAGTGCAAGTGGTACATCAACCCCTGCTGGTAAATCTGGGAAAAATAACTGCATTTTTGTGTTTGACATCACCTGTTCAATCATCTTCATCACACATCCACCTCCACCCCTACCATTACATGAAACCAGAACCATGGTGATCATCACCCCATGTAAAACGTTAAAGTCAGCCCATATTACAGAGTGTTATTGCGCATAAGCTGAAGTACCCACCCAATTATACAGTGTCAAGTGAACTTAATGCTGCTGTAGCTGAAATGCTGTCAATTGATCTTTTGCCTTCTCGTTTGTGGAGAATTCCAGGTTCCTGCAGTTTGCTGCACGTGCTTGTCCAAAATGGAAAGTCCCAACCAGGACATACTTTTTGACCTGTGCTGCCCAGAGTTGTACCATACTGTGTCCAACTCTGTAAGACATGCCCTTCAACATTCCTCCTCTCCATTCATCCATTTAAGTATGGATATGTGGACAAGTTGCAAAACAGCAGGGACTTCATATTTGTGTATAACTGCACACTGGGAGCAGGTGTCGAGGGTTGTTTATGCTGTTGGTAGTGTGAATAATCAGTGTAGTAAGGTGGAGTGTCATGGTAGCAATCTTCCAGGAATTTGACAGCGTGCAACCATTGCTATGTGCAATGTAACCTGTTCACACACTGGTGAAAACATGCTGGAAGTGGTACTGACTGAAATTGACAAGTGGCTGTACCCCCTGTCCCTGAGAGCTGGGTTCATAGCAAGTGACAATGGGTCAAATGTGGTGAAATGCATCATGAATAGTGGCTTTTTTTGGGTTTCACGCATGGCTCACTGTTTAAATCTTGTGGTGCAGGAGTTTCTGCAGCACCCTGATATAACGAAAATGCTGACAGTTGTACACCATATCTGTCCTCACTTTTCACACTCTGCAAAGGCCCGTGACCAACTTAGGCAGTTGCAGATCCAAAACAGCCTCCTGCAGCACCGCTTAAAGCTGGAAGTTGTCACCCAGTGGAACTCCACTTTATACATGGCAGAGAGGTTGTATGAACAGTACAAAGCCATCTTAGAATATCTTGTCATGCACCCTAGCCGTGACAATTCCGGGGCCTCCATGTCTATGACGACTGAGCAGTGGCGCCTCATGAACTCTGCAATAAGAATCTTGAGGCCTTTTGAACATGCCACACAGGCAGTGAGTAGCAAGTCGGCCTCAATTAGCCAATCAATTCCACTGCTGTGGGTGCTGAGGCAGACATTAGTGAATGTACAGCATAGCCTTGATGTTGTTGGAGACAGTGCTAGCAGTGTGTTGCTAAAACACATGCTGACAGTATTCGACCAGAATTGTCACATCTTGAGCATTCAGTGTAGTGACAACTTTGCAACAGCAACACTGCTGGACCCTTGATATAAACGTGGAATTGCCTCAGTACTGGATGGCGGGCCTAAACAGGTAAAAAATGTCAGTTGCCAACTGGTGCGCTTGGTTCATGGGGCACAGAAGTCACGTGCCAAGGTCAGGAAACCTGAGCAGCATAATCAGGTTGAAGGTGAACCTGGAGGAGTAGTATCAAGCATATCCTGTAAGGGGAAGGGGACTGCAAGTGGCTGGCATTAACCTACTTTGGAAGGCTTTGTCCCAAGTGGGGATTTGTGACATAAATGATTCCGGAGAGGCGGATGATGCATCAACCACTGGACTTAGAGCAGCACAGTGCATGGTTGAGTTATATGTGTCTGAAAACAGGCATCTGTCAATCACTGATGATCCCCTTTTATACTGGAGTGGAAAGTTTAGTGAATGGCCAGAGCTGACTGCTGTGGCACTGAAGTACCTGACATGCCCACCCTCTAGTGTGAGTGTCGAGAGGGTATTCAGCTCAGCAGGTGCAATAGCTTGAGATCATCATACAAACCTCTCTCCTGCAAATGTCAGTTTGCTGACATTCATAAAAATGAATGAGAAGCTCTTACCAGCTCAGACTGCAACCTCAGTATTCATACCCCGGCATACTCATGGTTTTGCTGATGTTGAAGAAAGGGACCATCCTGGTGGTAGTGACAGCATGAAGCTGCCTACCACTGACGTAGATGATAACACAATGTAGAAAGAATTTCCCCGTGGTCCAAATTCAGACATAGAAGACTGCGAGGGCAGCTTTCTTTCTGAGGATGATGATGAATGATGATAAGGTTAATGTTAACAGGTTTTAACTTAAGTGGTTAAAAAGCTGTCACATGTCTTGTATGATACATGTTCTCTTTTTCATAAAGTTAAATCACTGTCCCACTCATACTGACTTAAATTCCATATGTCACGTCATCACATTTATAACACAGAGCACAGTATATCCTGGCCCCCGAACTACCACCATCATAAGACCACTGTTCTCCACTGCCACCATAGGGAATGTGACCGTGTGTCCCCCCAGACTACCACTGCCATAAGACCGCTGTTCTCCACTGCCACCATAGGGAATGTGACCATGTGTACCCCCGGACTACCACCACCATAAGACTGCTGTTCTCCACTGCCACCATAGGGAATGTGACCATGTGTCTCCATGGACAACCACCACCATAAGACCGCTGTTCTCCACTGCCACCATAGGGAATGTGACTGTGTGTCCCCCCTGGGCTACCACTACCATAAGACCGCTGTTCGCCACTGCCACCACCACCAGATGCAGGAAGATGTGAGATAGAATGTCACCATGTGCCGCAGCTATGACCACCATCACCCACCATCAGTGTCATTGTGACAATGTTTTTCCATTACATTGACCATGCCAAGGCAGAGGGAATCGAACAGGAGACCACATACATCAGCCACAGGCACAAGGCTTCTTACTATTAAAACTATAAAGTATGTGTACTAATGTTTTTATGCTATTCAACTTCCTTTAGCTGTGTGTTTTGTTTTCTGTTGCTTTTCTGAGCTGCAGTGGTCAAACACATATGTCAACTTATTTTTTTTACAGGTTAACAACAAATGACTCTCCTTCTCTGAAGGTCTGTATCAATGGTACAGCAGCAGTACTGTCTACAGGAACCTATGGAATATCCATTTCCAATCCATACTGGTAAGTATATCAATATTATTTCATTTGTTCCTTTTTTTTCATATGAGTGCAACAAATCCGACTGAGGATTCATAAACTAGGAGGCATGTATGTCACAAAAAATATTTCTGCAACATATCATGTGCTGTATTCCAAATTTGCAGCTGTGCAGCCATGACAGTGCTGAAAAAGTTGGACCCAGGTTGTGTTACTTGACAAGATGTGGTTTTGAAATGTAACTTGAGTTGAGATACAGGGACACTGACACAGTATATTTGTTACACAGCCTGGTACTAAATTAAGTTGTGATCAGATTATTGCAGTGGGACAGCTTGCTATCTGTATTAATCCAGATACCCGTGGAACAGCCACAGCTTAAACATAATGTGTTACTGCTGCAAACATGTTGCAATAAGTCCTTCATTTCTTTTTTTAAGAAACTTCCAGATGCTTTGTTGTGTCATAGTTGCCTTATCCAAAGAACTTCTTCAGCATCAGCCCCCCCAGACTGGGGAAGACATGCAATACACAGAAGTAATTTCAATCAATGACCATGACCATCATTACCAGACTGGAGAAGGATGCAGATGAAATCTGTGAAGAAGTAACCTAATAATAAACCATTAATGAGACCTACTTGCAATCTGCAAATATGCCCCCCCAAATAAAATACTTACTTTCATTTGCTTGAGAGTATTCCATTTCCAAGTTCAACGCCAACATTTCTCATCGAGCACTGGAATGTACATACCAACAGTATGTGACCTGAGATGCAAAACAATACAATGAGTACATGTCTATATATATATATATATATCAACCCCCACCTGGAAAATACATATATATATATATATATATATATATATATATATATATCAACTCACCAAGGCTACTATTAGTGTACACACAAAGGGCACTCTTCCATCCAGCTAAGGTGACTGCATCGCATTCGCGAGAATCGCAGCACACTTTGGACCAGCAATAGTTCTCTCACGGTCATCATTTCTAATGGAACACTGAATGGATTCATCTCATGTTATCCCTCCTTCACATGGTTTGGCAAGACACTATGCATCATGACATCATCATCACAGAGTATGTAAACTTTCTGGACACAAGACAGTTGCATTATGGGGATGCAGAAAAATTCTGGGGACTCTGTGTGACCACTGCATGCATGAGTGACTGCGCAATACATTCTGGGGGACTTTGCATGTAGTGTAATGCTCCCATTTCACTTCCTCAGCACTTGGGAATTTTCTGAACACAAGACAGTTGCATTCTGTGTGTTGTAATTGCTAGCACATAATATCATACTTAAACTATAAATTAAAGCAGCAGTGCAACAATGTGGTGAAAATTGTGACCTCTACTTTTTTATGCTGTTTTCCATTGCCAGCCACTAGTTACTCCTTCCTGACTTGTATGACACCCTTCTTTTCACAATTCGTGTCTGCTTTACTACTTTTTCTCATGTCTGAGAAAAAAGGAGCATGCCTTTTAATATGGCTCTGACCAGATTTTCATTACTATTTGCAGCTGTTTTTGACTAAATATTGTTCTGTGAGGTCATAAAACACTGCATGCTGCATAATCGTTAATTTAACAACAGAAGTAATATATAACAACTGATGGAGAAAAACAGTGTAAAATACTGACGAAGACCTGGTCCACTCCGTATTAAAAGGAGTGCTCCTTTTATTATTTCAGACATGAAAAAAGTACTAAAGCAGACTCAAATACTGGAAAGAATGGTATCATACAAGTCAGGAGGTAAGTAAAGTGGCAATGTAAAATAGCATAAAAAAGTATAGGTCAACATTTTCACCAGATTGTTGCACTGCTGCTTTAATGTCTATTTCAAAAAAGAAATATTTCTGGAGCCTCAATAATGTTTACTTAGTGTTGGGACTTGTGATTTGAAGTGTTTCACAAAAAGCATGACTGAGCAGTGCAAGTATGTTGTGCTAAACTGCATGTGTGCCATCAGTGTTCTTTCTTGTGTGTGCAGACATTGTCCAGCTTCATGCAAACATATATATGGTGTAACTTGTTGCAGTATGTCAAGAATAAAGATAAGAAAGAATATATGATGTATATTTTATTTGTACATCAGCACCAGCGGAGTAAGTGATATGATATTTTTTTCAGAGGTATCGGGTCACTGTGCACCTCAGTCACTCACAGTGCACACATGACTTTGCAGAGATCATAGCACAAAAACACATGTTCTCCTAAAAGTCATGTGTGCAGTATGTGACTAAGGTGCACTCTGGCCAGACACCTCTGAAAAAATATTGTATCGCTTAGTCCGCTGATGATGATGGTCACAATAAAATGTACGTTTTTCTTATCGCTGTTCTTTATACCATAAACACTGCAACAAGTCAGCAATATATGTTTGCAAGAAGCTGGACAATGTCTGACGACTCTCTCTCACACACACACACACACTCACAGGAAACAACACTGACTGCACACATGCAATTTAGCACATCATACTTGCACTGCTCACACCAGCTTTTCCCACAACCATTCTACAACAGAAAGTAAACATTACTGAGGCACTGGATTATAATAACAGGGCAATAAGGAACATGTATGTCTGTATGTGTGTGTATATATTTAAAGGGAAGCAGTCAGCAACAGGAGCTCCTGCCCCCTGCAAGGCTTACCCTCCGGTTAAGCCTTTTAAGTATGTTGCAGTGTTTTTCTCGCGCTGCAACATACTTTATTTTAATAAAGCAAAGTCAGCGACCCAGAAGTATGGCGAACACTATGGGGGCTCCATTATGTGTAAAGGAAAGGTGCGGTGGAGGCATACCATGCACTTCAATACTTTTGTATTGAAGTGCATGGTGCATCGCCATTGCACCTTTACACATAATGGAGACTAGGAAGGCCAAGCAGTCCTTATCTGCTGTCAAAGTCTATGTTTCTATGTTTCTATGGTGAGGGGTGGGAGCACTGTGAGGTACCCAGATCAGTCACTTGTTTTAGGAATGCATAATGTTCATCCCTGCATTTGATATTCAGAATCTATGTCTTGTTCTCTGAAGCTCAATTCCCTCTCTGGCTTCTCCTGCATGGAGATGAGGGCAGTCCCCCTGATGGGGCTCTCAGCAAGCAGCAGCCACCATGGTTCCTGAGTTTTGTATGGATCACACTCACTGAAAAGTGGTTCAGCAAGTGACGGAAGCACTCTATGCCTGGCTAATGCCTCTCACAGACTAAATGCGACTAGCTAAGTGTTCTTCAGCTACTGCCAGTTGGCTCCTCCCTGTGGAGTTCTGGAATAGATAAGCTGGCCCAGCCTTTCAAGTGTCCAGAGGTTAACCCTTTGAGGTTTTGTAGAGCTGTATAAGGAGCCAGGGATCCATATAGTGGCTACACCCCAACTTTGAAGCTTTACACCCTCAGCAGTCACCTTTAGCATCCAGGTACAGCTTCCTCTCATAGGCGTCAATGCTCAAAAGTGTCACCCTCCTCATCCATTTGGCCACAGAGGGAAACATGGCTGCATAATGATAGTAGCGCATAGGATACTCATAATACACAAGTAATGAGGATCCCCTGAGCCGGAGGTCCTATACCTCTGAAATTCCTCTGATAGCCCACCCTCCTGGTCCCTTGGAACACTATGCCCAAGTGACCCAGAAGGGCACAGCAGTACTAAACATAGGGTACTATAACCAAAACCCTATGAGCCAACACCTGAGGAGCTCCTAAGTATAAATAGTCCTACACATGGACCTCACTTTAAACATAGATTGTACCTTTTTTCCTCATACATCTTCAAACATGCACCTTTCTCTCCCCACTCAAAACACTCTTACCTGAAGTAGTATTCATAAAGCTGTACAATACATAAGTACGTTTCATGCAAGAAAAGAACAACAGGAAGTGTCAGTTCCACAAACCCTAAGAAAATGCAACACATTGTTTTATTGGCAACAGGCTAGTTTGAGTCTCAAAGAAACAGTTTTGGTTCATTTTAAGATTTCTTTAAACAAGAACTGAGGAGAGGAGGCCTTACCTGTCCATCTAGGGATAATGCCCTACAATAAAATGGGTCTTTTCATTCTTTTTAAACAACCAACATTAATGGGCCTAGGCACCAGGGATCAGTTTTACGTCTGCAACAAACGTCTTGTTGAGGCCTCAGAGCAGTTCACCCATAACAGTAAAAGAAAAAGGGTCTACCTCACTGCTCAGATGTGCAAACTGTATCCACTCCACTCCACTCCACTCTCTTTCCTGACAGTCTCCCGCACACTAGCCCTAGTGAGGGCATGCTTCCGCACATGTGATCTTCCTCCCAGGATGGAAACTTCAAGCACCAAACAGGGCTACTTCTTTAACTGGAATGTAAGGGTTGTGCAAAACTGGAACTTGAGAGCATTGCAAAACTGGAACTTGGGAGTGCTACAAAACTTCAGATAGCCTCCTTGGTGGACTACTCCTTTGTCTGACTTATTGCAAGGAGTCCTGTAGGAGTCCCTAGCCTCTTCTGCATAATGCATTCTTTGACTATCCATGTCCTGGGAGAGAGCATAATGCTTGGTTAATGTTAGTCCCTGGTATATGTTGAGTACCATGGAGTTGGCTATGCCACTAGCTTCTCCCAGGTGCTTTTGGTCACTTTCGTCTGTCAGCATATGCTTGTCATATCATTTCTCTAGTGTAGCATCAAACAGCCAGTTCTCATGTTTACACTCCACAACGTTCCACAGCTACTCAGGAAAACAGGGTTAGGTGTACTTGAAGTAATCTTTAATCACCTGCTGACCATTCTTTCTGCCTGGGACTATTACAGTATCTTACAAACAGAACCCCGGGGGTATTACCTGGTTGGAGCCACTCACCTCTCTGGTACTTTTTCAACTGCACCAGCTCTCGCTCTTCTGAATGGCTGTAGATATGACAGCTGGTGGACATAGCTGTTACCTCAGGGTCTCGACCCTGCTCAGATTTCTTCTCTGGCTCTTTATTTTCAGTAGCAGTCTCAGCTCCTTGTAGCTGAGTAGGTGGTGCCATGGAAGGCAGTGCCACCTCAGCAGTCTTTGCAGCCAGAGGAGGCTCAGGCACCGAGAGAGCAAGAGGCTTCACTCCTGATGCAGGGACTGCTTTAGATTTAACAGCAGGTGGTTTCATTGGAGTGAGTTCCATCTTGGGTTAGGAAGTAGGTACTTTCCCAGGAGGTGTAGGAGGTGGTGACTCAAATTCATCTGGGATCATCAGCCAAAGGTAATGATGGGTCACAGGTGGATATGGTGAGGAGGAGATGCCCTGGGAAGACCTGCTAGCCCCACCAGGGAGGACAACCTCAAGCTGCTGCTTCTGTACTAGGAGTCTCTTGAGCTACCAGTTTCTGTGACAGGAGCTATCCTTCCATTTCTCTCACATCAATGGGGTGGATGCCTTTGTACAGTTCAGATGTCAATTTTTCTATTCACAGCCATGGATAGAGGAGGTACTGCTGCAGGGGTTTGCTTCATTAACCCTGGATGAGTCTGCAACTGGTTCTGACACTGGTTCCAAACATCCTCTGACTTGGAGTCAGCCTGAGAGGTCTCACTGGGGGGGAGTTTCATTGCAGGCTTGGCAGTCAATGACATTACATTGGGCCCATTATCAATTCTACAGGCCTGACACACCAAGGTGGTCTCAACAGCTGATCCTATGGCTACAGATATTACACGTAGGGTCAACCCAGGCTGGTTGAGCAGGTGAACATAATTTGGGTCACACATGCCTCCTGCTTTACCAGCCACGGCAGCAGATGAATAGGCACTTGCACATTTTCTTTGCCCAGCTTGGATGCCATGTCCAAGTTCAGCGGCACTGCTACACACTACCCCCTGCAAAGACACACTGTTTTTATTGTCTGTTTATCCACTGTAATTGTCATAGTGTTTGCAAAAGTTTCTGTGCTGCCAAGTTACACCCTGTTTCTCTTTGCATTGTCCTGCTAAGCAGTCCCATCAACGCCTATAAGATACCTTGACTCAGTCCTGATCTGAAGAATTGATTATAAAAGGGTATTTATAGTGGGTGGTGCAGTTCTAAAGTTCACACAGACAGATTGCTGATTGCTGCATAACATATAGTACAGCCCCAGATGGGACAGCAAGTCACAATCCAAAGGGTTTGTTATAATAGACAAATTTAAGTAGCTTTAGAGAAAATGTATAGTTCAAGCTGTGATCTTGGGCTCCTGGCTCCTCTGGATTCTCCCTAAGATGGACCCTCTAACATACGAGGCACCCAGCTTCTGCCTCTAGCCACACCCCCCTTTGAAATGTTGAGACAGTTATTGAAGCTGAAGGGGGGTGGGCAGAGATCTCCTTATGGGGGCTACATATACATACGTATGCTAAAGCAGGGCAGTCAGGAATGGGTTACTCGTGACTCTGCCTGCTCATTAAGAATGGGTAAGCAATAGCTGCGTCTACCTCTGGCATTCACACTCCCTCATTATGTAATCATCATCATCACTGTCATTATTGTCATTATGGGAAGACAGCTGTAGAGGGGTTAATGGCGGTGCCTGCACCCAGCTATGTAATTAGGACTGAGAGTGGGTTCGCAGTTCCACAGCTGCTTACACTCACACTGTTCATCTGACTTACTCATCTGCATTTTTCAGAGAACACAATAAGGGCCACTCTTTGGGGCCATCCAGTAAGTGGTTAGAGCTTAGAACAGTAAACCAGCAGATCCCAGGTTCAAATCTTGAAACAATCAGTGACTGACTCTGTGACCTTGAAAATGTCACAAATCTCCCAGTACTTCCTCCCTTCCAGTTGTATAATGAGATAACCTTGAAAGACAAGAAGTTGCATCACAGCTGAGCTATACTAGATAAACAATAAAAACATGTGGACTCCTGTCCCCACACTGTATTGCAGGCCCAGATTCCATCACATTCACTGTGTGAACCTCGGCATGTCACTAATGTCCCAGTGCTTCCGTCCTTCTAGTTGTATAATGGATAACCCTGAAAAATGAGATGTCATAGTATTGCCAGGCTATACTATATAAACAGTAAAAATTTGAACCCCTGTCCCCAAACTGTATTACAGACACAGATTCCATCACATTTTCTGGTTCAATGTGTGACTTTGAGCAAGTCACATGACCTCCCAGTGCTTCAAGCCACCCAGATTTAAAATGAGACAGCAGAGAAAATGGTATGGTGTATCACAGCTGGGCTATTCTAAATAAACAGTAGAAATATGGACCCCTGCCTCCACATAGTATTACAGACCCAGATCCCACCCCAGCCACTAGCTCATTGTGTGTGATCTTGAGAAAGTCATTTAACCTCCTGGTGCTTACGTCTACCAAGAAGTAAAATGGAGCATCACTGAACAAAAGATACCATATCGCAGCTGGGCTAAATGGTTAACAAAAACAAAATCTGGGTTGCCCAATCAGAGCATCCTACTGGCAAGTAATTGGCCAGGCCCTGGAACAGATTTTTCACTTGGCAAATTTGATCACACCTATTTTAGTAATTCTCAATATCCCAGCACCTGAACATAAACTCATGTTAGTCTCTTAAGCTATTACTTTAATTAATCACTCTGGCAAAAAAAAAAAGGCTTTTACACATGTGGATGAAGACCATAGCCCCAACAATACATATGTGGTATACTGTATTAAAGCAGATGTATAAAATGTAATGTCAAACAGCCATCTACATGAATGTGCAAGGTTCCTCCAATGATTTGTGGTGCTGATGGATTCTGTATTATATAGGGAGGTGGATCCAGCCTTTGTGCCTTCCTTGGTACAACTGCAGCTTGTCACAGCTTCCCACTTATTCTCCACATGACTGCTCAACCTGGATGTATAGATGAAAGAAGCTTGATGCATTGCTTGTCATTCTCACTGTGTGAACTGGCTGTATTGTTACTTATCAATGTGTTCACTACTCTGTCTGTCTGTACTGTTTTCTACCTCCCATCTGAAAACTCAATAAAAACTGAATTATATAAAGTGGACCCCTGCCCCCACACTGTATTAACAATATAATCTATATATAGTCACAGTAGCAGAGAGTTTAGCCTTGCAAAAGAAAGACAGGATGAAAAGTCATTCTGGGAAATGTAGTCACCAGCTAAAAGAATCAAAGTTGGCATAAACAGAACTTAATCTGGAATCAGTTTCCTGTGAGAATACTTTACTGCAAGAGCTATTCTTTGTTGAACATAATTCAAAGGCTATGCCTGCAAAACAATGGGTGGGAGCAACCAGCCACTCCCCCTGCCTGAACTATTTAAGTCAGCTACTTCCAGCTTCACTCAGAAGTATTGTTTCTTTGCTGCAGCCACAGTCTCTGCGGGGGATCTGCCCCCCCAACCCCATTTCTTATAGTGTTTGTCTCCCACTTTCCCATTGTGATTTTGGACTTTCTGCTTGGTTTGTGCCTCTCTGGCTCTTTGGGTCACTCTCAGTTAGCTATTCCTGATGCACTCCTGTTCTCATGTACTTTGTGTTTCTTTCAGTTTGGGTTCTTTTTGGGCCTTCTCACTTTCCCAGCATCCTACCTTCATCATTTGCTTTTGACTTGGCTGTTCAGGCTCCCATCTTGCTATTTTTCACATACCTTTAGCAATCTTTCAGTTCAACTACAATCCTTAAATGTTTACACCGGGCTCCTAGCTAGGCAGCTACTCCCTTCTGGGCTCTGTTGTTCACTTCAGCGGCTGCTGGTTCCTAGTTTTCATTTCCCATATGTTCCTGCTTTATGTAGCAAATGCAATTTTATTTGTTGTTTCTACTGCCTCAGCCTACCTGACTTGCAATGCACCAGCAACTAACACTAACCTCCCTTATGGAACTGGTTGGCATGTAGTCATCATTCAGTCCACTCTTGTATAATTCAGTCTCATTCAATGTCCTAGTTGTTGTTCAGTGTCTCAATCAGCCATTCAGCCTTACCTATGTGCTCATGGATATCAGGATTCACCATCAGCCTCCCACTACTCCTGCATTCAAATGCATGCCAGCCACAATCATAGCATGGCTTCCAGGGCTTCTGCCCTTAAAGCCAACTGTCTTGCTCTGCTCCATTGCAGTCTGCATCTTGAGGGTGGGTCCCTCAAGCTGGGCAGGGTCCTTCTCTTTCTACCCTTCAGGTGAGAATGTCCTACACTCCGGGAGAAGCTTTAGCCATGCAGATCGACTGGGCGGCATGTCTTGGTGTAGCATTTAAGACTTCAGCTGTCAGAAGGAGGGGCCTCTAAGTCCACGAAGGCTCCTTTAGCTGTGCAGACCATGGCGGCAGCAACTTCAAAAGCTATTCCCCCTACAGTCATCTAAGATTCACCTAGTCTCCACCTCCTTCACTTGCTCTGCCCCTCAAGGGTGAAGATCATACAACTCCAAGTCCCAGCCCCTCAGGGTCCCAACTCTTATGCCTTACCCCTCAATGGTGTGGCTTCCTCTGTAGGTCTTCCCTCTTGGAGGACAGGTGATTGTCTTTCAGTGGTTGTTGCTCTCCTTCTCCTGCCTTGGGGGGGCTTCCTTCATGGCGAACTTCCTCTAGCTACAGAGTTCAGTTCATGGCAACCCCACGGCTTTCCTATTAAAGGGATACAATGAGAGCCCTTCCTGTAAAAATCTTCATCCTGAATTGGGTTTCTGGGTCTCTAAATTGCAGTAGCTGAGCTGTCACTAATTTATCCCAAGCAGTAGGGAAGGTGTCCAAGGTCTTGGATCCCCAGAAGTTTCCCCATCATGGTGGGGGGGGATTCCTCTTCTCCATGCTGAAGGTCATAAAAGTTAGGTAGTCTGCAACAGGTGGTATATAATGTAGTACATTTATATTAGTATAATGCTTACCCACATAGGTTTCTGCTGTGAGTTCGGGTTGAATGGTGGCAATCCTTCCATTGCCATTCCCTCTCTCCCAACAGAAGTATGCCTCTTTTGCTATTAGTTCCAATATCTGTCGGTCATTGCTCATTTCAGTCTCTGCCTGTTTCCAGTCATCACTAGTTGCAGTCAATCTCTGCTCACTCAGGCTCTGTGGTCACTATTTGCTGCTCAGTACTTTTTGGGGAACCTCCCTAATGTACCTTTAGCATAAAGAAATTATGTTCCTGTGGCACCTGTAGGGGTGAAACCCTCCTTGAGAGGGTTCCTTTGCCTTCACGGCACCCCAACAGGATTGTAGTTCCCCATGGAACAGAGAGTGCAAACTGCCAAAGTATTCTCCTATGACAATCAAGTCAAATCAAAGTTTTTTGGCAGGAATTAACTCCATTGAGCAGGTTCATTTACAAGGAGGTCCTGAAGCAAAGATGTGCAATACACTTACAAAACTATATACACAAAAAGCAAATACAGTTGTAGCACAGCATAGCATGGTGATGAGCAAAATTAGCAATAACAGCAAAAAGACAACATATTTTATATATATAAATACAGAAAATATATACACATGTACATGCATACATGCCCGTGCATACAGAGAAGAATCCCAAGAGAGGAAAGTCTTGGCATAGTGCGCATATGTGCAGAATGTAGGACACTGCGGCTAATAAGGAACAATATTAGGGTAAGTGAGGTGATCAGGGAAGTACTGACAGTATGTAATAGGGTTACAAGTAGATCAGGAGTCTACCAGGCTAGGCAGGGTTCAGAAGAGAGGAGAACAGAACAGTGGAATTCGGTAATCAATAGTATGTGGAAGAGAGGGAGTGGTAAGGCATGGAAAGCAGCAAGCAGGATAAGAGGGAGGCAAGAGCAATGGGAAGGGTGGTGGAAAAAAAGAGGCAGAGACCTGGAGGCTTACAGGGGTGGGTGAAGGGGGAGGGAACATAGAAAGGAGAGGGTCGGTCATACAGTGGAATGAGGTGTCAGCCATCTAAATTGTGCCAGGCAGTAAGCAGCGACAAGTACAGGAGATGTGTAACTTGCTAGTAAGTAGATGTTTGAAGCTGCCCAAAGGGATTAGGTGTTGAAGCTTGAGGCATGCCTTGGCTTTGTTTCAAGTGGCCAGTAGGGTGTGGTTTATGGCCTGCAACAACACATTCATTCAATTACCTTCAGACTATCAACAAAGTTGAACAAGCATAATTCCTCACTAAATTGCATAAATCCCATTGAATTCAAAGGCTATGCCTGCAATTCAATGGATGGGAGCAACCAGCCAAGCTCCTTGCCTGAGCTATTTAAATCAGCTCTTTCCAGTCTCACTCAGAAGTATTGTTTCTTTGCCCGACCATCCTCCCCTCCTCCAGTGTCACACCTCTCTACTTGGGGCTCCTTCCTAAGGTACCTTTAGCCTAAAGGAATTATGTTGCCATGGTACCTCTAGAGGTGGAACCCTTCTCAGGAAGGTTCCTTTGCCTTCACGGTACCCTGACAGGGTGGTAGTTCCCCTTGGAACAGAGAGTGCGAACAACTAAAGTATTCACTTATGACAATCAACAATACATTCATTTAAATACCTTCAGCCTATCAACAAAGTTGCACAAGCATAACTCCTCACTAAGTCGCATAAGCCCATTGAACTCCCACTAGTATTGATTTACTATTTGAACACTACAACTATGGATCACCACTCCCGTGAAATTTAAGGGGAAAAGGAATGTTTTTATTTATTTTTTGTTTTATTTTCATTTACAATTTATTTTCCTACAATTGCCTACTGTAGCTTAGATGCAACATCTCATTTCAAGTGGGGTACTGCTTCTATCCAATTGTGTAGCTGGGTGGACTAGGGCACTGAGAATGTGAGTGAGTTGTCCAATGTCTCACAATGAATATTTGGCTCTAGCAGGGTTTGAACCTGTGAGCACCTGATTCCCACGCTAATGATCTAACCACTAAACTACACTGCCTTGTGTGGACTGTGGTATTCAAACACAAAACTCTTGGCTCACATGCTTCTGCTTAATTTATTTGAATTTATTGACTGTAAGAAGCACACTGTGTTGTAGCTCATTTTTATGTGTGACCTGGGGGTTGGGGATACAATATAGGGCAAAATAGTAGCAAAAGTGGTTACAGTGCAAGAAAACAGGTATGCATAACATACATAGTAACAATGGCATTTAAGGCTGGAAGGGACTGCAGGTCCATCAAGTCTGCCCACGCCCCCTCCCCCCGCTTAATAGGAAGAGATCAACAAGCTTTCTGTTCAAATATGTACTCATTTATAGAGATTTTTCCACCCCCATTACTGCCCAGAGTACCCTGTGATTCTCTGGGTAAGCAGAAATCTGTCCAGGCTAACTTAAAGGCCTGCACTGTCTTCCTGTCTATGGTATTTTCTGGAAGGCTGGTCCATAGCATAAACATCCTCTAAGAAAAAACTTGCCTCCTAAAGTTACCCCAGGATGTACCACCATTGAGCTTTAGGACACATCGCCTTGTGCTGCTGGAGCACACGAGATCAAACATCTCCATCTGTTCAACCTTGGCAAGGACCCTCAGCATGCAGAAGCCCTCCCTCAGCCTTCTTTCCTCCAGGGTGAACTTATTCATGGGCCTTCAGTCTTTCCTCATAGACTTCATTCTCAGTAACAACTGATCATTTTGCTGGCCTTGTGTTGTACCCTTTCGACTGCCTCAATGGCTTTATTGTATTGGGGAGCAAAGAACTGCTCACAGTACTCCAGGTGGGTGGGGCCTGACCAGGGCCTTGCAAAATGGTAAGATGTTTTCCCTTGCGCCTCTGGTCACCCCCCCGTTTAATGCATCCCAGCATTCTTTCTGCTTTCTTGACAACTGCTGCACATTCATTTTCATGCTGCAGCCCCTTGTCTATTATAACCTTCAGGTCCTTTTCCTCCTTGACTGTAGCAGGCAGACCTCCACACACAGTGTATAATTCCCACTCATGTTTTTCCTCTCTGAGTGTAACACCTTGCATTTCACTATATTGAATCTGAGACTCCAGTTATCCCGTCCCATCACCTAGCTTGTTCATGTCATCCTGAAGTTTGTCCCCTTCCGCAATTAATAAATCTATATTAAAATGTTCAATGAAATTGAAAGAAAGTAGCTGAGTCTTTAGGTTTCTTGGTAAATGGTGTCTACCTTGTCTTGCCTGCTTCCCCCTCTTCCCTCTCCTTTCTCTCTCTCTCACGTCCTTCCTGTCCAGGCTAATAAATAAATAAATAAATAATGCTTTATTTCTTAAGCACAATTCTGGAAATCAAAGCGCTGTACATAAGTAAAAACATCATAAAACAGAATAACATAACTTAAAATTAATACAATATAATTTAGATAAAACAGATTAAAATTACTGAAGGATACTATAAACTACATACAGAATGCTTGCTTGAACAAATATATTTTTAGGCCTGCTTTAAATCTCTCCATGGTCCCACACTCTCTAATCTGACGAGGTAGAGAGTTCTACAGGGATGGGGCACTGAACATAAAAGCCGGGCCCCAGATGTTTTAATACCCACTTGCAGGGTCCCCTTCCCTCTCCTTCTCTCTCACTTCCTTCCTGTTAGGGTTAATACCCCCTTGCAGGGTTCTCTGTATCCTGAAGGTGTACCCCCACTACTTGCTTCCCCCCCCCCTCTATCTCACTTCTATAAAATAAATAAAACAAACAATAATGAAGAGCTTCTTAAGGGAATATGAACAGGTTTTAAGGGAGGAAATAGTCAGGCAATGCAATGCAGTAATAAACAACAATAAGAATAGAAATATTCAACACAAACTCCCACCACCCTCCAACGATCAATATCCAACAATCCCTACCGGGGTGCACCAGGTGCTATCCCAAAATGCCAAATGAGAGCTCCCACAGTCTTTAGTGTGTAACACCATTGAGGCAGGTTGCAGGCCTTATATGCAGCAGTGCAGTACTGATGTGCATATTAACACTAACAATCCCAGAACAAAATATTTCAACACAAACAGTGCTTAGTCACTGCTGCACATTACTGTCAGAGGCTGTTCTGCTAGGTCTTTACTGTTACCCAGAAAAACTATCTATGGTCCTAACTACCTAACAAAGTTGCAGGGTAAGGGGTCTAGGCATGGTACTCAAGACTGGCCTCAAGGTGTTGGTGCTGGCAGCAACACAGGGCAATGATTTTGAGGCCTTCTACTGAGATAAATCTCAGCAGCAGGCTCTGATCAGGGAGCTGGCTCACCTCCTTCACAGAAACAGAGCTTAAGCAAGGGAACCCCTGCTCCTAGTACTGAAAATCTGGGCTTGAGCTTCAGTGGCAGGCTCTGCATCTCTGTTCCTTCTTGCTTACAATTTGTAAGGAACCTGGTAATAACTAGCGTGTTCTATACTGACTGATATTTCAGAATATTTCTTTTATACTATGTTATATAACCTGCATTTTTAATTCCAGTTCTGGAGTTTCTATGATATTGATACAAAGTGTAGGAGTATAAAGCAGTTTAACACTACCTTATCTGCCTAAATGATACTTAAATCGTAAATGCATTTCCTTATGTATTTTCTATAACCTCTACAAGGTTAACCTCACTGAGACTGCATTATAAGCATTTGTTTCTGAGCTAGGTTAGTGTCCATCTCTGCTAGCTTTGTACCTAACTTTACAATGTAAGCAATGAGAACAAGGATTTGTCAATGCCGAATGTTGTCTTACTGGCATTGGCTTTGGTAGTACAGGAGTTAGAGAGATGCATAATAGGAATGGCAGTGAAGTATTGAACTGACGCCAACCCCTCGCCCACCCCGCAGAGACTAACAGGCATTGGGGTGTGCCTTTGGGTTGTCAGCCATAACGCTCACGCCATTTCACCTCACCCTACCCTGCAGACACTGACAAGTGTCGCAGCGTGCCTTGGGGTCTTTGGGCCTTACGCTCACCCCATTCCATAAGGAAATACACTGAGATGGGTGCAATATAGGAGAATGGGGTGAACTTTGGGGCCGAAGAGTTCAAGACATACCTCAATGCCTGTCACTGGCATCAGGGTGGGGTTGGGGTGGAATGGCATGAGCATTACAGCCGACAATCCCAAGTCACATCCCTGACGCCTGTCAGTCTCTACAGGGTGGGGCATTATGGTTGGAAACCCTAACACCCCAGGCATTTGTTGTTATTTTCACTCCAAATTTTCAACATGGACTTTTTGTGACCCCACCTTATGAACAGTGGCACTATCAGTTTGTTAGCCGAAAGGTGATTTTGCACAGCGACTGCGCCATTTGGCACCACAGGTGTGAAAACAAATTTTGGGCAGGATGTGAAAAATGACAGATGTACTATTAATAAGGAGGTGTCAACAAATGGTAATGTTGAAAATCTGAAGAGAAAATATAAAAAACTGATAAAGTCACAAGCGTGCGTAGAAACTGTGCAATGCATGGCCGTAATGCAATTATTTTGGGGATTTTTTTAACCATATTTTCAACATAGACATTTTGGGACCTCTGTTTGTGAACAGTGGCAGTGTAATTGTGTTAATCTGTCCCAAAAGTTGATTTCCCACATCGAATGCGCCATTGTGCGCCAGATGTGCGAAAACACATTTTGGGCAGGATATGAAAAATTACAATTGTACTGTTCATAAGGAGGTGTGAAAAAATGGCAATGTGAAAATATGGAGTGAAAATATTAAAAATTGTCGAAGTTATGAGCGTGTGTGGAAACTGCACAATGCACGCTCATAGCACAGTAATTTTTTGGAATTTTTTCACCAGATTTCAACATAGACTTTTTGGGACCCCACCTCATGAACAATAGCACTGTCATTTCGTTACTCAGTCCCAAAAGGTGATTCTGCGCAGTGACCACGAAATCAGCTTTCAGTATAGAATATCGAGATGACAGTGCATGTGTTCATGTTGACAATTTGGAGCCAAAATAAAAAAAAAAAAATAGCTGAGATATCCACCTAAGTTGAAACCCCCCATTGATGCCATTATACAACTTACCAGCATTTCTTCATTTTGCAGTTCGGCTTTGAAGAGTCCAGACTTGTTCCCGCTCCATCGAAGATTGCAGCACTGGACCTCCAAAGGAAAGCATGGGGTGAGGGAGGGGTGTGGGGAGGTGGGTGCACAGAGGGTGGGTGCGGGTTGGTGGAAGGGGATGCCGCAGACGAGGGATTGTTTTATTTTTTTAAGGTAAAAAAAAAACTTTGCAAGACACGCATCACGAGACGGATTGTTAGGCACACTGGGGTGGGCTCCCAATGTGACACACAATGGGGGTGGGGAAACATGCCGACATGGTCAGCTTTATGTGAGAGGCGGTACACTGGGGTGGGCTCCCAGTGTGCCACAATAGGGGGGTTGGGGGAGGAACATGCTGACATGGTCGGCTTTATGTGAGCGGTGGCACACTGGGTTGGGCTCCCAGTGAGCCACACAGTGGGGGAGGGCAGGGGGAACATGCCAACATGGTCAGCTTTGTGTGAGTGGGGGCACACTGGAGTGGGTTTCCAGTGTGCCACACAATGTGGGGAGGTGGGGGACATGCCAATATGGGGATTGCACCCCCGATGTTGGCTTTGTTTGGATATTGTGTGCCGACGCCATGTTTATTGAAATGTTTCAGGAAAGGCACGTACGGAAGGTGTCTCATCTCTGCCGCTGCATGACAAGCTTGTCTCTCATTGCAGCAGCACATTTCTTTCAAGTTGATGATACTCTACATAATTCTTGAGTCAGTGCTAGCATGCTGGCTAATTGGGGAATGAGGGATGCACAGACTAAAGCATGTCATGCATTCACCAGCACTGACACACCTCTCACTCTCACTGTGCTATTACTACCAGAAGATGTTGCTTGAGCACATGCAAGCCAACATAAAAAGCAATTACATAATGAAATATGTTTATTTTAGTAGATTTTGAACCACACTCAAAGCAATAAAAAAAAAATTACATAATAAAAATACATTTATTTTAGCAGATATGGAACCACTTCTTATTACTAAGCTCTGCTGAGTGAAATATTGAGTTTTAAGTGGCCACAGTAATTAAATAAACATATACAGTATTGGCAGAGGCAACCATTTTGTTTAGAATTTAATGCGTCATGGGGCAGTCACTTCCACTGTAGTATACGAATTGGAGATTCCACAGTGAGGGACTTGGGTCAATATTGTGCATCTTTTAGAACTGACCTTCAGTCTCCTGGCCACTATCAGGATTTTTATTTCGAGAGTTTCCATGAATTTTGTCTGCCCCAGGGAGGCCAGAAAATTTTCTTTATGGAGGATTTGAAGATTCTTCAGCAGCCATTGGAAGTTCATGGACACTGGAGCTCCCCAGTGTGAATATGAGCCACCAGTGTGAGTGCAGAGGGATTCATGATGGACAACAGGATTGAGTTAAGAGCAGCCTACAAAGTTTACCACAGGAGAAGGCCCTCAAGAGAGAAGATGATGGTCCAGCTGAGGGACTCCTTTTCTATTTGTACATCTTGGACTCAGCTAGCAGCTGGGAGGAAGGCTCCAGAGGTAAGTGGCAAGGAGTGAGGTAGGTCAGCAAGAGCTGAGATGGGACCTCCCACATCAGTAGCAGAAAGATGCCCCTTGGATAAGTTAGAGGAGGTTACACCATTCCACTACTTTGTTTCCTTTTATTTCTAAGATTCTGTTGGGGGGCAGACGTGTCCAGGTCTTCTCACCGCTAGTGGAGCTCTGCACATGGGTTTCTGAAACTAGTAGTTCAGGGGCTCTGTAAGGTGGCTGGTTGTATAAATGGACTTACCTGATGGGGCATGTCAGTATGATTGCTGTTGCTGGTGGTGGATCATCTCTGTGGCAGTATTTTCCCTGCCTCTCATATGGGACTCAGGGGTGCACCCCTCTGGTTTTAGGTTCTCTATTTACTTAGCAGCCTGGTCGGCTGGTTGTGTGATTCATTTGGTGGGGTTAAACAGCTAAGAGGGAGGGAGAGGTATGTTACTATCATTTGGGGAAGATGACAGTTGAAACAGTCTCTTGCAATGTGCAGGGACTTCATAGCCCTATGCAACGAAAAAGGGTGCAGCTAGCATTCTTGCAAGAGTCTCCCCTGGTCCGAGGAGAAGTAGAAATATTGGCAAAATACTGCAGAAACCAGGTTAATGAGAGCTAACTCAATCTCAGTAAGCAATGCTAAACACACCCATTGGGGAACTTCATACAAGCATTACGTCCACTGGAGGCCCATGAGGAAATTGGTAACAACCTGCTGCTAATATCTGGCAACATCCACCTCAATCCTGGACCTCAATATGGTGTTCCAAGTGAAAAACAACCTTGTATGTTAAAGAATGCCGCACTCAGTATTGACAGCTTCCTACCAAAATTTGCACACCTTGAAGCATGGGTGAGGCATGTCCAGCCTGATCTACTAGCCCTTACAAAAACTTGGCTATCTCCTAAAATTCCTGATGCATTCATCCACCTGAATGGATACAAGCATTTCAGAGAGGACAGATCCAACAAAAGGGGTGTTGGATGCCTCCTATATGTTCGATATGACCTCCAGGGGCATAGAATCACTCTAGACCCTCTCTTGGAGGATTGTGAGTGCCTGGGTGTTAAAATTCATTTGGGGAAGGGTGGGCGAAATCTGAATATTCTGACTGTTTACATACCCCCAGGCAGGCAGCAGACAGGGATTGTTGCATTTTTCGAGAACCTGAAACAAGCTAGTCTACAATGGGAGACTACAGTGGTGGGGGACTTTAACATGAACTGGACTACCAAAACAACCTGGGCCATTAAAGACCAGATGGCTAGTCTATACCTCTACTAGACAGTAAAGAACTGCACCAGGACTAACTATAAAATGGGCACCAGCACACAAATTGATTGGGTGTTGACCATTTACCCAGACCAGCTACCGTAGATCGAGGTCCTACCCAACGCAATCAGCAACCACTCCCCCGTACTATGCTCATGGACCTCCAAGATCACAAGCCTCACCCCCAAGCTCATCACCAATAGGATACTAAGGAAGGGACAAGTAAGGGACTTCGAGGAGCACGTGGCAAGGCTGAACTGGGGCTGCTTAGACCGCGTTATGGATGTTAATTCGGTGCTGGATTACTTTGTAGCAGAGTTCAATAGAGCATGTAACATTTATGCCCCCTATAGGAAAAGGATGGTAGGAGGCAGTATGGTAGACTGCATTACCCATTCTCTGTTAGAACAAATGAGGGACGGGGGCAACCTAATGCATAGGGCAAAAGCATCTGGATCTCCAGGAGACCTTCAGAACTACAGAGTGGCATGTAACAGGTGCACGAAAGACATTAAGCATGCAAAGGCCAACTACTACAAAGAGCAGCAGGAAACCTCATAGGGTAATGGGAGGACATTCTGTAATGTCAGTAAAGACCATCTGGGCAAAGGAGACAAGTCTCCTCCCACAATGCTCAACATGAATGGTCCTACCACCATTGCTCCTGATGAAATGGCAAATCTGTTCAATGAGGCCTTCACTGACCTAAGTGCAGTCCTTCCTCGACCCAGACCCTCCGCCTGTCATTGAGACTGGACATCCTGAAGAACTGGACCCTGGTAGCACAAGGACCCCTAATTTCTACTTTAAGACTATCTCTTGGACCGACACAAAAAAACATGTTAAGCAAATCCTGGGCAAAACAAGAATGGGGAGAGACACATTAGACCTGAAACTGATTGCCCTAGCCCTAGTTGAGATTGCCCTGCCTATGACCAAACTTTCCAACATTTTCCTATGCTATTCCCAATTCCCTAACTCCTGGAAGATGGTGCTAGTCACCACTATCAGGTCAGTTCATTGTATGTAGAATGGCGCATGTCAAAACTGCACAACAGAGACATCGCAGGTGGAAATAGTGACAAGGTGCAAAACCGCTAAATGGTCTATGCCCGGTTGTGCACCCTGTCTTTGTTCCCTTGCAGAGGATAAGTCTTCTGCTGGGAGGAGGGTCCATCGAGCTGCTGCCGTGGCTCGATAGGATGAGCCACAGGCAGCAATGGAGGCAGTGCATCTGCGAACTTGGTATCAAATCCTGGTCCCAGACACATGGAATTTTTCTTTATTTTGCACTTTGTACAATTTAAGTGTACAACCCCCCCCCCCGAGTTGATTGTTTTAGTTGGGAGGGTTCAGTGGTGCAGCCCCCATATGAGAGTACGGAGACAGAACATAGAAATACTGCTGGCAATATAGCAGCTGTTTTGGCAGCATTATATTAGCTGCATTGTGTCGAGAGACATTATGACCCCTTGCCCTAGTCACCCCGGTACACAAAAGCGGGGACTGCTTCATTGTATCAAACTATAGGCCCATCTCTGTTCTCTCCCCTCTGTCAAAGGCACTAGAAATGGTAGTGTCAGACAGACTGGTCACCCACCTCAGCAAGCACAACCTACAATGCCAGCAGCAACGTGGATTCCGTAAAATCCACAGCACAAATTCAGCCCTAATTGAATACACTAATTACCTACAGTACACGATGCCCTTGACAACGGTCATCTTGTTGGCTCAATATACAACCATTTAACTAAGACATTTGACTTTATCAATCACCCCCTTCTGCTCACCAAACTCTGCTCCCTGGGTCTCTCCAATGTCACCGTATCGTGGTTTGGGAGATACCTCTCTGGTAGAATGCAGTGGGTCAGAATCAATAGGGTACTATCTGATGCAAAAAGTGTGATTGTCGGGGTTCCAAAGGGCTTGATATTAGGCCCACTCCTTTTCAGCCTTTTTATCAAGAAGCTCCCAGAAGCCTGGCCCATGTCTAGGGTACTACTCTATGCAGATGATGTGGTAATTTTCCCAAGTAGTCTCAGTTAGGACTCCCTCACAGAGGCTGTCCAGGGTAGCTTTACAGCACTTGAGGGGTGGTTCAAAAGAAACAGGTTAGTCTTTAACTACAAAAAGATGAAGACAATGTTTTTCTCTGGGCTGCACATGAGGAACAAAGCTCACCCCCTAAACATCATAAATGAGAACAGCATGCAACTGGAGCAAATCAGTATGTTCAAGTACTTGCGTGTCACTATTGATGACACCCTATCATTTGCACCACATATTGACTATAGCATTCACTCAGTCAATACCAAGCTTGGGGCTGTCTACAAACAAGTGTACAATTTTACCCAGGAAGCAAGGTGCATTGCAGTCACAAGTTCAGTCCTGCCCAACACAGACTACAGGATTACAGTCTATGGAGCGGCTTCTGATCCTGCCCTCAATAAAATCAAGATACTTCTGAACAAAGCCTGTCATTTCATCCTGGGAGCAGACAGATATATGAACACCTGCACCCTCTACTCCCCAATCAATGTGCTCCCTCTGCAGGACAGAATCAAATAACATACCTGCCTCCTCAGAAAAAAAGTCCTGCTGGGTCTCGCTCCTCCTGGACTACAAAACCTACTTGAGCCTTCCCGTAACCCCTACCCCACTAGGGCTATGTCCAAAAACTCTCTTAATGCCCCTTTCCACAGAACCACACAGCGATGCACACTTTTGCAGTTCGAGCACCACAGCGGCTTAATGAGCTGCCAGAATTAATCCCAATCTCCAATAGAACTGGCCAGTTTAAGAGCCAATTCAGGCAATCCCTCACTCCCAGTGCCACCTGACACTGCCCATAACCCTCTTCTTCTTTATACTGTGGAAAAGCTCCTATGAGCTGCCTCTACACCTGCTATCTCCCACCACTTATCCTATTGGTTCTATGTCATAACACAACTGCCGAAAAGCAATTGCAGTTATGGCAAAGTCACATCGCTGAAAATCAGTTTTGGCGATGTGACTCCCCGACGCCAGCAAAATGGTGCTGGGGACTTACAATTATAGAGTTTTATGTGGGGGGCTGTGCTCCCTGCACCCCCCTTACATAAGGATTCCCAGCTCTGAGGGGGTACATGTTGGGGGGTGTAAAACATTAAAAAAATAAGCATTTTTCAGTGCAGAATATTGATTGTGTTGGTCTGTTGAGCTCGCTCACTGCCCCTCTGTCACTCACTCTGTCTGTTTCTCTTGGTGCTGCAGGCAGCTTTTTTGTACTGGGCTCTTGCCTGCATTGGCAGCTTTTTCTGCCTACTAAGAAATCTGCAGCTGTCCCAACAGAGCTCCGTTGAGGTGGCTCACTCCCCCTCTCTCACTCGTTCATTCTGTTTCTCCTGGTGCTGCAGGCTGCCCTTTTGTACTGGGCTCCTGCCTCTGTGGGTGGCTTTTTCTGCCCACAAAGAAATCTGCAGCAGTCCCGACACAGGTCTGTTGAGCCTGCTCACTCCCTCTCTCTCACTCACTCATTCCGTTTCTGCCGGTGCTGTAGGCTGGCCTTTTGTACTGGGTTCCTGCCTGCGTTGCTGCCTTTTTCTGCCAACAAAGAAATCTGTGCGGGGCGTGGCCTGCTGTGTTGAAGATGGCTGCTTGATTCTTCATCTCCCTGGATTCACCAAATATCATCATCCATCCTACAGATTCCAGACTTCCTACCTTCACCAACATCTGAGATCTTACTATATGTACATCGCAGAACAGCTCTGGTACAGTATTTTGATTGCCTCATAATTACTGAACAAGTTATCTACAGCTTTTCAATTTCTCTATTAAGGCCTACAATAATGGTGGACCAATCTCCACATAACAGTTCTCTTAATAGAGTGGAGGCAATGTTCCAGCAACTAATAAGTGAAATCAATGTATTAAAAATTGCATCTCAACAAAATATCAATAATATGCAGGCACTTGATCAAAAATCAGCGCTACTGATGTTAAAGCATCTCAAAATGAAGATGCCATTAACACATTACAGGCTACCATCAGGGAGCAGGACAGAGTTATTAGGAACCTTCAGGACAAAATAGATGATATTGAAAATAGAAACAGGCGTAACAACCTTAGATTTCTCGGTTTCCTGAAGGTGTTGAACTAGGAGATACCAGTACTCTTCTAACTCATGTACTTCCTTCTTTGCCTAAATTACCAGCCAGCCAAGACCTAACCATCAAGAGATCTCACCGCACCTTAAATCGAGGCCTGGACCGACCAGAAACCCATACCCATCATTGCCAGATTTCTAAACCACACATACTGAATGATTATTCAAAAGCAAGGCAATTAGGTGCACTTACTTGCAGAAAACAGAATCCTAATTTTCAGAGACTATTCTAAAGAATTATCTAACAAGCGAAAAGCTTACAACCCCATTAAAGCGATCCTTCATCAGCGTGGAATTAAGTTTGCACTGTGTTACCCTGCAACAATGTATCTTTTTTTGAATGATTCTACCAGAGATTTCAGTACCTCAGAATCTCTCTCTGAATTTCTGAATTGGACACAGCCTGCACTTACATTGCCTTGCGATGCTAATGCAGCTCGTTTCTGCTCCAGCACAAGCACTCCGCAATTACAATGTCTTGCCCTTCCTGCTGAAACTGTTCTTCAGGTCCCTGAGAAATCTGTAGCCATCATATCTGCCACTGTAGCTCCTGCCAGAAGCTCCGCACGCATACAAGAAAAAAAAGCATCTGGTTCTTCTCTAAATAATAATACCTGCTGTTTAAATAATATTTCCACCTCTCCAGCATCTCATGTGGAACGTCACATCAGTTTTTCTACTCCTCTTACCATGTCTAACAACTTCTCCCCACTCCAAGGAGATCTGCACTCATCTACGGAGGATCTGAGACAGACTGTAACCGACACGTTTACTCAAGACCCGAAGAAGCTCTCAATGGGTAATGACTCTCCCGATTCTTCCTGGGCTGATCTTGTGTCCAGCTCTCTCTTTAAATCATCTGAACCACCCAAAAAGAAAAGGAGAAGAAAATCGAAGAGCAAGGCTACCTGAGGCTTTTCCCACTAAAATAAAACATTTGTAATAAATACTATGGCCCATAATTAGATGTGGTATAGCAGCTTCTCACCAGAATCCCTCCTCTTCACACCACCTCACTCGATTCCTTCAGTGCATTTTACCACAAAGCGCGGTCTCTATACGCGCAACAGGTTTGTGAACACTTAAATACAGTAAATACGCTATCGCTGCTGAGAAGCCTGCATCTGTCTGTGGGAGGTGAGCCAATTGACACTGGGTATTTAATCCATGCAGGAGTTACTCTCAAGCGTATTCAATGGGAAAAAAAAAAGAGAAGAATAAATATTACAATGTTTGTAAGATCTCTTCTAATTAATCCTTGTGTGGTGCCAGACATTAGTATATATAATTGCTATTTACATTCTAATTTTCATAAGCTTTAGTGCCACCATGTGGTCGAGAGCATACATACATATATAAGTTCTGTATTTCATATCAGTGTACTTAACCCCTACTATTATAGCATTTTTCCACATAAATCCTATCATTTGGAATGTGGAGGATGATTAGACAAATACTCTAAAATCATTTACTTATTTAATATTTATTTTGCATCACTTCTGGTATGAGAGCAGCAGGTGCATTCCCATTATATCTCACAGATTTTGCACCAAAGTATGCTTCAATTGTATTTCTATACATTGAGTTTTCCGCCTTTCACATTATTCTTCATCCCATTTTCTTCCAAATCATTGGAACTTATAAAAATGATTCCACAATACACTGATGCACTATGGACCTATAGTATATACTGCATTTCCTAGCCTAGCTTATGTGGATTAATACACATCGGGAATCCTTTTATCTGGCTCACACTGTTCTAGCATTATCTGCCATCATGTTGGTATACTTTATTTAATATCTGACTTATTGCTAGGTCCAAGCTAATTCATTATGTTTGGAATTTAACACTATCACATAATTATCCTTTTTTATTTGGTAGAATTATGTTTTGGTTTTTTCCAGGGTAATGCTTTAATTACCTCAGCACAAATCTCAATTACACTTCTTTAATATACTGTTATATAAAGTTTAGTATCTTAAGATTATAGGGTAAACCGTGTCTTGAGATTCACTAATTACTCTACATGCCTAGTAGTGTAGAGTGAGAGTCCTAGTATATTTACCGACTCTTATTGCTCTGCATTTCATAAAAGTTTCAAATTAATATTCTTGTTATTGAGTTTATACTAACGTTTGTTGGTTCTAATGTTTAATTACTTGATATTCCTATCTCTATACTCTCCCTCAGCGAGACAAAATGAATACAAATACTCAATCATCTCGAACCCATACAAGTTAAGGGCCCTGCATACATTTGTTTATTATATATATTTACCTTTTGAATCTGTGACATCCTCCAAATTAATGGTATTGAGTCCCTCATTCCTATTTGTAACTAATTACCTTATATCCTAGTACCATGAGTGATCTAATCTTACATTCATGGAATGTCAAGGGACTCAACTTGCCTTGTAAACATAAGCAAGTACTTACCTATGTTAAAAAGCATAAAACACATATTGCTTTCTTACAAGAAACTAAACTTTATCAGAGGATGTCGACAGACTTAAAAGGGACTGGGTCGGTCAAGTATATGCATCATCTGCTCCATCCAAAAAACATGGGGCTGCTATCTTAATACATAAATCTCTTAATTGCCCCCCCCATAAAAATCATTAGAGACCCAGATGGTAGGTGGATTATAACCCTATTAAACACCACAGCAGGTCGCTTATGTTTGTGAATGTATATGCACCCAACTTTGATTCACCCATTTTCTTCCATAATCTATCCCAACAAATGATGATTAATAATAAAAATAATTCACCTATTCTTATTGGTGGTGACTTTAACTTAGCACCACAAGCATATTTAGACAGAAGTAACTCATCACATGATGCCCACCCCCGTAGTATGAATGTTCTATCAATGCTTACGAAGGATTTTGGTCTCTCTGACATTTGGAGACTACATCATCCCAGACAACGAGATTACACCTTTTATTCCTCTTTACATAAATCATATAGTAGGATTGATTATTGGTTCTCTTCTCCCCTCATTACTGAAAAAATTATTGATACATCGATTCTCCCTATTGTTATATCTGATCATTCCCCTATCAGTTTGCATTTACTCTGGGGTCCACCTTCTTCTAAATCCCCATCTTGGCGTTTAGACCCACTTTTACTCAGAGACCCTGAATTCACTCCTTGGATTAAAACCCAGATTCAAGATTTTCTTTCTATTAATGATACTCCAGATATGTCTCAAGGTACTATCTGGGAAGCATTAAAAGCCACTATTAGAGGTAAAATTATTAGTTATGCAGCGCATAAAAAGAAATTAAGAGAACAACAATTAGCTAATTTAGAAAAATCCCTTAAAGAAAAAGAAACCCAATACTATAAATTAAATAAACCAATCATAATTCACAGCTTCATCTGGAAAATTCTACAATTAAAATTAAAATTAACAAGTTGATATCCAGGAAAGCTGAACTTGCCCTTTAGGATTAAACACGGTTATTGGGAACAAGGGGATAAATCTGGAAAGTTGCTCTCTTACCAGCTAAAAACTCAACAGATGCAGAGACATATAGCAGGTCTAAAAGATCCATCAGGTCAGACACACACAGACAACCTTTCAATCAATCGTATTATGCAATCCTTTACCATCAACTATACTGCAACCTAATACTACAATCCCAACCTAATACAACATTTTCTGGAAAAATTGAATCTACCCACCTATCCCCTCAGGACAAAGCTATGCTTGATAAACCAATCACTTTACAGGAAATCCAAACTGCTTTATCATCATTAAAAACGGTAAAGCACCTGGCAGTGATGGGTTCCCTACTGATTTTATAAAACCCTATCTGACACTCTTTGTCCTGTATTAGTCAATGTATTCAAAGCAACCTTAATAAAGAAACTCCCATGCACAATGACTGAAGTCATTATAACAGTCTTACCAAAAAAAGACAAAGTCCCTTTTCTTCCTTTAAACTATAGACCGATCTCACTTCTTAATACTGATGGAAAAATCTTTGCCAAATTATTAACTCTCCGCTTAGAATCTTTAATGACTAAACTCATCCATACTTCTTAATCAGGATTTATCAAAAATAGAAACAGATCCGATCATCTTCGCTCATTACTCAATTTAATTCACAAAGCAAAAACTCTTAAAACCCTGCAGCTGCAACGACCATTGACTTTGAGAAGCATTTGACTCTCTCAATTGGGAATATCTAGATCAGGTGCTATCTCATTTAGCTTTACAAATAATTTTGTGCTTGGATTCAATTATTGTATACCTCCTTCAGCTCGAGTTCTCACAAACTCTATTTTGTCCCTCTCCTTTTACTTAGCAAGAGGCACCAGACAAGGATGCCCCTTATCACCTTCATTGTTTATACTTGCCATGGAACCTCTTTCTGCGTCCTCGTCAATCCGGTACAATTAAAGGCATTACTATTGGTAACTCTCACTATACTTCACTCTCATATGCAGATGATCTCCTTATTTTACTTGAAAACCTCGAAAGTTCCGGGCAACCTTTAGTTAAACTACTGAATGACTTCACCTCCCACTCTGGACTAGCTCTAAACCTTAACAAATCTGAAACGCTACCATTGAATACCCTTTGTAGTCCCCTCATGAACAACTCATTAGGCTTTCGTTGGGCCCCCCAAGGTATATCTTATCTTGGCATTCGGATCACCCTGACATTGAATAAATTATGGGATGCTAATCTTTCCCCTCTGTTAACCAGTATCCAAACAACACTTGATAGATGGAAGCTACTTAAACTTTCTTTTAATGGTAAAATTTCCGCCATTAAAATGTCTATAACTACTAAAATATTATACCTATTTTCCAATATCCCTTTGATACTTCCCTCTAGTTTTCTTACCAAAATAGACAAAATTATCAGCAGCTTCATTTGGGAAGGCAAAATACCTAGATGTAGTCGTAATAAACTTGGATCCCATTGGTCAAAAGGTGGCTTTGGCCTTCCTTGGTTCCAAGCCTACTTATGAGCTTTCCGTACATCTCAAACAATTAAATGGTTTAACAAACCCAACATCCAGTCTCCTTTATGGGTCAAGATGGAAACATCCTTATGTCCTGGTAATGTGGTGACTTCTTTCCTTTATAACACCCTTACCTCTTCTTTAAAGTCTCACCCTACCATAGCTGTTTCTATATTCTATTGGAAAATCATTCATAAGCATATTAAATCTAACTCCAAACCCTTAGCTTACACCCCCATCTGGGGTAACCACCATATATCTCTTGATAATCACCCCATTTTTTGTCATACCTGGAAAAATAAGGGTATTCTCTTTTTGCAGGATATACTTGAACCCAAGTCAATAAAGTTAAAATCTTACACCGACCTACGAGGCATATGGAATCTTCCCCATCAGGCTTTTTGGAAATATCTACAGCTTCATACCGCATGCAACTCTTACCTCACACCCTTCTCAATCAATTCTCTGTATGATAAGCACATCTGTAAATGGATAAAAACAACATCCAATTTAAATAGCACTGTTTACAAAGATATTTATGATATCCTTCCTGACTACTCTGTCAATGCTAAAAACAGATGGAGTACTTTGCTACAATATAATATCACCAATGCACAATGGTCATGATGTTGGCTCTCCTGTCACAAATCTTAATGATAAGCATGAGTTCCCTCATTCAAACCAAGATCCTTCATTTGTGGTACAGAACTCCTGTTGTATTACAAAATATGGGTTTATTGAACAATAACAATTGCTGGTGCTGCAATTCCCCAATGGGATTTATTGCATATCTTATGGCGCTGTCCCTCATACAAAGATTTGGCACTGTACTCACAGATTTGCAATGAAAGTGGTAGGTCAACCTTTTACACTGGACCCTAAACATTACATTCTTGGTATTTTTAATCACCGTTCTTATAAAATTTCATATTCATGAGCAGATGGTTAAATATACTCTTCCTTCAAGTTAACGCACAATCCTCATGCATTGGAGATCCAACATAATCCCTACCCTTCCCGGTATCATTAACCAACTATTGCAAAATGCCTCTCTGGACCATATGACATATATCTTGTCTGACCGACTCATGTTATATAACAATTGCTGGCAGGGCTTTTTTAATTTTTTGGAATCAACTAAATCTTCCAACACCAATGTATGGACTTAATATTTATGGATTTTCCCCTTTTACTGATACATCATTGCAGTCTCGCTTTTTTTCCCCTTTTTTTTATAGTTTCCCTCTCTCTCTTCTTAACTTTCTTATATATCTTTTCTTTCTTATACTCTGTTCTCAATCATTCTTTATTACTCCACAATCCTTTTATGAATGTACTTTTTTTTCCTTTTGCAGCATCTTATATAATTATGTAACATTTTAATATAAACCGTATCTAATCATACTATTTGCTTTAAGCTCACTACAAATGTCAAGTATATGCTAATTACATGACCTGTATTGTTTACTATATTTTAAACCAAAAGCTCCTTGTATTATTGTAGCAATGTTCTTATTATATGCTGCCTCAATTTCTTTAAAAAATCCTCACATTGTACTGTACTGTAAGAGGTTTGTCTGTATATCTTATGAAAAATTAATAAAAAAGTTTAACTGTAAAAAAAAAACAAAGAAATCCACAGCAGTCACAATAGAGCTCCGTTGAGCTCGCTCACTCCGCCTGTCTCACTCACTCATTGTGTTTCTCCCGGTGCTGCAGGCTGCCCTTTTGTACTGGGCTCCTGCCTCTGTTGGCGCCTTTTTCTGCACACAGAGAAGTCTGCAGCAGTCCCGACAAAGTTCCATTGAACTCGCTCACTTCCCCCTTCTCTCACTCACTCATTCTGTTTCTGCTGGCACTGCAGGCTGCCCTTTTCTACTGGGCTCCTGCCTGCATTGCCGCCTTCTTCTTCCCACAAAGAAATTTGCAGCAGTTACAATAGAGCTCCGTTTAGCTCACTCACTCCCCCTCTCTCAATCAATCATTCTGGTTTTCCCACCACTGCAGGCTGCCCTTTTGTACTGGGCCCCTGCATGCATTGCTGCCCTTTTCTGCCCACAAACAAATCTGCAGCAGTCCCAACAGAGCTCCGTTGAGCTCATTCACTCCCGCTCTCTCACTCCCTCGTTTCTGTGTCTCCCGCCTGCAGACTGCCCTTTTGTACTGGGCTTCTGCCTGCATTGGCAGCTTTTTCTAGCCACAAAGAAATCTGAAGCAGTCCCGACACAGCTCCATTGAGCTTACTCACTCCCCCTCTCTCACTCACTCACTCATTCCGTTTCTGCCGGCGCTGCAAGCTGGCCTTTTGTACTGGGCTCCTGCCTGCATTGCTGCCTTTTTCTGCCCACAAAGAAATCCACAGCAGTTACAATAGTTCTCCACTAAACTCGCTCATTATCACTCTGTCACTTGCATGTTCTGTTTTTCTTGGTGCTGCAGGCTGCACTTTTCTATGGGGCTCCTGGCTGCATTGGCACCTTTGTCTGTCCACAAAGAAATCTGCAGCTGTCCCAACAGAGCTCCATTGAGGTCACTCAGTCTCCCTCTCTCGCGTGCTCATTCTGTTTGTCCTGGCACTGCAACTGCCCTTTTCTACAGGGCTCCTGCCTGCATTGGTACCTTTTTCTGCCCACAAAGAAATCCTCAGCAGTCCTGATAGAACTCCGTTGAGCTCACTCAGTCCCCCTGTCTCACTCACTCGTACTGTTTCTCCCACCGCTGCAGGCTGGCCTTTTGTACTGAGCCCCTGCCTGCATTGACGCTGTTTTCTGCCCACAAAAGAAATCCGCAGCAGTCCTGACAGCTGTCAGGTGAGTTTGCTCACTCCCCCTCCCACACTCGCTCTCTCATTCTGTTTTTCCCAGTGCTGCAGGCTGCCCTTTTGTACTGGTCTCTTGCGTTGGGGCCTTTCCCTGCCCACAAACAAATCCACAGCAGTCCCAACAGAGCTCAGTTGAGCTCGGTCACTCCCCCCTCTCACTCACTCAATCTTAATCTGTCCCAAACACTGATTTCCCACAGCGACTGTGCTATTCTCCGGCAGGAGTGCAAAAACATATTTTAGCCAGGATGTGAAAAATGACAGCTGTACTGTTCATAAGGAGGTGTGAAAAAATGCCACTGTTGAAAACGTAGCGTGAAAATATTTCAAATTTGCAGTTACAAGGGTGCGTGGAAACAGTTCAATGCACGCTTGTAACACAGTCATGTTATGGAATTTCGTCACCAAATTTTCAACACAGAGATTTTAGGACCTCTGCTCATTAACAGTGCCACTGTCATTTTCTTAATCTGTCCCAAACACTGACTTCCCACAGCGACCGTGTTATTCTGCGCCGGAACTGTGAAAACACATTTCAGTCAGGATGCGAAAAATGACAGCTGTACTGCTCCTAAGGAGGTGTGAAAATATGCCAACGTTGAAAATCTGGCGTGATAATATTACAAATCTATGAAGTTACAAGGGTGTGTGGAAAGTGCCCAACGCACACTTGTAACACAGTCATTTGATGGGCTATCATCACCAAATTTTCAACATAGGCATTTAGGACCTCTGCTCATGAACAGTATCACTGTCATTTTCTTACTCTGTCCCGAACAGTGATTTCCCACAGCGACCGCTCTATTCTGTGCCAGAAGTGTGAAAACACATTTCGGCCAGGATGGGAAAAATGTCAGCTGTCCTTTATCATAAGTAGGTGTGGGAAAATGGCAATGTTGAAAATCTGGAGTGAAAATATTACAAATTTGCGAAGTTACGAGCGTGCATGTAAACTGCGCAATGCACGCTCATAACACAGTCATTTTATGGAGTATCGTCATCAAATTTTCAATATAGGCATTTTAGGACCTCTACTCATGAGCAGTGTCACTGTCATTTTCTTCATCTGTCCAGAACACTACTTTCCCACGGCGACCGCGCTATTCTGAGCCGGAAGTGCGAAAACACATTTTGGCCAGGATGTGAACAATGACAGCTATACTGTTCACAAGGAGGTGTGAAAAAATGTCAGTGTTGAAAATCTGGTATGAAAATATTGCAAATTCACGAAGTTACTAGCGTGCGTAGCAACTGTGCAACGCACGCTCGTAAAACAGTCATTTTTTTATTTTTTCCACCAAATTTACAATATAGGCTTTTTGAGAGTCCACCTCATGAACACTGGCACAGTCGTTTTGTTAATTGGCCCCAAAAGGTGATTCCACGCAGTGACCGCAAAATCACTTTTCGGGGCCAATTAGCGCCATGGCAGTTCCAGAACTCATGAGGAGGGGTCCCAAAAACCCCATGTTGAAAATTTGGTGCCAAAATTCCAAAAAATGACTGAGATATGCATTAAAGTTGGAAAAAAAACATTTATTCCATTATACAGCTTACTGGCATTTCCTCTGTTTGCGGTCGGCTTTGAAGAGTGCAGACGTGTTCCCCGATCCACGAGATCGTTGCGCAAGCTCGGAGGTAAGTATGGGGTGAGGGGTGTGGGGAGGCAGGAGTGCGCAGTTGGTGGGTGGGGGTTCCAGGAGGGCAGGGAGACCACTGAGGACAGTTTCCTTTTACAGGCTAAAAAAAAGACATTGCGGGACTGTTTTTATTTTACAGGGGCATGTGGCACGGTGGGGTGGGCTTCAGCGTGCCACGAGTCTTCTTTTGGGGGCAAGCTGTAGCCGACCAGTTGGACACCCTGTAGCACCTAACAGAAAGTGGGAGTGACATTATTATTAGCTTTTTGTTGACGGGTAAGTGCACTAGACAAATCCTGCCTATTTTCAGGCACGACCGGGGAGAGGATACAGATGAATGCCAACTGACCTTGAACCAGATTAAGCTGTTGGTGGTATTTTTAGTGAATGAGGAAATTTGACCAGGACGCTGGAAATTCCCTACTCTTTTGATAAGTGCCATGGGATCTTTAACATCCACCTGAACTACCACCAATCCAGGCAGATGGGACCTCGGTTTAACGTCTCATCCGAAGACTGCACCTCAGAAGTGCAGCACCCCTCTCATGCTGCACTACAGTGTCAGTACTGGGATATTAACCCAAGTGCCAGATGTGGGAACTGAACCCACAGCCCTCTGATCTCCCGGCCTCAGAGGCAAGTGTGCTACCTACTGAGCCACTGACACTGCTATTATGCCGACGGGGATTGGGCACCCCGTTGACAGACAATATAAGTGGGGGGGGTTTACATAATGCCAACAGGGAGTGGGCTCCCCTGTCAGCAACATAAACATTGGGTCACTGAAGCCGATGGGGATTGGGGCCCCCGTCAGCAAATAAACATGGTGGGGGGGTTAATATTGTTTGTGAAGCCGCCGTGTTCATAAGCAATATCAGTGTGTCGAGATCCCGCCCTGCAATGACAGGTCCTCTCATTGCAGCAGATAAACACTTTGCAATGACAGGCAGCCCCTGATTGCAGCGGCTAAATTTTTATGTTGGTGGGTACGCTGGGCTGGGAACTAGTGTCAGCAGCAGCATGCTACGGCATTGGGGACGCTGGACAAGCTTTAAAGGCTGTGGGGGCATTAGCCACAACAGTGCCACGCCTCCACAACCTGCTTGTGGAGAAAGCTGCCGCAGTATGTTTCTTGCGCATGCATCTAATCAACATAAAAAAGGGGTCCGGGCGCAACAACACATACCTGTGCCCAGACCCAAACCCCGCACCCTGTCCACCCAAGCCACGAACCCACCCACCATACCACAGGGCCAGTTCGGCAGCCCACCATGGCACCACCCCTCAAAAACCCTCCTGCCCCTTGCTGAGCATGCCTGCTCCCAACCCCGCCCCCCTTCGGTGTGCATGTAGTGACATCCTGTCGCTATATTTTTTATTTATTTTTATTTAGTTTTTGTTGACCGGGTAGGTGCACTAGACAAATTCTGCCTATTTTCAGACACGACCCGGGGGAGGGAGATACAGATGAATGCCAACTGACCTTGAACCAGATTAAGCTGTTGGTGGTATTTTTAGTGAATGGAGGGGAATTTGGCTAAGACACCGGGGATACTTCCCCTGTGTCAGTACTGGGATTTAACCCAAGTGCCTAGTGTGGGGATAGAACCCACAGTCTTCTGATCTCCCGGCCTCAGAGGCGAGTGTGCTACCTGCTGAGCCACTGACACTGATATGCGTGAACCCACCCCCATCCGGTCACCCTACCTTGTCAGTAGCCCCCATGACTTGCGTCGTGATTGAGTCACCATTTTGCAGTTCACTCAATCGCACTTGCGCATGTCATGGGCTACCATCTTGTTATTAACAAAGCTAACTATTCACTGCCGCAATTGTACAAGAAAGCTCTGTACTATTATCTTGATGTAAACTTGCCTACTTTGTTGTTGTTTATTTGAATCAATGCTGTTTTCTTTGTACTTGATGATTTACTGTAGAGTGTACTATTGATGATGTGGAACCTTTGTCAATGAGTTATTCTTAAGCTTAAAGTTGATTGTCTTAAATAAATAAAAATAAATAAATAACTAAATAATTGAATTAAAAAAATTTTTTTAATTAGATTGCAATGGAGGTATGCAGGAACAAGAAGGGACGGTGGGTATTAGTGAAGGGGCCTCTGGACAGACCACCCATGATATTGGATAGTATTAAAGGTTTGAACAAGGTTGCACCAGATTTTCTTTGTAATCCAACACAGAAGTTGATGTTTCTGGGGAGGGGGGGATCAGCTCTGTTAGGTTAGGTCATGAGCAGATGATTGAAAGGAGAAACCCAGCCAGAGGCAAAGACTCACATGCAGCAGTTGTACTTCAAAACCTGATGAAGAAAACAGGGCTATATGTGAGACATTTGGCCAACCCAGAGAGATGGGATTGTGCCCATTATTCAGCAGTGTATGATGCCCATAGCTGGCTAGATATCATTTTAGCTTCTAGGATGAAAGTTAAAGGTGTGTCTCAGGCTGCCAGTGTGGACTTCTGATAGCATGATACAGGGCTGTTGAGGATCTGGTACTTCCCCATTTGTTCAAAGCCTTGCATAAGGCCAAGAAGGGGGAGATTTACTGTCCTCACTGAATTATGCCACCATCTCAGTGCTGACAAAAATGGGATACACCCATTCCAGTGCTCCAGCTATAGCCCCATCTCTCTGCTTGATATGGATTACAAAATTCTAGCCAAACATTTGGACATCAGAATAAATAATAAGCTGAAACATAGAAACATAGACTTTCATGGCAGATAAGGACCAAGTGGCCCACCCTGTCTGCCCATTTCCCTACTTATTGGATAAGCTGCAGATCCTAGTTTTACAACAGCCTACTTCCTCCTACCTCCCGCTAGAATTCCCTTATGTCTGTCCCATGCATTCTTAAATTCCACCACTTTTTTTGACCCCACAACCTCCTCAGGAAGGCCATTCCATGTGTCCACCACCCTCTACATGAAAAAATACTTCCTCACGTTGCCCAAGTCATCCCCCTCTATCTTCAGGTTGTGCCCCCTAGTTCTTACACATTTCTTTTTCAGAAAGATGCTACCTTTTTGGATTTTGTTGATTTCCTTGAGGTACTTGAAAGTTTCTATCATGTCCACCCTCTCCCTCCTTTCCTCGAGGGTATACATATTAAGCTCATTTAGTCTCTCTTCATATGGCTTCTGGTGCAGACCCTGCACCATTTTAGTTGCCCTCCTCTGGACTGCCTCCATCCTGTCTATGTCCTTGTAGAGACGGGGTCTCCAGAACTGCATACAGTGCTACAGATGGGGTCTCACCAACTGTCTGTACAGAGGGATAACAACTTTCTGTTTTCTACTGGTGATACCCCTCCCTATGAATCCCAGTATCCCCAGCCTTCCTTTCTGCCTTCTCACATTGCTTGCCTACCTTTAGGTCATCTGATATGATTACCCTAGATCCCTTTCCATTTTTTTTTGTTGTTAATACCTCCCTCACCATTGTGTACTCTTCCCTTGGGTTTTTGTTTCCCAGGTGCATTACTTTACACTTCTTTGCATTGAATCTGAGCTGCTATACTTTTGACAATTCCTCCAACCTTGCCAAGTCCCTTTTCATCCCCCTCCCACCTGTTTATCAACCCTGTTGCAGATCTTTGTGTCAACTGCAAAGAGGTATACTTTTCCTTCCAGTCCCTCCACAATGTCACCTATAAAGATATTAAAGAGGACCTGTCCCAGTACTGAACCCTGCGGTACCCAGCTGGTAACTCCCCTTTCTTTGGAGTGGACTCCATTTATTATTATCCTCTGTGTCCTGTTGTCCAGCTAATTCATTACCCAGGTTACCACCCTGGGACCCACTCCCAGGCTGGCTAATTTGTTTATTAATCTTTTGTGTGGGACTATGTCAAATGCCTTGCTAAAGTCTAGGTATGCCATGTACACATCCCCTCCCTGGCCTACTACTTTGGTCACCCAGTCAAAGAAATCTATTAGATCAGTCTGACATGATCTTCATTCTGTTAATCCATGCTGCCTTGGGTCAGCTCTACAATGCCGGTTCGACAACTAAGTTGTCAACCGCCATCACAGTGAGGGATTTACGTCAACTGCAACTTGCGGTCAACATAAATCCGACTTGATACCCCGGCCGTTTTTTCATCAGGGGGGCTTCATCCCCATGAATCCCCCCATGTGGGTGGCTGTGCCTCCCCCCCATACCTCCCAATCTCTAGGATTCGAACTGTGAGTCGCTGTTGGATTGGGGAGGGGGTGCAGGACCAAGAGAGCAAGTGCTGGGGTCTTGGGTGGTCTATTACAGTGAAAACGTCAATGCTGTCGGCATTGATGTTTTTGCTGTAATAGTGTTGTCATCCTGAGTTCATACCCCTTGGGTCCTGTGCCCCGCTGGCCTCTAGGTACTCAACAAGTCTTCCTTTCAGAAGTGATTCCATCATTTTCCCTACCACCTAGGTCAAGCTAACAGGTCTGTAGTTTCCTGCCTCTGCCTTGCTCCCACTTTGGTAAAGGGGAATCACATCCACCCTCCTCCAGTCCTCAGGTACCATACCATCCTCCCATGATTTGTTAAAAATAAGTAATCAGTGATGCCACTAGTTCTCCCTTTAGTTCTTTTAGAATTCTGGGGTGAATCCTGTCAGGCCCCATTGCTTTGTTCACCTTCAGTTTTAGGGGTTCTTTTAGGACCTTTTCTTCTGTGAATGGACTGGTATTGACCCCCTTATCCAGTGTGCTTCTATTATTTGATTTAGGTACCTCCGCCTCCTCTTCTTTTGTGAATACTAAGCAGAAGTATTCATTCAGTATTTCTGCTTTGTCACTGTCACCCTCTGGCCACTTCTTCCCCTTTATTAAGCCTCACTACCCCTCCCCTGGTCTTTCTTCACTTCCTAATGTACCTATAAAAGGTTTTATCCCCCTTCTTAACTGAGTTAGCTATCTTTTCCTCGGTTTGGGCCTTTAATATTTTGACTGACTTCCCCACTTCCTTCTGCTATAATTGGTACAGTTCTCTGTCCTACTCCTTCTGTGTTTCCTTATACTTCCTGAATGCTATATGTTTCTCCCTAACCTTCCCCACTACCTCTTTTGAGAACCAGAGTGTTTTTTTTCCTTCATTTTGTTTTGTTTATAAGCTTCACACAAAGGCTTGTTGCCTCTGTGATGGCAGCTTTGATTTTTCCCCATTGCTCCTCCACTTCACCTTCTTGCCCATTTGCTAGTGCTTTTTTGAGGCACTCCCATATTTTGCCAAAGTCAGCCCTCCTAAACTACAATACCCTCACCTTTGTGTGACTTGACTCTATGGCTGTGTTTATCGTGAACCACACTGTTTGGTGGTTGCTTGTTCCCAGATGGCTATCCACTTCTAAATCCTAAATTTTCTCTCCATCCCCATTTGAGAGTACCAGGTCTAAGGCTGCTCCCTCCCAAGTGGATTCCAACACTAGATGTCTGAGGCATGTCTCCTGTAGGGCATCGAGAAGTACACTGCTCTTGGATGTGGCTGCAGTAAAGGTGCTCCAGTTAACATATGTCATATTCAGGTCTCCCATCAACAATATTTCCCCCTTTTCTGCCATTCTAAGGATGCCTTATATCATTTCCTTGTCCATTTTCTCCCCCTGAGACGCAGGGTCTGTATACAACCCCCGTACAGACTGTGGTGCCATTTCATGTCTCCAGTGTGACCCACAATGCTTCCTCTCTTCCCTGTTTATCTTTTATTTCTGTTGCTTTGATCCCTTCCCTTATGTAGAGAACTACTCCTCCTACTCCTCTTTTACCCTCATTGTCCCTCCTGTAGATTGTGTACCCTGGTATGTTGACATCCCAGTCATGGTTATCTGTGTAGCATGTTTCTGTGACTGCCACAATATGCAGGTGTCCCTCTTCCATCCATCAAGGTTACTAGTTCAGGGAGCTTGTTACTCAGACTACATGCATTAGTACTCATCACCCTCCATTTTTTTATAGCCTTACCCATTTTAGCCCATCCCTCTCCTTACTGTCCTGCTCCCTATTGACTTATCTACTTTAGTGTTTACCTCACTAACTACCCTATTTTGTGTGTGGGGGGACTGGGATTTCCATGCTTCTTTTCAGTGCCTCTCCCCTTGGCTAGTTTAAATGCTTAGCCATGAAGCATTTAAACCTATCACCTAGGATCCTGGTTCCCCTCCCGGACAGATGCAGACCATTGCACCCATATAATACTGCATCCGTCCAGGTGGACCCCCAGTCCCCAATGAAGCCACAACCCTGAGCTCCACAGCTATGTTTCAACCATTCATTGAATCCCATAGTGCGGAGCACCCTAGCCTCACCCATGCCATAGGCAACATCTCTGAGAAGGTTACCATGTGTGCTACTTGTCTAAGGCCCCTCCCCAACTCTAAAAACTCCTCCTGCACTTCTCTGATTCCATTCTCAGCCAGGTCATTTGTCCCTAGGTGGATAATGACATCCAGATTTCTCTCCTGTGCTGCTGTTCCCGTGTTTCTGAGGATTCACTTCCTGTCTCTCCCTGCCATGGTGCTGGGGAGGCACCTTACCTCTCTCCCCCCTTCCCCTGTTCTACCCTCCTAATGATTAAGTCCCCCACCAGGAGTTGTTTCCATCCCCTGTGGGGTCTCATGCCTCCCTCCTCTCTGTCTCCTTTGTGGCAGTTCCCAGCATCCTCCATGGTCTCCACTGTGGGTGCCTCCATAGAGGAACCACACTCCACCAGAATGGTGTATGAATTGTGCAGAGGTACAACTGGAGGGATGCACCTCTGATTCATCACCCTCACCCACCCTGAGCCCACCATGGTCTAACCATTCCTCTTTCTTGGCAATTTCTGGGGCAGTGGCAGTGGTCCTGGTGGTCCATGAGTGGGGTAGGAGGTTTCCCAAATCCTTGCCAAGTCAGTCTGGAGACGGGCAGCCTCCTCCCTCAGACTAGAGAGGTTCCTGAAAATTGGGCAGCATCGCAGCCTCCATAATATCTCCTGAAAGACTGCCACCCCACAGCCAGTGCATTGCACCACTTCCCACATGTCTCTCTTCCTTCCTGTTATTTTTTTGTCTTTTTTGTTAGTGTGTATGAGCATGTGCCTGCATCTACCCCCATGCACTGTGTTGAGCTGTTAAGGTTATGACAGGTGTATGTCCTTTGCCCATTTGGGGAAGTGATATCAGAACCTCTGATATAAAGGAAATGATGTGCTTGAGGTGGATGGGGTCAAGAGCAGGGTGGGTGGGACCACGCCTGTGTCCCCCAGAAACAATCAGCTACAGCTCTGACCCACCACCCCAGTGAGTGTTTTACTTCCTTTCAGCAAGACAACCTGTACAACAATTTAATAGAAAACATACCCTGCAAAAAACTATTTCAATCAGAGAAAAATAAATCTGTATAATCTGTAAACACAAAACCATAATAAAACCTGAAAGCACAACCTGTGAGCACAAAACAAAATAGTAACGCAACAGTAACTCTGCTTAGCCAAAAGAAGCCTTAATGTTTCCCCTTGCTCTGTCCTTTTAAGCAAACCCTAGAAGAAAAGAGCTCAGGTGAAGCTAGGTGCTTTATGCCAGCAAACCTAGTCTTCACAATAACACACCAACTAACCAGACCTTTTAAATTTTCCTTCTGTTGGAAGATACTAAACCTTTGTCAGCTCCACCCCCCATTTATATTACTTATCCCCTGGAAGAGCTGTGGATGAAAATCAATTAGCTCCTACAATGTGAGAAGGAGACTGCAATACCTTTAAGCCCAAAACAAAAAACCTGTAAGCACAGAACAAAATAGTAACAAAACAGTAACTTTGCTTAGCTTAAGGATAGATCAAAATGTAAAACCTGTAAGCACAAAACAGTAACAAAACCTGTAAGCACAACCTATAACAATTTAACAGAAAATATACCTTGTAAGAAAACAATGTGAATCAGAGAAAGATAAAGCAGTAACCTGTAAGCACAAAACAGTAAAAAGCCTGTAAGCACATCCTGTAACAATTTAGCAGAAAATATACCCTGCAAAAAAGGGAAAAATAAAGCAGTAATCTGTAAGCATAAAACAGCAACAAACCTGTAAGCACACCCTGTAACAATGTAGCAGAAAATATACCCTACAAAAGAAATTTTCAATCAGAGAAAAATAAAGCAGAAAACTGTACAACCTGTAAGCATAAAACATGCTGTGGCCATTAATCCACATAGACTAGGTTTTTTGGGGGGAAAGGGTGAGGAGGGCCATATAAGAGGACTAGGCAACCTCATATGGGAAGCTAGTTCCCTGAAGGAGCTGACCAGCTGTGGTGCTGGACATGGAAAAGGCATTTGACTCAATTGAATGGCCAGGTTTGCTAAGTGTGCTACAGAAATTTGGATTTGATGACCTATATATATATATATATATATATATATACAGTATATATATATATATATATAGCTTTTCTCCTGTGCATCTTAAGTGGCTACATTAGGGGACAGAGGTACATTTGTCAACCAGAATACGTCACTCTGGTGGGGTGGGACTGCCTGGAGGAAGCACCTGTGGTAGTGACCAAGGAAAATGTGGAGGGCTTCTGTAGTGGAGACTCCAAGGAAGGTGGTAGAAGACCCTAGAGGATGAAGCAACTTCTAGTGGGGGACTCAATTGTTAGGGGGACAGATTTGGAAATAGGAAAGGGGGAGGAGAGACAGGTTTTGTGTAAACTCGGTGCCATGGCCCGGAGGGATAGGAAGCAGATCCTGAAGATCACTAGAGCAGTAGGGTGGGCGGGAGAGTTGGATGTAATTGTCCACCTGGGAACTAATGACCTGGTTAGGGATGGGGCTGGGATAGTGCAGGGAGAGTCTAGGGAGTTGTGGAGGGGGTCCTAAACAGGTAGCTTACTCAGTGGCTTTCACTGAGGTGCTGCATGTCTACAACAGGGGACAGGAGAGGGAACTCTGCACCAGGAGCTAAAACTCATGGCTGAAGGAATGGTGCAGAGAGGAAGGGTTTGGCTATGTCGGGGACTTGGGACCCACCTCTGAGTGTAAAAGCCTATACAGGGGTGATGTCCTGCATCCATCCAGTAGGGATACTTCAGTCTTCAGTGGATGATTTAAATGTTACATCAATAAACATTTAAAATGGCCAAGGGGGTGGCAGAAGGAATCGGGGAGTCAGAAACTACCTTTTCCACAGGCTGAAGTAGAGAGTTAGAAGAATCCCCCAGGATGCACAATAATAAAGGGAGCAGGGTGGTAGAGATAAAGGAAGAAAGGAACAGGAACATTAAAAAAAGATGTGGGAAGGAGGGAGGGCAAAAAGAAAAAAGGGGAGGGCAGCAAGCAGAGTGGAAAACAAAATCTGGAAGGCCATGTCTGTGAATGCTAGAAGTCCAGGAAATTTGATTTTGCACCGAGAAGCCATCATGGTGTCAGAGGCCAACCTGGGTATTGTGGCCATTACTGAGTCATGGTGCACTGAAAACCATTACTGGGACATGGCCATACCAAGTTATACTTTATTCAGGAAGTACCAGGTAGGAAGTAAAGGAAGGAGTGTGGTGCTTTATATGAGGGAAAGCATAAAAGCCACAGAGATACAGAAAATATAACGGGAGTCAGAGGTACTGTGTGTCACCCTGGAGACATTGAATGGAGCCACTATTTGCAATGAAGTGATCTAGAGACCTCCAGCCCAGAAGGAGGAGCTAGATAAGGTACTGATTGAAGCCACTGGCAAGATAGCAGAAAAAGGGGAGGTGCTGCTGGTGGGGAACTTCAAACTGCCAGATATGGGTTAGAGCCTCCCAGCAGTGGCTTCAGCTAAAGCAGGGACATCCTGCAGTCCCTGCAGGGGGCATTCCTCAGGCAACTAGTCAGTGAACCCACTTGTGATGGGACAATACTGAACCTGGTACTCTCTAACAGAGACAGTGTTGTAGATGTCAAGGTGGGAGGCCATTTGGTGACCAGTGATCACCATACAATGTGGTTCAATATAAGGACAGCTGCAGAATCGATCCACACAAGAGAAAGTGTCCTGGGCTTCAGGAGGGTGGATTTTAAAAAGATGGGTGAATGCCTCAGGGATGACCTAGCAGGGGTGGGTGACCTGGCTGGGATGGAGAAACAGTGGGTGAAATTAAAAGGGAACACAGGGAAGGCAACAAACTTCTGCATCAAATGAGTGCACAAAAGAAAGAGGAAAAAGAGACTGCTATGGTTCTCAAAAGAGGTGGCTAAAAAGGTAAAAGCTAAAAGGATAGCATTTAAAAGGTACAGTATAAGGAGACAAAGAGGGAGGAGGATAGAGAAGTGTATCAGGGAAACAGAGGGAAGCAGGGAAAGCACTAAGGAGCACAAAGGCATATACTGAAGACAGAACAGACCAGGATGTAACAAAAGGGGACAGGACATTTTGTAAGGTATGAAAGTGAAAAGAGAAAGACCAGAGTTGGGATTGTAAGGTTAAAAAGGGAAGGGGGTATTGTGCAGAGTGGGACCAGGAAAAGGCAGACATTCTGAACAAATATTTTTGTTTAGTGCTTGTCACCAACCCACTCCTGAGGGTCAGGTCAATTGAGCTCACAGTGCCCACCCCTAAGTGCAATCTGTGACAGGGGGGAGGAAAACAGGGATACCCTCCCTGTGTCCTTCTAGAATGCTCGCCGAGGTCATGACTGAACACCCGTCACGAGGCCCCAGGGCTGCCTTTTTACTCTGGGTAAAGGTAGAATACCACTCTTGAGTCTTGTAGTCAAATGAGAACCCTTTCTTGGTTGTTACACAAAGAGGGAGATCCAGATCGGGGTAGCCTTGTAACCCTGATTTTGTCTTCTACCATGGACATGCAATAACCTGGTTCAAATCCCTACAGACTCTTCCTTGAGACTTTTGTATTCTCCCTATCTTTTCCCAGATTTCACTGTACAGGCCCTTGTTAGATTGGTAGCTTATGGTGACACCCCTTAAGAATAACAGTTTAGTCACAGATTATTATTAAACATCCCACAACTACACACAACATGAAAAATCACACTCAGGCAGGTTTCTTAAAAAACAATGTTTTTACTAAAATAATTAATAATCATACTGTTACAACTAAAAGATTTGAAAACATTTGGTCACAGAATCACACAGATAAAAGTGGAAAATATACATGAAAAACACACTATAACTGTTATCTAAAGTTATACCTTAAGTTTGTAGTAAAATTGTAGTCTGGAAGAATAAGTGAAGTCTGCAAAATCCTTTCATCCTTGTCAGCCACTGGCAGGTTGTTCTGCGTCTTGTCAGGAGGGTGTCCAAGGTGTATTGCAATGAGCTTCTGTTTACAGGGGTATTCATAGTCCCTCTGTCAATCTGAAAGAAAAAAAAAAAACTTTCTGGTTTATAGCTGGTGGCCTCCTCTTTGGGCCAGCAGGTGTCTCTCTTGCTCTTTCCAGATTTTAAGGAATTATTATTTATTTCCTTATCTGGGTTCTCATACCACCACTTCCTGGCACTACTAAGAAAAATGTAATCAGTCTGTGGTAACCTTGCTGTCACCTCCTGTCTAAAACCATTTCTCCTTTTGATCTTAAAGGTTTATGACAGAGGGGCTAGCTTCTCTCATCCTGAGACTTTATTACACCAATTAGCTAACCAGGGACTTCCATACCCCTTTGAAAATGTAAGTTTCAGCTTCCTGGCTAGTAGCTGTTTTCCTGGGTCACATAGGAATGTCACATATTTTGCAAGACCTTTTCTCTCTTCCTGTGACTTCAATAACACTGGGCATTTTCCTGTGGCATTCAACATACACAAAATCACATCAAAGAAAATATATGACAAAAAGATATTTGCAAATATAACTGGAAGTTGGATAGCTCACCACAGTATTCACAAAGGAAGGAGAATGGGAGGGGTCACAAAAAAGTAACAAAAGCTTGGGTGGGAGGGAGGTAGACACTAGTCCTTTTTTGGAGGTGAGAGTCCTGAAGAGACTTGCAAATCTGAAGGTGGACAAAGCAATGGGGCCAGATGGGGTACATCCAAGGGTACTGAGGGAGCTCAAGGAAATACTAGTTGCACCTCTGACAGTTCTTATTAACAGCTCACTGGAAACAGGAGTTGTTCCAGAGGACTGGAGGAGAGTGGTTGTAGTCCCACTACACAAAAGTGGTAAAAGGGAAGAGGCTGGCAATTCTAGGCCAGTTAGTTTGACATTGGTTGTGGTAAGGTTAATGGAATCACTGCTGAAGAAAAGGATTGTGGAATATCTTGAATCCAGTGGGTTACAAGACCCAAGGCAGCCTGGTTTCACAGGGAGAGGCCATGTCAAACAAATCTGATGTATTTCTTTGACTGGATAACCAAGAAACTAGATCAAGGTTGAGCAGTGGATGTGGCCTACCTAGAATTCAGTAAGGTATTCAACACTGTTCCACATAGCAGACTAGTAAGCAAGCTGGGCAGCTTAGGAGTGGGTCCAAAGGTGGTAAACTGGATAAGAAATTTGTTAGGGGATAGGCAACAGAGGGTGGTGGCAAACAGAGTTCACTCCAAGGAAGGGAGGGTGACCAGCTGGGTGCCTCAGGGATCAGTGCTGGGACCGTTCCTCATTAATGTCTTTATAAGTGACATTGCAGAGGAGCTGGAATGGAAGGTCTGCCTCTTTGCAGATGACATCAAAATCTGCATTAGGGTGGAGACTATGGGGGGGTGGAAAGGATGTGCAGAGATGTGAGAAAACTAGAAGAGTGGTCAAGGATATGTCAGCTGGATTTCAATACATAAAAGTGCAAAATAAATGCTCTTGGGACACAGAAGCCCATGGCTGGAGTGCAAAATGGGTAGAGTGGTATTGATGACCACCGTGCAAGACAGAGACTATGGGGTAAACATATCAGATGACCTAAAGGTGGCCGGGCTGTGCAACAAGGCAGTCAGGAGAGTAAGTGGGATGATGGGGTGCATGGGGAGGGGTAATATTTATTTGGGGAAGAGTGGGCTACCTGTTGGAAAAATGCTTATGCAGCCCTCAATGCTGTTAGGATGAAGTTGCTTCAACTCAGAATATTACACCTTTGGTACAGAACTCTGGCAGCTTTGCATAAAACATACATATGAACATATGAATATGCCAGCAGAAACAGACCACCCGGTCTATCTAAGTCTGCTCGAGTGTGCAGCCAACACCCCTAGTTTGCAGCTTCCCCATCCCCCTTCCCTTTGTCATCCCACTGCCACCCCCACCCTCCCCACCCTCACTCTCCCTGTTCCCTGTCCCATGCCCTTTTGAAGCTGTTCACAGATTTACATGATACCACCCATTCTGGTAGGGTGTTCCATTTTGCTACCACCCTCTCTATGAAATAGCGTCTCCTCATTTCCTTCCTAAATCTTCCACCCCTCTATTCTTAGCCCGTGCCCCCTGGTGACCCTCCCCCTTCTTAACTTAAAGACCCCATCTGCCCCATTCTTATTGATTCCCCTCAGATACTTGAATGTCTCTATCATGTCCCCCCCATCCGTTCTATCTTCCAGGATGTACATATTCAGGTCTCCCAGCCTGCTGTCATAGTCGCTCCCCTCCATTCCACATATCATCTTTGTTGCCCTCCTCTGCATCTCCTCCAGAAGCCTGATATCACGCTTTAGGTATGGCCTCCAAAACTGCACACAGTACTCTAAGTGAGCCTTACCAGCGACCTGTAGAGGGGCAAGATCACCTCTCTTCGCCTGGATGAACCCCCCCTCGCTATGCACCCCAGCATTATGTTCACTTTTGCAGCTGCTCACCTGCACTGGGCAGTGTTGTTCATGGTCCCTGTTATCATTACCCCTAGGTCCTTCTCCTCCTCAGTGATCCCCAGCTTAACCCCCCCCAGCCAGTACTCTCTCCTTGGGTTCTTCACCCCAAAGTGCATAACCTTACACTTCTTTGCATTGAACCCCAATTGACACCTCTCTGACCACTCCTCTAGCTTGCATATGTCCCCCTGCAGCTGCTTCCATCCCTCCTCTCCATCCACCACTACTCTGATTTTGATGTCATCAGCGAACAGACTTACCTTGCTCACCACCCCGTGTGCAATGTCTGATATGAAGAGCCCAAACAATACTGGCCCCAACACAGAGCCCTGTGGCATCCCACTCATCACCGGCCTTGGAGTTGAGAGCTTCCCTCTCACCACCACCTGTTGCAGCCTGCCACTCAGCCAGCTTGTAATCCAGTTTATTATTTTTGCCCCTACCCCAGTTAGCTTCTCCCCAAGCCGCCCATGAGGCACTGAATCAAAGACCTTGCTGTTGTCCAAGTAAAGAACATCCACCGCATTACCCTTATCCAGCTCACTTGTCACCTAGTCATAATATTGAATGAGGTTGGTTTGACAAGACTTCCCTGAAACAAACCCATGCTGCCTCACATCCTGGAGGCCACTGTCCTCCAGGTACGACACCAGTCTTTCTTTAGTATCATTTCCATGAGTTTGCACACTATGGAGGTGAGACTTACCAGATGATAATAACCCTGTTCATCCCGTGGCCCATTTTTGTGTAATGGTACTACATGTGCCATCCTCCAGTCCAGTGGCACACATCCTGACTCCAGTAAGGTGCTGTACAGATCCACCAGCGGCTCCACCAACACCTCCCTCAGCACCCTGGGGCGGATACCATCCGGCCCTGGTGCCTTGTCTACCTTCAGTGCCCTCAGTCCCTCTAGGACTCTACTTGCCTCAATTCTTCCATCAGTTGCCTCCTCTCCCCCTGTCCCAACCCTCCCAGCCCATGCTGGTAGCAGTCCCACCCTTTCTTCCGTGAACACTGAGTAAAAGTATTCATTCAGTGCTTCTGCCTGCTCCTCCCCCTTTTCCATCTACTCCCCAACCCTTTTTATCCTCACTATCGTCTCCTTGCACTTCCTTTTCTCCCTGATGCATCTGAAAAAGTCTTTCTTCCCCCCTCATTAATTCCCTGTGCTAATCTCAGCTCCCTCTGGGCCTTGACTTCTCTCACTTTTCTGGTCACCTCCATGGACCATCTTGCATATTCCACCTTGTCCACTTCCTTCCCCATCCTCCTAAACTTCTTGTGCACCACTAGTTTTGCCCTAACCACCTCCACAACCTCATTGTTTAACCAGCATGGTTTTCTTGCTCTGCTCCTCTTACTCTGTGCCTTGGTGCAGGCTTCTGTTGCCTCTGTAACCCCTGTTTAATAATATTCCAGTTCTGCTCCATGTTCATCTCCTGCCTTATGCCCTTCAGTTTCCCTTTCAGTACTTCCTGCATCCTCCCAAAGTCTGTCCCTTGAAGTTTACCACCTGAGTAACTGATTTCTCTGGCTCCCCACACGTCATAATATTAAACCACACCATTTGGCGATCAGTGTCGGCTAGTGGGTCTTCTACCTTTATTTCCCTCACTGCCTCCCCATTCGACAATACCAGATCTAAAGTGTTCTTTAGCCTGGTAGGTACAGTAACCAACTGTGTCAGGAGACCTTCCTGAATCATGTCCAGGAGTACTTGCTCCCTAGCACTGGAGGTGACCGGAATGCTCCAGTCAACCCCTGACAAGTTGAAATCCCCCACAATGACCACCTTCCTTTTTCTACATACCTTTTTGATTTGTCCCACTAACTCCCTGTCAAGCTTCTCAGACTGGGAGGGCAGCCTGTATACTACCCCAGACCTCAATTTCCTACCCCTTGAGTCTCGGAGCTGCAGCTAGATTGCCTCTGTTCTCCTTTTTCCTCTCTCGTCCCTTGTGCATTTGATCCCCTCCCTCACATAGACTGCCACCCCCTCCTTACTGTCCTTCCTGTATAATTTGTATCCTGGGATTGCCAGACCCCAGTCCTGGTGCTCAGTTGCCCACGTTTCTGTGACAGCTGCAATATCCACCCTCCACACTGCTAAGAGTGCCTGTAGCTCAGCGGATTTGTTTCCTAGGCTTCTTGCATTCAGTGAGACCGCCCTCCATAATGCCCACTTCTCTTCACTAGACTCCATCTCCTCCCTTCTACTTCCTCCTTTTTTGGCCACCCTGAGTCCTTCCCTGCTGGGGGGTAGGTTGTGACTCCACTGTATCGGATCCCTGCCTACCTGCTGTCCACTTGCCCCCCCCACCCCCCATCTAGTTTAAATCCACCCTTGTCGCAATATACCTCCCCAGTCCTTGCTTTAATACCTCCTTCCCATCCCCACTCAGGTGCAGTCTATCCCTTGCAAACAGATTGTTATTATCCCAGGTACTGCCCCAGCTGCCCACAACCCCATATCCCTTAGTTTGACACCATTCTACCAACCATGTGTTCAACTCTCTAATCCTCTCCTTTCTCACTGTGCTTGTGCAGGGTACTGGGAGCACTTTGAAGAAGGCCACAGACTCCCCAGTCTCCTCACACAACCTTCCCACTTCCTCCATCCTCTCCCTTGTTACCGCCACCATTTCCCCCGCTAGGTCATTTGTCCCCACATGTACCACAATGTGAGGTTTCCTCCTACCCCTCTTTACGCACCTTAGGATTGCCTGTCTTGCCATGTCTGCCTTTAATCCTGGTATGGACTCTACCCATATCCAACTGTGCCTCTCCTCTTTACTGCCCCATCTGATCCCCTTGAGTATGGAGTCCCCCAACAGAAGTACACCCCCCTCCTCTTTCCTTGTGCCTGTCGCCACCCCCTCACCCAGGTTCTCATTTTTGGAGCCACTCAAGACTGTGATTTTACCATGTGCCCCAGTGACTTCCCCATGTCCCTCCCAATTAAGATCCCACTCCCTCCTCCTGCTTGACTGCCAACCTCCCTCTCCCTCCTCACCTCTCTGTGTATTATCCCCCCACCACACCATGCTCAATCTCTCCACTAGTAATGCCCCTTACTCCCTCTTTGTGAGTGCTATCCCTTATGCAGTCACCTCCTGCATCCTCTTTCCCATGTGTTTTTTAGTAAAGTAAACATGTTCCCTATCCCCTTTGCCTTACTATGTGTTTTCTTCTCCCTCCTGCCTACTGCTGATCCTCTTTTTCTAGGTCCTTCTAGAGTCCACCCTTCATCAGCTGGCTTCCTGTCTAGTTTGCCCCCTCCCCTGTCCTTTGACCCACTATTCCTTCTCTGTGGTGCCCCCACAATACTCTCAGATGTCAGCCCTCCTACTGATGCAATCCTCCCCTTATTCCTCAACCTCTCCAGCTCCCTGCCAAGCCACTGAACCTCTTCCTTGAGCCTCCTTAGCCTGTGGAATATTGGGCACCCTCCCAGCCTCCACAGTATATTCATCCGCATTGCTGCCCCACAACCATTGCACCCAACAATCCTACCCATGGTCCACACTACCTATACAGTCTCTCCACACTAACTATCCCTACAGCAAGTTGAATTAAGTAATCCTAGCCCAGCCTCAAGCAGAAATTTTACCTGATATATTCCAGTTGAAGGCCCTCCACAATATCCACCTATCATACTAATCAGCAATTCATTGTGGATGCTGTACTCCTATTTGAGACCTACCTATGCTTTTTCCCTGCCCCGTGCCTGCATTATTGAATAGAACTACATGAGCTGCACCTGAAGCCCCTTCCTACAATTGCAGGGCAGGTGTTCCCCTATAAACGAGCTGTCCCCCAGGAGGGAGGGGTGGGGGAGGGTGAGATTAGGGCCCACACTCGACTCTCACGAGAGTATATCAGCCCTGTGTCTGCCCCTCACTGCACCTCCAAGCACTACAACCTCCTCCTGAGGAAGGTCACACACACACACACACACACACACACACACACTATATTAAACAAGTTAGCACTACTTGCTAAAGTCCACAGACTGAAAAAGAATTTAGAGCTCATCCAGCAATTAAATCCTTTCCCCAACTGCTCAGCAAAAGAAGGTTCAGACAACCTCTGCCAGACCCCAACTGTTTTTGCAGTTCTGCTATGTGAGAAGCCCTGGTATTTAAGCCCCAATGAGCTGTAAATTGATCCTGGCTGAGAATTAACTTATTACATAATAATAAATACTGGCGAGGTCGGAGCACATTACTACATATTTTGTGGTGTGCATGACACAGTATAGCTGTTGGAAGCAGGTTATTATGGTGTGTGGAGAGATCCTTAGCTTGGCAGCTCCCAGGTTCACTTCCTTGGTAGTACTGGGAAATACTGAAAGGAAGCAAAAAAAAGGCATGCACACCAAAATGCAGGATGAACTGTGTTAGCCAAATCTTAGGGAGGCTTCCCAATCCTAGTGTGGCTACTTGCAGAACAGGCTGAGCCCCAAAACCAGCAGCACCCGTATTAGGGAAGTGTGCACAGCTACCCCGTGACTGTTGAATTAGTAATGGGTAATGCATTGGCAAGGCCAATACAAGATCTGTATTCTAACTGGTGGCTAGTGGCAACTCTAGTTGAAGCCAGACATGTTTTAATGAGAAGGTGGAGATCTCAGGAGGTTTCCAACATTGGTGAGTGGGAAACTAGATTTTATAAGCTGGTATGCCACAAGAGGTGGCACTTCATAACTCATTGTAAGGTAATGGTGTTCCATACAGTGTGAGGGGACTTTCTTACACATGGGGAAAGGATATGTGAGGATAATCCTGCTAGTATGGCTTTAAAGAGCTAATAATAGAGGTGGTGACCTGCTCTGACCAGCTTGCTCTCTAATTCAGGAATATGAAAGGGGACCCTCTGTAACACTGAGCACAAGAGACTAGAACTTGAAGACACACTTTAGTTCAGAATTACAGAATATTGTTAATATTCACAGCAGGGCTGTGAAACACAAACATTTTACGGCATAAATAACCCCGAATATGTTGATATTTGGTGCTAAGCCGAATCCCGAACACTGGTATATTTCGGGCCAGTATCTGTTTGCTGTAGAGGGATCACAGTAAGCTGAATCAATTGTTGGCAATGTGAGCATGCTCCTCCCCATCAGTAATGCCACGATGTCAGCTGGCAATGGTTGACAGTACTAACCCCCCCCCCAGTTCAAGGAGAGTATATGCGCCATGACAAACATTATAGGCAAGGCCCCTGGTGTTCTGCGGCAGAATTTTCTGATTTCTGCGGCAGGGTTCCTTGACTTCTGCAGCAGCATTTTCTGATTTCTGCGGCATGATTTATTCATTTCTCTGGCAGAATGCAGTCCTGTCATTGGCTAACTATGATGTGATGTCATCGATGACATCATATGCTGAGCATAGAGGAGGGGCTTCAGGATAAACGAGGTGGGAAAGAAAGCCTAGCACTATGGAAAAAAAAGTATATTTATATGAAAATTCACCAAAAACAATGAATTCTGAGGCACTATCTATATTCTGTGGCATGATGCAAATTCTGCGGCAAATTCCACAACCGCAGAACCGCAGAATTCCAGGGGCCTTGATTATAGGATGGAGGTCAGCTTATACAAGAGAAGGAGCAGCAAACAGTGCATCCCATTGGAAGTCAGCATACGGAGGTACACCTCCACCACACAAATCAGTGGCCACCAGATATTTGGTGCCCTCCCTACAACAGTCACAATTGGGTAGTGTATTCCTAGGGTGATGTGACCTGTGGCAGAGGCACATCAAGTGAACAGAGCACGTTGCACATGTGGGTGTAGGCAGGCTTAATTGTCGGACCAACTTGGACTGTCTCTCAATCATCGCTGGTGTGGAGGACCTAAGAATTCAGATTTTTGGAACAAAGAATAAGAAATATATAAGACAGAAAGAACCACTGTAGCAGAAATTAAAAAAAAAGAACATTGAAGTAGCAGACAGGAGAAGTTAGAAAAGCAGGGGAGACTTTGAAGTGATGAGGGAAGGGTGGCAGAGACTGCTGCCCTGCAAGTTGCCCCAGAAGAGGCTGGGAATACTAGGATCAGCTACAGAAATATAAAACAAAACACAATAATAAAAGGAAATTAAAAAGCCTTTTTTCAAATAGAGACACAAAAGAAGTTGCCCAGAAAACCATACTCACTCACAAGTTGTTCTGCTTAGTTGAGGGCACCTTGCATATATTTTTCCCAGTGTCACCATTTTTCTCTTGAAGAGGAGTCATTCTCTTGAAGAAGGTCAGTTGTTAACCTTGTTCATTTTGCTCAGTGCAAATCAGTTTTTGAGGCACCGTAGTGGTGCAGAGGGTCAATTTATTACCTTGTGGGTCTTGTCCAGTGTGACCAGAAAAAAAAATATTCTATGAGGTGCTGCAGTGGTGAAGACTAGGATCAGTTACCTTGTGCATTTTGCCCAGTGTAACCATTTAAAAAAAACAGGTCTTGTCAATACTAGATCTAGTAGCTCTTTGTTTTTTCTGAGTGTCACCATTTAAATACTTATCACCTTACCATGAGCAAAACAACAAATGAAGGTTCAGTCAGCAGCAGTGATGAGGACAACACTGACAGCCCTTGTGCTCTGCCAACAGTCAAAGTGTCATTTGGAGTGACACAGACATGATCTGACCGCATTGTTAACCAAAGAATTTAGGCCTATTTTCTCAAACACCAAATACTAATATTCAAGTAAATAAAACACAGACTTTTTCCACTTCATCTGCCCACCAAATAACATATTCTACACCCAGTACTAGTGGTGGTTGCAGCAGTAATGGACAATCCTGTGTTGCAGAGAAGCTTACTTCTCCCTTTTTTGAGAAATGCAGTACAAGTGCATGTTCCATAAACAAGCATTTGTCAATGCCGAATGTTGCTTGCTTCTATGTGCTGTTTAGGAATTTGAAAGTCATTGGAGTGCAAATATTGAAAATTCGCGAACTTACGAGCATGCGTAGGAACTGCGCAACGCACGCTCGTAAAACAGTCATTTTTAGGAATTTTTTCACCAAATTTTCAACATAGCCATTTAAGACCTCTGCTCATGAACAGTGTCACTGTGATTTTCTTAATGTGTCCCGTACATTGATTTAGCATGCCGACTGCGCCATTGTGCGCTACAGCGGAAACACATTTTGGGTGAGATGTGAAAAATGACAGCTGTACTGCTCATAAGAAGGTGTGGTAAAATGGCAATGTTGAACATCTGGAGTGAAAATATTGAAAATTTGCAAACTTACGAGCGTGCGTAAGAACTGCGCATCGCACGCTCATGAAACAGTCATTTTTAGGAATTTTTCCACCAAATTTTCAAAATAGACTTTTTGAGAGCCCACCTTATGAACACTGGCAGTGTCATTTGGTTAATCATTCTGGAAAGATGATTTCGCGCAGTGGCTGCAAAATCACCCTTCGGGCCAGAGTTACGCCATGACAGTGCAAGAATTCATGAGGGGGGTCCCAAAAACCCCATGTTGAAAATTGTTGCAAAAATTCCAAAAAATGCCTGAGATATGCAACAAAGTTGAAAAAACCCTATCTATCCCATTATACAGCTTACCGGCATTTCCTCAGTTCGCGGTCGGCTTTGAAGAGTGCAGACGTGTTCCCGGTCCACCAAAGATCATCGTGCCAGACTCCGGAGGTAAGTATGGGGTGAGAGAGGGGTGGGGAGGCAGGGTGCACAGTGGGTGGGTGCGGGTTGGGGGGCAGGGAGACTACGTGGGACGTTTTTTCTTTACAGGTTTTTCTTTTAAATGACGATGCGGGACATTTGCCACGCTGGGGTGGGCTCCAGCAGCATGCAGAAGGATGGCTGCGGGGCCGTGGAGCCGGCGGGGTTGGGCACCCCGTCGGCCACAGCATCTGTTGCCATGCTGGGGTGGGCTCCCAGCGTGGCACCCTGTACTGGGAGGAGACAGTGGAGCCGATGGGATTGGGCACCCCGTCGCGACAGCATTGGGGAGACAGTGGAGCCAGCAGCGGGATTGGGCACCCGTCGGCCATAACATGATTTTGCCACACTGGGTGGGCTCCCAGCATGGCACCTGGATGCTTTGGGGGGTGTGGAGCCGACGGGGGATTGGGCACCCCCATCGGCCATACAGTGAGGGGGAAGGTGCACGAGCACGCAGTGTGCATGCGTGCACACGCGTGTGTGTGTGTGTGGGGGGGAGAGCTCTGCTCACTCAAGCGGAGCTCTCCCTTTCAACTGTATGCCACTGCATTTTCAGCTTGTCATAGACAGCTGCAGCAGTGATTGGGGAACTGGGACCGCGCCTGCAAACACACTGACTGCATTGGAAGACGGGCTGACACAGCTCTGAAAACTCGGATGATGGCACTATGTTTCTTGCACATGCATGCAAGCAACATAAAAATAAGATTGAAGATACCAATGGCAGCAGCAGTACTTCTCTTGTCAGTACAAACATTCCAACAAAACAATTGCTGTTAGCACAAGTGCTAATATAATACAGGAGATAATGATTTGATTGCTACTATTACCAATAATGCCACTATCTCCATTTTTTTTATTTTATCAAGTCTAGGATTACAAATACCTTTGAGCCTTGGCTCTTTTACAAAGGTTCCACGTCAGAGAAATACAAATTATGGGGAACATCAAGACAGACATTACAACAATGTGGACATTGCAAACAGAGTACAGATTAATACAATTCAAGGGTAGCATTGTAAGCAAGGCAGCTAGTGGCATTTGTCAGAGAAAATAGACAACAGATAAGAAGTGCCAGAGTCATGGGGGGGGGGGAGAAGGAATATAGGAAGGGTGGGGAGAGGGTGAAAAGTGCAGCATTGGGTATACCAAGATGTGAGGGTAGAATCCAGTGAGGAGGGGAGGTGGTTCAAGCATTGTCTTAGTGTAACCCCTAGGTGGCGCTATCCCAAGGGCTACTACCCCTGCCTGCTTGGCTAGTAGCAGGTTAAGGGGCCTGAGTTCTGAAACAGGTGCCTCCACCCAGAGGGTAGGGTTGGTAGTGGTCAAGCTAACCTGGGCACAGCCTTCTGGTACACTGTAACCCCCCTCTTTTCTTACTAGTGTCCGGAACAATACACAGTAATCACTTTCACAATACCCCTGATACACCACACAAGTACCCACATTGTTTTTAGTCTTACCACCAGGGCTTTCCTCTGGCCTGGCCCTGGGGACACCTGTAAAACAAGGTTATACACAGCAAATAACAGCAGTACACTACTCTTGCACAAACTGGAACCACAGTCAGTGTAACTGCAAAAAAGAGATCTGATTTATTTAAGGGACTTGAACAAGGGAAGGGCGTAATCAGGTTACTTTGCTTAAAGACTGTATCAATCAAACAGTTATGCATGCACTTCAGGGTCCATAAACAGTCACACACTCTGGGTACCCAGATGGAGAATGGTGGGCTAGCCAGGAACGTTGCAGCTGGTTGGGGCCTTGTGATGGAAGAAAACAACATGCACAACACACACTATTTGTAATCCAGAGCCAGAGGGCTCAGTTCATGAAAAGAAAACAACAAGACAATCAGATGACACACTTTTAGATTAGGCTGTTGTTGCAGGGAGCTACCCTGATAATTACTCACGATACCCAAGACTGGACACAGGCTGGACGAAAATAGAGACAGCAGGTGGTTTATCTGGAGTGCCAGAAGAAGCAGAGCCCACACTAATCACCGAGGTGTCGTTCCTGTTCAAGCATGGAGCAGGGGGTTGATCCCCAGGCAGGTCTCTCACCAATGGCTTTTCCTGTACAGCAGGTAGTCTGGCTGGGCCAGTGTGGCAAGGCCCAGGCCAAATGGAGACAAATTTGGATACAGTCCATTTTGGGCTGGATATAGCTTCCAGCAAGCAGAACACAGTTCACACAGCGGGGAACTAAATCACAACTCACTTTCAATACACAGCACATTTACATGTTAGGAAATTCTACTGTACCAGGCAAACCACTCTCTGGTCACGATCACAAAGTCTCTGCACAAACCGGGAATTCAAAAGCAGCTGGAAATCCTGACAGGCCGATCGCATTCAGCAAAATCTTCAGTCTTCTTCAGGTATGAGCCTGGTAAAAAATCAGTGACTTACTTCATTCTCACAAACTTGGATTTAGTCAAAAATAATTCTCTTCTCTCCTTCTCAGGGGCAGCAGGCAGACATGCAGGCCACAACTCAGGCCTTTCCACAGTTCTCCCACGCAAAACTACTCAGACGGCTACTTAACTGTCTCAAGCTCCTGCCTGTTCAACTCCCAACTTAGATCTGATTCAAACTGCAGCAAGCCTGGGAATTTCCCCAAGATCCAAAAGGTTTGGTTGGCTGATTCATCAGTCAGTCACAACAGGAGCTCCCCCTTCAGGTGCAAAAAGGTGCCAAAAGCCCAAAACTACAATTCCTACAGATTCTGACTCCAGACAGCTCCTATAGTCCGGCTCCATTTTAGGTCCCACCAGTACTAATTGGTCCAATTCGGCAGTCCCGGGCCAAAGTGGTGGGGATAAGCAAAACAGTCCTTGCTGCAAAGAAGGCAGGTTAGACAAACTACATTATCATTATCACTCTAAATGATTTTCAGCAAATAGTTACATCTTTCAACAGAGCTTTCTCTCAGATTACTTATGATTGCAATCCAGGCACCTCTTAAAGAGACAGTACACAGAGGCTATACAGGCACTCTCTGGCAATCACATTTAAACTGGTAAAACGCAGGTCACCAGCCTGGCAGTGAGCATTTACACAAGCTCAAGGAAGACTTTTCAGGGATCCCCATTTGTAGGGGGGTTACACCCTTCCCTGCCTGGAGAAAACTTGGTGTCCACGTCAAGTCTGTACATCATGCATCAGATAACATCAACTTAATACTTTACTACACATATTCACTACATTTCTCAATACTTTGTCCATTCTGACAATACATTAGGCATATTTCACACAAGTCAGTTGAACATTACTATACTAAATCAGGTAACAACTTCTTGTACCTTGAACAATGCAAGAGGGGGCCTTCCCTATCAGCTAACTTGGGGATGGATGGGGCAGGGGCACCATGGTGAGAGTGCAGAACAAGTAACCTGGAATTGGCACTTAGGCTCAGTTTGAGCAGTGAGCTCTGAGAGACATAAACCCCTTTGTGAATCAAATGGAGAGGCAAGTCCACAGGCCTCCCTGGAGAATCATAGCTGAAATGCAATACTGGCTTGACAGCTCGGCCAGTCTTTCTTGGGGGAACAACCACAGTCTCTGTACTTTCAGTAACAGCCTTGGGGCTTTCATCACTTGTGAGGGGTGCCTTTGCCTGGATGGGAATGTCCAAACTTGGAGCACTGTCAGCTCCTTGCTTTGCAGGTTCTGTTTCTACAACACTTGACTCATTTTGCAAAGGCTCAGGCACAATCAAGTTTTAAGGCACTGAAGGGGTGGTGGTCAGCACTCTCATAGTATTCTTCAGGCTCTGGTATGTCACCAGAAAGACTCATTCCATCAGCCCCTCCCTCAGGCAAATCATACAGTTTCACAATACACAGAGATTCAGCATCTTCAGATGTGATACTTTGCACTTCACTTTCAGGGAGCATTGGCTCCAAGGACAAAGCTGGTGGGTTAGGCAGTCCAGAAGGCCCAGCTTCATCCCCACAATTAATCATGGGGTTACCTCAAAAACAGCTGACTCAGTTCATAAGAGGGGTAATAGGCATAGTGCACTCACTTTCATCAGAAGTGGACTGACAGTCACTATGATTCTGGGTCTGCTGCTGGGGAAACCTTAAATCTGTGACCACTGGGGTAGGTTGACTCTGTCTCTTTCTTGCAGCAGCATGAGTCACCAGCCCAGGGGGCTCAATTTCTGAGGGTTCAGCCTCAATCATGACTTGGTCAATAGGAAGCACGTGGTTATGGTGCATGGTCTTGACAGCTTTGGAGTTGTTCTCTGGGCGCACCTTGTATACAGGTAAATCATCCAACTTTCCAACTACTACATGGGGAAGATGGTGCCACCGATCAGCAACTTTGTGTTTACCATGCAGTCCCAAATTGCATAACAACACACAGTCTCCAGGTCTAAGCTCTTGAGCCTTTACTTTTTTATCATGCCTCTCTTGGTTGGCTAGATTTCTCTTGGCGGCCATTGTCTTGGCCAGTTGATAGGCATGGTTCAATTGAGATTTCAGTTTTTGTATATATTGCAAGTAGTTTTCGGCTCAGACCCCATCTGGAGAGACCTTAAAACAGACATCAACTGGCAGCCAGGCCTCTCTCCCGAACATGAGGCAGTAGGGGGAGAACCCAGTAGCATCATTTTTCATGCAATTGTATGCGTGTACCAAGGTGCTAATCTGCTGGCTCCATTTATGCTTGTCTTTTGGGTGGGGGGTGCCCAGCATGTCTAGACGGGTGCGGTTAAAATGTTCTGGTTGAGAGTTTCCCTGTGGGTAATAGGGGGTGGTTCTTGACTTTCACACCCCCCGTAGAGTGATAATTTATTTGATTAGTCGACTCTTAAAGTCTCTGCCCTGGTCAGAGTGGATCCGCTGGGGGGCACCATAGTGGACAAAGAAACTTTCCACTAGCACCTTGGCCACGGTAGATGCCTTTTGATCTTTGGTGGGAAAAGCTTGTGCATATCGTGTGAAATGATCCATAACCACTAACACATTGCCAATGTTCTGCTGATCAGGTTCTAAATACAAGAAGTCTATGCAGACTAGTTCCATGGGGGTGCTGGTAGTAATATTGACAAGGGGGGCAGCCCTCCGAGGCAGGGCTTTTCTTTGCAGGCAGCGACTACAAGTCTTTACATGGTGCTCAACATCGGCCCCCATTTTGGGCCAGTAGAAGCGAGATTGTACCAGGTCAAGGGTTCTGTCAATACCGAGGTGTCCTATGTGATTGTGGAAGGACCTCAGTACCAAATCTTTAAAGGCCATGGGCAGGACCAATTGTTACTTGTTTACTTTGCCACTATGATCTACTGTCTCTCTATACAACAACTGATTGAGCAACTTCAATCTGGGGCCTTCTTTATACAATAAAGCAATTCAAAAGTCAGTGGAACGTAACTTAGACACATCTTTCCCCACATGCAGGGCATCAAGTGCTGGCTGAATCGTAGGATCTTGGGATTGAGCCCACTGAATGCTGTCATTGTCAAACTGAGGTAGTGCACTAATATCTAGAGTAGAGAAGTGGCAATAAGCAGCTGGTATGCAGGTATCAGAAGGGCCCAAGCAATTTACTAAACAGTCCACTGTGTCCGCAGACATCTGTTCATCTCTATCAAACTTTTGGCACAATGCTCGAATGTCAGGTTCAGACAGCCTGACCCAATCACTCTTGGAAGTGTGCCTTCATGATAGGGCGTCAGCATCAATATGGTTCAGGCACAGTCTGTATTCGACAGCATAATCATAGGTTGATAATTCAAAAAGCCACCAGTACCCAACGGCATCTAACTTAGCTGAAGTCTGTACATAGGTCAACGGGTTATTGTCAGTCTTCACCAATATCTTTGCCCCATAGAGGTATTCATGAAACTGGTCAATGATGGTCCATTTTAGTGCAAGGAACTCCAAATTATGTACAGGGTAGTTTCTGTTCGGACGGGGTCAAGCTCCTACTGGTGAAAGCTACTGGTCTCAGGCCACCCTCATGGTCTTGATACAGCACCACTTCTAGACCCTGCTGACTAATGTCTGTATGCAGCACATAGGGTTTAGTGGAGTCAGCATAGGCAAGGATGGGGTCATGGGTGAGCTGGTATATGATCTCATGGAAGGCGCTTCACAGTCAGGCATCCAGCAGAGCCAAAGAGTTCACCTGGGCAGAAGTATACTTTTTCTGGTTCTTTAAGGGCCCCTTTTTTGTATTTACAATTGGTAGGAGGGTAACCCTGGGTAAGGTTCAAGAGTGGGCGAATCACCTTGGAATAGTCTTTTATGAACCTGCTGTAGTAGCCACAGAACCCCAGGAAACATTGTAGTTCTTTCAGATTATGGGGCTGGGGCCAAGTAGTCAGTGCTTCAACCTTACTGGGATCAGTCTGTATCCCTTTTGTAGATACTATTTGCCCCACATACTTCACGAAGGTTTGGAAAAACTGGCACATGTCAATGGAAAGCTTGAGGCCAAAGTCTTCCAGTCAGTCTAGGACTTTAAACAGTTGGTTCTCATGCTCCTTTAAGGTGCTCCCAAACACAATGACATCGTCCAAATATACCAGGCATTCCAGCAAATTCATATCTCCCACTGCACGTTCCATCAGTCACTGAAAGGTGGCTGGGGCACCCGATATCCCCTGTGGCATCCTCAGAAACTCATAGAACCCCAATGGACAGATGAAGGCTGTTTTCTCATGGACTTCCAGGGCCATCAGGATCTGGTAGTATCTGCTGTGAAGATCCAACACCAAGAATCATTTGCTCTCATTCAAGCAGTCCAGGGCATCTTGTATACGAGGCATAGTGTATTGGTCTGGGATGGTCCGCCGGTTCAGGGTTTGATAATCAACACACATCCTCACAGACCCATTCTTCTTATGTACAACTACAATGGGAGAGGTGTATGGGCTCCTGGATTCTTGTATCATGCCAGCAGCAAGCATTTCCTGCAGGTGTCTTCTCACATCATCTATGTCTGCTGGGGCTAGGCATTGGGACCTCTCTCGAAATGGCCATTCATCGTGCAGGCATATGTGATGCTCCACACCCTGGACACATCCCACATCCCATTCCTTCAACAAAAACACTTGGTCTCTCTGGGCATGTCTCTTGCTAATTCTAGCCTTCCTTTCAGCTGGCAATGGGGAGTCATCAAAGTCAAACAAGTCTAGGGTCACTCTCTCCTTCTCACCAGGGTGCTTGCTGCTGGGTATACTGCGGTGTCTGCGCAGTGTACCATAGCTAGAGTGCACCCTCTGTTCACCTGGATCTCCTGATCTGACACATTGTAAATCTGGACCATCACTCGTCGTGCATAGGCATGGGCATGAGCAGGCAAGATTCTGGGCTTGACCAATAATCCTTCTGGCAATTTTCCATCGCCTGGCACATCCAACATCAGTATTTTGTTCTTGACATCTTTCCGGAGGTGGACCTCCCCTTGAATGGTATACTGGGTGTTAGGGGCCAGTACCATTGACTCGGGATCCATCTTCCACATGATCCCCATTGGTTCATCCTGGTCTACTTCCTTGGGTTTCTATTGCAAATCATAGGCCCTCTTGATCAGAGCCGGAATTCTCAGGGCCCTCGCAGTCCATCACCCTTGTTTCTCGTGACAGAGTTGTGGCAGTCTCCCAAACATATGTGCATTTGTCCCAATTAACAGGGGGACCCCATCATACAGTCCGATGAAGGGACACACTAGGGTCAATGTCTCTACTCGCTCCTCTACACCAGTTACAGTTGCAGGAAAAGACAACCAGAGGCAGACATACCCTAGGTAGGGATAAGACTTGTCGCTCAGGCTCCACACATGTAGGCCTTCCAGAGATTGCAAAGACACATCAGATAAGTGTTTGTCATACCAGTCCTGGAATACATTGGTCACTTGCAACCCACTATCAAGCACAGCCTGAGTATAAATACCATTTACAGTCACCGTAGTCTCCATTGAAGGGCACACTATTTTGGACTAGTCTGGAGAGGCAGTAGCAGAGGCCTGGACAGACGATTTCACCACAAAGAAATCTGAGTTAGGGTTTCTCGAACCCTCACTGTGGTCATTTCATGCACCCCTTGGCCATTGATTTGCTTTTCGGAGCTCCCCTTGGAGTCAGTTTACTACTCTTTCTAAGTCCTTCTGAGACCGGCATTCTCTTTTCATATGGAATGGACAATCACTGATAGAGATACAGCGAAATAAAATCTTGCCAGCAAAACTGAGGCAAAATCTGCAATTTCGCCACACAAAACTTTCCTCACAATTGCCGCGAAAATATGCAATTCCACCCACCACAAATCCTGCCCAATTATATATCCCTGGTGTCTAGTGGTGTTCCCCCCCCCCAACTGATCACCGGCCCAAATTTTCAATACAATTTTCTCCCTGGTGTATTGTGGTCCACTCCCTGGCTGATCACCAGCCCAAATAGCAACTCCCCAGTTAACTCATCATCCCCCGGACCCCCAATCCTTAATTAAATGCCACTCCCTGGTGTCTAGTGGATCCTCCACCCCCCACCCTGTCATCAGCACCCACCCAGCCCCCATACCCGATTGGGCCCACCAGCACAGCTCTCCACTCTTCTTCACAGCCGGCAGCCTGACTAAGCTTAAATGAATGAGCGCATGCACTCAGTCAGGCTGCCGGCCATGGAGGTGAGTGGAGGCTGTGCTGGCTCCAATCAGGCACGGGGAGCTGGGTGGGTGCTGATGGCAGGGTGGGGGTGGGGGTCAATAGACACCAAGGAGTGGGCATTTAATTAAGGATTGGGAGTCCAGGGGGTGGGGGGATGATGAGTTAACTGGGCGGGGGGTTCTTTACTAATTTGGGCACAGGGTCATAATGTTGCAAGACATTATGCCGCATCAATATACTGCACTGCCAATACTGCAGAACATGACCCCCCCAACTAATATAATTAACTCTGGGAGGGGTTAATAGTTAATATCGCACAAAGTGTGAAAAAAGAAAATAATACAATGCATCTGGGACCCGGAATTGAAACCCGGTCCCAAACGCAGTGCCTGCCACCCTTGGTGCCAGTGGTTCATCCAGTCGAGCCATGGCAGCTGCTCGGCAGACCCTTGTCCCAGCAGGATTCTTATTCTGCACTGGGGAGAGTGAGAGGGTGCACTACCACGCATACATCCTTTCACGGTTTTGCACCCTCTCGCTCTTACCTACCACACTTTTCCTACCTCGCTGTCATGTCATGTGCTATACAGCACATGACATATTGACCCAGTAAGACTAATTTGGGCTGGTGATCGGCCACGCTTATTCATTAAAGCTTAGTCAGGCTGCTGGCCATGGAGGAGAGTGGAAGGCTGTGCCAGTGGCCCAATAGGAGTATGGGGGGTGAGCTGGGTGGGTCCTGATGACACTGTGGGGAGTAGGGGGTCCACTAGACACCAGGGAGTGGGCATTTAATTAAGGATCAGGGGTCCGGGGGATGGGGGATGATGAGTTAACTGGGAGGGTTCTTTACTAATTTGGGCTGGTGATCAGCCATAGTCGGGGAACCACTAGACACCAAGGATAAAATTTTATTGAAAACTTGGTCCAGTGATTGGCCGGTGGGGGGGGTACCACTAGACGCCAGGGAGAAAATTTAATTGAAAATTTGGGCCAGTGGTCCATGACCACATTGCGAAATTTCACCCATGTGTAGCTTGAGGGTTAAATTTCGCTCGAATCTGCAGATGAAATTTCACATTTCACCCAGCAAATTATTTCACGAAATGCACGAATTATGCAAAATATTTCACAGTGCAAAACTAGTCACTGATGTTTCTAATGCATTTAGAAGAATGAGTCTTTTGTATATTGCTTCTTTTTGAGGGAGAACATACTGCTGTCAATATCTTGCTCAATATAAACACCATGATGAATAACTGGGCCTATGCAAACAAATTACATTTTATACATCATTTTTATATATAATTAGAGGTAAAGCAACAGAAACTAGTCAAAAGTGCTTTTTGCTGACACAACAGGGAGGCAGTATAGAGCAGTGGTTTAAGGCTCTAAGCTGCAAATCTGGAGACCTGGGTTTGAATCCCACAACCCCCACTTGCATATTGTGTGACCCTAGGCAAGTCACTTAACTTCCCTGTGCTCCCAGGTTGCACCTGTAAACAAGCTTTCAGCATAGTGTGTCTCACCCGATTAAAACAATCGGACAACTTGTTGGCCATGGGAGCAAATATGAGAATCACCACACAAGACAGTCTAACTCACCAACTACAGAATTTTACAATACAAACTTCACAACTTATACTATACACTTAATCATATAAAAATGGACCTTAAAGTAACTGCAAAATGCTGTAAATGTGGAAAGTGTGAGGCTGATAGAATGGTCCCACATTAAACAATTTCTAGCTAGACTCTCTATAATACATGATAATTCATTTACTATATAGTAGGTCACTTTGACCAGCAGAAACATGTATCATGGGGTGACAAAAGCATCATATCAATAATATCCATTACAGAAAACATTATTTTAATATAATTACTGATGACCATAAATATCAACCAGATTACTGTTGTGTTAAAAATGCATATCAACCAGATTTCAAGTTATTATGCTCCAAAGGCAATAATAACCTGAAATCCGGTTGATATGACACTTCATAATAACTCAAAATCTAGTTGATATGACATTCCCCAAAGAAAAGACTTTAAAACTTTTGTATTCCATTGTTTCACAGAAAGTATTTCAACTGCAGTATTTTCAGCTGTGTTTTATTCATGTACAGTTCAATTTCCTCCAAAGTAAAACTACACTCTAGCTAAAAAAAAAACTTATTTTTCTTTCAAGCTGCTAGAAATACAGTCTAAACCTTCACACCAGCAATTATAAAAAATAAAGGATAGGTAAGTTTGAGGTTTATGGGGTCATCACACACCTTGGGTGTGTAAAAACTATCCATAACACACATTTATGTATTCATTATTCTCTATGAAATAGAAGAGTTGCCGCCATCTATACTAGAATGGAAAAAATAACTTATGGAAGTACTTAGATTAGAAAAAATCACCCATGGAGCATGCAATAAAAAGGAAAGTTTTGAAAAGAAGTGGGAAAACTTTTTAATATACTTCTTCTCAAGTAGCTAAAAGAATACTGAAAGAAATGTAGAACTCATAAACTGTACTCACCTAATGATTCTCTAACTAATCCTGTAGACTTTCTTTAGTAATAATACCATTCTGTTTCTTTGAGCTATCTTCTTACCTTTTTAATGTACTACAAATTCTATTTATTTAGACAATGAGATTAATTTAGATAACTCTCAGTAGTGTTACCAAGGGGAAATTATTCTTAAAGGTGACCTGCAATTTAACTACAGGAGTCTGCTCCCATCCCACATAGCTTTCTAAGCTGTGACGGGAGTCTGGGGCTGCCATCAGTAACATTTTTGCAATAGTCTGTATATGTTACTAAACCACTGAAACTTTTCGGCGAATATGGAAGTGCCACCTGGGACCCGATAGAGTGGGCACAAGCTTACATGGGTATTCTACCCATTTAGTGATGTTGCAGACACCACTGCTTTCAGTGAAGCAGCAGTGGAGGGGGGCTTGATTTACTTATTTTGTTGCTTTACAGGGGGTCTTGATGCCTAAATTAATACTTACAGCAATGACCCATTCTGGTGTTGCTGTAAGTATTAATTTAGGCATCAAGACCCCCGTAAAACAATAAAATAAGTTAAATAAGCCCCCTCCACTGCTGCTTCATTGAAAGCAGTGGTGTCTGCAACATCACTAAATGGGTAGAACACCTATGTAAACCTGCACCCGATCTATTGGGACACAGGTGGCACTTCCATATTCGCCTAAAAAGTTTGGGCGGTTTGATAAAATATACAGACTGTTGCAAAAATGTTACTGATGGCAACCCCAGACTCCTGTCACAGCTTAGAAAGATATGTGAGATGGGAGCGGACTTCTGTAGTTAATTTGCAGGTCACCTTTCACTGGGAAATGTTATATTTTAGTATTAACGCTCCTTTGCCTATAGGGCTCCTCTATGGATGAATGGTCTCAGCCGCACCATCTCCTCTGCCTCAACACTAAATCTGTTCAAAACCAGGCTCCGGGCCAATCTCATTGCCCCTAGCTGCTGTGACTGCCTCTCCTAGATGATGACCTACACAGCTTCAATCCTAACTTATATACTGCTTAACTCCAGGCCCCCTAGTCCCCCTTCCCGCAGCTCCTGAGGTGCCACTTCAAATCTCAGGTCTTCATTCCACCTCATTAGTCTCTCCTTGCCCTATTATAGCACTTATCCCCCCCCCCACCTGCCCCTTTTTTCTCTTTTATCACTCCTTCCCATTTTTTTTTTCGACAAATGCTTCCGGCTGCATCTTCATCTTCCCCCTCTCCTCTCATCCCTATTTCTCTGCCACCCCCAAGTGCCTGACCCTACCCATTCCTTGTGGGCACATGCATCCTAGCTGTGTTCACCATTTTACTATAGCTGCCTCTGTTAACTACCTACACTTCCCCTCCTCCTCTACACCTTACTCTTCCTATAATTGACCCCTTTCAGTAGCACTGTTGTACATAAATTGTTTACTGTTATTTCATTGTTGCTTCCTTGTTGTTTGTTATTTCTGACATGGAACCTTTGTAAAAGAGCCTTGGCTCAAAGGTACTTGTAATCCTAGAATAAATAAATAACTAAATAAATAAATAAAAGTAAAGTTAGGTTGTTATTTAAAAAATAAGAATATAAAATATGTAGATTAATAATATGTTTTGCAATTTGAAAATGATATCAGTAATTATCTGTACTTATTTAAATGTATTATTCTAATGTTTTGTTGTATAATTTAAAGCTTAATAAAAATTCATATAACAAAACACCATAAATTTAGTATGACGACAATTCATTAGCTATCTCTAAGTGTTTCTTTTTGGAAGTCTTACTGCTCTGCCATGTAAAACAGAATAAGCCACTTCAGTTGTAAACACTTTTACAGTTCTCATACAGAACAGTACATTTGGAGACTGCAGCATGTGAAGCCCTCTGCGCAGAAGAAGAGGTCTTCATATGCTGCAGTCTCTCTCATTCTCTTGAATGGAGGTAAAAAAGAAATGCTTTATAAATAAATACATAAGTGGAAAACACCATTTCAAAACTGTGCAATGTAGTTTATGTCTTTGTTCTTAGATTGTTGGCAAAATACCTGTGTGTTCTGTAATAGAACCTGTGGTCAAAACATACAACTACATCACTGAATTCCAGACTGGTACTTACCACCAGTGTGTAAATCAGACACTTGCACTATGTTTGCAAAACGAACATTAAAGTCTAAAATATAACAGAATGGGAACAAGTATTGTAAACAGCTTTTTCCGGAAACAAAAGGCTAGCACCACCAATAGCTGGTCACATGATATAACTGTAGCTATGTGAGTTGATTTGTGCTGGGTCTATGTGATAACGGCGAACTCCTAAAGGCAATCGCAGTTATCGCTCAGTCAGAGTGCCGAACACATTTTCAGCACTCTGACAACCCTGGCGCACCAGCACAATGGCGCTAGGACATATTTTAACTACTTTCTGTGGGGGGGCTGTGCCCTCTCACACACCCCCGCACCCCCTACTTTAGGATTCTCAACTCCAGGGGGTGCATGTCGGGGGGGGGTGAAAGTAGTAAAAATAAAAATGTTCAGGCCGGGCACAATAAAAATTGCACCAGTGCCCAGAATCAAACCCAGTACCTCAGCCACCCCAGCCATTGCCCAATCCCTGATGCCATGATGCAGCTTGACTGAGGACTGTAGCGCCACCCCCTACAACCTCTCCACCCCCCAGCCCACACTCGCTGTGCTCGTTCCCACCCAACCACGTGTGTATGTATAGCGACATCCTGTTGCCTAGTTCGCCTACCCCCTCATCCGTTCGCCCTACCCATCAGTCACCGTGAGTGGATTGCTTGAGGAAGGTGTCGCCATAATGGACGGCACCCTTCCTCTTGCGCCCACTTCACAGGTTACCATTTTGGCCCATGTCTGAGTTGGGATGGACCCAAAGTGATGTGCACACACACACCAAAATACCCACTCAGACACCCTAATGCACTATGCACACAGATATGAATACACACCCAGACACACTAATACTCACCGAGAGACATGCTCACAGACAGTAACACACACAAACATAGTAAAGCTGACACACCAGTGCACACACTTCACTGACACATACACACAAATAAAGTCAGCACTCAGATATTCATCACTTTCTGTCCCCAGAACAAATGATGGATTTTATTTTTTTTCTTTTATTTTAGTCTTTGGTAACTGGGTAAGGCCCTGTTTTCAGGGGCAACCTGGGAGCACTAAGCAGTTAAGTGACTTGCTCAGAGTCACACAGTGTGCAAGTGGAGGTTGTGAGAATCAAACTCAGGTCTGGTCTGCTGGATGTATCAAGCTCATTCACACTTCGTTCCTCTAACCTCTAGGCTATACTGCCAGCCCATATCTGAGTGGGACAGTTAACTGCATTATTTTTTTTCTGATGGTCTGGAAATCATTAAAAAACATTTAAAAATGCAGGTAAAGACTTTCTGTTGATGCTCTAATGACTCTAGAAACTAGTATAATATAAAATATCAAATGATCTTTGTTTTACTCAATTGTTTTGCAATGCTTACCATTTTTACCATTTCTGAAACTTTTTACTTACCATACAGATACATTTTTAAACAAAATTGCTACAGAGCACAGTTCTTAAGAGTCATGCATTTTCAATAATCTCCACTCTCCTCAAAAGGCACAACATTACCATACCTACTGCACTGTATTGTACAGTACATTACATTACATTTTTAGTTTCTAAGGCTTTTCACAATGACTCTTTTTTTAAACAAAACTAGCCCACCAAGTAGTTCTGTTCTTAAGATACATCCCCCTTCCCTAATTTTCAATAATCTCCCTCTCCCCAAAAGGGATTATATTTTCAGTTTCTGAATTTTTCTCAAGGATCTTTTTTAACAAAACCAATCCACCAAGCAGTTCAATTTTAAGATAGACCCCCTTCCCCAATTTTCTATAATCTCCCCTCTCCCCAAAAGGAACAACAAAGGCACAGCATTACATTTTCAATGTCTGAGGCTTTTTCAAGGAAACCATCCCATAAAACAGCCACCAAAAGTTCATTGAGTAAGCTACAAACATCCCACTTCACCAAAAAATGTTGTAGTTTAAAGAACCCCCGCAAAAAAAGGCTTAACATTATTTTTGCAGTTGGAAGGAAAACAATACCTCTCACGAGAAAAAGAACAGTATCAATTTTTGCAGTTATGTTTTGCAGTTTCAAGAAAAACATTCCCCCATTCCAAAAAAGTCACAGCACTATTTTTTTTTTTTTGCAGTTTTTAAAAGTTTGATAAAACTTGACAGTCTCATAAAACTGGACAGTCTTATGAAACAAGGCAAACACCACCTGTAAAATTCAGTCCTTGTACTCACTGACTGTACTGTAACATCACAATCAGAAATAAAATGTACTGATTCATGGTTTTTAGCATCTCTCATGGTTCACAGTCTTCATGATTTTTTTTTTAAATGTTTGATCACACTTTGACATGACTTCTTCTGTCTGGCCATAAATGTTTTTGCAATCAGGTCATGGATTCAATTAATGTCCTTTGTGTTGAAGAAATTCAGATTCTTTTCTGCATATCCCAAGGCAGCTTCAAGTCCATGACTGGTATCCAGTGCTGTCTGCATCACATGTGGCTCTGTGCCATTAGTGCTTTCTGTGCCCTCATCTGTATTTTCCACTGGAGTGGATGGTCACACCATCTGAACAATTTCCTCACCGTCTAGTGCTGCACAGGTTTCAATGTTCTCATTGGTTTGCAGGATGTCTGTTGCAGTCACATTTGTGGAATCAGGCAGCGGCATGGGGTCATAATGTCGCACGATATTATGCCGCATGCAAAAATAGTGCTGCCAATACAGTGCGATTCTTTACATAGCATACGTCTTTTTTTTCAGCGTATGACATTATGACCCAGTAGGTCAGGCAGCTGTTCAAGAATGGCAGTGATTAACTGCACCACAGCTGCAGTGGAGGTGCTAGGTTGTTCTTGGGTGGCATCAGCAGAAGGTAGAGCAGCAGCATCCTATATTTCAGTGCATTGCAAGTAATTGACAACTGTTGTTGTGTTCACATCATGTCAGCTGTCCCTTATGAAGTACAGAGCCTTCTTGATGTTAACGTCTAGTGGTTTGCCATCAGCCAGGCAGCTGACATAGTACTGCAATTGCTGATGTTTGAACAGAACCTTAATGTTATGGATTATGACAGCATCCAAGGGTTTAGAGGAGGTGTTTGGAAGCAGGAAATGCAGGGTGACATTATGTAGGTGACAGTCTATGTTGGAGTGTGGGTAAGCATTGTCAAGCAGCAAAATCACACATCTTTTTAGATCAGTCAAATTCTTTTAGCCCTTCTTTGAAAATCACAGCTGTCATCCAGGCTTTTCTGTTAGAATACCAGCAACACAAACTGTTGGTTCAAATTCCTTTTCAAAGCATCAAAGGTGGTTACATCTCTAGATGACCAAGAGCTTACGTTTGTCTGAGTCACTTGCATTGATACAGTGCCACTGTCAGTCTGTCTTTATTTTTCTTTTTTCCTGACACTGGGCCTGTTGCAAGCATAGCATTGGGTTCCTTTTTGAAGGAACAGACCAGATACATCCATGTTGTAAACGTCATTAAGGTCATAATCTTTCAAAACTTGTTGCAACCTCAGATACCCATTAGAAACAAGTGTTGCATCCACACTTGCAGCTTCACCATACAATTTGTAATGCCTAATGTTATGATGCTGCAGCTTCCCCACTGAATAGGAAAATGAATCTGAAACACCCAGACATTTGCCAAGTTATTTTTGCTTTGATTTATTTATTTACGAGTTTTACCAGGAGAACATACTGAGCAACATGCTCGATTCCAGATGTGACCTGGGGGCCGAGGCCCACATACAAATTGACATACTAGAACTGTACAGATATGAACATAGGTTTGTACAATTAGCAATTTAAGGGAAAATCTGGGAGTACAGTGCAGACATGGGTAGAAAAATAAATACAGTGTGATGACATTTAGTTGAGTATTTACATTAATAGGAGCATAACATTTGAGAGAACAGTACTTAGATTAAAAATAATCCTAGTTAAAACAGGAACAGCTGGAGGTAAAGTGTGCTCTGAGTAATTGGTTGCGCAGGGTAGGGTTTGGGGCGTGTCTAATGGGGACAGGTAGGGCATTCCAGGTCTGAGGTATCCGATACTTAAAAGCAGCCTGGCCTTTGGATGTGCACATGAACAGTGCAAGGAATAGTCTCTGGTCCATACTCCTAAGGGAATACGCAGGTGAAGGTTGTTGGGAGAGGACAGAGGTCAGGTAGGGAAGGGAGTGGGACCAGTATTTGGCAGCGAACCTAGTACAGTTAGTTTGTCTGTGGTCATGTAGGGATGGCAGGGTTAATGAGCTGTAGAGGTTGCAATGGTGTGTGGTTTGGGGGTAGCTGAGGATGAAACAGCAGAAGGAGTGGAACGGGGTGTCTAGGCTGGCTAGTGCAGACCCGGGGGCGATAGAGTAAACTATATTGCCATAGTCGAGTACCGGAAGGATAATTTTTTGAATGATGACCCGCCTAGTCTGTGTTGGGAGGCAGCTTTTATTGCGGTGTAGTGCACCAAGTTTGGGGAGTAGCCGCTTGTGTAGGGAGGTGATGTGAGTCGAGAAATCTAGGTGTTGATCTAGCCAGATGCCCAGATATTTGAAACTCATGCAGTTATCCAGGGGTGTTCCGACCAAGATTTTGTAGGGGGGGTGGGGGCTTGGCGGGAGAGTCTTTGAGGGGAGCCAAAAGTAAGTGATACATTTTTGGGGGGGTTAAGATATAGCTGATTTGACCTGAACCAGTTCTGGATGGCATTGAAATCGTCCCGGAGGAGAGTTGCTACACTATGTGTTGCTGGACCAGAGGTGTAAAGGACAGTGTTGTCTGCGTACATCTGGATGGAAGAGTGGGAGCATGCAGTAGGGAGGTCATTTAGAAAGATGGAGAAGAGTAGGGGACCCAGGACAGAGCCTTGGGGGACACCTGCAGGGACTAGCAGTGGGTGGGAGGTGTAAGAGGTAATTTTGACTACTTGTTTCCTGCCTACTAGGTAGTCCCGGAACCAGTTAGTGGCCTGAGTAGAGAGACCTGCGTCGGTGAGTTTGTTGATGAGTAGGGGGTGAGAGATGGTGTCAAAGGCCTTGGCTAGGTCTATGAAGATGGCAGAGGTGATATGTCCTTTATCCATGCTCGTGAGGATGTCATCTGTGATGCGAAGCAGGGAGGTAATGGTTGAGTGGGATTTATGGAAGCCCGATTGGAAAGGTGTGAAAAAGGAGGAGGCGTCAAGGTACAGAGTGAGTTGAGACAGGACCAATTGTTCCTGTAATTTGGCCAGGGCTGGAAGTAGGGAGATGGGTCGGTAGTTTTCAGGGGAGGAGCAGTCACCTTCTTTTGGCAGGGGTATAACAGTGGTGAGCTTCCAGGCTGATGGAAGCTTGCCCAAGGAGAAGGATAGATTGAGAAGGTCAGCAAGGGGGGCGGCTATGGCAGGGGCAGAGAGGTAAAGCATCTTTGCATCCATGGATGCAGGGCACTTACCTTTGTTTGGGTTTAATGCTTGAAGCGGCGGAAGACATCAGCTCAGAGACTGGGCAGAAGGAGAACGGAAAGGTTGTGGGGTAGGCTGGGGGCACGTGTGCAGTGGGGGGACCGGGGAGAGAGTGAGGGAGGGAGGAGAGGAGCTTGTCAGCGCAGCTGGAGAAGTGGGTGTTAAAAGCTTCAGCCACGTGAATTGGGTCGGAGATTGGGGTGCCCTGCACAAGTAGTGTCGGGGTGCAGGTTGGGTAGGGGGGGAGAGCAGGGATTTGAGAGATTTCTAGAAGTCACTTGGGTGGTTTAAGTTTTTGCTGAAAAACGAATGAAAGTAGTTTTTTTTTGCTTGGCGAATGCTATGTGTACATGCGTTCCATAGGGATCTGTATGTAGAGAGGGAGGCCAGTGTGCCTAACTTCTTATAGTCTTTCCAGGCGTGGTCTCTAGCTTGGCATTTTCTAATTATGTCTGCCGAGATCCAAGGGAGATGCGCTCCTCTGACTCTTTTCATCCGTAATGAGGCGTGTTTATCCCGTATTTTAAGGAAGTTTGATTTGAAAGCCTCAAAGGCAATGTCAATGGAGGGCGCCGCTGAGATGAAATTCCAGTTAATCTGCCTTAGAAACCAACAGGAGGGAAGCTAGGTTGAGGGAGTTATAGGACCTAGTGTTTATTGTCTTTGGGGGTGGAGCAGCGGGGCTGTGAATCTTCCGAACCATAAAAATCATATGATGATCGCTTATGGAATCAGGTAGGATGTGTTCGCTTAGAATCCTGTGGGGTGGGAGGTAAGAGCCCAGTCCAGTAAAGTGTGGTTAAGGGTTTTGTGGTTTAGTCTGGTTGGATCAGTGATGAGTTGAGATAGATTCTGGGCCTTAATTTTAGTCTTAAGGTGGGCTTTGTCAGGGCCGAGCCAATTTATATTGAAATCGCCAGTGACTTGGAGTTCATCCCCAACTGCTAGAGATTGAAGGTTGCCCAGATGGGATAGGATGTCCTCGGGGGGGAGTGCAGGGAAGGCAGTATGAACCAGCCACATAGATAGGGGCGGAACTAGGGAGAGAGATTTTGATAAGTAGAGAGTCTATGTTACCAGGGGATAGGGGGATGTCCACTAGAGTGAACTGGAGATTGTGTGAGATGTATATAGCCGTGCCACCACCTCTCCTTTTACCAATGTGGTCATGCCTGATTATTGCATACCCCGGTAGTGATACTTCTGTATCAGTGTGGTGTGGTTTTAGCCAGGTTTCAGAGATGACTAGGATGTCCGGGCGCAGGGTTACAGCAAGTGACTGCAGCAGGGAGAATTTGGATGGGAGGCTGCAGATGTTTAAGTGGAGTATACGGAGGCCTTTGGGGAAAGAGAAAGGGGAGTGGGTTCTTGAAACTGGGGGAATTGGGCCAGGGTTGGCCTCTATGTCCCCGGACAGGAGTAGTAGTAGGGAGATGAGATGTTTAAGTCTGAGTTTGACCCGGGGTGGTTTAAGGCAGGTTTTGGCAGTTCGATAGGAAAAGATAGTAGGGGGGTGGCGGAAGGTAGAAAGGTGTAGGACCGAATGGCCCATGTAAAATGAAGGAGGTAGAATAGAAGCGCTAATAAGACTGTAATGTACATTTGCCTTAGCTTGAGCAGGTATGTATGCATAAGCTGTGTAGCAAGGTGGTGTGGTTAGGTTATAGTGCATAAACGACAGATGTACGTTGCATACGGAGATAGCTGGTGGCAGGGAGGGTAGGTTAGCCAGTTGGAAGAGGATGAGTAATGCAGGCAACAGCAACATCCTAGCCTGGGATATATTTGGGTGTTCGAAAGTTTTGGTTGGGAGCCCTCTGGTGGTAGCAGCTGATAAGCTGCAGATGGAGAAGTGGGCTGATAAGTTTAGGAGAGTCATGTGACCTGCACGGCGGTGGGGCACAACCACACAGACAGTGCACAGCAGTAAGCTTCCTTGCGTAGCCCACTTTTAAAATGTTTAAGTAGTTTGAAAATGGCGCCAGAGAGTGCAGCGTTCTTCTTTATACCTGAGCGTTTGGGCGGTCCATCCTGGAGTGCAGCAGGGGAGGGCTTTTCAGAGTCCTGGGCCCTTGCGACCTTTTCCTCAAGTCGCTGGCTGAGGAGAGAAAGAAGAAATATAAGCACAGAGTCTAAGGAGGAGCTGAGGTATGCTGGGCTTTTAATTGGAGCTGTAAATTCTCTTTGAATCGAAGGCTAGGGGGGTTGGGGGCTCAGAGTTGCCGCGTGGTGTGGCCGCCTGGCTGGGGGAAAGAGCAGTGTTTGCTTTAGTTTCCCAGTCATGCTTTACAGTGGATTAGCAAATAACACAGCAGGGGGACTTGCTCGAAGAGCAGGGAGGGGAAATTTGCTTAGTGTTCCAGATGCTGCTCTAGCATTACCTGTGATGGCTACAAGTACAGCAAAACAGGACAGGAGGTGGTAGGATTACACAGTTTAGATGGTGGTAACATCTTGCTTATACACTATATACTGAATGCATCTAGGTACAATTACAGGCACAGTGAAGCAAGTACAGTTTAACTGGGTTCTTACACAGGTATCTTAAAGCACCTTACTGAATTAGCAAAGGAGGTAGTAAAGGCATAAAATCACAGGTGAAATAAACTATCAGCACACCTGTGCCGACTCTAAACCACACAGACAGTGCAGAGCAGTAATCTTCCTTGCGTAGCCCACTTTTAAAATGTTTAAGTAGTTTGAAAATGGCGTCAGAGAGTGCAGCGTTCTTCTTTATACCTGAGCGTTCCGGGGCAGTCCATGCTGGAGTGCAGCAGGGGAAGGCTTTTCAGAGTCCTGGGCCCTCGCGACCCTTTCCTCAAGTCGCTGACTGGTCGGGGGGTCTGTCCTGGAGTGCAGCAGGGGAGGGCTTTTCAGAGTCCTGGGCCCTCGCGACCCTTTCCTCAAGTCGCTGGCTGAGCGTTCGGCGGGGTCCATCCTGGAGTGCAGCAGGGGAGGGCTTTCCAGAGTCCTGGGACCTCGCGACCCTTTCCAGGACATCATCACTTACAGTCATCTTTTGGATCCTGGCATCAGTGAAGCACAAAAGTAGTGCATCCTCTAGTTGTTGTTGCTGAGAATTCATTCAAATTCACATACCTAGACTGAGTAGTACGGTATGGGCTGCATGCCCATTGGCTCACGCTGTGAACAATGGGCGTGCAGCCCAGCTGTCAGTCAGCGGGCGGCGGGTGGCGGTGGGTGGTGCTGCCACCCGCCCGGCTGGCAAGGCGGGTGGTGGGGCTCAGTGGGCGGGTGGGGTGGGGGTACACTAGACCATCAGGTCTTAGGGGTATGTGCTGAGGTATAGATGCCTGCGATCGGGAACCAATCAGTCCACTGGACCACCAGGGATATGGGACTTGAGGGGGTTCTATTACTGATGCCCGCAATCAGGCTCAGTGTGGTCCACTGGACCACCAGGGATTTTTGACTTGGGGGGGTTCTATTACTGATGTCCGCGATCGGGCTCAGTGCAGTCCACTGGACCACCAGGGATATTGGACTTGGGGGGATTTCTACATGGATGTCCACGATGGGGCATGGGGGGGTGCCGCCAGGTGCAGCAGGAACTCGGGTGGCCACCCAGAGGTGGCAGCTGCTGTGTTGCACCCTGCAATGCAGCAGCTCACCTGTGAGTGGCCATCACTTCCTTTTTTTATGGCGTAACTTTGTGCAGGCACAGGTAGGGTGCACATGCATGACTCTGCACATCCCGGGCTGGATATCCAGGCTATGCAGGTTATGCATGGCGCCCCCACCTGTGCTTGCCGCACATTACTGATGTGCTCCGGCGTATGGGGATTTATGCGGTGCACTTTTCCCTTTTGAATATCGCACCGGAGCACATCAGTGGGTTGTGCATGGTGCAACACTGTTGCGCCATGTGCAACCCTTTTGAATATCTGGGCCCTAATGCTTATATTGCATGTACCTCCTACATAATTGGATGATGCTTTTTATTGAATCCTGTATACTGTTTATCCTAGGTTCCCTGTCCCCTGGGTCACACCTAAAATAGAGTCTCAGCTCAGTGTGCCTTTCCTAGTTAGCAAATGTTTAAATAAAATAAAAATATAAATAAAACCATCACCTGATGTTCTTTTTTTAACCTGTGAAACAGAAAATGTCCCTCGCTGATCTGCCCCCCCACACACACACCACCCCAACCTCCCACTCAGCACTCACCACCCCACACACCTCCACACCCCACACACACCCTCACTCACCAGAACATGTCCCAAGGTGAAGATCCTTTCTCTGATCGAAGACACATCTTGCTGCTGGAACCATAGACTGCAATATGAGAAACTAAGATAAGTGTGGTTCAATGTATTTAAATGGGGTTCTGGACTTCAGGAGGGCTGACTTTGGCAAGATGGGAGAGTGCCTTAGAAAAGCACTAGCAAACAGGCTAGAAGGAGGGGAGGAGCAACAATGGGGAACTATCAAAACTGCCATCACAGAGGCAACAAGCCTTTGTGTGAAGCAAATAAACAAATCAAAATGAAAGAAAAAGCCACTATGGTTCTCAAAAGAGGTGGCGGTGAAGGCTAGGGAGAAAAGATAGCATTTAGGAAGTACAAGGAAACACAGAAGGAGCAGGACAGAGAACTGCACCAGTTAAGGCAGAAGGAAGCAGGGAGGGTAGTCAGAATAGCAAAGGCACAAACTGAGGAAAAGATAGCTAACTCAGTTAAGAAGGGGGATAAAACCTTTTATAGGTATATCAGGGAGTGTAGAAAGACAAAGGGAGGGATAGTGAGGCTGAATAGAATGGATGGTGGGTGGGCAGAGAGTGACAGTGAAAAAGCAGGGATACTGAATGAATACTTCGTTCAGTATTAACAAAAGAGGAAGTGGGGAGGTGCCTAATCCAATTAAGAGAAGCACTCTGGAGGGGGGTCAATCCCAGTCCTTTCACAGAAGAAAGGGTTCTAAAAGAACTCCTAAAACTGAAGGTAGACAAAGCAATGGGGCCAGATAGAATTCACCCCAGAATTCTAAAAGAATTAAGCAGAGAACTAGTGACACCACTGACTACCCTTTTTAACAAATCATGGGAGGATGGTGTGGTACCTGAGGACTGGAAGAAGGTGGATGTGATTCCCCTTCACAAAAGTGGGACCATGACAGAGGCAGGAAACTGCAGACCTGTCAATTTGACCTCTGTGGTAGGGAAAGTGATGGAATCAGTTCTGAAGGAAAGAATTGTTGAGTACCTAGAGGCCAGTGGGGCACAGGACCCAAGGCAGCATGGGTTCACAATGGGAAGTTCATGTCAGACGAATCTAATTGATTTCTTTGACTGGGTGACCAAAGTAGTAGAGCAGGGAAGGGCTGTGGACATGGCCTACCTAGACTTTAGCAAGGCATTTGACACAGTCCCACGCAAAAAGATTAGTAGTCAGTTCAACCAGTCTGGGAGTGGGTCCCAGGGTGGTAGCCTGGGTAAAACATTGGCTGAACAACAGGACACAGAATGTAATTGTAAATGGAGTCCACTCTGAAGAAAGAGGGTTACTAGTGGGGTACAGCGGGGTTCAGTACTGGGTCCAGTCCTTTTTAATGTCTTTATAAGTGACATTGCAGAGGGACTGGAAGGAAAAGTATGCCTCTTTGCAGGTGACACAAAGATCTGCAACAGGGTTGATACACAAGGAGGAGTGGAAAGGATGAGAAGGGACTTGGCAAGGTTGGAGGAATGGTCAGAAGTATGGCAGCTTGGATTCAATGCAAAGAATTACAAAGTAATGCACCTGGGAAACAAAACCCATGGGAAGATTACACAATTGGGGGTTAGTAACAACAACAAAATGGAAAGGGACCTGGGGTAATCTTAGCAGATGACCTTAAGGTTGGCAAGCAATGTGAGAAGGCGGTAGGGAGGGCTGGGGGGATACTGGGATGTATAGGGATAGGTATCACCAGCAGAAAACAGGAAGTTGTTATCCCCCTGTACAGACAGTTGGTGAGACCCCATCTGGAGTACTGCATCCAGTTCTGGAGACCCCATCTCCACAAGGACATAGACAGGATGGAGGCAGTTCAGAGGAGGGCAACTAAAATGGTGTAGGGTCTGCAAGAGAAGCCATACAAGGAGAGACTAAAGGAGCTTAATATGTATACCCTTGAGGAAAGGAGGGAGAGGGGATACATGATAGAAACATTTAAGTACCTCAGTGGAATCAACAAAGTCCAAGAGGGCAGCATCTTTCAGAAAAAGAGATGTGCAAGAACAAGGAGACACAATTTGAAGATAGAGGGGGACCAGCTCAGGGGCAATGTGAGGAAGTATTTTTTCACAGAGAGGGTGGTGGACGCATGGAACAGCCTTCCTGAGGAGGTTGTGGGGTCTAAAACTGTGGGAGACTTCAAGAATGCATGGGACAGACATAAGGCAATTTTTGTGGGGGGTAGGAAGAAATAGGCTATTGGTTAAATAGGATCTGCAGCTTATCCTCTAGGTAGGGAAATGGGCAGACTAGGTGGGCCAAGCGGTCCTTATCTGCCGTCAAAGTCTATGTTTCTATGATATATAACTTTGTCATTTTTACATATTTTGGTTCCAAATTTTCAGCATTGCCATTTTGAGACCACCACCTCATGACCAATAGAAGTGGAATTATGCAAATCAATCCCAAAAGGTGATTTTGCAGTCATGTTGCAAAATCACCTTTCAGGTGGGATTTGAAGATTTTCACCATTGTTCATGAGGTGCATACATTGAAATTGTTCTATGCTGACTCATAACTTTGGTAATTTTAAATATTTCGACCCTAAATTTTCATCAGACCAATTTTCTCATGCCACCTCACGAATGTGATAGCTGTCATTTTTCAATTCCTGACCAAAATGTGTTCTCACATCTGAGGCACAGAATGATGTTTCAGTGGTGTGGAATGACATTTTGGCAGAGATTTGAAAATGTTTTACTACCAGATTCATGAGGCAGGGTAGTAAGAAGCCTATACTGAAACTTTGGTGTACAAGCATGGTAAAATGCCCAGGTTATGGCTGAATGTTACAGTTTTCAACACACACTCAAAACTTCGATACTTTTCAATATTTTGACTCCAGACTTTTAACATAGCCATTTTTTCACACCACCTCATAAACACGAAGGGTCATTTTTTAACTCTTAGGCTGCCGACAGAATTAGAATGTATAGGAATTTTGGATATATCAGTCCACGGCCCTGCAAGGGTTAAATCCTGGATGAGCTGTGTTTTCACACCTGTGGTGTGAAATTACATTTTTGCCAGTACACTATAAACTGTATATGTCATGTTTATAAGGCAAATCATAAAACGAGTATCTTGAAAAGTTGTGGTCAAAATTTAAAAAAAATTATAATTGTCTAACAACCTTTGTGTGTTGTGCTAGTCTTCACCCCGTGGCCATGCTTTGTGATCCTGTGCCAGTGAGCTGGGTTCAGGGGTTATCTCAGTGACTCAACTGGATGGCATGAGGGTGGAGAATGGTGCTGTTATGCGACACCCCTCTCCTAAGGAATGAAAGGTGCTGGGTGGTCCACATGGGCCCGGGTACCATACAGTAAAGACAACTGTCCTCTTGGCATAGGGCCCTGCACCTCTCCACCTGTGGATGTCAGAGTGCTTGTGCATTGGCTGAGAGATGCATTCTGTGCATCTGTATCTGTGGCCACATGGCTCTTCCCTACCACAGCCCTCCAGATAGCCTCATGAATTCTACATATCTGTCACTGCACAGAAGTACAGGGCCTTTGGATGGAGTCTTCCCTTGGTGCAGAGCCTTTGGACGGAGTCTTCCCTTAGCACAGGGCATCTGCATCTGTGCATTAGCAGTTCAAAACACCTGCATAGTACATACATGCAAGCAAACATTTAGCTTTGACAAATGCTTGTTTTTAAGTTTGCTCTCCTCTGCTTTACTTTCCAGTACAGTACAGAAACACACAGCACACCTCACCCCACTTTTGCTCCTGTTCTCTCTCCCTCACATCCATCTCTTTCAGTTCTTTTGTTTAATATTTTAATTAGAGTTTGACTTTACTTTCTGTCTTTGGCTCTCTTACCTGCTTGTGTATGACCTGGTCTGTGGCTTACTTTGTGGTTGGTTTGTTGCTTGTTTCATTTACCACGATGGCATTAGTAATGGCACATTTGTAATGCTTCCCCTGACCTGAGATGTTCCTTGATGCGCTGTGATTTGTCCATCTATTTTGTCATTGGGAATGCCAACAACACTTGTGCAACAGTCACAATGCTACCATGACAAAATTCCCTGGACTGGAGACAAAAATGGACAGATATCTGAGAGCGCAGAATGAAAGCCCCATAGAAGACAACATGCTAGATGGGCAAAGGCAATGAATAATGTGAGTGACGGATAAGTGGGTACTAATAACTGGTAGCAGTTTTTTCCCATAGGAAACCTAGTTATAATTCACCATTATAACCCATGAGTTATATTGGTGAACATGTGCCGGGTTTCCCTCGTTCTGCGCATGCTCACAATGATCTTGCACTGAGCTGCAAACTCCACAGGCAAGAAATAGCAATGAACACCAACCACACTCTACAAAACACAAATATACTCTCCACACTGCCACAAACATGTCTTCTTTCTTGGGTTTGCTTTTTTAAAAAAAAAGTAAAACTGACCTTTCCATTTATGGCTGTCTCTAAACCTGAACCTCCGCTCGAACGCAACTGTCTTTGTCCAGCTGATATTCTCACCATTCCCTCAACCACTCCAAACATGGGTCCATTGAAATATATAAAAACAAAAAATATTCAAACCAACAGGATAAAGAAATAAAGAGCAACAGTCTCCACAAGTAAGGATTTAGCGACAGCAGCAGCATCTAGTGGCAAGACAAAATTACAACTGTGTAACACTAAATGAAATCCTATGGGTGAAAAAACTGATACCAGCAAGTACATAAAATAAACATAGGGAGAGTGGAAAACTGAAATTTAATGCATACCCTTAGTATGGGATGCTTTGATAAACTCCTTGGGCTTTGCCCTCGGGGTTTATGTAGCATCCCACAACTTGGGGGTGCATTAAATTTTCATTACGCACCCCCCATGTATTATTCTATATTTAGTACAATGTGAAAAAAAATCATGCAGACGGTGATGGATATACATGAGAAACAGATAAATGAGTGTCGGGCAAATAGGTGCTAATGGCATACAAACACTCGCACAGACACAGTAAAAGACACAGTAGCAATGTCTACTGGGTCACCATAGATGCTGTGATGGCTTTTACTACCTCTGCCTTGTGGGCTGAGCAAGGTAACAGGGTGTGTGCCTATTGATCAACTGGTTGGGAGGTTCCTATCCAAGACAGTAAAAACGTAGCTTGGTTCTGCCACCCAAAGAGAGGGTTTAAGTGGGCTTGGAGTAAGTATGGTACAACCCCACAGGATTCAGTACCTCCCTAATATAGTGACCCACCCATGACCCTACTCAAAGCAATCACAGTCCCCACAAAGCATGCATCTTATTACTGTAAACGATAATTACTGACACAAGGAATTCAGACAAAAGAACAGTGAGCCTCAGGGTCTGGTTTCAGGCCTAAATGGGAGAAAGGGCATTTAGGTAAACTGAGATAGTAGGGTACAGTCTCAATGGCTCTTTGGTGCCCTCCTAGTGCAGCCACAACCACAGAGCTGCTGTTCCCTGCGCCCTTCTAGGGGCATTACCCATGGCTACCCAGACCAGGGGACTTCCACTGATGGACTGGGGGTGCTACAGCAGTTCACAATGAGTTCCTCTCTAGCCGGTTTCACTCTCTGTCCTCCTTCTATAGGTCTCTGGTGTCAGCTAGTATCTGATCATCTATTTACTTTAGGTCCCAGTCAAGTGTCTCTAAACCTCCGCATTCAGCAATCTTCCAATTACACACATGTGCAGTTACGCCTGTGAAAAGGCATGTCTATTGTCCACTACATCACACCTTGGCATTCAGTCCCTATGTGTGGATTGATGACCAGTACTGATCAGTGGCACTGGTTTGACAGCTTCCTTAGGATAGTTGCAGTCTCATTTTGGCTAGGCAGGTCTGCAGTGAAGCAACAGACTTTCAATAGCTGCAACCTTCAGCTTCACTTTTGTTCTGGGCTGGCATGCAATTACCTCTTTTTTGTAGAAGGAATTTTGCTTCTTACTCTGTCTCAGGCTCTTTCCTTCTGTCTGTGACAGACATGCAGTCTGTCTCTGCCAGTGGCAGAGGAATAGCTGGTGCAGCCAGTGCAGTGGCACAGGGGCCCGACACACTTAGGGGCCCATTGTAATCATACACCAATTTGATGTTTTTTGGCAAAGCATCCACATTTTGTCATCTTTTGCTGTCTGTGGGTCGACCAACAGATTCACACCAGCTGACTGAGCTGTCAGCCACACAGCCTGCTGCGGCCACCACACATACTGCAGATGGCAGCACTGAGAGACTTGCACAATGCACCGATGTGCTATGCGCAGGCAAGTCGGCGAGCAAGACAGTGATGCTCGAAGCAGCAACAGGGGCCCCATACTGGTCAGTCTATTTATGTACTTACTGCTGGGCTGAGGAGTCTTGTGATGGTCACAGTGGCAGTGATGTTAACTTGCAGCTGCTTGCTTTGTTGTTTACTCTCTTCTGTTCTGCTGTCTGCTCTCTGTCGCCCCTCCCCCCCATTCGAGTCCTCCAGAGTTGCTATCATTTTCCATTCCTGGGTGTGATGTTCTGGTATAAACATCATGTTGGGCAGTGGCGGGCTGCTTTTCCTTATGTGTCTGCAGTGAGTGCACAGAAAATCAGTGAACAAGTGACTGTTTGGGTAAAATGATAACTGGGTGGTGCCCTGGGGGATACCAGAGGTGATTAAAGGCCAACAAATCCAAAGAGTTAACGATCCAAAACCCACAGAAACTTCTGACCTTCAACTAATTGTTGATTTTTATTCCACCTGCGCAAATGCCCCTAGTGCCTCGGCTACTTGCCTTCCAGAAGGCCTCTCTCTCAGATTATGTGACACTGTGTGAAAAACGTACAATGTACTGGCACTGGGAAATGAAATGTTTGGGTAAAATAAATCACAGGATGGAGTCCTGCTGAAGGATACCAGTTTGTGTTCAGCACTCGATCAGCAGCTAATACTGTACTTTGTGCTATGAACACTCACCCCCACGTCACTCTAAAACATTAGTAATTGTGTGTGTGTGGGGGGGGGGGAGGTAATGGAAGGAGAAAAAAAAATCACTTCTAAATAGTACTTTCGCAAATCCTCATTTTATAGAAAATGTTCCAAGTGTGGCATCATTGCCATTTGCGAGAGAAGAGACAGACAAGTGAGCAGCATTAGTGGGCGACAATGTTATGTGTATGTACCGTATAGCACTGTACATACAGGTTAGAAAACTAGCTTTGAATCACATTGGAGGTTTGTGTACGAGAATCAGACTGTTCTTAATTCTCACTGTGATATGTGGCACAGTAATAAATAGCGGTGTCATCAGTCTGCAGTCGGTCCATCTGGAGATATAGCATGCTGCTGGAGTCAGCCCAGGAAACAGTGAATCGGCCTTTCACTCGGTCTGAATAGAGTAGGGGGAATAAAGATGTACCGATATATGCCACCCATTCCAGCCCCTTCCCGGGTTGCTGCCAGGCCCAGCTCATAGGGTAGCTACTAAACGTGAAACCGGAGGCTTTACAGGACAACTTGAGAGACTGCCCAGGCCCTTTAACATCCCCTCCAGACTCAGTCAGAACAATCTGTGACTGGGCACCTGGAAGAAAGTGAAATAATTAACCAGAATCATTCTAGCAGCCTGATTATACAGATTTGATAATATTGCTGTTTCTGTCAGTAAATACTGTACTCACAAGAGAAACATGCTAGGCACAGTAAAGATTTTAAATAAAAGTCCATAATTATTATTTAGGGAAGATCTGATTTTTAGTGAACAGGAGAGAAACCGTGACCTTGATATTCACAAAACTAGCATGGCATTTAAAAGGACCTCTAGGTCATTAGTATTTGCATATCGTTTTGTTCTGTTCTAAGTGTAGCAACCTGCCATTTGCATTGCACTGTGACTCGATTTATATTGGTGAAAGTACGGTATATATTGTGCACAGTAAATGCTGCAATTATTACCACCTGTGCATAATATTTATATTTGTAGGCGCTTTGCAGACTACATGTCAATAAATTCAGAATGATAATATTAAGGCTAATGCATTGTTAGTCAATTAAATATATCAGAAACATTATAAAATCCTAAGGAATTGGGAGCTGGTCTGGTAAAATGTCCAGCTACTGTCACACTCCCTACAAGAATATAGAAACATTGACAACTAGCTTACAAAATTAGTAATGACTTTTTTTTTCAATTAAATAGGTACAACATTTTATACTTTTTTTTTTTTTTTTCATTTTTGGCTGGGAAAGTTATGCTGAGAAAACAAATTATCTCCAAGCGGGACACAGAGCACATGAAGGTTAATTTTGTTGTTTAAAAGTATGTTTTATACAGGCTGATTTGTTGGAGAAATAAATCCCCATTTACAACAAATTCCTTTGGCTTGCTCAGGGTCACAAAGTGTACAGTGGTAGATGTGGGATTCAAACCCTGGTCTGCTGATCTCCAGCTTCACAGCTCTAGTCACCTTGCTCGCTGCTATTGTGACTCTGCGATGCCTGTTGTTGTGTGGCACCAGTGCCACTGCCATCATACCCGCTTGCCTGGGACCCCCCCCCAACATGCTGCTGCCTGCAGTGACAGTGTGCTGCTGCTAGGATTGGGGAGGAATCGGAATCAGCTGCGGTGGAATCATCAAGACAACGAGAGCAGGCACACAAGTATTAGTGCTCTAGCGCCTGAGTGAGGAGGATGACTGGGGAGACGGTTGCAGCATAGCAGTGGCCAGGCAGGCCGGCAGGCCAGCCACCAGCCACCTAAGCTCTTAGATCCTAGGTTCCATTTCTGGGCTTTGCCTTCTTCTGGACCTGGCTGTTTTGGGGGGCACAGGCAACAAGGCCAAGGCAGCATAACACAGGGTGCCACAGACCTAGGCTGCAGCCACCTTAGCTGAGGGTTTACTTTTTTTTTGTGGTGTGTAAGGGGGTGGGATTCTCAGAGGTCAGGAGTCCCTGGGGGGTCACTCACTTCTCACTCAGTGTGAGTGAGCAAGCAAGTAATAGAATAATAGAAAACAAAATACTGCATGTGCTGCTGCTTGCCTGGCCAGGGGGCCAGCCCAGGGGCACAGCCAGCCAAGTAAAGTTACAGTCACTGACTGTCTAACAACTCTCTCTCAGACTGTCTGTCTATCTACTCTCTACAGTAAGAGTTACCAGTGATTGGCTGTGAGTGTGTAGAGGGTTTGCCTTGCACAACATCAGTAAGTGTGTGAGATAATAATTCTGTAGGCCTGCCTGCCATGGTGCCGCCTGACCCTGACTGTGAGTGATTGACTGTATCTCCACCTGCTAGGTCAGCCTGTGTTTTGCCTTGCAGTGCAGGGGGGATGCCGGGGTGGGGGCCCAAAATTACAACCTGCACTGGGGCCCATCTTTCTCTTCCTCCACCACTGGTCTCTGCAGCAGTGCAAGCTGTCTTTCAGCATTCTCAACAAACCTGCTCCCATTGGGATCTCATACAGTTCTCACCGCAGAACTTGGCAGACTGATGAGTTCTGGAATAGCCCCTGCTGTGCACTGGGGAATCTGCAGCTCCAACTGTTGGTTCAAGCTGTCAGTCAAAGTTAGCAGTTCTGGGAGATCTGTCAATGAACAGGTGATTGGTTGCTGCAAAGGCACCTGCATTAATTAGCTCTATCACAAGTCCAGGAGCCACTGTGGATCTCTCTTCATCCAGTTAGTTCCAGTTGCTGAGTCAGTCACCCTTTGACCCCATCACCATGCCAGCTCAGGTCAGAGGTGACAAAGATGGCTGCCGATTTTTAGTCCAAAGGTAGTCTGTTCACAGAAGACCTTATTTACATGAACTCTGCTGTTCAAACAATATTTTACACCCCAAACCAATCCTGCATGGGTGAACATTCATGTCTTGTTCGGTCAGAGTAACAACTGGGTGAACCCTAGTCCAGCCAGGAGCACTGATGCATTGGCTCCAACATGGGTTGCTGGTGCTTTTGATATGGGAATGCAGGCAGCATTAAAGTGATTTTCCTGTTTCTGCAAAACACGGACAGTTGGCATCAGCAGAACTCAAATGTTATTATATTAAAAAATAAATAAATGTCAGGACATTCCATTATTTATTGCCAAAGACACACAGAAAATCAGGCTATGTGCTCTTGCAGGTTCTTCTGCTTTGAAGTCAGTCCTCTGCTGTGACATCACAAACAATTATCATGGGAAAGATTATGAAGTCACAAGTAGAGTATTGTATAATGATGGCCCAGTGGCACTGATGGTTGAGATACTGAATATCACACGTCACGCCACTCCAGCAACCCAAGTTTGGATGCAGACTTAGGTCACTCAGGCTCAGCTGTGAAGGGAGAAGATAGTGTCCAGAGGACTGCTCTTCTCTTCTGTGAAGGGAGGGTTTCAGTGCCCAGTGTTTGCTTTGCCCCTAGAATTGGCTGTGGGTGAAGTGAGGACCGTAGACTTAGAAGTCGCTGAGCGCTGAGCAAATCAGGAGGTGTGCGTGGGTTGTTTGGGTGGCACAGCACCCCACCCCACAGGAAAGGAAAAATGGTAAATGGTATCCTGAGCTGCCACAGACCCTGGTCACCCAGTAGCCCTGCTCCCTGTCATGCACCCTGGCCACACTGCATTAGCACGAAGGTAAGTCCTGGAAGAAAGCAGGGGAGTGGGGCTGGGGTGGTTAACAGCTAGAGGGCAGCTCAAGGCCATAGGAGAAACACTACTAATTGCAAAGAAACAAGTAGAGCATTGTGACTTCAAGGCAGGAAGAGCAACTAAAGTTTAAAGAGATAACAGCCAGTTTTCATGCAACATGTCTTCAGTAATACAAAACTGAATATCCAGAAATTCTGATTTTGGAGAAATACTGTGTCTGCTGGTGCTAATGGTAAAGGTTTTGTTGAAAATCAGAGAATCACTTTAAAGGTATAGCCCACAATGACAGGGGTGTACACACATACAAAGCCATACAACGACACCCAAGCGTATGTGAGTTATGCTAGTTTTGTTGGCATCTTTCATGTATTTATTAGATGATAACCAGTAGACTTCAATTACAGGAACAGTTTATGTTCACCATATCTAATGAGATTGTTGATAATGTGTGGGATCTACTTTTTCAGGAGTGGGGCTACTGGTTGCCTATACCAAATATGCAGTCTGATGCATGAAAAGATTACTTAAACAACATTGTACTCTTTGTTCTCTACTGACAATTTGCCTGTCAGACAGCTAAATACTGTTGTGAATGTTAGGCTGCCAGTTGCCAATTTCATTCATCCTATGAGTAAACAAACTATTTTTAAAGTCAGAGGTACAATATTTAATTTAAATAAATCAACACAGCTCAGAACTGTGCTGCACCACTGCAAACAAGCATTTGTCAATGCTGAATGTTTGCTTGCTGGTTTTGACATTGTTAGTGCGAATGAGTATAGGGTTATGTAGGTGTAAGTACTTCTGTGGCCCTATCAGAATTAATTACAGATTGTCCTGCATTTCTGTCTCCTCTTAAAAGTGTAATATTTTACAACATCTTGCAAAAAGTAGTCTGACAGGGAGCAGGCAACTGCTTAATTACAGGAAATCCAACTACTTGCAAATTGGACTGTGTGTAGTGCAGCACAACTGTTATTGGAGATTTACTGTGATTGCATCCTGTCCCTGTGTTGAGAAAAGGGGAAGGGGCTCAGGAAATGCAAATATCACAGGTAGAGCATAGAAAATAAGCAGAACAATGAAATTTTCTCCAGCACCCATAAATCCAGTATGCTTTATGAGAACCTTGGTTTCTGACTGAAATAATACATTACACTAAGTACCAAAAGCTGCAAGAAGGTTGGCAAGTATGTTCCAATATTGCACATTGTTTCTGTAAGGAACTGATAAAAGGTAGACAGACTGTGTAGCAACAAAGTTGCAACTCCTTGTAACAGTGTAGCACAATCTTTATGTAACGAAAGAGGAAAGTCACAGGTTTTTTTTTTTTTAAGTACCGACTCTGGTGTGCTACAGTATCACTGCAAAAAGCTATCATGGATTCCTGTTATGTTTTCAGATTTATTTTTGTTTGCTTGCATGCATGTGCAAGAAACATTTCATCACAGCTTAGAAGAGAACCGGGGTTTTGGAGGTGCAGCACTGTGGGGGCGATGGCCCCAGTGCCTTTTGAGGCTTGGCCCACTTTCCCCAATGTGGTGACTTGCTGCTCCTGACACTAGTTCAGCCAGCATGCCACCGGCTTGAAATGAATCCAACACTGCAATGAGGGAGCAACCCTTTACTGCAGGGTGGTACCTTGCCACCCCCGACCCAGTTCATTTGTCTACAGGGGAGCCCACTCCCTGTCAGCATACTGTAAACCCTCCCCCGTTTGTTGTGTGCTGAGGGGGTGCCCAATCCTCCTCGACATCATGCACCCCCCAACAGTCTTTCTTTGCTGATGGGGTCCCATTCCCCATCAGCTTCAGTACCCCCTTCCAGTTCAATTTGCTGATGGGGGAGCCCACTCCCCATCAGCATAATGTTCCCCCCAATTTGTTGTGTGCTGAGGGGGGTGCCTAACCCCTCAGCTCTCCCCTTAGTATGTGCTGATGAGGGTGTCCAATCCCCCATTGGTTACAGCCCCCCCCCAAAAAAACATTCAGGTGGCACACTGGTAGTCCACCCCTGCGTGCCAAATGTCCCTGTAAAAAAAAAAAAAAGAGTCCTGTGATTTTTTTTTTATGTTTGTTTGCACGCATGTGCAAAAAACATAGTGCCACTATATGAAAATTCATAGGTGTGCCTCCCCCACTTCCAATGCCCTGCTGCCTTTTGCAGGTGAGGCCACACCCCGCCAATGAATGTTGGAGCTGTCTATGACAGCCCTTCAGATGCAGTGGCATACAGTTGAAGGCAAAAAAAAACATTGCAATCAGCAGAGGTAACATGTAGGCAATTTGCATACTGCCACGTCAGCAGTATGCAAAGTGCCTACACGTCGGCACTGCACTGAATCAGCTGTCATAGACAGCTCTGTCCCCCATAACAAGTAGCACACTGGGAGGCCACCCCAGCATGCTCATGCACTCCCCCCCCCATACACACTGTATGGCCAACAGGGGTGCCCCATCCCCCGACAGCTCCGCTCCCCCCAACAGAGTTCCAAGTGCCACACTGGGAGCCCACCCCAGTGTGGTAACAGTTCTGTAAGGCTGATGGAGGTGCCCAATCCCCTTCGGCTCCACAGTATCCCCCCCAACAGACTTCCAGGTGCCATGCTGGAAGCCCACCTCAGCGTGGCAACAGTCCATATGGCCGACGGGTTTGCCAAGATGCCCTGTTAGCTCCACTGCCCCCCCAAACAGCCTTCCAGCTGCCACGCTGGGAGCCCAACCCAGCGTGGCAAAAGTCCTGTCATCTTTAAAAAATGCCCTGTAAGAAACAACGTCCCTCGCTGACTGTCTTGACCCCCCCACCCGCACCCACCCTCTGCACACCCTGCCTCCCCACACCCCCACCTCACCCCATACTTACTTCCAGAGGCTGGAGTGATGATCTTCGAGGACCAGGAACACATCTGCACTCTTCAAAGCCAACCGCAAACTGAAAAAATACCGGTAAGCTGTATAAAGGCATAAATAGGGTTTTTTCAACTTTGATGCAAATCTCAGGCATTTTTTGGAATTTTGGCACCAAATTTTCAACATGGGGTTTTTGGGAGCCCCTCCTCATGAATTTTGGCACTGTCATTGTGTTAATCGGCCCCAAAAGGTGATTTTGTGGTCACTGTATGGAACCAGCTTTCGGGACTGATTTATGAAACAGTAGTGTCACAGGTCATGAGGTAGGCCCCCAAAAACCCTATGTTGAAAATTTGGTGAAAAAATTTTCAAAATTGACTGATTTATGAGCGTGCATTGCGTAGTTCCTACGCACACTCGTAAGTTCATGAATTTTTAATATTTTCACTCCAGATTTTCAACATTGCCATTTTACCACACTTCCTTATGAGCAATACAGCTGCCATTTTTCACATCTCACCCAAAATTTGTTTCCACGCATATAGCACACAATGGCGCAGTCGGTGTGCGAAATCAATGTTCGGGACAGATTAAGAAAATCACAGTGACACTGTTCATAAGCAGAGGTCTTAAAATGGCTATGTTAAACATTTGGTGACAAAAGTCCATAAAATGACTGTGTTGTGAGCAAGCATTGCGCAGTTTCCACGCACCCTCATAAATTCATGAATTTGTAATATTTTCAGTCAAGATTTTCACCACTGGCATTTTTCCACACTTCCTTATGAACAGTACAGCTGTCATTTTTCACACCATGGCCAAAATGTGTTTTTTCACTTCCAGCACAGAAATGCATGGTCGCTGTGGGAAATCATTGTTAAGGACAGATTAAGAAAATCACAGTGACACTGTTCATAAGCGGAGGTCCCAAAATGCCTGTGTTGACAATCTGCTGTAAAAAATCCCCAAACTAATTACATTACAGGTGTGCATTGTGCAGTTTCTATGCACACTCATGACTTCACCAGTTTTTTTACTATTTTCACTGCAGATTTTCAACATTGCCATTTTTTACACCTCCCCATGAACAGTACAGCTGTCATTTTTCACATCCTGTTCGAAAGGTGTTTTCACACTTGTGGTGCCAAATGGCATAGTCACTGTGCAAAATCAGCTTTCAGCTAACAAACTGATATTGCCACTGTTCATAAGGTGGGGGTCACAAAAAAAATGTTGAAAATTTGGAGTGAAAATACCAACGAACGCCTGAGGCGTTAGGGTTTCCAACCATAATGCCCCACCCTGTAGAGACTGACAGGCATCAGGGGTGTGACTTGGGATTGTCGTAGGTAATGCTCATACCAATCCACCCCCACCCACACCTGGCAGCCAGTGAGAGGCATCGAGGTGTGCCTTGGACTCTTCAGCCCCAAAGTTCACCCCATTCTCCTATACTGCACCCATCTCACCATATTTCCTGATGGAATGGGGTGAACATAAGGGCCAAAGACCCCAAGGCACACTGTGACACTTGTCGGTGTCTGCAGGGTAGGGTGTGGTGAAATGGCTTGGCCATTATGACTGACGATCCAAAGACATGCCTCAATGCCTGTCAGTATCTGCAGGGTGGTGGTGGGGTTAGCTTCAGTTCAATACTTCACTGCCATTCCTATTATGCAGCTCTGTAACTCCTACACTACCAATGCCAATGCCAGCAAGCAAACATTCGGCATTGACAAATGCTTGTTTAAACCTATAAAACAGAAAATGGTCCCTCGTTGAGCTCGGTGGCCCCTCCCCCAATCCGCACCCACCCTCTGCACACCATGCCTCCCCCACACCCCCCCTCACCCCATTCTTACCTCCGGAGTCCAGCGCGACAATCTTCGGTGGACCAGAAACACATCTGCACTCTTCAAAGCTGACCGCGAACTGAAGAAATGCCGGTAAGCTGTATAATGGCATACATAGGGTTTTTTCAACTTTGGTGCTTATCTCAGGCATTTTGGGGAATTTTGCCACCAGATTTTCAGCATGGGGTTATTGGGACCCCTCCTCATGAATTCAGTCATGGCGTAATTCAGTCCTGAAAGGTGATTTCACCGGAACCACCTTTCAGGACTGAGTAACAAAACAGCAGTGGCAATGTTTATGAGGTTGGCTCTCAAAAAGCCTATGTTGCAAATTTGGTGGAAAAAATCCAAAAAATGACTGTTTTATGAGTGTGCATTGCACAGTTTCCACACATGCTCATACTTTTGTGAATTTGTAATATTTTCACTCCAGATTTTCAACATTGGCATTTTTCCACACCTCCTTATGAACAGTACAGCTGCAATTTTTCACATCCTGACTGAAATGTGTTTTTGCACTTCCGGCACAGGATAGTGCAGTCACTGTGGTAAAACAGTGTTCAGGAGACATAAAGAAAATCATAGTGACACTGTTCCTGAGCAAAGGACCTAAAATGCCTATGTTGAAAATTTGGTGACAAAAGTTCATAAAATGACTGTGCTACAAGCGTGTGTTGCACAGTTTCCACGTATGCTTGGAAGTGTGCAAATTTGTAATATTTTCACTCCAGATTTTCAGCATTGCCATTTTGCTATACCTCCTTATGAACAGCACAGCTGTCATTTTTCATATCCTGCCCAAAATATGCATTTCCACATCTGGCGCACAATGGCGCGGTTGCTGTGGGAAATTAATGTTTCGGACAGATTAAGAAAATCATAGTGACAGTTTTCATGAGCAGAGGTCACAAAATGCCTATGTTGAAAATTCGGTGAAATAATTCCACTAAATGACTGTGGTACAAGCATGTGTTGCACAGTTTCCACGTATGCTAGGAACTTTGATCATTTTTAATATTTTCACTACAGATTTTCAACATTGCCATCTCTTCACACCTCCCCATGGATGGTACAGCTGTCATTCTTCAGATCCTTCCTGATCTGTGTTTTCACACATCTGGCACAGAATGGCACGGTCGCTGTGGGAACTCGAAGTTCGGGACACATTAACAAAATCACAACACCACTGTTCATGAGAAGAGGTCCTTAATGCTTTCATGAGGTGGGGGTTACAAAAAGGCCATGTTGAAAATTTGTAGGGCAAATACCAACACTTGCCTGGGGCATTAGGGTTTATAACCATAACGTCACACCCTGTACAGACTGACAGGTATCAGAGGTGCAACTTTGGATCACTGGCTGTAATGCTCATGCCATCCCACCCCTACCCTGAAGCCAGTGACAAGCATCGAGGTGTGCCTTGCACTATTCAGCCCCAGACTTTACCCTATTCTCCTGTACGGCACCCATTTCAGCATATGTCCTTATGAAATGGGGTGACTGTGAAGCCAAACACCCAAGGCACACCTCAACACTTGTCGGTGTCTACAGGATAGGGTGAGATGAAATGCCATCAGCATTATGGGCAACGACCCACAGGCACACCCCAATGCTTGTCCATCTCTGCAGGGTGGAGGTGGGATTGGCGTGAGTTCAAAACTTCACTGCCACTCCTATTCTGCATCTGTCTACCTCCTGCACATCCAATGCTAATATCAGCAAGCAAACATTCAGCATTTACAAATGCTTGTTGTTACTTGTGTTACATCCAAACTAATAAAACAAGCAACTAAAGCAAGTGTGCATGTTTTATTATTTATCAAAAACATTGTAATTGCTGAAACTCTTGCTGATTTATCAAGTAGTATGCTGTCCTAAAGCATTAGTCTGGCTAGCTATGTGTGTAAACAGTGCAGGACAGGCTGAAATACATTGAAACATATTGTATGGAACCCATCTTAACTTACATGACCCCGGACACAGGGCAACAAATTGCAGGTCTGCCTATGTATCCTCACATCTGTGAGTGTTTGCTACTATGATGCATTCAAGTTGTGATGGGTATGGTGGATGGGGAGGGGTTGAGGGTAAGGAATGGGGTGTGCAGAGTGGCTTCCCACAATCTCCTACTTGCATACTGTGTGGCTGTGAGCAAGCCACAAGGAACAAGGAGGCACTACTTCACTGAGTGGGTGGTGGAGCCCTGGAATGCACTGCTCAGGGAGTTAGTGGCTGCTACCACTATGGACAGGTGCAAGAAAGGCTGAGAGAGGTATAGAGGGAAGGTGCATCCTGGAGCATCATTGAGAAATGGGGGCCTCGTAGGGAGGGAGAAGGGGGCTACCAACGGTGCCCTGGGAAGGCACTGACCATCAAGCAGACTCAATAGACCATAGGGCATAATCTGCTGGCTTTGTGGTATGTTAGTAGGCCACTTAACATCCCCAGTGCTCTCAGGCTGCCCATGAAAACAGGCAGCAATGACTAGTGGGCCTTACCTGGTTAACAAAGAATTACATAAATAAAGCAAAGAAAGACAGAATGTTTAGAAGTTATACATGATCAGGAAATTACTTTTGTGCCTTGGACAATTGCAGGGTAGTTTGAAAGGAAACCAACTTGCATTGGAGTTCAGCTAGGTCCATGGGCATTGCACTGTTGCCACAATGCTGTGTAAGTGTTAACACTGTTCACAGTAATTGCACTTTGACTCCCTGACCCAAGAAAGCTTTCCACACACATGGGGAAAGTGTACTCATTACTCATTCACTGCACAATACAATTTGCACACTAGTGAGAATTTTATTTTGTTTTCCATGCCTCAGTGTGTGTGTGTGTGTGTGTGTGTGTGTGTGTGTGTGTGTGTGTGTGTGTGTGTACAATGGCCTAGGGACTGCTGGTAAAAGAAGTAGTATAGTTGTGTTATCTAGATTAAGAGGGGGAGAGAGAAAGAGAGAGAGAGAGAAGCTACATGGGGGATAAGTCAAATTACATACACACCGACAACTTGAATCAAACTTTGCTGCCTTTTCCAAACCTTGGTGTGTATAGGTGTCAAGTACAGAGCAATGGCAGGCTACCACCTGTTTTCCCACCCCCAAAATAAAGAAAGATGAGAGAGAGAGGAGCAGTACTAGGGGACAACAAAATGTTACAGTCACATAAAGCCTACAAAATGATCTATTTGCTTTTCCAAGCCTCAATGTGTCTATGTTTACAGGGCAGTAAAAGAATGTTTAAAGAAATATTGGACTTCTGTCATCCAGGTGAGAGAGAGGGGAGGAGGAGGGACACAATGACAATGGAGGGGGGTCAGAACCAGGCTAGATAGAGGGAGACAACAGGTGTCCCTAGAAAGACATCTGCTATAATTTTTGTTTTTTTTACTGGCATCAATGTGACACTGTGTAAATAGTGAAGGGCAGGCTGGCAAAATACATCCTTGGAGTCACAGAACTCATAATTAAAACTTTAGCTGTAAATGAGCCCATCAGACAGATCTGGGTTTGAATCCCACAATCTGCCACTTGCATACCTGGGCATGCAAGTGGCAAGTCATTTAAGTGCCGCAGTGCTCCCAGGTCACCCCTGAAAACAAGCACATATGTCTAGTGGCTCTATCTGGTTAACAAAGAATTACATAAATAAATACAAAATGTGTAGAATAATTCCACAGAGACAGACATGCATCATAATAGTTCATTTTCTTTTATTGGCATTAGAGTGGCAATGTAAACAGTACATTGAGATAATTTCATTGGAAGGAATCTGTGAATGGCAGTAGCATACCTGGCAGCTTACTCCCTGCAGAACATGCTTCCACAGATGTTATGGGGAGGGAAACTGCATGATAGGTTACTACAAGAGGTTTAAGTATCAGTGAGCTGTTGAGTTTATCACTAGATCCTGCTGAGCATTGCTGGGGGAGGAGGGCTTACTTCTGTCAGAGTGGGTCCCCCCCAGGAGTAGGGGTGGGGTTGGGGGAAAGCCATATAATGGGTCCTTACAAGAAGTCAAAGTACCACTGAGCTGGGGAGCCTGTTGAGTGATGATTGGGGTACTCCTTGCAAAGTGGCATCCCCAGAGAGAGAATTGAATTAATTAACTAATTAATTTTTTTAACTTTGTTTGTGCATCTCTTGTGTGGTGGGGATGGTGCCCTAACACCCTGTCAGCCTTCTCATGGACCCTCAACACTCCCTTGACCTGGCCTCTACCTCAGCTGCAGGGATGGGGTGGACCGTGGCTTGCCCCCCACAGAGGGCCCCTCCCAGAGGGGAATGAGGGGGAGATCAAGATCACCCTTGAGCCCCCGCCCTGACTTATGCTGGGCTTTGTTCAGGCTGGAGGGAGCAGGAGTCCATCAGGAGCTTCCTTGTGTGTGCACAAGAGGGGTTTTCTACTTGGATACCACCGGAGGCATGGATTTGTAATGACATCCAGCATGCAATGAGCATGCTCCTGAGTCTGCCTACATGATGGTCGCTGCCGCCCCAAGTTGATACCAGGTGTTTCCTGGTTGCAGCAACCCCCAGTCTCCATTGGGAGTTACCAAATGCTGGGGATCCACAACCACCCCCCCAGGAGAGGAGAGCAGTCCTCTGGACTCCCGATCCTCTCCTCCCCTGCCAACCCCTGATAACCCAAGTAGGCTCCCAAACCCAGGTCACCAGTGTGGCATGAGGTAAGGCATCCAGCACCTCAGCCTCAGTGCCACCAGGCCAGCCCATTTATTAATTTATTGATTGCTTGATTTTTTAATAATGTACTAAGGTACAGAATAGTCCTTGAGCAACAAGTGCCCATTTGCAAGGGCAACCTACAGTAAGTCAGCACAATAACACAGAGAGTGAAGGTAGGGAGAACAGAAAGCTGGTTAGCACATCTTTGGATCCTGCCTAGCACAGCTGGGTGGGGAGAGGGTGCTCACAGTAATGTCATGACCCACTGCTGGCCCAGCAGTGGATGACACCTTATGCTTATTAAATACCCCCTCTCACTAGATATATGGTAAAGCTCTCTAAGGATTGTGAAACTTTACCTTTAAATCTTCAAGTGGGTGGTCTCAGATCTGGTGTTACTGTGCCATGGGAGTTACCTGGACAGTGTCTTTACCTGGGAAAGCCCGTTCTAGCACCTAGGTGACCGAGATAATTTCACTCCCCCCCCCCAGGAACTAACTAGAGTAAACAATAGCCAGCAATCCCACCCTACAATATACAATGTATAATAATGCAAAGGTGAGGTGAAATTAAAGGGACCATTCTTGAGGCAACAAAGTCACGATTGAGGGTGGTCACCAAGAGAAATGGGTGCAAGAGACCAATCTGGTTCACTAAAAAGGTCAGGGAAGCTGGCCCAGTGGTGCAGCAGTAGAACTGCCACCTGAAACACCAGCAACCCAGGTTCAGCAGCGAGCCCAGGTTGCTGGAGGATCGATTGTGGAATGGAGGATTGAGCACCCAGAGGGCCACTCTCCTCTTCCAGGGAGGGTGGGCTGCAGTTCCTGTTGCTTTACCACCACCTGGGGAGCCATGGGTGGAGGTGCAGTGGGACTGCAGAGTGAACGGGTGGGGAGGACATTGGCCGAGGTGTGGAGAAGCAGCATGTTCCTGCATGCCTTTGTCTCCTTGGATCTCCTTGTGTGCCATCATCCCCTGAGGAGGGAGGCACTGAAATAAGGAAAATCCCCACACATGTGCCTGGAGATGGGCCTCGGGGCCTTAGCCATATGACCCGACTCCATGGGGGGGGCTCGGCTTGACTGCCTAATGCCCTCAATGGACTGGAGGGGGATGACCTGGGATCCTCCTCCTCCACGCCCAGGGGATAAACCATGGCCAGATAGGGGTCATTCCTATGAAGCCTACTGGTGATGCCTGGAGGAGCTTTGGGAGTCCCAGAGGATAGGAGTAGGAGCAGGTGCCATGTAGAAGAGGGCAAATAAACAGAGAATATAAAAAAAAACAGAAGTTCAGGGAGGCAGTGAGTGATGAGAAAAAGGCCATCATCAGAAACAAGAAATGCAGAGGGATTAACAACAGAGTGAGCACCAGGTGAAATCAAGGCAGGCCAAGAGGGCAGTGAGGGACACAAAAGCAGACACAGAGCTGCGTATCATGGAGGAGTCAAGGGTGAGAGAAAAAGCAGTTTTTTTAGATATATGAAGGAAAAAAGAAAGACATGAGGAGGAATTATTAGGCTAACAGAGGGGGCAGGGTAATAGAGGAGGACATGCAGAAGGCAACTGTTCATAACAACTACTTTTGCTCAGTTTCAAGTACAGGACTGCAGGCCTCTGCCACAAAGCAGCATAAAGGCTGCTGATAAGGGTATCCCAGAAATGAGGTAGGCAGTATTTACAAGTGAAAGGATCAGAAAAGGGCTGGCAGCCCTGAAGATAGATAAGGCCTTTTGGCCAGATGGGATGCTTCAAGATTGCTCAGAGAACTGGCATCAGGACTGGCTGCTCTCTTGGCAGGGCTACTCAATAGCTTGAGTCAGTCAGGGTGGTTCTGAAAGATTGGAGGACAGGGGATATAGTTCTGTTCCATATGGATGGGGACAAGGAGCAACTGAGTAACTACAGGCCTGTCAGTCTTACCTCTGTTGTGGGTGAACTGATAGAGACACTAGTCAAAGAATATATAGCTTGTTTAAACTAGTGAGGGGAAACAGTCAGAGTGGCAAGGTACCCATCCTTTTTCACAAACAAAAGAGAACTCACTAGCCTCTCCCCATCAACCAATGCAATGGAATCAGAAACAATCAGGGTAAGGGAAAAAAGAGAGGGCAGTGATAGATATTGGAAAATGACATGCACCAGTGCCAGGAGTCTTGGCAATAAAATGCCAGAACTTTAGGCGATGGTCACAGAGGGGAGCATTGGCCTGGCGGGTGTGACAGAGGCATTGTCAACCCTTAATAGCAAATGGAACATGACCAAACCAGGGTACTCACTGTTCAGGAAGGACAGAGTAAAGGGCAGGAGAGGTGGAGGAGTAGCACTGTATGTAAAAAAAGGGACAGAGCCAACTGAGATAGACAGCCTAGGGGATTCAAGAAAACTAGAAACTCTGTTAGCACTAGCAAGGACAGGGAACAGGAAACAAATCAGGACAGGGGTGGTCTATAGACCACCAGATCAAGATCAAGGTGCAGAAACTAGGGTGGATGTCTAGGAAGACATCCAAGTCTGGGGAGGTAGTGGGGGACTTTAATATGCCAGATGTGGACTGGAAAGTTCCAGTTGTGGCAAGTACAGTGCTCCCTCCTTTATCCACCCCCTTTTATCCACCACCCTCACTTACTACCAGTATGAGTTCCTGTCCCATTTTCCAGAAATGTTATCTCCCCTTTAACCATCACCCTCTATTATCCACCACCCCCTTTTACCAACCAACATTTAGGATGTACGGAGGTTGGCCAATAAAAGAGGAAGCACTTCACTATGAATGATCTCCTGGAGTATGCATGCTAGGAGGCATTCCTAGCTCAGCTAGTCTAGTGTTCAACAAAGGAAGAGGTTCTGTTGAATGTGGCACTCAACAACAGTAAGAGGGTCCAAAATGTGGTAATCCAGGAGCCACTTCATTCCAGCCACCACAGGACAGTGGCACTGGAACTGGCACATCGTCGCAGTGGTTGGATTTCCACTTGTGACGCTGGTGACCCAGGTTCAGGAACAGACCTGGGTCACTGGAGGGCCAGCATGGGGGAGAAGGATGAGCATCCTGTGGACTGCTTTTCTTCTCCATGGGGGAAGGTTGGGAGCCCGTCCGGTGCTTGATGGACCCCTGGTGGAGGCCAGGGGCACTGCAGCTACTGGCATGTAGTAGAACTCAGGAGGTGGGGCAGATGTTGGATGTCATTGCACATCCCCACTCCCCAGAAAACCAGGAAAATAGAGAAGCTGCTGGCCGCCCTAGATGATGCATGCCACGGGCTTCAAGTAGCCCCCCAGGCCGGCCCTCCAACCTATCCCAACATCTGCAGCGCTAGCCCAGGGTGCCACAGCCCCACCCTGAGGGGTAATCCAGGGGGTATCAGAGGGTCATGGCCATTATGGAGGGGTTGAAGTCCATGCTCTGTGACTAGGCCAAAGTTCTGGGTGGCTGGCGGATCGGGAAGATAAAAGATAAAATAAAATAAAAAAAAAGAATAGAGGCACTGGAGGTGCAGATAGGGGCTGCCAAGAGAGCAAATGCAGAAAGTGTATGGGACTTTAAAAAGGCAGATTTCAACAGAATCATCAGGTGCGATTGGAAAGAAGCACATGGAGAATAGTATTAGTAGAAAGAGTGGAGGCAACATGGGAAGGATTTTAAAAAGCAATGACTGAGGTGGCAGAAAGCTCAGTTGAGAAAGTGTTCAAAAGAAAAAGGGTAAGGGGCCCAATGTGGTTCATGGCCAAAATAAAGATGGCAGTAAAAGCCAGAATGAGGGCATTCCTGAAGTACAGAAGAAGCAAAATGGGGGTGAATAGAGAGAAGTACAACAAAGGTAGCCAGCAAGATGGTGAGGGAGGCCAAGGGTGAAACTGAACGCAGGCTTGTGATGGGGCTGAAGGAAGGGGAACATGTATTCTTAGGTACATCTGGGAGAAGTGCAAGGTTAAAGGGGGTATTGTGGGACTGAAAAGTGAGGAAGGATGGGAGGAGAGGGACAAAGGAAAAGCAGAGATACTGAACAAATATTTTTGTTTCATCTTTACTAGGGAGAAGGATAGGCCACTACCAAAATGTGGGTTAAGAGCAGAAGACTGGAAAGCAAGTGGCCAGGTAGCATGGCTAGAATAACAGGGAGTAGGATGTTAGAAAAGTTCAAAAAGGTTGAAAGTAAATAAATCTAATGGTACCTGCCAACTTACAACCAAGAATGCTTAAGAAGGTACAGTAGCAGAGGTGATAGTTGGACCACTTGCAGACATATTCAGCTGCTCATTGGACATACTAACATACTAAAATGCCAGCAGAATAGGCCTAATGGTCTTTCGCATCTGCTCATTTGGTCAGCCCCCACCCTGGGAGCTGACCTTGCTGCCCCCCTCACCTTCTCTGGCTTCTTCCTTCCCAGTTCTGGATATTCTCGCTGCATTGGATTTTGCTTCCAGAACCCTTCCCCTGTACCTGTCCCACCCCCTCTTGAACCCCTCCACCGTCTCTGCCTCCATCAGCCCCCTAGGCAATGCATTCCATGGCTCCACCACCCTCTCAGTGAAGTAGCACCTCCTCCTTTCTCCCCTGAATCTTCCCCACTCCAGCTTCCACCCATGCCCTCTAGTGGCCCCTTCCTCTTTCCTTTGAAGCACCCTCACTGTTCCTCCCCTATTTACCCCCTTCATGTACCTGAAGACCTCTATCATATCCCCCCGGCCCCTTCTCTCTTCCAATGTGTACATATTTAGCTCTTTGAGCCTCTCCTCATAGGTTCTGTCCCCCGAGCCCCAAATCATTTTGGTTGCCCCCCTCTGGACCCTCTCCAGGAATTTAATGTCCCTCTTTAAGTGTGACCTCCAAAACTGCACGCAGTACTTGAGGTGCAGTCTGACCAAGCAGTTATACAGTGGGAGTATCACTTCCCTCATTCTGGAGGTGATCCCCCTAGTGATGCATCCCAGCATCCTGTTGGCCTTGGCTGCTGCCCTCTTACAAGTCTCCGAGTTGTTCATCTTGACATCCACCACCACCTCCAGGTCCCTCTCAGCCATCGAGACTTGTAGCATTTCCTCCCCCAGGGTGTACACTTGGCCCGGGTTTCTGGCCCCCAGGTGCAGTACCTTGCATTTCCCTGCATTGAACCTCAGCTTCCACTTTCTACACCATCTTTCCAGAGCCTCCAGGTCCCCCTGTAGGGCCACCCTCCCCTCCTCCCCATCCATCACTGCCCCCAGTTTTGAATCATCCGCAAAGAAACTCATCTCACTCCTAATATCTGTCATGTCAGAGACATAGGCGTTGAACAGGAGTGGCCCAAGGACTGATCCCTGTGGGACCCCACTAATGACCCTCATTGGGGATGAGACTATCCTGCCAACTACGACCCTCCGGTCCTGGAACCCATTGCCTAGCCATCTGATCATCTGGTTCCCCAACCCTATTTCTGCCAGCTTATCCAACAGGCCCACGTGTGGGACAGAGTCAAATGCCTTGCTGTAGTCTAGAAAGAGGACGTCCACTGGTCTACCCAGGTCCAAGGCACTCATCATCCAGTCATAGAACTCCACAAGGTTTATCTGACACAATTTCCCCGGGATGAATCCATGCTGTCTATTGTCCAGGCACTCTGACTTTTCCAGGTCCCCCCCTAGCCCACTGGACACTGAGAGGTGGTTCCTAGGGACTGGAGGACAGGAGATGTGGTCCCACTACACAAGAGTGGAACAAAAGGATAAGCAAGGGAATTATAAACAAGTCAATTTGATGTCTATAGTGGGAAAGCTTATGGAGTCTATACTAAGGGAGGAGGTAGTAGACTTCTTGAAGGAAAATGGGCTACAGGACCCCAGACAACATGGGTTCACAAGAGCAGATCATGCCAGACAAATCTTCATGACTCCTTTGACTGGGTGACCAGGGAAGCCACTATCGGACAGGCAGTCAATTTAGTGTACTTGGCTTTCTGGAAGGCCTTTTACTCAGTCCCCCCTCAGGAGGCTGGTCAAAACATTAAGAGACTTAGAGCTGGATGAAAAATGGATGACTTGGGTAGAGAACTTTTATGGGGAAGTAGTAAATGTGGATTTTTTTAGAGGTAAGGGATGCAACAAGTGGAGTACCTAAGGGGTTGGTGCTAGGCCTGGTCTGTTTCAATGTGTTTATTTGTGATGTAGAGTAATGGGCCAAGATCTGCCTCTTCACAGGCAGCACAAAGATCTCCACAAAGGTAGACACAGAGGAAGGGATCAGAGAACTCACAGAGGATCTTGGTAGGTTTGGGAGAAGATGTTGCTGCTGGGCTTTAATGTTAAAAAAGCATTTGTCAATGCCTAACATTTGCTTACAGGTATGTTCAGGGATGACTAAGATAGGGAGTGGGGCGGACTGCACAAAGAGGTAGGGAGGGAGGGAGGTAATGGGAGGGTTTAATTGGTTGCCGTTTCCGGTGGGGGAACAGAGAGTGTTGGGTGGACAACACACAGAGGGATGGAGTCGGAGGGTTTAATTGGATGCCGGTTCGGTGGAGGAACAGAGGGAGTGGGACAGATTGCACACAGAGGGAGGGATCAGAAGGGTTTAATGGGACGCTGGGTGTAATGCTGTTCAGTTGCAGGGGTGGGCTGCTCTGTCTTTTCTCTCTCTCTCTCTCTCTCTCTCTCACTCTCACTGTTGTGGAGTGTGGCACAATGGCTGCAGAAAGAAATGAAGCACTCTTCCATTACAGTGGTTAATTTCTCTCAACTACAGAACATGCCACGTCAGCAAGCAGAACTACTGTCATGACCAGAGTTCCTCGTCATTGATCTACACTGCCAAGCCTGTTGCAGTTTGAGCTGTAATTGGCTCGGCAGGGACACTCTTCTAAAATGCCATTAGTAGTACCAAGGCATTCCTTGTGCAAGTGAACGTGAAAAGGAAGAGTTGTAGTGAACCAAACTGGTTATTGACATTATGTTAAATACAGTATCTGATAGTAAGGGGACACTTGTCAGTGTTCTGCAATCCATCTGCCCTGTCAAATTTCACAGTCCATAATGTTCAGGTGAGTCAAAACATTCCCACTTGGGAAAATGACGCAAATCTGGCTCACTTCATCTTGGAGAAAGAAAAAAAAACCTCTGGGATCTGTGGAACAAAACCATTAACCAGCTGGCCCCACAACCATGCCATTACTCTACTACACCCCTTCCCCAGACCTCATAAACACACCGACAGTGCCATCAATGCAGTACCACTGATCAGACGGAAAGCAAAAGCAAAAAACTCAACTTCTCATTGCCACAGAACAGCCTGGAGTCATGGTGTGGGCTCTTCACTCCCCCAACACAAACTGACATATCCATTCTCCACAAAGCCCTTGCACTTTACGAGGGCACAATGCATTGTGCAAGCACAAGCAACTTCATGGTGCAACTTTGCAACAAGAGCAGTGCCCTTCAAAACACAAACATACTCATCTGGGGGTGTTTCTTTGGTCATTTTCTTTTTCCCCTATAATTTTCAGAAGCAGTGGTTGTGGCAGCTGGCTCTGTGCTCCTCATTGTACCTACCATGATGACACTGTGCATGCTCTCCGGTTGCAGGGAGTGAGAAGGGTGCTCTCGGCAATTTGGTAAATTCCTCCTCATCGCTGGCTTACAGTTACCCACAGAGTAACTATTTATCCTTTTGCTCTGTCCCAGCCATGCCTAAACCCATTAATAGCAATTAATCAATTCATTATTGTTTTTGGCATCCATCATCTCAGCTGGTAGGCTGTTCCATGGCTCAGAACTTTACACATGCATCCTGCTCTGGGAAGGGAACTCTAGTTTCCATGCCTTTACCTGAGACACGAATTTCTGTGCTCACCCCTGGCAATCTCCATTTTTAATGATCCTCATTCATTGGTCTCCTGCTACAAGACCACACTTTTTTATAGAATTGGCCTACCAGGACTTGTTCATGTGGCATCTGATTTCCATTCCCCAGTTGCAGAAAGTCTGATTATAATGTGAAGTCTTTGAAGTATAACATTCTTCTCAAATTGGAATTGCCAATGCTCCCTGACGTCAGGACTGAAGACTGACATGGAAATGAGATTTTGTTGGTAGCATTTTACTTCTCATATCTGCATTTTGCCTGGCTGGCTGTAAATGACAGTGTCCCTTTCCACTGATGCCATGCTCAATAGCAGTGACCTGTCATCAATGCTAATGAAGCATGAAGCAGGGTATTACAAGACCTCCGATTCCTACTTCTCTCATGCCCTTTGGCTTACAGAATCAAATTTCAGATGCACCTTAAAGTGTGCTTTGTGCATTGGTGGCAGAGATTAATAAGTCACTGCCTCTCAGCATAGTGCTAGTGGCAGGGGACAGTGACTGTGACTGGTGGAGAACCAGAAACACAATCCAAATTTGAGAAGTAAAAAGCTGCAAAAAAAAAATGTCATTGCCATAGTCATCAGTAATGGTGGTGGTGGTCTGGAAGGGAGCCTGGGGGCTTCTAATTTAAGAAAATCTATGCAATATATTTGTATTGTAGAACCATATGTATACGTGGGCAAAAATGATTGCTACGTTTTGGACTGTGGCTCCAATGGAAAGCAAGCACAACCTTGCAAACCCTTGTTCTAGTGAATGTTTTGAGATACCTACTGATGTATTCGCATGTCCTATCTGATATTTATGTATGCATGTTGTTTATATTGGAGGCAGTGTAGCATACTGTTTAAGTGCACTGAGCTGCAAATCTGCAGAACTGGATTTGAATCCCACAGCCACCACTTTCATACTGCGTGACCCTGAGCAAGTCACTTAACTTTCCTTTGTTCCCAGGACACACCTTGCAGCAAATCTTAACTCACTGTGTGTTTCCTGGCCAAAAATTGTAAAATAAATTAAAAATAATATAACTTCCTTTAGAGAGTCTTAAACACCACAGGGAGAACTTTGAATAAATGCTCCCAATTTAGCTTATATTCCATTTACTTACTTCCTATCATACTTTTACTGTCATTTTTATGAAAACAGGATCTCTATCCTTTGGTCTTCATCTGCTCAGGCTCCTCTTAGAGTGACATCATAATGCTCTACCTGTGATATCACAACTGAACTGCTTGCTGCAGAAATTATTATGAAGTGTTATAAAATGGGTAGGGAAAACGCCATGCCCCGATTGGTCAGGACCCATCCCCAGGCTTGCATTTATACAGTGACAACCCCGCAGTGGCATTTTTCTGGGAATCAGGACGCAGAACATTCCACAAATCCATGGCTCCCATAAACGTTTAAAAATAAATTTCTGGCAGCCATGTTACTGCTGTAAAGGCCTATTAATTAAGCCTGAGTTGCTGCTGCTGTCTTGTCTGTTGGCCTCCTGCCTTCCTGCCCTGCAAGTTCCCTCACTGGCAGTATCGGCATCTTTCAATGCTATCTCTCACCCCCAGTATGACCTCTTCTCCCAACAGTGTGATTCACTGTTTGAAATAATACACATAAATCTATCGGTGAAACTGGAAGTCCAAGCTTGCCACAGTACCCGCCCAATGCCCTCATCTCCTGACTGCAAAGAGGCCAATACCTTCTCCCGAAAAAACTTCAGTAAAAAACAGAGAAAGCAGCATGTAGAAGCCTAGCACTTTTCTGACTCCTCACTGGTGGAGGAATGGAACAGCAGTGATTACAAATGTTGTGCAAAATCTCCTGTGGAATGAAACAGTAATTGGGGGGTGCAGTACAAACAGTGCGGGGGGCAAAATACAAAAAAGGATAAGGCAACAAAAACAGCAGCAGGATCACAATGCACACAGTGGTGTGGTGGGGAGTGGTAACCTGCAATACTGATCACAGTACTACAGTACTAAACACCTTCTATTGGCAGACCAGGAGTCCTGTACTGCTAATGCAATTCAGGTACCATTTCACTCAGATAAAAAAAACAAAAAACCTTTTGAAGTATTCTTTTTTTATTTATTTAGAAAATTTATTGTAGTGCCTATTTTATAAGAACAATAAAACATTTTGAGTTCTGAGTTGTTGTTTGATAGATGCACTTCCCAGGTACTGAAGGTACTTGGCAGACTCAGTGTGCACCTGGGGCATGCGTTTAGCAGATAGCAACCTACACCCTGTTGTGTCTTATTGCTTTCACAACACAGGATTATGATGCCACTTGTAGACAAGCAGCCAGAGCAGATGAACACCAAGTAACAGGATCCTGTTCCTGTGCAAATGTCCTCAGAATTAAAGGATTAGCAGCAGTAAATACAGGAGCTATCTAGGAACATAGGATCATATAGAGTTACAGCAGTGGATGATGTATTCAGAGGTGCACTGGCATTCCAGTACTGCCACCCACAGAAATTGTTATACTCGAACAGGTGCTGCAGTCTGCAGGGGGTGAACTGTCCCCTGCAATAGTGGCTCTGCATACAGATATGCAGATTGCCATCCCAGATGTTAGGAGTCTCACACAGGCTATGGGACCACTAACATGTTGTAACTGTAGCAGCCACAGGAGTCAGCCCATAGCACTGCTTTCAATAATTCTACCATATGTTGCAGTACCTTCCAGCCGGGGAGTGAGTTTGGCCGGGGGGGGGTGGGCATGTGTATAATGCATCACTTCCATACATACCAGTGGCCTCATCGCTGCAGACTCCCCCGTCCCTTTTTCTGTGCCATTGCACTGACCCATGTGCTAGCACAGGGAAGTACTTGAGGCCTCTTTATGTATGGCATGAAGAGGGTGTTAAATTGAACTGTGCTGCAAAGTAGTCCTTTCTAGCACTTTAGGGCACTGAATTGTGACTGGTCCCCTGAATACTAATTTGAATTTGGTCCAAATGTGATGCTTATCAAAGTGTGCCATGTGACATCAGAAGCTCTTTTTAAAGAACAAATTGTAGTAAACATACAGTGCCTGACTTAGTTAAAGCAGCAGTGCATGTCGCAGTGTGAAGTTTGTGAAGCCTGATGTTCATCTTCATTCTTCATCAAATGACCTAAGCTGACTCTCTCTCTGCTCCTCCTCATGGCCCGCTACCTCCCCAGTGTCACAGCCCCACTCTGCAGGTCAGGCCATTTGCTCCCACAGTGCCAACCTCTGATGCAGTATTGTGAACAGTTAACAGAACAGGGTAACCCTCCTGTCTGTTTTGTGGGTTCGAATCAAACTTTGGTCTCAAGTTCTGGAGGGATTCAAACTGTGAACCTCTTGCTAGCATACCCAATGTACAGGCTCAGATAATTCTGCTCTTCAGGGGCCAGATATCTGTCGCCTATGGGCACCTAACCAGGTGTACAAAATGAACCCTTAAAAACTCTATGAAAGACCTCAGAATAAACTCTTACCTTTTCCCAGTTTCATATTACCAATAGCTTTGCACAGTGTCAACTTTAACCATATATGCTTCACTTGTCAAATAAAGAATTTCAAAGGCACACCAAGTAGTCTCTAAAAATGAAATATTTACTTAAAAATAGATAAAAATGTAAAATGTAAATACAGAACCATATATCACAAAACCATACAATCACTTAAAAAAACAAGTTTTAAAGTGCAAACAAAATCTTCTACCAACCATGCACTTAGAATTGTATTTTCTAATGTATATCTTCTAACAGTGCCTGATGTTGCTTTTTCAGAGTCCAAACATGTGTGTCTAAATGGAATACAGACTACAGTTTAAAAATGTTGTGTTTCAACCCTCTTCATGATGTCATCATCCAGCTCCTCCCTTTCAGGATATGTAAAAAATATGTATATACAGAACAGGAAGTCCCATCAAGGTATTGAATTCTTTGACTCCAGCAAGACTCATTTTCCAAATGATGACACTCTTAATTAAGACTGTAATTTCTCAGTCCCTTTGATCCATGTGCAGTTTCCTTTCTCAAACACATCAAAGGACTTTTATGACACCAGGTGCAATTAACTGACTTACCTGAGGACATCATAAAATGGATATTCCACTTCCTTATGACACCAGGTGCAATTAACTGACTTTCCTGAGGACGTCATAAAATGGATATATATATTTCCTGGCATCAAAGCAAACTGACAAGTTAACTGCATTTAGAGATCTGCTGTTTAACATATATCCTGTCATTTGAACTGATACATGGGGAGTGGGGTTTATCATCCCAGGCACAGGATTTTTCATGAGAGACAATCACACTACATTTTTATATTACCAAAATCATAGAGTGATCAGAACCAGCTGTCCAGGTGTCACAATCCTCCCCACCTAGACTGAATTTGGGGGCTCTATCCCCTGCATAGGATGAGCTTCCCAAATCAGTTCACTCCTCATAGACACAAGACAGCCAATCTGAGCTCTGATTGGTCACTCCAGCCCTATGTAGAATGGTCATATCATACCCTTGCAAAGCAAGACTCCATCTTAGCAATCTACCATTGTTTTTTTCCCATCTGCGTCAGCCAAACCAGGGGGTTGTGGTCAGTCTGTACCACAAGATGCTACCCATACAAGTATGGCTCCAACTTCTTTAGGGCCCACACTATGGCAAGACACTCCTTTTCCACAGTGGAGTATGCCTGCTCCCTGGGAAGCAACTTTTTACTCAGATATGCTACAGGGTGATCTTTCCCTTGGCTGGATGTCTGACTCAGTACTGCCCCAATACCCATGTTTGAGGCGTCAGTCTGAACTATAAAGGGTCTGCTGTATTCAGGACTTGTCAAAACAGGAGCACTGCAAAGTTCCTCCTTCAATCTGGTAAAGGCTTCTTGTCACAGAGTGGCTCTGCGATGGATTAGGGGCCCTGGAATGTTTGGGCTTGGTGCTTTACTTAAAGATTTTTAGTACTATAACTATGTAAAATCAGAAATTAAATAAAGAAATGTAAGCTTTAAAAGTTGAGACTAAGTTAAAAGATAGTGTAGTGGAGAGTAGCAAGGTAGAAAAAAGTAAAGCAAAGGGGAAGGCAGAAGTAAGAGTGAGTCATTTAGTAAATCCCCCCCACCCCAGGTAATTCAGTTAAAGAACGAGAGGGAGAACTGAATCCCTTGTGTAAAGGTAGTTGGGATTCTTTACATGGTAATTGAGTTAATTTGGAACTTAAACGAGCAGCACCAGCAATCTGTTTATACTTGGGCTGAAAGAACACTTTTAGTACTTCTTTTTAGAGGTGTTTGGTAGCACACCAGAATATAGGTGCTGCTTGACTAAGAGGAAATATGGGTTGCAAGTGAGGGGAAATAAAATAAAGTCATATAAGTCACTGTTCTGCTTAAGTTTCAGTCTTTAAGGGACTGTATTATTTGGAAGTCATTCTTTCTCCAGTGGTTGTAAATATTAACAGTAGCAAAAGTATTGAAATGCAAGATGTGCTTATTGCACATTTAACTTCCCCCAGGCAGGTCGGTGTAGTGTTAATTCATACACATGTCCTCTCCTATCTTTTGATAAAATAAAGACTAGGGACAAGGTACTTGTAGTGAGCTGTAAAACCATTTGTAAAAGGCTTGTTAGTTTGAATTACTTCCTGCTCAAAGCTCCCTGTTTAAAACAACCAGTCAAGACATATATTAGTAACAGCCTGGTAGTTGTGTTTAAGTAAGCAGGTTAAGAAACTATATGGGGGATTGTACATCTCAGAGAATAACTATATAAATTGTGTGGTACAGTTCTCACAGAAGGGGCACCTGTTTGTGTGTCTTTGGATTTTCAGCTTCTGCTTCTGCCTCTCCTTGCACCACTCCCTTCCAGGACAGCTATAGTGCTGGCCAGCCCTTTGTTCCTTTGTTTTATGCTGTCTCTTGTTGGGGACAGTGCCTGATGGTCAGAGCTGTTTGTAAAAGAACCAGGAACTGAAATAAAATAGGCTGAATATGTGTATAAACGTATGTGAATTATTAACTGTTTAGTTAGTTAAAACAAAATAATTATGTTTAAATAAGAAGTTTTACTTTAGCATTAATGATGTAGGTGGCGTTAGGGAGAACACATGATCATTTCCCTGTATAAAAGGACTGTCATTTGAGATAGTTAGTTTAGATTGCAGTCCTGGGTCTGGAGGTGAACTCCAGGGAGCTCTGTGAATTGCTCCAGCAGGTGTTAGGAGAAGAACATCTTTCAAGCCATGTAAACGTCATGGGATAAAGTTTACAGTATTTGCCATTCTGTTATTTTGTTGTCATACCAGTCCTCTGATATTGTATTTGTCCTGCTATGAAGAAATTTTGAGATAGAACAGAATAAACTTTGTTCATTTACAATTGCAATTGTGTCACACTACCAATTAGTCCACAAAGAGACCTGCGCCCACTCACACTTCTTCACAGACTGGTCCCCAGGTAATTTTCTTTGGCATTTTTTTCTTTACCAGGTCAGATAGGGGAGCAGCCAGGGCACTGTAATTAGGTACAAATGTTCTATAGTACCCTGCTGTCCCAAGAAAACTCCTGACCTGCTTCTGCATTTCTGGTCTGGGCCATGCCTGGATTACCTCTATTTTTATTCAGTTAGGATGGGGCTGTCCTTGGCCTACCACATGCCCACGGTGTGCCACTTCTCAAATGGCCACCTGGCACTTCCCGGCTTTAACAGTGAGCCCAGCCCTCTGTATCCTGACCAGCACTTCCCTAAGGTGGGATAGGTGTTCCTCCCAGCTGGTACTAAAGATGGCAATGTTATCCAGGTACACCACAGCATACTCCTCAGCACCATTTAACACCTGGTTCACCAACCTTTATTTATTTATTTTATTTAGTTTTTTTAGTTTTTGTTGACCGGGTAAGGGCACTAGACAAATCCTGCCTGTTTTCAGGCACGATACAGATGAATGCCAACTTACCATGAACCACATTAAGCTGTTTGTGGTATTATTAGTGAATGAGGGAAATCTGGCCAGGACACCAGGGAAATTCCCCTACTGCTTGGCCAGTAAGGGGACTTGCTGGCTATCATCATTGCCACTATGCAGAGTTTGTTGGAGGGTGAGGACGTCTGTGAGCCAGGGGAGTGAGCCTCCTCCTCGGGATTTGAGAAAAGTGAAGGTTTCGGTTCCGTAGTACAAACGTGAACCTTTTGTGTGCTTCATGGAAACGCTGCTGTTATTAATGAGCATATGGATGCGATAATGGCTGATTCTATGGGAAAAGTAATTTCTTTACCTTATGAAGCGTCAGGGCTTCCGAGTTCTCCTATTTTCTGTGAAAGAGTTGAGGACAGTTGTCTTTCGGGAAATCTTGCATCAAGTGTGGATGTTAAGCCTGTCATTGCGGAGGATGTGGTTGCTTCGGTTGGTGACACGCACAGGTGGAGAGAGCACTCCGTTCACAATCTTCACTAACTGTTCAAAACTGGGATTTATCTGGAAGAATTTTGGCTGGCAGTGTGGTCGCTGGCTATGGCGAGTGCCAAGAGCCGAGTCCCGATGATGAAGTCGCTGTTTATGGAACTTTAAAGGAAAGCTTGCAAGGTCAGTCTAAAGTTTTAAACTCTTTAAACATTCCCGGTGCCAGTGTGTTGCCTAGTAACAGACAAACAAAGCTTTTCACTATTGGCTCAGGTTCCTCGATACTGGAAGAGTCTAAACAACAAGCTGGGTGTAGACTACAAGAGGAATTGGTATATCAAACGGATGCCTCCAGCCAAGTGTTTGCTACATCCTTTTCCTTTATGAATAGAAATAAGGCTTCTCCAGATATAATTAAAAATAAAAGAGCTGCCTTAACAGCGGCAAATCAGAACTTGCATGTACAGCAGACTGGTAATAACAATAAGGCCCCTCAGAAGATTTCTACTTCTACTCTAATTCAGCAAGCATTTTCCATACCTGCTAAAAATATAACTGAAGATAAGGATTGGGCTCCAGAGAAAGTGCTATTGGATTCTGGATGGAAATTAAACCCTTCAGGAACGTAGATCCCAGACCCAGAATGGTCGTCAGTTTTGCCCTTGTCTTCTCTCCCTTCAGCGTGGTCTCCTGCACTCCAAAAAGTTCCTGAGCCTCAGAAAATGCAACCTGAAATTGGTAAAGTGACTGCTCCCTTACCATCTAGTTTGGAGAAAATAGGAACTAATGTTATAGGGGAAGGGAAAAATCCTAACAATCCTCTGGTGAACCCCCCAGACCTCTTCTTTCAGATTTTTTTACACAATCTCGTAAAGACTCGGCCCCCCGTAGAAATGTTGTCCGTATACGGTATAAAGGGGGACTGGTTGATCGGCCTGACCGTGTGTATGTGGGGAAACTTCTTTTAAAAGAATCTCTGCAATTTTCACCTAAAGATGTGTTTGCTTTCATTAACATTTCAGGGGAAGACAACTATGATGTCAGCTTTAGATCTGTTTTTCTGTTGGACTTATTTTGGCAACGTTACAACCAGTTGAAATTTTCCGCGTTATGGTCTCCCTTTGTTGTTACTCCTCTTACTCCATCATTAATTAAATATGTGACTGTAATGTTCAGGAATGAAGGAGTTCACGTTGATGATATTTCCTTTTGGCTCTCTCAGAAATGTGAGGTGTTAAGTAGCCCTGAGGCTGTATTAGACTCCGAGTTATTTTGGAATGGTAGTTGGAGGTATAAAGTGAAATTACAACAAGTAAATAATGAAATCAAACACATTCCTAATTCCTTTTCTTTGGGGAGAGATGGGGGGTATGTTTCCATGCTGGCCAGCCTTGGGCATGTTATAAATGTGGAAATAGGACACATCTCTCTAGTTCTTGTGATACCACCAGATGTGAGATATGTGGGGAACTTGGACATGGTAATTTTCAGTGTGGTAACCTGGTAAAATGTGACTTGTGTGACGAGTCAGGTCATGGGTACAGGAATTGTCCATGGGCGGCTTCTAACAAAGCCTCTGTCAGTAGTCCTGAGTTAATAATACAAAAAGCTCAGGATGAAGTCTTTTCCAAAAATCAGAAAATAGGTCCTCACTCTAAAATTACAAAATTTGAAGGGGTAGAGGAAGAGAGAGAGGTCTTGGGGTCTGAACCTGCTATTCCTTCTAAAGCGGGGTGCGGTCCTCCTGACCCCTTTGATGTTAAAGAGTTTCCACCAGTATGTTATCATGATAGTATAAAGGCTAAACCTCTTAGTGCTAGTACTGCGGAGAAAAGAGTTACTAGAAGTTCTAAACCCTTATCCCCGGTCCCCTCTCCCCTCCAAAAAAACTTCTCCCCCCCTTGACTCCAGTAGATGTCCCTAATTTTGAGATGGAAAATTCGTATGCTATTCTAGAGATGGTTACAGGGGACTCTGATATGGATACTGGTACCCCCGCCTTATCACAACCCTATGGGAGTAAAACTTCTTCCACAGATTACAAAGGAAAGAAGAAAAAAAGGAGGAAGAAAACCTAAATATCTATGACTCCCCTTAATGTTGGATCCCTAAATTGCAGTAGTCTTTTAAACAACTATAAAAGGTAAGCTCTTTTTTATTTTTTTCATCAGTTTGGCCTTGATATTTGTTTTTTACAAGAAACATGGGCCTATACTTTAGACCAGTGTCAGTCCTTTAAATCTGAATGGATTTGGGGACCATCCTATTGGTCCTTTGGATTAGATAGAGCGGATGGTGTGGGGATCCTTTTTGGCTCCTTTAATTTCACTCTTAAAAAACTGGTGGATCTTATACCAGGGAGGTTACTGATCATTGATGGTTTATGGAAACAGGCTGATTTTCGTTTTATAATAGTTTATGGGCCACAGACAAAGGCAGGAAGAGTGGCAATGTGTAAGACCCTTGCCCCTTTTTTGGCTACCTCCAGTTATATTATTTTGGGGGGAGATTTTAATTGTGAAATTTCTGAGTTTAGTAGGGGGAAAGCAGGGAAGAAAAGGTATTGTGACACTATTGCCTTTGAGGAGGGTTATTAATTTAGCAGGATTAAGGAATGGGAGGAATTATCAGGATAAGGGGTTGAATTATACATTTGGAAAGGGATCCTTGATATCTACAATAGATTATTTATTTTTTTCAAGGAATTTATCCCTTCCGGTCCATAAAACCCATATTGCTGAATTTTCTGACCACTTGTTTATCACTCTTTCCTTTAGTGACTCTCGGTATAAATCTATAAATAAACCATGTTGGAAATTAAATTCTTCTGTATTGCAGGACCCAGGGGTTGTAAAAGGTATGTCCTCTTTATTGACTGCCCGAGTATCTGTTATGTTTCTATATGAGGATTTATGGGACTGGTGGGTGGACACAAAAGAGGAGATCAGGAAATTCTTCCAAAAATATGAGAAACAACAAGTCACTGCTAAATTTCTATGGTATTTAAACCTTAGGAATAAACTTCAGGGGCTGTTCTCAGTGGCAAATACTTCTAGAGGGGATTTTTCTTCTCAAATCTCCCTTACGAAGTCTGCTATGAGGGAGTGCCAGTATGACAGAGCACAGACGTTACGTTCTGAGCTTTCCTTTGGCACTCAAAGAACACCTTTAGGTGACCCCTTTGAAGCCTTTAAGGATAAAAGAAGTTCTTTAGGATTAGAGGTATTACAAAATAAGGATGGGGAATTTAAAACCTCCCAGGATGATTTATTTTCTATTATTTAGGATTTTATAAAAGAACAGGAAGGGCCTAAGACCCCAAATTGTGATGTTCATCAGTTTTTTCAGGATGTTACTATAATTCCTTCATTTGGGCAGGAAATATATAAATTAGCGGATTCTATATCCCAGCATGAAATTTTTGAAGTTTTTGCTTCCTTAAAGGGTGGAGTTTCCCCAGGATTAGATGGGTTATCATATGAATTCTTTAAACAATTTGGTGAGATTTTAGCTCCCTGTTTAGAGAAGGTTTTTTTCCTTTTACATGGTCTTCCTTGTTTGCCTGTGCAGTTTTCAGCAGAATTAATGATATTCCTTTTTAAGGGGGGGTGATAGAACTCTTCTATGCAATTGGAGACCTATAACCATTTTGAATTCAGATTTTAAGATATTATTTCAAATCTTAAATAAAGGTTAAGATCAGTGTGGCTGATCTATTATATCCTCTTCAGTTTTGCGGCATTCCAAATAGGAAAATTCTGTCTGCAATTACTATTATTAGGGAAATAATAGAGTTTACCAATAGATCTCCAAATTGGCATTGTATCTTGTCGCTTGACCAAAATAAGGCCTTTGATAGGGTATCTCATTCCTATTTATTTGTAGTATTAGAGAAATATGGGTTACCTCAGGATTTTGTTTATTGGATTAAATTAATGTATAACAAAGTGGTAGTATATCCTGTCATTAAGGGTCAGTTTTCCCTCTCAGTTTTAGCTAATTTTGGGGTATGACAGGGTTGCCCCTTGAGCCCCTTATTATATGCTTTTTCTTTGGATCCATTACTTAAAATGTTAGATCAGAAGGATGGATTACCAGGCATTTCTGGGTATCTGCCTTCAGATTCAGTGAGTGTTCAAGCTTATGCAGATGATATTTGTATTTTTTTGACAGCATTGGCTCAGATCCCTATTGTTTTAAATTGTATCTCTAAATATGAGAAGGTTTCCAACTCAAAAATCAATACAAAGAAATCTAGAGGCTCTTAGGGTCTGTTGATTATGATCAGTTTACAGTATCTAATATTGTGTTTTCTTCCCTTCCATGTAAAATTTTAGGAGTAATTTTTGGAGGCTATAACCTCCCTATGGACAATTGGGAAATTGCTTTGAAAAAAGCAGAAGGGAAGGTCCAGAGATGGAAGGGATGGAGATTATCTAAAAATAAAGAGGATTTCGGTTATCAAAAAGTTTATTATTCCTGGGCTGTTATATATTGCTTTGGTATACCCTCCCCCACTAGCTTTGGAAACACGATTGTATGCATGTTTTTTTCAATGCTTTGGGGGAGTAGGCTTAATCCCATTAAATGTTGCTATACCTATCTCCCTATTTCTAAAGGGGGGTTGGGTATGGTGGATCCTCTTAGTTTTTTCTATGGGCTTTTTCCTTCTCAAAACTTTAATTTTGATCCCTTCCTTCCATCATTAATGCAACAAAAATGGGTAATGAATAAGTTTAAACCCTTCTTTGGGGTTTGGAGGCACCCTTCACTGGATTCCCAAAGTATATATATCCCAGGGTTTTTTAAACCATGTGCTCAGAAGTTGTTTAGATGGTGCCTTTCTTATCAGTGTATTAAAGATAATATAATGGGTGGATTATATTTCTTTCTCCTGGGAAAATTGTATCCAAGCGAACCTGTATTTGTTAATTGTCCTTCTTTTTGTACTGTATTTGTTCTTAAACAACTTAATTACCATAGGATTCCTTCTCAAATGTGGGAGGTGTTATGGCTGTCAGTTTATGGAAGGTTATATATTAACGGGAATGCTAAGCATAAAATGATTAGTGAAAGGTATTGTCCTTATATGCTGTGTCAGGTGAAGGAGGAAACTATGGATCATTTTTTATTTAAGTGTTCCTATGCTTCAGGGTTATGGAGTTTTTTAAGCACCAAGCTACAGCTTCCATGGTTACAAAATCTGGACTATCGGGCCTTGGTTTTTGTTTTTTTCCCCATTTGTTGGGGTTGCATGATTGGGGTGCCCTAGTTGTGTTCTTTTGTTGTTTAAAATATTATTTGTGGCAAGCTAGATGCCAGTGGGTACTACAAAAAAATTTATGCCATATGAAACTTTTTATGTACTTATTATGGAAGAATGAAATCTGTTCATATGAAAGATAAACACTTCGGGACTGCTAGGAAAATATTCAAATAGTGGAAAGGATTCCAGATTTTTATTAAATATAAATAAAGGGGATTGGGGGTTATATAAATAATGGTGTTTGGGTAACTGATTTTTCCCTTTAATTATGCTAAAATATAATTAATGTATGTGTTCTTTCCTTTGGTGTTTTTTGATGTATTTTGATGTATTTTCAATAAAAACTCCCCTACTCTTTTCGATAAGTGCCATGGGATCTTTAACATCCACCTGAACTACCACCAATCCAGGCAGATGAGACCTCGGTTTAACGTCTCATCCAAAAGACGGCACCCAGAAGTGCAGTACCCCTTTCATGCTGCACTACAATGTTAGTACTAGGATATTAACCCAAGTGCCAGATGTGGGAACTGAACCCACAGCCCTGGGATCTCCCAGCCTCAGAGGCGAGTGTGCTACCTACTGAGCCACTGACATTTTGGAAACTGGCCGGGGCATTCTTCATTGCAAAAGGCATTACTTTAAATTTAAATAAGCCTATTGGAGTGATGAAAGCCAACCTCTCCCTAGCTCTATGTCAACTCTACCTGCCAATACCCCTTGGTCAGGTCAATGGTCGTAAGGTAGGTCGCCCCTCCTGACTTGTCCAGGAGTTCGTCCGTCCGGGACATCGGGTGGGCATCTGACTTTGTGACTGCATTCAGTCCATGATAGTCCACACAGAAATGAGTAGAGCCATCTGGCTTGGGCACAAGAACTACGGATGAGGCCCACTGGCTGTGGGATATCTGGATTACCACTAAATCCAGCATCTCCTCCACTTCCCTCCTAATGTCCTTTTGGACAGCCTCTGACACCTGAAATGCTGTCCGCCGTATGGGCATCTGTGTCCCTGTCTCCACATCGTGAGTTGCTAAGGGGGTTAGTCCAGGCTTGGCATTAAACAAATGGGGCAAAGTCTGCTAAAACCTCCTTTACTTTCTGGATCTGGTCCAGGGTCAACTGGGGAGACAATTTAACTGGCTCCACAGAGGACTCCTGCTTACTTCCTTCTAGCAAATCCAGAAGGGGGGTCTCCTTCATCCGTCCTCTCCCCAGGACTACACACTGCAAACACTATGTCAGCCCTATTTGCATATGGCTTCATCATGTTAACATGGTACATCCTTTCTGTCTGTCTTCTGTCAGGCAACTCTATAATATAGTTCACATCATTAACCTTCCTAACCACTTTGTACGGTCCTGCCCACTCAGCCTGCAGCTTGTCTTTCTGGACCGGAATAAGGACCATGACTTCCTGACCCACCATGTACAAGCGAACTCTGGCTCTGCAGTTGTACCACACTTTTTGTTTCTGTTGGGCAGCTGCCAGATTGCTCTTGGCTGTCCCCATAAGTTCCTTCAGCCTTTCCCTAAACCTAAGGATATAATCCACAATGGGTGTTCCCTGGGTGGTGTGCTAGCCTTCCCAGTTCTCCCGGATCAGGTCTAGGGGCCCACGTACCTGGCGTCCATATAAAAGTTCGAAGGGGGAAAATCCTGTTGACTCTTGGGGCACCTCCCTGTATGCAAACAACAGGAGGGGAAGGTAATTCTCCCAGTCCCTCCCATGCTGTTCAGCAAATGTCTGGAGCATTGACTTCAGGGTATCATTTAATCTTTCCACAAGCCCATTGGCTTGTGGGTGATATGGTGTTGTGCATCTCTGCACCACCCCACACTTCTCCCATAAACATTTCATCAGGTTCGACATGAAGCAGCCCCCTCCATCGGTGATAACCTCCTGTGAAAATCCAACATGGGAGAAAATCCCAAGTAAGGCATCTGCCTCTTTGTCTGTCCTCAGTGAGGATAGGCGACTGCCTCTGGGTACCAGCTGGCATACTCCACCACAGTCAGGATGAATCTCTTTTCAGAGGAGCTGGGGGTATTTAAAGGACCCACAATATCCATTCCCACCCTCTGGAATGGCTCCTCCACTATGGGCAATGGAATCAGAGCAGCTTGGGTTTTCTTGCCCGCCTTCCCTATTTCTTGGCACCGGTGACAAGACCTGCAATACTTCTTTACCTGCTGGGTGAAGTTAGGCCAATAGAAATTCTGGGAAAACTGCTCCATAGTGCACGTGATTCCCAGGTGACCAGATGAGGGAATATCATGTGCAATCTTGAGCAACTGCTTACGATACCCCTGGGGAATGACAAGCTGCCTGCCTAGCACTCCTCCCTCTGTCTGCACAGCCTGAGTATACATCAGTCCATTTTCCCAATAAACCTTATGTCTGCCATCACCTCCCTGTGTCCTGTCAGAGTCTGCCCAAGCCCTCAGCTTCTCTAGACTAGGGTCACCTCTCTGAGTGACTGCAAACCCCTCACACATTCCCAAGGCATGGGACAGGTCCCTTTCAGTCACTAAACTAGGGTCCTTAGCACTAGCACCTGGGCACTCAGGATCACTGTCAGTCCCAACCCTCTGACAATGAGCCACCCCTCCCTCTTCAGAGTAATCATCCATAGCTGTGTGGTTAACTGCTACTGGGAAAATTTCTACCCCCTTTTCATTAATCTCCCAATCTGGAGACACAGGCTAGGGAACCAGCCTCTCAGTGGTTTCCACAATGGCTTCTGTGGGGTTCAGTGAACTACAATTTTCCCTTGCCACTTGGCTACAGGTAACTGCACACACCATCTCCTGTTTGAGATTATTGCCCAGGATCATATCCATTGCTAAGATCTGGGCTACAGTCACCTGTTGCACAGTTCCCTGTTTCACCCCAGTCCAGAAGAACACTGGCCAGTAGAAATGTTTTCTTTTCACAAGTGAACCCTTGTACAGTGACATATTTTGGGGGTATAAGCTGACCAGGCTGTACTAGATCCCCTTTTATCAATGTCAGGGATGTCCCTGTGTCCCTTAACCCTTGTGTCCATACACCATTCACCATGACTGGGTGCATGTGTTTCCTCATGTTCACAGGCATGCTTCCAGGGACACATAAACAACCCACTTCCTTTCTAACACCACCTTGTGTATTATTGCTCATCCGTTTGGGACACTGTCTGGCAATATGCCCAGTTTTTTACACAACTAACATTCATTTCTTTTCTCAGAGAAATCTTTTCTCTGAAACCTGGGGCTAACTGGTTTTGGTGAAGGCAGTGAGGGTTTTAGCTGCCCTGAAAGCACACTTTTCCCTTTCTGCGCTGCCATGCCCACCCCATTTGCTCTCAGAGCAGGTCTGCTCTTGGCATAGCGGTCCGCGAGTTCAGCAGCCTCTTGCACTGTTCTGGGATCTCGGTCCTCCAGCCAGGTTTTCAGCTCTGCTGGGCATGCCCAGAAAAACTGTTCTAACAAAATCACATTTTTAATTTTATCAACAGAGTTTTCTCCAATTCTTTTCCACCAATGTTTTAATAACTGATGTTGTTTCATGGCTAGCTTCTCATTGCTCATGTCAGAGCTTCTCCTGAGCTTATGGAATTTAGCTCTGTATGATTCAGCAGTTAATTCAAATTTCTTTAACAGTACAGCTTTAAGTTTGCTGTAATCATCACTGTCCTCATTGTCCATTTGACCCAGTGCATCCCAAGCTTTCCCGGTAAGTAGTGGGGATAGCTGGAAGCTCCAGGACTCCCTAGGAATTTTAGTCTGAATACAAACTTTTTCAAAAGAATTTAAAAAGACATCCATATCCTCCCCCTCTTTAAAGTCGGCTATCAATTTGGAATTCAATTTGTAACCCAGTCCTGTAGTCTCATGTAAACCCAAGCCACTTACCTGCTCTGGTGCCGCTGGTTGGAGTAGTAGCCTCTCCAGTTCGTGTTGCCTATGGCGCTCATTCTCCTCATGGTCAGCATCTCTCTGTTCTTGTTCTGCCTCTTGGCATTCTCGCTCTGCCTCTTGGTATTCTCACTCTGCCTCCCTCTGTTCTTGTTCCCTCTTCTCCTCTGCAGCTAGCTGGTGCTCACGTTCCTCAAGTTCAGCCTCCCACTATTCCTGCTCTGCCTCTCATCTCTCTCATTCTCTCATCTCCATTTGGCGCAACTCAATCTGCAGCCTGAGTACTTCTGGATCCAGGATACTGGCAACCTTTCCCTGTTGCTGTGGCCCTTCACTGGCACTGGCCCCATTGCCCTCCTCATTGTATCTTGGCACTATACTGGCTGCTAGCCCTACCACACTCAGTCTGTGTACCACACTGTCTGTGACTCAGTGCTCTTGGTATCTGCTACCACCATGGCATCCACGAGGTTCTGCTTGGTGGCTTTCACCTCGAATGGGACTCCTCTGTCCCAGCACAACTGCTTTAAGTAGTCTACAGTGTGTCCACTGTAGTTGGAAGCCATCTTCTTCCCTAAATATGGCTACTTTGACTTGCACTTTAGAAAGAAAATAAAACAGGTAGGAACTCGACTGTAAGCCAAGTGATATAGTTCTGTTTCCTTTTAAAAATAAATCACCGCCTTTTTCTTTCTTTGCAAGTGAGCTGATGGTCCTAAGCTGACACACTGGACCATAAAAGCTTGTAATACCAAAATTATCGCACCAATGCCAACCAATCTGTCACAACCCCACTCAGCAGGTCAGACCATCTGCTCCCACAGTGCCAACTCCAAGCACAGTATTGTGAACAGTTAACAGAACAGGGTAACCTTCCTGTCTGTTTTGTGGGTTCGAATCAAACTTTGGTCTCAAGTTCTGGAGGGATTCAAACTGTGAAACTCTTGCTAGCGTACCCAATGTACAGGCTCAGATAATTCTGCTCTTCGGTGGGACAGATATCTTTCACTTACGGGAACCTAACCAGGTGTACAAAATGAACCCTTAAAAACTCTATGAAAGACCTCAGAATAAATTCTTACCTTTTCCCAGTTTGGTATTACCAATTGCTTTGCACAGTGTCAACTTTAACCACATATGCTTCACTTGTCAAATAAAGAATTTCAAAGGCACACCAAGTAGTCTCTAAAAATTAGATGTTTACTTAAAAATAAATAAAAATGTAAAATGTAAATACAGAACCATATATCACAAAACCATACAATCACTTAAAAAAACAAGTTTTAAAGTGCAAACACAATCTCTTACCAACCATACACTTAGAATTGTCTTTTCTAATGTATATCTTCTAACAGTGCCTGATGTTGCTTTTTCTGAGTCCAAACATGTGTGTCTAAATGGAATACAGACTACAGTTTAAAAATGCTGTGTTTCAACCCTCTTCATGATGTCATCATCTAGCTCCTCCTTTCAGGATACATAAAAATATATATATATATATATATATATATATATATATATATATATATATATGTACAAAACAGGAAGTCCCATCAAGGTATTGAATTCTGTGACTCCAGCAAGACTCATTTTCCAAATGTTGACACTCTTAATTAAGGCTGTAATTTCTCAGTCCCTTTGATCCATGAGCAGTTTCCTTTCTCAAACATATCAAAGGACTTTTTATGACACCGGGTGCAATTAACTGACTTTCCTGAGGATGTCATAAAATGGATATTCCACTTTCTTATGACACCAGGTGCAATTAACTGGCTTTCCTGAGGATGTCAAGAAATGGATATATTAGTTCCTGGCTTCAAAGCAAACTGGCAAGTTAATTGCATTCAGAGATTTGCTGTTTAACATATATCCTGTCTTTCAAACTGATACCTGGGGGGTGGCGTTTGTCATCCCAGGCACAGGACTTTTCATAACAGACAATCACACTACATTTTTATATTACAAAAATCATAGAGCGATCAGAACCAGCTGTCCAAGTGTCACTCCCAGCACTATAATTTAGGCAGCCAAACTGCTACTCGATGACCTGACTGACCTTCTTAGCAGTGTAGCTAGCTTTTTTGATGGGGACGGGGGGGCAAAGATTGGTAAAAGTCCTGCTTTTCCTAATGAATACTAAATCAACAGGCTGGGGGTCTGGGGCTGCCTGGTGCATAGGCGCCCAGAAGCTATCAGGTTTAGATGCAGTCTAATGCATGCTGAGGGTCATTTTTACAATGTTTGGCTGCTTTTAAAGATTTCTTTGTCTTGTTAAAAATAACCAATATCCCTATCAAAATAACTAGCCACACACCAGGACTTTATGGACAGATCCACACCCAAGCCCACTGAGAGACACAGGGAGTAGTATCTCACACAGCAAACTGCTTCACTACCTGATTGCTGGTTGTCAGCCTCGGGCACACAGTAAATAAACAGTTCTGCACCTTGCTCTGATGGTGCTGGCTTTTCCAGAGAAAAACACATCCTGTTACAACTTTTTCACTTCCAGTGGGATCTCCCTGCCCTTGCCTGTTTGGGGTATCGATCCCAATTAATCTAAACCAGCTGTCCTTTAAATGACTACCCCACCAGCATAGTTAACTTGTTCCAACCCCTTCAAATTGACACTAATGTTCACTTCTGGCAGACATCGTGCACCAACAGAGGCCTCAGATTGACATATCATAGGCCAGTTCATACTTTCCTTGCCTGAACTTTAAACTGCCTTTTCTGAACACCATAGGGGCTGAGCCACGAGCCATGGCTTACCTGCAACGAGTTGTCATTGGCCAGGCATCCGATCCTCACTTCTCCTCATTTCTCCATGAACTTCTGCAAGCTGAGACTAGTGAGACTACTCTGCACTGGCCTGTGACCCCCTTCCCAGTGCTGCTCACATCCTCCATTGCCATGAGTGTTCACTTGCGACCCGCCTAAACTGGCAACTCACAGCACTCGAGTGATGACTGCAGTAGGGTGCACTAACCACCATGGGATGGACACGGGCATAGAATTTTAATAGAAAGTCATCCCACAGAATGGAAGTTGTTGGTTCATGTTTCATTCCCTCCTAGCAACATGTTCAGTGGAGGCACCCTTGCTCAGACTTGAGTCAGTGATCGGCTGGAAAAAAGATCCCATGCATCACCCATGACACACCCGACAAATATGGACTAAAAAAAAAAAATCAGACCCCTCATAACATCAGGTCCTTCAATAATGGCTTCCTCACATGGTACACTCTGTGCTAGAGGGATTAATTGAATACCAGGTCAATCAGTGGAGTCACAGAGGGTGCAGGGGAAGAAAGCACACAGTGTGAGTGAGCAGGAGGGTTAATTGGATTCCAGGCCAATCAGTGTGGGTCACAGAGGGTGCAGGGTGGAAAGCACACAATGGGAGGCAGCGGGAGGGTTAATTGTATACTGGATTGATCAGTAGGGCCACAGAGGGTGTGGGGTGGAAAACACACAGTGGGAGGGAGCGGGAGGGTTAATTGGATGCTGTGTTGGTGGTGTTAGGGAGGGTGCGGGGTGGAAAGCACACAGTGGGAGGAAGTGAAAGGGCTAATGGGATACTGGGTTGGTCAAATTCAACATTTCTTCTACTGGGCTCCTCACTGCAGCAACGGGCACATATGCCAATGGGATTGGGCTCCCCATTGGCAAATGAACTGGGGAAGGGGCATGCCAACAGGGGAATTGGGCATCCCCAAAGTCGTCTTGTTTGGGACCTTGAGAGGTGGTAATGTGACACCAGACAAGGCACGCCTTGCAATGAGGGGGTGCTTCCTCATTGCAGTGGCTAATTTGTTTCACGTTGGTGGCATGCTTGCAGACTAGTGTCACCACCAGTGTGCTCCTTCATTGGTGACACACAGATGAGCCCCAAAAAGCAGTGACATCATTGGCCACAACACTTCAGCACCTCCACAACCTGCTTCTCCAGTAAGCTGCTGCAACATGTTTCTTGCGCATGTGTACAAGAAAACATAATAAAACCAGCTATAAAGATCCAGTGGCTTGGAAAGAGTAGAGAAATGTCAGACCTTGTGGTGCAAACCTGAAACCATAAAGGCAGCAGTTGGTTACCTCTGTGTTTCTACTTAACTATTTATCAGGATCCGCAGACAGCTATAATGCAGACAAGTGAAAGGTGAAAACTCACAGGTCACTCTCCCTTTTACTGCCTCCAGTCTATTAACCTCTGATTTCTTATTTGGACACCAGAACTGAATGTTACATTCCAAGTGAGGCCTCACCATTGACCTATACAGTGGCATGATCACTCTCTTATCCCTACTTGTAAAATAAAGTTGTTTTTTTCTTACTCTGGCCAACAGCTATATTTAAAAGATGCCAAATTAACAGCTCACAATTAATGTTCATCATAACAAGTACCACACAGGTGTCTGAAGTGTGGGAAAAAGCAAAGGGCATGGGGAGTACAAAGTGAAACTATTTAGTTGCCAGAGGTCAGGAGAACAGGGAGTGCGAGGACAATGGCAGCCAGTTAGGCATGTCATGGTCCTGTCTACAGTACATTATTCCAACAAGACCCTTAGTAAAAGTTGAATGACCCATGACCATTACTTTACAAACTTTATAAAATGGTATTTTCATCAACCCTGTCAAGGCCTGCTTCCTCATTACCTTGGAAGCTCTTGCAGTTATCTTCAGATGACAGAGATAGAGGGACAGAACAGAAAAGAACAGGTGCAAGGATGAGGTGCACAGGAAATGCTCTGCAGTGGAGCCAGACAATGCAAAAATTAAACCCTGCGAGCTACTGCTGCTGTTACAATAACATGTTCCAAGGGGGGACTTGGAGGAGCACTCTATTCCAGCAACAACAACAGCAGTACAGTTTCAAAGATGGTGAAATCAAACATTCTTCACTAATAGCCTGAATATGCAACTAACTGCCAGACGTCTGTTGTTCTGTGACTCTGGGAGTGGGGGAGTAGCACTCTTCAACAGTGGCGGTGATAGGCACCCAATCTTCAGACACTGCAAAACCAGTTATTGCCTAGAGATTCCTTTTTTCTTGCCCTGCTTCCTGTCCCAAATAGAGCATGGAAGGAAAAATATTGGGAATGTGCCTGGAGCAGATTGGAAATACCTGCCTATGGGGAGCCTGATCACCTACGGATGCACACCAGCATTCAAGGGTCAAAATTAATTTTGCTGTCACTAGTAAGGCAGGGCTAGTGATTAAGAAAGTCTTTTAGCTCAACTTTTTGTAATTGCATGTCCAGTGACCACAGACAGTAGTGTTGGAGGTCCAGGTGGGGACAGTCAAAGGGAAAAAGAAATAAGAGAATGGGAATTCAAAAAAGCAGGCTTTGGCAGAAAGAGGGACATAAAAGAGAAAATCATGAATGAGACAGTGACAGAAGAGGGCACAGAACAAAAGTGGGTAGTATTTAAAAAGGCGGAGATAGAAGCGGCAGAAAACTCAACTGCAAAGATAGCAAAGGAAAAAAAGGCTAAGGTGCCAAATGTGGTTTACAGCCAATGTAAAGAAAGTAGTAAGAACCAAAAGAAGGACATTTTCAAAGCATAAGGGTAGTCAAAGGGAGAAAGACAGTGTAAAATGTCTGGAAGCAACAATGGAAACCACCAGGCAGGTGAGAAAGGCCAAAGTGGAGAGGGGACTCTGGATAGCAATGGGGCAAAGAAGGAGGAAAAGGCATTCTTCCATATATTCAGGAGAAGTGCAAGGTCAAAGGGGTATTGTGAGACTAAAGAGCAATAAGTGGTGAGAGGATAGTGGCAAAGGGAAGGCAGAGATACTAAACAATTATTTATGTTCAGTATTTACTAAGGAGAAGGATGGGGCACTGCTAGAATGTAGGGTTAGGATGGGAGGGAGAAGGGGTTCTGAGAGAATGGTCCAGATAATGGAAAAGTGTTTTGGAAAAGTTACAGGGCTGGAAGTAGATAACTCTGTGGAATCTGGTGGCTTACACTCCAGGGTCCTATGACAGGTAGCAGAGATTATATAGTAGTAGTAAGTGTCATGATGCCACTCCTAGGGGTCAGGCCCACTGAGCTCACAGTGCCCACCCTTAAGTGCAAACCATGATGGGGGGAGCAGGGATACCCTCCTTATCCTTTTAGAATGCTTACCGAGGCCACGAATGCACCTTTGCCACGAGGATCCAGGGCATCCCTGTAATGCTGGATAAGGGAACAATACCAGTATCAAGTCTTGTGGCCAAATATGAACCCTTCCTTGGCTGTTACACAAAGGGGGAAGACCAAGGCGTAACACTCTTTCTGAGGGTAGCAGTGTAAAACCTGATTTGGCCTTCTCCCTGCAGGACATGCACCAGCCTGGTTAAATATCCTTGCAGACTCTGGTATTCTCCCTATGCTTACCCAGATGTCCCTTACAGACCCTTTTCTCAATTTGGTTGCTTATGGTGGCCCCTCTAAGCAATTAACAGTTATCACAGATTATTAATATTGTTTTCACAATTCACACACAAATATATGTAAACCTCACACAGGCAGAATTTATTTCGAAAAACAAAAGCTTTTAGTAAAATACTTGAATAAATACAGTTACAACTACTGTAAAAAGAAATTACACTAATTTGAGTTACAGTATGCAGAAACAAAATGGGACAAATATATACATGTAAACGCTCTAACACTGTTAGCTAAAAGTCTACCTTGAAATTGCAGTAAATTGAAGACCAGAAAAGTGGATGAAAGTTTTCAGTTCCTTTAGTCCATGTAGCCACACTGGGTTTCAGCAGTTTAGCTTCTGTGTCAGATGGAGTCCAGGTGAGAAAGTAAGTCAAAATGCCCTGATTTGGGCTATTTATAGTATTGGCTATCCCAGTCTGTGGATGGAGGCTGGCCCTTCCATTTTAGGCCACCAGGTGTCACTCTTGTGCTTCCCCAACACAATGTTCTGTCACCTGGTGATGTTACCCAGCCTACATTTATGGCATCTGACATTACAATCTCACACAGGTCTGTTAGAAGGATGTGTTCTTTCCTATTACCTCACAAAAGGAAGTATACTAGTAACAGTTTCCTGGCAGCAAAGCATTCTATTTTTCTTGAAGTGAAAAGGGCTATCTCCTGACATTTTATTACTTTTGTTTCCCTTCGGTAATTAAGGTAGAAGAAGACTCTTTGATCAGTTACTCACAAGCTTTTTGACAATAACTTGTAATTTTCCTGGCAAGCAAGGCTGGCCTGCAGGTTAAAATAAGGTCAAACCCTTTTTAAAAATCTAGTCTTTTCCCTAGGTGCCTTTGTGCTGACACTGGCATGTCTTGTTACGTACATATACACAGAGCTATGTCAAAAATTATATACAACATAATTATATCTACAACTAAGGGCTAGCAGCCAGGCAGCTCACAACACCCCTCCCTCCTTGACTGAATTTGTGGGAATCCATCCCTAGGCATGGTATGATTTTCACAAATTCTATTCACTGCTCTAACTGGTGAGATAACTAGTCTGCGTAGCCATTGGCTGATCTGGCCCTCTGAGTAATGGTCATATTGTAGCCCTGTAAGGCAATAGTCCACATTAAAAGACAACCATTTGTTTCCCCCATCTGTGTTAGCCACAACAGGGGGTTATGATTGGTCTGTACCTCAAAGTGCCTCCTGTAGAGATATGACTCTAATTTCTTTATGGCCCATATCAGCGTAAGACACATTCTTTTTCAACTAAGGAATAGGCCTGCTCCCAGGGAAGCAACTTTTTGCTAAGGTACACTATTAGGTGATCTTTCCCTTGGTTAGAGGTCTGACTGAAGACTGCTCCAGTTCCCACATCTGATGCATCTGTCTGGACTACAAATGGCTTACTGTAATCTGGACTGGCCAACACAGGGGCACTGCACAGTGCCTCCTTTAGCCATGCAAAGGTTCATTCACAGGCTGGCTCCCATTTTACCTTTTTGGGCATTATTTTCTTTAGCAGGCCAGACAGGGGGCTGCCAGGGTACCGTAATTTGGTACAAACTTTCGATAATATCCAGCAGTCCCTAGGAAACTGAACCTGCTTCTGGGTTTCAGGCCTGGGCCATGCCCCTATTGCCTCAACCTTGGCTTGATTGGGATGGAGCTGCCCTTGCCCAACTACATGGCCTAAGTACGCCACCTCCGCCATGGCCACCTGGCACTTTTCAGCCTTGACAGTGAACCCTGCCCTCTGTATCCTGCCCAATACTTCCTTAAGGTGGGACAGATGTTCCTTCCAACTGGTACTGAAGATGGCAATATCATCCAGATATGCCACTGTGTACTCTTCAATACCATGTACCTGTAACACCTGGTTGACCAACCTTTGGAAAGTGGCAGGGGCATTCTTCATTCCAAAAGGCATTACCTTGAACTCGAATAATCCTATTGGAGTGATGAAGGCTGATCTCTCCCTAGTCCTGGCAGTTAACTCCACTTGCCAATACCCTTTTGTCAAGTCAAGTGTGATAAGGTATGTCGCCCCTCCCATCTTGTCCAGCAGTTCGTCCATCCATGGCATTGGGAGGGTGTCCGACTTTCTGACTGTGTTGAGTCCACAATAGTCCACATAAAAGCAAGTAGAGCCATCCAGCTTTTGGAACAAGGACTACAGGTGAGGCCCAGGGGCTATGGGATTTCTGGATTACCCCTAAATACAGCATTTCCTCCACCTCTCTCCTAATGTCCTTTAGGACATCCTCAGACACCTGGTAAGATGTCTGCCATATGGGCACTTGCATCCTGGTGTCTACAATGTGTGTCACTAAGACAGTTAGTCCAGGCTTGACCATAAACAAAGAGGCAAAGTCCGCTAAAACCCCCCTCACTTCCTGGGACTGTTCCATGGTCAACTGGGGCAACAGTTTGATTGCCTCCAGAGATGACTCCAACTTGCTTTCCTGAAGCAAGTCCAGTAAGGGGTCTTCTTCATCTGTCCTCTCCCCAGGACTACACATTGCAAATACCATGTCTGCCCTATTTTCATATGGCTTTATCATGTTGACATGGTACATTCTATTGGTATGTCTCCTGTCAGGCAATTCTACAATACAGTTCACATCATTTACCTGTCGGAGTACGCTGTATGTTCCCACCCACTCGGACCGGACCGGAATTAGGACCATGACTTCCTGACCTACACTGTATAAGTGAGCTCTGGCTCTACAGTCATACCAGACCTTTTGCTTCTGCTGGGTGGTTGACAGGATGCTCTGGGCTGCTCCCACAAGCTCCTTCAGGTTTCCCTAAACTTTAGGACATACTCCACTATGAGAGTTCCCAGGGTGATGCACTTGCCTTCTCAGTCTTCCCGGATCAAGTCTAGGGGCTCACATACCCTACATTCTTATAAGAGTTCGAAGGGGGAAAACCCTGTCAATTCTTGGGGCACCTCCCTGTATGCGAACAATAGGTGGGGAAGGTATTTCTCCCTGTCCCTCCCATGCTGTTCAGCAAATGCTTGGAGCATCGATTTCAGGGTACCATTAAACCTTTCCACAAGCCCATTGGCTTGTGGGTGATAAGGTGTCATGCATCTCTGCACCACCCCACACGTCTCCCACAAACACTTTGTCAGGTCCAACATGAAGGTACCCCCTCAATCAGTGATAATCTCCTATGGGAAACCAAACTGGGAGAAAATCTTTAGCACATCATCTGTCACTTGTTCTGTTGTAAGTGACGAGAGGGCAATTGCCTCTGGGTATCAGGTGACATAATCTATCACTGTTAGGATAAACCTCTTCCCGGAGGAGCTTGGGGTACTGAAAGGTCCCACAGAGTCCATTCCTACCCTCTGAAATGGCTCCTCCACAATAGGCAAGGGAATTAGGGTGGCTTTGGTTTTACTGCATGCCTTCCCTATTTGTTGGCACCGTTGACAGGACCTGCAATATTCCTTCACCTGTTGGGTGAAGTTGGGCCAGTAGAAATTCTGGGACAATCACTGAGTGGTGGGTGTGATTCCCAGATGTCCGGACATGGGAATGTCATGAGTGATCTTGTGCAACTGCTCACGGTACCCATGTGGAACGACAAGCTGCCTGCTCTGACTTATGTCCTGCATATACAACAGTCCATTGTCCCAATATACTGTATGCCTCCTGTCACCTCCCTGTGTCCTATCAGATTCTGCACAAGCCCTCAGCCTCTCCAAACTAGGATCAGTCCTCTGAGGAGGTACAAATTTTTCACATTTTCCCAAGGCATGGGACATGTCCCCTTTAGTTCCTAAACTGGGGTCCATAGCTCTAGCATCAGGGCATTCAGGGTCACTGCCATCCCTAACATTCTGACCATTGGTTACCCCTTCTTCCTCAGAGTAACCTTCTGTAGCTGTTTTGTGAACTGCTACTTGGGGAAGTCCTACCTCCCTTTCACTAATCTCCATTTCAGGAGACACAGGCTGGGGAACCAGCCTGCCATTGTTTTCCACAGGGGCTTCTATGGTGTCAAAGGAACTATAATCTGCCTTTACCATCTGACTGGGGGTAACTGCACACACCACCACCTTCTGGAGATTGTTTCCTACAATCACACCCAGGGCAAGGTTGTCTGCCATGGCCACTTTTTGCACCCTCTCTCACCCCTGTCCAGGAGAACAATAGCTAGTGGCAGAGTTATTTCCTTCCCAGTGAATCCCCTTGCTATTACAAACTGATTAGGTATAAGCTGTTCAGACTCAACCAAATCCCCTTTTACTAAGGTAAGCGACATCCCTTTGTCCCTTAACCCATGGGTGTGCACCTCATTTACAGTAACTGGGTGTATGTGCTCCCTCATGTTCATAGGCATGCTTTCAAGGATACACAGTGTACCCAACTCTGCCTGAGCATCACCTTGCCCACTTGGTGCCTTTTTAGGACACTGTCTAGCAAGAGGCCTGGCTGTTTTCAAAACCAACAATCATCATTTTTTTTATCCGATAAATCCTTTTTATGTAACGTGGGGCTTCCCCCCTGCTGTGGTGGTGGTGAGGGGTTTAGCTACCCTGAAGGTTCGCTTTTCCCCTTCTGCACTGCCACATCTGCCCCACTCCCTTTCAGAGCAGGTCTGTTCCTGGCATAGTGGTCTGAGAGCTCAGCAGCCTGCTGCACTGTTTTGGGGTATCAGTTTTGGGGTCTCAATCCCCTAACCAGGTTTTTAGCTCTGCTGGAAAAGCCCAGAAGAATTGCTCCAGAAGTACAACCTCCTCAACTTTCTCTACAGAGTTTGCTTCCACTACCTCCAACCAACATTTCAAAAACTGACGTTGCTTTGTGAGGAGTTCCTCATAGCTCATGTCAGGGATTCTCCAGAGCTTACTGAACTTAACCCTGTATGCATCAGGTGTTAATTCATATTTTTTAAGCAATGCAGCTTTAAGTTTCTCATAATTACTACTGTCCTGATTGTCCATTTGGACTATGTCTTCACGCCCTTTCCTAGTAAGTAGCAGGGATAGCTGAAAGTTCCAAGACTCCCTGGGTATTTTAGCCTGAATATAGACATTTTCAAACTAATTCAAAAATGCATCCATATCCTTCCCCTCTTTAAATTCAGCTATTAATCTGGAATTTAATTTATACCCCAGCCCTGGAAATTAGGATTCACCCCTGCTACTTACCTCCTCTGGTGTTGGTCATTGGAGTCATAGCTTTTCCTTTTCAAACTCCCTCTGCCGCTGTTTTTCTCTTTCCTCTGCCTCTCTCTGAAGCTGTCTTTCTCTTTTCTCAGCCTCTCACCGCCACTGCTTTTCCTGCAACTCCATCTCAAACTTCCTCTGTTCGAATGCCAGCTCCAATTTCAACTCCAGCTGTACCTGATCCCTTCCAGCTCCAGCCCTATGATGACCTTACCCTGCTGCTGTGGTTCTGGGTTCCTTCAGGTCTCGATGTTCTCCTTCTTGGGACTAGACTCTGTGATGGACCCTGACACCCCCACTCCCAGGCTCTGGTCCTTTTCAGTTAGTGGCAGTGACTCGAGGTCCTGGGCAACCACTAGCTCATCGGCTGCCATAAGAGCCTCCATGGGGTTCTTTTTGGTTAGCCCTTTGTACGGGACCCCTCTGTCCTGATACAACTGCCTTAGGTAGTCTGTAGCGTATGAGTTATAGTTGTAAGCCATCTTCTTCTTCTTCCCTAACTACTGCTACACTAGCTTTCACCCGAGAAAAACAAAACACAAAACAGGTAGGGAACTTTATACTGTAACTAAATTATGTTTTTTTTTTTTTAAATCTCTGCCTTGATTGTGTGTGGACTGTTTACAGTTTGTCAATCTGATACACTGGACTTGAATCCAACTGTTATACCTGTGCCACCAATATTTCGAATCACAACAGTATGCAACCAAATCTCTTAGATACCAATGCTGCACACCAGATCTATCATGATCCCATTCCTGGGGGTCAGGCCAACTGAGCTCACATTGCCCACCCTTAAGTGCACACTCATGATGGGGGGAACAGGGATACCCTCCTCGTCCTTTTAGAATGCTTGCTGAGGTCATGACTGCACCTCTGCCATGAGGATCCAGGGCATCCCTGTAGCTCTGGATAAGGGCACAATACCAGTCTTGAGTCTTTTGACAGAATATGAACCCTACCTTGGCAATTACATAAAAGAGGAATACCCAGGTATAACACTCTCTCCGGGGGTGGCAGTGTAAAACCTGACTTGAGAATCCAAAAGTGAATGCTGCAACTGACATATACACAGATCAGTGCTCACCACAATGAGCAGCCAGCTCATTAGACTTCAAGCACAACTCCAAACAAGTAGTATCACTAGAGTCTCCTGCATATAATCCAGAGTAGGCAAAGTATTCCAAAATGGTAATTTTATTGTAGCAGGGAGAACCAGCAACAACAAGGACTCCCTCCTGACCACCCAGCGCTTTGACTCCTCATGAGTCTTCCTCAGGGGTGTCTGAGAAAGACTTGTGAGGAGACCTGAGTGACACTACTTGTTTGGAGTTGTGCTTAAAACCTGATTTGGCCTTCTCCCTGCAGGACATGCAACAGCCTGGTTACATATCCTTGCAGACTCTGGTATTCTCCCTATCCTTACCCAGATGTCCCTTAGAGAACCGTTTCTCAATCTGGTTGCTTATGGTGGCCTCTCTAAGCAATTAACAGTTGTCACAGATTATTAATGCTGTTTTCAAAATTCACACACAGATATATATAAACCTCATGCAGGCAGAATTTCTTTAGAAAAACAAATGTTTTTACTAAAATACTTGAATAAATACAGTTACAACTAAAAAGAAATTACACTAATTTGAGTTACAGTATGCAGAAACAAAATGGGATAAATATATACATATAAATGCTCTAACACTGTTAGCTACAAGTCTGCCTTGAAACTGCTGTGACTTGAAGACCTGAAAAGTGGATGAAAGTTCTCAGTTCCTTTAGTCCTTGTAGCCACACTGGGTTTCAGCAGTTCGACTTCTGTGTGTCATGTGGAATCCGGATGAGAAAGTAAGTCCAAATGCCCTGATATGGGCTATTTATATTGTTGGCTACCCAGTCTGTGGACAGAGACTAGCCCTTCCATTGTAGGCCACTGGGTGTCACTCTTGTGCTTCCTCAGCACAATGGTCTGCCACCTGGTGATGTTACCCAACCTACATTCATGATACCTGACATTACAATCTCACACAGGTCTGTTAGAAGGATGTGTTCTTTCCTATTACCTCACAAAATGAAGTATACTATTAACAGTTTACTGGGAATAAAGCATTCTGTTTTCTTGAAGTGAAAAGCACTATCTCCTGACATTTTATTACTTCTGTTTCCCTTGGGTAGTTAACTTAGAGGAAGACTCTTTAATCAGCTATCCACAAACTTTTTGACAATAACTTGTCATTTTCCTGGCAAGCAAGTCTGACCTGCAGGTTAAAATAAGGTCAAACCCGTTTAAAAATCTAGTCTTTTCCCTAGGTGCCCTTTGTGCTGACACTGACATGTCTTGGCATGTACATATACACAGAACTATGCCAAAAAAATATATACAACATAATTATATCTACAACTAAGGGCTAGAAGCCAGGCATCTCACCACAGTAAGTAGTAGTAAAAACTTTTATCAATTTTATTAAATGAACAGGAAAACTCAGCTGAGCTGAGGCTTATTTTCAGTGAGGTCCAGGTTATGGCAGGGTCACTCACAGCCATTTTAAATTGCTTGTGAGCTATGGTGGTGGTCCCTAGGGATTTCATGACAGTGGATGTGGTTTGGCTACACAACAGTGAGAAGAGGGATGAGCCAGAGAACTATAGGCCAGTCAGTTTGACACTTAAAGTGGGTAAGATTGTGGAGATTTTACTTGAGGAACAATCTGGTGGACTTCCTAGAAGGGAAAGGGCTGCAGGACCCTAGACAGCATGGATTCACAAGTGGATGGTCTTTACAGATGAATCCAGTTGAGTTTGTCAACCGGGTTACCACAGCAGCAGACAAGGGCAGGCAGTTGATATAGTATACATTGACTTCAGCAAGGCCTTTGACTCAGTCCTCACAGGGGGCTTGGCAAAGAGATTAGGGACCTTGGGGGGGAGGAAAACTTGGCAAACTGGGTGAAGAGCTAGTTTATTGGTAGAACACAAAGGGTTGCAGTTCATGGTGAGTTCTCAGAGGCAAGAAAAATAGCAAGTGGGATGCCTCAGGGGTAGGGACTAGGAGTGGTCCTCTTCAATATATACCTCTGAAAAATAGGTGAAGGTATCAAGGGTATGCTCTACCTCTTCACAGATGACAAAAAGATTTGAATAAGGGTAGAGACGAAGGAAGAGAGAACTAAGGATGGATCTGAGTGGGTTGGAGAGTAGGACAAAGATCTGACAGCTGAGCTTTAACAGTATTAAATTTAAAGTAATGCATATTGGGAAGAGGAACCCAAGGGTGAATTACAAAATGGTGGTGGTGGTGCTGGATAGCAACATAGAAGAAAAGGATGCAAGGCTAACGATATTGGAAACTCTAAAAAATGATGGCACACAGCAACAAAGGGTGGTAGATAAAGCAAACAGAATGCTGGGGTGCATAGGGAAGGAGGGAGGTAATAATAGAAGTTGAGAGATGATCCTCTCACTGTACAGGTCACTGATACGACCTCACCTGGAATACTGCGCTAAGTACTGGAGTCCACACCTGAGAAGAAAATTGCAACAAGGTTGAGGCAGTACAGCACAGGGTAACTAAGCCAGTCCATGGCCTTGGGTAAATAATGTATGAGGAGAGGCTGCAGGACTTAAACGTGTACACCCTTGAAAAAAGGAGGGAAAGGGATGACATGATAGAGACATACAAGAGGGTGGACATCAAGGAACTGTTCTCCTTGAGTTCACAAACAGGGATGAGAGGGAATTCACTAAAGCTTGCAGGGCGGAGATTCACAATGGACATCTATAAGCACTTCTTCATGAAAAGTGTGATGGACAAGTTGAATAAGAAAACACAAATTGCACATACCCCGATAATGCAAAGCATCATGGGAAGCATATGCAAATGACCATGGATTCATTTGGGCTGACTCAACTTTAAGCAGAACTGCATGGTGCCAGAAGATCTCACAATACAATCAACAAAGGCTGAGAACAGCAGACACAGACATGTGTTTCATCCTCATTTGGACTCATCAGAGTGCCATATCTGTATCTCAGCCCAGGGAGAGGGAGCCAGCCACCCTATAGGGGATCTTATTTGTTTGGGTCATGGGCAGTCCAAAGTAGAGAGAGACGAGAACTACAAAAGAACCCCAGAGCAAATGCACTGTGACAGGGGTTATGTCGGAGGATACTGGCCATACAGTCAAATTTTAAAGGGAACACAAATTGCACATACCCCAATAATGCAAAGCATCATGGGAAGCATATGCAAATGCCCATGGAATAATTTGAACTGGCTCAACTTTAAACAGAATTGAATGGTGCCAGAAGGCCTCACAATACAATCAGCAAAGGCTGAGAACAGCAGACAGACATGTGTTTCCTCCTCATTTGGACTCATCAGTGTGCCAAATCTGTATTTCAGCCCAGGGAGAGGAAGCCAGCCACCCTATAGGGGACCTTATTTGTTTGGGTCATGGGCAGCCCAAAGCAGAGAGAGAAGAGAACTACAGAAGAACCCCAGAGTAAATGCACTGGGGTTCTGTGGAATAAACTGCCAGACAAAGTAGTACAGGCCAAATCAATCAGCAGCATCAAGCGGGGATGGGACGGGTACTGTATGTGGTATTAACTAGAAAACAGTGGAAACAGTACAAAGGGGAGATCTGCCACTAGGGCAAGGCAGAATATTTCAGTTTGGTGAGTGGACAGGATGGACGAAGAGCTTTTCTCTGTCATGAACCTCTATGTATCTATGTGTAGTATCTTTGTTACTTACTCCAATTCAAGGCAGCAGGGCTAATTAAGGGAACATTCACTAGCCCAACTGGCAGATTTGACTCAGAATGTATTAAAAAATATGTTCAGTTCTTTTCCCTTTGATAGAAAAAATAATTTTTTTTTGGTGTTGTTATTTTTTTTGTTTGTTTGTTTACTGGAAGCCTACAGGGCAGTGCTAATGGTGAAAACAGTCCCAATAGTGCCAAATTAAAATTAACTAGGAGGATGTAAAAGTATGAGTCACATGCAGTAGTCTGTCTATGACCAGTAAACAAAAAACTGCCTTCTATGACTCAAGCTAGCCCTCACAATATGAAGTAGTTGAGGCAATAGGCTTCAGCCAGGAAGCCAGTAACCAATCTATATTTTAATTTTTATACTAGTTGCAGTGTAGATACTTTCTGTGCATCATCATTTTTTCTGAACAGTTTTGTCAGCTTTGCTGTAACTGTTTGCTTGTACCCAGCCGAAACCTCCTTGATAATTAGCTATGCTCAAAGGAGTTTATCCTGGTAAAACAAATACAAATATCATTGTGAATAGCTGTTTGGGAGAACCAGGCTATGCCAGAGCTAGGGAAATAGGGGTTGCCTCCAGAAAGTTCTAAGAGTGAAATATATATAATAACTTCTCAGATATCCAAAGCGGGCATTGAGCAGGAAAGGACATGGATGAGATAAAGTCTATTGCATCCTGTGACCTCTTAGCATGTGTTTGAATGGAGATGCAGAAGTGGGATCACGTTCTATTTCCAGTGCTGAAAGACAGGACACCAGACCGAGTCAGCCATGTGCATTAAGAGGAGAGCCAACTCTTACTTTTACTTACTAGGAGGCAGTATAGCGCAGTGGGTTAAGGATATGGAGACCTGGGTTTGAATCCCACAGCCGCCTAGGTGCATACTGTGTGATCCTGAGCAAGTCACTTAACATCTGGAAACAAGCTTCAGCTTAGTGTGCTACTCCTGGTTAAACAATATTCCCTTTACTTTCTAAGTGATGATAACTGTCACTGTAAGCAAGGACAGAGTTTTTATAAGGGCAGGTGCAAGAGGAGTAAGGTTAAAGTAAGGTGTGCAGTGCAACAGTGATGTTCTGGCTAAGAGGAGAGACTAACTCCTTCAGGAAAGTAGCACACACACCAGAAACAGCATGTAGCACCACAAATCCAAAGACCAGATGAGAAGAACTGCTGGTGAAATTTATTCAAAAGTTCATTTGATCATTATAATACCAAGTGGTTCACTGGAACAGAGACATTCGGCTCAAATCAGTCCAAAAACCCCAGCTCTTCTTTTGCTAGAGCTTTGTCAGGGGGCTGGCTACTGGACTGTTCCCTCTCACCTAAGTTCTGCTCATATGACTATCTGGACCAATCAAAATGAAAACCAGTTACAAAATGGGGGAAGTCAAATGGCAAGCGGTCATAGAAGGAGGCAAACTCTTTGACAAGTGTAACAAAAACACAATGGTCAAAAAAACAAAATATTAAGGTAAAGAGATAACAGTAAAAATAAACCAACATGCGAAAATTCTCTTTAGGACAATGTGCAGAATGTATAGCAGGAAAGGCAGTCTATCAGCAGTAACATGTATAGTGTCAACTCTCCAGAAGTAGGGTCTTAAGCCCTTTTTTAAATCCTCCAAGAAAGAAGATTTGTAGCATGGCCAGAAGGGAGTTGCAGAAGGCAGGTGCAGAGTAGACAAAGGACCTCTTGCCTAAATTGTTATTACCCTGGATGTCTCAGGCATGTAGCAGTTTGAGGACCAGAGTGGCCACCTCTTAGGTTTAGTAGCTAAAACATTATTCAGGCTTGGAGGGGTGTAGACTTTGGAAAGTGTATATGTTAGGCAAAGAAAAGGGTATGACATTCTTCCATGGGCTAATTTGGGAAGGAGAGAACCTCACAGTGATGTTTTCTACAAGGGGCCTCAGAGGCAAAGCAACCAATGTTGTTATATAGAACTATGAGATTGTTAGATTCAAAGCTCCTGAAGGACTGTAGTACTGTGGAATCAAACAGCAATGTTGAGAGTAGTAATGTACTGTTTGGTATGGCATGTCTCAAATCCATGGTTAGGAAATCACCCACATGGTATAGCAGATCATATTTCTGGTGCAGCATTTTTGTGATGTGGTCCACATGTGGTCTGAAGGTTATTTCCTGGTTGAGACAGACCCCAAGGTACTTTATATTATCCACCCCTTCTACCTGTGAGCCAGAGGAGGTGATCAGGTAAGCATGTGTAGCCTTTTAGATCCAAGGTGTTTTTGGCCAAAGAGGACAGCCTTGGTCTTTTTGACATTCATTACCAGTTTGATACCAGAGAATCACTTTTCAAGGATACAAAAGTCAGCAGCAAGTTGAACATTAATAGTGCTGATATCGATGGAACTTCTGTGCAATAGTGCATCATCTGCATAAAGCTGCAGGATTCCTTCACCACAATTTGTTTGACATGTCATGAACAAATATTGAAAAAAGTAAGGGACCCAGTATGGACCCTTGAGATACACCATCCATAATGGTCTTCTGACTGGAGCTGACACCCCTCCATTTGACCTCCTGTGACCTGTTTGTCATATAGTGTGAGAACCAGTGGTGCAATTGGCCATTATGGGCCAGGTGTTTTAATCTATCAAGGAGCAGACTGTGACTGACAAGATCAAATGCCTTTGTAAAGTCCATAAACACAGTGCCGGTCAGCATCTCATTGTCCATGGCATTTAGAGTATCAGTAGTCAACCTTATCAGGGCAGTATTGATAGCATGATGCATTCTAAGCCATGCTGCTTATCAAAAGTATATGGTGCTGCTCTAAGTATTCCTGCAGTTGATAACAAACCAGTCTCTCCTGCACCTTAGCCTGTAGACTAAGAAGAGAGATGGGATGGTAATTTTCTACTGGTTCCCTGAGGCCACTTTTGTGCACTGCCACCACCATAGCCACTTTCCATTTGCCAGGGATGTTTTCCCTCCATAAAGAATCTGTTGAGGAACATGGTTTACAGGACAGCAGTCACAGGGGCTGCTAGTTTGAGGAGCTTGGGCTTCAACTTATCAAATCCAGCAGAGCAATCAGATTAATCAGATTTTATTTTCATTAGTAAGGCAAACACCTCCTGACGCCAAACCAGTCAGAGATGAAATTTGGGTATTTGGACTCTGGTATCACCCTGGTCATGAGTGAGGGAGTGGGTCCAGCTTGGGCAAGTCTGATTCTGTAAGCCTCCCTCACTGTATCTAAGGGTATTTGGATGGTGCAAAGGTGGGAGGGGGGCACTGTGCAGCCAAGAAACACACTCCAGAAATAATACAGGAAAACAGTACCTGGATTCCCTCGGGTGCTGCAGGTGATGGATTAGCTCCATCAGGGTGCCGTCAGACCTTCTGGGTGATGAACTGGAACATCGGAGGGGATGAAGAATGCTAACTCTTCACCTGCCTGTCCTTGCCAACTTTACCCACTGGCCTTTGTGGGCTGTCTTCACCAGGCAAGTCTCTCAATGTCTTCCTAGATGGTGCATTGGCTCTTGGGGATCAAACCCTGAAACACAATGGGGAACTGCTGTGGAGGCAAACTTCTTCTAGCAACAAAGCATGTTCTCCAACAAATGAGGAAAACACCAAACTGCAGAAACAGGGGATCCCACTTAATAATTAGTTGAATAAAAACGGGAACAGTCATTCCACGGAGCAGTAAAACACAAATAAGTTGCTCTGGACCGAGTGGTCACATCAAAGATAATTTATGCTCTGGACCATGCAGGTCACTTCAAAGCTGGTGGTGCTCTGAACTGTAGGGGTCACAACATCAGCAAAACAATTCAGGTGGTTACCCTTTAGGCTTGGTAGCCAGTAGTCCAAACATGGGCAGCAAAACACATGGTCATATTAGGCCCCCTGGAGCAGGCAGCAAAAGTCCGGGCTGAAGTAGACCACTACTCTAGCAGTGAACAGTTCCTCCTGCAGCCGGACACTAGTCAGTCTCTAGGACTAGGGTTCTCGTGGAACCATGGGGCTGTTCCTGAATCTCCTGGAAACCCACTGGCACCCCCAAATTCAGTCCCCCATTCTATAAAGCACTGCAGACAGTCTCTGGGTCCAGGGGCTTTGCCCTGACCCATGGATTCCCCACCTCTCAGCTGCCATCTCTTCTTCTCACAACTACTCCCCTCAGCAAACTCTGTCCATCAAAGGGAGGGGTTTCCCACACATGGGCATATCAGGTCCCAGTCCCAAGGATAGGGCTTCAAACTAGCATGGCTGCCACCACATTCTGAGAGACAAAGACTGCACTGGCCCTGCAGGAAAAAAACAAACTTCAGCCTTAAGACTGGAGCGGGCAACCATCCTTGCCCCATCCACTCTTACTCTCTCCAGGTCATCTCTCTCTCAGGGCACCAAAACCGCCCCTTTTATTTGCCCCGCCCCCACCGGGTGTCAAAACCCCAAAGGTCCAATCATGGACCAGATAAAAGGTGCCAACAAACACTGTCACCCAGAGACTTCTGGGACCCATAGTACCACAAATAACTATTTGTAAATTGCCTCTGAGCAGTGCCAACTGGCACCAAACTACTCTTACCAAAAGGAGCAGCTGCTCCTTTAAATTTTGCAAAACCGGCGGCCGCACATGCCCAGAATGTGCGGGCCAACCATTTTTATTTACAATTATTTTTTTATTTATGTTCTCGATGTCCCAAGCCCAGCCAGCCAGAAAAAAACTGGACCCAAGACACACAATTGTCCCAGAGGTGCAGAGCAACCATATCAGCATTCGACTCTCCAGCCCAGAGGCTGAGCCACCAGGAAAGAATGGCTGCAGCTGCAAGCTGCACCAAGGGGGTCCCAAGGTGCGAGTCCCACCAGGAGCAACAGGATGCAGCACTATGGGGGAGCACCGGAGTCACAGGGCTCCAAAGGTAAGCCCATTTGGGGGGCATACACACTCACCCCACCAAACGCTCACCACCCGGGCCACCAAGACTCACCCTACTATTTACACTATCCTTACTCTAAACCTAAACTATCACTATCTATCCAAACAATAACCCAGGTCTAAACTACCCAGGAATCACTGTCCAACTGGGCCACACACTGACCAGACCTACATAAGGCCCCCAAAACTCAGCCTGACCAATGGCATCCCCAGTCCCTCAACTAATTCATACCTGGCCACCCACTAACCAGACCAATAAAGACATCAAGCTTGGCCTGGCCAATGGTGTTCCGTGTTCTCCTCCCCTGGCGACCCACCGTTAAACCTCCAGACAGATTGCTTTTAGTTCCCATGGCAGCTTCCCAGGTTCCCAAATTCTAACAACTTACCACTTAAACCCTATACTGCTGCCAGCTGCCTGCATTGTACTGCCTGGAAAACATTCTAATGGAAACACACTTATAGTAAAAATGGAAAGTTTAGCGAGTTACCCAACCACCTTAAAGTAGCATCGCTGTAACATTCGATCAGTTCCTAACATCCTATACGACATTAGTAAAACTAGAGAAACCCATTTTAGCTGAATAAAACCATTTTCACAAAACATTTTTGAAACTACCCAGAATACAATATCCCTCCTTACACCAGCAAATATACTTTAAACAGCATATACATCATTCTTACTCAGCATTGTAAGTGCAACATTTAAACAGTATACCTAGACCCTACAGTGCATAAACAGTGATACTTTTTTTCCAGTCAAATAAGGTACAATTCTCCCAAAAATCCCATTGTCCACAAACAATTCAAAAGTCTCTGCATCAACTGCGTTACAGTTCATAAACTTGGGACGCTGAATATTCAGTGGGCAGTCCACCACTATACCCGAGCTCTAGGTAAAAGAGGCAATGCCCAAGGTACTGCCTCTGCTCCCACAAAGTCCATCCTTGCTCCTGTCCCAGCCACAGATGGAAACAAGGCAGTGCATCTCTCACAGAAAAGGGAGCAACAATGTCCCAGTTCCACACGCCATTTTGTTTGTGCAGTCAAATAGTCCAACTAAAAGGGAACTTCCACAGTTTGTCCAGCACCCAATTTTAAGTACACCATGGCCAGTGCACCCCATAATTAAATCCCGGATGGCCACTCACATTATAAGCCCCCTCCCCATGTCTAGGGGTATCCAGATGGTGCAAAGGTGGGAGGGGGCACTGTACAGCCAAGAAACACAGTCCAGAAATAATACAGGAAGACAGTAACTGGATTCCCTCGGGTGGTGCAGGTGATGGATTAGCTCCATCAGGGTGCCCTTGGACCTTCTGAGTGACAAACTGGAACATCGGAGGGGATGAAAAATGTTGACTCTTCACCTGCATGGCCTTGCCAACTTTGACTGCAGGTCTTTGTGGGTTGTCTTCACCAGGCAGGCCCCTCGATGTCTTACTCTATGGTACATTGGCTCTTCAGAAGCAAACCGTAGAACACACTGGGGAACTGCTGTGTAGGGAAACTTCTTTTAACAGCATAACAGGTTCTCCAACAAACGAGTCAAACACCAAACTGCAGAGACAGGGGATCCAATTAAATGAATAGTTAAATAAAAACAGGAGCAGTCACTCCAAGGAGCAGTAAAACACATATAAGTTGCTCTGGACTGAGTGATTACATCAAAGCTAATTTATGCTCTGGACTATGCAGGTCACTCCAAAGTTGGTGGTGCTCTGGACCGTAGGGGTCACAACATGAGTGAGACAATTCAGGTGGCTACTCCTTAGGTTGGGTAGCCAGCAATCCAAACACAGGTAGTAAACACATGGCAGTATTAGGCCCCCGAGCAGGCAGCAAAAGTCCTGGCCAAATTAGGCCACTACTATAGCGATGAACAGTTTCTCCTGCAGCCAAACACTGGTCAGACTCTAGGACTGGGGTCCATGTGAAACCAAGGGGTTTTCCCTGGACTCACTGGAACCCCCATATTCAGTCCCCCATTTTATAAGGCACCGCAGACAGTCTCTGGGTCCAGGGGCTTTGCCCTGACCCATGGATTCCCCACCTCTCAGCTGCCATCTCCTCTTCTCACCACTACTCCCCTCAGCAAACTCTGTCCATCAAAGGGGGTTTCCCACACATGGGCAAATTGGGTCCCAGCCCCAATGATTGGGCTGCAAACTAGCACAGCTGCTGCCACATTCTGACAGGTGAACACTGCACAGGTCGTGCAGGCAAAAAACAAACCGCGGCCATAAGCTCTGAACAGGCAATCACCTCGCCCCATCTAATCTCACTCTCCTCAGGTCATCTCTCTCAGGGCACCAAAACCACCCTTTTTTTTTGCTCCCCCCAGGTGCCAAGACCCACCGAAGGTCCAATCATGGACCAGCTCAAAGGCATCAACAAACACTGTCCCCTAAAGATTTCTGGGACCTGTAGTCCCACAAATAACTATTTACTATTTGCACCTGAATGGCACCAGCCAGCACTGAACTACTCTAACCAAAAGGAGCAGCCACTCCTTTAAATCTTGCACCACTGGTGGCTGTGCATGCCCAGAACTTGAGGGCCCACCATCTTTGTTTACAATTATTTATTTATGTTCCGATGTCCCAAGCCTGGTCAGCCAGAAAAAAACAGACCCGAGACACACAATTGTGGAAAAACCATCCTGGTGCTCGACCCTCCTGCCAGAGGCCTTACCACCAGGAAGGAACAGCCATAGCTGCAAGCCACACCAAGGGGGTCACAAGGTGCAACTCCCACCAGGAGCAACAGGGTGCAGCATCTTGGGGGAGCACTTGAGCCATGGGGCTTCAAAAGTAAGCCCATTTGGGGGGGCTTACAATTCTTTCTAGAGATGTGAAAAAGCATTTGAAGACTTTGGCAGTGATCGGGGGGTCACTAATGTACTGACCATCAGCCACTAAATCTCCATTTGAGGAACCAGCATAACTTTTTACTAGGGAGTTAATCTGTGCCCCAAATCTCTTGGAGGATCAGATGATTGTTTCCTTAAAAGACTACTAATAGAGTCTTTTTTTGGCTGTGTTTGCTTTCTTTTTACACACTGATTTCTTAAATCCCTGAATTTATCCCAATCTGCTTTAAGGCCAGTTCTTTTTTCCCCCAGTTTCTTTTTATGCCCCCTTCATTCTGGGCTCAATCTTCTTCTCATACCCCCAAGACTATCACCATCTCTCTTGACTGACTGACTGGATATGCCTTCGTCCATGGAGCCGTGGATTAACCCCCCAGGTAGGGACGAGGTGAGGTCCCACTCCCTTGAATTTGTAATGTCATCAGGCAGCATCTTTGGAGGTCCAGGTAAGGAGATTGAGTGTAGAAAGGGGATCTTTAATATTGGGCCCAGGGTCCTCCTTTTTCTTCTGGTGATTCACCCAGACCCTTAGGAGCCACATGGTTGAGGACTGCAAGTGTCTACATCACTACATTATGTCACACACGGCCACTACAGTTCCTCCTCCCCAGTCACGCTAAGTCCTACAGTCTCATGCATCCAGAGGGCTGTGTGGCAGCAGCAGTTGAGAGCCTCTCTCCCTCCCCAGGGAAGAGCTGGGGATTGCTCAGAAGAGGAGACCAGGTGGAGGGTCGATTTGAGTGGCTGCCGGAGAGTCCCGCATTCAGGTGGTGAGACCGAAGAGAGGCCCTGGGGCAAAATGGGTACTAGAGAGGGGTTCTCCCTGTCTGATACCCACACACAAGGGCTCCATTGAAACTGATCTGGCCATCTCCCCTCATCCTTCCAGGGATGTGTTATGCAATGTCATGTCAAGGAGGAACAAATCTGCCATAATGGTGGATTTGATTACCTCGGTTGATCTGGCTTGCATCACATAGACCTGGCTGGATGAAATGCCGCTCCCATTTTGGAGGCGGTAGTACCACTTGGGTACTCTGTGATCCATGTCCTGAGGAAGGATCGCAGAGGCGGGGGGTGTAGCTCTCTCTTCTAAGGATGGCTTGAACCATGCTACTTTTGGGTCCTACCAAGTCTTTTGAGTATGTGGCTGCGTGGGGGAGGTCCTGGCTTGGGCTACAGGGTTTTGCTGCTCTATCTCTCCCCAGGCCCTGGGGTGAATTTTTGTAGGAGATCGAAGAGCTCATCACCAACCTATTGTTGGAGTCTCCCAGATGGTTAATTCTGGGAGACTTCAATGCTTGGATCGACGACAGGCTCTCAGCATTTGGTTGCAATCTTCTTAGAGGCATGGGGGCCCTGGGCCTGATGCAAAATGTTACTTCAGTGATCCATTCGTGCAGCCACACACTGTACTTGGTATTTTCAACTGGTCTTGAGGTCTCTGACCTAGGGGTTGCTCTGGTAGTTTGATCGTATCATAGCATCGTGAGGTTCACACTAGTAACCCCCCAGTAGTCCCTGTCTCTGTGGAGATGGTCCAGTACTGCCCTTTATTGGGATTGTCCCCAATGGGACTATCGGTGGTACCAGATCTATCGAGGGTGAGAGCTGCTTGTGCGATTGGGACAGAGGAGGCAGTGGCGGCCTGTAATGTGGCTGTCACTGCAGCCTTTGACTCATACACCCATTCATGTCCAACCCTTATCTGTGCATTGGAGATTCCCCTGGTTCGATGGGGAATTTAGGGAGCTGAAGATTAAGGGTTGAAGGTTAGAGAGACATTAAAGGGATTCTGGTCTGATGGAGGACAAATTGGTCCTGAGGTCCCATTATAAGGACTATCAGGAAGCAATATCTCATAAGAAGGCAGTTTTTCTGTCCAGAGAGATTGCTTTGGCAAAGAACAGAACAGCTCAACTCTTTTGCACGGTTTGTGGGCACCCTCATCCAGCTTGTCTCCGTGTCGGGGGAGTTGGTTCTAAGAAAAAAATGTGAGGAGTTTACTCTGTTCTTTGCCGACAAAGTGTCCTCCATCAGGGTTGAGATTTCCTTGGATGACTCTCATAGGGATTGCAGGGTTCACTCTGTGACATGCCATTGCACTCTTCTGTTATGGACTGAGTTTGACCCAGTTAGGGTGGAGGAGGTGGTGGATGTTATCTCGAAGCTGTGGCCAACACATTGTGATCTTGACCCAGGTCTAATCCAACTTTTGGTCAGATGTTTGGACCTGATTAATTCTGTGGTGGATGAGATTGTCCAGAGATCCTTGAGGGGTGGGATCTTTCCATCAGCTTTGAAAGAAGCCCTGGTTAGACCCCTATTAAAGAAACCATCACTGGACCCGGACTGCCTCGGTAACTACAGACCGGTGTCAAACCTCCCATTATTAGGGAAGGTTATAGAAAAGGTGGTGGCCATTCAGCTCAAGAGGCATATTACCTCTACCTCCACCTATGAGGTTTTCCAGTCTGGGTTCAAAGCCAGGCATAGAACAGAGACTGCCCTGGTGAAGGTGCTAAATGATCTGGTTGCAAGAAACAGGAGAGAATGGACCATCTTGATTCTCCTGGATCTCACGATGGCATTTGATACCATGGACCACGAGGTGTTACTTGACCGACTGCAGTTCTGGTATGGCCTGTCCAGTAAGGTCATCCAATGGTGCAGGTCATACTTGACAGGCAGGGTGCATAGGGTGGTGGTGATGATGGGATTGGCCTCTTCTAATCTGAAGCCTCTGACCTGTGGAGTTCTGCAGGGGTCGGTCTTGTCACCCTTGTTGTTTACGGTCTATATATTGCCACTGGGGGACATTATCAGGTGGTACAGACTGGGCTTTCATTGCTATGCTGATGATACCCAGTTGTATCTGTCCTGTGCACCGGGTAGCCAGATGGTGGATGCCATGCTTAACAGCTGCCTGACTGAAATCCAGACTTGGATGTCTCATAACTGGTTAAGACTCAACCCTAATAAGATTGAAGTATTGGTGGTGGATCTGAGTTGTTGTGGTGAGACAGGGACTCATTGGGATCCCCCTGGTCTTGTACTGGGGGCTATCATTAGTCCCATCTGAGCAGGTAAATGATTGGAACATGATCCTTTACAACAGCTTGACATTTGATTCTCTGGTGTCTGCCATCTTTAAGAGTGGATTCTATCATCTGAGGAACATCACCCGGATCTGGCACCTGCTACTGCCTGAGGACCTGGCCTCACTGGTACATGCTTTTGTCACATCCAGGCTGGATTACTGTAACGCCTTGTACCTAGGGCTCTCTGGAGATAGCCTTCACTGGCTACAGCTTGTGCAGAATGCGGCGGCTCGATTACTGGCTGGTGTACCAAAGTATGATCATATTATGTCCGTCCTCCACGAGCTCCACTGGCTGCCAGTCAGGTGGATGTTTATTTTCAAGGTCAATTTACTGATCTGTAAGGCCCTACCATGGTAGGGGACCAATCTATCTGCAAGATCTCCTCATGATTCACTGCCCAACCTGGACTTTCTGTTCCTCTGACAGCTGCCTCCTTAGTGTTCCTAGGCTGAGGCTGTGTCACTCGGGTGATCGGGCATTTGGCAGCAGCACCGACCTTATGGAACTCTCTTCCTTAACAAGTCTGGGAGGCACCCTTGGTGGAATCCTTCAAAAAGGGATTAAAAACATTTTTGTTTAACCAGGCATTTAATGGGTTTTAACTACTGAATTATGGATAGATACTTTTTTATATAGCTGTTGCTACATCTGGATTGTAGGTTTCTTTGTTTTTGTTTATTATATTGTTTTTAATTTTGTAAAGTGCTCTGAGTCGTTTGGAAATGGGCGCGCCATATAAATAAAATGTCTATCTATCTATCTATCTATGAAAAGTGTCCTCTGGGATGCACAGTCCTTTCCCCCCAAGCAAGCCTCCTGATGACCCGGGCTCGTTCCTGAAGCCAGGTCGCTGGTGTCGTGAGCAGTAGCAGCTCTATCATTGCACCAATGACCTGGCTAAGGCCAGTTCTTTCAAATAGCCCAAGGCCTTGTCTCTCTGAGTCATTAGTTTGTTTGTTTTTTTTTTAGCTCATGGATCAAGCATTTATAGCAGCTATAGCATTTCCTCTTTTAATCTCATCTTTCTGAAGGGAGCATGCTTATTGGTAGTTAACAAAAAGTACTTAATGAAGAAATTGAGTGCATCATCAGTGTTTGTGAGTTCACTTATTCCATTTCAATTGATATCAATAAGGATGGCCCAAAAGGACCCTGCATCAGTCTTGGAGGAAAAACCATGCTTGAAAAGTTCTGGACATTGATCTGGGATGTAGAAGATCAGAGTGTGGTCACTAAGAGAGGAGTCAGATAAGATTCCTGCAGCCCTGATTCTGTCAGGTTTCATGACAAGTGCTCAGTCAAGTAGTGTGTGGGTGCCAGATCTGCTGCTGAGCCTGGTAGGCTCATTAATAATTTGTGTGAGGTTAGCATCAAGCAGTCAAGCCTTGAGTCCAACTTCTGTATCTGGGGCCAACTTTAGGTTAAAATCCACTAGAATAATTAGCTCACTAGGTGGTTGTTCTGTGAATGGCTTAATTAGTACATCCAGAGCCAGTGAGGCCATTCAGGTGGAGGGTTATAAGCACAACCTACGTAAAGTAGTTTTGTATCTCCTAGTAATAGTATGACAAATAGTTCCTCACTTTCTGAGGACTCAAGGGTAGGAATACTTGCCTGAGAGACACCGAGTATGGAGATGACATAAATAAGAACTCCTTCCCCTTCTCACCCACCCCCAATTCTGTCCCTTCTAAAAGCAGTAAATCCCAGGAGATCCACTTCATGGGTCATCACATGAGGCTTAAGCTAGATTTCTGAGACTGCAGTTTTGACAGGTCTATAGATAGAGACCCATGTTTTTCTTAAATAAGAAATAACAAGAAATTCAAGGTATAAAAAGAAGCAAAATAAAAATCAACACATAAAAAGAATAAAACCAAAACAAACACACGAATAAAGTGAAAAAATTGCTTTGGGGGTGCAAAAACTAAACAAATGCTTGTAGAAGCTGTTGTTTAGGCTCCGTTATTACCACAGAGATTGTCAACAAGGAAGCAACAGCGGAATTGTTTCATTCACAAAATCCTTCAAAACCATAGCATAATGCTGCATAATAGAATGTAGTATACTAGGAATGTGATTTCTAATGTGTATAAGGTCATTTTGAGGTAGTTTATGAATGAAAATGTCATAACAAGAAATAAAACTAACGTTTCAATGAATAAAAACAAATAACAAGAAATCCCAGAAAAATAAAAAGAAAAATTATAAAAAATAAAAAGAATTTCACGGGTCTCTACCTATAGATATCTACCCATCTTTGAAATTCTTTAATTTTAGGCCTTGGGCCATTTACACTTAGATTAACTAGTTTTAGGCCTCTGGTGCTAGCCCAGCCTGGATCAGTGGGGGAACAGATCCTGTAATTATTGGGGATTGATCCAGGATTTAGCTCAATGACTCCAGATAAGGTAAGTTTAAGGGTCGCTTAGAGCCTGATGAGTTGAGTCAAGTTTTAAAAGTGACGCTGCCTCTTGGTGGTCATAGGAGAGTAGAACATTTTGTAACACTTTCTACTTCTATACAAACCACAGAGTAACAAAAGGAAAGGATCATACTCATTTGCAGTTGGAGACAGGTATCAGGGTGTGGATAGTGCCTAATGCCCTTCATTAAAGTCAGGGGTAAACACAGAAATATAGAATTTGACGGCAGATAAGGACCGCTTGGCCCACCCAGTCTGCCCATTTCCCTACCTAATGGATAAGCTTCAGATCCTAGTTAACCAGCAGCCTACTTCTTCCTACCCCAACCCCCTAGAATTGCCTTATGACTGTCCCATGCATGCTTGAATTCCACCACTGTCTTTGACTCCACAACCTCCTCCGGAAGGTCGTTCCATGCATCCACAACCTCTCTGTGAAAAATACTTCCTTAAATTACCTCTGAGCCTCCCCCCTTCCCCATCTTCAAATTGTGCCCCCTTGTTCTTGCACACCTCTTTTTTTGAAAGATGCTACCCTCTTGGACTTTGTTGATTCCCTTGAGGTAATTGAAAGTTTCTACCATGTCCCCCCTCTCCCTCCTTTCCTCGAGGCTATACATATTAAGCTCCTTAAGTCTCTCTTCATATGTCTTCCGGTGCAGACCCTGCACCATTTTAGTTGCCCTCCTCTGGACAGCTTCCATCCTGTCTATGTCTTTGCGGAGATTGGGTCTCCAGAACTGCACGCAGTACTCCAGACGGGGTCTCACCCGCTGTCTGTACAGAGGGATAATAACTTCCTGTTTTCTACTGGTGATACCTCTTCCTATGCAGCCCAGTATCCCCCCAGCCCTCCTTGCTGCCCTCTCACATTGCTTGCCCACCTTTAGGTCATCTGATATGACTACCCCCAGGTCCCTTTCCATTTTTGCTGTTGTTAGTATCTCACCCCCATTGTGTACTCTTCCTCTGGGTTTTTGTTTCCCAGGTGCATTTACCTTGCACTTCTTAGCATTGAATCTAAGCTGCCATACATTTGACCATTCCTGTAACCTTTCCAAGTCCCTTCTCATCCTTTCTACCCCAGCTTGTGCATCAACTCTACTGCAGATCTTTGTGTCATCTGCAAAGAGACATACTTTCCCTTCCAGTCTCTCTGAGATGTCACTTATAAAGACATTGAAGAGGACCGGTCCTAATACTGAACCCTGCGGTACCCCACTAGTAATCCCCCTTTCTTCAGAGTGGACTCCATTTACTATTACTCTCTGTGTCCTATTCTTCAGCCAATTCTTTACCCAGGCTGTCATCTTGGGACCCACTCCCAGGCTGGCTAACTTGTATATTAATCTTTTGTGTGGGACTGAGTCAAATGCTTTGCTAAAGTCTAGGTAGGCCATGTCCACAGCCCCTCCTTGATCTACTACTTTGGTCACCTAGTCAAAGAAATCTATCAGATTCGTCTGGCATACCTTCCTGCTGTGAATCCATGCTGCCTTGGGTCCTGTGCCCCTCTGGCCTCTAGATACTCGACAATTCTTTCCTTCAGAAATGATTCCATCATTTTCCCTATCACTGAGGTTAAACTAACAGGTCTGTAGTTTCCTGCTTCTGCCTTGCTCCCACTTTTGTGAAGGGGAATCACATCTGCCCTCCTCCAGTCCTCGGGTGCCACCCCATCCTCCCATGATTTGTTAAAGAGGGTAGTCAGTGGTGTCACTAGTTCTACCCTTAGTTCTTTTAGAATTCTGAGATGAATCCCATCAGGCCCCATTGCTTTGTCCACCTTCAGTTTTACTAGTTCTTTTAGAACCCTTTCTTCTGTGAATGGACTGGTATTGACCCTCATATCCAGAGTGTTTCTCTTGTATGGTTTAGGTACCTCCCCCTTCTCTTCCTTTGTGAATACTGAGCAGAAATATTCATTCAGTATCCCTGCTTTTTCCCTGTCACTGTCACCCTCTTTCAGAACCCTTTCTTCTGTAAATGGGCTGGTATCAACTTCTGTATCCAGAGTGTTTCTATTGTTTGTTTTAGGTACCTCCCCCTCTTCATTTGTAAATACTGAGCAAAAATATTTGTTTAGTATCTCTGCCTTTTCACAGTCACCCTCTGCCCTCCCCTCCCTTTATTAATCCTCACTATCCTCCCTTGGTCTTCCTTGTTCCCTGATGTACCTATAAAGGTTTTATCCCCTTCTTAACTGAGTTGGCTATATTTTCCTCGATTTGGGCCTTTGCTGTTCTGACTGCCTTCCCAGCTTCCTTTTGCTTTAACTGATACAGTTCTCTGTCCTGCTCCTTCTGTGATTCCTTGTACTTCTGAATGCTTTCTTTTCTCTTGAACCTTCCTGCCACTTCCTTGAGAACCATAGTGGTTTCTTACATCGTTTGTTTTATTTACTTCACACAAAGGCTTGTTACCTCTGAGTGGCAGTTTTATTATTCCCATTGTTCTTCCACCCCTCCTTCCTGCCCATTTGCTAGTGCATTCCTTAGGCACTCACCGATTTTGGCAAAGTGAGCCCTCCTAAAGTCCAGTACTTTTGCCTTCGTATGGTTTGACTCTACTGCTGTTTTTATTGTGAACGTACTGTTCGATGGTCGCTAGTTCCCAGATGGCTACCCACTTCTACATCTGTGATCCTCTCTCCATCTCCATTTGAGAGAACCAGGTCTAAGACTGCTCCCTCTCGAGTGGGTTCCAATACTAGTTGTCTAAGGCATACCCCCTGTAGAGCATCTAGAATAACCCCACTCTTCGAAGTGGCTGCTGCAACTGCACTCCAGTTAACATCTGGCATATTCAGATCACCCATCAGCAAAATCTCCCTTTTCTGCCATTCTAAGTATACTTTCTATCATTTCCTTGTCCATTTCCTCCCCTGAGAGGGGTCTGTGTCAACCCTGTGCAGATTGTGGTGCTGTTGCCTTTCTCCAAATTGACCCACAGTGCTTCTTCTCCTCCCTGTTTACCCTTTTGTTCTGTTGCTTTGATTCCTTTCCTTATGTAAAGAGCTACTCCTCCTCCTCTTTTACCCTCCCTGTCCCTCCTGTAGCTAGTGTATCCTGGTATGTTTACGTCCCAGTCATGGTTTTGTGTGTACCATGTTTCTGTGGCTGCCACGATATCCAGATGTTCCTCCTTCTTCAAGGCCACTAATTCAGGAAGCTTGTTACCCAGACTACAGGCATTGGTACTCATTGCTCTCCATTTTTTGATGGCTTTACCTTCTGTTGCAGCATCCCCCACTGACCCTTCTACCTCAGTCTTTTTCTCATTTAGTACCCTGTTTTGTAGGGAGAGGCTGGGATTTTTCTGCTGCTTATCAGTGCCTCCCCCCTTGACTAGTTTAAAAGCTTGCCAATGAAGCATTTAAACCGATTGCTCAAAAGACTTGTTCCCTTCCTGGACAGATGCAGACCATCCTGCCAGTATAGGCTGGTGTCCCTCCAGGCGGAACCCCAGTCCCCAATGAAGCCACACCCCTCTGCTCCACACCATTTTTTCAACCATTCATTAAACTGCATGGTGCAAAGTACCCTCGCCTCACCCATGCCATTGACAGGCAGCACCTCTGAGAAGGATACTGTGTGTGCTACTTGTCTTAGGCCCCTCCCCAACTCTACAAAGTCCTCCTGCACTGCTCTAATCTCAAGATGAGCCAAGTCATTTGTCCCTAGGTGGACAATGACATCCAGCTCAGACTCCCATGGAGCTGATCTCGTGATCCTGAGGATGCGCTTCCTGTCCCTCCAAGCCATGGTACCAGGCAGGCACCTTACTTCAGTTTTCCCTGCTCCTCCCAGTTCTATCCCCCTAATAACTGAGTCCCCCACCAAGAGCTGCTTCCTTTCCCTGTGGTGTCCTCTGCCTCCTTCCTGTGGGCCTCCCTTGTGACAGTTGTCCTCAGCCTCCTTAGTCTCCTCTGCGGGTGCATCCATAGGGGAACTATGCTCCCCCAGAATGGTGTATTGATTGTGGAGTGGAACAACTGACTGGGGGTGCCTCTGTTCCACCATCCTCACCCTCCCTGAGCCCACTGTGGTCCAACTGCTGTGCTTTCTTTGCAACCTCTGAGGCAGTGGTGGTATCACCAGTTTGAATACTCTGATCCACCCATAATATTAGCAGGCTGTAGGATAGGGCAGCTGCACAGCCTTTCAGTGCCATGATTAGAAATCAGTGTCTGTATTGTCAAGACAGAGGGGACCAGAGAGAAGTCTGATGTGCTCAGTGCCAGCAAGATAAGAGTTTACTGCCAGACTGGCACACAGCAGGACAACTAGTTAATTCAACACACAGTGACATCTGGATCACAAGGACATTAACCAAATTGAGGCAGTCCAGTGAAGGGCAACCAAAATGGTGCAGGGACTGCATCAGAAGACATATGAGGACAGATTAACTGAGCTCAATATGTGTACCCTTGAGCAAAAGAGTGAGAGAGGTGATATGATCAAGACATTCAAACACCTTAAGGGCATTAACAAGGTGAAAGAGTCTAACATGTTTAAATATAAGAAAAATAGCAGGACAAGAGGACACATCATGAGATTAGAGGGAGGCCGATTAAGGGGGAATGTGAGGAAATACTTTTTCACAGAAAGGGTGGTGGATGCATGGAACGGCCTACCTCAGGAAGTGGTAGCTATGAATACAGTGCAGGGCTTCAAACAGGCATGGGATAGGCATAAGGGAGCAATACAGATGAGTATGAATAGATAGACCACTAACAGAGCAAAGGCCGATGGCACATTTATAAGGTAGAAAAAGAAATGGGCAGACTGAATGGGCCTTGAGGTCCTTATCTGCCATCAACTTCTATGTTTCTATGTTTATAATTACACAATAGCAATACCTAGATCATGTATTAAAAGCGGAAGGCATTGTGTAAGTAGACAGAACAGCTGAGGTAATAGATAGATGTGACAATGCTAACACTCATAAAGGATGCTGCTGGGATCTCGTGATTCCCAAGCAGGCCAAGTTCAGTCTAAAAACATGAGAAAATAATAAACACATTCACCTGACCCAGGTTCCCAAGTAGGCCAGGTTCATCCTAAAACATGAGAATACAACAACAAATATTCACCTGCTCTACAGAGGGTGTTAATGGGGTGACAACTTTGATAGAACAATACACCTAACACAGATATGGTATTACCATGGAGTGGGTATAATATAACAAATAGCTAGACTTTCACCTGACCCAGATAGAGTATTACTAGGGAACAGCAATCCTAGATACAAAGTAACTAAGGAACTTACAGTGACTTTGAACAGTTAAGCAGCCTATAAGCACTCCATAGCAATCCAAGTCAAAGCAGAATACTTTTAAAACCTGTATGTTGCTTGCTCATTAGGCCCAGTTTTAGTTCAAATATGCCAAATAGCACTATTTAAACAGCCTAACTCAATCCTAACAAATGAAGTGAAGTACCTGTGGTTCAAAACAGACTTCAGCTTGTATTCAGCCCAGTGCAGCAGTTCAACAATGACCCAAAGTAGGTAGTGCAAACTGAGTAGCACTTATGGCCACTGGCTGCTTACCGGGCTGACCCCAGCTGACTCCATGATGTCCTTTGCACAGATGGCCACTGGACAGAGGCCATTAGGAACAGCCTCTTTATTATGAGATCAAAAGGCAACACTTTGGATTGGCTGGGTGGGATGGAGGGGGTGGTGTAACCACCATAGAGTAACAGCATCAGTCAGATAATGGCCAGGGTCTGGATGGTGATCAGCTTGGGGGAGAGCCTCTGAGGTAGCAATTGGCTCTAGTTTTGACTCCTGTGGATGATGTTGTCCCAGTTAAAGAGCTCTGCTGCTGGGTCCCCTCTCCATTACAACAGGTGACCTTGACTTTTCACCACCACACACCGATCAAGGTTGCCATAGGTGGAATCAGCTTACCTTAGCCAGGTATAAAGCCCTAGTTCACAATAAGACCTATCTTTCATTTTGGGAGCTCCAGGAAAGATATTGTCTTCCACAACAAGATTTTTTTAGACTCCTGTAAGTAAAACACTACCTCACCTCCTGTAACCTACTAGCCACAGTGGACAGAGACCTAACACTCCTAGAAAAAGTTTGTATTAGGTAACAATGCTGGAAGAGAGGAGCGGGTACAATCGCCGAAGCATATGTAGCAATATTAGGAGACAAGCACTCAGAAAGGAAAAACTGCACACACAGTGGGAGACAGGGGTGGGGACAACAATCCCAGCAGAAGAATGGACATGGTTATGGGAAAAGATGTAAACGGTTACAGCCTTGTCAGGCTGGTGGGAGTACAGGTGGAAATGTGTAACAAGGTATTTCCACAACCCCACTATTACCCAGCACTTTGGAACATGGAGCTCTAAAAAATGTTGGACAGGACGCAGTGGAATAGGTAGCCAATATCACATACTTTGGGGCTGCTCAGTTATCCAATGATACTAGCAAAGGACACATGAGGAATTTAATAAAATGTGGAGTATAGCCATTCCAATTGATTTGAAGAATTTAGTGCTAGGAACCAGAACAAAGGAGGTGGAAAACCTTAAACAACAAGGGCTATGGAGAATCCTCTGCACAGCTGCAAACAAAGGCATTACCTCAAACTGCTTAAAAAGCACAGTGCCATCTTTTTATCCTGGATAACAAAGGTAGATGAGATAAATGGAATGAAATGCACAACAGCAACCCGGTGATTAACCTTGGAAAGGCACCTAGATTTGTGGGCTATGGGAATCTTACCTTCATGTAGATCCCAGGGCATCAACCTTATCAGGGTGAGAAGTGCACATTTCAAGTGGAAGGGGCCATAACCAACCTATGCAGAGGCATCCTGGGGACAAGGATATTCCTCATACAAGAATAGTGGGGGAAGAGGGGATGTTTTTTCTTCCTGATGCACCTAGTACTTGGACTTGAATAAAGTAAAGACCAATTTGCCAAAGTTGAGTCACTGTTGGCCTGGTTATAACTGTTACTTTATTAGTTTTTGTTTGGTGAAATGATACCTGAACTCAGGTCGGAAATTGCTTTTCTGCAAAAGAAGTCATCACAATAATGTTAGTAGACACAAAGGACATACTGAATTGTCTTTATCCTTATACAGTATATCATGAGCCTAGGGAATGGAGTGTGTTCCCCCTCTGGCTAGAACAACTTGTAACATGTATCTCAATGCAGCACCTTAATAAAGCTGAGTTTAAAAAAATAGAGCTATGCTGTCAAATTTATACAGGATCAGGAGAGCCACAAGTGTAAAATCCACATGCTGCTTCTGGCCACTCATTGGATTGACTGGGTGGGCTGGAGGGGGAGGGGTAACCATTGACAGAGCAACAACAGTAGTCAGATAATGGCTAAGGTCTGGATGGTGATCAGTATAGGGGAGAGCCAACAAGGTAGCGATATGGCTCTAATTGTAACCCCCATGGTGGATATTGTCCCAGTTAAAAAGCTGTGCTGCTGAACTTATCCAGCACCAGCACTGAGTTACACTGGCAGTTTGAATCAACCCTTCCTGGTCCTGAACACATTCCAGCAGCACCAGACCAGTAGGAGGAGGAGAACTGTGAGCACCTGTTTCCAGGAGGAGGGGCAGCATGGTATATAAAATCAAGCAGCACACTGCTCACTGAACGCCAACTACTGTTGCCCAAACCTGTGTTTAAAAGCCAGCAGACTGTTTTAAACTGTTCTTGCTCCAACGTTAGCACTGAGGTACACCGGGCAGTTTGAGTCAACCCTCCCCATTCCCGAACACATTCCAGCAGCACCAGACTGGTAGGAGGAGGAGCAGCACCAGGAACACCTGTTTCCAGGAGGAGGGGCAGCCAGTTATATAAACCTGAGCAACACACTGCACAAGTGAACACAAAATTTGCACAGGAACAATACAAACGACTTTTGTTGAAACTGATTAAATCTTATTTCAGGGGTATATTACAGTTTTTTAGTTAAATTCAATGTTTTAACAGATACTATTTTAGTATAGATATACTGAACTTTATGAAATAGATAATAGATATTTTTAAAGAACGAAGGAGTTTTAGGTTCTGAAAGAGGGTTCTATGGATCCTCAATATACAAATTTGAACCCTACTTGGTAGATTTTTCTCCTCCCTACCTTTTCTGTGTAAAACACTGTGCTAAACCTTGACAAGGTACTCCCCTCCTTGCCCAGTATAAATTATTTGGAGTGGTGGGAGGACAGCTTTACTATCTGTATAGAAACAGGTTGGTATTTTACTTTAAACAAGACACAGATGGAAATGAGCCACTGGATCCTCATTACATAGTAGAGAAAGTGTATATTGTATAAAATGGGTATCTCTTTCTTTTGACATTGAAGGAAATGGGTTTTTGAAATACACATATTTGTTACATAGCAGAGGAAAAGTAATTTCAGGATCTATTGGATCTTCTGAATTTTGTACCTGTATAGCCATATATCCCATCCTAGAAAATATGTTTTCATTAGTGTTTTGGTTAGGGATAACCACCATATTAGTGGGAAATTAAATCACCTCAGCCACACAATTTAAACCACAAGTTGCATTCATATTTTTGAGTCTTCTGTTTGCAAAACCAATTATTGAAAGAGCACATAGACCAGCAAACAGAAGAAATAATTTTAGGTACTATTCGAAAAACATCCTAAATGCTCAGTTAATAATTTGTACTACTGGGCTACTTTAGGGGGTTAAATTGGTCAGTGCAAACTCAGGCAGGAGTTTAATCCTCTGTCTGATCTTGGTCTTGGTAAGTGAAGATATTGAAAAGAACCCTGTCCCAACACAAAATTCAAACTGTATTAAAACTGCTCATCATAATGCAAGAAGTCTAGTAGGGAAACATGACTTGTTTAAGGGTTGGTTACTTAGAGGTGTCTATGATATTGTAAGTATCTCCAAGACATGGCTGTCAAAAAAACACCCGGATTCCGAGATCACAGTAGAGGATTACAAGGTCTTTTGATATGCTAGACCACGCAGAGGGGGTGGGGTGGCATTATTTATTAAAAGTAAGTGGGGTCAATCAGAGATATTGTTCTTGGGAAATCTGGATGGTATGGAATTATTAGAAAATGGCCTAGGAAATTCCCTATATCTGATTGGCTGATACCTCTCGCAAGGTGGGTATCTATCAGGCAACAGAACCCGGGTGAAAAAAGTGCCAGTCCCAACTGACCTGATTACCTTATCTGTCACTGTGCCAATGGAATGTTGAATTTGAAACAACCACCATTTTCTTTCTCTCGCTTAGCAAGAGCTGATACCAAACACTGGCCCTCCAACCATCCAGCAGCCCACCCACATGCCCCTGTACAATTTCCCAAAATGTCACGTCACCACTCCAAATCACATAAATCTTTAGATTTATTTCTCCTCCAAGCTCCACTGACCTACATAGTTCAAAATCTACAGACCTTCTGTCCAAATTCAGCAGCTTCATGGTGCAGCCACCCGTCCGCCACCACCACTCCTCGCTGATTTCCCAAAGCGTTCACTTTTCAAATTATACCGTACTCGTGGTACTTCCCAAGAAAACCAAACATTATAAGAATGTCAAACCATATCAATACAATAGAATTTACCAGGCTTACTTTTCTTTTTCTTTTACAATCAGCTTATCTGTCCGCTGTAAGTACACCACACATTTCAGAGTCAACTAGTTGCGATCCTCGTTACCATACTAATAGCTTTAATAGTGTAATGCTCCAGATCATAACAGCTTTGATGGTACAGAAAAACCAGTAAAGCATAAAGAAATGTATCATGTTTTTACACATTGACTTTCTTGTTTTTCTCCTAGCACTCTCGACCTCAGCGAGGAGCAGTGGTGGTGGGTGGCTGCAATCCAGTACTATTTCCCTTTGCTGCAGACTAGCATGCTTACTCGATGGAAAAAAATAAAGGTTACCTCTTTTAAAATACAGCTCGACCCCACTACTTTACCAAAAACACACATACACACACCTCAAAACACAGGGAGAAGATCTGATCACATTATCTTTTTTTTTTTATCAGTCAGCAGTCCATCAGCAACCAGATGAACAGTCCGCTGCCCCATCCCTCCCAAGTGCTGTACATTCATATCTTGTTGGTTTCTTTACTTTTTTCTTTTCAAACTATACAAGTTTCCTTTGCTGCTTGTGTGTGTGGTGGTGGGGGGGTGGCAAATAGAGACACTACAAAAGGCAAGTCATTAATTAAATGTGTATGTGGTGGGGGTAACAGCATTTTAATGCAGACGGAGGAACTATTTTATTACAAAATAAGAGTTTTAAAATTTAAACAGTAACATTTTTTTTTCAAACACATATAACACAGTTGCCCATTTTCTAAGCACAATAATACCCTCCAGGGTGGGCGGTATTGGGCAATACCTGTCCTTCCAAGGGCTATAAGGCCTTCCGCCTGTGGCATCAGGCCTCATTACACCCCTAGGCGGTCAGGTATTGCCCAGTACCGCCCATCCTGTTGGGTATCATTGCTTACTTAATCCACATACCGAAAAAAAACCTCTGTATAGGAATAGTCTATTCACACCCCAAAGTAAGAGTGACAGCTTTTGAAACTTTTTCCTCAAAGTTGTCATCCCTAACAGAACAAAGAGAAACTATCTTGATTGGGGATTTTAATGCTGCATGGGTGAGCCAAGAGGGAAAAAACTTGAAACAGAACTACAATCTTTAGGCATGTCCCAGATTATTAATATTCCAACAAGAAAGAGTAGCTATACAAGCAAAGACAATATTTTGGATTTATTATTCAAGACCCCAGGGCCCGGATATTCATGCACAACTGAGGTGCACCAGTGCAAGTGCAGAATTGCGCCGTGGAGCCAAATCCAGCAGGAGCCATTGTGCAGCACAAAATCCATTGCGCCAATATGCAACTATAATGTATGTGGCACAAGTGCAGGGAGCATTCCCATGAATATCCAGTGCAGTGGCATATTCAACCATGAAACCATGGCGCAAGTGTGGAGCAAGTCGAAGTTGCTCCGAACAGACTTGCTCCTATAAATACAGGGCACAAACACACAGCCTGCAGTTGCGCCAGGGGCAAGAGGGAGAGAGAGAGAGAGAGAGAGAGAGAAAGAGAGAAACAGACAGACAAAAGACCAGACACAGAGGGAGAGGGACAGAGAAGTGGTGTTGGAGAGGGAGAGAGGGGCAGAGAGAGAGAGACACACACACACACAACCTGTGTACCAGGGTGGCACACAGCCAGCAGCCAACCACCCAGGGGGACAGTGGACAGCAGGAGCCATGGACAGTGCGCCCTTCTTGATGGAGACAGTAATGAGTTGTGTGAGGGGGCAGGAGGAACAGCTACATGGCCGACAAAGGGTCCATCTGCGGTATGTTCGACACAGGTGGTACCGTGCCTGCATCACCTTCAAGAACTATAGTGACACTGAGATCATGGGCTGGTACCACCTGAACAGGACCATTCTGAGGCAGCTCTGTGAGCTGTGCAGTGAGGAGATGCAGGCACCCACCAGATGGAGCCACGCCATGTTCATGAAGATGAAGGTGACCGCTGTCATGTGCCTGTTCACCATGGGCACCATCCAAAGACCAATAGGGGACACCTTGGGCATCACCCAGTTGGCCATGTCCCACCTCCTCACATAGTTCCTCAATGCTCTGCTGCCACATGCTTCAGAATTCATCCATTTCCCCAGCACACAGGCAGAGCGTACAGCAACTATGCAGGACTTTCACAGGGTGGCACACATGCCTGGCATGATTGTTGCCATTGACTGCACCCACATGGGCATCCGCATGCCACCTGGCCCACAGGGACTGACATAAATAAACATGAAGGGGAGCCTGAGTATCAACTGCCAGGTGGTGTGCGATGCCACGGAGTGCATCAGTAATGTCTGCGCCACACACCCTGGGAGGGCACATGATGCATTCATCTAGCACAGCTTTGCACCGTGCCACAGATTTGAATGTGGGGACATCCCCACACATCACCTAGTGGGTGAGAATGGCACGGGCAAGGTGCAATGGGCAGAGCAGACCTGGGGATGTCGGGTGGGCAGAGGGTGCATTGTGGTAGGGATGCTAGGGACAGACAAGGGGCGCAGCATGGCATAGCAGAGGGCTAACCATGTCATTCTCCACACAGATGACAGTGCATACCTACTGAGGTCCTGGCTGCTCACCCTCTACTGGCACCCATCATCCCCAGCAGAGCAACGGTACAACGAGGCACACGCCAGCATGCGCAACATCATTGAGCATGTATTTGGCATGCTGAAGGCACATTTCGATTGCCTAGACAGGTCAGACAGTGCCCTACAGTACATCTCCTCGAAAGCCTGTGACCTATTCCTGGCCTGCTGCATCCTGCACAACATGGCCATTGACCGTGGGATAGCTGTTGAGGCTGATGAGGGCAACAGTAGTGGGGACGATGGAGACAATGGGCTGGAGGGTGGTGGACAGCCACCCCCTGGGCAGAGGGAACCCCAGCTGATGCAGCAGGCTCGACACCACCACGACACTGTTGCAAAGGAACACTACAGTGAACACAGGTAGGTGGTGCAGTACACATGCATGGGCCACACAGACAGGTACAACACACATGCAGGGACATGCATGGTGAGGGGCGTGCACACACAGAGGTGTGATACAGGAGTAGGGGAGTCAGTGGCACACAACCACACACATCAACACACACACACACACATACACCCAGGCATCGGAATGTGGCACGGATCAGATGCATTGCACTGGGGCACAGGCACAACCGGTGCTAGGTGGCCCTCATCATGCCCACGCCACATGGTTCAGCAGCCAGGCATGCACACACACAGGCAGCATGCGGCATGACACACAGGCATGACACCAGTGTTAAGGCACACACACACCACCCATGTGCACACAGGGCAGCAGCTGCAGACCACGGACAGGGCAGCCTGCAGATCAGGGCTGCTGCATGGAACCATGGTCACCACAGAGATGGGGGCGGCCACGCCAGAGCCGATCGGCGGCCACAGGCTGCGCATCAGCCAGGGTGTGTGTGCAACAGTCCCCCAGGGGTGGAACCACAGGACCACAACCATGTCCTCGCAGGGGTGTGCAGGCACCCAAACAGGCCAGTCCTGGGCATGCCTGGGGTACCTACATCAGACCCTGGCATCGACTGTGTTGGGGTCACCTGACACCAGGTTCACGGGGTGGGCGGCACACCATGGGTGGTCTCCTGTGCACGGCCATGCCCTGTGGCAGCCAGCAGTGCAAAGCAATCCAAAATCGCACGGGCAATGCAATCCAAGGATGCAATCATGGCCTCCTGCATGTGTTGCATCCACTGCAGGATCTGTACAGTGCCCCTTTCCTATTGCTCGGCTAACTGCTGCACCTCCGTCTGCAGTGCATGCACTCCAGTGTCAAGCAGCACCTGCTGCTGAATGGACGCCCACAGCAGCTGGGTGTGCTCAGCCAGATGGTCAGCATCCTGGGGCTCCAGGGTGGGACATGTTCCTCTGGTGGTGACCTGCCATGCTGCACAGCCCCCCTCTCCGGTGGACACTGCACAGTGGGGTCTACAGGGGATATGGCCACAGCAGGTGCACTGGCTGTGGACCCTGTGGCTGGCTGCCCGGTGTCACCCACAGCCTGCTGCTGTCACCCATCCAGCTGCTGTATGCCACCCTGTGCCTGTGCAGCTGCACCACCACCACCACAGGGCACATCCGTGGTACCGCACAGCAGTGCAACTGCAGTGGTGGCAGGCAGCTGTTCTGCCACTGGCAGAGTGCTGGGCACATGACCTGCATGTGATGCCAGCAGGGGCGACACGCCCACAATGTCTCACATGCTGTCCAGGAGCTGGGAGTAGTCATCATTGGTGTCGGACCCCACCCCGATCTGTGTCTCCGTATACACAGGACACCAAGGCATGCAGGATCACATCCAGGGCCTCATCTGACCCTAGGTCTAGGACATCCACTGGCACTGTGGTGTTGAGCTGCAGCCTGTCGGGCCCCCGGATGCCAGTGGATGTGGAAGGTTCATCCTCTGGGGCCATACTGGTGGCCACAGGTGCCACTGCTGCCAGTGCCCCATCCTCTGCACAGAGGCATGCTGATGCTGCAAGAGAAGAAAGATGTGTCAGTGATGCAATGCCCACATGTGCCCACCCGTACACTACCACTACATGTGTCCTGCAGCATGGCATGCATGCACGTGGGTGTGCACACTTGCACATGTCATGCATGATGGCCGCATGCATGCCATCCTCCAGGCCACCAGCTGTGCATGTCTGACATAAGTACCATGCAGTGATGGGCTGCCACCCATCTGGAAGCCTCCTCCAGGCACACCCTCCACCGTGGTGCGGCACATGGTGGCTGCCACCAACTCTTCTAACAGCGTCAGTGTGGGTGCATCCGTCAGTTCTCCCCTGCTGGCATTATGGGACACCCTGATGATAACCACCTCCTCCTTAACCTGCTTCCTGTCAGTCCCAACCTTTTTGCGGCACTCCAGTGCCGACCTCTGGTGGTTGCCGTGCTGGTTCACACAGGTCGCCACCTCCACCCATGCAGCAGCCCTGGCCTGTGGTGAGCTCATGGCACCTCTCAACAGGGCCTCCCTGTTGAGCTAGGCCTCAAATAGGGCATCTGTCTCAGCTTTAGTGAAGTTGGGCCTTCGCTTCTATGCAGGCACTCGCTCCTCGCCCTCCTCATGTTCCAACATGTTGCCTCCTGTGGACATAGACAGCACAGCGTGTCAGTGGCAGCATCTCCCTGGTCCATCCCACCCTGCAGTGCCGTATGCTCCCAGTGTGCTGCAGTGGCATCCACCACTTACCTATCATGGTTGCAATACTGGTCCATGGCCTGTGTTGTCCTGTGGTGCTTATGAGGAGCAACGCATGCAAATAAGATTGAGCGCAACAGTAATGACATGCTAATGCACCGCACTGTGTGATGCATTGGTTGAGGAGCTCATTTGCATGCGGCATCTGAATATCGAGATATTGCACCGTGTGCAATGGTATTGCACCAGAGCAAGTGGCGGTGCACTGCCCATGCATGTGCAGTGCTTGGGCCTGCAGTGCGCATGCACACTGCGGTGCCATGGTGTCAATCATGCAAGACGTGCAAACAGCATGATGTATCAGCACTTCATAAGCTGTGCATGGCTGGCAACGCACACGTCGTGCATGATGGCATGTTCCCTATCATGCTCATGTGCACTGTGCACTAACCACTGACCTCTGAGCCCTGGGTCCTCTCCATGAACCCGTGACCCTGCCAGCCACACCTACTGCACATGTCCAGCACTGTCCGATGGGCAGGCATTGCACAGTCTCCCGTGCATCGTGCATCCGGCACTTGTACCAAACACGTACGCCTGATGTCGTCATTTTTGCCACCGAACCTGCTACGGAGTAGTGGCACAGGCTAGATGGACATGTGCTCTGAACTTATCCCAGGTTGAACTGGTCAACCTTGTGGCCTGTGTGGAGCCCCACTCCCCACAGCTGTTTGGGAAGGTGCCCTTACAGAAGGCCAAGGGCACTGTGTGGCAGGGGATTGCTGCCAGGCTGGAGCACAGGATCGGGGTGCCCAAAACAGGGTAACAATGCAGGCACCGGTATGATGACCTCATCAGATAGGACCCTGACCGGCTGAGGGGGCTTCGGGCACATGCCAGTCATGGGGCTGTGCCACAGCCAGGTAAGTCATCCCATGTTGCATGTCTGCCCTAGTGCTGTACTGTGGTGTTGGCTTGGCTGCCTGACATGCCCTGCAGAGAGGTACACTGTCATCATATGCACCATGGAGTGGCATTGCCAGCTTCCACTTGCACTGCGATGGAGCCGTGCAGGCATGAGGGACATGTCAGGCAGGGGCACACCCTGTGCATAGGGGTCTGGGGGGGCAGCTGCTGTGGTTGGTTACTGAAGTGCACCTGTCTTCTTTCCATTCCCAGGACTGGAGGACCACAGGCGGGCCAGGGCTGTGGCAGCACAGGGTCGAGCGGTGCACCATGATGGTGGAGGACCGGCACCAGCAGGGCCACAGGGGGCAGGTAAGCACTGTCATGGTCCTTCACACTGTACATGGGGGGTGGCGGGGGAGTAGGTGCAGGCATGGCCGCCTGTGCCATGTGCCATAACAGCTGTATGTGTGTCACACTGTGCATGGCACATGCCACTGTGGTGCATCCAATGGACATGTGTGCCAGCTGTTGGTGGGGTGTGTGTGTGCCCAGCTGCCACCATTGTTGCTGTGGTCCTGCCAGTGCACTGTGCCATGTAATTGTCATTGCACAGTCGTGTGGCCATTGTGCGGTGGGGACCACCTCTGTGCAACTTCATTGTGTGCCATGTTGCTGGCTGGTGTTGGCCCACCTCCCTGCGAGTCACTGTTATGGGCATTCCAGGGGTGTGTGGTCTCACTGCCCATTGCGCACTGTGGGTAGGCATGGTTCCTTGGGCCATTGCACTGATCACCTGTCCTGTCCCTTGCTATAGGTGTCCAGTGGCCAGTGTGAAGACCACTGCACCAGATTAAGTGCCAGACCCTGCTCATGGTGTTGTCCAACCTAGAGGTGGTGGTGGCCATGAGCCAAATGATGGCGCAGACAGGAGAGAGAGGCAGAATGCCAGGGTGGCCAGATGGGGCCGTTGCTGAGGCTTAACCAGTTTTCCCGTGTCTCCCCTGTTGATCCTTCTCCTACAGTCCCCCCCTCCCACTGTACAGTCCCTGTTCCCTGTCCCTTTCCCTCACTGTACCTACTCTTTCCCAGCCCCTGTTTTTTTGTACATAGTTTTTGTAAATATGTATATTATCTGACATACCTGCCTGTGTCTGTGTCTGCTTTGCAGGTGGTGTGAGGAGCCATGCTGCAGTGGCCCAGTGTCTGTCCGTGTGGTGTGCATAAGAGAGGACACATGTTGTGCTTCCGTGGTTCTCTGCTGTGTGCTGTGGTGTGTCCCACCATGGTGGTGTCCATCTCCTGGGTTGGTGGCTGTGCCTTGGGTTGCCCATGGGGTGGCTGTCAGGGGTGTGTGGTGGGTGTGTGCATGGTGGTGGCACACGGCCATGGTCATTGGTTGGGTACTGTCCGTACACTGTGTCAGGGTCCTCTGCTTGGCATTGTGCAGCCTGTCCCATGTGGTCTGCCATGCTGCCTGCATCCCCGCACCTTCAGTGCCCACTTTGTGGGCTTCCTGCATGCCTGTGTGGTGTGTGTGTGTGCCTGGCTGCATGGTCCTGGGTCTGGCCTGCTATGGTCTGGGAGGGGGGCATGTACAGAGGCCTGCAGGGGGGGCTCCCTTGGTGGCCCTCTGTTGGCACCTCCTGTCACCTGCTATTTTTGCCACTGTTGTGTTCTGGGGTCCTGTGTCTGGGTGCCTGTGTCTGACCTGCTGGTGGCAACCTCCTGTGGCCTGTCACTGTGCTTCCATGGCTCTGTCCCTGGTCTGTTCTCTGTGCCCTGACCCCCTCTGTTGCTGTGCTGCTCTGCTCCATGATTGCGCTGGAGCATCTCTGTTTGTGCCATGGCGCACCTGTGTTTGCGCCATGGCGCAGCTCTGCCATATTCAGCCGGGTTGCGCTGGTGCAGTTCGGCCTGCGCAACCTCTGACTATGGCTCCAGTTTTGCAATGGCACATAGGATTTGCACTGCATCGGACTTGCGCTGGACTTTGGTGCATTTCAGAATATCCAGGCCCAGGTGTAAATGTATTGAGAAATAAAGTGGAAACACCAAACTTAATTGACCTTTGCTACATAGTATCCGACACTGAACAAAAAATGAATGGACATAAAATGGCTTCAGTTAAATATATTAGAGAGTTCAAGAACTTTAATAAAACATATTTCCAACAAAAAGTAGGGAAATACCTTTGTTGACATCCATAATAAGAATGCCCCATTTAAAAGAAATAGAGAAAGGAAAAAACATCATCCATGGGTACAAAAATATAGTAGGTGGGAGGACAGGATTTGGAAAAAGACTAATAAGACATTGCAAGCCGAGGATTAGGAAGTGTTCAAAGTAACAAAAAACAAATGTAAAAGTATGATCAAAAAGGCAAAAAATAGATAGTATCGAAACAAAATAAATCAAACAAAAAATCCCAGCGCAATACTGGAACTTGATAAAACAACTTGAAGGGAATATAAAGAAAGACACAGAAATAAGATTACGTGATGGGAAAGGTGGTGAAATGGCAATATTACAGACAGTAAATAGTTTAAATAATTATTGTTGCCACCTCCATGGTATTAAAATAGAAAATAATACATTTGGAGAAAGGGATAGTAAAGGGACAAGGACATATGAACCAAACTTTTAACATAAGCTTCCAAGATTAGACATGTTGTAAAATTAAATTTTGCCAGCAAAATTGCTACAAAACTGGCAATTTCACTGCACAAAACATTTTGTGAAATTTCACTGTTCCATGGGCCTGGATTTAGTTTGACATTTCCAGAGTAAAGTAAGAGAAGCAGTAGTAATTTCCTGAGGCAATTTATAACCATACTGAGTAACCGCTTATTACATCGCTTGGCATGGAGAGGTTTTGAGGTGGCTCAGTTATCGCCACTAGGGTGATTTGTTAAAAATAGAGCATATATGACTGTTTTAACTGGCAGGTTCAGAGGCATTCTATCACATTCACTGGACAAACCCTGATGAGAAGGTATGCAGGACGATGATGAAAGTCAGCCCCAAAGTGTGGAGACATGTGCAGTTATGAGAGTGCAGAGCTGGGTATCCATCTAGAGGGGAGCACTGATCTTGGTGCGACTGGGCAACTGGAATTTGATATGGTGTGTGGATTAACAGGATGAAGAAGCTGAGAAAGAAAATATCCTCCCGTGGCATCATTCAGGATGTTATATCCTGCTAAGAGGCAGTACGGGCAGGGATGTCAGAACCAGGCGAGACTAACTGTGAGCAGACCAATGGCAGTGCTAAGAGGTTGGCCTAGCTCTCGAGGAAAGAGCATTTAATAGAGGCCACGATCAGGGTGGGTGGTGTGGGACAAAAAACTGTTTTCAGTTTAGAGCGAGTGGCAAGGTGCCAGGAGAGAGGGGGAGGAAGAAAAAGCCACAGACATCAGAAATCTCCTAGCGGCCAACCCAGCAAAAGCTGTATGGGTAGCAGCCAATCAGTGGAGTTCCAGTGTATCTTCAGCCAATCAAGGCCCCAAAGCTATTCCCCGTAGCTGTCTGCTGGCTTACCCAGCTTGCTGAGCTCAGCGGCAGGCAGGTGAAGGATGCGCGGCCGGCAGGCTTCTCCAGCTGTGGCCGCAGGGGAGTGGATGGTGTCTGCCTGATCAAGGGCTCCCAGAGCTGCAAGAAACAGAGTCAGGGTTTAGCTTAAGGGCAGGCAGGACAATGGGAATGAAAAGAGTTAAACTGGGGGTTGGGGGAGTGCAGGAAAAAGAATGGTAAAGCAACCAGGCCGGGTGGGGGAGGGTGTGGGCAGGAATCCAGACGGCAATGCTTATTAGAAGAGGTGCTGCTTTAGCCTGAGGAGGAAAAAAATTAAGAATAAAGGTTGGGGGAGAGAGAGGTCTAAAATGGAGGTTTGGAGAAAACAGAGGCAAAAAAGGAGGGTTTGAGAGCAGGATTTCACAGCTGTAAACAGGAACTATTATTAACAGTCTGCAATCCTAACAATATCCCCAATTAATTGGCTGCATAACACAACTGTAATATGCCCCACAGTAAAATCTAACACATGAATTCAAAAACAGTTTTCAATTTAGAGTGAGCATCAAGGCGCCAGGAGAGAAGGGAAGGAAGGAAGAAATAGCCATAGAGAGCAGAAATCTCCTAGTGGCCAATCCCAGTAAAAGCTGTACAGGCAGCAGCTGTGGAGAGCAGAAATCTCCTAGCAGCCAATCCCAGTAAAAGCTGTATGGGCAGGAGCCAATCGGTGGAGTCCTAGTGTGTCTTCAGCCAATCAGGGCCCCAAAGCTATTCCCCATAGTTATCTGCTGGCTTACACGGCACCTAACTCATTGGTGTTATTCCTGTTTTTTTGTCTTTATGGTTGGTTTTGCCCAGCAGGGCTTTTTTTCCTGCTTTTTTCTGTTTTTTTTTTTTATTTACATCATTTGTTCTTATGGCTGATACATCACGGGTTAGAGTTTGTGAGTTAATATTAGGAAAATGCTATAATGACCTACACCCCTCACCCCTTGGTCTAGTTTAAATGTTTTACTATGTAGGAATTAATATGTTGCCCTAGGAGTGTACTTCCTTGTTTATTTAAATGTAATCCATCCCTGGAGTATAAATGTTTGTTGGTCTCGAAATCCTCCCAATGGGTGATACAACCAATCTCTTGTTTCAGACACCATTGTCTCAGCCAATTATCGATATGTTTGATTTTACCTGCCTGCTGATAAGTTGCTTTTGGAATTGGTAGTATTTCTGAGAAGGCGAAATCACATCCCAAGTCTACTAATCTGTTAGTTAGGTCAACAAATCCAACCACGACTTCCACTGCAAAAAAGATAAATTGACAAAGCCTCCAATCCCGCCTATCTCACGCTTCACAGCATGATGGATCCCTTGGCAGATCTCATTGCTGAGATCCAAAATAATGAGGGCTCCCTAAAAATGCTAACAAGTGATGTTGCTCAGATCAAGACAATGTTGTCAGGTCTTGAAAGTAAACTTAAGGACTTCACTGGCTGGATCACAGAGGCAGAATGGCACATAGGGAAGCAGAAGACATGTTCCACATGATTGACGCCAGATCCAGAGACAGTAGCAGGGAACTCCACACACTGGGGAAAAAAGTGTTGGATCTGGTGCCGTGTCCAGTATAATAATATATAAAAATCTCCAGATCCTGGAAAATGCAGAGGGGAAGACCATTTTATTTTTGTGGTAACTATGAAAGGAGGGCTAGGCAATTCGGCCTATTTTCAGCTTTATCTCTGGCCCGGGGATGGGGGAAATACTTTACAGATTAAAACCAACTGAATTTGCACTAGATTGAGCTGTTGGTGTTATTTTTTGTGAAAGGGGGAAATTTGACCAGGACACTGGAGAAATGCCTCTATTCTTTTCCAGAAGTGCCATGGGATCTTTAATGTCCATCTGAACAACCATCAGAACAGGCAGACGGGACCTCGGTTTAAGGTCTCATCTGACAGATGGCCCCTCAGCAGTGTAGCATCCCCTTCATGCTGCACTACAGTCTCAGTATTGAGATTTCACCCCGATGTGGGGCTAGAACTCACAATCTTCCAATGTTCCAGCCTCAGAGGTGAGTATGCAACCTGCTAAGCCACTGACAGTGATAACATGGCTGAGTTCCTACAAATGGCCCTGCCTAAGATGCTAAACCACTTCTGGAACATGCCGCTTGAGTTTATTTGGGCACACAAAGCACTGTAGCCAAACACCCCTACATCACAGACTTACCCCAGGATGATTATTGCAAAGCTGACCTGCCTCCAGTCAAAGAGCAGATGATGCTGCTAGCCTTTGACCGCAAGAACCTGGAATGGAAGAGCACAAAGTATTAGTATTCCTTGATTTGCCCAAGGAAATCCTTGACCTCAAGTGGCAATTTTGGGATGTTAAAAAACCTCTACAAGACAATGGGTGAAGAACATTATGCTCATCCCAGTCACCTTAAAAATAACTGTGATAGGCACTGCAAGAGAATATAATAATCCGGCACAGGTGATGGAGTTCACTCAGAAACTGGTCAGTACAGCACCACAGCTCTCCTAGGAGGTTAGCACCAGCATGGCAACCTGATTCCCTGACACACTCTGCAGAAAACCATAAAGCATAAATAAATACTGAATTCCATGATTAATCTGGAGGGTTATAATATTTTTCATTGTGATAGAGTTGGCTGTAGAAGGGGTGCTGTATGTTTTATGTCAAAGAGCACTTGTCAGTGACTCAGGACGAGATTCCTACAAGTACCTCTTGCTGTGAACTAGTACCAATAACACTGAGAATGGGTCATAATAAATATCTATCCCTTGTTATTTATGCCCCACTGGGCAAACAGGAAGATGGACTAAACCTGATTCAGGCCCATAGAAGGACCACCCTAACAAATCATGAGTTGTTATCCTGGGGGACATGAATGTGAACTGGTCCAAGAAAGAGGCAACAAAGTATAGAGGCATTTTAATTGATCATAGACTTTCACAGATAACTTGAAACTCCCACCAGGGTCCATTAAAAGATGGGTCTGGTTCAAGACCAGATTTTGTTGAAAGAGTGGAGTGACAGCACCAAGCTTTACCTTAAAGGTATATTAATATTTTTTTAAGCTTTTCTTCCTTTTGAAAGTAGCAGGTTAAGTGGGTAGAAAAGGTCTATAAGCAGTGGTTGGGGCACTTTGAAACTTGGTAGGCAGTGACTGGGTTACCTTGAAACTTAGGTTTTAAATTGTAACAGGTGGGGGGGGGCTAGGTCAGGAACTTAATCTTGGGGTGAGTAGATTCAGGAAGCCCTGTGAATCAGGTGTTTAATTGTGGGGTGGAGCTAAGAGAGACTTAGTGCCTTCTAAAAAATTAATTACTACTGGGTATTTGGCTAGCAGCAGCAAAGGGATGTAAGGGAAAAGGGACACAACAAATACACACAGAGATGGTACTGCCCTCCCTCCCACCCCTCTGCCCATCTACCTGGGGCTAGCTCCACGCTTATAGGTTCTAGGGGTGAAAGCAGATAGATACTTCCTGTGAAGGCAGGAAGGGATGGCTCACCGGAACACATAGAAACAACTGCAGGACACAAAGGCAACTAAGCAAGGGTGTGTCTCTTCTGAAGGAATGTAGACAAGGGAAGAGAGAAAGAGGAATAGAGAGAGAGAGAGAGAAAAAATACCCTAAAACAGGAAGGAACTTATAGACATGATGGGAGTGATGCAGTGCAGCGGCTGTGAGGCAGCAGTCTTCAGGGAGACTTTCTGGAGGCTGTGGTGCCGCCCACCTGCAGACACCTCTCTTGGCTGAGGGCAGAGGTTACTCATTTACAGGTAGAGTTGGCTGGGATTTGAGAGACCTCCTCTCCCACCCAGGGACCACCAAGTCCACCCCTGCTGCCTCAATGGTTGCTAAGGAAAAGGAGTGGCTGGATGATGGTGGGCTCAGGAAGGGTGAGGGGGGTAGAGAAGAGACACATCCCTCCTATGATTCCACTCCATAACTCCTATGCTGCTCTGGCAGGGCAAGACTGTTCTAGAGAGGCACCAGCAGTGGTAACCAAGGCGGATGTGGGGGTCCTCCATGGTGGAGACCCCAGGGAGGAGGCAGAAGACCCTGGGGGAGGAGGAAGCAACTGCTGGTGGGGGATTCTATTATCAAGGGGTAGACTGGAGGCCAGGAGGGCAGGGTGTGAGGGAGGTCAAGTGCTTACCCGGCGCCATGGCTTGGAAGGATGGGCAGTGCATCCTAAGGATTGTTAGGACAGCAGAACAAGAGGGTGAGCTAGATGTCATTGTCCACCTGAGGATGAATGACCTGGCAAGTGATGAGGCTTGGGTAATGCAGGAACAGTTTAGGGATTTGGGGAGGGGTCTTAGACAGGTGGCACACTCTGTAACCTTTTCAGAGGTGTTGCCTGTCAAGGACAAGGAGAAAACAGAGTACTCCGCACCAAGAGATTCAACACATGGCTGAAGGACTGGTGCAGAGGTATATGGCTTCACTGGGGACTGGAGTTCATTATTGTCCAATTTCCCTGTTGGCTCCCTTATCAATGGTATTAGAACGAATAGTTTCAGATCAGATGACTGAACATTTGCTCAAGTGTAATATTCTGACACCTGCCCAATATGGAGTTGTCTGGGACACAGTACATCTACGGCCTTGGTGGGGTTCACACACACAGCCCATGAGGCCCTAGATTAGGATTTTTATATTGTGGCTATCTTCATGGGCCTCACCAAGGCCTTCGATCTGGTGAATCATAACTTACTTTTACCTGCCGTTCTTAGTTTGGGTACGTTCCCTGAGGTTGTGTGCTGGTGCCAGAATTACCTCCATGGACGTACATAATTTGCTAAAATCAAAGATCATACCCCCACACATACACACACACACATGCACATATACACACTACTGTATCACTGGGTGTTTCCCAGGGTTCTGGTTTGGGCCCATTTTTATTTGGTTTATTCCTGAACCCTTTACCCTCTGTTTGTAGTAATACTCACATGTTTCTTTACACTGATGATGCAGTGTTCCTCACTAGTGACCCTATATTTCAGGGTGTACGCAATGATTAGGCATCCGACCTTGTTGAAGTTAAAAAATGGTTTCTCACAAATATATTGGTTTTGAATGAGAAGACAACCAAGTCCATGGTATTCTATAATCAAAGAAAGAAGCTGATTGATGAACCAGATCCTTCCTTACGTCCTCTTAAGGATCTGGATATTGAACAACTTATGATTTAAATATATTGGTCTTACAATGGAAAATGTTCTTACATATGAACAGCATTTAAGCTTAAGTGTCAAAATAATCTGTCAAAGACTAGGATCACTTTATAGACCAAATTCTTTACTTACCCCTTCCACAAGGATGCTTTTGTCCCAGAGTTTCCTTTTGCCAGTAACTGATTATGGATTATTGTTTTACCATCCTGCCAGTGAGGGGTTGTTGGATAAGGTGAGGACCTCACTGAATCAGATTGCAAGATTTGTTACTCACTTGCAATACTGTACCCATCATTGTGACTTGTACAAACATGTCAGTTGGCTACAACTTGATCAGAGGTACCTACTTCAATTAGGTATTTTTGCCGAAAAAAGTAATGTTAGTTAAAGTCCCTAATTCATTTCATGCCATTTTTAAAAACATGTTAATATTGCCTCAACTAGGTCCTAAGTTTTAAATTCTCGGTCCCCAGGATGAGAACTACGACATGTCAAAAAACATTGTTATGTAACTTCCCAGCTTTCTTTTAATATACTGCCACTTGCAGTAACTTGTGTTGGTAATTCTATATGCAGTTTTAGACAGGCTTTGAAAAAACATATTTTTTTCTAGCTGTAAATGTAAATGTTTCATTGGTTACCTTTATTGTATCGATAATGTATATTTATTAATGATGTATACTTTGTACTGTTTTGTACTGTATTCATGTTGATTGTTCTGGTCACCCATGTAAATGGGTCTTTGGCCCATGAACTTCTGCAAGTTTTAAATAAACAAAACAAAATAAGCTTGCCAGAACTGAGGGGCTCCCTTCTTTGACACTGTAAATGGAGATTGAACTGAGAGTATTGTAACCAATTTCTTTATTGCATTAGTGGGCTTCTAATCTCTCCTCCCATTGGAATGTAGTATCATCTCCCCATTTGGTTATTTAGCCATCTGGGGATGCAGAACTTTGTTGCCATTTTGTACTGTTTTAGTGAGGTCTGAGACAATGGAAGGAGAAGGAACGGCCTGCCTGCAGTGTCTCTGACAAACCCCATCCTGGCCCAGACTCACTAAGGTATAAGGAAAAGAATAACCAGTAAACATGGAGCCTGCAAGCTCCCCGAGCTGGGCTAACTAAAAGAAGGGTTTCCATCTGGGTGGAGTTCTAATGAGTTCATGCTCCACACCAGACTATAGCTAACCACCAGGTCATGGAATACTAGAGCAGGAAAGCCTGCATGGCAGTACACTGCCACGCTAACAGCACAGACATCACTATTCAACTCCTGCTTCCAGGATGCCTCAAAGACTTTGCACCACAGCTACTAGTAGGAGTCACTTAACATTTGCAGCAGGTTGTGACATGATCTGGCTGAGTAAGGACCAGGACCTGGCTGGAGGGGGGGATATGCTTGGGAGGGTAAATAGAGTGGGAAGCCCACCCAGCCACCTGAAAAACTAAGAAACAGAACCTGGCACATATGGAAAGAACCTGGCTTGGTGCACTATGCAGAAAACACTGGAGGCCACCTGCCTGGCCAGGACACTGAGTGTGTTCCTTGTAGAAGAACTAAATTGCTGAAGTTACTCTTGTTTTTTTTTTTTTTGTCTGTTACTGGTTATGCATTGTATATGTTAGCTGAGTTTTGTCAGAAACTATGGCACTGAAATGTAATGCTTCTATCAACCATGTGTGGGGGGTGCAAAATGGCAACCTGGAAGGTGACCCTCACCCCCATGCATAAACTGATGATAGACCACTATGGGACTGATGGAACTAAATATTATTTTGAGGAATGTGAGGGGGATGGGAAGCCCAGTAAAAGTGCAAAGGTCTTAGCACATCTCAAAAACCTGAAAGATAACATAGCAATGTTGCAGGAAACCCACATGAAGAGAGGGGAAGCACTCAAACTACAAAAGATTGTAGGTAGAACAGGTATTCTCAAGCTCATAACTCTAAACCAAGGGATGTGGTTATTTTCTGTAGAAGGGCCCTTAAATTTGCCACCTCACAGATGGTTATAGACAAGGGCAGTAAATGGCTTCTGGTGAAAAGGTTGCTTAATGGACCGGAGCTTATATTAGGAACACTTTATGGCCCAAACCAGTTGGACTCAGAGTGCTTTATCTCCTGTCACAGGTTATTTTAGACTGGAAAATCCCAATGGTTATAATTGATGAAGACATGAACAAGGCCATAGACTCCCTTATAGATAAAAGACAAAGCAGAATGGAGGAACCTGAGTCCCCTGGCCATTGTGCCATAAGGAAGCTTATGGATGACCTAGGCTGCATTGATATTTACTGACTGGTACACCTTAGGGACCAAGATTTCTCCTATTTTTTCCATGATGTTTCTTCCATGATGCACTCCTCTTACTTCTGCATAGATATGATTTGGATAACAGCTGGGCTAAGCAACTGGGTATTGGAAGCTGAAATAAAACACATCCTAATATTAAATCATGACCCAGTCATTTAGAGTATTAGTGTGGCAAGGAATAAGGGACGGCAACCAAAATGTATACTTAATCCAAGTCTGTTTCAGGAGCCAGAATTTAACACGTGGTTACAGTCCCAAACAGAAGCATATTTTGCACAAAATGAAACCCCTGATGTACCATTTGTTATGATATAAGAGGCATACAGGGCCACGATTCCAAGACATATTGTGGCATTCTCTGCTGGCAGAAAAAACTGAGGACAGTGGAGTTAAATAAAAAGTTGGATGAGATGAGAGAACCAGAGGGACAATTCAAAAACAGGAAGCCTCCAGACCTGGAAATCTTGCACAGGCTTACAAGCCTAAGATACTACATTAAAAGCAAGAAGGCCAGCAGACTGCTAGTTTATAGATTACACTTACAGCAAGTGTATAACAGAAGTGCCTGTTTGTGCAAGGGAGATGGTATGATCAGATGCAACCCTCAGCAGATTAATAAGTTATTTGCTACACATTTTGCCACTGTATACAAGTCCAAAGAGTCCCTCATGGAACAATAAATCACAGATTTCCTAGCCAAAGTAACCCTCCCTAAATTGGATGTGGAATTGCAGGCAAGAGTAGATGCCCCCATCTCTGAGGAGGAAATTATCTCAGTAATTAAATACCTTCCTACAGCCAAAACACCATTGCAGGATAGATTAACTGGTAAATGTTACAAAGTACAGGTAGAGGTTATCCCCCTACATCTATTGGTAATCTATAGGGAAGCACTGGAACAACAGCAGCTCCCACCTACATTACATGAAGCGATAATGGCTGTCATTCGTAGGAAGGGTAAAAGACCCCCAGGAGCATGGTGGCTATTGTCCCATCTCCTTTCTGAACACAAATATGAAGATACTGAAAAAGGTACTAGCAATGAGGTTAAATATGGTTCTCCCGGTTGTAGTTCACAAGGACCAGTTAGGGTTTGTCCCTGAAAGGTATGGTGGACATACTCTTCTTAAGTTAACCTAAAGGTCAAAGGAGGACACTAGAGACTCCAGCTGGGGGTTGTCCCTGGACACATGTTGAACATGCATTTGATTCCCTAAAGAACCCCCTCAGCTGAATCAACACTCTCTATTTTTCACTGAGGGAGGTAATTCTCACAAATAATATAGTGTCTGACCCCTTCCCCCTAGAGAGAGGCACCCATCAGGGCTGTTCTCTCTCTCTCTAGCCCTGTTTGTGCTTGCCCTCAAACCCTTCTTGCACACAATTGGAGAAGAACCTCTCATCCTAGGCATAAGAGTTAAGAATCTGCAGCACAAGATGTTAGCCTATGAAGATTACATGTTGGTAGTCTCCACAGACTTGGCAAAGAGCTTCCCTGTATTAACAGCATCATTAAACAACTTTGCAGGACTCTCTGGACTACATATAAACCAGGACAAATTGCAGCAGCTTCCCATATCTAAAAAATGTGTTAAACCCCTGTTAATTCAATTTAACTCTAAGTGGGAGCACAAGGTTTCCCCTGTCTGGGAATAATAATCCCAGCCCAACTGTCCAGGATAGCCCATCTAAATACACCTAAATTGAAGGAATTAGAAACAGACACCTTCAGGTGGAAAGCCTTGAATCTGTCACTCTGGGGCATGATCAGCAACTTTAAAAGGTTGAGTCTCCCCAAGACCTTGTACACTATGGCCACCTTCACAGTATTAATATCCCGGGTACCTTCTCACACATAGATAAAATATTTAAACAGTTCCTTTTGGAAGGCAAGCAAACCAGATTTTTGCATAGCCAAGCTGAGGGCTCATTGGTCAGATGGGGGATTTGGTCTAACTTGGCTTAAAGGCTAGGCCCTGGCAGCATCCCTGTACCAGTCCACAGGATGGCTGCCATTACCGGGACATAGCAGCACCTCTCATTGGTGTGCCAGAGAAGCAAAGTTGGGGACAACACATCTGACAGCCTTCTTGTATGTACCACCCACCAACCACCTAAAGGAGCACCCCACCATATCAGGAACAATAAAGGTCTGAGAGAGACACAGCTTTCAACCTAATGGTGCTCACTCCCAGATAAATTTATCATGTTATGGTCTAATCCATATATCAAGGTAGACAGGAAAATTCTCTCTCAGGGGGAATATGAGTGAAATGTGATATACACATGCTGGGTCATATCCTGGACCAAAAGAATAAGACTCTGTTATCCTTGGTGACTGCCCCTACTTGGCATAGTAGCACAGTGGGCCACAAATATGGTCACGTTGATGGCTAATAAGCACTTGTCATATTTTGCAATTGGTAAGATGAACCTGATTCATCAGATATAGGAATACTTCTTGAGATCACCCTCTGCACAGGTAGAGGGTCTGAGATGCCACATCTCAGAATCAGACACACACCATCTAACCCACCCTCCCAAGGTACATCACAGAGGGTCCATCTAGCTGATGGTCCCTATCACCCCCTCCTCTCCCGAAGACTAGAAATGGCCCCCACATCTGATGATCTAAAAACAAATACACACAAACGAGAAAGAAAGTATAAGTCTATTTAATTACTACAGAAACTAGAACGAGTGCAGTCAAATATACAGTGCAATGTTGGTGAACTGCTGTTGTTGTTAATTGTGTTGTTTTCTACCTTCTTCTTTCTCTCCCTCTCTCCTCTACTGCTGCTACTCCATTTATCACAGCCCTCAAATACAGATGCAGGATCCAATCCAGACTCTCTGATGATTGGCAGGGCTGTTTCTCCATCTCCTCTCTCCATGGGACGTTTTGTAAGTAAAATTCGGAGCTGGAGGAGAGTGAGTGTCCGAGTTGGGGGTTGGAGGACAGGAGGATATTTTTTTTGCCCTGCCCTTGGAACAAATTGGGACTTTCTGGACAGAAATTCAACTGAGGGGCCAAATTCAAACAGAAGACCCATTCCTGGGATTAGACACAACAGCATACAGCAGCAGCAACCTTTTTTTTTCTTTGTTTGTCCTTCCACCCACCCCCCACCTGCCCAACTAAGGAAGTAGCTCCAGAAGTTAAGTGGCATCAGCAACTGGACAATCAGACTGCTAGCCTAGTCTCAGCTGATAGTAACTGTTTATAGTACTCCTGCTGCTGCCAGAGTGCTTGTCAGAGGACACCACAGATTGTTTTTGACTGCTTTGTATTGCATCGAGGGCTGGGTTTGGTTCATTAGGGCAGTTTGAGGAGCTTGGCTGTGTTTTTTCCTGTCAGGGAGATCATAGTGATGTGAAGCCGGAAACACAATGCAAGCAGTGAATGAGGGGCAGTGCTCAACCAGATAAGTGGGATTTAGTGTTAGCGAATTGGGGAAGATATTCTGGGGGTGCATATTCTGTGAGCATTGTGGGAGGATATACTAGGTGCATTGAGAGCTTGTCATCTGGGTTTTAATTTCTTATCTATTTTTTCTGGGCTGATCGATAACAAAAAGTGTACAAGTACGCTCATGAGTAAGCTTAAAATTAACTTGCTGCCTAGGATATAATTCTGTAACACCTAACCTGGGTTGGCTTTATCAGTGAAGAGGTACTGTAAATCAGGTACATAAGAAATCATCAGGGACCAGAGGGTGATCTGTAAATTGCAAAGAGTGTACTGTCTAACTTCAGTTAATTGGGGAGAGGTGTAACACCTATATAAGGCAAGGAAAAAAAAGAAAATAAATTTTTTTTTTTTTTTAGTTAAAGCAAGGAGCGCCATTGTAGAAGGTGAAGATGCTGGGAGTGGTGCAATGCAGTGGCTGTGGTGCAGCAGTCTTCAAGAGGACCTTCTGGATACTGTGGTGCTGCCCATATCAGCAGGCACCTCTCTGGGCTATTGGCGGAGGTTACCAGTCTCTGGGCTGAGTTGGCTAGGATTCAGGGAACCTCTTCCCCCATCAAGGGGCTACCAAGTCTGCCTCTGCTACCGCAAAGGTTGCCTAGCAGGAGTAGTGAATGGACTACAGTGGGTTCAGGGAGAGTGAAGGCAGTGGGACAGAAGCAAATCCCCCATCCAGTGCAACTACAGAACTCCTACACTGTTTTGGAGGGGAAGGAAGATCCCACAGTGACACACAAAGTAGTGACTGCGTGGAACGAGCAGGTTCTTCATAATGGAGTCCCAAGGGTGAGTGGCAGAGGACCCTAGAGGAGGAGGAAGCAACTCTTAGTGAGGAACTCCATAGTTAGGGGAAAAGATTTGGGAACAGAAAGTGAGGTGGAGATGGAGGTTAAGTGTCTAGCTGGAGGCGCAGCTCAGGGGAACTGAGAGCAGATCCAGAGGATCGCTAGGGCTGCAGCAAGGAAAGCGGAGCTGGATGTCATCATCCATCTGGGGACAAATTAAATGGCTAGGAACTAGGCAGGGATAAGAATAGTGCAGGAGGAGTTTAGATTAGTGGGGTCTTAGGCAGGTAGCAAGCACTGTGACCTTCTTGGAGATACTGCCTGTCTACAGCAAGAGTGCCTTCTCTCCTCCCTGTTTACTCAAGTCCCTTCTCATCCTTTCTACCCCACCTTGTGTATCAACCCTGTTGCAGATCTTTGTGTCATCTGCAAAGAGATATACTTTTCCTTCCAGTCCCTCTGCAATGCCATGTATGAAGACATTAAAAAAGACCGGACCCAGTACTGAACACTGGTACCCCACTAGTAACCCCCCTTTCTTCACTGTGGACTCCGTTTACTATTACCCTCTGTGTCTTGTTGTCTAGCCAGTGTCTTAGCCAGGCTACCACCCTGGGACCCACTCCCAGGCTGGCTAATTTGTTTATTAATCTTTTGTGTGGGACTGTGTCAAATGCCTTGCTAAAGCCTAGGTAGACCATGTCCACAGCCTCTCCCTGGTCTACTACTTTGGTCACCCAGTCAAAGAAATGTATTAGATTCATCTGACATGACCTTCCTGCTGTGAATTCATGCTGCCTTGGATCCTGTGCCCCACTGGCCTCTAGGTGCTCAACAATTCTTTCCTTCAGAAGTGATTCCATCATTTTCCCTACCACTGAGGTCAAACTGACAGGTCTGTAGTTTCCTGCCTCTGTCTTGCTCCCACTTTTGTGAAGGGGAATGACATCCGCCCTCCTCCAGTCCTCAGGTACCACACCATCCTCCCATGATTTGTTAAAAGGGTAGTCAGTGCTGCTACTGGTTCTCCCCTTAGTTCTTTTAGAATTCTGGGGTGAATCCCATCAGGCCCCACTGGTTTATCCACCTTCAGTTTCAGGAGTTCTTTCAGAATCCCTTCTTCTGTGAAAGGACTGATATCAACACCCCTATCCAGACTACGTCTTTTGACTGGATCAGGTACCTCCCCTTCCTCTTCCTTTGTGAATACTGAGCAGAAGTATTCATTCAGTATCCCTGCCTTTTCACTGTCCCTCTCTGCCCAACCAACCTCCTCTTTATTCAGCCTCAGTATCCCTGCCTTAGTCTTTCTTTGCTCTCTAATGTACCTATAAAAGGTTTTATCCCCCTTCTTAACTGAGTTGCTCTTTTCCTCGGTTTGGGCCTTTGCTATTCTGACTGCCTTCTCTGCTTCCTTCTGCTTTTACTGGTACAGTTCTCTGTCCTGCTCCTTCTGTGTTTCCTTATACTTTCTGAATCCTATCTTTTTCTCCCTAACCTTCCCTGCCACTTCTTTTAAGAACCATTTTTTTCTTTCATTTTGATTTATTTGTTTCACACAAAGGCTCATTGCCTCTGTGATTGTAGTTTTGATGTTTCCCCATTGTTTCTCCACCCCACCTTCTTGCCTATTTGCTAGTGCTTTTATGAGGTACTCTCCCATTTTGACAAAATCAGCCCTCCTGAAGTCCAGTACCTTCTCTTTTGTATGGCTTGACTCTACAGCTAAGTTTATCATGAACCACTCTGTTTGGTCACTTGTTCCCAGATGGCTACCCACTTCTAGACCTGAGATCCTCTCTCCATCCCCATTTGAGAGTACCAGGTCTAAGACTGCTCCCTCTTGAGTGGGTTCCAACACTAGCTGTCTGAGGCATGCTCCCTGTAGGGCATCGAGAATGGCCCTGCTCTTGGATGTGGCTGCAGTAAAGGTGCTCCAAATAACATCTGGCATATTTAGGTCTCCCATCAGCAATATCTCCCCTTTGTCTGCCATCCTAAGGATGCCTTCAATCATTTCCTTGTCCATTTCCTCCCCCTGAGATGGGGGTCTGTATACAACCCCTGTACGGATTGTGGTGCCATTTCCAGTCTCCAGGGTGACCCACAGTGCCTTCTCTCCTCCCTGTTTACCCTTTAGTTCCATTGCTTTGATCCCTTCCTTACATAAAGAGCTACTCCTCCTTATCTTCTACCCTCCCTCTCCCTCCTGTAGATTGTGTACCCTGGTATGTTGATGTCCCAGTCATGGTTCTCTGTGCACCATGTTTCTGTGACTGCCATGATACCCAGGCATCCCTCTTCCATCAAGGCCACCAGTTCAGGGAGCTTGTTACCTAGACTATGGGCATTGGTACTCATTACCCTCCATTTTTTGACAGCCTTATCCCTTTTTGCCTCAACCCTGTCCTTACTGCCTTTGTCTTAATCTCCATTTACCTCTGCCCTTCTCTCTATTGACTGCTCTATCTTGGTGTTTACCTAACTACTCTGCTTTTTTGGGGGGGCCTAGGATTTCCCTTCTCCTTTTCAGTGCCTCCCCCAGGCTAGTTTAAATGCTTACCAATGAAGCATTTAAACCTATCGCCTAGGATCCTGGTTCCCCTCCCGGACAGATGCAGACCATCATGCCAGTATAGGCTTGTATCCCTCTAAATGGAGCCCCAGTCCCCAACAAAGCCAAAATCCTGAGCTCTGCACCATTTTTTCAACCACTGATTGAATCCCATGGTGTGGAGTACCCTAGTTTCACCCATACCATAAAAAGGCAGCACCTCTGAGAAGGTTACCGTGTGTGCTACTTGTCTAAGGCCCCTCCCCAACTCCATAAACTCCTTCTGCACTGCTCCGATCCCTTTCCCAGCCAGGTCATTTGTCCTTAGGTGGACAATGGCATCCAGCTCCCTCCTCCATGCAGCTGCTCCTGTGATCCTGAGGGTTTTCTCCCTGTACCTCCAAGCCACGGCACCAGGTTGGCACCTTACCTCCCTCTCCCCTCCCTCCCCCAGTTCTACCCTCCTAATAATGGAGTCCCCCACCAGGAGTTGTTTCCTTCCCTTGTGGGGTCCCATGCCACCCTCCTGTGGGTCTCCTTTGTGGAGGTTCCAAGCATCCTGCTTGGTCTCCACTGCAGGTGCCTCCATAGAGGACCCACACTCTGCCAGAATGGCATATGAATTGTGGAGAGGTAAAACTGGAGGGATGCACCTCTGTTCCACCACCCTCACCCTCCCTGAGCCCACTCTGGTCCAATCACTCCTCTTTCTTGTCAACCTCTGAGGCAGAGGTGGTGGCCCTGGTGGTCCTTGGGTTGGAAAGAAGGTCCCCCGAATCCTGGCCAACTCAGCCTGGAAATAAGCAACCTCCTCCCTCAGCCAGAGAGGTACCTGCAGATGAGACAACACCACATCCTCCAGAATGTCTCCCGGAAGACTGCTGCTCCACAGCTGTTGCACTGCACCACTCCCATCATGTCTTTATTTGTGGCCCCTTATCTGTTGTCCTATATACTTACTTTTTCCTCTGTTTATTTTATTATATATATATATATATATATATATGTGTGTGTGTGTGTGTGTGTGTTTCCCTACTTTCCTACTGCCTCCATGAACTTAAAGTTCCTGATCTTCCTGTTCTGAGACAGTAAATTCCTATATTCCTCAGTAGTCTCCTTCTTACTTGTTCAGAGTCAGACCTCCAGTAGCTAGGGGTGATGGAGAGCTACTCTTTTGCTTCTAAGATGGTGATTCTTTTGTGCCTCTGTGATCACTCCCTTCCTGCCCCCAAACAGGAAGTTCCTGTTGTTAATTAAATCCTGTGCCTATAAAAGTAGAACCAGCTAAGGGTGGGGGGAGGGGAGGGATGGAGGGCAATATGGTCCCAGTAGAGTAGTATAGTTCTAACAGCACTTCCTTCCTCTTGCTATTCTCTGCCACAAGCTATCTCAGTTTTTAAATGTAAACACCTGGCTTCCTTCTATCTAAGCCACTCCTCCTAATTAACAGTTTGTTTCTTCACCTAGCTAAATGTACAGATAACAAGTCATTCACCCTAGTTCACAGGTTTTTTTCACCTAGCTAACTGCACAGATAAAAATTCCTTCACCCAACTCAGACAAACACATTCTTTTGTCATTTGTTTTTGTTTGTTTTTACCCTAAATTGAAGTTCCCAGTAATAGAGTTCTAGTTTTTTTAGTACAGTAGAGTAATATAGTTCTAACAGCACCTCCTTCCTCTTGCTGTTCCCTGCCACAAGCTATCTAGGTCAATTTTTAAATGCAAACACATGGCTTCCTTTTCTCTAAGCCACCCCCCCTAATTAACAGTTTGTTTCTTCACCTAGCTAATTGTACAGATAACAATTCCTTCACCCTAATTCAGTTTTTTTATCTAGCTAACTGCACAGACAACACTTTCTTCACCCAACTCAGACAAATACACTCTTTTTTATTTGTTTTTGTTTATACCCTAAATTGAAGTTCCAAGTAATATAGTTCTAGTTCTTTAGTCCAGTAGAGTAGTATAGTTCTAACAGCACCTCCTTCTTCTTGCTGTTCTTATAAAGGCAAATGTCCCCCTTGGTTCAACAGTAACATCAGGAAATTATTAAACAGGAAAAAGAAGCTCTTTTCCTTACAGAAGTCCCACGCCTCAAATACCAACATACAATGTTACAAATGTGTTACAAAGAGCTGCCAAAGGGGCAATTAAGCAAGCTAGAAGGAACCTGGAAGCAAGGCTTGCATATATGAAAGATAATTTAAAAACTTTCTATTCATATATTAACACAAAAAAAAGGTATGTCAAGAGGGTTAGGTCCGCTTATAATGGGCAACTAAATGGTAACGATTACTCAGGAGATGGCTAATTTATTTAATTCTTTTGCTCAGATTTTACAAAGAATTAAGATACTATTAACTGGGAAAAAGTTTATTCACATCCTGGAAATGTCACTATAGATACTGACTTGGTACTGGCTAAGTGGATGGGACTCGAACCTAATAAATCTGCTGGTCCCGATGGTTTGCAACCGAGATTGTTTAAGGAACTTAGTGAGGGGTTACCACCAGTTTTTGCAAAAATATTCTCTAAATCATTACGGGAAGGAAGGGTCCCATTGGACTGGAAAACAGCTATGGTGACTCCCATCTTTAAAAAAGGCAGTCGATCACTACCAACCAACTATAGATACATCAGTCTTACCTCAGTGGTTGGCAAAGTCATGGAAAAGCTGATTAAGACTATGATTATTAAAGCAATGACAAATCGGGGTATACACAACTATACCCAACATGGTTTCATGAAGGGAAGGTCATACATAATAATATGGCAATATTCTAACACATCAGTAGGCATTTAGACACAGGCAATAATAGAGATGTTCTGTATCTTGATTTCAGGAGAGCATTTGACACTGTTGCTCATGATGTATCGGTATCAAAAATTATAAACCTGGGTATTGACCAGCAACTGGTAAGATGGGTACATGCTTGGTTAAGTGACAGGAAACAGTCAAAGTAATGGGTTTATTTCACAGGAGGGAGCTGTGATGAGTGGTGTCCCCAAGGGTTAGTGCAGAGGCCAATTTTATTCAATATATACATCCGGGACTTGAACCTGACAAGCAATAACTGTCTTGCCAAATTTGCTGATGACAACAAATTGGGAGGACCAGTGTATGAAATGAAGGGTCAAATCAAGATTCAGAATGATCTCAAAACCATAGAAGATTGAGTGAAGGCTAATAACCTACAATTCAACATTGAAAAATTTACTTTTTTGCATTTTGGAAGGACAAATGCATGCCAGGACTACCACATTGCTGGTACGAGAGTAAACAATTCTAATAGGGTGGTGGACCTTGGCATCCACATACAGTAAGTGATTCTGTTAAACCATTCATTCATTGTAGACTGGTTGTAACTAAATCAAATTATTTGATCAACTGTGTTAGGAAATTTTTTTTTTAAATAGATCAGAAGCAGTTTTAATGCCAATATACAAGGCTTATATAAGTCTGCATCTAGATTGTGGATCATAGATATGGAACCCCTTCCTTAAGAAGAATATTACGCTACCAGAAGCACCACAGTGTAGGTTTACCAAACTTATACATGGCCAGAGGTATTAGACCTATAATGACAGACTGAAAAGCAAGGGGCTATTCTCATTGATAGGTGTACACGAGATGATTTTTTACTATTATATAATATCATCTATGATAAACAGCTGTTTAGTGATCTTGGATTAGAATTCAAGAAACCCATATACAATTTAAAGTGATTTTGTGAGCTTTTGCAAATGCCATTTTCATATAGTATGCTATTACTGCCTATTCTTCAGATGTTGAAACTGCAGTTTGTTTTGTAAAAACAATCTGTTATAGTCATTTTTATTTATGTTTTATCAGCACTGTGTCCTCAAGTTTTCTGTGTGCGGCCACACCCCCAGAATGATGTCATGCAAGGGAACTGACAATGTTTTACATACATCACCAAGGAATTCTGGGTAAATTATAATGTTGATGTAAATGTTAGTTACTCAGAGGAGCAGTCCCTTATTTTGGTGGTGGTGACTGCACCTAATATGTAGATGTGCATAACAAGGCATTGTGGGTACAATAATAAATTGTTTTCCAATTCCCTTACTGTGAGGTCCAGTCTCATATTTCTGTAGTGGCTTCAACAATAAAAGTTCTCATATGTTTATTTGCAAAACAAGGCATTATACATAAAGTATCTAGCTGACAAGATTTCTTTACTGAGAGATGTCGGTAGTGTAGATCTCTGCAATACCAAGACTGACCAACAGAGATCTAGTTTCAAAACAGTGCTTAAAAACTTTGTTTCCCCTTGTGTGATGTCATGTTTGTGGGTTGCAGCACTGAGGAAAAAAGAAAGGGCAGGTTATGCAAATGGAGCACAGCACAGAAATAAAAGCATTTATTTCATAGAAAACTGCACTTTTTGGCAGTTTGAATGGTAAGAGATTGAATCACAGCTCCTACAGGTTACTAGTCCCATTTGTTATAGCAAAGCTCACAAAAATCACTTTAAATAAAAAGTTATTAAAAGGAATATTGGGTGGGAAGGGAGAAATGGAAGCCAGACATATGAAGTCCAACTGCAGCAATCTCCTCTGGGAGCACAGTCTGTGCATCTAGTTACTGACAGGGGAACAAGCTGGCATGGAGAAACAAGGCACCTGAATAGAAATAAACAACAAAAAAAGTGAAACAGTGACTATACAAAAAAAAGCATAAGCTGAGGCCATAGTAAAACACTGGAAATCACAATTTAAATTAAAATAAAAGGCTTAAAATCCTACTCTACATTAAGGCTCTTAGATCTTTAGTTAATATTCTCTTTCCTGATGATCCAGACATGATCTTGCATCCTTTGCCTTAAAGGTATCATAGTGCAGTTGATGTAAAGTTTGGGGCAAGGACACCAAAGGGCGCAGGCCACAAACCTGGTACTACAGTTGATAACATTTCTAATGTCAACTGCATGTGGCTACCCTGCTAGCTGGAAACGCCTGCTAGCTGGAAAAGCCTGACAAAAAAGATTTGCATGCTCAGAGTTTGGGCGGAAGATGTTAAATCAGATATAATGGGAATTACCAAAACGTGGTTACATAATGCTATAGAAGATAAAGAGATGCAGATAGACGGGTATGGTTTGTCTAGAAAGGATAGCGGCCAAACGGGTGGGGGAGTTATGTTATCTATTAAGAAAACTCTGGGTTCATGTAGGATTATTTATTCAGAAAATTTAGAGGGGATGGATTGCCTTGTGGTTGATCTTATATTAAACAAGTTTATGGTAGGGATAGTTTATGCCACCCTAGAACTAAACTGGCTCATTTTGATGTTCTTGTGGGTAAGTTATAGGATAATGTTAAGCATGCAGATTTTATACTAATTAGGGATTTTAATGCTGGCTGGAATCGAAAAAGGAGAAGACAACTGAAAATAGTTTGGATATATTAGGACTTAAACAGGTTATACAAGGACCAACTAACTGTACAAGTGTAGTGCCCCAAAGTTGGGGGCACAACAGAAATAAAGTAAAGGTGCCCCAGGGCAATGTGAGCATTGGGTTAGTGTGCAGAGCCCCTGCCAGTGTGTTCCCTGCTCTTCTTTTGCCAGAAAGCAGCTGCTGCAGAAAATAACACTTTCCTTGCTTCCACTTGCCTCCTGCTCCACCCTAGACCCCCCCTTCCTGGAGCGAGCTGCGTGAGCCAGGAGAGCATCTTTTGAGTCCAACTCATGCTGGGCTGTTGGGTACCGGCCAATGTTGCCAGGGACACACATCCCAAATGCTGGCCAGTAGAAACAGTTGATCTGTGGCTGGAGAAGTGAACGGTCTGTCGCCACCGTTCTCTGGGCAAAGAAAAGCCCAAAAAGGAGTGCTCTCAGGCACGCTGAAGAAATCTAGACATCCATTCATGGAGAGAGGGAGACAGGGGACACAGGTAAGTAAATGTAATTCAAGGGCTTTCCTGTGGTCCGCCTCTCATCCCTCGATGCAGGCGTGAGGTCAGTGAGTGTGCGGCAGTTCCAGTACTGCAGCCTTAAGTCCAGTTCCCTGTGGCTGTGCAGGTTCTGTACAGCTCTGCTTAATAGTTAAAAATAAAGTGTATGGTCCTTTGTCGGCGGCACAGGAAAAGCCACATCATCCGCACCAGAGAAAGAGGGAGAAGCCGTCGGGCATCCCAAAGACCTGCAAGACCCCCTTTCATCTGCCTCACTGCCTGTTCTCTTCCCATCGGTCCCCCCGTCTGCCAGCAAGTACCTCCCTCCTCCAGAAGCAGCTTCACCCCGGGTCGGGGTGGTGAATCGGCGGCAGCACTGAACGCAAAGTGCTGACCACCAGAAGATTTTGAAAAATATTTAAAAATTGTTTTAAAGCACCGTAAGGGCACTAGGAAAAGACAGCTGAGAGCTGTGAGGTGGGTCAGGGGACCAATTTAAATATTTCTTCCGGGTGTGGCGATGCCCATGGGAGGGGCCTGCATTAAGGCCAGTAGTGGAAACTTATAAATATTTATGTGAGAGGCGGGTGGCCCCAAGTGATTGACAGCAAAGCCTTGGTCAGGCCTAAAGATTTAAAGGGGGCAACTCCAGGCCCCAGGCTTAAAAGGGCCATTATAGGCCCCTTACTGTTAAAAGGGGCCCAGCAAGACAGGCCCATGAAAGGCTGGAAGGGGGCCCAGCATCACAGGGTTAGAAGGGGCCCAGAAGAATAGGCCCACAGTTAAAGAGGCAACATTAAGCCAAGTGTTTGAAGGGCCCAGCAGAGCAAGCCCCAGAATAGTTCAAAGGGGCAATTAAACCCAAATTATTTAAAGGGGCACAGCAGAAAGGCCCACTGTGTTGAAAGATTTAAAGGGCCCAACAGTTACGAGGGCAAGAGAGGCCCAGTGGAGGGAAGGGCATTTTTCTAGAGGTTTGCCAGGGATAGCCAGGTCCTAGTACCAGAAGGAACCAGAAAGTGCAGTACTGTTGTCAAGGGTCAGTAAGAAAAGGGTGCTGAGCACACAACTGCCATCTAGGGACTGTCAATCGATGAAATGTGTATTTACTAGTATCTGAACTGTTGTGTTGATTGCAAAGTACCAAGATTGTATTGTTACTGGAATTCTGGTTATTTTCCCCTGCAATGAACAACTGCCCTGGTCTTCGGTGATTTGTCCCTGTTCCTGGAAAACTGCCCCTGCAATGAACAATTACCCCAGAATTCTGGCTATTTGCCCCTGCAATGAACAATTACCATGGACTTTGGCGATTTACCCCTGTTCCCAGCAAATTTCTCCTGCAACAAACAATTGCCCTGAAATTCTGGTAATTTGCCCCATTCCCAGCAAATTGCCCCTGCAATGAACAATTGCCCCAGAAATCTGGTAATTTGCCCCTTTCCTGGCAAATTGCCCCAGTAACAAACAACTACTTTGGTGTAGCAAAAAGTGTATTTTCCAGCTTTATCATTGCCACCTGTTGTGTATGGATTCAGTCTTCTGTTGCAACACCCTTGGTGGGGTTGTTCACAGCCAATTCTTCAGTGAAGCAGTCTCAAGCCAGCGAAGAACTTCCCTATCGTCCACTGCTGGTCATAACTGACATAACCCTGTGTGACTTGTGACTGCCGGCTCCTGGTATTCTTGTGGTTTGGTCAGCCTGGAAGTGGAATGTCCTGGAAGAAGCCTGGTCTGTCACTCCCAGTTATTCATTGACAGTCGAGTCCAACATGGCCATTGTGTACCTGCGTCCACCAGTTTGTTGTTTTTCTGATTCTGGACACTACAGGACTCTGATCTTCATCCTGCATCCTACTCTTCCTGCTTGTCTCATCCTGCTTGCACTGTGTTGTTCTCTGGGATCCAGATTGTTTTTGGTGATCCTCTAGTGGATCCTTCACCAAAGAAGCTTCAACGTGCCTCCAGCCTTGGCAGCTCGGGTTGAGGGTTTGTGCTGGGGGAAACTACAGCAGATCTTCATCCTTGGCAATCCTTGCAAGTGGATTCGATGCCAATTACTTGTTCCTTCATCCTTGACAGCCCTGATCAAGGGTTTCCACCAGGGCAATTGCAGCGGATCTTCATCCTTGCCAATCCTTCTGAGTGGATTCAATGCTAAGTCTTTGTTCCTCCATCCTTGGCAGCCCTGATTGAGGGTTTGTGCTGGGGAAGAGTTCAGCAGATTTCAGTTCCCTTGTGCTAAATTATTCCAGCAACCTTAGAGAGTGGGTTGGTTGAAGAATCAGTTCTGTTTAAAAATCTCTCACATCCCTTCTAACCTCTCCGAGGTTTTTATAAAGGTGTAGCTTGATACCAAGTAGGAACCAAGTTTTCCCTTTTGCCCTATGCTTTCTTCATTCATCTGCTGTGTGCATGAAGACGTCAGGAAAATGTTGGACTTTTAGTGGTGGTTATTCCACTCAGCACCTCAGATTTGGGATAGAGTGCTACTACAGCCTATATAGTATTGACATAGACTGTAGAGCTATTTGTAGAATATTTAGAGTTTACAGTATGTTTAGAATTGATGTTATAGTTACATGTGATTACTGCTTAAAGAATCATAATGCTGTCTATACTCCCTGTTGTTTTTGTTAGCATTTTCTTGTATGTCCTCTTCCCTCTCTTGTCAAATAAACATCTTTGCTTCATCCAACTTCTATATATGACTTCTGCCTCTCCTTGTCAGGTGATTCCATCCACCCAACCCCATTCAAACCTTCAGTGGCCCCTCGCCATCCCACCTGCTGAGGGTGCTGCTGGTAGTGAGACAGTTAAATCCACCACTCAGAGTGAAGAACCCCAAGGTCTACCAGTACAGCACTGTTACACAAGAAGTAATGAACAGGGATCTGTTTTAGATCTCATGTTTGGATCAAACAAGTTAATGGTAAAATCTGTTGAAATAATGACAGTACATTTGGAGGACCATTATCCAACTAAATGTAATATTGAGTGGAAGATTATAAAAAAGCCCAAAAGTACATCCTATTGGGTGACAAACTGGAAACATTTCAATATAGTTGCTTTTAGAGAGCCTGAGTAGTGTAAATTGAGGCCACCTTGTCCTGATACCAGATCTGGCTCTGACAGTGCAGGACTTCAATAATACATTCATTTCCATTATTAATAAACATGGTCCTAAAGAACAAAGGACCCTGAATAAGAAAACAACTGATATGGATAATGGAAAAAAAATCAAAAAGTATATAAGAATAAAAAATAGACTGACAAAAAGCTAAAAAAACTAACGTTTCAGAACTGGAACATTTTTAAAAAGTGGCATAACAATTGCTTACATGTGGTGCGGATGGTGAAATCATAATATTATAAAAGTAATACTGCAGAAGTGAAATACCCTAGAAATAATGGTTTTACATCAAGAATTTACAAAATTCAGTTAATTCTAGGACCCCAATGCAGTTGATTGAAAATAATTTATTAACAGATGATGAGAAAAAGAGTAGCAAATATGATAAGCCAGTATGTTACAGAGTTGCCCGACTTGGGCTGGAAAATTCCGGGATGGACACTTCTGATATACTATTACAAGAATTCACTCAGAATGCCACCATAACAGGGATCAGAAAGGGACAACCTTGGTTTAGGGCTGAAATAATTAAAATAAAAGAAGTAGAAAAAGAATTAAAACAAATATTAACAAATTTGATGGTCTAGATGGGGTAGAATCAAAATTCTTGAAATTGGGAGCCAATATTTTTGCACCGGTAATAACACATTTATTAAATTGGAGTTTTAGCACAGCATTATTTCCAGAGGTTTGGAAAGTAGGAAAGGTGGCCCAATTTTTAAGGATGGGAACCCCCTAATTGCCTCAAACTACAGACTGATAGCTTTGCGCCTCATATTATCAAAGTTAATGGAAAGGTTCATACATAAACAGCTTAGCCAGTACATGGACCAGTATTTTCTAATAACAAATTGTCAACATGGTTTTAGGGCAGGGAGGTCCACAGACATGGCCCAGGTGGACTTTAATAACCTTATAGCAACATTTGTTAATTAAGGGTATAACACGGGAGCCATGTTCACGGATCTCAGTAAAACTTTTGATTTGGTAGAACATTGGATTTTGCTGTTGAGGCTGCATGAAATGCAGGTCAACACAGAAACTTTACAATGGTTTAAATCGTATTTAGCAAATAGGAGGCAGTGTGTTTCTGTGGGAATAGTAATGTCAACAACCATGAGGAGTCCCATAGGGCTCAATTTTAGGCCCTTTACTGTTTAATATTTATGTAAGTAGACTACCAGAAATCTTAAAATATAGTGAGGTCCAGCTGTACGCAGATGACACGGTTTTGGTGGTGTCCGCAGACAGCCGTACCTCACTAGAACAAAAATTACAGGACGATGTTATCAGGGTGGAAACGTGGTTCCACAAATCCAACCTATTAATGAATCTCAGACAAAAACAATGCATGAGTTTTATGACAGGGAATAAACTTAAGGTTGATAAAGATCTAAATATATTGTTTAATGAGCTGCTGATGCCTCAGAGAAAACTTTGAAAAACGTAAGTACAACTCAGCTTGCATTCCATATATATTCTACAGATTTCTCCTCCACATTATTTATTACAGAGGAAATATGCACAAATACATGATCTTTATACCTCAGAGTTCATCTGCCTCTATAGCTTGCTCCCTACTTCAGGTCGTAATGCTCTGCTATGACATCACAATCTGCTGCCATGGGAATAACTGTGATGCTACAAGCAGTACATTATGGCTCCAATATTCAGACATGCGCCAGGCAATGGTGCAAGTGGTGGAGCAGCGCAACTGAGATGCGCTTGTGCAACTCAGGGATATATTCAAAGGAGATGAGCAATGGTGCATCTCCACTGAATATAACAAGTAATGCACACTGCACAAATAACATGCACTGGCACATCCCCCGACAGGGCTGAATACCAGGAATGGGAAAACAGAATTACGCTGTGTGCAAATACTGACATTCAGCTGGCAGTATGCAAATGGGGCCATAATGTATACAAGACATAAATGGGGCCATTTGCATATTATTATTGCCCCATTTGCATGAGTTGTGCAGGGCTGGCCAAAGGAATGCACAAGGCACCTTGCACAGCATGTAGTGCTGCCAAAGGGGGTCTAGTGGTACCCCATCCCTCCTGTAGCTGCGGTCACCAGTAAAACAATATGTTGCATAATCAATCAATCTTTATTTTACCAGGTTGAACACCATTAAGCAAGCTCATTTCCAAGGTGGGCCTGGTCAGTCATACAGAAGTGCCAACAGATAAATAATACATATACAGGTACAGCATAGCTACTCCTATTATAGAGCAGCACAAATGTAAGAACAAATAATGTATACAAAGCTACATCATGAGAAGGATAATCAAGCAGGTTTTAAAATATTCACATATGTAATGTCTGTAATGACCATGATGTTTCTATACCATGGCAGACTGAAGAGCAGTAAAGGTAGAGGAAAACCTAGGAAAGGCAGGAAGTATAAGACAAGAAAGGATAGATATAAAGAGAGCTATGAGGCCTAGTGGTAACCTCCACCCTCCCCATAGTCTGATCACCTAGAATGTGATAATAAATGAACCCTGGTAGTCCAGTAGTACCCACAACCCCTCCCGATGCTGTGATCCTTATAAATATACAAGACCATACCTCCCAGATAGTCTAGTGGTCCCACCACCCCACCCGTAGCCTTGATGCGCCAATCGTATGGTAATATTCCCTACCTGGTGGTCAGTAGCACCCCACCCACACGGACCCTCAGCCACCAACTCCCCTCTCCTGTCAGCGGTGGGCAGCAGCATACACTTGCATACTGCCACAGCTTCCTGCCAACTGACAGCTACAGCAAGGCAGCAATCCCATTGGTCCACAGTGTGGACCAATGAGCTACAGTCATACTGTACTAGACATACACAAATATGTGAATGGACCTCATTCATGTATTTGTGCATGACTAGTACAGTATGCACTGCAAGCCCATTGGTCCACACTGTAGACCAATGGAATTGCTGCCCATATTGTAGCTGTCAGTCGGCAGGCAGCTGCGGCGGTATGTGGGTGGGTTTGCTGCTGCCCACCACTGATGGGGTGGGTGAGTGGGCCAGGGGTCCTGTGCTGGTGGGGGGTGCCACTTGACTCGGGGATTATTGCCATATGAATAGCAATCGGGGTTACGGGTGGGGGGGACCACTAGATTACTAGGGATGTATGGTCTTGTACATTTATGGGGATCACAGCATCAGGAGGGCTGGTGGGTACCACTGGACTACCAGGGTTGGTTTATTATTAAATTCTAGATGATCAGGCTACAGGGTGGGTGGGAGTTACCACTAGACCACCAGGTTTTATGTAATATATTGTTTTACCGGTGATCGCAGCTATTGGAGGGAGCAGGTGCCACTAGACTACCAGGGTTGATATGGGTGCTTCTGCATGATGTACTGGGTTGGCGGGTGGCCACCTATGGCTGGTGGCTACTGTGTTGCACCTTGCAGTATGGCAGCTCACCTGTGGTTGGCCACCATTTGAGCCTTTTTTTTTCAGGCTCAACTCTGTGCATCAGTATGCGGCACATCCCAGGGTTATGCAGGCATATGCACTGCACATCCCAGGCTGAATATCGAGATGTGCTGCATATGCATGGGCACGCACTCTGGTGATGTGCCACATACATTACCTTTGCGCCCCGGCACATCAGGACTTGTGCTACGCAAGTCCCCCTTTTGAATATTGCCCCAGGGTGCATTTCTGAGGTTGCACTGGTGCAACTCAGTTGCGCCAGGTGCAACCCCTTTGAGTATCTTGGCCTATGACTACAGGTAAGGAAAAAGCAACAGGAATAGATGAAGTCTCTAGGAGCAAATATCCTGACTTCATGCAGATTACATCAGTAATTTCTAATGGAGAGGAGAAATACAGAACTAACGTGTTATACAAGCAGAATTGTGACAGAATATTATGTTTTGTTAAAGTTCTCCTGATGGCATCAGCTGCACTTTAAGAACAATCGAAGCATTTTAAATACTAATACATATAAATATTTAGGTGTTGTAATAGATCAGAAACTTACATATGAAGAACAAACAAATTCTGCAGTAAGAAAATCTATTCAAAAACTTGGAGCAATACGAAGAATTTCTTGCTGTCTTGTAAAATCAGTGAGAGCTAAGCTTGTTCAACACTTGATAATACCCGTTTTAGAATAATGGGGGCTGGTTTATAGGTGAGCTCCAAAAATAGCATTGAAAAACATGGACTGGGCTTACTATTAGTTAGCTAGATTTGTTAATTTTAATAAATGTGGAACACACCACTGTAAAGTTTATGCAGATTTGGGTTGGATGAGTCCTGAACAGAAAAGAGACAGAAGATGGATAGTTTGGTGTTATAAATTATTTAACACTAAAAGTGTACATCTCTTATATCTGGTATCTATTGGAACTAGGCTTGAAAATAAATATTTGCTGAGGAAAAATACAGACCACATTCCTTGGCACAGATCCAATAACAGGTTTGGCAATATTGCTTTGCAAACTATGGTGGCACAAACATGGAACACTATACAGTACCATTAGAATTAAAGGCCATTGTTACATGGCAAAAAATCTTAGAGATGAATAAGACAACACATAGTACATTCTGAAGTGGGGATTAATTCCATAGTAATGACTGCTTCAGAATGTAGCACTGTTTTCAGCCATAACGGAGTGAGCAACAGGAGCAATTAGAGCACTGTTGGCACTGTGGATGCACCGCAGAAATCTTGAGCGTGCTCTGCGGCCGACCCAACCAAATCCATGGACACCGCAGTGGAGAAGGCGGTTTCCATGGGATGACGTGCGTTTTGTGTTGTACGATGAAATGGGAGGCATCTCAGTTACTCAATACACTCCTTGATGTAGAGGGAGCTGAAGAAGCATGCCATGAGTGCTGTTTGTGTCCGGTAACGTCAATCAGTGGTAGCAGTTATTAGTTCCTAATCAACAGTGCATTGTGGAGATATTACAAAGATTTGCATATCTTGGCATCCACTATGAAGCAAAATGACAGATTTGCAAATATTCGTTATGCCCCCAGAATTCAGTAAAGCACAAATACAAAAGAAGGAAATGAGTGAAAAGAGCCTTGTACATAGCAAAAAAAGTTACTTTGTTCTATCAGATGTGTCTCAAAGGTGTTTTTATACATAAATTTGAAACGTACATAAAAAAGATGGCAGAATATAAATAGATAGTGATTTGTGAGCATGCACGCGCCTGTTGGACATGGAGATCTATTCAGAAGTACACAGTAGAACAGCACTTAATATTGTATTAAACAATATAGTAACCTGCTGTTCATTAATGTCTCACATGGCATTCACTTGTAGCATAACTGAATTTGCACTTGCCATGTTACAAGCGCATTAATCCACTCCAAAGTCGGGCTCTACTTGGGAATTAATGCCTGGCTGGTGGTTGGACCCCCCAAACCAGGCATTAATTTCCTAGTGGAGCCCTTCTTTGTCGTGGATTAATGCTACAAAACTCATTATTTGAATTTCAGACAGCTTTGACAAAACATTTTAAATTGCAATGTAATTGCTACACATGATTTTATGGATTGGATAATTATGTGCCATAGTTTTTGAATGTCCAACAAATTTTGTATTTTTTGTAACTGGTGTTGTATTGAATGTGGTTTAAACTGTTGTATGTAGTATTGTCATACTGTACAGGGCATCCTTATTGAAAACAGGGATTTTATCCCTAAAGTTTGTAGCTGGATAAAAATAAAGTGTTATCAAATCAAATTAGAGTGTAGACAGTGTCTACAAATACAGCATCGACCACACCTGAACCTGCCTTTAGGAAGGGTGGAAGTCAATTCCAGAAAGCAGTAGGCTTGTGAAGCCCACTAAACTGGCTGTGTTCCAGCTTATCCCTGAGGTTAGTGGTTCTGGGAAATGCCATACATCGGCTAGTACCCAATTCTTCTGCTAGTGCTTTGTCGCTGAGCAAGACAGGCCAATATTTCTTGACCAGGGGTCCCTCACCTAGCTAGACAGTTTATTATACTGCAAAACAAAGCAGACGGGTTCCCTCCCAGTATTCAAAATTTTCTTAAGCAGTGAATCACGATCCCTGTTGCGTCCTTTTTCATAGGCTCCCTGCACTATGTCTTTTTAGTAATCATAACCCCTCTCCAAAAATCTGGTGAGGAGGTCATTATATTGTAGTTCAGAATCTTGATCAGAAGTGCAGTTCCTCCTAATCCATAGGAATTGTTCATATAGAATGATGTTGACAAGAGATCTTTGAACTTTTGTTACACTTGTCAAACAGTTCAACTCCCTCCATGACAACTGGCCATTTGACTGCCCCCATTTTGTAACTGGCATTCATTTTGATTAATCCAGATAATTTACATGGCAGTTAGTCTCACATCAGTGGTGGGGAAATTAATGGAAGCCCTGTTAAAAGAAAGGTTAGTAGAGTATCTTGAATCCAATGGGCTATGAGACCAAAAGCAGCACTGACGTGTGTGTGTGTGTGTGTGTGTGTGTGTGTGTGTGTGGGGGGCATGCCTGATAAATCTGATAGATTTCTTTGATTGGGTGACCAGGGAAATAGATCATGGAGGGCAGTGGATGTGGCCCATTTGGACTTTAACAAAGCATTCAACATTGTACCACACAGCAGACTAATAAAAAAATTGAACAGCCTAGGGGTGGGATCAAAAGTGGTAACTTGGGCAAGAAACTGGTTAATGGATAGGCAACAGAGGGTTGTGGTTAATGGCACTCACTCTAATTAGGGGACAGTGACCATCGGAGTGCCACAGGGCTCAATACTAGAATCTATCCTCTTTACAGCTTCATAAGATACATTGCAGAAGAACTGGAAGGGCAGGTATGCCTTTTTGCAGATGACACAAACATCTCTAATAGTCTAGATACTCACGAGGGGGTGGAGAAAGACATAGGGACACTGGGAAGCTTAAGAAGTGGTCAAAGACATGGCAGCTGGGGTTCAAGTGCCAATAAGTGCAAAACCATGCAACTAGTAGTAGTAGTTAATTGAACAGGGATAAAATAACTCCATTGAGCAAAGCTCATTTCCAGTGTGTCACTAGGCATGGGTTTAGGATAACACAATTTCAGGCAGATCACAAGTCAGGTGCATAAAAAAATGCATGGTTGTGTTTATCATTTTATCTTCATCAAGTGAAACACACAGACAGCAAAATGGTAAGTCAGACAACTGCTTAGCTTCAACAGTTTCTAAGGCTTTTCTTCAGCCTAGCATAGATCGAATAGTGTGACAGCACACACTACAAGAAGGTCTTTCACCTTCCTCTGTCAGTATCCAACTGATCACCCTATCTATCCTCTTTCAGCACTGAAGTAGGGGCTTTTTATAAGCTCACAATAAGTTGGAAAAACAATTTCCCCTGCCTTTTTATTAACAACAGAAATAACATAAAACTAGCCACTAGGAGCCACTGCTGCCACCTGGAGAACATTACATAACTTGTTTACAACATTGTTAAAGGTCATACCCAAGGTCAGAACATTCTGTGCTCTACTAAACTCTCCTGCAGGGTCATATTACCTCATGCTGTCTGCTGCAAAATGTATCTTAGAAGAAGGCTGCTAACATCCAGAAAAAGCAGACACACACCTTTATTATTCGTCTACTAAAACTACCCTCTTAGTTTTGTTTTATGGCCAAAGACCAGCAAAGAAAACAATATATAACTTCAATATTCTTTGAGGGCTTCAGCTGGTTTCTAGTTAGTTTTTTAGGTTAATATGCACAGAAAACTTTATAAAAACACTTTAGCACTTAATTTATAATCAGCCAACCTGCATGTTGGACATTATACAAAACATATACTGTGCTCTGAAATTTGAGTAAAACTACACATTGGGGCTAACACTTGAATGAAACTCATTTTAATTTATTTTACTGAATCCTTGTGTGAATGGAGGAGCCCTGTTATTTGCAGGCAGAGAGCGCTGACTATACAGTGCTAAAAGGTTTTTTTTGTACAAATTAGTTACTTCTCGTGCCTCGTCTACGAATGAGTGGAAAATGCACGCTGTAATAATACATCTAAGCCTGTTGCTGGGCAGCTTGTTGCATGGCAACTAGGAATTTCACTTCCAGGACACTTGCTATAAAATAAGCCCTGCAGCGAGCAGGCGAACAGCTACTGTGCTCTGAAATTTGAGTAAAACTACACATTGGGGCTAGTACTTGAATGAAACTCATTTTAATTTATTTTACTGAATCCTTGTGTGAATGGAGGAGCCCTGTTATTTGCAGGCAGAGAGCGCTGACTATACAGTGCTAAAAGTTTTTTTTTGCACAAATAAGTGACTTCTCATGCCTCATCCACGAATGAGTGGAAAATGCACACTGTAATAATACATCTAAGCCTGTTGCTGGGCAGCTTGTTGCGTGGCAACTAGGAATTTCACTTCCTTGACACTTGCTATAAAATCAGCCCTGCAGCGAACAGGGCGAGCGTGCGCTTGGAGCGCGCAGAGACACGCGCATCTGCGCGTGTCTGCTGTGTCCGCTGAGTCCGCAGAGTTCAAGGACCCAAATGTTTGGAGTTATTAACAAAAAATAACAAAATAAAAGGAACAATCTTTAGGAAAGCAACATTTAAAGATTGCATCATGTCACAAAACAAGGGTAAGCGAGGTAGCAAACCTAAAAGAATCTGTATCACTTGTGACATGTTTATTGAGGCACCTGCTTGTAAGGAGTTTGTATGTGAAAATTGCATATTAATTGCAAATTTAAGGAGGGAAATTGACACTTTATCACAAAGTTTAGCGACCCAAAAGGAGATTACCTGCTTAGAGAGATTTATAGATCAAGCTATTTATGATATCACAGCACCTGAATTACAAAATTCTGATATTAAAACTAAAAACGTAGTTCAAGAGGACAATTTAATTGAAGTTGCAGTGGGTGAGGAAGTGTCTGCTATGCCTGTGATTAGCACTCCATGGTTAAAACCCAAAAATTAATTAAAGAAGTGTTGCATTAGTTGTAGTGAAAATACTTTGCCAGTCCATAATATGTTTGATTGTTTACAGGATAATACAGATTCTGAAGATAAATTTAAACAAAATCTGCAAGGTCTCGAACAGGAGTTTGTTTCAGCAAATTTCAACTACAAATTTCAAATATCAAGGATAAAAGTGTACTGGAAGAGGATAAGTTAATACAAGCTGGGGGGGGGGGCAAGTGTCTGTAAAACCTGTGATTAGTACTCCATGGCTAAAATTCACAAATTCACCAAATAAGTGCAGCACTAGTTGTAATGAAAATACTTTGCCAGTCCGGGATGTGCTTGATTGTAAAGATTCTGTAGATGACTGTAAACAAAATCATCAGACTAGCCAACAGAGGTTTGTTCCTGCAAACACTCAAAACACATTGTTAACTGAAAAAGCTATGACCAAAGATATACTAGTTATAGGTGATTCAATAATTAGGGGAGTGGATACTGTGGTATGTGAAGGTAGGAAGAGCAGCACTACTGTTAGTACCCTTCCAGGTGCTAAAGCAGGTGATATGTTAGATCTATTAGAAGGGCTTATGGAGAACATAGAGAACCCATTAGTCTTAGTACATATTGATGTCTACAAAAGTAGTTTGAATATATTTCAATCTAAAATAACTGACACAGCAATGAAAATAAAACAAAAAGGAGCAGATTTAATATTTTCAGGTATATTACCAACGCATGGGTATCTTAATTACAAAAACAAAGCAATTAAATTAATAAATAACTGGCTAAGAACTTTTTGTATTAATGAAAATTTGGGTTACATGGATAATTCTATTACATTTAGCAACAAATCTTTATTTAAATCAGATGGTTTGCACCTTAGCTTAGCAGGTTCCAGGATTCTGGGTAGGAAACTGAATAAAGTGATTGATTTTCATTTAAACTGGAGCAAGGGGGGCAGCCCATACTAGCAAGCCATTCCGATTCAATTACAATATTAAACCATAATAATTACAAGTGTTGGAAAACGATACTTATAAACTCCAGAAGCCTTATTAATACATATGACAAACTCAAAATGTTGTGGTAACAAATGATATACAGTACAAATAGCTTGCATTACAGAAACCTGGTGGGATATTAATGATTCTTGGGAGAAATCAATACCAGGTTATAATTTATATCAAAAATCTAGACCTTACAGAAAGGGTGGGGGTGTTGCAATATATGTACATAATACCATAAATAGCATACAATTGCCTTATGATAACCTTAAAGCTGAAACTATTTGGTTTAAGTTAATACCATCTATTGGCCCTAAAATTATAGTCAGCCTATTTTATAGGCCACCATCTAATTCTCATGATAATGATGTTATTTTTTTAGATTTGCTTAATAACTTGAATTCAGAAGACAACTTAATAGTGTTGGGTGACTTCAATCTTCTTAATATAGACTGGAAAGTAGCAAAGACAGGTAATAAAACTTAAAAATGTATTTAGATGCATTTGATCAGCTAGGATTGGTGCAATTAGTACATGAGAATACCAGAGGTAATACAATTCTGGACCTCATATTAACAAATATGAGTGATCTAGTAAATGAGGTACAGATTCTTCCCCCTTTGGTAACAGCGATCATTCTAAAGTCTATTGTATAGTGGGGGCATTGGAGAAAACTCATAATTCTAACTTATGTTCTAAATCTGAAGGAGTAACTAAACTAAACTTGGCAAAAGCAAATTTCTTTCACATTAGACAAGAATTGGCAGGATGGGATTGGTATAAGGCCTTTGAAGGGAAGAATACTGAGGATAGGTGGATTACACTTCTTAATAAGCTTAATAAATTAATAACCTTACATATCCCAATTAATAAGCCCAAAATGAGAGGTGAAAAATCCAATCCAATTTGGCTAAATAAACAAATCAAACGTTTAATTAACCGTAAAGACAGATTATTTAAGAAATATATGAAAGAAAAAACTCAGAAAAATTATTCAGCTTATAATGAATGTGCTAAACTGGTTAAGTTAACAATTAAAAAGGCAAAGGCTCAATTGGAGATCACTTTGGCCAATAAGATTAAAGACAATTAAAAAATCATTTTTTTCTTATATCAATAGCAAGAAGAATCAACACTCAATAATAGGACCTTTTAAAGATAAAAATGGTGAAATGTTAAACGAACAAGAATTAGTAAACATACAAAATAATTATTTTTGTTCAGTCTTTAATCATGGTAATACACCTGTTATTGATGAAAACTGGACACTTGTAGCTGGAAATATTAAATAACATCTGGCGAAGTAAAGAGCAGACTGAGCAAATTGGATATCAATAAATCTCCAGGCCCTGATAATATTCACCCTAGAATTTTACAGGAACTTACCAACCACTTGGCTGATCCATTGAGCTGTTTATACCAAACATCCCTGGATAGAGCTGAGGTTCCTCAAGCTTGGAGGAATGCTTTGTTTGTCCCCCTCCACAAAAAAGGATCTAGATCTGAACCAGCCAACTTTAGACCCATTAGTTTGACATCATCATTATTGGGTAAAGTTATGGAGGGTATCCTAAAGGATATTATGATTGATTATATAACAACAAATAATTTATCTGATCCTGTGCAGCATGATTTCATTAAGTCTAGATCATGTCAAACTAACTTATTATCCTTTTATGAAAATGTTAACACAGAACTGGATAATGGTAAACCTGTGGATATAGTGTTTATGGATTTTGCCAAAGCTTTTGACAAACTACCCCACGCGGAACCAATACAAATTTTAACTAAAATAGGCATTTATAACAATATTGTGAAATGGATAGCTAATTGGTTGTCTGGTAGGAGGCAAAAAGTGGTGGTTAGGGGCATGATATCCGACTGGTCTGCAGTTACCAGCGGGATACCACAGGGTTTGGTATTGGGCCCTTGTCTTTTTAATATCTATATTTCATCTCTACACCTCAGTAGTACTTCTATATGGATTTCAAAGTTTGCAGATGATTGTACACTGGGTATAACAGTGACTTCTACAACCGAGGCACTTTCTTTACAACAAGCCATAAATGAAGTATACCAGTGGACTAAAGCTAGTAAATTAGAACTTAATATCTCCAAATGCAAAACTATGCACTTGGGTAGAACTAATAACAATCATACCTATTGTATAGGGAATAACATTTTGTTAACAACATCCGAAGAGAAAGATTTTGGTATTAAAGTTACGTCAGATTTAAAGTTTAGCTCACATTGTAAACAACAGGTTAAAAAAGCTAACCAGAATTTGAACTGCATTTTGAGACCTATTTCTAGCAGACACGAGAATGTTATCATGCCCTTGTATCAAGCCCTGGTGAGACCCCACTTAGAGTATTGTGTCCAGTTGTGGTCCCCTCAGTATAGGGAAGACATTCTGAGAATGGAGAGTGTACAGCGCAGAGCAACGAGATCTGTGTCTGGACTAAAAAACTTGACATGTGAGGTGAGATTAACTAAGCTCAATTTATATTCATTACATTATAGAAGATTAAGGGGAGATCTTTGTATGATGTTTAAAATATCTCAGGATACTACACTGAGCAAGGACCTTAAAATGTCCTATAGAACAGGATGGTCTAGTACCAGAAAGCATACTATGCAACTTAATTTGCCTAAATGGAATACTAACTTAAGGAAGCACTGGTTTACTGTAAGGGTGGTATCAGCATGGAATAACTTGCCTGAAAGCGTGGCGGGGAGCTCAAATATGGATATATTTAAGACAAGGTTAGAAAAATATCTGTATGATAAAACTACTAAGTTTTAATATTATAATAAGGCAAGCATTATGGACGTAAGTCCCACAGCTTGAATCAACTTATGAAACTTATGAAATATTAACTGCTTGGGAAAGGGTTTTAATTTATCCCAGGAGTGTCCACTATAACAGAAGTCACCCTCTTACACATCCCTCTGCATAAGAGGGCAACCGCCCTATGGTTGTCCAAATCTCAAGTAACACCCTGGAATGGTGTGCAGCTTCAGCCCACTCTCACCAGCAGCTCCATCTCAGGGTCCCTTAAAAAAAAAAAAATCTGTAAAGTATCCTATTCATAACAATACAAATACCCTGAGACATCTCAAATGTTTCTGAAATTAGTCTCTCCATTAGTAGACTACAATATCATCACATACATTTAGGAAAAAGAACCACTAATGACAGTGTTATGTCATCTACTGACTTTCCCTTACCACATATACTTGAATGGCTGGACAATCCAGCACTCAGTAGATCTGTCTTGGGGGGGGGGACTACCTTGTTCTCTCCCCACTTAGACATTTAAAGGTAAGCTAGTAACATACCATACTGTATGCCTAACAGCCTGTCCCTAACCTCTGGGTTTACGTATCAAATCTTATACACTTCTAGTGGTGTTGGCCACCACCTTGCCCCTCCTGTTCTATGTGGGAGCTTCCCACTCCTCCAAGGGTGCCATCTCTTGCCCTTCACCCTCTGGGTTACTCCTCCCACATCATTATCAGTGGTTGCTATCTGTCTGCCCCTGTAACAGGTCTTATAGTATGCTGCTATCCGCCTATACATGCTGGGCCAATAGAAATATGGGGTGAGTCTAGCCAATTACTTCCCATGGTTCAGATGCCCTGAGTGACTGAAGTGCGCATCCTCCATCACCTTTTTCCTATATGCCACAGGCACCACTACCTGGGCATCTACTTGCTTCATCCGGGGGTTGGTCCTCAAAGGATATAGAACTTCCTTCCTAAGTTCATGCCACCTTAACCTGTCCCCCATGTTATCATTAACCTGTCTCCCAGCCTTGATTTTTGCATACCTTACCCGAGTAACTTCAGGATCCCCCAACTGCAATGTTCCCCAGTCAACACCAGAAGAACAATCATTTTTCATAGGAGGAGGTTTAAAAGTCCCTTCAGCTAAAATGGCTTCTTCCATCTTGCTTGAAGTCTTCTGCTCCAGTAACACATTGCCAGTCAAAGTCTTACCTGGGGCTCCTCCTCTCATGTGCTGTCCTTCACGAAATAGCAGTCAGAAAAAATGGGCAACAATGGGATCTCCACAAATGTTGGTTGGAAATGCTTCATCAGGGGGTCCTCCTCCTCCAGAACCCTTGGATCCTACTCCAATGATTCTTCTGTGACATCCTCCAAGTGGGACCTCTTGAGTTGCTCCTGGCATCTGCGCTGCACCTCTCTCTGGCGTTGATTAACCTCCAGCCATCTCCCACTCATCCAGTGAAGAAACCATATCAGGGTCTCCATTTGGCCATCAGGTCCCTCTCGTCCCATCCATGGTACCTTGCCCAGGTCACCATCTCCATCAGACACTGTCCTCCTCTCACCTGGCACCATGCACCTCTGCTGTGTATCCTCGGCACCAGATCTGGCTCCAACTGACTGGACTCCCCATTTCCTTGGACATTCAGTCTGATCCCACTTGTGACACCATATGTCACCAGGCATGGGTTTAGGATATCACAATTTCAGGCAGACCACAAGTCAGGTGCATAATAAATGCATCCTTGTGTTTATCATTTTATTTTCAACAAGTAAAATATACAAAAAAAAATGGTAAGTCAGACAACTGCTTAGCTTCAACAGTTTTCTAAGGCTTTTCTTTAGCCTAGAATAAATCAAACAGTGTGACAGCACACACTACAAGGAGGACTTTCACCTTCCTCTGTCAGTATCCAAATGACCACCCTATCTATCCTCTCTCAGCACTGAGGTAGAGGCTTTTTATAAGCTCACTAGAAGATGGAAAAACAATTTCCCCTGCCTTTTGATTAACAGGAGACATAGCATAAAACTAGCCACTAGAGGCCACTGTTGCACCACAGAGAACAGTTAGTTGGCAGCCACCTGGAGCACATTACATAACTTGTTTACAACATTGTTAAAAGGTCAGAACATTCTGTGCTCTCCTAAATTCTCCTGCAGGGTCATATTACCTCATGCTGTCTGTTGCAAAATATATCTTAGAAGAGGGCTGCTAACATCTAGGAAAAGCAGTCACAAACCTTTGTTATTCTTCTATTAAAACTACCCTCTTATATTTGTTTTATGACCAAAGACCAGAGAGAAAAACAATATATAACGTCAATATTCTCTGAGGGCTTTGGCTGGTTTCTAGTTAGTTTTTAGATTAATATGCACAGAAAACTTTATAAAAAACACTTTAGCATTTAATTTATAACCAGACAACCAGCATGTTGGACATTATACAAAACATATAAACTCTCTTGGAGAAGGGATTTCTATTTATCCCAGGGGTGTCCACTATGACAGGGGTCATCCTGTCACACAAGGATGTCCCTTGCCATACATACAATGTTTCATAAATACATTTTAGGAAGTTCTAAATTATCATTCAATAACATTTACAATGTGCAACTGGGACATAGAAATCCAGAAGCTGCGTAGGATGGGGGTGCTCACCTTGGGATTATCATATCTGATGACCTCAAAGTAGAAGGGCAGTATGACAAAGCAGTGGGTAGAGCCAGTGGGATGGTGGGACGCATAAGGAGAGATATCACAAGCAGGAGGGAGGTGGTGTGACCACTGTGTCTCTCACTGGTGAGACCCCATATGGAATATTGCATCCAGTTCTGGAGACTGTACCTCAGAAAGGACATAGAAAGGGTGGAGACAGTACAGAGGACAGCAACATAGAAACAGAAACATAGAAATTGACAGCAGATAAGGACTGATAGGCCCACCCAGTCTGCTCGTATTCCCTACCTGTATTAGCGGCCACTGACCCTACTTGGTCATCATCTTTAGCCTCTCCTTCTTACCTCTAAGGTTCCCTTATGCCTATTCCATGCATGTTTGAATCCCCCCACTGTGCTAGCTCCCATCACCTCCTGGGGTATGCTATTCCATGCATCCATCACCCTTTCTGTGAAGAAATACTTCCTCACATTCCCCCTTATCCTGCCCCCCTCCAATCTCATATCATGCCCCCTCGTCCTTGTACATCTCCTATATGGTAAGATTTTTTTATTTAAACATTTGATAACTGGGAAAAGCACACTGAGCCAAGGCTCATTTCCAGGTGTGACCCAGGGAAAGGGGAAAGGGATATAAAGCAACAAATACATAATAGATACGAGATAAATATACAGTTGCATAAGTTATATAGCAAAGTATTGTACATTCAGATGAACTATATACAAATAGTATCATACAATTCTGAAGATTAGAATACTACCACAAAAACATTTGGCATAAGACTGGGCCTGTGAGCGGCTAGGAGCCAGTGCAGGCGGGTAGAAGTTGTTGTCGGATTTGGTATTTGAAACAGTTGTGAGAGGGTGAGTTTCTTAGGAGAGGTGAAAGTTGGTTCCATAAAGAGGGGAGTCTGTAGGTGAAGGCAGATTTGCCAGTGAACAAGGAAGGTTTGGGGAGGGAGACAGAATGGGAGTCCCTTGAGCAGAGTGAGTATGGGGAAATGGCAGCTGGTGTTAGCCTCTCTGCCAGGTAATGGGGGAGCAGGTTGAACCAGAATGTGGATATGAAGGAGATGGAGTGACTGAAATGACAATGGGATAGGGGTGGTATCCCAAGGGAAGAAAGGAGAGAGCAGTGGTGGGTTCTAAGAGGGGAATTTGTGGCAGAACATGTAGAGGAGGGAGTCAAGCCTGGATAATGAGGAGGAGGTGGAAAGATGTCACTCACTTGCACTTTGTTTATGCCCTTAAGATACTTGAAGGTTTCTATCATATCTCCCTGTTCCTGCCTCTATTCCAGCGTATACATATCGAGGTCTTTTCATCTCTCCACATATGTCTTCTGGTGCAAGCCCTGCACCATCTTAGTCACCCTTCTCTGAACCACCTCCACCCTGTCTATGTCCTTATGAAGATGCAGCCTCCAGAAATGTACACTGTACTCCACATGAAGTCTCAACAGCATTTTGTACAGTGGCATCACCACCTTCCTTCTTCTGTTAGTGATACCCATTCCTATGCACCCCAACATTGGCACTGGCCCACCCCACAGCCTTTGTACACTGCTTGGCAACCTTTAAGTCATCTGAGATGATTATCCATAAATCCCTTTCTTCCCTGATGACCACTAGCAACTCCCCCCCCAACAACATGTAACACTCTGCAGGGTTTTTGCATTCCAAATGCATGATTTTGCACTTCTTTGCATTAAACTTTAGTTGCCACACTTTAGGACCATTTTTCCAGCTTTCCTAGCTCCCTCATTTTTTCAACCCCCTCCAGAGTGTCTACACTGTTGCGGATCTTGGTGCCATCTGCAAATAGGCAAACCTTCCCTTCTAGCCCTTCAGCAATGTCACTGATGAAGACATAATAAAGAACTGGCTCCAGGACTGATCCTTGAGGCACCCCACTGGTCACCCCCTTTCCCTGGACTAGATCCCATCTACCACTACCCTCTGCTTTCTGTCCCTCAACCAGTTTCTAACCCAGTACCCCACCTTATAGCACACCCCCAGAGTACCCAACTTGTTAAAAAGTCTTCTATGTGTAACGGTGTTGAAGGCCTTACTGAAATCAAAATAAACATCCACTGCTCCCCCCGATCCACCTCCTTCATCACCCAGTCAAAAAAAGTCTATTAGGTTTGCTTGACATGACTTTCCTGCTGTGAATTCATGCTGCATCGGATCCTGTGCTCCAGTAGATTCCAAGTGTTCCACAGTCATTTCGTTAAGTAGTGCCGCCATAATCTTACCCATTACTAAGGAGAGGCTGACCAACCTATAGTTTCCTGCTTCCTCTCTGCTTCCACTCTTGTGAAGAGGGATGACATGTGCCCTCCTCCAGTCCTCTGGAACCACGCCTGTATTGAGTGACTAACTAAACAGAGCTGCCAGTGGTGGTGCTAGCACCATTTGTAGTTTCTTTAATATTCTATGGTATATATCATCTGGTCTCATTGCTTTGTCCACCCTTAATTTTGTGAGTTCCTCTAGGACTCTCTCTCTCTCTTCAGTAAGTGGACTGGTGTTCACCTCCCTGCCCCCTTTGTTTCTAATGCTTAGTTGTGGACCCTGTCCCTCCCCCCTTAGTGAATACTGAACGGAAGTATTTATTCAGTATTGATGCTTTTTCTAGATCTCCCTCCACACAATCCTCTTCCTCCCCTCTTAGCCTTACAATCCCACCCCTGGCCTTCCTTCATTCACTAATGTGCCTATAGAAGTCTTGTTCCCTTTCTTTACTGTCTGTGCTAATCTTTCCTCTTTTTGTGCCTTTGCGCTAACTGCTTCCCCTGCTTCTCTCTATCTAGGTACACCGCCCAATCCTTCTCCTTCTGTTTCTCCTTGTATTTTCTGAAAACCCCCTTTTTGGCACTTACTTTCTCTGTCACCTCCTTTGAGAACCATAGTGGTTTATTCCTTCTCTTGCTCTTGTTTCTCAGCCTAATGCACTGATTTGTCACCTCCACTATGGCTCCTTTTAGGTGTGCCCACTGCTCCTCAACCCTCTCTTGCAGCCTTTCTCGCCAGGGCTTCTTTGATACTTATCCCCATCTTAGCAAAGTCTGCCCTCCTGAAATCCTAAATCCTTGCTTTTGTGTGGCTCGACTGTGACACTGTACCGTTATTTAAACCACACTGTGTGGTGGTTGTTGGACCCAAGGTGACCATCCATCTGGACTTCCATGATTCTGTTTCCATTGGTCAGTACAAGGTCCAAAATTGCCTTGCCTCTGATGAGTTCTAACACTAACTGTCTGAGGGCTGTCCCCTGCAAGGATTCCATGATGCCTCAGCTCCTGCCTGAGGCAGCTGCCTAGATGGTCCAATCCACATCTGGCATATTAAAATCACCCAGCAGCAGTATGTCTCATTTTCCTGCCATCAACTCATACTGTGTAGCTGCCTGCCCTAGGAGCTTTTTCAGAATGCAACTAAAATGGTGCATAGAAACATAGAAACATAGAATTTGATGGCAGATAAGGACCGCTTGGCCCACCCAGTCTGCCCATTTCCCTACCTAATGGATAAGCTGCAGATCCTAGTTAACCAGCAGCCTACTTCTTCCTGCCCCCAACCCCTAGAATTGCCTTATGACTGTCCCATGCATGCTTGAATTCCACCACTGTTTTTGACTCCACAGCCTCCTCCAGAAGGCCATGGGTTGCATCAAAAGCTCTGTGAGGAAACACTGAGGGATCTCAACATGTACACCCTAGAAGTGAGGAGGGAAAGAGAGGACATGAAAGAGACCTATAGGTAACTCTTGGGAGTGAGCAAGGTACAGCAGGGGAGTCTCTTTCAAATATGAAAGGGCATAGGACCAGAGGGCATGTGATGAACCTGGAAATAGGGAAGCTTAAAAGAGATGTGAGGAAGTACTACTTCTCTGAAAGAGTGGTGGACGACTGGAACAGACTGCCAGCTTGCATGATGGAGGCAAAAACAGTGTTTGGCTTCAAGCATTCATGAGCTAGACCTAGGGGGATATTAGTAAACAGGAAGGGAGGAGGGAGGGTCACTGGAGACCATTTAGTGTCTGCAGAGACAGACTAGGCAGGGACCATGTGGGCAGACTGGATGGACCAAGCATTCCTTTCCTGCTGACAAATTCTATGTTTCTGTATGAGCAGTACCTAAGTGACAGCGAACAGTCCAATAGCTGGCCCCCTGATGAAGCTCTAGTGAGTAAAGTGCCGGGGCGTTTGGACCGATTCATGGTCAATGTCTTTGCTCCAGTGCACCACTCAGTACTGTACTGACAGAATGTACTTTTACAGAGTTGCTGACATGCTCAGGCAGGCAACTCATACTATGTACTGTAGTTGCCTGCCCTAAGAGCTTTTTCAGCCATAAATCAATATTTTCTGCTCAGTGGTTCAACTGTTATTTTTCTTACAAAGCCTGGCTCATAACTTCCTGGTACAAACTGAGCGGACACTGAGCACTGCAGCCCCACCCCTAAAAACAGCATAATTATGATGTGAAGTAGGGAACAGGGCTGCAGGAACTCTATGGACAGTCTAATGGAATTGGGGAAGGGAAGTTTCCTTGTACTTTCTAAATGTAACCCCTAGGTGGCACTATCCCAAGGACTACTACCCCTGCCTATTTGGCTAGTTGCAGGTTAAGGGGCCTAGGTTCTGATATGGGTGCCTCCACCTGGTCAGGGTTGGTAGTGGTCAAGCTGACCCGGGCACAGCCCTTTGGGACACTGTAAGCCCCCTTTTCTCCTTCTGGTGGCCTGAACAGTACACAATAATCACTTTCACAATGACCCTTATTCACCAGGCAATTACCCACACTGTTTGCACTTACCACCAGGGCTGGTTCCTCTAGCTTGACCCTGGTTACCCCCTGTAAAACAAGGTTAAGAAGAGCAAATAACAACAGTACCATACTCTTGGCACAAACTGGAACCACAGTCAGGTTAAATGCAGACAAAGTTAAATCTGATTTATTCAGGGGACTTGAACAAGGGAGTGGCGTAATCAGGTTGATTTGCTTAAAAGCTGTATTAATCAGACAGTTATGCATGCAGTTCAGAGTCCCTACACAGTCATACACTCTGGGAACCCAGGTAGGAAAATGGTGGGCTAGCCAGGAATGTTGCAGCTGGTTGAGGCCCTGTGATGGAAGAAAGCAACATGCACAACAAACACTATTTGTAATCTGGAGCCAGAGGGCTCAATTCATAAAAGAAAAGGCAACAAGACAATCAGATGACAACACTTTTAGATTTAGCTGTTGTTGTAGGGAGCTACCCTGATGTTTACTCATGATACCCAATACTGGACACAGGCAGGATGAAATTGAGACTGAAGGCTGTTGAGCTGGAGTTCCCGGAGAAGCAGGGCCCACACGAATCATCGAGGCATCATTCCTGTTCAAGGCATTGAGCAAGGGGCTGATCCCCATGCTGGTCTCTCATCGATGACTTTCTCTGCATAGCAGGTATTCTGGCTGGGCAAGTGTAGCAGGGCCCAGGCAAACAAAGGATAAAGATTCAGTCCATGGAGCTGGATACAGCCTCCAGCAAGCTAAACACAGTTCAGACACACAGTGGGGAACCAAATCACGACCCACTATAAGCACACAGCACACTGACATATAAGGAAATTCCACTGTACCAGGCAAATAGCTCTCTAGTCGCAAGTACAGAGTCTCTGCACAATCCAGGAGTTCAGAGGTAGCTGGAAGTCCTGACAGGCTGATCATATTCAGCAAATCCTCTGTCTTCTTCAGGTTAAAGCCTGGTCACAATTCAGTGGCTTAATTCGCTCTCCAAATTTGGATTCAGTCCGAAAAAAAGCACAAGTTCCCTCTCAGGGACAGCAGACAGGCATGCAGGCCAAATTCAGGCCTTTCCGCAGTTCTTCTGCGCAAATCCACTATGGATTGCTGCTCAAACTATCTTGAGCTGTTACTTCTTCACTTCCCAACTCAGATCTAACTGAAACTGGAAGGATCACAGATCTCAGGTAGAAGGTCAACTGGGGCCAGTGACCATCACATGGTATGGTTCAATTTGGCCACTATAACTAAATCATCCCATTCCAAGGCTAAAATATGGGACTTCAGAGGAGCTGACTTTGATAAGATGGCCAACAGAGTTAAGCTAGCCATGACAAAAAGAAACACAGGTGAGGGGGTACCGGCAAAGTGGGCAAGCATTAAGGATGCAATACTTGAAGCAACATCCCATTGTGTTAAGACAGAAAAGGGAGCTACCCTGATGTTTACTCATGATACCCAATACTGGACACAGGCAGGATGAAATCAAGACTGCAGGCTGTTGAGCTGGAGTTTCCGGAGAAGCAGGGCCCACACAAATCGCTGAGCCGTCGTTCCTGTTCAAGGCATTGAGCAAGGGGCTGATCTCCATGCTGGTCTCTCGTCGATGACTTTCTCTGCATAGCAGGTATTCTGGCTGGGCAAGTGTAGCAGGGCCCAGGAAAACAAAAATGGATAAAGATTCAGTCCATGGAGCTGGATACAGCCTCCAGCAAGCTAAACACAGTTCAGACACACAGTGAGGAACCAAATCACGACCCACTATAAGCACACAGCACACTGACATATAAGGAAATTCCACTGTACCAGGCAAATGGCTCTCTAGTCGCAAGTACAGAGTCTCTGCATAATCCAGGAGTTCAGAGGTAGCTGGAAGTCCTGACAGGCCGATCGTATTCAGCAAATCCTCTGTCTTCTTCAGGTTAAAGCCTGGTCACAATTCAGTGGCTTAATTCGCTCTCCAAATTTGGATTCAGTCCGAAAAAAGCACAAGTTCCCTCTCAGGGACAGCAGGAAGGCATGCAGGCCAAACTCAGGCCTTTCCACAGTTCTTCCGCGCAAATCCACTATGGATTGCTGCTCAAACTATCTCGAGCTGTTACTTCTTCACTTCCCAACTCAGATCTAACTGAAACTGGAAGGGATCACAGATCTCCAGGTAGAAGGTCACCTGGGGGCCAGTGACCATCACATGGTATGGTTCAATTTGGCCACTATAACTAAATCATCCCATTCCAAGGCTAAAATATGGGACTTCAGAGGAGCTGACTTTGATAAGATGGCCAACAGAGTTAAGCTAGCCCTGACAAAAAGAAACACAGGTGAGAGTGTACAGGCAAAGTGGGCAAGCATTAAGGATGCAATAGTTGAAGCAACATCCCATTGTGTTAGACAGAAAAGGAAGTGCAAAAGAAGAAGGAAACCACTTTGGTTCTCAAATACATAGCAGAAAAGGTCAGATCCAAAAGGCTGGCCTTCAGGAAGTATAGGGGAACACAGCGGGATGAAGATAGGGAGGCATACCAAACTGCCCTAAGAGAAGCAGGGAAGGCAGTAAGGCAGGTAAAGTCCCAAACTGAGGAAACACTAGCACAAACAGTAAAAACAGGTGATAAGATTTTCTATAGATACATTAGTGAAAGGAGAAAGTCCAGAGGGAGCATTGCTAAGCTCAAAGAAGAAAAGGGGGTATGTGAGGAGGAGGACCCTGTAAAAGCATCTATCCTAAATAGATACTTTTGCTCAGTATTTACTGAAGAGAAGTAGGGCAGGGCCCACAGCTCAGCACCGTGGACACAGGGGGGAAGGAGGTGAGCACTACTCCCTTCACAAAAGAAAGGATCCTACAAGAGCTCGCTAAGCTCAGAGTGGACAAGGCAATGGGACCTGATGACATACATCCCAGGGTACTAAAGGAGCTAAGGGTGGAACTAGCAGAGCCATTAGCAGAACTGTTTAGTGAGTCTCTGAGCACAGGAGAGGGCCCAGAAGACTGGAGAAGGGCTCATGTGATCCCGCTCCACAAGAGTGGTAGCAGGGAGGAGGCAGGGAACTACAGACCAGTCAGTCTTATCTCAGTAGTGGGCAAGATTATGGAGGCACTCCTAAAGAAAGGACAGTGCAACACCTGGAATCCATAGTGGCACAGGATCCAAGACAGCATCAGGTTTACAAAGGAAGGTCCTGTCAAACTAATTTCATAGATTTCTTTGACTGGGTAACCAGAGTGGTGGACCAAGGGGGAGCAGTTGATGTCGCCTTCCTTGACTTCAGCAAAGCTTTCGACATTGTTCCACATAGAAGATTGATAAACAAGCTGGGTAGGCTTGGGGTGGGTCAGAAGTTGGTCAACTGGGTGGCAAACTGGTTGACGGGCAAAAAACAGAGAGTGGTGGTAAATGGTATGCAGTCAGAAGAGATGCAAGTCACAAATGGGGTACCTCAGGGATCAGTCCTGTGGCCAGTCCTCTTCAATATCTTCATCAGTGACATTGCAGATGGACTAGAGGGTAAGGCTTGTCTGCTTGCAGATGACACCAAGATCTGCAACAGAGTAGATGATCCAGATGGGGTGGGCAGAATGAGAAGAGATCTGGATAAACTAGCAAAATGGTCAGAAGAGTGGCAACTGGGATTTAATGCAAAGAAGTGCAAGATCATGCACATAGGGAAGAGAAACCCTGAAGCCACCTATAGACTGGGAGGGGGGAGTTGCTGGCAGTCAGAAAAGAAGAAAGAGACTTGGGCATCATCATCACTGATGACCTGAAATCATCCAAGCAGACTTCTAAAGCAGTAGGTAAGGCTAGGGGGATGTTAGGGGTGTATTAGTAGGGGTATCACAAGTCGTAAGAGGGAGTTAATAATCCCTCTTTACAAGACACTGGTTAGGCCCCATCTGGAGTAATGCGTGCAGTACTGGAGGCCACACCTTCACAAGGACATTAACCAAATTGAGGCAGTCCAGAGAAGGGCAACCAAAATGGTGCAGGGACTGCATCAGAAGACATATGAGAACAGATTAACAGAGCGCAATATGTATACCCTAGAGCAAAGGAGGGACAGAGGTGATATGATCAAAACATTCAAACACCTTAAGGGCATTAACAAGGTGAAAGAGTCTAACATGTTTCAATATAAGAAAAATAGCAGGACAAGAGGACACAGCATGAGATTAGAGGGAGGCCGATTAAGGGGTAATTTGAGGAAGTTCTTTTTCACAGAAAGGGTGCTGGATGCATGGAACGGCCTACCTCAGGAAGTGGTGGCTATGAATACAGCACAGGGCTTCAAACAGGCATGGGATAGGCATAAGGGAGCAATACAGATGAGTATGAATAGATAGGCCACTGACAGCAAACGATGATGGCACATTTATAAGGTAGAAAAAGAAATGGGCAGACTGGATGGGCCTTGTGGTCCTTATCTGCCATCAACTTCTATATTTCTAAACTGCAAGCAGTGTGGGACTTTCCCCAAGATCGAAAAGGTTAAGTTGGCTGATCTGTCTGTCAGTCACAACAAGGGCTCCCCCTCCAGGTTATTGTAGGTGCCAAAAGCCCCAAACTACAATTCCTACAAGTTTTGGCCCCACCAAGCCCCTGCAGGCAGGCTCCATTTTAGAGTTCCAAATGTACTGATTGGCCCATTCTGTAGTCCAGGACCAAGATGATGGAAACAAACAGAACTGTCAATGCTGCAAAGAAGGCAGGTTAGAACAAACTGCAATATTATTACTACTCTAACAAATGATCAGCAAACAAGTACATCTTCTAACAGAGCTCCCTCTCAGATTAATTATGACTGCAAGCCAGGCAGCTCTTAAAGAGACAGTACACAGAGGCTATGCAGGCACTCTCTGGCAATATATTGAAACTGCTAAAATGCAGGACACCAGCCTGGCAGTGAGCATTTAAGCAAGCTCAAGGAAAACTTTTTGGGAACCCCCATTTGTAGGGGGCGTTACATAAATGCTGTTTTTTGTCCTTCACTACCTTTACCACCTCCTTAACCATAGCGACCTCTTCCTCCTCTCTCTCTTGTTCACTTCCTTCAAACAGGATGCCATTGCGTAGGCTATACGCACCTTAATTTTTCTTTATTGAGTTTTCATTCCATCTCTGCATTCCCACACTTCAAGGCATTCTCGAAGCAGTTTTCCATTTCTTTTAAATCTGCCCTCCTGAAGTCCAGCACTCTCATCTTAGTGTTTTTTTTCCCTGTCCTACTTGTATGCCAAACCACTCTGTACAGTTAGTCACTTGTACATAGGGGACTATCCACTGTGATGTCAGAAATGCTGCCCCTAAGTACCAGGTCCAGCATTGCCCCATCCCTAGTGGGTTCCAAAACCAGCTGCCTGAGAAATGCCCCTTGTATGGTGTCAGGGTTGGCCCTGCCTCTTGATGTAGCTGCAGCAAGAATGCCCCAATCTATATCTGGCAGATTAAAGTCCCCATTATCAAAACTTCCCTCTTGCTGGCCATTTTGCTAATGGCTTCCTCCATGGCTCTATCAAAATCTTCCCCTGTGTTGGAAGCCTGTACACCACCACCATACGAATAATAGCCCCCAACCCCATCTCTAGGCTGACCCATAGTAGCTCCAGCCCTTCCTTGTCCCCATGTTGCCACTGTATCTCAGTAGCTCTTACACAATCCTTCACATATAATACATCCCCTCTGCCTATCCTCCCTTACCTGTCCTTATGGAACATGATGTACCTTGAGATGGCCACTTCCCAGTTGTGGTTGTCTGTGCACCATGATTCTGCTATGGCCACCATATCCATGTATGCCTCTGCAATGATTGTCACAAGGTCAGGAATTTTGTTTCCCAGACTCCTTGCCTTGGCATACATGGCTCTTCATTCTCTTTGTCCTTCTTTTCCTCTAACTTACCTCCCCTTCCTGCTTCCCCCTTTGCCCCCTCTTTTACCCCAGTCCTGCTCTCCCCAGTTACATTGTCTTCCTAACTTGCCTCCATCCCCTGTCTTCTAACTAGACTTGCCTGCCCTGCCCTTCTCTTTGCTTCCTTTAATCTCCAGGGAATTTATTTTCCCTGGATTAACCATCCCTGTTGCACTAGTCTCTGGGGGGGGGCAATCTCTGCCTCAGTCACTCTTTCTGCCTCCCCCTTGGTTAGTTGAAATGCTCATCAGAGTAGCATCATTTAAACCTTCCACCTAGGACTGCTGTTCCCTTCTTGGATGTATAGACATTATTTAAACTTCTTTTTTTACTCTTTACTGTACTTCCCACTCTGGGTGATATGGTCTGGACTTTGCAAAAGACAATTTGAGGCAGAGATCTGGGTGTGACATAGATACCTCTGTGTACTATTATACATAGTACTGGAAAGTTGGTAGGAGCCCTTGCAGAGTCATAGGTTAACTTGAGCAAAGGTTTGACAGCTCTTTCAGAATGATGGTGTGAAACAATCACTTCTACCTTGGCATCAGGGCTTGTACTCCCTGTTCCACTGGCCAGCAATGAGCCATCATCATTCAAAATGGGTTCTGCATCTTCTTCTGTGGTTTCTGTTGTTTCTACACGCTCTACAGGTTCTCCACCTTCTTCCTCTGGCACTTTCTCAGATTCTCAGATACGGGCTTGTCACCCAAGAGAATATCTGCTGTTGGTTCAAAGTCACTGTTGTGGGCTCTGCAAGAGGCACGACTGACACAATACTTGTTGGTGTTTGACCCTCTGAACAGTCTGGTGAGATCTCTTGCAAGATAGTACATCCCTCCTTCTGATTCAGTGTCCAAGTCATCCTAATCTATCTGAGAACACGTTGTGGGTGGAACAGTTTCAGATTGCCTTATATTTTGCTTTGAGTTTTGTTTGCCCATAGCAGATCAAGTAGTTGGGGGTTTTGGAAGTTCTATAGTTCTACAAGATCATTGGTGACCAACTGTCCAACAGGCAACAAATAATGTTGATGGCTAGTCCGGTATCTATTTGACTCTCTTTCAGGCTGAATCTTGTACACAGGCATATCTCGTATCTTTTCCATCACAGCATTTGGGATACTGTCCCAATGGTCAGCAATCTTGTGGTTCCCTGGCAGTCCAAAGTTTCTTAACAAAACACAGTCTCTTGGCAGCAGTTCATGTGCCTTCAGTCTGTCGTCATACCTATCTTTATTGGCTTTGCTACGCTTTGCTGTGGGATCTGAGATCAACTTGTAGGTGAGAGTTAACTATTCTTTCAATCTTTGTATGTAGGAGTAGGTAATTCTCTGGCCTAGCTCCATTGGCAAAGACACCAAACACAAATCCAGAGGAAGCCAGGCTTCCCTGTCAAACATCAGGCAATACAGAGAAATGCTGGTGGCGTCACTTTGGTGCAGTTGTATGCATGGATAAGTGTACTGACTTGCTGACTCCACTTAATCATTTCCTTTGGGTCCAACATACCTAGCATGTTTAGTAGAGTTCAGTTGAACTGTTCAAGCTGAGGACCACCTTGAGGGTGATACGGGGGAGGGTTTGTGACTTTTTTATTCCCCCAAGAGACAACATTTCTTTTACTAGATGAATTTTTAAATCCTGACCTTGATCTGAATGGATCCACTGTGGGGCTTCATAGTGTATAAAAAACTTTTCTGCTAGGACTTTTGCGGCAGTTGTTATCTTTTGGTCCCTTGTCAGATAAGCTTGGGATCAACCTTGAGAAATGGTCCATTACTACCAAGATGCTTGCAATATTCTTAGAGTCTGGTTCTAAGCTGAGAAAGTCTATGCATACCAGGTCCATGGGTGCACTTGCAACTATGTTTACCAGAGGGGCTGCCTTCTGTGGCAGAGTTTTGCATCTCAGACAGCTGTTACAGTTTCTGCAGTACCATTCCACATCACTCCCCATTTGTGGTCTGCAGAAGCAAGCAAGTGTAAGGTCCAAAGTCTGCTTACTTCCAGGGTTTCCCATGTCATCATGCAGGGCACACAATACAACTTTTTTTGAACTTTGATAGTAAGTCTAATTTCAGCTTTGGGAAACCTGGTGATACTTGGATTTCTCGGTACAGTAAGTTATCTTTAATTTTTAATGTGGACCACTCCCACAGTAGCAACTTTGCACCAGGATCATTAGTATGAACTTGAGTGGCATCATCCCCTTTCTTCAGGGGAGCAGACAACATCCTTCAAACTAGAGTCCATTATTTGCTCTCTTTGTACATCTTGGGGCGTTAACTGTGGGACAGTGTCAGGGCTAGGGCAGCAAAATGACAGTAGGCACTGAGTAGACAGTCACCAAGGGTGCCAGGACTGTCTATGAGATGATGAGATGATCAGCATTTACAGTTGTCTGTGGCTCATGTATGCTGAACTCTTTGGACAGTGCTTTGACAGTTTGCTCTGGGATTCAGATCCATGTTTGGTTATCTGTGGATGATTCATTTGGTCATCTTGACAGGGCATCAATGTCCACGCGATTCAGACCAGGTCTGTATTCTACACAATAATCATAAGCTGACAACACAGATAACCATATGTGTCCAGTAGCATCTAACTTTGCAGTTCTTTTGCCCCATAAAAGAATTAATGAAACTGGTCCACAATAGCCCCCTTGAGTGCAAGGAACTCCAGTTTGTGGATATGATAGTTCCTTTCTGCCATGTTCAAACTCCTACTGGTGAAGGCAACTGGCCTCAGTCCTTCAGGATAACTCTGATACAGTACAGCTCCAAGTCCGCAAAGGCTGACATCTGTTTGTAGAACATAAGAATTTGTTAGGTCTGCATGTGCGAGTACAGGCACATTTGTCAGATGATAGATGATTTCTTTGAATGACTTGTCACACTGGGCATCCCATCTCTGGCTGAATGGGTCACTTGACTTGAAATACTTTTTGTTCAGATTAGAAACTGCAGGGTTCTTTTTGCCTTTGTTTATCGGCAAGTAGCCTCGGGTTAAATTCAGCAACATTCTCATCACTTTGGTATTGTCTTTGATGAAGTGTCTGTAATATCTGCAGAAGCCTAGGAAATGCTACAAGTCTTTCAGGGTCTTTGGCTTGGGCCAGGTGGTCAAAGCTTTGACTTTGTTTCCATCTGTGGGAATTCCTTAGACTGATACAATATGCTCACGTATCTAACAGAACTTTAGAAAAACTAACATTTGTTCATAGTGAGTTTGAGTCCAAACTCTTCTAGTCGGTCTAGCACCTTCATCAGATGAGCCCCATGTACCTTGAGGGTCTTTAAAAACACAATGATATTGTCAAGGTAGACAGGCACTCTAGGAGGTTCATGTTTCTGACTACTAGTTCCATTAGGCATTGTTGCTGGGGCACCAGATACCGTATGCTTTGGGAGATAAAAAGGCATTTGTAGAAGCCAAGGGGACATATGAAAGCAGTTTTCTCAGGATCTGGTAGTACCCGCTCCTCAAATCCAGAAATGAGAGCCATTTACTTCCACTGAGACAGTAAAAAGCATCCTGAATCCTCTGCATTATATACTGATCTGGACTGGTTCTTTTATTCAGAGTACTGTAGTTGACACAAATGTGAAACTGTATCATTCTGCTTGCACATTACTAGTAAAGAAGAGGCATAGCGGCTTCTCGATTCTTGGATGATTCCTGCCACAAGCAATCCTTGGAAATGTCTTTTCACATTATCAATGCCTGCTGGGGCCAGGTGATGGGATTGCTCTTGAAAACAGAGATCATCATGCAGTCTGATATGGTGTCCCTCTCTGGTGACACATCAGACATCCCACTTGTGAAGGGAAATACAGCTTGGTTTGTTCAGCTGACTTACTCTGTTCTTCCATTTTTCCAGCATGGGGGATTTTCCAAAGTCAATAAACTTATCGCTGAGTCCAGCATTCCCATCTTCCAGATTGGGTTGGGGCTGTATTGCTGTATCTGCACAATACACCCAGGCCAATGTTCAACCTTTTCTTACTCTAATGTCTCGATCAGTGACATTCTTCACCTGGACAGTGATTCTTCTCACATAGGCATGTGCTTTCACAGGCAGCATACTTGATTTGACCAGAATTCCTTCTGGCAATTCATGCTTTTCAGGTGCATCTATCATTAGGATCTGGTTCTTCACATCTTGTTTTAGTCTCATTGCTCCACTGATGCTACACTCTACATTGGGGATAAGATCAAACATGTGTGTATTTGTTCCAATGAGGATGGGCACTTTGTTGAACATTTCTGACAGTGGGTAGACCAATGGCAACATTTCAACTGCATCAGCAACTCCAGCTACTGTTGAGAGGAAAACAATCAAGACATTCAAGCAACTAAGGTAGCATAAGACTTGTCACTCAGTCTCCACATGTTCAGACATTTCAAAGGCTGCAGCTTATAATTCTTTGTGAGATGTTTGTCGCACCAGTCCTTGAAAATTATGGTGACTTCTGAGCCACTGTCAAGAGCAGCTCAGGCTGACACGCCATTTATTGTAATGGTTGTTTCAGTTAAAGGATCAACTAATTTGTCCAGGTGCTCTGGTAAAGTCTCTTGTTGTAGCTTGGCAATGGACTTGGGTGCTGAGTGTTTCACAGGTTTGGAGCATTTTGTAGAGGGGACTCCAGTGTGCTCCCTTACCAGGCCCCAAGGAAGCTTTCCTGCTTCTGGATTCTTTTGAGGAGTTTCGTGGTGACTCTCTGCAGATCTTCTGGTGACTGACACTCTCTCTGCAGGTGTCCTCTTTCCTACATTTGTAACAGAACACACCCTCTTTGTACTGATGTGGTCTAGGTAGTGCATCAGGAGGTGGTTCCCAGTCTCTGTTATATTCTTTTGGTGGATATGAGTTTGGTGCGCTGAGAAAGGCACTACCTGCAGCTTGTCCTCCCTCTGGGGTTCTCTACCTCTGCCAGCCCATGGTCTTCATGTTGCATCTCTTTAGTTCAGTTTCTAGACTGTGTAATTCATTAACTTGAGTTTTAAGACCACAGTCTGCAGGTGATGTCTGTGCTTGCACCCCTTCACCCAGCACTGAATGATTCTGGCTAGCTGATGCAACATGTTGGCTTTGTTGGGTGTCTTGTCCACTACTTGGAGCTACTTTTGCATTGGCCGTCATTTCCTTGTATTCTTTTAACAGCTGTCAACTCTAGAGCCTCTCTCGAAGGTACTTTGTCAGTAACTTACATAACAGCTGCTGAGGCATGATATGGTCTCCATCATTCCTCTTCTTCCTCAGGTTCTCAAACTTCTCTCATTAGTACTCTGTAAGATGAGGGGTTGTCCTTTCCCTCAGCTAGGTGTAACCTGAGAATCAACAATGTGAAATGGCAGGCAGCCTTGAGCACATGTTCCAGTTTCATTTGGTTCAAGTCCTGGGATGCCAAACTTCCATTGTGAAAGACTCTTTCCAAGGCCCTCCCTAGGTGGTTCAAAAGGTGGACAATGGTTCTCCTTTCCACTGTTCTGTCATTTTGAACTTCCACAGGAGACCTTCACTGGATTCTGTGCTTCCAAAGACATTCTCCAATACAGTCAGATAGTCTTGGTCTGCAGCTTCTGGATCTGTGAACCTCTGAGAACGAACAGTCACTAATGCAAAATCTCGGATACTTTCTCCAAGTCTTTTTCTCTTCCCGGCTTCTGATATTTGCCAATCGTGTGGGTTTCAGCCTGAGAATATTCTTAATCTTCTGTATGAACAAGACCCAATCATCACATAGGCAGGTCTGGCTCCCACATCTAGAGGTTGCATACCCCCTGGTCACCTAACAGAATACAACTTCACTAGCTGACTGCCTTTCAGCATGCAGCCTCTTGTGGAACCTTTGTCCAAAACTTTTGATCATGGTTGGACTTTTAGCTTTGGAGTGGTCACACTGGGATCCATCACTATTATCCACCTGGCACTGTCTCTGTCTGGAATCAGTCCATTGGACATTTTAATGGCATCCACAGTATTATGGCACTCTACCAATACCAAGACAGAACTTTTTTTATTCTACTAATATCAGTCTCTTGGTGAATGCCAAGGAGCAATATGGTTTTCAAAGGATCCAACTCCTCACTTGCACACTACCTAATCAACCTCTCACATGCCATGGCATCTGGTACTATTTTTTGGGGTAAGGGGAACCAAAATGTTCTCAGCTGCACTTGACTCCATGCAGGGTTCGACTGGTAAAAAAGTGATCCCAGCGATACCTCCAAAGTTGTAGCGGTGTCATTGTGGATGTTGCAGTTACTACCCTTGCCTTGTGGGTTCAAACAAGGTTGAGTAAACAGAGTCCTAATTTTCCTGATTGTGGGGTTCAAATCCAGCTCTTAAGTTTAGTGTGGTGCCTCCAACCACAGTAAAATTTAAGTGGGCCTGGTGTCAGAGTGTTATAATCTCTTTGGATGCAGTATCTAACCACTTCCCCACAGTGTCCCCCCTACACATACAAAATTACACTGCAACCTTAAATTCAAGAAAAGTTCAATTAGTGGCTTACACTAATAACATGCTCATGAGACAAACTATAAAATATCAACAAAATATTTACTTGGGGATGTTCGCAAGGGTGGCGGAATACAAAGCAAAAATGTTTTTGACAGAAACTCATGAACTGTACATTCAGGACTGAAGTTAGGTGCCTGTCTAAACATGGCTGGTACAACACTTTAAGAAAGTAATATCAGTGCCCATCCCCCATGAGGCGAGGCAAGCCAAGCCAGTGGCAAATAAGACTGTATACCTTTCAGTTTTATCAGCCCACCTGTAGTTAGGGCACCACCCACTGGTACCAGTTTTAACCCTTAAGCCTTAAAGAGAGCTCCCTGTGCTTCACCGGGTACCCAGCTGTAGGAATGGTGCAGCCCTCATGATGTTGCAGCTGGCTGGCTGTTGGTTGTGCACTTTAAAGAAGCAGAAACGTTAAACTCAAAAACTTTACAGATCATGCAACTGCTTAAATTTCATAACCCCCAAATGAAGTATTGGTAACTCCTGAAGTGCTGACCAAATCTATAGATTTGGTAGCAGCTTTGTACAAACTTCCCTAGCTGCAAGTCAAGCCCTGAGAGTACTCACAGTTCTGTTGTACCATTTACCTGTCAGCTGGGCTCCTTCTCCTCTACAGATGCAGTTCTTCTCAGGTTGACGGTTCAGTTGTTGCAGTGGGGGAGGGAAGAGCAGCTCGAAGATGCTTCAGGTCTCAGTTGCTTCTGGATGTAGATCTAGCTCTCTGTGTCTACAGTCTTCTGGACCTATCAGGCTCTTCCCTCTTCCTCCTCTGCAGTACAGACCAGTCCAAGGAGCAGAGGCTAAATGTCTCACACCCACATCCAGGCTTCAGAACTATAGTGTGGAGCATTAGACAGTACGTGGTGTTGGCACTAACCGGCCATCTCCCAGACTGTCTGCTGGATCAATGCAGGTTCTCTCTCAATGTAGGCTTTCTAGTACAGTCTCTGGTTCCCACAGGCTGGCAGCTGTGGCACATGGTCATCTACTTTTCTCTCAAGGCAGGTCAAGTCTCTCAGGAAAATGTTGTCCTGACACTTTCAGTAGGCACAGAGGAGTTCAGTCTCTGTATACACTTGTTGTGGCAACCTTTAAAAGTCACTCCCTGATGGCTGACTGTGGAAGCCAAGACAGGCTTCCCTGGATGGCTCTCACCAGCAGCACTCACCCTCCTCACTCTCTGAGAGCTAGTTAATGACTCTCCCCATTGTAACTGCCTCAACATTTTTTTGGGTAAAGGCAGCTCCTGATTGGTGTAGGGGGCTGCCAATCCATTTAATTAGTATTCGGAATGTTTACTTGACACCCTGTTGGTTGGCAGAAAGGATGCAAAGCATATAGCACAGTCATTCTCCCAGAAGGCTTTAGGAATCTGGTGCTAAGATCCCCGACTCTGATTGGCTGCTGCAAGGTCAGGGGTCAGCAAGATGGCAGCTGTCTTTCAGGATGAAAACTGTTGCTTCACTCTAAGTCTCTTTCTTTGGGCTCCTGCCCTGCTGTTATTGGTGAGATCCCCTGGTTTAACAGGCGCACCTGTACCTAGTTAGCCCGGGGAGGCTTTAGTTGTTCTGGATCTTTCTGTGCTTCAGTGGCTCCATGATGCTTGCTCCCATGCTGAGCCATTTCTTTCAACTGTGCTTGCAACCATACTGTTCTTAAAGGTGCAGAGGCACCATACACATTTTATTTTATTTATTTATTTCAATTCTAGGATTACAATTACCTTTGAGCCCAGGGCTCTTTTACAAAGGTTCCACATCAAAATGGATCCTCTTTCCTTACCCTACTAATGTCTCCGAGCGCCTGATAGCTGCTGGTGTCCCTGGGGCCAGAGCACACTAGTGGGACTCTGTCTGGGTGCCAGCCACAAACACAGCATTGAAGTTTTGGAGGGCATGTTTAAGCACCGAGAAAACACTCAAGCTGCTCTAAGACAGCTCATACATTTGAGCAGGCAGCTGCTCAAACGTGCACACATTTCAAGCAGCTGTCAAAAGCACCAAGCAGGTGGCAGCTCAGTGATCCAGCACTCCCTTGGTGCCCTACCAGGCTGCAGTCCCAGGTCCTGAGAGCAGAATATGATAGCAGGCAGTGCTTGGGGCTGATAAAGAGTCCAGGTAAGCCCCCACCATGAGGGGGCTACAGTAATTGTGACCTTGGCACAGCCACATGAGAGTGCTGGGGCTTTTCTTTTCAGTTTTCACTGACAAAAGGGCACTGAGGTTACCATAACTGACAGCTTCAGGAACACTGCTAAGTGCAATAAGGCACAAGGGAAAGCCAGCTGAATGCTAGGGTGCATAGGAAGGGCCTTTTCCAGCAGAATGAAGGAAGTGAATCTTAACCTGCACCAAGAGTACTATGTGAGTTGCAGAACCCTTACCTTAAAAAGGACAAGGACCATTTAGAACCAGTCCAGAGGAGGCTAGCCAAAATACATGGGACTAAATTTCCAAACGTCCCAAATGCCACACGCCCCGGGTGCACCGATCAGATGTCATGGGCTTACAGCATACTCCTAGCTGGTGATCAGGATTTTCTATCCTGTGCACCAATTGCTGCAAGTTAGAACAACTTTTTCTTGTCCAGCTTGTGCAATCCCGGGTACCCTTTTTATGAGTCTTGCACCAAATGTTTGGAGCAAACTGCCGTAAATTGGGTAAGGTGTCTCAACTGCACCCGACCTACCAAAATCTGGTGCAGTTCAGACAAAGGTGTTCGGTGCAGCTGCACCAAAAAAAAAGGGTTTGACTCAAGCTCTGTGTTGCCCTTTGAAAATCAGGAAAAGAGGGATCTTGGCGTTGGGGCGGAGGGAGAGACCGGAGACTGAGTAGGGTCTGCGGCAATACTATAGGTAGAGAAAACAGGGCAGACTAGGCGGGCCATCAAGTCCTTATCTGCCAACAGATGCTATGTTTCTATATCAATGGGCAGCTACAGAAGCCCTATGAGGAAGGACTGACTGACATGAATATGTACTCCCTGGAGGCAAGAAGTGAAAGGAGGGATATGACTGAAATGTTCAAATAGCTGGGGAGAAAAAACAGTGTGGAATACCAGCAACTGTTCAGACAATCTGATGGATCTGTGACAAGAGGACCTAATTATAAGACGGGTAGTGGGAAAATTCAAGAGGGTTGAGGGAATATTGCTTCACTGAGAGCGTGGTGAACAGATGGAACAGTCAAGCCAGGTAGGGAGTTCATGCTGAGACAGTTAAGATTTCAAGCAGGTGGGATAGACACCATGGGTATGGTATGAGTATGGTGGAAATGAAAGAGGGGGGAGGGGGTCAAGTGAAGGAGGGGCACTCAAATATCAAAGCACAGCTATAAGTGGGAGTACTGCATAGGCCCAACCAGTGCTATTGGTATGGACTAAGGCAGGGTCCAGGTGGACTATTATGAACAGAAGGTATTTTCCTGCCTATAAAATTCTCTGTTTTTGTTTTTAAGAGTTTCTTTAAAAAAAATGCATGCAGCTCAATGAACAACAAACACTGGGATGGCTTGATGATGATATGTCCTACATTTTGCCTATTTTTCCCCACCTTTTCTAGCAGCCGGGATAGCAGTGTTGCTTTGCTTATTATAAACCGAACTGCCTGATACGTGAGTCGACCAGCTAGGAGAGGAAGGAGTTAACAGGCATTGTGCCTGCCTGTGACACCCACTTACAGAGATAAAGAGTGTGTGTGTGTTTCTGATATCATTAACTGTGAACGGCACTCCTTACTCAGCTGCTGTAATGCTCACCACTGCTCCCTGACAGTCAGCAGCAGCACGGTGACCCTGCCAGCAGCCAGCGGCACTCCAGGGCTCCGAGACGAGAAGCAGGACAGGGCAACCAGCTGCACTGAAGGTTCGGTGTGAGACAGGACGGGAAACGACAGCTGCCTCTGCGTCCGTGTGGGACAGGGCGGGACAACCAGCAACAATCGAGGGTCCACGGAAAAGGAGGACAGCAAGCTGTGATTGTGCTGGCATAGCACGGCAGCCAACACTGTGTCCGTTTGGGACAGATAGGGCAGGACAGTGCTGTGTCTGTAAAGGGGCCAGGACAGCCAATTCAGCGTCCCTACTAGGGCAGGAGTGGACACACAGCCCCTGCCCTGATACAGCACATCCTCAGTCCCTTCCTCGATCCGGACCGCCTATCTCCTGTAACTTGTCCCTCTGCAGTCAGGACTCGAACCCCTTTGGAGCAGGTAGCATGGACGCGCTGAAATCCGCGGGCCGAGCCATCATTCGGAGCCCCAGCATCGCTCGGCACACCCTGGGGGTAGCGGCCTCATCGAGACACGAGAGTAAGTTCCCAAGTCTTCTTTTGTTGTTGGGGTATCGCGGGGGACAGCAGCACGAGCAAGCCTATCATTATCTCCGGTTCAGTTTCATATTATTGAATCATGTTCTTGTATTTCTCTAGTCTCTGGCATTTGTCCTGCCCTGCCTGGTGCTGCTTTCTCTGCTGGGAGCCGGGGACTCCAGCACCAGCAGAGACTGAGGGAGGACAGCCCCACTGGGTCCTAGTGCGAGTCGTGTACCATTGACGATGCCCGTCTTGTAACAGAACAGCTTGATGTAACCTTTAATTTAGTTACTGCTAGGAAACGGAATGCGTGGTACCTCTCACAGTCCAGCAGAAGAGAGTAGTGTCCTGTTTCATTTTACAGGGCACTCAGCCTGGCCCTAAATAAAAAGGTGCTACCATCTAGTACCAGGGCACCTGACTGGGCCTGATACCGTCTAGGACTATATAGCTTGACTGTGTGTTAAAAATATGTTAAAATTGTCTATGACCTATTAACTGGTGTTTCCATGTGGTTCACCACTGTTTGTCAGGAGTGTTGTACACGCCTCGCTACTCTGCATCACCTTGGATAATGTTGCTCAATGTACTTCCTTGCGTTGTTCTGTTGTAATAATGTATCTGTATTTTTTCTGTACCACTCTGTATCCCTATGTTGTATTCTCCCGGGTCGTTCCTGAAAATAGGCATAATACTTGCCTAGTGTACTTACCCGGTAAACAAAAGCTAAATAAAATAAATAAATACTTCTCCACTGTCCCTGATTATACCCCCTTGAAAATTAGTCTGTCCCTCATGGAAAAGGTGCTCCCACACACAGAGAATGTGCTGTGAATTCAGACTTCAACGCAAAAAATCCATAACATTCTAAGATACTAAACTTTGTACAAGTAAATACAACAATTTCCACAGTGTTCTGAGCTTGTATTTCTGGGTTTGAGGTCAGCCTCCCTCATTGTGAGTGTCTCTGTTCCTTATTTCAGTAACACAAGGTTGAGAGGTATGATAATCTACCTGCACAGAGAGGATGCTATGTTTCACTGTGAACTGAATTTTGAATCAGAAATTTGTCATCTGTGACCTAAATCAAAATTAAACGTTGTACACAAAACATTGTTTCTAACCATGTTCGATGGATCAGTCCCACATTTTGAGGGTCAGCGGTCTAACTGTTCCCACACATGCAGTGTCAAGTTGTCTACTCACAGTATCTTACATTTTAATGACAAAAGGTTGATATGTATGCTGCCTGGAATGTGGAGCAATGACACTCGAAATACGGAAAGTTGTGGAGCACCAATTCCGGTTAATTGCTGCAGATTTTCAGGGACAGCTTTGATTTTGCTGCAAACATTTCCTAGGTCTCTCTTCAGTTTGGTGTTTTTGTTACAGGAGAGTAGTGTAGGTACAGTATGTGAAGTATACGTGCAGCCACAGGTAAAAAGTTAGGGGGGTGGATCTACCCTGCCTATCACACTAATGCCAGTGTCAATGTCTATGTTGCAGGGCTTAAAATGTCGAGGGGGGCCTCAACCTCCTCATCTCCCAGTGGTTGTGCCCATGATGTGAAGCATAAAAAATACCAGGCATACAGTTTACTGTAATTCTTCTTTGGGAAAACACATCGAACGCCAAACTAAATGTTATACAGTGACAGCTTTTCCTGCCCATATTAGTGATTCTTTTAAGGCAGTGTCCCTGATTTTGACAGTTTGTCCTTGATTTGTTTTAAGCCTTGGCATTTCTGCTTTGTGAGCTAATGGTTTCCGGGGAGTTACTGTATCTAGGGCAGTCACTGGCCCTTTCATTGTTTGCAAGTTCAGAATATTGTGGAAACTACCACATGGTTATTTGTGCAAAGTTTGCCCTTTTATTGTCATGCAAGTTCAGAACTTTGTGGAAACTGGTGGTGTGTTTTATTTGTGTAGTTTAATAGGGAATTAAGACATCATAGATAATTCTAAATTTTAAAGTCTGAGTTTGCTATGTGAGACATCAGCGTCTTCTGTGGGGAAAAAAAGAGTAATTCTGCAAGGTAAAATGAAGGACATCCCTCATAATGTGGGACATTTGGGAGGTATGTAGGACAATGGTGGAAGCAGAAACATAACAAGAGAATTTCTAGGGAGCACAATTAAAATTGATTAAGAGGGAATACTTGTTGCAGCCTTTCTCAGCCCCCAAAGCACTATTTGGATGGGAATTTTTGAGTGAGGAATGTACCTCCAGACGATGATGGAATTACACTTTATGAGCTTTGGGAGCTGGGTGGGGGGGGCCATAAGGGCACTATCTTCCAACTGAGCCCCCTTCCCATTATAAGTCAATGGCAGTAATGCATAAGCTACCGGTGCTCACTTCAGACCTAGAGGAGCCAAGCCTTGCAGCACCCTCCCGTAATTCAAACACTGCCTCTGGACCCTATGGGCATTATAGCCCTCGGAGGAAGAACAGGGCTTACAGTCTATTTTCTGTCTCCAGATGGCATAGGACCACTAATTTTCCAGTTTAAAAAAAAAATTCCATTTTTCAAAAATCTTAAAATCTTTTTTTTTTTCCAGTTTTTTTTTTCAAAATTGGTTTTAAAATTTGGCACAAAATGGCAGTTTTTATAAAAAATTGGTGACATGTGTGGTTGTAAATGTGGTGCATTGCAAGCAGCCTTTTTATATGAAAAAGTGATGTTTAAAAATGCCAAATTCCATTTGTAGTCCTGATTTTCCTATTTTCATGTAACAAAGGTGTCCCTGGTGGCCTTAGTGGTACTGTCAGGGCCAAGTGAGGGTTTCATGGAGCCCTTTTATTAGCTGACCAGACAAGGAGAGAGCAGTTGCCTTCCCTATCTTCTACAACCGGGTATTCCTTTAAAGGGGAACAATCAGCACTAAGAGCCCTACACTCAAGTGTCGGGCTGGTTCCAATTGAGACTTTTTGTGCAAAAACATTTTTTTAATTACCATTTACCACAATATAGTAGACTGTCTCAGACTGATTCTGCTCACGTTGCAACTTGACGTTTTCTGATGTTTTCCAGTCCTGCTGTTCTCTGAGGCCTAAATACAGCCCTCTGGGATTGTACTTGGCCCCGGAAGGATAGCAGGACCAACAAACAAAAGACCAGAGCATATAAAAAAAAAAAACTCTAACATGAACTGCAGGCCATTGAATCTACCACTGCTGCAGCCCTTCTGGGATGTCAGTTACAGGGGATTCTGGGATTTGTAGTTACAAAAAATGTCAGCTTGCAAGTCAGCAGAATCACCTGACAGAAAAAGGGGACTTGCACACAAAAAGTACTTCGAACATATTTAATAACCAAGAGTGTGAATATATATAACAGGTGCAGTGAGTGTATACAAAAAATCCTGCACCAAATCCTTGTGCGCATTCGGAGCTCACCTGGCTCCTTCTTCCTGAAGGAGCAAGGAGTTCCATTCACACTTGTGGCTATTAAATATGTTTGAAGCGCTTTTTGTGTGTAAGTTCCTTCTTCTGTCTAGTGTTAAAGTTTTGGGACTGCACCTGAGATGAGCATTGCAGCTTTTCAGGTTTTGTTGTTTGTCAGCAGAATCAGTCTGATGCAATCTATGTAAGTAAAGCAAATGTTTTTGCACACAAAGTACAAATTGAGACCAGCCCTACATGTGGGTGTTGGGCTGTTAGTGCTGACTGTTCCACTTTAATATGCGTCCTGCTTGCAGCCAATTTGCTATTATGTTTTTTTGCTGATATAAAAGATAGACCCAGGCATGCCTTCTGGATAGTGACTGTGTGATTTATCCGGGGTTTTTTGGTGGTTATATTGCAAACATGAACTGTATCTGTGTTGGTGTTGGGTGCTGGCCCATAACTATAATGTCTGGGGGGTTCTGCTGTGGGACCATGATGAGACACTCAAATTCATCTGTCCTGCCTATACTAATTAATGCAGTACCTTACCATGCAATACAGTGTTACTGTGTACAGCGTCTGTCATACTTACTGCAGACAGAAATCCAGCACAGCATTATTTAAGTACAAAACAGCAGCAGACAATTGATGGTCCACCATGTAACAGTGGATATAAACAATATTAGAGTGAAGTACTCCCTCCCGCATTACCTGGTTTGCATATAACACTAGCAGTTGCCTCCATTTTAACTTTCAACTCATGCTAATGTCTGTATATTCAAAAGGGACAACCTCCAACATCAGTGGTTATCACTCCCTGCATGCTATGTGAGAACAACTCCCAATATCGTTGGTATCACCCTCTACATACTGAATGAGAACAAGCCCCACTTATCAATGGTTATCACATTCTACATATTTATGAGAACAACCCCCAGCATCACTGGTTATCACTCCCTGTATGCTTTTTTTGGAACTATCCCCAATATCAGATGTTATTACCCGTCTATGTGCTGTATGTGAACAAGCCCCAACATCAGTAATTATCACCCCCTACCTGCTGTATAAGAACTTGTTCTCCACCGTTGCCATGAAGTGTTTTGTGCCATATAAGTAAACTTGCATTTATGTACCCCTTTGGAACCAGCGCTTGTTTCTCCTGCTGAACAACACTGTAAGTTAAGTATGTTTTTTATCCTCTGTATCAAGGCATCTCAATGAAAATGAAATATTGTATCTCATGCGGCTATCCTGCCTTCTTTTTGTTGCAAATTTCATATGAAGGTATGGTGAACCACCTGTGGGTAACCTGGAGGTGTATGTCAGCCAGGAGTTTGTTTTCTTTATGGGATGGTGCCTGAAGGAGCCAGCTGGCATTAGATGCCTTGTCATTTCACGGGGCCAAATTAAAAGCTGATCCACTTTTAAGAGTAACTTTTGGTGGTGTCGCACACCGCATTGTCTGAACTGTGGGTCAGACTTGAAATGGCATCAGATTTCATAGCTGTTTACAAGGGTCTACCATGGAGCCACATGTGAAGATGGTCCACTTTAAGGTTAGGAGGTTATAAACCTAGGTTAGTTTTGTAGTTTTTGCTCCCTGTGTCACCTGACCTGAGGGTCAGAGCCAAAATTACATTAGATATCATGCCTACTTCATAGGGTTTACCAGTGTGCTATATTAGATGATGCATGTAGAGATCAAAATGGGCACCAGCCCACTAGCAAAATGCTAGAAGATTTTGTATTGTGTTAGTAAGATTTTCCTTTAACTAGCCCTGCAGGCTTGTGCTAGAGAAGGTAACAGTTCAGTAAATACACCACCTGGGCCAGTGGAAAAGTTTGTGGGGTAGTGGATTTTTCCATCACAAGCCTTGCTTGCTAGTGGCTACAAAACTTAATTTCAACCCCTGTGCATGCAGATTATATAACGTTACTGGTGCAAATCACTTTTGGCATGTTTGTGCATGTTGTCACTTAGCCCCTGGATCCATCCCCAAATCACACCTGATCTACCAGTGTCCCAAAGTTGAATATTATGTGGTCCGTATCATAGTTTGAAAGTTTTGGATGATGTATATTTCATTTCATTTATTTATTTCACCAGAAAGGTGGATTGGATCCAAAGACCCTTTTTCAACCATGCCTGGGGAGGAATAACAGAGATACAAAGTAACAGAAATAGCGTATAAAATAAAATCACTAATAACAATGCTTACAGTATCACAATTTTAATATATTTTTGTTCAACACACTTTAAAAGTCACACATCACATACAAGTCCATTAAATATATAATTACAAAATTATAATTTTGGCATCTGTCCCCATGTTGACTGAACCATGGAGTATCATGCCTAACTTTACCCTCAGTACGATGCATACTTACTTTGCTCTACCATTTTCACTAATTTGAACATCAGCAACCTTTCAGCTGCACAGTTAATCACCCCGGATGGATTTTATGAACTTGTTTCTCATCACACCACATGGGCTGACAGATATGGGGATCAGACCTACAGCAGTTTAAGTAATCTTGCTGATCTAGTACTGTAGTCTACCATTGTGCCAGATCTAAAGAATATTCACCATACTGTTACAAAGGCATAGTTGCTTGCATAATTTCTGCAACCGTGCTCCATAATAAGCAAACTGTGGAGGTCATACCCAAGTAACACTTGATGGCACACATCCTTACTTGAGTCACCTATTATGGAAAGTCTAAAGTACATCATAACACACGTCTGGGCGTGCACTGATGTTCTAATATATGTATGGTGTGGGTGAGCTGTGCAACATGAGGTGAACCTTGGATGTGGTTTTATTATAGGATGACCACCAGCCCTGGAGTGTGTTTTAACACTTTAATAATTAATGGGTTTTTGTTTTTTCCCATACAAAACCCGTAGCATAATTTGCCGGGTTTCCTGTATAATGCCCAGGCGCCAGCATTAGCCACTGCTCTTCTGCATTGCCAGTAGCCAACCCCCGAGGCAAACAAATGCCTTGACCAGACCGCCACTGTAACTCAGCGGTAAGTACAATTTTTTTAAAGAAAAAAACACACAGCTCTCAAAAACAATTTCTGCCTCCAACCAATTGAAAAGGGGAAAAAAAAACCTTTCTTTCAGCAGCTGCATCCGACCGCTGACCCTGCTGAAACCCAGATGGACTGTGGCTGAATGAAGATGTCTCTTCTCTGTATTTTATACATTTGCTGTGGCAAAAAAATGAGACCTAGCAATTATATAAAATAAAATATGGGGCAGTGTGTGTGTAAACTTGAATTTTACACACACCCTTGGTGTTGTATACTGAGATAAACTCCTCAAGCTTTGCTCTCAGGGTTTATGTGGCATCCAACACCTCGGGCGTGTGTAAAATTCTCATTGCACACACTGACCCATACTTTATCCTATATAAAATGGGTAGAAAAGCCCCCAAAACATAAGACATCTCAACTGACCCCTCAGCTAATCAGAATGCAGAGCTACTGTCTGTTATTTTTTCACAACTGGACAGTAGACTCAGTAATGGGACTGTATGCTAATCCCTGCATTTTGAGTGATTTACACCTACAAACCGCTGCCTACTGTCAACATTCTGTCACTACAATGTTCAGTAATATTAGCAGCAGAAGCTTATTTTATCTTCTGCAAACTTTTTTTGTCTAATTAAAATTTCATTTTCCATATAATGGCTATAATAACTATAGTGATGGTGGCTAAACTGCAGCCTTGGAGGTTATGTTGTCCCAGATATGTTACCCTGTAAACTCCCACCACCATACTCTTATTGGGTACCAGGTAATACCACACAACAAAGACAGTGCTGCATTAACTACACTGTGTAGAGCGTACCTGCATTCATAGCAACGGGGTATAACTGTGGTAAGAAATTACCACTACTGCTGTCGCTGTACGTTGTAACTAAGGAGGGATCAAGTTGTCATGTGCTGGGATGCTTGCTTGAGCCGCTCCTGTGGTGGAGTGGCTAAGGCACCAGCGCATGGCAGGATTGGAGACCTGGGACCATGGTTTGGTTCCCGACAGGTCTCCTGGTGCTACTACATTTTGCAGTGTTTTTTTGTTTTTTGTTTTTTAATGAAGTTTTCCCCCTGCCCGAGTTTCTCCCCATCCCCAAAGACCACACATCCTAGAGTTTGTTATTTAAATTCTGGTGGGCAAGAAATCCCATTGTTTTGTATGGCATGTGCCGTTTGTGTTGTGGTTAGTGTTGTTACCAACCTTATTTCATCGCACACCCTTTTGGTTGGGGCATTGATTCCTGTGCGGTTTTTGTTTTCGGCGACATGACCCAGTGCCCTCTTATTGCTATAATAACAGCTCAGTCATGTGATTGGGTTCCACAAATCACAGCCCAGGATTTCTGTTTCCCATTTTTATCAGTTCATCTTTTTCCAGTTACAAAAGTTATAGCTATAGCCAAAAAACATTTGGAGGAAGGAAAAAAACAGGACAACAAAAATAATCTATTTCTTGAGTTTTTTCCTGAAGGAATAATAATAACTAATAATATAATAATATTCATATAAGAATAATAATCATAGTAATGCCTCAAGTAATTGATGAATAATAAGAGTTCTGTTGGGGGGGGGGACTGGCTAGGAAGAGTTGAAGAGAGAACTTGGTATCTAAATGTTTTTCTTTATCTCTTACTATTTTTGTCCCCCTTCTCACTCAGTGCACCATGGTTCTCCTTTAGCCTGTCAACGCCACTTAGCACCATGCTATCTGGAAGCGGTCACCTTTGACCTCAAGATACTCACCAAGGATGTCCTCCTGTGACCTGGACTAAGGCTTCTAAATGGAGCCAACAGGCTGTAAGTTTAGTCTAGCCAGGATTTTCGCTGAATAGAGTGACAGTGCAGGGGACTGAAAGGTCTGGGAATTGCAATTAGGTGAGACCATGGCAGTGACATCTGCTTGTGTGCCACTGCAGTTTTCCTTAATTTTTTTTCCCTCTTACTTCTAACCACTTTTTCCTGTCACACAGGTGGAGATGGACTTGCAGGCTAGACTGAGACCAGGTCCAGCCACTGTAGTCTGATTAACATTCACAGCACAGGACTGGATGCACAGTGTCTTTCAGTCATACATTAATCCTCTGCATCTCACCAGCTGTCATATTTTCCTTCCTTATCTGGTTCTGCACATTTCTGCCCTCAGGCCATCTTCACATTAGGCCATCAGGGGGCAGTAATGTAGTGCCTCGAGCTGCCCACCTTCCCTGAGGCAGACTATGTCTAAAATGTATGCTTAGTGCTGCTTTTCTGCCAAGTATGTGATGACTCTAGCCTTTGGACACCCATGTGGGGTTTTGGCATGATAAGCAAATGCACTTGAAACTCATGGCACCCCCCACCACACAAAATGTTTTTCTGATGCATAACTTGGATGCAGGCAAAACCATTTGTCCATAACCTTGGGTTTTAATATAATTATTATTCTTTTACCTTATTTACTCATTTTATCAGAGTGTAATACAATTAATAAAAATGAAAGCAAATAAAAGTTTACTTCAGTTTAGAAACATATCAAATAGACTTGTTTGGTAGTGTGATATTGTACTTTATATTGGACCAAAATAGATGTTGTACATAGATGTCATTTGATGGTACCAGTGTGAGATTTCGAAAGCATGTGCACTTCAACTTCTACATTCAGCATATACAGTACCTTTCATGGAGTACAAGTATTTCAAATGCATAAATAAATACATAAGAAATACAGTATGTTGGTCCAAAAAACATATTCAAACATCAGAGTCTGGTTCACAGATACAAAATTGTTTCTCTGAAGTATCTAGTGTTAGTGTAGTATTGGTGATCAAGGTATTCAAAATCATGTAGGACTTTACAAAAACAAACACAAACAGGTTGGCAGAATCCAGGATAGCAGAAATGGAGTGTGTGTGTGTGTGGGGGGGGGAGGGTAGGAATAGAAGCTACTAATGTTGCTCAGATAGTGCTTTTGTGGATCCTACCACCCTCCATCAGATAATGCCGGTATCCTACATTAGGATCCTACTAGAAATCCTACCAAAGACAGATGTTGGATCTGGGGTTAGATAGTGATTGATCCTAGGTCAGATCCAGGAATCCTAGGTAGGATAGTTAGGATCTGAGCTGGATCTGTTGGTCAGAACTGTGGATCTGTTGCTAGGATCCACAACGTTTGTCGGATCCATGCACTGGATCCTAGAGGGTCGGATCCATGGTCAGATAGCACTGCTATCCTACCAGCGCAACTGTCTGGCCAAATGGGAGGTATCTGTTGGTATCTTAGTTTCTAGGATGCTATCTGAGCAACACTAGAATCTATAGGTTGAGACAGTCAGGAGGGACTAATAATGTTGTTGTATAAGGGGAGATAAGTGCAGACAGTGTTCATTTTCAAGACCAGGGATACCTGAAGGGAAACGCATTTCATCTATTACTGTTACTTCACCTGTGTGCCCACTGATGTACTGTAAATAAGAACACGTGTTGGAGGGGGGTCGTGTGCTACTGAAGATGTTCCTAGCTATGAAAAGCTGCAACACAGAGGATTTCATTACTGTACAAGGATCCCATCATCTGTTACACTAGTTGTAGGAGTCAGCCCAGACCTCTGAAAATGTTTCCATCACAGCACTACTTGTGGACTGTACAGTAATGCAAATGCTACAGCATGTCAGGCACCAATGCTCATCTGAAGTACCAGGCCAGTGTGATCCCCCCCCTGCCCCCCAGTTCTTCCCTGCAGCTCCCTCTCCTAGACTGGAGGCATCTCCTTAAGGGCTGTTTTGTAGGTGGGCCCAACTGCCAGCACCCACTCCATCAAGGTCATTTTGTCAACAGCCTTAAGAAACTCTGATGAAGAGGGTGCCCTCACACTCCCCATAATGTGTGAACAAATTGCATCCACAGTGCGCCTGAGAGTCCACTGACCCAGAGCAAGGGGTCACATTCACAATGTGAACTCGTGTCTCTTGTGTGGCTGTATAACACATGCTGCTGATGCCACCAGCTGGCCGCTGTTCAAAACTGGGTTGCTTCTAGATTTTAAGTAGTGCTGGACTGGAGATGCACAAGCAGTCTCAAATTAGACACATGTGCCTCTTTCTTTTTAACTGTGTCTAATTCCTTTCTCAACTAGGTCTGAATCCATGGGGATTTTAAATCAGATATATATACTGTATATTTTTTTATTTGTACTTTGTTTAATCTACCTTACCCAGTCTTGTCTCCATCTGCCCCTTGCAACCAATCTACGTCATTATCCCTGCCTGCGGACCTCCTTCCAGCTTCATGTATTACCCTCCCATGTTCGGGTCAGGCAGGTCCCTCACCCCCAGGCTCTACCTAGTAGCAGACAACATGAGGCTGTGCAGGGCCTAAGTGCTTAGGGTATCATCTTGTCTGCTGAGCATTTTTTCTCCTCTTTCTCCGTCCTAGCCCTCAGTATGGAAATATGTTAGCATAGAAGAAAAGATTGGAATCTGCCAAAACACTAAGGTAGTTGAAGACTAAAACTGAACTAAGTGTAGGAGAGGGGGTGAAAGACCGTAATAAATTCTTCAGATATATAAGAGAAAAAAGAAAGACGAAGGATGTGGAAAGTGTGGAAGATGACGTGGGGAAGGCAAATATTACAGTATAAATGAATATTTCAGCTGAGTGCATATGGTCATGGATACAGGCCCTTTCCTGACAGCAGGGTTAAATTTGAGGGCATCAGGGATGAAAGGCTGTAAATATTTGCAGTACTGTTGCAAAGAGTTTAAAGGGGTTAATAAACCTTAAGGTGAATAAATCCCCAGGGCCAGATGGGATGCACCCAAGGATTCTGCTGGAGATGGGGCAGGCCCTGGTGGACGTGTTTAACAAGTTGCTTGAAATGGGGGAGGTGTCCTTGCATTGGAGGGTCACAGACCTAGTGCCTCTCCAAAAACACAGGAAATGAGAGAACCTAGGGAAGTACAGGTTGATGAGTCTGAAATCAGTTGTTGGCAAGTTGCTAGACACTGTAATAAGGAGAGAATAGTGGAATTCCTGGAGGAACAAGGGCTATATGATAAGAAACATCATTGGTTTACCAAGGGCAGATAATTTCAAATTAACTTGATAGACTTCTTCATTTTGGTGTTGTGGTAGACAGTGGTCCGTATTAGCAGTCCTTTATCGGATTTCAGCAAGTGCTTTGATTCAGTACCATATAGCAGGTTAGTGAAAAATATAGGGACCTAGGGTTTGGTGGGATGGGTTGGGAACTGGTTTGAGGGTAGGGCTCAGAAGATGTTCCTGAATGGTCATTCACCAGGGTAAAGTAAGTGGCCAGTTGGGTCTCACAAGGTCTGTTCTTCTTTCAGTCTTCTTCTATGTGCACATATGTGTGAGCCCCCTCCCCAGTCTAGGGGTACACCAGATGTTAAAATGTGGGGAAGGGGCACTGTACAGTGAGAAAACACAGTCACTTGAAAGACAAAAGTCTTGTTACCTGGGTTCCACAATAGATCCTCCAATATTCCGGGTGCAGCAGATCTTCGCCACGGGGCTGGCAGCTGAGGGGGTAAATTTGTTAGAGCACAGCATGCAGTAAAGAAATCCACAGTCCTCAAGAATTAGCAGAACCAATAAATTTAATAAAAAAAATTAAAATAAAATAAAACCAGCTCCATGAAGCAGAGGCACAATCAAATTTATGGAAGGTGATCTCTCTCTGTCTACCTGTCTGACCTCCTTACACCTGCCATCCCAGTGCACTCCCTCCGCTTCTCCACTGAGGGCCTCCTAGCAGTTCTGAGGGACAGGCTGAAAACTTCGGGTGATCACTCATTTGGGGTGGCCTGCCCAGTCCTCTGGAATTCGCTCCCCAGATCTCTGAAGGAGGCTCCGTCAGTGAAGGCATTTAAGAGGGGTCTGAAAACCTATCTTTTTTAAAAAGCATATCTGGATAATTGCTGCTGATTTTAATGTTATCTATTTATGGTTATCATTATTTAATTAATATTAATTTATTATAGTGTATGGTCCAACGCTGTGTATGAAAAACCATACACTGTAAAAAGTAATTCTGCAGCAGTATTGACATCCATAGTGTAGCAGAACGACTTTTCATTCTGCTGCATGACAGACGTCATGCAGAACACAGTGTGAGCATGAAACAATGCCTGCTAGCTCGAGACACAGCACGTGTCTTTTGTGGCATAAACATTTTAAAGTAATTCAAAATCATAACCAAAGCACACTAAGGCAAAAAAAAAAAAAAAAACCAACAGCACTGTATTTCATTCCAATAATCATTCTCTTTAGACATGTCGGCCACTGTTATTTTCAAAGCCATTATCAGACCAGCAACAGTTTATACTAGAGCAGGAGAACCAAAAAACATTAGGGAAAAATTATATCAGACTTCGGTCAATTCAAGATATCCCACCCGAAGAGTTAGATCTGTTGTTGGCAGGTAGTTTATTGTAAACTGGGGTGTCAGAAGTTAAACAAGTTGACGGAAGCCGAATGTAGAAACTGGGAGTATAGGGAGAATAAATGGCAAAGTGAGCTAAATAAACTTATTTTATTCTACTTTTCTTTCCTTTTTTTCATTACTGAGTGAGCCCATTACTGGAAAACAACTTGAAATCTCCTTGTTCACTGACACTGAGTCGACTGTGACCGTTTTTCTTTTTTTCGTTTAATATCAGAGTTGCGCTTGTCCTGTATAATGTTATTTAACATTAAAAGTAGGCAGCTTTCTCCCCAACCTGCTTCTGTATTTTCTTTGTTTTTGCATATTCTTTAGTCAGTATAATGATCTTTGACCATACACTATATAGAACAGTGCATGGTTGCCCATACACAACAAGGCTACTCTTCACCCTTGTGGTTACTATGACAACTGAGGGACCTCTCGAGCTTCGCTCTCGAGGTCCACAGTCATCATAGTAACCACTCAGGTGAAGAATAGCCTTGCTGTGTATGGGCAAACATACACTATCCTGTATGTACAACTTTATGCCCTGTGAGTCTTCGTCTGTACGACCCTGCTTGTTTGACCCTTGTAAGGTGCCCAGAGCCCCTGGGATTGGACGCCATATATATAAATACTTACTTACTGTACTTTACAGGTTGTCAGGGAACCAAGCTTCAAGCAGTGCAAGACCCATGGCTCTAACACAGCACATCTCATAAATGCTGTCGGCTCCACGCCTCACCCACCAATGGGCGGTACCCAGAGCCCAACAGCAAATATTAAAGGGCCCAACTTAGTAAGCACCCAGACGGGGTTTACATTCTCCCTCCACTGAGACCATTCACCTCTTGGTGAATGCCTGGGCAGTTGCCCAGCTGACACCCCCACCTTACAGATAATGCCATTATCTTCTCCGCGACCGGGAACCACTGTCAAAGGTGCCCCTCCCCCGCAACGGGGATACCCAAACAAAGTTTTGAAACCAGGGCTGAGACCTTACCTGATAACATGCCTCACACTAACTAACTGGGGGACATGGTCACCCACCAACCAATCCCCGGCCAATAGGCCCGCTACTTGGGGTGGCATCCCAAACACACCCCAAACACTAACTACCTAACAAACTAGTGGTACTGCCAGCAAAAGGGAAATGTTTATGCATGCCTCTGTAACATCAAACATTTAAACATGCATTAACAGCACATCCCAACAGGGGTTGCTGGCTCAAACGTAAATGTTTTTCTATTGTTTTCCTCTTTAACGTTTGCTGCATATAGGTTGCCTACATGCACACTACACTCGCCCACGCGCGCACACACATACATCCCCAGTCACCCTCTTACTGAGGCCCACACAGCTTCACTCACCCCCTTTTAACTGACATAAGTTTTACACCGAGGTGCTGATTGAATAGCAGTCAAACAGTCCCACAAAGTCTCTGGTTCAGCCCCGGACAAATTAGTTCATAAAGAAAGATACCAAGCACTGAATACACATCAAGACAACCCCAAACAGTGGATCAAGGCAACAACAAAACTGTTAACACATTAAACACATTTTTTTTTCAAACCTGAGCAGGAATAACCTCCTCTGCCATTGCTGGGGGAACAGTTCAGTGCAGGCAGTTCACAAAAATACAGGGCAGTCTTGCAGCAACACAACAAGCTTGGGCTGGAGAATTATTGATGCTCTTGATGGCCTTTGGAGAAGAAGAACTTCGGATCAGGCTTACTAATCTTCTCCCTGAAGGAATCTTTGCTGATTATGTAGTATTTGGTACAAAGGCCTTCCACATCCTGCAAAATCGTGAAGGTTTTGAATAACATTAAACCAGTTCACACCGTGGAGGTGCTCATTGTCTTTGCCTGATGAATGACGTTTTTCTGGTCAGCGGATTGGTCATAGGGGCTTATTTTCCAGAGTTGTCTCACCTGATCCAAGGTTCCCTGGAGTATCCAGTCCTCATGGCGTTCCTCTATCACATCCCAAATACGTTCACATAAATAAGGATACTCTTCCCTGGGTATTCCTTCCAAATTCTGCACTGTACCCACTGCTCAACTTGTGACCATTCTGGAATGCTCCACATGCTGGTCCTTGGGGCAGTACCTTGCTGCAGCCAACGCCCTGAGGTATACTTGAGAACTCGGGGGTCAGAGGGCTGCAAACTGTCCATGTCCCTGAGCCATTTCTTACAGGACTGAGACAGCCATGGGGTGGTATCAGGATAGTGCAGACTGGGAAAGCTGTAGGGGTGGGGGATATCACACTCCCATACAGGTTCTTTGAAAACAAGGGGCATGGGGGTGATGCCAGATACAGCTGACACAGCATCCACCCATTCCACTGTCTCTACTTGGGTACTGGAACCATTTCCTGACAGCAGTTCTTCCACCTCCCCATCTGGCCTCTCCGAGGTGCTGGATACTGGTGGGTTCTCCAGGGTTGTCTGCTGGATACCTGCTGCTGTGGGGAGCTGTTGATGCCAGTAGGGGGCCCTCCTTTTCAGATGCCAAAGCCTGTCCACAGGGTCTCTCTCTGCCTCAGAGAGGGGCAGGATCTGTTGATGGGGAAGGGCTAGGCAGACGTCTAGCACCCTTTCCCACAGATGTCACTCCAGGAAGGGTCTATCCACATCCTCTCAGGTCTCCATGCTTGAAGAAGCTGTGCTGAAAGGGGCTAGTGTAGCAGACCAAACCCAGGAAGGCATATAAGGTGTTAATGAGGACTGGAATGGAGGGGCTGCTCTACGAGAGCAATTCAGAAAAATTGGGAGGTTCCTTGTATCCGATTCAGAGCAGTTGCAGATCAAACATTTATCCTGGGTACTGCTCTTCTCTACCATACCCTACAGCTAGGACAGTAGGGATGTGGGAACAGGCACCTCCTTTCCAGATCTTTGAGTCAGCACAGCCACAGCTGTGAATTTAGTCCAAATCACAGAATCTGTTCACAAATATCTGGCAAGATACAGTTCGTGGCACAAACACCCTCTCAGTTCTCTCCTCAGTCTGTCCAAAAAATGGTGCTCCTGCAAGCTGAACCTGGGTCTACACCTCCCTCATGTCAATCCAACCAATGGAGATCTTCCACTGCCTTTCAGCACAGGCCACTACATGGAAGGGCTGCAAGCAGATCATGAGGCAGCAACTTCTAAAGCCTGAAAAAACGCTCAAAATGGTGCTTGCCTCCAACTTCTACAGTCCAGCTCCACCAGCCTTCATCCAGAACCCAGCTGCCACCCACAAAAAGTTTAGGTAACCCAACTGGACCCTGAATTCGATCCTGGATGAGCCCCCACATTGTAAGCCCTCCTCCGGTATAGGGGTATGCCAGATGAGAGGGGCACTGTACAGCGAGAAAAAGCAGTCACAGGAAAGAAAAAAGTCTCATTACCTGGGTACCACAATAGGTCCTCCAATCTTGAGGGGGAGGGATATAGCAGAACTGCACCGCAGGACTGACAGCTGAGTGGGAAAATTTGTTAGAGCACAGCATGCAGTAAAGAAATCCACAGTACTCAGGAATAAGCGGAACCAATAAGTTTAATAAAAAAAATTTATAAAATCGGCTCCATGGAGCAGAGGCACATTGAGCCAAGCTTCGAGCAGTGCAAGACCCTTGGATCTATCATGGCACATCTCTTAAACGGGGAGCCGAATTAGACTCTGACTTGCTGTCGGCACCATGTCTGTGACTCAGGACAAAACATTGACTCCTTCCCTTCCTCCTTCTCAGTCTCTTCTCTTTCTGCATGAACGTGCGAGAGGTACCTCCCTGACACTGGTAGCATCCCCAGACCCAGATACGTTAGGGTTCGGGGCGAACCCACAGGCAGGAACAAGGCCAAGACTTGGATGCACATGATGCCAAACTGCAGCGTGGGGGCTACTCAGCTCATGAGTGCTGCAGACAAACACCAGTCTCCTTTTACTTCACTGATGCTGGCCTGGACATGGTAATCACGGCCCAAAACAGGGAATGGGTGCCAGCTGCCACCACTGCTTATTTGTTTATTTTTATTTTGTTTGTTTATTGATAAATATCGGATAACACCTTTGAGTCAAAGACTCCTTTACAAAGGTTCCACGTCATACATAAGAAAGAGACAACAGTGTACAGAGTAGCAAATAACATAGTAGTTAAAGACAGTGGTTACAGAATGGTTGCAGATGATTACAGAAAATACAAAATTCAAAAATAGCAGCTGGGAATACAGAGTAACAGAGAGCTGCTAAACAAGGTGCAGAAGTGCAAAAAGGTTGCAGGTATAGGCATAGCATTTCAGGGCGATGGCGCTAGCCATGCCCAGGAGTTATTTGTTGGCCAAGGCTGGACAGAGATGTCCATTGTCACGGTACAGGCACGCCCAGGGGTGGCAGACCAGAGTTAGGTCCGTAGTCATGGGGAGATGGGGGGTCGTAGAAAATGGAGGGTCAGGTTTAGGGGCAGTCACATACTGATCCCTGGGTATTAAGGTCCCTTAGTTGGGACTTGAACTGACCAAGTTTGCGTTCAGTGAGGAGGGAGTTTGGGAGTGGGTTGAGCCAGGATGGGGCCAGATATTGAAATGTACTTTGGCCAGAGGTGGTCTTGCAGCAAGGTACCCTACAGTGGGTAGTTGCTGACTGCCGTGTGAGGCGAATGGACAGTGGGGCCTGAAGTAGTGGGGAGAGGGCTGGAGGGAGTAATCCTGAAGTGATCTTCTTTGTGTAGAGGCAGGCCTGGTACTTTAGCCTCCCATCAAAGTTGAGCCAGTTTGCTGAGGCGTAGAGGGTGCAGGTATGTGGAAGTCTAGGACAGCCTGTAGCAAGTCTGCAGGCCTTATTGAGGGCCAGTCTAATCTTGTGTAGGTGGGTGGTGTCGGCTGCACCATAGATGATGATACCATAGTCAATTAGGGATAGAATAGATGTAGAGATGGCTAGGTGGAGAGATTCAGGAGGCAGGCAGTGCTTATAGCGGTGAAGGAGACCAATACATACGTTGACGGCGGTGCTTAGTAATCGGATATGGTCATGGAAAGTGAGACCTGAGTCTAGGGTGATACCAAAGTATTTGAAGGTGTTAACCTGTTCAAGGGGGTCATTCAGTGAGTTCAGAATGTGCAAGGGTTGTCCTAGGTTCTTATTTTGGGGGTGTGCAAACATCATGGATTTAGTTTTTTTGTAAATTAGTACTAACCTATGCTGAATGAACCAGGATTCAGATTCAGAGAAGGATTTCTGGAGTGCCAAGCGGTGGGCTGTGGGATCAGTGTGTGAGTTGTAGAGGACTGCATCGTCTGCATACAATAGCATTTTCCTGGAGCAGGCATTGAGTAGGGTGTTGAGGTATAGGGAGAAGATAAGTGGACCAAGAATAGAGCCTTGAGGGACCCCAGACCTGACTTGGTAGGGGGATGACAGGGAGTGGGCAGTCCAGACTGTTTGGGTTCTCTCAGACATATAGCTGGCAAACCAGTCAATGGTCTCAAGGGAGAGGCCTATCTGAGTGAGGGAGTCCAGGAGAAGTGAGTGGTGCATGGTTATCTAATGCCTTTGAGAGTTCTAAAGACAGCGCCAGTAGTGTAACCAGTGTCCAGGGATGTATGGAGGGCATTTGTAAATTCCAAGAGGGCTGTGGTGGTGCTATGGTTCTGGCGGAAGCCATGTTGTTCAGGACACAAAATACTATATTTAGTGAGGTAGTCTGTTAGTTGGATGGCCACGATTTTTTCCAGGGTTTTAGAGAGGGGAGGCAGGATTGCTATTGGGCGGTAGTTCCCAGGAAGGGTGCGGTCACCACTTTTTAGGATAGGAGTGATGAGGGCAGATTTCCATCTGGTGGGGAACTGGCCCAGAGAAAGGGAGTGGTTCAAAAGCATGGTAAGGGGGAGGAGAACTTCACTGAATGTGAGTCTAAGCAGTTTTAGGTCCAGCGTGTGACTGCTGAAACGGGATTTACTGAGGGCTTTGAGTAGGAGAGGGGCAGCTTCATGCTGGGAAACTGCTTTAAAGTGGAATGGGGGGTTGGGGGGGCAGTGTGGTGTAGGGTGGGTGGGGGAGAAAAAATTGGGGGGAGGACACCAGAGAGATCAGAGAAGGTATCATTTAATGTGTCAGTGATAAGGGTTTGATCTGAGGTGATAGATCCATTGGCCCAGATATGGGCAAGTGGGGCAGTGGAGGCTTTGCCACTTAGCGTTTTGAGTGAGTCCCAAAACTTGCTACCTGTGCCCCATGTGTTGGTGAGCAAGGTTTTATAGTACTCAGCCTTTGCTTTACGGATATCCCATGTACATTTATTGCGCGCTTCCTGATAGCGCTGCCTGTCAGAGGGTTTTCTGGTATCCTGTGCAATGTGCCACAGATTGTCTCGTTCACGCATCTGGTCCAAAAGGGCTTGAGATAGCTGAGGTGTGTTGGCACCTTTAATTGTTTGTTTGGTTAGGGGTGCAAACCGGTTGCAGGCAGTGTTGAACATATGAATGAAATAGTTGAAGGCAGAGTCAATGTTCTGAGCATTTCTTATGGGGGACCAGTCAGTAACTAGGGGTACTGTTTAAGGGATTGTAGTTTGCCAGGTTTGAGGTGGCATTGTAAGACAGTTTTTGGGGGGTTGTTAATACAGTACAACCATTGACATTGCACTGGGGAGTGGTCGCTCAGAGCATCAGGAAGTACCCTGATCTGTGTAGCTTTATGTGGGGAGTTAGTGAGCACTAGATCAAGGAGGGTGGCAGTACCAGTCCTCTGGTTTATTCTAGTGGCAGTAGTCACAATTTGGGTCAGGTTCTGGGCAGTTGCAGCATCCCTAACAGGGGCTGAACTGTCAGCCAGCCAGTTTGTATTGAAATCTCAGAGGGCAATGATGTCAGCATTGCCAGGGAGAGTCTGGAGATGGTTGAGGACAGAGAGGAAAGGGGTCTTCTGATTTCGGGGGGGGGGATGTATACAGAGGAGAGGAACAAAGGGGCTCTGTTACGGGCAAGAGTGATCTTCAGTGTGAGAGATTGGGCCCCATGCTCAAGTGACGAGGAGAGTAGGGCGAGACACTGTAGTGATTCCTGGACATACAGTGCACAACCACCCCCTTTCTTTGAGGTTCTATCTGCCCAGCATAGTGTGAAGCCAGGAAGTGAGACCGCAGAGTCGGCAGTGTGGTTGTTGAGCCAGGTTTCAACAACTGAAGTGACATTGGGGCAATTCTGGGCAACCCATCCGTGAAAGGAATCAAATTTCTTGAGGAGGCTACATATATTTAGGGAGGCGATAGTGAGGATCTTGGATGTAGTAACCCTGGAGGGGGGAAGGGGGTCCTGGGTTGGGGTGAACGTCTCCAGAAGGAAGGAGTAGTAGTAGGAGAATGCGCTGGGAGGCCAACCTTAAATGTTTCTTCATGAGCTTAGGCACCATTAGGGAGGGGGAACAGCACTGTGTGAAGGTGGGAGTAGATAGGTCCTGTAGGGAGGGAGAGGCCAGGCAGAGAAGTGTCCATTGTGGTACCTCGGTAGTACCAGTAGGGTGATTGGAGCATAGGGGATGTATGGTCCAATGGTGGAGTGGGAGGTATGGGTCAGTGGCAGGGGTAGGTAGTGTGGCTAAGGTGAGGAGCTTGGTGCTAGGTACGGGGAGTGTGCATAGGAGGTGGATTATCATGATGACAAGGGGTTGGGTACCCGGTGAATGGCAAAGAATGAATAGGGGTTGTGGTCTTAGGGTATCAAGGTAGCTGTCAGCCCAGTACTGCTCGTGTGGGGTTGAATAAGGCAGGTGGGAGTATGTGTGTGTGGTAACGTAACATGGAGTAGGTGGGTTTGGGGGGTTAGCAAAATGGGACCATACCAGGTAATTATATGTTGGCCAGCAGAGTGGCTGTTTAGTGTTAGATCCTTGGGAGGGGGGTGGTAGAGCCATATGGGGGATCATAGAGGCTATGAGGATAGTTATCCGGTCAAGTGGTAGCATATTTACTGTAGAGATGGTTAGGTATTTGGGATTGAGAAGAGTGGCCACTATTGGGGAGCTTGTATAAGCTGCAGATGGAGAAGTGGGTTGATAGGTTTATTTCACACCATGTGACTGCCACTTGCCTGTAGGCAAGTAGACAAGTGGTGGTGGGAGTAGGAGCCAAATGCGATATCCGTGGGCATCCTGGGACGCGAGTGTCCTATCCAAACATGCTTAACTCTTTTGGTGAGATGCTGTACCCAATTTGGTGTGTTGGTTGTGCTGAATCCAAGCCTAATCTCCTGGTTCATCGGGGTCGGCTGTGGAAGAAGGAGAGTGAGAGAGACTAATTACGTAGGTAAGGGGAGGGGAAAAGATGTAGGGGGGCTGGTCTATATCAGGATTTGTAGCCAGTAAAAGTAAACTAAACCTCCTGAATCCCACTGTATTATAAGAACATTTAACCTGCACCAATGCTAAACAAGCTGGGTTCTTTAAGCAAGAATTTTTTTTTAATTTTTTAAACTTTAGCCAGGAATAACATGAGAAGCAGTCCTAAAATTAATTATAGTAACCTAATCTGCATTAACTGCTATACAGTCTGGAATTCTGTAGTCTTAATTAAGGTAACCTGCTGGAAATTGCACAGACTGAGGCTTACAGTGACAAAAAGCGGAATAAAAAAAACTATCTCCACTTGTACGCCTACTGTTAATTGTTTAAGAGAAAAGGCACCAAGTAGGACATTTTGAAAATCCTCCTGGGAGCTGTGCAGCGTGGTCGTGATCCAATGAGCAGGGCGAACCCTTTGCAGTGGAGATGTTGTACCTGTGCAATTTTTCAGTGTTGGCTGTAGGGGAGGGCTGAATCCAAGCCCTCACGACCTCCGGGTTCATTGGGGGGTCGGCTGGGTAATTTTTCGGTGTTGGCTGTATGGGAGGGCTGAATCCAAGCCCTCACGACCTCCTGGTTCGTCGGGGGGGTTGGCTGGGCAATATTTCGGTGTTGGCTGTGGGGGAGGGCTGAATCCAAGTCCTCACAACCTCCTGGTTCGTCGGGGGGCATGCTGTCAACACTGCAATATGCCCAGGACCTCCCGTCGCAGCCAGACCAGTCAAAGGACAGGGACCCTCACCCGAGCTAACCTGCCCTGGTGATGGGGATCACAGAGCAGGCCCCTCACATGGCTCCATGGGCCCCTGCTTCCATACCAATGCTCAAGGGGTTCCAACCTGCAGCTCCCCCACAAACACCCGGTAGCCCAACCAAACTTACCCTGACAGCCAAAAACTAGTAAGGTGGTTGACCTGGATGGCAATTGGCCCACCCAGGCCCCAAACCTACGGCCCTGCAGCAAAATGTCTTCCCACCAGGCCGGGAGCCCCTACAAAGACCACTCCACTCCTGCCCTCCCCCCCCAAGGTGCCAAATCCTCCTTTATGCTGTCAGCCCCAAGCCCCACCCACCAGTGGATGGTACCCAGAGCCCAACAGCAAAAATTAAAAGGCCCAACTTAGTAAGCATCCAGAGGGGGCTTACATAAGCAGCATAGAAGAAGGGTTATGAGGGAAAGTGTGTCTCTTTGCAGGTAATGCCAAACTCAGTGGGAGGGTGGATGGTGTATATGGTGTTAATAGCTGAGGAGGGATGTAGAGAGACTAGAAAATGCTTGAGTTTTTGGTAACTGCAGTTCAGTGCCAAAAAATGCAGAGTCATGCACATAGGCCTGAAGAACCCACAGGCAAAATATTGGATTCATGGGGTAAAGGTAGGGTACTCTAGAAGAGAAAAGGATATAGTGATAATAATTAGTGATACCATGAAGTTCCATTTCCAGTATAACAAGGCAGGCTAATAGGTTGCTGGGATGCATTGAGTGGACCTTCACTAGTCTCAGAAAAGAGATGTTACTGCTGCTGAATAAATCATTGGTGAGGCTGCATCTGGAATACTGCATGCATCTGTGGAGTCCACACCTAAAGAAGGATAGGCTGAAGACTACATAGAGACAAAAAATGATTTGGGATCAAGAGGGTAATACTTATGAGGAATGTTGGGAGAGCCTCAGTATGTACTACCTTGTGGGCTGGAGGGAAAGGATGACATGACAGAGACATTCAAATACATTCAGTGGTATGACAAGGTGTACTGTGCAGAGCTGTTCAAGCTTAACAAAAGTTCAACAACTAGGGAACACAAAAGCCGATGAGGGGAACATTGAATACATACAGATACAGTGCGTAGAATCTGATCTGTCAGTGGAAAAAGACCCAGAAGTCCACCCAGTCAGCTCAGATTCTGTTAGGAAATACATTTGTACAGGCACGTAGTGGACAGGAGGACTAGTCTATCTAGTGATATGGTCAATGCAAAATCTATTGCTGGGTTCACTATTGGCTGGAAAGGCTTCAAGGATCTTATTAACCAAGGGACGGGAGGGCATGACGGGGGAAGGTTGGAGGGTTGGTAGGTAGAGCCATCTCGGAGTAAATCTAGGTTTCATTTTCCAGAGTAAACTGGATGGACTTCAAGCCTTTTTTGCCCTTATCTTCCATGTCTCTATGCCAAAGGCAAGGGCTCCTTGCCTGCAGCTGCCTGCCGGTGTGTAGATCCGGCTGATGTCCTCCTTCCTCTACCACTCTTGTCATGCACTTCCATCTGTGGTGCTCTGTGGGGCAGGTCTGTGGCAGAGACTAGCATCGACACTCCTCTGAGCAGGAGAGCAAACTTTGGGACACTCAGGCCCTCTCCTCCATGTCGACCCTCTGACAACTTGGGCTTGTTCCCACACCTGGGTCACAAGCATCACAGGTGGCAATGTCACCTTTACGCCAATGGGCTTAAATCAGATATTGTTAATGAGTTCTTCTCCAGTTACAAGGCAGAGCTTCCTTTTTATTAAAGTACTGATTTGCAGTGCTTGCTGTGCTTCTCATCCAGGAATTATAATACTTCCTTCCTTCCTTCTGTCACTTCCTCCTTCTGTTTTTTTCTATGGTGTGTGTGTGTGTGTGTGTGTGTGTGTGTGTGTGTGTGTGTGTGTGTGTGTGTGTGTGTGCACTTCCCACATAAAGGTGCAGTGGAAGTCTGAGAGATGTGGTTAAAAGGTCTCACCGAACAGATTAAAACACATTTCCAAGGTTAAGCCTTGTGTGGTTTCCTTTGGAGTTTATACCATTCTTTTTGTTTTATTGGACCCTGACATTTCAGACTCCTTATAAGTGGAGGACCTTCTGTGAGAGCAGTCTTTACCTTCCTTCCTGTTAGTTTTAGTGAAAGATCGTGTGAAGCAAGTCTGTCCTTGTTATTATCATTATTGAGGATCTGATAACAGCCACTTCAATGTCTGTTATTATTTAATGCCTTTGGCCTTGGACAGGGTCTCCACAGTGTTGCTTCCAAGTGCCCTTCAAAGACGTAGTCTCAGATTATGGGAATCTGCTCACTGATGTCCTGACCTGCAGTACAATTACAAGTTAATGGGGACACTGAGTTGTGTCTTTTTTTATTGTATTAAGAGTGTTATCTAATGTGAGGTTTGGTGTGAGAACACAGAGTGAAGCTTAACAGTTCTGACTGCCCAGACATCTGCGTGATGATGCACTTATTCTGTAAAAGACACATTTTAGTGCACAGATAAATATAAAAAAAGAAACACATTTGTACTTGAAAAATAAAAATTCACTACATTATTTTACTCCCCCTTCCAGTAGTGGCAAATAAAACAGCCCTATAGTCTGAATTAGAGCACAACTGTACGTGGGACTAGTCTCAGATGTTGGGCTCTGATTGGCTGGTGAACAGTTAGTGACTTATAGTGTATATTTTAGGAGCACTTTTCACATTTGGCCCAGTGGGTTTGTGGCAGAAGCACTCTGGAATGCCACTTCAGAAGGCTGGATTCCTGACTGTACTCAGCTTCAGCTCCCTGAGACAGTAAATGGGCTGTGCATATTGCAGAGGTAGGGTGATTGGCTCAAAGGGAGGGAGGGTGCAGGTTGCCCAGCTTCTGCAAACTCCCCTGCTGGCTGGTTGTTGATCTGCATTTCTGTGGATGTGAATGCCGTTGCTCACCCATGCTTGAGGCCAGAAGACAAGAAGCAGCCACAACAACTTCAGTGTCAGTGGGATAAAACATTGGGACTGCAGTGTCTGAGGGATGAACCACATCAACTGCAGTGTCGGTGTGATGAACCATACTTACTGCAGAGTCAGTGAGATGAGCTGTGACAACTGCATTGTCAGTGGGTTGAACCCTGCTGACTGTTGTCAACAGGATGAACCATGGCGACTGCAGTGTCAGCAGCAGGATGAACTGTGGTGATGGCAGTGTTAGTGGCAAGATGAATCATGGTGCCTGCAGTGTCAGCATGATGACCCATAGTAACAGCAGTGTCAGCGGGATGACCCTTGGTGTCTGCAGTGTCAGCAATGTTACCAGGATGACCCATGGTGATGACAGTGTCAGTTGGATGATGCATGGTGTCTGCAGTATTTGCAGTATGACCCATGGTGACAGCAGTGTCAGCAGGATGACTCTTGGTGTCTGCAGTGTTAGCAGGATGGCCTAAGGTGATGGCAGTGTCAGAGGGATGAACCACAGTAACTGCAGTGTCAACAGCAGGATGAACCATGGTGATGGCAATGTTAGTGGCAGGATGAATCATGGTGTCTGCAGTGTTAGCAGGATGACCCATGGTGATGGTAGTGTCATTTGGATGACGCTTGGTGTCTGCAGTGTTAGCAGGAAGACCCATGATGACGGCAGTGTCAGCAGGATGACCCATGGTGATGGCAGTGTCAGTAGGATGACCCATGATGATGGCAGTGTCAGCAGGAAGACCAATGGTGATGGCAGTGTCAGCAGGATGACCCTTGGTATCTGCAGTATTAGCAGAATGGCCTATGGTGATGGCAGTGTCAGTGGGATGAACCACAGTAACTGCAGTGTTAACAGCAGAATGAACAGTGTGAGTGGGATGAACCATACCGACTGGTGTCAGCAAGATGAACCACAGTGTCAGCAGAATGAAGCATGGTGATCGCAGTGTCAGTGGCAGGATGAACCATGGCGATTGCATTGTCAGGGGTGTGAACCATAGCAACTGCAGTATCAGTGGGATGAACCATAGTGACAGCAGGATAAACCTTGTTGATTTCAGTGTCAGCAGAATGAACCATGCTGACGGCAGTAGTAGTGAGATGAACCATGATGACTGCAGTGTCAGCAGTGGGATGAACAGTGGTGATTGCAGTGTCAGCAGGATGGACCATAGTGACTGCATTGTTAGAAGAATAAACTGTGGTGATTGTATTGTCAGTGGAATGAACCATGATGACTGCAGTGTCAAGTCGGAGGAACCATGGTGACTGCAGTTTCAGCAGGATGAATCATGGTGACTGCAGTGTCAGTGCCACAGACTGTGGCGACCACAGCATTAGTGGGATGAACCATAGTGACTACAATGTCAGTGGGATGAACCATAGTGACTACAGTTTCAGTGGGATGAACCATGGTGACTGCAGTGTCAGCAGTGGGATGAACCAGTGTGACTGCAGTGTTAGTTCAAACTTCTTGTAAACTGTGGCAACTCACAGCCCTACACTGTCACAGCACACCAGAGCTTGAAAAGTATCAAAATGCTTTATTCCATTGTAAAATGCATAGTCAGGTACACCAGATGCAGCCTGACACATTTTTGGATTAATGTACAATCCTTTATCAAAGGCTAAAGAACTACTACACATGTGTTACTTGAATTCCAAAATTTGATGACATCACCGGTGTCATTAGGGGTATTTTAAAACCATTAGTTACCACATTTAATTGATCTCATTAAAAGATTCACTCAATCATACCCCCCCCTCCCACATATACACATGCAAATAACCACATCCTACTATAGGTATGTGACACATAAATTAGCAGAGCAAGTAAAGTGCATAAATTGGAATTATAAAACACACATAAACAGGGATTTCATCTGTCTTCCAAGTAAGTAAGTAAAAGTAAGTAAAATTTTCCAAAGCTCAGGGCACTTTTACAATAAGTCAATTAAAATCACATTTCAAAACAATAACTCAGACAACCATACAGTACACTTACTCATTATGTACCGGCAAATGCTAGGGCAAAAAGGAAAGTTTTTAGTTGTTTTTTAAAGCTTTCAGCAGCTAGGCATTCTCGTATCAGCCGAGGTAGAGAATTCCACAGGGTTGGTGTCATATAGTCAAAAGATCTACCTCCAGACGTCTTTAGACGTATCCTGGGAATCTCTAGCAATCCCTCGTCAGAGGAGCGTAGAGAATGGGCAGAACAGTAAGGCACCAAGAGCTCTTTCAGGTAGTGAGGTCCCAAATCATGTAGGGCCTTAAAGGTCAATAATGTGACCTTGAAGGTGATCCGCCACTGTATTGGCAGCCAGTGCAGATCACTCAGCACAGGTGTCATATAGCTAGATCATGAAACTCCCATCAACAACCTGGCCGTCGCGTTCTGCACAAGCTGCAAGTGGCGGATATCCACCCCCGGCAACACTAGTTAGAGGGCATTGCAGTAATCAAAACGGCTGGTGACAAAGGTATCGACCAAGATGGGAAGATCTTCCTGTGGAACCAAGTGTTTCACCCGGTCGATGTTCCTCAGATGAAAAAAGGCAGATTTGACTACGGCCGACACCTGCATCTTCATAGTCAAGCTTTCGTCAAAAATTACACCAAGGTTACGTACTCGACCAGGTGCAAGAAGCTGGGCCCCCCAAGATATAAACCCGAAGGTTTCCCCATCCAAGCCCCAGTTGTCCTCCCTCCATGGTCCACAACCAACACCTCAGTTTTCCCTGAGTTCAACCTAAGCCAACTAGCACTCATCCAATCCTGAATCTCCAGGAGGCAGTTATTAAACATCATGATGGAATCAGACTCCTGATCAGGCATAAAAGACTGGTAGAGCTGAGAATCATCAGCATAACAATGAAAACTCGGCCCATACCATCTTATAATGTCCTCCAGTGGAAGCATGTACACCGTGAATAACATAGGGGACAGCACCGACCTCTGCAGTACCCCACAGGGCAGCCAGTGAGGGGCCGAGGTGTTAACTCCAGACACCACTCTCTGAGATCTGCCCTCCAGAAAAGATCGAAACCAGCTGTGGACTGCTCCCCTCAGACCATAGAAAAACCACAGGCGGTTGAGCAATACCCCATGATCCACGGTGTCAAATGCTGCTGAGAGTAAGGTTTCAACTCAAATCCAGTATTGAGACCTGGATATTTATTGGTCCTGAGTCTTAGGATCCAGTCATTTTCTTTTGTCAAAATCTTATTCCTAAAGTTACCACCTCTAGGGTTCTCATACTTTTTTGATACCCATGAATTTAAAAACATGTTCCTGTCTATTATCCATTTCTGCCACATGGGCAGCTGTTGCATAGGACAAGTCTCTCTTTTCAATGGCTCGTATATGCTCATTTACCCTAATTTTGAACTGCCTTTTGTTTTTTTCCTACATAAAACATGTTACAGCTACAGGTCAAAAGGTAAATAACACCTTCAGTACTGCATGTTATTAGCTGCCTGACTTCATAATTTCGGTCTGTGCCTATCCTGGTGAAATTCTTCCCTGATACCGCATGTTTACAGGCTACACATTTTTTACAATGGAAGCAGCCTTTACTATTATTGAGCCAGTTGTCACCCTTTTTGTGTACAAAGTGGCTATTCACTAAACTGTGTCTCAGGGTAGGGGGCATCTATAAGACATAATCGGTGGAGCACTCACTACTGTTTGTAGCCCTCTGTCACTAGATAAGACTGCCCAGTTAGTTCTGATTATGCTTTCTACTTTCTTAGCATGTGCAGAGTAGCTTGTAACATAATGAAACCTATCATTTTTCTGTCTCTAACACCTTTATGTAGCAGTGTGCTTCGATCTGTTTCTGCAGCCGTCCTACATGCTTCATCTATTACTTGCCTTGCATAGCCTCTTTCACATAATCTTCTTTCTAGATCTGTGGTTTTCCTCTCAAAAACCTCTTCTGTGGTGCAGTTCCTTTTTACTCTAAGGAACTGCCCCTTAGGTATGTTTTGTACAGTATGGCGTGGATGGCAACTAGATGCCAAAAGCAATGTGTTGCCATCCACGTCTTTTCTGAACAGTTCTGTGTTCACTGCACTTGTAATATCTTTTTGATTGTGATATCTAGGTAATTTACCTCTCTGTCACTAATTGTATGGCTGAATCAAAGGTGTTCACTGATTGAGTGTAAAAATTTAATGAAGTTCTGCAATGTCGTGACGTCACCTCACCATACAAGTAAGACATCATCAATGTAACGTTTCCATACCATTATTTTAGAAAAATAGGGGATGGATCCTTCAATATAGATGACATCATGCTCCCATCTCCCAACATGCAAGTTTGCCGAAGATGGGGTGCATGTAGTCTCCATCGCGGTGCCCTTGATTTGTTGGTAAAGTTCTCTATTAAATGTAAATACATTTTTTGTAAGTACATGTTCAAGTAGTTTTAAAATACATTCTGTCAGTGGAATCACTAGATCACATTCTCTATTATTAAGAAAGAAAGCCACAGCATCTAAGACACCCTCGTGTGGTATATTGGTGTACAGTGCCTCAATATCAAGGGTGACCAAGAGGCAGTCTTCCCAAAACTTAAACCTTCTATTAAATTCAAAATAATTTTCATATCTTTTTGATGTAGGAAGGCAATTGATGTATGAGGGAACAAAGGAATGAGTCACTATACTGTGAAATGGGTTCTGTAAGTGAACCCAGACCTCTCACAATCTGCTGCCAGGTGGCTTTTCCATGTTTTTATGCACCTTCGGTAGAACACAGAAGGCTGCAGTAACAGGGTGTTCAGTGTAGGAATTTTTTTGCCAGTTCACCAATAAAGCCTTGTTCAAATGCTTGCTCCACGGTCTCATCAATACTAAATTTAAAAATCCCACATTGGGTTGTCCTTTATCTTTTTATAAAACACTTGGTTGTTTAACTGTCTCTCTATTTCCAATTGATAGTCCGCAATGTCCGTCAGTACTATGCAGCCCCCTTTGTCAGCCTGTTTTATAACAAGACTAAAATCATTTTGTAAACTCTGTAATGCCTCTCTCTTCTTTACTCAAATTATTACAGCTTAAATGTGGCAAATCATCAAATAGCTGTTCAAGTTCTTTTTCACAGAGTTCTTTAAAAATATTAACGGCTGGACACAACAGAGGATTAAACACCGAATTTGGTTTGAAGGCCGTTGTAGAAGTCTGCTGGTCTAGTTGCATATTTTCAACTTGCTTTTTTGGAAAGAATGATCTTGAATTAAGTTTTTGACACATCAAGTGAAGATGCAAAATAATTTGTACTTTATTTAATGGAGTTGTAGGGGAGAAACTAAGGCCTTTTTTAAGGAGCTCTGATTCAGGCACAGTTAATACATGTTTCGATAAGTTTATGATTTGTATAGAGTCTCCACTCAGCTCTGCAGTGTCAACAGAATGAAGCATGGTGATTGCAGTGTCAGGGGTGTGAGCCATAACAAATGCAGTATCAGTGGGATGAACCATAACAACTGCAGCATCAGCAGGATAAACCTTGTTGACTTCAGTGTCAGCAGAATGAACCATGATGGCTGCAGTAGCAGTGGGATGAACCATGGTGATTGCAGTGTCAGCAGGATGGACCATAGTGACTGCATTGTTAGAAGAATGAACTGTGGTGACTGCATTATCAGTGGAATGAACCATGATGACTGCAGTGTCAGTGGGAGGAACCATGGTGACTACAGTTTCAGCAGAACGAATCATGGTGACAGCAGTATCAGTGCCACAAACTGTGGTGACTGCAGCATCAGTGGGATGAACCATAGTAACTGTAGTGTCAGTGGGATGAATCATGGTGACTGCAGTAACAGCAGTGGGATGAACCATGGTGACTGCAGTGTCAGCAGTGTGATGAACCATGGTGACTGCAGTGTCAGTGGTGGGATGAACCGTGGTGACTGCAGTGTCAGCCATGGGATCAACCGTGGTGACTGCAGTGTCAGCCATGAGATGAACTGTGGTGACTGCAATGTCAGCCATGAGATGAACTATGGTGACTGCAGTGTCAGCCATGAGATGAACTGTGATGACTGAAGTGTCAGGAGTGGGATGAACCACGGTGACTGGAGTGTCAGGAGTGGGATGAACCACGGTGACTGGAGTGTCAGTGGGATGAAACAAGGTGACTGCATTGTCATTTGGAGGAACCATGGTGACTGCAGTGTCAGCAGTGAAATGAAGAATGGTAAATGCAAGGTCAGTGAAATAATTCATGGTGACTTCAGTGTCCACAGCAGAATGAACCATCATGACTGCAGTGTCTGCAGTTGGAAGAACAATGGAGACTGCAAGGTCAGCGGGATGAACCATAGTGACTGCAGTCAGTTGGATGTGCCTGGGTAAATGGGCATCCTCAAAAAACAAATAGTACCTTTAATGCACACTGTATATTAAAGCATTTTACAAAAAGAATATACAACATATTGTAGCTGTAGTGTTGTGACTGTAGACAAGGTCAGCTGCCCTTTATACTGCTACAATGTACCCTAGACATTTTTGGCTATGGATTTAGTACAATAGTTACAAAGTAACACAACAATTTAAGGTCAGATAAGACACTAGGTCCCTCAAGGCCACCCCCCTGCTTCATAAGTAGGGATAAAGAAAATAATTCTGTACCACAATGCTAGTTCATAGGCATTCCTTACTCCCTCTGCTATGCAAAGTAGTATTTGATTTCTTGGTAAGCAAAACTTCATCCAGGCTTACCTTTGAAGGCCTGTACTGTCCTAATATCCACTTTATTTGCTGGAAGGCTTGCTGTTCCACAGGTTCACCTCTCTGTGGGGGAAAAGTACCTCCTAATGTTACCTGTGAATTTACCACCTCTGTGCTTCAGTTCACGTCCTCTTGTCCTGCTGGTGGACACCAGATCAGACAACTCCATTTGTTCAGTCTTGTTGATATCTTTGCGTATGCTAATGACCAACACCAAGTCCCCTCTTAGCCTTTTCTCCAGGGTAAACCTGTTAAGGGCCTCAAGCCTCTCCTCATACACTAGGTCTTGTCCCTCATACCTCTGATCATTTTGGTGGCCCTGTGTTGCATCCTGTTGATTTCTCCAGTATCTTATTTGCATCGAGAAGCCCAGAACTGCATGCAGTGTTCCAGGTGGGGCCTGACCAGAGCCTTGTCAAGTGGCAGGAATATTTCCCCTACTCTGCTGGTCACCCCTTTTATGATGCACTCCAGCATTCTGCTAGCCCTGTTGACAGCCATTGTACACTGCGGGTCATGCTTCAGCTTGTTGTCTGTTATGAACCCCAGGTCCAGTTCCTGCTTCACTGCAGCATGAGGAATCCCACACAGTGTGCAGGTTCTGACTCTGTTCCCCGGCCCCCCAAATGTAGCAGCTTGAAAATGGCTTGGATTCCTCTTAAGTTTACCTCATCCTAGGCTATTGAGTGTGCCCCTCTGGCATGCATGCATGCATTCAGAGCTCAGACAGGGTTTGGCTTTTCGGGTACTGATAAAGCAGAGTTGACCTTGGATTCTTTGGTAAAGTCAGTGTTTGCTCCAGGTGTACTGCAATGGTTGGTAGCATACCCCTCAACCGCCTGTCACACAAATGTGAGACACTGACCCATCAACGAAGTACTACAGTCAAAATTTGCAAAAACATAAATTGTGCAATATGTTTTGATTTGTGTGTGTAGTCCTGGTGTGTCCTTCCCTTTGTTTGTTACTAAGAGTTTTTTTCTAAATTATCCTGCTAGTTATGGTAGTTTTATGGCCCCTGGGGAGTTCCTTCTTAGCATGTTTATTGCTCTTCTTTTCCCTAGAGTGCCACCATTCCCATGTGACTGTGATGTGTCTGGGACCACTGATTCAGCAAGTACTAGGGATAGGACCCTGATGTTCTGGCCTCCACTGAATAGCTCTAATTCAGTATGTTTGTTTTCTAAGTGTGTTTCAGGTCTACCCAGCAAGAGTAAATGTTTTACTTTTAAAACTTTTAATTTCATCTCACAGTCATAAAAAGCACACAAATCACCCCAGATCATCAATGCTATAATTATTAAAGACTCTAGCTGTTTCCTCACAGAATAACCTACTCAATTAGTGCGCAGGTATTTTGCTAAGCTGTAAATGTAGGCATCAGTGCTCACTGGATAAAGAAAGTTGCTTAATATCACAATTCTGCTGTTGTAAAATTGACTGTAAACCAGTGTTTTCTGAATCTATGGTTCCGGATGTGAATCTATGGTTCGGGATGCATCACTGACACTTGGAGCAGAAGGCATTGTAAGAACAAGGAGAGCAATAAACCATGCTAACATGGAGATCCCCAGGGGCCATTAAATTACCATAAAACTAGCAGACTAATTTAGAAAAAAAGAACTAATAGCAGACAAAGGGAAGGGTGCACTAGGACTACACACACAAATCAAAACACTCTGCACAACATATGGTTTTGCAAATTCTAACTGTAATACTCCTTTAAAAAGGTGCACAAAGAGACAACAGTTGGGGCCCCTTAATCAAATATTAAGATACGGGCATATAACATTGTGGAGATTGGTGATTTTGTACTTATATTAAATTTACTATGAACTGGTCATCTTAATATGAATTTCTGTTTAAAAGTATTGGTGTAACATGTGACACAGTAGCCCCTTTTATGTGTAAAAGAGGGTATCAGAGATGTGAAGTGAGGGATGTCCCACCTAATATGGGACAGTTGAGAAGTATAACTGATAAAGATGTTTAAAATTTGCATCACATGGATTTATTCATTTACTTTTTGATGACCACGAAAGGAGGACTAGACCTTACTGCCTGTTTTCCACCTTGGGGGCATACAGATGCAAAGCGACTGAAATTGAACCAGATTAAGCTGTTGGTGGTATTTGTGGCTAATGGGATAAATTTGACCAGGATACCTAAACAGTTAAGTTTAGTGTCCTTAGTAAATGAAAACTAGGGGGGAGACATTGAAGAAGAGGATGAAGACTTAGATACATAATCTGTGATACCTTCCATTACAGATTACTCTTTGGACTCCTAGTCTGATATTTCTCAAGCCAAATGCTTAAGGGGAGACTAGGATCCCAGTAAAGAGCAAAGTGAGAATGGACAAATAATTATCTATGTGCAGAGTACCAATTTTGAACCCCTTGACCGCTAATGTAAATAGTATTTAGACTCCTAAAAAGAGAATAGCAGCACTAAATATTCTAAATAATAAACCTGGGAACATGGGGCAAGATTTTTGAAGATAGGTGCAGGGCCTGCATTCAGACCTGCACCACCACACTTAGTTTCTGGTGGTGCACCAAACCTTTTGCCACAGCTGCACCCAATTTTGCCTTCAATCATTCTGTTCCTAAGCTTTGGAACTCTCTCCCCCAAGCATTTCAAATATCCAGATCCCATGATGGCTTCAAAAAGGAGCTGTGCCTACATCTATCCCTTGCTGACCTCTGCACTTGTTTTAATCCTCCTTAACCCACTCACCCACCAGATGCTGCCTGGCCTAACTTTAATCTCCCTACCTCATAGCACTTCTTACTCTTACTATCTCCTTGAGAGATCATCTACCCCAATCCCCCCACACCTGAGTCTTGTTTCAGAGGCCATGATAATGCATCCTGCCCAGTCAAGAATTTTCCCTTGCCTTGTTTCGCTTCCTATTTGAATCTTCATTGTCGTGACTAATTTGAATAACATTTCTTTGCTGCCATGTTGTGGCATCTCCTCCTAGACTTTTTTATGCCTAAAAATTCTATGTGAATTTCACTGATTGTTATTGTCCTGGCTGCATGTATCCATTACTACTGACTGTTTTGACCTATGCTATTGTAATTTCATTGTACTCATGCTATTTACCTGTCTTTGATTGTTGTACTCTCCCAGGTGGTGCCTGAAAATAGTCATTTCATGGCTAGTGCACCTACCCAGTTAACAAAAACTAAATAAATAAATAAAATTTTACAATCTCTGGAACAGTTGCGGCACTTTCAGTGATTTACGTCAGCTTGCACCAAATATCTGGTGCAAGCTCCATAAAAATGCCCCCAGGATTGCCCCATGGTAGACCAGAAAAAGTTGGTCTAATGTGTGCAATTGCCAGCACAGAATAGAAAAATCCCATTAAACTGCCACAAGCCTTATGCACCGTATTATCGGCACACCAAGGCTTGTGGCGATCTAAGTGTTTTGAAAATCCCACTCATTATGTTTATCCAAGACACTAGAATTAAGTCAGTACATGAAGTGTCACAAGTTAAACAAATATAGACTGCAAGGTGTTCTTTTTGGTCCCAGGGAAAGGATACTTGTGACAGCGTGGCCATTTTGTTAAAAGGAATTCATATTTCTGTAACAAGATTAGTTGAAATTAAGCCAGGAAGGACCTTAATGTTAGATGCAGTGTACTTGAACTTGAGACATTTTTTTTATAAATATGTACACCTCACAAGCCATATCAGCCAGGGCTGAGTTATTTAAGATGATATAACCATATTTACATATGAACAGAATGGTCATTTTGGGGGGAACTTTAACTGTGGCCTGTCACTAGAAGACAGATGAGGTCAAACTGCAAAGGTATATAGTGACATGAATTTCCTCATGGCAGAGATTCATATTGCCCAATTGCAAGATGGTTATAAAAACGGTAAATCTAGTCGAAGCAAAAACATACCTAAAGGGAGTACTTGCCACCTGTATAGACTGCTTTTATTTTTATCTCAACATATCAAAGTTCAGGGAGCATGTACAGTGACCATAGAAACATCTGCACATGACTGTGCATTGCCAATGCACACCATGGATTCAGTGAAAAAAGTAAAATATCATGATAGAGATTAAATAACAAATTATTAATGGATGAAGTAATTTGCTTAAAGTGGGAAAGTCTTTTTAAAGCATGAATATCCATTTTATGTGCATAATGAGTCCAGTCTGGAATGATGGCATGCATGTAAACAAGATTTTAAAGAATTTGTCGTTAAGCAAGTGGTAAAACGATGACAGTCAAAGTATATACATTATTTGGATCTGAGATCTTGCCTCCACAGACTGATACATAAAGCACATGAAGAAAAATGCAACTTTACACAGGAAATTAAAAAGATTAAAACTGCAATGTTCAAATATCAGTAAAGCAGGACTGAATCTCTGAAACTGCAGTTTTGTTGAGCATGGTCAAAAGAAGGGTCTGGATATTTTAAAGGGTGCAGATAACGCAGCAAAATGACAAATGTCTGGGCTAATGGAATTTGATCAGGGTCCTATGCATACAGAACCTGAGGAGATCATGTCAATTTTCCAGACATTTGCTATGCCTACCGTTGGGTCTCCATCTGAAGCACAGTGGAATAAATATTTTATGGGTAGTGTGAATGTCCCACAGCAATCAAATCGGATGAAGGCAGAATTCATAGTCAATTACAAGGGAAGAAGTTTTGCAGGACATTAAGTTACCAAGCAACAATTCATCTCCTGGACAAGATGGTCTAACATCTGAATTATACAAGCAATTTGGGAAGGGTTTAAGTCAAGCCTTAAAATACATTTTAATGACATATTTCAGACTGGGTCTGTACCAAGTGAGATGTCCATGACAAGCATGCTTTTTTTTTTTAAAGGGACCTAAATTGCATTTAGAAAATTGGAGGCCAATCAGTCTATTGAATATGAACTTAAAAATCCTAGCTTGTATTTTGCCACAGATTAGCAAATGTGGCTGAGATACTAATCGTCCCCTTCTGCACATGTGCTGTACTACATATGCAATCCCATTGGGGAGGGCTTACCTTTTTGCTGTGAGGCTGCCCGTTCCCAGTCTTTACCTTGCTGTTATCCCAGGTCCTGCTTTCCCTTGACACATGCTGCCTGCCTCCTGCAGCATTTTTAGTCCAAAGTGGGGCTGAGGAGCTAGATTGAGGAGCCAGCATTTACCTGGCAATTTGAGGAGTACCGGGGACATCCATGCATGCAGAGTAGCGCATCTTGCTCTCGGGCCACCATAATGGTCAGAAAATCATCTCCTGTTGCTCTCAACCCCCTCTCAGCCAAATGGGGGTCAGACACCTGGGGGAAGCACAGAAGGAGCAGCCCCATAATTTTGAAACAGCACTGTAAGCGTTGTTGAATCAGGGGGTATATGAATATGTATGAGGGCTTCATGAATATTAATGAGCCTGGTTGCTGCTCCAGGGGGACTGCTGAAAATGAAACTAGCGACGGGCAGCATGGGAACTTAAAAATAGTAATTTTGCAGTCACTCATCGGGGAATAGGGACTACTACCAAACCATGGGAAATTGTGTCCGTAACTGTATCGTTTGGCTGCCAGGGCATGTGAAAGTCAGGACTGCTATAGAGTTGCAGGAGGAACTTTGTGTAAGCAGCCATGATGTGACACTTTGAACCCAAACTGACAGCCAGTCAGATATTTACGCGCCTAAAACTGTCTGAGAGGACTCGTGGGATTAGGTGTTAACTATTTTCAGGTGCCAAGAGACTTTTCTAATCAGAAATCAAAGCGGGGTAGTGAATATGATTGATGACTGAAACCAGCTTATCACAGTGCAGGAATCTTGGGAGAGATCCCAGGAACTTTGGGGCAGTTGAGGCAGTCAGTTCTGTGCTCTGATCAAATCAAGAGGGTTCAGTGCTGTGTGAGAATAGATCTAAGGCCTTTCACAGGGCTTAAAACAGAGTTTGTCAGAGGAATAAAGGAGAAGAATTCTTGCTGTTCCGAGGAGCTGTACATCTATGCTAATCATTCCAAGCATCTTGTTGGAGTTTGCAGTTTTAGTGGAGACTTCTGCTGCAGCCATCCTGCATCAGTTTGGGACTGAGAGAACGCTTTTGAGCTGGGAAAGAGGCTTCTAGAAACTGAGTGAAAGCAGAGAAAGGTGGATGCTGACTTGACTCAGAGAGACAGTAAGAAAGAAAAGGTGAGCAGGTGCCCTATGCTTCAGGGATCTGGTGCTGTTGTTGAAATCCAGCTGAGGAAAGGAACTGTTGATCTGGAGTTGGAGTTTGGAGTCTGTTGCCCAAAGGCGCTGGAAAGCAGGAAAGTTGGAGAAACTGTTCTGGCTGCACAGTGGAGCTATTTTCTGTTGAGAGGACAAAGAAACCAGGAGATTCCTAGCTTAATTCAGGGTCAGGTGGGGAACTTGCTAACCCCTACCAAGTGGGGTCTGCTGGCTACAGGGGTCCACCGGCACATGCTGGGGTAGCTAGGGCACCCATGACCTGCGAGAGAGCTGGGCTGTGGAACCACTCCTAGGTCTGGGTCCTCTGCGGTTTGGTGGGCCTTGCATGGGAGCTCTGCCCCGAGCCTGAATAGGCTGAAGGTGTCAAGCTGCAAGATCTTCAATCAAGGGGAGAAGCGGACAGACATTCAATCAAGCTCATATTTTCAGAATACTTACTGCTGCCCATTTGTTCTGCCTTTCTTTAACTGAATCCCCCAAGACAGAACTGGTGGAAGCCCTCTGCTCCAGGAACATCTGTACATAATAACAATTAAAACAGACATAATAAAAAAATACAAGCAAACTAATTAAAACATTCCCATTCAAGGGGAGTAACGGTTTAAATGTTATCTTTCAATTTGCATTAATGCTGGCCAACCCACGGCACTGAGCAGGCCGGCAGAAACCTGGGTACCCAGTTTGGACAGAGGGACAGTCACTGGTACCAGTGGGAGTGGGCTCCAGGGTGGTCTGGCCTATGGGCCGTGTTGTTAATAATTGTTTCTAACCATTTCTAACCATTTTTACTTTCACAACTATTCCTTCTCCAGGTACTCTGACCCTAGACATTCCCCATAATAAAGCTGTGTTTCTTGTTGGAAATTGCTGTGTGAATTGTGCTTTGTGGAAACTAACTGTATAGTGTATGTGGTATAGGGAAACTGTTTGGCATCCAGTGTGAGGGGCGTTGGAAGGGGAAGCGAGTAGGTACAGCATCCCAGGGGGTTGTACCAGTCATACACCTGGCCCACTGCAATTTACTCTGGGTGGAGGCACCATGCTATTTTATGTATTTCTTTAGGACAGAACCCCCCCAATACCACCATAGCAGGACCCAGGCCTCTTAACCTGTGTGAAGGTCAACAGACAGGGGTAGTAACCACTGGCACACAGTGCCCGGGCTACACATAGATCAGTGTTTGACAATTTAAGGGAGACAGTGTAGCGCAGTGGTTTAAGGCTCTGAGCAGCAAATCTGGAGACCAGGGTTTGAATCCCACAGCCTCCACTTGCACATACTGTGTGACCCTGAGCAAGTCACTTAACTTCCCTGTGCTCCCAGGTTGCACCTGTAAAAAAGCTTTCAGCTTAGTGTGTCTCACCTTGTTAAACAATTAGAAAAAAAAAATTTAAATATTTTGGGGGGAGATGCTGGATAAGGGAGCAGCAGGACTCATTTACATATTTATAGTATCCATTGATAAAGCTACCAACAGTCCCTATTTTCCCTGGACAGTCCCTATTTTAGGCAGCATGTCCCAGTGTCCCCACAAGTTTTGCAAAATGTCACTTTTGTCCTGGTTTTTGCTTACTTGTCCCAGTTTTGTCACTTTTTTTGCTGACTGTTAATCCATGAGTGACAGTTATTTCAGCAGCACTGTAGCTCGGTTTGAGCTGGACAACAGTTTGCAGCTTCAACCGCTGCACCTGTGTTGCACTGCAAGCATGTCAGCAGGAGCATGGTAAAGCATGTTCCTTCCTGTTAGGTTAGACTGGGTAGGAGTGCAAACAAGTGCATGTGGACATCTGCCCGCCAGCAGCGGAGAAGGACTCCAGACAGAGGAGACCAGCAGCAGTGAACTAAGGTACCCAAACCTGATCAGCTGCAGGGAAGTGTGTGAAAACAATCTGGTGTGGTAGTGGGAGTCACTGAAGTGAAGTTTGCTCAGTAAATGAAGGTAGTGTAAGCGGGTTGCGATGGGACTGTCAGGAGGAGCAATAAATGCGTTTCAAATGTCTGAACACAATTTAACGCATGTTTGCTTCTAATGAAGTTTCTGTACATCATGATTTGGAACTTGCTGCAGCAGAATGATGTATTGTTTTAATCTGGATGTTTGCTGCTGGTGTTACCGTGGGGCGGTATGGTGAGAGCAAGCAGCTAAATTTAATTGTGTGCAGCGTTGTCTGCGGTGGTACCCATGGGAGTGACATGGTGGGGGGGAGGGCCACGGTCAGGATAGATCCTGTCCCAGTTTTAGGCCTTGGAAAGTTGGTAGCTTTATCCATTGACCAAGAAAAGACATATGATAGTCTGTCATTGATCTTTAAACTTCTGGAGTATTATGGCCTACCCACTTTACTTATACAGTAGATAGGTACACTGTGCAAAAATATTTCCCTTTGTAAATGACTGGACCTGCAGCTGACCATTTTTCTCTTCTGCTCTCCACATTGCAACAACTCATGCCCTATCCACTCCCACTCTTTATCCTTTTGGCCTCTTACCCTGTTGTATAGCTCAGAATAAGTAGATGCCATCATTGTGGGTGCAGTTGCAACAGGGCCAGATTAAGGCAACCTTGGGCCCTTGGCCCAGAAGAAATCTGAGCCCCACTCACCACAACCGCGCCCTTTCACCATGACCATGCCTATGCCCCTTCACCATTGCATATCAGTTACTGATACTTGAAAAAAAAATATTTTCTTACTGTCCCTAAAAAGCAGCAAAAATGTAAATAACAACTAAAATGCTTCAGAATGAATGAAACTAACACTATCAGTGCGAAAAAAATAACATTAGCCCAAGTTTTGATCATTTAGAGAAAGTAATTACTAACTGACCTGGTAAAAATAATTTTGGGTTTGTGAAACGTTATGATTTGCACTTCTCAAAAGGCCCCCCTTCCCAGGAGACATGTGTGTGTTCACAGTCTGGGTATTATTGTGTCATGTCAAGTAGTATGAACCAGGATGTGGGAGTTTTCTTGGGTGGGAAGGGGTCCCATCTCTGAAAGGTGCCAAGTCCTGGGTAGTGTAGGAATTAAGTTGGTAGTTTAGTAGAGGAGTCATGAACTGTAGAGATTATATTGCAAAGCAAGTGATTGTTGGAAGAAATCAGTCCCAGGATCCAACATTTCTGCTATTGGTAAGTAAGCCAGGATCAATAAAAGACAGGATTTTCTGATGGGAATCCTGGAAAAAGCCCTGAAAATAAAGCTATGTCAAGGTCAGAACTGCAAAATGAGTCTGATGAGGGAATAAGAAAGAGTAAGATTGTGAACTGTATCATTGAAATGCATTGTAGATACTTTGATTTTAGGAGTGAGATTAAATATAAAGCACACGCATTGACTTGCACTGTTAATCATTTATGTTTAAGTGTACGATTTGATTCTGAGTGAATTTCACAGGACTGTGATAATTAAACATTTAATAATCTTGACACTGAGATAAAATTACTGGTACATATAGTCACAAAACATTTTATAAAATGTTTTGGTTCTATGTAATTGAATAAAAAATGATACTCAACTCTGCAGTCCTTGACGTCCTACTCTCATTCCCTCTTAAATAGGGGCCTCCTGTGGTATACTGCTTACAACTTGCCTCATTTCCCCTTGTGATTTTGCTTAGGACAGCGGTGACCATGGCCAGCAGAAACCTGCTGTGCACAGACCTCACCACCTCGGACCAGCAACGGCAGAGGAGTCAGGATTGGGAGCTGAAGTCGTGGCCAACAGCAAGAGAGATGAAAAGAGGGTTCAAGTGCTCAGTGCAACTCCTCCCTATCAAGATACTACTTGGTGCCCAAAATAAAGTCCTCACGATTGCTGCTGTCTATATCCCACCAAAAGATCCTGATTCCGGCCTACAGGCTGTCCTCGAGTTCATAAGTACACAACCTTCTGACATCGAACTCCTTCTCCTTGGGGACTTTAATATAAATTGGCTTGCTCCTGATGCAGGGTCAAACAAAGATGCTATCCTAGCAGCAAATTTAACACAAGTGGTAAACTCCCCTACCAGGAAAAACTACAAATCAGGGACCAGCACCCTCATTGACTGGATCCTTACCAGCCACCCTACCCATATAACCAATGTAAGTGTTCTCCTGACTCGCCAGTGATCACTCTCCAATAAAATGTACCTGGACAAATAAGTTTGTGCAGTCTCCAAAACCATCTATAGCAGAGTCCTACCTTATGGCAACCTTACTCATCTCAAGACCAGTCTTAGGCAGATAGACTGGTCCTTGATTACAAAACTCAAGATGTTGACCTAGCCTTGATTACTTTATTACTACTTTCAACACTGCCTGTGACACCTATGCACCAGTACAAAGCGCAAAATCAAAGCACCTTACAACCGCTTCACGGCAAAGCTATTGGCACAACTTAAAAAGTAGGATCACCTCTGGGCCTACATGAGCTACTGGCACTCTGTCGGACATTCAAAAGTATAAACAGGCTCGCAACCACTGTACTAAACAGATCCGCTTGATGAAGAGCTCCTACTTCAAGAATGCCCTCCAACTCCTGGGGCAAGGGAAATCCTTCTGGGACAACATAAAGAATATCATGGGTCAGCAGTCCAAATCCTTTCCTACAATAATGAATGTGGATGGAACCACTACATTAGACCCAGAGATCATTGCAAACACCCAAATGATACCTTCACGGACCTTAGTGGTGTACTCATCTGATTTCTTCACTGATGCTGACCCTCCAATTTCTACTTCTACTACTGCCTCTCCAACCAAACCACCCTTCCATTTCAAACTAGTAAAGGCACATGAGGTCTATAAATATGTAAAGAAGGCCATTTCTAAGTCCCGAGCAAGCAGCGACACTATTGACCTTAAACTTCTGTCCCTCACTCTGGAAGAAGTACTGCTCCCCCTCACAAAAATGTTCAATCTCTCCTCTGCTACAGCCAGTTCCCTAGGAAATGGAAGGCTGCAGTTTTCACTCCGTGCACAAAATGGTGATAAGTCACTGCCTGGTAACTATCGCCCGATATCAATACTACCACCTCTCTCTAAGGCTCCTTGAGCGGCTTGGTGGCGGACCAACTTTCAGACTACCTGGAAAAGCACAACATCCTATGCACTCAGCAGCATGGATTTAGGAAAGGGCACAGCACATCGACTGCCCTACTTGAATTCTCAGGAGCAATCCACAATGCCATGGACAAAGGAAACCTAACTGGAGCAGTCTATATTGACTTAACCAAGGCATTTGATACAGTTCACCATGGCCTACTTATCAAACGGCTACTATCCCTAGGGCTCTCACAGGGTCCTGGTGACTGGGTAAAAAATTACCTTGCTCAGCGCTCTCAGTCTGTAAAAGTAGCTGGAGTTCTCTCAGACTCAAAACGGTTCGCTCAGGAGTTCCCCAGGATCCATCCTGGGCCTCTTTTTCAGCCTTTTCCTAAACTCCTCCCCAAATCCTGCCCTGAACAAATAATCCTCTATGCCGACGATGCTGTGATTCTTGCCACTCATAAAGATCCGAACCTCTTACGCCTCAACCTTCAGCATGCTTTTTCCAAAGTTGAGATGTGGTTCCTTGAACATAAGCTGGTTCTAAACCACAAAAAAAACTAAATCCATGCTCTTTTGTAACCCACAAAACAAGAAACGGCAAGTCCCACTCACCATTAATACATACCTGGGAAATACCCTTGAACAAGTGCCAATTTTCAAATATCTTGGAATCAACTTTGATCAAGGCCTAACCTTTGCAACTCACATTGATAGTACAGCAAAACTATTAATCAGCGAATTGGGATTCTGTATCGGAACCGACAGCTTCTACCCATTCTGCACTGAGGATTGCCATCAATCCTCTATCATCTCAGTCGTTGACTATGGCTTAGTTATATACGGATCTGCCACTACTACAGCATTTAGTCGCATTACAACATCCTAAATAAGGCCTGTCGGCTGCTCACTGGTGCACCTCGGCGTACCCACACATGTGAACTCTATGCTGACTCAGGTTGGTTGCAACTCTCAAACCGGATAAAGTACCTTACCTGCCTGATGGCAAAAAATCCACTCTGGTCCTCACTCCACCTGTATCCAAGACCTGTATGCCCGGCGCTGCACCGTTTTACCAGAAGATCAGAACACCAGCCCTCAGGTCCCCGATGCCGGACTTCTCAGGGACAAAGATCATTTGCCTATCGTGCCCCAGCTGGCTAAATGCCCTCAGCACTCATATTACTGCCTCCACCTCTCTAGGTATTTTCAAATCAAGGCTTTTCTCTCACCTTGCCACCTCCAGCTCCTGTGACTGCCCTGATTAAACCTTCTATTTTCTCACTACCCACCCTGTTCCGTTATTTGACAGACATGTTTGGGAAACCTTTTCTCCTGCTATTGTCTGCTCCCCACACCTTTCACTTACCCTCTCTGTTCTGGACTTTTTCCCTATTTGTTTCTCCTAATCTGGCATGACCTCTTTCTTGTAATAATAATGTGATTATTGATATCCCATATCCTTTTGCACAAGTGATTTGATATGTATTTGTATATGTTTTCTTGCTCTTGACACAACACAAATTGTTGTGTTATCTATGTAACCTTTTGTACTGTACCTAATTGACGTGGAACCTTTGTAAAAGAGCCTCTGGCTCAAAGGTAGTAATTCCTAGAACAATAAACTAAACTAAGTACTTCTAAAAAAAAAATACTTGAACCTTGTTAAATCCTTCAGCAGCTCAACTCTTACTCTCTCTCTCTCTCTCTCTCTCTGTCTCTCTCCCACCTAAATTAATGCAAACTGCTTGACTTTACTTTTTCCTCTCCCCCTTGCTTTCCTGAACTCCCTGCCCTCCTGCTTGCCCCCCCCCCAAAAAAAGAAAGCAGATTTAGTGTATTTTTTTTTTATTGAAATAGTGACTGAATGAAAGAACTATGTGCCTTTAGTGGAGATAGAAGACTCTTCAACTTTTCATTTCCCTCCTCTCCTGCTTGTATATGTCTGTAAAACTGTACATTTCTGTACTGAGTCAGTGCCTGGTACGTGCCCCTGACTATATACTGGAGCAGTGTGTCGGTTTCTTCAAGAGTCCTGGCAAATTTCTGGTTTGTTCCAGTCCCGGCTGGTGGTCTTCTCACTCTGGTCACTTGTTGTGTCTCGTTCCTGTCATTGACTCTGGGGGTCACGGAGCTGAGTCTGCAGATAGCAGCAGTGGTGCAGCACTTGACTCCTCTCCAGTCTGCTGAAACTTGGAACAGGCTCTTCAATAGGCAGGCTGTGCTGACTCTGTGATCCTTCAGATATGAATGATAGGGGCCCCTCATATGTATGCGATGAGGCAAATAGTGGACTAAATACCACCGTGGAGGGTCTCCATTTAAGATTCATGCCAGTCACCCTCCCTTTCTGGAACATCAGTTGAGGGCAGATATCTTTCTAGCCACTTCTACCCACATGGAATAACAGGGAACAGGAATCATGGGAGGCAAAGTAAAGGAAATTTGCCTGTTTACACTTTAATGGTCAGCCTGGCGAGGCCCCCTGAAAATATCAGCTGCACTTAACACCTAATCAGGGAAATAAGAGTCATGTCACAGTTCAGCCAATGTCTTGCTCAGATTAATCAGTGGCTGGGTCCTTTTACAAAAAAAATGCAGCTCTAGCAGAAAGAAAAGGGTATGTAATAAATATATTTTGGGGCTTGCTGGGGACCTGCTGGCAGACAGGGGCCCTAGGCCCAGGTCTGTTTTGCCTATTCCTTAATCTGGCCTTGAGTTGCAATCCACTAGGGAAAAGAAGGTAAGACTGGGGGTGGTTTACAGACCACCATGCCAGGAGGAGGAAAGGGATGTGGAGTCCATAATAATGACAGTTAGGGGAAAGGGGGCGGTAGCAATAATGTGGGGCTTTAAACTATCTTAAGGTGGATTGGAAAATCCCCACCATGATCTGTGTCAGGAGTTGGGTGATCTTGGATGCAGTGCAGAGTGGGTTCCTGACAAAGGGTGTCACGGTGCCCACTAGGGAGGAAGGAATCCTTGATCTGGTGCTGACAAATGGAGACCATGTCCAGGACATCCAGGTTGAGAAGCCCTTGGACGGGAGTGACCAATGCACAGTGTGGATCAGGTTGGACATGTAGAGGGAGACGGTACCTCAGAGACCAATGTCCTAGACTTCAGAAGGGTAGACTTAAGAAAGATGGGGGAGTTGCTAAAGGGTCACCTGGCTGGCGTTGGCGTAGGAAAAAAGTGAATCACAAATGGACCATCATTAAGGCGGGAATAGCGGCAGCCACAAAGGAGTGTGTTAGGTTAAAGAGGAACAACTCAAGGACCTAAGCAGCCAGCTAGTTTAGCCATGAGGTAGCCTAGGCAGTCGGGGACAAGAGGACTGCCCACAGGAAGTTCGGGAGGAACCAGAGGGTGGAGAACAGAGAAGGGCACTAGAGACAAGCTAGGGAGACAGGAAAGTAGTCCGACTGGCTAAAGTCAAGAAAGAAATGCATCTAGCAGAGGGGATTAAAAAAAGGAGGAAAAGCCTTCAAGTATATTAGCAAGAAAAAAAGAGTTAAAAGATGGCATATTACTTTATTTGTTTATGTTTGTATTTGAAAATTGGTAACCGGGAAAGGTACACTGAGCAGAAGCTTGTTTCCAGGTACGACCCGGGGAGGGGATACAGAGGAAAGAACAGCAGCAGAATACATAATAGTAAAAACTGTGGAAAAACATTAGATTAAAAAAAATTGTAGAACAGTGGAATAAATACAAAACTTAAATATTCAGGGACTAAAGTGTAATACAGCTCAAAAAGAACACTTAACAAGTGCATATTCAGGAGTGGCAGCAGTACTTGGTGAGCAAGCATGATGTTGCCAACATGCAATAATTTGTCAAAAGGAAAGGTAACAGGAACAAGTGGGAAGGGGTATGGTTTAAGAGAGGGAAGGGGTGGGTGGAAGAAAATGGGGACAAGGCAGAGGTGCTTAATGGGTAATTCTGTTCGGTCTTCACAAAAGAGAGGGACGTCCCAGTACTGCAGGGGGACAGTAGGGGGGGGTAGAGAAGGAAAGATAAGTTAGCACAGAGTGAGGAAAGGTTTGTTGACCCTGAAGGTAGACAAATCCCCAGGCACAGATGGCATCCATCCAAGAGTACTGAGGAAACTAATGGTGAAACTTTCAAGCCCCCGGCTGACTTGTTCATTAGTTCTCTGGAATCTGGGATTGTACCACTGGGCTGGAGAATGGCACGTGTGGTGCCACTCCATAAAAGCAGACTCATGGATGACAGGGTGACTACAGACCAGTCAGCTTGACCTCAGTCATGTGTAAGTTCATGGAGGCCATACTGGATGAAAGGCTGGTAGATTACTTGGAAGATAACAGCGTCCAGGATGAGCAACACCACAGGTTCACAGCTGGGAAATCCTGCCAAACAAAACCTAATCAATTTTCTTTGACTGGGTCACTAAAACAGTATACATACATACATAGATCCATAGACAGTGTGGGCAGATAAGGGCCTGTGGCCCACCCAGTCTGCCCATTTGAGCTTGTAAGTTCAGTTTATGTTTTCCAAGAAGTTTGTTGCCCCTTACCCCTGACCTCCAGAATTCCTTTATGTCTATCCCATGCATTCTTAAATCCCGTGATTGTTTCAGCCCCCACCACTTCCTCTGGCAGGGTGTTCCACATGTCCACCACCCGTTCTGTGAAGAAATTCTTCCTCACTTTTCCTCTGAATCATCCTCCTCCAACTTCATCCCATGCCCTCTAGTCCTGGAACATATTTTTCGCTTAAAATAGTGTATTCCTGCACCCTGTTCCTCCCTGTAAGATACTTGTATGTCTCTATCATATCCCCTCTCTCCCTCCTTTCCTCCAGGGAGTACATGTTCAGTTCCTTCAACCTGTCCTTATAGGACTTGTGATGCAATCCATGCACCATCTTTGTTGCCCTCCTCTGAACCTTCTCTATCCTGTCTATGTCCTTACGTGGGTAAGGTCTCCAGAACTGTACAGTGTACTCCAGGTGGGGCCTCACTAGTGTCTTGTATAGTGGAATTATGACCTCCCTTTTCCTGCTGGTGATGCCCCTGCCTGTGCATCCCAGCATCCTATTTGCTTTACCTGCTGCCTTGTCACACTATTTCCCTGCCTTGAGGTCATCAGAGATGATTACCCCAAGATCCCTTTTCTGCTTGGTACATGCTATATCCTCACCCCCCAACTGATATATTGTGCCAGGGTTTTTGTGCCCCATATGCATTATCTTGCACTTCCTTGCATTGAATTTCAACTGCCAAACCCCTGACCATTCTTCAAGTTTCTGCAGGTCCTTTCTCATTATGTCTACACCCTCTGATGTGTCTACTCTGTTACAGAGCTTTGTGTCATCAGCTTAACAGTGAAATTCTGCCTTCTAGGTCCTGCAATGTCACTGATGAAGATATTGAATAGGACCGTCCCAGCACTGATCCCTGTGGTACTCCACTGGTCACTCTTCTCTGTGGAGTGGCAGCCATTTACCACCACCATCTGTGTCCTGCCACCCAGCCAGTTACCTACCCACCACACTACTGTCCTGCCCACACCCATATTCCCCAGTTTGTGTAATAGTCTTCTATGTGGCACAGTGTCAAAGGCCTTGCTGAAGTCCAGATAGGCCATGTCCACTGCCCTCCCCTGATCCACCTCCCTAGTCACCCATTATACAAGGACCATATGGTTCATACTTGTACTTGGTCTTTAGCAAGGCCTTTGACTCTGTGCCCCATAGGAGATTGATCAGAAAGCTGAAGGATCTGGGGGTGGGAGAGAAACTCATTGGTCACGGCAGAATTCCACCAATATTATACCAAGTTATATGGATCTATGCTAAACCCTCCCTCAGAAAAGGAACTTGATGATTGTCTTGGTGGCTTATCTCTGCATTCTCTCTTGGAGGCACAAAAAACCTTCTTAATGTCTCCAATTTCAGATTTGTAAGTGAAGGAAGTTGTCGCTGCCCTGCCCACAGATAAAACTCTTGGGCCAAATGGTATTTCCCCCAATTTTTACAAGATCTTTGCAGATTGATTAACCCCATTATTACAATCATTATACCAGCATTTACTTTCAGGAGCGACTTCAGATAAATCCTTATTCGAAGCTTTAATTGTTCTCCTACCCAAAGCAGGATCAAGAAAATATTTGGTTATCAGTTATAGACCCATCTCCCTGCTCAATCAGGATCTCAAGATCTTGACTAAAATACTGGCAGACCATCTTAGTCTGGTTCTTCCAGACATCATTGGTCCTGAACAGGTTGGGTTCATGAAAAGGGAGATAGTCAGCTGACCATTTGCAGACTTTGATTCATGTGCTCTCGGCATCCAGGGATGCGCCTTACCCTATAGTTCTGGTGTCTCTGGATACAGAGAAAGCATTTGATAGGGTTAACTGGAACTTCCTGTTTAATATCCTTCAGGCATCCAATTTTCCTTTGGAATTTCAGAAATGGATACAAGCAATATATCAATCCCCCACAGCTCGGGTCTCGGCTAATGGATCCATTTCAGCACCGTTTCCTTTACAATCAGGTACGAGACAGGGCTGTCCTCTATCCCCACTGCTTTTTAATTTATACTTGGAACCCTGGATACGTAAACTAGTCCATTCTTGATTAGTTCAAGGAATAAACATTCTAGATCATGAAATAAAGGTATCTGCGTATGCAGATGACCTTTTACTCCAATTGTCTCACCCTGACACTTCTCTCCCATGTGTCCTCCAGCTCATTAAAGAATACAGCACCTTTTCTAATTACAAATTGAATCTTACCAAATCAGTAGTCTTTCCCCTTAACTACAAAGTTATACGTACAGTAGTAGATTTTGGCCACTCCTGGGAAGCTAACTTTCTGAAGTATTTGGGTATTGTAATCTCGAGAAGTCCAGTTAAAATGCAAAAAGATAATTTAGGCGCCCTACTTTACACCTTGATAAAACACTTTGAAAGGTGGTCTTCACTTCCTATCTCCTTATGGGGCAAAATTAATCTTGTAAAAATGAACGCCTTTCCTCATCCTTTTTATCCACTCAACCTTTTAGATGTTTGGCTACCTTTGTCATGGTTTAAAAAGGTTCATGGTATCTTTACTGATTTCATTTGGGCTGGTAAAAAGTCCCGCCTGGCCTTTCACAAGTTGACTGCCCCTAAGCTTAATGGAGGCTTACGAATTCCCCACATAGCGCTTTACTATTGGGCTAGCCAAGTCAACAAGTATCTACATTGACTTTCGCCATCCCCTTCTTCATATATACCTGTCTGGCTTAAAATTGAACTGGCTCCTATCAGGTCTCAGGGATTTTCCCCCGCAGTCCTTCTGTATATAAAGCTTAAGTCCCTCCCTAAATCCTTACTTGGCTCCCCAATATATACCTCCCTCAAAACACATTTACAGTAATGTGTATTTTTGAACTATAGTAATTTTCAGGACTTACACCAACCCCTGACAGGGAATCGCAGTCTCAAAATTTCTGGCAGTGTTCTTCCACCAGCCTGGCTTCCTCAATTAGGGGACTGCCCACTTCATTACTTGCATAATCAAGAGGGGTTCTGGCTTACCCCTCCCGAAATTATGAGTAAGGCAAAAATCCCACAATCCCAGATCTTTAAAGTCTTCCAATTAAGACATCTATTAGTGAAAACATTCGGGGCATCTTTCCAACAGTCCCTGACAATACCCTATTATTTAGATCTAATATCACTCATTGGTCTGCCCCAAGCTGTGTCTAAAATTTATGCAACATTACATGAGCAGAAGTACCCGGACTATTTAGGATCCACATGAAACTGGGCTTCCAGTTTCCCAGATCTAGATATAGACTGGTCAGCTTTATGGTCCAATTGTCATATATTTGTGACCCAAGACAGGCTTCTCCTGATGCAATACAATATTTTGCACAACCTATACTATTCCTCACAAAAACTTGCTAGATTTGGCCTACTTACCTCGGCCAATTGCACACGATGTGAGCAAGCTGAAGGCTCATTATTACATATTTTTTGGGATTGCCCTAAAGTGTCCCCCTTATGGTCCCTCATTAAGCAAAAAGCAGATCCCTTGTTAAGTTTCAATGATTTGTTCACGCCGAATATCTGCCTACTGGGCAACCTTTCCAAGGTTATAGTACGTAATCGTAAATATCACATAACCCTAATAGCAAAGTCAGTTAAGAAGTTCATCCTCAAACATTGGGAAGACCAAGAAGCTGTGACATATACTGAATGGTTACAGGAGTTGCTCGCCAACCTGAGGACAGAAAGGGCAATTGCAAGTCTCTATAATAGATCAGGAAGATTCTGTGCAATTTGGGGATCTTTGTATACTCTATATACTATGTAACTCCCTGTATTGGCTTGGCCTTTGGGGTATATTAGTTATTCTGTCAAGGTGATGTTCTTCTGTGCTGTTGGGAGGATGGGGGTGGGAAGAGGGAAAGGAGAGATGGGAGGAGGGAGGGGCCAAACCCTTCCATATTTTGTCAACCTTTTGTTATTTCCTTTTTATTTCATGTACTACTTGGGTCTGGTATTGTACTTTATGGAAAACTTCTTTAATAAACTTTAAATTATAAAAAGAAAAACTCATTGGTTGGGTAGCTAGCTAACTAAAAGACAGGACCCAGTGGGTAGTAGTGTGGTGGAGGGGAGGTTTTAGGGTTATCACTAGTGGAGTCCCATAGAGTGATTAATGACACTGGAGTAGGCATAAAGGACAAGAGTTTCTTGTTCACAGATGACATCAAGCTCTGTGGGAGGATAGATAAAGCAGAAGGGATACAGGACCGAAAGGAAGATCTGGCCAAGTTTGAGAGGTGGTTCAGAATATGGCAACTTGGCTTCAGTGCTAAGAATTGTGAGGTCATGCACATTGGAGCCAAGATCCCGAAGACTGAGTATAACCTGGGAGGGGTCCTGCTAACCATATATGAGGAAGAGGAAACACCTGGGAGTGTTGATCACTTGAGACCTGAAACCCTCCTCACAATGCAGGAAGGCAGTGGCAAAGGCCGACAAAATGTTGGGCTGTATTGCCTGTGGGAAGAGCAGTCAGCAGGAGGAAGTCATACTGCAATCATACAGGTCACTGGTGTGGTTGTACCTGAAACAGAGTGTGCAGTACTAGTGACCATACCTGGAGAAGGACATTAACCTGCTAGAGGCAGTTCAGAGGAGGGTTACTAAGTGTTTAAGGGGCAGCAGGGCAGAACATATGAGGAAAGGATAGGAGACCTGAACATGTACACTCTAGAGAAGTGTGGGGGGGGGGGACATGCTTGAGACCTTTAAGTATTTGAAGGGCATTAAAAAAGTTGGACAAGGAGAGCCTCTCGGTGGAAATAAAAACACAAGGGTACATGTCCTTAAGCTGGAGGTGGCAGTGGGAGGTTCAGGAGAGAGTCCAGGAGGCATTTCTTCATGGACAGGGTGGTTGCACGGTGGAACAGGTTCTCTAAAGAAGTGGTGTCACTAGAAACAGTGGACATGGCCCACTTAGCCTTTAGCAAGGCATTTGACACAGTCCTGCACAAAAGATTAATAAATAAATTAGCCAGCCTTGGAGTGGGTCCTAGGGTGGTAGCCTGGGTAAAACACTGGTTGGACAACAGGACACAGCAGGTAGTAGTAAATGGAGTCCACAGTGAAGAAAGGAGGGTTACTAGTGGGGTACTGCAGGGTTCAGTACTGGGGCTGGTCCTTTTTAATGTCTTTATAAGTGACATTGCAGAGGGACTGGAAGGGAAAGTATGTCTCTTTGCAGATGACACAAAGATCTGCAACAGGGTTGATACACAAGGTGGGGTGGAAAGGATGAAAAGGGACTTGGCAATGTTGGAGGAATGGTCAAATGTATGGCAGCTAGATTCAATGCAAAGAAGTGCAAAGTAATGCACCTGGAAACAAAACCCAGGGAAAGAGTACACACGCTGGGGTGAGATACTGATAACAACAAAATGGAAAGGGACTTGGGGGTAGTCATATCAGATGACCTAAAGGTGGGCCAGCAATATGAGAAGGCAGTAAGGAGGGCTGGGGGATACTGGGATGCATAGGGAGAGGAATCACCAGTAGAAAACAGGAAGTTGTTGGCCCTCTGTACAGACAGTTGGTAAGACCACATCTGGAGTACTGTGTACAGTTCTGGTGACCCCATCTCCACAAAGACATAGACAGGGTGGAGGCTGTCCAGAGGAGGGCAACCAAAATGATGCAGGGTCTGCATCAGAAGACATATGAAGAAAGACTAAAGGAACTAAAAATGTATAGCCTCAAAGAAAGGAGGGAGAGGGGGGACATGATAGAAACTTTCAAATACCTCAGGGGAATCAACAAAGTCCAAGAGGGTAGCATCTTTCAGAAAAAGAGATGTGCAAAAACAAGGGGGCACAATTTGAAGATAGAGGAGAGACAGCTTAGAGGTAATGTGAGGAAGTATTTCTTCACAGAGAGGGTTGTGGATACATGGAACAGCCTTCCTGAGGAGGTCGTAGAGTCAAAAACAGTGGGGGAATTCAAGAATGCATGAGACAGACATAAGGCAATTCTAAGGGGGTAGGAGGAAGTAGGCTGTTGATTAACTAGGATCTGCAGCTTATCCGTTAGGTAGGGAAATGGGCAGACTAGATGGGCCAAGCGGTCCTTATCTGCCGTCACATTCTATGTTTCTATGTTAAGGCTTCAAAAAGGGATGGGACAGGTAAAGGGTAAGGTCAACGTAATGCCTCCCTCCATATGGGGCTTACCTTAACTTCCTCCCGTTTCTCCCGTTTTTGCCTTCGGTGTCACCTGTTTCCTCCTGGCACTTTGTCATCTGGCCCAAGTTTTCGGGTGCCCTTAGTTTCCCCTGCTTCTCCCAAACACAGCCCATTACTTACTTTAGCCCATTTTCGGGCTTAATCCTTAATTGCGAGCTGCCAGCATGTTTCTGTCTGACTGGCACTTGTACATGAGTACTGGAGCGCTTTTGGCTTACTGACCGCGATCTGTGGTCATTCAGGGGAGTATTTCTTGGTCTCGGTGCCCCTGCTAAGTTAAACAGGGGCTGGCGATCTCAAGGGGGTTAAAGAAAAGCCCCTATGGATTAAAAAAAAAAAAAAGTTAAAAGCGGAGCTCATGCATATTAATGAGCCCCGCATGCATAGTAATAAAGAGCTGCCTGCTGCATGGGGGGTATATGTATCGGTGACAGCAAAACAAATGGGAGTGAAAATAAATGAATGAATGTGTCTAAGAGACAACTGTTGGGGCTACCAGACAGTGGGGGTATTATTTGATAAGAGTAATATTTCTGGCTGCACCAGGCTTTATGTATGGGGACCTGTGATAGACTGCACTAAAACTGTAAATGCAGCAGCCATGTTTACATCTATCAGCCAGTCAGAAGCCAGGTTTGACAAAGGGACTCTTGGGACTGTGCCAGAGATGGGGGGGGGGGGGCGCGGAGTTACAAATATGGTGCCCAAATGCTGTCCAATTAAAATACTCAAACTGATTCTGACAGCTTGGGCAGCCAATCGGATTATAGGAATTTTGCTCTTTATAAAAGGAGTGACTGTTTGAATCTAGTCAATCCAAGTTAGTCTGAGGAGCAGTTTGAGAGAGTCTGGGTTGAGCCTTAAAACTGACAGGGAGGCTGCTTGCAGCTCGGGGAATTTGGGGAGAGGCCTGCTTTACCTCTCCTCAACAGAAACCAATACTAAGTAAGTGTTGGGACTGCCAAGTATCCAGAACAAACTGCAATCCTCCAAAAAGGGAGAATACCCCAGAGTAAAAGCTTCAGACTGAAAGAGAGATCAAAGCTGCTGAAATATCCCAAATCTGCATTCCGGTGTGAGAAGCTGCTTTTGCTTCAGGGAGTGAATATAAAGTTAATGCCTGTGGTCACTAGAATTGTCTCCAGCCAGTTTGCCAGAGGGAGACCTGAACTGCTGTGTGCCAGCTTACATTTCCAGAACTGCTGTTTGCAAGTTAGTAAGCTGTGTGGCCTATTACTGAACTGTGTCCAAGCTGAACTGGTGATGCCAAGTAACGTACCTATAAGAGGCTGCTTCTGCCTATGAAAGCCAAGCTGCCAGATCACCAGAGAAGGAAATCAGCTCTTGCAGAGAAGTTCATCACAGGTTGCGGCCAACCTTGGGGGCTATGCCTTGACGATGGGGTAAGTCGTGTCAGCTCCGGTCCCTGAATCTCGGTCCTTGCCAGAAAGGACGAAGGCCTGCAGCCACATCCTGCCTCGAGGAGAGCCATCCTGGAAATCAGCCCAGATTCCGAGGTCCAAGTTTCGGTGAGTAAATCAGGGTTCTGCCCTGCAACAACAATTAGCCTGTTTTTCCAACTGCTTTGCCTTTTAAGTTTACTGGGTGGTTGAGACTGTTCTTTGCAGGCCAGCGGGCCTGGGAATTACAATTTCTGGGTTTCAAAAAGTGTTTTGTGATTGCTACAGCCAAGTACAAAGTAAAGCCTTAACCATTTCTTTATTGAAGGGCCCCAACCAGCTGCGATGCTGGCCAACCCACGGCACCACTCCAGGCTTGCAACGTAGCTTATCCTGGGTACCCAGTGAGGTTAACTGGACATTCCAAAGGGGCTAATGCATTGGATTGAATGTTATACAAAGTCGAGATACTGCTAAAAAAAAAGTAACAATTAATCTATCTTTAATTTGCATCCCCTACCCCATATCTAAACCGCTAAATAAATCTGTTTTTGTTTAAATGTTAACCTGGTTCATGAGCATATCATTACTGAGTGCTGGTTTACTGAAAATAGCTGAAAGGTACTGTGTTATTGCTGGTAACCATTTTCTTACAGGTGTATAGAGTGCATGCCAAGTTCCTGACCCTGTTGGTAAGTGTGGTCACTGTGAGCATATTATTAGCACTCTCCATTAATTGTGAATTGAATGAAAAGCAAGGTAATTATTGTAATTTCAAATGTGGGGCCACTAGTTGGGGTGGTGGATAGGTATAGTTTCCCAGAGGGCTATATCATTTCACATTCTAACCCACTAAATCATTACTCTGGGTGGAGGCACCACATTTGTAGTGTTACTGCTGGTAGGAACACTACAGTAATCCTTGATAGCGAACCTATGGGCCCCTCAACCCACAGTCAGAGAAGCAGGCAAGGGTAGTAGCCCTTGGTATAGTGGTGCCAGGGCTACATCTTTGGATGCACCACTGGAATGAGTCCCCCCCTAGTGGCCAACATCAAAAATTACAACTAGAAATGTAATGGGTACTACTGAAGAAATGGCTGTGCATCAGTTGGTTGCTTGGCATACGGGGTATGAAACTGACTCCCAAAATGCTTTGTTAATACTAGATATACCTCTGGGCACTAGTAAAGGCACAATAGAGGGGGCACTTTTAAAAATTAAATGTCTGGGAAACGCTGTAGTGGTAAGCCAACATGCTGATTTGACTGCCCAAATCCTAATGGCTTTAGTGGAGTGTAGCAGCCCGTGGACAGCACTAAGGTGCCCAAAACTATTGCCATTGATGGGTCCCCCACTGCCTGGAAGGTGGTAACTAAAGACAGTGAGGAAACCACAGAAAATGAGCTCCCACCCCTATCTGAGACCTTTGAGGATAAGTTTGCTAAATTGTTACTGGATGAGGGCAAAACCCTTGAGGACTTCAAAACGTTATTCCTGCTGCTGGGGGGTGTTCCTTCCCCTACATCTACGTCAGTTCTGTTACCTGCCCCTACACCAGCTCCTGTGCCTACACGTGCCAACACCCACACCTGTGCCCACAGTTAGTCACGACTCTTACTGCAGGCTGCGAGTGTTTTCAGACATTCTACCCATGCCTAATGGGGAAGATGATTGGGAGACATGGATAGACTATATTTCCCCCCAGTGCCCAAATGGCAATGTTCTGAGGCGGAGAAGAGAAAAAGGTTGGGTGAAAGTCTCCGAGGTCCCACTCTGGCTACTATCCACGCTAAGTGGGGTAATAACCCAGAGGCAACTACACAGGACTATTTGGCTGCTTTGGAAAATGTATTTGGGAGCCCAGACTCAGATGAGGATCTGTAGTGAAGGGTTAAAACCACTCATCAATGCCCAGAAGAGCCCTTGTCAGTGTATGTACCTTGGCTTGAAAAGGCCTTACAGAAATGCCTCAGGAACCTCTTTCATATTGATTTTTTTCTGATTAATAAGGTGGTACTATCGGGCCTGTTAGGTTGTGGCATTGCACCAAGAGTCCTCTCGGACCACTCGCCAGTCTGGATGGAGGGAATAATCTCCCACAGTGCCCAAAAAGACAGCTCCTGAAAGTTAAACACCCAACTTCTCCATGTTGAAAACACCTTACAGCAGATTAGAAAGATAATTTCCCAGTTCATAACACATAACGCTGACTCTATCCCATCAGTAGATAAAATATGTTGTACACTGAAATGTGTGCTTAGAGGGGAACTTATTTGCATATCTACCACTAAAAAATGCAAGCAACAAGCTGCATCTCTTTCTCTACTTAACCGTATCAAACAACTTGAGACATCTCTTCCAGAAAATCTTTCAGAGAAAGACATGGAGTGCTTACTTGCCTTTAAGGACCAATATGCAGAGGGCCTGAGGGAAAAGGCCGAGTATGCCTTATTCAAAACCCAAGCCTCCTATATAGAACAGGGAGACAGAGCAAGTCACCTTCTTGCACTGCGACTCAAAAAGGAGGAGAAGTCCAGGATAGTGACTGCCTTCTCTTCTTTGGTTGATGGTACCCTACTTACTACCCTGAGAGAGATTGCCTGAGAATTTGAACTCTACTATCATCAGCTGTATAGCTCTCCTGAGCAGGTTCCCACAGGGGATGAGATTAAGTCCTATCTGGTAAATATTCCCCTACTCTCTCTGACTGCTGCTTAACAGGCTTTCCTTACTAATCCTGTTACTCCACAAGACATTGCAGGTGTTAGCCATTCCTTACCACTGAACAAAGCTCCAGGGCCAGATGGCTTCCCGTCTAATTTTTATAAAGTATTTGAAAAAGAACTGACTCCCCTATTTTATCAGCTACTTACATATCTCTGTAATTCTAGAATTTTGGGATGCTGCCCTTCTGGAGGCACTAATTGTGGTACTCCCAAAACCTGGCAAGGCTAAAGATAGGGTGGCAAATTATCACCCCATCTCTCTCATGAACTACGATGCTAAGATATTTGGCAAGATATTAGCAGCCTGTGTCACACAGGTTTGGGTGGACCTACTTAGCCCCAAACAGGTAGGGTTTGTGAAAGGTTGGTCTTCGTCTGATCACTTAAGGAAGCTTTCCCATATCTTCCCCATGGCTGGGGAGGCCACCCAACCTATGGCACTGGTCTCCCTGGATGTGGAGAAGGCTTTTGATAGTCAGTTCGTACTTCATGTTCGAACTTTTGGATAAATTCGGTTTTCATTCAGTGGATACAGATACTATATTCCCAGCCCAGTGCTAAAATTTACTATAATGGGGTTTTCTCAGCAACATTTCCACTCTGTTTGGGAAAATGGCAAGGATGCCCCTTATCACCCCTATTCTTTAACTTATATCTTGTACCTCTCCTCCACCTACTTAACACTTCCCCCTCTCTTAAAGGCATCCCTGTGGATTCCTTTGATCTCTGGCTCTCGGAATACACTGGTGTTGTATTCCTCCATGTCTGTGATCCGGTAGATTCCATCTCTGCTGCTCTGACTGTAATCGAGGAATTTGGCACTATATCAAATTATAAACTAAACATAGACAAGTTGGTGGTAATGCCACAGAAGTCATGTATTTTCTGGTGAGATATCACAGCGTTTCACTTATCCTGGGCCTTCCAGATTAGGTATTTGGGCATCACCCTGGCTCTGACTGTGGCCCAGCTGAGGAAGGCCAATCTAGATGACCTTCTTACTGTCATTTTGCAAGACTTAAATAGATGGTCTCCCCGCTATCTCGCTCTTCAGGGAAAAGTTAGCATAATCAAAATCAGTGTTCTTCCCCGTGTGTTCTACCCTTTGAATATGTTGAATCTTCATCTCCCTTTAAGGCGGTTCATAAAAGTACACAATATTGTTTCCAGATTCCTCTGGAATAAGAAGCCCCCTGGTGCTCCGCTCATATACCCATTTAGGAGCCCCCAAAGAAAATGGTGGCCTTAAATTACCAAATTTCTATCATTATTACCTGGCTAGTCATATGGCTAAATATCTCCACTGGTTGACACCTCCTCCACCGGAAGTGGAATCTCAATCTTTCCCTCTTTGGCTTCAGATTGAACACCACATGATTTCTAATGTGACTATTTCCCGGAATAATCTCTTTTATGTTGCCCTGAGTAAAGTATCAGTGTCCCTACATCGTGAAGTTATTCACATCTCACTTAAGGTTCACAGTCAGCTATGTAAGTCCTTAAAATATGACAATCTTAAAGATGTATCACAACTGCTGTGTAGTAACCTAAACTTTCGGTTAGGGGGGCATTTGGTGACTCCAGAGGAACATTCCTCAAAGTTGACACCAAGGTTAGTGACTTGGTCACCCTAGGGCAGATTGGCACCATGCCAGAGCTGTTAACTCATTTCCAGCTTCCAAACAAGTACATGTTCAGAGTATACCAAATTCGGCACCTCCTAATCAGCTGGTTTGGCATGAACCTGTGGCTCACTGATCGCGGTGACCTCCTCCTCCCCATTTTTTGGACTTTGGCCTGGCAACCACATGGGGTATCCCACCTTGTATCAGTATTATTCTCTGAATTTTATCCAGAGGTGCAGGGGCAATCCCCTTATTGGTCTTCAATTTTTCTTGCCATAGCTTTTCACTGGGAACGGATATGGTGGGATCTTTATACATACACTTAAATGATAGGCTCCATCTGATGCAGTTCTACATACTATACATTTACTATAAGCCTGCCAAGTCGAACGCGATGGGGAAACTCCCTTCCACTACTTGCTTTAGGTGTGGACAGGAAACTGGCTCTCTGTTCCACATTTTCTGGGACTATCCCAAAGTGACCTACCCCGGGGCCTAATCCAATCCAGGTTGGATCCTCTTTTGGGGCTTCAAAACTTGTTTACACCAGCAATCTGCCTAGTGGGAGATTATTCACACATTTGAATAAGAGAGCGGCGGTACTATATGTCCCTTATTTCTTTATCTGTCAAAAGAGTGGTACTACGTCATTGGAAAGATCAAACAAGTATCCCATACCTAGAGTGGAAAAACAAACTTGTGGCTAATCTTAGGATGGAGAAAACAATTGCTAGCATGAGAGGGAAGTTATCAGTATGTCATAAAAGGTGGGACAAATTTCATACCCTGTGTACACTTCCTTCCATCTGTGTAAAGGATGTAATTTTGAGTATCTCTTGTCCTAACCTCCTATATTCTGTAAACCATACCTGCTCTGATTGTATCAATGCATAATAAGATACCTGTGCATGTGGTCTCCTAAATTCACAACCAGGATACTTACTTTTGGAATCCCAGTGATGGATGGATTGTGTTAATTTTAACTGGTGGTTTATGGGAGAGGGTTGGGGGAGGTATGGGTTTGGGTGGTGGTGGGATTGGCTACTGCTGTTTCCCTTCAGCTTACAGGAGATTTACACTGGTTGTACTGAATTGTTCTTCCTGTTTATGTTGTACTGTTGTTGTTGGAAAACTAATAAAGTATGTTGAATTTCAAAAAAAAAAGAAATGCCTTAGGAAAGGTAGTGTGGCTCCAGGCAAGCTAGATCAAATTAGGCTGGACCAAATACTTAAGTCTGCTCCATTCTCTGAATTATTGTTGCTTAAGTTATCACTGGCAGACTGGCTTGATTCGCCTCCTCCCTATGATGAAGTGATGAAACAGATCTGGGGGGTTGAACAAAGGAGACCACCCTGGGGGCCCCCCTCATGTATCTGCTGCTGCTACCCAGATTACGGAGGGTGATCATCAGGGTGAAGTTCAAGGGTGTGATGCAGTGCCAGACAAGCTTTCAGACACTGTTAAGGATACCCCACCATGGGCAGAGCTGCTGAGAGAATTCAGAGAAATGAGTCGTTTACACAGATGAAGACTATGACCCCTCTTAGAGTGAGACTGCTATGGGAGTAGGGGTGCATGCTCGGGCACCCCCTGCTGTTGGCAGCTCAAAGACTGAAATAAGTGAATTGACTGCTACACTAAGAGAATTTCTGAGGCGTATTTTGCCACCTTTGACTCTGCAGAAAGAGGGGGATGCCAAACCAAGACTTTCTGTTGTCAGTGCTCCAGCTCCAGTACTAAATGTATACTCCTCCCAAACCCCTAGCTGTGAATAGAGACCAGCTTCTTATGCAATATTACAGCCAAAACTGACCAAGGAAAGTATATTTTGCCACAATTGTGGGAAGGATGGGCATATGAAAAGAGATTGCTGGTCTCAAATGGACCTAGAAAAAGTGGTCAACATACTACAGGGAGGGCTCCGAGAAGCCAAGCAATTGCAGAGGGGTGCAGGAAATGATCCCATTGGAGGTTCAGACAATCCCAAATCCAATTTCTTTGTGGCTAGATTGTCTGCCCAAGTTCCTGCTAATGTTCCTCCAGACTGGTCCCAGTTGTTAGGCCCTTCCATGGACACCACTGTACATATAGATGGAATCCCAGCTTGACCAGTTTTAGACAGTGGGTCTCAAGTCACAATCATTTTCCAATTGATATGAGCAGCATTTATCTGACCACCCATTACAACCTCTCAATGTACTGCATGTTTGGGGGTTGAGTGAAAAGTTGTATCCATATCTCGGTTACATAAAAGTATAGCATTCTTTTCCACCCTGTGTGGCTGGTGTGGGAGAGTCTGTGGAGACACTAGCCCTGGTCTGCCCTTCCACTGGACTTTATGATGGTATCCCTGTTCTGATTGGTACCAATGCACACATGTTTGGGCATCTGGCCCAGTTATGTGAAGAAAGGCAGGAGAAAAAGACAGGAAGAGCCCTGTGTGTTCATACCATGATCCGAAAGGCATGTGACAAACAAATGCACCCCGTGCCAAGTGACAATAATGAACCTTTGGGATAGTCTGTAAAAAACATCCTGCTACTATCATGCTACCTCCAAATGCAAAATGCAATGTCAGTGGTGAAGTGTGGCTGCGAAAAGATGTCACCAACAAAATTCTGATGCTGGATGCCTCAGACAAGGGAAAATTACCTGAAGGACTGCTGATTAAGCTCAGTGTGCTTCTGGCTTGGGCACATACTTACGCCCGGAGAGTGATGGTGCAGATACAAAATGTTACAGACCGAGACATCAAGGTACACAGAGGATGCATCCAGGCTAAAGTCTACTGTGCTGACACTGCAGTGCTCCCATCCAAGTGTAAAACTGAAAAAGGGTGTGAGGTATTGCCTGACATGTTCGATTTTGGAGATTCACCTATTCCAAACAGCTGGAGAACCAGAATCAGGGAACAGCTGGCTCAGAGAACCATGGTATTCTCCTTCAAGGAATGGGATGTGTGTGTCATGGGTGCTGAACACCGCATTCGCCTGCACAATGAGAGACCTTTCAGGGAGAGGTCTAGACATTTAGCTCCTGCTGACATTGACAATGTCAAATGTCACCTACAAGTGATGTTTGCGAGGGGCAACATACAAGAATCGCACAGCCTGTACGCCTCCCCAATTGTTACGGTGTGGTAAAAGAATGGCTCTGTCCATATGTGTGTTGATTACAGGACACTTAACAAAAGAACTGTGCCTGATCAGTATGCAATGCCATGCATATAAAACACCCTGGACTGTCTAAATGGGAGTAAATGGTTCTTCGTTCTTGACCTCGGAAGTGGATACTATCAAATCCCAATGGCTCCAGAGGACAGGGAGAAAACTGCATTCATTTGTCCCTTGGGTTTCTGTGAGTTCTTTTTCACATGCCCCAAGGCATACCAAGAGCACCAGCAACATTTCAATGATTAATGGAGCATGCTATGGGAGATATGCATCTCTTGGAATGTCTCATCTACCTTGATGATGTCATAGTCTTTGGCAAAACTCTCGAGGAGCATGAGGCTCGCTTGTTTAAAGTGTTGGACAGACTGGAGGGAATTCGGTCTAAAGTTATCAATTGATAAATGCCAGTTTTTCCAAAGCTCTGTCAAATATGTGAGCCATATTGTGTCATCTAAAGGCTTACAAGCAGACCCCAGTAAGATGGAAGCATTAACCATCTGGCCAAAGCCCAACAACTTGAGAGAACTTCAAAGGTTTCTTGGATTCTGCGGCTGTTACCGCCGATTTGTCAAGGATTACACCAAGGTAGTCTGCCCCCTGTTAAACTTAGCTCAAGGATACCTACCTACCTACTCACAAAAAGTTAAGATCTATTTCAGACCCAATGTGCCATTTGTACAGAGATGGACTCCCGATTATGATACTGCTTTTGAGGAAATAACATACAGATTAACTCACGCTGCTGTACTCGCTTATGCTGATCTATCAAACCAATATGTGTCACATACAGATGTCAGCCTGAGTGGCCTTGGAGCCATACTTCATCAAGAGTACCTAGAAGGACTACAGCCCATAGCTTTTGCTAGTAGAAGTCTGACACCTTCAGAAAAGAACTATCCTGTACATAAATTGGAATTTCTCACTCTCAAATGGGCAGTAGTTGACCAATTTCATGAATACTTGTGTGGTGCCAAAATCTTAGTCAAAACAAATAACAATCCGTTAACATATGTAGAAACAATAGATAAATAGGACACTAGTGGACCACAGATGGCTTTCTGCTCTAGCAGCATATGATTATGCGGTGGAGTACCGACCACGCTTAAATCACCTCAATGCCAATGCACTCATATAAAGACCTGCTTCTCACCAACAGTGGGTGCATATTTCTGAGTAACCTGTAAAAGCACTGTGCTATAAGTTCAACCAGGAAGAAGCCTTCTCCTCTGAAACTGTAAATTGTCTGGCCAATTGCTTGTGACCTCCAGAGACTTATATACCAGTTGCCTTTACTTTCGAGTTAATTGACTCTAAAGAAGTACAAAGAATCTTCAGCAATCTAAATATACATAAATTGGGAGGGTTGAATGAAATACCTAATATATTGTTTAAGTATGCAGCACCTGTTATAGCTTATCCCCAAATACTATTGTTTTATATGTCATTGGCACAAGGTGGTGCCTATTTTTAAAGTGGGACAGAAAAACTTAATAGAAAATTATAGGCCTATATCACTATTGCCTATTGTTGCCAAGGTATTTGAGGGTCTAGTAGATAAACAATTACAATTTTGGGGGGAAAATGAGAAAATATTTGATAAACATCAATCTGGATTCAGACCATACCACGGAACCACTTCTGCTTTATTGCAGGTTACAGGGCATCTTTGTGAGAGCCTGGACAGGGGGATGTCAGTTGGAGCCATTTTTATTGACCTAACTAAGGCCTTTGATACTCTGGCCCATGACATCCTCCTGTCCAGGCTTCAGAACAGTGGATTATCTGATGGTGCTGTGAAGTGGTTTGAATCATATTTGAAAGGTAGATTACAACTAGTGGCAGTAAAAGGATGGGAGTCAAGTTTGAGTCAAGTTGTGTCAGGGGTTCCTCAAGGGTCCACTTTAGGTCCAGTGTTCTATAATATTTACATGGATTTGCTTAAATTTACTAATTTGGATGTTAATTATCATCTGTACACAGATGATACTGTCATTTATGTGAAAGGTTCATTGGATAGTCAAATACAAAAAACTTTGCAAGAATCTTTTGATGAATTGCAGAATTTTTTGTTTCAATCCAAACTTGTTCTAAACTCCAAAAAATCACAATTCATGGTATTCTATAAGAAAATAAAGGGGAAGGATATAAAAGAGGGAACTCTACAGGTTAAAACACAATGACTCCGTGCTCGAACAGGTTTCTAGCTATTGTTACTTAGGCATGCAGTTGGATGATTCACTCAGATGGGAAGTTCATGTAGATCAGGTTGATAAAAAAGTTAGTAGATGTCTGGGAGCTCTGTACCAAATAAAACATTGTACAATAGAGTCAATTCCTAAACGTGATTAACACCACTATTGTTCCTTTATTGGATTATGGGGATTTGATGTTAATTAGCGCCAATGCCTCTATATTAGGTAGATTAAATGTTATTTACAACAAACTTGCACGTTATATCATTATGGCACCTAAAAGAACCCATATAAGAGAATTATACCAGGCAATAAATTGGTACTCCCTAAGTGATAGAAGAAGTCTTCATGCAATAATTTATATGGATAAATGCTTTAGAAATGAAGTTCCAAGTCACATTATTAACAGGTTAAATATTAGAGATATTAAGGTAGGGCTTAGATCTGCAGAGGGAACAGAATATCATCTTCCCAGGTATAATACAGAATTAGGAAGATCTGATTTTTTCTATAAGGGGCCATATTTATGGAATGCACTACCTTTCTCAATTAGAAAAAAGGGTGGGAAGAAACACATTGCACAAATAAAATCTTGGTTTAGGGAGGAGAGAATAAAATAGAACCTGGGATTGATTGATTGTAATTGTATTTGTGCACAATTTTATATTTGTATTTGTTTTATGTATATTTAAAATGTGTTTGTACTTAATTGTGTGACTATTTTCTATGTAATAACTGAAGAATGACTATGTAATAACAACTGAAGTAATCATTGTATATCAGGACCTCACTGAAAATTAGCTTGTCTCTGTTGAGCTACCAATTCATTTACTGAATAAAAGTTTTGACTAATATTACTGTAATTTTGTAGCCTTAGACTTAAGTTCTTTGCCACAACTAACTCCAGCTGACATCCAAAAAGAACAGTACTATGATCCAATGATCAGACCGGTAGTTGACACTTTAAGAAGATGTCTCAAAAATATGGTCCAGTGACACCAAAACTGCTTTACTTTTTCAAAAAGGACCCACACTCAAGCTTTGAGAGCAGCTATTTTACAGAGAGCTTGCTGACAGCCAAGGTGAAGTTGTAAGGAAACAGCTAGCATTGCCATCTAAGTTCAAAAATATTTTATTAAAAGCATTGCATGACCAAATGGGACATCTGGGTAGTGAAAGAACTATGGATCTAGCCCATTCACACTTTTGCTGGCCAAAGATGGGTCTAGACATCGAGCAATATGTTAAAACCTGTAGTAGGTGTCTTAAGTGCAAAACTCCACCACAAAGAGCATCCCCTCTGGTCAATATTACTACAAGTGCACCAATGGAACTTGTCTGCATTGATTTTCTTAGTTTGGAGTCAGATTCAAAAGGCATTGCTAATGTGTTAGTAGTCAAGGATCACTTCACAAGGTATGCACAGGCCTAGCCAACCAAAGACCAAAAGGCCTCAACTGTAACCAAAGTTCTCGTTGAAAAGTTTTTCGTACATTATGATGCCCCCCAGTGTATCCATTCAGATCAAGGCCAGGATTTTGAAAGCAGACTTATTAAAGAATTGCCCCTATGGGGTGTAGGAAAATCCAGAACAACCCCCTATCATCCATAAGGAGATCTGCAACTGGAAAGATTTAATCACACCTTACTTGATATGCTTGGTACCCTGCACCCAAAAGATAAGCCAAAGTGGAGCCAACACATAAGCTCACTTGTCCATGACTATAATTGTACACAGAACGATGCTACTGTTTTTTTCACCGTGCCACCTTATGTTTGGCAGAGAAGCTCGCCTTCCAGTTGACGTATGTTTTGGAGTGTCTCCTGATGGTGTTCAGTCCGAAAACTACCTGCAGTATGTCAAAAAGTTAGAAGCTCAGTTAGATCTTGCCTATCAGCTTGCAAATACCATGGCAGCAAAGAAAAACCTGGTCAACAAAACTCGCCATGACAAACGTGTTAAGGCCCAAGAACTCCAACCAGGTGACAGGGTGCTAATGAGAAACTTTGGGCTTCCCAGTAATCATAAAATAGTCAACCGCTGAACTCACATCCCATATATAGTAGTCAGTAAGCTAAATGATCTGCCTGTGTATCAAGTGCGTCCAGAAGGGGACCCTCATGCTGTCAAAACCATTCATAGAAATCACCTGTTACCTACTGGTCAAATAATAATCAATAACGTTCAAGAGACTGAAGCTCCTCAGCGCCCTGTAACTAGGTCTGCTACTAAGGCCAAGCAACAAAATCAGCAAACTTCTGCTTCCCAGCCTGTTGCTCCTGACAGTAATGTCTCCAATCCTGCAAACACTGTAAATGCTGAAAATACTGAGTCTGAAAGTGATGATGAAAGTGAGTTTTGTACTGTCTTCTACCCATCCCTTGAACCTGAAAGAGTGTTCCAGGGATTTCCCTCCGTTAACTACGGTGATGACTCTGAACATCCAGCTGTTTTGACAAAGTCCAGTCTGTCCATTGTACCTGAACTTCCAGAAAGTGATGCTCTCAATGTGGATCTTGAAAAGGCTGAATCCCTTTGTATGGTGGAATTAACTGCAATCAGTGAACATGAACACAATGAAGCAAGTAGTAAACCTCCAAGTGACCATGAAAGTGTTGCTGAACTAAGTGGAGTAAGTGAACTGTTTCATGCTAATGAAAGTAATGTTCTTCAAGAACCAGAGAGACATGTCCTGGATGGTTCAGAATTTGCAGAAATACCTCTGACAAATGACAGTGAGCCAAATGAGCCAGAGAGTAGCAGTGATACCCAAATTAAAGAGCCAGAGGATGATAGTGGTGCTTAAGCCAAAAAGCCTGAAACTAGTACTGAACCCCAAGAAAGTGCAGTGGAGCCCATTTCTTCTGAAGCTGTTTCATTGCTGGACAATTTTTTATTTTATTTTTATTTTAGCTTTTGTTGACCGGGTAAGTGCACTAGACAAATCCTGCCTATTTTCAGGCACGACCCGGGGGAGGGGGATACAGATGAATGCCAACTGACCTCGAACCAGATTAAGCTGGTGGTGGTATTTTTTTAGTGAATGAGGGAAATTTGACCAGGACACCGGGGAAATTCCCCTACTCTTTTCGATAAGTGCCATGGGATCTTTAACATCCACCTGAACTACCACCAATCCAGGCAGATGGGACCTCGGTTTAACATCTCATCCGAAAGACGGCACCTCAGAAGTGCAGCACCCCTCTCATGCTGCACTACAGTGTCAGTACTGGGATATTAACCCAAGTGCCAGATGTGAGAACTGAACCCACAGCCCTGTGATCTCCCGGCCTCAGAGGCTGAACTGGGACTGATCACCCCAAATGCTGAACTGGAAGTGCAAGTGCCAGTGCCAACTTTGACGCATCACTCAAAGATCTGTAAAACCAATCCTAAAGCTCACGTATGACACTCCAGGACAGCCTGTTAACTTGACCATGAATGTTGTGCATAATGGAGTATATGTTACACCCAACTCCTTGCCCAAAATTGTGTTCACTGCCTCCACCGAAGCTAAGGTGCCCATTCAGTATAACAAGGGGTAGAGGGGCAAAAAGAGGGGAATGAGGTGAAATGCTCTGGTAAATGTGGTAAATGATGACTACTGAAAATGTGATCCTAACTGTTGATGTATGCAGTGAAAATTTAAAATGTCATGACATTGCTTTCAGTTATTATAGGATGTCCAAGGACAAAGATTTATGTTATAGCATGCTACCCAGTAAATAGTTACTATATGCCTAGCTAGGTTGTTATATAAGAAAATTGTCATTCAGCTATACAGTGCCTGTATATATATAATATATATTATACATATTTGTGTGTGTGTGTTTGTAATAGAGTGTTACCCAAAAGGTATACCCGTATAAGTGTTATCTTTAATAGAAGTGTATCTAGTAATGTGTTTAATGGATACCAGTCTATTATAGACTTGGCGCGGATGCCAAGCTTTCCTAGGCAGGGGAAAGTGTAACGCCCCCCCATATGGGGCTTACCTTAACTTCCTCCCATTTTTCCCATTTTGCCTCTGGCATCTGCTCATTTCCTTCTGGCACTTTCCCACCTGGCCGAGCCTGTTTGTGCCCTTAGTTTCCCCTGGTTCCCCCAAACATAACCCATTACTTGCTTTAGACCATTTTTGGGCTTAATCCTTAATCACGAGCTGCCAGCATGTTTCTGTCCAGCAAGCACTCAGGCGTGCACACTGGAGCACTTTTGGGTTGCTGACCACGGTCTGCAGTCATTCGGGGGGGGGGCATTTCTTGGTCCCCATGCCCCCTGCTAAGTTGAACAAATGGGAGTTAAAATAAATGAATGAATGTGTGTAAGAGAGAACTGTCGGGGCTACCAGACAATGGGGGTATTATTTGATAAGAATAATATTTCTGGCTGCACCAGGACTTTATGTGTGGGGACTTGGGATGGACTGCACTAAAACTGTATATGCAGCAGCCATGTTTACATCTAGCAGCCAATCAGAAGCCAGGTTTGACAAAGGGACTCCTAGGACAAAGACTTGTGGGGGAAAAAGGAGTTACAGATTTGGGTGCCCAAATGCTGTCCAATTAAAATACTCAAACTGATTCTGACATCTTGGGCAGCCAAATGGATTACAGGAATTTTGCTCTTTGTAAAAGGAGGGACTGTTTGAATCTAATCACTACAAGTCAGTCAGAGGAGCAGTTCGAGGGGGTCTGGGTCGAGCCTTAGAACTGACAGGGAGGCTCCCTGCAGCTCGGGGAATTTGGGGAGAGGTCTGCTTTACCTCTCCTTGGCTGAAACCACTGCTGAGTAAGTGCTGGGATTGCCATGTCTCCAGAACAAACTGCAATCCTCCAAATAAGGGAGAATTCCCCAGAGTAAAAGCTCCAAATTGAAAGGGGAATCAAAGCTGCTGAAATATCCAAAATCTGCATTTCAGTGAGAGAAGCTGTTTTTGCCTCGGGGAATGCATCTAAAGTTAATGCCTGTGGTCCCCAGAATCGTCTCCAGCCAATTCGCCAGAGTGAGACCAGAACTGCTGTGTGCCGGCTTACATTTCCAGAACTGCAGTTTGCAAGTGAGTAGGCTGTGCGGCCTATTACTGAACTGTATCCAAGCTGAACTGGTGATGCCAAGTAATGTGCCTAAAAGACTGTTGCTGCCTGTAAAAGCCAAGTTGCCAGACAACCAGAGAAGGGAATCTGCTCCTGCAGAGAAGTTCATCGCAGGTTGTGGCCATCCTTGGGGGCTACACTTTGACAAGGGGGTGAGTTATGTCAGCTCCGGTCCCTGTATCCTGGTCCTTGCCAGAAAGGATGAAGTCCTGCAGCCTGCAGCTGCATCCTGCCTTGAGGAGAGCCATCCTGGAAATCAGCCCAGATCCCGAGGTCCAAGGTTTAGTGAGTAAATCAGGGTTCTGCCCTGCAACACCAATTAGCCTGTCTTCCAACTGCTTTGCCTTTTAAGTTTACTGGGTGGTTTAGACTGTTCTTTGCAGGCCATTAGGCCTGGGGATTACAATTTCTGGGTTTCAAAAAGTGTTTTGCGATTGCTACAGCCAAGTACAAAGTAAAGCCTTAGCCATTTCTTTATTTAAGGGCCCCAACCAGCTGTGATACTGGCCAACCCGCGGCACCACTTCAGGCCTGCAGTGTAGCTTATCCTGGGTACCCAGTGAAGTTAACTGGACATTCCAAAGGGGCTAATTCATTGGGTTGAATGTTATGCAAAGTCGAAATACTGCTAAAATCAAAGATAACAATTAATCTATCTTTAATTTGCATCCCCTACCCCTTAACTAAACCCCTAAATAAATCTGTTTGTTGGTTAAATGTTAACCTGGTCCATGAGCATATCATTACTGAGTGCTGGTTTAATACAAATAGCTGAAAGGTACTGTGTTATTGCTGGTAACCATTTTTTACAGGTGCACAGGGTGCATGCGAGTTCCCGACCCTGTTGGTAAGTGTGGTCACTGTGAGCATATTATTAGCACTCTCCATTAATTGTGAATTGAATGAAAAGCAAGGTATTTATTGTAATTTCAAGTGTGGGGCCACTAGGTGGGGCGGTGGGTAGGCATAGTTTCCCAGAGGGCTATATCATTTCACATTCTAACCCACTAAATCATTACTCTGGGTGGAGTCACCATATTTGTAGTTTTACTGCTGGTAGCAACACCACAGTAACCCTTGATAGCGAACCTAGGCCCCTCAACCTGCAGTCAGGGAAGCAGGCAGGGGTAGTCGCCCTTGGTATAATGGTGCCATGGTTACATCAAGAACAAAAGGGGAATGGCCAGTAAGGAGGGGTATCGGGGGGGGCAAAGTCCTTAGCTGCCACTAGGGACTCCACAATACGAGCAGACTTGATAACTTGCTAGGCCTTATTCTGCTGGCATATTTTTTGTATGTTTGTGTCATGATTTTCTTACAAATATCTTGCAGTGCATTGGTGGCACACTCCTCCCTAGCAATCACTGTACTTCATATACTCTGTATATTGTTTCTTCTTTTTCTGGAATATATTATTGTTCCTGTACATCCACCCATTGTTGTCACTTTATCTGATATTGCTATTTCGCTCCCTGCTGCATCCCTTCCTTTGGGTCACACCAGGAAGTAATCTCTGGCTCGGTGTGCCTATCCCAGTCACCAAATTTGAAATAAATCAAGTCAGTAAATGAATAAAAAAAATATACATTATCCTGGAAATATTCAAAAAACCATATAGTCCCATGTAATTTTGTGATCTTCCATTATCGTGGTGGGGGGGGGATTGCTTACAGTAAAAGCCATGCCTGATAGGGACATAGTAGTTTAAGGTCAGAAAAGACTCTTGGTGCATTGCGTCCTCTTCTTTTTTCATAAGCAGGGGACACTCTATTGTGTATTGTTTAAATGCAATAACACTGCCCAACCATGCGCAACTTTCTCCTCAGGAACATCGGCATGAGTACTGGAGTCCAGGATGTTGCGTTTGAGCACATGCCCTGTCAAGTGCCTAACAACAACCTCCCCTCCCTACACAATGGATATTGCATTACCTGTGTATCCAAAGTCTAGGATATCAGAGTGCGGTATTGCTTCCTTCCCTCCTTGGAAGAGGATAGTGTCCATTGGGACACTCAAGCCCCCTCCTTCTGGTCAGTCCCTGTGTCTTTGGCTCATTCTTGAACCTAGGATGGTGGCAGCACGAGCATTAACCCTATTGCTGTGCCTATGGGCAAATCCATTTCTTATATGGGTGGAAATTGCTGTAATGTTATCTTTTATCTGTTTATGATCCTGTCACTCCGCTGGTCCCTGCCCCCTCTCAGGTATCTGTCACACCCCAACCTCATCGCCCTACCTGCTCATGGGACATACATTGATCCCCACTTGTTTTAATGACTTGTCCCCTATGACAGTCCCTTGGGCTGGGCGAGGTCCCTTGGGAGTTGCATCATGTCACCAGGAGAGAGCCCAGGTCAGTGAGTGCAGAGTCTGTGGGTTCAACAGGGCCATCATTCTGCACAACTGAAAGTTTTTCCTTTAGTTTCAGCACACACCCAAGGATGTCTCTCTAGGATGTCATGGCAAACAAGTGCATGTGCACACCCAGTGTTGGATACGTCCTCCCTCTCCTGCATTCCTTGCCGCACCTCCCCTTGTGATTACCCAGGAGGTGGTATGGTAGCAGACAACTGGCACCTTGCCACCCTGAAGAAAACAGAATCCCCTCCTCCTCCCCGACTGGGTCCCGATGGCCCAGGCTACTTCCTGAACTTAGGTAGCCAGCATCATGAGTGGTAGTGCTACCACTGTGCTGACAGCTGGTTGTGATGTTCTCTTTGTTTTTTCAAACAGTTTTGCAGAGGAATAGCTCAGTGGTGGAGCAGCAGTGCTGCAGGTCACCAAGTTGACAACCTGGGGTTGGACTCTGATTCGAGGAGGAGATAGATTGAACTTCCCATAGTACACTTTGTCCTCCAGGGTAGTTGCGGAGGTGCAACACTGGAGCCAGTTTACTCTCTGGTAGCCCAGGGGGAGAACAGCAGCTGAAGAATTTCTGAGTCCAAGTTCTGAGTAGTTCAGTATTGGTGCAGTGATGTCACATGATATCACACGCTGTCCCGACTTCCAGCCTGCAACCCATGGGGAGGTGGTGATAAAAACAGTGGTGGAAAATGAGAATGTAACCCACGTGAATGACACTGAATGCATCCTGTCCTTGCCGCTTCTTGCACAATCCAGATCTTGTGTTTTGGCCTGGAGGAGTGGTCAGTCTGAGCCCTCTGGGGAGAAAGGGGTAAGGAAGCAGAGGCTTAGTTTAGTGCTGTGGAGGTCCTAAGAATGACAGTCAGTCATCACGGATGAGAGCAGTAGCTAGCTGAAGTCATGAACACCGTTAGTTTTGAGGAAGCACAGCTGAGGGAGAATGAATAGATATGGCAGCTGTTACTGGGCTTCATTTGGATTGGTGACTAGGGATGGTCAGAACTGACTGATTCCCATCTGTTAGGATTTTTTTTCAATTTTTGGAATTAACAATTCCAGATCGTATTCAGTGCCAATGCCATAATAATATAACTGTCACAATCAGAATCCTAAATCCAGATTCCTATTTTAAATAACCTTATAAAAGCTGCATAAAGTGTGGATTTTCACAAGACAAAGCGCTTCACAGCTGTTTGTTTCCAATAGGTGTTACATTTGTTAGCCACATCAGTGCGCTAGACACACAGTTCAATGTCTGTTTTCAAGTACTACCCAGCAGAGGACTGATTACAGAACATGTACAGTACAGTACTGTGAAATACAGCAAGTGCAGCAGAGACGAACAATAAAGAAAGTTACAGAAAATGCATGAAAGATACAGCAGTTAGAGTTACAAGAAATGTAAAATTCTTACAAAAAGCATAAATGATAAAATCATGTGAAAACACATGCATTTAATGTATGTAGATATTTTCCTAGTTCACTCCTAAAGAGCAAACAAGAGAATATCTCATGCAATCCTAGAGGAAGAGAATTTCAATAAATAAGAGCAAAGGAGAATGCCTGTAGGCACACTTTAGTAGAATACTGCGGAATAAATAACAATGGCTTCTGTATGGATCTAAGAGGGTGGGTACACAAGGGGAACTGAATCAGATCAGCCAAGGAAGCAGGCACTTGTGATCTTATGGGTTTGTCATTGTACCTTTGGGCGTGGGGTGATGATTTTGGTGCTATGAGGGTAGAGGGAAGATGGATGAATAACTGTATTATGCCTTGGGAGGTGGGTGATTGGGGTTATGAGATTTGGAGGTCAGAGGGGATGAATTATTATTTTGTGCCATGGGGGGAGGAGGTGGAGTTATTGGGGTGCTGTGAGGGTAGGAGTAAGGGGTGGGAGTGAATGTATACCATGCCTTGTGGGAGGAGGGTGGGAGATTAAGGTGCTATGAGGGTTGGGGGAATGGGAAATGTATTTTATGTATTTGGCTAACAGACCAGAATCAGACTTTGGACTCCAATTCCAATACCTGTACTTTTTGGAGTTATGGTTTTCACCTGGCAATTTTGAAAATCCTACTTCCAAAACACAGGTTAGAATCAGACAGTTCCAGTTCTGTTAGTCCAGACATCCCTATGGTGGCCCATTCTGCAGATGTGCTTGCTTTTGGTGCAATTATATCTTCTTACCATTACACCATATAATCACAACAACCATTATTAGTGTCTGACTGCTGTAAGCAAACCACTATCTAATTAGTTTCTTGCTGTGTTGGCAGTTGACTAAAATGTAAGAAGTTAATGGAAGAATCAGCTGGCTGATGAGACTCGGACTTGTTTGGAAAGGTTACGTCGCTGCTTCCTGTTTTCATAGCTTTATGGTTATACAATCTCTTGGCTACTATGAGTCTGGGAGGTGTTCATTAAATGTTATTACTCTAGGGTAGCCTCCCCATGCTAGGGTCATTAGTATAGAACCTGCTATAAGCATTTAAATGTCATCTTCCAGACTACTTACTGCCAAACCACAGGGATGTAACATTCCCATGAGCAAGGCTAAAGTTGTCCTACTGCTCTGCACTTTTGCCATCTGTAATCTCAAGCACCACAGATCTTGGATTAAATGGCCTTCCAAGTGCTACACTATGTAGGTTGTACTTTAAGAGTTGCTGACACTTCTGGGAAAACTTTGCAAAACATAATATTTAGACACAAGTCGGCTTGTATTTTATATTTGTACAATATGCGTGCACACAAATCCATTGTCATAAAAAATGTTATCTTCACATGTGCGTGATAAATTTAGAACCCGGAATTTATCATGCATACATTGGATGAACACTACCTGTCAGTCATACCCCCCTCAGAAAACACCAGCCTACTGTATAAACAGGACATGCAATGGTGACCCGGTGATACATTATTTACACTAAATAATGTATCACACAGATCCCCCACTGCATATCCCCTGTATCTTTTTTTTATTTATTTATTTAGCTTTTTGGTCCCCGTCGCCTCCTCTTGCCAACTGACGATGGGGATACATATATATTTTTACAGATTTTCTCCCCCAACCCCCCTGAGGCCCTGGCACATGGCCGTGCAAGCATGTGAAGGCACGCTCCTTACCCCGTGGTGCCAGCCGCCCCTTCTACCTCCCAATACTTTGCTGCCCCCTCTCTACCTACACTACCCACCGTATCTCCCTCTGGTGGGAGAGGAAATGTAGGGGGGGTGCCAACCCACCCTCACCACCCTCAGGAGAGGAGAGCTGTCCACCAGCATGCTCAGTGCTGCCCCCCCAACGCTGGCACCCCGATGACCCAAGGTTGTTCCTGAACCCAGGTTGCCAGCATAGCGCGAGGTAAGGGGCCCAGTGCCTCAACCCTCTGAGCCACCGGGCTGGCTCTCTGTATCTTCTATACATTTCTTTTCTATCTTACTTATTAATGATGAAATTTGTGACAACAGTACTCTGAAATCACCACATATTAATAGCTTAAGTTACTACTTGCTGATAGAGCCTTACGAGATATTTCAATGACTGACTATAAAATATCAATGTCTCTTTTTTTAGCTCCTACATTGTTTTGAATGGAACATTTTTCGAGGTGTAACCCCCTACAAACTGAGATTCCCAAAAAGTCTTCCTTGGGCTTGACTAAATGCCCACTGACAGGCTGGCGTTATGTGTCCTAGCAAGTTAAAGGTGTTTGCATGTGAGTGTCCTGTTAGCTTCCATGCCTGTCTCTTTATGATCTGCCTATTTTGTGGTATATAATCGACCTGGGTAGGGGCCGACTAGTTTCAGGCTCGAGTCCTGCCTGAGCTGCAGTGTTATCGCTCCATTCTGCCATCGCTAATTGCACAGAGGGAGCCCTACATGGATCTGTGACTGTTAGCTGTTCATCTGCTTTATTAATAATGATATTGTAGTTTGTGTAACCTGCCTTCTTTGCAGCATGGATGTTTCTGCTATACACTACCATCTTGGTCCTGGACTGCCTATTGGGACCAATCGGTACCTTTGGGGACCCTAAAAATGGAGTCTGTCCCCAGGGGTCTTGTGAGAGTGAATTTCTGTAGGAGTTGTAGTTTTTACGCTTTGGCGCCTAAATGGACCTGGAGGGGGAGCCCTTGCTTTGATAGACAGATAGATCAACCAACTGAACCCTTTTGGATCAGGCAGGAAGTCCCAGTGCTGCCTGTAGCAGAGTGTCAGTCTGAGTCTGGAGTTGGAAGAGTGAACACCTCGAGATAGTCGAGCAGCTGCTCCTGCTTAGTAGTGCAAGAAATTGGTGGGAAGGCTGTGTCTGGCCTGCCTGCCTGCCCCATCTTCCCTTGTGAGGGAGTTTTCAGTACAAAAAGAAATCATGGGAGGCACTCCTTCAGGAAAGGATAGTGCAACACCTGGAATCCATAGGAGCACAGGATCCAAGACAGCATGGGTTTACAGCAGGAAGATCCTGTCATACTAATCTCATAGAGTTCTCTGACTGGGTAACCAGAATGGTGGACCAAGGGGGAGCAGTTGACTACTTTGACTTCAGCAAAGCTTTCGATGCTGTTCCACATAGAAGATTGATTAATAAAAATAGCAGGACCAGAGGATACAGCATGAGATTAGAGGGAGGCTGATTTAAGGGGTAATGTGAGGAAGTTCTTTTTCACAGAAAGGATGGTGGATGCATGGAACGGCCTACCTCAGGAAGTGGTGGAAATGAATATAGTGCAGGGCTTCAAACAGGCATGGGATAGGCATAAGGGAGCAATACAGATGAGTATGACTAGATAGGCCATTGACAGAGCAAAGGCCGATGGCACAGTCATAAGGTAGAAAAAGAAATGGGCAGACTGGTTGGGCCTTGCGGTCCTTATCTGCCATCAACTTCTATGTTTCTATGTTTCTAAATCGGACTTCATCCGAACAGTGTTGTGACCAGAATTACCGAATTGTGACTGCCTTTTTGCCTGAAGAGGACTGAAGATTTGCTTCCATGCGATTGACCTGCCAGGATGTCCAGAATGACCGCAGAAAATACGGTTTGCGCAGAGACACTGTATATTGCAACTAGACTGTCATCCGAACTGTGGTATTTCTTTATCTTTACTATAAGTGTGCTGAATGCTGTTAGTAGGTCACAATTTGGTTCTCCACTGCCTGATTGTGTCATGCTTGCTGGAAGCTTTATCCAGCAACCACCGGACTTATTCTGAACTATTCAAACGGTCTGGGCCCTGCCGTTTCAGCCCAGATAGCTCCTCACGCCGCAGAGTAACAACCGACAAGAAACCTGCCTTGGGATTCGGCCCCCTGCTCAGCACCAATGAACAGGATCAACACCACAGTGTTTCATGTTGGCCCAGCTTCTCCTGGCAATCCAGCACTTCATCCTGAGATCTCCATTTCGTCCATCCTGTGTCCCGTACTGGGTAGCATGAGTAAACTCCAGGGTAGCTCCCTGAAACAACAGCTCAATCAAAGTGTGTCATCTGGTTTAATTGTTTTGCCTAATTATCATGAACTGAGCCACCTGGCTCCGGATTACAAATTGTCGGTTACTGTGCATGACTATCTATTTCCACCAATAGGGCCCCGGCCAGCTGCAATGCCGGCCTGCCCCGGGCAATGCTTCAGGCTAGCCTGCACCAACAACTGGGTACCCAGAGTGTGTGTGACTGTGTTGTGGGACTCTAAAGTGCATGCCTTGTAGCCTGATTAAATCAGTTGCTAAACCAATCAGCCAGCTTACGCCCCTTCCTTGTTCATGCCCCTTAAATAAATCTGATCTGAATCTTTTTGCACTTAAACTGGTTGTGGTGTACCTCTACACAGATAACATGGTGATATTGTTGTATGCTGTGTTTAACCTTATCTTACAGGGGTCTCCAGGGCCGAGCTAGTGGAACCAACCCTGGTGGTAAGTGCAACAAAGGTGGGGAGGATACATCTGTTGTTTGGGGATTATTGTATTTGAGTGCTCAGTAAATTGTTTAGGCCACTAGAGGGGAAAGGGGGGGGTAACAGTGTCCCAGAGGGCTGTACCCAGGTCAGCTATGCTACCACTAACCCTGTCCTCTGGGTGGAGGCACCCATTTTCAATACCCAGGCCCCCCAACCTGCACTTGGCCATGCAGGCAGGGGTAGTAGCCCTTGGGATAGTGCCACCTAGGGGTTACATTTTGGAGGCACTGCTGGGATTAGCACCTCCTAGTGGCCAAAATCAAGAATTATTGTCAAAGATAAATGGCTACCCCAATAGAAGTGGCTGTGCACCAGTTGGTGGGGTGGTGTATGGGGCAGGAGTTTGACCCCCACAAGGGCTTGCTTATATTGGATATTCCCTTGAACATTAGTAAGGACACTGTAGAGTGAGCACTTTCCAAAGCTGAATGTTTAAAAAACACTATGATGATGGGTCGACAAGATGATTTGACCGCCCACACTTTCATGGCCTTGGTAGAGTGTAGTGACCCAGTGGACAGTCCAAAGTGCCACAGACTATTGCCTCAGAAGGGGTCCCAGCCACCTGGAGGGTAATAACTAAGGACAGTAAAGACCCCGGGGAGGATGAGCCCCCACCCTTATCTGAGACTTTCGAGGAGAAGTTGGGCAAGTTGTTACTGGAGGAGGGGAAGATCGTAGAGGACTTCAAGAAGTTATTCCTGCCACCTGGGGGTGTTCCTTCCCCAATACCCCTGCCAGTTCTCATACCTGTCACTTCACCAGCTCCTATGCTCACCTCCATGCCTGCAGTTAGTTACAACTCGTATTGACGGCTGAGGATGTTTTCAGGCACCCTCCCTACACCCCAGAGGGAGGACAATTGGGAGACTTGGATAGACTATGTTGCCCCTCAAACCCAAGAATGGCAATGCCCCGAGGCAGAGAAGAAGAAAAGGGTGGTTGAAAGCCTCAGAGGCCCCGTCCAGCTGACTATCCACGCCACACGGGCTAGTAACCCAAAAACAACTGCTCAAGATTACTTGAATGTATTGGAAAATATGTATGGCAGTCCCAATTCAGATGAGGACTTGTGGTGTAGTGTCAAAAACACTCAGCAACACCCAGGAGGGCCCTTATCAGAGCATGTGCCTTGACTTGAAGCAGTGCTACAGGAGTGCCTAAAGAAAGGTGGCCTGGCCCCAGCTAAATTAGATCGGACTAGGCTGGATCAACGTCTCAAGTCTGCCCCATTCTCTGACTTATTGCTGCTCCAACTGTGACTTGCAGCTCGGTTGGATGTGCCTCCTACCTATGACGGCCTGATGAAGGAAATTCAGAGGATTGAGAGGAGGCAACCAAGTGGGGGGCCCCCTCACGCATCTGCTGCTGCCCAGGTGACTGAGGATGCCCATACGAGTGATGTTCAGGGGTGGAATACAGCGCCAGTTGAACACTCAGAGGCTATCAAGGACACTCCACCTTGGGGCAAGATACTGTGAGAGGTCTGAGAAATGAAGGCTACCATTTCCCTCCAAGCCCATTCCAAAGATACCATAGACCCGAACCCCTCTCAGAATGCCTCCTCTATGGGGGTGGGGGTGCACACCCAGGCATCTCCTGCTGACAGCAGCTCAAAAATTGATGAATTGACTATGGAAGTGAGAGAAGTACTGAGGCGTCTCTCAATGCTCGTCACACCACAGACAGAGGTTGAATCAAGATTTTCTGTTGCTAGTACCCCCGCCGTAGCTCCTTATGTGATGTCTTGGCCACGCCAGACCCTAAAAAGCATATTTTGTCATAATTGTAGGAAGGATGGGCATATGAAGAAAGAATGCCAGTCCCCAAAAGACCTAGACAAAAGTTGTGTACAGACTTCAAGGGGAGCTCCGGAAAGCGAAACAATGGCCGAGGGGTGCCGGCAACGACCACAGTGAAGGCTCAAGAAATCCTAACTCAAACTTCTTCGTGGCTAAATCATCTGTCCAGGCCCCTGCTACTGTCCATCCAGACTGGTCCAAAATGGTAGGCCCTTTGATGGAGACTACTATGACTGTCAATGGTATCCATGCTCGGGCTGTGCTTGACAGCGGGTCACAGGTGACCATTGTATTCCAGGACTGGTATGACAATCACTTATCTGATGTGCCTTTACAATCCCTGGAAGGCCTACATGTGTGGGGCCTGAGTGACAGGTCTTATCCCTACCTAAGATATGTCCAGCTCTGGCTGTCTTTTCCCATGACTGTAACTGGTGTAGATGAACAAGTAGAGACGCTAACCCTGGTGTGTCCTTCTATGGAATTGTATGATGGGATTCCCTTGCTCACTGGAATTAATGCCCACATGTTTGGAAGACTAGTGCAGTTGTGTCAAGAGAAACAAGGGCAATGGACTGGGCTGGCCCTAAGAATTCTGGCCTTGATAAAGAAAGCCTATGACCTGCAAAAGCAGACTACAGAAACGGACAGAGACGAGCCACTGGGGATAGTGTGGAAGAAAGATTCTGATTCTCTGGTACTACCATCCAATGCTCAGTACACTGTTCATGGAGAAGTTCACCTTAGAAAGCATGTGAAAAATAAGATATTGATGCTGGATCCACCTGGTGAAGGGAAGTTGCCAGAGGGGTTATTGGTTAAACCCAGTATCTTACCTGCCTGTGCCCATACCTATGCAAGGCAAGTGATGGTCCGAATCCAAAATGTGTCTGATCGAGAAATTCGAGTGAGCAGGGATTTTACGTTAGCTATGGTACACTGTGTGGACACTGCAGTACTGCCCAGCAAAAAATATTCTGGTGAAAAGGGGGAGGTGACTCCAGACCTATTCGACTTTGGTGATTCGCCATTGTCTGCTGAATGGAAGACTCGAGTCAGTAAGAAACTTGCCCAGAGGGACCAAGTGTTTTCTCTAAAGGAATGGGATGTGGGGTGCATCCATGGTGCTGAGCATACCATCAGGCTTCACGACAACAGACCATTTAGAGAGCAGTCCCGACGTCTTGCCCAGCTAATATAGATGATGTTCAGAGGCACATACAGGAGATGCTAGCCACTGGCATTATTCAAGAGTCAAGAAGCCTCTATGCATCTCCCATCATAATTGTGTGCAAGACAAATGGGTTCGTGAGGATGTGTGTTGATTGTCGGACCCTAAACCTATGGACCGTACCATATCAATACACCATGCCCCACATACAGGATGCCCTGGACTGCCTGAATGGGAGTCAGTGGTTTTCAGTACTGGATCTACGAAGCGGGTATTATCAAATCCGGATGGCATCGGAGGGCCGTGAGAAAACAGCCTTCATCTATCCCTTGGGGTTCTACGAATTCCTGAGGATGCCTTAGGGGATTGCAGGTGCCCCCACTACCTTTCACAGGTTGATGGAACGTGCAGTAGGAGACATGAATCTGTTAGAATGTCTAGTATACCTGGATGATGTCATCGTCTTCGGACACACCCCACAAGAACATGAGACCAGAATATTCAAAGTTCTTGATTGCTTGGGGAATCGGCCTCAAACTATCTATAGACAAGATCCAGCTTTTCCAAACATCTGTAAACTATGTGGGACATATAGTGTCAGCTGAAGGGATACAGACAGACCCCAATAAAGTAGAGTCCCTGACCACCTGGCCCCAGCCAACTAACTTAAAAGAACTGCAGTGTTTCTTGGGGTTTTGTGGCTATTATCGGCGATTCATTAAAGGCTATTCAAAGGTAATCCGGCCACTTCTCAGTCTCACTCAAGGCTATCCTCCTACCAACCGCAGGTACAAGAAGGGATCCCTCAAGGAAGAAGAAAAGGTCTATTTCCGAATAGGTGAACCATTTGGAGCCCATTGGACCCTTGAGTGCGAGGTGGCATTCTTTGAGATCATCTATCAGCTTACTCATGCCCCAGTACTTGCCTATGCTGACCCTACCAAGCTACAGTATATGTCCTGCATACAGATGCCAGCCTGAAGGGACTCGGGGCTGTGTTGTATCAAGACTATGAAGATGGCCTGAGACCTGTGGCCTTCGCCACTCGAAGCTTGACACTATCAGAGCGAAATTATCCTGTTCACAGTTGGAGTTTCTGGCTCTAAAGTGGGCCATAGTCGACCAATTCCACGAGTACCTCTATGGGGCAAAAATATTGGTAAGAACTGATAACAACCCTCTAACGTATGTACAGACCTCAGCCAAGCTGGACGCCACTGGGCACCAGATGCTTTCTGCCTTATCAACTTACGATTATGCAGTTGAATACCAGCCTGGACTGAACCATATTGATGCTGACACTCTCTCACGGTGGTCAAGCCCTCAAGACAACTCGGTGAGGCTTTCAGAACACTCTGTTAAAGCATTGTGCCAAAAATTTGACAAAGACAAGCAGCCATCTGCAGATACAGTGGACTTTCTGGTGGACTGTTTGGGGCCCCCTGATACTTGCATACCTGCAGCCTATTGTAATTTTTCTGCACTGGACCTCAGTGCCTTGCCCAGGTTTGATAGTGACAGCATTCTGAGGGCTCAGTTCCAAGACCCTATGATCCAGCCCGCACTTGATGCCCTTCATGCGGGGAGAGATGTGTCTAAACTACGTTCTATCAACTTATGGACTGCATTATTACTCAAAGAAGGCCCCCGATTAAAGTTGCGAGACCATTTACTCTATCGAGAGACAATAGATTGATGGGGTCAGTTGGACAAGCAGCAACTGGTACTACCCAGAGCTTCAAGCAGCTGGTACTGAGGTCCCTACACAATCACATGGGACACCTCGGTATTGACCGGACCCTCGACTTGGTGTGGTCTAGATTCTACTGGCCAAAGAAGGGGGTTGATTTGAAAACCATGTCAAAACCTGCAGTAGGTGCCTTCAGAGAAAAGCTTTGCCCCAGAAAGCTGCTCCTCTTGTTAACATTTCTACCAGTGCCCTCATGGAACTGGTTTGCATAGACTTTCTGTGTCTGGAGCCTGATCAAAAGAACATTGGCAATGTACTGGTAGTAACCGATCACTTTACCTGAAGTGCACAAGCTTTCCTGACCAAGGATCAGAAGGCCTCTATGTGGCCACGGTGCTAGTAGAAAACTTCTTTATCCATTATGGTGTGCCCCAATGTATCCATTCTGATTAAGGAAGAGACTTTGAAAGCAGACTGATCAAAGAGATGCTCTCCCTGTGGCGGGGTGCGAAAGTCTAGAACCACTCCTTACCACCGGGACCCCCAGCTGGAACTCTTTAACAGAACTCTCCTGGACATGTTGGGCACTCTTCATCCTAAAAACAAGTCTAAATGGAGCCAGCAAATTATCACCTTGGTACATGCTTACAATTGCACCAAAAATGATGCCACTGGGTTTTCTCCCTATCTCCTCATGTTCGGGAAGGAAGACTGGCTGCCTGTGGATGTCTGGTTTGGAGTCTCTCCAGATGGGATCAGAGCTGAGAGCTATTTACAATATGTACAGAAGCTGAAAGCTCAGTTGAACCATGCGTACCAACTGGCTCAAACAATGGCTGCCAAACGAAACCTTGCTAACAAAGAGAGACATGACCGAAGGGTAAAGGCCCAAGAGTTGTTGCCTGGGGATCGAGTGCTATTATGTCACTTGGGATTGCATGGCAAGCATAAAATTGCCGACAGATGGCATCATCTTCCACATGTAATAGCAAGTTGGATGATTTACCTGTGTACAAAGAGCACCCTGAAAATTATTCTAAAGCTGTCAAGACCATGCACAGAAACCACCTACTGCCCATTGGCCAAGTGATCATTGCCGCTGAACCATCAGCTATTGCCCCTCCTGGGCTGGTGACTCATGCTGGTGCTAAAAAGAGACAGAGTCAACTTGCCCCAGTTGTTTCAAACCCAAGGCCTTCCCCCCCCCCGGCAGGCCCAAAATGATGGTGTCTCTCAGTCCACCTCTGATAATAGTGAGTGTGACCATTTTTATTACCCTTCCTATGAACTGAGTCAATTGTTTCAAGGTAAACTACGTGTAATTACGGGATTGAAGCTGGGTCTTCAGCACTGCTTATTTCCAGCTTCCTTCCTAGAGCTGGTGCCCCCTGAAAGTGAGGTGCAAAGTATTATGTCTGAAGTAGCAGATTCTTTGTGTCTAGCAGAACTATTTGAATTACTCGAGGAGGAATCTGATGTGGCAAATCTCTCTGGTGACATATACCACCCCAGCCCTTAAAGAACCCTATAAAAGTGTTGACAGCACCCCTCCAGTGCCACAAAGTCCAATTGTGTCAGATCATCCTCAGGATGGATGAGTAACCGGGGCCATCTTCAGAAGATGATAAAGAGCAAAGTACTGTGGAAACAGAATCTGCAGTGCAAGGAGCTGATAGTGTTCCCAATCTGGACATTTCAACTAGTGCAGGGGCACTCCTTACTACAAGAGAATAAACCAATGCCAGTGTTGACCGTCCAGAGCTTGTGCCTGTCTCCCCCAGAAAGTCTGGATGAGCTGTCAAGCCAGTGATGCGCCTTAGCTATGACTTCTCTGGGAGGCCTGTGGATTTGCCTCTCAGTGTTGTTCACAAGGGTGTTTACATTTCAAAGAGCTCACTGCCCAAACTGAGCCTGTCTGCCACTTCTAGGTTAATTGTTCTTACCTCAGAACATGGTGCCCCTGTCCCCTCTAGCCCTAAGTTAGCTGATAGGGATGGGTCCCCATCTATATTATTCAAAGTGTAATAAACTATAACGTGAATAAGAATAGTGATGTTATTGCGTAGTTCATAGTCGAATCAGTATTGAATGTATGAAAAATGCAAAGCTGCTGTCATTACGAATATAGTATATGACTAGACAACACTGAATAAGTATAGTAATGTGATAAGTTTACGTTTTACTGATGCATCCGTCATTATATGGTACTGTGTAGTAATGTCACGTATATCTTGTATAGTATATTGTCTTCTTCATGTTATTGTGGTATAGACTTGACGTGGACGCCAAGTTATTTCCAGGCGGGGAAGAATGTAACCCCCCTACAAATTAGGGTTCTCAAAAAGTCTTCATTGGGCTTACCTAAATGGCCACTGCCAGGCTGGCGTTATGTGTCCTGGCAACTCAAAAATGTTTGCATGTGAGTGCCATGTTAGCCTCCGTGTCTGTCTCTTTAAGAGCTGCCTATCTTGTGGTGTATAATTGATCTGGGTAGGGGCCGACTAGTTTCAGGCTCGAGTCCTGCCCGGGCTGCAGTGTTATCACTCCATTCTGCCATCACTAATTGTGCAGAGGGAGCCCTACAGGGATCTGTGACTGTTAGCTGTTCATCTGCTTTATTAATAATGATATTGTAGTTTGTGTAACCTGCTTTCTTTGCAGCATGGACATTTCTGCTGTGCACTACCATCTTGGTCCTGGACTGCCTATTGGGACCAATCAGTACCTTTTGGGGACCCTAAAATGGAGTCTGTCCTCAGGGGCCTTGTGGGAGTGAATTTCTGTAGGAATTGTAGTTTTTACACTTTGGCGCCTAAATGGACCTGGAGGAGGAGCCCTTGCTTTGACAGACAGATGGATCAACCAACCAAACCCTTTTGGATCAGGAAGGAAGTCCCGGTGCTGCCTGCAGCAGAGTGTCAGTCTGAGTCTGGAGTTGGAAGGGTGAGCAGCTCGAAATAGTCAAGCAGCTGCTCCTGCATAGTAGCGCAGGAAACTGGTGGGAAGGCTGTGTTTGGCCTGCCTGCCCCATCTTCCCTTGTGGAGGGGGGGGGGTTCAATATAAAAAGAAATCAGACTTCATCTGAACAGTGTTGTGACCAGAATTACTGAATTGTGACTGCCTTTTTGCCTGAAGAGGATCGGAGATTTGCTTCCATGCGATCGGCCTGTCAGGATGTCCAAAACGACTGCAGAGCATACGGTTTGTGCAGAGACACTGTATATTGCAACCGGACTGTCATACGAACTGTGATATTTCTTTATCTTTACTGTAAGTGTGCTGAATGCTGTTAGTGGGTTGCGATTTGGTTCCCCACTGCCTGATTGTGTCACGCTTGCTGGAAGCTTCATCCAGCAACTACCGGACTTGTTCCGAACTGTTCTCCCGGTCTGGGCCCTGACACTTCGGCCCAGATAGCTCCTCATGCCGCAGAGTAACAACTGACGAGAGACCTGCCTGGGGATTCAGCTCCCCGCTCAATATCAATGAACAGGATCGACACAACGGTGCTTCATGTGGGCCCTGCTTCTCCTGGCAATCCAGCACTTCATCCTGTGGTCTCCATTTTGTCCATCCTGTGTCCCGTACTGGGTAACGTGAGTAAGCTCCAGGGTAGCTCCCTGCAACAACAGCTCAATCAAAGTGTGTCATCTGATTTAATTGTTTTGCCTAATTATCATGAACTGAGCCACCTGGCTCCGGATTACAAATTGTGGGTTACTGTGCATGACTATCTATTTCCACCAATAGGGCCCCGACCAGCTGTAATGCCGGCCTGCCCCGGGCAATGCTTCAGGCTAGCCTGCACCAACAACTGGGTACCCAGAGTGTGTGTGACTGTGTTGTGGGACTCTAAAGTGCATGCCTTGTAGCCTGATTAAATCAGTTGCTAAACCAATCAGCCAGATTATGCCCCTTCCTTGTTCATGCCCCCTCCTTTTTCATGCCGCTTAAATAAATCAGATCTGAATCTTTTTGCATGTAAACTGGTTGTGGTGTACCTCTGTACAGATAACACTGTGATACTGTTGGTTGCTGTGTTTAACCTTATTTTACAGGGGGTCTCCAGGGCCGAGCTAGTGGAACCAGCCCTGGTGGTAAGTGCGATAAAAGTGGGGAGGATACATCTGCTGTTTGGGGATTATTGTATTTGTGTGTTTAGTAAATTGTTTAGGCCACTAGGGGTAAAGAGGGAGGTAACAGTGTACCGGCCGAGCTAGTGGAACTAGCCCTGGTGGTAAGTGCAACTTGGTTGGGGAGGATACATCTGCTGTTTGGAGATTATTGTATTTGTGTGCTTAGTAATTTGTTTAGGCCACTAGGGGTAAAGAGGGGGGTAACAGTGTACCGGAGGGCTGTACCTAGATTAGCTACGCTACCACTAACCCTGTCCTCCGGGTGGAGGTACCCTTTTTCAGTACCCAGGCCCCTCAACCTGCACTTGGTCAAGCAGGCAGGGGTAGTAGCCCTTGGGATAGCACCACCTAGGAGTTACACATGTATTTCCAGTTTGTTCATATATATGCTGTACTATTATTATTATTTATGTAAAGCTCAGCCTAAGGCCTGTGTATTCCCTGTGCTCTGGAAAACAATAAAACATTAAAATAAAAAAAAATGATGACATTCGTATGGCAACAGGATCTGTATCTTTTAGAGTTCATCTGTCCTTGCAGTTTATGCCCAACTTTAAGGCATAAACCTCTGAACATCACAGTCTGTTGCCATGGGAATGCATTTGATGTCACAAACACAGTATTGCAGCCTCAGGTGGGGAATAAGCAATAGGAGCTGATGATTCTCAAGGAATAAAGATCCTGTTGTTATGCAACTGACCTTTGTAATAAATAATGTGGAGGAGAAATACTGAGCTCATACAAAATATAAGTTGAACTGCATCCAAATATTATGTTTTTCAAATGTCTTCTGGAGGTGTCAGCTGCTGTTTAATACAGAAATCTGTCACTAAGAGTACTCATTCAGGCTTAATCTCCTTTCCACATTACTGTCATTCTTGGACCTGTGCATTTACTGAAGTCCCCCTTAAGTCTTATGTTGACCTGAGGATTGCTATTATGACTCTGGGTTGAGAGCAGAGGTTGCTGGGCTCTGAACCAAACTAGCAAGGGGTGCAGAGAACCTTCTGCACCACCAAGAGGGCACCATGCAAGTCTGCTACTGCTTCCCCAGAGGATGCCTAGGCAGAGGCAAAACAGTTGGACTTTGGTGAGCTCCGGGAGGGTGGGGGAGGTGGGAAGGGTACACACTCCTCAGTCTGTACCACTGCACAATTCCTTCGCTACACTGGCAGGACAAGGCAGCTGGGAAGAGGCACTCATAGAAGAGAGAAGGGAGGAAGTGGGGGTCCTCAGAAGGGGAGGCTCCAAGAAGGGAAGAGGAGGCCCCACCTGAGGAGGAAGCGGCTGATAGTGGGGGGCACTATTGTTAGGGGGGATGGACTTGGGAGTGGGGGAGAAAGATAGAGGGAGGGGGGATGGACTTGGGAATGGGGGGAGAAAGGTAGAGGGAAGTGAAGTGTCTGAGAGGTGCTTTAGCTTGGAGGGATAGAGAGTGGATACAAAAGATCGCTAGGGCAGCAGGAGATGGGAGGGAGCTAGATGGCATTGTCTACCTGGGGACAAATGACCTTGTAAAGGACAAGGTAGGAGAGGGAAATTTCTGGGAACTGGGGAAGGGCCTTAAGCAGGTGCCATGCACTGTGGCTGTTGTGGAAGTGTTGCCTGTATATGGCCAGGGAGAGGATAGGACACGCCACACTAGGGCTTTTAACCAATTATTTGAAGGCATGGTGCATGGAGGAGGGCTTCGGCTACACTGGGGACAGGGGCCCAACCTGGAAGGATATAGGCCTCTCCTTTGGAAAGCCCACCTTCATCGTTCTAGGAAAGGGACCATAGTCCACAGTCGGAGGTTTAAATGCTATTTGGATGAGCATTTAAACTACTCAGGGGGAGACTGTAAAACCAAGTGATGCAACAGTTGAGCCCCCAGATGATGAAGCAGCAAGGAAGGAGAGCCCAATGGGAGTAAGCTCCCCGAGGACAGGGGTGCAGGAAGACGGGGTGGGGAAAAGGCACAGGACAAGAGTGGTATAACTCAGGAAAGCAAGAAAAAAGGGTAAAGGAGACAGGTAACAGAGAAAGTAACAAGAGAAGGGGGGTCAGGGGGAGCATCAGGGAACAGCACAGGTAGGAGGGGGAGAAGCAGGCGGGAATGGAGTAAGGTATGGAGAGCCATGTGCACCAATGCAAGGAGTAATTCTGGACTTGGAGACCATCATGGTGGAGACTAGCCTGGATTTGGTGGCCATAATGGAGTCATGGTGCACTGACAGCCACGACAGAGACATGGCCATACTGGGCTACTCTCTATTCAGGAGAAACAGAGAAGAGAGGAGGGAAGGAGAGGGTTCTACTATATGTGAGGGAGGGAATCAAGACAATGGAAGTATGGGGCACATGGGGGAAAATAAAGGACTGGAGACACTGTGAGCCATCCTTGAGACAAGTAATGGGACTGCTATCCATACTGGGGCGGTATACAGCTCTCCGGCACAGGGAAAGTAATTGGATAAGGTACTTGGGGAAGCAATCATCATAATGTCAAGAAAGGGGGAGGTATTGCTAGTTGAGAACTTTAGTCTGCCAGATGTGGATTTGAGCCTTCCAGCTGCAGCTTTGTCAAGAAGTAGCACCATCCTTGACTCTCTACAAGGGGCCTTTCTGAGAAAGAAAGTTAGTCAAGGAACCCACTAGGGATGGGCAGTGCTGGACCTGGTGCATACAAACACAGATGCCATTGCAGACATCAATGTGGTTTAACATTAAGATGGGAACAGAGGCAAACCACATGAGGATGAGGATCCCGGACTTCAGGAGGGTGGGTTTTAAAGAAATGGGAGACTGCCTCAGAAACTACCATGGTGGGGAAGATTGCCAGGGAAGGGTAGAAGCACAGTGGGGAGAAAATAAGGGAGGGCATAATTAAGGCAACCAACCTCTGCATGAAGGAAGTGAGTAAACATAGAAGGAAATGGAGACCATTATGGTTTTCTAGGGAAGGGGCAAAGGTGGTCAGGGAGAAAAGGAGGCATTCAGGAGTTATAAAGAAATGCAGAGGGAGAAAGACAGGGACATATACCAAGTAAAACAGAAGGAAGCAGAAAAGGCAGTGAGGGGAGCAAAGGCACAAGCAGAGGAAAGAATAGCCAAAGGGGTCGCTAAAGATGATAAGGCTTTCATTTTGTACGTAAGTGAGAAGAGGAAAGCAAGGGGAGGGATAGTGAGGATAAGGAGGGCAGTAGCGGAAGACAGCACAAAAGAGGATTAAGAAAAGGCAGGCATCCTGAACAGGTACTTCAGCTCAGTCTTCACAGTGGTGGGAGGGAGGATGGACCACCAGGGAGCAGCAGGAACAGAGGAGGGGGGAGGTGGACACAAGTCCATTTTCAGAGGAGAGTCCTGAAAGAACTTGCAGCTTTGAAAGTAAACAAAGCTATGGGACTGGACACAATACACCCAAGGCTACTAAAGGAACTCAGGGAGATGCTGGCTGCCCCACGTATGGCCTTATTCAACAGTTCATGGGAAACAGGTGTGGTTCTGGAGGACTGGAGGAGAGTATTCGTGGCCCCACTCCATAAGGACAGCAGCAGGGAGGAGACTAGCTACTATAGGCTGGTCAGCCTCATCAGTGGGGAAATTAATGGAAACCCTGTTAAAGAAAAGGTTTTTAGAAAACCTTGAACCCAGTGGACTACAAGACCACAGACAGCATGGATTCACAGGGGTTGGGAGGGTCATGCCAGAAGAACCTGATTGATTTCTTCGAATAGGTGACCAGGGAAATAGATCAGGGGAGGGCAGTGGACACGGCCTATCTGGACTTTTGTAAGGTCTTTGACACTGTGCTGCACAGGAGACTGATAAAGAAATTGAGCAGCCTTAGGGTGGGATCCAAAGTAGTGAATTGGGTAAGGAACTGGTTAATTGATAGGTGACATAGGGTGGTGTTTAACAGCACTCACTTTATTGAAGGGAGATTGATGGTTGGGATGCTGCTTGGCCCAGTACTGGGACCAGTCCTTTTCAGTGTCTTCATAAGTGATGCTGCAGAAGAACTGGAAGGGAAGGTATGCCTTTTTGCAGATGATACCAAAATCTGCAATAGGGTGGACACTCAACAGGGGCTAGATAGAATGCATAGGGTCTTTGGGAAATTCGAGGAGTGGTCGAAAGCATGGCAACTAGGGTTCAGTGCCAAAATGTGTAAAATCATGCACCTAGGGCATAGCAACCCAGGAGCTGAGTATAGGATGGCGGAGGTACTGACAGTCACTAAGCAGGAAAGGGAACTTGGGATTATTATATCTGATTACCTTAAAATTCAGGGCAGTGTGACAAAGAAGTTGGTAGGGCCAGTGGGATGCTAGGATGACTAGGGAAAGGTATCTCCAGCAGGAGGAGGGAGGTGGTGTTGCCATTGTATTGCTCGCTTGTGAGAACCCACCAGGATTATTGTGCCCAGTTCCAGAGGCTGCATCTCAGGGAGGACATAGACAGGGTGGAGGCATTCTAAAGGAGGGCAGCTACAGTGGTGCAGGGGTTGCACAAAAGTCCTACAAGGAGAGATTCTGGGATCTTGTCCTGTGCACCGGCACCCTGGAAGAGAGGAGCGTGAGATGGGACATGATAGAAACCTACAAGTACCTCATGAGGGTAAATAGGGTGCTGGAGGGACATCTCTTTCAAATGAGAAAGAGCATCAGGACCAGGACCTGAGGGTATGCAATGAAGCTGAAGGAGGGGAGTTTAAGAGGGCTGTGAGGAAGTACTACATCACTGAAGGAGTGCTGGATGCCTAGAACAGACTGCCAGCGGAAGTTGTGGGGGTGAAAACAGTAGGGGGCTTCAAGCATGCATTGGAGGTAGGGGAATATTAGAAAATAGACAGGGAGGAGGAAGGGTCACCAGAGACCATTTAGGGTCTGTGGAGACAGACTAGGAAGGGACCATCTGGGCAGACTGGGTGGGCCAAGCTGTCCTTTTCTGCTGACTAGTTATGTGTTTCTGTGACCTGTAAGGCTTTACATGTTGGCCTCTGTCTGTGTTACATTGTAGAGGTTACATACTGCTGTAGTTCATTTGTAGAGATGCAGCAAATTGTTAAATTTGTGGATGAATGCCCCATGCATTGGGGTACTTGATGCTTTGAAAAGTTTTTGCAAGTTTTTTTCCATGGAAGTTGTGTGAAAACTACGCAAAATGTCAATATCACCCAATACTCCCAAACGGCATGGCTTTTTTCCATGACGTGCACATATCACAGTGTTTCCTACACATATTGTGTACTTTGTATTTTGTTTTTTTCCACTAAGATCATCTGCAGTCAGTTGGCAGTCTGTCTCTAAGTACAGGCTTAATACTGGCCTGTTGGGATAATTTCCCCTTGCCAATTCAAACTCAATTAAATCTGCTGCATGTACCTAGTTGTACTAAACTGTTTTGCCTTGTAATGTTTAAGATTATGCTCCTTTTAATGTACTGTATTGCTTAAGTAACGATTATTATATTTGTAATGCTGCTAATCACTTTTTTGTATTTCTCTTCTTGTACTGTCTTCTATACCCTTGCCCCGACCCATCTGGAAATTAGCTGTTGTCAGTTCAGTATGTCTCTTCCCTGGTAGAACTTTCAAAATAAATAAATAAGTACTTGGATTCATACCCAATGCCTTGCAGCACAGTAGCAGTACTATACGAGATGCTGTTCTTCAGATCACATTTTAAACTGCCCTACCTCCCACTGGTTTATGGTGGTTGTCCAGGTGAAAGTTTAAAACTTTTATGGTATTGTGCAAACAAAGTAGTGAATGAATCCCCATCTCCCAACAAACATTACCTCTTCAAGTACAGCTGTGTGTCTAGGCATCTGCTGTGTAAATAATAGAAAGTTAGCATTCAGGAGACAGTAATAGACCATGTGGGTCAGCCTGGTGGTGCTAAGGGTTGAGACACTGGACACCACACCTCGTGCCACGCTGGTGACCCAGGTTGCTCAGGGGACAGCAGGGAGAGGAAGGATCGAGCGTCCATAGACAACTCTCATTCATCTGGGGGGGGGGTGGTGTGGCGCGCTGTTTGCCTGACACCCAGTGGTGGCTGGGTGTCAGCACGTGCATGCTGCCAGAATGGAGAGGGACCCTACGTACAGGGCATGTGCTGCCTCCGCAGAAGTGGAGCACAGCTGCTCTACCCATTGCATGTTCATGGGCCCGGGCAGTAAAGCAAGGTAGAAAAATGGGAGCTGGCAGGCTTTTTGATGGCCCAGATGTACCCCCACAACACACTGCCCCAACTTCTGGACTATGCTTTGGGGGGGGGGAGTCGATGCTCCTCACCCTGGCCCCACCATGGTGTGGCAATCTGTGGGGGAACTATGGGGTATGGCTGGGGTGGGGATGGCTGGGCTCAGAGGATGACACCTCCTAGGGAGGGCTGGAGCCACCTGCCAGCTCCACAAAGGTGGAGGACAATGCATAGATAGAAAAAAAGAAATAGACCATGTGGCCCATGTAGTCTCCCCCCCCCCCCCGATAGCATGACACATGCACCCATCATGTGCTTTGCTAGAGCCAAAATGAGCTTTTGTACACAGTGCTCTACAGCATTTTCAATCTGATCCTTGCACTGAGGAAAGGAAAACCTGCCTGTGGCAGAAACCTCTGGGAATGCAAAGCTCAGTGGATCTGCCAGTTCCTCCTAGGCATACTACATTATTCACTGTGTTGATACAACCTTCACCCTCTTACAGTGCACTGTTCTTTTGACCATCTCTGCTCGCTTGGCGCCCTGACTGATAGCATCTGTTGCTCAGGTGTCCCCCTTACATTAGCTCAGATGCTGATTCCTCAGAGCCCCCACTATGCCCTCCGCTCTGGTGCTGAGAAACATTTTCAAGTCCTTAGATGTAAAGCAGCTAAGGGAACGCGGGCCGTTTCCCACTTTGCACCTCTACACTGGAACGCCTTAACCACTGACATCTGCCTTGCCTCTACTCACACTAGCTTTAAGCGCCATCTGCATAGTCATCTCCTACAGACTGCCCATGCACTTGTTTCCTTCCTCCCTGAACTCTCATGGGCACCTCTCTCCCTATTGCTGGTCTTGCTCAAGGTCCTAGCCTTACTTCCTTTGCACTTACTGCCCACTGACTTAAGTCTATTTCCCACTATCTAATCTTTATAGCCTTACCTATACTCTCTCCCTTCCTCAGTGCTATCTAAACTTTCATCCTCCCTCCTGGGGGTGTTTCGGCCAACAGTTCTGCACTTGATTCTCCAAACGAAATGTTACCTAGTTGTCCTACTGTTGTTGCTGTTCATTTAGTGATTAGTATTCTACTATGTTTTGCTTAATTTGTTCACTGCTAATTGTTTAATACTTATCTCTAAGACTTCTGTACCCCACTGTTTTATAATATTCACTGCAATATTTTCTTAATTTTCCCTGTCACTTGTTCATGTTTGTTGTATTTAGTGTACTTCTCCCATATCTATGTATTGACTGAACTTGACATGTACTGTCCTGGGTCATGACTGAAAATAGGCATTTTTGATGTCTAGTGCACCTACCCAGTAATCAAAAACAAATAAATAAACCTATAATAGTATGGGGCAGGATTTTCAAAAGGATTCATCCAAGATCCACCAGATGATATTTTCAAAAGGAAAATCCATCCAAACTATTAGATCAGCTATTAGGTGGTGTAACTACATCTGAATTGTGCATCCTAAAGAAGACACAGATTATATTTGTGACAGTTTTGTGCCAGAAATCATTACTTTTTAACGCAAATGAAAGCATCTTTTGAAAATAGCAGCAGATCATCTCCAATGCTATTGGGTGGATGCAGGCACCAGCGCAGCATGTGTCTGCATCCATCCCTTTTGAAAATACCTCCCTGATCTTTAAAGAATGTATCCAAACTAACTTTAAAGTCCCTTTATTACTTGAATTCACATACTCGCCTGCAGCTTGTTCTACATACTCGTTACTCTCTGAGTAAAAAATGTTTCCTGACATTCCTTAGTACCATTTCCCTAAATGGCTGCCTCACTGGCCTGCATACAGTCACTGCACTACCAGTACCCAACTCATTGATTGCGAAGCTTCTTGCAATGCTTTGTGCAGGAAGGGGACTAACTATATTTAACTTTCTTTCCATTTCAGCTGGAGCCAGGGGCTTCTGGTAGCAGTGCTCCTTGCCTTAACTAAATGTCCTTTTTGGTGTCATTACATGAAGAATGTGATACAGGTGGGGACGTATTATAGTGTACGGTAATTTCACACTCTGCTGGGCTCTAGAAAGGTAACTCCCAAGGCTATCACTGTGTTATATACTTGAAGTGCATCATAGCAATATAGAAATCTAAGGTCAAATGGGACGCTAGTTCCATCATGTCCTCCCCCCGTTTCATAAGCAGCGATGACTAAATATGCTGTGCATAGCTGTACTATTTTATGGAGATTTACAGAGCAGATACAGGTGTAATACTGTGACACTTAATATTAGCCCAGCTTGGTCATTACTGGCCTCCTGCTGCTTGCTGTTGGGTTGCTAGCGGGTAAGCATACTGCTTTGAATGACAGTTAAGTACCGTCATCACAGTGCAGCCACACTCTCTGTCATCTTGGAAGAGCATTCATCACTTCACCTGCTGCCCCTGCTGTTTGTTTCCATAGAGAGTTTGCTGAGATGCTGATATCATTGACTTGAGCAAGAAACAGAGACTGATTTGAGTTAGAGACATAAATGCTTCTTTCAATTCACAGTCACATGCTATCTTATTTTGGGATGTCTTTTATATAAAATGTGACTTGCTGTACTTCAGCTTGTCCATCAGAAATAGTAAGCCATTCAAGTAGCATTAACACTTTGAAAATTAAGTGCTTCATCTACCTCCCTGCAAAAGCAATGGGTTACCTGGTCCACTGATCCAAATTGTTTTTTCATGGATTTCCATTTGATAGAGATTCTGGGAAATAAAGCGTTCATTTATGACTCCTCCTATGTCAGTATATTTGTGTAAAAGTTTAACCATGTAGTAGCAGAAAATCCCAGAGTAGCTTCAGAACCCTATATCTGAAATTATATGACAGGTATCTGTTCTGAGCCTATCAAAACATAGGAAAACTCAGATAGTGTCCCACAAACTACTAGAATCACATTTCAAACATGCCCACAGTAGGTTATCCACATTCTGACAATGCCCACAGTAGTTTATTCAATTTCTGACCATGCTCACAGTAGGTTATTTACTTTCTGGCCATGCCCACAGTAGGTTATTCACTTTTCAAGTCACACCTACAGTAAGTTATCCATTTAGTCCACAGATAAAATCGCAGAACAAAGGCATGTTCCTCTTCAGGTGTTTCCTGGCAGCCAATGTAGCACAGTGGCTAAGAACTCTGAGGTGCAAACCTGGAGAACTGGGTTTGAATCACATAGCCACCACTTGCATACTCTGTGACTACAAGCAAATCACTTAAAAACTGCCACAGCACTTTTAAAATCGTGAGATTTCTAGTCATATAATAGTAATAACATTCAGTTACGCAGAGTATTTATTTATTTATTTAGTTTTGTTAACCAATTAGAGTGCACTAGGCATACATTTGCCTATTTTCAGGTACGACCCGGGAGCTTACAATAGGAGTTACATTGGTTAGCAACAAGGATTATACAGACTTCAAATAGTTATACACAAAATTACATTGGTTGACAACAGTGTGTGCAGCTTTTTCATTGTAATACACAAAAACATGATTGGTCATGAGAAGAACAGTAGCAAGGTAGTATTAAATGCCATAGGTTGAGTGGTACATTGTTCACAAGGTAGTCTCTGAGTGCATATTAATGGTAAATGGTAGAACAGCAATAACAAGGTAGTATCAAATGCAATAGGTAGAATGGTACACAGTTCACAAGGTAGTCTCTGAGTGCATATTAATGGTACATTGAAGTTAGATTTTAATCAGTTGCTTTGCTCCACTTGCAGAATTTTTTTTTTCTTTCCCCACTTTTCTATTTGCAAGTTATACATCTCTACCACTTGAGGTCACTGTTGCTAAGCCAACACCTTCTCAAAGGGCCGAATCTTTCTATCTTTCTGACACATTTATTTATTTTATTTATTTAGTTTTTGTTGACCCGGTAAGTGCACTAGACAAATCCTTGCCTATTTTCAGGCACGACCCGGGGGAGGGGATACAGATGAATAGCAACTGACCTTGCACCAGATTAAGCTGACTTTAAATTAGGTTCTACTTATGGCTTCTACTCCACTTTATCTAGACCTGTCATTTAACTAGGCATTACATAATTACCTTTCTCTAACCTCTCCAAGTCATCTGCAAAAAAGATAAATAAATAAACCTTCTTGCCTGGCCCTCACATGCCACAGAATGCTGACTTTACAAATAAGCTGTCTACTTCTCCTTACTCTCTTTACTGTCTCACTTCCTCCCACGCTACCTACCCATGCGAACCTCCTAAATAAACCCTCAATAACCCATCTTGCTTATTCTCTTCCTCTAATTTCAGCCCCTTTGATCCTGATGTTGGGATCCCCCACTCTATTCCTCGAACTTTGGGCTCACTATACTTTTCTACCCTGTGCCTCCCTCTCTTCTGTCCCTAACTCCTGTGCACACCTGTGCTTCCTGTCTATCCGGTTTGCTTCCTCTTACTATCTGCCTACCCCCTATAGCTCGGTCACATCTAAGTCATGTTACAAAAGTTCAAAGCTCCACTTTATAATCATCTCCCTTCTCCTACTATCCACCGGGCATATAAACCCTAACCCTGGCCTCCCTCTATTAAACATGAAGGCGGCCCCTCTCCCACACATGCCCTCCCCTGCCTCCAACATGCCAACCCTCTCTTGTGGTCTTAAAATCCTCCACCTTAACATAAGAAGTCTACTACCTAAACCAGTCCTGCTGCAACCCCTAACACTATCACTGGCCCCTGAACTCCTCATAATAACCAAAACTTGGTTAAATAATAAAACACCTGATCCTAGTATATACATCCCTGGCTACAATATCACCCGGCAAGACTATGTAGGTAAGGGTGGTGGCATAGCTATATGCACCTCGTCCTCCATTCATACTACCCTGGTCCTGTCTGTATCGGTCCCCACAGCTTATGAAGCCCTTGTCCTCCGGCTCTACATGCCTTACTCCATACCAATCTATGTTGCTGGAATTTACTGTCACCCAGGCCTCTCCCCTACTACTGCCTCTAATCTTCTCTCTCAAATTTCCACCCTCACATCAAATGGCGAACTCTATGTACTAGGCGACTTTAACCAAAACTGGCCTGACCCCGCCCTATCCAAACTGCGTAACAACATTGTGGCCCTTAACTTAACGCAACTGATCCACGAGCCAACCCGACTACTAAATACTAAATCAGGCAACCACTCAGTCATCGATTGGGCCCTAATCTCACATGTCCACAGAGTAATCGAATCAGGTCTCCTCCCAGATTCACTCAGCAACCATCATATGATCTACTTGGTCCACAAACTCCACTGCCCAAAAAGCCCTGCATAAAACATTGCTTGTCTGCTCATATAAGTCCCTAGACCTTACCCACCTCCTATATGACCTAGCCCACACTGACAGGTCTCCTATTTCCTCTGCTACCACAGTTAACAAAGCCCTGGACTATTTGCAAGGCCACTTTCTTAACATGTGGAACAAGCATGCACCCTTTACGCACACTCCAGTATGTGGAAACCATCTCCCGTGGATCACACCAGAATTGATGGCATGTATAAGAGCTGGTGACTGGGCCTGGAAGGCTCACAAAGTCTCTAAATCAAATGCTGACCATGACAGATATCGAGCCCTCAGAAATGCCTGCTCCAAGGCTACAATGCTCCCTAAGTCTGAATACTTTAGGTCCCCTTTGATACTAACATATGTACCCCAGCAAAATTTTGGAATTATTAACTCCCTCCCCCTCCTCCAAATCCCAAACTCCAGTCATATATGTCAGTAATACCCTGTTGTCTAACCATCTCTCAGTTGTCACTGAATTCAACTCTTACTTACCTCATGTGCTGCTGCTGTACCAGCTTCTCTTCCTTCTACCAAACTAGTCGAGTCTGTCTGCAATAACTCATACCCAGGCACCCACCCTAGTGACCTCTTCTCCTTCTCACCAGTCTCATCTCATGATACTCTGAATGCTGTCCTCACTTTCAGTCCATCTAAGGGCTCTTCACCTGATGGCCTGGACCCCAAACTTCTCTTCCTCTCTGCTCATGCCATTTGTTCTCCACTTTCTGCCTTACTAAACCTTTCCTTCTCGCTGGCCTCCATCCTTGACCCATGGAGGCATGCTGTAGTTCTCCCACTAAAAGGGAGGTGACCCTTCTTTGCCTGGGAACAATTGGCCAATCTCTCTCTTGCCTATTCTTGCTAAGCTTCAGGAGCACCTGGTCCTCTCCCAACGCTCCTCTTACCTCTCTGACTCTGCCTTTTTCACTCCCTACCAATCTGGTTTTAGGAAAGATCACTCCTCTACTACTCCCTTACTTAGGCTCACCGATTCCATACTCTCAGGTATGGACAGTGGTCTAATCGCATCTGTGATCTTTGTCTACCTTGCAAAGGCTTTTGACACTGTCTCCCACCCTCTCCTCCTAGATAATCTGCAGTCTGCTGGCCTGTCTGATTCAGCCACAAACTGGTTTAGCTCCTACTTACCAGGCCGGACACGGTCAGTCAAAATTGCTGATTCCCCTCCCCCCCAGATTAATGCTGGTGTACCCCAAGGCTCCGTCCTTGGCCCCCTACTATTCTCCATATTCCTTAATGATCTTCCATCAGTGTGCACCTCCTCCTCCTCCATCCGTATGTATGCTGATGATACTGTCCTTTTCTACTCTGGTCAATCACCAACTGATGTCGCTTCCTCACTTCAGCATGACTTTGAGAAAATTCAGCAATGGCTAAGCTCCTATCAGCTTTTCCTTAATGCCAAGAAAACAGTCTCCATGACCTTTGGCACTAGGCAGAGACTCTCTAGGCTAACTAAATTGCTCTCCTTCCACAGCCTTGATGACTCTGCTGTAGAGGACACCTCCTTCTTTAGGTATCTCAGGGTCTGGCTAGACCAGCATCTAAATTTCAGTGGACGCATAGACTCCATCCTGAAAAGGCTGCGCCCCAAATTAGGTGCCCTTTACAGGAACCGAAGCTGCCAACCTCTACAGGCCAGGTGGGAGATTGTGCAGAAAATGACACTACTCATCTTTGACTACTGTGACGTAGTCTACAGTGCTGCACCGAAGTCATCCTTAACCAGATTGAATACCCTTTTCAATGCTTTCTGTCATTTCACTCTGGATGCCCCTTCGTTTACCCACCACTGCGATCTATATCGCTCTCTAGCTTTTCCTTCCTTGGAAAACCAATGTCTAGCCCACTGCATAAAATCTGTCTCTAAATTCTGGTTTGATATGCTTCCCCCTTACCTTGCCTCCTCACTGTCCTCCCACCCTACTGCCCCTCTGTCCCTCAGATCCAATGACTCCCACAGCCTAGCTATACCACGATGCACCACCTCTATAGGCCAATCGTCATTCTTCTATAGCTTCCCTCAGCTCTGGAACTCAATGCCTCATCAAATCAGGTACTCCTTCTCCCCATGGTCCATCTCGACCTCCCTTCTCAACTTACTCACTCCATCCCGCAGCTGCTCCTAATTTCCCCTCTGGCTCCTCACTCCTCCTAATTTCCCCTCTGTCTTCCCCATCTCCTTTCCCAGCCTAGCACTTAATGTGAGGAGTAACCAATGTACTTTATTGTACTTCCTTGTCCGCATTGTATGTATTAGTCTGCAGTGCTGTTAATTTGCTCCTCTCACATCAAATCTCAATGTTTATCTAATGCCACTGATGTATTGTTCTTTCATTCTGTTGCTGCTCTGTTTTATATTACCTTTGGAAATGTGTTGTTGAGTACTGTATATATACTTTTCTTCAATATTGCATGGAAATGTGTTTTTGATTACTGTACTCCCATGTTCCCATTCCCCCAGGACGCTCCGTGAGACGAGCAATTTTATATTGTTCAGTGTGCCTTTCCTGGTGAAGCTTTTCAATAAATAAATAAAATAAAAAAATCAGATATACAGGTGTGAGCAGAGTGGTGGAAAGAAGGTACAGTAGATAGATATGTAACCTCCTTGTCGGGGTGTAACTGTTAGCACCCAGGGTTGTTCCCATTTTGGCTCCTGTTTTCTCAGTAGTGTCCCTGATCTTCCCCCATAATCCTGGCTGTGCCCCAAATGTCCTCTTGGTACCCTGGATTCTCCCTCTGGGCACCCACATAATTTTTTTTGAAAAGCGGGGCTGAGAGAGCTTAGTGCAGAGCTACTGGTCTGTTTTGCACCTTTGGGTGCATACCAGAGCTCCGAGCATGCAAAGAAAATGCATTTTCAGTTGACCGTTTGGCGGATGCTTGGTCTGTCTCTCTGGTGGTCCCAGTTCCTGGGTTCAGTAAGATTGGGACCAGTGACTATTATCAAGACTGGAGAGATAGCAGGGAGGCAAGGGAAGCTGTTTTTGTGAGCACCAATCCCGCGTGGGGATATGGCTACAGGAAATTTGGATGGGAATCTGGATTCTGAGAAGTTGAAGAGAGTCTCCTCTGTGTTCATCTGCACCTGCATGGTGAGAAAAGAGACTTTATTGATGTATTGCTGAGAGAGAGTTCCGGAATTGTGTGTGAGCCACAGCCAAAAGTGACGCTGTAGTAATGTTGAGAGACTGTGAAAGCAGAAGGATAAGCAGGTGCAATCTGGGCGGATACCTGCTGCCTGCTCCTGAAATACAGCTGAGAAAAGAGACTATTGTGATGAACCTGTAGTTTTAACTCTGCACCTCCCTTAGTCTGGGAGACAGGGAAGAAACAGAGACTGCTTTGGCTACACACCATAGCTGGTAACTGAGAAAAGCAAAAGATGATGTAAAGTTTCCATCCTAAACCCAGGGCCAGGTGGGGAACTTGCTAACCCCCATCAAGTGGGGCTTGTCAGTTGCTGGGAATCACGGGTTTAATCCTGAGTGCTAGGGCACTCTGACCTGTGAAAGAGCCGGGCTGTGGGGCCACTCCTAGGTCTGGGCCCCTTGTGGTCAGCAGGCCTTACCATGTGCTCTGCAACCTGCCTGAATAGGCCAAAGGGGACAAGCTGCAAGATCTCCAATCAAGTTGAAGATCCAAGCTGCAGTTTCCTTGCCCCCTCAAGTTCAAGCATCAAGCCCAATTCTGCATTTGTTGTTTCCACAAACCCCAGGGTTTCAGTCATCTGTGCCACCCAAGCACTGATTCTGCAGAATTGTGAGTAACAACAGGAATTGCCCTGTGCCTGGGATGTATATAGTTTAATGGCATTCCACTTTAAGTATGTGCTCACTGCCATAGGAAGCCAGCATAGTAATCTGGGGAAAATGTAAAAAGTTGATTTTAATTCAGCAAGCTTGCCAGTGCTGGCCGACCAGCTGCAACTCAGGCCTGCAACTAACATCTGGGTACCCAAGGACAGAATTTGGGCATCGTCCTGGACTGGTACCTGTGGGTCTTGGTTTTGGGAATTCCTGCAGCAGTGAGATAGCTAGGTAGAAAGATGGTGGCTGCACTGATTAAGATGTGGGTTTAAACCTTAAAAGAGAACATGATCATTGGGAAAATGCCAGTCTTTAAAATACAAATTTATTTTTAATGTGCTTAATCTCATTTCCACTTTACCCCACCCTAACCCTCCCCATGCAAATAAATTATGATGTCACTGTTTCAGAAAGAGCCTGATTTTGGTGAGCATATTATTACCTGAAGTTAATGATGCCAACTGTTTAAATGTGAGGAGGTTTGAGTCTGGTAAGTCCATGGCTGGAGTAACTGTTTGGGGAGGTGGATTGGTATGACATCCCAGGGGGTTGTACTGTATAGCCCAGACCCACTAAATGTACTCTGGGTGGAGGCACCACCATTTTATTTGTATCTTGGGAAAGGAACCCCTGTAACAGCTTATGGGAACCCATGCCCCTCAACCGTGGTCAGGCCTGCGCGGCAGGGGTAGTCTCCCTCAATAGGATGGCACCGGAGAGGGGCTACAGATAGATAAGTGCATTTGCTGGGAAAATAATTTTGTTGTTGGAAGGTTGTAATTTAAGTTATGAGCAGCTGTATAGGTGTCTTTGGAGCGGGAGGGTTTGGTACTGTGATTGGAAAGGGCCAAAAGATGAGTTCTGCCTCACTGATAAGAGTATTCTATTCCATAGTGTAGGGGCTACTGAGGAGAAAGCAAGTTTGCTGTATTTTCAGTGTTATTACTATGTGAAACCTGTATACTCACAGTTGGCCTTCAGCCTCAACATTTAATCTTCCACTTCAGCTGGTTATTCCTTCGTATACTCCAGCTAACCGAATGTTATCATTTAAACACACTGGGAACAGTGTGACTGTCCAAAGACACATACAAAAATCCAAGTAGTGGCTTAACTGATAAGGTCAATAACATCAGAATTAAACAGTAAATACAGTTATTTCTGGAAAGCAGTTGGGTTGGGGAGACATCCCCTAGCTGTAACCCAATAGAATGTTTTCAAAAAAAGAAACAGCACTGGGAATGGGTGCAGATGGAAAAGTAGAAACTGCAGACAGGAGAAAATCTGTGGCACTCACAACTGAAGCAGGCACTTAGGCGATGAGGAATTGTGCTTAAATTCCTTTGTTCAAAGTGTATAGTGGTACAAAAAATGTTAAACACACACACACACACACAGCTGCATGACGCATTTCACAAAACAATGGTTTTTCTTTTTTTTTTAACTTTCTTTTATTGCTTTTACAATAAACAACTGCATATTGTACAATCATCTGTCAGGTATCAACCATTATTTTAACAGACACATCCAGTATACAGTAGGATAAACAGAGCCTAGACAGTTTGGATTCAGGATAAGGGGGAAATACAAAATAAATTATTTGTTCAAATAATATAACTAAATAAGCCACAGCTAACTAAGGCTTTTGGGGTCAAGTCCAAAATGTTCAGAGTCCAGAGATTGTAATTCAACATCCAGTGCTGGTATGAAACCCATTCCTTGTAGTAAAAGGTACTCCTAAAATAAGTAGCACTAAACATGTAGTTTTCGATACATCAATACAATATTTTTCTTAAGCTACAGGGAAAGCAAAATGATTCACTTTGCATACATTAGAAAAATAGAACAGTAAGCTCAAGAGCTGGTACAGTTATAAGCAGCAACATAATGTAACTGTAAACAGTCAGATTTCTTAGTCCGAGTCCGAGTCACTAATGTTACAGGCCTCAGACGACTGAAACTCCTGGGCTATTAATTCCACCCTTTTACCCGTTTCCAGTGGATCAGTATATGGTAAGGTCTTACCACCATAGTGGATGCGTAGTCGGGCTGGCATCAGGAGAGAGTGTGACACTCCTAGCCCATGGAGCCGAGCTTTCACCGCATCGAACTTCTCCCATTTGGTGCGTCTTGCAAACGAAAGATCTGGAAACAAGTGGACGGTAGATCCATTAAAGGTTAGCCCTCCTGAAGACCTTGCTGCCTGTAGAAGCTGATCTCTGACATTGGAGCTTGTAGTCACCAGCAAAATCACTCTTGGGGGCCCCGCCATGTGGCCTGACGACTCGAGGTGTAATCCGAAAAGCTTTGAGGAGCTGACCCTCCAGAGTTCCCTGAGGAAGTTTGAGTGCTGCAGGTAGCCACGAATACAAAAAGGCAAGGAGGTCTTCCTCTTCGCTACCCTCTGGGAGACCAATTATGAATATATGTGAAGCCCTATTCGAGTTCTCCAGTGCCTCTAATCTGTACCTAAGTTGTGCGTTTTCTTGTACAAGCTTAGTTGTAGCTGTTAAAGCTCTATGTTTCTCTGCAGTTGCTGCTGCTTGGGTAACTGCCTCCAGTTTCACATCTTGCTCAGCAAAACATTAGATGATCAACTCTATTTTAGAGTCGATCGCTTGCATAGAGGTCTGTAAAGCTCTTCACGGGGGCTCTCCACCGGCGATAGTCATTGGGGAATTCGTGGCCTGCTCAGTTGTTGCCACCGCCTTCTTAGGTCCACTGCTGGTAGCTTTTTGATTGCAACCCATGACCATCTGATATCCCAGGACACCGGGTAACCTGAACTGTTCACTGCTGCAATTAGATTTGGCTTTTCTCCACTGCAAATTATGATTTTTAGCTAATTAAATTGGAAGATGTGCAGAGCTGCATTCAAGTGCTTCTTGCCAGTTTGCTGCTCCACAGTGCCCCAAAACAATGTTTTTCAAAGGCAAGGCACCTTGAATTAGACATCATAAATAGTAAGGTACTTAAACAGTTCACATACACACACTTATTAGTCTAATACAGGTGCCATGTATTAACAATGTGACTAAGGTGCAGGTGTAATTTAATAAATATACATATTTACATTACCAAAATTATTTAAGAACCACTACCTGCAATGGTACTCATTTAATAATGTTACCAAGTAACTAAAGTTATTGATATTATAGTATTTTGCAGGTAATTCTAAGGTCTCCATTGTAAATTTAATTTGCTGACTACTATAAGGGTTCTGTTGTTCAAGTCAAAATGGTCTCTTTTTCTTGGAACTGTGAACCTCAAATCCACTGTAGGAGTGCTGCAAGGGAATACAAATAATGTCAGTTGCATACATTACATACAGTATTTACTTTTTTACTTCTTGATGTAAGGTGCTAGGTCAAACCCATGGTTCAGCCCAGGCCACTCGCTTGCTCCTAATTCATAGATCCAGAAAGCGTTCCTCATAAGCACTTTTTGATCAAAGTTTCCCCCTCCTCTTTCATTAGGGTGCACTTTTTCGATCCCCTGAAACTTAAATTGATGTGTATCCCCATCAGTAGATAAGTGTATATGGTTGGCCATGGCACATGTAAGGTTTTCGTTTGTAATGGCCCAGCAGTGTTCTGCTACTCTCACAGAAGGCTTTCTGATTGTTTTACCAACATAAGAGGCCCTGCACCTGCACATAGCTAAATAAACTACTCCCATGGTGTCACAGGTAATGAGATCTTTAATTTCCATGCTTTTACCATTGTTTGAATTTAAGAACTGCTTTCCTTGATCCATCTTTATCTGAGATGTTTCACCCATAAGTATTATGTTCAGGGGACTGAGCCAGACGCCACCTTGCTGTGCAGCTAAGGAAGCAAAAGTGGATAAGTACATACAGTAGCAGCCTTGGAAGGTTGAACCATGAGCATCTCACCAGTAACCCTTCCCAAGATATTACAAACAGTTCTTCCAGCTTTGTCAAGCTCTCTATACTAAGCACCCTCTCACCATACTATGAGGTAACTGAGATTATTTTTGCCACACTGCACCTTCCACACTTTACTGACCAGGAGAAAGATTGACTAGATGGTCTGATAGAGAAAGAGATTACTCAGGCCATCTTAAACCTAAACAGTTAGCCAGCCCAGTGGTGCTGAGGGTTGAGGCGCTGGATGCCATGCCTCGTGCCATGCCGGTGACCTGGGTTCGGGAACAAGCCTGGGCCACCGGGGGTGGCAGGGGAGAGAGTGGATTAAGCATCTGGAGGACTACTTTCCTCTCTCGGGAGGATACAGGCTCTGCCCAGCACCACAGCGGCCCCCGGTGGCTACCTGAGGCACTGCAATGTGCAGGGCATGCTAGAGGGACACGGAACTGTGGTGGGTGTGCCTGGTGCCATTGCACATACGAGTTCCACCAGGGAGGGTGGAGAGGGTGGGGAGGAGACCGCAACCAAGAAAATCACCACTCCTGGAGATAGGCAACGGCACCACCCCTGCAGCCACACTCCACTGGCCAGACTCATCCAGCTCCTGGGCAGAGCCCAGCCCGGCCCAAATTTCCAGATAGAGTGCCCTGGGAGGATAGGGTGGCCCCACCTTGGGAGGGCTCAGAGCCGAGGGGATAGCTGGGCTGGTGCCAGGAAGCTGGAGAGTTTCAGGCCCAGAGATAGAGCTGGGGGGAGTGGATGCCCGAGAGAGTTCTCTGGGGTTCAGCGGAGCCAGAAAAAGAGATAAAAATAAATAAATAAATAAACCTAAAGAGTGGGAAATCCCCGGGCCCAGATGGCTTCCCAGGGGAATGTAATAAATCCTACAGAGAAGACATCCTCACTACTTTAACTAGGACGATCAATTGAGACATGGACAATAAAACATTTTCAGATGAATGGAAGGAGGCAGTTATCACTGTAATTTCTAAGCTGGGTAAAAATCTATTATGTTCTTTACCCCTCTCCTAGTTGATACTGCTCTGGGCCATTCTATGTACTGAGCTCTCTAATGTGTTGCCTCCTCCCTTAATTAATAACTGTATAATGTACTGTTTACCTGCAATGTTGTTATTTCTATTGTACCCCTGTATTGTACTTCAACTGACGTGGAACCTTTGTAAAAGAGCCTTGGCTCAAAGGTATTTGTAATCCTAGAACCAAATAAATAAAATAAATTAACAAATGTTGCAGGTCATACAAGCAAATGCCTTTGCTCAACATAGACCAAAAAATCAAGACAGCTGTACTTGCAAACCACCTCCAAAAAATAATACAATATCTCATACATTAGAACCAGATGGGTTTCTGTCTGAAACAAGTCATTTGAAAATGTATGTCACCTATTAATTATAGCCCATGGGGTCAAACATGCAAAAACAATCTCACCATCTCATTTGTTGCCTTAACTGGAAATTCCTATTTTATTCACATTACAAAAGTTCAGGCATGGCCATAAATTCCTGGTCTAGGTAGATGCATTATATACCAAACCGCAGGTTAGAGTGAGGGTGAATGGTTTATTATCCCAGTACCTAGATTTACAGAGAGGCACCCATCAGGGAAGCCGTTTCTCCCCACTTCTTTTTGCTTTAGGAATAGAACCTCTGGCTATCACCATAAGAGAAAACCTCAACATCTCAAGTGCATCATATGAACTGCAGGGCCAGAAGATCTCCTTCTACATGAACAAAATACTCCTATTTGTCTGTGACCCAGAGAAAACGTTGCCTATTATAATGGATACCTAGGAAAAGTATGGGAAGGTCTCTGGTTTTAAAATCAGAGACAAGTTAGAACTTAGTGGAGTAATATCAACACCCATTAACATCTTTACAATTTAAGTGGGCCCCTAAGCACTCTAAATACCTAGTCATAAATATTAGAAAGGCTATCCCCCTAGTTATGAGTGTTTGTTATGGCACACACAGTATATGCAGACTACTAAAAATTGTCATATTGGCATTTGTCAGTAGGAGGGAGAATACAAACATTAAGAATGAAGACAGCTATATTGCTTTCGAATGCTCCCTATCCAGATAACTCCCACAGTAATGGAAAGAGTTGGATGAATCCACACACAGGTTTATACGGGGGTCAGGCTGCCTGAGGCAGGGTACAGTTGGCACTACTTAAATAACACAAAGACAGGGGAGATCTGAGCCTTTCTAATTTACTGGGCAGCACAGACCACACCAGTCATGCAGTGGCTTACCAAGCAGAAAGAAACAGAGTGGATGGAGTTGGGAACAACCAGTCTCCCAGAAGGACGGCAGGTAACCTTGCCTCTCTCACATATAACCATGGCCACATTCAGATACATGCATAATCCTTGTGAGAAACAATCTCTTAAAGGAAAACTACACCCTCATGTCTTGTAAATGTTATTTGTTTCCTTGTTAACAGGCACATCTTTTCCAGTAGCTGATGGGGATAAGTGTGTTTACTTTAGTTAGTTTTCACTGTTCATGTAGTTCCCTGTAGCTCTCCTTGGGGGAAGGAGGTATTTTATGGTTGTTAAAATCTTATTGTCCATGACAGCTGCATTAGCATATGAGAACATGATCTCACATTACCCGTTTATACCATGTATCTCTATGCTGAAAATACAAGTATCCTGAAAAGAAAACCTCTGGAAACACACAAACTGAATGCAATTTAAAGGGAAAACCCTTCACTATGACTCAAGACAGTTTGCAAAGCTAACTGAAGGTAAATGTGATATTTCACACATGGCTGCAACTTGTTTTGTTGAAATCTGATTAAGCAGACTGGCATACTGTGAAGTCTAAAGGGGGCTGACACATCATGTTCTCATATGCAAATGCAGCTCTCAGTTACAGTGAGATTTCAACAACCAGAAAATAGAGATTCCCAGGGTAGTTACTGGGACTACTATGAACAGTGAAAATAAACTAAAGCAATTACATGTATCCCTAACAGCTACAGGAAAAGAGTTATCTGTTGACATGAAAACAACATTTACAAGACTTGAGGGTGTAGTTTTCCTTTCAGTGCTGAGATATCCTTAGGAAATGCGGGAATGGCAAATGCAATTGGCTTTTTAGTGGACTGGATAAATGCCCCAGACTGTAACCTGGGATATAGAAGCTGGCAGAACAAAGGGATCGTGTCATTAGAACATCTCAAGAACCCTGATTCAGCCTGTCTCAAAACATTCCTACAGCTGCATGCTGAGTTTGGTCTTGAACATAAAGGGCTCGATTCTCAAAATGGGCTAGGATTAGTGCAAGCTGTAGCAAACAGCAGCTTGAGCTGAAGCCCAGTGTGCCAAGGACCCTGCACTAGACTGTGGTACAGGAGGGGTTCCAGCCCCTAAGTCCCCACAGTTGCCACAGCCTCTCCTGTGTGACAGACACAAGGCATACGGTAGGGGGTTACACAGGCTCCCTCCACCAAAGGCTAGTGGTCTCCCTATCCTGGTCTTCTGATACCAAACCCCAACATCCGGACCCCAGTGGGCTAGTGCCCCCATCCCCAATGCCACTCATCATTAATATTTGCATTCCATCCCTCTTCCCCAATGCCGTCCATTGGTAATATTTGTATTCCAGACCCCTCTCTGATGCTGCCCATTGGTAATATTTGCATTCCAGACCCGTCCCCTTCCCCAATGCCCCCTGTTATTTATATTTGTATTAAACACCGCTCCCCAATGCCCTATGGGCCCATTGATGTGCACAATAAAAAATACCCATGCCTGGAGATCTAGTGGATCCCCAGCCCCCACCCTGGAAGGAAGTGCCCACCACCCTGCTTCCCCCCATCCTAAACCCCGAGACAGCAATCGGCACAGCCCTCCTCTCATCACCACTGCCGGCAGCCAACTGACTTGTCAGTGAGTGCGGACTGTACAATACAGTACATGCTCATTGATGTCAATCAGTGAGCGCGTACTGTATTGTATTATACAGTCCACGCTCACTGACAGGTCAGTCAGCAGCTGACCATGGTGGTGAGAGCAGGGCTGTGCTGCTTGCCGGCTTAGGATTTAGGATGGGGAGCAGGGTGGTGACACTTCCTGCTGGAGTGAGAAGTGGGGTCCACTAGACCACCAGGCATGGGTATTTTTTACTGTGCACATCAATGGGCCCATAGGGCATTGAGGAGGGGTATTTAATACAAATATAAATAACAGGGGGCATTGGGGAAGGGGACAGGTCTGGAATGCAAATATTACCAATGGGCAGCATCAGGGAAGGGGACTGGAATACAAATATTACCAACGGGTGGCATCGGGGAAGGTGGCTGGAATGCAAATTTTAATAGTGAACGTCATTGGGGAAGGGGATGGGTGCTGGAATACATATTAATAATGGGTGACATTGGGGAAGGGGACAGGGGCTGGAATACAAATATTACCAATGGGTGACATTGGAGAAGGGGACTTTAATACTAATATTGATAACAGGCTGCATCAGGGATTGGGGAGAGGGGTCCCTGGACTACTAGGGCATGGGGATTTGTTAAATATATTTATTACAGATAGCATCAGATATGGGGGGGTGCACTGGTGCATACCTCACAACCCTCCCAGAGGACAGTTCTAAGTACCCTTAGACCAGCCATGGCCGGTCTAAGGGTATGTAGAAAAATTTAATTTGGCAGCTTGCATCTGCCATATGCCTGCTAGCACCAGCTTGCAGCCCATTTTGGTTCACACCAGTGGTGCAAGCCCTGCTTGGGGCAGGCAGCCTGCAGTTGACACAGGCTGCCTTTGTGAATAGCTCAGAGGGCAGTTTTTGACACAAGGTCCCACTTGCGCCATTTATGTTTGGCGCAGGCACCTTGTGTCAATATCAGGGCTTTGAGAATCGAGCCCCAAAGTTTTTTTTTCTTTAGATATTTGCATGTGAAACACTTCCTAGCACAACCTGGTATCAAGGAACAGGTTCTGCGACCCCTCACTCTGCTAGAAACCTTTGTTGATCTCACATAGAAGCTAGGTGCTATAATAAAACTTGTCACAGGTATCACCAAAGTGCTTCAAAATTCAGAACAATGGTTATTGAGGATAGTCAGGGTTGCATGGCAGCAGGAAACTGGAGAACCAATCAACAATCAGACTTTGAGGAGAGCCATTAGGGTGGGCACCAAAACAACTGCATCCCTGGACTACAGGGAACTAAAATGTAAAACATTAAGGGGAATCTGTACTATTAGGGGGTCGCTTTAGACATATGTGACCCTTATCAGCTGATCTACCTCTACATAGGTAAAGAGCTGGTGGGCTAGAATAGACAAGGGGTATTACAACTGATACCACAGAAGCCTGACATTTCCCTTTCAGTTACTTCTGGGACAGAAAATACAGTAAATCCATTCCAAATGGTGAAAGACTCCCTGGGAGTACCTCAAATGGACATGTTTTTTTTTTTTCAGGCTGTATCATACCTAACAAGATGGCTTTGACAGGGACTGCAGATCGATTCTAATAATTTTTAAATACAGCTAGATTGTAGCAGCCCTGCTACAAAACTTTCCCACACACCTTATCTCTCAACTATATGTGGCACTCATCTTCCCAAACAAGCTCCTGCTGCTGTATGCTTTCATCCAATGGGATCAGGAAATGGGATATCCAGTGGAGCCGAAGCTCTGGGAAGCTGCTTGCCAAAATACACACAAGGTCTTTCCGTCCATGACTTGGAGAGAACTTAACTGGAAGTGCTTAGTCAGATACTTCAGTATCCCTGTTCAGCAGGTCCATAGTGGGACAGTTCCCACAGCTTACTGTTGGAGGCAGTGCATACTTTTACTTTATGTGGGACTGTCCAAAAGTAACCCTTCTCTTATAAGAGATAGAGAGGGCACTTAGGGAGATCTCACCAGAGACCATACTCACCAAGAATGTGTTTGTACTTATGTTCTATCCACTGAACCTGTGAGATCCCACAAACAAATACCTTATGGGTATCCTCTTAGCTGCAGCAAAGAAGTGCATAAAAAACACTGGTTGGCTGCAACATCTCTGACAATGGGGGAGTGGATAGAATAGGTTACTTTGACTCAAAATAATGACATTTGCTTTCAGGAAACAGGTTGAGAAAGGTAGTTGCAACCCCCCTGCAAATGGGGGTTCCCAAAAGACTTCCAGGAGCTTGCTTGAATGCTCCAAGCCTGAATGGTGTTTGGCATTTAAGCCATTTATCAGTGAGTGTTTTTAGAGCCTCTGGTACTGTCTCTTTAAGAGCTGTCTGCTTGCAGACATAATTAGTTTATATGGGGGGACTGTGTGCTTCTCTGTTTGAGTACCACTCGAACTGCTGCCAATTCACTCCATTTTTGCAGTCACTAGGAGTGCAAAGGAACCTATCTGAAAGATGTAACTGTTTGCCAGAAATCATTTAGAGTAATAATGAAATTACAGTTTGTCTAACCTGCTTTCTTTGCAGTCAGAACTGTGTCTGCCTAGTCCCATTCTGGTTTTGAACTGCTGAACTGGACCAATCAGTGTGGGGTAAGCTAGCTCTAAAATGGTGCCTTGAATGAATCAGAACTTGGACTCATAATCTGGGCCAGCCACAAGAGGATTGTATGGGCAGTGACTCTGGGAGATGTAGTTTAGACTTGAGCCTTTTGGACCAACAGCAGCAGTCTGTGTGAGTGACAGCCAATCCAGTCAAGAACTGGGAGGAACTCAAAGGAAGTGCCGGTTTGTCTGTTGGAGTTTCAGTTTAGCTCTGGCAGTGAAGGGAAAGGAACCCTGTGCTCCTTCAGTGCACAGTTTTTAGTCAAAAAACATGTGTAGGTCCAGAGTTCCGGTCTGCAGCTTGTGTAACTGCTTGTTAGGACTGAATCAAGTCCTGTGAAGAGAATCAAAGGATATCTGAAGAGTAGAAACAGGCTCACCCTGTAGAAGACTGGAGGAGTCTGGAATTGCACTCGGTCTGTCAGGAACTGAATCTGCTGTGTGTTCTCCGGGTATTGGCAGTAATTGCGATCAGGATACAGATGTAGCCTGCCTGGTATAGTGCTTTCTTTTACCATATAAATGTGAAAGAGGTTTGTGTACCTCAAGTGAATCCTGCTGCCATTAAGTGACTTTTGCCTGTGACTGTTTACCATATAAATGTGTGAGAGTCTCTTGGAGCTCAAGAGTAGCCCTGCTGACATTGAAGGACCCTATCTTGTTTGGAGTCGTGAGTACTAATTCAGGGTCACTCCCTGTTGAATTGCCACATTAAATCCAAATGGAATTACTGTACTGCTGACTGTTTAATTTTTCTTTCTCTGTGTGAAAGGGCCCTACCAGCTGCCATGGTTTGGACTAGCCACTAGGGCTTGGGTACCCAGGGACAGTAACTGATGAGGATAGGCCTGTGCACAGAGCCATAAAGTAGATGAGTAAGTTATAAGCTAATTAACCTGATTTCCCCTGTCCTTGTTATATCCCTAAATAAATCAGAGCTGCTTGTTTCAGCAAAGTTATACTGCCTGAGGTATTTGTCTATGTTAAAGTACTGTACTGTGATTGTTGCACTGTATCTTATTTCACAGGAGGTCCCAGTGCGGAACCAGTCCTGGGGGTAAGTGATACTGTGAAGGTAATTCTGATATATTGTGTGGGCCACTAGTGGGAAGAGGGGGTTGCAGTGTCCCAGAGGGCTGTGACCAAGTTAGTTTAACTATTGCAAACCCTGACCTCTGGGTGGGCACACCGCCATTGGATCCAGCCCCTCAACCTGTTAGTGGCAAATCAGGCAGGGGTAGTAGCCCTGGGATAGCGCCATCTAGGGGTTACATCTTGGAGGCTCACCGCTGGGATTGTGTGTCTTCTAGTGGCCATATTCTGAACCACTGTTAAAAAAAAAAAAAAAATGGGTACCCGACAGAGTGGCTGTGCACCAGCTGGTGGAGTGGTGTACTGGGAGAGATTGACCCCCAAAATGCTATGCTTATCCTGGACATCCCCTGGGTATCAATACAGACACTGTACAGGAGTACTTTCCAAGGTGGAAGGTTTACAAAACCCTGTGGTGGTGGGTCGGCATGCTACTCTGCTCACCCACACTTTCCTGGCCTAGTAGAGTTTAAGGATCCCATAGATAGCCCAAGTGCCACAGACCATTACCCCAGAGGAGCCCTCACTGCCTGGAGAGTGATAACTAAGTACAGTAAAGACCGGGGGAATGAGCCCCCACCACTGTCTGAAACTTTTGAGGAGAAATTTGCAAAATGGTTGCTGGGGGAAGGGAAAACTGTGGAGGACTTGAAGAAACTATTCTTGCCACCTGGGGGTGTTCCTCCCCCAACACCCTCTCCCGCTCCAGTACCCATAATGGTGGCTGAACCAATGCAGACTCCTATTTCTGCACCTGCCATTAGTCACGACTCTTACCGAAGGTTGAGGATCTTCTCTGGCACCCTCCCCAACCCCCAAGGGGAGGATGACTGGGAGACCTGGATAGACTATGTTGCCCCAAGTGCTAGAATGGCAATGCCCAGAAGCGGCGAAAGAGGGTTAGTGAGAGCCTCCGAGGTCCTGCCCTGGCTACCATCCGTGCTAAATGGGCCAGTAACCCTGAAGTGACTGCACAGGCCTATCTTGAGGCCTTGGAGAATGTGTATGGGAGCCCAGATTCTGATGAGGATCTATGGTGGAGAGTAAAAATGCACAACAGTACCAAGGGGAGTTGTTGTCTGTGTATGTATCTCGGCTGGAAAAATTGTTGCAAGAATGCCTCAGAAAGGGTAGTTTGCCAGTGATTGAACTGGACCGAACCAGGCTGGACAGGATCCTTAAGTCTGCCCCTTCTCAGAACTGCTGTTGCTTCAATTCGCCTGGCAAATCGGCTGGAATCCCCACCCTCCTATGATGAGTTAATGAGAGAAATCGAGGAGTTGAGAAAAGCGACCTCGGGAGGGACCTGCACCAATAGCTGCAGCTCACCCGAGTGACTGAGGGTGGCCCATCAAGTGAAGTTCAGGGGCAGAGATTGGCAGTCAATGAGTGCTCTGACAAGGAAAAGATATGCCACAATGGGGCGAACTGTGAGAGAGATCGGGAATTCAAAACAGTCCCTTTATGAATGCCACGCCTGCAATGCACGGGCCCCACCTATATCCGACTGCATCTGCTGTGGGGTGGGGTACCCACCCATGTATCTCCTGCTGATAACAGCTCCAAACTCAATTCCTTGACCCACGGAGGTGGAGAAACTGACGAGATGTCTCCAAATGCTTATCACGCCGCAGACAGAGATGGCACCAAGGTTTCCAGTTAATTACCCCACCCTGGCTCCCAGTGTGGCACCTCGGCCAGCTCAAACTCCAGAAAATATGTTTTGCTATAATTGTGGGAAGGATGGGCACATGAAAGAGACGCTGGTCCCCAAAAGACACTGACAAAGTTGCATATAGGCTACAAAGAGCTTCAGAGAACAAATCAGTGGTTAAGAGGTGCACGAAATGATCCCAGTGAGGGCACCAAAATGCTAATTCACATCCTTTGTGGCAAGGTCAGTTGCCCAGGCCCCACTACCGCCTCTCCAGACTGGTCCAGAATAGTGGGTCCCTCCATGGAGACCACTGTAAAGGTGAATGGAGTGTCTACAAGAGCTGTATTAGACAGTGGCTCCCAAGTGACAATTATGTTCCAGGATTGGTATCAGAAGCATTTGTCAGGCGGCACCTTACAACCATTAGAAGGACTGCATGTATGGGGGTTAAGTGAGAAGGCCTACCCCTATTCTGGGTATATCCGAATTTGGCTGTCTTTCCCCACCTCCGTGGCTGGAGTGGCCGAACAAGTAGAGACCCTAGCCTTAGTGTGTCCCCCCACTGGACTGTATGATGGTGTCCCTTTGTTGATTGGAACAAATGCTCATATGTTCGGAAGGCTGGCACAGTTGTGTTATGAAAAACAGGGGTCGAAGACTAGTAGAGCTTTAAGAGTTCCGGCTTTAATTAAGAAGGCCTATGAGGCACAGAGAGATGCTGAAAAAATAGAACCAGAGGAACCGGTTGGAATTGTATGGAAGAAGGATCCTGAGTCTCTGATCCTGGCGCCAAATGCCCAGTGTACCTTACAGGGAGAGGTCCGTATCAGAAAGGATGTTAAGAATAAAATATTAATGTTGGATGCACCAGGCGATGGAAAATTGCCAGAGGGACTGCTGGTCAAGCCTAGTATTTTGCCGCTAGAGCCCATGCTTATGCCAGAGAGGTAATGGTCCAAGTTCATAATGTGTCTGAAAGAGACATTCGAGTAAATAGAGGTTGCATCCTGGCTAATGTGCATTGTGCAGATACTGCAGTGCTACCCAGCAGCAAGAGTTCGAGGAAGAATGACAGAGTAACGCCTGACTTGTTTGATTTCAGCGACTCCCCGTTGCCAGCTGAATGGAAAGTGAGGATCAGTGAGAAGCTTGCCCAGAGAGACCAGGTGTTTTCTTTAAAGGAATGGGACATAGGATGCGTGCAAGGAGCTGAGCACAATATCCGGCTGCATGACGAAAGACCATTTCGTGAGAGGTCTCGCGCCTGGCACCTGCTGATATAGATGATGTGAGCGGCATCTGCAAGAGATGTTAGCTGCTGGTGTAATACAAGAATCCAGAAGCCCTTATGCTTCCCCCATTGTGGTAGTGAGGAAAAAGAATGGGACAGTAAAGGATGTCGTGGATTATGGCACCTTAAACCAGCGGACTATCCCAGTCAGTACACAATGCGTCGCATTCAGGATGCTTTGGACTGCCTAAGCGGGAGCAAGTGGTTCTCTGTGCTGGATCTCTCGCAGTGGGTACTACCAGATCCCGATGGCCCCAGAGGACCGTGAGAAGACAGCCTTTATCTGTCCGCTTGGCTTCTATGAATTCATGAGGATGCCTCAAGGATTTCAGGTGCCCCAGCCACTTTTCAACGATTGATGGAGCGTGCAGTGGGGACATGAACTTACTAGAGTGCCTGGTATACCTAGATGATGTTATTGTGTTTGGCAGCTCACTGGAGGAACATGAGAGCAGATTATTTAAGGTATTGGACCGACTGGAGGACTTTGGCCTTAAACTGTCCATTGATAAGTGTCAATTCTTTTAAACATCAGTAAAGTATGTGGGACACAGTATCCACCGAGGAATAGAGACCGACCGAGTAAAGTTGAGGCCTTGACCACCTGGCACAGCCCAAAAATCTAAAGAACTGCAAAGATTCCTGGGATTCTGTGGTTATTATCGACGTTTCATCAAGGACTATTCAAGTGATCCGCCCTTTACTTAACCTTACTCAAAGGGTATCCCAACCCACAAAAATACCAAAGTCAGCGTCCCTCAAGACTGAAAAGAGTGTATTTTCGTCTGAGTGAAGTATTTGGGGCTCGCTGGACTCTGATTGTGAGACTGCTTTCATGAGATCATATATCAACTTACCATGCTCCAGTGCTGGCCTATGCCGATCCAAGAAAACCTTACGTCCTGCACACTGATGCTAGCTTGCAAGGGTTGGGGGCTGTGTTGTACCAAGAGCACGAGAATGGCCTGAGACCAGTGGCCTTTGCCAGTAGAAGCCTGACCCCATCCGAACAGAACTATCCTGTACATAAGTTAGAGTTCCTAGCTTTGAAGTGGGCTATTGTTGACCAATTCCATGAGTACTTGTATGGGGCTAAAATACTAGTAAAACTGACAATAATCCTTTGACCTATGTGCAGACCTCAGCTAAGTTGGATGCCACTGGCCATAGGTGGCTTTCTGCATTATCTACATATGACTATGCTCTCGAATACCGAGCAGGTCTGAACCACATAGATGCTGATGCTCTCTCCCGGAGGCCTGTTCCCCAGAATGATTGGGTCCGATTGGCAGAACCTGACATTCGGGCACTCTGACAGAAGTTTGACAGGGAGGAACAAATGTCCACGGACGCAGTGGACTGCATGGTGGATTGCTTGGGACCCTCTGAGAATTGCATACCTGCTGCTTATTGCCACTTTTCTGCAATAGACATTGGTGCACTGCCTCAGCTGGACAATGACAGTATTCGTGAGCTCAATCCGACATCCCATGATCAAAGCAGCTAAGAAGCTCTCTATGCAGGAAAAGATGTGTCCAAATTACGCCACTGATTTGAGAACTGCACTGTTATACAAAGAAGGTCCTAAGTTGAAACTGATCAATAACTGTTATACAGAGAAACAGTAGACAGAGGGGGACAAGTAGACAAACAACAACTAGTGCTGCCCACTGCCTTTTGAGACTCAGTACTGATGTCCTTGCACAACCACATGGGGCACCTTGGTATAGACAGAACACTTGACTTGGTGAGATCCAGATTCTATTGGCCTAAGATGGGGGCTGATGTGGAGCAACACATTCGAACTTGTAGTCGCTGCTTACAGAGGAAAGCTTTGCCCCAGAGGTCTGCCCCCCTTGTTAACATCACCACCAGTGCACCCATGGAGCTGGTCTGTATTGATTTTCTGAGTTTGGAGTCAGATCAAAGAAATATCAGTAATGTGCTGGTGGTCACTGACCATTTCACGAGATATGCCCAAGCTTTCCCCACCAAAGACCAGAAAGCATCCATTGTAGCCAAAGTACTTGTAGAAAACTTTTTTGTTCACTATGGGGCTCCACAAAGAATCCATTCTGATCAAGGGAGAGATTTGAGAGTCGTCCTGATCAAAGAGATGCTTTCTCTGTGGGGAGTGCGAAAGTCCAGAACCACTCTACCACCCCAGGGGACCCACAGCCTGAGCGTTTCAACCGCACTTTGCTAGATATGCTAGGCACCCTGCACCCAAAGGACAAGCCTAGATGGAGCCAACAAATTAGCACCCTGGTACATGCTTATAACTGCACCAAAAGTGATGCCACTGGGTTCTCCCCTACGCCTGATGTTTGGAAGAGAAGCTCGACTACCGGTAGATGTGTGTTTTGGGGTCTCTCCTGATGGGGTTCAAGCTGACAACTATTTACAGTATGTGCAAAAGTTAAAGGCCCAGCTAACTTAGTGTACCAACTGGCTCAAACCATGGCTGCCAAAGAAATCTGGCCAACAAAGAAAGGTATGATAAAAGGTGAAGCACAGGAACTCCAGGAGGAGATTGGTATTCTAAGAAATCTGGGACTGCATGGCAAACAAGATTGCTGACAGATGCTACCATCTCCCTCACATTGTAGTGGGCAAACTAGATGATCTGCCAGTGTACAAAGTAAGGCCTGAGAATAATTCAAAAGATGTAAAAACAATGCATAGAAATCATTTACTGCCCATCGGACAAATCTTGATTGAGTCTGAGCCCCCAGAAGATGCCCCCTCTGGACCAGTGACTAGAGCTGCTGCTAAGAAAAGATCAAGAAAGTCTACACCTACAGAAGCAAAGTTAAAGTGTTCCCCTCCACAAGTCCCAGTTGAGCATGACTGTCAGTCCATATCAGAAGAAAGTGAGAGTGACTTTGAATACTATCCTTCTTACAGACTGAGTCAATTGTTTGGGGCAATCCCTAGTCAATACTGGAGACAAAGCTGGGCCTTCTGGACTGTCTAAGCCCCCAGCTTTGTCCCTGGAGCCAATGCTCCCAGAAAGTGAAGTGCAAAGCATCAGATCAGATGAAATGGAATCATTGTGCATGGTTGAACTGTTTGAGCTTTCAGGGGAGGAAAATGATGGATTGGGGGCAGACTGGTGATACACCAGAACAAGAAGAGTATTTTGAGTGCCCTGACAGTCCACTGCCAGTGTCCGAAAGCTCTCCATGTGAGCCAAATGTTGTGGACTCAGAAACTGTAACTTCTGGAGCTGAAAAGTGCCCCCAAGTTCTAGCCTCTCTACCCATGGAGACTCCTGACAAGTGAGGACAATGCTGAAAATGAGGCTCAGAGTGCAGAGACTGTAACAGTTCCCCCTAGAAAGACTGGTCGAGCTGTAAAGCCTGTGGTGCACCTCAGTTATGATTTTCTTGGGAGGCCTGTGGACTTGCCTCTCAATGTTGTCCATAAAGGAGTGTATGTGTCCCCAAGCTCATTGCTCAAACTGAGCGTCAGTGCTAACTCCAAGTTACTTGTGTTGCCCTCTAAATATGGTGCCCTTGCCCCATCCAGCCCCAAGGTAACTGATAGGGAAGGGCCCCCTCTCTTCAGGTTTCATGTACAAGAGGTAATAACTTGAGTTATGGCACAATGTGTGTAATACTGTGTAAAGAGTGGCGTACTGCAATGTTTCAGAAATGTGTTCTTGGTAAAATGATATATTGACTGATGATTACATGTGTGAGCCTAATGCAAATGTATATGGTTGCAGTTAAAACTTATGGGGAGTACTTGCTTGCGGGACGTCAAGCTTTCCCAACCAGGAAGGGTGTAACCCCCTGCAAATGGGGGTTCCCAAAAGACTTCCAGGAGCTTGCTTGAATGCTCCAAGCCTGAATGGTGTTTGGCGTTTAAGCCATTTATCAGTGAGTGTTTTAGAGCCTCTGGTACTGTCTCTTTAAGAGCTGTCTGCTTGCAGACATAATTAGTTGAATGGGGGACTGTGTGCTTCTCTGTTTGAGTACCACTCGAACTGCTGCCAATTCACTCCATTTTGCAGTCACTAGGAGTGCAAAGGAACCTATCTGAAAGATGTAACTGTTTGCCAGAAATCATTTAGAGTAATAATGAAATTACAGTTTGTCTAACCTGCTTTCTTTGCAGTCAGAACTGTGTCTGCCTAGTTCCCCATTCTGGTTTTGAACTGCTGAACTGGACCAATCAGTGTGGGGTAAGCTAGCTCTAAAATGGTGCCTTGGACAGATCAGAACTTGGACTCATAATCTGAGCCAGCCACAAGAGGATTGTATGGGCAGTGACTCTGGGAGATGTAGTTTAGACTTGGAGCCTTTTTGGACCAACAGCAGCAGTCTATTGTGAGTGACAGCCAATCCAGTCAAGAACTGGGAGGAACTCAAAGGAAGTGCCCGGTTTTGTCTGTTGGAGTTTCAGTTTAGCTCTGGCAGTGAAGGAAAGGAACCCTGTGCTCCTTCAGTGCACAGTTTTAGTCAAAAACATGTGTAAGGTCCAGAGTTCCGGTCTGCAGCTTGTGTAACTGCTTGTTAGGACTGAATCCGTCCTGTGAAGAGAATCAAAGGATATCTGAAGAGTAGAATCCAGGCTCACCCTGTAGAAGACTGGAGGAATTGCGGAATTGCACTCGGTCTGTCAGGAACTGAATCTGCTGTGTGTTCTCCCGGGTATTGTGCAGTAATTGCGATCGGGATACAGATGCAGCCTGCCTGGTATAGTGCTTTCTTTTTACCATATAAATGTGTGAAGAGGTTTGTGTACCTCAAGTGACTCCTGCTGCCATTAAGTGACTTTTGCCTGTGACTGTTTACCATATAAATGTGTGAGGAGTCTCTTGGAGCTCAAGAGTAGCCCTGCTGACATTGAAGGACCCTATCTTGTTTGGAGGTCGTGAGTACTAATTCAGGGTCGCTACCTGTTGAATTGCCACATTAAATCCAAATGGAATTATTGTACTGCTGACTGTTTAATTTTTCTTTTCTCTGTGTGAAAGGGCCCCTACCAGCTGCCACGGTTTGGACTAGCCACTAGGGCTTGGGTACCCAGGGACAGTAACTGATAGGGATAGGCCTGTGCACAGAGCCATAGGTATGAGAAAGTAGAGTGATAAGCTAATTAACCTGATTTCCCCTGTCCTTGTTATATCCCCCTAAATAAATCAGAGCTGCTTGCTTCAGCAAAGTTATACTGCCTGAGGTATTTGTCTATGTTAAAGTACTGTACTGTGATTGTTGCACTGTATCTTATTTCACAGGAGGTCCCAGTGCGGAACCAGTCCTGGGGGTAAGTGTATACTGTGAAGGTAATTCTGATATATTGTGTGGGCCACTAGTGGGAAGAGAGGGGGGTTGCAGTGTCCCGGAGGGCTGTGACCAACTTAGTTTAACTATTGCAAACCCTGACCTCTGGGTGGAGGCACCCGCCATTGGATCCAGGCCCCTCAATCTGTTAGTGGCAAATCAGGCAGGGGTAGTAGCCCCTGGGATAGCGCCATCTAGGGGTTACATAGTGATAAATGGCACCGATGGTTATTATTTTTTGTGGCTAAGGACCCTTCCTTTGTTCCCTAAATGCAGAAGTGGACCAAATTACTGTATTCTCTTTGAGTTACGGATAGGAACATGTAGCTGTTTTTTCTCTGTGGTAACCTAAAGGTGGACACAAGCCATTTATGTAGGCTGTTACATCAGCGTATCAAACTATGTGCAGAGGACTGTGCTTGTTATTGTTGTTACTGTCTGTTGTTTGTCTCATACTAAAAACAAACTCAATAACATTTTAATATGAAAAAAGGAAAAAGGCTGGTTGTACTTGTGGCCCAAGATACATTTTTTTAAACATTCACAACCCTCAAAGTACCTCAAAGCACAGCACCAGATTTGCTATGTGCAAACAGCTTGCCTGCATTCTGGCTGCTGTGATGACATTAATGCCTCACCACCTGGTGAGAGAATGGACATTTATGTTGCAGCCCTACAGGTATATGTGCACAATGTGCACTTTACAGTCCTCCCCATAGTAATATAACATACCAGGGCACAAGTACCCAGGGGCTTCCGGTAGCCTCCTTTGAAAACAACGTTTCAGTGTAACTTACAAATCTCCATTTTACTCCGCTATTCCGCAGCCCTACTTGCACATTCCACTGATCCCAGCATTCTTGCCAGTGAGCACGCAGACGCCTATTCTTGAAATCAGTAGGCAGTGTAATATAAGTCCACAGGGTCAAAAATAGACGATATGCAATTCCTGTATGTCTTTGTAAAGGACAGCAACAGGAACCACTAGAATAGTGTCTTGTATAAAAATGAGCACTAGAAAGTGTTTTACACCTATTTTAAACTCAGTACTGTGAGCACGCGTAACTGAGACATCTCAATTTAGTATTAAAGTCAGATAATATTATGATGACTGAGTGCAGTATTAAAGACCCATTAGCTGATAGTGATCATAATGCATGACTTTTACTATCATATCATTGGCCCTTCGTACTGTTGATACAACTGATGTCTCCTCTACCACACAGCTATTTGTATGTGAAAACTGGCAATTTCTGCTCGTATGCTAGCAAGTTTAAAAACTAAATCAAATCAAACATACATATTAATTATTATGACTATCAATTGGGAGGAAGAACTGAGGGATATGTCTGTAAATGATTCATGGAACACAGTGAAAATACATATCTCTGTCTGTGATAACTGTATTACCAAAATTAAAAAGTATAATAATAATAAAGGTTTGAAACTAAAATAGTTGAAAAAAAACAAGAAAAAAACTATTAAAGAAAAAAAAAAACTAGACACTATGTCAAATACTTAAATTCAGCTGATGACTGGGTCAGATACAAAACAACGCTAAGACAGTGCAAGAATAAAATAAAGAAATCAAAAAAGCAGGCAGAGGTGGCCAAAAATGCTAGCAGACCTAACTCTAAACAGTTCTACAGTTATATAAATTCCCTTAAAAAGAATGATACAATGCCGGCCCGGTGGTGCTGAGGGTTGAGGTGCTGGAGGCCTTACCTTGCACTATGCCGGCAACCCATGTTTGGAAACAAGCACGGGCCACCGGGGGTTGGCAGGGTTGGAGAAGGATTGAGCATGTGAGGGACTTCTGTCCTTCTCCAGGGAGGGGTGATGCTAGTGGTCGGCTCTCGACTGGCCCCTAGCGGAGGCGGGGAAGTAGTGTGCTGATGCTGTGGAAGAAGGGCGGAGACGGGGCAGATGCCTGGAGGAGCGCATGTGGACGTGTGTGCGCTCCCTCCACTGGCATCATTGCACACCCCTATCTGAAAAAAAAACTATGGGAGAAAACTGAAAATGGAAGTTCTCGCCATTGATGACGATTGTCCCCCTCACAGCGCTGCCAGGAGGGCATCTCCCCCGAACTGGATCCGGTCTGGTGGGTTGAGGGTCTTCCCACTCTCTACCATGAGGGGTAAGTTGTGGGGGCTGAAGGGGAAGGGTCTTCTACCCGGTTGGCGAGGAGGGGGCATCAGATGGCATGCAGGGGCTCCAGGAGAAACAGCATAAAAAAAAAACCATAAAAATAGGCCCAATCTCCCCCAAATTGTCAAACTATCACTTGTGTGAGAAAAATTGCAGATGAATTTAATAAATACTTCTGATTGTTTGTTTTTTTTCTAAACATGGGTGAAATTCCAAGAATTATAACTAAAACACCAAACAATCAATACAGATCCACCAACATACAATAGACTAGGTATCATATAGTCTCCATCCTCTCCTATCATCCACCTCTTGTCAAAAAATTACAATACCCATTCTCCTCCTTCTTCTCTCCTGTGGTGCCCCACTACTCCTCCCGGCCCCGGCCAGCATCTTATCTCGTCTCAACCAACTCTATCTGAGGGTAGGACATTTTGCACTAGGAGTTGAACCCCAGCACCACTATTGCAATGTCCTCTCATCTGTGGGCTTGGCACCTTTGGAGTCATATTCCAGTACACCACCATGCGCATCATGTTTAAGCTGGTCTGCCTTTACACACCCCCTCTCTTGAGCTACATTATCAAACTTAGGCAGTCTCAGTGTACTTTATGGTCTACCGCCTTCCCCCTACTGAGTACTCCCAACCCTCGTCTGACAGTCGGCAGGAGATCCTTTGCCTTTTAGGCCACATCCACCTTGAATTCCCTCCCACATGTGATTCTCTCCAGCACCTCTCTCCCACAATTTAAACACAATGGGCCCGATTTCCAAAGGTATGAGATCGCCGCAATGGACTTGTGGCCGAGGGTCTGATGCTAATGCTGACTTGTGTCAAATGGGGCCACAAGTGCAGTTTTGTAAAAAATCATGCTGCAACCCCACTGCCGCAAGTCCATTGCAGTGCCACAGCTCAGTTCGGTAAGCTCCCCCCTGGTGTATCTGTGCATCCATGGTGGAGTCAGTTTACAGGGCTTGCACCACAGCTTTGGCTCAAGCTGCCGTAAAATGAGGGTATTGTCACAACTTGCATCCTGGGTTATAAAATTGGGTGCAAGTTGTGGCAAACCTATGGCCACATGTGTGGCATACTTGCAGGAGGGAAGCCGTCATAAGCCCCAAGGGCCCCAATTTGAAAAATCAGGACCAATATCTCACATCGCTTCCTGCCCATTCTCCTTGCACCTGTTTTCACTGACAGCATTCCTGCCCATATGAAAGATCTCCCATTGTCTGAATTAATTCCAATTCCACCATGTATGAGGGTTAGATAGACTGAACTGCTTTATTCAATGTCTTGCTCTTTAATTTTGACCTGATGTTACTTACATTGCTTTAACACTATATTTATCCTGATGCAATACTGAACTTGTATCATGTTTGGATACACCTGTGTGAGCACTTATCTTGTTAACCAGTTTACTTCTACTCCTCTGTAACATATATGTATCTGTTGTCATTTCCCAGGTCGCCCCTGAAAAAGGGACTGTATTGCTTCAGTGGGCCTACCCGGTTCCCAAAATTCAGTAAATAAAATAAACATGATATTGCTAAAAAAAAAACCCTAAAAGATTTAAGCTTGCCAGGCACAGATAAAATATCACTGAAAATGTTAAAACTCATGGGAAATACGATTCTTGCCCCATTAGCAGTGTTATATAATAAATCAATCAACAGGAATGGTCCTAGCAGATTGGAAAAGAGCTGAGGTTACCCCAGATTTCAAAAAAGGTTAAAAAGTGACATAAACAACTACTGCCCAATAAGTCTCATCTCAGTGCCTGGCCGAATTCTAGAATTGATTCTGGTAGATAAAATCGAGGAAAATATATACAAAACAAAATAAGTAATATTTATCAAGAACAACACTGCCTTTCCTCTGGTAGGTCATGCATTGTAACCTTCTGTTTTTCTGTGAAAAGCTTAGCAGAGCACTTGATAAACAAATCCCAGTCGACACTGTGTTTGTTGATTTCTGTAAAGCTTGCTACAGTGTTCCTCATTGGGCCATTACAGATAAAATGATAGAACTACAAGTTAATCCACTTATTGTAAATTGGGTTAATAACTAGTTGAATAATAGAACTCAAACTGTAATGATAAATGGATACGAGTCAGAAAAAGGATATGTTATAATTAGAGTACCACAGGGTTCAGTTCTGGGATTGATCATATTTTCTTTATTTATTGCTGGCATGACTTAAAATGTATGTAGATGGATGTCAGAATATGCTGGTGATGGTAAGCTGGGGGGCATGTAGCAATAAAGTAGAGACAAACGTTATACAATCAGACTTGGACAACACTGCCAGATGGGCGTATAGATGGTATATGCCCTGTACTCTGGACAAGTGTCATATAGTGCAGTTAGGGAAAAATAATCACCAACACCTGAATACCTAAAATAACAAACCATTGAAAGCTGTTTCATCTGAGAATCATCTTGGAATTATTATTTCAAACTCATTCAAATTTGATGACCACCATATATCCACTATATCCAAAGTTAATACAATTCTGTGGTTGATTAAAAAAAAAACATATTAAAAGCAGAGAATTACAAATCCTATTACTAATTTATAGATCATATTTAAGACTACACCTTTCTGTCTATTCAAGTCAATTGTGGAATCCATATAATAGCAAATACATTTTAAAAATTGAAAACTGCCAAAGGAAGGCAACCAAATTCATTAAAGGATTATAGGATTACAGTACCAATCATAATGAATCAAGATTAGCATCACTTAAATTAATGTCACTAAAAACAAGAAGAATGAGGGGTGATGTAATGTTATCATTCAACATTATTCAGGTTCAGTCTTTAATGAATGAAATGGGCCTAACGTTTAAACAAACAAGCATAAACACAAGAGGTCTTCCACTTCATCTTACGTACACAAGATTAAGGACATCTAAGAGGGGCGGTTAAAAAAACATCCAATCAGCAAGCTGAATGACAAACTACATGCCACTTCCTCAGGGTGGTATTGTGACAAACTGAAATTGACATAACTGTCACTCTTATAAATATGCAGTGACTAAAAGTGACAATTATGCCAATTTAATTCTTTAAGGAGCTAGTGTATTGCATAAAACTAATATTAGCTTTTTAAAAGCAGCTGATAATTACCTTTTATATCTGAGTTACTTTTTCTTTTCTCTTTGGGTAATTGGAATATTTGTTACCTGATGTTAGTAGGTGTGATGTGTGTAACAGCCTCTGCCTAGCAGCTGACGTATCTAACTATGTTCCTCCCATTACATCATCAGCATTGTGACTTCACTGACTGACATCACAGCTGCTCAGGAAGAGCCAATCAGTAGGTGTCAGGTCAGTCACCTGTGATGTCACTGTTAGTGAGGTCACAGTGTTGATAATGTAGAGGGAGGAATAGAACTGGATATGTCAGCAGCCAGGTAGAGTGCTATTCCACACATTCAGCATAATACTATCACATAGAAAACTTGCTAATGAGCTGAAGGAACAGGTCAGCATAATACTATCACATGGAAAACTAATGAACAAAAGGAATAGGCACAGTACTCTACTTTTGAAATAAAAAGTTACAACTGACTGCTTCTTAAAAGTCATAACATTTTCCTGTCTGCTGTTTTTGGTTGGACTAGCTCTTTAAACAGGATGCAGATCCAGGCCTGTCTACAAAATATTCTGATAAAATATTTTCAAATAAAGGCTTACTTGGATTTACGTTGTGTGTTTTTACAGTTTGCCGAAGTACTTCTCTGAGGAAGTGGCAAGTAAGTCACAAAATGTCAGGGGGTTCATATTTTGTGGGGGAGACTAGTGCATGATTTACAAAACAACCAATAAATCTTATGTTATTTGGTGAGTCATACTTTGCAGTCCAGTTCGCGAACTTAAGTGTCTGAAGTGTTAACCATCCGTACAGTATAATGCAGACAAAATGTTCTGCTGTTAGCTAGCCCATTGCCATACAGGTTGAGGTGCTGGACATCACACCTGCCACCAAACCAGCAACCTGAGTTCAGGAGTGGACTCGAGTTGCAGAGGGTTGGCCTGGGGGCAGAGGAATAAGCATCCAAAGATCTGCTCTCTTTTCCCAAGGAGGGGAGATCTGTCATTCTGCTCCTGACCACCACCAGGTGGAGGTCTGGCGACAGTACAAGCATTAGCAGCACGCATGGAGGAGCTGCAGTTTGATGCAGTCTGTATGTACTTGCAGAACATAAAGGGTGTGCACAAGGAAAAGTGGTGCTCTCTGACACATCTTATTATAAAGTAGTTTAACTTTTTTCCGTGTTCAGCATGATATGTGGTGGTGAGTGCCCAAACTTTTTATGTTTTGTAGTCTGTATGTACCTCTACACAGCATGTACTGGCATCTGCCACTGCAGCAAGAGAGCCCATGGAAAACTGGGGGCAAAGCAATATGAAGTCACGCTTGCCTGCCCCTGTCCATGCCACCACTCAGGACCCTGCCACTTCTGGATGAGTGACTCTTTGGGGCAGCTCCCATCCCTGGGCCCATTGTGGGAGAAATCCATGGGGAACGTCAGGCAGATGAATCCTGAGGGGGATTATAGCCTGCAGAGGACACAAAAAAGGACTGAGACCCCAAGTCTACACCCTGGGAGAAAAACCTCAATGGAAAACAATGTTCTACTGTAATGTATGTAATAGGAGTGCACCGAGTGCTGAAGGGAAACAGAGTGGCTTAGTGGTTAGTGCACAGAAGAACAAGCCAGGAGATTCAGGGTTCAGTTGTACCATGTGACTTGAGGCAGATTAGTTGACAAACTTGGGCCAGATTTGGTTCCACAAGAAAACTGTAAAGTTTTTTTACTGGGGAATATGCTTGTCCAGAATTAAACTTTTGTAACTTCTGTAGAAATCCCTAGAACTTTTTGGCAGCAGTTTTCTACCATAAATAAAAACAGTTCTGCAGTTTGCTAGAGCAACTAAATTGCACGTGAAAATGTTGTGACAATCTTCTGTTTCAGTTCTCCCAGCTGTAAAGCAGTGGAATCACTAGATCATACTCCTGTAGAGCTAACTACTCACCGTGTGACCTTGAATAAGTAACTTAAGCCCCACTGCTCCAGTCCTCCAGCTGTGAAAATGGGTAGAAGCAGGACCCCACTGATAATGAGATGTTGCATCTCAGCAGGGCCATGTGCACAGAAATGGTAGTTTTCCCACCAAGCTCAGGGTCCCCAATTCGTGTGGTGCCTCTCATGGGGTTCATCTGTTTTATGCTTGGCACCATTAGGTATAAATACCAAGTCTATATTAAATGAGGTTACATACCAATTTGATTCTGTACCTTAATAATAAGTTCAAGTTCAAGTTTATTGCAGGAAAGACTCCGATGAGCAAGCTCATTCACAAGGAGGTCCTGAGGCACATACACATACAGTTCAATAAGGTTGAATACAAAACACATACAGTAAGGTTCAGGTTTCTCACAACACTCCACATTCATAGGACTGTTTCCCTTACTAAACTAGGGATCAGGAGATTACATGGGCCCAATTCTAAAAGCCCTTAGATTGACGCAAGGTGCCTGCATCAAACATAAATGATGCAAGTGACACCTTGCTTCAAAAAATGAACCCTGAGCTATTCTCAAAAGCAGCCTGTGTCAAACACAGGCTGTACGTGCAAAAGGGGGCTTGCACCAGCCTTGCACCACAAAATGGGCTGTGGCATGGCACTAGGGGACTTGTGGCAGACACAGATTGCCATATCCCCTCATTTGGTATTCTCACCACCCCCTTCCCCCCAAGGACAATGGTCTAACAGTACTTAGAAATCATCGGGGAGGGTGTGCCAATGTGCCAGTGCCCCCCAGCCCTGATCCCTTTTGTATGTAATTAATATTATCCTTGGTAGTCTAGCGGTCCCCCCAAGCCCCAATCTGCCATTATAATAATTAAAATATCCCTGGTAGTCTAGGGGTTCCCCCTAGCCTCACTTTCCCATTATAATAATTAAAATATCCCTGGTAGTCTAGGGGTTCCCCCTAGCCTCACTTTCCCATTATAATAATTAAAATATCCCTGGTAGTCTAGGGGTTCCCCCTAGCCTCACTTTCCCATTATAATAATTAAAATATCCCTGGTAGTCTAGAGGTCCCCTTACCAAGTGCCAATCTCCTGTTATAATAATTAAAATATCCCTGGTAGTCTAGCAGCCCCCACCAAGCCTTGATCTCCTGTTGTAATAATTAAAATATCCCTGGTAGTCTAGCGGCCTCCCCAAGCCCCGATCTCCTGTTGTAATATTTAGAATAACCTTGGTGATCTAGCAGACAGCCCCAGTCGCAATACGCTGTTAAAAAGAAATTCCAAAATTCCTGGTGGTCTAGTGGAACTCTCACCTGCAGTGGCCTACCACCCCACTCCCCCAACCTGTTACCAAGCCCACGACTGGCATAGCCTACCACTCACCACCCCGACCAGCTGCCGACTGAGATCTGAATGAGTGCTTACTATATATTTATTTATTTAGTTCAGGTTCAGGTTGATACATTTAAGCTGAGAGGCTCTTTTACAAAAGTTCCAAGTCAAAAAATTAGACACATAATACAAGAACATTTGGTGCAGTCACAAAACGTGAGACATAATTGTGTGGCACACAGGTGTACATAAAATAAACAGTTACAGAAGTGCAAAGAGTTTACAAGCAGCATCAGGCTGTAAAAATACACAATAAAAATTCTGTAGAAATTGCACAGTTTTTGCTCATAACGACACTTGGGTTGCTAAGTGCTAGACAGAAGGTGGGTAGCAGCCTGAGTAGACATTGTCAGGAAGGGATGGGGGGGGTAGCAGCCAGGTAGACTTTGTCAGAGTAAGAGAAGTGGAGTGATTGGAGGGTGGGGGGTTTGGTGGGGAGGTATTGATCACAGTGAGTTGATTGTGCTAGGAGGAGGCGGAGGCCTTTTTTGAAAAATTACAGCAGCTGTCAATTGAGTGGATACTATATACAGTATACGCTCATTCAGAGCTCAGTCAGCCATGGTGGTGAGCAGTGGGCTGTGCCAGTTGCCAGCTTGGTTACAGGTTTGGAGGAGAGTGGGGTGGTAGGGCACTATGGGGTGGGTGGTCCACTAGACCACCAGGAATATTGGAATTTCTTTTAACATTGGATCGGGCTGAGACGGTCTGCTAGACCGCCAAGGGATAGTCTAAATATAAAAGGAGAGATCTAGTTTGGGGCTACACTATCAGGATATTTTACTTATTAGAACAGGAATTGGGGCTTGTGGGGGGGGGCGTTAGACTACAAGGGATATTTTAATTATTATAATGGGAGATCCGGGCTGGGGTGGTCCACTAGTCCAAGAATATTAGCATTTATTTCAATGGGGATCGGGGCAGAGATGTCTGCTAGACCACCAGGGACTGCTCAAGGACATTACCACATGGCTGCCCATGGCTTGTGGCACCCTGTCTAAGTGTGCCCTCTGTTTGGAGGAATGCTACAGTCACCTCAAGCTACAGGACTTTGCGCCGGAACCCTGCCCGATAGAGAATGGCGCACAGGGTCCATGGTGCACCGGCCATTAGCACAAGCCACCTTTGTCATGGCTTGTGCCGAGTTTTGACAATTGGGGCCCATGTGTCTACAATTTTGTTTTCTTTTCTTTTGTACTACTAGTACCCTTACGGTGAAATACTGTCTTGTTTTGCACCTTACCTTGCTTAAGCACCATTTTTGCAGCATTAGTGAGGCAGTATAGCCTAAAGAGTTAAAGCACCAAATTGTGAACATGGAGACCTAGCAAACCTCGGTTTAAATAAAACCCACAGCTGCCACTTACATACTATGTGACCCTGAGCAAGTCATTTAACCTCCCTGTGTTCCTGGAACACAGCTGGAAAAGAGCTTTGACTCAGAGTGCCTTTTCTGGCCAACAATTCTATCATAACAATAAATGTTTGCACAATTTTTTACTGTATACCTATTTATTGTAATTTTAAGTGCATCATCAACATTGTACCATTATTACTTTTGAATGCTTTTGCAGGTGAAGCCCGCAAAAGTGAGGACGAATTGGTACTCCAACAAGGGAGACCAAAATATTTGCAGTGTGATTAAGGTCATAACGTGAATGAAAATAAAATTGAAAACTACACTGTTGCTTACTAATGTGTTGTAATATCAAAATTGAGAAAAGTTTATAAATATTTTTATCCATTTTTTTAATAACTGTCATATAATTTTATGTATTGACACAACAAAATAGTAATACTATGTATCTGCCATTTTTATGTTGGTTGTGCTTGCACAAACCAATGCATTGTGGCACAGTGGGATTTTGGGGGATGTCATTGCTGAGCCCATTGCAGTTCACAGAACCGGGGACTTGGCAGTCTACCCCAATGACCACTAGGTGTGGTCCTGACGCAACTCTCTGTTGGGTGGGCTGAATGGTCATGCACATCAAAGGACTGAGGCCGCTCTAAGCCGAGAGAGTTTCGGCCCTTTGATTTGCATGACCGTTCAGCCCACCCAGGGTGCCCAATCCCCATGTCAGTGATCCCCCCGGCAGGTCCAACATTGAGTGCCCAATCCCATGTCAGCTATCTCCCCAGCACTGTCGGGACATCAGGGTACCCAACCTCTGTCCGTGATCCCCTGCACTATGGGAACTTGGGGAGCCCACCTCCAGTGTCCCCAGTTATGTTATCCCCCACCACTCTGGAACACTGGGGAGCCCAACCCCAGTGTCACATAACATTTGTTATACCTCAAAAAAAGAAAACAGTCCCCAGATGTCTTTTTTTTTTTAATTAAACCTGTAAAGAAGAAAATGGTCCCTCATTGTCTTCCCCATCCTCCGCACCCATTCCGACCCTCCCTCTGCGCACCCACTTTCTCTTACCCCCCCTTACCCCATACTTACCTCTGGAGTTCAGGGGTTGGCATCTTCTATGGACTGAGACACGTCTGCACTCTTCAAAGCTGAACAGCAAACTGAAGAATCAAGGTAAGTGCCGTATAATGACATTCGATGGCGTTTTGAACTATGTTGATATCTTGCCCATTTTTAGTTTTTTTTTTTGCACCAAATTTTCAACGTGAATTTTGGGACTTCACTTCATGAACATTGGCACTGTCACCATTATTATCCTGAAAGGTGACTTCCTGTGAATCACCTTCAAGAATGAGTAACTGAATGACAGTGCCACTGTTCATGATGTGGGGTCCCAAAAAGCTCATGTTGAAAATCTGGTGAAATAATTCCCCAAAATGGCCGTGTTACGAGTGTGCATTGCACAGTTTCTACTCAGGTGCATAACTTTAAACATTTTTAATATTTTCACTCCAAACTGTCAACATACAGATCTTTTCACGCCACCTCATGAACAGTACAGCTGTCTCACATGCTGCCTGAAACGTGTTTGTGCGCCTATGGTGCGGAATGGCACGATCCTTGCACAAAATCATCTTTTGGGGCTGAGTAATGAAATGGAAGTGCCACTGTTCATAAGGTGGTGTCCCAAAAAGGCCATTTTGAAAATTTAGAGCAAAAATACCACACAACACCCGAGTTACGAGCACTCTTTGACATTTTCCTATGCATGTGTGTAAGTTTGCCAATTTCTCATATTTTCATTTCCAGTTTTCATCATAGCCATTTTTTTCACACCACCTCATGAACACTACAGTTGTCATTTCTCACACTCTGTCCAAATAGATTTTCTGCATCTGTGGTGTGGAATGGCATTTTGCCACAGATTAAGACATTTTCACCTATGGGGTTTATGAGGTAAGGTGATGATAAGACTATGTTGAACATTTGAGGTCAAAATGTGAAAGAATTACAAAGTTCTCATGGCAAGATACAAGCGTCTGCTTGCTGCGCCTTCATCCCAGATTCGGAGGAGGATTCGGGAGTTGGAGGGAAGGCCGGGGACAGTAGGATTGAGTGTCCCAGGGACTGCTCTCCTTCTCTCGGGAGAGGGGGAAGAGTGTCCGATGCATTGTGCACCTCTGGTGGAGGCTAGGGGTACCACCACTGCCAGTGCCTCATGCAAGGGGGGCAAGGCAGATGCTGGCATCATTGCACGTCCCTGCTCCCAGGGATCTTCAAAAATTAGCATACAAACAGCTCTGTCCCTGTTCCTGATGCCCCCACCTCTGCTGCCACTCCTACAGCAACTAATAATAGAGAGAGAGACTATTGGGGGCCAAAGAGAAATGCTATAGCCACAGAAATCACAAATAATGTTTATTCTTGGCCCCAGTGTGGCTGTGTGTACACAGAACAAAAGCAGTCTGGCAGAATAAGTCTTTGACTTGTGCCACCATCCAGAGGAGAAAAAGACAGAGCGAGTCAGACTATTGGGGGCCAAAGAGAATGTTATAGTTACAGAAATCACAAATATAGTTTATTCTTGGCCAAAGTGTGGTTGTGTGTGTGCACAGAGCAGGGACAGGCTAGCAAGATAAATCTTTGACTTGTGTCACCATCCAGAGGAGAAAGAAGACACGAGAGAGAGAGAGAGAGAGAGAGAGAGAGAGAGGGGCTATTGGATACCAAACTGGAATGTTATAGCCACAGAAATCACAAATAATGTTTATTCTTGGCCCCACTGTGGCTGTGTGTACACAGGGCAAGAGCAGGCTGGCAGAATAAGTTTTTGACTTGTGCCACCATCCAGAGGAGAAAAAGACAGAGAGAGAGAGACTATTGGGGGCCAAAGAGAAATGTTATAGTTACAGAAATCGCAAATAAAGTTTATTCTTGGCCACAGTGTGGCTGTGTGTGTGTGCATAGGGCAAGAGCAGGCTGACAAAATAAATCTTTGACTTGTACCACCATCCCGAGGAGAAAGAGAGAGAGAGAGAGAGAGAGAGAGGGGGAGGGAGAGGGAGAGGGAGAGAGAGCATTAGAGAGAGATTAGATAGAGAGAGAGAGAAAGAGAGCGAGAGAGAGAGAGAGGGGAGAGGGGAGAGGGAGGGAAGAATGAAGAGGAAGGGAGGAGAGAGAGAGAGATTGCTTATCGGGGGCCAAAGAGAAATGTTACAGTCACAGAAATCGCAAATAAAGTTTATTTTTGGCCCAGTGTGGCTGTGTGTGTACACAGGGCAAGAACATGATGGCAAAATAAGTCTTTGACTTGTGACACCATCCAGAGGAGAAAAAGAGAGAGATAGACTATTGGGGGCCAAAGAGAAACGTTATAGTTACAGAAATCACAAATAAATGTTATTCTTGGACCCAGTGTGGCTGCGTGTGTACACAGGGCAAGAGCAGGGTGGCAAAATAAATCACAAAGTTAAGATCCTGTGTTAAATCGCCTTTTTGGCCGGAGGTGAAATTTTTCTCTGCACTTGTTCATCATGTGAGTTCAGAAGAAGGGTATGTTGAAAATTTAGAGCAAAATATTCACAAACAACAAAGTTATGAGCCTACATTGAAATTTGTGAACACAGGCTCATAAATTTGGCAATTTTTAATATGTTGACCCCAAATTTTCAACATAGCCATTTCTTCACAACACCCCACGAATGCGACAGCTGTCATTTTTTAGATCCTGGCCAAAATGTTTTTTTGCATCCCAAATGGTGATTTTGCAGTTGATTCGCAAAATCACCTTTTGGGCAGGTGTTGACATTTTTCTCTGCATTTGTTCATGAGGAGGGATCATAAGAAGTTTATGTTGAAAATTTGGGGCAAAAATATTCACAAACAACAAATTTATGAGCCTGCATTGAAATTTGTGAATGCGGGCTCATAACTTTGGCAATTTTCAGTGTTTTGACCCCAAATTTTCAACATTTCCAGTTCTTCACAGCACCTCATGAATTTCACAGCTGTAATTTTTCAGATCCTGGCCAAAATGTTTTTTTTGCATCCTGAAAGATGATTTCGTAGATGCAGCGCAAAGTCACCTTTCAGGCAGGAGTTGAAATCTTCAAAATTTGGGCTCAGAATTGCAAAAAAAAAAAAAAAGTTTAACAAGCAACCAATGTTCGGCATTCATTGACAAATGCTTGTTTTGTCTGTCACAACTAAAAAAATATGAATCAATAATATACTGAAAAAGCAGGTTCAAATAGTATTGATACATTTGGAATGGTATTGACACATAAAAATAGTATCAACAGAGCCAATTCTCAATGGCTGGACTCCCAAGCTTTCATTTAAAAAATAAATAGGTTTTAAGCCCTGACTGTTCCAAACTTAGGCCTTTTAAAAGATAATTTCTTTATCTACTCCTTGTGATCGATGTGTTTGAGTTTATAATCATGGCTGTCAAATGTTACCCTGTTATGTGATGTTCTACACCTGTCAAATGCAGTGCCTGACTTTTGTTTTTCTCTTACTATCTGTAAAACCTTTTCCTGCTTGAAATCTTCCTTGTAACTTCCCAGGTTGCACCTGAAAATAGGCATATGATTGTCTAGTGTGTGCTCACCTGGTTAACAAAAGCTAAATAAATAAAAATTGGATAACTTTGGACCATTAGGGCTGGAAATTTTTTTTTTTAAATGAAAGCTTGGAGTCAACTAAGTTGATACATCGATAAGATATTGTTACAGTTTCCATATATTGATTTAAAAAACATAAAATATTACATAAAATGTTTAAAATCCTGTTATATTTGGCAACATATATGTTACATATACCGTACAGACATGTAGCAACATAGGGAAACTGTAGTATGAGAATTTATAAATGTTAATCGGGCTCAGTATTCACTAAGGTGGGGGGGGCAAAGGACCACAGTTTGGTGGTAGAGGCAATGGAGGGGGAGAAGTGGACACCAGTCCATTCACAGTGGAGAGAGTCTGGAAGAGCTCACAAAGCTGAAGGTGAATTAAAGCCATTGGGCCAGACAGAGTAGTACACCCAAGGGTATTAAGGGAGCTGTGAAGGGAACTTGCAGCACCTCTGGCGGCCTGTACACAGAGTCACTCAACACAGGGGTGGTTCCAGAGGACTGGAGGAGGGCGCATGTAGTACCACTACTCAGAAGTAGCAGTAGGGAGGAGGCGGGGAACTACAGGCCTGTCAGCCTCACCTCAGTGGTGGGAAGATCATGGAGACACTGCTGAAAGAATGGATAGTGGCACACCTGGAATCCAAGGGAGCCTCAGATCTGAGGCAACATGGATTCACAGCAGGGAGATGGTGTCAAACAAATCTGATAGAATTTTTTTATTTGGGTGACTAGGGAAGTCAATCAGGGAGGAGCGGTAGACGTCGCCTACCTAGATTTCAGCAAAGCCCTTGACACCGTCCCACATAGAAGGCTGGTTAACAAGATGGGGAGTCTGGGCATGGGACAACAGGTGATACACTGGATTAAAAACTGGCTGACAGACAGGAGGCTGAGGGTGGTGGTGAATGGAATCCAATCCAGGGAGAGAAGGGTGACCAGCAGAGTACCACAGGAATCAGTACTGGGACCAGTCCTGTTCAATGTCTTTATCAGTGACATTGTAGAGGGGCTGGAAGGAACGGTCTGCCTATTTGTGGATAACACCAAGATCTGTAACAGGGTGGATACTGCAGAAGGGGTTCAAAAAATGAAAAGGGATCTGGAGAAGCTTGAAAGATGGTCAGAGATGTGGCAACTGAGGTTCAATGCTAAAAAGTGCAAATAAATGCACCTGGTTAGTGGGAACCCATGGGAGAGCTGGGAGGAGCTGACAGTCACTAAAGAGGAAAGGGACCTAGGGTTTATCATCTCTGATGGCCTCAAGGTATCAAAGCAATGCGCAAAGGCTGTGGGGAGGGTCAGTGGCATGCTGGGGTGCATAGGCAGGGTTATCACTAGCAGGAGAAATGGAGGTGGTGATGCCATTGTATAAAACATTGGTAGAGCCTCACTGAGAGTATTGCATGCAGTTCTGGAGGCCACACCTGTGCAAGGACATAAACAAGATGGAGGCTATCCAGAGAAGGGTGACAAAGATGGTGCAGGGCTTGCAACACAAAACATATGAGGAGAGACTTGAGGACCTAAATATGTGCTCACTGGAAGAGAGGAGCAAGTGGAGTGACATGATAGAAACTTTCAAGTACCTCAAGGCCATAAACAAGGTGCAGGTGGGGCACCTTTTCCAATGGAGAAAAAGTACTAGAATAAGGGGGGACGACATGAAATTGGAGGGGGGTATATTAAGGGGTAATGTAAGGAAGTTTTTCTACACAGACAGGGTAGTCGACGCTTGGAATAGCCTGCCACTGGAGGTAGTGGGGGCAAGCACAGTGGAAGGGTTTAAGTACGCCTGGGACAGGCACAGGGGAACCTTGAGAGGGGAGAAAGTGATGAAAAACCTTTGATCACATAGGGCCAGTGGTCACATACACTGTATAGGGCCTATAGTAGATCGGATGGGCCTAGAGGTCCTTATCTACTGGCAATTTCTGTTTCTATGGCTCCAAGCTTTCATTAAAAAAAAAAAAACTCAAGTTAGCAATAACCCATGACAGAGTGTGGGGTTATGTAAGGATTAAGCCATGAGAAAGGATAGGTCTACTGTGGAATTAATTAGTGGTTGAGGGGGCCAAGTGCCTCCAACAACCCAACTATGGATTAATTCCACAGTAGACCCATTCTTTTGAGTGGCTTAATCCTCTTGTAACATGGCATTCAATGTATGAGTGCTTGTTTTTGAAGAAATCAAGAGACACAGTGATTTTGATTTTAAATGCTTTATGTTCAGCAGTACAACACGCTGAAGAAATAGCGCAGAAAAATTAGACCACACCTATTGGACATATCACGGGGGTTACACATGTTCTGCTAAAATATGTCCAATAACAACTTTTGAGGTTTGTAATCACATCATATATTTTAAAACTGTGTAAAAACTTATAGCTTTGTTTCTGCGTTGCTTAGAACTGCTGCTTCTCGATTGCTGGTGTGCTGCATTGTGGGGAGTGTACTGCAACGTACGTCAGATTTGCATACAGCCACACTAGTCACAGAGAGAGCGAGCAAGGAACTCAGCTTTGTCTAATTCTTTAAACAAACAGTTCTTCACTAACTGTTAAACATTTGTAAGATTTCAAGACAGGTTTTAACTGTACATTTCACCATTTGTATTAAATAAAGAATATGGCACTTTATACTCAGCTTCTAATTTTTTACTCAACTCATTTGGGCTAACTTTTCAAGATTTTTAACATTCTGATATGGCTGCTAACTGTGGCAGTACATGAAGATACATGATGCACGATACACTTATTCACTTTCTTTGGGTTGTGCAGGTTTGTTTCTCTGGGGGCTGGTAATGGACTGCTGGGCGGAGGGTGGAAACACTAAAAGTTTGTATACTGCTTTTGATTGCAGTGGATCGTCATGGTACTACTTTGGCAACCGTGGTCTACTTAGGAATTAGACCATGGTTATGACAGTACCACCTGTTACACTTTGACAAATAGAAATTGCACATTTTGGGTATCAAGCTTTATGCCATGCTACAAGTTTGTATGATTAACAGTTCAAATGTTACTGCATTCAACATATAATTTCAAGCATCAAAAAAATATCCTAAATGATTATTTTTGGTAATGGTTGGGAGATACTAGTTGTTGTTCTGTCTAAGAATAAACACATTCTTTTCTAGTCCCCCCTCCATCACGACGGCTACCTTTCCGAGTTAGCATATTCCAAATAAACAATCCATGCCCCAGTCTCCTTCTCCGGTTTAAAGGTGAAATGTGAAGTGATTCTTCAGGCTGATGATCTGTCTCCCAGTGAATTTTCCCATGGCCATTTTTATGTAACAAGAAATAGAGTTGCTTCTTGACCCATTTTCTCCTTATCCTCAAGTGCTGAAGCAAGTACTTTACTGGTAGTAAACTAAGATTATGTTTGTAGCCCTTATGAAGCAGGAGAAACTGTCCCCAAGAATCAACATTAATGTTTGGCATAAAAATGGCAGTGAGTCGAGTAAGGCCAGTTAGTTAACACAAAATTTTTTTTTTTATTTGACTTCCACTTTGCAGTTGTCAGACACTAGTGCCTAGCTGATATTTCCTGTTCCTTTCTTTTAACCATGGAGTTTAAGTTCTATGACTCACTCACAGTTTATTAGCCTGTGAAAGCTGGGGAGTAGGGGTAGCCACAGGGGAACGTAAAAATGTTCATAACGAGATTAAGGACATACGGTGAATGTAAACTAGGTTGCAAACTACTCCGTTTCAGACTTAATGCTGGGTAGTATTATAAAATTTCAGACAAGGTAACAAAATGGTTTTAAACCATCATGTTATTTAATGTATTGATATAAAAAAATAGTATTGATACTGCCTGTCAACTCAAAAATATTATTGATATAATATGTTTGCTATTTGTTGGCTGTGTTGTAATTAAAAAAAAAAATTATGTATCAATGAGCTGTTTCAAATAGTATCAATGAATATAGTTATAATATTGACACATAAAAACACTATCGGCAGGACTGATTCTTAATGGCTGGACTCCTTTGTTCTTTAGTGTTAGTGTTGTTTTTTTAGTTAGTAGGTAGCTGTTCTGTTTTAGTCTTATCTTTTCCTTTTTTTGTGCTTGGATATAGTCAATTGAATTGGTCCAAAGCTTAGCTGAACTTATACAGTATGCTATAATTGTTCTTCCAGTAAGACTGCACGTGATGCTATATAGTACTGTGCTTGTCTTTGAGAATTTACATTTCTCTGTATGCTACATATTTTTATAGCGACAGTAGAGCATTGTTCTGTATAGAATTCCATCCCTTTCAAAATGCTGCTGTACCGCAGTTCAAAGATCATGGAATGTGATTGTACCCTTCTGTAGTAGAACACCATTCTAAAACCTCTAGAGGCTGCAGAAGTCAGTTTCATTCTGAAAGTGAAAGAACTGCTGCACACACATTTCACACAGTACTATACACTATAAAAAATACAGGATGAGCGACTTTATGCACAACCAGTATGTTTTTCCACCTTGGGGAACTGATTCTCATGGACCTTTCGAGCTTTGCTCTTGAGGTCAGACAGAATCAGAGTCCCTCTGTAGCAGAACACACTAGTTGTGCATAGTTGCCCATCCAGTATCCTCTATGTTGACATTATACTATTGTATGTCCTTAGTAGTTTCAATAAAAATTGTTTAACCCCCCCAAAAACAAATGTCTAGTCCTAGCAGTTCCAATGTTAGACCTTTCAAAAGATAATTTCTTTAAAACACAATAACTTTAAACCATTTGGGCTAGAGACATAGGGCTTAATTATACAGAAAATGGGGCAAGTGCAATGCAAATGTTTGCATTGCATTTGTAACTATGCTACCCCTGGACACAGCAGGATTCGGATGGATAGTGAGCAGTGCTGTCCAACTGAATATCAGTCCATGCCCGTGCAGTTCTTAGTGAATCTGTGCTGCCCTGACACAGACCAGGGCAGCATATGGCCCACAGGGAATAGTGCTGCCTGTGATGGGACAGTGCCAGGACCCCTGTGGGCTATATTCAGCCCCAGTATGCACAAGAGTCCATTGGGAATACAAGGCACTGAGGGGCCATTTGCATGCCCATTGTGGGCTCATTTGCATTAGGCACAGCAGCCCCTTAGCACATCTTACAACCATGAAAGGAGAGCCTTGGTGGTCCAGTGGTTTCCCCCAACCCTGTCACATCATCAGTAGTGACAGAAGTATGTCTCATTGTCTAGTGGTTTCCCCCACCCCAATCACCCTTTCCAATAGTGACTGAAATATGCCCTGGTGTCCAGTGGCTCTCCACCACCCCAATCTTTCTATTTCTTCTAATTACAGCAGTCCCTGGTGGTCCATTGTGCCCGCCACCCGAAAAGCCCCACACCTGACCCAAGGTTTTTAGTTCTATTTTTGATGTCTTTGTGGTTACAATATAAATATAGTAGAATAGGGCTGATACTTATTATTCAACATCTGAATAAATGAATGGCTATTATTTGGGTTATTCAGTAATTATATTCATTACTCACCAATCCCAACTGAATTTCTTTACCAATAAAAGGGCATGTCCTATGTTGATATGTTTAACACACTGAGGGCCAGATATTAAAAACTTTGTGCCAGGCAAAAACCGTTTGTGCAGGTTTAGTGTGGGATTAGTGTGGGTCTGCTATATTCAAAAGGCCAAATAGCACGGGCAAACTGCATTAGTGCCGGGAAAAATCATAATGTATGCATGGGGCAAACTGACATGAATACAGGCGCAATGCTATATTCAGCGACTAGTGCCACGCTAAGTGCGTTTACTTGGCGACTTAGCGACACTTAATGAAAGCGGACACGCTCCAGAAAAAGCTTGTCTTAACCCTGGGCAATCAGCTTTGCGCAGTGTTTGCGTGACTTTTGCACGGCTTTGCGCAGCCCTAACAAATAAATATGACACAGACAAAGCCAGACATAGAGGAAACATGCTGCTAACTGATGGCATCACAATGATGCCATCATCTACCACCAGTCCCAGCCATGCCAGGCAGTAAGTGGTGACCCTGCCACCAGTGGACAGCATGGCAGTGTGGCCATACAGCACACACCTGCCGACCACTCTTCTGTGGACACCAACAGATGCCAGCACACACATGCAGCACTGTGGGCATGGAGGATGTTGCAGGGAGAGTGTATGGGTGGTCAGGCTGTGCCACAGACCAGGTGTGGCCACAAGGCTGGGACACATCATGCAGTGCACATGGGCCAGTATTAGGACTACTCCAACACCAGTGTGCCTTTCTGATAATATATGCCCCCCCGGCCACATACCGCACAGCTGTACAACTGCCACAGCACACAAAGCCGGACATGTATATGTCACTGTGAGCATCCCATGCCAGAGGTGCAGCATCTGTGGGTCACACAACAGTGTAACAGTAATGTCCTCTGTCAGTAAACACCTGCAGGTTGGGCCTCTCACTGTGTATAGTGCAGTCATCATCACTGCCTTACACACCATAAGCTATGCTGTGTCCACACACTACTGGCCCTCTACTGTAGAGTCTGCTGTGCATCAGCATGACATTTACAGACAGTTGCATGCAGCACCACCACCAGCTGTGTCTATGCTGAGTTGTCCCAGTACAGCTGTAGGCAGCAGGGCATGTGGAAGTAGTGTTCAAAACTGTATAATATTCCCCAAGCTGTTTGTGCAGCGCTAACATGTTTGCACAGGTTTAGCGCAGGGCTAAACTGTTAGCTCGGTGCAAACTGCATGCAAATCAGGGCATAATGAGATACTAATCTGGATGTTTGCCCAGAGACTACCTAAGTAGGCTCATTTGCATGCTACTTTTGAATACGGCTAAGTTTAGCGCCGGGCAAACGTGTTTGCACCGGGCTAACGGTTTAGCACTACGCTAAACCCGCGCAAACGTGTTAGCACTGCGCAAACAGTTCAGGGAATATTTTACAGTTCTGCACACTGTACTTCCACATACACTGCTGCCTGCAGCTGTACTGGGTCCACGCATTTGGTGGCACACACATTGGCCACATAGTTCACTGCTACCTAGCTTCACATCGCTGTGCACTGTGTTGCTGTTGTGGTTTGCACTTCCTGGTTGCCATATTCAGAGCTGTCTTATTCCTTGGCTAAGTTTGCCCTGCACTCCCAGCCCAGTTTGCCCAGCCTCATTCCCATGCTACATTCAGAAGCTGTTTGCCCTGGGCTATTCCTTTTGAATATGGCTTGCTTTGTGCTCCGGGCTAAGTTTGCCTGCCGGGCAGTGCTAATTTAGCTCTGGGGCAAAGTTCTGAATATCTGGCCCTTAATCTACAAGATTTACAGTTAAGAAGAATTAGGGGGGATTTACTCACATTGTTTAATGTGCTTAATGACGAGGAACTGTCTAAACAGTTCAATATTACAAGGTTGACAAGATTAAGGAATCTGCATTTTCACAATATGCAACTGCAAGTCCAGCATGTATGGACCAATAAAAGGGATAACTATTTCATGGTGCGTGCTTGCAAACTATGGAATTCCCTACAACAGGATTTGGTTAACATCAAAATATTTAATATATTTAAGTACACACTGGATAAGCATCTATTTGGAACTGAGAGTGGGAGGTAGTCTCAATGAGACTAGAGCCTTCTTCTACCTGATATAAACTGAGTAAACCAACTAATATTATGACCATCAAAGTGTTCCAGTATCCCCCCTCAAAAATCCCCCTACCTGACTCATCCACTTACATCCCATCACCTCGCACCCCCCTCACCCCAGTGTCCAGAGCTCTGCACAGCTAGGGACAATGAATGGCACAGTCCTCCTCTCACCTCCGTGGCTGGCAACCATATGCATGGTCATTGAGCATGCATACTATTTTTTTCAGTGCCCAGTAGAAGATTGATCAGTACATTGGAGGATCTCGGAGTAGGTGAGAGACTTTCTAGTTAGGTAGCCAATTGGCTGAAAGACAGGACCCGGGGGAGAAGGGGAGCACTCAGGATCTAATGAAGTCACCAGTGGGGACCCACAGGACTCCGTGTCTGGGCTGGTGTTGCTTAATGTTTTCATTAATGACATTGGAGAAGGCATAACGGGCAAGATTTGCCTGTTCACTGATGACACTAAGCTCTGTGGGAGGGTGGTTACAGGAGAAGGGATACAGGACCTAAAGAAAGATCTGACCAGGCTCAAGAGGTGGTCTGGATGATCACTTGGGTTTAGTGTGATGAAGTGCAAAGTTATGCACACTGAAGCCAAGAACCTGAGGAAGGAGCACAGATAACCGAATACAAGAAAGAGAAGGACCTGTATGTGATGATCACTAGTGACCTTAAATACTCGACACACTGAAGAAGGTGGCAGAAAACACCAGCAGAATGCTGGGCTTCATTGCCAGGAGAATCAGCAGCAGGCAGGAGGAAGTCATATTGCCATTATACAGATTGCTGGTGCAGCTGCACCTTGAGTATAGTGTGCAGTACTGGATTCCATACCTGAAGAAGGACATTATCCTCTTAGAAGTGGTCCAGAGGGTGACTAAGATGGTTAAGCAGCAGCAGGCAGGACATATGAGGAGAGGCTGGAGGACCTGAACATGTTCTCCCTGGAGGAGAGAAGGGAGAGAGGGGCATGACTGAGACCTTTAAATACGTGAAGGGCATTAACAAGGTGGGCAAAAAGAGCCTTTTCAGTCTCAATGGCAATAAAACCACAAGGAGACACTGTCTTAAGCTGGAGGGAGAGAGGTTCAGGAGAGAGTTCAAGAGACTTTTTTTTGATGGAGAGCATGGTTAAAAGGTGTAACGATGTCCCCGAGGAAGGTCTTCAAAAGGGAGTGGGACAGAGTAAAGGTTAAGGTCAGGGCCACAAAGGGAAGGGGCAGAATGGGGTGGTAGTAGTAAGGGAGAGGGGCAGAGTCCTTAATTACTTCCTGGGATTCCACAAGATGAGCAGACTAGATAGACCACTAGGCCCTCTTCTGTTAGTAGTTTTCATATGTTCATATATTTGTATGTACAGTATATACATGCATGGTGCAGGGCCATACAGATACACGTGTGTATAGTACGATGCTGACAAATGTCACCTCCACTCTATACCTTTCAACCTCTTGTGGCCTGATGATGATGTGGTCACTGATGCTCTACCAGTGATTTCCCTGGTAGTCCAGTGGGCCCCCAAACCTGGCCATTTTTTTGGGAATGCCCCTTGTAGTCTAGTGGCTTCCACTTCCCTAGCCCCAGTGACCACCATTCATTCCTCCCCTATCCAGTCTCATAAACCAATCAATCCTATGACATAAGTGTGTACATGTGCTGCCCTAAACAACATTCCACCACCGTTTTTGTTCTGGCTGTTTTGGAGTGCCATCATGAAAGGGTTGCAATGTGTGTGCTAGTAGTAGATGGCAGTGTGAATGGCACGGTGTTCCATTTACATACCAACTCTGCCCCCTTGTGTGCATCAGTTCACAATGATGTGGGCTGGTGCAGAAGGCCTCCAGAACCCCCTCTGAGCATTGCTTGAGGGGAGCAAAAGGAAGGGACTGCAGCAAAATCAATTCACATGGATTTTGTGATGGTCCTTTTTCCTTTGAGAATCGCAACTGGGAAGTCTAACAGCAGCAGTACCAGATACAGCAAAGCGATCCTGTGGCTATGCTTGGATTGATACAAAACGAGCCCAAGGAGGACTGAAAAGAAAAAAGAAAAAAAAAAAGCTTTTTTCCTAAACAGCACACTCATGAATAAAGCTACTAAAGTAAGTGAGGGAAAAGAAATAAGAAACATGAAGGGGAAACAATTCTTTAAGACCAGAGGGATTTAACAAAGCACAGAAATGTAAAAAAAAAAACAGGCGAGAAATATCAGACAAAGCTCCCAAAGGAACAGATGTGGAAAAAAAAAGCACAGTAAGAGAGATGAAAGTCAGGAAATGCCCATGAGGAACTACAAGAAAAATCAAGATGACATAATAAGCAAGGATATGAGCAAAAGAGTAAGACTACTGAGCCCGCAACAGAGAATTAATGGGGAGCAGTCAGCATGAAGGGCCTCACACCCAAGTGTGGGGCTAATTCCAATTTGCACATTGTGTCATGTGCAAAAACATTTTTTTACTTACTATTTACTGTAGTTTAAAAAATGGACTGAAGATTTTGAACTATCTGGCTGACAGCCATGCCAACATAGTACATTAATTATCAGTAAAGCCCTGCTAAACACAAGTACCAGTCTTGCCAGCTTCATTACCCATATCCTTGGGACCGCCTTTCCACCACTTTTTCTGTCACTTACTGAGTGAGACAAGACCCCTTTAACAATTCCCCAAAATACTTCCTCTAATGATGAAGTGCCTCTAACACAAAAATGAAACACTTTTTTTAAAAAACGTTTTGATTTCTGGCTAATACAGAGCATTGTTAACTGTGAGCACTACATGGTCCCTTCTTATCGGGCTGCACACCTGCTGTAATAAATGCTGTAAGCCGGCAGTTTGTCTCTGTCTTAGGTACTTAGGTAGTTAGGCGTGGAAGTGTGCCAAAAACATTTCTAGTCCACCCTCCAGTTTCAGTGGTCAGTCACATAGATCCCAATTGTCCATTTCTGTATCTAGTTGTTTTCTGAAATTATACAGTGTTGGTGAATCCACTAGTACCTGCGGGAGATAAAGTGAAGAAAATACCGGTCATCACATGATGGAGCGAGTAAGACAGTCTGGCACTTGCTCTTCCCTTGGTCATTTATGGATGCATCTTGTGAACTGTATCAGGGACAGGCAAATTGTAAAAAACAAAACACAACAACAACAAAAAGAAACCACAGATAACACTTGTAACATAAAGAAAAAAATATTACCCTACCAAATTTCAGACTGCGAAAGAAAAAGACATTAGCGGGCAGTTCTAAATCTGGAGAAAAATACCTATCAAACAGGCAGTGCTTTCTACTGTTAGATATACCAGTAGAGGGACTGTTTAACCAAAAATGACTAAAAATGGTGTTTTACTCATTTTTGTAGCATAATTTTTTTAAATGCTATAAAAAATGAGACGTAGCCCATTTTCTAAGTGCAATAATATCCTCTGGGTAGGCGGTATGGGCATTACCAGACCTTAGAGGACTATAATAATAATAATAATAATATTTATTTATGCTGTGCCTTTCTTGAACCAAGGAGCTTTAACAAAATTCCAGATAAAATGTACTAAAACAAACATACAATAAATACTAATTCCTAAAATCCGATTAAAGAACATCAAGTCAAATAAGCTTGCTCCCATAAATGGGTCTTCACGGCCCGTTTAAATTCCTCCATGGACGTGCACTCTCGAAGCGGATGGGGTAGAGAATTCCAAAGGGCTGGGGCCACTTACATAAAAGCATGGGCCCCTGAAGATTTTAAAGAAACCCTTGGAATCTCTAGCAACCCCTCGTCTGCCGAGCTGAGAGATTGTCTAGGGCAGAAGGGTACCAGAAGCACTTTCAGGTAGTCCGGGCCAAGTCCGTGTAGGGCCTTATAAGTCAAAAGTCTGACTTTAAAGGTGATCTGCCACTGAACTGGCAGCCAGTGCAGTTCGTGCAGCACTGGAGAAATGTGACAGGTATGAGAAGTACCCATCAATAACCGGGCCGAAGCGTTCTGCGCTAGCTGCAGGTGGCGAATATCAACCCCTGATAGCCCTAGATAAAGGGAGTTGCAATAATCAAAGCATGAGGTCACAAAGGCGTGGACCAATGTAAGCAGATCACCGGATGGAACAAGGTGCTTAATTCTGGAGATGTTCCTCAGATGATAAAAGGAAGATTTGAGGACCGCCGACACCTGCGACCACAGTGTCAACCCGTTGTCAAAAATCACCCCCAGATTTAGCACCTGTTAAGAGGTGGGGAGCTGGGAGCCACCAAGAAAAAGTCCTAAAGGCAAACCAGCCCCCCTCCCCTCTATCCGGCGACCTGGGTCCACATCCAATACCTCCGTCTTTTCTGAGTTCAACCTTAGCCAACTCAAATCCATCCAGTTCTGAATTTCAGCGAGGCAGTTATTAAAAGTCAAGAAAGCTCCATCCTAGTTGGGTGCAAAAGACAGGTAGAGCTGGGTATCATCAGCATAGCAGTGAAACCTCAGCCCATACCTTCTTGCAATGTCTCCGAGGGGCAGCACGTACACTGCGAACAACATGGGGGACAACACCAAGCCCTGAGGTACCCAACATGACACAGAGACTGGGCCAGAGGAATTAATCCCTGACATCACCCTCTGAGTTCTGCCAGTGAGAAAAGATCTAAACCACCTGAGAACTGTACTAGGCAGGCCACAGATGAACCTCAGGTGTTCGAGGAGAACCCCGTGGTCCACAGTGTCAAACGCTGAAGAGACCCTGACTACCACTAAATAATAAAAATAAAAAACGACAAACAATGACAAAGAAAATACTCTAAGTACTCTGAAGTGCTACTGCAACTGACGGCTAGCCCATCGTGGCTACCATCTTGGAGGACAAGGGCCCTCCACATGCAGTGTTAGAACTCATTACATTCCTTGGGCAATCCGGTATTGCCAAATGCTGTCCACCTTGTCAGGTATTACTGTTTGCATAGTAGATGGTATCAGACTAATGTTGCTCACTTCCAGGCTGTCATTTTCTGTAAATACAAATCCCAGAATCCCCTGCAACTGTCATCAGAGCAGGGCTGCAGCAGTGGGAGATTCAATAGCCTGCAGTGCATGTTAGAGTCTATATAAGTTCTGATCTTTTGTTTATCGGTCCTGCTGTCTTCCCAGGGCCAAGTACAGTCATAGAGGACTGTACTTAATCCCATGAGAAAAGCAGGACCAGAAAACTTCTGAACGGAGCTTATAAAAGCTCCAACATGCACTGCAGGCTATTGAATCTCCCACTGCTGCAGCCCTACTCTGATGTCAGCTGCAGTGGATTCTGGGATTTATAATTACAATTTGATGACATTTTTCCCTGCAGACAAACACTGCTGTGTGCAATGTACAAATGCAAACTAGCAAATGTTGTTAGCATTGTCAATTGGTGTTGGTGAATTCTTTTTCAAGTAACAACATTCTGTCAGAAGACGGTGTTAGAAATGGAGGTGGGCATGTTTAGCGGTGTGGCAGCTGTACACGGTGAGTGCACACAAACCCTGAAACTTTATTTGGTGCCAGGGATGGACCACATTGTGGAAGTGGGATGCTCTTCTCCTGGAGAGTGAGGGAGGATATGGGCTGCCTGGCAATTGTGCACCTCACTGCCAGCCATTGGCATTGTCAGCTGTGAAGGCTACTGCGTGCCTGCCATCCTGGCCGGAAGAGTGGTGCAGCTGTGGATGACCCCGGTCATCACAAAAGTGGACAGGGGGAGCATATGGACCATATGGAAGGGGGAGATAAAGAAGAGAAGAGGAGAAGGGTGCATCCTCTCCTTCACAGAGTGCCAGTGCTGTCGTGGAAAAGGTCAGACTTCTGTTTATAGCAGGGGTCGATCTTAACATCGTTTTACTAGCCCAAACCCTAGTGCAAATTGACCAGGGCTGGTGCAGCTAACACTCTAGTTGTCCGTCTTGACCAGTGCAGATTTTCATGTCTGTTAATAAAGTTAAAAAAAGTCTCTACTTTAGCAGGCTCTATTCCTCATACTATAGTAGCCCCTCACTATTACGAGCCCTTCTGGAGCCAAGGGATTCATTTGTTATAAGACGTCATTCATTTTAGCGAGGGACACTGAAACTGCCGAAATACATATGCATAAGTGACCTCCGGTGTTTGTTGTTTGCTGTGCGTACTGCGTTGTGCTTATTGATTTTCAGCAGGGGCTTATGTTCAGTGCAGTATTTTATTCTTTTTTAATGTTTTTAAGTGCTTGTGCTTCGTGCAGATAAAGTGCCTTTTTTTGTATTTTTTTTGTATATGCTTGTGCTTGTACATGTACTGTAATCGTGCAGTAATCTTCAGGACCTATTGCTTGGTCCGGGTTCAGTAGCAAAGAAATCTGTCATTTTTTGCCTGCCTGCATTTTGTATCTTTTGCAACATCCTTAGCAAGCAAGACTAGCTCTCGGAGTTATATTATCTTTATCGGGTCAACATCTTGCGTCTACAACCATGCCAGTCCTGTCTCAAGGCCCTTGATTGCCTCATTGTTGCTTGGAGGAGGTGGCAGTGGCTCACTGTCATCCTCGTCTTCATCTTCTTCACACTGCTCATCCTCATTTGTTGTCCCTTCCCGCAAAGCCACTGACACAATGTCAGCATCTGACAGCTAATCAGTTGTATGTGTCATATCGTCAGTGAGGAGCCATTCCTCAGTTGCTGCTTCCACGTCTCTGCCATCCAGAAGCCACAGTTTAGTTGCCATCCCAACGATATCTTGAGTGTCATCTGTGTCTGTGTCTGTGGATTCCTCAGATGCCAGCTCTGATTCAAAGGCAGGCCCAAGCGTGGCTGACCAGCAATGCAAGATGGTGTTTTTGGACACATTTTCCCAAGCCTCTCCTGCCAGGTCAATCATTGTTTTTAAATTCAGTTTCTTAATAAACTCAGTGACCTGTGTTTCGCCACTCATTGCCACTAGATCACTTAGCAACCGGTTACAGTAGTGTTTCTTAAAGGTGGTGATAATGCCACTGTCTAATGGCTGGATGTGTGAGGTCATGTTTTTAGGCAGGAACAGCACCCGTATCTTGCCAACCCGAGACCATAGCTCAGACTCGGATGGATGGGCAGGACATTGGTCCATCAGGAGCAGAGCTTTTGGGTGCAGCTTCTTTCAGCATAGACAGGTTCTTACAGATGGAACAAAGGACTCAAAGAACCAGGAGTGGAAGATTGTGGTTGTCAACCATGCATTCTTGCTGTGGGTGTATTGAATGGGTAAGGACAGCATGTTTATGTGGTGGAAGCACCTGGGGTGTTGAAATTTGCCGATACAAAGGGGTTTTATTTTGAGCCTGCCAGTAGCGTTACAACAAAACAGAATGGTCACCCAATCTTTACTGATTTTAAAACCCTTACCGGCATTAGATTCAGCCTGATTGGCCACGGGTATATCAGGCAGGTAGCACCAAAACAAGCTGGTTTCATCAGCGTTGAAAATTTGATCGGGTGTATACCCTCCATCCACAAGAATCTACTTTAGCTGGGGTATAAACTCAGCAGCTGCAACATCATCACAAGACCGCTGTTCCCCTGTGACACAAACATGATGAATGCCGTGGCAGCACTGAAACCTCCACAGCCATCCTGTGGAGGATTCGAATTTTGAATTTTCCCCATAGATTTCCTTAGCAAAATGTGCAGCTTTCTCATGCACAATGCAGCCTGACAGAGGGACACCAATTGCTCTTTGCTGCGAGAACTAGAGCTGTGTTGCCAGGTCTATCTCACTTTCATCTGCTTTGCAGATTTTCTTTTGTTTTAGGGATTCTGAATCATCCACTTCCAAAACAAAATCGCGTAAGGACGACTCTTGCTTGCGCCGGGTACAGCTTGTTGCCTTACTGTACCCTGTTTCTGTTGACAGCTTAGCAAGGCTTTCCCCTGCATTCAGGCAATCCAGAATGGTGAGCTTGGTCTGAATGGAGTAAACAGACTGCTTCATGTTTGACAAGAACAGTTACAATCTGTTTGCACCTTTTAGTGACATCATTTTATAGCGCCTTGAAACAGCACTACAATGTCTCAATCAGCGTATGCAGAACAGTTGCCAGATGTGCTGCACCAGGAGTCAGGACACAGAGACTTATTTCTGGTACAGTACAAATCACAATGTTGGAAGTTTTCATGGGCGGGACTGACAATATTGGGAGCCATGCGAGCTGTTCATTACAACCAAGCATTCGGTATAACGAGGTTCGTAATGGTGAGGGGCTACTGTAATCTCTATCAATGTTCCAGATGGCCTGGTGTGAGTAACAGCTAATTAAGAGCTGCAATTATCTGGCAGTTCAAGAGGGGGATCCCACAAAAGATTTAATGTGAGTCATTATCATTCCACTGTTAGGACTTTCAGCTAGTGTCCAAGGTGTGATCAAGGGTAGAGTCCTGTTAAGTCACTAGCTTCCAGTTTTGTGAACATGTCTCTGTCTAACAATTTGCCCATATTATTAAGACCAGTGCCCCTCATTTCCCTATATTTTGAGTGTCAGTATCCAACATTTCAGTGACAAAAATGCAAGGAGGTATACAGAATCGGACCTGCAGGTGGTGGGTTTTATCCCAGCCTCACCATAACTCCCCCCCCCCAATCTCTTAACTCTGTTCTTTCCCTGGACACCACTGCAGACCAGACTCTAAAATGACCATCCACAGATCCATAGCTGCCATTACTGGCAAGTGTAGGGGGTCCCCAAATCTTCTAAATGGACCATGCCAGCCATCACCATTCATACAGTCCCACCCTTATCCTACCCAGCATGTACTTTCATTCTAAAAACAAAGCTTTTGATCATGTATGGTATAAAAATAAACCTTAATAAAATACATAATTTGAAAGCTTAAAATAGGCATTCCTGGGGTACATAGATCATCCTATATAGAAATAGAGATACTATAGCATTATGCCTGTGTACTGTTTCCCCTGGGCTGAGGAAAGGACAGTGTTAAAGAAAAAATTGTTATTGTTGGGGCAGAGCATATTAAAATCAATGCTTTTAAAAATAAAAATGTCAGTTTTCTATTTCCCAAGTCCCTTGGTTTTTTGTAGCCCCCACCCCAAATAAATCTTAGATGTGCTCCTGGCTCATGTGAGACTGTACAAAAACATCCAGAAGTGCAGGTCTCCAGTTGACTATAAGGTGGGGGCTGAGAGTGTCTTTCTCTGCCTGACTCTGTTCATTGCCCTGAGGGTGGTGGTGAGAGTGTGGTGAGGTGTATGCTGATGTGAGCTATTGTGTGTGCAAAGCTGAAACTGATTGACTTTAACATTTGCTGTTGTGATGTCCTCTGGTTTGGTGGTGGGGGTGGGGGGAGAAAGAGGAAGGGAGGAGGCCATGGTACAAAACAGTGGGGGGGGGGTCACTGAGTGTGATGGCACTGCAGTCTTTTTTTTATCTGCTGGGGAGCTGGAAGCAATGTGGGAGCAGGATAAATATGCAATGATCAGAGTATTTCTTGATTGTGTTGTTACCTTATTCATTAATGCTAACACAGAAACACTAATCCTTGGTGATTTCAATCTGGATTGGTTATCATCAAAATCTTGCGCCCTGAAGTCACTTTGTGACGAACTCGGACTAGCCCAACTAATTAGTGAACTAACTAGGATTAACACCCTAAATTCAGCCAATAGCTCACTTCTAGATGTTATTCTAACTACTCATCCACATAAAATCCTGCAAACAGCGGTGTTTCATAATGAGGAGTGATCACAACATCGTAGTCTGCACTAGATCACAAGCCAAAGTTAACCTTCCCCCTAAATTTATAACCAAACGGTCGTTCCGTAAGTTTAATACCGACAATTATTTGACCGATCTAAGCAACATCAGATGGCAAGACCTCTTCTTTGCAGAATCAGTAGACGAGGCTGTTAATGTCCTCAACTGCAACATTAACTCTTTAGTTAATAGACATGATCCCATTATTAAGGTTCGGACGTGCAAAAACTCACACCCATGGTTCACACCAGAACTCAAGGTTGCACTGTCAAACTGTGACAAACTATGGGCCCAGGCAAGGCGCACCAAGAGCCCTTTAGATTGGTAGGTATTTAGGGCAGCCAGGAACGCCTGCGTCAAACGCATTTGTGAAACTAAATCAAGCTATTATGTTTCTACTCTAGAGCAGGCCAAAGGGAACTCCTACAAAATCTGGAAGACCCTCAAGTCAATCGAGGGTCACTCAATTGCCCCATCTGTTCCAGCAAAGATCCTCATCAATGGATCAGCTATTGAAAGTACATATCAAATACTGGAAGAACTTAATTCCCACTTCATCACTGCCAGCCTAGCATTTGATACCTCTCCACATGCCACCCAAGCAAGGAACATTGATAGCACGTATGCATCACCGAATACCCCAGCCTGCTCATTTCAGTTGCTCCCTCTTAGCTTCAAGGAAGTAGAGGAGTTACTTATTAACCTGGATACCAAAAAAAGTGCGGGGGAGGATAGCATAGAACCATCATTCCTTAAATTTGGCTACCCCTATCTTACCGCCCCAATACTTCATATATTCAACCTTTCTATTTCAACTGCCACAGTTCCCTCGTGTTGGAAATCCACCCATATTCTCCCCCTATTCAAGTCGGGAGATCCCTGTGATCTCAATAATTATAGACCTATTTCAATACTGCCCATACTCTCAAAAGCTTTCAAAAAACTGATCTATGCCCAATTGAAAAACCATATTGAAATTCAATCCATCTTAAACCCTCTTCAGTCTGGCTTTCACCCAAATCATAGTACCATTACAGCTCTAGCCAAGGTTACTAATGACTGGGTCTCTGCAATGGATTCTAAGAAAACTACTGGTGTAGTGTTCTTGGATCTTAGTAAAGCTTTTGATACAGTAGATCACAATTTATTAGTTCACAGCCTTACTAACCTTGGCTTTACTCCATCCACAACCCAATGGTTCAATAGCTACCTGACGGGTAGGACACAGAAAGTTAAATCAGGAGATTTGTTTTCATCCTCCTTACCTACTGCTAGGGGAGTCCACCAGGAATTTATCTTAGGCCCCGTCCTCTTTTCCTTATATATAAACAATCTCGAGCATCAGATTAGCCAAGTCCCATTTACGTTTCTTTGCAGACGACACAGTCCTGTACACATCTGGGCACTCACTGGAAGGAGTTAGGAACACCCTTCAAGTCGACTTTGCGCAACTAGAAAAAACCTAATTAATGCAAAGTTACTCCTTGATGCCAAGAAAACAAAAGCCATGATCCTTCGCCAATGCTCCTCCCACACTACTACTCTCGCTCTACCTAATGACTTTATAAATACTTCCCTAGGTGAGCATCTGGAAATAGTTTCAAAGTTCAAATATCTTGGATTCTGGCTCGACAACAGACTTTCCTTCAATGATCACCTTGATGATTTGGCTAAAAGGCTAAAAGTCAGGTTAGGCTTTTTCTTCCGTAATAGATCTTTCTTTCCCGAGGAGATTAGAACCAGATTGGTTCAGGCCACATTCCTCCCCCTCCTTGATTACAGCGATATAATCTACAATTCTTCAGCTTCTACTAGTCTCCATAAGCTAGATGTTCTCTACCACTGCTCCCTTTGATTTATAACCAACTCCCTTCCCCTAACTCATCACTGTGATCTATATGCTTTAGTTGGCTGGCCCTCACTCACCGTTAGACGGACAGTCCACGCTGGCACCTGAACTTTAAAACTTCTTCAGAACAAACTACCGCAATATCTATCCTCTTTAATACACATAGTGCACAGTGTTTACTCCCTTAGGAAGACAGAGTTTCTCCTTCTTGATGTACCTAGGACCCGTACTTCCTTTGGAAAATGCGCTATATCATGTTCACTACCAACTATTTGGAATCATCTACAATCCTTATTGAAATTACCCAGTATTGTCTCTGTTAACTTTTTCAAAAGGTTAGCCATGGCTAAACTAAAAGATACCTGTAACTGTTTTTAACTGTATATTGTCCCTGGGGCACCAATTTAGTGACCCCACGATATCCCAGGTTCCAGCCCTCCACTTCCTCAGCTCTGTTTCGAACCACTTTCAGTGTCTCAGGTGGAATCTTTATTAATATACTATTTATTGTTATGTAATTACTGTTATTTTCTCCAGGAACTTTAATTTCTCTGACGAAATCCTAATGTATGTAATGTATTGTTTTATAAACAGTGCCACTTCCCACCATGAACTTTGTGTACCTGGGGACCTCTATATCTTATGTATATTGTGTATTATTATGTAATCTCTTAACTTATTTGATTTTACATCTGTCTCAGGATCTCATTGTGTATGTACATATGTCTCAGGACCTCCTTGTGAATGAGCTTGTTCAATGGAGTTTTCCTGCAATAAACTTGAACTTGAACTTGAAAGTGATCAAAATGTACCATTATAATTAAGGGCTAGTGCATCCATCTGCGGGCTAGTGCAATTTTTAATCAACTTGCCCTGCTGGCTAGTGCAAAAAAGGTTAAGATTGACCCCTGATTTACAGCCCTGCCATCTCGGTATCCTTCTTAGTCCATCATCTGGAACATGTTGCATCCATACACAGAATATCACATGGGGACCAAGTACACCAAAGTTCAGTGCATGAGAAGAGGTGCTTATCTTGTTTAACTAGTAGTGTTGGATCAGAATCAAATTTGGTTTGATGTAGCATCTTTCATGTATGAATTGTCTCAGAGCTCTTTTCAGTGCTTTTAGTGAGATAATAGTAGTGCCGTGATGTTATGTAGCTGAATGGAGCCACTATTTACGCACTCGGCAAAGTCCAACACACAGTCATTAGCAACTGCGTTTGAACCTGATTTTCTGAGAGAGGGCATTTCCTACCCTTTCGAAAAGGTGTCATGAGATCCTATACTTCTGTGTGGACAACTGTCGGTCAGAAGAGCCTGCTGCTGACAGAGGGGTATTGGTTCTAGCAGTAAATATAGGCACTCATTGCAGAGCAAGATGGAGCAATGGCAGCCTAGATGTCTGAGGTTGTGGTTGGGGTCAGGGTTGGGTGGAGGGGTTAACAGAGTAGGGCAGAAACATGAAGAAAAGGACATTGGTTCCTCCCAATAAAGAGGTTTCTCAATTCTACAAAATTGTGAAAGGTGGAATGAGCTTTTTAAAGTGCATATGTGACTTTCAAAGTTCTTTATTTTTATGGATTTTCTTGTATTCTGTTTTGACTTTTGGCCAGCAGAAGTTTTAAGAGTTAAAGGGGAAGCCTGCCAGGGGGCAATTACACCCATTATTTTATGTACTTGAAACCTCTCAGAACATAGAGAATACTGAATGGGCAACTATGCATAACTAGTATGATCTGCTACAGAGGGCTTCTAATTCCCCCTAAACTCAAGAGCACAGCTCAAGAGGTCCATGGCAAACAGAACCCCAATGTGGCAGAACATACTGGTTGTGCATAAAGCTCGAGAGGTCCATGGCAATCAGAACCCTGAGTGGGCAGAACACACTGGTTGCAGAAGTTGCTCATCATGTATTTTTCATAGCGTATAGAATGTGAACTGTGCGTGCAGCAGTTCTTTTGCTTTTGGAATGAAATTGACTTGAGCAATCTCTAGAGGTTTCAGAATGACGTTGTACCTCAGAAGAGTACAATCGAATTCCATGACCTTTGAACTGTGGTACAGCAGCATTTTGAAAGAGATGGACTTCTATACAGAACAGTGCTCTACTATACACTATAATTGTGTTTGTGTGTTGGGGGGGTGGGGACATGTTTTCTGTTATCCGGCTAAAGATGTCAGTCAGGGACTATCATGGCATTCACTGTAATTTGCAAGTCACAGCGTTCACCTGATTAATCGGCTTTCTTAACACTACCAGATGCAGTGAAGGTACTGATGATCTTAGTTATCTTCAAGCCCAGACCTCTGGGAGTAAAAGGCTAGTTCATCATACACTTCACCACTTAGCTCCTCAGACAATGATGATGATGATGATAATTTTTTTTGTTTATTTCATTTTTGTTTACCAGATAGGGTCACTGGACAATAAAATGCCTATTCAAACTCCAAAAATCCCTCACTTATGCTTGACAACTGCAGTCATTCACCTGGAATGAGCCGTCCCAGAGCCTAGAATTCTGTGCTCAATAGAGAATCTTTAACATGAAATTCAAAACTCTGATGTGCGGTCACACTCACACCTGTATTATAATAGCAAATGTATTTCTCCCCCTGAAGGAAAGCAGTCACCCCAAATCCTTCTCTTCACTTCAACAGATTGTGGTTTATTATTTTGTTGTTGATGATAAAGTTTAACAGTTTAGTTATTACTACTGATAACTGTGCATTAGTTAGGACTTTATTCGTGTAAAATTGTGATTTTGATAACTTTTCTCTGGTTCCACGTGGGTTCCCAGGAACAGGAGAAAGGCATGTTGTGGTGCTGTTCCCACTTTCAGGGAACCACTTAACTTTACTAAATTTATTTTTAAGGAGCACTACTTTGAATCCTTTTTGTAAATGTATTCCTGGTTCCATTTTCTTTATGAACTATTTTATTGAAATTTATAACCAATAAACACATGAAACAACACAAGAAGAGTAAAATACATAGCAAGGAACTTTCAATGATATACCAGAAACAAACAAGTAAAGACTATGTGCACTAGGGAAATAACCGATAAACAATAATAAAAAGCATCAAACATATGGAACATGTCAGATGAATAACAGCATCAAGTCATAAGAAACAAGACAAATACAAATACAACTTAGATAATTACCAAGAGCAACACATATAATCAAAATGAGAACAAGAAAAATATGCTGTACACCCAGGAGGCGATAGAAAGAAAAAAAAAATACACCCGGTTCCATTTTCATAGAACTGAGACATCAGTTGGCTTTATTTTTTCTTATTCTGCACTCAGTATTGGTGCAGTTCTTTAAAATTAGGAACCAAACTTGATTTTTATATTTTATATCCGATTTCCTTTTATGGGGATTTTTTTGGGGTCTGTTTTGGAACTGGAGTGATTCTCTAGGGTTGTCAGAGTTTGGCATGACTGACAAACCTAAGCAGAGGACAGGACCTTTAGGTTTTAAAAGTTGTAAACTTTGTTTTCAACTCCTGCCTAAGGCAGATTGCCATGAATTGTGTTTGAAGTACTTGCCATGAATTGTGTTTGAGGTGCCTAGGTTCAGATCATGATGTTGTCAGTTGTGAACTCTGTATTAAGTTTTGCTCTAAAATGCAAAGAAAAGGGCTACAAAATAAGACATTATGGCTTCTCTGTCTGCTTCCATGTCACCTAACTGCTCAGAGGAGGGTCCAATCCCTCAAAGTAAGCCGAAGGATAAAACTGCTAAGTGCACAGAGGACATCAGCCCAGAGACAACTAGTCGGTAAACAAGAAACACAAAATTACATATACCACCTAGCAGTGCATCATGGGTGATGTATGCAGATCACCTTAAAATCATTTAGATTGACTAGGCTTTAAGCAGAACTGTAAGTTGGTGAAAGACCACATAAACACACTACAGAGGCTAGAAATGGCAAACAATAGACACATTTCAACATTTTTATAGTTTTACAGTGCCAGAAGTGTGGCAAGGGAGTGAGCAAGTGGCAGATTGGCCAGAGAGTGAGCAGGTGGGAAGTGGAGCGGGTGGACAGAGAGCAGAGCTTTAAAACATCATAAAAGAAAATAAATAGAGTGAGTACTGGTTACTATTCGTTTGTCAGCTGTCATTCGCTAGATGAAGAGGCTACTTTACAGCAAATAGTATGTTGGAAACAATCCCATGGTGTGGAAAAAACTGGCATCTGGTGTATTTTTTATGTTGGCTCATGCTTGCGTGCCAGCCAGCATATTGCATTAGTAGCAGATTTGGAGGCGCGGTCACTGTTGGGCGAATGCAGAGCATGCATCAGTAGGTGTGTTCCTCATTCCCCAATAAGCCTGCATGCCGGCGACACACCAGGAATACATAATGTGGTGAGCACATCTAAGGAAAGGTCCACTGCAATGCGAGCAAAGCTCATCATACACAACGGCACCTCCCAATGTGCTTTCCCAGGTGAAAAAGTACATTAAACATGGCAGCACACTGCCTGCCACAGTGCCAACTTTGGGGGTGCCCAATCCCCCTGTCGGCATGACCTGACCAATGTATGTGGCGATGGGGAGCCCACCCCATCGGCATAATGCACTTCATCTGTTATGTGGCTGGAGGGGTGCCCAGTGCCTCGGCTCTTGGACCCCTTTGGTATGTGTTGACGGAGGTGCCCAATCACTCAGGTGGCACGCTGATGCCCACCCCAGCGTACAAATCCCCGAAAAGAAAAAACCATCCAGCCGCCCGGTGGCACTGAGGGTTGAGGTGCTGAATGCCACACCTCGCGCTACACCGGCCACCTGGGTTTGGGAACGAGCCCGGACTTCTGGGGGTCGGCAGGGGAAGGAGAGGATTGAGCGTCTGGAGGACAGCTGTCTTCTCCTGGGAGGGGACCCTAAGGGTTGGAGCTTGACTGCCCTCTGGCAGAGGCCGGGGGTGCAGCAAGTTCTCTGTCTCACAACCGGGGAAATTGTATGGCGGACATCGGCAGGGGAGGGCCTTGACGTAGGGATGCATGCCAACACTGGAACACCGGAAAAATTACCCTCTGGGCTCCTGGAAGACGGAGCACTCTAGCACAGACCCCATAGCCCGCCTGCCTGTCCCGGTCCGGTGCCCTGACGAAATCAAGATGGTTCAGGGGTGTAGGCGCCCCATCCCTGTCCCTGCCCGGGGGCAATCCGAGGCTACATGGAGGGACTACTGCGGTGTAGGATGAGGCTGGGGCAGACGCAATTAGTGACTCCAGAGGTGGCAGAGTCTAGGGGGCAGGGGAGGAGGAGTATAAACAACAAGTAAAAAAAGAAAAACCATCCCGCAATTTATTCATTTTTTTTTTAACCCTGTAAAAGAAGAAAACATTCCCTCGTGGTCTCCCTGCCCCCTCCCATAACCCACGCTCACCCTCTGTACACCATGCCTCCGCACACACACCCTCACCCCATACTTACCTCTGGAGTCCAGCGCGACAATCTTCGGTGGACCGGGAACACGTCTGCACTCTTCAAAGCCGACCACGAACTGAAGAAATGCCAGTAAGCTGTATAATGACATAAATAGGGTTTTTCAACTGTGCATATCTTAGGCATTTTTATCATTTTGCACCTAAATTTTCAACATGGGGTTATTGGGACCCCTCCTCATGAATTCAGTCACTGTCACAGATATCAAGTCCCTAAAAGCTGATTTCACTGTCATCATGGAATCACCTTTCGACTGAGTAACTAACTGACAGTGCCACTGCTCATGAGGGGGCTCTCAAAAAGCCTATGTTGCAAGTTTGGTGAAAACAATCCAAAAAATGGCTGTTTTACGAGCATGCATTGCACTGTTTCCATGCACACTCGTAACTTTGTGAATTTGTAATATTTTCACTTCAGATTTTCAAAATTGGCATTTTTCCACACCTCCTTAAAAACAGTACAGCTGTCATTTTACATATCTTGGCCAAAATGTTTTTTCGCATGTCCAGCGCAGAATAGCACAGTCGCTGTACAAAATCAGCTTTCAGGACAGTTTGAGAAAATGCCGGTGATGCTGTTCATGAGCAGAGGTCCTAAAATGCCTATGTTGAAAATTTTGTGCCGAAAGTCCATAAAATGACTGTGTTACAAGCGTGCGTTGCGCAGTTTCCACTCACCCTTGTAACTTCGCAAATTTGCAATATTTTCATGCCAGATTTTCAACTCTGGCATTTTTCACAACTCCTTATCAACAGTACAGCTGTCATTTTTCACAGCCTGCCCAAAATGTGTTTCTGAACCTGTGGCGCACAATGGCGTGGTCGCTGTGGGAAATCAACTTTTGGGACAGATTAACAAAATCATAGCACCACTGTTCATGAGGGGAGGTCCCAAAATGCCTATGTTGAAAATCTGGCTAAAAAACTCCCAAAAGTAATTGGGTTACGGACGTGTGTTGCGCAGTTTCTATGCATGCTCATGACTTCACCAATTTTTCATATTTTCATTCCAGATTTTCAATGTTGCCATTTTGTTTACGCCTCCTCATGAACAATACAGTTGTCATTTTCCACATCCTGCGCAAAATGTGTTTTCATCCCTGTGTCACCAAATGGCATAGTCGCTGTGCAAAACCACCTTTCAGCTAACAAACTGATTGTGCCACTCTTCATGAGGTGGGGTCACAAAAAGTCTATGTTGAAAATTTGGAGTGAAAATACCAACAAACGCCTACAACATTAGGGTCTCCAAATGTAACACCCCACCCTGTAGAGACTGCCAGGCGTTAGGGGTGTGACTTGGGATCATTGGCTGTAATGCTCACACCATTCCACCTCCACCCCCACCCTGCAGCCAGTGACAGGCATCGAGGTGTGCCTTGGAGTGTTTGGCCCTAACGTTCACCCCATTCTCCTATACTGCACCCGTCTCAGCATATGTCCTTATGGAATGGGGTAGGTACAGTATAAGGCCCAAAGACCCCAAAGCACACCACGACACTTGTCAGTGTCTACAGGGTAGGGTGAGGTAAAATGGCATGAGCGTTATAGCTGATGCCCCAAAGGCACACCCCAGCTCCTGTCAGTCTCTGCAGGGTGGAGGTTGGGTTGACGTCAGTTCCATACTTCACTGCCATTCCTATTATGCATCTCTAACTCCTGCACTGCCAATGCCAGCAAGACAACATTCGGCATTGACAAATGCGTGTTTTCTAATTCTATTGTGGCTCAAAAATTTAATTTATGTCCTGCATCCAGGTTTGCAGCACTTGTTTTCAGCCATGCATTAAACACTACTAAAGCATGGCTAACAACCAAGCAGGATTTCCCTTCCCCCTTTTATAAGTGTGCTAAAGCCATTTTCTCAGCCTATGATATAGGGCATCAGAGCAGTTCCAGTGTGGCCTGTCCCAGAAAATAGAAACAACAGGGAGGAGTCTGCTCCAAATACCTTGGTAAGCAATGCAACTAAGTTGGAGAGTTGACACGCTCACCATCTTAATCCCATTTTTATGACATCTTTATGTAAATATCCATACAGTGTAAGGACTACCCAACTGCAACTAAGCCAATGTTTCGAGGACTTGCTATCCTCTTCTTCAGTACAAAGCAGTAACTGTACCACATGGCTTCCTTTTAAGAGCTTCAGTTTGTTTGGATTCTAATAAGTATCTTTCTCTAGTAGTAATGTTTCATTGTTGGCATTCCGCCACTATACATTCCTGAGGAAACATGTCTTTAATTCTGTCACACCCAAATCTGGAGTCCGGTGCAGCACAGCATCCTGCCTGCCAACTAGCAGGAACTAAAACAAACTGTAGACCCTAAAATGAAGCCTCATGGTACAGTAACTGATTTACCCTGAAGAAGAGGATTGTAAATCCCTGAAACATTAGCTTAGTTGCAGTTGGGCAGTACTTACACTGTATGGATATTTAAATAAAGATATTATGAAAATGAGATTAAGACGGTAAGTGAATTATCTCTTCAAATTAGGTCAAGCGTGTTGGTAATGGTTTAGGTCATGGTGAGCCCAAGAAAGGAAAGTAATTAAAGACCACCTCAATGCAAACGTCACCCCAAAACCAAGGTGTCTGTGCATGGAAATGGAGGAGGAGGAGGAAGAGGAGCTGCTCATCAAAAGTGCAGCACACATTGACAGTTCAGCATCCCATAGTACTGCACTCTGGTGTCAGTGTCTTTGGTCCAGTCCAGTCCCAGTATGGGACTAGAACTCATGACCTTCTGGCCCAGAGGTGGATGTGCTACCAACTGAGCCTTGCTGACACCTTGCGAATATAGTGTACACAGTATACCTTTCAACCCCATGCACTACAGATCAGGGACAAATCTTAAATAAAGGATAACAGACCAAATTCAGTGGCACATCTTAAGGAATGTGTTACAACATGAGGCTTATTGATAAAAGCATTTTCTTAAAGAGAACTAGACAGTAACACTAATGTCTGACATTATTTTATGCTTCAAATCCCTACTCTGTAGTGACAGAAATACCAAATATAGGGCAAGACCAAAGAAATTTGTGAATCAAAATCAGGGAGGTCCATGAAGATCAGTGAGAGTTGCTGGCCCACTGGTGTGGAGGGCTGGGGGCTAGGCATCTTATTGCCTGCTGCCCAGTTGACCCAGGTTCACGAATGAACTTGGGTCATTTGGGGGCTGGCTGGGAAGGGAGGAATGAGCATCCATAGGATAGCACTCCTCCCTCAAGGAGGAGGGAACTTCACATCTTGTGGCTTGCCTGCCACCTAGAGGAATCTATGTGTCAGCACCATGGAACAGGAAAGCTAGGGGACCCCACACCTGGACACCAGGGGCATCTCTGAGGAGGTAGCGCACGGACAATGCATTATTCCAGGCATGTGGGCCCCAAAAGGGAGAAAATCTGAGGGGAAAAAAATCTCCTACCACAGCAAAATGACAGCCTGGTCCCTTACAGGCCCTGCACAAATGACTGGGTGTCTCTGGTAGGCGTGGTGACAGGATGCAGTGGAGAGGGTAAGATGTTGGGTGACAGGGCCAGGGTGGCTGGTCCAGAAAGGGACAGTTGGAGCAATTGGTGACAAACACATAGTGAAAAAAAATAAATAAATAAGGGAGAGTTGAGAGGTATGATGCACACAGAAAAACAATATATGTTACTTCAAATTGACATCCTAACTGCTAATGTGGTTGGATTCAAGACATGGGAACAGAATAGAAATGCAATAGTTTGTTTATTTATTTATTTATGTGTTTATTTATTTCAAAGGTTTTACCAGGAAAGACATACTGAGCTGGTACCAGCTCATTTCCAGATGTATCCTGGGGGAATGAGAAGAGAAGAAATTAAAAGATAACCGATATAAGATACAGAATATAAACCATATAGAATGAAAACAAGTGTGTCAAAATAAACAGGACAATCATGCTTAAGAATAAAATGACAATCATTAAGTTGCCGTGCAAAAAATGGTATGAAGACAGGAATCAAAAGCAGGAGAACACTGCAGTAAAAAGCGAGTCTGGATTCCTTTTGAATTGTTCATGAGTTACTTCATTAGAGAAATAAGCCCACTAAGAGGCTGTCTGTAGAAAGGAAAAAACCTTGACCCAAATACAGTCCTGTTCCTTATGGGTTGGTTGGGTTGGCCTGGGAGAGTCGGAATGGGCCATATTCACAAGCTGCTTGCTAGAAGAAGCACAGAGCCAAATCTGGGCTGCAGTTAAGGGAACGTGATGAATGTGAACTTTACTTTCACTTACGTGATTTAAAGTCTGACTGTTCCAGCATGTCAAATCCTTCTCCCTACAGAAAACATAAAGTAAGCCATTAATCACCTCACTGCTCTCGACCACATTAGGAAAAGGTGGAAGTAATGTACATCAACCACAAGAGATGCATTTGTAATGACTGAATTTTACAAGCAATTCTGAAAAACATCCAGCTCTCATGCTCTTCAAAGGACAGTGATGGCAGCAGGGCTGAAGCACATAGCCCACTGATTTCTTTTCAGCAGAGGTAGGTTTTAATTTTCATGTACTGCTGAACTGGATGATCTCTGTATGTGTACAGTACCTCATTTCATTTGGAGCAGCCGGATGCTCCGAGTTGATGCAAAACACTTCACTTATCCCTATAGTTGGCTTTTAAACTGTGTTTCCCATCATGCCTGTCACCTCCTGCCTCAGATATCAGGGGAAAAACCAGGGACACATGACCAATACCAGAAACAGCAAAAAATACCAGCACTCCACTGTATCGGAGATAATAAATATTTAATGTGCAAATTAATGCAAACTACATGGCAAATACATTTGGTACAAACGGATATTTGAACTGCAACCTGACCAGTCCCAGAGCTTTGAGACACTAAAACCTCTTCATCGGGGGCATGGCTACCCACATTCACTTAAGTGCTTTTATTTATTGAATTCAGGTGTTTAAAATGTTGTAATTGTGACATGTAAACACTTATTGCTAAGTAAAACCAATGAGTCTAGCTGAGTCCTCGATTACTTGTTTACTGTACGTCATTTCATAGTTTCATAGTATATGTACAAGTTCTAGAGACCAAAGTCCTTTGATGAACTTGCCACCATTTCTTACTCTTAATGGTGGTATAAATATTTTTTATGACACATGTATATATCAAGCCTATGCTTAGATGTTTCTATACTGTCACTTTCCACCATAGCTTTAGATAATTCATTGCAGATCAAAACTATTCTCCGAGTAAACCAATAACTCCTTTTGTTTGACTCTTCTTGGATATGTATCCCTTTGTTGCAAACATTCAAGGAGATAGTCGACCCACATTGTCCCACATACATGTGAACATTTAAATTAACAGACAATGTGAATGGATAAAATTCAAATCCCCCGAGACATTGATACTTGCAATATTTCATACATTTATTCATAAAGCATTTCTTTGCATTATTCAAGGTTAACATTCCTAATTTACAAACAGTTACTAGGATCGCTTAAAAAACAATACCACCAATACAGACACTGATAACACGAAGTTAGTTGAAATACCTTATTTTAAAACACAGAAAAAATCAATCAATCATCCATCTTTATTTTCCAGGTGAAACACCATTGAGACAGTCTCATTTGCAAGGTGGACCTGGGTAGGTCATAAAAACACATAAGCTAAATGTTGCTATAATACAATGAGACAACAGTCCGTGTAGAGCAAATACGAGCTAGGCATAAATAACAGTACATACAATGTGGCTAATGGTACAGTAGAACTCAAAAACTCAAATACAGCATTGATAGGGCAAGAACAAAAATATTTACAGAATAATACAATTCGGTATTTACAATACAAAGAATACCTGCCCAGTGCATAACAAGACATGTAGAACAGGGGAGGGGCTGGGTTTAGGTAGGGGAAGTTAAGGGGGAGGTGTGATGGATAGGACAAGGTGAGGGGCTAAGATGTCAGAGATGAGGTGAAGTCAAGGGGGGAGGTAGTAAAGGGGGGACAATAGGTAATAGGGTTTGTAAGAAGAGGAGACTACTGGGTTGGCAACGGAGTGGACAGAGGAAGACTAGCAGGGTGTGACGTGTTGAAGATGTACAAGGGGTGGACAATGTACAAGTAATATACAGTACAAGGTTCAAGATGCAGGGCTCAGCTCGTTAAAGCAGTCACAGGATTCACTGAACTTACTAATGTATTAAACATTAAAATGTGTAATACACCTGTGTAATAATATATTAAATCTATATAACTTTTATCAATTTCTAACCTTAAAGATCAAATGACAATGTTTTACAGATTTACAATAACACAGGACTTCAAGTCCCTGTGTCGTGATTAGTGTTTCCTGAAAATATCATGCTGTTTGGTTTTGTGATATTCTGTAAATCAGAGTCTGTTAATGTACTCTGCAGTAACTGAAAACAGTAAAGAACACTGAAGATATTTCTTTCCCAATTAGAGAGTGATGACATCATTCCTGCCCAACCTGTTGGTACAGCAATGAAGTCCCTAATTGCCAGTAGTAGCTTCCCAGTCAGAGTAATCTGTAGGGCTAATTGTCTTTACTCCAGTGTCATTCACATATTTTTGACTGTCTAGTACAGTATGTCCTGCAAGCCTATACTGTAAGCTGTCATTTGGTGGGCATCCGGGCATTATGCAGGCGGCAGCAGCCGCCTGCTGATGATGGGGGGCTGGGTGAGCAGGGTCCTGAGCGGGTTTGGGGAGTGGATTGTGCCACTGGACCACCAGATATCTGTTTCAGCACAGAGCACCATCATTGTGCATCAGGTGGGTGGGGGACCACCAGACTACCAGGGCTTCCTTTACGCTTATCTCAACCCGTGATCAGGCTTACGGAGGGAGGGGATACCTAGACTATCAGGCATAATAACCATTTAATAATACCCATGATTGGGCTTATGGGAGGAGGGGTTACGACTAGACTACCAGGGCATATTATTTAAATTAATAACACCTGATCGGGTTATGGGAGGAGGGGGGCACCAGACTACCAGGGCATAGTTTATATTTCATATTACCCACTGCATCGGATCACAGGAGGAGGCACCACTGGACTACCAGGGACCATATGGGTGTTTGTGGATGGTGTTCTGGGTGGGCGGGTGTCCACCCATGGCTCGCGGCTGCTGTGTTGCGCCTTGCAATACAGCCACCCACCTGTGGGTAGCCAGCATTTGAGCCTTTTTCTAAGGCTCAACTTTGTGCTACAGTATGCGGCACATCTAGGGGTTGTGCCATCAAATGTGCCACATATCCCGGGCTGAATATTGGGATGTGCTGCATATGCATTGGCACGCCCCCTTCAGATGCACCGCATACATTACCAATGCGCTCCAGCGCATTGCGACTTCTGCGCAAGTTCCTCTTTTGAATATCGCACTGGGGCGCATTGCAGGAGTTGCACAGGCTTAACTCAGTTGCACCAGGTGCAACTCCCTTTGAATATCTGGGCCCTAGATTCCCATGGCCTGTGCCTCCCCAATTGGGGCTGCTGCACCATGCTGCTCCAGGCCACCAAAGGTGGAGCATTTGCTGCACCCTGCAGTGCCCCAAATGGACAAGGCAGCTGCAACATGTGCACCTTGTCTCAGCCAGGGCTGCAGTATCCTAATGCTTCACTGTGTCCTGCCCCACAGTCAAAACTTCTGCACCAAGCTGTCCTCTACCTCCTGCCACCACTGTGCCCTGCTTCATCATAGAGCCTCTTGACTCCACAGTTAGAGTTGTTGCTCCATGCTGCTCCCTGCCACCAGAGTCAGATCCTTTGGTACACTACTCAAGCTGCTAGAAGGAAAAAAAACAAACACTTCCATCTTGTGTTACAGGGTGGGGACAGAGGGTAGCAGGGCACAGCAGCCCTTCCTGTGGTGGCATGGGGCTCTAGGGCACAGCAGGCCACAGCAGCCTTGAATATGTCAAAATGGTTGCAGGGTGCAGCAGCCTTGAATGTGGTGGCAAAAGCAGAGGACAGCATCTTGCAGATGCCACGACCATGTGGCAGGTCAAAGGGTGGCATCGGGGTACAGCAGCCCTGACTGTGAGACAGAGTGTACATAATGCAATGGTCCTGCCCATTTGGGGGCAGTGGAAGTGGGTAGAAGGGGGCAGCAAATGCCCTACCTTTGGTGGCCTTGTGCAGCATGGTGCAGTAGCACCAACTGTGGAGACGGAGTCCCTGGGACTCTAGAGCTTAGCGGAGCACAGCAGTCCTGTCTGGAGACTGGAACAGGGGGTAACAGGTGGCACTGGCCCTGACTGGAGGGGGGCCGTGGGAAGCAGAGTGAAGTAGCTTCAACTGAGGAGCAAGAGACAGGGGCATCAGGATGACATATAGTATGTCTAGTTACACACATGCATGATGTATTTCCACACAGAACCCCTCATAGAAATGAAATTGAGAGTTCATACAGTACAGGATCCTGAAATAGGATAGTGTGGCAGACGTCTGTTTGTTAATTTGACATAACAATGCTGTTCTCACAAAAACATATGTAGGAGGCTACATCAAGGGCACATTATTTCTATGACTTAAACTTTAGATTCATTTGATATCCATTACACAACCCTGGATTTATATAGGCAAATAACAATGCAGAGTTTTTATGTGACAAAACTCAGGTGTGATACAGACAGGAGATTTCTCACAAACATTCATTTGTACCACTTTGTACCACAGTTTTAGACCTGAGGAGGTTGTGAGGTCTAAAATTGTGGGGAGAATTCAAGAATGCATGGGACAGACATAAGGCAATTTTTGTGGGGGGTAGGAAGAAATAGGCTGTTGGTTAAATAGGATCTGCAGCTTATCCTCTAGGTAGGGAAATGGGCAGACTAGGTGGGCCAAGCGGTCCTTATCGGCCGTTAAAGTCTATGTTTCTATGTTACCATTTCAGTTACCCACTGAAACACAAATGACCAACTCTTTTTAAGAACAGAATGCTAGATTGTAATCTAATCTATCTAAACACAAACCAAGTGGGTTAGTAGCACACTTGGAGTAAAGACAATTAATTAGCCCTACAGATTACCCTGACTGGGAAGCTACTACAGGTAATTAAGGACTTCATTGCTGCACCACAGGCTGGGAAGAAATAATGTCATCACTCTCTAATAGGGAAAGAAATATCTTCAGTGTCCTTCACTGTTTTCAGTTACTGCAGAGCACATTAACAGACTCTGATTTATAGAAAACCACAAAACCAAACAGCATGATATTTTCAGTAAACACTAATCATGACACAGGGACCTGAAGTCCTGTGTTATTGTAAATCTGTAAAACACTGGCATTTGATCTTTAATACATGTTAGTCAAATGGCAAACATAATAAAATATAAAGTGATATGTACGAAAATTTAAATTTCAAATTAATTTGTGTTTTTGTGACTAAAATTCAAACTAAGTATTAAATACTTGAAATAAACGTGCACACATTTGACTAGACTCTCAAATACAATCTCATTTTAAATCTCAGTGATGACACTCACAAAAAGGGATCCCGATCCATCTTATCATTGAAACCTTGTGGTTTCAGTGTTTTGAAATTTGAAAATCCACTTTGATTCCTTTAGGGACAATAGGAGAGATTTCCGCAGTTTGAAAGGGACCTCTTCTAACCCGATGTGTCATACCACATTATTACCATGAGGGTCATTTTCAAGTAAATGTTTGCCAGTGGGGTGTGACAGATCTCTCTGTCTGATAGCCCTGTGTTCCTGAATATGCTTCTTTAAGGGTCATGCAGTCTGCCCTATAGACACTTTTCCCTTAGGAGCACCACAGTGCGTACATGCATCTGGTAACTGGGTAAGGCACAGTAGGCACAAGTGCCTGTTTACAAGGTCAGTCTGGGAGCACTGGGAAGGTTAAGTGACTTACTTAGAGTTACACAGTATGCAAGTGGAGGTTGTGGAATTAAACTCAGGTATGCTGGATATACCAAGCTCATTCACAGCTCATTACTCTAACCTCTAGGCTATACTGCCAGCCCAGTTCACTATTTGTTATTTTATGTAGTATGTGGTTTTGTTAAAAAAACAAAAAAAAAACATCTGTTTTGGGGCTTTTTTTTTTTAATCATTTGGTAACTTCCCACCCTCCCCACCTTTGCTCTGCTTGCTGTGCCCATCCCCCAACACTTAGGAACTCACCGTTTTCAGAGAGTCATGGCAAATCACTTTTTTGGCAGGTAGCAAATTAGTTGAACAACCTGTCTGTTGCTGCCAAGCTTCAAAAAAATCCATCACTAAACCAAAACAGTTACTGTGCTGTCCTGCATAGAATGCTGACATGTTGGCCACGATGTGAGGGAGACAGTGCTCGGACTTGGAATGTAAAAGTTATACTATAGTAGTGATGTAGCTACTTTAGTACAACAACTTTTTTTGACCTTTTAACTGTCCTACACCAGCTTTTTGCACTAGATTGAACTCCATCTACAATAAGGGGCAACCATAAGGCCTGCCCAGTGGTGTGGAGGGCTGAGGCATCCTGCCTTACCTCCTGCTATGCCAGTGACCCATGTTCATGGTGCAAGCTGGTCATCGGGAGTTGGCCAGGGTGGGAGAGGACTGAGCGTTCAGAGGACTGCTCACCACTCCTGGGGAGGGTAGGATACAGAGACCAGCGCTTGCCTGACACGTAATTGTGGCTGGGTGCTGGCATACAGGACTTGCACACTGAGGCATGGAGGTGAGCAGCTGACCAGCATGCTGCATGTGGACGCATGCACAGCTCAGCCGTTGTCAGCACTGCATGCTCCCCTCTGCAAGAAAAGCTGAAAATCTGGTCCCAGCTGAGTGGCATGATGGCCGTCCTCCACAGGTGCCGCCCCAAGAAGACACCTCCCCAATGCTGGATCCAGACTTGGCGAGTCGAGTCACTCCCCACCACCCTGCCACAGAGTGGAAGCCATAGGGGTAGGAAGGGAGGGGGTCTGACATTCGGAGGCTGGGAGGATGGCAGGAGGAAAGGGCTGGCCGGGACAGGGGGGAGAAATCATCATAAAAAAAATAGATAAATAAAGGGCAACAATATACCATAACTTCAGCTGTCCCGGACTACTTCATGTTCCCTGTGGTGCGTATGGTGTACAACAATGGCTCCTAACCTCCATTCCCCAGTCTCCAAGGCTGATGCACAGACAGAAAAGACCACATCTGCAGAACAGTTTTAAATAGCAGTATCTGTGTTTATTGCAATGCCTGGGTTGGACCCAAAATATAGAGGCACTCAGTACTTGAAGTCATGTTCTGAGAAAGACACTTGGTAATCAGTGAAGAACAGTCAAGATAATAAACTGTTTATTTATGGGTGCTGAGCTCAGACATTTCATTTCATTTTTATTTTATACTCGTAGGCAAAATGAGCATGTCTGCCCGTTTTCATATGCGACAAGTACAAACAAATACATGTATTAACAAATAAACAACAACACATTTAAACAAACAGTCAGTAATCACAGTAAAAAGACTATTTCACAAAAGTTACATTTATCCTTATCATACAACCATTTCCATAAAAAATGTTTAAAAGTAAATAAAGATGTTTACTTTACCAAATAAAAGTGGAAAGAATTAAAAAAAGAGGGAGCTGTAAATACAAAAGACCTCTGACAAATTGATTTCTTGCATAATGGGATTAAAAAGGTAAGTTTACTCTGAGAACAGGTGCCACATACATTTAAAGCCTTAGGAAATAACAAAATTATAGAATCTGGTAACAAACCAACAGTCCCCTTAAAAAGGAATTGAGCTGACTTAAATAACACCCTATTATTAAATGAGATACAACCTGAGAGTTTGAGCAAATCACAGGTATGAATACATGGTGCAGCATCTGTCATAAATCTTAAGACTGAATATAATATGAATATCACCTGCATATAAATGCATTGTAGAATGTACTGTATACAACTAAGTGGTACAGAATTAATAAACACTGAAAAAATCATTGGGCCCAGGATGGAACCCTGGAGAACACCACACAAATGTTCACGGTAATTAGAAGAAACTCCATTAACTGTGTGTAACCCCCCCCTGCAAATGGGGGTTCCCAAAAGACTTCCAGGAGCTTGCTTGAATGCTCCAAGCCTGAATGGTGTTTGGCGTTTAAGCCATTTATCAGTGAGTGTTTTTAGAGCCTCTGGTACTGTCTCTTTAAGAGCTGTCTGCTTGCAGACATAATTAGTTTGTATGGGGGACTATGTGCTTCTCTGTTTGAGTACCACTCGAGCTGCTGCCAATTCACTCCATTTTTGCAGTCACTAGGAGTGCAAAGGGAACCTATCTGAAAGATGTAACTGTTTGCCAGAAATCATTTACAGTAATAATGAAATTACAGTTTGTCTAACCTGCTTTCTTTGCAGTCAGAACTGTGTCTGCCTAGTTCCCCATTCTGGTTTTGAACTGCTGAACTGGACCAATCAGTGTGGGGTAAGCTAGCTCTAAAATGGTGCCTTGACGAATCAGAACTTGGACTCATAATCTGAGCCAGCCACAAGAGGATTGTATGGGCAGTGACTCTGGGAGATGTAGTTTAGACTTGGCCTTTTGGACCAACAGCAGCAGTCTATTGTGAGTGACAGCCAATCCAGTCAAGAACTGGGAAAAACTCAAAGGAAGTGCCCGGTTTTGTCTGTTGGAGTTTCAGTTTAGCTCTGGCAGTGAAGGGGAAAGAAACCCTGTGCTCCTTCAGTGCACAGTTTTAGTCAAAAAACATGTGTAAGGTCCAGAGTTCTGGTCTGCAGCTTGTGTAACTGCTTGTTAGGACTGAATCTGGTCCTGTGAAGAGAATCAAAGGATATTTGAAGAGTAGAAACCAGGCTCACCCTGTAGAAGACTGGAGAAATTGCTGAATTGCACTCTGTCTGTCAGGAACTGAATCTGCTGTGTGTTCTCCGGTATTGTGCAGTAATTGCGATCGGGATAGAGAAGCAGCCTGCCTGGTATAGTACTTTCTTTTACCCATAAATGTGTGAGAGGCTTGTGTACCTCAAGTGAATCCTGCTGCCATTAAGTGACTTTTGCCTGTGACTGTTTACCATATAAATGTGTGAGGAGTCTCTTGAGCTCAAGAGTAGCCCTGCTGACGTTGAAGGACCCTATCTTGTTTGGAGGTCGTGAGTACTAATTCAGGGTCGCTCCCTGTTGAATTGCCACATTAAATCCAAATGGAATCACTGTACTGCTGACTGTTTAAACTAATTTTCTTTTCTCTGTGTGAAAGGGCCCCTACCAGCTGCCACGGTTTGGACTAGCCACTAGGGCTTGGGTACCCAGGGACAGTAACTGGTAGGGATAGCCCTGATACAGAGCCATGAGTAGATGAGGTAAGTTATAAGCTAATTAACCTGATTTCCCCTGTCCTTGTTATATCCCCTAAATAAATCAGAGCTGCTTGTTTCAGCAAAGTTATACTGCCTGAGGTATTTGTCTATGTTAAAGTACTGTACTGTGATTGTTGCACTGTATCTTATTTCACAGGAGGTCCCAGTGCCGGAACCAGTCCTGGGGGTAAGTGTATACTGTGAAGGTAATTCTGATATATTGTGTGGGCCACTAGTGGGAAGAAAGGGGGGTTGCAGTGTCCCAGAGGGCTGTGACCAAGTAAGTTTAACTATTGCAAACCCTGACCTCTGGGTGGAGGCACCCGCCATTGGATCCAGGCCCTCAACCTGTTAGTGGCAAATCAGGCAGGGGTAGTAGCTCTGGGATAGCGCCATCTAGGGGTTACATCTTGGAGGCTCACCCTGGGATTGTGTGTCTCTAGTGGCCATATTTACTAACCACTGTTAAGAAAAAAATGGGTACCCGACAGAAGTGGCTGTGCACCGGCTGGTGGAGTGGTGTACTGGGAGGAGATTGACCCCAAATGCTATGCTTATCCTGGACATCCCCTGGGTATCAATATGGACACTGTACAGGAGTACTTTCCAAGGTGGAAGGTTTACAAAACCCTGTGGTGGTGGGTCGGCATGCTAATCTGCTCACCCACACTTTCCTGGCCCTAGTAGAGTTTAAGGATCCCATAGATAGCTCCAAAGTGCCACAGACCATTACCCCAGAGGAGCCCTCACTGCCTGGAGAGTGATAACTAAGTACAGTAAAGACCTGGGGAATGAGCCCCACCACTGTCTGAAACTTTGAGGAGAAATTTACAAATGGTTGCTAGGGGAAGGAAAACTGTGGAGGACTTGAAGAAACTATTCTTGCCACCTGGGGTGTTCCTCCCCAACACCCTCTCCCGCCCAGTACCCGTAATGGTGGCTGAACCAATGCAGACTCCTATTTCTGCACCTGCCATTAGTCACGACTCTTACCAAGGTTGAGGATCTTCTCTGGCACCTCCCACCCCCAAGGGAGGGATGACTGGGAGACCTGGATAGACTATGTTGCCCCCAAGTGCTAGAATGGCAATGCTCGGAAGTCAAAGCTTAAAGAGGGTTAGTGAGAGCCTCCGAGGTCCTGCCCTGGCTACCATCCATGCTAAACGGGCCAGTAACCCTGAAGCGACTGCACAGGCCTATCTTGAGGCCTTGGAGAATGTGTATGGGAGCCCAGATTCTGATGAGGACCTATGGTGGAGAGTAAGAAATGCACAACAGCACCAAGGGGAGTTTTTGTCTGTGTATGTATCTCAGCTGGAAAAATTGTTGCAAGAATGTCTCAGAAAGGGTAGTTTGCCAGTGATTGAACTGGACCGAACCAGACTGGACAGAATCCTTAAGTCTGCCCCCTTCTCAGAACTGCTGTTGCTTCAGTTACGCCTGGCAAATCGACTGGAATCCCCACCCTCCTATGATGAGTTGAGGAGAGAAATTCAAGGAGTTAAGAAAAGGCGACCTCGGGAGGGACCTGCACCAACAGCTGTGGCTACGACCCGAGTGACTGAGGGTGACCCATCAAGTGAAGTTCAGGGGCAGAGCTTGACAGTCAATGAGTGCTCTGACAAGGAAAAAGATATGTCACAATGCAGGAACTGTTGAGAGAGATCCGGAATTCAAAACAGTCCCTTTATGAAGGCCACGCCTGCAAGTACGGCCCTGACCTATATCCGACTGCATCTGCTGGGGGTGGGGGTACCCACCCATGTATCTCCTGCTGATGACAGCTCCAAACTCAATTCCTTGACCATGGAAGTGGAGAAACTGATGAGATGTCTCCAAATGCTTATCACGCGCAGACAGAGATGGCACCAAGGTTTCCAGTTAGTAGTACCCCCGCCCTGGCTCCCAGTGTGGCGCCTCGGCCAGCTCAAACTCCAGAAAGTGTGTTTTGCTATAATTGCGGGAAGGATGGGCACATGAAGAGGGAATGCCGGTCCCCAAAAGACACTGACAAAGTTGCATATAGGTTACAAGGAGAGCTTCGGAGAACAAATCAGTGGTTAAGAGGTGCACAAAATGATCCCAGTGAGGGCACCAAAAATGCTAACTCACGTCCTTTTGTGGCAAGGTCAGTTGCCCAGGCCCCCACTACCACCTCTCCAGACTGGTCCAGAATAGTGGGTCCCTCCATGGAGACCACTGTAAAGGTAAATGGAGTGTCTACAAGAGCTGTATTAGACAGTGGCTCCCAAGTGACAATTATGTTCCAAGATCGGTATCAGAAGCATTTGTCAGACGTACTCTTACAACCATTAGAAGGACTGCATGTGGGGGTTAAGTGAGAAGGCTACCCCTATTCCGGGTACATCTGACTTTGCTGTCTTTCCCCACCTCCGTGGCTGGAGTGGCCGAACAAGTAGAGACCCTAGCCTTAGTGTGTCCCCCACTGAATTGTATGATGGTGTCCCTTTGTTGATTGGAACAAATGCTCATATGTTCGGAAGGCTGGCACAGTTGTGTTAAGGAAAACAGGGTCAAAGACTAGTAGAGCTTTAAGAGTTCCAGCTTTAATTAAGAAGGCCTATGAGGCACAGAGAGATGCTGAAAAATAGAACCAGAGGAGCCAGTCGGAATTGTATGGAAGAAGGATCCTGAGTCTCTGATCCTGGCGCCAAATGCCCAGTGTACCTTACAGGGAGAGGTCCGTATCAGAAAGGATGTTAAGAATAAAATATTAATGTTGGATGCACCAGGCGATGGAAAATTGCCAGAGGGACTGCTGGTCAAGCCTAGTATTTTGCCCACTAGAGCTCATGCTAATGCCAGAAGGGTAATGGTCCAAGTTCATAATGTGTCTGAAAGAGACATTCGAGTAAACAGAGGTTGCATCCTGGCTAATGTGCATTGTGCAGACACTGCAGTGCTACCCAGCAGCAAGAGTTCAAGGGAATGACAGAGTAACGCCTGACTTGTTTGATTTTGGCGACTCCCGCTGCCAGCTGAATGGAAAGTGAGGATAAGTGAGAAGCTTGCCCAGAGAGACCAGGGTTTTCTTTAAAGGAATGGGATGTAGGATGCAAGGAGAGCTGAGCACAATATCTGGCTGCATGACGAAAGACCATTTTGTGAGAGGTCTCGACGCCTGGCACCTGCTGACATAGATGATGTGAGACGGCATCTGCAAGAGATGTTAGCTGCTGGTGTAATACAAGAATCCAGAAGCCCTTATGCTTCCCCATTGTGGTAGTGAGGAAAAGAATGGAACAGTAAGGATGTGTGTGGATTATCGCACTCTTAAACCGGGCGGACTATCCTGATCAGTACACAATGCCCCGTATTCAGGATTCTTTGGACTGCCTAAACGGGAGCAAGTGGTTTCTGTGCTGGATCTCCGCAGTGGGTACTACCAGATCCCGATCGGCCCCAGAGGACCGTGAGAAGACAGCCTTTATCTGTCCGGCTATTTCTATGAATTCATGAGGATGCCTCAAGGATTTCAGGTGCCCCAGCCACTTTTCAACGATTGATGGAGCGTGCAGTGGGGACATGAACTTACTAGAGTGCCTGGTATACCTAGATGATGTTATTGTGTTTGGCAGCTCACTGGAGGAACATGAGAGCAGATTATTTAAGGTATTGGACTGACTGGAGGACTTTGGCCTTAAACTGTCCATTGATAAGTGTCAATTTTTCAAACATCAGTAAAGTATGTGGGACACATAGTATCCACCGAGGGAATAGAGACCGACCCAAGTAAAGTTGAGGCCTTGACTACCTGGCCACAGCCCAAAAATCTAAAAGAACTGCAAAGATTCCTGGGATTCTGTGGTTATTATCGTGCTTCATCAAAGACTATTCAAGAGTAATCCGCCCTTTACTTAACCTTACTCAAGGGTATCCCCCAACCCACAAAAATACTAAAGTCAGCATCCCTCAAGACTGAAAGAGTGTATTGGCCCGAAAGTGAAGTATTTGGGGCCCGCTGGACTCCTGATTGTGAGACTGCTTTTCATGAGATCATTTATCAACTTACCCATGCTCCAGTGCTGGCTCTATGCCGATCCAAGAAAACCTTACGCCCTGCACACTGGATGCTAGCTTGCAAGGGTTGGGGCTGTGTTGTACCAAGAGCACGAGAATGGCCTGCGAGACCAGTGGCCTTTGCCAGTAGAAGCCTGACCCCATCCGAACAGAACTATCCTGTACATAAGTTAGAGTTCCTAGCTTTGAAGTGGGCTATTGTTGACCAATTCCATGAGTACTTGTATGGGGCTAAAATACTAGTAAAACTGACAATAATCCTTTGACCTATGTGCAGACCTCAGCTAAGTTGGATGCCACTGGCCATAGGTGGCTTCTGCATTATCTACATATGACTATGTCTCGAATACCGAGCAGGTCTGAACCATAGATGCTGATGCTCTCTCCCGGAGGCCTGTTCCCAGAATGATTGGGTCTGATTGGCAGAACCTGACATTCGGGCACTCTGCCGGAAGTTTGACAGGGAGGAACAAATGTCCACGGACAGTGGACTGCATGGTGGATTGCTTGGTACCCTCTGAGAATTGCATACCTGCTGCTTATTGCCACTTTTGTGCAATAGACATTGTGCACTGCCTCAGCTGGACAATGACAGTATTCGGGCGGGCTCAATCCCGCATCCCATGATCAAAGCAGCTTTAAGCCCTCTATGCAGGAAAAGATGTGTCCAAATTACGCTCCACTGATTTGAGAACTGCACTGTTATACAAAGAAGGTCCTAAGTTGAAACTGATCAATAAACTGTTATACAGAGAAACAGTAGACAGAGGGGACAAGTAGACAAACAACAACTAGTGCTGCCCACTGCCTTCGAGACTCAGTACTGAGGTCCTTGCACAACCACATGGGGCACTTTGGTATAGACAGAACACTTGACTTGGTGAGATCCAGATTCTATTGGCCTAAGATGGGGCTGATGTGGAGCAACACATTCGAACTTGTAGTCGCTGCTTACAGAGGAAAGCTTTGCCCCAGAGGGCTTCCCCTTTGTTAACATCACCACCAGTGCACCCATGGAGCTGGTCTGTATTGATTTTCTGAGTTTGGAGTCAGATCAAAGAAATATCAGTAATGTGCTGGTGGTCACTGACCATTTCACGAGATATGCCCAAGCTTTCCCCACCAAAGACCAGAAAGCATCCACTGTGGCCAAAGTACTTGTAGAAAACTTTTTGTTCACTATGGGCTCCACAAAGAATCCATTCTGATCAAGGGAGAGACTTTGAGAGTCGCCTGATCAAAGAGATGCTTTCTCTGTGGGAGTGAGAAAGTCCAGAACCACTCCTTACCACCCCAGGGGACCCACAGCCTGAACGCTTCAACCGCACTTTGCTAGATATGCTAGGCACCCTGCACCCAAAGGACAAGACTAGATGGAGCCAACAAATTACACCCTGGTACATGCTTATAACTGCACCAAAAGTGATGCCACTGGGTTCTCCCCTACCGCCTGAGGTGTTTGGAAGAGAAGCCCACCACCGTAGATGTGTGTTTTGGGGTCTCTCCTGATGGGGTTCAAGCTGACAACTATTTACAGTATGTGCAAAAGTTAAAGGCCCAGCTAACTCATGCGCTACTAACTGGCTCAAATCATGGCTGCCAAAAGAAATCTGGCCAACAAAGAAAGGTATGATAAAAGGTGAAAGCACAGGAACTCCAGGAGGAGATCGGTATTGCTAAGAAATCTGGGACTGCATGGCAAACACAAGATTGCTGACAGATGGGACCATCTCTGTCACATTGTAGTGGGCAAACTAGATGATCTGCCAGTGTACAAAGTAAGGCCTGAGAATAATTCAAAAGATGTAAAAACAATGCATAGAAATCATTTACTGCCCATTGGACAAATCTCGATTGAGTCTGAGCCCCAGAAGATGCCCCTCTGGACCAGTGACTAGAGCTGCTGCTAAGAAAAGATCAAAAAGTCTGCACCTACAGAAGCAGAGTTAAAGTGTTCCCTGCACAAGTCCCAGTTGAGCATGACTGTCAGCCATATCAGAAGAAAGTGAGAGTGACTTTGAATACTATCCTTCTTACAACTGAGTCAATTATTTCGGGCAATCCCCTAGTCAATACTGAGACGAAGCTGGGCCTTCTGGACTGTCTAAGCCCCAGCTTCATCCCTGGAGCCAATGCTCCCAAAAGTGAAGTGCAAAGCATCAGATCAGATGAAATGGAATCATTGTGCATGGTTGAACTGTTTGAGCTTTCAGGGAGGAAAATGATAGATTGGGGCAGACTGGTGATACACCGAACAAGAAGAGTATTTTGAGTGCCCTGACAGTCCACTGCCAGTGTCCGAAAGCTCTCCATGCGAGCCAAATGTTGTGGACTCAGAAACTGTAACTCCTGGAGCTGAAAGTGCCCCAAGTTCTAGCCTCTCTCCCCCAGGGAGACTCTGACAAGTGAGGACAATGCTGAAAATGAGGCTCAGAGTGCAGAGACTGTAACAGTTCCCCCTAGAAAGACTGGTCGAGCTGTAAAGCCTGTGGTGCACCTCAGTTATGATTCACTTGGGAGGCCTGTGGACTTGCCTCTCAATGTTGTCCATAAAGGAGTGTATGTGTCCCCGAGCTCATTGCCCAAACTCAGCATCAGTGCCAACTCCAAGTTACTTGTGTTGCCCTCTAAGTATGGTGCCCTTGCCCCGTCCAGCCCCAAGGTAACTGATAGGGAAGGGCCCCCTCTCTTCAGGTTTCATGTACAAGAGGTAATAACTTGAGTTATGGTACAATGTATATGTAATACTGTGTAAAGAGTGACGACTGCAATGTTTCAGAAATGTGTTCTTGGTAAAATGATATATTGACTGATGATTACATGTGTGAGCCTAATGCAAATGTATATGGTTGCAGTTAAAACTTATGGGTACTTGCTTGACGCGGGACGTCAAGCTTTCCCAGGCCAGAAAGGTGTAACCCCCTGCAAATGGGGGTTCCAAAAGACTTCCAGGAGCTTGCTTGAATGCTCCAAGCCTGAATGGTGTTTGGCGCTTAAGCCATTTATCAGTGAGTGTTTTAGAGTCTCTGGTACTGTCTCTTTAAGAGCTGTCTGCTTTGCAGACATAATTAGTTTGTATGGGGACTGTGTGCTCTCTCTGTTTGAGTACCACTCGAGCTGCTGCCAATTCACTCCATTTTGCAGTCACTAGGAGTGCAAAGGGAACCTATCTGAAAGATGTAACTGTTTGCCAGAAATCATTTACAGTAATAATGAAACTACAGTTTGTCTAACCTGCCTTTGCAGTCAGAACTGTGTCTGCCTAGTTCCTCATTCTGGTTTTGAACTGCTGAACTGGACCAATCAGTGTGGGTAAGCTATCTCAAAATGGTGCCTTGGACGAATCAGAACTTGGACTCATAATCTGAGCCAGCCACAAGAGGATTGTATGGGTGACTCTGGGAGATGTAGTTTAGACTTTGGTGCCTTTTGGACCAACAGGAGCAGTCTATTGTGAATGACAGCCAATCCAGTCAAGAACTGGGAGGAACTCAAAGGAAGTGCCCGGTTTTGTCTGTTGGAGTTTCAGTTTAGCTCTGGCAGTAAAGGGGAAAGAAACCCTGTGCTCCTTCAGTGCACAGTTTTAGTCAAAAAACATGTGTAAGGTCCAGAGTTCCGGTCTGCAGCTTGTGTAACTGCTTGTTAGGACTGAATCAGTCCTGTGAAGAGAATCAAAGGATATCTGAAGAGTAGAAACCAGGCTCACCCTGTAGAAGACTGGAGAAATTGCTGAATTGCACTCTGTCTGTCAGGAACTGAATCTGCTGTGTGTTCTCCCGGGTATTGTGCAGTAATTGCGATTGGGATAGAGAAGCAGCCTGCCTGGTATAGTACTTTCTTTTTTACCATATAAATGTGTGAGGAGGCTTGTGTACCTCAAGTGCTGCCATTAAGTGACTTTTGCCTGTGACTGTTTACCATATAAATGTGTGAGGAGTCTCTTGGAGCTCAAGAGTAGCCCTGCTGACGTTAAAGGACCCTATCTTGTTTGGAGGTCGTGAGTACTAATTCAGGGTCGCTCCCTGTTGAATTGCCACATTAAATCCAAATGGAATCACTGTACTGCTGACTGTTTAAACTAATTTTCTTTTCTCTGTGTGAAAGGGCCCCTACCAGCTGCCATGGTTTGGACTAGCCACTAGGGCTTGGGTACCCAGGGACAGTAACTGGTAGGGATAGGCCTGTGCACAGAGCCACAGGTAGATGAGTAAAGTTATAAGCTAATTAACCTGATTTCCCCCTGTCCTTGTTATATCCCCCTAAATAAATCAGAGCTGCTTGTTTCAGCAAAGTTATACTGCCTGAGGTATTTGTCTATGTTAAAGTACTGTACTGTGATTGTTGCACTGTATCTTATTTCACAGGAGGTCCCAGTGCGGAACCAGTCCTGGGGAAAAGTGTATACTGGAAGGTAATTCTGATATATTGTGGGCCACTAGTGGGAAGAAAGGGGTTGCAGTGTCCCAGAGGGCTGTGACCAAGTAAGTTTAACTATTGCAAACCCTGACCTCTGGGTGGAGGCACCCGCCATTGGATCCAGGCCCCTCAACCTGTTAGTGGCAAATCAGGCAGGGGTAGTAGCCCCTGGGATAGCGCCATCTAGGGGTTGCATGTGGTACAATGATATCTTTTCTGTAAGTAATTATAAAACCATTTAATGACATTTTGAGAAAAATTTAATTCAGAGAAAATAAAAGGTACCAATTCATGTTCAACTAAATCAAAAGCCTTGGTGAGGTCCATAAAAATGGCCGGAACAGAGCGCCCCTTATCTAGGGAGCCCTGAATGTGACCAGTGAATCCCACCAAGGCTGTTTCAGTGTTCTGTTTCTGTTTGAAACCATGCTGTACCTCTATAAGCAACCCAGTGCTTGCCAGAAGCCCAGTGGTTTGATCCAAAATGATCTTTTCTAACACCTTGGAAAGCGGAACCAGAAGGGGTATGGGGCGGTATTGGATACTATAGACAGGTTTCCATATTTGAAGATTGGTTTAATATTTGCCTTTTTCCAGATGGACAAGAAATAACCTGAATACAGAGACAGATTAAACAGAACTGGTAAGGGAGAAGCAAAATAATCTATGCCAAGTTTAATGAACCTGTTATCAATATTGTCATGAGCTAGATTTGGCCTTGGATTTAATTTAAGTATGTAATCCCTAACTTGTGCTGGGGAAACTGATTCAAAATGGAAACAAGGTTGATCTTTAAGATCATCCCCCAGTTGAATCTCATGTGAATTAGGGGTATATGTGATCCTAAAATATTCTAGATCACCAAAGTGATTATTAAAAATCTGTGCAATCTGAATCAGTTCATTTACAATAACACTACCCTTATTCAGAGTAATGGGAGAATCCTTAGGATATTTCCCTATAAGATTATTCAGGACCTGCCAGGTCTGCCTAGAATTACCACAAAACTTTTCTTGTTGGGATATGAAATATTGTCTTTTTGCACTCCTAACTTGGGTCTTACACTTGTTATGCAACACTTTGTATTTCTGCAAAGCAACTGGATCCTTATTGGCTTTAAATATCTTCCATGTGTTATCCCTAATTCTAAAAGACTTTAATAAATCTGAGGTAATCCATTTGTTTTTCTGGGCTTTGACCCTTATCCATCTCATTGGGGTGACTGTATCAACAATTGTGGTATAAATGCTAATAAAGGCTTCAAGGAATGAATCAACATCTCCTGTTGAGTCCAATTGTGACCAGTCAGTAGATTTACAGGCTTCATTAAACTTAAGGGGAGTAAGTTTTTTAAAATTCCTATATTCAACATGAACTGTAGGGCCCCCCAAAGTTTTTACAGTCCACTCGCAGTAGATTGGACAATGGTCACTGATGGCGTCAGGCATAACCATAGAATTGTAGATTTTATTATTGAAAGGTACAATTATCCAATCAAGGATGGACCCTCCACCTGTTCTGTGGTTATGTCTGGTGACATCAGTGATCAGTTGTTGTAAACCTTGATCAAAAAGGAGTTTCTGAACACCATCTTTATCTAATGAAACCCAGTCCTTATTAAAATCTCCCATAAGAACCCATTCTCGATTAAGGGGGAGAACATTTTTTACCCTATTAAATCCCACCCATCCAAAAAAGACCTGGGAGGTATGTACATAACACTCAGTCACAGATGTTTCTGTTGTCCAAGGATTATGTCTATAGTTAACATATCACATTCTGTTTCATTCAGATAGATATCTAGAACTGTAACATTAAAATTACATTTAGAATAAATCATAACCCCTCCTCCCCAAACAATCTTTTCTGTAAAGATTGTGCCCTGGTAAAGATACCTCATTATCAGCAATGTTGTCATTAAGCCATGTTTCTGAAAGTATGATTATATCAACCAAATGTTGCTCAACCCAAACATTAAAAAGATCCCACTTTGCTTTAAGGCTTTGCACATTAAGATGAACAGGACTAATCATTGGTCTATTTGAAATCACATTAACATCAGGAGAGTCAGCCAACTCAGAAACATTACGAACACTAGGTCTGGGATGGGGATGAACTGGCCCTGAAATTAATTGTAATAAAACTAATAATCTACAAGACAGAGCTTTATGGATCTGTCTTTTCTCCCTCTTGGTAAGGCCTCTTGCATCACTTAAAGTAATTTGGGAATTCTGTAAAAACAAGAAAGAAAATCCACCATATATAACCCCACCATCAAACCTAGAATCTCCCCAAACAAAATATGGCAGTTCAAAATCATTACAATCATTGCAATAAGACCAAGTTTGAAATAGGGTACACCAGCAATTAACAACTGAGCAGAAGTCAAACTCTCGCTTCTAGTTTTTCTCAGAGGGTGGTCTGGATGGGAAGCAAAGTATGTAAAATATACAAAAGTACAACATCATTTTCTAACAAAAGTAAAAACAATCTACAAAACCTTAAACCTTAATACAAACAAAACAGCCAATTTGACTACATTAATAAATTAATACCTTTGATTACCTATTCATAATCCCAGCAGTTGAATAAAAGCCCTCTGATTTTAGGGAGGAGTGGTGCTCACACCACTCACGCTCGCATTCCGCTCTCATTGAGCAGACAGCACAGGCGTTTAAACGAGACAAACCCCGCCTCTTCCCTGACGTGACCAGCTTTCCAAACCCCACACATGAATAACAGAAAGGTAGTGGAACTACCTCTCACACTGTTTGCATAATGATGGAATAAAGCTGAGCTGTGTGTGTAGCAAGTAGTGAGGAAGTAAATGTCTCTCACCCAGTCACTTCATTAGGTCATTTTTTTGCTTGCTTCAGACAGGAACTGATAGATATCTCTTGCACAGTCACTCCAGGATGCTTTGTAGCTCACTGTAGGCAGTGACTAGATAAGGCTTCAATAAAGTGTTTGTTCCAAAATGGACAGAAAGTGCAACAACATGTAACCTGCTCAGCATCTGAGATAATTGAGATCTCCAGCTAAGTAGACAATGCGGGCATTTAAAGGAGACAAACCCGCCTCTTCCCTGACATGACCAGCTTTCCAAACCCCACACAACAATAACAGAAAGTTTGTGGAACTGCTTCTCACATTATGCCAACCAATTTTACCCAAGCTGATTCCTGAACAAAAACACAGCCAGTAATGATCCATATGACAATCAGTACCTCCTTGGAAAAAAAAGTATTTTCTGGGATTGGAAGGGGTCTGGTGTTGGGCAACCCCACTGCCCTCTGTCAGCCACTCAGTGGGAAAACAGGGGGCCTCTGCTGAATTTCATCTGGCATTCTCATTGCACATCAATCAGTCGAGTACTCTGACAAAATTCCAGTCTTTGCTCTGGACAGGAGTCTTGGTACAAGCTTAAATTCCTAGAAGGCAGCACTGCCTGCCACTCATGAAGCAGATTCATCATCACACTCGTGACACAAGACCTGTAGTAGAATATATACAAGCAATGATAAGCTATTAGAGCCTTTAAAATGTCCGCCATTGTTCAACGGTTGTATCCAAAGGTACAGTTAACTTTTAAGTGGCTATCCAAGCTGACTTTGAAATTACTTATTATCTGCCATGTCACTACAGAGTCCTGGAGAGAACAATTTTTTGCATGATACTGAGCAACCTAATTTCAAGTTAGTTACAAGACCCAAGGCAGCATGGTTGCACAAGGTGGAGGTAATGTCAAATGAATCTGATAGATTTATTTGACTGGGTGACTAAGGAACTAATATCAGGGTGGAGTGGCGGTGACCTAACTAGATTTCTATAAGGTATTCAACACTGTTCTACATAGGAGACTAGTAAGCAACTTGGTAGCTTAGGATTGGGTCCAAAGGTGGTAAACTGGATAAAAAATTGGTTAGGGGATAGGCGACAGAGGGTGGTGATAGACAGACTTCACTCTAAGGAAAAGAGGGTGACCAGTGGGGTGCCTCAGGGATCAGTGCTGGGACTGGTCTTCTTTAATGTCTTTATAAATGATACTGAGGAGCTGGAAGGGAAGGTCTACCTCTTTGTGGATGACACCAAAACCTGCAATAGGGTGGACATTCCGGGGGTGGTGGTGGTGGTGGAAAGGATGAGCAGAGACCTGAGAAAACTAGAGGAGTGGTCAAGGGTATGGCAACTGGGTTTCAATGCAATAAAGGGCAGAATAATGCACTTATGGTACAGAAACCCAGGGCCAGAGTGCAAAATTGGTGGAGTGATATTGATGACCACCAGGCAGGAAAGAGACCTGGGGGTACTGATAACAGATAACCTAAAGGTGGCAAGGCAGTGCAACAAGGCAGTAGGGTGAGCAGGTGGGATGTTGGGGTACATATGGAGGAGTATCTCCAGCAGAAAGAGGGAGGTGGTTTTGCCTCTGTATAGATCGCTGGTAAGACCCCACCTAGAGCATTAAGTCTAGTTGTGGAGATCACATCTCTGGAAAGACATAGACAGAGTGGAGGTGGTCCAGAGAAAGGCAAATAAAGTGGTGCAGGGTCTGCATCAGAAGCCCTACAAGGAGAATTAAAAGACCTCAATATGTAACCCCTGGAACAGAGGAGGGAGAGGGCAGATATGATAGAGACCTTTAAATACCTCACAGGGATAAATAAGGTACTGGAGGGGAGTATTTTTCAGAAGAAAAGGTGCTTAAGGACAAGGGGACATGCTATGAAGTTGGAGAGGTAGATTCAGGAGAGATGTGAGGAAGTACTTCTTCACAGAAAGAGTGGTAGATTACTGGAACAGCCTTCCAGTGGAGGTGGTGGGGGCAAAAACAGTGTTGGGGTTCCAGAATGCATGGGATAGGCACAAAGGAGTCATAGTGGAAAGGAAGGGGGTGGGAGAAAGAGCTATGGATCAGGCATGGTCTGATGTAATAGTGAAGGTAGGGAGAAATGGGCAGACTGGATGGCCCAAGTGGTCCTTATCCACCGTCAAATTCTGTTTCTATGTTTTGTAAACTACCTGGAGAGCAGAGGACTCCAAGACAGTAAATAGCAGGGGTTCATGGCAGGAGTCATGTCAGACCAACCTGATAGTATTCTTAGACTGGGAGACAAGGGTAGTGGATAAGGGCCATGCTGTATATTTACTTTACTTTGATTTCAGCAAGGCTTTCAACTCGATGCCTCACAGAAGGCTGATAAAGAAGCTAGAGGATTTGGGTACAGGTGAGAAACTGGTTGGAAGGGAGACAGCAAAGGGCTGTGGTTCATGGAGTCAAATCAGAAGAAAGGGAGAGGGAGGTCACCACTGTGATGCCACAAGGCTCAGTTCTCAGTCCAGTCTTTTTCAATATGTTCATTAGTGACATGAGAAAAGGAATCCAGGGCAAGATCTGTCTCTTTGCAGATTCCATTAAGCTCTGTGACAGGGTAGACAGTGAGGAGGGTTTAGGGAGATGTAGAGAGACTTGCAAAAGCTGGAGGGGTGGTCAGAGGTTTGGCAGTTGAAATTCAATGCTAAAATGTGCAGGCTAATGCACTTAGGGAACAAGAACCTGAGGCTAGAGTATTGGATGGGGAGGGTAAAGCTGTGCACAACCTCTGAGGAAAGAGAGCTTGGGGACATCATCAGTGATTCCCTAAAACAATGAAACCAGTACAGCAAGGTCCTACAGTAATGCAAACGAGATACTGGAGTGTATAGGAAGGGGTATTGACAACAGAAGGAAGCAGATATTACTCTCTCCATAGATCACTGGTGAGGCCCTGTATGGGGTACAGTGCCCAGTTCTGGAGTCCACTTCTAAGAAAAGGTAAGGACAGGCTGGAGACAGTGCAATGTAGGGTGACCAATTCCATGCCAGCAGGGTAGATCTTATGAGGATCTGCTCAAACCATTGAACAAGTACTCACTGGAGGCCAGATGAGGGAGGGGAGATTTGATGACAATTTAGCAATAGCAATGGCAATTTTGTTTATATGGCACCCAATCCTTGAGGCTCTGAGCACCTTTCAAAAACATCAAATAAACCATAGTTAAATAACTCATTGCCTCCACAGGAGCTTTCTGAAGTTGCAGCACTTGTCTCCTGTATACTGTTAACAGTTAATCCTGGGCCTTTCTAAGCAAAATCAAGCCATAATTGGCATGCCGCAAACAAATGCTAATAGCACAAAAACTGTAAGTGCTAGACATAAATATGAGTGGCAAAATTGTTCAGCATAAAATTACCTTTCCAATGGTGGTATGCAAGGAATAGCAGGTAATTTAGCTTTATTTCTGTGCTGGTCGAAACAGCAAAACAAAATATTTTTTCCACTAAAAAATGCACCATAAACCTTTTTTTGTTGGAAAATATGTAACATATCAACACCAAATTAAGCATCCAGACATTAGATGTAATTTTAATAATTTGTTTATAAAACAAACAGCTATTTCTGTGGTATTAAACATAATTTTTCCCCATATGAGTCAAGGTGTGTTGGTGAGGTTTGAGGGACAAATCTGAACCATACACACCATACCATAAACAAATGCATATAACTCCTAAAGTATACACGATACACACAACGTATCAGTGGCAGAGTTGTTCCACACAAAATTGCCTTTCCAATGGTTCTATGCAATCAACTGTACTCAATTCGGTTTTTGTTTTATACTGGCTGAGATACCCAGAATGTGTGTTTTCTTCAAAGTGCTTAGGTGGTTCTAGATGGACAAAATGTCTTAAACAAATATGAATAGCTCCTAAAGTGAACATGATACACACAAAGTGTCAGTGGCAAAGTTGTTCAGCACAACATTACCTTTCTAATGGTACTATGCAGTCAATTCTAATCAATTCTGGCTGGCAAGTAATATTAAATCATGCGAGTGACTTCTCCAGACGTTTCTAGGGCACACAGGAAATCTGTAGGTGACTTCTGTAGGCGTTCTGGGACACACTGCAGTTAGATTTGCTGAGGCCTACAGGCGTTTCTAGGAGGCAATGAGATAAATTATATAACAGACTATGTGTAACCCCTAGGTGGCTGTATCCCAAGGGCTACTACCCCTGCCTGCTTGGCTAGTAGCAAATTAAGGGGCCTGAGTTCTGAAATGGGTGCCTCCACCCGGAGGTCAGGGTTGGTAGTGGTCACACTAACCTGGGCACAGCCCTCCGTGACACTGTAACCCCCCCCTTTCCTTACTAGTGGCCGGAACAATACACAGTAATCACTTTCACAATAACCCCTGATACACCACACAAGCACCCACACTGTTTGCACTTACCACCAGGGCTTTTCTTTGGCCTGGCCCTGGAGACCCCCTGTAAAACAAGGTTATACACAGCAAATAACAGCAGTATAGTACTCTTGCACAAACTGGAACCACAGTCAGGGTAAATGCAAAAAAGAGTTGGATCTGATTTTATTTAAGGGACATGAACAAGGGAGGGGCGTAATCAGGTTAATTTGCTTAAAGGCTGTATCAATCAGTTATGCATGCACTTCAGGGTCCATAAGCAGTCACACACTCTGGGTACCCAGATGGAGAACGGAGGGCTAGCCAGGAACATTGCAGCTGGTTGGGGCCCTGTGATGGAAGAAAACAACATGCACCACACACACTAATTGTAATCCGGAGCCGGAGGGCTCAGTTCATGAAAAGAAAACAACAAGACAATCAGATGACACACTTTTAGATTAGGCTGTTGCTGCAGGGAGCTACTCTGATGATTACTCATGATACCCAAGACTGAACACAGGCTGGATGAAAACTGAGACAGCAGGTGGTTACTCTGGAGTGCCAGGAGAAGCAGGGCCCACACGATTCACCGAGGCGTCGTTCCTGTTCAAGCATGGAGCAGGGGGCTAATCCCTAGGCAGGTCTCTCATTGATGGCTTTCTCTGTGCAGTGGGTAGTCTGGCTGGGCCAACGTGGCAAAGCCCAGGCCAAATGGAGACAAATTCAGATACAGTACGTTTTGGGCTGGATACAGCTTCCAGCAAGCAGAACACAGTTCACACAGTGGGGAACCAAATCACGACCCCCTAACAACTCACAGCACACATAACAAAATTTTATTGTACCAGGCAAACCGCTCTCCGGTCACGATCGCAAAGTCTGTGCACAAACTGGGGATTCAAAAGCAGCTAGAAATCCTGACAGGCCAATCGCATTCAGCAAAATCTTCGGTCTTCTTCAGGTATGAGCCTGGTAAAAAAATCAGTGGCTTACTTCGTTCTCACAAACTTGGATTTAGTCCAAAATAATTCTCTTCTCTCCCTCTCAGGGGCAGCAGGCAGACATGCAGACCACAACTCAGGCCTTTCCACATTTCTTCCGCACGAAACTACTCAGAGGGCTGCTTGACTGTCTCAAGCTGTTGCTTCTTCAGCTCCCAACTTAGATCTGACTCAACTGCTAGCAAGCCTGGGACTTTCCCCAGAATCCAAAAGGTTCGGTTGACTGATCTGTCTGTCAGTCACAACAAAGGCTCCCCCTTCAGGTGCAAAAAGGTGCCAAAAGCCCAAAACTACAATTCCTACAGATTTTGACTCCAGACAGCTCCTGTAGTCTGGCTCCATTTTAGATCCCACCAGTACTGATTGGTCCAATTCAGCAGTCCAGGAGATAGTGGAGATAAGCAAAACAGTCCTTGCTGCAAAGAAGGCAGGTTAGACAAACTACATTATCATTATCACTCTAAATGATTTTCAGCAAATAGTTACATCTTTCAACAGAGCTCCCTCTCAGATTACTTATGACTGCAATCCAGGCAGCTCTTAGAGACAGTACACAGAGGCTATACAGGCACTCTCTGGCAAGCACATTTAAACTGCTAAAACGCAGGACACCAGCCTGGCAGTGAGCATTTAGGCAAACTCAAGGAAGACTTTTCCGGAACCCCCATTTGTAGGAGGGTTACATGTGAATCATCTAAAATCAAGAATCCAGGCCAAAACATTAATTAAAAAAAAGTGGGGTTTCAAGGATGCAAATGTGGGGGCTGAGGGTTTTCAGGGATCGTCTTTTAACCAGCCAGTGAAGGAGCACCTCTCACTTTCCAGGAAAGGTTGTTCCAAAGAATTGGGCTGCTATACCGAATGCCCTGTCACCCGAGGATTTTAACCAAGTGCTAGGTACAAACAAGAGGCCTGCCCCCACTGACTGGAGGGCACAACCAGGAGTGTATGGCACCAGAAGGTCTTGTAGGTAGCCCCAGCTAAGACTGTGCAGGGCCTTGTACGTTAACAAGCAAACCTTGAAGCTAATGTACAACCTGACCAGAAGCCAGTGGAGAGCACAAAGAACTGGAGTGATATGCTTAGATCAGGATGTCCCTGCAACCAGCTGAGCTGCCACATTTTGAACTAGCTGTAGGCAATGCATAAGCCTCCTAGACAGCCCAAGGTAGAGAGCATTACAGTAATTCAACCTAAACGAGACTAAGGTATGCACTAGTGTTGCCAGGTCAGTCGGTTCAAGATAGGGCTTGATCTAGGCAATGTTATGAAGATGGTGAAAGCCTCTGTAGACAACAGCTGACACCTGAAACTCCAGAGTCAATGACCCCCAGATTCATCAGCCTATCTGTGGCACGAAGGGCCATACTGTCCAACAGAGGAAGGGCTGTGCTACCACATGATGCTGTAGAACCAGCCCAGCCTGGCTCCACCAGTAACACCGCCATTTTGGATGGATTGAGCCTAAGCCTGTGAAGCACTCACTCAGTTCTAGGACAGTAGCTCTATTGTCAGGAGCACAAGACACATACAGTTAGGTATCATCAGAATAGCAATGAAACACCAAGCTGTAGCATCTGATGATATCCTATTAGAATACTGAAGCTCGGGATTCTGACACTCATGGCACCGACTTCAGTATCCCGACACACACTTGCCTGAAAGCTGCAGTGTCCTGACAAATGTAATGCCAACAGGAGTAAGGTAGTAGATGTGATGTACCACTGTTCTACCCCTTGTCAGGTACTAGAAGACAGGAGAGGATGCAGGAGCTGGCTGAGCTGCCCCCTTGGCATGGAGGGCTGGGTTTATTAGCAGTTCGTCCAGCATGGCCATGTGGAACTGGGTTCTGTTCCCAGTCATGGCAACTTTTTCTCCCCGCCATTCTTCCCCCATAACTATATTTATTTTTTTTATTTTTATTTTAACTCCAACGTCTGCTCCCACTCGGAGTTGGTTATTTTAGTTACAGGAGTGTGGGGGTAGCATTAAATGCAAGTCCCTTGTGGGATCCCACATTTTCATGTAAGGTACCTATTGGGATGGTGAAATTCAATCTCCCAAACTCAGTCTTGTAGAGTTCAGGATACTGAGTTTCAGGATTCTATAGGTAATCCCATCTGATGACCTCCCTCAACAGCAATATGCACATGGCCCCCTGAGGCATGCCACATCAGAAAGCAGCACTGCTTGATGTAAAGGAGGTAAATGACACCTGCTGCAAGTGCCAGACGTGTATGATTCAAACCACCACAGCACTCTTCCCGAGAGTCCCACGTAGTACCTAAGGCAAACCAACAGCACCCCAAGATCTACCGTGTCAAATGCCAATGAAAGGTCTAGCAGGACAAAATAGAATGATGTCCACTATCCCTTGCTAAAAAGAGATCATGGTGCACTCAGACTAAGGCAGTTTCTGTGCTATGGTGAGGCTGGAAACCAGATTGGAAGAGCTTGTAGATCTCATATCTCTCCAGGTGTTGTTCTAGTTGTAGTGCCACTACTTTCTCAATCAAATTCCCCAAAAATGGAAGGTTCGAGATGGGTCTGTAATTGGAGAGATCATCAGGGTCCAGAGAAGTCTTCTTAAGGAGAGGCCTCACCCCTGCCTTTTTAAGGGCAGATGGAAAGGCACCCTTCTGAAGGGAACACCTGATAAACTCCACCACGATTGAACTGAGCGAATACCAGCACTCTAGAAGTCTGCTCAGCCCAGAGTCCAATGCAGAGAAGGTAGATCACAATACCAGAAACCACCCAGGAGACATCATCCACAGAAACTGGCTCAAACACAATCCATGAGAACAAAGTGCCAAGGAAGGAACTATTTAGCATAAGCAGCAGATCAAGAACACAGTGGCACAAGTAGAAACTGACAGGGGGAGGTTCAAGAGGGAAGTGAAAAAGTTTTATGTTACAGAAAGGGTGGTGGCACCATGGAACAATCTGCCAGTTGATGTGGTGGGTGCCAAAACTATCAATGGTTTCAGACATGGCTGGGACAGAGTGAAGAGCTTAGTGGTTGCCCATGGTGATAGTGGTAGGGCAGGGAGCATGTGGATGGACAGTGTGGGTTAGAACCCTGTTTGGACAATAGGTCACGGGTTTGTTAGGGTTTATGGGCAGACTGGGTGGACCAGTGGTATTTTTCTGCTATCATTGTCTATATTTCTATAAAACCCTGACAATCCCAGGACCTGTTGTCCACACAGGGTTCTAACCCACACCACCCCCATGCTTCCCACCCTACTGCTACCACTCTGAGCAGCCACTAAGCCGTTCACTCTGTCCTAGCCATGTTTGAGACCATTGATAGTTTTCCCACCTACCACATCAGCTGGCAGATTGCTCCATGGCTCCACCACCCTTTCTGTAAAATAAAACTTCCTCCATTCCTTCTTGAACCTCCCCTCCTCAGTTTCCACTCATGTGCCTGTATTCTTGATTCACTATTTATGCTAAATAGTTCATTGCAATTTACCTTGTTTTTTCTTTCTTTCAGGAACTTGTAGGTCACTATCATATCTCCCCTCTCACATCTGGCCTCCAGTGAGTACCTGTTCAGTGACTTGCGTTGGTCCCTGTGGGATCTGCACTACTGGCCCTGTATCATTTTGGTCACCCTAAGTTGCACTGTCTACAGCCTGTCCTTATCTTTCCATAGGTGAGGACTCCAGAACTGGCACATTGCTCCTGGTGTGGCCTCACCAGTGATTTTAATGGCAGTAATACCTCCTTACTTCTGCTGTCAGTAGCCCTTCCTGTACACCCCAGCATCCTGATTGCCTTACTGTAGGCCTTGTTACACTGGCATGATTGTTTTAGGAAGGCACTGATGATGACCAGTAAGTCTCTTTCCTCATAGGTTGTTCTCAGCTTTACCCCCATCCAGTACTCTGTCCTGGGGTTCTTGTTCCTATATGAGAGGGGAGATGAGATAGGGACCTTCGTGTTCCTAAAAGAAATTAAAGTGAACTGTTGTGGGAACTATTTAGCTTGAATAGTGCTCCTAGCTTGTGATCACACAGACCTGAGCAGAAACTAGCAGAAAGGAGGTTCGGGAGGGATATGATGAAGTATTATTTTACAGAAAGAGTGGTTTAGTTTGCGAACAGTCAACTAGCTGAAGTGGTAGATGCAAAAACCGTTAGTGGTTTCAACCATGTTTGAGACAAAATGAAGGGAATAGTGGTCGTTTGGGGTGGCAGAAACTGGGAGGAGACTGGGGGAAGGTTGGGGAGGGCTAGGACCCTGGAGGTACAGTAGGTCCGAAGGCTAAACAGGGAACTTGGGCAGACTAGAAAGACCATGGGTCTTTTTCTGCTGTAATTGTCTGTGTTTCTGTATTTCTATATATGCATCACCTTGCACTTTTTGGCACTGAATTTCAGCTGCCAAACCTTTGACCACCTCTCTAGCTTTTGCAAGTTTCTTTGCATCTCCTTAACCCTCTCCTTGCTGTCTACCCTTTCACAGAGTTTAGTGTCATCTGTGAAGAGAAACATCTTTAGGTCCAATGATCCGTTTTCAAAAATGGCCAATTCCATTTGGCAAAATCTTAAAATCTATTTTTCCCCAAAACAGAGAGCAAGTTGGCATGTTTTGTACAAAAGTTTGGGTCAAAGTGGTTTATTTCCAAAAAGCTGGTGCAAAGCGGCATTTTTTTTAAATGAAAAGTTGACTCCAAAGTGTTGCTTTATAAATGACAAATTCCATTTTTTACTGAAGTTTTTCATTAAAAATGGAAAATCATTGGCCCTACAACTTGCCCTGGATTCCTTCTATGTCGCTGATGGACACATTGAAAAGGACTGGACCCAGGACCGAGCCTTGTGACACCCTCCTGGTGACCCCGCCCACTCTTATTATTTGACTCCATTAACCACAACCCTCTGCTGTCTCCCTTCCAGCCAATTTCTCACCTGTCTGTGTCTTACGCTACACACAGATCCTCTAGCTTCTTCAACAACCTTCTGTGAGGCACCAAGTCGAAAGTACATACATACAAAGATACGAACATATGAAATGCCAGCAGAAACAGACCTCACGGTCTATTGAGTCTGCTCAATTGTGCAGCTAACCCCTCAATTTGCAGCTGCCCCACCCTTCCCTGCTCACAACAACCCCCCCCCCCACACTCTGTCCCACACTCTCTTTAAATCCTCCACTGTTCTTCAGGATACCACTTCCTCCGGGCAGAGTATTCCACTTATCTACCACCCTTTCTGTGAAAAAGTGTCTCCTGATTTCCCTCCTGTATCTTCCCCCTTCAGTCTCAGCCAATGTCCTCTTGTGTCCCTTCCCCTTTTGATCTGAAAAATCTCTTGTGTATTAGTCTTGTTTATTCCCTTTAAGTACTTAAAGGTTTTAATTATACTAAAATGACAGCAGAGTAGGCCTAACAGTCTTTCGTGTCTGCTCGTTTGGTCAGCCCCCACACTGGGAGCTGACCTTGCTGTTCCCCCCGCCCTCTCTGGATTCTCTATTTCCAGTCCAGGATATTTCCCTTGCATTGGACTTTGCCTTCACAACCCTTCCCCTGTACCTGTCCCAACCCCTCTTGAACCCTTCCACAGTCTTTGCCTCCACTAGTCCCCCGGGCAACAAATTCCACAGTTCTACCACCCTCTCAGTGAAGTAGCACCTCCTCCTTTCCTCCCTAAGTCTCCCCCCTCCAGCTTCCACCCATGCCCTATAGTTGCCCCCTCCTTCCTTCAGAGCACCCAGACTGAACCTCCCCTATTTACCCCGTCATGTACTTGAAGACCTCTATCATGTCCCCCCCGTCCCTTCTGTCTTCCAACCTTGGTACATATTTAGCTCCTCGAGCCTCTCCCCATAGGTCCTTTCCCCCAAGCCCCAGATCATTTTGGTTGCTCTCTTCTGGACCCTTTCTAGGAGTGCAATGTCCCTCTTTAAGTGCGGCCTCCAAAACTACACACAGTACTCGAGGTACGGCCTCACCAAGCAGTTATACAGAAGGAGTATCACTGCCCCCCTTCTGGAGGTAATCCCCCTAATGATGCATCCCAGCATCCTGTTGGCCTTGGCCGCCACCCTCCTACAAGTCTCAGAGTTGTTCATCTTAACATCCATCACCACCCCCAGGTCCCTCTCAGCCATTGAGACTTGTAGTATTTCTCCCCCTAGGGTATACACTTGGCCCGGGTTTCTGACACCCAGGTGCAGTACCCTGCATTGAACCTCAGTCCTCACTTCCTTGACCACCTCTCCAGAGCATCTAGGTCCCCCTGTAGGGCCACCCTTTCCTCCACCCCTTCCACCACCACTCTCCGCTTAGAGTCATCCACAAAGAGACTCATTTCACTCCTGATACCCTTCCTTATGTCAGAGACATAGGCATTGAACAGGAGGGGCCCTAGGACCAATCCCTGAGGGACCCCACTAATGACCCTCCTTGAAAATGAGACTATCCCCCCAACCACGACCCTCTGGGGACGTTCCGAGAGCCAGTTTCCTGTCCATCTGATCATCAGTTTCCCCAACCCATATTTCCCCCAGCCTATCCAACAGGCCTCCGTGAGGAACCAAGTCAAACGCCTTGCTGAAGTCAAGAAAGAGGACATCCACCAGCCTACCCAGGTCCAGGGCACTCGTCACCCAATCGTAGAACTCCACAAGGTTTATCTGACATGATTTCCCTGGGACAAAGCCATGCTGTCAATTGTCCAGATACCCCGACTTTTCCAGTACCCCCAGCCCTTTTTTGATAATTCCCTCCATCACCTTGCCCACCACTGATGTCAGGCTGATGGGCCTGTAGTTCCCTGCCTAATCTCTTGATCCTCCCTTGAGGATAGGCATGATATGCGCCACCCTCCAGTCCTGGGGCACCTGCCCCTTCATCAGAGAGATGTTGAAAAGCTCTACCAGGAAATCTGCCAGTTCCCTCAGTACCCTGGGATGTAATTCATCCGGCCCTGGTGCTTTCTCTGTCCTAAGGGACCTGAGGGCCTCCCTCACTCTCTCTCTACTGTGATTTCCACCTCTGCTTCCTTGGTCCCTTGTTTTGCCTTCCCCCCTTCTGCCAGCGATGGCTCCCCCATCTCCGCAGACCTGCCGATCAGTAAGGGTCCCTCCCCCTCCTCAGTTACACCATTTCCTCCTATGCACAGTGCTGCCCCCCATTCTCCCTGGTAAAAATTGAGGCAAAGTACTCATTTAGTACGTCGGCCTGCTCCCCTGGGTCTTGTGCCCATCCCTTCCCTGTTCTAATCCTGCTAATCTGCCCCTTCACCCTCCTTTTTTCCCCAGTGTATGTAAAGAATTCCTTGTTCCCCTCCTGATTTTCCTGGCCAGGTTCTGCTCCTTCCTTGCCTTAGCCAACCTCACCACCCTAGTGGCCCTTCTGCCATCAGCTCATACTCCCCTTGATCCATTTCACTCCTTGAGCACTTGAAATGCCTATTGGCAGCCTTCTTTTCCCCTCATGGCCTCCTGAACCTCCCGGGTCCACCAACAAGGTTTTTGGGCCTTACCGCATTTGCGCCTCACTCTTGCACAGATCCGGGTAGCCTCCTGCACCCCCCTCCTGATGATTTCCCACCTACTGTTAGCATCCCTGTCTGGTCTTGTCCCATCCAAATGTTCCTTGAGGATTCTTCCCATTTCCTTGAACCCCTCTCCCCCCCAAAGTCAAGTTGCCACGGTCTTTGTGCGGTCTTCCTCCCCCCTAGGTTTAAGTAGAACTAGACCGTGGAATGGTCACTCCCCGCCAATGGGTCTCTTACCTCCAAGCCCCAATCTGGACACTGTCTGCCAGGACTACGTCCAGTATCCGGGCCTCCCTAGTCAGCTCGCCCACCTGCTGGGTTAGGAATGCATCCTGGAAGACATCCAGCAACCTCTGCTCCCTGGCCACCAAGGATGTCATAGTTCCCCAGTTCATCACTGGCATGTTTAGATCACCCAGCACCACCACTTTTCCCTTGCCCAATCAACATTATCTCTTAACATCTGCCACCAGACTCTCTTCCAGTTCCTCTGCCAGTGCAGGGAGTCTGTACACCACTCCTATTTTTACTCTCTTGCGCCCCTTCATTTTCAGGGTGACCCAAATCACCTTCACAGTCCCCTCTGCCTCCTCTACCCCTCCTACACCAATGCCATTTTTGACTACCAGTGCTACCCCACCTCCCCTTCCCTCCTGAACATAGTGTAGCCCTCCAGGTTCAGGTCCCAGTCATGCTCTGGGGTGGCCTAGGTCTCAGTGACAGCTGTCACATCCACCTCCCCCTTAGCTAGCATCACCTGGAGGTAGGGCATCTTATTTCCCAAGCTCCTGGCATTTAGCAGACCACCCTCCACCCCTTCCCTACCCTCTTATTTCCCTCTCTCGCGTTCCCGTGTGACCACAGTCCCCCCTCCACACCCTACCTGTCGGCCTTTTCCCATACTCCTCCAGCTCCCTGGGAGGGTTGAGACTGAGTCCCTCTTTTATCGGCCCCCCCCCAACAGCCCCTTCTCCCATCCCCCCTTCACATGTTTAAACCCCACTTTTCACCTACGAACCCCTCTATTTTCAGCTTAAGGATTTCCTCCTCCAAATTGAGATGTAGTATATCCCAGCATACAGCCCTTTATCCTCCCAGGTCACCCCCCCATCCCCCATCAATCCATCCCCCTGACCTCACACCACTCCCTGAGCCACTGATGAACCACCCTAATTTTCTGCTTATTCTCCCCACTAGCCCTTGGCACTGGCTGGATTTCTGAGAAGGAAATCAAGCATCCTATGGAATGGCAAACCCTGGCTAGCTCCCAAAACCTTGCCTGTATCTCTAGTTCACTATTTCCCTCGATGTCATTGGTATAACACTTGGACAGCTGGTTCTGATCACTATCATTTTTTGTAATATAAAAATGGGTTATGGACTGTCTCTCATGAGAAATGCTGAAACAGCATGTGAGTATGACACACACACACACACACACACACACACACGTTTTAGATACAAGGTGTTACCTGGAAGGCAAGAAGCTAATTTCAGACTTTAACTAAGTTAATTATAGCTATAGTTGCTAAGAGGGAAAATCATAAACTTTTATAACGCTTAGAGGAAGAAGAGCAGGTTGTGACGTTTTAGTGCGAAGTCGCAAAAGATGCTTTGATGTCCTGGTAAGGGGAAACTGATCAAAAGATCAAAGAATGTCATTTGAGAAAGAAAATGAGTTATGCTGAGGTTACAGAATTTAATACTTTGAAAAGACATCCTGTTTTTGTATAGATATATATATTTTTATATATATTCTGACAGGGAGGAGCTAGGTCACCTCATGCAAAGAGGTGGGCAAAGCCAGCTTTGACACAATATTCTGTTTTACTTCAGAGACACACTTCTATCTAGACTCTGACAAAGAAACATCTTTGAGCACTTTAAGCAGGTATTTAGAGAGAGAGAGAGACAAATCTAAGTACTGTAGTAGGAACTGCACTGTTAAAACCTGGTTCTTTTAAAATATTGTATGGTTCTTGTGATAATAGTTCTGTATTTTATGTTTTACATATTTTTTTATCTATTTTAGTAAAACTCTATTTTTAGAGCCTACTTGGTCTGTCTTTGATTTCTTTTCTTTTACAAGTGGAGTATATATGGTTAAAGCATACACTGTACGTAAGCTTGAATGGTGATACCAAACTGGAAATAGGTAAGCATTTTAAATCTGAGGTCTTTTATTACAGTTTTCAAGGGTTCATTTCCATACACCTGGTTAGGTGCCCATAGGCAAAGATATCTGCCCCCCCGAAGACACAATTATCTGTCCTGTACATTGGGTATGCTAACAAGAGGTTCACAGTTTGAATCCCTCCAAGACTTGAGACCAAAGCTTGATTTGAACCTCCAAAACAGACAGGAGGGTTACCCTGTTTCTGTTAACTGTTCAGGTTGGCACTTTGGGAGTAGAGGGCTGATCTGCTGAGTGAGTTTGTGACAATTGGTACCCAAGTGCACCAGTATGTCGGGGGAACCTCCACAGTCCCTTACCAGTTGGTATACCTCATGCTCGGCCCTGTGCACCATCAGGCCAGGGAAACATTTTGTTCTAGCTGGTCAGGCTTCACCCTCCCTACCACATTTGATACCCCTGATTATGGAATCACTCAACAGGAGCACTCAAACCACCCCCTTGCCTCCATTCTCTAGCCCCAGGTTTCCCACCCTCCCATGTCCCTCCTCGTCCTTTCTTCTGGCCCCTACCCCCAGCCGGCTCCTCTCTCCTCCCACTATCTGGATGGCACTTGCCGCCCTCTCCTTATTGACTGTGGCCACCCCCTCCTCTTCAATCCTGGGCCTCCCCTCCTCCTGAGTATCCTTTTTTGCACCACTACCCCCCGTTCCTGCTCGCAACTGGTCCTTCCACCCCATCTGCTAGCCTAACCTGGCTTGTCCTCCCTTCCATCCCATCTACATTCAACTCCTCCTTGCCTGTCATGTCCCCCTGACCCAAACCTTCAGCTCCATTAACTGCATCCTCCTTGTTTGTCTGGTCCATCTCCTTGCCCTTTCCTCCCATCTGGTCCTTCTCCTTACCCTTTCCTCCCACTACCCCTCTTCTTCCGCCTGCTCTGATCCCCCCGTCCACCGTTTTCCCATACTCCATGCTCCCCCCTATTTTTCCTGATTTCCAGCCCCCGCCTCCTTTCCCTCCCTATTCATCCCCGTCATGGCTGCATCACCCCCCAAGCACTCCCCACCTCCTCTAGCAGATGTAGAGAGTTGAAGAGGTTGGTGAGCCTAAGGCCCGACCCGGATCCATGTATCCCTGCTCTGTTCCAGGGAAAACATGTTCAGCTCTTCCATCCTCTCTGCACAGTCTTGCTGAAGTCAAAGCAGAGTAAATCCACAGCATGGCCATTAACGACTACACTCGTTACCCAGTCAAAGAATGCTACCAGGTTAGTCTGGCAAGACTTCCCTGCCATGAACCCGTGCTGTTTACTATCCTGGAGTCCAGTGCTCTCCAGGTAGTCACGGGGTTCTCTTTGACTATTATCTCCATCAGTTTACACACAACAGAGGTAAGACTAACAGGCCTGTAGTTAGTTGCTCCTTGACATACACACACCCCCCCCATTATGGAGCGGGACTACATCTGCTACCCTTGAGTCTTTTGGAATAACCTCTGTCTCAGTTGCGCTATTGAATTGCCATACCAGGGGCTTAGTTATGTTGCCAATTCCTTGAGCACCCTCAAATGCATCCCATCTGGCCCTAGTGCCTTATCAGCTTTAGGGCTGCTAGCTCTTCCCGAACCCTTTCACTGGTAAATACTAGCTGCCTCATCTCAGGGATCCCGCTTACAGCTGCATTAATGCAACTGTCTGGCAGAGACCTTCTGTTTTCCCTTGTGAATACAGAGCAGGAGTAGTCCTTAAGAACTGCTGCTTTCTGCCCGTCCTCCAAAATTACTGTACCTCCCTCTGTTATTTATTTATTTTATTTATGACTTTGTTAGTGTGGTAGGTGCACTGATCCCAGGGATCGTTTTCAGGCACGACCCAGGCCGTGTAAGGCGGCACAGAGTAGAACATCAAAATAATAAGAACATAACAAGAGAAGGTAATACATCATGAAAGGTTACAGTTATACATTAGGAAATACAAGGTGGCAGTAGTTGTAGGACACAAATAACAAAGCAAAGTAAGGCTCATGGTGGTACTGTATAAGTAAAATAAGAGAACCTATTTGGCTCAGCAGAGCTGTCTTGGGTGGTAATTGAGTTGTCAAGGACCAGGGGGTTCACTTGAGGCAGCGCAAAGGCTGGGAAGCCTTTGGGCTACTTCAAATGAACCCCCTAGCCTAACAAGTCCTGCTCCCTTTTTTTCCCCCAATATACCTAAAGAACTGATTTCCCCTCCCTTTACTCTTCTGCAACATGCAGCTCCATGTGTGTCTTTGTTTCTCTGACTGCCCTCTTGGTTTCCCTTGTTCTCATTTGGTACTCTCCCCAGTCTTCCTTCCCTTGTTTTTCCTTATACCTGGTGAAGGCCTTCCTTTTGGTTTTCACTACTTCCCTGAACTTTCCAGAGAACCATTATGGTCTCCAGTACCTTTTTGTTTTGATTACCATTCTCATTCAAGACTTTTTTGCCTCGACAATGGCCCTATTGATTCCCATCTTTCCTCCACATCTCTGATGTTGTCCACTCTGACTAACATGTGTTGGAACCGCTCTCTCAGCTGGTTGAAGTTTGCTGTTCTGAAGTGTAGGACTTCAGCCTTTGATGAGGGCTTACTTGTCCTAAGGGTCAGGTCAAACTATATAGATTTATGGTTGCTAGACCCTAGTGGCTCCCCTACCCTCACTCCTCCTACCACTTCTGAGTTGGTACGCAACACATCGAGATTAGAAACCTGCCAGTGGGTTCCTTAACCAGCTGCACCAGCAGGCAATTCTGCAATGTATCCAGTAGGGTTCTACCATGCTGAATCAATTTTGCCTGTCAGACATTGTGCATGTTCTGTTGGCTGCCCCCAGACCCCCATGTGGGGGCAGCCCGAACCTTCATGTGGTGGGGGACCGGGACCCCATGTGGGGCTGTGCCCCCACCCCCTTCTACAGATTACTAACTCTGAGTTTGGAGTTGTTTTGAAGGGGGGGTGAAATTGGGTGAAAAGGTGAAATTTTGCCCTCGGGTCCCTCACAGTGACAATCTTGAAACCTGTGGAGATTGTTGCTGAGTGGGATTTTGCCATTAAAGTTTAACTGTTCGGTCAGCATACCATCCAGCAGGGCCTATCTTCTGGAACTCCTGGTCACCAGAATGACCCAATCAATATCTGGCAGATTTAGGTATCCCGCCACCACCACCTCCTCCCCCTTGGCCACCTCCACTTTTTAGTTCAGCCCCTACCTCCAAATTGCTCTCTTCCCCCTGTCCTGGAGGGCTATAGATAATCTGTGTTCATAGTTTCTTGCCTGAGGATGTCATGAGCTGAACCCACAGTGATTCTGTTTCCCTTTTACCACCCCGATGTTTCCATCTTGTACTGCCTCTATGTCTTCATTGACATGAAGGGCAATGCCTCCTCCTTTACTTTTCCAAACATGGTGTAGCCTGGGACAGTCAGGTCCCAATCATTATTCTCTTTGGGTCAAGTTTCTATGATGGCTACTAGGTCCATTGCAGTGCCTGTCATGATTGCCTGGAGTTCACTAATTTTATTTCCTAGACTGCTGGCATGACAGCAGATACCTACCATCTTTCTCCTGATCCCTCCTGCTTTATCCTATTTGTTCTCTCCTTATTCTTCCCTAGTCTCCTTAATTTTTATTTTTCATGCTGAATGTAGGCTTTGTCAGCCCTCCCTCATTGGCCTCTTCTTCTAATCTAATGTAACCCCCCTACAAATGGAGGTTCCCGAAAAGTCTTCCTTGAGCTTGCCTAAATGCTCACTGCCAGACTGGTGTCCTGCGTTTTAGCAGTTTAAATGTGATTGCCAGAGAGCGCCTGTATAGTCTCTGTGTACTGTCTCTTTAAGAGCTGCCTGGATTGCAGTCATAAGTAATCTGAGAGGGAGCTCAGTTGAAAGATATAACTATTTGCTGAAAATCATTTAAAGTGATAATGATAATGTAGTTTGTCAAACCTGCCTTCCCTGCAGCAAGGACTGTTTTGTTTATCCCCACCATTTGGCCCAGGACTGCGAATTGGACCAATCAGTACTGGTGGGACCTAAAATGGAGCCTGACTACGGGAGCTGTCTGGAGTCAAAATCTGTAGGAATTGTAGTTCTGGGCGTTTGGTGCCTTTTTGCAACTGAAAGGGGAGTTCCAGTTGTGACTGACAGATGAATCAGCCAACCGAACCTTTTGGATCTTGGGGAAATTCCCAGACTTGCTGCAGTCTGAGTCAGATCTAAGTTGGGAGCTGAAAAAGCAACATGCTTGAGACAGTCAAGCAGCCGTCTGAGTAGCTCCGCGTGGGAGAACTATGGAAAGGCCTGAGTTGTGGCCTGCATGTCTGCCTGCTGCCCCTGAGAAGGAGGGAAGAGAATTATTTTGGACTAAATCCAGATTTGTGAGAACCAAGTAAGCCACTAATTTTTTACCAGGCTCATACTTGAAGAAGACCGAAGATTTTGCTGAATGCGATCAGCCTGTCAGGATTTCCTGCTGCTTTTGAATCCCCTATTTGTGCAGAGACTTTGAGATTGTGACCGGAGAGCAGTTTGCCTGGTACAGTAGAATTTCCTTACATGTAAATGTGCTGTGTATTGAATGTGGGTCGTGATTTGGTTCCCCACTGTGTGAACTGTGTTCTGCTTGCTGGTACCGTAGAATCCTTTACAGGTGTAACTCCCCTATAAATGTGGGTTCCCAAAAAGTCTTCCTTGAGCTCGCCTAAATGCCCACTGCCTGGCTGGTGTCCTGTGTTTTAGCAGTTTACATGTGATTACCAGAGCCTGTATAGCCTCTGTGTACTGTCTCTTTAAGAGCTGCCTGATTGCAGCCTAAGTAATCTGAGAGGGAGCTCTGTTGAAAGATGTAACTATTTGTTGAAAATCATTTAGAGTGATAATGATAATGTAGTTTGTCTAACCAGCTTTCTTTGTAGCAAGGACTGTTTTGTTTTGTCTCCACTATCTTGGTCCTGGACTGCAAATTGGACCAATCAGTTTTGGTGGAACCTAAAATGTAGCCGGACTACAGGAGCTGTCTGAAGTCAAAATCTGTAGGAATTGTAGTTTTCAACTTTTTGAGCCTTTTTTGCAGCTGAAGGGGGAGCTCTTGCTTTGACTGACAGCCAAATAAGCCAACCAAACCTTTTGGATCTTGGGGAAGTCCCAGGCTGCTTGCAATTTTCAGTTAGTTCTGAGATGGGAAGTGAAATGAGAAGAGCTCAAGTGTATTTTGGGCAGCAATCCTGAGTGGATTCGCATGGAAAAACTGTGAAAGGGCTGAGTTTTTGGCTTGCATGTCTGCTGCTGCTCCTGAGAGGGAGAAGAGAATTATTTGGACTAAATCCAAGTTTGTGTGACTAAAGTAAGCTACTGAAGTGGGCCAGGCTCAATCTGAAGAAGACCAGATATTTTTGCTGAATGCCTTGACCTGTCAGGAGTTCAAGCTACCCTAAGCTCCCGGTGTGTGCAGAGACTTTGCGATTGTGCCCGGGGAGCGCTTTGCCTGGTACAGTAGAATTCCTGTACATGTAAATGTGCTATGAGCTGCTAGTGGGTTGTGAGATAGTTCCCCACTGTGTGAACTGTGTTCTGCTTGCTGGAAGCTGTATCCAGCCCAAAACGGACTGCATCCGAATTTGCCTCCATGCGGTCTGGGTCTTGCCATACTGGCCCAGCCAGACTACCCACTGCACAGAGAAGCCATCAACGAGAGACCTGCTTGGGGATCAGCCCCCTGCTCCACGCTTAAACAGGAACGACGCCTCTGCAACTCGTGTGGGCCCTGCTTCTCCTGGCATTCCAGATCAACCACCTGCAGTCTCGATTTTCGTCCAGCCTGTGTCCAGTCTTGGGTATCGTGAGTAAATACCAGGGTAGCTCCCTGCAACAACAGCTTAATCTGAGTGTATCATCTGACTGTCTTGTTGTTTCATTTCCTTTACGAACTGAGCCCTCTGGCTCCGGATTACAAATATTGTGTACTGTGTATGTTGTATTTTCCATCACAGGGCCCCAACCAGCTGCAACCCCAGGCAACAGTCCTGACTAGCCCATCTCTTCTTCACCTGGGTACCCGGAGGTGTGACTGTGTGGGGGGACTCAAAGTGCATGCATAACTGCTTGATTGATATAACCTTTAAGCTAATTAACGTGATTTTGCCCCTTCCTTGTTCAAGTCCCTGAATAAATCAGATCTAACTTTTTCTGCACGTAACCTGACTGTGGTTCCAGTTTGTGCTCAAAGTACTGTACTGTTGCTATTTGCTGTGCATAACCTTGTTTTACAGGGGGTCCCCAGGGTCAAGCCAGAGGAACCAGCCCTGGTAGTAAGTGCAAACAGTGTGGGTACTTGTGAGGTATACCAGGGGTATTGTGAAAGTGATTATTGTGCAGTGCTCAGGCCACTAAAGGGGAAAGAGGGGGGTTACAGTGTCCCGGAGGGCTGTGCCCAGGTTAGCTTGACCACTACCAACCCTGACCTCCGGGTGGAGGCACCCGTTTCAGAACTCAGACTCCTTAACCTGCTACTAGCCAAGCAGGCAGGGGTAGTAGCCCTTGGGATAGTGACACCTAGGGGTTACACTAATTTGAAATTCAACCTTACTGTTACCCACCTTGCTGCAACTAGTCCCCTGTTCAGGTGAAACCCTAGCTGGGTTTGCCACTTACTGTCCCTTTTCAGTGGTCTCCCTAGCCTTCATCTCCCCCACAGTCAGTTTAACTGTCTAATATAGACATCAAATTTCTGCTTCAGAGCACTAGCCCCCTCTCTCATCAGATGAAGGCTATCACCCTTGAAGAGCCTCCTGTCTCAGAAGCTCCCCTCCAGTCACCCATATAGTGATATCCCTCTTTTTGACACCATCCCTTCAACCACCCACTAAACCCCTCAATCTCTTCCTTCCTTACTCTGTTGCTCCCCTTCCCCTGTTCCACACAGGGAGGACCTGAGAAAAAGCCAGGGAAGCAGAGTGTGCCTTCAGTCTGTCCCTCAGCCTCTTAAAGTTTTGCTTCTCTGCCTCCACAGACTGCTTCACCAGATCATTGGTACCCAGGTGTTCTAGCACCCCAGCAGCCCCTCCCTCTTCTGCACCATCCTGAGCATCCCCTCTCCCTTATCCAACATCCTCCCTATCCTATCTATATCCTGGGTGGCTAATGCACCAGGAAGGCATTGGACCATTTCACTCCCTACCCCTCCTACTCAACATACTGTCTCTTCCCCTTTTCTCCCCCGCCCAACACCATGTTTACTCCCCTACTCAGTGAATCTGTAATCAGTAAGACTCTCGTTGCTGACTTCCTCCTGTTCAACCCCCCGGGTGCCACCAACTCATCCAGTCCATTTCCCCCAGTTGACAGTGTCCCTCCCAACAGAGTCGGGTATCCGAGCCTCCTCTAGAGGTGCAAAGTGATTTGCTGTCTGGATAGTGTAAGGTTGGTCAGACCCCTTGTGGCTGCCCCTGCTATGCTTTCCCATCCTCCAACCACTTGGATCAATGGGCCTCTGGGAGAGTAGGGGTGAGGGGGTGGACCCCAGCTGAGCCGGTGCTGAGATGTCTCATCTCTTGCTGCTACATGAGCTCCACAAAGATGCTGCAGGTGGGGCAGTGTTCCCTTCTCCAGAGCATAACACTGGAGACTAGCGCCCCACATTTCCCAGAAAAGACTACCTCCCTGCTGTATCTCATCTCCATACTGATCCTATGATAACCCTAGATTGCTAATAATAACTTGCTTTCCTCTATCTGCTTAGTACCCTTAGACTAGAACCAAACAGTCCTACCTTATATCTGGAGTTCTGTTATACAGCATATGGAGTACTTCCTAGACCTCCTTTAACCTTGCTTACTCCCTTAACATATGCATAAATAAGGGATATGCAACGGGGAGCTGTGTGATTTATCATTTATCTGCACTCAGGGAGCTTGATATCAGCTAACTTTACGAGTGGCGTAAGCCATGAGTGATGTGACCAAGGTCAACTGCCCTAGTGTAGATAAATGATGTATCACACAAGGTCCCCATTGCATATTTCATTTATGCAATGGGAAGGGACCTTGTGTGTAGCATATTTTTTGGGAGTATTTTATTATTTTTTTATTTAGGCAAAATTTGTGGCATTCTGTAGTGAAGTAGTGCCTTTCCCTGATACAAGGCTGTCGTTGCCATGGGTGTTGCCATGGATGTGATACAACATCGCTACTCACCGGTAGATCGAGTGAGTACTGAAAAAACGTGAGACAAAATGGAGCTGGTTTTTAGTGAGCTGGAGATTGCAAGTACGGTACATGTGTGCGCAGGAAAATGGGCTAAGTGTGAACACAGTTGACCTTTTTAGTGCAAAAAAAAAAAAAGGTAAAAACACAAACGAACAAAACTTTAATGTAGTCCAGAGGAGTTCTGCTGTGGGTTGTAGGACAAGTTTTGTGGTAGTGGGAGCAGAGTGTCTGACTGCGTATTTAGTGGTCTTAAGCCACAGCAAGCAAGTGAGCAAGAGTGAACAGTGAACTACAGCTGTCAGCTTCATATGTTAGGGAGCAGGAGTTGGACAGTTGCAATTTTTTCTGTGCAGTTCATTTTAAAATAAATAATTCGGTTCATGTGGGGAGAGACGGATCGAGTGCGAATGGCCCTGGGCTGAGAAGAGCTGCGAGGAGCAAGAGACTGAGAAGAGGAGAGTAAGTGGGAATGTTTTGTTGCACAGGAAAAAGGTACAGAGTTTAAAATTAAGTCTGATTCATATTTGTGTGTAGTATTCTGCTACAGAACAGGATGACTTGACTGCTGAATGGTTTTAAAGATGGAGATCAGAAGTGGTGGGTGGGCAGTTAAAAAAAGGCTTATTGTGCTGTGTTTGGGCAGCTCAGAGACAAGGATGCTGCAGAAAAAATGAAGAAGTGCAACTTGTGGAGCTTCTGAGAGCAGTATTGAAGTAGTGGTGGTGTAGTAGTGCCGGCCTGCTGGGGGAAGGCATGGTCACCATGATGACAAACTAACTATGGGCCCTAGCCCCAGGTATATGCGAAAGGCACATCCCTGATCCACACTGCCCCGTACCCATGGACATGCCCACACTGACTGGTATTAACCATTGCCGGGCAACTGTCTGCAATCCCACCTCCCAGCATGCAACAGTGCAGGAGAGGGGCATTGCAGCGTGGGCGGATAGCCAATCAGATGCCCGTCCTGGGTCCCAGAGTGGATGCAGGGGATCTTGGAATGGCACACACCCTGACAGGGAATAAACTACAGATGTTTGCCTGAATAGCCACCTCCAGACCTCTCAGGCATCCCAGTGGGCTGGGGCAGCTGTGTGCAGGGGGAGCCCATTGCCACCATGCCCTGCCAGTAACCTTTGGGGGGTGCGTAAATATTTAAGGTAGAATCCCCCCTCACATAGCATTTTCCTCCCCAGCCCAGTGAGCAGCGCCGTCATGAATGTGTGTAGCATGAGCATGCTATTTGGCATGCCCTGGCCTGCCCCTGGCATGGGGCTGTGTAGCCAGCTGGGGGATACAGTGTGCAAGGTGGTAGCATGCCTGTAGTGAATGTCACCAGGGGTGCACTAGACTCTGCTGTGTTGCATTCAGACATAGCCATGCCTATGCGCTGCCCTTGTGCAGCATGTAAGCATTCATGCGTAGGGTCCTCAATTGGTCATGACACACTTGCTATATGTATAAATCAGTGGTCTCTAAGTTATACATATAGTTGCTCTGATAAATGGATTTATCAGTAGCTTCCTGTGTCCACTCCTATTGCATAAATTGGGGACATTGCATGGCCCATTAGAAGTATCTGTGATATTTTTCTGCCCCAAGTGTAGTTTGACCTTATGACATCATGAGTGGTGCAGCCATGAGTGATGCCAAAGTTCAAACTACATGAAAGAGAAATACACAGATATTTCTAATGGGGCCATGACACATTCGATCTATCCAACGCTTTTTAGCATTTTGGGATGTTTTCTTCTGATTTATTTCTTTGTTTTTGTTTATTCGGATGTCCAAGTGGTTTTTCAGAATGATCAAGTGGTTGTTTTGCCATCCTGATGCACATAACACAATTGCCGTGTGTCACTATTCGAGTTGGCGATGCATGCTGTGCCAATCGAGTGGACGGAAGGCCTTGTGGGAGCAAGTGGGTGCAGGTTGATTTACGCTGTGCTGGAAAGAGTGATTGCCAGTGAGGACTGAGATGGGGTGCCAGCATGCTGAAACTAGAGTGCCATTTTTAGGGACAGGGATATGCTCAGGAGATGGAGGGAGGTATGCTGCAGGGGGAATCATTTATGTGTACAGGTGTTTTGTGAGCAGACTTGTTTTTTTTTTGTGACCGAGGGAGAAACTGGCTGTTTCGGTGAAATGAGGGTGATTTGTAGGACTTTGTGAAAAACTGTTTGGAAACAAAGTATTGCTGTGAAGCTAGCAGTGAAATGAAAGCAGAAATTATCATTTTAAAAGTGTGGAGCTCGTGCTGCTGACAGGGACCAATCAGGAGCGATGGTGAAGGTATTTTTGCTCCTGGGGACCTAGTGTAGAGTGAGAATATTTTGATATTCTCACGCTTGGTTGAGAGGAAGCAAAGATATCACTAGCAGATGAAGAGAAGTACTGATGTCCTTCTACAAAGCCATGGTGAGGCCACACCTGGAGTACGGAGTCCAGTTCTGGAGGCCACATTTGCGTAAAGACATTGACAAGTTAGAGGGGGTTCGGAGAAAGGTGACTAAGATGGTGCAGGTTATGCAGGGTAAACCATACGAGCAGAGATGCAGGTAATTGCGGCTGTACTCCTTGGAAACTAGAAGGGAAAGGGAGGACATGATTGAAACTTTTAAATATGTCAAGGGGATCAACAAGGTGAAGGCAGGGAGTCTATTCAGTAGGATGGATGGTGCAGTAACTAGAGGACATAGTTTGAGACCATGGGGGGGAGATTCAGAGACAATGTGAGGGGGCAGTTCTTCACAGAGAGGGTGGTGGAGGCATGGAACAGGCTTCCAGAGGCTGTGATGGGGATCAGAACAGTGTCGGAGTTCAAGGTTGCATGGGACAGACATAAGGGGCTGTGTGGAAATGGGAAGGGGGCCACTGGAAGGTGGTGGGATAAATAAAGGGGTGAGAAAGGGCAGACAAGATGGGCCTGAGGATCTTTCTCTGCCATCAAGATTCTACGATTCTATGTGCCAGAAAATATCCTCACAAGCATAGAAAAAATATAAATATACAAAAATATATATATATGCTGTATATATGTCCACAATATTTCACTTGTAGCAAAAAAAAAAAACCCAGTTGTAACTCCCCTTTAGCCTGTCTAGGGGTCCTGGTGGTAAAATGCCAAAGGAGGGGGGCACAAGTCAGAAACCAGATGTCTAACTCAGGATAACCAACAGCTCCTCATAAGGCATGAAAAGGTTGTCCTTACCTTGTCCCAGAAGCTCATAATGGACAGGCCTGTACCTCTCTTACCACAAGCTAAGCCGGGCACACTCTGAAACTGCAGGGGTCCACAACATAGGGCCGTGGGGCTGAATGGAATAAACTTTTGTTAGGGCACACTAAATGAAGGCACAAAGAGAGTGACTTTAAAAAATAAATAACTTAAATTTATTCTTTTCCCAAAGCAATCGGACAAATTGGAACCATTTTGGACAATCTTGCTTCCATCTGCCTCTTTTCCTCATACACTGAATGGTTCAGGGCATACATATCTGACAGATTTCAGTATGTGCAACTGGGCAACATCAAATACCCCCCCCCCCCATCCATGCTGGGGTCCCCAGGATCAATCCTTGGACCAATACTATTATCAATTTTCATTAACGGTCTCCGTTACTCCTGCTCCACCTCACATGTACATGTACACCGATGACACGGTCATCTATGCGTCTGGCACCTCCCTCTCAAATGTTCAGGCTTCCCTTCAGGCTGACTTTGAAAATGCACTAAACTGGTTTGAAACTAACATAAATCATGCAACACAAAGAAAACTGTTGTAATGGCTTTTGGCACTGCTCAAAAACTAGCTAAGCCTTCCCCCCCCCACTCCTTAGATGGCTCAAAACTGGAAACTGTGGAATTTTTCAAGTACCTGGGAATCTGGCTTGATCAAAAACTGAACTTTTCCCACCATATAGATGCTATTCATGCTAAACTCCAGCCCATACATGGTGCCTTGTACAGACACAAGGACTGTCTCTCGCTCCCTACCTGGAAAGAGCTGGTCACAAAACTAATCCTGCCCTCCTTGGACAACGCTGATGTTGTATACGCTCCGTGCCCCAGTCATCTCTGTCTCTAAACTGGACCCATTGAACAATGCCTTCTGTTGCTTCCCTACCAAACTCATCACTGCTCCCTGCACTCTGCCCTCTCCCTCACCTCACTTGCTAGTTGTCGCCTTGCCCACTGCACTACTTCATCACAAAGTACTGATTCAGTGTTCTACCCTCCTACTTCACCAATCTCCTGTCCACCTCCACCAACCTGGGCTGCTCACTTCGTATCCGAGACCCTTGCTCCTTCGCCCTCCCTCTACTACATTCGCAATCAGGCAAGTTATCCTTTACCTTCAGGCTTCCCGCTCTATGGAACCATCTCCCCCACTCAGTCTGCCTCTTGCCCACTGCAGCTTTCTTCAAAAAGCACCTAAAACCCCATCCCACCCCCTGCTCCTTCTTCCCTCCTTATCCCCCTTGACACCATCCGCACCTCCCCTTCCTCCCTCCTGACCTCGTACCCCTCTCCTTAACACTCTAGCCATTCAGTTGAGGATCCTTCCACTTTGTTCCTTAATCTACTGCCTGGTCAGCCCAGTAGCACTGAGAGTTGAGGCGCTGGATGCCACACCTTGCGCCACACTGGTGACCCAAGTTTGGGAATGGACTCAGGTTGCTCAGGGGTTGGCAAGGGTGGGGAAGCATCGAGCATCCACAGACAGCTCTCCTTCCCAGGGGAGGGGGGGTTAGCACAGTGCACCATTGCTCGACACCCAGTGGTGGCTGGGTGTCAGCACAGGTATGTAGCCAGAATGGGGAGGGCCCACTTTCATAGTGTAAGTCTGCTTCCACGGAGGTGGAGCCCAGCCGCTCCACCCATTGCATGATCATCAGCCCGAGGGAAAACATTGGAAAAATGGAGCTGGCAGGTTCCATGATGGCCTGGCTGCTTCTATGCTGGGACCAGAGAGAGATGAGATGAGCCCCTCCATGGGAGGGGCCAGAGCCACCTGCCAGATACGCAAAAAGAAAAAAAAAGAAAATCTACTGCCTGATTAAGACATTGTGTATTAATTTGTATTTATTGTATACATTTGCTATATTCTTCTTCTTGTACTGTATTGTATATATTTTGTAAAATAACATCCTGTAAATTATTGTAACTCTTGCTATGCAGTTCACCTCTGTATTCTTACTGCATTTTCTTCTCTTCGCCCTCCCTGGGTCGCACTTGGAAACAAGCTCTGGCTCAGTGTGCATTTCCCGGTTACCAACATTTTAAATAAATAAATAATTTTTCAGGCAGATTACTCAAAGCAGTGTGGTGCTGTGGATTCCCATTTAAAGTGGCCTGGGCAGAGCAAAGATTTGGGTTCAGACGAGCTATGGAAACCGAGCATGAAGGCTCACCATACACTGACAAATTGTGATCCCTCTGAGGGACTACCAGACTGCTAAGATTAATCGCTGACACCAGCCTTTACTGATCAAATGGCCTGACCTCAGGGTCCTACCCTACACATGCTGCAGCACCCTTAGCTACAGCACCAACTGGGTCCCAGACCCCCCCCCCCGAAGTCTACAACTACAAACCCACTTCCCGAGGCAGCATGCCTCATGGGAAGGACTGGTCCAGGCTGCTACCACTGAACCAGCCACACCGCAACTCTCTCACCACTGAAGTGCCCCCACTTCCCTTGCTATCTGCTCCCAGACAGACAGTCCATAACTCCGGGCTCACACGGTGCCTGAAAAGCTAGGGTGGCCCAAACTCCTATGAAACTCCCAACGGTGGCAGTTCACTAAACACAGGATCCAAACCCCAATGACCACTCTCCTGCAAACCAACCCCAGGTCTCCCGGATGTGGACAAATGCCCAAATCGCTTAGGCCACACTCCCGGCTGGGCCCGCCCCCACCCACCTGCTCGCTCTACTCTCACTGGTCTCCTCCTCTATCCCTCTATCTCCCTCTTAAAGGGCACAAACCCTAGGCTTTGCCCCGGGCAGAAACCCACCTACTCTCTACCTGACTGCCACTAGAGGGAGAACAAAAAGCAGAATAAAATATTAGTAAGCCTCCCCCGAAGGGGTGGCTTACACTCTTCCCCCCCTTAACCCATTCTCCTCCTGGGGAATGGGGCATCCCTGCAATCCATGGAACCCACTAGTGGGGCAGATACATGTGCTCTCTACACCCACCACAAGCTCCAGCGGCATGCAGGTCACCCAGGGCCCCTTCCCACAAGGGCAAAACAGAACCCAATTCCCTATCTGCCCCTGCCCATAGGGTAAGACAAATAGGAAAAACAACATTGCCAGGCATAATAAAAGCACAGATAACTGCAGATGGATTAACTTTAAGAACTTCGCTTTCCTTTCATTTCTTAAACAGGCCTTTCCATACAGAACCCAACCTCTCACACAGGCACACACACACACTCACACACACAAATACATAGCCCACACTCATGCACCCGACCATTCACACTCTAACCCCTCACAATTGTTTTTTTTTTTAAAGGTAAAACATTTTAAACCAAACAACATCTGAGAAGCAGTCCCACAGTCCAGTCCACTAGGGATCACAGTCCTGCAGTCCTACACTAGGCACAGACTAATTTAGTCCTGTACTTCTTCATCCAGGGCTCCAGCAGTAAACTTGAGCAACCTAAAACAGTTCTGGCAACATATGCAGCTCCCTCTCTTCACCTTCAGATAGCGGTTCCACCACCAAGGGGGTAGCAGAATTCTGGGTCTGGTTTAGTAGTCTCTTGGCGAAATGAATCCAGGGACAAGATGTAATGCTTCAGTCTTCCTCCTTCCACATCCTGGATATTAGTGAAATGTTTAAACAGGGTCAGCCCAGTCCAGGCCACAGAGTGGCCAAGGACCTTGTCACCCTGGATGACATGAGAAAAGGCACCAGCATCCAGATTTTTTTGCTGCACCTTTCTGATCATAGCTGTAAACAACCAATCAGCTCTGTTTTCTTCAATGATGTCCCATAGCCTCTCAGACAGATAAGAATAATCAGCAAAAGGATAGTCAACATGGATCCTGTGTCTCACACACCTCTCCATCTGTGACCACTCGGGGAACTCTCTTACACTGGTCCAGCGGACTTAACCTGGCTCCAACCACACTTCTGTTCAAAGCTGAACATTTACAGGGTCAGACAGCAATGGCCTATCCATTAGCACTCTAGTGGCCTTGCACATTGTCGGGAGGCACGGCACATTGTCGGGGAAATGCTTCATGGGCCTGGCACAAGGCTGGGGGGATGGCTCGCTCTTGGTTGGCAAACAAGTATCTCTGTGGTGCTACACTAGGAGGCACTAGAACTAGCTCTTCATGCTCAGCTGGTGCTTGAGCTGTTGGTGAGGATTCTTTTCCCGAGGCCAGATCCCTGGTACCCCTCACAGTGCCAGCACTGCCAGGCGAGGGAGCTTGAGTGGGGGCCCTGGGAAACTCACTGGTTTGCATAATGGCATCCCTCACCCCCTCCCTCTGCCATGGAGAGGACCAGCAGCACAGATGGGGAGGGGCCTGGCATATGTCTGTGCCCCTTCACACCTCCAGTGCATTCTTCCTCAACCGACTCTGCCAACACATCAGGGAAACACAAAGAGAAGGGTGTGCACAAGGTAAAGTAGTGCTCTCAGACAAATCAATCAGAACAAAAACACCATAGTTTGGGCACTCACCACCACATATTACGCTGAACACCAAAAGTTTGATAAAAAAGGAATTTATTCCATAAAAAACATGCCTGACACGTTTCTGGTCTGTAAACTCAACCCTTTCTCAAAGGCTTACATTTGAAACACTAAAAACAAAGACATCTTATAGGGTTCAGTATTCATGATGTCATAATTATAACATCTAATTGATTAATTACCAAAAGCCACATACTTAACATACAGCATTTTAAAAGTACTAGAAGGATCCAGGGAAGGGGGGGGATACAAAATAAAGGAACAGTGCATAAATAACATTATAAAATACTATTCAATCTAATTCATAGAAGAAGAAGAAGAATCAGAATCAGCATTTATATAGCGCTTTTCATACATCCAAAGCACTTTACAAGCAATGCTAGACTGGTAGTGAAGTGACTGAATGTGGTGGTGGCGGTGGCGGCCATATCGCACATCATCACCCACACACAGCCTGGATAATTGCATGTACCAGTTTATGGAAGGGAATGTTGGCCAGGACACGAGAATGTTCCCTACCTCTTGCGAAGAGTGCCCTGGGTTCTTTTACTTCCACCTGGACACCCACCAGGATGGGTAGAAGGGACCTCGGTTTAACGTCTCATCCGAAGGACGGCACACCCCAGCAGTACAGCACGCCACCATTACTGCACTCAGATGCCAGTGATTTTTAGGTACAAGTCCAATCCCGGTGTGGGATGAGAACCCACGACCTTCTGGTCTAGAGCCGGATGTGCTACCAACTGAGCCACGCTGACACCATAGCATACACATTAGTAAAGAACATTTCAAAGAGCAATCATCTTTCTTCTAATAAAGGTTTAATTGCAAAACCATTATTAAGACCTGGTGGGCTATTAGCCTGCAACAAATTGATCCAAAAGGTCTCTCATTTTAGAACAAAATTGTTATAATTTCCACCTTGTGGTTTATTATTAACTCGATCTATTCCCATTTAAGTAAAAACATGTTCATTACCATCACTTGCATTCAAAATATGTTGCACTGTTGCATAAGTTACATCCTTCATTCTTATAGCTCGCTGATGTTCCCCCACCCTTATTTTAAGACACCGTGTAGTTTTCCCCACATAGAAAGAACTGCAAGTGCACAGAGCTAAATAAATAACACCACTGGTGCTACACATAATAAATTGTCTTGTATGACAAACTTTTGCGTTCTTTCCTACACAAAAAGTACTTCCAGTTTTAATATGCTTGCAATAGATACAGTTGTTACATCTAAAGCAACCAGTGGGTTGCGAAAGCCACGTATTTTAATTTTTTTGATCCTGGAAATGGCTATGAACTAATCGATCTTTTAAACTCACTGCTCTTCTATATGAAAATCTAGGCACTGTATTTGCTATCTCTTTTAAACTATCATCTGCTGCCAAAACATTCCAGTGTTTTTTAATAATGGCTACAAATTCAAGTGCCTGTGCTGAATAAGTGGTCACTATATTAATCCCATTATTAAACTCACTAATATGTTTATCAGATTTAGTCTCTAATAAAGAAGCCCTATCTATATTATTTACATCATTTCTTGCTTTATTAACATTATCAACACTATATCCCCTATCATAAAATCTCTGTTGGAAAATATCAGCCAGTAATTCGTAGCTTTCATTACTAGTACAGTTCCGTTTTGAACGCATACATTCACCCCTTGGTATATTAGTAATTACATGTTGTGGATGGCAACTAGAAGCTACCAGGGTAGTGTTGCCATCCACTGTTTTTTTGTAAGTTTCTGTCTCATTGTTCATACCACTAATACTTCTAGAGATCATAAGATCAAGATAAGGGACCTGTTCAAAGCTACAAGTGTATGTAAAACGAAGGTTGCTATTAGTGCTGTGCAAAAAATGAATAAAGGAATGTAACTCTTCTTTTGAACCATGCCAAATTAATAGCACATCATCAATATATCATTTCCACATTATAACTAGAAAAAAATTGATTTTTGGCAACATCAAAAATAAAATCTTTTTCCTAAGCCCCAATATATAAATTAGTCACAGAGGGCGCACAGGTAGCTCCCATGGCAGTACCTACAATTTGCCTGTAAATGCAATGATCGAAGCCAAACACATTATACTTAAGAACATATTCCAACAATTTCAGCAGAAAAACAATAGGCAGTGCTATCTCATATTCCATATTTCTAAGAAAAAAAGCAACTGCATCTAAAGCTCCATCACGAACATGTTTAGTAATAATCCCCATAACATAAGCATCATTTACTGTTTCATCTATAGAAAACTTAAAATCCACAGTTGGATCGTGTTGCATTTTCTCATAACACATTGTATCTTGTAACTGTCTCAAACATTCTTTGAAGTAATCCGTTTTCTGCCACAGTAAAACAGCACCACCTTTGTCTGCCATTTTTATAATCATATCTTTTTTCTGTTGCAAAATCAATATTGCATCTCTTTTTTCTCTAGACAAATTATCAAAAGCAGGGGCTGATGGTTTATTTAATAGAACAGTAAGTTCCTTTTCTACTAGTTGCTTAAAAACTAAGACAGCTTGACTCTGAGGTGGACAAAAAGTAGAGGGGGTCTGAAGGCCTCTTTTACTAGTCCAGTGTTTATAGATGCTGTCTGGTTTCTTTTTTTGTAAAAAGCAGCAAATATTTAACTTTCTACACAAAAGACATAAATCTACAATAGTCTGGACTTTATTAATAAATTTAAGCCTTTCTTTAATAAATTCATTTCAGCAACAGTCAGGGGTGCAGTCAGTCAAATTAATAATTTGTTGAGACACACTCACCTCCTCCTGCCTCGATAGGGGTGTCTGTTGTATGGTTTCTGTATGTGGTTGTGATATCTGTATCCTGTTTGGTCTCCACCATCTCCCTCTTCTCGTCCTCTTCCTTCTGCAGTTTTGGGGTACAGACCTCCTTCTTGGAAATTAAGACACAGACTCCTCCTCGGCGCACTTTGTGGTTGAGGTTTGTATGTGTGTTGTTGTAGCATCATTACCCCCTCTGTTTCCTGATCTCACGGTCTCAAACCTAAAAAAGGATTTTGATCTCCCTCTTCACTCTCTGGTTCACTCTGATCTGTGCTGAAATCAAATGGCACATTTTTGGCATTTTTTAAAATACTTTTCTTAGGCTTATTTTTCCAAATGTAGACGCGATTTAATTCAAAGTCTGTTTTGTCCCTTAAAAAACTTAATCTGTTTAGCTTTTTCCAAATCCATATCCAATCTTTTAATAGTATCTTGTAAATTTTTATTCATTCGTTCAAAGTCAGCCTGATTGTGTTGATGCAACTTCAAAACCTCTTGTTCTTGAGCTTTAAAATCCACTAAAATGCTCTGCTCCTTTTCTTTATTAAATTTCACAGTCAAATTAATCAATTTTAAACTGGCTTCTGTTAAGATTTGTTCCCACTTAGTCATGAAGGCTACATTGTCTGTTCTATAAGCAGGTTTCAGGTCTATTCTTAGACCACAAGGTACACGTTTTACCTGAAAATAAGCCTCCATGTTAGTTATATTCCAATAAATTCTTCTTAACTATACCTCCAATTTCTCCAGATATTTAAAAGCTTCTTTTAAAGATGCCGTTTCTGGTGGTAAACCAGCAATCTCTTCTTCTTCAATTAAAAATGGGTTCGCAGATCCTGCCGCATACAACAATTGTTCCACTGAACTTAAAGCATTGCCCGGTGCAGGTATCGCCATTGAACTTCCACTCCGAAATATGTTTGGTATAACTTCTAATGAAGGATTCATCTTTCTTTAAAAAGAAGCTATTAAACAAAACAGGTGTATAAGTCAGCTTGTGGTTTTATGCAGTATATTATCTGCAGCTGTGCAACACAAGCCAAATAATTCAGAGAAACACAAAGAGAAGGGTGTGCACAAGGTAAAGTGGTGCTCTCAAACAAATCAATCAGAACAAAAACACCACAGTTTGGGCACTCACCACCACATATTACGCTGAACACCAAAAGTTTGATAAAAAAAGCAATTTATTCCATAAATAACATGCCTGACGCATTTCTGGTCTGTAAACTCGATCCTTTCTCAAAGACTTAGATTTGAAACACTAAAAACAAAGACATCTTATAGGGTTCAGTATTCGTGATGTCATAATTATAACATCTAATTGATTAATTACCAAAAGTCACATGCTTAACATACAGCATCTTAAAAGTACTAGAAGGATCCAGGGAAGGGGGGGGGGGAGAGGAAATACAACATAAAGGAACAGTGCATAAATAACATTATAAAATACTATCCAATCTAATTCATAGCATACACATTAGTAAAGAACATTTCAAAGAGCAATCATCTTTCTTCTAAAAAAGGTTTAATTTCAAAACCATTATTAAGACCTGGTGGGCTATTAGCCTGCAACGTAATGATCCAAAAGGTCTCTCGTTTTAGAACTAAATTGTTATAATTTCCACCTCGTGGGTTATTATTAACTCAGTCTATTCCCATATAAGTAAAAACAAGTTCGTTACCATCACTCGCATTCAAAATATGTTGTGCTGTTGCATAAGTTACATCCTTCGTTCTTATAGCTCACTGATGTTCCCCCACCCTTATTTTAAGACACCGTGTAGTTTTCCCCACATAGAAAGAATTGCAAGTGCACAGAGCTAAATAAATAACACCATTGGTGCTACATATAATAAATTGTCTTATATGAAAAACCTTTGCGTACTTTCCTATACAAAAAGTACTTCCAGTTTTCATATTCATGCAATAGATACAATTGTTACATCTAAAGCAACCAGTGGGTTGTGAAAGCCACATATTTTAATTTTTTTTGATCCTGGAAATGGCTATGAACTAATCGATCTTTTAAACTCACTGCTCTTCTATATGAAAATCTAGGTGCTGTATTTGCTATCTCTTTTAAACTATCATCTGCTGCCAAAACTTTCCAATGTTTTTTAATAATGGCTACAAATTCATGTGCCTGTGCTGAATAAGTGGTCACTATATTGATCCCAATATTAAACTCACTAATATGTTTATCAGATTTAGTCTCTAATAAAGAAGCCCTATCTATATTATTTACATCATTTCTTGCTTTATTAACATTAGCAACACTATATCCCCTATCATAAAATCTCTGTTGGAAAATATCAGCCTGTAATTCGTACCTTTCATTACTAGTACAGTTTGTTTTGAATGCATAAATTCACCCCTTGGTATATTACTAATTACATGTTGTGGATGGCAACTAGAAGCTACCAGGGTAGTGTTGCCATCCACTGGTTTAAGTTTCTGTCTTAATGTTCATACCACTAATACTTATAGAGATCATAAGATCAAGATAAGGGACCTGTTCAAAGCTACAAGTGTATGTAAAACAAAGGTTGCTATTAGTGCTGTGCAAAAAATTAATAAATAAATTAATTAAATTAGTAAAGGAATGTAAAAGGGGTGAGAATAGTGCAGAAATGGACACAAGTCCCTTTACATGAGAAAGGGTCCTGAAGGAACTGGAAGTAATAAGAGTTGATAAAGCAATGGGGCCAGATGGGGTGCACCCCAGGGTCCTTAAAGAACTAAGAGAGGTGGTGGCTGAACCTCTTGCTATCCTGTTTAGCCGATCACTAGAAACAGGGGAGGTACCCAAAGACTGGAGGATAGCAGATGTAGTCCCCTTATACAAAGGTGGGAACAAAGAGGAAGCGGGGAACTACAGACCAGTCAGCCTCACCTCGGTAGTGGGGAAGATCATGGAAGCACTACTGAAGGAGAGATTGGTGGAACATCTGGTTGTCAATGGACTACAGGACCCAAGGCAGCATGGTTTCACCAGGGGAGGTCATGTCAGACCAGCCTCATTGAATTTTTGACTGGGTGACTAGGAGGTGGATCAGGGAGGGCAGTGGACTTGGCCTATCTGGACTTCAGCAGGCCTTTGACACTGTGCCACATAGAAGACTATTGCACAAACTGGGGAATATGGGTGTGGGCAGGACAGTACTGTGGTGGGTAGGTAACTGGCTGGGCAGCAGGACACAGAGGGTGGTGGTAAATGGCTGTCACTCCACAGAGGAAGAGTGACCAGTGGGTACCACAGGGATCAGTGCTGGGACCAGTACTATTCAATATCTTCATCAGTGACATTGCACAGGACCTAGAAGGCAGAATTTCACTGTTCGCTGATGACACAAAGCTCTGTAACAGAGTAGACACACCAGAGGGTGTAGACAGAATGAGAAGGACCTGCAGAAACTTGAAGAATGGTCAGGGGTTTGGCAGTTGAAATTCAATGCAAGGAAGTGCAAGATAATGCATATGGGGCACAAAACCCTGGCACAATATATCAGTTGGGGGTGAGGATATAGCATGCACCGAGCAGGAAAGGATCTTGGGGTAATCATCTCTGATGACCTCAAGGCAGAAACAGTGTGACAAGGCAGCAGGTAAAGCAAATAGGATGCTGGGATGCATAGGCAGGGGCATCACCAGCAGGAAAAGGGAGGTCATAATTCCACTATACAAGACACTAGTGAGGCCGCACCTGGAGTACACTGTGCAGTTCTGGAGACCTTACCTACGTAAGGACATAGACAGGAGTAGAGAAGGTTCAGAGGAGGGCAACAAAGATGGTGCATGGATTGCATCACAAGTCCTATGAGGACAGGTTGAAGGCACTGAACATGTACTCCCTGGAGGAGAGGAGGGAGAGAGGGGATATGATAGAGACATACAAGTATCTTACAGGGAGGAACAGGGTGCAGGAATGCACTATTGTTAAGCGAAAAAGATGTTCCAGGACTAGAGGGCATGGGATGAAGTTGGAGGGAGGACGATTCAGAGGAAACGTGAGGAAGAATTTCTTCACAGAACGGGTGGTGGACAAGTGGAACACCCTGCCAGAGGAAGTGGTGGGGGCTGAAACAATCATGGGATTTAAGAATTCATGGGATAGACATAAAGGAATTCTGGAGGTCAGGGATAAGGGGCAACAGACTTCTTGGAAAACATAAACTGAACTTAGAAACTTAAATGGGCAGACTGGGTGGGCCATAGGCCCTTATCTGCCGACACTGTCTATGTATCTGTGTAACTCTTCTTTTGAACCATGCCAAATTAATAGCAAGTCATCAATATATCGTTTTCACATTATAACTTTAGAAAACAATGGATTTTTGGCAACATCAAAAATAAAATCTTTTTCCCAAGCCCCAACATATAAACTAGCCACAGAGGGCGCACAGGTAGCTCCCATGGCAGTACCTACAATTTGACTGTAAATACAATGATCGAAGGTAAACACATTACACTTACGAACATATTCCAACAATTTCAGCAGAAAACCATAGGCGGTGCTGTCTCGTATTCCATATTTCTAAGAAAAAAAGCAACTGCATCTAAAGTTCCATCATGTGGAACATGAGTATACAAGAATTCTATATCTAATGTTACAAGGAAATAGTCCTCTTGCAAATTTGTTTTGTCCAAAGTGTTTAAAATATCCTTAGTATCTCTTACATAAGAAGGGAGCTTCACCACAGCAGGCTTTAACCAAGAATCCAAATATTGCAAAAGGGGTTCTGTCAGAGACCCTAAGCCACTCACGATCGGGCGACCTGGCAGATTTTCCAAAGTCTTATGCACTTTAGGCAGAAGATAAAAAGTTGCCATTTTTGGAAAGTCTCTGATCAAAAAGTCACGGACATGTTATTAAAAAACACTGGAATGTTTTGGCAGTAGATGATAGTTTAAAAGAGATAGAGCAAATACAGCACCTAGATTTTCATATAGAAGAGCAGTGAGTTTAAAAGATCGATTAGTTCATAGCCATTTCCAGGATAAAAAAAATTCAAATACATGGCTTTCGCAACCCACTGGTTGCTTTAGATGTAACAATTGTGTCTATTGCAAGAATATTAAAACTGGAAGTACTTTTTGTGTAGGAAAGAACACAAACGTTTTTCAGATAAGGCAATTTATTATGTGCAGCACCAGTGGTGTTATTTATTTAGCTCTGTGCACTTGCAGTTCTTTCTATGTGGGGAAAACTACAAGGTGTCTTAAAATAAGGGTGGGGGAACATTAGCGAGCTATAAGAATGAAGGATGTAATTTATGCAACAGTGCAACATATTTTGAATGCAAGCGATGGTAATGAACATGTTTTTACTTATATGGGAATAGATCGAGTTAATAATAACCCACGAGGTGGAAATTATAACAATTTAGTTCTAAAACGAGAGACCTTTTGGATCATTACGTTGCAGGATAATAGCCCACCAGGTCTTAATAATGGTTTTGAAATTAAACCTTTTTTAGAAGAAAGATGATTGCTCTTTGAAATGTTCTTCACTAATGTGTATGCTATGAATTAGATTGGATAGTATTTTATAATGTTATTTATGCACTGTTCCTTTATTTTGTATCCCCCTCCTTCCCTGGATCCTTCTAGTACTTTTAAGATGCTGTATGTTAAGTATGTGACTTTTGGTAATTAATCAATTAGATGTTATAATTATGACATCACGAATACTGAACCCTATAAGATGTGTTTTGTTTTTAGTGTCTCAAATGTAAGCCTTTGAGAAAGGGTCGAGTTTACAGACCAGAAATGCGTCAGGCATGTTATTTATGGAATAAATTCCTTTTTTATCAAACTTTTGGTGTTCAGCGTAATATGTGGTGGTGAGTGCCGAAACTATGGTGTTTTTGCACCACATCAGGGGTAGACTCCGGGTCCGTTGTCTTCACCATTGCCATTTTACTCTCCTCCCATCCCTCCAGGCTACCGATAGAAAGGGTCGACATTTCTGCCACAGAAGACGATGATGGATAAGGCCAGGCAAAGGTATATGGGGGAATTCCACATGCTCCCATTTGGGCTGATCCTACACATACAGAGCATAAAGGAGCTCAGACCATGCCAGGCCCTTTAAAGCCACACCTCACACAATTCTATTTATTTATTTTATTTATTTATTGAGTCTTGGATTACAACACCTTTGAGCAATGCAACTCATTTACAAAGGTTCCACGTCAATAGTACAAAAACAAAATAAGGTAAACAATAGACTAGTAAATAGCAGATATCAAGAATATACTTTAAAAAAATTAATACGTCGAAAGCAATCAAAATAGCACTGAATGTTGCTCAGTATAACAGTAAAGGGGCTAGAGGAGTGGGAAGCCTTGTCAAAATCTAGGAGAGAAAGTAATGGGATGTAAGGTGGGGATGGGAGAAACGAGAGGGGGAAGGAGAAAGTTACACATGAGGTGGAGGGGAAGAGGAGTTCCAAAGGAGGTGATGGAGATAGAGAGATGAGAGGAGGGGGAGGTAGAATGAGGGAAATGGCGTGAGTGCAGAGAGAAGGGAGCACTGGCGAAGGGAGAGGGGAGGGAGACAAATTAATAGTAGAGGGAGAAGAGGTGGTATTTAGCTAGGAGAGGGGACAGCCTAGCAGACCTTGTTGAAAACCCAAGAGAGAGAGTAATATGGGTGGGAGAGAAGATAAGAGAGAGAAATGTAGGGGGGGAGGAGGGGAAGAGTGTTGCAAAAGAGGTGGCATAAGATAAGAGAATGGGTGGGTGGTGGAAAGGGGATGGTGAGGAGGAGCAAGGGAAGAGTGCAAAGATGTGCAAGCAGGGAAGAAGCAGGGGTGAGGGGTGGAGGCGAAAAGGGTCGAGGGTAGGATTGAAATGAAGTGCCAAGAGTTAGTGTCAAAAGGTATAAGAACAAAGATAACATAAGCCGAAGGCTGCTAAGGGCGGCAGTCACATATGCTGTTTGCTAATAGATGCTGCTGGAGTTTGTGTTTGAAAGGGCCGAGTTTTGACTCAGCAGAGATGTCCCTACCCAGGGAGTTGAGCCAGAGGGGGGATCTATAAGCAAAAGACCGCTGACCTAAGGTGGTGTGGCATCTGGGAACAGTAAAGACCTGAGTTGGCGAGCTGTGCATACATTGCATACTGTGACAAGGGCTAAGAAGCTGTTGGTCCCCAGAGGGTAGCAACCCAGGGTGTGCCTTCCTGGCAAGTAAGCAGGTTTGATAATGGATCCGCATGAAAAATTGAAGCCACCCAGTCTGAGCATATTGGTCACATGTGTGTGTGAGGCTGGCAGCCCTAGTAAGGAGTCTGCATGCTTTGTGAAGAGCAACAGTGATCCTTGAAGGGGTGTAGCTGAGACAGAGCTGTAAACAACCAGCCCATAATCGATGATGGTAATGACGGAGCTGAAAATTGCTTTTTTCAGCACCTCGGGAATCAGGCGCTGCTTGTGCCTGTAGACTAGGCTAATCCGTATGTTGATAGCTCGGGCTACGTTATCAGTATGTTGTGAGTAGGCGAGTGAGCTGTCAACAGTGACCCCCAAATATTTGAAGGAGTTGATCTGTTCAAGCAGGGTGCTAATGCAGTTTGTTATGATCAAGGGTTTGGACTTGTGTTTCTTATGGGCACTGTTGAAAAGTATCACTTTGGTTGTTTTATAATTTAGTGCCAGTTTTTGAGTGCTGAACCACTCTTGCCACCATCTCCTCTTCCTGCTGCCTGCCATAGCCATGAAAGCATAGAGGCCAGGACAGTAGCCTGTGGCTCCTCCTTGGTGATCTTTTCAGCATTTGGAATCTCCCTTTTTTTCTTCTCTGAGCCTTTGTGGACCCACTCGCCAATGGCGACACTCTGCTCACACACTGCTCTTGCTGTAATAGCACCTGCTCCAGGGCCTCCAGGCACAATCCCAGCCTTCAATCAATCAGTAGCATTCCTCTAATCCATGTGACAGTTCTTGCACAGCACCTAGTTCAATTCAGTTCATCTTTATTTTTAAAAAGGCACTATTCCTTGAGCTTGCCTGGTGGCACCAAGGTTGAGGCGCTGGACGCCACACTTCATGCCATGCCGACGACCCGGGTTCGGGAGCGAGCTTGGGCTGCCAGGGGTCGGCAGGGGAGGGAGAGGATCGCACGTCTGATGACAGCTCTCCTCTCCCGGGGATGGGTGTGTACATCGTCCCGCTCCTTGACTGCCCCCTGGTGGATGGCTATGGGCAGTACCAGAGTCAGGGAGATGAGAAGTGTGGCTTCATGACACGTGCGTGCCTCCATGCACACGCATTTACAGCTACAATGGGAGAGCCAAGGGAAAAATGTGAAAAGGATGGCTGCGGGCTCTATGGAGCCCCTTCCTTTCATCAGTGCCGTGCCGCTGGGACTGCCCAGTGCCCTCCCAGATATGTGTCTCAGGAGGATGGCCCTCTCCTTCCGCCCTGCCACAGGGTGGGGGCCGTGGGAGAATAAGGGCTCAGGGGTACCGGGGGGGCACTGGCCAAGAGCCTGGAGGAAGGGCAGATGGAAAAATTAAAGGCGCTATTCCAAATGATCATAGTCCTCTGGCAGGGGGAAGATGGCTTAATGGCATGAAGCATAGGCAACATGTCGGCCACCCAGAATGATGCAAACAATAAAACAGGGGAGGACCCATTACACAGTGCATCCATAGTTGCCTCACAGCCCAGGGGACTCCAAAACATGTCCCGGATGAGCCCCTACATTTGTAACCCCCCTTTAGCCTGTCTAGGGGTCCTGGTGGTAAAATGCCAAAGTGGGGCACAAGCCAGAAACCAGATGTCTAACTCGGGATAACCAACAGCTCCTTATAAGGCATGAAAAGGATATCCTTACCTTGTCCTAGAAGTTCATAATGGACACGCCTGTACCTCTCTTACCACAAGCTGAGCTGAGCACACTTTTGAACTGCAAGGGGCTGAATGGAGCAAACTTTTGTTAGGGCATATTAAATGAAGGCACAGAGAGAGCAACTTTAAAAAATAAATAACTCCCTGACCTCTTTCTCGGACCCCACTGTATAACAATAGGCAGATTCTAATAGACAATAAGCCCATCTCATGGACCCACTGGGAACAAAAAGGCATTATCACATTAGCAGATGTTCTGGGCAAAGATGGAAAAGGGCTGCAGTCTTTCCAGGAACTAGATAAGGAGAAAGGGCTGTGGAAACCAGACTTCTGGAGGTACTTGCAGCTTTGCAGCTCTCTGTCAGTCTATCTAAAAAACAAACCCGATAGTAACTCCCTACCTGAGAAGGTTACTGAGTGGCTTTCTCACCCTAAGGGACAAGCCAGCAAGATTTATGCTGCGTTAAGGGACAGTATTCCATCTCAATCCTTGGAGTCTGAAATCAAGTGGGAAAAAGCACTAAAAACTGCCATTGATGATACTCAGTGGAAATTATGTTGGAGGCTAGCACATTTCAATTACCCGGGCATGAGGACTAAGCTCATGCAGCACAAAATCCTCCACCATTGGTACAGAACGCCAGATATGCTGTATAAGTGTAAACTTATGGATAACAATCTCTGTTGGAGGTGTCAAACCAGGATGGGGGATTTATATCGTATTCTGCAGGGAATGCCACTTGATAACTCCCTTTTGGACGGTGGTATGCCAGCTGGCTACCCAAATTGTAGGCTTCAGGATAAGACTGGACCCTTTTTTTTTGGATGCTTGGTATCCCCCCACCGGAGTTTCGACTCCCTTCTCATCAACAACACTGGCTTGCCCTGCTTAGCATTCAGGCAAAATGGCTCATACTGTGCTGCTGCTGGAGAAGTACTCACATCCCGTCCCTCTCAGAACTCTTTAACTCACTTACCCAGATGGCCTCACTAGATCATCTAATGCATGTCATAGCTAATACACTAGTTAAGTACTACTCCTGCTGGAATCCCTTTCTCACATACTTAAAACGCAGAACAGGGATAGATTGACCTATCCCTCTTGCACATATTGTTATTAAAGGAATAATGCCCTCCAGGGTGGGTGTTGTGCTGGGATAACATCCCACCTCGGGTGGTTGGGCCCGAGGCCACTGGCCGAGGGCGTCCAACACCCGAGAAGTGATGTTATCCCAGCATAACACCCACCCTGGAGGGCATTATTCCTATTATACAATGGCTCATTCTTTTATACAGAAAAAAATGAATTTTAAAGAATTTTATTTAGTGTTTAAAAATATTTTTTTAAGAAAAGTTGCAAACAATCAATGTGGTGGTCAAGCATATCATCAGCAAGGATGTTATGCCAGGATAACATCCCTGCTGTGATGGCCAACTGACCAATCAGGAGCCCGGATTCTTTCTTGCCATTATATAATACTTTGTGATGTTTCCCTGGCAGCTACTTGGGAAAGTGCCTTGCTGCATGTTAAGCTTGTATTGCCCCTTCTATGTAAAGAGAAGTTATATCCTAGAGTTGTTGCCTTCTCCTTTGTGGTCTATGATTATGTTACAGGTAAGAGAAGTCACCCAAGGATTTGCAGGTTGTTGAAGACTGACAACGCATACCATTCATTTAGATGGTAGACCTCCCCCCTCCCCTTTTTACCCCTGGTAGGTGCTGCTCCTTTTGTATCCTTACCTATTGTTTTATTTAACTTTTGTTGACCAGGTAAGTGTAACCCCTAGGTGGCGCTATCCCAAGGGCTACTACACCTGCCTGTTTGGCTAGTAGCAGGTTAAGGGGCCTGAGTTCTGGAATGGGTGCCTCCACCTGGAGGTCAGGGTTGGTAGTGGTCAAGCTAACCTGGGCACAGCCCTCCGGGACACTGTAACCTCCCTCTTTTCTTACTAGTGGCCGGAACAATACACAATAATCACTTTCACAATAGCCCTGATACACCACACAGGTACCCACACTGTTTGCACTTACCACCAGGGCTTTCCTCTGGCCTGGCCCTGGGGACCCCCTGTAAAACAAGGTTATACACAGCAAATAACAGCAGTACAGTACTCTTGCACAAACTTGAACCACAGTCAGGGTAAATGCAAAACAGAGTTAGATTTGATTTATTTAAGGGACTTGAACAAGGGATGGGCATAATCAGGTTAATTTGCTTAAAGGCTGTATCAATCAAACAGTTATGCATGCACTTCAGGGTCCATAAACAGTCACACACTCTGGGTACCCAGATGGAGAATGGTGGTCTAGCCAGGAACGTTGCAGCTGGTTGGGGCCCTGTGATGGAAGAAAACAACATGCACAACACACACTGTTTGTAATCCGGAGCCGGAGAGCTCAGTTCGTGAAAAGAAAACAACAAGACAAGCAGATGACACACTTTTAGATTAGGCTCTTGTTGCAGGGAGCTACCCTGATGATTACTCACGATACCTAAGACTAGATACAGGCTGGATGAAAATCGAGACAGCAGGTGGTTAATCTGGAGTGCCAGGAGAAGCAGGGCCCACATGAATTGTAGAGGCATCATTCCTGTTCAGGCATGGAGCAGGGGGCTGATCCCCAGGTAGGTCTCTCGTCGATGGCTTTATCTGTGCAGCGGGTAGTCTGGCTGGGCCAGTGTGGCAAGGCCCAGGCCAAATGGAGATGAATTCGGATACAGTCCGTTTTGGGCTAGATACAGTTTCCAGCAAGCAGAACACAGTTCACACAATGGGGAACCAAATCACGACCCACTTTCAGTGCACAGCACATTTACATGTAAGGAAATTCTACTGTACCAGGCAAACTGCTCTCCGGTCACGATCACAAAGTCTCTGCACAAACCGGGGATTCAGAAGCAGCTGGAAATCCTGACAGACCAATCACATTCAGCAAAATCTTTGGTCTTCTTCAGGTGTGAGCCTGGTAAAAAATCAGTGGCTTACTTCATTCTCACAAACTTGGATTTAGTCCAAAATAATTCTCTTCTCTCCCTCTCAGGGGCAGCAAGCAGACATGCAGACCACAACTCAGGCCGTTCCACAGTTCTCCCACGTAAAACTACTCAGACGGCTGCTTGCCTGTCTCAAGCGCTTGCCTCTTCAACTCCCAACTTAGATCTGATTCAAACTGCAGCAAGCCTGGGAATTTCCCCAAGATCCAAAAGGTTTGGTGGGCTGATTCCTCTGTCAGTCACAACAGGAGCTCCCCCTTCAGGTGCAAAAAGGTTCCAAAAGTCCAAAACTACAATTCCTACAGATTCTGACTCCAGACAGCTCCTGTAGTCTGGCTCCATTTTAGGTCCCACCAGTACTGATTAGTCCAATTCAGCAGTCCAGCACCAAGATAGTGAAGATAAACAAAACAGTCCTTGCTGCAAAGAAGGCAGGTTAGACAAACTACATTATCATTATCACTCTAAATGATTTTCAGCAAATAGTTGCATCTTTCAATAGAGCTCCCTCTCAGATTACTTATGACTGCAATCCAGGCAGCTCTTAAAGAGACAGTACACAAAGGCTATACAGGCACTCTCTGGCAATCACATTTAAACTGCTAAAACACAGGACACCAGCCTGGCAATGAGCATGTAGGCAAGCTCAAGGAAGACTTTTCAGGAACCCCTATTTGTAGGAGGATTATACCAGTACACTAGACAAGACATTTGCCTATTTTCAGGTACAACCCGGGAGAGTACAATGAAATACAAGTTCATACAGAGGACAACATGATGCAAGTTAGGCACTACACAGAATCAGGTAGAACCAGATGAACATAACACAAGCAGTCAGTAAACACAGAAGAGGAGCAAAATATATAAATAGAGTCACCAAGGCTATGAACAGTGCATTATACAATTATATACAGCTCAGAGCCCCAAAAGCAGAGCCGCCGTCAAAGCATCACCTGAAGCAGAGAGTAAATACATTATATACAGAGTAGAACCCAAGCAGGCAGGATGCATCAGGAGGACCTACGTAAGGGTACCAAAAGAAGGACATGTAAGTCCGGTGTAGGGGACCAAGGTTAGTTATGGCGGTTTAGGACAACCACACGCAAAGTAGAACTTCAAGTAATTCTACAGGGAGCTCCGAAGGCATGAGTGGGAGGGGGAGGAGCAGACCTGGGTGGGAAAGGAGTTCCATACTCTGGGGGGCACATGAAGCAAAATCCCCATCCCGCATTTTTGTTTGAGTGGTAAGAACTTTGAGAGCAGCAGGGCCCAATGACCTAAGGGAGTAAGAAGAAGAGGTAGCCGGTTTGAGGAGCTCAGCCAGTCCTGGGGGGTGCCAGTTCTGAGAACCTTTTCCATGAAGCTGCCTAAGACAAAATTCATGTGGGTGGGTGGGCAGAGCCAGTCAAGTTTGTCACACAGGTCACAGTGGTGGGTGAGGTGAGGGGCAGCAAGTGCAAAGTGGCAAATGTTATTATAGGCTATGTTCCACCTAGAGAGGTGAACTTTAGAAGTGCATGCAAACAGGATGAGTCAATAGCAGAGAGAAAGGAGAAACGCACCTCTGGCCAGTGCAAGGCGAGCAGCAGAAGTAACTAGCATTCTTATAACTGGACTAACAACTGCTTAAACTGCACTGACCTCTTCACCTGTAACTGTGTTGTGTATTATGAATACTGCTGTGACATTGTACTATGTATTATGGTTGAAATATCAATAAAATACACTAATGAAAAAAAAAAATAGCTTAAATTTAACCTTTTCCCAAGGCAATCATGGACAAATTAGACAGCTCCACGGAGCTTACGGACATATATGGAGCAGGCAAAAACAATTTTGCAGGCAGATTACTCTAAGCAGCGTGGTGCTGCAGATTCCCATTTAAAGTGGCCTGGGCAGACCGAAGATTTGGGTTCAGACAAGCTATGGAAACTGAGCCCGAAGGCTCCCCATACACTGACAAACTGGGATCCCTCCTAGGGACTTCCAGGCTGCTCAGATTAGTCAGTGACACCAGCCTTTACTGATCGAATGGCCTGACCTCAGGATCCTACCCTACACATGCCGCAGTGCCCTTAGCTATGGCACCAATCGGGTCCCAGGCCCCCCGAAGTTTACCACTACAGACCCACTTCCCGAGGCAGCATGCCACATGTGAAGGGCTGGTCCAGGCTGTCACCACTAAACCAGCCACACTGCAGCTCTCTCACAACTGCAGTGCCCCCACTGCCCTTGCTATCTGCTCCTAGACAGACGGTCCATAACCCCAGACCCACCCAGTGCCTATGAAGCACAGGTGGCCTAAACTCCTACCAAACTTCCACCAGTGGTGGCTCACTAAATACAGGATCCCAACAACAACTCTCCTGCAAACAAACCCTGGGACCTCCCGGACGCAGGCAAATGCCGAAAACCTCTTAGGCTGCACTCCCAGCCAGAGGCAGGCCTCCCAGCCACCTATTCACTCGGCTCCTGCAGATCTCCTCCTCTGTCCCTCTCTCCCCTTCTAAAAGGCCAAAACCCTAGGCTGCATCACTGGGTGGAAACCCACCTAATCTCTACCTGATTGCCACTAGAGGGAGAGCAAGAAGTGGAATAAAATATTAGTAAACCTCCCCGAAGGGGTGGCTTACATAATGTTGAGAGCAAATCTCAGTATTCTAGAACTTATAGGGTTGATACTCCAAATCTATTAGAACCAGAACACTATGTCAGCAAAGCTGCCTCTTGGCAACAGCCAGATTCTGGTTAAAAAATGCCTTGAAAAGTTTTTTTTTTTTTTAAACAACAAGAGAGCAGCAGACTAGAAAGCCCAACAAACAGTGAGAAACAAAATCATTGTACCACATAATTATAGGAATAGTACAGTCAGAATTTGCAAAAACAATATGTTGTGCAGATTGTTTCAATTTGTGTGTATAGTTCTAGTGTGTCCTTCCCTTTGTCTGCTAGTAGGAGTTTTTTTTTCTAAATTAACCTGCTAGTTTTACAATAGTTTTATGGCCCCTGGTGATCACCATCTTAGCATGGTTTATTGCTTTTCTTGTTCCTAGAATGCCTCCTATCCCATGTGACAGTGATATATCCAGGACTTTGTTTTCAGCAAGCACTGGTTTAGTCAATTTACAACAAACAGCAGGGCTGTGATATTAAGTAACTTTCCTTATCCAGTAAGCACTAATGGCTACATTTACAATTTAGCAAATACTTGGGGGCGAATTGAGTGGGTTACTCTGTAAGAAAACAGCCAGATTCTTTACTAATTATAGTATTTGTAGCCCCGGCACTGTATGCCAGTGGGGCTGCTCCCCGTTGCCGACTGTCTCTGATACCCGGCAAGGGGCCCGGGTCCTGCTATGATGACTATTGGGGGTTCGTTCTCAGAAAAACTGAAAATAGCGTGGTGCCTTCACCCAGAGAAAAGTAATAGTGGGCCAGATATCTGCTTGGCACTGCCCCCGGGATACTGTGCCTACCCACCTCCCCAATCAACCACTCTGCACACTGTGTCTCCAAATACCTTGTTCCACCATAAATCATATATTTCTGCAAGAAGTGCATGCAATGAAGTTCACTAATACAGCAGATTCAAACAACACATTGACAGCTTTATTTGGGGGGTAATTAATAGGGATGGGGATACCTGGATGTAGGGTTGCTGTGAAGGCAAGAAATGTTAGTGAGATATGCATTTTCAAATATGTAGGCCCACAGGCCAAGCCCTCCCCCACTGGTACCAGTGTTCCTGTAATGTCCCTAGGAGTACCCACTAGCTGCAGGCCTGTTCAGTGCCACGGGGCGGCCGGCTGTTGGGGCCCTGAAATGTTGAAGCTTCAACTTTAAATAGAACAAATACAGTTTACCCATTGCCGCTTCCCAGGAACCAGGTCCTGGGTACTCACAGTTAGTTTACCTCTGCGCCAAGGGAAGTGGAGCTCCTCAAATCCTAGTGCAGTAACACAGAGACAGGCAGGCCAGAATCCCTCTGCCCAACTAGAACTTGCTTGAGGATCTTGCAGCTGGTCACCTTGATTGTAGTTCTGGCCACTTGTCACCTTCAGCCGCTTCTGGTCCAGTGCAGAGCACTGTGGCAGGACAACACCAGCCTCAGAAGGCCCAGACCTTGGAGTGGCTTCACAGCCTGGCTCCCTGTTCGGAGTGCCCAAGCACTCTGGTGCAAGACCCATGATCTCCTGAGACAGTGAGTCCCACTTGGAAGGGGTTAGCAAGTTCTCTCCCTGGCTCTGGGTGAGGAGTCCCAAATGATGGGGATCCTCCTGCAGTTCCTGCACTGAGCTCTCTACAAGTAATGTTTATAGGCAATCACTCCACTGAAGTCCTGTGCCAATTTGAGCAAGTACTAGCCTTCGATTCAGTCATTGTCAGTGCAATTCAACAGAGGAGGATTCAGCAACAACAGCCCCCCTGCACACCAGTCCACACTTTCAGCTTAGCAGTGTCCAACTCTTTTACTCGGCTGCAGCAAGTCCGCCAATCTCAGCCACTTTAACCAGTTCACTCAGGACACACACAATTTACTGGCTAGCACCCCATGACCTGGGATGTTTTGCCTCTTTCAAGAAAATGTAGTTGCAGTCCACACAAGCAAGTGACCTCTCAGCAGCTACTGTAAAGACTCAGACAATCTGCTTAGTCTTTTCGGTTAGCTCAATTTCCCATTGCAGGGTATCTGCCCTTTTAGTCTCTCCCAACACTCATTTAGCAACTTCTCAGTACTCGGAGAAACAGGATCTCAGTTCAGTCTCTCTTTCTCTCTTTTCCCCTTCACAATCCAGTCCTTCTTCAAGCACCTGGGTAACCCTTCAGCAACCGTACTCCTCTGATTAGGGCCTGGGAAAGCCCCTGAAGTCCACAGTCTGCTTTCACCACCACAGTCCTGACTCATTCAGAGTCTTGCAAAAGACTGAAGAAATCCCAGAAAGTCCCCACTGTATCAGTCAAAATCCCCATCCTCTGGTTGGCTGTTGAAGCCTTTCAATAATCGATATCCATAGTGATTAATATTTCCTGCTCATTTATTGGGGCATGATCTAGGCAACATAATTAGTCACCTCCTTTTCCCAGGAGTCCCTCTGTCACAATTATGGGTGCCTGGATCTCTGACTGGCTAAAAAGAATAGGGTTAAGGGTCATAAACATGTCGACTCCCATTCTGCTCAACAGAGTCCACTCCCATTTATACAGTCTCTCCCCTTCTTAATCTGGTGCAGCCCAACAGTTTAGCCTCATCTCCACCATCACCCCACCAGATGGTAGCCCCAACTGCCCCCTGTCAAATGAGCTCCCTCTCAAGACTGTGGCCCCAACCATTTTGTTGTCACTGCTGCCAACACTATGTCCTCCCAGGCAGCAATTCATTCATATGTATGGGTCCGCTCATTAATATTCACGAGCTTCGAGCAGTCCAGTTATTTGAACTCCCTTCCTGTTGCCTCCCCAGGCTCTTGCCTGATTCTCTCCTAGTCTCCAGTCCCCATAAACACAAGAGGGGCACCAGGACCGTGGACAACATCCCCGCTTGATTGACCGCAACGCGGTCGGCACATCAAAAGTGCTCCTTGTGCTTAGGCGAGCATCGGTCAAAAACAGCATGCAGGCCACTTGCAAGGGAGGAATTACACCCAACAGGGCAGAAAGTGCAGCCCGATGGCAGAAACTGGGAAACAAAGCAGGGCATCTCAGGTAAGCCCTCAGAGGGGGGTTACGTCCCCCCCCACTTGAAACACTTGGCTTCCACTGCAAGCATAGGGTAAACCCAAAGTTAAGCATCAAACATTGGCAACATTTCTATCTATACACCTGGTTCCTATGTAGTATATAATTACCATAAAACATTCAAACATGGAACAGTATATACATCTGGCAAAGCCTCATCCCCTCTCTGGAACCCCTTGACCACATGAAAAGTGGCAACCATCAGATATAGGGTAGTAAAATCCCATAGAATACATTACTCTGCCCCAAACCTGTGAGGTACCCTGTTCACCTCCCTCTCATTCTGCGGGTCACCTTTTCCTCTGACCTAAGAGGCTTCTCATCAACAGGGTACATGACCACTTTTTATAAGGATCTAGGAGTAATGTACACTCCCTTATGCACTACAAACAGGGACAAATCTGTAGGAACCCCAGGGGCATCATACGTCAGCTCAGGGACAGACCTTATCATCCTTCCTGTCCTGTGAGGGGTTTCCTGACTATCTGTGCCCCTAACCACCCCTGGGTCATCGATGCCTTCCTCACCAGCTTCACCCTCTCCCTATTCATCTTGGTTCTCAACTAGAGGGATGAATGACTCTAACACTTCTCTGTCTTCAGGCACAGGTATAGGGGGGACTAATCCTGGCTCCTTCAAAGGGCACAGTTGGATCAGTATTCAGTTCCGATGAGGGCTCTTCAAAAGATGCATCTTCCCCCTCCTTGTCCTGATCATCAGAATCACCCTGCATCCATTCCCCCGGTGTATCTGCAGGGGAGCTGCTCCGGTACCACTCAAGCTGCTCAACCAGACCAGTTTTCAAGTCCGGAGTGGTCCTCCTTAGGGTCTCTGCTGGAACAGACTCCCTGACCCTACTCTGCCTTCTAGGCATATCCCTGACCAGGGGCAATCTCTGAAACAACCTGGCCAACTCCCAGGTAGGTTAATGACTTTGGGGGGTCTCTCCGTCCTCCCCCTCAAACTCATTTTCCGTGTCTACTTCACCTGAGCCATCCTCACCCTGGACAGGCCCAAACCCCATGGCATCACTTTCTCTCTGCCTCTGTCTTTGCATGCAGCAACTCTGGTGGTGGGGGTGATGAAGGATCTTCTGCAGCATTTTCAGCGTTCACTACCTTGTCACCAGTGGGCAGCAGATGGAATCTTATGCCCACTAGTCTCTCCTTCAGGCCGAATCTTATACACCGGCAGGTCTGCAAGCTTCTGCACTACCACATATGGGGTGTCCCCCATTTGTTGCTATCTTGTGCTTTCCTTGAATGCCCAACCGATGTAGTAGAACTCATGTCTCCAACTTCCAGATCTTGAGCCCGAAATTTCTTGTCAAAGCACTCTTTATTTGCCTGGTTCCTCTTGTTGGCCATTTCAGAGGTGAGCTGGTATGCATCATCTAGTTGTTGTTGTCTCAGAGTTTTCACATACTGCAAGATAGTCTCTTGCTCCCAGTCCATCCGAGGAGACTCCATAACACAGATCTACAGGCAGATGGGCTTTCCTCCCGAACATGAGCTAGTAGGGAGAGAGTCCCATAGCATCATTTCATGTGCAGTTGTTTGCATGGACTACAGCACTCACCCGCTGACTCCATGTACACTTGTCCCGGGATCCAAGGTGCCCAACATGTCTAACAAAGTCCTATTGAATCTTTCTGGTTGGGGGTCACCCTGGGTATGGTAAGGCATGTTCTGGGACTTCCGGATGCCCCACAGCGATAATAACTCTTTGACAAGCCGGTTCTCAAAATTGCAGCCTTGATCTGAGTGGATCCTCTTGGGGGTGCCATAGTACACAAAAAACTTCTCCACCAATATCTTGGCCACGGTGGAAGCTCACGGATTCTTGGTGGGGTAGGCTTGAGCATATCAGGTGAAATGGCCTGTAACCACCAATATGTTGGAGATATTGTGGGAGTCAGGCTCCAATGTAAGGAAGCCTATGCATACCAACTCAATCGGGCCACTAGTTTTGATGTTAACTAATGGAGCAGCTCTCTTGGGAAGTGCTTTGCATTTTATAGACCTCATGCAGCTGTTGCAGTATGCCTCTACATCTGCCCCCATTTTCGGCCAATAAACTTGACTCGTAACCAGATCCAAAGTGCGCTCAGCTCCCAAGTGTCCCATGTCATGAAGGGCCTTCAGTACAGTCTTGACATGTTTTTCTGGGAGTACCAGTTGCTCTCGGTGGGCCCTCTGCTGATCCTGGGTCTCTCGATACAACAAACCCCTTCTTTAGGCATAGTTTAGGTCATTCACATAACAACCGAGCCTGAGGAATAATGGTGTCCACTTGCTCCTGTCTCCCCTGCCATTTCAACATTTGCATAATCTGCCCAGTGACTGGGCTGGCCCTCTGATCCCACTGCAGGTCTTGAGTGGCCAGCTGCAGTAAGGATCTGACATCTAGGGTGACCAGCCGGCAATATGTAACTGGAAGACAATCCCCTGAAGCTCCCAGACAGTCCACCAGACAAGGGGTGTCTTCAGCGGAAAACCTCTCTTCGCCATCAAGCTTCTTACATAAGGCCTTAACAGTTTGTTCCAAGATGCACACCCAGTTTGTTATCATCATTACAGTCTTGGGGCCACCGGGACAAAGCATCCGCATCTATATGGTTTAGACCCGGACGGTACTCCACACAGTAATCATAGGTGGACAAGGCTGACAGCCACCTATGACCAGCTGTGTCCAACTTGGCCCATGGTCTGTATGTATGTAACCCCTAGGTGGCGCTATCCCAAGGGCTACTACCCCTGCCTGCTTGGCTAGTAGCAGGTTAAAGGGGCCTCAGTTCTGAAATGGGTGCCTCCACCCAGAGGCCAGGGTTGGTAGTGGTCAAACTGGCCTGGGCACAGCCCTCCGGGACACTCTAACCCCCCCTTTCCTTACTAGTGGCTGGAACAATACACAATAATTACTTTCACAATACCCCGATACACCACACAAGTACCCACACTGTTTGCACTTACCTCCAGGGCTTTCCTCTGGCTCGACCCTGGGGACCCCCTGCAAAACAAGGTTATACACAGCAAATAACAGCAGTACAGTACTCTTGCACAAACTGGAACCACTGTCAGGGTAAATGCAAAAAAGAGTTAGAACTGATTTATTTAAGGGACTTAAACAAGGGAGGGGCGTAATCAGGTTCATTGGCTTAAAGGCTATATCAATCAAACAGTTATGCATGCACTTCAGGGTCCATAAACAGTCACACACTCTGGATACCCAGATGGAGATTGGTGGGCTAGCCAGGAACGTTGCAGCTGGTTGGGGCCCTGTGATGGAAGAAAACAACATGCACCACGCACACTAATTGTAATCCGGAGCCCAAGGGCTCAGTTCGTGAAAAAACAGCAAGACAATCAGATGACACACTTTTAGATTAAGCTGTTGTTACAGGGAGCTACCCTGATGATTACTCACAATACCCAAGACTGAACACAGGCTGGACGAAAATTGAGACTACAGGTGGTTGATCAAGAGTGCCAGGAGAAGCAGGGCCCACATGATTCGCCGAGGCATCTTTCCTGTTCAAGCGTGGAGCAGGGGGCTGATCCCCAGCCAGGTCTCTCGTCGAATTGCTTTCTCTGTGCAGCGGGTGGTCTAGCTGGGCCAGTGTGGCAAGGCCTAGGCCAAACTGAGACAAATTCAGATACAGTCCGTTTTGGGCTGGATACAGCTTCCAGCAAGCAGAATACAGTTCACGCAGTGGGGAACCAAATCACGACCCACTAACAACTCACAGCACATTCACATGTACTATACTAGGCAAACTGCTTTCCGGTCACAATCGTAAAGTCTCTGCACAAACCGGGGATTGAAAAGCAGCTGGACATCCTGACAGGCTGATCGCATTCAGCAAAATCTTCCGTCTTCTTCAGGTATGAGCCTGGTAGAAAATCAGTGGTTTACTTCGTTCTCACAAACTCGGATTTAGTCCAAAATAATTTTCTTTTCTACCTCTCAGAGGCAGCAGGTAGACATGCAGACCAAAACTCAGTCTTTTCACAGTTCTTCTACTCAGGATTGCTGCTCAAAATCACTTGAGCTCTTTCTTCTTCAGCTCCAGCTTAGATCTGACTCAACTGCCAGCAAGCCAGGGACTTTCCCCCAGAATCTAAAAGGTTTGGTTGGCTGATCTGTCTGCCAGTCACAACAAAGGCTCCCCCCTTCAGGTGCAAAAAGGCATCAAAAGCCCAAAACTACAATTCCTACAGATTTTGATGCCAGACAGCTCCCGTAGTCCAGCTCCATTTTAGGTTCCACCAGAACTGATTGGCCCAATTCGCAGTCCAGGACCAAGATAGTGGAGATAAACAAAATAGTCCTTGCTGCAAAGAAAGCAGGTTAGACAAACTACATTATCATTATCACTCTAAATGATTTTCAGCAAATAGTTACATCTTTCAACAGTGCTCCTTCTCAGATTACTTATGACTGCAAGCCAGGCAGCTTTTAAAGAGACAGTACACAGAGGCTACACAGGCACTCTCTGGCAATCATATTTAAACTGTTAAAATGCAGGACACCAGCCTGGCAGTGAGCATTTAGGCAAGCTTGAGGAAGACTTTTTGGGAACCCCCATTTGTACGGGGGTTACATGTACATTAGGGGATTATTATCCATCTTCACAGTAATCTTGGCCCCATACAGACAGTCATGGAACTGATCAACTATGGCCTACTTCAACACCAGGAACTCCAATTTATGGACAGGTTACCTCTGCTCTGAAGGGTTTAAACTCCAACTGGCAAATGCAACTGGACGTAAACCTTCAGGGTGCTCCTGATACAGTACAGTCCCCAGTCCACTGAAACTGGCATTGGTGTGAAGGACATAGGGTTTCTGCGGGTCTGCATAGGCCAGCACTTGGGCATGGGTCAGGCAATAGATGATGTCCTCAAAAACTCCATCACAATCCCCATTCCACCTCTCGACGAAGGGTTCAGAGGGGCAGAAATAATTGATGGGTTTGACTGAGTCCCCATGCATGGCAGTTTTCTTGCTCTTGTTCATGAGTGGATACCCTTGTAGCAGATTCAAAAGGGGCCGCACTACCTGGATGAAATCCTTTACAAATCTCCTGTATTAGCCGAAGAAACCCAGTAGTCACTGCAAGTCCTTTGGGGTGCGTGGCTTAGGCCAGGTGATGAGGGCCTCATCCTTGCTGGGGTCAGTCTGTATGCCTTTTTTTGGAGACAGTGTGCCCCATATACTTGACCGAAGTCCGAAATGGCACTTGTCGATGGATAGCTTCAATCCAGACTCTTCCAGGTGGTACAACACCTTCATCAACTGGGCCTCATGCTCCTCCAGGGTTTTCCCAAACATGATGTTATCATCCAGGTAGACCAAACACTCCAGCTGGTTCATGTCCCTGACGGCCTTCTCCAGCAGGTGCTGAATGGTGGCAGGGGCACTCGAGATCCCTTAGGGCATTCTCAGAAGCTCATAGAATCCAAGGGGACATATAAAGGCCATCTTCTCCCGATCCTGAGGGTCCATCGGAATCTGGTAATAGCCACTCTGCAAGTCCAAAACCGAGAACCATTGACTTCCATTTAAGCAGTCCAATGCATCCTACACTCTGGGCATAGTGTACTGATCTGGCACAATCCACTTGTTCAGGGTGTGATAGTCCAGCACATGCATATGGCCCCACTCTTCTTCTCCACCACTACGATGGGTGACATATAGGGGCTTCAGGATTCCTATATAATACCTGCGGCCAGAATCTCCTGCAGGTGCTGCCAGACATCATCGATATCTGCAGGGGACAGTCGCCTTGATCTTTCTCAGAAAGGCTTGTCATGAGTGAGTTATATTCAATGCTGCTCTCCAATCACAAACCCTACATCTCATTCGTGCAGGGAGAAAACATCTGTCTGAGCAGCCAGCTTCTTCCTCACTCTCTTTCCATTCCTCGGGGATGGGGAAGTCACTCAAGTCAAACAACTCAGGATCAAGTTCCACTGGGGCACCTCTGCTTGCTGCAGAGATATGCACCGTTGTGTCAGCTCAATATATCTGAGCCAGTGTCCGTCCTTTCTGTACCACCACCTCTCTAGTGGTAACATTCTTCACTTGCATGTTCACCCTTCGAACTTGTGCATATGCTCTGGCTGGTAGGATGCTAGGCTTTACTAACAGGCCTACGGGCAATCCATGTTCACCCAGAGCATCCAACTTCAATATCTGGTTTTCAACATCCTTCTTAAGTCTCATTACACTGGCAATGTTGTATTCTGTGTTTGGCGGGAACACAATTTCATCTCAGTCCACACTATTCCCACTGGATCGTCAAGCTCCTCAACAGGGGCATGCCCCTTCCTCTGGAAGGCCTCCCGTACCTGGTGTGTAACTGGTACTCTTTTCTTCTTTCTTCAGCCACTTGAGCATGACACAGTTGGGCCACACATCCAAACATATGGGCGTTTGTGCCCACCAATACTGGCACTCCATCAAAGATGTCAGCTTCAGGGCAAATCAGTGCTTAAGTCTCTACAGCTTCACTCACTCCAGCCACTTTAGTAGGGAATGCCATCCATACCTTGACATAGCCAAGATAAGGGTATGCTTTCTTACTGAGACCCCACACGTGCAGTCCCTCGAGCAGCTGTATTTCCATGTCTGGCAAATGCTGATCATACCAGGATTTGAAGATGATTGTAACCTGGGACCCGCTATCCAAAACAGTCCAAGTGGGGACCCCGTTGATGGTGATTTTTGTTTTAGTTGTCAGACCCACTAACCTTTGCATATTCACTGGTGTCATCATGTTGATTCTGCCAGATGTGACTCTTGTGTGAACCATAAAGCTAGATCTGCCAGGGGCCCCAGTGTGCTCCTTTACTGGGCCCCTCCATAGTTTCCCTGCTTGTGGGCTGTGTTAGCGGGTGCCTTGGCTCCATTGGACATCTGGTCTAAGGGTTCCTTATACCCCCTCCGTGTATGTCCCTTGTCCCCACATCTATAACATATAACAGGTTCCCGGGGTCACAGCCTGTCTGGTGGCACCAGGCAAGCCCCAGGCATTCCCACTCTGAGCTGCGTGATTCCATTCTACAACTCGCTCATTTCCCCAGGCAGCAACTGGCACTCCTACTCTCTCTAACTCAGCCACCCTCCATACCAATTCCTCCACTTGAGCCTTAACTCCTAGGTTGGAGAGGGGTGCCTGGACATGGGGCCCTGTGCCAAATGAGGTGGGGCCTACATTCGGGACTATACCACTCATCCTTGGAGCTTCAGCGGAACCTGAACCTGCAACCTGCTGAGCTGAAGTGACTTCATCCTTGTATTCCTTTAATAATCTTCTTAATCCCTGTACCTCACCGGGGGCACCTCTTGTTCCACCTGCGTCGCTTGCGTGGATACCCCGTACATCCCCCAGTGATCCTGCTCTTCTTCAGCCTCCTTGACCTCCTGTACCAAAACCCAGTATGGAAGGGGATTACTTTTCCTTTCTGCTAAATGCAACTGTAGCACTAGTAATGGGGCATAACAGGTGTCCTTCACCACAAGCTCCAATCTGATCTGATTTAGATCTTGGGCCACTACTTCCCCCTTCTGAACACCTTTTGCAAGGCCCTCTCTACCCAGGACAGGACAGCAGACAACCATTCTTGCTTCCACTGCCTATTTGTTTTGAACTTCCACATGAGGTCCTAGCAGGTTTCAAGGTTTCCAAATACACTTTCCAAAGCTGCGATATACAGTATACCTGGGCTGGGGTTTCGGGGTCTGTGACTCATAAAGAACATATTACTTCTAAGGCGAGACCCTGTAAACTGTCTACTAATTGTTTCTGCTTCTCAACTTCAGAGCATTGGCAGTCTTGGACTAATGGGGTGGCATCATCCATCCAGACCTCCAAGTTGTCCTCACCATTCAGAGTGGGTTTCATTCCTGAAAACATTTTTAACTTGAGGTACGACTCGAAGGCCAGAGGCATGGAACCAGGCTGGGGTCTCTCAAACTTGGGCATCTTAGGAATGAACCCCGCTCTTCGACCATCTCCCCCCGGGAAGATCATACTGAAAGAGGTTACTACTGGCACAGCCACAGTCAACCCCTACACCACCAGAACCGCAGGCATCCAACTGGCTTCTATAGGCTGAGTACTCTCTATCAACATGGTCAATGTACCTCTAGCTGAGTCAAACATCTTCCCCTGAATTTTGACTTTTCCCTATCTCTTTGTGGTGGATACATATTTTTCAACATCCCCCTCTTCCATCTTGAGGGGTACCCCAGCAAGAGAAAAGACATCTGGGGATCCATTTTCATTCCCCCACTCCATTCCCCCAGCCTCATCTTATCTTCCTCAGTAGACCTGAACTTAGGCTAGGGCGGAATGGGATTGGGGATTGAGGACCTCTCAGAGGCCCACTCTGATCTTCTGGTGCATACATGGCTGGTCAATAGGAGATCCCAGTGGTGCCTCCAAGATGTAGCTCCAGCACGAATGCCAGTGGAGTTACCCCCCCGCCGACTGCCTCTGATACCGGTAAGGGTCCTGGGTCCTGCTACTGTGACTATTGGGGTTTCATTCCCTGAAAAAGTAAAAATAGTGTGGTGCCTCCACCTAGAGTAAAGTATAGTGGGCCAGATATCTGCTTGGCACAGCCCCCTGGGATATTGTGCCTACCCACCTCCCCAACCAACCACTCTGCACACTGTGTCCCCAAATACCTTGTTCCACCATAAACCACTTATTTCAGCAAGAAGTGCATGCAATGAAGTTCACTAACACAGTAGATTCAAACAACAAATTCACAGTTTTATTCAGGGGTAAGGAATAGGGAAGGGGATACCTGGCTGTAGGGTTGCTGTGAAGAAATGTTAGTGAGATATGCAATTTCAAACATGTCGGTCCTCAGGCCAAGCCCTCCCCCACTGGTACCAGTGTCCTTGTAATGTCCCAAGGAGAATCCACTGGTTACAAGTCTGTTCGGTGCTGCGGGGTGGCTGACTGTTGGGATCCTGAAATGATGAAGCTTCAACTTTAAATAGAACAAATACAATCTACCTTTGACCCTTCCTAGGAACCAGGTCCTGGGATACTCACAGTTAGTTGACCTCTGTGCCAAGGGAAGTGGAGCTCCTTGAATCTTAGTGCAGGAACACAGAGACAGGCCAGCCAGGATTCTCTGCCCAGATGGAACTTACTTGAGGATCTTGTAGCTGGTCACCTTGATCGCATTTCTGGCTGCTTGTCACCTTCAGCCGCTTCTGGCCCGGTGCAGAGCACTGTGGCAGGACAACACCAGTCCCAGAAGGCCCAGACCTGGGAGTGGCTCCACAGCTCGGCTCCCTGATCAGAGCTCCCTAGCACTCGGGTGCAAGACCTGTGACCTTCTGAGAAAATGAGTTCCACTTGGAAGGGGTTAGTGAGTTCCCTCCCTGGCTCTGGGTGAGGACTTCCAGCGGTGGGGGTCATCCTGCAGTCCCTGCACTGAGCTCTCATCTAGTAATGTTTATAGGCAGTCACTCCGCTGAAGTCCAGTGCCAATCTGAGCAAGTGCTACCTTCAATTCAATCAGTGCCAGTGTAATTCAACAGAGGAGGATTCAGCAACAACAGCCCCCCTGCACACCAGTCCACACTTTCTGCTTAGCATTGTCCAACTCTTTTATTCAGCTGCAGCAAGTCCGCCAATCTGTGCCACTTTAACCAGTTCACTCAGGACACACACAATTACTGGCTAGCACCCCATGACCTGAGATGTTTTGCCTCATTCAAGAAAATGTAGTTGCAGTCCACACAAGCAAGTGACCTCTCAGCAGCAACTGTAAAGACTCAGATAATCTGCTCAGTGTTTTCGGTTAGCTCAATTTCCCATTGCAGGGTATCTGCCCTTTTAGTTTCTCACAACACTCATTCAGCAACTTCTCAGTACCTGGAGAAAGAGGATCTCAGTTCAGTCTCTCTTTCTCTCTTTCCCCTTCACAAGTCAGTTCTGCTTCAAGCACCTGGGGAACCCTTCAGCAACCACACTCCTCAGATTAGGGCCTGGGAAAGTCCCTGAAGTCCACAGTCTGCTTTCGCAACCACAATCCCGACTCGTACAGAGCCCAGCAAAAAAACTGAAGAAATTCCAGAAAGTCCTCACTGTATCAGCCAAAATCCCAGTCCTCTGATAGGCTGCTGAAGCCTTTCAATAATCGATATCCATCAATATTTCCTGCTTGTTTACTGGGGCATGATCTAGGTGCCAGAATTAGTCCCTCCTTTTCCTAGGAGTCCCTCTGTCACAGTTTTGGGCACCTAGTAGTAGCAGTAGTAGTAGTAGTAGTAGTAGTAGTAATGAGTTTTATTCATTTCATAAATGAACATGGTAATTTCCCATTGAGCAAAGCTCATTTACAAGGTACACCACACGTTTATCCTGGTTGCAATGGAAAAAAAGGATTCAAATTAAAATACAAATCCATAGATAAAACATTAATAAACGGAATAAAAGAATGTATACTAAATAATTATATTACAATACATCATTATATCCTGATACTATGACAAAGATAGGACAGATAGAACAATAACCTAATACAACAGACAACATACTACAGTAAATCAATTAAAACAGTCTAGGGACAATCATGTAGACAACACCCACCTAATTATCTTGACTGTATTCCTATAAAGCAATTTCTCAAGCTCTCTGCTTGTGAACAAAACCATGCCTGTATTTCCAGCCAACTAATTCTAAGATCCTGCGGTCTAAGAAAAAATTGGTAAATTGTTCTATTCCCTTTGTCCAGTGTATGAAATACTAGCACAGCCAGCTTTAGTTCTATTATTTGGTATTTTAAATTCCAAGTATTGAGTTGATCTCAACCCAGTTTTATTTGTCTTATTTTTAACTTATCACTGATGTAATCTAGCAAATCATTAACTCTATTGTACATAATTTTACATATATGCATATTCCGTCTAAGAATCTCTGATTGGCTAAAAAGAATAGGTTTAAGGGTCATAAACATGTCTGCTCCCATTGAGCTCAACAGAGTCCATTCCCATTTATACAGTCTCTCCCCTTCTTAATCTGGTGCAGCCCAACACTTTAACCTCATCTACACCATCACCCCACTGGATGGTACCCCTATCTGCCCCCTGTCAAATGAGCCCTCTCTCAAGACTGTGGCCCCAACCATTTTGCTGTCACTTCCGCCGAAACTATGTCCTCCCAGGCATCAGCAGCAACTCATTCATATGCATGGGACCGCTCATTAATATTCATGAGCTTCGAGTAGTCCCATTATTTGAACTCCCTTCCTGTTGCCTCCCCGGCCTCTTGCCCGATTCCTTCCTGGTCTCAGGGCCCCGTAAACACAAGAGGGGCACTGGGACCATGGACAACATCTCTGCTTGGCTGACTGCAATGGTGGTCAGCACATTAAAAATGCTGCTTGTGCTTAGGCGAGTGCCAGCCAAAAACAGCATGCTGGCCGCTCGCAAGGGAGGAATTATGCCCAATGGGGCAAAAAGTGCAGCCTGATGGTGGAAACCAGGCAACAAAGTGGGGCACCTCAGGTAAGCCCCCACAGGAGGGTTACATATTGATGATCTGGGATGATTTGTGTACTTCTTATGGCTGTGTGTAGTTTGATGAAATGAAAAGACAGCTTTTTCTCCCTCCCTCATCCTTTCCACTATGATTCCCTTGTGCTTTTCCCATACATTCTTGAACCCCACCACTGTTTTCCACACCACCACCTCTGCTGGAAGACTGTTCCAGGAATCCACCACTCCTTCTGTGAAGAAGTACTTCCTCACCTCTCTCCTGAATCTACTCCTCTCCAGCTTCATAGCATGTCCTCTTGTTCTTGACCACATTTTCTTCTGAAAAATACTCCCCTCCTGTGTCTTATTTACATCTGTGAGATATTTAAAGGTCTCTATTATATCCCCTTTCTCCCTCCTATGTTCCAGGGTGTTCATATTGGGTCATTTTGTCTTTCTTCATAGGGCAGACTCTGCACTATTTTAGTTACTCTCCTCTGGACCATCTCCACTCTATCTATGTCCTTCCAGAGATATGGTCTCCAGAACCAGACACAGTACTCTAGGTGGGTCCTTACCAGCAATCTATACCGAGGCAACACCACCTCACTCTTTCTGCTGGTGATACCCCTCCCTATCCACACCAGCACCCCACTTGCTCTCCCTACTGCCTTGTCACACTGCCTTGGTCACCTTTAGGTCATTTGGCATAATTACCCCCCGTGCTCTTTCCTGCTTGGTGGACATCAATGTCACTCCACCCATTTTGTTCTCACCCCTGGGCTTCTGTGCCCTAAGTGCATTATTTTGCACTTTTTCATATTGAATCCCAGCTGCTATAATCTTGACCACTCTTCTAATTTTCTCAGGTCTCTGCTCACCCTTTCCACCCCCCCTCCCCCCGGAGTGTTCACCATATTACACATTTTGGTGTCATCTGCAAAGAGGCAGACCTTCTCTTCCAGCTTCTCTGCAGTGTCACTTATAAAGACATTAAAGAGGACTGGTCCCAGCACCAATCCCTGAGGCACCCAGTTGGTCACCCTCCCTTCCTTGGAGTTAATTTTGTTTATCACTACCCTCTGTTGCCTATCCCCCTAATCAACTCATCTGCCATCACACTCTACGTTTCTCTGTTTCTACGACCTGACACACACATAAAAAACAAAAATATTGAATTAGAGCTATTTAGTGAAGGCTAGAACATTAGGTTTCTGTCTCTAGTACTTGCTGAATCAGTGGTCCCGGACACATCATTGTCACATGAGACGGAAGTCGTTGTAGGAACAACAAGAGCAATAAACTTGCTAAGATGGAGATCCTCAGGGGCCATAAAACTATAATATAACTAGCAGGCTAATTTAGAAAAAAAACTCTCAGTAGAAAACAAAGAAACGGACACACCAGGACTACACACACAAATCAAAACCCTCTGCACAACGTATGTTTTTGCAAATTCGACTGAACCACTCTTTATAACAGGCCACCACAGCACCAAGCCAGCAAATCCTATTCACTAGACAAGCCCACAAAAAAGCACACACAAAGTGCCAAACTATAAAAATAAAATTAAATATACACTAAGTGATTCATCACAGAACAAATGCGGTGACTATCCTGCTCCCAACCAACATCAAGCATACAAATCTCACACCTTCATGTGGACAGCAATTCCCTCTGTTCAATCCATCAACTGTACAAAAGAAAAAATATTTAAAATTAGAAAAAATATGGACGTTTTTCACTTATTAGCTATAGGAGCTCCACACAGACACAGACACTCTGCTGCTGCCAGAAGTCTTGTGTTTTCTGTAACAAAACCACCTAAACCAGTTGTACAAATCAAAAATGACATGGGTGAGAGTGAGATAGTAGAGATACCTTTACTCGCTATTCTTGACTTCTGACCTCATTTGTGGCTTTGGCACTCATGAGGTCACTAGGTCAAATATACAGTGGTGTTCCCCAGGATAAAACCCACTTTTAAAGCACTCTGCAGTATGCTGTAGCAGACCTACTGAATAAAGCAATGCAATTTCAATGGCAATTAGTCCCTTGTGTCATGCAGGAAACTGTGGCATTCACTTCATCCTGGCAGTGTCACATGTTCCTGAATGACAAAAGGGACTAATTGCCATTGAAATTATATTGCTTTATTCAGTAGGTTTGCTGCAGCATGCTGCAGAGTGCTGCAAAATGCTGCAGAATTGGGTTTCATCCTGAGGAACGCCACTGTAGCTTGTGAAGATATTTCTGCTAACTCACTGTCACCCATGTCAAATCCTCATGGATGGAACTTTTCCCCATAGGATCCATTATCATGTAGTTCCCTGTATACCATTTCCATGTATATGTAATAGCAATTAAAACTAACAGTAACCATCCAAATACACTATATTACATAAAAAAAAGATGGGTAAGTGTGGTATACAAGGAAATAAACCAACTGATGCGGTTAACCAGAATATATATACATATATATATATTTATAAAATGGGTAGGAAAAATCAATCAATAATAGCATACCTGATTGGATAAAACACATCACATGACTGTGCATATATCAGAGCACGACCACACACCTGCACTTTTACCCCCCTCCAAAACAATTTTGACATTTTATAAAATAGATAAACCACTCTGAGGGTAATGACGATGCGTGCTCTGATTCTCGCACACCTTGGAAGTTGGCCTCTCGCCTGCCTCCGCCTGCATGGGATATCAGATGTTACCGCACACCTCAGAGTGGTATATCTATTACATATATATGTATTAAGTACCGACATATTAATTTGTCACAAAAATGAACTGACAAACTCTTTTCAATTAGCCTGTGGCTAACTACTGAGAAAAGAAGGATAGAGCCCTGTGTCAGCAGCAGCTAGTCATATTGCTGAAGTGAGGCACATCACTGCCATCACTACTGTTGGAGATAGTGAGATAGTAGCTACTGATCTCCCTTCCTAAACATCCCAGCATCCTTTTTGGCCTCCACCCTGCTCTTTTGCACTGTACAGATGTTTTCACATTGTCTGACATTAGTATCTCCAGGCCCTCTAATAAAATTACAGCCCTGTGTCAGCCAGAGCTGGTTGTGTTGCTGAAGTGAGGCACTTTACTGTTGGAGATGCAGAGTAGTGGGGTCTCCCAACAGCTGCCCACCACCCGCTGGTTTACTGTAGAGTGACAGTGGTAATTATTGTTATCAGCTGCACAGGAAGTTAATTGCCTGACCTCCTAGCCCAGAAGATATGGTGTGACTGTGGCAGTCCCAATGATCAAGGTGTCTGTCTGAAGGGGGTTTGGCTCACCAAAAAAAAAAATCAAAGTAAGGAGTGGAATCTTCACTTAAACAATCCCAACTAAATATTGCCTGGAGAACAGAGGCTTTTAATGAGTAGCCTTGACAGTGAGGGATCGATGCAGAATAAACCACGTACTGTTGTTTTTCTATAAGGGAACTACTCTGTTTTCTGTAACTCTCAGTCCTTGGCTTTGGTGATCCTCTTCGGTTTGCCCTAGTTTATATAAGTTACAGTTGTTTTCCTTGATTTTATTTTAGTTCTTATTCCTTTTATTGAAAACACCCAGCCATAGATAAATTACTTCTTAAAATAGATACAGTATCAGCAGAGATCCTTGAAAAGCAGTGTGTAGGTGGCCTTCATTGACGGAGAAGCTGAAAGAGGGGGCTGCAAACATTCTGTGTGTTGACATGACTTATCCATCAGCTATAGGGAAACCATTCATGTCAAATCAGTCTTCCTGTCAGGGGGCCCTGCCTGTTTTTTAAAGCTTACATCGAGGTATTTTCACATGGTTGTGGTAGCTGGAGGAGGGTAACTGATGCTGTAGCATTATTTTAAAGATCACTAGGAATATAAAATGTAGACTGTGTTATTTTCATTGTTACGGTGTATTTTTTTGTATTTGAAAGAAACTGTTAAAGTTTATCACTATATTGGATATTTGTCACTGCTGTCTCTGCCTCCAGTCGCTGAGCCTGCCACAACATTCCATATGAAAAACTAGGATGTCAGTTTACTCACAGAACAGTTTGCCTTCTGCTAAAAATAGCTATTTTCAACCCTGTCCTATAGAAAAAATGCAACCCCATCACTAATCTGTATCTTATTACTTTATTCAGTGTGTAAAAATCACAAAGGGGCAGAAATAACTGCAGGCTACTGACTAAAATGACATCAGAATATTTTGGGCGTGGAAGATCAGGAACAGTACATTGGCATTCAGCACAACCCTATAATAAATCTGAACAGCACATTTGTTTTAGTATAGTTGTTACTGCAAGTACATACTTCCTTTAAAAATAAAACACCAGGGGCCAGATATTCAAATATGGGCAAATGCAGGGCGCAAAGGTTTGTGCTGCACTTGCACCAAACCCAGAGGTCATTATTGAGCTGAATAGTGAACTAGTGCTATCCAACTGAATGTTGGCCCATGTCATTGCAGAACTAAGTCACTTTGCACTGCCTTGAAATGGATATGGGCTGCATCCAGCCCACAAGGAATTGTGCCCTGGGACTGAGCAGTGCCAGGAGCTATGGCATGATATTCAGCCTCACCATTCAGATCAGTCAATTGGGCATGTTAGGTGCAAAGTGGCCATTTGCATGCCCATTATGAGCCCATTTGCATGGGAAGTGGCAGCTAGGTTGTGCTTGTTCTGACATCATCCATGGTGGTTTGCAGCACCCCCATACCCCTCAACACCTGTCCTGGTTAGTTGCCTGGTTTCCCTGGTGTCTAGTGGCACCCACACCCTCTGATCTCTGGCCTGGTGAGGTACACTGATTCCTTGGTGTCCAAGGCATCTTCTAGTCCCCCCAATCCCCCATCCTGGTTACTGATAGTATTCCTTGGTGTCTAGTGGCACCCCCCACCCTCCAAGACCCTCTCCCATTTACTAGTAGGATTCCCTGGTGTCTAGTGGCAACCCTCCCCCACTCTCTGAGCCCTCATCCCTGTAAGGTACACTGATTACCTGGTGTTCAGTGGCACTCCAACCCTCCAAGCACCCATCCTAGTCCATTTTCAGCAGTCCCTGCAGTCCAGTGGCAACCCCCACCAAGCACCCGTCCTGTATAATATATCCTACCACTGCAGGCTAGTGGTACCTCCTCTTCCCAATATCCTGCCCCATGGTACCACTATTAACTTGGCATACAGAGGTACCCACACCCTCACCCCCTGAATGCAGGTTCATATGCAGACCAGCAGACAAAGGCAGTCCAAGCAGCCCCCACCCGCACCCAGACCACCACTCATCCAACACCACTCATACAGCAAGCAGGTCACATGCAGTGACGCCAGATATGACAACTCTCACAGTCCTCCTCTCACTTCCACACTGTCCGCCATGTGGGCTGACAGTGACCATGCGTACAGTGTACGGTATATTGTACACACGGTCACTGTCTCCTATGGCCTCGCATGGAGGTGAGAGAAGAGGCTGTGCCAGTGCCATACCAGGTGTGCCATGTGTCCCTGCTTGCTGTATAGGGGGTTAGATGGGTGGTGGTGTGGAAACAGGTGTGAGTGGTGGAGCACTGGACTGCCAATTTTCACCGGTCTGTGAGTCGAACAGAGGGGTAGGGGCATGTGTACCTCTGTAAGCCAGGATCATTAGCGATACCATGGGATGGGATATGGAAGGGAGGAGGTGCCACTAGTCCGCAATAGTAGAATGTATAATACAGGGTGGATACTCGATAGGGGGTGCCACTGGGCTCTAGGGACTCCAGGAAACAGACTGGGACAGGTGCTTGGAAGGTGGGGTGTGCCACTGAACACCAGGTAATCAGTGTACCATACTGGGATGGGGGCTTGGAGGGTGGCTGGTACCACTAGACACCAGGGACTTCTATCCATAAGCAGGATGGGGGCTTGGAGGGTAAGGGGTGCCACTAGACACCAGGGACTCCCTTTGCCTAACTGGGATAGACGATACAGGGTGAAGGGTGTCACTGGACACTAGGGTATCCTTATACCTATCTGGGACAGTGGATGGGGGGGGGGGTGCCACTGGACACCAGGAAACTGTCTGACAAATGGTATGGGTAGGAGGGGGCAGTTGGCTGTAGTACAGCTGTCTTGCCGTTGGTGGGGTGGGGGCGTATACTTTGTGCCCAGTTAAGCCAGGGTTTTCAGAGGTGGTAAACAGCACCGCTTCAGGTGCCATTTACTGCCAATGCAAACCTCTGAAATTGCCATTGTGCCCATATGCAGGAGGGACCTGTCATTTTCATGGGCGCAGCGTTATTTTAGTACCTGGGTGCTAACAGATTTAGCCCGCACTACAGGGGTCTCTGAATATAGACCTCGCTCCAAAATCTGGGTGCAAACCTGGTTAGTGTGGGCAAACACCCATTAGTGCCCACACTAACTTTTCAATATGCGGCCCCAGATTTGATATTTCCTGTGATATTTACAGTTTGCTGGCAACAGAAAGATGCTTCTGGGAGTGTGCTACTGACTGTCAGGTGACAGAGCAGAGCAGGACTCAGAATTTATTTATTTCAAAGTTTCACCAGGAAGGGCCTACTGAGCTGAGTCACAAAGAAACTAAGACACACATCATTAGTTGACCAGACACCCATCTCAGCGATCATCAGTTTAGTCTTAGCAATAAAGCTGTGAAGCAGGAAAAACACAGAGACAGTGCTCCTGAGCAAGAATTTCACTTTGATAAATAAATAGTAGAAGCCAAAATTGCTATGAACAAGTAAATTTATCAGCAAACTGACAGAACAGATGCCAACATGCCCTGGTGCTTTGCCTTTTCCCCTGACAAAGCCTCAGAGCAAAGAGAAGCACCGGGGCTTGTTGCTGTATCTTTTCAGTTTGCCAATAAATTCACTTGCTCACAGCTCTTTTGGCTTCTAATATGTACTTATTTCATTGAACTTTTCATTCTGGAGCACTGTCCCTGTGTTTGTCGGGCTTCCTATCGAGTTGAGACCAGCTCATTTCCTGAGGCACCCTTGGCGATTGGTACCTAGAGGAGCAACATGTACACAGTAACTACAGCAGTGGAAAGTAAATTACAACATTAAGCAAATTGCTGTAGCTAAGACAGCAATAAAACAAACAATGCAATAAGTAATAGATATCCACATTGTACAGAAAACAAACAAACAAAAAAGCAAAGTCACAAACATAGGGGCCCCAGGTAGCATTTAGCGCACCAGGCAAACAACAGACATACACATAGAGGATATACTGTACAGTGGGCTGATTCAAAATATGCTATTTATTTTCAAGTGTGAGAGGGCAGAATCATAACTTAAGAGTGGCTGATGCTTTTACTGACCACAAAGTGACCTATTGTGCTAAGACAATTTGTCTACTGTTGCCCCTCCTAAATTTATCTGGTCTAGGCCACATTGCTTGCTAAATCTTGACACTGTCTTTTTTGCTCTTTCTGCTATTGCCTGGTCTCCTATCCTTGCCACTACTAATATTTTTTTACCATTTAACACTTTTTGTTCCTCCTCTGTTGCGGAGTGGGCCACAACAACCGCCGACTGCTGCGCAACCCAGACGGCCCAGGTCTGGCATCGTTGAGTGCACCCCAGCTCCACAGGCCCTGATGAAATTAATGGGAATCTCGGGGCCCATGACCGGAACCACGAAATATACCTCTCATGTCCGGGGGCTCGCTCAGCTATGAGCCGTGTGGTCGCCCACAATTTTCCATCATTACTGCCCCCAGGGAGCCGGACGTGCAATGACGTCTGATGCACCTATGTATAGACATCCGCTGTGCTCCCTCCCACGCTACTGACAGTGCCCCTAGCCTCCGCTAGGCACCATTGCAGTGTGCCACATACCCCATACCCACCCCAAAAGAAGAAGAACAGTCGCTGGACGCTCAATCCTTCCTCTCCCCTGCCAGCCCCCAGTGCCCTGAGTCCATTCCCGAATACGAGTCCCCGGTGTGGCACGAGGTGTGGTGTCCAGAGCCTCAACCCTTGGCGCCACTGGGTCAGCATACCACTACCAATATTAATAGAGACATAGAATTTGACAGCAGATAAGAACCTCTTGACCCTCCTAGTCTGCCCATTTTTCCCTGCCTATCGTATCACCGCAGCTCATACTTGATCTCTGGACCATTTATCCTCACCCACCCCCATTCCCTTTCCCTTAGATTCCATTATGCCTATCCCATGCATTCTTGAACTCCACCACTGATTTAGCCCCGCCACTTTCGCTGGAAGACTGTTCCAGGAATCCAGCACTCTTTCTATGAAGAAGTACTTACTCTCTTAGAAGTACATCTCTCCTCAGTCTGCCCCCCCAGCTCCCCCAGCTTCTTATCATGCCTTCTTGCCCCTGAGCACCTTTTTTGAAAAATACTTCCCTCTCATACTTTGTTTATCCCTGTGAGGTATTTAAAGGTATCTGTCATATCTTCCCATTATCTCCTGTCTTCCAGGGTGTACATATTTGGGTCCTTTAATCTCCTCTCATAGAGCTTCTGATGCAGATCCCTGCACCATTTTAGTTGTCCTCCTCTGGACCACTTCCAGTCTGTCTATGTCCTTTCTGAGATGTGGTCTCCAGAACTGGACACAGTACTCTAGCTGGGGTCTTACAAGCGATCTATACAGAGTCAACACCACCTCTCACTTTCTACTGGTGATACACCTTTCTATGCATCCCAGCATTCCACTTGCCCTCCCAACTGCCATGTCACACTGTCTGGTCATTTTTAGGTTATCTGATATGATCTCCCCCAGGTCTCTTTCCTGCTTGGCAGTCATCAATAACTGCCCCCCCCCCATTTTGTACACTGCCCCTGGGTTTCTGTGCCCTAAGTGCAGTAATTTGCTCTTTTTTGCATTGAAACCCAACTGCCATACCCTTGACCACTCCTCTAGTGTTCTCAGGTGGCTGATTATCCTTTCCACCCCTGGAGTGTCCACCCTATTGCAAAGTTTGGTGTCATCTACATAAAGGCAGATCTTCCCTTCCAGCTCCTCTGCAGTGTCACTATAAAGACATTAAAGGGGAACGGTTCCAGCACTGATCCCGGAGGCACCCACTGTTCACCCTTCCTTCCTCTGAGTGAACTCCATTTATCACCACCCTCTGCTGCTGATCCCTTAACTGAGATATTACCCAGTTTGTCACCTTTGAACTTAAGCTACCCAGCTTACTTACTAGTCTGCTATGTGGAACGGTGTTGAACACCTTACTGAAATCTAGGTAGGCTACATCCACTGCTCCACCCTGATCTAATTTCTTGGTCACCCAGTTAAATAACTCAGTCAGAGTAATTCAACATGACTCCCCTGCCCCCATGAATCCATGCTGCCCTGGGTCTTGTTACCCACTGGATTCAAGATATTCCACAATCTTTTCTTTCAACAGAGATTCCATTAACTTTCCCACCACCGGGGGTCAAGTTGACCGGTCTGATGATGAGGTCCTCTCCTGTTTTCATGTAAGACTAATTTACGTGTGGAACAAGCATGCCCCCTTAAAAAACTCCAGTGTAAGAGGGTCTCATCTTCCTTGGATTACTTCTGACCTCAGTGATTTTTGTAAGACTCAGGATTCTGCCTAGTTTTGCTTCAAACTGTCACTTTCCCAGTCTGACCTCTAAGCTGCAAGGACACTCAGAACTTCTTGTACTAAAGCCATTAGAGCAAAGCTGGCCTGGTGGCACAGAGGGCTGTGGCACTGTGGTGCTTTAGTTCTTTGCACACCAGCGACCCGAGTTCAGGAATGAGCTTGGGTTGCCAGGGATTAGCAGGGGGGAGGGGGATTGGCTGAGGATCAAGTGGCCATCAGGCTGCTCTCCTCCCCAGGATCAGGGTGGTGTGTTGTCCCGGCTCTTGGCTGCCTCCGAAAGTGATGGTGCAGGCTTAATGATCCCTGCCACCTACTGTACCTCCAACCCATGCTGCTGACCAGACTACTTTGTCTGATCTGGGCTTCTATGGACTGGGAGAGGAGGATAGCCATCCCTCCTCTGGCCCCGCCATGGGGGGAGGGGGCAAGCCATGAGAAGGCTCACTGACCAGGTTGGTCCCGGGGCAGTAGGTACTTGTTGGGAGGTGATGGGACTGGACTGAACACCCACCCCTGTCATCTGTGGAGAAAAATCTCTATGCCAGCTATTTTCCTACTAACCTCCAAAATAATCTTATGCCCCCTGCCAAATTTTGGAAGGCAATTAATTCCCTCTTTGATCCTCCTTCCCAGTCTTCCTCTATTGTCTTAGTCATATATGGTTCCCTTATCTCAGCTCCCTCCCAGGTTCCTTATCATTTTAATAAATTCTTCACATGTGCTCTCCCCCCCTCTCCTTTGCATCTGTTGGCTCCTCCTCTTTTACCTCAGTCTGTTCTTTCTCTTCTTTCTTCTGACCTCAGCTTTAACTTCTTAACCACAGGAAATGTTACATGCTTTGTCCTCTCTTAATCTTTCAAAATCTCATACAGTCCAGAGAAGCTGGACCCTAGTCTTCTACACCTTTCTGCCCCTGCTATTGTCATCCCTCTCACCCACTTACTTAACCTCTCTTTCTGTCTCAGTTCTGTACCTCATTCCTAGAAGTTTGCCAAGGATTTCCTCTTTTCAAAGGCAGGGACCCTTCCCCTCCTGCCAACTTTTGGTCCATATTCTTTCTTCCTATTCTTGCCATGCTGCAAGAATAACTGGTCTACTCGCAACTTGCAGATCTCCTTCACTCTTCTAATTTTTTCACTCTATTCCAGTCTGGCTTCCATAAAAATCACTCTGCCATTTCCTTTCTACCACAACTTACTGACTCCATCCTCAGTGGGTGGAGCAGACATATCACTGCTGCCATTTTCATGGACCTTGCCAAGGCTTTTGACTGGGTAAGCCCACTTCCTCCTTCTCAATAAGTTGTGTGCCACTGGTCTTTCTATTCCAACTATTAGCTGGTTCAGATTTTACCTCTCTGGCTACCTCCAGTCGGTATAGCTGGCAATGTCTTGTCTCTGCCCTCCCTGTACAGTTTGGCTTTACTCAAGGCTTCATACTGGATCCTATACTTTTCCAGTCTTTTCTAAAGACCTTCTCTCTGTCTGTGTCAGCTCATATATTTATGTGTACAGATGACACTGCACTTTTTGTCTCAAATGTCTTGGTCTGTGCCCTACAAACATCACTTCAGCGTGAGTTTGACAATGTCCTATGCTGGTTCCAAGCACACAAACTTTGGTTCAATACCAAGAAGACAGTGTCAATGGCCTTTGGCACTAGCAATAAGCTTGCTAGGCTCCCATCCCCTGTAGTCTTTTTCACCTTGGATGGCATTTCCAGTAATGCTGTTTTCAATTTCAAATACCTAAGTGTGTTGCTGTATAGTAGATTTGACTTCTTCACTCACATTAATGCCATCCTCAGAAGGTTCTGACCAAAACTCTATGCCCTTTAGTGTAACAATTGGGCTGGCAGTATAGCTTAGAGGTTAGAGTAATGAGCTGTGAATGAGCTTGCTACATCCAGTAGACCTGGGTTTGATTCACGCAGTCTCCACTTGCATACTTTGTGACTCTTAGCAAGTCACTTAACTTCCACAGGACTCCCAGGTCACCCCTGAAGACAGGCACTTGTGCCTAGTGAGCCAACCAGTTACTAAAGAATAACAACAAGGATTGTCTGCCACTCCCAGTTCACCATGAATTGTTCACTATGATGGTACTTCTGGTGTTTGACTATGCAGATGTGGTTCATGGCACACGGATTAAGAATAAGATCAGCCTTTTTGCAGATGACACAAAGATAGGTGCAGTGTCACAGTGGTGGGTGACACAGAGGGGTGGCAGGGGCTACAAGATGATCTGGCTAGACTCGAGCACTGGTCAGAAACATGTCAGCTGGGGTTCAATGCAAAGAAGTGCAAAGTCATGCACTTGGGAGCAAGAAAAACCAAGGAATCATTACCAACTTGGGGGAGGTACAGTTATCCCCTACAGAGGAGGAAAAAGATCTTGGGGGTGATAATAACATGATAAATGAACCATTTAGCACAGTGCAGAAAAGCAGCAGCTAAGGCTAATAAGGTGCTCGAGAGAGTGCTGGGGATTTTATTTCGTTTTCCACCCCTCACCCCAGGTTGTGGTCCTGAGAGGTAGCCTTGGCGAGAGGCCTATTGGGGCCATTGGAAGGGTGGGTGAGTCCTGACCTACCTTCAGTACTCCCCATGCCAGCCCCATTTTGGGCATGTGACTCCCCACATCAACTGCCAGACAGGTAGTAGCATTACCATGTAAGGCCGCCCAGAGGGACCATAATTTGTTTCTTCCCTGACAACAACCCTCCCCTTGGTCACCAGGTGGTGGTCGCAGCAGAAGGAGGTGCCTTCCCTGCCCAAGATGGGAGGGGTCCAATGAATGCCTGAACCCCGCCTCACCAGCTGGCACCAGATGTTCCGGGCTCAGGTCGCGAACTTGGGTTATCTGGATGACAAGCAGTAACTCTACTGCTGTGCTATCCGGACAGCCTTACAGAGGGAATTTTAATATTAAGGAGAGAGAGAGAGAGACACTAGGGGGCACAATCTAAAGTTGGGGGGGGGCAGATTCAGAAGGGAAATGAGGAAGCACTACTTAATGGAGAGAGTGGTGATGGGGGAATGCACTGCCTGAAGAGGTGGTATCCTTGAAGACGGCGGGCAATTTTAACAGGGGATGAGACAAAGTCAAGAGGAAGGTCACCAATGAGGCACTGGGGGGAGGGGTAACAGTTAGTATGGGCATGAAACTGGATATGCAGGTAATAGAGGGGGGAGCAGCTGCAGTGTAACAGATTGCTAGCTGCACACTTGAGCAGATTAGACAGACCATCAGGTCTGTAACGTTTGGCATTCTTCATATGTTCATATGGCACTGCCCCTTCCACTTCCCTCACCAGGCTGGATATTCTTTGCAATGCCTTTTGCTGTTTTGCTACTGATTCTCCCTGTCCTACTCATCGCTGTTTCCTATATACTGGCCTGTCAATAGCTCCTCTTGCCTCCCGTCACCTATTTTATAGTGCTTCAGTCACTTCTAAATACTGGCTTTCATCTCTCCCTACTTGCTTCTCCTTTCTCCTCTCCTCTTCTTATGCACTTTTCTCTGTGGCAGCATACCATAGCTTTAAGGCAGCTTTCATTGACTGGTGCACTTCTAAGAGTATATGTTTCTAAATACTGATTGTATTCTATATTGATTGTTGTGGTATTGTGTGTTATTTTAATATTTTATGCAACTTACGTCATGTTGCACATAGCACAGTCCTGAACAGGCTTTGCCTAGTGGCCCTATCCTGTTGAAATATAAAAATTAAACTTGAAACTTGACTCCCCCAGTTTCTTTAACCTTGTTTCCAAATCTGTTGCTGGGCAATCTGAGTTCTCTTTTCATCTTCTTTCAATTTAGAACTCCATCTTCCCTACACATCACTTGTCTCCTTCCCATCTCTCTATTAAACACCATGTCATGCTTCTTTTTGCTCCCACTTGCTCTGGTATTTTCTAGTTTGCCCCTTACCTAACTTATTTGCTCTGCTTAATTTTACTCCTTTTGCCTTCTCTCTGTCCCTATTTGTGTCTTCCTATCTCCTCTTACCTTCTCCTGTTTTGGTCTTTTCCTTTTTAGGTTGATGGCGCGCATGCGCAAGAAACATATTGCGGCAGCTTTCCAGAAGCAGGTTGTGGAGGTGCGGCACTGTTGTGGCCAGTGCCCCCACAGCCTGTAAAGGCTTGTCCTGGTTTCCCCAATGCCATGGCATACTGCTGCTGGCACTAGTTCAGCCAGTGTGCCACCAACTTGTACCGTTTTTGCCGCAGCAATCAGGGTCCGCCTCGTCATTGCAGCATCAGTGATTTGCTGCAATGATTGAGTGACCCATCATTGCTGGGTGGAACGTTGTTACTGTAATATTGTTTGTGAGCCGGCGCCATGTTCACAAACAATATTAATCCGGCCCCAGTGCCAAGGGGGTGCCCAGTCCCCCTCGGCAGCAAGTGCCCCTCCCCACAGTACCATGTTTTGCTGACGGGGGCCCCAATCCCCGTTGGCTTCCATCACTGGTGGTAGTTAACTTGCTGACAGGAGAACACACTCCCTGCCAGCATTATGTCCCCCCTCCATGTTTGATGTGCCAGCAGGAGCCGCTTCCGTTGGCATCAAATCCCCTTGAAGAGTAGCAGGAGGACGGGGGTACTTGAATCCCCCCCTTGGCTCTTCGCCCCCCCGCCCGCTTTTGTGCTGACATGGGGTGCCCAACTCGGCCAGCTGCACACTCCCCAAACATTCAGGTGGCATGCGGAAGCCCACCCCAGCGTGCCCAATGCCCCTGTAAAGAAAAAAAACATCCTGCAATGTTTTTTAAACATAAAAAAAAAAAAAGGGTCCCTAGCAGTCTCCCTGCCCCACAACCCGCACTCACCCACTCGCCCCTGCCTCCCACACCCCCTCACCCCTATACTTACCTATGGAGTCCGGCGCAATGATCTTCGTGGACCGGAACACATCTGCACTCTTAAAAGCCGACCGTGAACTAAAGAGATGCCAGTAAGCTGTATAAAGAAATGAATAGGGCTTTTTCAACTTTGATGCATATCTCAGGCATTCTTTGGAATTTTTACACCAAACTTTCAACATGGGGTTTTGGGGACCCCTCCTCATGAATTCTGCCACTGTCATGGCGTTATTCAGCCCCGAAAGGTGATTACGCCGTCACTGCACAGAATCCCCTTTCGGGACCGATTTAACGAATGACAGTGCCAGGTTCGTGTGGGCTCTCAGCCTGTGTTGCAAATGGTGGAAAAAATCCAAAAATTACTGTTTTTATGCGTGTGCTTTGTGCAGATGCCACATGCTCATATTTAATGAATTGCAATATTTTAAGCCAGTACAGCTGTTATTTTTACATCCTGGCGAAATGTTTCGCACTTCGGTAGCAGAATAGCGCGGTTGCTGTGGAAATCAGTGTTTGGGACAGATTAAGAAAATGACAGTGACACTGTTCATGAGCTGAGGTCCTCAAATGCCTATGTTGAAAAGTTAGTGACGATACTCCATAAAATGACTGTGTTATGAGCGTGTATTGCACAGTTTACACGCACCTCGAAACTTCGCGAATTAATAATATTTTCACTCCAGATTTTCAACATTGCCATTCTTCTGCACTTCCTTATGAACTATACAGCTGTCATTTTTCACATCCTGGCCGAAATGTGTTTTTTTCACAGTTCTGGCGCAGAATAGCATGGTCGCTGTGGGAAATCCATGTTTGGGACACATTATGGAAATGACAGTGACACTGTTCATTAGCAGAGGTCTTAAAATGCATATGTTGAAAATTTGGTGATGAAAGTCCATAAAATGAGTGTGTTACGAATGTTCATTGCTCAGTTTCCACGCACGCTCGTACCTTTGCAACTTTGCAATATTTTCACTCCAAATTTTCAACATTGCCATTTTCCCACACCTCCTTATGATCAGTGCAGCTGTCATTTTTCACATCCTGGCCGAAATGTGCTTTTGCTCTTCCAGGGCACAATAGCGCGATCGCTGTGGGAAATCAGTGTTTGGGACACATTAAGAAAATCACACTGACACTGTTCATGAGCAGAGGTCCTAAAATGCCTATGTTGAAAATTGTGTGATGAAACTCCATAAAATGACTGTGTTATGAGCATGCGTTGTGCAGTTTCCACGCTCTCTTGTAAGTTCACAAATTAGTAATATTTTCATGCCAGATTTTCAACACTGCCATTTTTTCTCACCTCCTTGTGAGCAGTACAGCTGTCATTTTTCATATCCTGGCCAAAATGTGTTTTTACACTTCTGGCACAGAATACCGCAGTCACTATTGGAAATCAGTGTTTGGGACAGATTAGGATCCAGTGAGTGAGTGAGAGAGAGGAGGAGTGACCGAGCTCAACCAAGCTCTGTTGGGACTGCTGCGGATTTCTTTGTGGGCAGGAAAAGGTGCCAACACAAACAGGAACCCAGTACAAAAGGGCAACATGCAGTGCTGGGAGACACAGAACGAGCGAGTGGGGGAGTGAGTGAGTGAGCTTAACGGAGCTCTGTTGGGACTGCTGTGGATTTCTTTGAGGGCAGAAAAAGGCAGCAATGCATGCAGGGGCCCAGTACAAAAGGGCAGCCTGCAGTGCCAGCAGAAAAGGAACGAGCGAGTGAGGGGGGGAGTGAGCGAGCTCAACGGAGCTCTGTCTGGACTGCTGCAGATTTCTTTGTGGGCAGAAAAAGGTGCCAACAGAGGCAGAAGCCCACTACAAAAGGGAAGCCTGCAGCACCAGGAGAAACAGAATGAGCGAGTGAGATGGGGAGTGAGTGACCTCAGCAGAGCTCTGTCAGGACAGCTGCAGATTTCTTTGTGGGCAGAAAAAGGTGCCAATGCAGGCAGGAGCCCAGTACAAAAGGCCAGCCTGCAGTGCCAACAGAAACGGAATGAGCGACTGAGAGAGGGGGAGTGAGCAACCTCAACGGAGCTGTGTCGGGACTGCTGCAGATTTCTTTGTGGGCAGAAAAAGCCGCCAATGCAGGCAGGAGCCCAGTACAAAAGGGCAGCCTGTAGCAGTGGGAGACAGAACAAGCGAGTGAGGGAGGGGGAGTGAATGAGCTCAACGGAGCACTGTTGGGACTGCTGCGGATTTCTTTCTGGGCAGAAAAAAGCAGCAATGCATGCAGGAGTCCGGTACAAAAGGGCAGCCTGGCGCGGAGAAACAGAATGAACGAGTGAGAGAGGGGGAGTGATTGAGCGAGGTCAATGGAGCTCTATTGTGACTGTTGCAGATTTCTTCATAGGCAGAAGAAGGCGGCAATGCAGGCAGGAGCCCAGTAGAAAAGGGCAGCCTGTAGCGCCAGCAGAAACGGAATGAGCGAGTGGGGGGGAGAGAGCGAGCTCAACAGAGCTCTATCTGGACTGCTGCAGATTTCTTTGTGGGAAGAAAAAGGCACCAACAGAGGCAGGAGTCCATTACAAAAGGGCAGCCTGTAGCACCACGAGAAAGAGAATGAGCGAGTAAGACAGGAGGAGTGAGCGACCTCAACGAAGCTCTGTCGGGACAGCTGCGGATTTCTTTGTGGGCCAAAAAAGGTGCCAATGCAGGCAGAATCCCAGTACAAAAGGGCAGCCTGCAGTGCCGGGAGAAACAGAATGAGCGAGTGAGAGAGGGGGAGTGACCGAGCTCAACAGTGGTCTATTGTGACTGCTGCTGATTTCTTTGTTGGCAGGAAACGGCGGCAACACAGGCAGGAGCCCAGTACAAAAGGCCAGCCTGCAGCACTGGAAGAAACGGAACGAGTGAGTGAGAGGGGGGAGTGAGCGACCTCAATGAAGCTGTGTCGGTACTGCTGCAGATTTCTTTGTGGGCAGAAAAAGCCACCAATGCAGGCAGGAGCCCAATACAAAAGGGCAGCCTGCAGCAGTGGGAGACACAGAACGAGCGAGTGAAGGAGGGGAATGAGTGAGCTTAATGGAGCTCTGTTAGGATTGCTGTGGATTTCTTTGTGGGCAGAAAAAGGCAGCAATGCACGCAGGGGCCCAGTACAAAAGGGCAGTCTGCAGCAGTGGGAGAAACGGAACAAACGAGTGAGAGAAGGGAGTGAGTGAGCGAGCTCAACGGAACTCTATCGTGAGTGCTGCAGATTTCTGTGTGGGCAGAAGAAGGCAGCAACGAAAGCAGGAGCCCAGTAGAAAATGGCAGCCTGCAGCGCCGGCAGAAACGGAATGAGTGAGTGAGAGAAAGGGAGTGAGCAAGCTCAATGGAGCTCTGTCAAGACTGCTGCAGATTTCTTTGTGGGCAGAAAAGGGCATCACCAGAGGCAGGAGCCCACTACAAAAAGGCAGCCTGTAGTGCCAGGAGAAACTGAATGAGTGAGTGAGACAGGGGGAGTGTGCGACCTCAATGGAGCTCTGTTGGGACAGCTGTGGATTTCTTTGTGGCCAGAAAAAGGCACCAATGCAGGCAGAAGCCCAGTACAACAGGGCAGCCTGCAGCACTGGGAGAAACACAACGAGCGAGTGAGAGAGGGGGAGTGAGCAAGCTCAACGGAGCTCTATCGTGAATGCTGTGGATTTCTTTGTGAGCACAGAAAGGCGGCAACACAGGTAGGATCCCAGTACAAAAGGCAAGCCTGCAGCGCCATCAGAAATGGAATGAGCGACTGAGAGAGGGGGAATGAGCAAGCTCAACAGACCTGTTTTGGGACTGCTGCAGATTTCTTTGTGGGCAGAAAAAGCCGCCAAGAGGCAAGAGCCCAGTACAAAAGGGCAGCCTGTAGCAGTGGAAGACAGAACGAGCGAGTGAGGGAAGGGGAGTGAATGAGCTCAACGGAGCTCTGTTGGGACTGCTGCAGATTTCTTTCTGGGCAGAAAAAGGCAGCAATGCATGCAGGGGTCTAGTACAAAAGGGCAGCCTGCCGCGGAGAAACAGAATGAACGAGTGAGAGAGGGGGAGTGATTGAGCAAGGTCAATGGAGCTCTATCGTGACTGTTGCAGATTTCTTCATAGGCAGAAGAAGGCAGCAATGCAGGCAGGAGCTAGTAGAAAAGGGCAGCCTGTAGCGCCAGCAGAAATGGAATGAGCGAGTGGGGGGGGAGCGAGCTCAACAGAGCTCCATCTGGACTGCTGCAGATTTCTTTGTGAGCAGAAAAAGGCACCAACAGAGGCAGGAGCCCACTACAAAAGGGCAGCCTGCAGCGCCACAAGAAACAGAATGAGCGAGTAAGACAGGGGGAGTGAGTGACCTCAACGAAGCTCTGTCGGGACAGCTGCGGATTTCTTTGTGGGCCAAAAATGGTGCCAATGCAGGCAGAATCCCAGTACAAAAGGGTAGCCTGCAGTGCCGGGAGAAACAGAATGAGCGAGTGAGAGAGGGGGAGTGAGCGAGCTCAACAGAGGTCTATCGTGACTGCTGCTGATTTCTTTGTTGGCAGGAAACGGCGGCAACAGAGGCAGGAGCCCAGTACAAAAGGGCAACCTGCAGCGCCAGGAGAAACAGAATGAGCGAGTGAGAGAGAGGGAGTAAGCCACCTCAACAGAGCTCTGTCAGGACAGCTGCAGATTTCTTTGTGGGCAGAAAAACATGCCAACACAGGCAGGAGCCCAGTACCAAAGAGCAGCCTGCAGCGCCAGGAGAAACAGAATGAGCAAGTGAGAGAGAGGGAGTAAGCCACCTCAACAGAGCTCTGTCAGGACAGCTGCAGATTTCTTTGTGGGCAGAAAAACGTGTCAACACAGGCAGGAGCCCAGTACAAAAGAGCAGCCTGCAGCACTGAGCGAAACAGAACGAGCAAGTGGCAGAAGGCCAATGAGCGCTCTCAACGGATCAACGCAATCAACATTCGGCATTGACGAATGCTTTTCATCATTTATTGTACTCCCAACATTACCCCCATCTCTCTGTATCTTTATTTTAGTCATTGTTATTTTGTTTGATTATGTAAATTCCTGTTTGACTATTTAAGTCCCTTTGATATAGTTTGTTTACTATTGGTCATTAACCTTGGTATTTCACATATGCCTCTATGCTGCATTGTTACATTTTTTCCTATAGTTTTTTGCTCCCGTTACCACCTCCATCTTACTTGGCAACAGGGGAGACATTAGTTTCTTGTTTTACTCCCCGCTATCCCGGGACCCCGAATCGCGGTCATGCATGCACGTGGAGGCACACATGCACTCCGCAGCCTTAGTAACGGTCCCCTCCTCCCACCCCGGCCTTGTGCCTGGGTTCCTGTCGCTTGTCACTGTCACGTAGCCTCTGCCGGGAGGTAACCAAGAGCTGGGGAACCTACGTGTCCCGCCCCGGAGAGAAGAGCTGCCTTGCGGCCGCTCGATCCGGCTCTGCACCCTCCCGGCTGACCCCTGCTGGCCCCAGCTCGTTCCCAAACTTGGGTCACTGTCGTGGTGTGAGGTGTGGAATTCAACCCCTCAGCACCACCAGCTGACCCTGCATTGTTACATTGGTTGTTATATAGACCTATTTTTTCTTCCCCTTTTCCCCAGGTTGCACCTGGAAATGTGCCTTGGCTCAGTGTGCCTTTCCCAGTTACCAAATTACAATAAATAAATAAATAAATATATAAGTAAATAATTAAGTAAAATATGAAAGTCCCGCTCACTCACATGTGATGATAAAATGCTTATTTTGAGTCAAGCTATTGTATATTTGATATTTACAACAGTAGTTTACAAGTTATAGCTTTTAAAGCAGCAGTGTAATGAAATTTGACCCTACCTTTTTGTTCATTATAAAAGATTCCAGGCACTTTCCAGTTTTATTTGGTGGTATTGTCTAAGTTTTCCATAATCTGAGTTTTTTATAAATGTTATAATTTATATTTTTCTCAAGAAAAGAAGATAAATGCTACATGTGGTTTAGAAATACCATTGTAAGCCTGTAAGGTTAGGTCAAGAAAATAAAAAAAAAAGAAATGCTCCGGAGAGAAGGGGCGGCTGGCAGGAGGGAGGTGTAGGGAGAAAAAACAGGGCAGACTACATGGGCCAGTGTGGTCCTTTTCTGCCGTCAAGCTTCTATGATTCTATGAAAACTTATGAGTCGCAGCATAGGAGGTACCTAGAAAAGTAGATTTGACAGGTATGCTAATATTTTTATCAACTGTGGTTGAAACTAACTTTTTTTGAAAAATTGTTTTACTGCACTGCTGCTTTATATCTGCAGTTTGTTTGAAGATGTTGCTGATCTTCTTTGAGGATATCTATTTCATCAGGCCACACCTATAGAACTTATAGCTGCCAGGCACTAGGACCACTTGCAAACTTTTGCAAGCCATCCACTAGGGGTCACCCATGACAACATTCTGTGTTGGCTCTCCCGCTATACAGTGAATGTGGGCGGCCCCTTCCCTCCTCAGTTCTTTTCCCACTGTCGACCAGAGTCGTTGGACCCTGCACGGAAACACCACCATTATAGTTGCTGCTTTCTGGTATTTCTCTCCTTAGTTAGTCATCACCTTTTTAAAAGTGATTTTCGACAATGTGTATGTCAACTAATGAGCCATTGAAACCATTTTGATACTGCAAATGCATGAAAAAATATACTCGGGTGACTCACACAACATCAATGTGTGCTGCCTCGGCCCGACCCATAATTGTTTATTCATGAGAATACCATACTGCTATTTCTATCATACTGCCGGCTATGTAAGCCCCTGTTGTTTTACTGTCTTGATCTTGTTGCTTGATGCACTTAAATGTAACCCGTACCTGTTTCTTTCTGATGTTCATGAATATACAGTACCTTGTAATCTCCCCGGTTGCACCTGAAAATAGGCACTTGGCTGTCTAGCGTGCTTACCCGGTTAACAAAAGCAAATAAATAAATAAATATATAATGTGAATGTTTGCCAGATATGTGGAAACTTTAATACCACTACCTAGCAATGCTGAAAGAATGCTTTAGAGATGCATCCACTAAAGCAGCAGGTAGCCAGAATGGAGAAAGAGCTCCAGGAAAAGAGTTCCACCACATCACTGGCCCACTCCTCAGGCTCACATTCCTCCAAGTCCTGGGAGAAGACTTGGGTGAAGCATAAACACAAGTACTGGGAGAGGGAGTGCAGCAAGGACAAGGACTTCCTGGTTCACTTAATGTCACCCCTCCACTCCAGTGCCACCACCTCAGCACTGTCGACCAGTCCATTGGTGATGCCGCCATCCTGCCATCGGTCAACCCTTCCAGGTCAGGGCAGGCTACAAGCAACACCAGGCCTAGCATAGCCAGTGTGTCGCCATCAATGTCTGGAACTGAACTTCCCCCATTGACTCCTTCTGGCGTTCCAGTCGACCACACAGGTGGTAACATTCAGGCAGTACCCTTGTCTTTTCAAACACACTTAAACATCTGCTACCTACTCCTCCTCCTGTAACAGGAGACACGTCAACAGGGCCTTCAGAACAAACCCCAATGTCGACACCTGCCAAGTCAATGCACTACCACCCATCTCGGGTGTTGACGGCTTCACCTGCTCCCTCCTTGCATCACATTGAACATGTCAACGAGGACTAGTAGTCTAATCCTGATCTTATAATGCAGGATGAAGAGGGGGAGGAAGATTATGTGGAAAGTTCTTGATGGAGGACCAGTTCCACTGTATCCACAGGGAGTTAGAACACAATAGTCTATACACCAAGGTCCCCCTGACGATCCCTCTTTTATCACCATGATGCAGCAATTGCAGACTGCCATGGAATTTGACTTGGAGGAACAGGACATCACCAAGAAGAACCTGGTGGAGTTCTTGGAGCTGCCTGATTTTCCTCCAGTTATCATTCCTCCTCTACTACCTGCCTTGGAGGATGCCGCCATTGCTGCCTGGCATAGGCCCAATGTGATCCCTGCCATACCCAAGAAGGCAGAAAAGATGTATCAAGCTCTCTCAAACAGGCCTCTTTTTTGCAGGCCAACCTGAGGCAGACTTGGTGTTCATAAATTCTGCCCATGACAGATCTAAGGTGCCAGAACACCTTAGTTTTCTCCCTCCTAATAAGGAATCCAGGAGGCTAGATGTTCTGGGCATAAGAACCTTTGCTTCCACCTCTTTGGTCCTGAGAATTTCAAATTACTAGGCCCATATGGTTAAATACCAAAATACCCTCTGGAGGAAAGCCAAAGCAGCTGCCCAAGCTCTTCCAGAAGGTACACCTAAGCAGGAGCTTCTGAAAACTCTAACAGCTTGGGCAGACGTAGGCAAACACCTTCTACCTACCACCTATGACATCTGTGTTGCTTTTACCGGGACAGCAGCCTCTAGAATATGCCTCAGGAGGTACTTCTGACACAGGACGGCAGGCTTTGCGAATGATTTTCAACAGTCCATTCTCAATGCCTCCTTTAGAGGATATAAATTATTTGGTGCAGATGTTCAATATCCTTTCCAATTTGCAGGCCTCAGGCAAAACCCTTAAATCTGTGCATTCCCTCTGTCACACCAAGCCAAGAGGTAAACAGAGGGTGTCTTTTAATCCAGCCAGTAACAGACATCATTGTACTGCCAGGCAACAGGGTAAGGGTAGAGGAGCACCAGCCCTGCCTACACCAGGAGCCAACCCAGGTGCCCACTCAAATGCCCCTAGAGGTGGCAGTGCGGCAGTAGTCACAGCAATGGGCTCTGCCTGACCCCTTCTGCAACCCCCAACTATCAGTGCCTCCAGGGATGGTTGTCGGGGGTCGCCTTTCCCTCCACCTGGACCAGTGGAAGATGGTGACATCAGGTGCTTGGGTCCTGGAAATAATAGCACAAAGTCATGCTCTGGAAATTCTGGAATTACCTCCAGACTATGCACCAGTGCCCTCCCATTACCCTCCAGGGTTCAGTTAATTGCTTCTAGAAGAAATTTGAACCTTGCTTAAAAAAAAGGACAATATAACCTGTTCCCTTGGAACTAAGGGACACAGGGTTCTATTCTCGATACTTGCTAGTCCCAAAATGGACAGGAGCTCTGAGACTCATTCGAGACCTCAGAAACCTGAACTTTTTCATTGAATACAAAAAGTTTAGAATGGTCATTCTGCAAGGCCTACTCCCACTACTGCAAGTAGGGGACTGGATTTGTTCCCTGGATATGCAGGATGCTTACATGCATATCAGGATGTGGTGACCTCACAGGAAAAATCTAAGGTTCTTGTTTCAAGGGGAACATTACCAGTTCAGGGTATTGTTGTCCTTTGGCTTATCCTCTGTACCATGGGTCTTTACCAAATGCTTATCAGTGGTGGCAGCAGCCCTCCGAAGGGAAGGCCTATATGTCTTCCCCTACCTGGACGACTGGCTCCTCAAAGCTCACTCAAAGGAGCAGCTTTCTCACACCCTAGACTGCACTAGACACCTGTTCAGTGCTCTAGGGATTACTGTCAATGTTCCAAAGTCTATCTTGACCCCTTGCCAGTGCCTACAGTATATAGGGGCAGTCCTGGACGCAGCCCAAGGCTTAGTCTTCCTGCCCCAGGACAGGGCCGAATGTCTGATTCCACAAGCCCAGATAGTCAACAACAGGTATGTCACAGCCAGGACATTTTTGAGGTTCTTAGGCCTGATGGCAGCATCTGTTATCACAGTACCACTGGCCAGACTGCATATGAGAATCCTGCAGTGGACATTAAGAGTCCAGTGAGACCAATGCACAGATGATCTAGAACAGAAGGTTCTAGTAAACTCTCCTGTCCGCAGGGTGCTTCAGTGGTGGATAGAACCCAGTCATTTGTTGAAGGGGGTTCTCCCCTCACCAGATTCTAATTACAGATGCCTCAGAGATGTGCTGGGGGGCCCATCTGGGGCTCCCTTAAACACAGGGTACATGGACCAAAGTGGAGGACACCCGCCACATAAACATCCTAGAACTGAGAGCTGTTCTGTAAGACCTACAGGCCTTCCAGACCAATCTGTTACCAATATCTCTGCTAATATAGATGGACAACATCAATGTGATGCATTGCATCAACAAGCAAGGGGGAGCTCATTCCTAACCCCTGCACAAGGAGGCAATGAGAGTTTGGTGTTGGTCTCTTAAACACGGACTAGAACTGTCAGCAGTACATGTTCCAGGGGCCAAAAATGTCTTGTCAGACAGGCTAAGTAGGTCCCAGTCCAGGATGTACAAGTGGGAGCTGCTGACCTCTGTTGCAGAAGACCTGTTCGACAGGTGGGATCGTCCAGAGTTGGACATTTTTGCATCCCCACACAATGCAAAACTGCCACTTTTCTGCTTGCTCGTTCCAGGGCCTGTAATTTTCTGCTGAGATGCATTGGCCCTCTCTTGGAAGGAGAGGTTCCTGGATGCCTTCCCTCTAATTCAGAGAGTGCTAATTAAGCTCCAAATGGAGGTGCAACTCTGATACTCATTGGCCCCCTGTGGCCTCGTCAGATTTGGTTCCCCTTACTTCAGCAATTGGCAGTGGAGCTGCTTGTACCTCTTCCATTATGCTGGGGTCAACTGTTACAGGAACAGGGAACCCTGGTCTATCCGGACCTCAGGTTGCCCCACTTTCATGCATGGCTCCTGAAAACATAGCCATTGCCTGATTTAGGATGTCACAAAAGGTGGTTGATGTCTTGGTGGCTGCCAGAAAACATTCCATCAGGGACACTTATTGCATTAGGTGGAAGTGGTTTGCTTTGTGGGCCACTTCTCACCACATGAAACAATTTACCTGTCCAGTAAACCAGGATCTGGAGTATTTGCTGTCCTTGTCAGATGAAGGTCTGCAATACCCTTCTGTCAAAGTTGACTTGGCCGCCATTTCAGCTTTACATGTGCCCATTGACGGTCATATGGTTGCTCAGCTGGAGGTGACCTGTACATTTCTGAGAGGTATTCTGCACTTGAAGCCCCTTATCTGCAGTCCAGTCCCAGCTTGGGACCTGAATTTTGTGTTGAAAAAGCTTACTTTGGCTCCTTTTGAGCCAGCCATGACTTGTGTCCTATGCTTCCTTGCTTAGAAAGTGTTATTTTTAGTTGCTTTTATTTCTGCTTGAAGAATTTCAGCGCTTCAGACTATAATGTGTGAGCCTCCTTATTTGATTTTTCACAAAAACAGGGTATCTTTGTGTACCAATCCTAAGTTTCTACCAAAGGTGGTGTCTGAGTTTACTTTGAATCAAACCGTCTTCCTGCCTGTATGTGTATGTGCCTCAGGACCTCCTTGTGAATGAGCTTGCTCAATGGAGTCTTTCCTGCAGTAAACTTGAACTTGAACTGCCAGTTCACTTTCCTGAGCATACCAATCCAGGGGAAGCATTGCTCCATGCTTTTGATGTACATACTGCAGATTACTCAGGTACTATATACACCATACAAAGGACAGCAGGAAGTCCTTGCAGCTTTTGTTTCATTTGCCCCTGGGAAAGAGGGTGCTCCTGTTTCTAAACAAAGCCTGTCCAAATGGCTACCTAATTACTTCTGTCACAGGAAGTACAGTAAGGAATTTCCTGGGTTGTTAGTGGTCATTCAACTAGAGGCATGGCCACTTTTGTTGTCCATTTCAAAAATGTGTCAGCTGCAGAGATCTGTGCAGCTGCCACCTGGAGTACTGTCTACACCTTCACTAAACACTACAGTCTGTACATTGCCTCTAAAAAAGGGCAGGCTTTGGCGTAGCTGTGCTTCAAGGCCTTTCTTAGGCCTGTAGGCTCCAGCCACCCTTACTGTTCACAGTTAGTACTCATTACATGGGTGTGGCCTGATGAAAGAGATATTCTCAAAGGAGATAGAACAGTTGCGCAGTGGATCTTCAAGAGAGTCTTTCAGGCCATGCCATCCCTCCTTCATCCCCCTGAGGATTTAGAGATCTGTAACTCCTGTCTCTTTCTCCAGGAAGGTTTACATGCTGCTTTCTGCCTTGTCTGGTTGGCAAAGCAATTGGTTCACTCCGGGTTCCCTAGAGGGAAGTCCTCCGAGCCTGATCTCCGGCGGAGAACTGAGGAGGGAAGGGGCCACCCACAGTTACAGTATGTGGGGAAAGCTGACGTAGGACAATGGTTTGGGTGGACCCTAGTGGACTGCTTGCAAAAAGTTTCAGTGTGGTCCTAGTGCCTGGTGGCTATAAGTTCCATAGATGTGGCCTGATGAAAGAAATTCTCTCAAAGGTCTACTGTTACGGTGAGTATATAATGGTTCTTTTTCTTTGGTTTTAACAGCTGGCTTCACAATAACATAAAAACATAAGAAGTAACTGGCAGATGGGGACTGTGTGATCCATCTAGTCTGCCCCCAAATTTCTACCCCTCCCTGTTTTATTACCCCTTCAGATGCCCACATTGCCTGTCCCATGCCAGTCTGAATTCCCATACTGTCTTCGATGCTACCACCTTTGAGGGCAGGCTGTTCCATGGTTCTATCACCCTTATATTGGTTCTAAGTCTGCCTCCTACTAGGTGCCGATTATGCCCCCATGTACGCGTTGTTTTGTTTTCCTGGAATAGGTTTCTTGCCCGGGCTGTGTTGGTTCCCTTTATGTATTTGAATGTTTCTGTCATGTACCCCTTATTTCTTCTTTGCTCTAGCGAGTTTAAGTTTCATTCACTGAGTCTCTTTTTGTACTGTTCTTGATGCAGACCCTGCACCATCTTAGTGACCCTTCTCTGAACCCTTTCTAAGTGGTCAATGTCCTTTTTTAGGTGGGGCCTCCCAGACTGCATACAGTATTCCAGGTGCGGCATGACCAAGGACCTGTACAGCAGGATAATTACCATGCACTTCCTGCTCATAATCCCTCTACATATGCAGCCAAGGATGCCGCTGGCCTTCTGTGCTGCTTCTTCATATTGTTTCCCCACTTTTAGATCATCAGTAACAATTACTCCAAGGTCCGGTTCCATCTTTGATTCTTCTAATCAATGTCCATTCAGTGTGAACGTCTTTCTTGGGTTACGTTTACCCATGTGTATCACCTTACACTTCTTGGCGTTAAATTTTAACTGCCATATTCTTGACCACTCTTCTAATTTCTTGAGATTGGCTTCATCCCAGAGGCACCTTCATCTGTGTCTACCGTGTTGCAGAGTTTTGTGTCATCTGCGAACAGGCAGACCTTCCCTCAAGTCCATCAGTAATGTTGCTGATGAATATGTTGATGAGGTTTGGGCCAAGTACTGACCCCTGTAGAACACTGCTGGTTACTCTGCCCTCCTCTGATAATGCCCTGTTGACCAGGACTCTCTGTGACCTATCCTGAAGCCAGTTCTTAATCCAGCTATTTCATGGTCTATCTCTGTGTGCTCTAGTTTGTTGACTAATCTGCTGTGGGGAACAGTGTCAAAAGCTTTGCTAAAATCTAAGTAAATCACATCCACTGTGTCACCTCGGTCTACTTTTCAGGTTACCCAATTGAAGAAGTCCATCATATTCATTAGACATGAACGCTCAGCCATGAACCCATGCTGCTTTGGGTTGAGTCTTCTGTTTTCCTTTAGGTAGTCTACTATCCACTCCTTAAGCAATAGTTCCATAATGTTACCCACCACCGAGGTTATGCTGACAGGGCGGTAGTTCCCTAGTTCTTCCCTGCTTCCACTCTTGTGCAAGAGCACCACTGTTGCCCTTTTTCAGTCATCTGGTATTATACCACTTTCTAGTGACTTATCAAACAGTTCAGCCAGTGGTGCGGCAGTCTCTTCCTGGAGTTCTTTCATGACCCTCAGGTGGATACCATCTGGATGCATTGCCTTATCCACTTTTTAACTTAACCAGTTCCTCTAGGATACTTTCTTTTGTGAATGGGCTCATGTTGGACATACTATTGTTTTGCTCAGTGCCGCTTAACATAGGACCAGGCAAAAGATGCGGTGCATACACAGAAATCCATGGAAGCCTGGAGTTAAGTTCAAAAGTTTTACTTATAGCTTCACAAGTTACAAATTACAATTCTCAGTAGTACACAGCCAAACTAGAAAACACTCCTACCCTTAGTGCCTCAACTCTCGCTAGTCTTCAGTGGGAGACCCCCGCTGAAGACTCACGAGAGTCGAGGTGCTAGGGGTAGGAGCATTTTCTAGTTTGGCTGTGTACTACTGAGAATCATAATTTGTAACTTGTGAAGCCATAAGTACTGTAAAACCTTCTGAACTGAACTCCAGGCTTCCTTGGATTTCTGTATGTGCACCGCATCTTTTGCCTGGTACTTTATTGCATGAGGTTGCTGCCTCATTAATGGAGTAGCACTGTCTGGGCTTTTGCTGTTCGCTATGTTTTGTTCTTTGGACTTCCACTTAACATAGGTCCTTTGCCACTGTCTTCTATTGCGAAGAATGAGCCGAAGAAGTCATTCAGTACCTCTGCCTTATCTCCATCCATCTCCACCAGCTGACCCTCCTTTGATGCTAAACGGACTATTCCCCCCCTTATTCTTCCTCTTTTCTCTTATGTATCGATCGAGAAAGTCTTATCACCCTTGTTTACCTCCTGTGCTATTCTTTCCTCTGTCTGCGCTTTGGCAATCCTAATTGCCTTCCCCACCTCTTTGAGTTTATTTCTGTATTCCTCCCTGTCACTGTCCATCGTTGTTGCCTTGTATTGCTTGAATGCTCCTTTCTTTTCCTTAATCTTAGCTGCTACCTCCCTAGTAAAGCAGAGTGGGTTCCTCCTCTTCTTGGATTTGCTGATCTGATTTGTACAATCCTCCGTTGCTGTAGTTAGAGCATGTTTCAAGGTTTTCCACCATTCTTCTACATCTCCCTTGGTACCAGTTTGTAGTAAGCATTTGATCTGGGATTTCATTTCAGGAAAGTTTGCTTTCCTGAAATTGATTACCTTGATTTTCGTGTGGCATCTGGCTTCTGTTCTGGTAACTGTTAGTTATACTGCTCTTTGGTCACTGGATTCTAAGTGGCTTCCTATGTGAACACCTGAGATCCTGGAACTGGTGTAGAGTACCAGGTCTAGGACTAATGTCTCCCTGGTGGATAAATCCACTAGCTGAGTTAATCCCACCTCTCGCAGTGCAAGGAGGAATTGCTTGCTCCTGTCTGAGGATGCTGTGTATGAGGACCAATATACATCAGGCAGATTGAAGTCCCCAACTAGAAGTAGCTCACCCTTGTTGGCCATCATCAGCATGGCTTCCAGAAGCTCCTTGTCAATGTCATTGTCTTGGGATGGGGGTCTGTAGACAACTCCTAGCTGGATAGGGGCTTTTTCTCCAGTTCCTAGGGTAATCCATAGAGCCTCAGCCTTACAGTGTTTGTCTTGGAGTTCTTTTGCACTGATACCCTCCCTTATGTATATAGCCACCCCTCTCTTTTTTTTTCCTTCCCGATCTCTCCTAAAGAGCATGTAGCCAGGTATTGTAACATCCCATGTGTGGTTTACTGTAAACCACATTTCCTTAATTGCTACCCAGTCCAATTGTGATTCTGCTATCATGGCTGCGAGTTCAGGGATCTTATTTGGGAGGCTTTGAGCATTGACACACATGGTCTTCCATGCCTGATTGCTCTGGCCTGCTGTATGGTTACCCTGTGTGTGTGTTTTGTACTATCCATGCGCTTATGGTTCCTTTTGCATTTGTTGACATTTTCCAGTGGACCTTCCTAGTCTGTGTTTCTGTTGGGGAAAAGAAAACTGGTGACCCCTGCAATGCTGGCGGTACTCTTGCCTCCTCCCTGTCCACTAGTTTAACTGACTGACATGGACATAAAACTTTTGGCCTAGTGCTGTTGTCCATTCTTTTGTGAAGTGCAGGTCATCAAATCTGAAGAACTCCCTCTCCCAGAAGTTCTGCCAATTACCCACAAAGTGGTGCCCCTTTTCTTGGCACCAGCTCTTCAACCAAGTGTTTAGCTCTGAGATATCCCTCTCTCTCTCTGAGTCTCTGCCTGCTGCCACTTTTCCTCCACCCAGGCAAGGATCTCAGAGAAAGAGACCGAGGATGAAATAGAAGACAGATTTTCACTGAGACTTGTTAGATTTTGCTTTGTTTCATTTATGGAGCGACTGGATAAGTTAATTGTGCCTATGTGGAGGATGACCTTTGTGTTTGGTTCTGACTTACCTTGTCTGTGCCCCTCTATGCAGATGTCCTCGGTAGGCATCTGACCGAGACCTTAGTGTTGTCGAGCTGCTGGAGGTAGAACTCTATACCCCTTGTTACAGAGTTGCCGATTATTAATACTGGTGCTTTATTGTCCTTTTCTGCATTGTTCACAGTGGAGAATTTTATTTATTTATTTTATTTATTTATTTATTGAATTTTGATGACCGGGTAGGCCCACTGGGCCTCGGAGGTCCCTTTTTCAGGGGCGACCCGGGAGTTACAGCACTAGTAGGATACATAGTACAGATGTAGATTATAGCATGTAACAGGTGAACATATATGTATAGCAATGACATATTACATAGCAGGTCAATGACATATTACATAGCAGGTATGTTTCCCTGTTTTGTGGTTGGGCGTTACACACCTAACTATCTGCCTTGTCAGCAGTTGTGGCAGATAGTGGTGCATATCTGTTTGATTTTTGGATCTGTTTGGTTTCCATTCTTGATCTGTTTGGAAGTTTTTTTTGCAGTTCCTGACCAGTTGCCAGGCTCCTGGCCAGCTTGCTCTTTGGGGTAGAGGTTCCTGTTTTGGTGGATTGAAGGTATTTATTGCTGTTGAGTTGTTTAGTGCAGCGAGGCAGAGTTTAGAGTGGAGAAAATCTATCTCAGCCCACGCTGCATGGAGCTATGACCATAGGTCCCTTAGGGCAAGTCACGTAGGACAGCGTCCTACCCTTAGGATAAATGTCCTGGCAAAGATGGCACCGCAGGTGTTACAGTTTATGAAATCTATATCTGGTAGATGCTAGGTATGGAGCGACGAGATTGTGGCCTGCACTTGAGATTAGATTCCCATGTGTGGGTAGTATGACTCCACTGTGGATGAAAGAAAGAGGTGAGGGTGTTAGTTACCTAATTGTGGATGAAAGAAAGGAGAAGATTGTTTATGTGTAACCCCTAGGTGGTGCTATCCCAAGGGCTACTACCCCTGCCTGTGTGGCTAGTTGCAGGTTAAGGGGCCTGGGTACTGAAAAGGGTGCCTGCACCCAGAGGACAGGGTTGTTAGTAACAAGGCTAACCTGGGTACAGCCCTCCGGGACACTGTAACCCCCCTCTTTCCTCTCTAGTGGCCTAGACAATATGCAACAAACACTTTCACAGTAGCTCCTATTCAGCATACAAATCCCCACACTGTTTGCACTTACCACCAGGGCTGGTTCCACCAGTTTGACCCTGGAGACCCCCTGTAAAACAAGGTTAGACACAGCAAATAACAACAGTACAGTGCTTTTGGTACAAACTGGAACCACAGTCTGATTAAATGTAAAAAGAGTTAGATCTGATTTGTTCAGGGGACTTGAACAAGGGAGGGGTGTAATCAGGTTGATTGATTCTAAAACTGATCTAGCCAGGCAATTATGCATGCACTTTTTAGTCCCTACACAGTCACATGCTCTGGGTACCCAGTTGGAAGTAAGGTGAGCTAGCCTGGAACGTTGCCCGGGGTAGGCCGGCATCGCAGCTGGATGGGGCCCTGTGATGAAAAGAAAAGGCATGTACAACTACACACAATTTGTAATCTAGAGCCTGAGGGCTCAGTTAGTGAAAGGAAAAACAACAATGCAATCAGATGACAACACTTGAGATTGAGCTGTTGTTGCAGGGAGCTACCCTGGTGTTTACTCATGCTACCCAGTACAGGACACAGGATGGACGAAACGTAAACTGCAGGATGACTTGCTGGTTTGCCAGGAGAAGCAAGGCCCACACGATTCACTGTAGTGTTGTTCCTGTTTGTGATGTTGAGCAGGGGGCTGATCCCCAGGCAGGTCTCTCATTGATGGTGTTCTGTGTGCCTGAAGTAGCTGGCTGGGCCAGTGTGGCAGGGCCCAGGCTAGGTAAGACGCTTTGGATATCAGTCCAGGAAGGCTGGATGCTGCTTCCAGCAAGCGTGACGCAATTAAACAGTGGGGAACCAAACTGCGACCCACTAATAGCAAACAGCACATTTAGAGTAAAGCATTCACCGTACTACCTAGTGGATAGCAGTGCGGTCGCAATATCAGTGTCTCTGAGCAAAACCAGGAGTTCTATGGTGAATGGATGTCCTGACAGGTCGATCGAGTACAGCAAAACTATGGTCTTCTTCAGCTTTAAATCTGGTCACTCTTCAGTGGCTTTGTCTCACTCCAGTTCGGATACAGTCTGAGTGATAAGCCTTTCAAAGGATTCCCTCTCAAAGGACAACAGGCAGACAGGCCAAACTCAGCCTTTCCACCAATCTCCCACGTGAACTACACAGAAGCAGCTGCTCGAATCACTCGAGCTGTTTACACTTCAGACTCTAACTCCAGACTGACACACTGCAGCAGGCAGCTTGGGAATTTCCCTTCAGTCCAAAAGGTTCTGGTTGGTTGATCCATCAGTCTGTCAAAGCAAGGGCTCCCCCTCCAGGTCCATTTAGGTGCCAAAGTGCAAAAACTACAATTCCTACAGAAATTTGCTCCTACAAGACCCCTGTGGACAGACACCATTTTAGAGTCCTCAAAGGTACTGATTGGTCCCAATCAGCAGTCCAGAACCAAGATGGTGGGGTAAAAAAGAAGAGGTAGGGTGCTCATCTTTGTGAAGGACACACTAAGTTCCTCACAGACCTGCACGCAGTATAACACCTGCTCTGAGAATGAATCGATTTTTATACGTATCACCCTTGGCCGTGCTAAGCACCTCACCATTGGGTGCGTATACAACCCTCCTAAGAATGCTCTCCAATCTCTGGAGGAAATCACTAAAGCCCTAGCTAAAGATGTTTTGACTGAACTCCTCATCCTGGGGGACTTCAACCTAAACTTGGCCCAAGATTCAAACATGGCTCTCAAAGGCCTGGTACAAGAAGTTAATCTTGTTCAGGTTATCACTGAACCTACCAGAATGAATCACAAAAACGGGTAATCACACAGTACTAGACTGGGCTGTGGTCTCAAACCCCTCTAATATTCAAATAGCAGGCACCATGGCTGATGCCCTGAGAGACCATTCACCAATCTTCTATGTATGGAAAAACAGGGCACTTAGGATCCAACCCAGAATCCTCACAACGTGTGACTACACTAAATTCTCAGCCGATCAATAGATACCTTCCTCAGTAACATTGATTGGAGCCCGCTAAGGCATCTCCCAACTCTGGACGATGCTGTTGCCTTTTTCCAGAAATCTCTTATGAGGGCTGCTAACCTTTTGTGCTCCAATGAAGACTTTTTGAGCTAAAGGCAGATGCTACAAGTGGATCACTCATCCACTAAAGGCCCTGATGATCAGCCGAGACAAAGCTTGGAAAAAGTTCAGGTGCTCCTCACTCCCTGCCGACCTAGTGATGTTTAAAGCCCTTAGAAACCAATGCAAGCATGCCATCAAACTCACAAAAAAGGGCATACGTCACTCACCTCCAGAAAACCAATCTAGGCAACCCCAGGCTATTCTTGTCTCATATAAATGAGCTGTTAAAGGGAAACAGTAAGTCCGAACACTGCCCTATTGAGGTCAGTGGACAGTTACTGAATGATGGGCCCCTTATCGCCTCAGCCCTCAACCATCACTTCACAAACCTAGATTCTTTCAAGGCTGGACTCTCTGCCCCAAACATGGGGTCCAGAACACAGGTGTCCCCCAACCTTGACCGTCCAAATTTTCATCTGAGGCTGGTCAAGGTGAAAGAGGTCCTCATCCTCCTAAACTCCCTGAAAACCAGGGGCTCAGGAGGACCTGACAGGCTCCACCCCAGGTTGCTGAAGGATGGTGCTGCAGCCCTTTTTAGACCTCTGACCTGGCTCATAAACCAGTCCTTACAGGCAGGTACCATCCTAGGCCAGTGGAAACAGGCCCATGTGATTCCTATTCATAAGGCAGACATCGGGAACCCATTGGCAACTATGGGCCAATTTCCTTGCTCTGTATCCTGGCAAAAATCCAGGAAAAGCTGGTCTATGGGCAACTCTGTAACTATTTAGAGGCTCACCGGCTTATTGCCCCATCCCAGCATGGCTTCAGAGCCAAACATGGGACTGACGCTCTCTGACTAAGTTCTCAGCGGATGTGCTCAGAGATATTGACAAAGGGATCCATACTGGAGCGGTCTTCATCGATCTCTCCAAGGCTTTTGACTGGGTCAGCCACAATCTACTGTTACACAAGCTGAGTAACATAGGCCTCAACCCCAATGCTCTCAAGTGGTTTGAAAGCTATCTAACTGGTCGTACTCAGAGGGTTAGGTGGAAGGATGAGATAACAGACTCACTTCCCTAAAAGAGGGAGTACCGCAAGGGTCCATCCTTGGTCTCCTCCTCTTCTTCTCCCTGTTTTACAAATGATTTGAATGACCACTGAGGGGGCAGTACTGTCATTCAGTATGCTGATAATGCCGTCATCTACCGATCCTCTGACAACCTGGTGGGCCTTTGCCCCCTCCTCCAAGAAGACCTGCTGTCATTGGAGAACTGGTTAATAGAGAACAGAATGGTTCTGAATACCGCCAAAACCTTGGCCAAGACAGAACTCAACACCTACAACTTACCTCTAGATCTGGGAACAGTGTAGGAGTGGTGACCTCCCTAAAATACTTAGGCCTCACTCTGGACCAACACTTCACACTAAAGAACCATGTTGACCAAGTTATCAAAATCATACATGGGAAACTTGGAACCCTCTGCCGTCATAAGGACCAATTGATCCCCAAAGCTAGGATTGCTATTGCCTCTAGCGTCCTCCTCCGAACACTGACCTACCCCACCCCTGTCATTCAGGGCATGGCGAAGCTTGAGATCAACAGACTACAGGTCTTGTACAACAAGGTGGTTCGCTTCACCACACAGTCCCATTCCAGGAGTCACCACTGTGACAATCTAGCACTAATCAACTGGCCTTCACTTGAAGCTCACCTCCAGTACCCTCTGCTTTGCCTAGCATACAAGCTAATTAGCTCAACCCCTCCACCTAGTCTCTCTGGACTCATTGCAACCAAGCTAAACCCTTGCAACCTCTGGTCCTCGGGCCAAACTCTTCTAGAGGTTCCAAGAGTGAGGTCCAAGGTGGAGGGGCAAGTCCTTTTCCCACACCGCCCCTTCCCTGTGGAACAAACTTCCACCTTGGATACAGGAAACCCCCTCAATTAAGACTTTCCGCACAAGACTCAAGGCTGACATGCTCGCTGCTAGCACATGCCACTGCCATGGTACCTGAAACCTCCCCATCTCTCCCATCCAAGTACATGCCTCTACCTACTATAAGCTGGTCTCTCTTATTTAATGCACCTTTTATGCTCTCTGTTTGACAAATGCTCTGTGTCATTAACGTCACTCAAATTCTATGCATTGCTTGTGTTTCTGTTGTGCTTTTCTCACTTTTAGAAATGTTTTTAAATCTTAAATCTGTTACATAATATGTTACTGCTACAATGTGTGTCAACTGCTATGACTTATTTATTATACTCTCACTGTATATCCTATTATACCATGTAATCCCAGGTTGCCCCTGAAAAAGGGACCTCCAGGGCTCAGTGGGCCTACCAGGTCACCAAAATTTAATAAATAAATAAATACTGAAATGTCCATGCTGCAAAGGAAGGCAGGTTAGACAAACTGCAATATTATTATTATTATTATTAAAACAGATAAACTGTAAACTGGCACTGTTCCTAGTAGGGTTCCCTCGGCAGAAATAGTGATGGCAGAATGGAGTGATAACACTGCAGCCCGGGCGGGACTCAAGCCTGAGACTACTCGGTCCCTACCCAGATTAATTTTACACCACAAGATAGGCAGCTGTTAAAGAGACAGGCATGGAGGCTAACAGGGCACTCACATGCAAACACTTTTAAATCGCTAGGACACAGTACACCAGCCTGGCAGTGGGCATTTAGGCAAGCCCAAGGAAGACTTTTGGGAACCCCCATCTGCAGGGGGGTTACATTTTTTTTTTTTGTACCTGACATGGACCAGCCTCTAGGGCAGTGGAGCACCCAGTCTATAAAGGACGTGTGGTGCTAGGGGTGGTTGGGAAAAGGGTAGGGTATGTGGGACCTGCCACCCGCCCTGATCCACCAGAAATAATCAGCCACTCCCAAGAGGAAGAACAACTGCTTTTGTGTGCTGTCCTACTGGACCATACAAACATATGAATGTGCCAGCAGAAACAAACCACCCCATCTATCTAAGTCTGCTTGAGTGTGCAGCTAGCACCCCCAGTTTGCAGCTGCCCCACTCACCTTCCCTGTGTCATCCCACTGCCACCCCCACCTCCCCCACCCTCACTCTCCAGAGGTTTTCAGTTATCTGAACTGCTCAAACCTCCACTGGAGAGAGAGAGAGAGAGTGTCCAGACAAGAGGCAGAGCAACTGTGTACTGACTGTTGGATCCAGGTAAATGTGCACTGTGTGTTATCCCCCTTGCAACTGTTATGAAACAGGTGCTATGTGAACCAGCCTGGATATTGAAGCAACTGGCTGAAGTTCACAAAAAACACACTGAAATTTAAAGGTCATTCACCAGAAAACAACCACTAAGTAAGGTTTCAGCCACTCCTCTCACTTAACAATACTTAGCAGCTCCCAGAGCAACAGAAATAGCTGCTACATGAACTGGCCCAGCTTCTGAAGCAACTGGCTTAAGTTCACAAAAAAAAACACACTGAAATTTAAAGGTCACTCACCAGAAAACTACCACTAAGAGAGACTTCAGCCACTCCTCCCACTTAACAATACTTAGCAGCTCCCAGGACAACAGAAATAGCTGCTATGTGAACCGGCCCAGATTCTGAAGCAACTGGCTTCAGTGCTACACTAGGCATAGTGATGTATTCAGCATTGTGAAAGCTGCTCTCTGATTGGTTCAGTATTCCACTGTGATGACAGTAACCTTAAAAATATCCATTGTGGCAACAGTAACAACAATATATTTTGATATGTTACTGTTACTGATGCCACTAGTCGATACAGTATATCTTTTTTATCTCATCATTTTTTCCCCCACTCCTGATGTGTATTAGTGGCTATAATGGGGGAAACGGACAGGTGCAAGAGCATAATGTACATGGGTGGTATGTGATTGGAGCATTTCTTTGAGAACAAGGGAGGAGGGAGCAGAGTGGGTAGAGTGGTGGGGGAAGTTGGACCTTAGGCAAGGTAGTTGATGTGAAAAGGCTAACTGACCAGCAGAGCTTTAAACTGCTGAGGAACACAAGCTCTCCAAAAATGTGCTATTCTAAAAAGAACAATGTACAAAATGTCTTGAAGTTCACAGTTTGGGGGAATGTTATGTGATTTGAGTCCTGTCAGTGCTAACTGTTCTTGTTTTACAGAAATCGGAAAATCTTGTTAAGTAGTCGAGTGGCTACTGTGCCTCAGCTGCATCTCCATCCAGTTCTAATTATGGCTCTAATATAAGTATTGGGGCTCTTGCAGAAGACACCCTCTTAGCAAGATGAGTGCTCCTGGAGTGTTTTGAAGACATTATTCCTGACTGACATTCTCAGATTTGTAAACATATTTAAATACAGTACACTTTAAAATGAAAAAAAGAAATTAAATTCATGTTATTTTGTTAGAGGGTACCTTTTCTCCAAGTTGGACATGTTAATAGCCACCAGACACTTCTCATAACTTGTACCCCAATAACCCTGATCTGTGTCCGTGCATTGCATTTTTTCAGATATCTCAATGTCTTATTTACATTGAAAACCCCAGAACTGCTGCATGGGGGTGATGGAACACAGTACAGAGAAGGCATAAGTATTGAAGAAATACTTCTACTCTGCCTTAATGAAAGAAAAAGATGGCCCAGTACCAGAAGAGAAGATGGGGGAGGGGGGGTGGCAGAAAATATTTCAGAAGCTAGGGTAAAGAGAGGACCCAACTCCCTCAAACTATACAAGTCCCAAGGTCCAGATGGTACTCATCCAGGTGTATTGAGAGAGCTGGCAGCAGACCTGGCAGGTTCGCTGGTGGATCTACTCAATAGCTCACTGGATACAAGAGTGGTATCACAGAAGTGGAGAACCACACACGTGGTACCACTCCACAGAAGTGGGTCCAGAGATTATCCTGATAACTACAGGCCAGTAAGTCTAACCTCCATTGTTGGCTAACTGCAAACCATTCTAAAGAAAGACTGGTCAGGTTCCTGAAGCAAATGGGCTCCAAGACAAAAGACAACATGGGTTCATGGCAGGGAGATCCTATCAAACCCACCTGCTCGACTTCTTTGATTGGGTAACAAGGACAGTATATAAGGGTCTAGTGTTTGACATACTGTACTTGGATTTCAGCAAGGCCTTTGATTCAGTGCCCTACAAGAGGTTGATCAGGAAGTTGGATGACCTAGGGGTAGGAAATAAATTAACTTGTTCAGTGGCAAATTGATTAAGGGGTAGGACTCAACCAGGAGAAGTCAACAGTACATTCAAAAGGTAACCATAGAGCTCAGTGCTTGGCCTGCTGTTGTTCAATGTGTTCAAAAGTAACACTGGAGATTGCATAAAATACAAACTTGACCTCTTTGCAGATGATACCAAGTTCTGTGGGAGGGTAGCTATGGATGAGGGAGGTACAGGACTTTATAAAAGACCTAGCCAGGCTGGAAAGGTATTCTGGCATATGGCAGCTGAGGTTCAATGCAAAGAAGTGCAAAGCCATGCACTTAGACGGTAAGAACCTGAGGACCGACAGCAGCCTCAGGGGGTCAGGGTCACCAAATTGAAAAAGGATAACGACTTGGGAGTAGCAATCACCAACAACCTAAAACAAACAATGCAGTGCAGAAAAGTAGCAGTCAAAGCAAACAGAATGCTTGGGCGTATTGTGGGGGAGGGGTCACGAGCAGCTGGGATGAGGTTGTATTGTCGCCGCACAGATCTTTGTTGTGACAGTACTTGGAGTATGGCTGCAATACTGGACACCCTACCTGAAAAAGGATATGAACATTCTCAAGGAAGTTCATGCCAGGGCAATGAAAATGGCTCAGGGGCAGCAAGAGCACAGCGTATAAGGACTGGCTGAGTGACCTCAACACATACTCGCTCGTGGAGGGAGGAGAGACATGATTGAAACCTTCAAGTACCTAAAAGGTATCAAGAAGTTGAATACAGAGGATCTCTTTTGTCTCAGTGGGAACAAGACCACAAGGAGGCACTGCTATAACTAGAAAGGGGAAGGTTCAAGAAGGAGGTCAGAAGATATTTCTTCACAGAACAGGGGGTGATGGGGAAAAATGAACTCGCAATGCAGGTTGTCTCTCAAAAGATGGTGGATGGATTCAAGAGGGGTGGGACAGGGTGAAGGGGAAGGTGAAGGTTGATGGGAGGGTGGATTCCACAGTAGTTGCTGGAGAAGGAGCGCCACAGTCAAGCAAACTATTTTGATATGTTTTGTATGCAGTATTGAAAATGAGGCCTGAGCAGGAACTTGTAACATGGACGGATTACTTCCCCTGCCCTGTTGGTTACCCCCCACCCCCATGTAATGCATCCCAGCATTCTGCCAGCCTCGAGTGACCCACTGTCCATGCACTGCTTGTCATGCTTCATGATTGCCAGGTCATAAGCATAGGATTATGATTCATGACAGGAATAAGCTGATTGAACCCAAGAAGCAGTAAGGGGAAAGAACTTGTTTTACTTGAAATATTTTCAATAATGAAAACTGAAAGGTCCTGGGATTCAAATTTTGGGGGAATTTTGTGTAACTGAGTTCTGCTGATGCCAGCTTTAAGTTTACTTTTGGAAAAAATAAAAACTATTTAAGGAGCGGCTCTGCACCTCATTATGTACTTTCATTAATTTAAAGTGATTTTCCAGTATCCAAGAAAACATTTCAAAATATAATATTTAGACACAGTTCTCCTTCTTTTGCATTTGTTCTGCCTGTATTTATCTCCCCTCCATCCTTTTTTTATTGCGGACTTTTCTTTGAAAACTGGATCTTTGTTCCAAAGATGTCAGGCTGGATTTTTAGACATTTGCGGCATGTTTTCAGTGCAGTTGCAGGTCTTGTGAGCTCACAACTGATGGTCGTGGCATTAGTGGAGAACACAGCAACTGTGTCATTAGTTGGGAACAGTCAGATGTTGGGCAAAAAAGACAGTGGAAAGAGTTATCTGCATTATCTGCTATCACGAACACGTTTACTAGAGCACTTACAGGAGATCTAAAAAAATAGAAAACACTAAAATTAAACGTATTTGTTGTAGCTATAGTTTTAAACCTTTACTTTAGTTAACTGCTCTTTAAATGGTCAGTGGCTACTGCATTGTTGTGCTCTTTGGATTAAAGTCCTCATAATGAACATCCATATAATAACTGGGCACAATTTTTTCCTTAAAGAAAACCCAGTTAAAATGTACTGTTATAACTTTTAGGTTATATCAGTGAACACATGCTGGGTTTCCCTGCTTCTGTGCACATGGCAGCTGTCACTCAGCTCTTCTTTCCCACCAGCTGTCATTCCTCAGTGCTCGTTACACCACCACTCTCAGTCGGCGATAAGTTTACTAAAACGTAAATGAGTAACTGGGCAAAAAAAAAAACTTTTAAATGTGACTGCCTTAAAAAAATGATAAAAAAAAAAAAAAACAACTAAAGTTTGAAGTTTATTGTTCTAGGAATTAATACCTTTGAGCCAAGGATCTTTTACAAAGGTTCCTTGTCATTAAATACAAAAACATAGTAGACAGTGTTACAAACAATCAGTAAGCCATTTAACAAGGCCACAACTTAAACAGTAACATTTATGTACAGAAAAGAAAAAGGAACTCAGAGGCAGTGTCAAGGGCAAGGAATAAGGATTGGAGAGCTTGAGAGGGAAGAGAGGGAGAAATAAGAAGTTTAGGAGCAGACAGAACCAGGTTAGTGGTACTCAGGTTGTCTTTGTCAAAGAGGAGACCATGGTGGTTGAGTGAAACAAATGTAAGTGCACTCAGTGGGATGAGACTTTAGTCAAAGCAGTCACAGGAGCTGGAGGCTGTGAGGTGAGCGTAAAGTATGGATTTGAAAGCTCCCAATGTTGTGGAGGATAGGGAGGGCAGGTTAAGGGCATTGTACCAGGTAGGGGCACGGTATGTAAAAGATCTTTGTCCCAGAGCAGTCCGGCATCTAGGGACAAGGAAAGGTTGGTGGTCAGATCTTCTGGTGGTACGAGTGCCATTGTTCAGGCAGAGCAGGTCCCGGATACATGGAGGGGTGAGTCCCAAGATTGATTTTTTTGCCATCACACAGGTGAGATACATGAGGCGATTGGAAAGATGCAACCAACCGGTTTCCATGTAGAGGTCACAAGTGTGGGTCCATCTCTGTGCTCCAGTGAGGAGTCGACAGGTTTTGTTTAGTGCTGTTGAGATGCGCTTTAGTGCAGTGGTAATAGCTGAGCCATAGACAATTAGACCATAGTCTATGATTGAGATGATGGAGCTTTGAACAGCAATCCTCAAGGCAGCTTGGTTGAAAAATTGACGGTTCTGGTACAAAATTCCAATGTGTTAGTGCACTGTTTTTGCAGTGTTATCGATATGGACCGCAAAAGTAAGACATGCATCAAAAGTGATACCAAGGTATTTGAAGGTGTTCACTTGTTCTAGTGAATTTCCAAGAGAAGTTTTTATGACGAGTGGAGTATGCCTATTTCTGTTTTGATGACTGGTGAAAAGCATGACTTTTTTTTTTTTTTTTGATTTAGAACCAGTTTGTGCTCAAGGAACCACTTTTCAACACATGAGAAAGCAAGCTGCAAGCTCTGTTGTAGTGGATTTGGATCCTTATGGAGGAGAGAATTACAGCGTCATCAGCATAGAATATTAATTTTTCAGGGCAGGATTTGGGAGGCAAGTTTAGAAATAGGCTGAAGAGGAGCGGACCTAAAATTAAGCCCTGGGGGACACCAGAGAGGACCGGTTTGGAGTCAGAGAGAACCTCAGAGATTTTTACTGTTTGAGAATGTTGTGCCAGGTAACTTTTCACCCAGGCTCCAGGTCCCTCAGCTAGCCCAATGTTGAGCAGAAGAGAGATTAGAAGGCTATGGTAAACAGTGCCAAAGGCCTTTGTGAGGTCTATGAAAACAGCTCCGGTTAAATAACCCTTATCCAAGGCTTTGTGAGTTTCACTAGAGAAATCAAGTAGGGCCATCGACGTACTGTGTCCTTGCCTAAATCCGTGTTGCTGAATGCAGAGTAGATCGTACTTTTGCAGGTAGTCTGGTAGTTGATCTGCCACGATCCATTCAAGAGCTTTGGAGAGGGGTGAAAGTATAGGTATGCACAAACTGTCCAAAGTAGGTTGGCACCTCATAACCATCTATTCTTTGAGATGAAATCCACATACGATGTATCAGGATAAAAGCCTTTTATTTCCAAGATAGGCATACGGGTCAGCAGGCATACAAGATGAGCTCAATACACTTTGCCCCCTCCCCACGGAACCAAACGTTTTCGTGTCACAACTACGCTTTCTCAAGGCTGTGGCAATAAAAATAACACCTTATATACCTTTCTTAAAGGTGAAATTTAAAGGTGACATTACATTCCCATAGATTTATCCCATATAAACAAAATGCCACAAAAAGACAGATTTTTAAATAGTTTTGTCCAATACTAAGAAACCTACCTAAATATGAATACAAAATACATAAACAAAAGATAAGAGATAAAATGTTATTAAAAAACAGCAGAAACAGAAGAATCCTACTATAGCCTTATTAATACACCTAAAAGATATATAATGTATACCCAAAAGACAATGACAATCTGTAAATCACCTATAAAAAGGGAGAAAGCTGAAAAAAATCATTTAAGCCAGGAGCAATATATGATTTCAAAACATATTGCCAATAAGTAATAAAAGGCTTTTATCCTGATACATCGTATGTGGATTTCATCTCAAAGAATAGATGGTTATGAGGTGCCGACCTACTTTGGACAGTTTGTGAGTACCTTTTGGATTTGGTTTTGGCCCCATTTCTGTGGTGTTTGTAGCCGCCTATGTACGTCTGTGGCATTAAAATATAGGAATGGGCCGATAGTTCCCTGGTGTGGATTTGTCGCCCCCTTTATGCACTGGTGTGAATATAGCGGCCTTCCATGTGTTGGGGAATTGACTTTGGCACAGGGAGAGGTTGAGAATTTTGGTGAGGGGGTGGATCACTTCTTCCAAGGTGAGGGACAGAAGTTTTAGATCAATGGTGTCACTGCTATTTCTAGATTTAGAGCAGGCCTTTTTTATGTATCTGTAGGCTTCATATGTCTTAACTATTTTAAAGTAAAATAGCGGTTTGTCTGGTGAGGTGGTTTGGGATACGAGTTTTGGAACTGACAAGTCCTGGAAGAAGTCTGGTGAGAGAACACCACTGAGGTCAGTGAAGGTTTTATTTAGGGCATCGGCCATAGTCTTAGGGTCACGGGTAGTGGAGCCATCAATGTTCATTGTCGTGGGAGAGGATTTAGACTGTTTGCCCGTAATATTACATATATTGTCCCAGAAGGATCTCCCGTCACCCCAGGTGGTTCCTAGAGCATTCTTGAAACAGGAACTCTTCATTTGCCTGATTTGTGAAGTGCATAGGTTGCATGCCTGTTTATAGTTAAGTGAGTCGGTTATGGAGCCTTTGGCCCTGGCTATAGCCCAAAGATGGTCACGTGCTTTAAGCTGAGCCAGTAGTTTGGCTGTTAGCCAGGGATTAGAGAGGGATTTGATTTTACGTTTTTTGAAAGGTGCGTAGGTGTCACAAGCAGTGTTGAAAGTTTTAATGAAGAAGTCTAGGGCAGCGTCCACATCCAGCGTATTGTAGATAGGGTACCAGTCTTGCTGTAGGAGGCAGGTCTTTAGCTTAGCAAGGTTTCCGTGTGGTAGCATTCGACTTAGGATGGTTTTAGGAGGTGGTTTGTGGAATTTATTTGTCCAGATACAGATCACAGGGGAGTGGTCACTGAGGGAGTTGGAGAGAACTGTGGTGTTTTTTATCCAGTCTGGGCGATTAGTAAGAATCCAGTCCATGAGAGTGCTGGTTCCAGTCTTGCAGTTTTTTTCTAGTAGGGGAGTTGACCATCTGTGTTAGGGTGGTTGCTAGGATAGTATCCCTGCTGGCTCCAATATCTGAGGCAAGCCAATTTATATTGAAATTACCGAGAAGGAGGAGCTCAGAGTCAGGGGTTGTAATCTTGCAAATTCAAGGATAGACTGGAGCCCAGTTCGTGGGTCTTTAGGGGGGATATAGACTGCAGCCACGGTAAGCACTTTGTTATGGGCACCAAGGAGAAGCTTGACAGAGAGAAGTTGTACTAGGTGTTTTCTGGGGAGAAACTGGCAAGGTGGCACGAGAGGTAGTCCTTTATATAGATAACACATCCGCCCCCCTTTCTTTTTACCCGGTCAAGTCTGAAGAGGTTGTAGCGAGTGAGATTGCATGATCTGGAGTGCTAGGTGTTAGCCAGGTCTCAACAATTACAAGTATGTCAGGATTATGATGTCCAATAAAGGCTTGAAGAGATGCCAGCTTAGGAAGGAGACTGCAGATATTTAGGGTAACAACGGATAGCCCATTTTCAGTTTTGCAGGCTTTATCTTAATGTTTGAGCCAGGGCCAGGGTTTGGGTGGATCCCACCAGACATGAGAAGTAGGAGGAGCAGCAGTTTGAGGGATATCTCCTGTAGCTTATACCATGTAATGTCTTTCCTCTGCATGCTGCAGGTTTGGATACAGTGCAGTCACCTAGGGTCCCAACAAAGGAGGGTTGCTAACGACAGGTGCTCAAATATGATTTTTCCAGCCAGGGCGGTCATTTGCACCCAGTCCTTAGTAATGGGGTGCCTCAGATAGAAATAAAGGGTATTTGCCATGGTTCCATAATGAAGGTAGGATGTCAAGATGCTTACAGTGGGGGGTTGCGTGGGGTAGGAGGAGAGAGGAAGTTGACACAGTGGATAACAAATGGAGAGAGATAGAAAAGACAGGAGGAGATTTGTATGGGTAAACCCAAGGCTCACACATGAGCAGGGACAGATCAATTTCGGTGGTGTGCCTCCAGGGGGAGGATTTGCCCCATTGCCAAATGATGTAAAATAATCAAATCCACAGGAAAATGACCAGTAAACTGTTTGATCTACGGTAACAAGACAAAGAATGTGTTAAATTCCTAGAACACTGGCCTGGGGCATATGCAGGAAGTTAAAACCCTTTGTCAGTGTATTCCCTTTGTTTAAATAGTTTTGAATGGTTCTCAAAGACATGCAGTTCCTTTTAGCAACAAGGTAGATGGAAATGTGGATTCAGTTTGCACTTCCCAGGTCAGAGCTTATAGAATTTCTTAGCTGTACTTACTTTGATTGTGATGACTTCCAAAAAAGTTGATTTATAATGAGAATCCCAATATCTGCGGGTGATGTTTTCCAGTTTCTTAGTCCAGGAAACTTTCATAGATCATATATCCAATAATGGTCTAGTTCCTCCAAGCCAAAACACTTGAAAATCCACAAAACTAAACTATTGACAGAGACAAACACAAACACCCAGCCACACAGCCCAAGTAGGCGGAGCTAGGAAATGCTCCTTTCTCTAGCCGCCGCTTCCAGTCACGGACAGCACTGAAACTGGAGCAGACAGCAGCTACAGAGAGACATGTTTTTATTTTTTACAATTGCTGGCGTAAAAATAATACCCAGCAATAATATAAAATAAAACATGAGGTGATGTGTTTAACTTGAGATTTTACACACACCTTCAGTGCTTGATGCTTAATGTAGCACCCAACACCTTGGGTGTGTATAAAATCTTGTTAAACACACCACCCCATGTAATATTCTATATATAAAAACTGGGTACTGTTTTCTCCCACAGGGAAATCTGGGCATAATTTGCCATTAAAACCAGCATAACCGCATTCATGCACCAGCTCTCTTACTGTACCTGTGCTCTGACTATTTCCCAAATGCAATTCTTTTTACTTTCCTGCATTAAACCATACTGTAAAACATCAGTTTTTACCTACCAAGGACTTCTGCCAACTTACAGAGTTCAGTTGGTTAGAGTATATCTGTCTCCCAGTTCACGATCACACACACAAAATATAAAAGTGAAAGTGACTTGTTGCTGCGAAACTGCACTTCAGCCTGACTGCGCTATACAGCTAGTGTCACTGATACCGCCTCCCACTTCTTCAACACTTCAGCCTCTGTATAAAAGAAATTAAAAAATTAAAAGGCAAGTATGAAAGTGGGACAGAGAGAGAGGCACCAAGCAAAAACTACTCCAGCTACAACACTGAAACTAAACACCCGGACTAAAGAGCAGCACCATCCACTGGCCACACTGCTCCACATAAATCGTCCAGGCAAGAAAACAGCACTCAGCAATTATAGAAAGCAAATCATGGGTAGCTGTACAAAAACTCAAATGTTATACATACCATTGGTATGGGATGCTTTTATAAGCCCCTCAAGCTTCGCTCTTGGGGTTTATGTACCATCCCACACCTCAGGTGTGCATAAAATTCTAGTTATGCAAGGTTACCCATGTATTATTTATTTATTTGTATTCATCTGAGAAATTGTAGAAGACATTTGAGCACAAGTGCTTGTTTGCAAAGGTTTCACGTCAGAAGGAGACAGATATACTCAGCTCTATTGGAGCCTTGTCATGTATGAACATTGTACAACAGGAACACTGAAATACATCCACAATGGTATAGAACACATTTGACAGCATAATGTAGGTTTACAGTTTTTACAGAGAATACATAGGGACCAAGAAAGAGTCATCACAGCAACAATATGACAGCCAAAATTGAGTTACATACTAACATACTAACATACTATTTGTCAGCAGATTAGGCCTTACGGTCTATCGAGTCTGCTCGAACCTAGATCCTTAGTTGGGTGCCGAGACCCTCCCATCCCTTGTGCTCCAGAAACTCCTATCATCCATCCCCACCCCCCCAGGACAGGCCATCATCTGATACATCCACTTTCTGTGTCTGTCCCACCCTCTCTTGAAGCCCTCCACTGTGGATCTCTGAACCAGCTCACCAGGCAGTGCATTCCAAGGGTCCACCACCCTCTCAGTGAAAACCTCCTCCTTTTCCCTCACCCTTCCACCTTCCAACTTCAAACCATGCCCTCTGGTGATACCTCCCTGCTTTAGTCTAAAGATCCCCTCCATGTTTACCCTATTTATTCCCTTGAGGTACTTGGAAGACCTCAATCATGTCCCCCTGTCTCTCCTCTCCTCCAATGAAAACAGGCAGAGCTCCTCAAGTCTGTCCTCATAAGTCAAATCCCCTAGCCCTCGTATCATCTTTGTTGCCTCCTCTGTACCCTCCAGGAGCTGTATGTCCCTCTTCAAGTGTGGTCTCCAGTACTGTACACAGTACTCAAGGTGTGGTCTAACCAGTCCATTGTACAGCGCAGAATCACTTCCTTACTCCTAGAGGTGATCCCCTACGATGCATCCCAACATCCTGTTTGCCTTGCTAGCTGCTCTTCTGCACTGCTCAGAGTTATTCATACATTATCCACCATGACCCCTAGGTCTTTTTCCCCTATTGAGGCCTCCAGCGCCTCCCTCCAGGGTGTACCTGTGTTTAGGGTTTCCCGACCAAGATGCAACACCTTGCACTTGGTGATATTGAAATTTAATTTCCATGTGTGAGCCCAGCTTTCCAGGGTGTCCAGGTCCTCTTGCAGGGCCAACCTCCCCTCTTCTCCCTCAGCTACTGCTCCCATCTTGGAGTCATCCACGAATAGACTCATTTCACACCCTATACCCTCCCTGATGTCCGATATGTATGCATTAAACAGGATCGGACCCAGGACCGAGCCCTGTGGTACCCCACTACCTACCTCTCTAGGGTTCGAGAGCTCCCCACAGACCACTACTCTCTGAGTGCGTCCAGCTAGTCAGTTTTCAATCCATCTGACCATCAAAGGGCCTACTCCTAACCCCATCAGTTTCTCCACCAGACCATTGTGGGGGACAGAGTCAAACGCCTTGCTGAAGTCCAAGAATAATACATCCACAGGCTTACTCCTGTCCAGTTCTGATGTTGCCCATTCATAGAACTCCACAAGGTTGGTTTGACATGATCTACCTGGCACAAACCCATGTTGCCGACTATCCAGACCTCCCACCTCCTCCAAGTACACCCCCAATCGTTCCTTTAGTATACTCTCCATTAATTTTCCCACCACCGAGGTCAAACTGATGGGTCTATAGTTCCCTGGTACTTCCCTCGACCCTCCCTTTATGGATTGGTACCACATGTGCCTCTTGCCAATCCCTAGGTACCTTCCCTGTCTCAAGTGACCTGCTGAAAAGCTCCTCCAGGGGTGCTGCCAGTATGTCCGCCAATTCCCATAGCACTCTCGGATGAATGCCATCCGGCCCAGGAGATTTGTCTTTCTTTAGGGCCTTGAGGGCTAACCACACCCTTTTGGCGGAGATAGCATCATCCGTCCCCTCCACCATACTGGTCTTTTTATCCTTATCCAGATGTGACACCCCTGGGGTAACCTTCCCTCCCTCTTGCTCCATTTCTGTTGCTCCCCTGATCCCACTCCCTGCCACATCTATCCCCTTCGTGCCTTGCTTTGTAGATATCCCATCCCCCTCCCTAGTGAACACAGAGGCAAAGTACTCGTTAAATACCTCTGCCTGGTCACTTGCCTCTTCCACCCACCCTCCTTCTGATCTCAATCTGCTGAGATGGCCCTTAGTTTTTCTCCGCTCCCCAATGTACCGGAAGAACCCCTTTTCCCCTCCATGTATCCCCTGTGCCAGCCGCTGCTCTTTACTGGACTTTGCTCCCCTCACCATACGGGTGACTTTTCTAGATGCAAGCTGGTACATTTCCTTATCCCTATCCCCTCTTGTTGTTTTATATTTTTTGTAAGGCCGCCTTCTTTTCTCTGACTGCTACCTGTACCTCACTGGACCACCAGCATGGTTTATGTGACCTTGCTCCCTTACGTTTCAACTTAGCGCAGATCCTGACTGCCTCATGAAGTCCCGGTTTTATGACCTCCCATCTCCTTTCCACATTTGTCATTGAGGTAATCCCCTTCAAGTGATCCTTGAGAATATTTCCCATGCCCATAAAGTCTGCCCCTAAGTCCACTGCCAGTGTCCATCTCACCCCACTCCCCCATGCTTATCTGAAACCAGACAGTATTGTGGTCACTCCCAGTCAGGGGTCCTGTACAACCATGTCCCTTACCAGATCCCCATCTGCCAGAACCACATCCAGGACATGCCCTCCCTTGTGGGCTCCATCACATGCTGTGTTAAGAACACATCCTGGAAGCCATCAGCAGCCTCTGCTCCTTGGCCACTTTGAGGACATGGTTCCCCAGTTTGTACCTGGCATATTAGGGTCCCCCATCAACACCACTCCTTCCCTTTTGGACCACACTGGCAATGATGTTGTCCAGCAAACCATCCTCTAGAACATCACTCATCCTGGGGGCCTATATGCTACTCCCAGCTTGACCTTATCTCCTGCTGGGGATCGTAGGTGACCCATAAGGCCTCCCGTTTCCCTCTGCCTCTTCTACCATAGCAATTTCTATGTCATCTCTAATGAACATAGCCACTCCACCCCTCTGCCTCCTTTCTATCCTTCTAAGCATAGTGTACCCCATTACATTTAGGTCCCAGTCATGGTTTTTTGTTGTGCGCTCTCGTGACTGCCGCCACATCCACCCCCTCGAACAGCATGGCCTGGAACTCTGGCAACTTGTTTCCCAAGCTCCTGGCATTTACTAACACCAACCCCACCACTTATCCCTGATCCTCTTTGTCGAACCCCACCCAGATTCCTTATACTTCCATCCTCCCCTGCTCCTCCTGAAACCTCCACCTCCAGTCTGTTTCCCTCCCTTGGGCTTGAAGGCTACTCCCTCATCTGGAGGAGAGGCTTGATCAGCCCTCCCTATCCCTTCCCCTTACAAGTTTAAACCCCACCTTCCTTGTATGTAGTCAGCCATCCCCTGTTTAAGGACTTCCTTCCCTAATGGGGCAAGATGAAACCTTTCCTTGGCATATAGTCCCTTATCCTCCCAAACTCCATTCCATTTCCTAACACCCCAACCCATTCTCTTCACCCCACTTCCTGAGCCAGTCATTAACCTCTGTGAGCTTCATTTTTCTGCACTGAGGCCTTTGGTACTGCAATATTCCGAAAAGAAATGTTGCATCCATTATCCCGACAGACTCTGGCAAGTTCTTGGAACCTTGCTTGATTTCCAAACGCTATTTCCTCAAGATCATTAGTTCCCAAATGCACCAGGAAACCGGTTCTCCACAATCCTAACCATTTCATACACCATGAACTTTGCTCTGTGCACTGTCAGCCCAGAGATACTCACTACCTTCACCTGGCTATGGCATCCACCCTTGTCTCTCCCACTGGATACCCCTAATCATCGAGTCTCCCAGTAACAGAACCTTAACACCGCCATCATCCTTATGGTTACCTCCACTATGCCCTCTCAGCCCCCCTTCCCCCCCTTTATTCATGATCTCAATTTCATGGGAGTCTTCCTGCCTTATTAGAGACCCCCTTGTCACCCTCCCCTTTCTGCCTCCCTCGTTATTTTGCCCACTTAACTCAAACCCCCTCTGAATAGGTGTCCCCTTTAAACCTCTCCTATCTGAACCATTTATCCTGGACCTGATGGTTTCCCCTTCCCCCACACCACCATCCTGCCCCTAGTAATAGTACCCCTGCCTCCAGAGGCTCTCTGTGGGTCCCCTTTAGCTATGGCCCCATCCTTGGTACTGACCTCCCTGCTGAAGGGGGGCTCCTCTCCCACCTCCTTGTCTCCCAGTTTCTCTCTAATCATGCTCTCCTCCCTCATGTCTGGAATATGTTGCATCTCCCCCATTTGCTTAACATATATGTTTCCCCTTCTCCCTCTGGGACTATGTCTATCCTTTCCACAGCTGGTCTGTGATGCCCTATGGGTATCCGACTCCCTCCCCCCGGCCTCTGTATAAGTTTCCTCATTTCCACCAACCCCTTCCTCCCCCTCTAGGTTGCTTAGTAGCTCAACTTTATTGTGACACTCTATGTCAGCCTCCATCAAGTAACCCGAGTTTCCCCTGACTGCATCTCTAAACTGACCCTCTCTTCCTCTCTGGCACTGTTCACCTTAGGAGCTCCCTTCCACAGTCTGCTGTTTTAGGCTTCCACTACAGCCCCTCCTGACTCCTCCCCTCTAGTCTCTTTGTATTCAGAATGTTCACCCATATGCTTTCCCCTTAGCATCAACTTCCTATCTAAGGGTCCTCTGTCCTAATATCCCCTCCTGCTTGCTGTAACATAACGTCCTGTAATTTCAGAGCATTGCCCCAGCCTCCCTTCAGCCCCACCCTTCTGCTGCCCATATCCACACCCTTATCCTTGGACACCCCCAGCCCCACAGCTTACTCCTTAACCAGTATACCTCACTCCTGATACAAGATATGGCTGTCTACAAATTCAGGCAGCCTCTCCCTCTCTCAGGCCCAATTTAGAATTATTGCCATCCCACAGCCTGAGCAGCCCTACAACCCTTCCGAAGATGCCTGCCATGGTGGAATATGGCCACCCTGATTATCCCCTCTGTTTATAATGCACACCCTTTTCTCAGTCCCTTTCCCTGAGTACAGTTTCTCTCTATACTGACTGTAGTTATTTACAAACCCAAATTTCAACCCCACCAATAAAGTTCCCAAGTCTCACAAACACTACAGTCCAGTGTGTGTTGGGTCCCACTAACAGTGTGTGTAACCAGACATCAGGTACCGTGTGATGTCACAGGCCCTCAGCTCCTGTTGCTTCAATTTCAGTCCCAAACAGAAATACTCAGCCCTTCAATACCAACCCCCAGTGGCTTTTCAGTATTTAAGAAAGCATACAAAACAGGGTGCGTGGGAGGGCTCTTACCAAACACCAGGCAAACACATTTAAATTTCCCTCTAATTATCCCTGCCAAACAGCTATCTCCAAAGTTACAATATCACAGCCCAAGTAACAGTTCTAATGCAAGGTAATAATTTTTAACACATATAACTAATTTCACTTACAAACTATTCAAATATTTCAGTTAAAAACAGAATATAACTGCAGCCCTCTTTCCTACCATCCTACTGTTTAAGCTCCCAAGTGAGTTGGTGTTGAAATTTTGATGCTGTGGTGAAGCAGAGGAAGAGAGGTGTGAAGAAACAGTAATATGTAGTATACGGACAGTGCCTGTCTGGACATTCCCATATAAGGCAACAAACGCATTGTACATATATTTCACAGAACTCAGATATGACTGTTTTGTAGAATATTTTAAATACAGTTGAAGCTGCTTAATCAGAATGCCCTGGTGGTGGGCTTTTCATCCTGATTAAGTGGCTGTCCTGTATATCGGAAGTACATTGATTTCTATGGCAGTAGGTAGGCGCAGTCACACAAAGGCATTGGAAAGGTATGGGCGTGGGTCTTCTAAGTGAAGAGAGAGAGAGAAGTTTACTGGGTGAGACTTTACTGACTTCTAGCTTGTTACTTCAGGGTGAGCAGATAACGAGAGAGCTGTACACTGGAACCACAAAAATGAGCTGCCTAAAAATTCAAGCTGGGGCTGTGAACACATGTCACTGCTGACGGATTCACGGACCCTGCTTGAATTTTCAGACAGCACGTTTTTGTGGTGCCAGTTATTGTTTTAACACAAGGAATAGATGTATAGCCCAATCTAATTGCATTCTTTCTGTCATGTATATTAATAGTATGAACTGGATAAAAAAAAAATTGAAGAAGCTGATTGGCTAAGAGGTATTTGAAGCCGTGATGATATCGGACTACATCATCACGGCTTCAAAAAGCCTCAGGTGATCAGCCTCCTCACAACAAATACAGCTGAATGGCTTCTCCACTAAAAAGCAAATGGCGGCTCCCCAACTTCTCTCTCAGCTTACCAGTCCTCAGCATCCAATTCAACATACTTTCTCCCAGAACAAAAATAATAAAAATAAAAAATAAACTGCAGTGTACAATATAAAAAAAGAACAAAAACAAACCTAGAATGGGAGGGAGTGGGTCACCCAGTCACAAGACCTCCACTTCCTCCATCACAGCCAACAACAGCACCACCTGCTGCACAGAGCCCTCTAGGAACTATTTTATTTAAAGGTATTCCTCCAATACCCCCAGCACATATTTTACAAATGTTTTAAAATGTTTCCTTTTTTTTCTTTAAAAAATGTTTAAACCAGTTCATAATAGCAATAATGCACTCCAGGATGTGGTATATCATGGGATATCTTAACTTCTTGGGTGGTTGGACACACTTGGCCTGCAGCCTCGTGCCCAACCATCCGAAGCGTAATGATATCCTATGATATACCACACCCTGTCATGCCTTTTTGCTTAATTATACTATGTTTACTTGTTATTTAACATTGTAAAATACAGACCTGAATGAGAGGGACCCACACCATTTCACCTCTCATGCATGCTATCTAATCACTGTTATAAGATTGCATGCCCCGGTGTAGAATATCAACTCAGTTGGCCAAAAAATAGGAGACATGAGCAGTGGTAGAAATGACCTGTTTTTTATCAGGTTTTAGCTTGGAAAATTTAAAAACAACTCACAAATCACCCTAGACTTTGAAATGCTGAATATCACTATCAGAAATATTTTGCAGGGCTAGCATATTTCTTATTCATGTTTTAAGGCAAAAACCTGACAGTATCCCTGTAACAGATGGGACTGCTCACAGATCCCTGATGATGTCATAACACTATTAGAAATTGTATAAACAGCGTGTATTGTCTGAATCAGTTTGTAACTGTTTTTAGTAATTGTCAAGTTGATTTATGTGTGTAATTGTATCTGTGTCCTGGGTTGTGCCTGTAAAAGGGCCTTTTGGCCCAATGCAATCACCTGTTTAACAGAATAAAAAAACAAAATGAAACTACAAACACCAGCAGCACAGCTTGGCACAGCGTCAGAACATGTTACAGAACTGAGGGGAAAATGGAGCTAGAAACAGAAAGGCACAACAAGAATATTTGGTGATCAGAGAAAAAAAAAATAGGAGTTTGAAAGCTATTTCTCTATTAATACTGGCATTTACAGTAAAAATAAAAGTGTTGTACGTGATCTTTAAGGGAGCCCCCCACCCTGGCCAGGTTAGTGTGATCAGCAAACCTAAGCAGTGTGCAAGAGACACCAGGTCCCAGATCTCTGATGAAAATGTTAAAAGGCAGTGACCCCAGCACCAATCTCTTTGGGACGCTGCTCTCTGCTTCTCTTCACTAAGTATAGTGCCCAGCAACCACAACCCTCTCCCTCCTTCCCCCCAAGCCGGTTAATAATCCATTTTGTGTAAGCCTTGTGTATACCACATGGGTGTACTTTGATCAGATGGTTAACTTGTGACCCAGAGCCAAAGGCCTTGCTGAAGGCCAAACAGACAATGTCCATGGCCCTGCTCATCCAGCTTCTTGGTCATTTCCTCAAACAAAGTGATCAGGCTGGCTTGGCATAATCTGCCTCTCATAAAGCCATGCCAAGAGGGGTTGCCCTCCCCCCCCCTTTTTATTGCTAAAATGGAGCTAAACAATTAATAATAAATAGTGGAAAATATATGAATATATATATGTATATATATATATATATATAGAGAGAGAGAGAGAGACAGTATTTGAACAATATTTTACATGCATATACCCTTTTACATTTGGAAAATGTACTGTCTGTATGCAGTATTGTTTATATACAATAGGGGATACATTTTCTCACCATTGAATATATTTAAAATATCCCTAAAAGCTGCCAACTTTGGACTATTTAAAAATACATTTTTGCCATATGTGGATAATGTATGGTTCTTCAGTATGGGTCTGCTGCACTGTCAATTTAGCAGGATGAAACGCCGCCCCAGGATGAAAACTTCAGGACTCCTGCACCACAGGTATGCATTCCCTTGTAAACATCGCAAATAACCAGCAAGAAGACATATGAGCTAATCTTAGCAATTCTGTTATACATCCTGTCGGGGGCACCACGCCGCTTCATCTTACTATTGCTGCTTATTGATCTTCTGATGCAGGTTTTTTTTTTTTTTGCACAAGTGTTTCCAGCTCTGTTTGAACTGCCTTGACAGCCTAATTTTAGACTTAACATTGGATTATGGTCTGTTTTTGATGCCCTGCCAGGGACTGTCCGTAAATGTGATCTCTCAGTAATCGCACTAAGAAGCTGAAAAAGTGGAATGTGGAGATCACATATCTTTGGCTGCCTTGACCTCAAAAGGTATTGGAGATGGTCTAAAACTGCATAGCTACAGTACATAATTTACAAACTAAAGCACTGTTGAAATAAGTAACAAGATAGGATATTTAGCTTTAAGAACTACATGTTATAAGAATTTTGGAATACAGGTTTTAGCTGATTATACTTCTGCTCAACTTTTACAATCCTTTGAAATATGTGGAAGGCATCTATAAATGTACAGTAAGATAGATGAAAACCGTGTCAGTGTCTTTTGTTTTAACTTTTGCAAATTGTGTGAGAGGCAGCATGGCACCATACACTCCTGCTTATAACAGAACTAGTCTAAATTCTCTCATGGTAATTTACAAATACTTCCCATGATGCTTTGTAGTATTGGGGTATGTCTAATTTTCTTTAATAAATGCATCAATAAATAAAAAAAAATAAGATCCCGATATGAATCCCATCATAGTCACATGTCTCACGCTGCAATCTTGGGGGATCACCTAGCTGTAAAATTAGGTAGCAGTGCAACATTACCATTCCGGTAGAGGCACATGTGAATCCTATAAGAAAACAAAGACTCCTATATATTTCTATATGTGTACTGTAGGTGCTGGCACTTGAAGAATTTGTACACTGCATAATCAGTAACAGAATGGTGTTGGCACTTACATGCTGTATCTTCCAGAACTGCTCATGGGGAAGAAGACTCTTGGTGGGAAACGTAAGCGGGAAACCAATGGAAAATTATATGCTGCATCTCAGTTCGATTATTTTATGAAGGGCTCATTCTAAACAAGAAAAAATCTTATTTAGCCATATCCCTACACAGTTTGTATATTTAGTTTTTGACACATTTACGCAGTATACTTATTTCATTTCTACTTATGAAGCGGGGGAAAGGAGTGGACATGATGGACCACAAGTTCCTTCTGACCTTAAATTACTATGTTTCTGTAGCAGCTTGGCACAAGAGGACAGTGCAGTGGTGTCTGAAGAAGAAAATACACACTTGAGATATGAAAAAAATTATAAAGTTGGTATTCAGCCAGTTTTCTCCGACCCCAACTGCAATATCTTGCACTTCCTCCTGACTTGCAGTACACCTGCCAAGACACAGATCACTGATAGCTTTCTGAAACTCACAGCAGATGGTAGTTTGCTTCCAGCAAGACCATAAGGACATCTCTACCTTGCTGGCAGCGTAGCAAACTGCTGTGGTCACATGTAACAGTGTTTACTTTTACTCCGTAGCGCCCCAAGTGACAGCACTGGAGTAGAGGGACTATTTAGCATCAGATGTCCATTTTTATATTAATTTTTTACAATTTCATAAGCTTTAAAAGATTTCTCAATATATACCCATTGCATACGTGCAATAACACACTCTGGGATGTGGGTTGGGCTCTGATAAATGCAATTCTTTGGGCAGTAAGGCACACCTCTAGGTGTGCATTTATCAGAGCATAACCCACATCCCATTATGTGTTATTGCTTACATATCTAACCTCCAGGTAAATGTTTTATCTAGAGGTTACACAGTGTGATACTGTAAATTTACCAGGGAATATTTATCACCACTGATGTATAACTTTGCTATCACACTATCTTACCTCCAGATAAACATTAAGGCTTTATACACTCTTTCAATGTGGGTTTTAAACCATTTTTTAAAATGATTTGGCTCTTACCATGTTAATGCAGCCACATTGCTGCCTAACCTGGTTTTTGAAGCATTTTAAAACCCACATCGTGAACACACTGCCTGCAACTGTGGTGTGCATCGGAGGGCTGTGCTTAGTGGAGGACCAGCAAAGAACAGGATTAACATGGTAGTCCTGTACACACTGGTAAGTGCAACCATGTTTAGTTTAAGCAGTTTTTAAAACCAGGTTATAGATTAGGTAGTTACAGGGTGTAAACTCAGTTATTAAAAACAGGTTTAAGTAGGACTGCAGTGCGTCTCCAAACCATGTTATCTGCTTCTTAAACCATGTTAAGCTCTCTAACATGGTTTAAGATCATTAGTGTGTACAGGGCCTTATCTAGAGTTTAGATATGTCACAGCCACTTTCCTTGACCCTTGTACAGAACAGAACCAATCAGAGAGCAGCTATTGCAGTGCTAATGACATCATAATAGGTCTGGGCAACACTGAAGACAGCAGTTCAAATCATAGAAAAACAGTAATATCTTTACACGAAAATCTACTTTAAAAAGTTATAGCTCTTAAACTGATGTTGTATACATCGAGTATACATGGCTTAACTCAAAATACACAACTTATCTCCACTTGTGCAACTTGTAAATTATGGTCCTACTCCTACATATTTAATTGCATGTTTTGAGTCAACCCATTGTGTATGGGTAGAAAATTTGATAATGTCTTGACTGTCCAAGCCGCATGCCTTACCTGGTGACAACCGCCAGTACAGGAATCCTTCTAGCAGGTAAGACACAGCACACAGAGATATCCATGCATCCCAGAAATGTTTGTAAAAAAACATTCTGGCAGCCATGTTGCTGCAATAAAAAAAATCATAAAGACTCTACCTGTCATAACTTAATTAACAACATGTACACACATTTTACAATCTCCACAACCGCTTCCCACCAAAAAATACCCAGTAAATTAAAAAAGAAAAAAGTCAACAGTACTTTACTTTTTTCTCATTTATTTCAGTTTTTATGATTTGCCCTTCTAATCCCCCATCTTCCTTTAGGCCTGCCACTCCACCCACACACACACACACCATGCTGCCTCTTGCTTTCTTCATCTGTCCATGTGCTTATTCAGTTAAACACTGAGCAAATGGCAGTAGTCAGACAGTGTTTCTGTACCTGTACAAATGGTTTTGGCATTCATTCAGCAATGCTCTTGCTACTTCTGAATGCGCAACATGCAGCAACACTCACAGTATTGGCCACATGCAGACTCGTTCTCTCACTCACCAGCTACCATCATGCTTTCTCTCGCTTGGCAGCACAAACTATTGTCTACAAGCGCATTGCCCTCACTTTCTCAAACTGCATCATTGTCTCTGTCTGATAACAGCCATATCACTGTCTCTCTCCATCTAACCCAAACAGAATAAAAAAATTAAACCAGGCTATAAAGCCAGGATACATTTCTGGCAACAGTGTCATATACAAAGTCATTGTTCACAACAGTGCCACACAGTGGATCAACTTGAAACAGGAGCAACTTGAGAAGTTGCAATAGGAAATATTTATTATTTCAAAAAAAATGCTTTTAAAAGTTTTTTTTGCCCATTTATATGTCTCGCTGTCTTTGTCTTATATGTCTGTTTCCTTACTCAAGTTGAATCCATTGTAATTACCTAAGTAACATGATCCTACCAATTCCTTTAACCTGTAAACCTGTCTGCCCTAATGCAACATTCTGCTACCTGATTGCTTTAACTGCAATGTACTAATGTTCGTGAAATTGTAAATTTATGGAACTTGTATATCTGTATTGTTGTTGTCTGCCCCCAACGCATCTGGAAATGAGCAGTTCTGCTCAGTATGCCTTTCCTGGTGAAACTTTTAAATAAATAAATATGTATTTTTCTTTTTCTTTTTTGTTTTACATGGCACTCATTTTATGAGCCACACACTCTAGGGTGGTGGTTGTCATTGCATTTCCATGTGCTGTACGCACCTGGGCATGCATTAACTCATGACAACCAACGCCCCTGTCGTGTCTTATTGCTTACCTATATTAATTGCAAAAAAGTATGTTAATGCATCATTAGGAGTAAAGTGCACAAAGTAGGGAAAACAAATGTTAGGGGGATAAAGTCCCAGGAGTCTTGTAGAATCTGTGGTGTGCTGTTCCATGGGGTTTGAATGATCATTCAACACAATGTTAACGTTACTCTAACTTGGGCAGTGTCTTGTCAAACAAAGCAAAATGCTGACACACTAATGCTTGCAAATGGAGGGGCCGAAATTATAGTAACATCAATACTGCACCATGTGATCATTTCTAAGTATTATGCAATGGCACTGTGAACATATTTGCTCAGGTAAATGATGTTATTTTTGCTTATGACAGGACAACTGAGAGCATAATCAGGTTATTCTGTCAGTTGATCTGTCACCAGCATTTATTCTTACAGTTTCCCTGTCATCAGCATTTATTCTGTCACTTGACCTGTCATCAGCACTTTTTCTCTCAGCTTACCTGCCATCAATATTTATTCTCCCAGTTGACCAGTCATCATTTATAAACAAAAACAAGAAATCCAACTTTCCAACTGGAATTTGAGTTGGAAAAACCTGTTCAAGCACTCACATGCTGATTTTGAGCACTATGTGTTAACATTCTGACATTGCTATGGCAACCAGGATAAACAATAACAGTGAATCGATGGGTAACAAAGGGTGTAACTGCTGAAGCACAAATAGTAGAATAGAAAGCATTGTAAAATAATAAAAAAAAACACATATTTAGCTCTGATAAATCACATACATGCAGCAGTACACAAAAAAGTGAAAACTTAAGGCCATTGAGTAAATCAAATATGCCATGGCTGCATTAAAAATATCAGAATACTTTTAATGCATGCTTTCAGATCCTAGTGACCTTACCTGTGGCTAGTTGAGGTCATTGGGTTCTGAAAACACTCATGAAAATAAGTCTGATACTTTTAGTGCAGCCACGACATATGTAAGCAATAAATAATACTTGACGGGATGCGGGTAATGCTCTGATAAACACATGCCTAGGGGCGTAGTGAGGCATGAGGCCACAGGCCAAGTGCACTTATGCCCCCAGAAGTGCATGTCACAGAGCATAACCCACTCCCTAGAGTATGTTATTGTGCTTATAAAATGGGTACAGATTGGAAGATATTTTAAGTTTAATAAATTGTAAAAAAAAAATGCATATTTTGTGCTAAATAGTTTTTCCAATTCAGTGTTGTCACTAGGGGTGCTAGAGAGCAAAAGTGAGTGAAAGCACTGTTGAGAGTGACTGTGCAGCTTGCTAGGCCACTGGCAAGACCAAGAGTTTCTTACCATCTGTGGTAGCCAGTTTCAAAGAAGTGTTGTCAGTCTGTGTTTCACCAGGTGGTGCACAGGTTGGGAGGAAGAGCAAGATAGTGCAGTTGGATTTGTAGCAAAGAAATTGAGTACCAGATGCATTTTTTATAAATAAGTATTCTGTCCTTTTTGAAGTGGTAGATAGTGATCTGTTTCAGTGACTGTTACTGAGTGGGGAGACAGTGGGAGTGGTAGTGGAGAAAGAAATGTTTGCCAAATCCATTTTGAAAATTCAGTTGGTGGCACATAGATATTTTTAGTATTGTGAGCACAGGTACTACTATGACTTTTTATTACCTGTGCTACACTTAAAAAAAAAAGTGTATGGTAGAATGCTTGCTTAGCCAATCAGAATGCAGGACTGCCTTAACCCATTTTATAATCCTAAAACATGTATTCTCACTGCAGTGAAATAAATCCATTTATTCCACCGTGGAGGCATCACCACAGTGAAAAATCCATTTATTCCACTGTGGTGACATCATCAAACAAAAAAAAAAACAGGACCAAATACAGTCCTATTGTATAAATTGGATACATTATGACCAGTGATGTAATACACAATTTAAGTGAAGGAGTGGAAAGTGACCTCGGCTACCATCACTCGTGGCTCCGCTACACTCCGCCACTTGTGAGGATATCCGAGGTCACTCTCCACTCATTCACATTAATAGTGTATTCCACCATCAGCCATAACGTATCCCCTATGTATTTTACTGAGGCTGCCAAAATGAAAAAACATAAAAAGGTCACCTTTTACAAACAACGGCAAGCATGGCTCTGAAACCGCAACCTACAGTACTAATCATGTTATCTTGGGCAACATGAGCAAAATAAAATGAAGTTGGTTACTGAGCATGCTCAGAAATTTATATCACTTATTGTAGCTACACTGTGCCTGTTCAAAAAGCTATTCTCACATGTGAAGATAAATTTCTGTGCATGCTCAGTGACCAGTTTCATGTATTTACCCTCAGGACACCACTGGAAATGAGTGTTATGGCTCATTAGGTCTTTCCCGGTATAATTATTTCAATAAAGCTGAGTTAAAAAAAAAAAAAGTAAAATGTGAGATGCCATTCATTTTTTGATTGAATATATAGCAATGTATGTGGTTTTACATGTTTTTTTTTCTTTTCTAGTGTCTTACTACTTCTGTCAAAAAACCACTTAGCACCCATTGTATCAATCAAATATGACATGGACTGACTTAAGATATCATTTTATCTTTTATTTATTTATTTAACTTATTCTTTGGTAACCGGGTAAGGCCCACTAGGCACAGATGCCTGTTTTCAGGGGCAACCTGGGAGTACTAGGCAGTTAAGTGACTTGCTCAGAGTCACACAGTATGCAAGTGGAGGTTATGGGAATCAAATCCAGGTCTGCTGGATGACCAAGCTCATTCATAGCCCGTTACTCTAACTTCTAGGTTAATTTAAGAGTACTGGTCTATTGCTATTTCACGAGTTGTGAAGAGATATCAACAGATCAATCCCCTCTTATGAAGATAAAAATTATATCTTAAGTCAGTCCGGCGTGTCATATCCCCTATTTATGCCATACCAGTGGTGAGTACATTGAGAATCATCTGTCTTTGGATATAGAGAATAACTAAGCCCTACGTGTTAAAAACAAACATGTTCTGAACACCAAGTTAGTGCGGTGACATCATTTGCATGGTAGCAAAATTCGAGTACCCTAATGATGTCACCACACTAAGGAGGTGTTGAGAACCTGCGAGTTTGTAACACTTTTTTTTTTTTTTTATTCTGCATAATATGACTGAAAGCATGTTTTGAATTGTGGCAAGAAGTAATCCATTACTGAAGGTAAGTGTTCTTTTTTTTATGGTTTTCAGATGGACTCATATCGCCCTGTGTGTGTGTGCTTTTTTTGTGAGGCCTTTTGAATGAGAGTTGCCAGTTTTAAGCATCACATGTGAGTTCAGTTAGAGTAGCTGTGTGTTGGGGGCAGCTCAGCTTATGCTTCAGTGAACTTGTACTGTTGGAGTGCAAGACTAATGATGGTACCCGAATCAAGTTGTTCTTCTTGTTCTAAAGTGTTAAGAACAACTAATTCGGATTGTTTCAGCTGAGAAAAGTTGTTCTTAATGTTCCAAAATGCGAAGAACAACTTCTGAAAAACACTTTGGAAACATGCTTTCTGTGTATCATAAATATTTATTTTCAACCAGAACATGTTATTTTTCACTTTGAGCATGTTATTTCCACTTAGAATCTGGGGGACATTCCAAAGTGGCTGACAGTACAGGTGCTTAACTAAAATGCTCTACATGAACCTTACCCGGTTGCCAAATGTAACCCCCTATAAATGGGGATTCCCAAAAAGTCTTCCTTGAGCTTGCCTAAATGCTCACTGCCAGGCTGGTGTCCTGTGTTTTAGCAGTTTAAATGTGATTACCAGAGCTTGTATAGCCTCTGTATACTGTCTCTTTAAGAGCTGCCTAATTGCAGCATGAGTAATCTGAGAGGCTGCTCTGTTGAAAGATGTAACTATTTGCTGAAAATCATTTACAGTGATAATGATAATGTAGTTTGTCTAACCTGCTTTCTTTGTAGCAAGGACTGTTTTGTTTGTCTCCACTATCTTGGTCCTGGACTGCAAATAGGACAAAACAGTACTGGTGCGACCTAAAATGTAGTCAGACTACAGGAGCTGTCTGAATTCAAAATCTATAGGAACTTTAGTTTGGAGCTTTTTTGCACCTTTTTTGCAACTGAAGGGGGAGCTCTTGCTTTGACTGACAGCCAAATCAGCCAACCAAATCTTTTGGATCTTGGAGAAGTCCCGGGCTGCTTGCAGTTTTCAGATAGAACTAAGCTGGAAGCTGAGCAAGAAGGAGCTGAAGAGTTTCTGAGCAGCAATCATGAGTGGATTTGCATGGGAGAACTCTGAAAAGGCTAAGTTTTTGGCCTGCATGCCACTGTGTTGCTCCTGAGAGGGAGAGAAGAGAATTATTTTGGACTAAATCCAAGTTTGTGTGACTAAAGTAAGCTACTGAAGTGGGTCAGGCTCAACCTGAAGAAGACCAAATATTTTTGCTGAATGTGATTGGGCCTGTCAGGAGTTCCAGCTACCCCTAAGCTCCTAGTGTGTGCAGAGACTTTGCGATTGTGCCCATGGAGCGCTTTGCCTGGTACAGTAGAATTTCCGTACATGTAAATGTGCTATGAGCTACTAGTGGGTTGTGAGTTAGTCCCCTACTGTGTGAACTGTGTTCTGCTTGCTAGAAGCTGTATCCAGCCCAAAACGGACTGCTTCCGAACTTGTCTCCATGCGGTCTGGGCTTTGCCAGACTGTCCCAGCCAGACTACCCACTGCACAAAGAAGCCAACGATGAGAGACCTGCCTGGGGATCAGCCCCCTGCTCCACGCTTGAACAGGAATGACGCCTCTGCGACTTGTGTGGGCCCTGCTTCTCCTTGCATTCCAGATCAACCACCTGCAGTCTCGATTTTCATCCAGCCTGTGTCCAGTCTTTGGTATCATGAGTAAATACCAGGGTAGCTCCCTACAACAACAGCTTAATCTGAGTGTGTCATTTGATTGGCTTGTTGCTTCATTTCCTTTACGAACTGAGCCCTCTGGCTCCGGATTACAAGTATTGTGTACCGTGCAAGTTGTGTTTTCCATCACAGGGTCCCAACCAGCTGCAACCCCGGGCAACTGCCCTGGCTAGCCCATCTCTTCTCCACCTGGGTACTCAGAGGTGGACTGTGTGGGGGGACTCAAAGTGCATGCATAACTGCTTGATTGATATAACCTTTAAGCTAATTAACCTGATTTTGCACCTTCCTTGTTCAAGTCCCCTGAATAAATCGGATCTAATTTTTCTGCATGCAATCTGACTGTGGTTCCAGTTTGTGCCCAAAGTACTGTACTGTTGCTATTTGCTGTGCATAAACTTGCTTTACAGGGGGTCCCCAGGGTCGAGCCAGAGGAACCAGAACTGGTGGTAAGTGCAAACAGTGTGGGTACTTGTGTGGTGTAGCAGGGGTATTGTGAAAGTGATTATTGTACAGTGTTCAGGCCACTAGAGGGGAAAGAGGGGGGTTACAGTGTCCCAGAGGGCTGTGCCAAGGTTATCTTGACCACTACCAACCCTGACCTCTGGGTGGAGGCACCCTTTTCAGAACTCAGGCCCCTTAACCTGCTACTAGCCAAGCAGGCAGGGGTAGTAGCCCTTGGGATAGCGCCACCTAGGGGTTAAACAAAGACTAAAATAAATAAATTAATAAATAAAACCTTGCAGAAAAACAAATCTGTAAGGCCTTTCATCACATATGACTTCTACAAAAACACTGAAATAGAACCATGGAAGCTCAGGTTACCTGGCAGGAGTGAGGAGTTCCTCTCTCTGAGGACCATGCCACTTGACCAGTGGTTCCTTCCCAGTCAACAGAACCTGGAGAGAGGAAGTCACTCTAGTAGTGTGCTGACCTCCCTGCAGGATACAGCTCAGCACAGCCCGATTCTACTAGCCAAACTAATGGGAGTGAGTACACCGGGAGTGCAACAGCAGTCAAATCCCTTGTTGAACAGTCACAGAATCTGGAATTCTTTTTCAACAGTTAAAGTCGTCTCCACTGGAGGCCAAGGATTACATGCGCAATACTCTTGGGCATGCAGTTGGTAAATGAAACTGCCACTCTGGAGGCTATTTGCCATACTTTGATGAAAGACAATTATAATAGCAATCATAAACTTGAAAATAACGAGAATCTACTGAGACGTAAGAACATGCGTATGCTTAGTATTCCAGATCAAATGGATTCAAAATTTGTAGACACTACATAACTCATTCAGGACATATTATTGTCCATATTTGATCTGCTGCACGATAATCCCCTGCTGATGTCACAAGCCCTCAGGATTGAGAAAAGGAAAAAACATCAGGAAACATCTGGTCCTGTGAAATCAACAATTCTAGCCACATTTGCATTTGATTCCAATAGAGACTTTATTTTCAAACTGGCTACACGCCATGAAGCATTGAAATACAGAAGTCATAAATACTACGTTTACCCTGATTACTGGAACTCAACCCAGCAGCACTGTCGAAAGTTCTTGGTTTATTGCCAGGAAGTTCTAGAAATTGGTACCCAGTTCTCTTTGTTGCACCCCAGCAAATGTAAAGGTAACTAAAGATGGAAAATCTCACATTTTCTTTGAGGTAGATCAACTTGTGACTTACTTAAACAGGGAGTCCAGCCAAATGTGCTACACTGCAGAATTAGAATAAGCCTACCCCCAATAAATCTCATGCCAAAAATTAGGTTTCTACATTAGTTCATTTTAACGTTATGAGCTGTTTTGTAACCCAGATTTCACTACCTACTCAAAAGACAGTTTCAGTGAACTCGCAGTCTAGTCCTCCCTGCCAACAGCCTTAAAGGGCATGTTTCCCCAGAGTTTAAGAAACCGTAGCTGTATTAATCATTAAAAAAAAATAAAACTGACATAGGGTTGTCTGCAGTTCTTGCATTTGCAGAATGTTCAGATGCATGGTACTGTAGTTTAAAATACGTCAGGAGGTGGGTTTGGAATGCAGCACTGAACCAAGGTATGGAATGTCAGTGTGGTGCACAATTTTAAAATGTTGGGTGAGACATACAATCTCAGAATGTGGCAGGGATGTGCCATCTTAAAATATGATGGGACACTCAGTCTCAGAATATGACAGGGACACACAACGAGGAATCTGGTGGGTACTGGCAATTTCAGAATGTGGTGGGCATGCATGCTGTCATAATGCGACAGGACACACCATATTATTCTGAAATTGCTTTTCCCTGCCACATTCCAGAACTATACGCACCCACCATATTTCAGAATTGTGCATCACATCCCCACCACATTCCAACATTGTGCTTTCCAGCCACATTCTAAAATTATGCATTCCTGCCACATTTTGAAACTGTGCATCCCTGCCACGTTCACAAATTGTGCATACCTGTCACATTCTGAAATGGCACATCCCCAACACATTCCACACTTGCACATCCCAGCCACATTCTAAAATTGTGTGACATCGCCTCATTCCGAAATCGTGTGTCACCGCCACATTCCAAAATTTTGCATCACCACCACATCCTGAAATTATGTGTCACATTCTGAAATTGTACATCACTGCCACATTCCAAAATTATGCATCACTGCCATATTCTGAAATTGTGCATCACCACCACATTCTGAAATTGTGCTTCACTGCCACAGTCTGAAATTCTGTGTCACCCCATTTTGAAAATGTGCATCACCACCACAATCTGAAATTGTTCGTCATCTCTGCATTCTGAAATTGTGCATTATTGTCACAATCCGAAATTGTGTGTCACTGTCACATTCTAAAATTGTATCTTCCTGCCACATTCTGAAATTGAGAGCAAACTTCCACATTCTAAAATTATCTGTCATCATCACATTCTGAAAATGTAAATCCCCACCATATTAAAAAATTGTACGTCCTCACCACATTCTGATAATTAGTTTCACTGTCACATTCTGATACTGCATGTCTAAATCACATACCAAAATTACGCATCTCTGCTTCATTCTGAAATTGCATGTGACTACCACATTCTGAAACTGTATCACTGCCACATTCTGAGATTCTGTGTCCATGCCACATTGTGAAATTGCATGTTGCTACCCCAATCTGAAATCGAGCATCCCAACCACATTTTGAAATTGTGCATCACCACCACGTGCCAAATTTATCTATTCATGACACATTACGAAATTACATATCCCTGCCACCTTCCGCAACTATGTGTCCACTGCATTTCAAAATTGTGCATCTCTGCCACATTTTAAAAATATATGACATCTCCACATTATGAATTTTGGCATCCCTGCCGCATTCTTAAATTATGTGTCCCAACAACTTCCTGAGATTGTCGTTGCTGCATTCCACAGTTGTAACCTGATGACATTTCAAAATCTCATACCTGCAATATTCTTAAACTTGCACACAACTTTGTCATTCAAAAGCCATGTTTGCTGCTCCATTCCAACCCTCTGTTGCATACTGAAGTACTATACCTTGCATCTACACATTATGAAAGTGGATGTGCTGACCCAACCAGTGTCAGTTTTCCTTTTTCAGATGTTTACTACAACTGCAGTTTTAAGTATTATAAGAGAAATAAGTCATATGAAGCAGCTTGCAGGGAGAACTAGGCAATGAGTTCAGGTTATGACGTCATCAGTAGATGTAAAACCTAATCAGACTGCGAGCCTCTGGTGAGAGGCAGTGAACTTTTATGAAACATAACTGTGGTTTGTGATAAACAAGCAGTATTTTATTGTGTGAAGGGGCAGGGGTGCTGTCTTAGTGACATTACTGTCCTTGGTTGAGAGTGTCAGGGATTGTGGGCTACTGGTGGGCTTGACCCCAGTTATTTCAATGGTTCCTAAGTTGCTGCATGTTCACCAAAGCATTTATCCTGTGAGCAGTAAAACAATCTCCGCATTTGCTCCAGAATAAAAGGAGTGTTATTTAGTATTTCTTTTAACTTTATTTGGGGCATCTGGTACTAGCATGAAACTGGAAGTAGGAAGTAAGCACCTTCTGGTATCAAGTGCTATTTCTGGGCCACGCTAGGAGTAGTGCAACTCACATTGAGATTGCATGGCTGAGACACGCCAGCATCCCAGCACGGTCTGTGGTGACCGCAGGGAAGCAGGGGAACAGGGCCAAGAACACTCAACTACTCAGAAGGATAAACTCAAGTGAGTACAGTATAGTGCAGTGAGGGTACGTTCTGGATAGTGAAACATCACAATAAGTATGGAGAGCCCAAATAACTACTGTGATTCATGTCAGATGCTTGACTGGGGTAATCAAATTACTGACTTCATCTGTGATAGGTGTATGTTAGTGCAGACCCTGCAAGATGAAATAGCAAGGTTCCAGGTGTCCAGATCAGCTAACTCAGATATAGAAGCTCTAGAAAACTACATTGACTTCATAGCTGATACAGTGGACCCCAGTTAGTCCTTGCAACACAGAGTTGACTAATTCCAAAGGGAAAGGATTGTCACCAGCCATGCAGCTGGAGGTAGATAGTTGGGCTCTTGTTACAAAAAACAAAACAAAGCATTGGGGAGGCCAGATGTTTCATAGTGCCCCTGCATTGCCCCTACATAATAATTACAATGCATTAACTGTTGAGGATGACTATATCCCCTCCCAAGATGAGCCTCCCAGTAAATTACCTATGGACATTCCAGATGGTAAAAGAACTGGGAAATCAAAGCCCAATATACCATTGTGGGCAAATTTAACTAACATAAAAACATCTACAAACCCCATTAAGGTGCCCCTGGTAGCCATATTCACTGGGAATAATAAATCCAAAACAGAACACTCTAAGCAGTTAGTGGTACTAGGGGACTCCATTATTAAGCATATCGATCGGGCAGCTTGTAATCTTGACAAAACCAACCGTACTTGTTCCAGTTTTAGGGGGGCTAGGGTAGCAGAAATAACATCTATTGCCAAAAACATACTTAAAAGAGCAGGTGAAAATCCCTTGATTATCATTCATGCAGGCAGTAATGACATCAATTGTACTAGCCTTGATGAAATAAAACAGGACTTTGTGGCCCTAAATAATGTACTAGCTGATAGAGATTGTACAGTCTGCTTTTCCAAAGTGTTGCCAGTACCCAGAGCTACCTCCTTTATTTCCAGCAAAATTAAGGCATTAAATGATTGGCTTAGGAAAAGGAGTTACCAACAAGGAATTGTTTGTATTTTGCACTGGGAAGACTTTTATGATAGATCTCCCCTCTTCTGTTGGCATGGGTTGCACTTCAGTAGAAGGGGCAGTACCTTACTGGGTAGGAGTTTCTTATTAACCATCGAAAACCATTTAAACTAGTACATCTGGGGGAGAATGGGAACATTCCCAGGTCTCTGAATACAGAACATTCCCTAAATGGTAAAAAATGTGCAAGGTACTATCTCTGAATGCAAGGTCATTAAACCTGGCTAAGATAGCTGAATTGGAAACCAAATGTAGAATGTCCAATTTTGGTTTAATATCTATCACAGAGACATGGTGGGACCCCAATTCTGCATGGATAAAGGAGATTATGGGATATAAACTCTATCATAAGGACTGACTAGGTCAAATTGGTGGGGGAGACGACATCCCATCTTTTTCAAATTCACTATGACACCACAACCAAAAGTATATGGGTGACTATTCAATTCAAGGGGCCCCCGCAGATCCTAGTGGGTACCTGTTATTGGCCCCCTTCAGCTTATCATGAATATACAGCAACATTAATGAATGACATTACAATACTGGTTAACAAAAATAATGCCATAATTCTAGGAGATTTCAATATGCCCTAAATTAATTAGGATAACATTATTGGTAATGCACAATATGAAAAATTTAGGGAGGCAGTATAGCGCAGTGGCTTAAGGCTCTGAGTTGCAAATCTGGAGACCTAGGTTTGAATCCCACAGCTCCCACTTGCATACTGTGTGACCCTGGGCAAGTCATTCAACTTCCCTGTGCTCCCAGGTTGTACCTGTAAACAAGCTTTCAGCTTAGTGTGCCACTCCTGGTTAAACAATTGCAAAAAAAAATACTTTATATCCTTATTAGTGGAAACAGGCCTTGAACAAATTATAACTGAACCCACAAGAGGAGACAATATTTTGGACTTATTGATCACAAACGTAGCAGATAATTTCAACGTCAGTATACATGATCCATTAGGGAGTAGTGATCATTATATTATTTAATTTTCCCTAATGTATGAATGTCTTTAACCCCCAAACCACTCTCTATTCAAAAACTATGATCAAGCAAACTTTGATCTGATCAAACAGCATCTAAATAAAATTCCATGGGAAGAATTATTATCACCTCTTCACCTTGAGGAAGCCTGGGGCTATTTAAAGTCTACTATTCTTGACTTGGAAAAAAATATATTTCAGCAAGAAAGAAATATAATAAAAAAGGCAAGATTCCCTTATGGTTAAATAAATCACATAACAAAAGAGAAAGAAAAACCTTTTCCCAATTAAAGAAATGTAGTGAAAATGACAAAGAAATAATTACCCTCAAATATAAAAAAGTGGTTAAAATTTTGAAAAATCTAATATTACAACCTAAAAGAAACTTAGAATTTAGATTAGCCCAATCTAAAGATAGTCATAAATCATTATTTTCATACCTTAATGATACAAAAAGGTATTAACAGACTAATTGGGTCACTTATTGTAAACAATTAAACAATAACCCTCGACAAAGAAATTGCAGACACATTCAATAATCATTTTTGCTCTGTGTTCTCAAAGAAACCTCAAATTCTATTACTGATTCTGCTTATATTCATAATGATTATGTCATTACAAAATCTGACACCCTACCGGTGCTTCGATCTTTAAATAAAACCTGGAGTTCAGGTCCTGATAACATAAAGCCCAGGTTCCCGTGTGAGAAATCTGAAGCCCTAGCACTACCCTTATCTGTCATATTCAATAAATCCCTTCAGGAAAGTTTAGTTCCTCAGGATTGGTTAAAAGCTACAGTGGTACCCATCTTCAAACAAGCATTTGTCAGTGCCGAATGTTGATTGCATTGGTCCACTGAGCTCACTCACTGGCCCTCTGTCACCCGCTCATTTTGTTTCTCCCGGTGCTGCAGGCTACTGTTTTGTACTGGGCTCCTGCCTGCATTGGCACACTTTTCTGTCCACAAAGAAATCCGCAGCTGGCCCAATAGAGCTCCATTGAGGTGGGTCACTCCCCCGTCTCTGACTCGCTCATTCTGTTTCTCCTGGCGCTGCAGGTTGGCTTTTTGTATTAGGCTCCTGCCTCTGTTGGTGGCTTTTTCTTCCCACAAAGAAATCTGCATTAGTCCCGACACAAGTCCGTTGAGCTTGCTCACTCCCCTCTGTCACTCGCTCATTCCGTTTCTGCCAGTGCTGCAGGCTGGCCTTTTGTACTGAGCTCCTGCCTGTGTTGCCGCCTTTTTCTGCCCACAAAGAAATCTGCAGCAGTCACAATTGATCTTCATTGAGCTCGCTCACTCCCCCTCTCTCAGTTGCTCATTCTGTTTCTCCCACCGCTGCAGGCTGCCCTTTCGTACTGGGCTTCTGGGTGCATTGCTGCCTTTTTCTGCCCACAAAGAAATGCTAGCAGTCCCAGCAAGAGCTCCGTTGGAGCTCTCACTTACTCCCCTCCCTCAGCTCGCCATTCTGTGTCTCCCTGCTGGCAGGCTGTCCTTTCGTACTGGGCTCCTGCCTGCATTAGTGGCTTATTCTGCCCACAAAGAAATCTGCAGCAGTCCCAACACAGCCCCGTTGAGCTCTCTCACTCCCTCTCTCTCACTCGTTTGTTCCATTTCTGCTGGCGCTGCTGGCTGGCCTTTTGTACTGGGCTCCTGCATCCATTGCCGCCTTTTTCTGCCCACAAAGAAATCCACAGCAGTCACGACAGAGCTCCATTGAGGTTGCTTACTCCCTCTGTGTCACTCACTCATTCTGTTTCTCCTGGTGCTGCAGGCTGCCCTTTTGTAGTGGGCTCCTGCCTCTGTTGGCGCCTTTTTCTGCCCACAAAGAAATCTGCTGCAGTCCCGACAGCTCTGTTGAGCTTGCTCCTTCCCCACTCTCACTCGCTCGTCCCATTTCTGCCGCTGCTCCAGGCTGCCCTTTTGTCCTGGGCTCCTGCCTGCGTTGTCGCTTTCTTTTGCCCACAAGAAATCCGCAGCTGTCCCGGCATAGCTCCATTGAGGTCACTCACTCCGCCTGTCTCACTCGCTCATTCTGTTTCTCCTGGCGCTGGAGGCTGCTGTTTTGTAGTTGGTTCCTGCCTCTGTTTGCGCCTTTTTCTGCCCACGAAGAAATATGCAGCAGTCCCAACAGAGCTCCATTGAGCTCGCTCACTCCCCCTCTCTCACTCACTTGTTCTGTTTCTGCTGGCACTGCAGGCTGCCCTTTTGTACTGGGCTCCTGCCTGCATTGCTGCCATCTTCTGCCCACAAAGAAATCTGCAGCAGTCATGATAGAGCTCCGTTGAGGTCGCTCACTTCCTCGCTCTCACTCGCTCATTCTGTTTGTGCCACTGCTGCAGGCTGCCCTTTTGTATTGGGCCCCTGTGGGTATTGCTGCCTTTTTCTGCCGACAAAGAAATCTGCAGCAGTCCTAACAGAGCTCCGTTGAGCTCACTCATTCCCCCTACCTCACTCTCTCGTTCTGTGTCTCCTGCTGCTGTAGGCTGCCCTTTTGTACTGGGCTTCTGCCTGTATTGGCACCTTTTTTTGCTCACAAGAAATCCGTAGCTGTCCCGACAGAGCTCCATTGAGGTCGCTCACTCCGTCTGTCTCACTCGCTCATTCTGCTTCTCCTGGCGCTGGAGGCTGCCATTTTATAGTTGGCTCCTGCTTCTGCTGGCACCTTTTTCTGCCCACAAAGAAATCTGCAGCAGTCCTAACAGAGCTCCATTGAGCTCGCTCACTCCCCCCCCCCCACTCACACATTCTGTTTCTGCCAGCGCTGCAGGCTTCCCTTTTGTTCAGGGCTCTTGCCTGTGTTGCCACCTTCTTCTGCCCACAAAGAAATCTCCAGTAGTCCCGATAGAGCTCCATTGAGCTTGCTCACTCACTCCCTCTCTCTCACTTATTCATTCTGTTTCTCCCACCACTGCAAGCTTCCCTTTTGTACTGGGTCCCAGTGTGCATTGCTGTCTTTTTCTGCCCACAAAGAAATCTGCAGCAGTCCCAACAGAGCTCCGGTGAGTTCACTCACCCCCCCCTCACTCACTCATTCTGTATCTCCCGCTGCTGCAGGCTGCCCTTTTGTACTGATGTCCTGCCTGTGTTGGCGCCTTTTTCTGCCCATAAAGAGATCTTCAGAAGTCCTGACACAGCTCTGTTGAGGTCGCTCACTCCCCCTCTGTCACTCGCTCATTCTGTTTCTGTGGGCACTGCAGGTTGGTCTTTTATACTGGGCTACTGCCTGCGTTGCCACCTTTCCCTGCCCACAAAGAAATCCACAGCAGTCACGATAGGCCTCCATTGAGCTCACTCACTCCCCCTCCCTCACTCGCGCCCTCTGTTTCTGCCGGTGCTGCAGGTTGGCCTTTTGTACTGGGTTCCTACCTGTATTGCCATCTTTTGCTGCCCACAAAGAAATCTGCAGCAGTCACAATAGAGCTCTGTTGAGGTCGCTCACTCCCTCTATCTCACTCGCTCATTTGGTTTCTCCTGGTGCTGCAGGCTGCCCTTTTGTAGTGGGCTCCTGCCTCTCTTGGCACCTTTTTCTGCCCACAAAGAAATCTGCAGCAGTCCCGACAGCACTCCGTTGAGCTCGCTCATTCCCTGCTCTCACTCGCTCATCCCGTTTCTGATGCCGCTCCAGGCTGCCCTTTTGTACTGGGCTCCTGCCTGTATTGCTGCATTCTTTTGTCCACAAAGAAATCTGCAGCAGTCACGATAGAGCTCCTTTGAGCTCACTCACTCAACCTCTCTCTCTCTCGCTCATTCTGTTTCTCCCGCTGTTGCAGGCTGCCCCTTTGTACTGGGCCCCTGAGTGCATTGCTGCCTTTTTCTGCCCAAAAAGAAATCTGCAGCAGTCCTGACACGGCTCCGTTAGGCACCGCTCCTCCCCTCTCTCACTCGCTTGTTCCATTTCTGCCGGCACTGCAGGCTGGCCTTTTGTACTGGGCTCCTCCTGCCTGCATTGCCGCCTTTTTCTGCCCACAAATCAATCCGCAGCTGACCCGACAGAGCTCCGTTGAGGTAGCTCACTCCACCTGTCTTACACACTCATTCTGTTTCTCCTTGTGGTGCAGGCTGCCATTTTGTACTGGGTTCCTGCCTCTGCTGGCACCTTTTTCTGCCCACAAAGAAATCTGCAGCACTCCCGACAGAGCTCCGTTGACCTCACTCACTCCCCCTTTCTCACTCAGTCATTCCATTTCTGCTGGTGCTGCAGGCTGCCCTTTTGTAAGGGGCTCCTACATGCATTGCCACCCTTTTCTGCCCACAAAGAAATCCTCTGCAGTCATGATAGAGCTCCGTTGAGCTTGCTCACTCCCCCTCTCTCAGTTGCTCGTTCATTTTCTTGTGCTGCTGCTGGCTGCCCTTTTGTACTGGGCCCTTGCGTGCATTGCTGCTTTTTCTGCCCACAAAGAAATCTGCAGCAGTCCCAACAGAGCTCCGTTGAGCTCACTCACTCCCCTCCCTCACTCGCTCATTCTGTGTCTCCCGGCGCTGCAGGCTGCCCTTTTGTACTGGGCTCCTGCCTGTGTTGGCGCCTTTTACTGCCCACAAAGAAATCCCAGCAGTCCCGACAGAGTCAGTTGAGCTTGGTCACTCCCCCCCCCCCCACTCACTTGATCCTAATCTGTCCCAAACACTGATTTCCGACAGCGACTGTGGTGTTCTGCGCCAGAAGCGCGAAAACACATTTCGGCCAGGATGTGAAAAATGACAGCTGTACTGTTCATAAGGAGGTGTGGAAAAATGCCAGTGCTGAAAATGTGGCATGAAAATATTACTAATTTGTGAAGTTACAAGGGTGCATGGAAACTGCACAAAGCACGCTCGTAACACAGTCATTTTATGGAGTTTCATCACAAGATTTCCAACATAGGCATTTTAGCACCTCTGGTAATGAACAGTGTCACTGTCATTTCCATAATGTGTCCTGAACATGGATTTCCCACAGCGACTGCGCTATTCTGCACCGGAAGTGCGAAAACATATTTTGGCCAGGATCTGAAAAATGACAGCTGTACTGTTCATAAGGAGGTGCAGAACAATGGCAATGTTGGAAATCTGGAGTGAAAATATTGCAAAGTTGCAAAGGTACGAGAGTGTGTGGAAACTACGTAATGCACGCTCGTAACACAGTCATTTTATGGAGTATCGGCACCAAATTTTCAACATTGGCATTTTAGGACCTCTGTTCATGAACAGTGTCACTGTCATTTTCATAATCTGTCCTGAACTCTGATTTCACACAGTGACCGCACTATTCTGCTCCAGAAATGCGAAAGCACATTTTGACCGGGATATGAAAAATGACAGCTGTACTGTTCACAAGGAGCTGTGGAAAAATGCCAATGTTGAAAATCTGGCATAAAAATATTGCAAATTTGCAAAGTTATGAGCGTGCGTAGCAACTGTGCAGTGCACGGTCGAAAAACAGTAATTTTTTGGATTTTTCCACCAAATTTGCAACATAGGCTTTTTGAGAGCCCAGCAGATGAACACTGGCACAATCATTTCATTAATCGGTCCCGAAAGGTGATTCCACACAGTGACCGCAAAATTACCTTTCGAGGCCGATTAACGCCATGACAGTGGCAGAATTCACGAGGAGAGGTCCCAAAAACCCCATGTTGAAAATTTGGTGCCAAAATTCAAAGAAATGACTGAGATATGCATCAAAGTTGAAAAATCTGTATTCCATTATACAGCTTACCGGCATTTCCTCATTTCGTGGTCACCTCTGAAGAGTGCAGGCGTGTTCCCGGTCCACCAAGATCATTGCGCCAGACTCCGGAGGTAAGTATGGGGTGAGGGGGTGTGGGAGGCAGGATGCAGAGTGGGAGGGTGGGTTGCCGGAGGGGGGCAGGGAGACCGGCGAGGGACAGGGGAAAAAAATTTAAAAACATTGCAGGACTGTTTTTTTTTTTTGATGGGCTCCCAGCGTGCCAAAGAACACTTTTTTGGGGGGGTGGCAGCTGTAGCTGACAGGGGATTGGGCACCCCATCGGCACACAACAAAAGGGGGGGGCCACATCATGCCGACGGGGACTGGACACCCCCATCAGCACACAACAAAAGGGGGGGTGACATTATGCCGACTGGGACTGGGCACCCCTGGCCGCACATACTGGTATGGGGGGTCTCAGGAGCTGAGGGATTGGGGCACCCTCTGCACACAAGAATTTGCAGGGGGGCGGACATGCTGATAGGATTGGGCACCTCCGCCAGCAGAAAAACAGGGAGGGGGATGATGCTGAGGGGATTGGGTACCTCGGCAAACAGGTGGGGAATGCAAGGGAGTCTGCAATGAGGTGTCTCTCATTGCAGCAGATGATGCTGTAAATGGCAGGCGGCCCCTGATTGTTGCGGCTAAAACTTTTAAAGGTAATGGCATGCTGGCTGAACTAGTGTCGGCAGCAGTGTGCCACGATGTGGGGGCATTGGCCACAACAGTGCCATGCCTCCAAAATTATTATAAATTCCAGGCAGTACACTAGCTCTTTAACAACATATTGCATATACCCAAATTGTGCAAATCAACATGAAATTTGAAACAATTGAAAAGATAATTAAAAAGCTGCTACAGGGTTCAACTTCAAGTAAATAAAAGCATGTACTTGTGGTGGTGAGGTAAGGGGACAAAAGGTGAAGGGAGTAGAGGGACGAGTAAAGAGAAGACAGGAAAAGGGATGAGGGTATTTTTAACCTGGTTCCCACTACTTTCATTTAATATTTATTATCTTCTTACATGAAACTTTTCCTGAAGTGGTGGGTGAGAAAACAGTAAGGGGATTCAAGCAGGGCTGGGACATAATGAAGCAAACAGTGGTTACCGGGGGTGATGGGACCAAGGAGGAGAATAGAGAGAGGACAGGGAGAGTTAGTACCCTGGAGGAACAGTAGATTCCAGGGAATATAAGGACCTTGGGCAGACCGGGTGGACCTCTGGTCTTCTTCTGCTGCCATTGTCTATGTTTCTATGATAAATCAACATGGCCATAATACTGCATAATAGCCAGATATTATATATGCATTTCATGAAGAAAACTGTTCTTACTGACAAAATGATAGTAATAATAATATTGACTCCCATTACTAAACCAGAAAAGCAGACTAAACAGTTTAATAATGCAGCCTAGCCACTGATGATCTGATAAGCCACAAGCTTAGCAAAACTAAATCAATTGGGTCTGTACCCCGAACCACCACTACAGCTCCAAGTGAAGTGGAACAGAACCAACAAATTTTGTTTCTTCATCTGTTTCTACCCTAGGCCCCTGGTCGGCACCCCATCTTCAGCCACCCATCCAGCCGTGCACCCCGACATCAGGCAGCATCCCTTCTTCCCCCATGGATTACCCCCATGGTGGGGCAGCGAGGAGCCCCCTAAGCTCAACTCACCTCGAATTGGATCCAGTTCAGGGAGCACCATTCAGGGTCGGGGCCTGCAGCAGGTGGCTGCTTCATACTGCACGACCAGCGGGACCATTTTCCATGTTTGCTCCCCTTATGTGAGAGGGGCATGCAATGATGCCAGTGGAGGGAGTGCGCACACGTCTGCATGTGCTTCTCCTGGCACCTGTCCCATCTCAGCCCCTTTCCATAGCATCGGCGCACTGCTTCCCAGTCTCCACTAGGGGCCAGAAGCATGTCAACTACTGGAGTCCCCTGTCCCCGGAGAGGGAAAGCAGTCCCTCAGATGCTTGATCCCTCTCCTCCCATGCCAACCCTCGGTGGCCCATGATCATTCCCCGAACATGGGTCGCTGGTGTGGCGTGAGGTAAGCCATCCAGTGCCTCAGACCTCAGCACCACTGGGCCGGACCTACCAACAAATTCTTAAGAGACTCGATTGTTACCAACATCTTGAGCTATCTGCTATTCGATATACAAACAAGAGCCCTGGAACATGGATTAACTTTTGTTGCCTCTGAAATCATAAGAGACTTTGACACCATTTTGGATTTTAAATGCTTCATAAGGAAGTTGAATGTGAAAGCCTTTTTTTCTTCTGAGAAGACAACATGGGCTACAGTAATCAGATAACTGACTCAGTAACATCTATTATGTCTGATAATATTTCATATAATGTAGAAAGCCAACAACAGGTTAATACTGAGACAGAGCCATTTTGTCAGGGACTGAGGAATAAGTCGCCATTCATGTCACCTGCTAACCCAACTGTCTCAGTTTTTGAGGGTGCTTGTGAGACAGATTTGTAAAAATTATTTACACAGTGCCTTCAACCTAGATTGGAATCATTCTATGGAAAGTAAATGCTGGCAAGGATAGTGCCATTGTTGTCAGGGACATAAAAAAATATGAACAGGAGGTCATATATCAGTTGTCGATTGAAACATTCTACTAACCATTAAGTTTCCATCCTTCAAGTCACTTCAATAAAGAAATTGATGTCATCCTATATGAATCATTGACAATGGATTAATATCCAAAGAAACAGCTGACTTTCTTATTGTAGATGAGCCCTTCAGGGTCCTGCTTTACTGCCTTCCTGGGGTGCACACAAACTTGTGAAATCCACTAGGCAGACCCTTAGTGGGCAGTATTGGCTCACTTATGGAGCTTCTAGCCAAGTTTGTGGACCTTCATATTAGATAATTAGCCTGTTCTAGGGTGCCACATATCCAAGATACTCTGGATATTTTGTCCACCCTTTAGGCTCTGTATGTCGAAGAATTTTGGATTTTGGCCATCCTGGACATACAGGCCCTTTATACCAACATCCAACATGATGAGGGGTTTGCTGCATTAAGAGACGTTATGTGCCTACATCCTGTACAGTATTGCTTTTATTAATTTTTTGATCGTCCTTTGGGAAAAAAGTTCTAAAATGCAACACTTTCATGTTTCTGTTGAATTACTATCTTCAGATTTAAGGTATGGCAACGGGGGCATCCTTTGCCTGCAATTGTACCAATTTGTACCAAGTCACTGGGAACAAAATACTGTGTTTTCTAGGGAGGGTAGTCCATTTTTTTCATGTTTCAATATGTACAGGTGTTATATATTGATGACATTTTCATCATTTGGCAGGGGACAGTGCAGGAATTCAGAAGCTTTTGTACTATATTTAGAAAATAGCAACCACAATTTAAAATTTAACTTCAATTGGGATTACAATTCTGTCAATTCTTTTGACCTAAGCATTACTAAAGATAGGCCAGGCAGTATCTAAACTGATTTATACCATAAAAACATTAACAGAAATTTGATTCTTCACTATACCAGCTATCACTCCATTACACTGTGGAAAATGTACCAACAAGTCAATGTATCCACCTTATGTACATATGTACACCTTATGGACATAAGTGAACAGCCAATCAAATGGTCAGACTGGCAGTTTACCACCAGTGTAAATCCTATGATAACCACTGGCTGATGAGCAAACAATAATGGGCATCATCTGCAGCCCAGCAATAAATACAATAAAAATAAAACAAAAAAAACAAAGCAACCTCTTTAAAAGTTTTATTTTATTACAGTAAAGCCACAAGCCATTGTATAATAGGAATAATGCCCTCCAGGGTGGGAGTTATGCTGGGATAACATCCCTTCTTGGGTGTTGGACGTCCTCAACCGGTGGCCTCAGGCCCAGCCACCCAAGGTGGGATGTTATCCCAGCTTATAAAATGGGCAGGAAAAATCTAGACTTTTCATTGGCTGGAAGCCCTTCTCAGCCGTGTCCTTATCAGGACATATCCATTCAACGGGCACAACTTGTGCCAACCTGAACACAGCACAAAGAGAAATCAATCTGTGCCACCGGCAGCTTCACACCTAGAATACCTCTGAACTTCAAAAGCTGCACCGCACCACCACTGCTTTCCAAGTACTGCCTCTCACATAGCATCCCACAGAACCACAACAGCTGCAGCAAGGGAGTGCTGGCCCCAATAGATGAAACAGAACAATTCTGCACAATGATTAAATATTGCATTTACTCACTGTCAGTGTGTTTGTAGCAGGTCCCATTGCTCAAAACCCTGCCCAGTGCAAGCAATGTCTCTGCCATCTCCAGACCCAATGCTCCCCCACTTCTTCCTCTCTTTTAAATGTGAGCCACAGCAACCAGAAATTCCTGAGAAGAATTTTAAAAAGCAGCCCTTTTCTCTCACCAGAAAAGTGAAAATATGTTTCTTTCTCTTCAGTGACAGTCAATTTCGAAAGCTCGAAGCCAGAAAGCACTGTGTATGATGGCAGATGAGACATGCTCACTCGCCCACCACTCAAGCCAGTCACGTAACGTTAAAAACAAACACAAAAAAAGAGAAAGTGGAATTAAGGAGAGAAAGGTAATAAAATCAGTAACCAAAAAGGAGATACACACATAAAAAATTGCTTTCACAAAAGCACCGGGGAAAATTGCTTTCCAGAAAGCACCGGGGATAGGACATCAAAGGAAGTACATAATCCTATATGGAACACAGTCGCTCCCGCTGACTCTGACACTCAGTGGGCAAAGTAAGAAATGTTTACAAAAATAGTGATTCTGCCTGAGCTGGTGGGGAGTGTGGACACAGATTGACTACAACGCTCTGTAGAGATTTTTACTTCAAACCCTCCATTCCAAGACAACAAGAAGGACTACTTTTTCTTTTTCTTTTTTATACTACTATTATAATTATTTTGTCTTGTAATCTACAGTTTTCATGGGTATTTCTTAAATTAACTTCTTTACTGGGGGGGGCCTATTTTATAAGTGCAATAAGACACTCCAAGGTGTGGGCTATGGCCTGATAAGAACACTTCTCAGGTGCTAAAGGCATTCAGCGCAAGTGCCTCATGCCTCATGCCTCATAATACACCTGGGTCATGCTCTTATCAGGCCATAACCCACAGCTCATCATGTTTTATTGGTGGCATAACTCCCACCCTGTCAGGCATTATTCCTTAATTGTAGTGAGCTGACAGCATATGTGGAGGGGGTGCATGTGCTCAGTGATTATTTTGATGTGCGTAGCTATAGCCATGCCTGTATAGAAAGAGCTAAACGCAACATGGATGGCTTAGAAAGGGTAGGCTGCTAAAACAGCAGAAATCGAATAAGAGACCAAGGGACTTACAGCTGTGTGCCATGATGTTTATTACCATGTATAGTCTGCAGGTACACTTTATCAGGAACATTCTGCAACAAAATTGGCATATTTTTCAGACAGTGCTATGTTTGACCCTTGTTAATGGGAACCCCACAAATGGTCTATAACAGCAGTACAAATTTAAATGATATTTTTGTGCATAGCTTGCACTTACCCCTCAAAAAGGATCACAAACAATCCCTCCCTGCTGGAACTAGCCAGTCGGTGTGTATGAAAAAAACTTTCACTGGCGGAATTGAAGTGAAAGTCAGACTTTCGCTCCCGCGAAAGTTCAGAAATCCATTTCCAAACGTTCACAGAAATTCCACCTGCCCTCATAGCCACCTGTTGGCTGTATAATGCAATATTTACAAATTAATTCCCTGATAGCTAGTGGTCCCTACCCCCACCCAATCACCACCTGCACTAAGGTGTCTAGTGTCGCTGGTTGCTGATCAGCGCCAGTGTATTATAAATGAACTCCCTGGTGGCTAGCGGTCCCTCCCCTCATCCGATCACCTGCCACATATTTTTTTTTAAATCCCTGGAATCCCTGGTGGCTAGTGGTCCATCCTCCCACCTGATCACCCACCCAACCAGTCCAGGAAATCATGCCCTGGTGTCCAGTGTAACCCCCCCATCCTGATCCCCACTGTATAGTAAAAAAAAAATATTTCTCTGGTGGTCTAGTGACCTCCATCCCCAGTCCCCAGTCCGTGAATTAAAATGCTATTTCCTGATGGTCTAGTGAACCTCCTCCCCCCAACCCTGCAAGCAATGTCCCACTACCCCCCTCCCTCTTATACCAAACCCGAGTAGGTGACCAGAACAGCCCTCCTCTCTCCTCCATGGCTGGTAGCCCACTGAGCTGTCAATGAATGAGTATATGCACAAGCAGGGAGTGGGGTGGTGGGACACTGCCTGCAGGGGTGAGGGACAGGGGGCCATTAGACCACCAGGGAATAACATTTTAATTCACAGACTAGGGATTGGGAATAGGGGGGTCACTAGACCAACAGTTAGAGAAATGTTATTGTTTTTTAAGCTGGATAACAGGGCATGATGTCCTGGACTGGTCAGTGGGTGATCAGGTGGGGGGAGGTACCGCAAGCCACCAGGGATTCCTGAGATTTTTTAAATATGGGGTGGGTGATCGGGAGGGGAGGGATTTATTATTTTTATTTGGGGCAGGGCTGGGGGGAGGGTGGCACTGGACACCACATAACTTTTTCTTCCATCTATAGGTGAGCAGAACAGGGCAAAATTTCACCCAAAACCTTCAGAAGTTTTATGACCTACCACAGGCAGAAGTTCGGGAACTTCCGCAAAGGTTGCAAAATTTTATGGAAGTTCCACTAAGGTGGAAAAAAACTACTTTTCCACACCTCTTCTAGCCATTGTGGGAACTGCATTTATGTACAGAAGGGCAACTCTTCTGGAGTTGCGAGTATTAGTAAAGACGTCCTTGTATGGCAGTTCATGAAGTATAACACAACAGATGTTGTTTAGCTGGACACATGTGCATGCAGCACATTTTATATTGGTTAAGACAAGCCAAAGATTTATTGAAAGAATTGGTGAACATATCAGTGCCATGGAGAAAAAAAGATTTGGAAAATGCATTAGCCACATAAGTGGCAAGACATAATGAGACTCGCACATTTTTCTTTATAGAAATTGAGAAAGTTACTGTTAGCCTGGGGGGGGGGATTTCGATCACAAACCACTTAAAAGGGAAACCTTCTGGCAGTACAAGTTTCATGCACACAGACCTCCCAGTCTAAATGATAGTTTTTAGTTGCCATCTTTCCTGGATGAGTGAATCATTCCGACATCCCACATGGCCTACTGGGTGTGAGTTTTTATTGTGTTTGTGGTTTATCTGATCATCATTAGCTAGACTGCATTATTAAGCTCTTTACTTGGCTTTTTTTTAGTAATGGTAGTCAATAGAATTATTATTATTATCATCACTGTGTCAGCAAGAATAGTTTTCTACATGTCTAACCCCCTCCTACAAGGGGTTTACCTTTGGCTATCTCCAGAGCACTCCGGCGGCTTTCCCCTACACTATTCCTTCATTCCACTCCCTTGTTCTAAGGGCTTGTTCAGCGCTCTTCACTGTGGCCAGAGCACCACCACCTCTCTTCATTCTGCCAGCCCCTGGATTGCCTTCAGAGTCAGGGAGCCCACAGCAAGGAGGTTGCTCAGTGTCAAGCAGCTCTGAAAGCTGCAGAAAGTGCAAACTGCATCTCTGCTGGGAGCATAAACTTTGGGGACACTCAACAGTGCCACCCTGCCACCAAGTCACCCCCTAGTCCCACCAGATGGCAACAGGGACTGGGTGGTATTGATCCGGATGGCCAGAAGCCACACCAAGGGAGAGCAACTTCTTAAAATAGAAGATAAAGTGAAAGACTACAAAAGCAACCATATCTGTAGCTTCTCTAGTCCCCAGTACTACAGAAAAAGGGGTTTAGAGAACACACAACCTGGCTGGGAATGTTGCATTTTCCTGTGTTCATCTTTGAAGATCCATCCAGCAGCAGACTAGCTCAGATTTCAGCACAATATGTCTCTATGAAACCGACATCAATTTGGAGGTTAGCTCAGCTGTGCAAAACAGTTAAATTTCAAGCTGACTCAGCACTTGTATGCATGCTTTTCCCCAGGAACTGAGAGCCAGGAATGTAGCATAATGAATAATGCAAGAGATGCTAGCCACTGACATATGATACCTGGATTTCTGCACAAGGGAAAGACGTGCAGCTGAGCTGATCTGTCTGGGAGACAAGGAGAAAGATCTGTGAAAAAGTCAGCAGTTAGTCACAAGGTGAAAGAAAGATGTTTAAAGAGCACCTTTCTCAATTGTACAGTACAAGTCCACCAAGAAAAGTTACCTAAAAGTGTGTATTGGTGTCCAAAGCAAAGTGCATGTGTTTGTTTTGTAAAACTGTGTTCGAGTTCTGAGCTGTTTGTCCTTTTATTAGTACCGTGCTTGTGTCTCCGCTGGCAGACTGTATCTGTGTTTACATGCCCCAGGAGTGTTCCAGTGACATCATTATATGTTGCGTATCTGTGGCTTCCTAGTGTGTCTGTCTATATCCCATTCACCACTGCTTCCGCACAGTCATACTGCTCACTGACATCGGTGTCAATAATGGGTCTCTCAGTAAAGTACAGTAACCCCTCGTGAAACCCAACTCGGACATTACAAACTGCTCGAGTAGCTCCTTATTTTGGCAAGCAGCCCATTTACCCACGCTATGCCCTCCAACACTAGCTCACCAACCACCTGCTCCCATTGTCTGTCTCTGCACATTAGGCAATTCAGGTAAAACAAATAGTGGATCAAACAACAGTGTTATTTTATGTTTATTTTGTTTTTTTCTTTTAAACTGTGACAGGTGAGCATCTTATTGAAAAATATGGTGAGGAGGGGTCAACACTCACTCACCTGTCAAGCCTGACATTCACTGATAACTCCACTAATTATCATCAGTAAAGAAATACAGCAGACCTTCATTGATAACAGGGGGAAGGCATGGGGTATTATCAGCTGCAGAGAACTGCAGTCAGAAGTTGGAAGCAACAGGGATGACTGCTTTGGCAAGTGGAATGCTGAGTATGGTATTTTTATTTGTTAAAAACAGCGTAAAGTAGCATGTCATGCCAGTGGCAGATGAGGTCAGAAAAGGACCATACATTCCATCATGGAGAAGAGTGCTGAAACAATCTGAAATCGGACAGTCGGGTGGTGTGGTCTGAATAACAGCACACTGCACAGAGACACTCGATTCTTGACATTGCTGAAAATAAAACATTTTGAGAAAGGACCCTTGTCCGAAATGTGTCAAGTGTGCAGCTGTGTCATGTGTGTTTTGGAATAAACTCTTTTTGTTATTGGACTTTTGGAGCCTGTATGATGCTTATCTGGTTGGTGAGTGCCCATTGTTTGCTGTAATTTCTGATTTAATTGGAGCACCACCTTACTTGTGCAGCCTTTTTTGGTTTTCTTCTCTTCTAAAAATAAAATATCACTGTTAAATTCTCATTCAGCTATACTGCTTGTGTTGTTATTAGGTGGCTTTTTGCAGCTGGTGAGAGATGAGCTGAATAGCCCATGGTGCTGGCAGATACAGAATAGTATTGTGGATTGTATATTAGCACCCCTGTAGTACTGTATGTGCTCTGATCACTGTGTAGTGTTGCATCCCTGTACATCAGTTTCAATGACTGTAACTTGTGCCTGATTCACCCCCCCCACCACCACCATTGCCTCCAATGTCACAAAACTCTTATTTCTTTTCCATTCCATGCATGTTATTTTAGGGCTGTGTATATACAGTTCACCACTTATTTGTGGCATTGAAATATTATTGCAATTCATGATATACCAAAAATAATCTGCAGTCCATATGATCATATTGATCAGAATAAACGCTGATTGCTGAGGTAATTCATGCAGTTCACTATGCAGTCACAGTACTATGCCTACTGCAGTCCTGCAGACTCCATACCATGACGTCAGGCACATCAGCAGCACTTGGCAGAGTGGGACATTTCCAGCCTTGTGAGCAGTGTGACAAAGCACCAAAACCTGTTTTTTTCTTTTACTGAATATGCAAAACTGAACAAGGTAAGGGAAAAATGGAACACACAGGTGAACATTATACAGCAAGAGGGATTTTATGCATGAGGTGGGGAATATATGGGAAATGTGCTCTTTAAAAAAGATTTGCAAAAATGTTCTGATTCCTCCAGGAACAACACCAAAGCTCCAGCCTGGGCTTTGTGAGTCATCAGGACTTGTCCTGGCAGAGGGTCTAAGTCGCCTGAGGACCTGAGTGATTGCCTACTCCTTGGGGGTGGGCAAAGGCAAGTCCATTGTGGGGTGAAGAAGACATCAGAATCCAGCACGGCCCGCACCTTTCACCACTTGGAGAACTATTGGGTCTGCCATACCTGTACTGTCACCTCCATTTGCAACCCTGAGGGTTACCTCTTGATAGAGCCAGCCTACAAAGTCTACTAAGTTCAGTACTCCTCCAGTTCATCTGCTAGTCAGGAACAGAGAGTAATTGCTGGCCATTTTTGTGCAATTATTAGTCAAAGTCCATTTTTGGAAACTGCAGCAGCCAGGAGCATCTAGCATTTGTGTTGAATAATGTGTTTGGGATCCCCAACCACCAGCCTTCATTTGGTACTGTACTATGGTCCAGCATCAAGCCTGCAACTGCCCATTGTGTGCACACAATTAATAGACTGCATTGAGAGCTCCCAAGGCACTTTGGGGTAAGAATCCAACTGATTTGGTGGCTTTCGTTAAGCTTGTGGCTTATCAGATCGTCATTGACTAGGTTGCATGATTAAGCTGTTTAGTCTGTTTTTTTAGTAATGGGGCTGTTTTATTATTATTATTATTATTATTATTATTATTATTATTATTATTACCATTTTGTCAGGGAGAATGGTTTTCTACATGAAATGCAGATATATATTATCTGGTTATTAGGCAAGTATTATGGCCATATTGATTTACCAGGAAAGGTTTACTGTATGAAGATGTTAAATGTTTTAAATGTAGCTTTTATATCAAAGTAATGGGTACTGGGTTCAAATCCCCTCTTCACTTTATCTGGCTTCCCTATGCCCATCCTTCTACTTCCTTCACAATTTGTTATTTTAACCCCTACCACCTTTCACATAGCTGTGGTCGAACCATGTAGTGGCTTTTTAATTATCTTCTCAATTGTTTTAAATTTCATGTTGATTTGCACAATTTGGGAATATGCAATATGTTGTTAACTGTATTGGATGCTGTAGACCTCACTTGTGCATATTCATTTTTATATAATAGTACTCTTGCACTTTAATTGTGGGATATTAAAACACCAGATCTCATGCTAGTGACATATGCCTTGATAAAACGCATATCAGAAACTCGAAACATTGGCATCTGTGGGGGTCTGTTTAACATTGTTCAATGTATGGAATTCAATCTGCCTTTACCCTGCAACAGAACTTTTGTGTGGCATGTTACTGACTGTGAGCCAAGCTCTCCTGTGGATGAGAGTAAGTGCCATGCTGCGACTTATACTTTTTCACTTGAGCAACCTTTTGACTACTGACTGAGGACAACAAAGACCACCCACTGTTTTAGTTTCTCCTGCATTCGGTGGGTCGGGTGGGAGGAGATCAGTTGGGATCATTCTGTGTGTTGCTGTAGGAGTCGCCATTTGTTACTCCAGGGATTGAAAGAAAGTTATGGCAGGAGCCCACCCACCCCCAACTGCAGGTCCAAGGACATTGTACATTTAGATTTGCTGCCTCCTTACAGCTAATCCAGCTGGCTGAGGATGCCAAGGATGAGCCACTTTTCTCCCATAACACTGCGTGTAGAGAATAGTCCTTAGCATGTCCCCTACAGCATAAGGGCCTTGGCCTAATGGTGTCTACTTGTATATGTCAGCTTGTTTTGGCTGTGTATGTATGTTATACTGCCCAGCTGACCCTGGAACCTGCCATGCCATGCTGGTCCTTTGCTGAGGACACCCATAATCTTGTCCTCAAATAAAAAGCAATACCTGTTTCTACCTCTACCTTGTTCTGCCTTTATCTGTGAATATCTCACCAAATTATAGCCATGAGTAGTACTGCATTCACTAGATGCTGTTGCCCATTGCTATTGCTCACCTAATAAGAGTGCTGTTATAATCTAGTATTGCACCTTGCCTATTGTGCTGCTTTGTTGCCTATTACTGCTGTTACTCTTACCATTGTTACATACTTTACATGCTGCAAAACCAGTTGTTAGTGCTATGATAGTTTTAGACAGCAATCATTTTTTCATGCTACTCTGCTAAATAATAATTGTTTATTTATTTATTTATTGAATCGTTTCACCAGGAAAGGTACACTGAACAACAAGTTACTTGTCTCACAGTGCATCCTGGAGGAAAGGGTAGTGAATTGTGGCTGTAATCTAGCCTGTTAAAAGAAAACTTTTATGTGCTGCTCTCCCAGATTTTGTGCCACTCATTCTTCATTGCTTCTCTACTTAATACCAGTGCTGGTTTATACAACACCAAGTTACCATGCTCATCTAAAGGTTCTCCTCCTTCCGCCCTTTCCTCATTTCCCTCTCACATATTTCCTCATCCTCTGCCCTGTCTTCTTTATCATATTCAGTACCTTCCACCCCTTCACCTACCCTTCCCTCTTCCCACTCACCACCGCCCAGTAATCTTTGGCCTCTTAGTTGCAGTCTTTTTCAGTCTTCCTGGCTATAACTAGATGGTGAAGTGGTGCAGAGAAGAGCAACAAAGATCATACAAAGTCTCTAAGGAGTCTCCTACGAGGAGCGGTTGAAAGAGCTGAACATGTACTCACTAGAGTCCAGGAGGGGGAGGGGGGATATGATTGAAACCTTTAAGTTCCTGAAAGGCATAAATAGAGTGCCCCACACAGAGCTATTCAAAAAGAGCACAAGCCCAACGACACATGAACATGATTGGAAGCTGCAGGGAGGGAACTTCAGAAGGGATCTGAAGAAACACTATTTTTCGGAAAGGGTGGTGGAGCCATGGAACAGCACGCAGGCTGAAGTGGTGGGCACTAGGACTGTGGCAAATTTCAAGCAGGGGTGGGACAAAGTAAAGGCACAGATAAGGAGTACAAGGGTAGGGAAGAATGAGCTATCAGGGAGGGACAGGTCTCCGGATTGACACTAGGTTCCTGATAATTTATGGGCAGACTCGATGGACCCTCAGTCTTTTTCTGCTGTCACTTTCTGTGTTTCTATGTAACTAGCAGAATCAGCTGTTGCCAAACCTCCAGCTGGATGCTCAGGTCATCTCTGAGTACTGGCTGTCTCTTAACATTAGTGATGCCACCATAGCCCTCCCAGACTACTCAGTGGCCATCAAGATTGAGGAAAGAGGGATGGGTGATAATGGTTTCAGTGTATACTTCCACCAACCTCTGGTTCAAGGTTGTACACATTCATTTGTTCCTTCCTTATATGAGCTGCTGCTGGGGCAGAGAGAAGGCTGAGGGAGGTGAAAAGGGAAAAGGGGGGGGTCCCTTTGTAAATACATAGGGAGCTGTACTATCGAGCAGACTAAATAGACCATAAGGCCTTTATGTGTCAGCATAGCTCAGTTGGTAGCACATCCGTCTCTGGCTCAGAAGGTCGTGGGTTCTCGTCCCACACTGGGATTGGGCTTGCACATAAAATCACTGGCATCTGAGTGCAGTATTAGGGGGTGCTGTACTGCTGGGGTATGCCGTCCTTTGGATGAGATGTTAAACCGAGATCCCTTCTGCCCATCCTGGTGTTGTCCTGGTGGGTGTCCAAGTCAAATAAAGAACCCAGGGCACTCTTCACAAGAGCAGGGAACATTTCCAGTGTCCTGGCCAACATTCCCCTTCCCATAAACCGGTTCATGCAATTATCCAGGCTGTGTGTAGGTGATGATGTGCGATATGGCCGCCACCACACATTCAGTCACTTCACTACCAGTCTAGCATTGCTTGTAAAGTGCTTTGGGATACTGTGTATGAAAAGCGCTATACAAATGCTGATTCTTCTTCTTCTTCTTCTTCTTTATCTGCTGGCAAGTTTGTATGTTCATCAAGCTCACACTTCCCTTTTATGTCCCTGTCTTTATTGCTGGCATCTATTGCTGCCCTAGTTCTAATCCAGACTCTTATCACTGAACTCCTTTCCTCCATCTCTTTCCTGTCTTCAGCTAGGGAACTCCTAGTTCTGGATTACATTAATTCCAATTGACAATCCCCCTCCTTCAATAACCTAGGCCAAAATGTTACATCACTTCTACTCCATCAGCTTATAAGATTGTCAAATATTTGGTTAAAAATGTTAAAAAACACCTGTATCAAAAAACAGCTTTTACTCATAACTCAAAGCACACACTGTATTGGCCCAAGCCAGTATTCTTTAGTTGCAGTTAGTGGCAACCAAAGAATTCTTTGATCAAATATAAAAAATGTTGACCATCACTAAAAACAGATTTATATGCGCGAACAAAGAATTCCTTTTTGTTCTTTCTTGGCAACCAAACATTTCTTTGTTCAAACAAAGAAACCATTATACAGTACAGAAAAACTGTTTTTATGTGCGACCATAGAATTCTTTGTTCGCAGTTCTGCACAAAGAATTTTAGGCCCATAACAGTAAACTCGCAAACCTCCCTAAGCTAGTTACCACATATTTTTGGTGTGCCCAGAAAATGTATTTCTGGGTAATTTTCTGTCAAACAAACCACAGAATCTAGCTAAATGGGTCCTGCTTACAGTACCTAGGTCCAGTTTTTTTTTTCAAACAGGCATCATTGTATGTGTTTCCATAATTTATTTATTTTTTTGTCAAAATAAAAAAACAAAATGGTGGCACTAAGACCCATAACATTTTTCTTGCAAATATAAAATACACTTTCCTGCAAAAATAAAGTTGGCTTGTGAACATAAATTATTTGTTCATATCAGAGGGTTATACTGAAAACCCTACTGAGCATCCTCGGAAGCCAAATTTCAAAACTTTCTAACTCGAGAAGCAATTTATATATTTTCATGAAACCTTTGAAAGGCACACCCACAGGCCGAGCCCCATCTACCCTGAACTTTTCAGAACAATATTCCTAGCTATTTAATGGCAAAAAAGTACATTTTTAAAGTTTTTTTTTTAAACCTGCAGCTCTCAGAATGCAGATGAGTGACCATGACAAAACTTGCCAAGTCTAAAGAATTTGCCTCCTGGACTGTGCATGCAAAATTTCATGCAGTGTCATCATACAAATCATACAGCTCACCCTCCTGCATTGCAGGTCAGGGACACAGCTTAAACAAATCAGAGACAAGTGGCCAAAATCAGGGACACATCTTAAGAAATTGTACATTAGCTCAACAATTCTGCTGTAATATGTGGTTTAGTGTAAAAGGCATTTTCTGAAGGAGAACTAGACTGTAACATTAAAGTCAAGCATTATAGTGTGCTCTAAATCACCACTCTTCTGTAACAGACATCCCAAATTTAGGAGAGACAGTAGAAAATTATGAGGCAAAATCAGGGGGTTGCAACACATGGCACAAATGTACCCTAAAATGATCAGAAGAAAACATAAAAAAAAAGATATTCATGATAGTGGCAAAATCTAGAGCAGGAACATATTCAGTAGCAATAACCTGACTCCGAATAAACCAAAGGCTGAAGGGTTATGGAGACTACTTTTCCTTTGTACTTTCTAATCCTGTGTGATGAGGGCTTGTCTTTGTTTAGAATGTAGCTGCAGTATTGTTAGGTGGCTTGCTGATTGCTAGCCTAATTGAGGTGAGCTGTCTCTCCCCCCTCCCCTGCCCCCCAACCCTGAGCCTGCGGAGTTGCCCACAGCCTTTGGTTAGATTCCTCCAGAAAGGGGTGGGGGAGGGGTTGAAACTGCTTCTATTATGCAGAGTATTCCCTCTGGAAATGGTCTACATATTCATGTTGCTGTGGTTTCTGTTGCAAAGAGCAGCAAGAAATCATGTGGTTCAGCTGTCTCTGATCATTGTCATTATGATTATTATTATATGTGCAACTGTAAAACTGCTTAACACTGCAGTTCCGTCTTTGTATGACAGAAAAATTGTTAAAACCATTATCACAAGATTATTTTGTTCCTTCCCTGAGTTGACAGAAAGGATATACACAAAAAGATTTGTCATTAGGTTGTTGCTGTACTTCTCAGCCAGCCTTAAAGAAAAATACCACAAATGGAGTTCCTTCCTCTGCCAAAGCTACCCCAATGATTAAGGATTAAAAGGTATTAAAGAACATTTTTTGTTACCAAAAAGTTGCTTTCATTTACTTTAGTGTCTTGTAATAGGCTTCAAGACCATACTTAACAAGTACTGTTTTTAGAAGAAAAAGGGGTGACAATATTTCCACTGTTCAAGTGGAGGGGAGAAACATTATGAATCAGTGATATTCTGTCCTCCCTAAATATGTATACAGTGTATGTATATAACTCAATTTCCTAGAAAAGGGAGCACCACCCATCAAATCAGTGCTGAATGAATGTTCATCTTATCCTCTGCTTCATTTCCTGGGCTCTACATACCGTGACCTATAAGGTTGAATACCTGTCTGAAGTCAATCAGGGCTGTATCCTGGCATTTCTGCTGCTAAATGAGGGTTCTGTATTTAATCTGCATGTGAGAAGTGCCACGCCCTTCCAGGTTTCCAAACTGGTTTGGTGAAATGTGTGCCCCCATCTCTGCCATTATTCAGTCACAAATAAAATATTCCACAGTGTAGGAATGACTTGGGCTACAAGTTGGCCTCAGATCCATTTTCAAATCCTTAACATGGGTCAGTTGAAGTACTGGGACAATATTATCTATACCTAGCTGTTTGCTTTTTGACCTTATATGATAATTTTATTAAGAATTGTGCAAATTACTGGGGCTATTATCAATGAACAGATTTTCTGGAGCCAGTCAGTTATTTGATCTAGTCCAGAAGCCTTATTATCATTGTGCTGAGTTTCTCCTCTATGTGTTCCTTTGTGACTAGAAACTTATCTGGGAAATTCATGTCTCTGGTCCAAGAAAAGTAATGGACCTAAACGTTTAGATACCATGCAACACTTTGCAGTGTTGTAATTTAATTCTATAATGTCAGATATATCTTTGCAACTTTGTTAAACCCAGTCTGTTTATTGTCGGTATTGCTTTAGTCTAGAAGTGTCCAACCATTTTTGGGGATCCGTAGTTGACCATTTTTGCACTTTCTCTGTTCCTATAGAAAGACATTATCATTGTCTTCAATTTATTGAAGAATAACAACAAGCAGTTAGAGAAATTTGAATTGGTGTCCTACCGCAGGGCCTGGGGACACTACCTGAAGCTCTGGGGTGGTAAAGTGAGAGGTAACATTAAGAAGCACCATTTTTCCCAGTGAGCACAAAGCCTTTTCAATGGTCTACTAACACAGAGAGTGGATTTTAAGACTATACAGGTCTTCAGGATTACCATGGACAAATTTCTGCTTACCGAGGTAATCACTGAACCCTGGTTAGAAGAATAGGTGTCGTAGGTAGAGAATCCCTAAAATATAGTACATGTTTAAATTCACAAGTGTTAGTAGTTCAATGACTGAATAATGTGCACATACCCAGGAGTGCTTAGAATGAATCCAGTTCAGAAAAAATCCACTTTGTGGACAATGGGTCAGCATCTTATAATCATGTGAACAGCAGAACTATCCCAGTGCAAACATATAAATGTATGGTAGTAAAAACATAGTTAAATACTGGAGTCCAAAATCTAAGTGCAATGTTAGCAGTGCAAAATAGCAGGTATGGCTCGCCAAATTTGAGGCAAAATTCCAGGGCTTCTGCTGTGGATGGAGGGGAATTAGAAGTCAGAGGCAATGGAAGAGCCTTATGGTTCCAGTTAAGTGAAGAGCTGCAACAAAGTATACCGGCGGACCACTTAGTAGAACTTCAAGGAAATTCCAAAGAGAACCATGCCAAACAAGAAACAAACTGCAGCATAACGTGATCATCAAAGCATGGGCCAGGATGTCAGAATGTGTGGGGGCATCTCCATTTTCTTGTTTTTGCTGTTTGCAGCTTGGCAAGGTTCTCTGTAGAATTTCCTTGAAGTTCTTCTAAGTTCTCCGCCGGTATGTTTCTTGCAGCTCTTCATTTCACTGTAACTGTAAGGCTCTTCCATTGCCTCTGAGCTCTAATTGCCCTCCCTTGCCAAAGCCCTGGAATTTTGCCTCAAGTTTGATAAGCCATATCTGCTATTTTGCACTGCTAACTTTGCCCATGTATGTTGGACTGCAGTATTTAACTATTGTTTTCAGTACAATAAATGCTTATGATTGCGCTAAGACAGTTCTTCTGTTCACATGATAATGATATATATTTTTTTTTATTATTTAGTTGTTTAACCAGGTATAGCACACTAAGCTGAAAGCTTTTTTACAGGAGTGACCTGGGAGCACAAGGAAGTTAAGTGACTTGCTCAGGGTCACACAGTATGCAGGTGGAAGCTGTGGGATTCAAACCCAGGTCTGGTCTGCTGGATGTCACCAGATTTGCAGCTCAGAGTCTTAGACCACTGCGCTATACTGCATCCAGCTGCCTACTGACCAATTGTCCCCAAAGTGGATTTTTTTGTGAACTCAGTACATGCTTACTCAGAATACTTTTTCATCCCTGCTTATAAGGTGAATGGGAATGTGCAAGAAGCAGACATGATGGACCTAGAGTCCCGCCTGACCTTAAATTACTATGTCACTATGAGTTCCTTAGTCACCCATTCATCTAATTTATTTAAATCTGATACCAGCTTTAAATTTGTACATGGCACTGATTTATTTAGATAGAAATTTATAGGTGGCCTTTATTAAGGCTTAATGTCTCTTTGTTTTAGAGTTCCACTAAAATATTATTAGTATGACCTGTCTAAATAAACTTTTTTGTAAAACTCAGGCTACACCAATTTTTAATGTATTTGGAGTGCCCATGAAAAGGGGCACTTGCTGCCCAAGGGTCTACTTGCTTAAAGAAAACAACTAAATAAATAGGTTCTCAGCTTCTTGAGCTGAGTGCAGTAGTTCTACAAGGGTTCTTCATACTGACCTTAGCATAGATTTTACCCATAGTATGTTTTTAGATGTTGGTATGGATAAGACCATCTATGAATTCAGAAGCTGACCCATATAGTCTTGCTGGTTCTGAAAAAGCATAGGAGTGTTTACCCATCTACAGTTTCACTGTGTCTCTAGCCACCTTGTTTATTATTACTACTGTAGTGCTACATTTACATGAGATTTAGGCATTTTCTGTTTCAGTAAGGGATTTTAGAGAACCACATTATAATTAGATAGACTAGTAGGGACAGACAAGTCTGTTGTTTCATAGAAACTCAGCATAATTGTAAGAATTAGATCAGGACAGGAACTGACTTATTTCTAATAGGGCTATCCCACACTTCCAATAAGTTGTAAAGTGATGATCATTAATATCTCACTGGCAGTCTGATGAAGCTACTCATAAAGACAACTCCTAAATATTGGTATCCAGACTTAATTGCATCCAGGAAATCCTTTAAAAAGATGCTATACTGTAACAGCCACTAATGTGTTGAAGTGCCTTGGGATTTTAAAAAAACTGATACATACCCCAGTGTTTCCATTACTTCTTGTTGCAAATATCCCAATCTTTCAGCTTTCAAACATTCTCATGCATAACATTTTATATGTCAGGTGTCTGTTGTAAGCCAATTAGAACACAGGAAATTTGTCATTTCATACCCACACACTATTATTATCACATTTTAGACAAGCCCACAGGAGGCTATCCACATTTCACACATGACCACTGTAGGTTATCCACATTTCAGGCAAGCCCAAAGTAGGTTATCCACATTTAAGACATGCCCATAGTAGTTTATTCATTTAGTCCACAGGAAAAAAAGGGAACAAAAGTCACCTTCCACTTTAACTATCACAGAACTTTTCAAAATTCTGGGTTCAAAACTCCTAGTTATGTACTAGTAATGATAGTCAGTAAGTAAGAGTATGCTCTGAAAAAATGGGTTCTGTGGTTAAACACCTCTGCCTTTGGCTTTGGCATTTAGTCACCCACAGCAGCCTGCCATTCCTTCATATACCCCAACTAACTGAATGTTATCACTTAATTAAGCTCCCCCCCTTCCCCTTTTCACCTTGCTATTTTTTCTGAAGGCAGAACAAAAGAGGTAAATTTAAATTCTCTTCTGGAATGGTTTCTGTAATTCAAGTTTATTTAAGCCGAATTATATCTGAATCATACTGTTTAACCTTAACCCCTAGCTTATCTAATTTGCTTAATAGAGGATGAAGCATGGTGTTGAGGACTACAGGAAGCCTATGCAGTCTGCCTCCTAAGCTACTTGCAGTAAATTGTTATGATTATTACTTTCCATGTTCTTTGTGTGGTTTGGTAAATTCATTTTTTTTTTTTTTTGTAAACTGGTTCTTTGGATCACAGGTAGGTTGTTCTCATTTTCAGGTATTATTAATACTTCTCCCTTTGCCAGAGCCTCCACACCCTGTATTCTGCTTGCTTATAATTCTCTACCCTATCCATATGTAAAGTGCATTGAGACATTGAGATGAATCTGTATGAGAGAAGCTACATCAAGTAAAAATGCATTCTATGTATTATTGCATCGTTTAGAAATACAAGCCCATGAAACAGCTGGGGAAAAAATAAAGATATACTTTTGAACATATCTTTTATTGGAGTTTTCACAACAGGCAACATCAATAATCAACTGTAAAAGAAACATTGCAGGAACAATGTGTGAGTGAATTAGTACTGACATAATGGTTTTCAGCCTTTCCATTTTGTTAGATTTGGAGAGATGCACAGAAACCCAATAATTTGGCCATTTCTTCTCTCCTAGCCTCCTTTTATGGATTCTACTGTATGCACTATTGTACCTGCAAACTGCCTCTTCTGTAAGATATCTACAAGTATACAAAATGCCCAGTTTCCTTGGGTCGGACTTGGCTAAGACAAGAACTACACTGAGGACTTCCCAACAGGAAATATGTGTCTGTAGTTTTCCATTCTCAGCCTGTACTGGTTGAGATGTACAAGTCTGTTTAAAGGCAATATCTCTTCTGGAGAAGCCATGTTTGTCTGCCTTGTTCAAGGCTTTTCATACCCATGATGCCTTGAATTGAGATTGAGGCCTTGGATTGTATATGTGTGTGGTTTATAGTGATGCACTGAAACCAAACAGCTTGAATATTTCTTCTCTCGTTGCATTCTTTTATGGCTGCCATTGTTCCTTCTGAAAATAGTCACTTTGGTATGCTACCTCTGAGTGTACTATTGTATATGCCACTTTAAGGTCTTATACATATCAGCCTATGACTATGCTGTGCATTAAACAGTACTCAAGAATTCAAAACTGAGATCCGTATATGAGATGTTGCTATACATATTTTCCACAAGCCTCAACCCATGCCCTACACACAGTAGAAACATAAAAAATGTCAGCAGAAAAGGACTGGTAGGCTCATCTAGTCTACCCTATTTTCACTGGCTAATACTACACCCTGGACTCTACTCGGTCACAGGTATGCCTCCCTGCTCCCCTACCTCTCTTTATAATGCCCATATGCCTATCCTATGCATGCTTGATGCTCTCCACTGTCTTCACCCCTACCACCTCTTCTGGCAGGCTGTCCCAGGTGTCTACCACCCTTTCTGTGAAGAAGTATGTTCTCACATTTCTACATTCTGAAAGAAGCCATGGAGCAAGGGCGGGTTAGGCTGGAGGGTCATACTACCATGTCATGATTAGAGGAGTGTCTGGGTTGCCGCATCATTCTAGTGCCAACGCAGGACAAGGCTGTAAGGATCTGTGTTGACTATAAGGTCACAATGAACCACTGTGTGGAATTTAGAATCTTACCCACTACCCAGTGCAGAGGACTTCTTTGCCACACTAGTGGACAGCAGATCCATTAGCAAACTGGATTTTTCCTTTGCATATTGGCAGTTAGAATTGGAGCTCGAGTTTGAACTGTTCCTGACCATAAACACCCGCAAGGAACTTTACTGATATCATCACCTGATCTACAGTATGTAGTTTCAATGATGCCAGCAATCTTTGAGCACACTGTGGGCCAGAAACTACATAATGTGGACCAGGCATCTGTCTTATGAACAATATTGTGGTACCAGTGTCCACACTGGAAGAGCATCTGTCAGATTTGAATCAGATCCTGACCAGATTGCAGAGCTGCTCCAGGATTCAGTCAGATGCTTCGTCTATTGGACTGATGCACAAGGAATCACTGGACACCTTTGTGACACTCTACAGAGAGAAGGGTGGTGGCCATTGTCAACATGCCTGCACCACCCAATGTGACAGTTCTGATTTTTTTTTAGCCTGTTGAATTACTATGGAATATTTCTGGCAAAAGCTTCCACTTTTTTACAACTGTCACATGATTTGCTTCAAAAAGATGCCAAGTGGAGTTGGTCACTGCAGTGTGATGCAGCATACCTGATATGTAAACAGAGGGTTTGAACAGCAAGTGGCTAACTCAGTACAATCTTGAAAAGCCCCCAAGACTGGTGTGTGATGCATCCGCATATGCGGTTGGGTGTCTCAAATGTTGCCTTCTGGTGAAGAACCCCCCAATTGCATTCACACTGAGGACCCTGTCTGCCAGCGTAAGGAATTATGCTGAAATTAGGAAGGAAATTTTGAGAGTAATCGTCTGAAAACTTCCATAAGTATTTATAAAGCAGAAAATTCATTTTGCTGATGAATCATACAATTGCAGCCATCATGTTGCCTGGCTATTTCTATATGTTTTGTGATATTTCTAAAGAGATTCTCTCTGGTGGCCCTACTAAGCCTCTACTGGACATCCTGTGCTCGATTTCAGCATTACTGATGCTTACAACCCTGAGTATGCCATGCTGGACCTTGATTCTGGTAAAATACGATCACAGTATTGACTATCAGTGTTCTCAGGACTATACTAATATATATAGATGTACTGGACCAACAGCCATGTGCTGATTCTAGAAACTGTAAGACGTAGGGCAGTGTTCCAGCTTTTCTATCTTGATGAGCTACCTGTAGTTTGCCAGGATGTGGCAGATGAAACCAGACAACATCTAGCACTTTCCAAAGTTGTGGACATTACCTTGAATAAGTGGCCCAACTTCACAAAGAGTATAACTCTATGGCCTTTCGTTAACAAGGAGGATCAGTTTTCTAAGGATTAAGGCTGTGTTCTGTGGGATACCTGAATTGTAATAACTCCAAAATACAGGAAGTGTTGAATTTCTAACTTGCGTGAGAACCAACCTGGAATCTCTCAGATGAAACCATAGCCCTAGAGATACCTCTGGTGGCCTGCACTAGATCAAGACATCCAGGAAGTAGTCAACAAATGGTGCAACTTGTGTGACTTTCCACAGTCTGCCTGTGCTACCATTTCTGCATCCCTGGTCTGGCAGCAATGCCTTGGGAGCATGTTCTTGTTGACAGTGCAGAGTCTGACAAACAGCACTTCCTTGTTGTGGTTGATGTCAGCTCAAAGTACTTCCAACCCAAATCACGACTATTGAAAAGATGAGTCTATTGTGAAATCTCTTTGCAGCTTATAGACTTACTTGCGAACTTGTGTTGCACAGCTGTTCCCAGTTCTCATCCAAAGCCTTTAAAGCTGTTCCTTAAACAGACTGTGTGTCCAACACATTCTAGCACCACCTTACCACCCTGTGTCCAGTGGTGCAGCAGGATGGGCTGTGCAAACTATAAGAAAAGTATGAACTACACAAGCTTCATCTCAGCAGAACTTGGCTGCATCTCTGAGCCAGTAGTTGGCCATTTTTTATTTGCCTAACACAATACTCCTCCCACTGCCAGCAAAAGGGCATCCACAGAATTATTTCTGAAACTGCAGCCATGAATCCATTTCTCACTGCTGAAACCAGATTTGTCCTACACCATGGTGAAGCATCAACAGCAACAGAAAAGGGACATTATGAAGTTCCTAAATGTGCAAGGATGTTTAATCCAGGGGATACATTCATGGTTCTGGACTTCCGAATTCCATAAAGTCCAAGAATATGTGTATACACTGTACTATACTGCCCATGATGCCTTGAATTATGGGCTTCTGTGAAATTTTGTCCTTATTTAACAATCAGTCAATCAGTCAAAATCTTTATTTTACCAGGCGAAACACCTTTGAGAATACCAGTTTTCAAGGTGGATCTGGACAAGTACACATTAACAATACACAAAATAATGATACGCACATCAAGCAAATACAAAATGAATGGGTGCAAAATGAAATTCTGTAGCAATATGCAAACAAAAAAATGGCATATATCTATTTACAATATACACAAGGAGCTTGCAGGGAATCCTGGGGGAGTAACCTTAAACCAAGCATGTAAGGAAATAAACAGGTTAGACACAGAGACACAGGTGAGAAAGGGGGCAGAAAGAAGAAGATACAAAGTGTTGGAATAAGTTGGGGGCTTAACACTTGACTTTACAGCCAACATCCTTTTAGTGTGACCCTTTCTTTAGCCATTTTGAATTGAAGGCTTTGTTTCCTCTTTTGAGCTCACTGTGACCCAAGTTATTCCTAGTCAACATGCTTAATGATGCTTTTGCATCGAGGGTCTTGTCCTTATACATCATAAATCAAATGCAAACATCTGTCAGAAAGAACTAGATGTACTTTTTTCAGGTGAGCACCGTAATAAATAAACACATTTTCAGAACATTCAGTTTTGTCAGTTTAAAGAATAGTGGCAATATAGTCCAAGAGATTTGACCAACATCCAAAAATGCATACAGTGCAAAAACAGCAACAGTGGTAAACACTACATCAGGGCATTCCACAATATTTAACATTATAACATAAGTAAATGAAAACAAAACAAAACAGGTGCTTGACCAGGAGCAGTTCCAACCATATTAGTGACAGGTAGAGCCTACTCTAAAATAATAATAACCTGTCCATATCTAAAATTTAGAGTTGAACTGAACTTCCCCTTAAAAAGTATCTGTTGTCACAGTAGAAGCTTTGAAAAACAGAGTATTAAGACAGAATTTAAACGATAACTCAGGTATTTCCTGCATTTACCATTGCAAAACCAGGCATACAATAAAATGGCCTTACCAAACTCAATAAAAAGTCTTGAGCTGACTGTCGTTATGTTGAGCAGTTTTATTAGTGCTTCACAAAGTGCCAGTAACTGCAGAGCAACAGGTGCAGTGAATCGAGGATCAGAAACTCAAAGTTTCCACAATGTGCGTGTGCTTTGTCAAGAGCAAAGCCTTGGTTTAGTTTACCTGTTGCTCTGGAGGTACTGGCACTTTATGAAGCACTAATAAAATTGCCCAACACAATGACAGTCAGCTTAATACTTTTTATTGTGTCTGGTAGGGCCATTTTCTTCTTTGCCCACTTTTTCGATTGAACTCTGCACTGTTTTTTATTATGAGCACCGGCTGGCTCAGAGTGCTCTCTGTCCCTAGCTTGTTTCTGCATTAACCTTCCCCTTATTCTTCAGTACTGAAAATGTTTGCATGGAAACATGATCACAGTCATTTCTGTAGCATCCAGTTGTGATACCCCAAGCAGAGGATGATGATGTCACCATGAGAAAAGCAGCAAGACCAGATGAAGGTCAAGCGACAGATCTTGTTTTCATGAAAATGTCAAAAGTAACAAAGTGTAATAGGAAGGTAAGCTAAATTTTGTATATTTAGTACTTGCTTTCAAAGTTTTCCTAGTGGTTTCTGAATACCTTTACGGAGCCACTAACTCCTTGGCCCAGCAGTGAAGTGATAGTGGTACTGCGGACCACACTGGTGCACCAGGTTTGGGAATGGACTTGGGGCACTTGTTGGCTGGTTGGGAAATAGAGGATTGAGCTCTCCTCCCTCAGGGAGGGGCATGCTGTGTCCTGCTGCTCGACTGCCACCTGGTAGGGGCAAAGGGGAACACAGAGAAAGCATATAGAAGGGGCAAGTGCTGGACACCAGGTGCACATGCATGCCATGGCATGCATATGTCTGTCCCATTGTATGCTGTCACCCTTGGAGAGAAAACCAGGAGCTGGAGGAAAAGTCTCTGGTCCACTGTTGCACTGGTACCCCCCCCCCCAGAAACCCACACACAAATTACATGATGGGTCACCCATCGCTACTGTGGTCCTAGACAAATGGTGTGTAACCAGTAAGTCTGTGAGAAGGTCAGTAATGCAGTGACAGGGCTGGCAGGTGCTGTCCGGAGAGCTGGGATGGAGAAAATTCTGAATTGAAAACAAAAAAAAAAAAAAAAACAGAAGAGCCACTGAAATCACAGAGGAAACTTTGAGAAACTATTATTCTAGAAGTGTGGATGCAGTTCATTATCCACACATTGGCAGCCTTCCTGGAGACAGCTGAGTCACTGGAATGTCTTTAAGCTAAGCTTCTCCCACTAACTGGGTAGTACAGTATATCTTCTGGCACCACTCTATGATGTTAGATCTTTCTTTCCATTGGAAGGGACAGGTTTCCATTGCAGCTCTGCAGAGCTGAAACATTTTGAGGTTTTCTAGCACTTTTTTCAGGTGGGTCTTTGAATTTTCAAGTCTGTTTCCTGCACTTAAGTTGCACCTTTGTCTTCTGACTCTGCTTTATGATCAGAATTAATGATGGAAGGGAAGAAACTATGCTTCACATTTTGTACTCAGTGTAGGCAGAAAATGTTGGCTATGGATCCACACAGCACATGCCTCTGCTGTTTTGGTGATCAACACAATGAACGCAAGTTGCAGTTAATGCCGAGCCATGCTGCCAGTGTCCATCGAATATTGGAAAGTCAGGCTTGCCTTGGAAAGACCAGACACTGCAAATCAGCCTTGGTGGCTGCCAGGTTGGCTTCTCAGCTTGTGGTCATGGAAAAAGAGGTGGCAGTGGCTGTGGTGAGTTCCTTGTCAGTCACTGTGCTGTTCCCAGTTGGGATCAGTGTCGGAGGGATGTTTTCTGATAATTTCAGGAAGATGTGCATGGTCCTCCAGACCTTTGGGTAGAGCCCTTCTCAATGCAGAAAGAAGCACAAGAAGCAGTGTCACCATAGGTTGTGGGACCTGGAAAAATCAAGCTCTTCCTGCTCCTTTGACTCCCCTGACTGCTGGATCTTGGTTAAGCTTACTGTGGTCAAGGGTTGATCAAGGGCTCCACAATAGTCATATTGGGCCTCTTGGCCTCCGTTGTGGTCGAGCAAGCAGTCAAGATATTGCCTGAGCTGATCAACCAGTTGTCAAAAGAGACTAACTAACAGTTAGTCTCTTAGACCCTGGTACTACCTGTCTTCAGCCAGGAGGATGAGGCCTGGCTGGAACCCCTGACTGAGTTATCGCGGGAGCTGCCTCCACCAGCAGTCAAGACTCAGAGAACCATCTTGGTCACTCTGCCAAAGCAGGTGGTCTGTACTGACCCTCTGGAGGACTCCCCTTGATGTTGGCCCTCGGATCAGTGGTCAAGGCACTGCTCGAGCTCTGAATCCCACTCGGATGGAGTGGTGTTGTCGATGCTTCTCAACCTCCTCATCCTTATGTGAGAATAAGCATTGAGGCCAGATATGTCAATGCTTTGAGGAGCTCCTCTGGCAGCAATGGGCCATTGCAGGGATGGGTTGGTCTCTTCCACCTGGGCTATCGGCCCCTTGGCCTTTGGTCATTCCAGTGCTGGTCCATCCTACTCAGCAGACCCCAGCATCTGCACCACCTTCATTTCAAGTGGAGCCATCTTCACCACAGTCACTGGTTGGGGCTCTGATCAAGGAGCCTTGCCCAGCTGCCGGCTTGCCAGGCTGGTTATTTGTGGAGATTATCTAGGATGAGGGGCAGAATAGTTCAAAAGGGTCACTCTGCTACAGGTATGCCAAGCAGCATATCAAAAACCCTTACTGTGTTTCTACCTGCTGTCTTGCCATTTGACTGAATTGACTGCTTCTGCTGACTGTTAACATTTTGGAGCTGTGAACTGGTGTGTGAAGCAAAAGAGGTTCATATCATTCCCCATGGTACCAGGACAAGGAGGTGGAGTTCAGCAGCACTGAGCGTCAACAGAGGAGGAGGGGCAGATTAGATCAAAAGGGTCACACTGCTACTGTGCGAGCGCAGTTGCGCAAATGAATTGAGTGGTGCAAGCACCACTTGGTCCCGGAAAGGAACTTTCAAATTAAACAGTGGATTACTCTGGGGATTAGTTTACATGTGGGTAGAAATAGTAGTTAGTTGAATTATATTTAAGTAGGTGACCGGGGAGTTTTTATTATGTGTTACATTGTATTTAAAGTGCTTTGTTAGCCACAAGATTTTCAAAGTTTAAAGTCTTTTATTCCTACTGCAGCTTTAAGATATAATAGGGGGGATAGGCAGTTAAGGTTTTTGAATAGACTGGGTTTCTAAGAACAGTTTTTAAGAATAGTATCATAGTCATTTAAGTCTGTAATTACCTGTGTATTTAATACACTGATTACACTTGGTAATATAACGTGCTGCTGAAAACAACTGTGGTCTCTTAAAGTGGTATCTATATAAAGCATAACCATGATTAATCATGTGTTTTTAGTTTTGTGGCCTATGTGGCCATTGTTTGCATGACAGACTGTGTTTTACAGCAAATTGATTGCATGGAAAAAAATGGTAGTTATGATAATAGATTACAACTGGGGCAGTTTCAAAATGGTAATAAAAGCAATATGGGAAAGATAGATATTGGGTTTTGTTCAAAAAGGGAGATAATGAGCTTGGGGGCTTATTTGTACCAGCTCAGAATTTGTTCTGACATGGTACATTTAATTTGAAAAAAGTTATTTGAATCAGGGGGTGTGGAGGCTAACTCAGGACCCCTAATTAAAGAAAATGTTTCCCAACTTAGACATATGATAGCTAAATCCTAGCTGAATAGTGAATCAGGAAAACAAGGGGAATTTATAGGCCATATCAGCACGCTTGCTACAGAACAACATGCCATTTCTGGGATCTAATCCAATATTTTGGAAAAAGCTTTCCCAAACACGATAGGATTCTCTAAGTTCTGGGTTAAGCAGTTTCCAGAGAAAACATTTACCTGGACCAAAATTTGGCAAGATACGCACAGGTACACATCTCAAGACTGCAGTTAATACAGTACCAGATTATCCATAATATGTATTATACCCCAGAAAAGATGGCTAGAATGGGTAAAGACCACAAAGCAATATGTAACCATTGCAGGAAAGGGATGGGATCATTGTATCACATCTTTTGTGACTGTCCAAAAATAGCTCCCCTCTGGTCCCTAATTAAACAAAGGGCTGATCCTTTACTGGGTGTTTACGGATCATCTAGATCCATTAACCTGCTTGGTGGGGGATTATTCTCTCATAACTGTTACAGAAAGGAAATTTCACATAAATATGATAGCCATGTCAGTCAAAAAGTTGGTACTCAGACACCGGCTGGATGGGGAAGTAATATCTTATACTGAGTGGTTACAGGAGCTACTATTCAACTTATCTGTGGATAAGATTATCGCTAGTGTTTGTCTAGGTTTGATAGACGATGGAGCAAATTACAAACTTTGTACCCGATATGAGCATTCCATAATATGGATACAGCTGGGAGCTGCAAAACTAAGTTAAGTTGATGCCATAGGCAGGGGACAGAGGGGTGGGGGGGGGAAGGTTTGTGTAGTGTATTGTATTGTAGTGTGATGTATTGTTTTGTAATTTGTAATTTTTGTGGATATGCTTTAAAAATAAAGCATTTAAATATCAAAACAAAAAGAGAATATGTTGATTGGTTTACAGCAACTGGGCTAAGACTGGCATACATAAATATGTGTAGTCTAATGTCCAAAAATCATGAATTGAAAGCTTGGATCTCAGCCTGTGACCCAGATATAATGATAATTTCAGAACCCTGGCTGAAACCTAAAACTGATAATTGCTTAATGTCTATTGTGGGTTATGGGCAGTTATGCAAGGACAGACTGAGAAAGAAAGGTGGTGGTCTTGTAATTTATTTTAAGGAATACTTGCATGTTAGTGAAATGTAAACACCCCTTTTGAACGCAGGCTATGAATGTTTATTCATGGAATTGACATTGGGTAATACAAAGAAATTGGTTATCGGAGGTGTGTATAATCCCCCAGACTCTAGATTACAGGGACTGTCTGACCTGGTAGGCTTAGTTGACACATTTAAAAACAGAGAACTAATAATCAGGGGCGATTTAAACCTACATTGGTTTGGCCAGGAGTTAAACAAATCTAAAAAGGTTTTGCAACAGGTTAATTTAGAACAAATGATCATTGAAGGAACTAGGTTAAACAATAAAACTAAGCAATGTACACTAATTGATTGAGTTCTGGTAAATAATGTTTTGAATAAAAATTTATCAGGTGTTTTTTCAAACACCATTAGTGACCATTCACCAATTTATTATGTGTGGAGTAATAAAAGACCCAAGGGTAAACACAAAATTGTAGAAACAAGGGCATTGAACAAATCTAAATTATTGGGAATAAAACATGATTTATCACAAATGAATTGGCTCTCATTATTGCAGAAAACGGATGTAAATATGGCAGTAGAAATTTTCCAGACACAGTTAGATACAGTAACTAATAAAAGGGCACCAAAAACTAAGAAAATAATACTAAGGGTCAGTAATAGTTGGATAAATAAGGATTTATTTGACCTAATGAAGAAAAGAGATAAGGCAAGTTTGATTTAAAAAAAAAAAAAACTTAATTAGAGAGTGATTGGAACCAATTTTGGCAATTAAGAAATAAGTGCAAAAAGGAAATTAAAAGAGCTAAGGCTAAGTTTTACAAAACCAAACAAGTTAACAATTTTCAGGATAGAAGAACAGTTTGGCAGAGTATAAATAACTTAATTGACCATAGGGCTTCCAGGAACATAATAACAAGATGATCAACAATTGACTGATCAAAAAGTTATAGCTGATTATTTTAATGAAACATTTATGTGTTTATCTGATTATGTTCAGGATTTAGCTCAAGTTTTTACAATTCTTACTGAATCTGAAGTTGTAACTCCATTGACGACTACACCTAATGTTTATTTTAGAGAGATCTCCTGGGTTGAAGTCTATTCAGAATTACTTAAAATAGATGAGTCTAAAGCATCTGGGCTGGACATGTTAGATGCAAGAATACTGAAGTTTGCTGCAAGGGAAATTGCTTGCCTTCTCCAGATCATGTTTAATAAGTCCTTAAATTCTAGTACAGTCTCAAATTTATGGAAACGTGCAGTGGCCTCCCCAATTTTTAAGGGTGGACAAGTGGAGTTCCCCTCCAACTATTGATGAATATCTTTGTTATCTACAGTTGGTAAAATCCTGGAGAGGATATTATATAATCAGACAGTGGAATATCTAAAGAAATATGGTCTGTTGACAATAGCTCAACATGGTTTCAGGGAAGGATGTGGCACATCAACGACCTTGGTCAGGTTCATGAACGACTTGCAAGTTAGTATGGATGGTGGTAAATACACTGGAGCAGTGTCTGTGGACCTGACCAAGGCCTTTGATTTGGTGGACCACACGTTAATAGTAGATATGCTTAAGAAATTGGGTTTTGGGGTCCTTGTGGTGCACTGGTTCCACAGTTATTCAACTGATAGAACTCAACAAGTTTGAATTAATAGTACTTTATCTGATCCAAGAAAGGTGGACTATGGCGTACCACAGGGCTCCATTTTTGGCCCTTTGTTGTTTTCACTCTTCATAAATGAATTACCATCTGTCTGTACAGAATCATCCATCATCTTATATGTTGACAATGCAGTGATATATGTTTCCGACAGATGTACCAACATAGTCTGGCAAAAGATAGGTAGGGAATATGCAAATTTGGCAAACTGGTTAAGCAAAAATTGTTTAGTGATAAATAAAAAGAAAACAAAGGGAATGTTATTTTGTTCTTTAAAAAAAAACATAAGAAGGCAATAGACACATTTTCCCTTGCAGCAAATGATGGTACACTAATTGAAATTGTTACTGAGTTTAGATATTTGGGGGTAACCATAGACTGCCATCTTAGTTTTCAGGTACAAGATTAATAATGTGACTAAACAACTACATAAAAAGCTAGGAGCTCTGTATGCAGTAAGACCTTTTCTTACTGATGAGGCTAGAAGAACAGTAGCAATGGCATGTCTAATGCCTATATTAGACTATGGTAGTATAATCTGGGGAGGGGCTTCTGAGAAAATTAGTCAACAAAGAAGCATTCTGTATAATTCAATATGTCAATTTGCCCTCAGGGCTAAATTTAGGGAACATCACTGTAGCCTCTACAGTAGATTAGGGTGGCTTCCACTCTCTAGTAGAGATATATTACAGACAGCCTGTTTTGTTTATGACAATTCATCATACAAATACAAATCCAATGTATAATGATTTACACAACAGACTGTTATGAAACCATTACGTTCTCAAAACTCAGTTTGTTTGACTGTGTCAATTTGTAAAACCACTAAACTTCAAAAATATTTTATGTGCCATGCTATAAAAATCTGGAATGATATGCCAGCTGATCTACAATGTGCAGTTAGTTCACATCAGTTTAAGATGCATTTAAAAAAAATGTTATATCAACAGTCTGTTTGCACTTGTATATGAACTTGTTGTTTTTATTATTTTATTGAATTTTTGTACTTTTTGTATTTTTCTACTTCGGTCTTGTTTGTTTTAATTATTGTATGTTATAAATGTATTTGAGAGTCCTTGACCCTCACTGGGTCAAGCCTGTAAAAGGGCCATGTGGCCCAGTTGCTTTTTAACGGTTATCAAATAAATAAATGAATGAATGAATGAATGGCTAGGATACCAGCATGATCCCTGCTGGAAAGTGACTGAGGGCTGTATTCAAAGAATCATTTTACTCTGAAGGCGAGTCATCATTGGCCTTGACCAGGGCACTTGCTTTCAACCAGGAACTGGTTGAAGAGCTTACTATGGATCACAGGCCAACATCTTTTGGAATTTTAGTGAGATTAATGTCAGAGTCCATGAAAGTGCCCTTTGAACCATTTCAGAGACCTGCTTAATACCCTTTTACTGATATTCTGGATAGGGATGAATCTGTTGGTTGCCTTTCCTTAGGTTGAAGCCATTTTGGGACCATTCCGGGAACTCTGACACAATCCAACATCCTGCTTGGCACCTACTACCTGTATGGTCTGCAAGTATGACGTCCCAAAAGGCACCCTTTCTGGGTCCTCCAGCCATCACTTTTTGGAGGGGCTGATGACAGACTCTGGTTTCTGCAAGTCAAAAGGCCAAGGGGATGTGGACAAACCTCCTGACAAAGAGTCCTAAAAGCTTTGACTACATGGCTAAAGATGTGTACAGTGCTGCTTCTCTAGATCTCTGTCAGGCCAGTTATTTGGTCATTATAGCAAATTTTAGCCATTTCCTTTTTGGGATTATTGGGCAACTTCACCCCGTACTACCAGCTGATGTAGCTGCCAGTATAGCATATTAGAGACAATGGTCAGGCATTTGCTAAGTAAGCAAAAAGACACTCCAGGGTGTGTGTTAGACACTTTAACACATGGTTAGGAGGCGTAGTGAGGCACGATGCCACCGGCCGAGTGCATCCAGCCTCCTAGCCGTGTGTTAAAGTGTCTAACACACACCCTGGAGTGGCTTATTGCACTTATGAGATGGCCACCTAAAATACAGATGTATGTGTTAAGTAAAATATATAGCATTTAATAGTGAAAAATGTAAAAGTTTGTGTCAATTTTTAATAAAATAGTTCCTCTGACTGTTTTGTTTTTGTTTTTTGAGTTGAAGACTTTTGAGCTATTTAGGCTTCCGTATCTGTATTTTTTCCATTATGTAGTTGTCATGGTACCACACCCCACCCAACTAGTAGCAATCCTAAGTTTGGAAAAATACATTATGATTTCTGTTTGCAGAAGTTGAATAAACATTTTTATGTAGTGTGACGAGGGCTCCCAGCCAGCTACTGCAGGTTAGTTAACAGTTTCAGCTGGAGTTTAGCGCGTCGTTCGCGCTGGGCTAGCAGCTGCGCGGGTCCCACGCAGCTGCTGCTCGGCATCTTCCAGTTAGGAACTGGGGAGGGGGTGGGGGGGAGAGAAGAGGGGCCGAGCACTGGTCTTGTGCAGCAGTGACGGGTCCTCTGGCTGCTACTCGGCATCTCTCAGCTGGGAACAGGGAGGAGGACTCTAGCACCATCGGTTTTGTGCTCGGGGATAGTGGCAGTTACACCGCAGTGCTGCAGACTTGGACTATGGCTTCCCGCAAGGAGCTCAGTGACAAAGCGCATGCAGCAGGGCTTCTGTTCCTCTGCAGCGGGCCAACTGCCTGTATGTCTTGGGCAAGCTTCTGGATGAAACTGCTTTTGATACATTAAGCATTATTTTTTTAGTTCATGGGAGAATAAATATGGCTGCTTTTTTTTTTGAACATTCCATTTGTGCTGATTACCTGAATCACTACTCAGCTGAAGAAACCTGTACCTCTTTATGTGTGTAAGAAATATTAACACACGTCTGGCAGCCAATGAAATGACTGCAAATTGCTTATCCATTTCATAAGCACCTGCTTTAGATGGCATTGGACAAGGATGACTCCTGTGCCTGAACTATGTCTACAGCTATCGCCATGCATTGCAGAGCCTTGCTGAGGCTGTCCACCTTTATGGTAAACACTCAGCATAAGTTGGCCAATGACCTCCCCCTTTTGCACTGACCTTTTTAGTCCTGTAGTAGAAGGGCATCTCAGGCATACTGAGAATCCCAGTGCCACCCTGGATTTTGTGGCCTTGTCCCAGAAGGACTCAAATGTCCCAAAACCTAAGAACAAGGCCTTTCAGATTTGGTCTTCTTAGCAACAACAACCTCAGCAACAGCCCCAGCAGGGGCAATTTTAGTCCTGGCATCCAAACCCACACTTCAGTGGCCAGGAGAAAATGAAATTAGGGCCAGATGTGGTGATGGTTCCATGTCTTTTGTGGTCGGAGTCCCCTCCAAGGCTGTTCAGTGATGGGTCTTGGGTTGCCATCCCCCCTTCTGTCCATTCCCTGTCCCAAACATAAATATCTCATAGATCACATATATTCCTCTTCGAGATGCACCTACAATACATTTTGGGAATTCCATGTAATACTTTTAATGACATAGAGCAATCAGATATATGTTTAAACAACAAAGCAGCAGTATGGCACATGCATTAGTGATAATGTATGTTTTAGTTTTTGGTATTATAAAATAAAGTGTCTCCAATAGGAGGTCAAACCAATGTATCTCTTATGAATTAGCCTTCTCGTAGTACAGTATCATAATTAGATAGCTTTTTACATCAGTTCAAGTATTACTATTTACATTATCTGTAATAAAAGGAAATTAATAAACCAGATCTAATAACTTTCAAACAAACACAAGACAAAACTTTTTAAGTGCTGTTTTGGATTTTCTTTAGGACAGGATAATGTCTACCCCCACCTTCCTGCCCAAACTGTATTAATCAAACTCAGAGCTAGTTGTCAGCCATAGCTTTTAATGATCCAGCATTCACTGCCTTCTCCCACCCATCTGCCAAAAAAATCACGGAGTAGTTTTTCAAGTACAGTCACTGAATTTGTTTGCCCCCTTCCCCCCTTGTAGCAGAACCCAGTCAGGAAACGAAGTACCTTAGCTGTACTGACAGGAGTAGAAGGAAACCACAAGAGGTCCTGCTATCAAAAAAATTGCTTTGAAACCATCTTTTCTGCTGATTAAACAAACTGCTGCATGACCTTTGTCCCAGCATATATTCTTCCCAATGGAGACACCTATTCTTAGGAGGTCTGCCAGCTGGATTTAAATCTGTAATCCTGGCTATCAGTATCAAAAACAGAGCTGTGCTCACGTTAATGTTTTCATGTTTTTTTTTAATTATTATCCTCCTCTTTCTTGAGGACCCCAGACCCCTTCTGTGCACCTCCCTCAGCACCATTACCACCTATTTTGGCTTACCTCTAAGGTGGGCATTCAGGGATGGGGCAGGCCCCCTTAGGTGACCAAATCCAGCAGAAAGTCCATTTAGTGGTGTGGGGGCGCTGGCTTGGCCCAGTTCATCTTGCCAACCATAGTGGGTTTCCTCCTTTTTCCCTCCAGTGGGACTTTATTTTTTATGTATTTAAACTTTTGTTAACCTGGTAAGTGTAATGAGCCAATGCCCTTTTTCATATATGATCTGGGACCATAAAGAAACATTCAAGATGTTACATAGAACAAATAACAATTTAGAATTCAAACATGATACAGTACAATACAAATACAATTAATATATTCAGCAATAACGTTTACAGGTTAAAGAGCTAAGATAATAATTCTTAAGATTTTTTTTAAAAATGTGATGTCCTAAACGTTGTTGTAAAGATGCTGGCAATTTATTCCAATTTATAGCTGTACTTACTGAGTAAGCACACATACCCATCTTTGTAGTTACTTTTGGGACAACAAGTTTAGATACAGAATTAGACCTTAAGGTCCTGTCTACTTTTTTAAAATCATAAAGTGAAAATAGGGGAGAATCAACCCCTAATCTTAAAATGTTATTTGTCAAATAATTTACACTATATAAACAATTTAGATTTGGGGGTAACCAACCTACCAATTGATAAAAAGTGCAATAATGAGTTTGATTAGGTCATTTTAAAGCAAATCTACAGACAGCATGAAAGGAAATGATAAGCAATGATGTATCAGAAGTATTTAATCCAGAAAACAAAAATGTGTTATAATTCACCTAGAAAAACATATTATTTGCAACTGCAATCCTAGCTTGGGTGGTCAGTAGGTTCTGCAACTTAAACAGGACACCCAGTCTCTGATTAATTTGTCTGCTAACCAATTTTACATGCAGGGAATAAGTAAGGCATGGATCCAATAGGATCCTAAATATTTGAACTGGGTGACCTGTCAAGATGAACCCCAAGGGTATCCTGAACTACAAGTGGTATACTCTTGACCAGTCTTTGTTTGGATCCAAACAACATGCTCTTTTTTTTTTTTGCTATTGCTATGCAGAAGCAGATGATGTTTTCTGAGCCAAAAATCCAGGGCCTGAAAAATAAAATTTAAATTTTGATCTATAGTCTCCACAATGGCAGAGCGGCTAAATAGGATTATATCACCTGCATACATTATAATAACTGTTGTCTCCAGGATGGATCCCTAGGGCACTCCTAGTTCCATAGTTCTGCAGCCAGACAATACACCCTGGCAGTTCACCCTTAGTGGACAATCTGCCAGATAGCTCTCAAACCAATTACAGGCCATGTTTGCCAGTCCAAGGCCCGTCAGCCTCCCAAGCAACAGGCCATGGTTAACCAGGTGAAAGGCCTTCATGACTCTGGATGTCCCTCGCCTCCCTTACTTTGAACAGCCCCTCCGTACATGTCTTGTTTATTCCTTTCATGTACTTGAAGGTTTCAGTCATATCTTCACTGTCCCTCCTCTCCTCCAGCGAGTACATGTTCAACTCTCTCAGCCTCCTCATGTATGGTAAGTTCCCCAGCCCCTTGCTCATCTTTGTCGCCCCTGCACTGCACCCCCTCCAGTAACGTAATGTCCCTCTTCAGATATGGGTGCCAGTACTGCATGCAGTACTCCAGGTGTGGTCTAACTAATGATCTATACAGTGGCAGAATCACCTCCCCCCTCCTCGAGGATATACCCCTTGCAATGCAACCCAGCATTTTGTTGGCTTCTGCAGCTGGCTTCCTACATTGTGCCGAGTTGTTCATTGACCCCATAATGAGCACCCTCAGATCCTTCTCTTCCTCTGTCTCAGCTAGCTGCACTCTCCCCAGCTGGTAATTCCTTCTTGGGGTTTTCACTCCAAAATGCAGCACCTTGCATTTTTTGGCATTGAACCCCAGTTTCCAGGTGTCCGACCAAGTTTTCCGCTTTGCCAGATCATCCTTCAACACCTGCCATCCCCATAGGTCATCCACCACCACTCCCATCTTGGTGTCATCAGCAAACAGACTGGTCTTGCTCTTGATGCCCAATGATATGTCTGCAGTGAATATCCCAAACAACACTTGTCCCAACACTGAGCCCTGCGGAACACTGCTCATCACTACCCTTGGGGATGAGAGCTCCCCACTCACCACCATCCTCTGTTGTCTTCCCTGAAGCCAGTTCCCTACCCATCTCACCAGCTTTGCACCCACCCCTGTGCCTTCTAACTTACTTCCCAGCCTTCTATGTGGCACCAAGTCGAATGCCTTACTGAAGTCTAGGTACAGGACAGCTACTGTATGGCTCCCATCCAATTGCCTAGTTACCCAATCATAGAATTCTACCACGTTAGTTGGGCAGGATCTGCCACTTATGAAGCTATGCTGTCTGCTGTCCTGTAGCCCTTTGGCCTCTAGGAGAGCCACCAGCCTCTCCTTCAGGATGGTATCCATCAGCTTACCCATGATGGTTGTGAGGCTCACTGGTCTATAGTTCCCCAGTTCATCCTTGGGGCAACTCTTGTGAAGGGACACCACATGAGCCATCTTCCAGACTTGAGGTACACACCTTGAGTGTAGTGAGGCATTGAATAGATCTGCCAAAGATCTTGCCAGGACCTCTGCCAGCTCCTTCATTACCCCAGGGTGGAAGCCATCTGGGCCTGGTGCCTAGTCCACCTTCAGTGCCCTCAAACCCTCCAGAACCCTGCCCTCCATGATTTCCCCATTCATCACCCCCTTCCCCTCTGTTTCTGCTCCCCCTACCCCCTTGGGTATCACCCCCCTCTTCTCCTTAGTAAATACCGAGCAGAAGTAATTCTTTTGCACTTCTGCCATATCACCCTGCTTCCACCAGTCCCCCTCCTTCCTAATCCTTACTTATGGTCCTTACAGCTCCTTCTCTCCCTGATGTACCTGAAGAAGTCCTTCTCCCCCTTTTTAATGCCCTGCATCAGCCTGAGCTCCGTAGATGCCTTGGCTGCCCTTAATGCCCTTGTCACCGCCTTCAATTCCTTCAGGTACTCCTCCCTGTCCTCCCCCCTCCCTGTGTTTTTGAACCTCCTAAAGGCAGCTCTTTTCTTCCTTACCTTTTCCATGACCTCCTTGCTCACCCAGCTAGGTTTCTTTGTCCTAGCCTTCTTGCTCTAGGCCTTGCTGCAGGTTTTGGTTGCTTACACTATCGGCAGCTTTATGAACTCCCTCTTCTGGTTAGTGCCCATACTAGGTTGAATTATGGCCAGGTACCCTTTTACCACTTCCCCCATCCTCCTGAAGTTGGCCCTCCTGAAGTCCAGCACCCTTGTGCCAGATTCCACTCCTTCCTTACCCATATCCAACGTGAACCATACTGAGTGGTGGTCCCTCCCGCCAGCGGTTCTTCCACCCTCATTTCCCTCACAAACTCCCCATTTGCCAGCATGAGGTCAAGGGTATTCCCTAACCTGGTTGGTTCACTGACCATTTGCATCAGGAAGCTGTTCTGGAAGGCATCCAGCAGTACCAGCTCCCTTCTATTCCTGGTTGTTGGGGTACTCCAATCCACTCCTGGCATGTTGAAGTCCCCCACAATCACCACACTACCCTTCTTGCAGGTCCTGCTGCTCTATTCCACTAGTTCCCTGTCCAACTCCTCTGTCTGAGATGGCAGCCTGTGCACCGCTTCCATCCTGAGAGTCCTATTCTTGGAATCCTGGATTTGCATCCATAGTGACGATGTACTACCCTCCTTCCCTTCCTCCTATGCACACTTCAGTCCTTTCCTCACATATAGAGCCACCCCACCTCCTTTCCCAAGCACTCTATCCCTATGAAATATCTTGTACCCTGGTATCAACAAGTCCTAGTCATTATATTGGGTGGCCCATGTTTTGGTGATGGCTGCCATGTCCACCTTCCCCTCTGCCATGAAAGTCTGTAGCGCTGCAGTTTTCTTCCCAAGGCTCCAAGCATTCAGGATGACCACTTTCTATCCCTTTCCCCCTCCCATTCTGCCCTCCTTTAACTAGCATTGCCTCTAATATTTGCCCTTTGTCCTTTGTCACTGTTATGGAAGGTAAGTTCATATGGCTTCCCGACCTGTGGTCTCTTCATTTCCCTTGCCCACTTGCCACCTCCCACTCCTAGTTTAAATTCCCAACTACCTCTGTGTACTCCTCCATCCTCTGTTTCAACACTTTCTTTCCCTCCTTGCTCAAGTGTAGTCTATCCTTGGCATAGAGACCACTATCCTCCCAGGTCCCTCCCTTCCCCCCTCAGCAGCCCATACCCTTTATCATGACACCAAGTTCTTAGCCATTCATTAAAATACTTTATTCTCAGCTTTCTTGCTGTGCTTGCCCTGGGCACTGGAAGTATCTCTGAGAAAGTTTCTGATCTTTCTGCCCCCTCACGTAGTTGTCCTAGTTCCTCAAACCTCCTCTGGGCTATATCTACCGTCCTGTCAGCCAGGTTGTTTGTCCCCAAATGTATAATTAAATTAGGCTTCCCCCTACCCCTTCTAGCATATTTTAGAACAAATTGTCCCACCCTTTTCACTGTCATTCCCAGCATGGCCTTCACCCAAATGCAACTATGCCTCTCCCCTTCCCTACCCACTTGACTCCTCTTAGTATTCAGTCCTCCAGCACTAAAATTCCACCCCTCTTATTAACTGCTTGCTTCCCTTCCTCTCCACCTCTCACTCCCAGCTCCTCCGTTCCTCCTGCACAGTACTTCCCTTCCACCCCTGTTGTAATTCTCCCTGCAGAACCCCCCCCCCACCTCCAGTTTCATCTGGACTTCTATCAGTTACTCCTTCAATCTCATCACCTCCCTCCTCCTCCTTTCCCTCTAGTACTGCAAAACGATTTTCTGAAGACCCTTTTCCTATGCCTGCTTCCTCCCTCCCTCCTCATATCATACTAGCCCGTTCCCTCCTTTCAACTCCATGACTGTTGCCACTTCTCCTCCTCCCCTCACCAGTCCCTTTCTTCTCCTTCCTGTTGCCTTTTTTCCCTTGACCTGGATTCCCCTTATGCCATTCCTCTTGGCCTGGGCCCCCTGTCTCTGCTTTCCTTCTTCTGACCTTCTCCTCCCCCTGTTGGCCCAAATTGCACTCCCTCCTCATCTCCCATCCTCCCTCCCTTCAGTGTTGTGCTATAACCTCCTCCAGTCTGCCTTGCCTGTCTTAGTTCCTCCTGCAGACCCTCAATCTCCTTTTTAAGTTTCTCTATTTGGTTGCACACTAAACATCCCCCCACCAAGCAATTTTTAGAAAGATTGGCGCACTGCAGTTGTTGCAGCCTACCACCCTACCCATTGCTCTCGTCACCCACCAGTGACCACCAGTCTTTGCCAGATGAAGGATGCCAACACTCCCCCAAGTCTCCTCTCTCCCCCCCTCTATCACTGCAAAACATTCTTCTCCTTTTCTCAATTTCCCATACCCCTTTGTCATACACTTTGTACAGATTGAGCAGCTGCCTTTTAAGTTCCTATCCCTCCTGTCCACACCCAGAAAGAACTGTAAGCAACTATTGCACAGCCTCCTTCTAACTCCTACCCCTCCTTTTTACAATGCAAACACCAATGCAAACAGGTAAAAATGAAGGCTCCTTGTGTTGCAGTTACTTCCCTTCCACGGAGATTGCAGTCACTTCTTCACTCACTGCCATTCCTTTCCTGGACATCTGCTTCTGCTATGGTCGGTAGCTATCTAAATCTCCCAATGTACTGTCTTTAAATATTAGCCTAATTATTGTCTGTTTCCATTGGCTTGGAAACTGTCCAGTTATAAGTGAAAGATTAAACACTTTAGTCAAAGGCATATAAATGTGATTAGCTAGTATCTTTAAAAATCTTGGTTCGAGACTATCTCCCCCTGAACTTTTATTGGGTGACATTTGTCTTAAGTAATTTCAACACTGGTTTTGGTTTTACTACTTGAAAATAAAATGGGGGAACTTGAGTACCATCAGGTTTTAACTGAGTGGATATTTCAAAATCAGCTTGACCAAAGTCTTTCGTATAATAGGATAAATCAACAAACTTATTGAGAAAAGACTCACTTATTTCAACTGGGTCAGTAACTAAATCACCATTTATATTATAAGAGTCTGTTTGTTTCTTAATAGTAGGATTGGTAAGGGTCTTTATAGCTGTCCAAATTTTTGAGGGATTTTTTAACTCACTCTGTTGGTTATTTAAGTGGAAATCAGATTTACTTTTCCTTAACTTAATATTACATGCATGCCTTAACCTTTGATAATTATAAAGATCATTTTCACTATTAGTTTTTTTAAATTTATCCCAAGCAATATCCCTTGATTTCATCAAGTGGAACAGGTCAGGGTTAATCCATTTATTAATGATCTCTCGGACCCTTCTAGTTTTTTAGGAAAGAATTTATTCTGTAATTTCAATAAAGTGAAAGTAAACAGTAATTAACTGCTAAATCTACTTCTGGTATAGCATCAAGAAAGGACCAGTCAATCTTGTTTAATTAATTCAACAAACCTACTTGTATGTTAGTAGTGAACTTTCTGAAAGTGATGCATCTGGGTGGGGACTTACCTTTATTATCTTTCCTGGTGCAAAAGATAGCCAGGTGATCACTCACCACATCAGGAAGCGTACCACTGCTCAGAACTCTTGTTGGTTTGTCAGTCAGGACCCAGTCTAAAATTGTGTGTTTTCTACTAGCAAAATTCATTCTAGTGTAGGAAGTTATTAGCTGGCACAAGCCAGCATTTGCAATCAAGGATTCAATTTCAGGTTCTTGTTCAGGTGCCCAGTTAATATTAAAGTCACCCAACACCAGTAAGTCCCCTCCTTTAGGTAATAAACTAATGAATTCCAAAAAATCTTTTAAACCCTTGACATCAATCTTGGGAGGGTTATAAACTGTACATACATTTAACTTTTATAATATCCCCCTATTAATAGCTGAAAGAGTAACCACTCACAGTCTGTAGATGGTTTATAACTGGAACTTAGTTCAGAAACTTTCAATCCACCTTTAAAATAAACAAGTATTCCACCCCCCTTCTTCTTTCCCTCACAGTCGTTTCAAATCCTATTGTAACCCTCCACCAAGTAAAATTTGTCCTCTATAGAGGGTTTCAACCAAGACTCAGTTAGACATAAGGGGCCCGATTCCAAGTCGCATGGTGCAACTCATGGGCGTATGTGAGTTGCACCATGCAGCACTTTGCCAGGGACCCTGTGCCCTATTCCAAGACAGGCAGGGTCCCCAGCACCTATGACCCATGACTTGCAGTTGCCGCAGGCTTGTGCCATGGGAATGGCACAACGGACCTGGGTGCCACAAGTCACAGCCCACATTGAACTGCCACCCCCGGAGCCCCCCCACCCTGTAACACTCCCAAAATCCCCTGTGGGGGCTGGCCAGGTGGCACAGGTGCATGGGGGGCATGGCACAGAATGGATCCGGGGGTTCCCCAAAAATCGGGGGTGGGGGCATCACTGTACTGGGGGAGTACGTGGGGCAGGGCAATGTGCCATATGTGGTGCTGTGGGGGGGGCATCCCTTGTTTTGCCAGGACAGATGCCCCTTAGACCACCTCCATGCTGGTCTAACCCCACAGTGCCATAGTGAGTTTTCTAATCGCGTAAGTGGGTTACGGCAGCCTCCGTTCCAGAATAGGGCACAGTTGCTGCTGTAACCCACCCTTGCACCATGCCGCAGTGGGTTTCAGGCTTAGTGGGTGGTGTAGCCCACCTTTGGTGCAACCCGCATGCAGCATGGCGCAAGCCGCAACTTGGAACTCCAACTTTCATAACTCATGGGGTTTGATGCGATTTGCACCATAGAGTATGGCATAAATGGCCTTGCGCCATGCATAACATGACTTGGAATCGGGCCCAGTATATCTGGATGATGTTGCTCCAACCAGGCCTCAATTTCATGTTTTTTTGATTTAAGGCTCCTTACATTAAGATATGCAAAATGCAATCCTTTCCCTTGCCAAACATTATTGTAATGAAAATTTACATTAGATAAATGGCCAGGATTGGACTCAGTATCTCCAGATAAACATACTGTATCTTAAAATATGATAATAATGATAAGAACAAAATGGAAAGTGGTATGCACTGTAGCACTGGGATGGTGGTGTGAATGTGCTCTAAGCGCCCATGAAATGGACATGCACAAAGCAGGTCACACCACACACACATGCACACATGCTCACACACACACACACACACACACACACACACACACACATTAGGGGTTGATTGATACCTTATTTCAAATATTTGGCTGAGTATTCAGAACTTCGTTATTCGGTTTTATTCATGTACATGTGTGTGTGTGTATGTGTATGTATGTGTATGTGGGGGAGTAAAAAAACAGCCCCCCACCCTTCTCCCCAGCTCAGTTGCATTAAAAACAACCCCCTTCCCCTCACCCTCTGCATCAAGCTAACTTCCACCCTACTTGCTGCCGAGATTGTCCTATTGGGTGACTTCAGCCTAAACTGGGCACAAGAGTCGAAGTCGGCAATATCTGGAGTTCTACAGGACTCCCACCTTGCTCAATTAATCTCCCTACTGACCAGAATGAACCACAAATCAGGCAGACACTCTACTATAGATTGGGTCCTGACCTCATCCCCAATTAATGTAAAGTTGACTGGGACCCTGGCAGATGCCCTAAGCGACCACTCGCCGATATTTGCCATATGGAAGAATAACAGGATAAATGTCCCACCCCGAACGATCAGTTCTAGGGACTTCTCCAACTTCCATCCTGACCAGTTCATAGGCTACCTAAACGGCACTGACTGGAACCCCATAAGACATCTACCTAACCTGGAGGAGGCTGTAAAATTCTTCCAAACTACCCTATCTCGTATCACTAACCTGGTTGCCCCTATGAAAACCCACAGGGTAAAGGGGAACTGCTATAAGTGGATCTCACCCCACCTAAAAACCCAGATGTCCACCCAGGACAAAGCATGGAAAAAGTTCATGAAAACCAAACTCCGGTGGACTTAGCCAGCTACAGGGCCCTCAGAAACCTCTGCAAACAGAACATAAAGAAATCCAAGAAAGAGTACATCTCCAATCTCCAAAAAACTAACCTGGGTAACCCCAGGCTCTTCTGGTCACATATTAATGAACTCCTAAAAGGGCATAAAAAATCCACTTCCGGCCCTATCCAGGTGAACGGACATGTACTGGATGAGGGGCCTTGCATCGCCGAGGCCCTAAATGGCTACTTCAGAAACCTGGATGTGTACAAGGTGGGACACACTGATGATGGAAAAATGGCCCACGAGCATCAGCGAACTTGACCGCCCTCAATTTCATCTGAGGCTGGTAAAGGTAAAGGAAGTTCTGCTCATCCTTAAATCCCTGCAGCCGAGAGGTACCGGTGGCCCTGACAGGATCCAGCCAAGAATTCTCAAAGAGGGCGCCCCTGCTCTAGCTAAGCCAATAGCCTGGCTGATTAACTGGTCCTTGTTGGAGGGGACGGTCCCTGAGCCATGGAAGGAGGCCCTAGTGATTCCCATTCACAAGGGAGGCACCACTGAACAAATAGTGAACTACAGGCCTATCTCCGTGCTGTGCTCAATAGTGAAAATACAAGAGAAGCTAGTCTACTCCCAACTTTGCGAATGCCTGGAAACTCACCAGGTAATCTCCTCGTCCCAGCATGGCTTCAGAGCCAACCATGGGACAGATACGGCACTAACCAAATTCTCAGCAGATGTCCTGTACAACAATGACTCGGGGGTCAGCACAGGCGCGGTCTTCATCGACCTCTCTAAAGCTTTTGACTTGGTCAACCACAGCCTCCTTTTGCACAAAATGTGCTCTCTTGGCCTGGACACCCATGCACTAGGTTGGTTTGCGAGTCACCTCTCTGGCCGTACCCAGAGGGTCAGGTGGTTGGACAATGTCTCCCAGACCGCACTGCTTAAAGAAGGGGTACCACAGGGATCTATACTTGGCCCCCTTCTCTTCACTCTGTTCATAAATGACCTGCACTTATGCTGTGGGAGCAGCAGAGTCATCCAATATGCTGACGATGCGTTCATCTACCGGGCCTCCCCTAATGTAAAAGAACTGGAGAGAGCCCTTCAAGATGACATCCTCCAGATGGAGGATTGGCTCACTTTGAACAAAATGGCACCAGCAAAACCAAGGCGATGCTGTTTGGGCCAAGATCCCTGGGATCTGAGAGGTCGACGTTCCTTCAACTGCAGTCCAGAGGGGGAGTCAAACTCGAAGTGGTTACCTCAACTAAGTACCTCGGTCTAACACTAGACGAAAGCTTTACTCTAAAAAATCATGTTGACCAACTAACCAAAGCCATTCATGTGAAACTCGGCATCCTCTATAGAACAAAGGACCAGATTATCCCTGAAGCCAGGGTAGCCATCGCCACTAGCGTCCTACTCCCTAAGCTCACCTACGCAGCCCTGGTTCTCCAAGGTGTGGCCGCTACAGAACTTGACAGGCTAAAGACCTTATACAACAAGATTGCCCAGTTTGCTACCATGTCCCACCCTAGAACCCACCACTGCGAGGCCCAAGCAAGGCTCAGGTGGCTGTCACTGGAAGTGCACCTCATCTACCCGACTCTCTGCCTGACATTAAGCTACTGGGTCCCTCCCCTCCCCCGAGCCTCAAAGGGCTAGTCAGGGCTAAAACCAGTCTGAGGTGTCTCCGCACCTCAGGACAAACTCTCCTCGAGGTTCCCAAAACTAGGACCAAAGCCGGGTCCCGGTCCTTTGCGTTTACAGCCCCTTCCACCTGGAACAACCTCCCACTAGGGGTACGAGAGGCAGGAACAGGCCCTAGCTTCCGCTCTAAACTTAAAGCACACTTGCTCGATAGGAATACCTGCCAATGCCTTAGGACCTGACCATTCGTCACTGCCTCCCCTAACTTTGAAGGTGTGCCTTATGATCACCCTTACCCCCATCTACTTTGATTCCTCAGGATGGCACCCGGACTCTAGGCAAACTAGCCAGTACCTCGAGCTCTTCCAGGGTCCACAAGATTGATGCATGTACAATGTTGGTAAATATCTAATTCCACATGTTCCTACGTTCTTTATGTTCCCTTACCTCCTACCCGATTGTAACCCTATGGATATTTATTTGTCTAAAATCTTGTCACTTTATAACTTGTACTGTTCCGTTGACTTGTATGTAACTTTCCTCCCGGGTCGCCCCTGAAAAAGGGACCTCCGGGGCCCAGAGGACTCACCTGGTCAACAAAATTCAATAAATAATAAATAAATAAATACTTCCTCCACAGCATCCACAACTTCAAGATTAACAAGAAAAAACTCTCATGATGGGTGACCAGTACAACCCCCCCTTGCCTCCACAGCCAGTTGTTGTCTCCCCCTTCCTCTTGCCATTATTTTAGTTAAATATATCAACCTCCAGGAGCAGCCTGCCAATGTAGTGGTAGTGCTACTGCCAGCAGTGCCGATGACCCAAGTTTGTTAGTGAGCCCGTGAGTCAAAGAGCCGACCAGGGGAGGAAGATTGAGTGTCTAAGGGACTGCACCCCTCTTCTGGGGGGGGGGGGGCATGGACCCTGGCACATGCCTGACATCTGGTGGAGATCAGGGGTTGGCACACCAAGCCATTGAGATGTATGGAAGGTGCGGCAGTCATCAATGCATATGATACAGGAGAGTGTCACATGCAGCATGGCAGCATTGCACATCAGCACCTCCTGAGGGGCAAAGAATATGAAAGAATGGCACTGACCGGTAGGTTGACACTGGTCTCCCACAGGTCCTGCACCCAGCTTTCTAGGCAAGTGTCCATGCAAACCAGATCCTGTCTCTAGCTGGGTTTGGAGGACCCGGTCAACCTTGCCGGGGGCTAAGCCCCTGAGGACCAGCCAGACAAGGTAAGTGCTGGAAGACGCTGGGTTGACAAGGCTGGGGATACTGGAGGATGGAGGCTGGTTGGCACAGAGGAATAAACAAATAAAGAGAAAAATATAACCTCCCATTCCCCCAACCCTGCAGCACCACCCAAGTACCACCTGCCTGTTGCAGCACCTACATTTTAAAAAGTTAGTTAATAGCAAGCCCTCCCCAGGCGTGAGAAGGCGACTTGACACCATCTGCCCTCCTCCATGGCTGGCCACCTTCTTGTGAATGGCAGTTCTGCACTTGCTCAGATAGCGAAACAGCTGATCATGTGATTGCTGTTTTACTGTGTGAACAAGCATGGGAGCTTGCCGCTGCTGACCGAGTGCATCAGTGATCCTGAGGATTCCCAGTACTGTCAACATCCATGGTGACCTGGTTACACACATTCAGACTACCCACAATAAAAAACATAGGTAAATACACAATGTTCAAATGTAAAATTTCAGAATATGTGGAATGCTGATATACAGTCTGTTTCTGGAATGCTGATGTTCTACCAGCTGTCGACTGTAAGATTCCGATTGACTAAGATTGCTTATTTATTAAAAGTTTCAAAGTGCAGGAAAGGTTCATTAAGAGGAAAGTCTTGCTTACAAGACTATCTTGATAAGGAAACGTTAAAGCAAAGTAAAAACATGTACATGTACATGTTCATTACAATTACAAACATGTACATTACAGTTACAAACACAATTACAACCAATGTAATATCAATCCCCATTAACAACAAATTACTTCCATACACAACAGAGGACTGACAGCTGTAAACCATGCACAACACCGCTGTTCTGTCACTGAATTATACTATTCAGAATGTTCCACCTTACACTAGACAGTATATAGAATAATGTATGGGCAACCATACACAATGATGCTGTGTTTCCGTCAGGGGAATGAGATGACATCCCATATTTATTTCTCACTTCTGCACATTTAGAGGGATGGTGCACACATTTTGGGAAATGAAAGGTTAAGAGGTATGCATTAGCGACCCATACCTAAATTGGGCTTAGATGTCACCTGTCCTGGACACCCTTGACTTGCCATCTGATGCACTCAGCATGGAAACTGCAGCTGAGGGTTTAAATGTGTTGATTAGCAGAATTATTGACAGCTGTGATACACAAAAGCAGAGAGAATTCCCAAGGTGGCCAAGCGAAATATCCATGATGGTACCCATCTGATATTGTGCAAGTGCCAAAGTGTTGAAGCATGCTACTGAGTTTTCCTGGAACTGCTAGCCAGACTTATGTTAAATGTGAGCCAGCCAAGGGATGCCTGTCAGAGTAGCCCTGCTGTGCCCTTTGACATTAATAATAGTTACAATGTTAAAGCCCAGTTTTATGATTTAAAGGTGGCATTAGTGATACTGTTCACAGATGAGAGGAGAGAGAGGGAGAGTGAGAAAAGAGAGGGAGAGAGAGATGTGACAGACCAAATTTAATTCCAGGTTTCACTCATCAGTCAGTGTCTGCTCTGCTTCTGGCTGTGGTGTCATATGAATGGATATCTGTAAGGTCAGTGTGGAGCCGCTTTCCTTGGTAGGCCAAATAAGATTCCCATCTGCTCAGTATACAGTCAAATGGAAGTCAAAAGTCACCCAAGAATATTACTTTTAATGCATTATTGGTGTTGTCGAATTCATATTCAAATGCAGCATGGAGAATGCTTACATAGGCATGTCATGTTTCTTAATCTTCTTTAGATACACAATATGCCCAGAGGCAATGTCAGTGGGGGATGAAGAAAGAGGGGGCAACTGCTACAAGACTTGAAGAATTTAGTAGGGGCTATGGAGAACATGATGACCTAACTCTTCACATATTGCCAGATATGTTTAGGTTGTAGATAAAAAAAAAATGAAAATAGTGCATGTTGAGAAAGATTTTGATGTATATCTTTTTATTCTTTATTTTTATTTGAAGTAATTAAAGGGCGCATTACTTTTATTGTGGCTATCCCCCAGGTTTTTGTCATTATTCACAGCTGTTTTTGTACACCCACTATTTACCATCAGTTTTCATGTGCCTAAAGGCAACTAGGATGCAGCAGACAGAGCTCACAGATCTTATGCTACAACGAGGAGGTGCTCAACAATAGTGGAGAATAATGATAGCACATCTTTATTTCAAATTAAAAAAAAGTACTAAAGCAAAAACAAACCAGGGGAAAAGGGCATTGTTCATGACAGAAGAACAAGGGCACTCTAAAATAGAACAAAACAGGTATAGGGTCAACATTTTCACTATAAGGGGTCATGTGATGCAATTAGAATCCCCAAAAGTAGCTCACAGGGAGCAATGACAGCACAAGGACAAACTGAGAGATAACTAAGACAAAACAACCCTAGCTCACCAAATGAAGTTGTAATCGGACTAATGTCCACACAAAATTAATGTGCAAAAACCCCTTATTGCATAAAAAGATAAAACAGCAACACATACGTTTTAAAATATACTCCTCTATGTTTCACAACAATGAAGTGCTTTATCAAGAGTACTCTTAAAGCACTTCATTGCTGCGAAACAGGGGAGTATTTTTCACATTGTATGTGCCACTATTTTATCTTTTTATGCAATTAAAGTTTTTGCATATTAATTTTGTGTGGACATTAGTCCAATTATGGTTTCATTTGGTGAGGTTGAGCTGTTTTGTTTAATGGTCATGTGATGCAGCCAAGCTAGACGCAGTCAGGCTTCTGAGGCTCTGCAAAAGCCAGATTAATCTTTCAACATCCGCATTCTAAACCCTACCAACCCAACTCTATGTGTCATCTTTCAATGGATTATCACTTTACTGCTATGGAGAATGAAGAAATAACACAGCTTCTTTCTGCAAAAAAGCATAAATTATCTGCTTCTCCTGGCATCCCAGGTGAAGACACAATTAAGATGGCCTGACCCTGGTATGAAAGGGAATTGGAACCTGACCATATTATGTAGGAGTCCTTTGAAATATGGGGTTATACAAGCTGAGCTCTCCAAAGTTACAGAAGCTCTGGCAGCAGTTAAAACATCTGCAGATACCTTAGGAGCCTGAGTAGAGGAGATAGAATCGAGGATCATTCAGCTAGAGGATAGGACTTGGCTGGGTGAGAGATGCCTTGCCCTCTTGGAGAATGAAATATGACTTCTGTTTGACTGGCTGGACAATCAGGAGACCCACAATTGCCAGAGCAATGCATGGCTGTTAGGACTCCTCAGGGAAGCAGAAGACACTGAAAGGATTGATTTTCTTCAGCATCTTCTGCCCCAGCTTCTCAATTACTACTGGGATACTCCAGTTGAGATTGACAGGGCACATCATGTTCCTTCTGGCCTGCCATGAGCTACACTGACTGCCTATCCCAGGCCCATTATTTTCTTACTCATATGTTATGAAGATTGGGAGTAGATATTGCCTAAGCTCAGGCACTTAATAATCTCTAATTGCAAGGCACCAAGATCTCCCTTCAGCCGGACTTTCCAAAGAAGGTACTCAAGAAGCATAAATCTTTTGACAGGGTCTGAGATCTTGCCTGGGATAGAGGATTGAACTGCCCCATGGGCCTTTCTGCTATTCTTCAGCTCACTGTTGGCAAAAAAACAGAGACCATCACTTGCTGGAAAGAAGCCCATCAGTTTATTTTAACTAGTACTGAGCCGCCTCCCCCTGATAGTCCTAATGTGATTAAGCAACCTCAGGACCTGAAACCGCAGTGCTCTTCCTCTTCAGGAAGCTGAAATCCACTACCATCTTGCGGGAAAGCACCTGCAGTCTTACCCACTGAGGCAGGCAGAAGATACAATGGAACTGGGGACTGCGACGAAGGGGTGAGGCAGATCTTACTCCCAAATCTATGACACACACATAGCTTTTTTAGCTTATCTCAATTAAAGTACTTACATTTCTGTATTTGGTGCATCCTTTTGCACTTCCTTGGGTTTATGGTCACTGTGAGGGGATTTGTTTTCTTTTCATGGTGGTTAGCAGATTTACTATGTTCGACAGGTAATGATTACAATGGCATAATGATGCATGTTATTTTTTTATGCTGCTGGTGATGCCTGCAGTGCGATGGAGTGCAGGGAGAGGAAGGCTGTATGGAGGCTGAGTAGCTTATTTTCATACAGCAGAAATTTGCTGCTGGCTGGCTTGGGGAAGCAAGCCAGTATGCTGTGTGTTGGATGAGAGTTTAATCCTTTTGCTGGCAGATTTGTTCATACTGTCCATGGCTGATGCACTATTGGGAAACTTCCCTCATGCTGTTTGGTTTGTTCTTTGGTAGGTTCTCTCTCTCCTCCTGACTCCCTGGTCCTTATCTCAAGGCTAGACCAAGAGAATTTTTTTTTCCAATGAAGCGTGGTGCTGGAGTAGTGCCACTTCCTTCTTCAGCCCAGCAATGCTTGGGGCATGGGTGATTGTGGTGCCCCTTCTTACTGGTTGAACTCATATATGGCTCACTATTGGATTGTCCTCTGAGACAAGAAACTTGTAGTGTGGCTTTATATCAGAGGGAGGCTGGAGATGGAAGGCATGAAGGGAGTGAATCTCTTTATTTTTAACTTGGTCAGGACCTTTTTCTGATCTATTAATGCAATCAGCCATGCTCAGTATGTGAGTTCCTTTTCCTCACTCCTGTTTACCGCCATCCTCATAGACAAGGCCACTGTTTTTTGTTTTTTTCTGGAAAATCCGGTAAAATTCCGGAATTAGGGCTGCCTGAAAACCAGTAAAAATGAAGATTTCATGGAATCTGGCATTTTCTATCAGATCAGTAAATCTATAAAAAAAAGTCTGTTTTTCTTTTAATTCCTTCCTGTACTATTTTCAGTTTGCTTTATTTAATGCTCTGTATATTAAGCCTTCTTTAATTCTGATTATTTATGCACATACTAAAAGAATGATAACAGAATCCCAGTAAAATCCAGAAATTAGAGTAACAATCACCAGTGAAATTCTGGAATCTTAAGTCATGAAAACGGAATTTAATTGTTTTAATCACTGTAAATCAGTGGCCTTGCTCATAGATAATCAGATTGAAGGGGGCATAATTTTCTCTTGCCATGCCCACAACTCTTGCTTCTTCATCTGCATCTGTAGTGGCACCTCCTTTGGGTTCACTTAGGGGCTAGTGAGCGTCCTCCACTCCTCTTAAATGTGTAGTTCATCCTCCCTGCCCTCAGGCTACTTCCAGGGCTTTGTACTGTTGCAGTCTAGGTTGTCTCTCGTTCTTGTTGTATTTTAAATGGGCTCACTGCTTGTGCTTTAGAGACGAGCCCCCATGGCATATTAGGCAAACAGATTTAGCTTGTGACCCAGAGTCACTGTCTCTGAAATAGTCTATTTCAGTCTTAGCCAGTGTCATGATACCTTGCTGGGGGGTCGTGGATGATGGCACTGTTGGTCATTCTTACTGGGAGCCTGAGTGGCTTCTCATACTGCCACTATACATAATGTGTTGGATTACTCTGTGCAGACTGACTGTTGTTCACTTATTACCGAGTTCTATTTTCTATTGTTATCTCATTACTGGTTTGTTAATGTCAGATCTGTTGACTGTTTTGCTGATGTCTGGGCTTCTGAGGGGATGTCTGGCATGGTGGTTGGAGTTACTAAGACGTAGATATGAGCTATAGAGTCATCTCTTGGAAAGTTCGAGGGCTGAATAGCCCCATTAAATTTAAATGTGCCTTGTCCAATTTAAAGAAGCTGGGGGAACAGTTTATTTTTCTCCAGGAGAGACATCTCCTTAAAGAAGAGGCTGGGGAGTCTCTGGGGAGGACAAGTCTTCAAAGCCTCTTATTCTGTTAAAAAGATGGGGGTGCTAATCCTCTGCAGTAAGGGGGTTAATTGGATACCACATCAGGTACATAAGGATAAGCATGATAGGTGGCTTTTAGTTAAAGGTACCCTCAATGGCTCCCCATGCTGTTAGGATCTGCCTGTGGCCCCAAAGAAGATACTGCAGTTTTTTTTCACCAGTTATCCCAAGCCATCTTGGATATGGGAGAAGGGGAAGCCCTCATGGGAGATGATATGAATGAGGTGCCAGATCACCTTTGTGATAGGAGTGGTGAGAGTTCCCAATTGGATACCCCTGGGTCTAAAGCTCTGCATGGACTGATGGTGGATTTGGGCCTGCAGGATGTATGGAGGATGGTGCATCCCTCTGGCAGGGATTATACATTTTTCTGCCAACCTCACGGCACATATAACAGAATTGACTTAATTCTATCCTCCTCTAGCATCCTTAAAGAGACCCTGAGTGGTACTATTGAGTCGATTCTTATCTCTGACCATTCTCCCATTACACTTGCTTTTTAGCACAAGGGGCTAGGGATGCAAGCAAAGCTATGGCGATGTGATGTTTGCTTGTTGACTGATGCTAACTTTAAAGCATGGCTTCAACAGGAGATCCAAGACTACCTGCTCCATAATAATATGGGGGAAGTCTCTACAAAATGGGTATGGGAAAGCCTTAAGGCTCAGCTTAGAGGCAGGAACATTGCTTATACTTCGGCTCAAAAGTAATAATAGGGTGAGAAACTGGCATTCTTAGAGAAGTGTTTAGAGGCCTTAGCAAAGCATCACAAGGCAAGTGATGTCACTCCTTCCTTGCTCCAATCCCTGAGATCAGTGTGACATCAGATTAATACCCTTAACATGCAGCAGGTCGAGTTCGGCTTGTACCATACGAAGCAGGCAAATGGGGAAGCGGAGGGAGGTGGGTCATCTCATTGCTTATCATTTAAAGTAGTGTCAGCAAATGGCAAAATCCTGGGAATTAAACAGGGCACAGAGGTGATAACGGACCCAGCTGGAATCAATTTAGCTTTTCAGGATTATTATTGTGAGCTTTATTCTGCTAAACTTCACCTCTAACCTTCACTCTAGGGAGGGATTCTTTCAGAACGTTCAGGATTTCTTAGGCACTGTTACTTTACTGATACTGTTGGAGGACCAATGCAGAGGGCTGGAAGGCCCTATTACCCCGCAAGGGTCCATGATGCGATAGCCCATCTGCATGGATGGAAGCACCAGAGTCCGATGGCTTCCCCATTGAGGCATACAAGATGATTGAGGACTTGCTCAGCCCTTTTCTGGTGACTACATTTCAGGATGCATGTCATGAGAGGGTCTTACCAGACACTGTGAATGAGGCCATTATCACTGTGCTAGTTAGAAAAGAGGAAGGACCCTTTCCAGTGCTTCAGCTATCATCCCATCTCGCTTTTGAAAATGGACTATAAACTCTTAGCCAAAATTTTGGCAAATAGGCTTAACAAGATACCTCCATTATTAGTCTACCTGGATCAGGTCAGGTTTGCGGCAGAAGAGATGGGGTGCACCACATCAACACACTGCTCTGTCAAATGGCCTTACCTTCTGGCTGTTCTGTGGAAATTTGGGTTGGGGAACATTTATTAAATGAGTACAAGTTATCTATGCCACTCTGCAGGTTGCATTCCTGACCAATGGTATAATCTCCACATCTTTCCAGCTTGGTAGGGGCATGTGGCAAGGCTGTCTCTTGTCCCCAGCTTTATTTGTATTATTCATCAAGTCACTGGGGCAAAACTCTGAGTCCATGGATATTCATGGTGTGGGGTTGGGGCATCAGTCTTACAAACACGTTGTTCACAGATGATATTCGTTTAACTGTGCATAAACCCACCATTTCTATCCCTGCCTTAGTGACACTACTTGACTACTTTTCATCACTCTTTGGCCTTAAAAACAACTGGAGTAAAACAGAGGTTATCCCCTAAGTTCAATGTGCACAGATCAAATGTTGGCAGGCACAGGGCTCCACGGGGCACCACATCCTATATGATATGCTGATTTTTCCTTCTTGGTCAGAGAAAATGGGGACAGCCATCCGCACAGGTGTGGTCTATAGACCACCAGCCCAGGAGGAAGAAACAGATAGGGAGCTGATGCTAGCCATCCAAAGGATGGCAGACAAGGGTGAGGTAGTACTGGTTGGAGACTTCAATATTCCAGACGTGGACTGGAGCATCCCAGCAGCAGCATCAACTAGGAGCAGATTTATCCTGGACTCCTTCAGGGTGCCTTCCTCAAGCAACTGGTCATGGAACCAACTCGGCAGAAGGCAATACTGGACCTTGTGCTCACAAACAGGGACAGTGTAATGGGGTAACAGTGGGGAGCACCTGGGAAACAGTGACCACCAGTCATTGTGGTTTGAAATCACAGAAAGAGCAGAACCAAATCACACAAAAACACGATCCTGGATTTTAGGGGGGCAGACTTTGGGAAAATGGGGAGATACTTGAAAGAGGCATTAAGGGGAATGGGACAGGAATCAGGGTTGAGGAACAGTGGGCAGTATTTAAAATGGGGATTACAAGAACAACAGAATTATGCATTAAGCAGGTTAGCAAGAGGAAAAGGAAGAGGAGACCATTATGGTTTTCCAAAGAGGTAGCAAAGAAAGTGAAAGCCAAAAAGATTGCATTCAGGCAATACAAAAAGACACAGGCAGAAGGGATAGGAGAAGTACCAGGAGAAGCAAAGGGAGGCAGGAGGTCAGTAAGGGAAGCCAAGCTCAGACAGAAGAACACATTGCAAAATCAGTGGGTAGAGGGACAAAACCTTTTACAGGTACATAAGTGAAAAAGAAAGACAAAGAGAGGGATAGTGAGACTGAAGGGGAGGATGGGGGCCGCGTGGAGGATGACAACAGTAAAGCTGACATATTGAACAGGTATTTCTGCTCAGTCTTTACTGAGGAAGAGGAGGGTAATGGGTCTGAAGGGAGTACAAGGGGTGAGAATGGTGCAGAAATGGACACAAGTCCCTTTACACGAGAAAGGGTCCTGAAGGAACTGGAAGTAATAAGAGTTGATAAAGCAATGGGGCCAGATGGGGTGCACCCCAGGGTCCTTAAAGAACTAAGAGAGGTGGTGGCTGAACTCTGGCTATCCTGTTTAGCCAATCACTGGAAACAGGAGGTACCCAAAGACTGGAGGACAGCAGATGTAGTCCCTTATACAAAAGTGGGAACAAAGAGGAAGCAGGGAACTACAGACCAGTCAGCCTCACCTCGGTAGTGGGGAAGATCATGGAAGCACTACTGAAGGAGAGATTGGTGGAACATCTGGTTGTCAATGGACTACAGGACCCAAGGCAGCATGGTTTCACCAGGGGGAGGTCATGTCAGACCAACCTCGTGGAATTTTTTGACTGGGTGACTAGGGAGGTGGATCAGGGAGGGCAGTGGACATGGCCTATCTGGACTTCAGCAAGGCCTTTGACACTGTGCCACATAGAAGACTATTACACAAACTGGGGAATATGGGTGTGGGCAGGACAGTAGTGTGGTGGGTAGGTAACTGGCTGGGTAGCAGGACACAGAGGGTGGTGGTAAATGGCTGTCACTCCACAGAGGGAAGAGTGACCAGTGGGGTACCACAGGGATCAGTGCTGGGACCGGTCCTATTCAACATCTTCATCAGTGACATTGTACAGGACCTACAAGGCAGAATTTCACTGTTAGCTGATGACACAAAGCTCTGTAACAGAGTAGACACACCAGAGGTGTAGACAGAATGAAAGCGACCTGCAGAAACTTGAAGAATGGTCAGGGGTTTGGCAGTTGAAATTCAATGCAAAGAAGTGCAAGATAATGCATATGGGGCACAAAACCCTGGCACAATATATCAGTTGGGGGTGAGGATATAGCATGCACCAAGCAGGAAAGGGATCTTGGGGTTGTCATCTCTGATGACCTCAAGGTAGGAAACAGTGTGAAAAGGCAGCAGGTAAAGCAAATAGGATGCTGGGATGTATAGGCAGGGGCATCACCAGCAGGAAAAGGGAGGTCATAATTCCGCTATACAAGACACTAGTGAGGCCCCACCTGGAGTACAGTGTACAGTTCTGGAGACCATACCTACGTAAGGACATAGACAGGGTAGAGAAGGTTCAGAGGAGGGCAATAAAGATGGTGCATGGATTGCATCACAAGTCCTATGAAGACAGTTTGAAGGAACTGAACATGTACTCCCTGGAGGAGAGGAGGGAGAGAGGGGATATGATAGAGACATACAAGTGTCTTACAGGGAGGAACAGGGTGCAGGAAAACACTATTTTTAAGTGAAAAAGATGTTCCAGGACTAGAGGGCATGGGATGAAGTTGGAGGGAGGACGATTCAGAGGAAACATGAGAAAGAATTTCTTCACAGAACGGGTGGTGGACAAGTGGAACACCCTGCCAGAGGAAGTGGTGGGGGCTGAAACAATCACGGGATTTAAGAAGGCATGGGGTAGACATAAAGGAATTCTGGAGGTCAGGGGTAAGGGGCAACAGACTTCTAGGAAAACAAACTGAACTTACAAGCTCAAATGGGCAGACTGGGTGGGCCATAGGCCCTTATCTGCCAACACTGTCTATGTATCTATGTATCTATGAGTCGCCCATACTTAAATTTACAGTAGCTCCCTGATTAAAACTGTTGAAGAGGATATTGCTTGATGGAAGCACTGTTGCTTTTCTCTGTGGGTGAAAGTGCAAACATTACAAATGATGGTGCTCCCTAAAGGTTATATATACCAAGGGGAGTTCATTAGTTCAGTTACAGGCTAGACTTCAAGCTGCATTTGACCATACTCACAACTTTTTTGATGCTCACTTGATGAAACTTAATGTGAATAAAACCCAGACAATTTTATTTAACAGGTTTAAGAAATTTCTTCCTAATCAAGATTTACATATCACAACTAAACAGGGAAATGTTATAGCGCAAGTCACTAGATATAAGTATCTAGGCATGTGGATAGACAGCTCTCTGAAATGGGAGGAACACATTCAGTTAATAGTTAATAACACACACAAAAAATTGGAAGCATTACACAGGGTAAAACAGAACCTAAATAGAGATCTTAAATTAAAATTAATTAACAGTACAGTTCTGCCCCTTATAAATTACGGGGATATCCGGTATTCTGGAGCCTCCAAAAATTGGTTAGGGAAAATAGATGTACTGCACAACAGATTGGCAGGATTTATCTTGGATGCTCCTTATAAAACACATCATTATCAATTATATTGTAATACACACTGGCTTAGTTTATCACATAAGAGGGCTTTGCACACTACATTTTGTATGTTAAAAGTGCTAAAAAATAATGTCCCAAAATACATTATAAATTTGTTTACAATCAGACCATTAAACCAATGTCTAAGATCCTCAGAAGGTACTGAATTTACTGTTCCTAAACCTAGACTAGAAATTGGGAGAACATGTACGAAGTATGAGGGTCCTATGGTGTGGAATTCAATTCCAATTAGTTTAAGAACTTCAAATCTGATAAATAAGAATCATTAAATTAAACAATGGTTTCAGAATCTGAGTGAATCACTGCTACCGTGGTGCCAGACCAATATTGTCTAATCACTAGTATTATGCTTAAATGTTTTCTTTGTTTCCCCTATTTATGTGAATGACTTTTATACTACAGCTCTATTTATTTGTTTTGTTAAAATGTATTTAATTATCATGTAATCCTGACAGAATGTATGGCAATAGAATGAATGTTTGTTGGACCTCCGTTGAAATGAGCTATGCTCAACGGATTGTTTCCTTTTTATGATTTGAATAAGTTATATTACTTCTTACTACTATTATTACTACTAAAGTACTGTACCTAATTCAATATCTCCCTCGAAATTTACCTTAGTGTATTTGGTAACCGTTATCTGTGGTGGTCATTGACTTTTTATGGGAAGCGGACAGAGCCAGATTGTTTGCCTTGCACCTGGTTGCCCCATGGTCATGTGGGGGGGGGGTCGTGTATCATGGTTAAGGGGATATTGCTTAGCTTCTGGATTACATCAGACTTAGATGTGGTTCCATGTAGACAGAGTTCATGGGGTAAACAGATGGGTGGATTTAGAAATGGTAGTGGCAGGAGAGAAGCATCCAGAGTTTATGCTATGGGAATCAGCAAAAATGCTGCACAGATCCCCTACCCAGGCATATACTTTATACATGTTTAGAATGAGATCAAGAAGATACTGGGCTGCTGGGGCCAGACATGGGATGCCCCATTCTCTCTCTGGCCATTATGGCATACCCTGGTTGCAGATAGGGGGCACTCCACTCCACTGGCCCACCTGGGAGAAAGATGGCTTAACATGGATTGGAGACTTATCTTTTCCTACCACATGCTATCTTAACACTTTCTCTGACCTCCAGCAGCAGGCCTCCTTGCCTACCATGCATCACTGGAGGTATTTGCAGCTCCATTAACTCTTAACCACCTTGATGGGTACCCAGCTTTAGTTGCCAGGTTGGGGTAGATGGGATGATAACTTGGGCCCTGCAGGGGGAGGTAAATCTTGTGGCATCCCTCTGAAATTGAGACTTCTTTTTAAAATTTATTTTATTTATTACTAGGATTACAAATACCTTTGAACCAAGGGTTCTTCTACAAAGGTTCCACGTCAGCAATGGGTGCAAGCAAAACAGTGGTAAGATACAATACAAGGTCAGGAGGTTAACATAGAAGTAAGCAGATGTAAGATACAATACAGGTCAGGAGGTTAACTTAGTAGCAAAAGACAGTACATGTGTATAGACTAGCACAGTAGCAAATAGTCAGAGGCAAATAACAATGCACAATTAAAAATATGGGTGTGTATATATAACAATACACAGATACAAATGAAAACCATCCTGGGGTGACATAAGTGGAGCAAGGGGTTGGGGATAAGGAGGGGTGGGGAAAAGGGGGGTAGGCAGTCAAGGATTTGACATTGTCGTAAGTGCAAGAACAGAAAGAAAAGTGCTAGGTAGTCTGGAGGTGGAGCACCAAGAAATAGGGTGATAGGGAGGGGGATACAGGAGGAGAGGAGCGGGAGAGGGGTGGAATAGTAGGTGGGAGGTGAGAGTGGGTAGAATGGTAGGTGGGGATGGGAGAGAGATGGGGAGTAGCAGGGGATGGAGGGGTGGAGAGAAGTGGGGGTGGGTAGCAAGGGAGGAGGAGGGAGAGGTGAAACAAAGCCGCAAGCCTAGGCAGAGCAGTCACAACTGCAGAGGTCAGTGAGATGCTGATGGAGTTTACATTTGAATAGGCCAAGCTTGTTTTCAGCTGCAGTTTCCGGGGAAGGTTGTGTAGCAGCAGGGGGACCCTGGTGTGGAAAGCACATTGAGCCTGGTTGGTATGGCAGAATGGAACGATAAATGTTGGTTTGAGGGAACTGCACGTAAAATGTGCAGTAACTGCAGGCAACATTAAGGCATAAGTTGCAGGGGGTGTGAGGTTAAGACAAATTTTCTTAGCCAGTAGGCAGGTGAGGTAGGCAAGTCTACTATTTAGATTGAGCCAGTTGGATTGCTTGTAGAGATCACAGGTATGCATATGCTTCCCTGCACCAGTGAGAAGTCTACAGCATTTGTCAAGGGCTGTCTTGACCTGTTTTAGGGTGGTATCAATGACAGCTCCATAGAAGACAAGCCCGTAATCAATGACGGATAGGACTGAGGCAGTTATGGCTGTATGCATTGCTTCTTTGGTAAGACGGCGATGGTGGTGGTAGAGGACCCTAATTCTTCAGTTGATTGATTTTGAGATGTGTTGAACATGTCAGCTGATAGACATTGAGCACTCAAGGGTAATACCAAGATATTTAAACTCCTGCACTTGCTCAAGTGGCTGTTCAAGTTCATTATGTATGGTGAAGTTTATGGTTCTGTATTTACTGTGAGAGCTATGAAACAGCATGGCCTTTGTTTTTTTGTAATTCATCAACAGCTTATGTTGGAGAAGCCAGGTTTCAACTAGGCTGAAGTTTGTCTGTAGCACCTTGGAGAGTGAGACGGGGTCAGTATGGGAGGAATAGAGGACTGCATCATTGGCACAGAGTATTAAGTTATTATTGCAAGCTGCAGGAAGAGTATTGATGAAAAGGCTGAAAAGTAGAGGGCCAAGGATGGAACCTTGGGGTACACCAGAGAGGACAGGAAGGGCAGTTGAGAGAGAGTCAATGATTTTGACTTTTTGGCTCCTTGCCGAGAGGTTGCTCATTTACAGGGCCCAACTAAAGGAATACACTCCTCCAACTGCCCCACTCAAAGGCTGCTGTGAGAGGCTTTTGGGGACCACCTTCACAGATTTGGAGTGGGAGTGCTTGTAGGTGAATGCTTATGGTGGTGTGCCAGTATACAGGGGGTTGATTACTGCAACTCAAGACATTGCATCTTTGGTAGTGTACACTAGCGCTTTTGTATAAGATTAAATTATCCCAGTCCTCTGAATGTTGGCATTGCAGCATATTTGAGGGTAATTTGCTGCACATCTTGTGAGGGTGTCCCAGAATCACTACTGATGGCACCACATTCTCTCTCCTATAGAGCATGTTTTTAAGCACCCTGTCCCCTGGGATGCATTGTTAATCATTCTGGGAACTACTGTGTGACTCCTCGTACATCATAAATCCCTCCAAGTATGGTTATGGCTGCCATTATTGAAGCTAAGCAACTGTTGTTGAGGAGATGGAGAACCACAGGTATCCTCTCATATGCTGTACTGAGTGGGAAGACAATACATATAAGCTCACTGGGTATGAACGACTTTAACGACTTTAGGGAGGCAGTATAGCGCAGTGATTTAAGGCTCTGAGCTGCAAATCTGGTGACATCCAGCAGACCAGACCTGGGTTTGAATCCACACAGCTTCCACTTGCAGACTGTGTGGCCCTGAGCAAGTCACTTAACTTCCCTGTGCTCCCAGGCTTTACCTGTAAAAAAGCTTTCAGCTTAGTGTGCTAGTCCTGATTAAATAACTAACAAAAAAAAAAAAATAATATTTGGTGGTGGGTAAGTCTTATCAGTTCAGTGCTGTGTCGGGGCCATTTCTGCATTGCATGCCACTGACAGCAGCAGGGGGCAGGGAGTTTTACATCATTTGTCCCCCTCTGTTACCAAGACCTGTGGGATATGGTGCATATGCTACCTCAGGGAAGGGTCTATCCTTCTACCATGCCAGACAACCCATATTTGCCCTTGTCCTATGACTGGTTCTATGAGTGTATTTTCTAGGGCGCTATCCTTACCATATTTCTGTAAGTCCTAGTTCTGTTATTGTTGTTCTGTGAACTGTTGTTTCATGTTTGCTTATATTTGTATATATTGTTTATGGTTAGTATGTACTTTCCTTAAGGGTTTTGACATTTCAGCAGCTCTGCTTTTTTTTAGCTGCTGAACAGCTACCAAGTCAGTCCTTAATTCTCTGGTAGTGTGCAGAAGCAGCAGTTGTGGGAATTATGTTATGTATCATGGACCATACTGTACTAATTGCAAGTGAATGTTTGTATTATGTATGTATTGTACATATCCCTTTCTGTAAACTATTGTACATATTGTAAATTCTATACCTTGTAAAATGTTGCATCATACTCGTGTCTGTGCAATCGCACCCGGGTCATACCTAACAAGGCACTTGTACAAAGTGCACTTACCTGGTTATCAAAGTTAAAATAAATAAAATTATGACACAATCTCTATTATTGTTACTGCTTAGTCTGTCATCCAAGTAGCAGCTGAGTATCACTGCTCTGGCCCGGCAGGGAGATTTCTGTATGATGGGTCTTGTGTTAAGCTGTATTTATGTAATGCAATACCTCAATAAACTATAAATTATAAACAAACAAACAAAAAATCACTGTAGCATGCACTGCTGCTTTATACTGTTCAGCTCTACCTCAGTAAAATCAATAGTAGTAAACAGGTACTGTATTTCTGGAGCATCTTTTCTCTGTCTAAAGTATAGCTATAAACCCCACAATGGAAGCAGTGTGCTCTAGTGGTTAAAACTCTGGCTTGGGAACTGGGAGATCACAGGTTCCATCTCTGATTTCCCAGTATAGCCAGATACTTACTGTGTGACCTTGAGTCACTTACCATAACCTCCCAGTACCCAGCTGTGGAAATGGGGATAAGCAGGACCCCACTGGGAATGAGGTGTGGCTTCTTAGCTGGGCTGTCCTGGGAAAATATAATGTAAAATAAATGAAAATAAAAACCAGGTGCTGCCATCCAGTAGCCTTATTGGTTTGGTTAGTTTATTAGTTTTAGGAGACACCCTTATGCAAGCACTCAGAGTGCCTCATAACTAGAACACACACAAACACACACACACACACCCCAATACAACATTTAAAACATATATGACATTCTATAAAAGAGACTTGTATCCTGCTGAACTCATCCTGTAAATGTAAATAAATAATAAATAAATGTCCCCAAAATACTAAATGTTGGGTAATGATGTTTTAACCCTGTAGTCATAATGCTCACAGTCGCTGGGTTTGAGTCCAGTAACATCCAAATCTAAACATGTCTGTGCAGTGCGCAGTGCCATGCACAGATATGTATGAGTGCAACTGCACCAGTCACACTCATTCCCTCACTTATGTAACCCATACCTTAGAACCTGCTCGTAGGATATGAAGATTTTCATTTTTTTGCAATCGCTTGTTATCTTCCCGGGTGGTCCAGAGATCCCCCTTCTCCAACCCCAGTCCATAAACAATGGGCATCCAGTGACTACCCTGTCCTAAGCCCAGGTCTCCTGCAAGAGGCTTCATCATTTCTGTGTGTTGCTGATCTTAATCATCCACCAACTCCAAGTTCTGTGTTGCTGTTTAGCACCACTCCGGAAAACTGCTTCTACCTCCAGCAGTTCTACTGTACAGAGTGTCACTAAAGATGTTATGGCATCTTGCAAGGGTTACTGTGCTCTGCAGATGGCCCTGCATGCCATTTTCATGGCCACCCCTGCCCCCTTGTGATCGGGGGGATCAGATTCCAGTCTTTGGATTCCGATATGTTGTATTCCAGTCATAGAGTTAGGATTTACGATTTTCAGGTTTAGTTGCTGAAAATCCTAAATCCTAATCAATAGAATTCTGATCAGCTTCTGACTGTATTAAGGTTCTGAAATCCGATTCCGAAATCTGAAATTTGAAGTTGAAGCTGGAAGTTGTGAAGGTACGGGATAAAACAGACACAACAAACCAGAAGTCAGGTGCATAAAAACGCAAACGTGCGTTATTTTATTCAAATCAGAAAATTAAAAAAAGTAATAAACATACAGAACGCAGAAGGTTATTCAATGTCCAGTATCCAGCAAACTTTTTAATTAAAAAAATTCCTGAGGCTTAGCTTTAGCCTTTGCAAACAGAACAGTGTGGAAACAAGCACACACTTCTGAGGTCCTCCTCACCTGGTAGTCAATATTCAACCGATTCCCCTGTCTATATCTGTTACTCCAAGTGGTGGGTTTTTATACCTTTCATGGATGACATCACCATCAGGTGATCCACCCCTTTTTGATGAAACCAGTATAAACCTCTTATTCTCAGGAGTTTCCCATCAAACAGTAAAGATATATATGTTCATACATATTAATTTTTCTAGCCTAGACTTGACTCCTCTTTTCTTGGTTAAGGGGGTTTTATGCCTCTATTTTGTTTCATCTCAAAAGACAGTTTTAATAAAACAGTAAATCCATAAGGGTTCCATAGAGTTTCAAGGGGAATGGGAGAATGAGGGTGCGCTCCTCTTCTCCTTTCTCCTGCCAACCCTTGGAACTCATCAAATCTTTTTCTTTTCATTAAATAATTAAATGTGATGCCCTAAAATAGACATGCATACAGCAAACATATTTCATTTTCATTCCCAGCATAAGTGGCTGCCCCATAGAAACAAGAACAAAAGGAATGGGCAAAGGGCCTGGACACCCTACACATGGGCATCCTCCCCAGACAGGGCTCACCCTGTCACACACACCCCTGCACAAGAGGGCAACAGTCCTTACTGTTGGCAGTCACCCCACCAGAACCCTGGAAGGGTTGGAGCTTCCACCCACCCACCCACCCACACTAGAAGCTCCACCTCAGGGACCCTACGAATCAAAATGGCATCTGAATCCTGACATGCTAACATCAACTGATACCATTCAATTCCCTGAGGCTTTCTACACAGGTTTTGCAATACCTGTATAGACATCATCTTTCATCTACACATCTAAACATTTGTTTTCTTTCAGGATGCACACCATGTGTACAATTTATTTATCATCAGCGTTTGCCCCATAATGGGACAGAAAGTCAGCATTCTGTCAGTTCAGTCAATTTAATGTCTCTGGGTATATCTCAATCTGGCTGACCTGGGTTAAGGGCTTGGATTGTTCATAGGGTATCCATCCACTTCTCATCCTGCCATTGTCGATCTTCTTCCTTTTGTCATCGATCCTCCCCTTGTTCCCACTTCATCTCCAGCTGTTTTGTACAAAGCCATCGTAGGAGGTTGCTGGGATCCCCCAGGGCTCTATCCTCTGTCTGTCTCTCTGTCTCACTCTCCAGCTCATCCTTCGCCTTTCTTCTGGCTCCAAGATCCAACCCGGGTCTGGGTTTCTCTCCAGTCTTCTCCGCCATGGCACAAGTCAATGGATATGTTTTTGCCTCAGCACCCTGATCTTTTTGCATCTCTCTGGGTATTGGTTCAATACCCACTGATAATGTCTCCCAGGTAGTCTAGACATTCCAGAAATTTCACTTTTGACACCACTGTAAAGGTGTAGGATAAAACAGACACAAAAAAACAGAAGTCAGGTGCATAAAAAAGCAAACGTGCATTGTTATTTTATTCAAATCAGAAAATAAAAAAATAAACGTACAAAAAACAAAAGGTTATTCAATGTCTGGTATCCAGCAAACTTTCTAGTTTCGAAAATTCCTGAGGCTTAACTTCAGCCTTTGCAAATAGAGCAGTGTGGAAACAAGCACACACTTCTGAGGTCCTCCTCACTTGGTAGGCAGTATTCAACTGATTCCCCTATCTATATCTGTTACTCCAAGTGGTGGGTTTTTATACATTTCAAGGATGACAGCACCATCTGGTGAGCCACCCCTTTTTGCTAAAACCAGTATAAACCTCTTATTTTCAGGAGTTCATCATCAGACAGTAAAGACATACATGTTCATACATGTTAATTTTTCTAGCCTAGACTCAACTCCTCTTTTCTTGGTTAAGGGGTTTTATGTTAAGAGGGATTTATGTTAAGGGGGTTTTATGTTTCCATTTTGTTTCATCTCAAACAAGTAGTTTTTTTTTTAACTTGCTGTTTAATTCTTCTCCCACCCCAGAGCTACGCATCTTCAGGAGACTCCTAGGCACTACCCCACGAGTTGCCTTACCTGAATCCCCGGGGTTCCCCCATGGAGCCATGGATATATCTCACAGGTGGGTATGGGGTGGGACCCTTACACCCCGATATCTTCAGAATTTCGTCCAGTCCCCTGGTGGTCAGGCAGGCAGTCGCAATCAGGGTCACTGCTGGTGCTCTGTCTACTTGTGCTCCGGCGACGTTTTTTCCTTGTGGTGTGCACCCTGAAGTCAAGGCGCTGAGTGCTGATGTTTACCAAACAGCTCCCACAGGCCCCTCCTGCAAGCTGCAGGACTTGCTGTACCTTCGGCCTCCACCTGGGGTCAGACAAGCTGCAGACCATGAACCTCTCCCTCCTCCCCCCCCCCAGAGAAGGTGAGCAGTCCCTGGGATGCTCAAGCCTTCTCCCCTGGCTGGCCCTCCAGCAACCCGAGTCCGCTCCTGAGCCCAGGTCACCGACGTCGTGAACAGAAATCCAACCGCTGTGCCGAAGGGCCGGCTAAAAAGGTAGTTTTAATAAGATAGTAAGTCCATGAGGGTTCAACTGGGTTTGCAAGGGGAATGGGAGAACATGGGTGCGCTCCTCTTCTCCCTTCCTCTGCCAACCCATGGAACTCATCGTATCTTTTTATTTTTATTTCCATTAAATCGTTAAATGTGACACCCTAAAATAGACAAGCATACAGCAAATGTATTTCATTTTCATCTCCAGCACGAACGGCCATCCCACAGAAACAAAGAGTGAAAGAAATTGGGGGGGGGCCTGGGCACCCCACACATGGGCATCCACCCCACACAGGGCTTACCTGGTCACAGAACTACTCGGATCAGAATCGGATTAAGATAAACCGAAAATCTGAAAACAGACAGGCAGATTGTATTTTGATATATCCAATCACCACTAATTGTGAGAGCACTGACCTTCTCATAGTGGTCTGCAATGTATGGAAGTTCCTCCACCAATAAGACACCACTCCACCTTCACTATACAAGCTGTGTCTAACAGTATATGGTGAATATTAATTTACCATGGGGCTAGTGTGATAGTAGGTAAGTGGCCAATGACCACTGCTCAAGTTGTGTTGGATCAAGGGCTTGCGGACCCACTGAGGGAGAGCCTGAATCACTGGATAAGGAGGGGGAAATTGACACAAACAGAAATACTTGCTACAGAGCTCAGGATGAGCTGCAGTCTCTAAGCAATTCTTAGGATGTGCATCCAGTAATGACATGCATATTAGCCCAGCCCAGGCAGAGCCAGTGTGTGGGTCAAATTTGCAACTGGCTACTGTGATGGTACTTAAAGGCTTGAAAGATGAACTGTGATACTTTTTTTTTTTTTGCACCCCTAAGGTGCGGTATGCAGTCGGAAGGAGATCCTTCACATTTGCAGCCCCCTCATTATGGAATTCTCTGCCTCCTGAGGTCCTCACCTGCCCCACTAGCACATTTTAAAAGGAGGCTGAAATCCCTCTTCTGGGCTGCAGCCCCTTGTAATTGCACTCATTGACCCTTTCTTGCCTCATAAGTGCATCCCATCTGCAATTGGCACTTCTCGTGCCACCTAACCTCTATGATGGTGTTCTTTATTATTGTTTACATATACAGTATGTCGCTCTAGTTGCATCATTTGCTGCATTGCCTGCTGTATATTTTGAACAAATTGTTTGCCAAATGTTTGTATAATACAACTTCTCAACCCAATGTTTGTGACTAGCTACCTTGTACCTGCTTGTATTTCACCAGGTTATGTGTGTTTGTTTATGATGTCTATTTTCTTTTCACCTACTGATTGTAGCTAATTCTGGGATGCCCCTGAAAAAGGGACTTTTGTTTTGTCTCAGTGGGCCTACCCGATTATCAAAATTCAAATAAAATAAAATAAATAAAAATCTTGACCCTTTGAAGTTCAAGGTAGTATTTAGTGAGGTCACACTCCTTTGTCTTAGCTAATTCTTGCCATAATATTTAGAAAGGTGACTTGTAGTGACTGTGTATTGGGCTTCTTAAAGTTGTAGGTGGGTTGTATGAATTGCAATTGAAATGTGTATTAGTCTGGAGACCCCATGCTCCTACAGTTAGATATCTTTTTGTTCATAAATGTGTAAGCAATAAGACATGCAGGGGCTATAAGTATGGCTAACAATCACACACCTTGAATGTGTTGTTAGGCATGAGACACGGCTGAAAGTCTTATTGCACACCTGAGAAGTGTGATTATCTGTCAAAATTACATATCACTTAAGTGTCTTATTTTACTTGTAACATGGCTTTTAAATCAAATGTAGCCTCAAGTGTCTTATTTTACTCATAACATGGCTTTTAAATCAGATGTAGCCCCTCTCCGACCCCATCTGGGAAAGGGCCACTGCCCCTGCCTGCTGCTTAGGATACAGGACACGGGGTATGGGTTCCCCAAAACTGACTTACGGGGGTCCTTTCCCAAAAGTTAAAATAAAAATGGTGGTGCCTCCACCCAGAATACATATTAGTGGGCCTGACAGCTTACAGTACAACCCCTTGGGATGTTGTACCAACCCACCTTCCCAACAGTTACCCCAGACATGGACTTACCAGGATTTGAACCTCCCTACGTTCAGTTAAAACATTGGTCTTTTCACTTCATCAATAAGCAGGCTCACTAAAATCAGGCTCTGGATTCATCTCTGCTGCAAAACAATAACTTTGTGGTTTATTTACAGGGGGAAGGTTTAGGAATGGGGTAGTGGAATAGAGTTCAAGCATTTTCATTTTTGCATTTCCCAAAATCACATTTCCCCCTCTGATTCACTCCCTTATTGCAATCAGTGCAGCTACCAGGTCTATCTATCTAGCTAACTGCTGCAGACATGAGCAGACACAAACCCGCAGGTCCCAGTCCATTAAAACCCCAAAGTCTAGTACCTGGGTACTCAGTTTTAAAGATGCAGGCCTGAGGCACGGCTGGTAGCCGGCGTTGGCACACTTACTTGAATTAAACTTTAACTTTTTACATTTTCCCTTGGCTTTCTCTCCTGCCTTGGGGGGCATACTTAAACTATATACAGTCCCCAGGTGCACAGGGCAATTCCTGCTGTTTAGTCATGGTTCTGCAGAATCCGTCCTTGGATGGTACAATTCTCTGAAGTCCTGGGGATTTGATGGCATCGAAGGCAGAACCGGACACAAAACTTTCACTGGGGCGCAGAGGTTGCAGCTTGCTCTCTCTCTGTCTCTCTTGCTTGCTTGCAGATCTTGCAGCTTGTCCCCTTTGGCCCATTAGAGGTTACATTGCAGAGCACATGTGCAAGGCCTGACACTACAGAGAACGCAGACCAGGGAATGTGGGGTAAGGTGTGATCTGTTGGGGGAGAGGGCCTGGTGGTGTTGCTCTTTCCTGTCACCTTGTGAGTTGTACGGCACTGCGGCTTGTGAGTGCACTGGATGCACATGTCACGTGGGATCAGAGAATCATGGCCCGGCTCTGTCTGATCAGAGTGCCCTAGCACTCGGGTGCGAGACCCCGTGAACCCTTGCAGTGGCAGACCCCATTTGATGGGGGCTAGCAAGTTCCCCACCTGGCCCTAGGTGTCATCAGAAACATTTCAGCACATTCGCTTCTGCTTCTACTCGTTCTTCCTCTCTCTTTCTAGCCACGGTGTATAGCCACTGCAATTCCTTTCTCTCTTTGCTGTATCTCAGGAGTAGGCAACAGATACTCGGACCAGAAAGCACCTGTCCATCCTTCTGCTTTCACAGTCTCTCAACTTTAACACAGCCACCGTTTCCCTCTGGCTCACACAGATCCCCAGTATCCTCACTGCCCAATTTCTCACTGTGCAGGTACTTAGCTTTTCTCTGGGTTGAAGAGGCTTACTCTTCCTTTTCTCTTTCCTCATTACATTTACATTCTCATCCTCTGTATCCTGTCTTTTTCCAGGCTTAGACACAACCTTCATTCTTTTTTCAGGCTTAGAATGCAATCTTGGTCTTTTTTCCAGGCTTAGACCCAACCTTTGTCCTTTTTTCAGCTCAGGACACAACCTTTCCTCTCTGCTTCTTTTGCCTCATCGCTGTGGTGCAATGTCAGAACAATGCAGACAGTTCAGCAACCTGTAGCTTTCCCTTTTCTCTTCCAAGCTGCTTCTTTCTTTTCCCTATGGGGCAGGCCCTCCCTGCCCAGGAGGACAAATTGCTGGCAGCCCACAGGCAGGCCCATCTCGTAGCCTCATTCTCTCCAGGGGCAAGAGCCCCCCTCCCTCAGGAGCAGCTCCCAGCAAACTGATTGAATCTCTCACTGTCTTTAACTTTTGGGAGCCCCTTCCTCACTCCTCATTGGCTGGAGGTACTGTCCTTGGGAAAAATTAATATGTATGAGGCTCCCTTGATGCCTCGTTGTTGCAGAAAAAAGTGCCTAAACTTTCCCTGGTATTTTCCCCCCAAGAGTCCTTTCAATCAGTCCCATAGTCCCTGGCTAGGATCCTGGCTTAGTAATTGGCTGGTTGGTGTCCCATGGCTGCAAACATGGTGGCTGGATATAAACAGTGTCCACACATTTATAAGTGCCCAGGTTTAAAACAGTCCTGCAGCCAAACCCCTTATCTTTATTCAGCATTTTCCTCAGCATTTGGTAGCCACCCCCTGTGTCCTGTTAAGCGACTGCAGCCATTAACATTTCTGTTTAGCCCACACTCAGTCACTGCTGCTGTTTCATATAACCCTTAGGAAGCACACACATCATCCCATTTACCATCCATTTGTGTTCCCACTTATTCACTGGCTACAGTCTGTGGAATCACTTTATTTATTCCCCCCACAGACTGACAGCCTTCCCCTTTTCCTCTCACACGTATCTTTATTTATTTAGTCATTTTTCTCTTCCCCTGTCCTGGCACTATCTCTTTTCCCCTAGACAGGATTTGCTACTTCAGAAGCGCCACCTCATGAATATTAATGAGGTGGCATTTGCATTCCCGAGCGTGATTGGCGCTCACAAAATTCCTTTCTCTTTTCTCCTGGTTGCCTCTCCCCTTTAACCAATATCCCCAGTCCTTCTCTGGCTCTGTACTGGGACTGGGACCACCAGAGAGACACACCGAACTGGCCGCAAACGGCCGCACGAAAATGCAGTACTGCGCATGTGCGGAGCTCGCTGGCACCAAAGGGCCGTTGCTAAAGCCGGAAGCTCCAAGCTGCAGCTCCTCTGGCCCCGCTCTCTCTAAGAAACACTGCGGGGGCTGGCAGGAGAGGCCAAGCAACACAGGGAACAGCCAGGAGAACAGGGCCCAGGATAAAAAAAGATGGGGGTGGACCAAATCCTCTGGGGAAAATGAGCCTTTCTGGGGGGCTCACAGGTAAGCCCCTGACAGGGGGGTTACACAAATATTGCATTTAAAAGTGAATTTGTGAAGTATTGGTGAATAATTACATGGTCACAGGACCTGTTTCAGCCAATCAGATGGCTTAACTTATCTATGCCATTTTATAATATTGTACGGCTGTCTGATTGTTGTGTTATGTACATGGTAACTCACTGTCTGTACCATAACAGGACCTCTTAGGAATAATCTTCTTATCTCAAAGGGTGCATTATCCTGGTTAAATACAAAAAGTCCAACATCAATGTGACTTTGGGGTATAAACTAGAATCTGGATTAATGTAATGCATTTTATACAAACTGTGATTAAGTGACATACATGCCAGTGAGTTGGATACTGGTTATAAAGGGGAGGTGGGGGCAGGATAAGCATAAAAAGAATGCATTTGTCCATACACAGGATGGTTAACTGGTGGAATAGCCTGTCTATTGTAGTGATGTATGGGAAGCTAGCACTGTTCAAGCTTTCAAAGCCAGACTACACAGATTCTTGAGGGAGAATGGCATCGAGGGTTATGCAGCATGAGTGGGGCTAGCATTTTGACTGATAAGCTTGGATTTATGTCAGTGCTCAGACTCAGAATAGTCACTGCTGTGTGACAGGAGAGGAGAACATGATGGATCCAAGTCCCTTCCATCACCATATAAAATGTTCACATGGTAATGTTAGGACTGTGTGCAAACACACAAAAAGCAAACAAAAATTGCAGCTGCAGTGCTCTACATTTTCTTTTTTCATAAATATTAAACAGGTAAATCTGTGGAGTGGCTGTGTGTGTGTGTGTGTGTGTGTGTGTGTGTGTGTGAGGTGGGGGGAGGTAAGGATGAGCCAAAGGCGAATTTGCATTTGATGAAAAGGCCAAAATCAGGCATTTTGGACACTGCCAAAGCAGGTTTAAATTAACTCGTTTTCCCTTCAGCACTTCAGTGTTACGATGTAGCACTTATTACAAGGAGCATCCACTGGAAATGTCCAAGTTGCTGGCAAGTCACATGCCCTGCAACAGTCAATCAGTGACACTGGAGACTGAGAACTACTCGTGTTGCACACACTTCACTGCCTTTTCCAGCACTCTCCCAGTAGAAGGACCTGTGTGGCAGGAGGAGAACTCCTTTTATGTGAAAGAGCAACATTTAATCAGAAAACCTTCAAAACCATTACAGAATCCTGCATTATTATTATTCCAGACAGCGGATTCTCACAACATTTATCTGTAGTTTTAGGTGGCAGCTAACAAACTTAGGCTGCAGAGGAGAGGAGGAGGGTGTGCACAGCATGATAATGCACTGGCTGCTGCAGGCCCTGCAACAGCAGTGGGGCAGAGGGAATCTAGTAGACTGGGAAAGGTACAAGGAGATTTTAGAAAGATTTCTTTAACAAATATTTTTTTACTGAGTGCTGGTGGTGTAGAGGTCACAGAAATCCATATTTATTTTTATTTATTTTGTTGTGCCCCTTGCAACCGGAACATAGCCAAGTGAATTTAGCAGAATTGGAAAGGTGCAGGGGTGTTTTTAAGTATTTGTTTAAAAGTAAATATTTTTTTTTCTACTGACTGCTGGTTGTGCAGCAGAACACAGAAATCTATTGTTTTATTTTTTGCCTATGTGTCTGAGGTTGCCAGTCATCACTGAGTGAAAAATGAACTGAGGTGTAAGACACAAGGGGTTGGATTCTCAAAATGTCATGGGACGAAATCCCACTCTGCAACTCCAGTTGCGGACCAAAATCTCCACAGCTGCAGAGATTTGTATTCTCAGTCTGCCACAGCTGCAGGAGACATTACGCCTGGTCCCACCATCCGTAACATTTTTCCGCAGCTGTGGGGAAAAAAACATCCACAAGCTGCTGTAAATTGTGGATCCAGTCGTAAAGTGGCTTCACGTTTAAGAATACTGTAGCTGTGGGAAAAACTGCAGTTCCGCAAGTGGCAACCCACGTGCACTGAGCATTTCCCACAGCTGCGGGATTTTCACTGGCTTTGAGAATCCGGCCCAAGGGTTTTCAGTGGGGTGAGGTATGATCTGTTGGGTGAGATGGCCTGGTGGTGTTGCTCTTTCCTGTCACCTTGTGAGTCATACGGCACTGCGGCTTGTGAGTGCACTGGACGCACATGTCACGTGGGATCAGAGAATCATCCACAACTGTTGTGAGTCATCATTATTAGTGTCCGGTGGTGGCTGCATCAAGTCTTATCTGTCATGCATGTATTGCTGATGTGTGAAGACAACATTAAGAAAAGAACAGGTTGAGAAAGGGATGCAGGGAGAGAAGAGGAACAGATAAATATTCCACCATGTCAGTTCCATCAAGTGCATGTTTGCAAGTGCTGATGCTGGAGAAGGAGTTGGCCATGATGCAGCAGAGGCTGAGAGCCATGGTTGTGGGGTTGTGATGACAAAGGTTTCTGACAGCATGATAGTATATCCAAAGAAAACATGGGTTATTAGTCCCCAGTCCAGAAATCCACTGGTTCTACTCCCACGTCAGTGCAATACAAGCAGCCTTCTGTGCCAGTCATGCACTGTATTTGGTGATGGAACCATCATGGCAATCCAGAACCAAACCAGTTTCCCCTTTTCCTTCCTCAAGTGCTTCCAATTCCCCTACTCAGGATAGAAGTCATCCATCCAGAAATGTAGTCTAGTTACCCCCTATATATTCTTACATTTGCTACCCCAATCCTCAAAGCCCACCACCACACAATGTCACATTTGGCTTTTGAAAACAGCATGAGGGAAGGGAGTCAAGCAGCAAGCCCCGATTACGAGTTCAGGTTCATGAATAATGTTTTCTTGGCACAAAAAATACATAAATAAATAAAAGTAAAAAATGACCATATAGTAAATAGGGGATATGTGATGGCCGGGTGTGTAATATGCTATGTATCTGAATGAGTTGAGAGTGACCTCAGGCTACCTCATGAGTAGGGGAGTGTAGTGGAGCCATGAGTGATGGTTCCTTAGGTCACTCTCCACAAGTTCAAATACACAGTTTATTACATGCCCGATCATCACATGTGCAATTTATACAATAGGGACATTTCTTTTAGCATGGTTTTTGATTGGTTTTATTGCTGATTATGTTGAATTTGTAATAGAATTAGTAGGATTATTTTCTGTTATGTTCCCCATCCTCAAAGCAAATAGTGTCCACCTCTCCATAGCCAGTGAGTTTAACACCTACTTCACCTCCTGTGCCTCCACTCTTCTCTCCTCCCTCCTTCCAGCATCTCCACCATCTCCCTCTCCAAATCCCTCATCCCCAGACTCTTTCTCTTTCTTATCCCACCTGCTGCCGCCCTCAAGGCTCTTCTAGCCCTCAGCCCCATCAAGGGTAACATTTCTGATGGCCTCAATCCCAGACCCCTCCAACTCTCTACCACTGCAATTGCTGTCCTTATCTTCTCCCTCCTCACCCTCTCTTTCTCCCTCAGCAGTGTCTCTGCTTCCTTGAAACATGCCACCATTATACCCCTCCCTAAAGGTGGTGACTCCTCTAATCCAGGCAATTACCAGCTCATATCCCTCATTCTCACTCTGGCCAAACTCCAGGAGCACCTGGTTTTATCTCAACTCTCCCCTTTCCTTGACTCCACATCTTTCTTCACCCCTTGCCAGTCTGGATTCTGTAAATCCCACTTCACCTCCACTTCCTTCCTCCAGCTTACTGACTCCATTCTTTCTGGTATGGAGCAGTGTCATATTACCTTTGCCATCTTTGTTGACCTGGCCAAAGCCTTCGACACTGTTGCCCACCACCATCTCCACCTCCTCCTAGGCAAACTTGCTGCAGCAGGGCTCTCTATCCCCGCCACTAACTGGTTCCACTCCTACCTTGAAGGCAGGACTCAATTAGTCAGAACTGGCAATTCCACTCCCCTTCCCCACCTTCCTGTCAGTACTGGTGTCCTCCAAGGCTCTGTCCTTGGCCTAATACTCTTTTCAGTTTTCTTAAATCACTTCCCTGCTGCCTGCACCTCAGCGTCCATTTATATGTATGCTGACAATACAGTCCTGTTTTCCTCTGGCCCTTCTCCCTCTAATTTGCTGTCCAGTATTCAGCTGGACTTTGATTACATTCAGCACTGGTTCTAGACAAGTCAGTTGGCTTTAAATGCCAAGAAAACAGTTTCCATGACCTTTGGCTCTAGGCAGAAACTGGCCAGGATTGTTGCTGCTCCCCCCTCCTTCCGTACCCTGGATGGGTTCACCATTGAAGTCATCCCATCTTTCAAATACCTCGAGGTGTCGCTAGATAATCACCTTGACTTTTCAGAACATGTGGATGACATTCACAAAAAACTCCATCCCAAACTCGGTGCACCTTACTACAACTGCAGATGCATTCCTCTGCATGCCCGCAGAGCCATTGTTCAGAAAATGATTCTGCCTCTGTTTGACTATGGAGACGTTGTCTATAATGCCGCTCTTAAATCCACCTTGCCCAGTCTGGACCCACTCTTCCACTCCTTCTGCCGCTTTGCACCAGACGCTCCACCTCAAACTCACCACTGCTCTCTCTGTACCTCCCTCTCCTTCTCTTCACTTGTTGACAGACATCTTGCCTATTGCACCTTTTTCATAGCCAAATACTGGCTGGGCTCTCTCCCTTCCTATCATTCTTCCATCATCTCCCCGTTCCCTTCCACCACCTATGCCCTTCGCAGTGCCTTTCTACACGCGCTTGCTCTTCCACTCAGGTCCTCCGTGGCTGGCCAAGCCACATTCTCCTACTGCTTTCCTAAACTCTGGAACTCACTCCCATTACACATCTGGTCTGCCTCTTCCTCCTTTTCCTTTGCCCCCCTCCTGTCCAAATTCACCACTCCCTCTTGTAACTGCTACTGACTTTTCATGAACCATGTTTGGACTTCTCACTTGCCTATCTAGTCCTTCAGACTTTGTCATGGACTGGTTGTACTCTGAACGTCATCCACCTGTGGATGGTTTGCATCCTTAGGGATGGTATCCCCCCTCCCCCACTCCCTACTCACTCCTTTCCTACTTCTGTTCCCCTTCCCCAATCTTCCCATTTCTTCTGACTCTTATCCTTTAGCGGACTTGGTGATGTTCAGAGTATGAGTTCTCATTGGTTATTTTGGTGATGTGGGAGGGTTGGACAGTTTCTGAAATATGGCGGCTGCGTTTATCGGTTATCAGGATTTAGAAGAGCCACTGTGATGTTGTGTTTTTTTTTTTTCATTTTTATGAATTCAATTATTTATCTGGTTGATCATGCCTTCAGTATGTACTTCTGGGTTCCGGGGGTCACGCTTGGAAAGTGGTGAGTGGCATGCACCACAAGCTGGCTAGGTGTGTGGTAGCATTGTGGTGAGCTGAGTGGAAGGCAGTGCGACTGTGTTTCATCACAGCTTGGCATTTACTTTATGGAGAAAAAAGAAACAATTTTGTGGTGGGTGGTATGGTGGCGTGCTGTAGTTCAATTATAGTAAAAGGGTGACTAGAGCCGTTGTGTTATGATGACTCAGGTAGTCTGGCCCAGTGGTGCTGAGGGTTGAGGTGCTGGATGCCACACCTCATGGGGTCCCAAAAAGCCCATGTTAAAAATATGGAGAAAAAATTCCAAAAAATGCCCGAGTTACACGCAGTTGTTGAAATTTTCAAACGCACATGCGTAACTTTGCCAGTTTTTAATATTTTCACTCCAAATTTTCAGGATAGCCATATTTTCACACCACCACATGAACAGTATAGCTGTCATTTTTGCCATCTTGCCTAAAATATGTTTTCGCACCTCTGGCACAGAATGGCGCAGTCATTGTGCAAAATCACCTTTCCGGGCTAAGTTATTAAATGACAGTGCCAGTGTTCATGTGGTGGGGTCCCAAAAATCCCATGTTGAAAATGTGGAGCAAAAATACCAAAAAATGCCTGAGTTACATGTGGTTGTTGACATTTTCCTACTCATGAGTGTAACTTTGCCAATTTTTCATATATTCACGCCACCCCATAAACAGTACAGCTGCCATTTCTCACATCTTACCTGAAATTACTTTCTGCAGTTGTGGCATGGCATGGCGTTTTGCCATAGATTAACAGACTTTCACCTATGGGTTTTATGAGATGGGGTGAAAAGAACACTGTGTTGAAAATTTGGGGTCATAATGTGAAAAAATGACAAAGTTATCACAGCTACAAACATACAGTATATGCATCTCTAAAGGGATGGGAGCGCAGTGCCCAGAGGGCCTTGCACTCCCACACACAGATAGGGATATGATTATACTATCTGAAAAAGTAAGGAAATTCATTGCAAAAAACTTCATTAATGCATCAGTTAGGGTTGTTACTAAAGTGACAAAAGCAGGAAAATGGAGTGTTAGGGTTTCCAACCCTAAAACCCCACCCCCACCTCCCCACCCTCCACACACCAGCAGGCGTCGGGGTGTGCCTTGGGATCATCAGGCCTCTCATCCCATTCTCCTATTGTACCATCTCAGCTTCCTACACATGGAATGAGGTGAGAGTTAGGCCCGATGACCCTAAGGCACACCCCAATGCCTGTTGGTGTGCGGAGGGTGAAGGGTGAGGGGTGTTAGGCTTGTTAACCCTAAAAGCCCATTTCCCTGCTTTTGTTGCTTTAGTAACAACCCTGATGCATTAACAAAGTTTTTTGCAATGAATATATATATATATATATATATATAGAGATATATATACAGTGGCGTGAAAAAGTATTTGTCCCCTTCCTGATTTTCTCTATTATTGCATATTTGTCACACTGGATGTTTTCAGGTCTTTAGACAAAATATAATATTAGATAAAGAAACCTGAGTGAACAAATAACACTTTTTTTTTTTTACTTATTTCATTTATTTAATGAAAAAAGTTAACCAACACCAACGGGCACTGTGTGAAAAAGTAATTGCCCCCTAGTTAAATCAACCCAATTAAAGGGATAATTAGAGTCAGCTGATTGAACACAGCCAGGCTTGATTACAGCCAGCCCTGCTCAATATAAATCTCACTTATTTTGACCCTTACCATCAGAGTCACGTTGCCAGCACAAAGATTCAACAAGCACATTATGCCATGATCAAAGGAAGTTCCTGAAAAGATCAAAAAAATTTGTTGCCCTTTATCAGTCTGGAAAGGGTTACAAAGCTATTTCTAAGGCTCTGGGACTCCATCGAACCACAGTGAGAGCCATAATCTCCAAATGGAGAACACTTGGAACAGTAGTGAATCTTCCAGGAGTGGGCGGCCTGCCAAAATTACTCCAAGGGCGCGCGTAAAATCATTCAGGAAGTCTCAAAGGATCCTAAAACAACATCCAAAGAACTGCAGGCTTCTCTTGCCTCAGCTAAGGTCAGTGTTCATGACTCACAATCAGAAAGAGACTGGGCAAAATGGGCTTCATGTGAGGTAGCAAGGCGGAAACCACTGCTAACCAAGAAGAACATAAATGCTCATCTCTCATTTGCCAAAAGCACCTGGATGATCCACAAGCCTTTGGAAAATGTTCTATGGACAGATGAGGTCCAAAGTGGAACTTTTGGATGACATGGATCCCATAATGTCTCGTGTAAAGCAAACACAGCATTCCACAGTAAGAACACCATACCAACAGTCAAACATGGTGGTGGTGGTGTGATGGTGTGGGGATGCTTTGCTGCCTAAGGACCTGGATGACTTGCCATAATTAAAGGAACCATGAATTCTGCTGTACCAGAAAATTCTTAAGGAGAATGTCCGGTCATCCTTCCGCCAGCTGAAGCTGAGCGTAGTTGGGCCATGCAGCAAGACAATGATCCAAAACACAAAGCAAGTCCACATCAGAATGGCTAAAAAGAAGTAAAATTAAAGTTTTGGAGTGGCCTAGTCAAAGTCCAGACTTAAACCCAATAGAGATGCTGTGGCAGGATCTGAAACGAGCAGGTCATGCTCGAAAACCTCACCGAACGTTACTGAATTAAAGCAGTTCTTGCAGGAAGAGTGGGTTAAAATTCCTCCACAGCGATGTGAAAGACTGATATTGAATTATAGGAAGTGTTTGGTTGCAGTCATTGCAGCTAAATGTGGCATAACCAGTTATTAAGTGTAAGGGGCAATTACTTTTCACACAGTGCCAGTTGGTGTTGGTTAACTTTTTCATTAAATAAGTGAAATAAAAAAAAAAAAACAAGTGTTATTTGTTCACTCAGGTTCCCTTTATCTAATATTACATTTTCTCTAAAGACCTGAAAACATCCAGTGTGACAAATATGCAATAATAGAGAAAATCAGGAAGGGGGCAAATACTTTTTCACGCCACTGTATATATATATATATTCTTAACTTGTATTGTAATGTCTGTAAAGTTGAACAATAATAAACCAATGTACTACTACTAACATACCAAGGAGCAACATTATTCATTTTATTAATCACATGTCAAAAAAAGTGACATCTGCTGCTATTCCCACTACTGCATGTCTTGGTGGCAGATCTCCCTGGACTCTTCCCTCTGGCACTGCAGTCTCAGCGTGGCTCACCACTCCCAGCAGTAGTGGCACAACTTCTACTCCTGATGATACCTGTACAACGTCTCATTGTCATCACCAATAAACTCAGTATAATCAGGTGTGCCACTGAGAACACCACAAGAGTCAATATTAGTTACAGAAGACCCATCGCTAGCAATGTAATACCCTACATTTCATGTCTTTTCATTTCTTTTTATTTATATTTTCTGATACATAACTTGTTTTTATTTTGGGAGGGGGTATTATTATAAAATTTGAAAAAAAGTGTTGTTAGACTTGAGAGAGTATACAGTCATTGACATGGAGGTAAAGCAGAGACTAAAGGGGGTATACGCCTTGAGGTCAGCAGTGAGTAGTAACTAATACTGCAGCTCACACTAGTCCGTGGCTGTCTTAGTGTGTTTTGCGGACTCTGTCACAAGACCACAAACAATAATCCATAGCAGATGCAGGCCAGCTGTACCTGCAACAAGTAAAGTACAGTAATTAATGTTCATTACTGATCGGAAAGCTCTTTCTTTCTCTCCTATTTGTAGTCTCCTGTACCCCATGCCAACTACTGCACTGGGTACTGAAGTGGTTTGGCTGAATTCTCGAAGCACAGCCAAATTTATGGGCCCCCTGCTTGAAGCTGAACCAAAGCTGGTAATGGCCCTTTTCTCTCACCCTCTATGAGGGGAGTGGGATCCCACCTGAAAGCAAAAGGCTCACTACACTCCAGTACTGTATTCAGAATTCCATTTAATCACAAACAGGGAGCATCAAACAATCAATCTGCATTTCTTCTTTGCTTGAATGAAACAAACATTCTTAAGAACTGCTGTATACAAAAGGCTTGAGGAAACAAGCAGCTGTGTAGATGGTGGGGAACCATGTTTACTGTAGCAGAGATCAGAGTCTCACTGGGAGTCACTGTTTTATGTTGCCCCAAGCCAACGTTGGGATGCTCCTTGCCTGCTGGACACTGTACGTAGACACATCTGTCAGTGCATGCTCAGCAATATCGAGGAACACCGCTGTTGACAATTTCAAAGATGGTGTTACTGAGAAAGTGAATGTTGACTAGAACACCAAGAATAGCCCCTAGTATTTATGGAAAGAGTTTTGAGGGTCTTTGGTTCTCCTCCCATCTAAAATGGGCAGAACTGAGCTCAGTTTAATATCGCATCTGAAGGATGACGCCTCCAGCAGTGTGGTACCCCCATTACTGCACTGCATTGTCAGTATTGGATGGGAATCCAAGACCCTAGTGAGAGACTTCAACTAATGAGCTTGATCCTGAAACAAAAGTGCTGCCAACTGACCCTGCACAGGCACTGACATGGGAGCCATACCATGTAATAACCTGGTGCCAGACTACATAGCGAATGGGCTCAGGGGCGTGGCACCATGTAATAACCTGGTGCCAGGCCCTTAGCCCACTGGCTGTGCTTTACTGTGTAGCAGCTGGTTACACTGAAGTTTCCACCTGCCTTGGAGTGGAAATGGATGAAATACCTTGAGATGCAATAACAAGCATGGCTTCTGATTTGTTCATGTCTGTTCTGTGTGCTTGCTAGCTCTTTTTCAAGATTGGGATGTGTGTGTGTGTGTGTGTGTTTAGTCTGGTAACAACAGAATACCAAATAGGTAGAGCAACTGCTGGGCTGAATGTTACTGTGCAGAGAGCATGCAGTCTGACAGTAATTAATCGGGTAAGAATAATATCAACCCAGTTTTCTCCTCCTGACTGACTGCTCAGGAGTAAAGGTTTCCGCTACACAGAAAACATGCTTAGCTTGTAATTAGGCAGAAGTGTCCTTTCAGCACTGGACACCTGGGTTTTACCCAGATGGCCGTCCACATTACAGAAACCAAGGCAGACAAAGGGACACGTACTGCACATTTATCCTGATGCACATACACATTTATAATTTAATCCTGTGCTGTTATGTATGTATTCACCACTGTAAATAGTTTCACTGTCGTATTTTATGTTTCCTAAACTGTTATTATGTACAGTATTTACACATCATATGTGTGACCCCTTGATGGTGCTATCCCAAGGGCTATTACCCCTGACTGCTTGGCTAGTAGCAGGTTAAGGGGCCTGAGTTCTGAAACGGGTGCCTCCACCCAGAGGTCAGGGTTGGTAGTGGTCAAGCTAACCTGGGCACAGCCCTCCAGGACACTGTAACCCCCATCTTTCCCATCTAGTGGCGTGAACACTGTACAATAATCACTTTCACAATACCCCTGGTACACCATACAAGTACCCACAATGTTTGCACTTACCACCAGGGCTGGTTTCTCTGGCTTGACCCTGGGGACTCCCTGTAAAACAAGGTTATGCACAGCAAACAGCAACAGTACAGTACTTTGAGCACAAACTGGAACCACAGTCAGATTACATGCAGAAAAAGTTAGATCTGATTTATTCAGGGAACTTGAACAAGGAAGGGGCAAAATCAGGTTAATTAGCTTAACGGTTATATCAATCAAGCAGTTATGCATGTGGTTTGAGTCCCCCACATAGTCCACCTCTGGGTACCAAGGTAGAAAAGAGATGGGCTAGCCTGGGCCGTTGCCTGGAGTTGCAGCTGATTAGGGCCCTGTGATAGAAAACACAACATGCACAGTACACAATATTTGTAATCTGGAGCCAGAGGGCTCAGTTCATAAAGGAAGCGAAACAACAAGACAATCAGATGACACACTCCGATTAAGCTGTTGTTGCAGGGAGCTACCCTGGTATTTACTCACGATACCCAAGACTGGGCACAGACTGGATGAAGATCGAGACTGCAGGTGGTTGATCTGGAATGCCAGGAGAATCGGGGCCCAACATGAGTCGAAGAGGCATCATTCCTGTTCAAACGTGGAGCAGGGGGCTGATCCCCAGGCAGGTCTCTCGTCGATGGCTTCTCTGTGCAGTGGGTAGTCTGGCTGGGCCAGTCTGGCAAGGCCCAGACCGCATGGAGACAAATCGGATGCAGTCCATTTTGGGCTGGATACAGCTTCCAGCAAGCAGAACACAGTTCACACAGTGGGGGAACTAACTCGACCCACTAGCAGCTCATAGAACATTTGCATATAAAATTCTACTGCTTAGCAGGCAAGCACTCCCGGTCTGTCCCTTAAAGTCTGCACACACGGGAGCTTAGGGGCAGCTGGAACTCCTGACAGGCTGATCGCATTCAGCAAAATCTTCGGTCTTCTTCAGGTTGAGCCTGCCCACTTCAGTAGCTTACTTTAGTCACACAGACTTGGATCTAGTCCAAAATAATTCTCTTCTCTCCCTCTCAGGAGCAGCACACCGACATGCAGGCCAAAAACTTAGTCTTTTCAGAGTTCTCCCATGTGAATCCACTCACGATTGCTGCTCAGAAACACTTCAGCTCCTTCTTGTTCAGCTTCCAGCTTAGATCTAACTGAAAACTGCAAGCAACCCGGGACTTCCCCAAGATAACATCTGGCATATTCAGATCCCCCATCAGCAGTATCTCCTCTTTGTCTGCCATTCTAAGAATACTTTCTATCATTTCCTTGTCCATTTCCTCCCTCTGAGCTGGAGTTCTGTATACAACCCCTGTGCGGATTGTGGTGCCATTGCCTGTCTCCAAATTGACCCACAGTGCTTCCTCTCCTCCCTGTTTACCCTTTTGTTCTGTTGCTTTGATTCATTCCCTTATGTAGAGAGCTACTCCTCCTCTTTTACCCTCCTTGTCCCTCCTGTAGATAGTGTATCCTGGTATGTTTACGTCCCAGTCATGATTCTGTGTGTACCATGTTTCTGTGACTGCCACAATATCCAGATGTTCCTCCTCCATCAAGGCCACTAATTCAGGAAGCTTGTTACCCAGACTATGGGCATTTGTACTCATTGCTCTCCACTTTGTGATGGCTTTACCTCTTGTAGCACCATCCCTGTCCTCACTGACTTTGCTTTCTCCATTTACCCCAGTTCTGCTCCCTACTGACCTTTCTACCTTGGTCTTTACCTCATTTAGTACCCTGTTTTGTAGGGGGAGGCTGAAAATTCCCTGCTGCTTATCAATGCCTCCCCCCTTGACTAGTTGAAAAGCTTGCCAATGAAGCATTTAAACCGATCACCCAGAAGACTTGTTCCCTTCCTGGACAGATGCAGACCATCCTGCCAGTATAGGCTGGTATCCCAGTTTCCAATGAAGCCAAACCCCTGTGCTCTACACCATTTTTCAACCATTCATTAAATCACATGGTGCGAAATACTTCACCCTTGCCATAGACAGGCAGCACCTCTGAGAAGGCTACTGTGTGTGCTACTTGACTTAGGATCCTCCCCAACTCCACAAACTCCTCCTGCACTGCTCAAATCTCATGTTGAGCCAAGTAATTTGTCCCTAGGTGGACAGTGGCATCCAGCTCAGTATCTCGTGCAGCTTTTCTTGTGATCCTGAGGGTGCGCTTCCTGTCCCGCCAAGCCATGGCGCCAGGCAGGCACCTTACTTCAGTTTTCCCTGCTCCCTCCAGTTCTGTCTCTCTAATAATTGTGTCCCCCACCAGGAGCTGCTTCCTTTCCTGTGGTGTCCTCTGCCTCCTTCCTGTGGGGCACCCTTGCAACAGTTGTCCACAACCTCTTTAGTCTCCTCTGCGGGTGCATCCATAGGGGGAACTATGCTCCATCCGAATGGTGTATGGATTGTGGAGTGGTACAACTGACTGGGTGTGCCTCTGTTCCACCACCCTCACCCTCCTTGAGCCCACTGTGGTCTAACTGCTGCGCTTTCTTGGCAATCTCTGAGGTAGTGGTGGTAGTCCTGGTGCAGCCTGGGTGGGGGAGGTTCCCTTACTACTGTCCAGTGTGGCCTGAAGACAGGCAACCTCCTCCCTCAGGGCAGAGAGTTGCTTGCAAATAGGGCAGCATCTCACCTCCAGAAAGTCTCCCGGAAGATTGCTGCCCCACAGCCAGTACATTACACTACTCCCCACGTCTGTCTATCTTCCTGTTTATCCTGTGTAAGGTTTTTTCCCCAGTTATTGTTTTGCAATATATGCATATGTGTATATTATGGTAGCATGGTAGGGCTACCATAGTTAGGGCTGAGGAGCCATTTACATGTTAAACCCCAAATTTTGCACCTTAATAACTTTGCGACTGTTTAACGGATTTGCCTGAAATTTGGAATACATGATCAAGACCCGTATGCCTTGGGATCTGCCACGTTTTGTACCGGTCGGATACACGGCTGCGGAGTTATTAAGCGTGATCTGCGCATGCGTTTATGCTTTTTCTGGAATTCTACGGTCGTGCCTACAGGTCGCATGGTTTGTGCGACCGGCCCAAAATCTTCAGGGAACGTGCGGCCAGGGTCCCCGTTGTGCCTTTTGAAGATTTCGTGAAAAAATATTAAACGGTTCAAAAGTTATTCAAAAAACAATTTCCCATTATAAGTCAATGGGAAAAGTTAAAAAGTTCAACAATGTCGCAGATGCATTTTTACTTTCGCAAATGGCCTCTTACTTTCGCAAATCCGCCATTTTGTTTTCAGTTAGTGATCAGAAAAATGCTTGGCATTTAAAATTGAGACCCTCTAGCAACCTAATTCTTTTTGTATTCACCTAGTCGGAGCCTGAGGATGCTAGCCATGTCTTTATTTGGGGTAAAACACCCCAGAAATGTGTTTTTCAAATTTCTGGAAAAAGTACTTTCGCAAAGTACTTTCGTGCTCAAGAAAGTGTCGCAAGTTTTTGCGAAAGCTTTCGCAAATTGCGACAGTACTTTTCTAGACTGTGGGGAAATAACAGCAATTCTTTGGCACCCCGCTGCAAAAGAACGGTTTGGAGTTTTGGGCTGAAATTTGGAGGGAAAGCAGCTGACATCTCACAGATGTGCCTTTCACTGTTGTGTTGAAAAAATATTACACGGCGGCAAAGTTATGGCACTTCAAAGTTGACACTTTTTCCCATAGGATAACATTACGGCAGCCGACGCATTGCAGCAATCGTTTGGCGCCCTGCTGCAAAATACTGGTTTGGCCTTTTGGGCTGAAATTTGCATTGGATACAGCCAACATCCCACAGATGTGCCTTTCAGTGGTTTGGTGAAAAGATATTACAGGGAGGCAAAGTTATGGCACTCCGAACTTCTCTTTTTTTCCCATAGGATAACATTATGGCGTTCGCCGTGCCTTTGAGGGCCCGTATCTCGAAAACCGTGCGAGATACAGAGTTTTTGTCGAAAAACTTTCTGACGTAAGGGCCATGCTACAGACTCTTGTTCAGGATATACTGAATATTAAAAGCTTGGTCACAAAGTTGGATGAGAAACTAGCCAGGAAAGTGATAATACATATGACTTTTAAATGTTTTTCTGTGTTGTACGGTTACTGAGATATAAGCAATTTACTATTCCAACTCCTGATTTTTGTGTTCCAAGAGTCATTATTTTGCATACATTCTTTCTACTCACTGTTTTTCTCTATACAGCTTTTGGGGAAAACCAACCTGTGCGCTTACATTACTGTTACCATTACCGTTTCTGCTTGCAGTTCCGTACCCGTTTCACTTACCGTTCGTTGCACCACCATGTGCGTTACCCTTTGCGTTTTCATTTGCGGTTGCATTTCCGTTGTTTTTAACATTTCTGTCTACAGTACTGTTTCTCTTTCTGTTTCACTTTGCGTCACCATGCGCATTACGATTTGTGTTTGCGGTGCAATGTTACTATGTGACAAGACATCACGGGCCCCACGCCCGCCACTGCATTACATTCACTATTTCTCATTATCATTCTCAAAAAGAAGGAACATTAGAGGCAAAAAACTCCGTTTAATGCATCACTTAGGGTTGTTCCACAGCGACAAAAGTGAGGAAATTCAATGTTAGGGTTGAAACCCCCTTTGCACCCTCAGCCCACCCCCAACTGGAATCGAGGTGCGCGTTGGAATCATCGGTTCTAACTGTCACCCCATTCTCCTATTCCTCAGCTTCTTTCCACATATGGGGTGACAGTTAGGGCTGATGACTTCAATCGCACCCGATTCCAGTTGGGGGTGGGCTGAGGTGCAAAGGGGTTTCAACCCTAACATAGAATTTCCTCGCTTTTGGCCTGTGGAACAACCCTAACTGATGCATTAAACTGAGTTTTTGCTCTAATATATATATATATACATATATATATATATATATATATAATTTATATATCTATATTATGTGATGTGTATGCTTATATTGTCAGTGCAGTTTGCTGGAAAGGATATGACAGTGGTATGCACCTTGCCCTCTTGAGGAAATGATGTCAGAACCCCTGGTATAAAGGAAATGGTACCAGGGGTGGGTGAGGTGAGAGGAAGGGGGGATTGGCCCAATCTGTGCTCTCTCAAAACAATCAGCTAAAAGCTCTGACCGACCATTGCGATGAGTGTTGACCTTCCTGTCAGCAAGACAACCTACACAACAGTTTAACAGAGAAAATACCCTGCTAAACAAACAGAGAAAAAAAACAAACAGCTAAGTCAAACGCAGGTAAACCTCCCCAGCCCCAATACAGCCTGGTGAGTTGTGCTATGAAAGCAATCAGACCCAGAACAAGTCAGCTGTGCACAAGAAAAGACACAGTAAACAGTATTTCAATCCCTCTGAGTTTAAACTCCCTATCTCCAAAGCAGTATTGCAAGCCCCTTCACTGAAAAGCACAATAACAATTGTAAATTGTAAAGTAAGGTACACCTCCCTCTGCTGTGAGCAAGACTGTCTTTCCTGCTGAGTCTAAGTTCAGTATTTCACCTTTCCAGCTTTCAGTTAGGGGTAGCCTCCACCTGAAGAATAGTAGTTTTTCTGATGAATCTGCTACAAACCAAAGAACAATAACAATTGTAAAATGTAACGTAAGGTACACCTCCCTCTGCTGTGAGCAAGGCTGTCTTTCCTGCTGATTCTAAGTTCATTATTTCAACTTTCAGTTAGAGGTAGCTTCCACCTGAAGAATATTAGCTTTTCTGGAGTTATAGCTCGTTTTTACCTACCTCTGATCCTTCTGCTTAACAACATGTCAGCTGAGGAAGGTTCTGGACTTTGGTGGCAGATATGGCTCAAAAGGACTCCCAAGTGGCGGTGGACATGGAGGATCTTTCTCCCATAAGGGCCATGCTGCAGACTCTTGTTCAGGATATACTGAATATTAAAAGCTCAGTCACAAAGTTGGATGAGAGAATGGATGCAGCTGAGCAGTGCATCGCAGAAGGGGAGTTGTTTTCTCTGCAGGTTGAATCTGAAACAGCAAGGCAGGCTGACCGGATTGTGGCACTGGAAAAACAGATGCAATGTTTAACTCTGAAGCTGGATGATTTAGAAAATTGCAGATGGTGAAATAACTTACAGATAATAGGGATTCCAGAGGGCTCTGAGGGCTCCAATATGGTAGAATTCCTTCAGCTGTTAATTCCATAAGTTCTTGAGCATTACTCTTTTCCCCATTAGAGTTGGAGCATGCTCATAGGTTGTTGGGTCCCTGGCCAGCAAGGGGGATGCCTCTACGACCAGTTATTGCTTATTTCTTATGGTATTCTTTAAAGGAGCAGATATTGAGGCTGGCAAGAGAGAAGGGCCGTCTGAAATGGCAAGGGCATACCTTGTATAATTTCCAGGATTACTCAAAGGAGATTGTGGTTAAATGCAAAGCTTTTGCATCAGTCCGCAAGGAGTTGGTGCAAAATCCAATACAGTACACGCTACCCAGCAGTGCTGACTATCTTTTTGGATGGTAAATGGTCCTAGTTTGAATCACCACAGGTTGCACAGAAGTGTTTATCTTCTATCTGAAAGTCGCCTGGCTCCTCTGTGCATTTCACTTCCAATAACTCTTGGCCCAGTGTCAAACGTGACCTTGCTGGATGGAAGACTGCTGGTGCTTCCCCGGTTTCTGTCTCAGCTTCACAGAATGTCCAGCCTGCTGCATCTATCTCGCAACTGCAGACCTCTTCGGTGGATGCCAACTTCACTATTTCCAAACCTAAGCAGCATCAGGAGCAGCAATGCATTTTAGATGCTATGGCTGTGGGTTCGACTGGTGAGGGATAGTCTCAGGTGTCGGTTGTCGGAGAGACTCCTGAATCTCTGGCTCGCTTAGAGAGTTCACGTGTTGGGCCATCTACTCCTGCCTCAAAGTATTCTAAGTTGTCTCCTGCCTCACCATCAGACTCTGGTGGTACGGAGTGGGCGGACTATATAGAAGAGGAGCTCCTGGCATCAGCATCTTCGGAGGAGGTCCCAGGACCGATCTCATTGCAAACCTCACAGCTAACTAATTTGGCTTCTTCGGTGGAGGAGAATTCAAAGAGGTACAGAGTGCTGTCTCTGAGAATTCGGGACTGTCTTCTAAGTAAGGTGGACTGGTATTTAATATTGCTAGGAATCACAGGTCTAGGTTGTGGTGGAAGGGAAGGGTACTGCTGTTATGCCCTTGGATGGAAGGGGATGATGTTTACTCCTTATATTGCTTGTTGCCTTTTATGTTTTCTTTTTGGTTGCTGTAACAGCTTACCCTATATTACCATTGTAAACGGTTTGGGGAATTTTTGTGTTTGGACTGCCTAAGTAGTGGCCTGACTTAGTCCAATGATTTTTTTCCATTTGTATGGGCTGCATGATATGTTTGCTCTGGATGCAGTAGATTAGTAGGAGGTCTTGGTAATGGTGGGTGGCTGCCGGGGTTGTCTTAAGACCTGATTCTTATAGGGGGGACGAGATGCCTGCAGCTGTGCCTGCTGTGGAGAGGAAGGGCATAGGTGGTAGGGGGCAGCTAGCTTATTGGATCCCTCTTCTCATTCGATGAATGCTCCATTTATGGAGCTCAGTAAGGTTAGTCTTATCATATGTTGGCGTTATCTCACCATGCTGGTTATTGGGTTGTTATTTCTGCAAACTGTGGGTTACTTATTGGAGTATTTGGGGGATACTGTCTAGTGGGAGGAAGGGTGTGTTACTATCAATATGTTTAGAGTAGAGATATATGAACAGGTGCATACAGTGGGGAAGGGAGTGTATTTTAAGGGATGAGTTATATTTACAAGATAGTTGTGTTTGTACCAGTGCAGCTGTTTTCCCTCAGTTAGACTTTCTGGATAATATTTTTGGTATAGACATTACTTTTGTGTAAGGTTTCATAGGATTAGGTAGTTTTTCAGATGGCTAGTGTACACTTGATGACTTGGAATGTCCAAGGTATGAGTGACCCAATTAAGCATAAAAAGATTTGATCTTATTTGGGGTCTTGTACCTGCGACACTGAATTTATGCAGGAGACTCTCCTCCTCAAACAAGAAGCACAGAAGTTGGAGAAGGGATGGGTGGGGAGGGCTTATTCTAGTTTGTTTGTAACGAAAAAGCCGGGGGGGGGGGTGTATTGATATTACTTAAAAAAGGCTTTCCCATGTGAGTGGAAAATTCCACTTCGGATAAGTCGGGAAGATGGGTAATGTTACTGGGTCACATATACGATACTTGGATGTTATTAGTTAATGTTTATGCCCCCAATAATGATACTCCTGAATTTTGCACTGATTTATCTGAAAGCATTGCTGATTGGTATCAGGCCCCTATGTTTGTAGTGGTAGGGGGATTTAAATTTTGTGGTGGAACCTTTTATTGATAGGTTCCCTGTACAGAACGGGCCCCCTATCCCATCACTACTCCAGAGAGCTGCTGAATCATTCAAGTATGGAATTTGATTTATTGGATTGCTGGAGGGTTTGCCATCTGGATAGCCAACAATATACATTTCGTTCAAATAGGTTTCAGACTCGCAGTAGTCTGGACTACTTTTTATGCAGCACTGTCATGTTATCTGGGGTGGTCAGTAGAAAAATTTTACCTATGGTGTTTCCAGATCGTGCTCCGATAAGGATGACTTGGGTTCCGTCAGGTAGTTTGAAAAGCTCCCCTAGGTTGAGATTTAATCCGGCGCTGTTGAGCTCAGAGGAGTTCAAGCAATGGATACACAGGGAGATACAATTTTATTTTGATATGAATGTGAGTCCGGATATTTCATATTTTTCTGTTTGGGAGGCTTTTAAGGCATTCATTAGGGGACGAATCATTTTGTATGCTTCCTCAGTGAATTAAAAGAGGAACCAGGAAGTTAAAGATTTGACAACTCAAAGCACTAGAGACTGAGATTTATGCGTCATCTGCTGTACCAGATTATAAAGTAAAGACCCTTCAGTCTCTTAAATATAAATTGAATACAATTTATCATCAGAAAGCATCTGGGACTTTGTTATTTGTGAAGCAATCCTACTGGGAATTGGGAGACAGGCCAGGTAAACGCCTGGCTTATAGAATGAGATGGAAAACTATGGAGGCCCAGTTTCCTTACTTGCGTGAAGGGGATAATCATCTTATAACAGATGCGGCATGGATAGTGGAGAAATTCAGGGAGTGTTATTCCCTTTTGTATAGCTCTGTGGGCTCTTTGAGAGAGTGTGATGTAGTCACTTTCATGGCTGGTCTTCATTTGCCCCAGCTTCCGTCTGAGGCTATTCAGTCCTTGGAGGAGGACATTACCATTGAGGAAGTCCAACTAGTTATTAGATCTTTGGCGGTAGGGAAAGCTCTGGGGCCAGATGGCCTTAGCTTCCAATTTCTACCAGGCCTTTGCCACCTCACTTGCTCCTTGGCTGTTACAGCTTTTCAATTCCATTATTCAGACTGGGTCCATGCCCCCCTCAATGCAGGAAGCTACCAGAGTGGTATAACCAAAGCCTGGTAAGAGTCGCATGAGGTGTGCTAATTACAGACCCATTTCTTCATTAAATGTTGACTGCAAAATCCTTGCAAAAATGTTGGCAACTCACTTGGAAAAGGTTGTACCCCTAATAATACACAAGTCCCAAGCAGGATTTGTTAAGGGGTGGCAAGGGACTGACAATTCCCAGCAGTGTTGAATGTCATACAAATAGCCACCAGGGGACCTACTTCTTCGGCTCTGATGACCATTGATGCTGAGAAGGCATTCGATTCAGTAGAATGGGAATACTTGTTGAATGTTCTTGCTAGGGTGGGCCTGGGTCCAGAGTTTCAGAAATGGATTCAATGTCTATATTCTTCGCTAAGGGCAAGAGTGTTTGCCAGCTGGATTTTCTCTGAATCATTTTCTTTGCTTTGGGGAACTAGGCAAGGCTGTCCTTTTAGTCCCCTTCTTTTCTTGCTTGAAATTGAGCCACTGAATATAGCTCTCCGTCAACACCCTGACATTTCAGGGATTTCTGTCGGGGGTCAGTCATTTTCTACTCTGTTATATGCGGATGATTTGTTACTGACATTGTCAAATGTGGAGGCTTCCCTACTTAGGGCCTGGGAGATTTCTAAGTCTTTTAGTAAGATTTCAGGTCTTCGGGTGTATCGAGCTAAATCAGAGATTTTACCACTGTACGGAGCTGACCCATGGTGAGCTCTCCTAAGTCCTCTACCTGTAAAGTGGTCCCCTAAAGGCATTAGATACCTGGGTCTACGCATTTCTAGTGACGTGCAAGAGATGTGTTGCACAAATATGCAAGAGATGTTGCAGAAGTTGTCTGGAGATTTTACCAGATGGAGTAAATTGCATTTGTCCATTCCCGGTAGGACTGCTGCTATAAAGATGGTGGCTTTTCCTAAATTGTTTTATAGATTAAGTAACTTGGCTATGCTGGTTCCTCTGGGGGCATGGTACCATATAGATAAGACTGTTTTCAAATTTTATATGGCAAAAAACTTTGCCTCGTATTGGACGAAGAATGTTGAGGTCCCCTGCAGAATGGGGAGGATGGAATTTGCTGTGGTCTTAGGTCTATCATTTGAGCCATGGCCTAAAACAAACTCTGAGCTGGCTGCACTTCAATAAGGGAGCTACCCCATTATGGGTAGATACAGAACAGGCGGTTTTGGGGGATACCCTTCTGGAAGTAGTTCTTAAGGATTCATGTTTAGTGGTAGGACGACTTACACTTCCAATGCTTTTTTCTAGGTGGTCCAGAAAAACAGTATGTAACAGGCTGGAGTGGGATCCTAATTACTGGCCCTTATGAATCCATTTGGAGGAACCTGAGTATTTTAATTGGGGACTCCTTGATACACTGGAAAAATTGGGCTTCACGGGGAATATTGAAGATTTCAGATTTGTTAACTTCTGGGGTGCTACAGTCATTCCAACAGTTGCAGATGGCATATGGTTTGCCTGTTAAGGAGTTTTGGAGATATTTACAATTAAGGCATGCTTTATTGTCTAAATTTTTTAGGAATTTCATAATACTTTCAATGGAGGTGATTTTTCAGGTGCAAAAATGGTTGAAGGTTTCTAGGGGCCACACTAGTCTGATTTATAAGTTAGTCTGGGAAAGAAATCTTCCAGATTTGGAAAGATATTGAGAGAAATGGGAAAATGACCTTCAGGAGGCTATACCCTTGAAGTCCTGGCGTCGGTGCTGGGTGGAAGCTCATAGATCCTCCTCGGACCCAAAATTGCAATTGGTCCGGAAGAAGACCCTGAGCCAGTGGTATAGAACTCCAGATAGGTTATATAAAATGGGGTATTTGAATACGAATGAATGTTGGAGATGTGGTACGGGGTGGGTACCCTATTACATATCCTATGGGCTTGTCCTCGACTGGTGGAATGGTGGCAGAGTATCATTGTAATTGTGGAACAATGTTTTCAGGTATATCTTCCACACTCCTCTCATTTTTGGATTTTGGGGGACTTGTCTATATTGTCGCAGCAAGTCTTAAAGGTGAAGGAGCCTATTTACACAGCTGCGCTTGAAGCAAAGCATATGATTCTTTTTAACTGGAAGAGTCCCGCCCCCTCTATCTCATAATCAGTGGGTATAGGGGGTGTCTATAGCTGCATCTTATTTGCATGGTTGCACTGGAGACATAGAACTCTTTCAAATTTCTTTCAGGCATGGTCCCATTGGTTATGTAATTTTGGGATACAGACAAGGGAGCTTGTTTTATCAGTAACAGAAGTGGATGTTTTTAGGGAGTTTTGAGAGGAGATGGCTGCACTGATTGCACTGTTTGTTCTTTGTTTTATATTGAGTGTTATTGGTTAATGTACAAAGCTTGCTTCTGTATGCTGAGATGTATATAGGGTGCAATCCTGCCCTGTTGTTTCTGTTTAGGGTTATAATTGGACTCTTGTGTCTCATAATGATGTAATACTCCCCGTTGCATGGTGAAAATGTTTCTGTATTTTGCTGCTGTATTGATGTTGATTATATATTAATAAAGTGTTTCAATACAAAACAGCAAAAAAAAAAAAAAAAAAAGTAGTACCATTGTATGTGAACAACACTAGCAATGAGTGCTGCACACTTTTATTTGTTCTCCAGACCTGGACCCGCTTATCTTCAGTTTCAGTCTCTCTCTCTCTCTCTCCTCTTTCTTTTGTATCACCAGTAAAAAGTAAAAAGTAGTCCCTGCTGTTGTAGTAATGAGACTTTTTTTGCCTCAGTATCAGTAATAAGATCCGGCATATGACTATGTAATGCTAGCATTTTAATGCAGTCAGGTGATGTTCCTAACCCAATGAGGTTTCAGAATTTTTCCTTGCATTTTATAAATCAACATAACTGGTTCTAATCAGAACTCAAAAATGTTCATAACATTCTTGTTTTATGGAACTAGCAACTCACATCCATTTCATTGATTATTGTATACTAATATATGCTAATGATTAATTTGCAGTTTGAACCACTTAAACTGTGTTTTATGAGGAGGGTTATATTTGGTTCTGATTTTTTAAACTGACCAGGCCCATGGGGGTTCTTTATTTTCATTTTTAGAAAATGATTCTGCCCCTCCCTAATTTCAGTTGTGCTTCAGATCAAGACAGGGCTGCAGTCCATCCCTGATATTCTGCAATCAACAGTCAGTGAAGCACATTTAAGTGCTGATGGAGTGCAGCAGCTCTGTGATTACTTTTGAGATCCTCCTTCCTCCTTACCCATCAGAGGAGTCAGGTGTGAAAGGTTGGATGCATTATGGGCAGAGGGAATGGCTGCAGATGTTTCTGCTGAGCTCGTCTTCTGCAACATAGAAACATAGATGATGATGCCAGAAAAAGACCAGTGGTCCATGCAGTCCACCAGTAACACCCTATCATACCTCAAGTCATGATCTGGTCTTGATGCTTCCTTGATGTAGCAGGAGAATGTAGAAACAAATATGGGGTGTTGATGTATGTCATTTATATAGCAGCATTATTGCTCCCCCCATGTAAGACCATCAGTCTTTGCAGTGGAGATGTTTAGCAGTGAGATGTCAAAATTTATACCCTTAGATCTGTGCCTTTCTCAGGAAACTGCGCAGCTACGTGTCTTTTATTTGAACAAAGCTGATGTGTGTTAGCATAAATCTCTCTGTGTTTTTTTCAGTTTTATGGGACAGTAGAACAGTGGTATTGCAATTCATGCCAGAAAGTATGATTCATGTTATGGCAGCCAAAAAGCATATCACAATTTCAGAGCCCCTGTGGATTTGTACAGACTTACAGCATTTTCTACAGCAGATTTGCCCCAAAAAAAAAAACAGCAGTAAATAGGTAAATTTATTGCAGTTAATTGCTGTGAGTTTTCATTTTGTATGCACCACTGGTCTCAGCAGCTGTAGTTTGATGTGAAATTACAGGCAATTAACTTGCGCTTGCAAGCTTAACAGGAAATTGTTAGTGTCAGCCCACCTGTCATCCCTCATAACTATACATTACAAGGGACATAATCTTATCTTACAAATGGGCCCCAGTCCAAACTGAGAGGGTGTCATCCTACATTCCATGCTAAGATTTTAAAGCAAACATTCATATTAATTAATTTGATAAATGCATTGCTCAGTGAATGGCAAACTGTGTGAACAAGAAAGTGCACATTTCCTTACTGTTCTGAGCTTCTAAGAGGCAGCATAGCCAAGAGGTTAGAGCACCAAGCTGTGAATCTGGAAATACATCAGATCTGGATTTGAATCATCACAACTATCACTTGGATACTGTGTGACCCAGAGCAAGTAACTTAACCTCCCATGCTCTCATAGGACACACTACAAAATAAACTTCCACTTAGTGGGCCTTTCCTGATCAGAAAAAAAAAGAGGTGTGTCACAGACTAGTTCTCTCCCAGAGCTCAGTTTGCACAGCTACCAGGTTTCGCAACTGTTCTTATTCCTGAATGGTCACCTTGGTATGCCACCACCACCCAACTGGACTCCCACTTGAGGTATCACTTGGCCTAAATCCCACTAGAGCCACTGCTCGTATAGTACAGTGCTGTTTCCCAAAAGGCAAATGACCCACCCCTTTTGTCACAGCTGAGAGCTTTTTTTTTAAATATGATAGCTTGATAAGCCTCCCTCTTCAGAAACAGATCACAGACTTGCAAATTCCCCCTTGTTTTCTTATATCTTACACGACTCAGTTTCAGAAAGCATGAAGCATATAAAAATAACATTTAATACTCCATGATGTTTTGTTACATGTTACATGATTACACACACTAAAGACAATGGGGAATACAGCACTCTATAGAGATAAAAAAGGAACACATTTAAAAAGATAGAGATTACACAGAAAAAAAAACTAACTCAAAGTTAACTAACTTTATAAGTAGAGTAGAATAAGTTTACCCCAACAGAAAACTGGTGAGTTGTGGCAGACAGGTGATGTTACAAGTTCAAAATACCAGACACAAATGAACTCTCATTACAAACATACAACAGAAATACCCTGGGCTGACTGGCCCACCATACCCACATAAATTGACAAGCCACTCTGATATCATGATTTGTTACTTTCGTTGATCTCTGAGGACCACATTCTTCTCAGTCTGGTCCAAACTATATTCAGGGATTTAAATGCGGTCCCTTTTGTTATTCTGGGTGGCAGCTCAGCAAGGTTATGTTTTGTTGAATCAGCCATGTGTTTATGGACCAAACATAGCCTTTTTGGATGAAAAGTGGCCCACCCCTTTGAAGTTTAACCAAAACCAAAGTACCTTTACAGGACAGGAACTGTTGCTGTTCCCCATCCAAATTACTGTATTTGTACTCTGAGTACAAAGGACTTCTTATGCAAAAGCTACTGGTTGAGTGCCCTGAAATGGGGCCACAGAAGCATGTAATTTTCAGTTTCCATCAGACCACCCACCTCAGCTGAAATACTTTATAGTGACAGATTTGACAATAAAACACACACACACACTACATTGCATAGTTGTTACAAGGTGTAACAGATTTTGCCTCTTTTCTGATACTTCCACAGGACTGCTTCTCATTTGGGTGACAGTACATTCAGCAGCCCCCCGGGCCTGAAATTAAGTTTGATCTCTTTCCAGGGACTACTTCTTTTGTCAGTTACCAGTCTATTCCCCTCCAGTTCAGCTACTTCCACCTAAGTGATCCCTTGATGGGGGAAAAAGGTTTAGCAGCATACTGCAAATTGCAGTATTTGCGACCAAAAGTACGGTCATGTGCAGTAGTTTTAATTAATCACGTTGTATTTTTGATTAGAGACATTTCATTTTCGTTAGTTGATAAATCCTGTGGCTGTCCTTATTGCTCACTCAGCCAGCCAGCTGAGGGCCACTTGTTGGCCCTCCTCTAAGCTTCTGAAGGCTGATTCCCTCCCATGTTGGAGCCTAGCTGGTTCCTGTACCCAAACAGTTTCAGGATCTGATGGGAAGAGCAGAGCTCCTCATTCACAGCAGGGAAGTCCCACAGAACATGGAAATGCACCATTGCCCTCAATTCAGAATGCTGCCCTATTTGTCCAGCAGTTATTCCCCCAGGCATTGAGCCTCTCCCGAAAAGAAAATTTTTGTACCATCCACAGGACTTTGCAACCCATTAAACACAGATAATTCAAACTCAGAAGTGAAGTGAGGCAGACACTTCTCACACACTTGTTGTATGTACTATACTGAATATTTAACCTGATCCTCTCCATCACTTGTGCAGGTAGGCAGGGAGGGCCAATTTAGTGATGTGCCCATAAGCCTTCCCCCTTCAGTCTTGCATGAGCAAAGCAGGATGAATCTGAAATGATGAAAAGACAGGTCATTCATGTGAATGGCCTAATTGACAACTTCTTTTCCACTTATTTCTAGGCACTGAACAGAACACATTTTATTTATTTAGTTATTTATTTTTGTATTTTTAACTGGGTAAAAGCACTGGGCTATGCATTTACCTATTTTCTGGTATGACCCGAGCCAGTGTGGCAGTAATGGTTACAGATAAAGTTGCTGGCATGAGAATGGACATTAGCAAATTAATTAGCAGCAATAAGTATACACAGAGAAACCATAATTTAAATGTGATACAGTAATACAGAAATTATACTACAGTTCTCATGCCCACCTCTGCTTCCCAGAGTAGTTCATGCACAGAGTAGCTCATGACCTGCCTTGGGATACAAAAGTCGTTGCCCAGAATTGGGAGCCATTTTTACATCTCCTTTAACCCCTGAACCCTCCCTCCAACCCGATGCAGTGTGCAGCCTCTGTAAGCCTTGCTTGTTGTAGTGCCTCTTAGCACAAATGCCCTCTCTTCTTAATGGAGCAGACACTCTGACCCAGTGCACGGGTTTGGGTTGTTACGATGCCAGGTATTGATGATGTCACACCTCCCCAGGTTTGGTTTGTACTGCACACAGCAGCACTGCCCTCATACTGTCCGCCCAACTCCAGTGCTGCAAGTCCCCTCCCATACCTGGGTTACTGGCACTGAAGCACAGCATGCTTCCAGTAGGCCATCGGGCAACCCATATGAATGAAACTGGACTCAAATAAAGGGACTATCAATACTGAACCTGGTTTCTGCCCCCACTCCCTATCCAGTCCCTTCTATTTTAATTTTGCTGCTTCTTCAAAAACAAAATCCCTTGACATGTGTATTCTGCAGATATAAATGTGTTCTTCTTATGAAAACAATTTATTTTTTTTACAATGTGTTCACCCAGAATAGCTCAGCTGAGCCACAGAATCTCATTTTCAGTGGGTTCCTGCTTCTACCCATTTCTACAGCTGGGTAGACTGGATCGATGGGAGGTTAAGTGACTTGCTGAAGGTCACACAAGTGAGCACCTGGCTCTAGTGGGATTTGAACCAGTGATCTCAAGGTTCCTAAGTGGGTGCTCTACCAACTAGTTCACACTGTCTCCAGATAATGTGCTGGCAATGCTGGAATACCAGATAAATCCATTCCTTGGATTTGTTGCATTACTACTTGGTGCTGGTAAAGTGTGCAAAAGTATAGACATGCAGGGACAACAGATCCCACCTAATAATACTCGCAATTAATGTTACTGTAACTAGTTACTAGTAAGAAAAAAGGCGCATTGTTACGGTTACCTATTGCTTTTTGTTGAACGTGATCTAGTGCTATTACTAGTTACCAAAACCACTAATATTATAGTAACTAATCACTCCCCAACATGAGTCATGGACAGTTTCTCTCTTCAGTCTGCAGTGCAAACAGGAAAATGTATCACTAGAGTTTCAGTCTTGTTTGTTTCTTCTGCTACAGTAACTGGGTAGGCTCACTGAAACAAGTCTATTCCAGTGCACTGACCTATTTTTGTATGGCTGCTCAGGCTAATTTGGGCTGCCCCCCCCCTTTGAACTTCAGGCAAAGTGATCTCTTTTTTTCTCCTCCTCTATGCGGCTTCCCAGAACTCTGAGCCAACTCCTCTGATGTGTTGTGATGGTTAATGGAATGGAATCCAGCTATGGAATAGAAAAAAAAAATACCGAGATTTTTTTCACATACTATAATGCCTAGTGGTGTCCAGGGATAAGATGTTAATGTAAGAAGGAGGAACACACCTGGCTGTGCAAAGATGACCCCCACTAGGATGTAATAATGATTTGTATATTCCTTACTTGGCTGGAATGTACCCTCCACATATGCAATATGGTAAAGACAGACAAATAGATTATTTTTTTTTAAATAAGCCTTTCTTAAAACAAGGCACAGTACAATAATCACAATAATAATTACAAAACAAATATGAACAAAACAACACCAAAATCCAAATAATAGTAACAGTGTATACACTAAATTAATTCAAAAAAAAAAAAAAAGAAAGCAACATTAACAGAAAATTTTAGTAATGCAGCTGAAAGGGGATAAAAGCTAAACAGTCTGCATCTGGCCATTAGGACTCCTGGAAGCCCAGATTAAACAGTCACGGTTTCAGACTGTCCTCAAAACAACACTGATTGGGCAGTCTGGATGTTCTGTGCGGGTGCGGGTGTGTCTTAGCACAGCAGCAGCAGATGTTCTGTCACCTGTAGACTTCAAGCGAGATGAAGGAATGCAAGTCCCAGACACCAGTGCAGGTTGCAAGAGGTTCGCCAAGGTAGTGAGGGTGCAACCATTAAGAGCTCTTATATGTCAATAGTGAATCTTAAAGTCTATCTGCCATCAAACTTGCAGTCTATAAAGGGAGCATGGAGCAGGAGTAATATGTGCTTATCTCCTTGTTGAGATTAGCAAGTAGGCAGCAGCATAATGCACTACTGTAGCTGTAGGCTGTGGATACGTTTTGCATAAAGACCCTGGTAGAGCACATTGCAGTATATGTGTGTTGGGTTTGTATGTGTGCTTATTCTGAAATTCGATAAAAATGTTTACATAAAACAATATAACTGCTGTTTCATTTTTAATATAAGGAAGAAGAGCAAAGCTGTTGTTATTCCCATACGTATCTTCTGTTTTCCCTGTGTTGACCTCTTCCCCCTTCATTCCCCACCCCAGCGATTGGGGTCACCATGGCTGCATCCTTGCTGTGGTCAGCATAGCTTAGACCCTGTCCACACTACGCCTCTGTAACGTTACAGAGTGCCCAAACCGTTACTGCAATAGTTTGCGTTTACACCTGTAACGTTTCAGAAGGCGTTTTCGTAACCGTTGTTGAAACCACATATGAGGTGGTTTCAACAATGGTTATGAAACCGGTCCCACCTCGGTAACATTACCGGCGGTAGTGTGGATGGGCGGTAACGGTCCCCTGCAGAGCCCGTAGCACAGCACGAGCTGCATTGTGGGATTGGGCACCGCGGTAACGGTCACCCGGTTCCCAAGGTGTGGACTGGCAGTACTGGTCTCGTACCGGTCACCGCTGCAGTGTGGACACACTGTACCGCTCTCCGGCAGTAACGGTTTCTGTCTGTTACAGGGTCTGCGCGGTGTAGTGTGGACGGGGCCTAAGAAGAGATTACTTTCACCACTGGAGCCAGTGTCGCTAGTTAATTGGCCATGAGGGAGGATGTGAATGTTGGGCAGCTCCCTCTATCGCTGAGAGTCACCTCTCTTCTATCATAACCTCAGCACTGCCATGATGACCTCAGCATGGAATTCTGGGAATTGCACCTGCACCCACAATGCACTGCCGCACAATACGTTCCTGGGACTGTCATCTATGCATATTTTCTCATGTATTTATTGTCACAGTGTTCAATGGCAGGTGAGGCATGATGTGATGAGCTGGTATAAGTTGCAAGTTTGAGTTTTCATAACTTTCTGGTAGTGTAGATTGTTGCTGTTGGTGGTGGTGGTGGCCTGTATGAGTTGCTTTCATCCTGTATCCACTGGGCACCATTTATTTTTTTAACCCTTTCTGTTGTAAAATAGAAAACCAGACAAAATTCCAACAGAAGTGAAAACTGAAAGATCAAAACACCTAATGTATTAGCTACAAGTCAGTAAGTCAACAAACCAAACTACTGTCATAACGATGTGTCTGCCTGGATTTCTCCACATAGTTTCTGCTCAGGATCCCAGCCCCTTCCCCACTAGCAGTGCTGCATGTAGCAGGAGTCCACTCCTGAAAGGCAAAGGTTAAGCTTGGCCATCTCTGTTGTTCCACTGGACAGGCCTCCCTGTAACACTAACACAAAGTTGAATGTGCAACACTTTATTCAGTGTGTTACATACCCTGCTGCCATCAATGCTTCTGTGGTGGGAGGCTGTGGTGGAAGAGCCTTGTATGGGTGGGAGGCTGCAGTGGGTGTGCCCTCTAGTAATGAGATTCTCTAGGAGAAGAGCCCTCTAGTTGGTGGGAGACTACAATGGAAAAGTCCTCTAGTGGTGGGAGACTGCAGTGTTTGAGATCTTTTATTATGCATTAGCCATTAGTTGTGGCAAATTTAACAAGCATTGATCAGTGCCAGTTTTGTGTGCCTGCAAGTGTTAGTAGTGAAATTATTATGCTTAGTAAGTGAATGAGGGGAAATCTCTGGGGCTCAACTACCTTGATATGGTTCAGAGGCTTATCAGTCTGCAAGACTGTAAGTAAAAGCTTGCCATTTATCAAACCATCTGTCTCTTGTGACAGGTTTGAATAAGGCCCTGTCCCATTTGTTATGCAAAGAGAGTTAAACACAAGGATCCATTCTATCCTCTCCTTTTCTGTCTCGTGTCTGTCTAGTTGTGCAACCAAATGTTCTTAAGAGACCTAGGAACTGATCACTCTGTCGGTCTCGTGATTCTCCACCTCTCGCTATCTCTCTGTCTTCACTTACTGTTTCTGTCTTGCATATCTGCGGTTGTAAAAATATATGTGAATCATTATGTGAAACTGGGATCCCTTTGTTTGAAGCTGTGTATACAGTAGATATACTTCTGAAATGATTGAAAACTGCTATTTGAAATTTAGGGAGTTAACCTGAGATGCAGTTTGAAGTCTTTTCAGGCTTGTTTGCAAACTCTTTTGCAGAGTTGTCAGCGGGGGGGGTGGCAGTTTAGGACACCATTCTATTTGCAAGCTTGCACCTGCAAAGAAACTGATGAGAACAATTTGGGAAAAACAGGATGTCCCCTTAATGAGTTACCAGGCAAAAACTTATAAAAAGAGCAGCAATACTTTTGCTAGATAGATTGAGAGACTGAAACTTGGAACTAGAGATACTCTCCGATGAAGGACTTTGTTTTCTCTGTTTGCACTGCCTTTGTAAATAATTCTACTGAAAAATTTGTATTTCTTTATTTTACTGTTATTGATAAGAATAAAAAAAAAACCTACTTGTGAATTTTACAACTGCTCCTGGTCTTCCTATGCTTCCTGACCTGTGCCTTGATGACATCTCTACATAAACATGTAGAGGTTAAATACAGTATGTAACATTCACTATCTTGAACCAAAGAAACAATACAGTACATCACCAGCTTTCACAAGCTGCTGATATCATCACAATAGCCATAGTGTGCCCTGAAGCCAGCTGTTAAACAAAGCGAGTCTTGATAATGATAGTGAAATTGTTATGATCAGTTAGTGACAGGTGGGAAATTAATAAAAATAAGAACTTTCTTGCTGAATTGGAATTGGAGAATCCTGAGGATATGGGAGAAACTAACAGAAAAAGGTGAGGCATTGCATTGCCCATTGGGGCTGGAGAGACCCATCGTTGCTGGTAGTAAATAGAAAAGTCCATCAGGGTAGGAGAAACCTGCCATGGTGGGCAGTAAATAGAAAAGCCATATGCATGCAGCAGATTCAACAGGCAGGGCATCTGTAGCTTTTTTTTTATGCATGTCCCTGTGACTCCTGCTACTTAATGTAGGCCCATTCAAGCCATCCAGACATGTAGCTGGCTTTGTGCAAGGCCCTATGGAAAGCAGCAGGCCTATCAGTGACTGCACTTGTAGCTTGCTTCTCACAGAGCCCTACAAGCTCTACACAAAGCAACAGATGCATCATACACTGCATAGATCTGTAGCTTGCTTTATGCAGGGCCCTCTAAGCCCAGTGCTAAGCAGCAGATCCATTAAGCAGGAGAGCAGATGTGCAGCTTGCTTCATGCAGGGTCCTGCAGATTCTACATGCAGTAGTAGACCCAACTGATAGGTCTGAGTGTTCCCACATGGGAAGTCACAATAGAGACTGATAAGCATCCCATTCCTAAAATTTTGGAAAATGATATTAAGACATATAAAACTTATAGGTGTTGGGGAAAAGACATGAAATAAAAACCAAGTCCCAGTTCATTCACATTTGATGTTTTTTTGGGACAGTTTTTTAGGTGTGTTTTTTTAATAATTTATAATGTGTTCATTTTTTATTACTTTCTTAAAGGAGAGAGTTCTTATGACTCCCCTGATGACCATCCAAGTAGCAGTTTTTAATTTGGTCCTGAAATATGGTTTTAGGGATACCTGCACATAATAGGAAGACAGATTATGTCTGGCTAGACCTGCAGAATTAAACAAGAAATACGTTAGATAATATGAGAAACTAATGACAAAGGAGAAACATTGCAACCCATCGCAGCAGCCAGTAAATAGAAAAGCCCATTGGGGCTGGAGAAATCCACTGCTGTGGCAGGTAGTAAATAGAAAAGTCCTATACAAAGCAGTAAATCCATCAGTGCCCTGTAGTTTTTTTTTTTTTTATGTATGGCCTATGGGTCCTGCTGTACATATAGCACCCTTCAGGCCATACATAACGTAGTAGATCCATTGAGGAAGACAACAGACAGGCTTTGTGCAAGGCCCAATGGGAAGCAGCAGGCCCATCAGGGACTGTACTTGTAGCTTGCTTCTCATAGGTCCCTACAAGCCCTACATGAAGCAGCAGACCCATCATACACAGCGCAGACCTGTAGTTTGCTTTGCTCAGGGCCCTTTGGGTCCAATGCGATGCAGCAGATCCATTGGGCAGGGCACCAGATGTGTAGCTTGCTTCATGCAAGGCCCTATAGGTTCTATGTGAAGTAGCAAAGTTGTTGGGCAGGGTACCAGACCTGTAGCTTGTTTCACACAGGGCTCTGCTGGTCCTATGCTCAGTAGCAGACCATTTCATAGGTCTAAATTTTTCCACCTGGGTGGTCATGATGGAGACTGGTTAGTAGTCCATTCCTAAAATTTGGGAATATTATAGTAACACATATAAAACTTAAAGGTGTTGAAGGAATAAACTTGAAGTAAAAACTGAGTCCCAGTGCATGAGGAGTTGGCATTTTTTGGGACAGTTTAGGTGTATTATAATCATGTACAACTTATTCATTTTTTATCACTTACTTTAAATTGAAGGGAGAGGGTCCTTATGATGCCCCATCATGACCATCCAAATATCAGTTTTTAATTTGGTCTTCAAATATGTTTTTGGGGGTACATGCAGATGTGCGGTTGTTGGTTGTTCTATTCTCAGATTTAGTTGTTTTTAGTCTCCACCCCACCCCCAGTATAGCGAAGCAAAGACAGTAGCTGGCCATGGAGAAGGAGGACTGCACCTGTTGCCAAATGAGAGACTGAGATGTTAACTTATGTACCAGAGTAACAATGGGGGAGGGGGTGGAGAGTAGGGTTGCATGATGCTTGAGAGTGAATAAGGGTGTTGTTTTTTTCTTTGTCTCCTCCCACTGTATAGAAGAAGTCAGCAGGCAACTGTGGATGGAAGAACTGTGCCGTTTGATAACCAAAGGACTAGGATATTAACATATAGGGAGGCTGAGGATTTGAGGATGGTACGGGTGGGGTATTTTTTTTTTAATCATCTCCCTGGCACAACAGAAGATGGTAGGCAGCACATAGTGAGAGAGTACAGTTCTGGTTACTCACCAAGGCACCAACATGTTTACATATGTATTGGAAAAGAATGGGCATGGATGCTAGAAGGTGGCGAAGTGTTTTTAGTTTAAGGACTGGTTGGGGGACTTCTTGGACAGTGGGTGGGGGAAAGGCTTTTATTAATTTTTATTTATTTATTTAACAAATCAGAAAGACCTTTGAGCCAAGGGCTCTTTTACAGAGGTTCCACGTCAAGTCACAAGAATAGCAAATTACAATGGTTTCAGTAAGTAGTACAACTTGAGGAAAGTAATTACATAAACAAAAGAACAATATGTGAAGATAAATATTGTGTCAAGTGCAGCCAGTGGCCTTGTCCGAAGAAGGTGAAAGGGATTACAAGGAGAGAAGTACAGAGGGTGAATTGGGGGGTGGGAGGAGCAAAATAAGAACAAGGAGGGAGATTCCACAATGAAGCTTAAGCAGGAAAGAACCATGTGGGCCGGGGGGCAGAGGGAGAGAACAAGGAAAGGAAACAGGAGAGAGGTGGAAAATGGGAGTGGAGGGGTAAAGAAAGGGGGGATGAGGTAGGATGAAAAGAGGGCAAGAATGGGAAAGGGATAAGGGAGGAAGTGCTGTGAGTGGAATAGCACAGCAACAGGATAGGGCTATTCAGGGGCAAAGGGTAAAAGAGGGAGGTCCCAGTGCATTTAGCTGTCAGCAGAGATTAGGTATAGCAGTCACAAGATGCTCTAGAGACTAGGAATTGACGCAGCTTCTGTTTAAATGGTCCCAAGGTTACAGTTGTTGCAATCTTAGGAGGAAGGGAATTAAATAAATTAGTAGCTCTAACTGCAATGAATCGCTGTTAGAGCGAGGTTTGACAGCGAGGGGCAGTAAAAGTTTGGCTCACAGAACTTCGTGTGCTCCGAGTGCCCCGGAAGGGACTGAAAAGCTGAAGGGAACCTGGTGGTAGGAGACCAAGATCTGCCGCCTTCTTAGGCAGAAGTCAGGCTTTATATTCAAAGTGAGCCTGAAGTTGAAGCCAGTTTGCTTGCTCGTAAAGGTCACAAGTGTGAGTACAATACGCTGCACCAGTTAGTAGACGGCATGCCTTAGTCAGAGCTGTGGTGAGCCAACATAGGGTTGTGTCTGGCGGAACCATAAATGACCAAACCATAGTCAATAATAGACACAACTGAACTTTGGATAGCCAGTTTGAGGGCTTCGGTAGTAAGGCTGTGTTTATGCCTGTGTAGAAGGCCTAGGCGAATGTTAACTGCCTTGGGAACATTCTCAACATGGTTGGAGTAGGAGATCGTACTATCCAGAGTAATTCCTAGGTATTTAAAAGATTGAGTCTGATCAAGGACAACGCCCACACTGTTTTTAATCACCAGTTGTTTGGCTTTGTGCTTGCTGTGGGTACCATGGAAGAGCATGACCTTTTTTTTTTTTTTTTTGCAATTAAACACCAACTTATGACAGATGAACCAGGACTCAGCTTCAGTAAAACTTTTCTGAAGTTGGGCCTGAAGGAAAGTAGGGTCAGCAGTCTTTGAGAAAATGACCACATCATCTATGTAAAGGAGTATTGGTTCAAAACAGGATGCCAGAAGATTATTGAGGAAGGTGCTAAATAGAAGGGGTTCCAGTACTAATCCTTGAGGAACCCCAGAGCAGACAGGCAGTTTAACAGAAAGGGCAGACCATATTCTCATCTGTTGTGTGCAGTTTGCTAGATAGCTGGTGAACCACTTTAGGGCTTCTGAAGATATACCAAGCCCAGCAAGTTGATGTGTCAGCAAATGGTGATTGACCGTGTCAAATGCTTTAGACAGGTCAATAAAGGTTGCACCAACAAGTTGACCCTGATCAAGAGTATGGTGAATGAAACCTGTGAATTCCAGTAGGGCCGAGGTGTGCTTTGCCCTTTCTGAAAACCATGTTGTTGGACACATTGTAGGTTGCATTTTTTCAGGTGCTCCACAAACTGGTCAGCAACAATCCTTTCAAGTGCTTTACACAACGGGGAAGAATAGATATTGGCCTATTATTCCCAGGTAATAATCTGTCCCCACTCTTAAAAACTGGTGTCACAAAAGTGGAGTGGAGTTCCAGATCTGGGGGAATTGTGAAAGTATGAGGGAGTGATTGAGAAGCTTGGTGAGGGGGGATAGAACTTCATCTAGAGTTAGGGGAGTTACCAGAGGCATAACTGGGCAGAGGCCCACTTGTAATGGTAGTGATTGGGGGTACCAGGGGTGGGGTTGGGCTCCTGACTGCTGGTAAAGGGACAGATGGGCAGGGTTACTGGTGGTGGGGTTGGGCAGCTGGCTGCAGTAGTGTGACACAGATAAACATCAAAGCCCTTCAGGGCTGGAGGGACCCACTGTTGCATGGAAACCGGCACAGCCAAGCCACAGCATCGGGAGCAGGGGAAGAGGGGTAGCAGGAGAGAGATAGAGAAACAAACAGTGTGACATCTTAACTGAGTGAAAGTGCATCAGCAGAAATGGCAAATTCTGCACAGTAATAGGTGTGGCTTGGCCCTTTAAAAATTATGCATGCAAATGTAAATCTGCATAATCAAACTGGGTCAGAAGCACTGGCTTTGGAGAAGGAGAGACACATGTACACATTCATCATCGGTTGATAGTCTCACACAATATCCACAGCCCCCTTTCTCACTCAGATGCCCCCAGTATGTTTGCATATTGCAAGAAAACATAAAAACAACAAATATTTAAAGACATTAGCACATCATTTAATATACAAATAACTGCTAAAACATTAGAGAAAACCCCTTTATATCTTGACCAACTAGTTTAAGTAGGTTAAAAATACAAGTATACAATCCTTGTATATCGTAAAAATTCATGGTCAAATTAGGCCTTAAAATAATATACCCCTTCCTCACTCATCAACAGTGCTTTTTATTTTTCCTGTTGAGTACCCATATGTACTTTCCTCCTGGTCTAAAATGCACCTGGTGCTTGCCGAAATATAATTACTTCCAACCTTGCCGAAAAAAGTCAGTGTATAATTTCCTCATCCATGTGAAATTTATTATATGCTATCAGTGGGATTATCCATTTTCTGTCTAGATGTTTTATGGATGTTACACTTAAGAACTAAATGAGTGAGTGGTAACGCCTCCCTAAAGCTGCAGACACATAAATTGGTCTCTTTCTGTTTATTTGTTTCATAGAAGATTGCAGATTTTTAAACAAAATTTTGAAATCTTAGCTGTGTCGAACTGTTTAATGTTTGCTCTTTCTGCATCAGCTCAAGTAAAACTCCAGTCTTTGCTCCAGTTTTATTTTGCCATGATAGGATACCACTTTCCATGCTCTTGCTCTTGCCATCTCTTGCTGTCTGTCAGTAATTCTTTATTTTGCCAAAAAAAAGAACATTTTTTTTGTTTCTTGTGATCTATTATTAATGTAAATCAACAGCAGCTCCATAGTCCTTAGTTGTTATTGAGTCCTTTAAACCAGAAGATTTCCTGCTGTCCCTCTATAGATTCATTCCAACATCCTTTGGGCCATCTGTCATCTTGGCATCAGAGTAATTCTGCCCCAGTAAGCAACTGCCCACTTCCGTGCCAGACTTTCTAGGGACTTCATCTCTGCAGTTCAACCAGAATACACAGCGAGTCAGTGTCATTTTAATAAAGGAGTTTTGGATGGGTTCTGGGCTTTTTACATTATCTAGACCTCACATTTCTACCCCATACAGCATTACTAATCTCTTATCTAACTTTCAATTCAAAGGTAGATTTCCTTGCTTTAAATGAATTCCTTGCAGCCTCCCCCAGTCTGTTTATACCTAGAGCTGCTTATATGAACACGTCTTAAAGGCTTCACACTTCACAGTAATATTGCCAAGACATAGAGTAATGAAAGATCACCCCAGATTCTTACATTTTTTAACCTTTTTTGTGCTATCACCAGCTGTAAACCATTTATATTTATTAATTGTTTGTTAACCAAACGTTTTTATTTATTCAAATATCTTTTACCATATTAGCAAGCAAGGCCCTGGAAGGTTTGTTTCCATTTGCGACTGGAACTGAGGCACTAACAGGAGTACATGCAACAAGCAATGACAACAGTATAGGAAATGTGGCAAATAAAACAAAGTACAAACAAGTAACATTGTGCAAGAATCAAAGTAACAGAATTTACAAGATTCATGAAGCACAGTAATATCCTTGGACATCAAAAGCAGGGTATGGAATGTGAAATCTATAAGCAAAATCAGTAGCATGAAAAATCGGCATGACATAGCTTAGACAGCCAGAGCAGACTTGATAGACCGTATGGTGTGTATCTGCTTGAATTTTCGTATGATCATATCAGCGTACGTGATGCGTAGCACATTCCAGTGGCTCATGGGAGAGAGAAGTTGTAGCAGGACCAAAGGGAACCTTGAGCTGGGCCTTGGCAGACCAAAAGCTGTTACAAGTGGACAGAGTAAGGAATAAACCATTTCACAAGTGGGGGAGTCCGTAACGAATGGAGTGTTGACCTGCAGGGCATTTGCAGAGAGGGGTTGGAACCTATTTCCCTGACTCTGATCGTGGGGCATAGGAGGAATAAGAGGCAAGAGTTAAAAATCCCTTTTAGGCTCCCTGGGAATTTGCTGCCCAGAATTTAACTCTGAGAAGGGCAGTGTGAAGAGCATGCCTTGGGAGGAGCCCACCTCAATTTATTGTACATTAGCACAGTGATGTGTGTAAGGAAGGCAGGTCCAGCAAACCTGCAAGGGACACTGAATAAGGTAGTGAATTTGGAGATGCAAGACTGAGAAACAAAGAAAGCTACATCACCATAATCCAGTGTAGGAAACATGATGCATTCAGCAGTACTCTTTCTGGTGCTGAGGGGAAGGCAACTGTTCATTCTATGCAGACCTCTTAGTTTATGAAAGCACTTGAAAGCCAGACTGTTAATATGAGTATGCACAGAGTAAATCAGATGTTTATCAAGCCATAGGACAAGTATTTGTAGCATGTTACCTTGTCAAGGCAGTTCCCAACTGAAGAGTGGATGCTATGGTAGAGAGATTTAGATAGCCATTGTTTTATGCCAAAAAGACTGAGACAGTTTTATTTTGTTTTAGGACAAACTAATTGGTATGGAACCAGTTTGAGGCATAGCTGTTGTCCATTTGAAGGTTTTGTTCAGTAACTGAGGCAAAGGGTACTGAGGAATAGATGATAGTGTCATTAGTGTACTTGTGAACACTGCATGAGGCAAGGGCTCGATGGAGGTCATTCATAAATACTGTACCCAACAGAAGTTCTAGTATACAACAACGATTAAAACAAACAAAAAAACTCTGACAAAGCTCATCCATGTCAAGGTACTAGGGTCAACTACAGTATCTAAGTTGGCAGCAAAGGCAATCACAGCTACTCATGCATTTTTGCACATAAGTATTACTTACCTGCATTGCATTTCGTCTGCCCTTTGTGGGAACTGGCTATAAATGTGACACTTTGCATTAAACAGAAGGTCCCCTTAACCAAATTTCTGTATGCCTGTGTAGTTTGTAGGCATGAACAATGATTCCCTTTCTTGCATTTCCCTGATTTCATCCTTATTTAAATATAAATAAGATTGCTTCACTCTATCTTGTCCTGGTGTGAAAACTTGTTTGTTTCTATTGCAAAGGTCATTACCCCACTCATATAAAGCATCATTGGAGTTGATAATGGGAGTTATACTCTCATTCAATTCTGTTACATGTCTTGTCAAGACCCTATATTCTCTAAACGCATTTTTTCTAACTCAGATACATGTTAATCTACAGAAAACAGATGGTACTTATTATGCCTTAAAGAGATTCATGGCCAGCATAAGAAAAGAACATAGGGACTGCAGAGGACAGCAACAACACTGACTAATACTGTATAACTACTGCAGGCTTTAGCACCAAAACACCATAAAATTCCAGGATGCTTTACATGAGTCAGGTCATGACTTCTGAAATGGAGTCAAGCAGGTTTTCACACCAGACTTAAGTACCTTCATTTACATTTAAATCCTGATGAAATTAGGAGGGTGCAATAGAGGCAGTCATTTTTCATGCCCACAAACTACACAGGTAAACAGAATCAAAGGGTGAGGGGGCCTTCCCTTTAACATAAGTTGTCATAGTGAGTGCCTACGGATTGCATGCAGTGTCTGTTCTACAACATGAGTGCATGAATTGTATTTTGGAACCATTAATGTGGAGTGTGGGGGTTGGCCACCCTTTTGTGCACTTGATTGTCCAGGTGGTGGATTTTAAAGAGATCCTGACTTCACTGGGGATCTTTATAAAAACATAATTTTTTAGGAACATTTCTGTTTGAACTTCACATATGCCCTGCCTTTAGCTTCCTCTTTTCTAAGGGCCTCCACGGGGTGTCTGTTATGGTATGAAAGATTCCAAGCATGAGGCTTGGGTGAGAGGACTATGACACGAAACTAAGCAGTTCTGGCTGCCCAGACTTCATGAGCCTCTTAATTCTATATAAAGAGCCACCCTGTGGAAGCCCTATTAACTTATTATAAATCGCTGGAGTTAGCTAGAGTAATTTATAATAAGTGGGGGTTTTTTTGTTTCAAAAGTTAAATGAAGGTGCCCACCTCCTGGCTGTGAAGTGAAACACTCTGCTCCTAATGTTCCTGCACCAGAGAACACTGTATGCAGTAGATGAGGTACTGGGGCTCTGTCCATTGATTAGGTGAAATCCTGTAAGTGAATTATAATTAAAAAATAGCTATACACATTAACATAAAAACAGGACCTCTTTTCCCTCGACTTCATCTGCTCTGGCTGCTTATCTACACTGGATGTTATAATCCTGTACTTGTAACATCATACTCATTTCCGTAGCATATTGTCATGCCATAGAAAGAAAAAAGGGCACTAAATACAGAAACTACATCAAATATAGGCTTATATTTGTCTAAAAAGAAGGTATTTTCAAGTTTTCTCTGTGCTCTAAGGAGCTCTTTAAAGACCCCATGCCACTGCTGAAAGAGAGCAGGGACAAAGCCTTGAGTTCTGGCTAACATCCCCTCACTCAGTAAAACATGTTTTAGTACCATTGTCTGGCTGTGTGTGACTGTTGTGCACTTTGAACAGCCTCTGCTGTGCTATGATGCATTTAGTCCCTCTACTGCCAGGATTGGATTCAATGATATGTTAAGTATTTTGCTGTACAGTGTGTTACAAAGGCGCTATATAAAACCACATGTTATTCAAGTCTATTATATTTAGTGCTGCCTAGTGGATGGAGTGCAGCTGGCTGAGGACCTAGAGAGCCAGGTTTGAATCCACCTTCATCCACTTATTTATGTGAGTTATTAGAGAAAGTTGCTTAACTTTCCGTTGTCTTACGCCGTGCCTCCCTAGCTTTCCTGAACATCTCTGTTTCTCACTTAACTTGTCTTACGAGCAGCTAGTAGCTGCAGCCAGCTGTTTGTGGCTTGTAAAGAATTTTAAGATACTTTGTATATGAAAAGTGCAGTGTAAAATCAAACTCATTTCCTTCCTTTTATTTGTACTTTTATTCACTTTTGCTCTCCGGACCCCTACCAATCCATCACTGCAATAAATCAGCAGCTGGAGGACTCTTGTTAAGTAACCCAGCTGTCTCCTGCTTGTGTCGATGCAGTAAGAGCACCATAGAGGATAACTTCGTTACTGGACGAGCTCAGAGCATCAGCTCAGTGTCTGCTAGTGAGCACCCTGAATGGCTGCAGAGGAATATCGAAGATATCAGAGAGAGAGACAGAATACGGGCTGGTAGAAGCTCCCAATCTGCTATTTGTTCTTAACAAGATGCCATTCACAAAAATCCAGATATAACAAATGGGTGAAAAATATGGACAAAGGAGCTAGCTCAGGGTAACCAATCAGAATGTGAGATGAAACAAGCTGATTACTCACTGGTGTTATATCAATATTATTTCCACTGTTAAGTTGGACACTATATACAAAACAGACCTAATGTTTTGTGGGGATAACTCCGTTCTTCAGGGTCCAGATGTTCTTCATCTAGTTAGGTAGACATACCGCTGAATGTAGGCAGCAGTATGTCTGCTTAACTAGCTAAAGAGGTTATTTTTTTTGAATGTGCATTTGAGAATGAGACAGATAAACTCCTAACAATACAGGGCCCATAGTGCTCTATGCCACTTCAGTCCTGATTTCTCCCAGGCTTCGGTGACAGGAGTAATTCGTTCTTGGGGCATGAATTATTTATCTGTCTGGCAGATTACAGTCCTGCTATTGGCTAAAACTATGATGTGATGTCATTGATTACATCACATGCTGAGCATAGAGGAGGGGCACAGGATAAACAAGTCTGGGAGGAGAGCCAAGCACTGCAGAAACATTGTATACTGGAAAGGAAAAATCACCCAGAGCAATGAATTCTGTGGCACTGCATTGTGGCAGGATGTAAGTTCTGCAGAAGATTCCATGGTCGTGGAATGACAGAATACCAGGGGCCTTGAATATTAGGTGCTACAAAACAATATTTATCAGAAGAAAGAAAGTACAGTACAGAGGGTCTGAAACACTCCACTTAAGATGTGGGTTATAGCCATGAAACATTGAGGCTGTTTTGTATATAGTGGCCAATTAAATATTGGGAAGTATTTTACAAAACGTTGGTGAGTAAGCAGCTTGTTTCTTTTCTTACATTCTGAACCTATCTCATACCGGTTTTACTATGGTGCTGCGACATCCGCAGGGCTGACATCCCTGACAGCGACAGCTGCAATGCCGAGTGTTGGCATTGCACTGTCGGGGATCCGTCTTTGTTTTATCAGGGGGCTGCACCCCAAACCCTCTATGTGGGGGGCTTCGCCACCCACACCCCCGACTCTGGATTATTAACTCCAGGTCGGGGTTGTCTTGGGGGAGCAGAGACCATCACAGCAACGTGCAGCTATCGGCCAATTCCTGTCGCTATAATGGTCTTCTATCACAGGGGTTCGCAGTACCATCGGTGGACTCTCATACCTATATAAAAAGTGACTTTCCAGATGCAGGAAACTTATTCAGAAGCAATGCAGCATGGCATGTCTTTAATATTTATTATTCATTTTTGAAGATATTGAGGTTCAACTCGCGAATTCACAAGTGGTCATATTGAATAGTGTACGAGATGCACAACCGCAAAGATGGTGTCTGCTTTGGTGCTGGATACAGCATAGCTTGAAATTAAAGACTAATCTGTGATGCCATTTTTATGTTGGTTGCACGCATATGCAAACCAACATATTGTTGCAATATGGGAATTTTAGGTGTGTGTCGCTGCCAAGCCCATTGCATTACACAAAACCAGGGGCATGTAATGGGCTCGGCAGTCGGCACCAATAACCACTCGGTGTGGTCCTGACGCAACTCTCTGCTATGTGGACTGAATGGTCATGCACTTCAAAGGGCTGAAGCTGCTCCAATCAGAGAGGGCTTCGATCCTTTGATTTGCATGACACCCACATCAGTAAACCATGAGTCTTGCAACAACAGCTTCCAAAAAAAAAAAAAATCTCCTTCCCAGACCAACAGGCCCCCCCATCTTCTTCAGTATGGGACACTGGGTAGCCCACTCTTAGTGTCCCCAGTTGTCCTTCAGCCCAGTATGATTCCCCCCTCTCCCCTAGCAGTGTGCCCTCTTCATCTAAGGTTTACCAACAGCAGGGTGCCCAATCCCCATGTCGGCAGTAGCCCCCCCTCCTCCTGACAGTGTGGGACACTGGATAGCCCACTCCCAGTGTCCCCAGTTGTGTACAAAATGTCCATAGTATAATTGTGGAACATTGAGGAGCCCACTCCCAGTGTTTCCATTATGCCCCCCCCACCAGTGATGCCGTGTCCTCCACCTTATGTTTACTGACAGCGGGGTACCCAATCCCCATGTCAGCAGTAGCCCCCCTCACCCTGACAGTGTGGGACACTGGGTAGCCCACTCACAGTGTCCCCAAATGTATAATGTATCTGTAAAAAAGAAAACAGTCCCCCGACGTCTTTTTTATTAATCTGGAAAAAGAAAACGGTCCCTCATCATCTTCCCATGTCCCCCCCATCCCCACCCCTCCCTCTGTGCACCCACCTCCCACACACCCCTTACCAATACTTACTTCTGAGGTCGGCAGCTGCAGTCTTCTGTGGACTGGGACACGTCTGCACTCTTCAAAGCTGAACCGGGAACTGAAGAATCAATGGTAAGAGTCATATAATGGCAGTCAATGGGGCTTTCAACTAATGTTTATATCTCAGCCATTTTTAGGAGTTTTGACCCCAAATTTTCAACATGGGGTTATTGAGACCCCGCCTCAAGAACACTGACTCTGTCATCTTGTTAATCGGTCCTGAAAGGTGATTTTGTGGTCACTGCGCATAATCACCTTTTGGGACTGATTAATGAAATGACAGTGCCAGTGTTCATGAGGTGGGGTCCCAAGAACCTCATGTTGAAAATTTGGTGCAAAAAGTCCCCAAAATGACTGAGGTACAAGCGTGCATTGCTCAGTTTTTATGCATGCTCATAACTTTGCCACTTTTTTATATTTTCACTCCAGATTTTCAACATTGCCATTTTTTCATACCTCCCTATGAACAGTACAGCTGTTATTTTTCACATCCTGCCCAAAATGTGTTTTCGCACCTGTGGCGCAGAATGGTGTGGTTGCTGTGCAAAATCAACTTTTGGGACAGATTAATGAAATCACAATGCCAGTGTTCATGATGGGAGGTCTCAAAAATTCCATGTTGAAAATTTGGTGAAATAATTAAAAAAAATGACTGTGTTGCGAGTGTGCGTTGCACAGGTTCTATGCACGTGCTTAACTTCAACAATTTTTCATGTTTTTACTCCAGATTTTCAACATTGCCATTTTTCAGACCTCCTCATGAGCAGTATATAGCTGTCAGTTTTCACATCCTGACCAAAACATGTTTTCGCACCTGTTGTGCAGAATAGAGCAACTACTTTTCGACGTGGGGTTCCCAAAAGGCCATGTTGAAAATTTGGTGAAAATATTCTTGAAAATGCCTAAGTTATGTGCATCTGTTGAATTTATTCTAGGCCCACACATAACTTTGCAGGATTCAGACCCTGCTCTTCCACAGTAAAATAAAGATACTATTATACTGTCTCAAAAAGAAGGGAAATTCATTACAAAAAACGACGTTAATGCATCAGTTAGGGTTTTTATTAAATTGTCAGAAGCTGGGAAATTCGAAGTTAGGGTTCCCACCCCTACCACTCCACCCCCCCACCCTCCTCACACCAGCAGGCATCGGGGTGTGTCATGGAGACATCAGGCCTAACTCTCACCCCATTCTCCTATACTGTACCATGTCAGCTTGTTTAGACATGGAATGGGGTGAGAGTTGGACCTGGCAACCCCATGACACACCCTGATGCCTGTTGGTGTATGGAGGGTGGGAGGGGTGGTAGGGTGGGAACCGTAACATCGAATTTCTCAGCTTTTGATAATCAAATAAAAACCCTAACTGATGCATTAATGTACTTTTTTTGCATTGTGATCTGCTGGCTGTATTATAGCAACAAAGAGTGAAGTTTCATTCATTAGAAGCCAGCACTCGGCAGTGGAGGAGAGAGGGTTGTGCGTTGCTGGACCAGCAGGCGGTGACAGCAATTGCCCTTTCCTAATAAGGAGAATTGGGTGCTGGGTACTGGGTGTGGGTGGGGGAAGGACTGTAGGTGTCAGTCAGCTCTGTTCCCTGGGGGCTGAAGAAGGGGCTCAGGAGGGGGGCTGCAAGGCACTTCAGCAAACTTCCACCAGTCTACTGAGGAGCCACACTGGCATCTGTTACAAAGGGAGCCCCTTTCCCTCCCTCTTAACTCAATAACAATGTGAGTGAGTGAGGAGGAGGCCTGGTACAGGTACAAAGTCTGTCACTGTACTTATATGCACTTTATTTTTAATGTGTTGATTTCTTTGCCAACTGTACTCCTCTGCCCCCTATCCCTTAGCGCCCTGGGTTACAACTGAAAATGCACACCGGCTCAGTGTGCTCGCCCTGGGTTACAACTGAAAATGTACACCACCTCAGTGTGCTCGCTCTGGGTTACAACTGAAAATGCACACCGGCTCAGTGTGCTCGCCCTGGGTTACACCGAAAATGCACACCGGCTCAGTGTGCACGCCCTGGGTTACAACTGAAAATGCACACCAGCTCAGTGTGCACGCCCTGGGTTACAACTGAAAATGCACACTGACTCAGTGTGCTCACCCTTGGTAACAACTGAAAATACACACCATTGCTCAGTGTGCATTTCTCAGGCAGCAACTTAAAAAGAAATAATTTTGTTAAGAAATAAATAAGAAGTTGAGGGGGAGTGCAAGAGATGGCAACCCCAATCTGATGTCTTTTTGTATATCATACAGGTGGTATTTGTAGCTACACCCCACAAATCATCTTAACAAAATGAAAATGTTGCACAGCGGGGCCACCCAGTGACCTAGTGGTTGTGTGTTGCGCTATTATGCAGACAACCTGTATTCAGGAGCTTACAGCCAGGCAGTCAGGCTGCGAATCGTACTGCTCTTGGTAACATGTCCCAGTCAGGAAAGAGTGCTGCTGTTGGTAAAGTGTCCCAGCATAGAAACAATACTGCTGTTGGCTGTTTGGTGGTGGTGGTAGTACTTTCACTGCTGGAGACCAACAGTGAACAGTTGCTGCAGTCATCATAAGGCATGTCAAGGGAGGTAAAATGAGATTGAGAGAGGTAATGAAAAGCTCAAGGAGGTGAAGCACAGAGACAGGATGCCCTGAGAGACAAAGGCCTATGCCTCACTGTGCCATTAGTGGGGGGAGGGGTGTGGGGGCAGTCAATTAATATCAGAAACTGCCATTCCTCCCTGGAGACATTTCACATACTCTGAGACAACGTCCAGCCTCCTTTTAGTCTGAATGGGATTCCTGACTCCTGATAAAAAAAAAAAAAAAAAACTTAATTTCCGTGGTTTTATTTTATATTTTTTTATTTATTTTATTGTAAATCAGTAATTCGTGTTACAAAGAAAATTTTACATCTGTCCCTAAAAGTTCCATGTGAGATCACTCTTGTTCTCCAGTCTTGTAAGTTGTCCTCTGCGTTTGAACACCCATAGTTCAGCATCACTTTTTCAGTGACGAAGATAAACTAACATGCAACAGACACTGCTTCCTGACTGTACTGGACACTAAGAACATGTGGGCTATCTTCAGGCCACAAAGTGCAAGCTCTTACATGAAATATGGCACCAAAAAATTTTATTTGGAAACATGAATTTACAGCAGAAGTCAACATAGAGTGTTGCAAATAGTACCTAATGCAGTAAATACCAGAACATCTTAACATGAAGTACTGCTGTAAAACAATTATTTGTGCCTGCAGTAAGAGTTCCGTGGAGCCCCTGTAGGTTGCTCGCTTCAGCCAGACTACCCATTAGTGCAGAACTCTGATTGCCCTACAGCCTGGAAAAAGCCCAGATACCCAATACAAAGACAGATACACTGGTGCTGCACCACTGTGTTGATACTCCGTGCATCTTATGAGCTCAACAATAAACCCTCAATCTTAGAGGAGCAAAACAGTTTATAAAACAGCCACCAGTGTATCCCCAAGGGAATAGAAAGATACTGGGTCAGGAATGAAAAGCAGTGTGTTAATGAGGTGATAACCTACTTTTATGTGAACTCTGACACCTTTCTCACTTGAAAATAACAAGGCATCTGCTGTGTCTTTTTTCATTTTGGTATTAGTGATGTGGCCAGACTGTTCAATTTTTTTGATTGCAACTTTCTGTTTCTCTCTCCAGAGTTACCTGAAAACTGGACAGACACAAAAGAGACCCTGCTGGAGGGGATGGTGTTTAACCTCAAGTACCTAGGCATGACGCTGGTGGAGCAGCCCAAAGGAGAGGAGATGGCAGCAGCTGCCATCCGGCGCATTGTTTCTATGGTAACCACTTTCCTTCACTACCTGAGTTACAGCACCACCTGCTTCTAACCCTGTTTTTATACTGCAGACATGCTGCCAGACTTCCCTGACATCAGCAATAAATTGTAGCTGATTTTGCTTTTGCTACTTCCCTGAACCACGTTATATTAAGTACTGCATGTGTTGTCAGTCGGCGTTGTCATGTGTGGGGTGAATCCTTTTTTATAAACAAGTTGGAAAACCAAGAATGGGATTGGCTGATACACATCATGCGACTGTGCAGGACGATTTGTTTTACTGCACAGCTGGCTCTCAGTCAAATATAAAATGTATCTCAGACATTTTTCTGCCAAAATGAGCCATTTTATAAGTGTGGTAACCAGGGTGTGCATAAGATAGATCTTGCTGCATTTCCCATGTGTCTGAAAGCACACATCTGCACCTCATGCTTCAAATCCCACCTGCACTGTACAGTAAGATCTGTTTTATTACATATCCTGTGGTGGATTACTGCTTACGTATACATGGCCATGCCCATGTATACTTTATCCCTTCATGTGACATCTATCATTATCCTTAAGATTGTATTCAGACTTTTCTTTTAACTGCTAAGGTGGTTCATTTTTACAGCAATGGAGTGACAAATTGCAGCTACTCTGACATGCCAGAAGTCATGCTGGCCCATTAGATATTGTCTGTTTCTTTCCTTTGATTAGATACACACATGGAGCTTTTTTTTAATTTGAGGGTGTGTGATTGTAGCAGTTGACTTGATCAAAGGAGGGCTCACCAGCCCCAGAAATTACCATTGACATTTGCAGAACTCTGTGATAAAACATTCCTATCTTTTTTTTTTTTTTTGTGAGCCATTCATTTCTCTTCCAGTGCTTTTAGAATCATAGAATGTTAAGGACAAAAAAAGGCCAATGAGCCAGTCCAGTCTGTTCTGATTCAATATACTGATCCTTAAAATACCAGCCAGCTATTATTGACCAAGTTTCCCTGAGCCATCCATTACCTCGCTGTATCTATTCCACCATGCCTTAAACCCTTACCACACTGCCAGTGTCCACCACCTTGCTGGGCATGCTACTCTAGCCCTCCACTACCTTCTCTGTGAAGAAAACATCATTATGTCTGTTTTGAACTTATGCCTGTCAACTTACAACTATGTCCCCTACTGGATGTGGTCCCTTTCATTATGAACAGCTCTACCATGTCCACCCTGTTAATCCCTTGTGGAAACGTGTATGTTTCTATCATGTCTCCCTTCTATCTCCTTGTATCTACAGAATACACATAGCCTTTCCCGAGGGGTTCGTCTGGTTCGAAAGAACCCCCCTTTTGAAACTCCCCCTTTATTTTTCATTATTTGTAAACATTTTTCATCATTTCTGTTTATTTTTTTAACTGTTACAGAGTGCTAATGCACACATGATGAACCCCAGCACTTTCTCTCTGCATGCGCCCCCTCCCCCCATCTACTGCCGATAGCTCCCTCAGTACCAGTAAGATGACTGGAGCTGCTTTGTGAGTCTTTCTCTGCACCCTTCCCCTATGACTGGCTGGCCAGTTGGAGCTCACATCAGCTTCATGAATGTGACCTCAATACAGCACAGCCACTGCCTACAAGTCACGCTGTCAGCTAGCACTGGAGGAAGATGGAGCATGGTGGCAGGCTCAGAGGTGACGTCACCAGGAGAGCAAAAAAGAAGTAGAGGACCTCGACTTATAATATTATCAGTCACTGGCAGGTAAAATTTTGCTGGCCACTATTGCAGAAGATGTGTCCCTTAATAATTGTATAACAAGGGATAGGCTGTGCAGTTGGCCAAGGGAGCTTTTTGGGTGGGTGGGCTGAAAATTTATAAATAAATTATTTAAATCCTCCTCTATACAAAAAGCAAAGTTGTCTTGTTTCATATGCCTGTTTTAACTTTTCATAAGAAAAACAAAAGAGGTACCACAGTGGAAAGGGCATTGTAAGTGTTTGGAAGGGTCTGGATGGGATCTACACTGCCACCTCACTAATTGTGCTGTTCAGAGAGGTCTTCACTGTTGTCCCATTTTCACTGTCATTCAGTTCCACTTTTGGCTGTGTCATCTGTGCCAGATGCCGTTAAATCAAATAAGTTGTGATGTGTTTTCTCCAGATGACCACATGTGCCAGCAGAATGACATTTGTTGCTATGGTTCATTGTTTTGAATATACCCACTGTACTTTTGGAAGCAAGGTGGGGTGGGGTTGGGGGTAGACACTTAAGTGATGGTAACTTTGCACTGGAAATCCCCGCCACTGTCAAATTACTTTTCCCCTCACTCCCTTTGTCATACCTACCAAATTGGAGAATGGAGTGGGGGCAACAATTGTAGTACTCAATATTGAACTAAGAATTATGTTACAGATTTTTTTCCAAGCAGGATGCCTAGAATAGAAACATAGAAATATAGACAATGACGGCAGAAAAAGACCAGAGGTCCATCCAGTCTGCCCAAATTCTCTATAATCCCTGGAACCTACAATTCCTCCAGGGTACTAACCCTCCCCATCCTCTCTCTATTCTCCTCCTCGGTTCTGTTGCCTTTGGTAACCACCATTTCCTTCATTATGTCCCTGCTCTGCTTGAATCCTCCAACTGTTTTTACACCCACCATTTCAGCTGACAGACTGTTCCAAAGTTCCACCACCTTTTCCATAAAATAGTACTTCCTCACATCTCCTGACCCTACCTCCTGTTCATTTCCATTTGTGTCCATGTGACTGCGAATTGGTGCTCAGGCCAAATAGTACCCCGCAGTTCACTTTAATTCATTTCAGGAACTTGAAGATCTCTGTCATATCTCCGCTCTCCCTTCTGGTCTCCAATGAGTACATATTTAGTGCCTTGAGGCGCTCCTCATAGGATTTGCTCTGCTGTCCCTGAATCATTTTAGATACTTTGCGCTGTACTGTCTCCAGCCTATCCTTATCCTTTCTGAGGTGAGGATTCCAGAACTGGGCACAGTACTCTAGGTAAGGCCTCACCAGAGATCTATAGAGGGGAAGTATTATCTCCTTTCTTCTGCTATCAATACCCCTACCAGTACATCCCAGCATCCTGCTAGCCTTGCTATAGGCCATGTTGCAGTGACTCAACTACTTAAATGGTATATTGAGTTGTGGATGGTGGGGGTTACAGCAAGGGGTAGAGGGAGTTCAGATATGAGTTATTTAGACTTAAAATAAGTCACGAAAGTGCACTACTGAGCATACCATAGCCCATAGTTTCTGGGGCCTGTCAGATCCAGACCCCTGCCCTAGTAGCAAGCCAGCACTGCAGTAAGTTAGTAGCGTACAATACCCAGCCAAAACCAGCTGCAGACTCTGCACTGAGGTTCAGCGCATCAGCATTTTCTCTCTCTCTCTATATATATCTATATATGTAATAGACAACCTACTCTAAGGTGTGCGGTCACGCTCTGATATATGCACGCCTTGGTGTGTGTTGTTTTGCATGAGACCGCAGGCCGAGTGTGTCAACCACCCAAGGCGTGTGTATATCAAAGTGTGACCACACATCCTAGAGTGGGTTATCTATCTTATAAAATGGCAAAGTTGTTTTTGAAGGGGGTAAAAGTGCAGGTGTGAGGTCACGCTCTGATATACGCATGGTCATGTGATGTGTTTTATATAATCAGAATGTTGGATTTATTTACTTTGCTTCCCATTTTATAAATACACACTCACATGCACACACACAATCTGAGCCACCCAGATAGTAATAATTGTCCTTAGAGCAGGAAGTGGAGGGGAGCTCACAGATGAGTTATTCTGGTTTAAAATAATACACAAAATTAGCCACAGAGCATCTAGTACCCCAAAGCTTATGGGTCCAGGTAGGCCCCCAGACACCTTCTCTACACACCAGTAGATACAGCTGCAGATATTAAAACTCATAACATAATATATCTGAGACAATGTCTTAGGTATATTACATTAACAGCGTCTTGCTGACCTCTGGTACTGAATACATATATGTATTCACCCAGCCGCCAGCTAGATAATTTTGTTTAGAGCAAGGGGTGTAGCAGATCTCAGATATGACTTCTTTAGCTTCAAAATAAGCCACAAAATGCACCACAGAGCAATTCTAGGATCCCATGGCTTCTGGGGTACTGGTGGCCTAAGACCCAAAGCTTTTTGTAAAAAGTCTCAGACTGCATAAAAAGAACCCCCCTTGTGAAAATCTTGGCAACAGCCCTGATACATGTTCAAACTCTTTAACCTATCCTCTTATGCACTATCCTGAAGACTGCTAGTCATCTTTGTTGCCATCCTCTGGACCAGTTTCAGCCTTTTCCTGTGTCTTTTGAAATGAAGGGACCAGAACTGGATGTAGTACTCCAGGTGTGGTCTCACCATGCATCTATACATTGGAGGATCACCACCTTTCCCCAGCTAATGATGCCCTCCCAATGAACCCCAGCATATTGCCGGCCCTCCCCTATTGTTTACTGCACTGAGTATTTGATTTTAGGTGGTCATTGATAACCCTCAAGTCCCTCTCTCTCTCTTCTCTGTTGACTGTGCCACCCTTACCCCATATACTGAGTATATCCCTGACTCCCTCTGTACTGTTCACCGTCCTGCAGAGTTTAGTGTCATCTGCAAACAGACACACCTTACCACTGACCCAGGTCTCTCCTATATCTGAGATGTCAGCCAGGAGCAGGGACATACTGGACTCCCTGCAAGGGGGATGCCTCAGACAGCTGGTACCAGAGGCCAACTGTGAGGGTGCAATTTTGGACCTAGTACCCACCATTGGGGACAGAATTGCAGATGTCATAGTGGGTGGACACCTGGGGTCCAGTGATCATCACATGGTGTGGTTCAATATGAGTATAGTGGCAGTGTCAAGCTACACGAAGATGAGGATCCTGGACTTCAGGAGAGCAGATTTTTGCAAATTTGGGGTATGTCTCAGGCAAGCCCTAGCAGAGAGGGAGGACAAACGAGGAGTTGAGTGACAGTGGGCCCATGTAAAAGGAGCCATAGTGGAGGCAACAAACCTTTGCATTAGGCAAATAAACAAAGGCAAGAGAAAAAGAAAACCACTAACGACATTGACCATTTGGAAATGGTACAATAAAGGACAACAGAAATGGTTCAGTGGTTGCAAAAATGATCTTACGAGGAAAGATTAAGGGAAGCAAACATGTACTCCCTGGAGCAAAGAAGAGAGGGGGAGACATGATAGAAACCTTCAAACACATGAAAGGCATGAATAAAGTGCAAACACAGGACCTCTTCCACTGAAAGGAGAACAGTAGAACTAGGGGGCATGATATGAGGCCAAAGGGAGGGAGGTGCAACACCAGTACAAGGAAGTTCTTCACAGAGAGAGTGATGGATGCATGGAATAGCCTGTCCTTGGAGGTGGTGGGGGCGGGGACAGCGGGGGAATTCAAGGCAGCATAGGACAGACATAAGGGAGCCCTCTTACACAGGGGTGAGTAGGGGGTGAGTAATAAATGAAGGGCAGACTAGATAGACCTAACGGTCTCCTTCTGCCGTCACCTTCTATGTTTCTATGGTTCTCAAAGGAAGTGGCCAGGAAGGTAAGAGTGAAAAAATTGGCTTTCAGAAAGTACAAGGAAACACAGAGGGAGGAGGACAGGGTAGTGTATCTGGACAAGTAGAGGGAGGCAGGGAAAGCAGTCAGGAGCACAAAGGCACAAATGGAGGAAAAAATAGCCCAGGAAGCAAAGAAAGGGGCCAAGACGTCTTTTTATAGGTACGTCAGGGAAAGGAGAAAGACAAGGAGTGGGATTGTAAGGCTCAAGGGGGAAGAAGGGGGGTATGTGAAGGGGGACTTGGAAAAATCAACAGTTCTGAACAAATATTTTTGTTCCCTGTTCATGGAAGAGGGAGAAAGTGAGGGACCATAATTAAATGGCAGGAGCAACAAGGGAAGGGAAGTGGACACTAGTCCATTCATGGAGGAGATAGCATTCTAAAGGAACCCACAAAGCTGAAAGTGGACAAGTCGATGGGACCAGATGGGAGTCATCCTAGAATATATATATATTTTTTTATATATACTCTGTTTCTACATCTGTTGCCACGATCCTATCTCTGGAGGGAGCACCCAGACCCATCCCCCTGTGACTTCTACCTCCAAGGCTTACCCCCCCCCGCCTGGAGACCGGATCTAGTGAAGCCAGCCCGTGGCTAGCCGAGAGCAGGGCCTGTAAGGTGCCCTCCATCATGCTCTGTGGCAATGCATTTTCTCCTCCATTTTTTCCCCGGAGCTGAGGCATGCTATGATGCTGGTGGAGAAAGCAGTCAGGTGTAACCCCCCTGCAAATGGGGTTCCCAGAAGCCTTCCAGGAGCTTTCAGGAATGCTCCAAGCCTGGAGGTGTTCGGCATCTAAGCTGTTTAAATGTGGTTCCAAGTGAGTGCTATTTGAGCCTCCACGTACTGTCTCTTTAAGAGCTGTCTGCCTTGCAGACATAATTCATTTAGAAGAGGGGTTGCGCGTTTCAATGCCCGAGTCCGGCTCGGGTTGCTGTCAACTCGCTCCATTTCTGCCATCGTTAAATGCAAAGAGGGAGCTCTTTTTAAAAGGTGTAACAATCTGCCAGGAATTGTTTAGAGTAATAATGAAAATACAGATTGTCTAACCTGCTTTTCTTTGCAGTCTGAACTGTTTTTGCCTAGCCCTCCATTCTGGTTTTGAACTGCTGAACTGGACCAATCAGTGTGGGGGGACCTTTAAAATGGAGCCTGCAGCTGGCAAATCAGAACTTGGACTCTCATTGTGGAGCCAGCTACATATGTACTGTATGGCCAGTGCCTCTTGGAAATGTAGTTTGGACCTTGGTGCCTTTTTGCACCAACAGAGGGAGCCCTATGGTGAGTGACAGCCAAACCAGCCAACCGAACTGGGAGGAACGCAAAGAAAACGGCCTGCTCTGTAACTGGAAAGCTCAGATCAGAGTGACAGTGAAGAGAGAAGGACCCTGCTTCTGATGCAGCATGCAGTTCACTGTGGGAAGCTCATGGGAGGCCCTGAAGTTGGCCTGTAGCCGTTTGTAAGTGCCAGTTTGGACTGAATCCGAGTTATGAAGAGAAGGAAACAGTGCGTAGAACCAGGCTTGCCTGTAGAAGACTGAAGATTTCCTGAAGTGCGATCGGCCAGTCTGGGATTGCTGATGCTGTGTGTGCTCCCGGGTAATTTGCAAATATTTGCGATTGGGCTCGAGAAGCAGCTGCCTGGGTCCAGCCGCAAGGACCCTGTCTCTATACCTTGTTTTTCTGGCAATCCAGCTAGAACATCCTCCATCCAGCTTTCAGCTTTGGTATTGTGAGTACAAATCTGGGTATCTCCCTGCAGCCTTTTATCGATTACAAGTGTGTCATCTGATTATTGCTGTTTCATTTCTTCACGAACTGAGCCCCAGGGCTCCAGATTACAATTTGTGTGTGCATGTGTTTTTCCATCAAAGGCCCCAACCAGCTGCACCGACCCTGCTAGCCCCCCACCATCCTGGGTACCCAGAGAGTGACATTTTGGACCCTATATGCATGCACAGTACTGTGATTTGAATATTTCCAAACCAAATCAACCTGATTACCCTCCTTGTTACTGCCCTCTAATAAATCAGATTTGTTGTTATTGAACTATATGCTGTCTGTGGTGTCAGTACATGTAGAAAAAAGCATTGCATTGTGTTTGTGTATATTGCCTAACCTTGTTTTACAGGGGGTCCTCAGAGACGTGCTGCAAGACATCAGTCCTGAGGGTAAGTGTTACTGTATGTGTAAGAAGTGTGCAGTTGTGGGGTATTGGGAAGGTAACTCCCGAGTATTGTGTGGGCCACTAGTGGAAACAAAGGGGGGTCACAGTGTTCCAAAAGGCTGTACTCGAGCTAGTCTAACCACTATCAACCCTGACCTCTTGGTGGAAGCACCCGCCATTGGACCTAGGCCCCTCAACCTGTTAGTAGCCAAGCAGGCAGGGGTAGTAGCCCTTGGGATAGCGCCACCTAAAGGTTACATCTTGGAGGCTCACCACTGGGATTTTGTGTCTTCTAGTGGCCGAAATTATGAATTACTGTTAAAAATAAATGGATACCCCAACAGAAGTGGCTGTACACCAGTTAGTGAGGTGGTGTACTGGGCAGGAGATCAACCCCCAAAATGCTATACTTATCTTGGATATCCCACTGGGTACCAGTACAGACACTGTAGAGGCAGTACTTTCCAAGGTAGAATGTTTACAAAACTCTGTGGTAGTGGGGCAACAGGCTGATCTGCTCGCCCAAACTTTCATGGCTCTAATAGAGTGAAAGGACCCTATAGACAGTTCTAAAGTGCCACAGACCATTACCCAAGAAGAAGCCCTCACTGCCTGGAGAGTGATAACTAAAGACAGTAAAGACCCCGTGGAGAATGAACCCTCCCCCCACTATCTTTAACTTTTGAGGAGAAATTTGCTAAATTGTTGCTGGAGGAAGGGAAAACTGTGGAGGATTTAAAGAAACTATTATTGTCACCTGGGAACGTTCCTTCCCCAACACCCTCTCCCCCTCCAGCACCCGTTATTGCCCCTCCTTCTGTGCCAGTGCTAGCTCCTGTGTCTGTATGTGCCATTAGTCATGATTCTTACTGCAGGTTGAGAATTTTCTCTGGCACCCTCCCCACCCCACAAGGGGAGGATGATTGGGAGACCTGGATAGACTGTGTTGCCCCTTTGGTATCTGAGTGGCAGTGTGCAGAGGCTGAGAAATGGAAAAGAATCCTAGAGAGTTTGAGAGGTCCTGCTCTGGAAGCCATTAAGTCTTTGAGGTCCACAAACCCTGAGGCATCTGCCCAAAAGTACCTAACTGCACTTGAAGGCAATTTTGGGAGCGTTGTCAGGGGAGAGCTTGATGTGGAAATTTCAAGGTGCAAAACAATGGCCAGGGGAAAGTTTATCTGCATATGTTACTCATCTGGAAAGAGTGCTGCAGAGGGCCTACTGGAAAGGTGGGGTGGCCACCAGTGACTTAAACCGTGTGAGGTTGGGGCACATACTGCAACATGCAAAGCATTCAAAATTGCAGCTCCTTCAGTTGAGGCTTCAAGACAGGAGGGGTAACCCGCCAGATCATTGTGATTTGATAAAAGAAATCCAGGAAGTTGAGGAGGAGGAGGATTTCTCAGAGCCCCACGCAGTTGTAGCTGCTACAACCTCTGCTCCAAGGGCGGGGTCAGCTGCTTACGGCCAGGGATCACCGGAAGCCCATGATGAAAGTCGAGGATTAAGTGCCTGCCAAATGGGGATGGCTGTAAATACCCCACCCTGGGAGAAGCTGTTGAGGGAGATTAGGAAAGCAACAGACAGTCTCATCATGAAGGCCACTTCTACGAGTAGGGGCACTGACACTTGCCCGACTGCTTCTGCTATGGGGGTGGGGGTGCCCACCCAGGCACCTCATGTTGACGACAGTTCAAAACTTGATGTCTTGGCTATGGAGGTGAGGGAACTGAAGATATGTCTCTGAATGTCCAACCCACCGCCAGCTGAGGTGGCACCAAGGTTTTCTTTTGACAGTACCAATGCCGCAGCCCCCAATGTGATACCTCAGTCACCCCAAACTTCAGCAGACATATTTTGCCATAATTGTGGGAAGGATGGCACATGAAGAGGGAATGCCGGTCTCAGAAAGACTTAGAGAGTGTGGTGAGCTGGCTACAAGAAGAGCTTTGGAGCACAAAACAGTGGTTAAGAGGTGCACAAAATGACTGCAGTGAAGGTCCCAGAAATGCTAACTCACGTCCCTCTGTGGCTAGATCATCTGCCCAGGCCCTTGCTACCGCCTCTCCAGACTGGTACAGAATAGTGGGTCCCTCCATGGAGACCACTGTGAAGGTGAATGGAGTCTGTACAAGAGCTATATTGGACAGTGGCTCCGAAGTGACAATTATGTTTCAGGACTGGTATCAGAAGCACCTGTCTGATGTACCCTTACAACCGCTGGAAGGACTGCATGTCTGGGGGTTAAGTGAGAAGGCCTACCCCTATTCCGGGTATATCCAAATTTGGCTGCCTTTTCCCACCTCCGTGGCTGGAGTGGCCAAGCAAGTAGAGACCCTGGCATTAGTGTGTCCCCCACCGGACTGTATGATGGGATTCTTCTACTAATTGGGATGAATGTGCATATGTTTGGATGGTTGGTGCAGTTGTGTTATGAGAAACAAGGGTCAAGGACTGGTAGAGCTTTGAGAATTCTGGCCTTGATCAAGAATGCCTGTGAGGCACAGAAAAATGCTGAAAAAGTGGACCCAGAGGAACCGGTTGGAATTGTCTGGAAGAAGGATCCCGAGTCTCTGATTTTGGTGCCAAATGCCCAGTGTACCTTACAGAGGGAAGTCCATATCAGAAAGGATGTCAAGAATAAAATACTCATGCTGGATGCACCAGGCGATGGAAAATTGCTGAAGGACTGCTGGTCAAGCCAAGTATTTTGCCTGCCAGAGGCCATGCTTATGCCACACGGGTAATGGTCCAAGCTCATAATGTGTCTGATAGAGAGATTCAAGTAACTAGAGGTTGCACCCTGGCTAATGTACATTGTGCAGATACTGCAGTGCTACCCAGTAACAAGTGTTCGTGGGAAGATGACAGAGTTACGCCCGACTTGTTTGATTTTGGGGACTCCCCGTTGCCAGCCGAATGGAAGATGAGAATCAGTAGAAAGCTTGCCCAGAGAGACCAGATGTTTTCTTTAAAGGAATGGGATGTAGGATGTGTGCAAGGAGCTGAGCACCACATCTGGCTGCATGATGAAAGGCCATTTCATGAGAGGTCTCGACGCCTGGCCCCTGCCGACATAGATGATGTGAGACGGCATCAGCAAGAGATGCTTGCTGCTGGTGTAATACAAGAATCCAGAAGCCCATATGCTTCACCTATTGTAGTGAGAAAAAAGAATGGGACAGTAAGGATGTGCTTGGATTATCGCACCTTGAACCGGCGGACTATCCCTGATCAGTATACAATGCCCCACATCCAGGATGCTTTAGACTGCCTGAATGGTAGAGAGTGGTTCTCCGTGCTGGATCTTCGCAGTGGGTGCTACCAGATCCTGATGGCCCCAGAAGACTGTGAGAAGACAGCCTTTATCTGCCCACTTGGTTTCTGTGAATTCATGAGGATGCCTCAAGGGATTTCAGGTGCCCCAGACGCCTTTCAACGACTGATGGAGCGTGCAGTGAGGGACACAAACTTATTAGAGTGCCTGATATACCTAGATGATATTATTGTGTTTGGCAGCTCACTGGAAGAACATGAGAGCAGGTTGTTTAAGGTGTTGGACCGATTGGAAGACTTTGGCCTTAAACTATCCATCGATAAATGTCAGTTCTTCCAAACTTCTGTAAAGTATGTGGGACATATCTTATCCACCGAGGGAATAGAAACAGACCCGAGTAAAGTTGAGGCCTTGACCACCTGGCCACAGCCCCACAATCTAAAAGAACTGCAAAGATTCCTGGGATTCTGTGGTTACTATCACCTGTTCATCAAGGACTATTCAAGAGTGATTCGTCTCTGCTTAATCTTACTCAAGGTTACCTCCTACTAACAAAAAATATAAGAGGTCGGCTTCTCCTGAGACTGAGAGAGTGTATTTCCGTCCCAATTAAGTTTTGGGGGCAAGATGGATGCCTAATTGTGAAGCTGCGTTTCATGAGATTGTATATCAACTCACTGACGCTCCTGTCCTTGCATATGCAGATCCAGCAAAACCCTATGTCCTACACACTGATGCTAGCCTGCAAGGTTTGGGGGCTGTGTTGTACCAGGAGCATGATAATGGCCTGAGACCAGTGGCCTTTGCCAGCAGAAGCCTGACCCCATCCGAAAAGAACTATCCTGTACATAAGTTAGAGTTTCTAGCTTTGAAGTGGGCCATTGTGGACTAATTCCACGAGTACTTGTTTGGGGCTAAGATACTAGTAAAAACTGACAATAATCCTTTGACCTATGTGCAGACTTCAGCTAAGTTGGATGCTACTGGCCATAGGTGGCTCTCTGCATTATCTACATATGACTATGCTGTTGAATACAGAGCAGGCCTGAACCACATAGATGCTGATGCTCTCTCCCGGAGGCCTGTTTCCTGAAATGACTGGGCCAGACAGTCAGAACCTGATATTCGAGCACTCTGCCAGAAGTTTGACAGAGAGGAACAAATGTCCACGGACGCAGTGGACTGTATGGTGAATTGTTTGGGGCCTCTGAGAATTGTATACCTGCTGCTTATTGCCATTTTTTCTGCATTAGACATTGGTGCATTGCCTCTGCTAGACCATGACAGTCTCTTTAGCGGCTCAATCCCGAGATCCTATGATCAAACCAGCTTTAGAAGCCCTCTACGCAGAGAAAGATGTGTCCAAGTTACGCTCCACTGATTTGAGAACTGCATTGTTATACAAAGAAGGTCCCAAGTTGAAACTGATTAATAGACTGTCATACAGAGAAACAGTAGACAGAGGGGGACAAATAGATAGACAAACAACAACTAGTTTTGCCCACTGCCTTTCGAGACCCGGTGCTGAGGTCCCTACATAACCACATGGGGCACCTTGGTATAGACAGAACATTTGACTTGGTGAGATCCAGATTTTATTGGCCTAAGATGGGGGCTGTTGTTGAGCAACGCATTCGAACTTGTAGTCGCTGATTACAGAGGAAAGCCTTACCCCAGAGGGCTGCCCCCCTTGTTAACATCAACACCAGTACACCCATGGAGCTGGTCTGTATTGATATTCTGGGTTTGGAGTCAGATCAAAAGAAATATTAGTACTGTGCTGGTGGTCACTGACCATTTTACTTAGATATGCCCAGGCTTTCCCTACCAAGGACCAGAAGGCATCCACTGTGGCAAAGTACTTAGAAAACTTTTTTTGTTCACTATGGGCTCCACAAAGAATCCATTCTGATCAAGGAGAGACTTTGAGAGTCGTCTGATCAAAGAGATGCTTTCTCTGTGGGGAGTGCGAAAGTCCAGAACCACCCCTTACCACCCCCAGGGGGACCCACAGCCTGAACGTCTTAACCGCACTCTGTTGGATATGCTGGGCACCCTACACCCAAAAGACAAGCCTAGATGGAGCCAACAAATTAGCACGTTGGCACATGCCTACAACTGCACCAAAAGTGATGCCACTGGGTTCTACCCCTACCGCCTTATGTTTGGAAGAGAGGCCCGACTACCGGTAGATGTTTGTTTCAGAGTTTCTCCTGATGGGGTTTGAGCTGATAACTATTTACAGTATGTGCAAAAGTTAAAGGCCCAGCTGAATCTTGTGTACCAACTGGTTCAAACCATGGCTGCCAAAAGAAATCTGGCCAACAAAGAAAGGTATGAAAAAAAGGTGAAAGCACAGGAACTCCAGGAGGGAAATCGTGTATTGCTAAGAAATCTGGGACTGCATGGCAAACACAAGATTGCTGACAGGTGGCACCATCTCCCTCACATTGTAGTGGGCAAACTGGATGATCTGCCTGTGTACAAAGTAAGGCCTGAGAATAATTCAAAAGATGTTAAGACAATGCATCAAAATCATTTGCTGCCCATTGGCCAAATCTGATTGAGTCTGAGCTCCCAGAGTGCTTCCTCTGGACCAGTGACCAGAGCTGCTGCTACAAAAGCAAAGAAAGTCTGCACCTACAGATGCTGAGTTAAAGTGTTCTCTACAACAAACCCCCACTGGACCTGACTGTCTGTCCACTTCAGGGGAAAGTGAGTGTGACTTTGAATACTACCCTTCTTATGAACTGAGTCAATTGTTTCAAGGCAATGCCCTAGTAAATCATGGAGATGAAGCTGGGCTTTCTGGACTGCCTAAGCCCCCAGCTTTGTCCTTGGAGCCAATGCTCCAAGAAAATGAAGTGCAAAGTATCAAGTCGGATGACATGGAATCACTGTGTATGGTTGAACTGTTTGAGTTTTCAGAGGAAGAAAATTATGAACTGGGACAGACTGGTGATATACCAGAACAAGAAGAGTATGTTGAGTGCCCTGATGGTTCACTGCCAGTGTCAGAAAACTCCCCATGTGAGGCAAGTGTTGTGGACTCAGAGATTGCAACTCCTGGAGCTGAAAGTGCCCCCAATTCTAGTCTCTCTACCCCAATGGAAACTCCCCTGGCCAGTAAAGACAGTGATGAAAGTGAGCCTAAAAGTGCAGAGACTGTAACAGTTCCCCCTAGAAAAACTGGTCGAGCTGTGAAGCCTGTGGTGCGCTTAAGTTATGATTCTCCTGGAAGACCAGTGGACTTGCATCTTAATGTGGTCCATAAGGAAGTGTATGTGTCCCCAAGCTCATTGCCCAAACTGAGTATAAGTGCTAACTCCAAGTTATTGGTCTTGCCCTCTAAGTATGGTGCTCTTGCCCCATCCAGCCCCAAGGTAGCTGATAGGGAAGGGCCCCCTCTCTTCAGGTTTCATATACAGGAAGTAATGACCTGATTTCAGAATGTTTGTATGTACAATGTTGTGTAACCAGTAGTAAACTGTGAATTACAGAATAAGTATAGCTATATCAGTGATTTAATATGTTGGCTGTTGTTTAAAAAGATGCAGACCTGAACTGTTGGTGATATGAACAAATGTGATACTCCATTTTTAAAATGTTATAAGGGTACCTACTTGATGCGGATGCCAAGTTTTCCCAGGCCAGGAAGGGTATAACCCCCCTGCAAATGGGGGTTCCCAGAAGTCTTCCAGGAGCTTGCAGGAATGCTCCAAGCCTGCAGGTGTTCGGCATCTAAGCTGTTTAAATGTGGTTCCAAGTGAGTACTGTTTGAGCCTCCACGTACTGTCTCTTTAAGAGCTGTCTGCCTTGCAGACATAATTAATTTAGAAGGGGGATTGTGTGTTTCAATGCCCAAGTCCCGCCCGGGCTGCTGTCAACTTGCTTGCTCCCGTTTTGCCTTGCCGCTTAAATGCGCAGAGGAGCTCTTTCAAAGGTGTAACAATCTGCCAGGAATTGTATAGAGTAATAATGAAAATACAGATTGTTTAACCTGCTTTTTCTTTGCAGTCTGAACTGTTTTTGCCTAGCCCTTCATTCTGGTTTTGAACTGCTGAACTGGACCAATCAGTGTGGGGGGACCTTTAAAATGGAGCCTGCTGCTGGCAAATCAGAACTTGGACTCTCATTGTGGAGCCAGCCACCTGTGTACTGTATGGCCAGTGCCTCTCGAAAATGTAGTTTGGACCTTGGCGCCTTTTTACACCAACAGAGGGAGCCCTATGGTGAGTGACAGCCGAACCAGCCAACCGAACTGGGAGGAACTCAAATGAAATGCCCTGCTCTGTTACTGGAAAGCTCAGATCAGAGTAACAGTGAAGAGAGAAGGAGCCCTGCTTCTGATGCGGCGTGCAGTTCGTGCGGGAGGCTCGTGGGAGGCCCTGAAGTTGGCCTGCAGCCGTTTGTAAGTGCCAGTTCGGACTGAATCCAAGTTTTGAAGAGAAGGAAGCAGTGTGTAGAACCAGGCTTGCCCGTAGAAGACCGAAGATTTGCTGAAGTGCGATCGGCCTGTCGGGGACTGCTGATGCTGTGTGTGCTCCCGGGTAATTTGCAAGTGTTTGCGATCTGGATCGAGAAGCAGCTGCCTGGTATAGTACTTTCCTTTTACATATGTAACCCCCCTGCAAATGGGGGTTCCCAAAAGACTTCCAGGAGCTTGCTTGAATGCTCCAAGCCTGAATGGTGTTTGGCATTTAAGCCATTTATCAGTGAGTGGTTTTAGAGCCTCTGGTACTGTCTCTTTAAGAGCTGTCTGCTTGCAGACATAATTAGTTTGTATGGGGGACTGTGTGTTTCTCTGAGTACCACTCGAGCTGCTGCCAATTCACTTCATTTTGCAGTCACTAGGAGTGCAAAGGAACCTATGAAAGATGTAACTGTTTGCCAGAAATTATTTGGAGTAATAATGAAATTACAGTTTGTCTAACCTGCTTTCTTTGCAGTCAGAACTGTGTCTGCTAGTTCCCCATTCTAGTTTTGACCTGCTGAACTGGACCAATCAGTGTGGGGTAAGCTAGCTCTAAAATGGTGCCTTGGGCGAATCAGAACTTGGACTCATAATCTGAGCCAGCCACAAGAGGATTTATGAGCAGTGACTCTGGGAGATGTAGTTTAGACTTCAGCACCTTTTGGACCAACAGCAGCAGTCTATTGTGAGTGACAGCCAATCCAGTCAAGAACTGGAGGAACTCAAAGGAAGTGCCGGTTTTGTCGGTTGGAGTTTCAGTTGAGCTTTGGCAGTGAAGAAGGAAGGAGCCTGTGCTTTTTCAGTGTGCAGTTTTAGTCAAAACGTGTGTAAGGCCCAGAGTTCGGTCTGCAGCTTGTGTAACAGCTTGTTAGGACTGAATCTGTCCTGTGAAAAGAATCAAAGGATCTCTGAAGAGTAGAAACCAGGCTCACCCTGTAGAAGACTGGAGGAATTGCTGAAAATTGCACTCGGTCTGTCAGGAACTGAATCTGCTGTGTGTTCTCCCGGGTATTGTGCAGTAATTGCGATCCGGGATACGAATGCAGCCTGCCTGGTATAGTGCTTTTTTTATATGGATGTGTGAGGTTTGTGTACTCAAGTGAGCCCTGCTGACATTGAAGGACCCTATCTTATTTGGAGGTCGTGAGTACTAATTCAGGGTCGCTCCCTGTTGAATTGCCACATTAAATCAAATGGAATTACTGTACTGCTGACTGTTTAATTCTCCTTTCTCTGTGTGAAAGGCCCCTACCAGCTGCCACGGTTTGGACTAGCCACTAGGGCTTGGGTACCCAGGACAGTAACTGATAGGGATAGGCCTGTGCACAGAGCCATAGGTAGATTATTAGAGTGATAAGCTAATTAACCTGATTTCCCCTGTCCTTGTTATATCCCCCCAAATAAATCAGAGCTGCTTGTTTCAGCAAAGTTATACCGCCTGAGGTATTTGTCTAATGCTAAAGTACTGTACTGTGATTGTTGCACTGTATCCATTTCACAGGAGGTCCCAGTGCCGGAACCACACCTGGGGTAAGTGTATACTGTGAAGGTAATTCTGATATATTGTGTGGGCTACTAGTGGGAAGAAAGGGGGTTGGAAAGTCCCAGAGGGCTGTGACCAAGTTAGTTTAACTATTGCAAACCCCTGCCTCTTGGGTGGAGGCACCGCCATTGGATCCAGGACCCTCAACCTGTTAGTGGCAAATCAGGCAGGGTAGTAGCCCTGGGATACGCCATCTAGGGGTTACATCTTGAGGTGCACAGCTGGGATTGTGTGTCCTCTAGTGGCCATATTTACTGAACCACTGTTAACAAAAAATGGGTACCCGACAGAAGTGGCTGTGCACCGCTGGTGGAGTGGTGTACTGGGGAGGAGATTGATCCCCAAAATGCTATGCTTATCCTGGACATCCCCGTGTATCAATCACGGACACTGTGCAGGGAGTACTTTCCAAGGTGGAAGGTTTACAAAACCCTGTGGTGGTGGGTCGGCATGCTAATCTGCTCACCCACACTTTCCTGGCCCTAGTAGAGTTTAAGGATCCCATAGATAGCTCCAAAGTGCCACAGACCATTACCCCAGAGGGAGCCCTACTGCTTGAGAGTGATAACTATGGACAGTAAGACCCAGGGGAATAGAGCCCCACCACTATCTGAAACTTTGAGGAGAAATTTGCTAAATGGTTGCTGGGGAAGGGAAACTGTGGAGGACTTGAAGAAACTATTCTTGCCACCTGGGGTGTTCTCCCCAACACCCTCTCCCACTCCAGTACCCGTAATGGTGGCTGAACCAATGCAGACTCCTATTTCTGCACCTGCCATTAGTCACGACTCTACGGTTGAGGATCTCTCTGGCACCTCCCCACCCCCAAGGGAGGATGACTGGGAGACCTTGAAGACTATGTTGTTCCCCAAGTGCTAGAATGGCAATGCCTGTAGTCGAAAGCGAAAGAGGGTTAGTGAGATCCTCCCGAGGTCCTGCCCTGGCTACCATTCGTGGCTAAACGGGCCAGTAACCCTGAAGTGACTGCACAGGCTCATCTTGAGGCCCTGGAGAATGTATGGGAGCCCAGATTCTGATGAGGACCTATGGTGGAGAGTAAGAGATGCACAACAGTACCAAGGGAGTTGTTGTCTGTGTATGTATCTCGCTGGAAAATTGTTGCAAGAATGCCTCAGAAAAGGTAGTTTGCCAGCGATTGAACTGGACCGAACCAGACTGGACAGAGATCCTAAGTCTGCCCCTTCTCAGAACTGCTGTTGCTTCAGTTACGCCTGGCAAATCGACTGGAATCCCCACCTCCTATGATGAGTTAATGAGAGAAATTGAGGAGTTGAGAAAAGGCGACCTCGGGAGGTACCTGCACCAACAGCTGTGGCTACGAACAGTGACTGAGGGTGACCCATCAAGGAAGTTCAGGGCAGAGGTTGACAGTGAATGAGTGCTCTGACAAGGAAAAAGATATGCCACAATGGGGCGAACTGTTGAGAGAGATCCGGGAATTCAAAAACAGTCCTTTATGAAGGCCACGCCTGCAAGTACGGGCCCTGACCTATATCCGACTGCATCTGCTATGGGGGTGGGGTACCCACCCATGTATCTCCTGCTGATAACAGCTCCAAACTCACATCCTTGACCATGGAAGTGGAGAAACTGACGAGATGTCTCCAAATGCTTATCACGCGAGACAGAGATGGCACCCAGGTTTCCAGTTAGTAATACCCCTGCCCTGGCTCCCAGTGTGGCGCCTCGCCAGCTCAAACTCCAGAAAGTATGTTTTGCTATAATTGTGGGAAAGATGGGCACATGAAGGAATGCCAGTCCCCAAAAGACACTGACAAAGTTGCATATAGGCTACAAGGAGAGCTTCGAGAAGAAATCAGTGGTTAAGAGGTGCACGACATGATCCCAGTGAGGGCACCAAAATGCTAATTCACGTCCTTTGTGACAAGGTCAGTTGCCCAGGCCCCCACTACCGCTCTCCAGACTGGTCCAGAATAGTGGGTCCCTCCATGGAGACCACTGTAAAGGTGAATGGAGTATCTACAAGAGCTGTATTAGACAGTGGCTCCCAAGTGACAATTATGTTCCAGGATTGGTATCAGAAGCATTTGTCAGACGTACCCTTACAACCATTAGAAGGACTGCATGTATGGGGGTTAAGTGAGAAGGCCTACCCCTATTCGGGTATATCCGGATTTGGCTGTCTTTCCCCACCTCCGTGGCTGGAGTGGCCGAACAAGTAGAGACCCTAGCCTTAGTGTGTCCCCCCACTGGACTGTATGATGGTGTCCCTTTGTTGATTGGGACAAATGCTCATATGTTCGGAAGGCTGGCACAGTTGTGTTATGAAAAACAGGGTCAAAGACTAGTAGAGCTTTAAGAGTTCTGGCTTTAATTAAGAAGGCCTATGAGGCACAGAGAGATGCTGAAAAACAGAACCAGAGGAACCGGTCGGAATTGTATGGAAGAAGGATCCTGAGTCTCTGATCCTGGCGCCAAATGCCCAGTGTACCTTACAGGAGAGGTCCGTATCAGAAAGGATGTTAAGAATAAAATATTAATGTTGGATGCACCAGGCGATGGAAAATTGCCAGAGGGACTGCTGGTCAAGCCTAGTATTTTGCCTGCTAGAGCCCATGCTTATGCCAGAAGGGTAATGGTCCAAGTTCATAATGTGTCTGAAAGAGACATTCGAGTAAACAGAGGTTGCATCCTGGCTAATGTGCATTGTGCAGACACTGCAGTGCTACCCAGCAGCAAGAGTTCAAGGAAGAATGACAGAGTAACGCCTGACTTGTTTGATTTCGCGACTCCCGCTGCTAGCTGAATGGAAAGTGAGGATCAGTGAGAAGCTTGCCCAGAGAGACCAGGTGTTTTCTTTAAAGAATGGGATGTAGGATGCGTGCAAGGAGCTGAGCACAATATCCGGCTGCATGACGAAAGACCATTTCGTGAGAGGTCTCGACGCCTAGCACCTGCTGACATAGATGATGTGAGACGGCATCTGCAAGAGATGTTAGCTGCTGGTGTAATACAAGAATCCAGAAGCCCTTATGCTTCCCCCATTGTGGTAGTGAGGAAAAAGAATGGAACAGTAAGGATGTGTGTGGATTATCGCACCTTAAACCGGCGGACTATCCCTGATCAGTACACAATGCCCAGCATTCAGGATGCTTTGGACTGCCTAAACGGGAGCAAGTGGTTCTCTGTGCTGGATCTCCGCAGTGGGTACTACCAGATCCCGATGGCCCCAGAGGACCGTGAGAAGACGGCCTTTATCTGTCCGCTTGGCTTCTATGAATTCATGAGGATGCCTCAAGGGATTTCAGGTGCCCCAGCCACTTTTCAACGATTGATGGAGCGTGCAGTGGGGACATGAACTTACTAGAGTGCCTGGTATACCTAGATGATGTTATTGTGTTTGGCAGCTCACTGGAGGAACATGAGAGCAGATTATTTAAGGTATTGGACCGACTGGAGGACTTTGGCCTTAAACTGTCCATTGATAAATGTCAATTCTTTCAAACATCAGTAAAGTATGTGGGACATAGTATCCACCGAGGAATAGAGACCGACCCAAGTAAAGTTGAGGCCTTGACCACCTGGCCACAGCCCAAAAATCTAAAAGAACTGCAAAGATTCCTGGGATTCTGTGGTTATTATCGCGCTCATCAAGGACTATTCAAGAGTGATCCGCCTTTACTTAACCTTACTCAAGGGTATCCCCCAACCCACAAAAAATACCAAAAGTCAGCGTCCCTCAAGACTGAAAGAGTGTATTTTCATCCGAGTGAAGTATTTGGGGCCCGCTGGACTCCTGATTGTGAGACTGCTTTTCATGAGATCATATATCAACTTACCCATGCTCCAGTGCTGGCCTATGCCGATCCAAGAAAACCTTACGTCCTGCACACTGATGCTAGCTTGCAAGGGTTGGGGGCTGTGTTGTACCAAGAGCACGAATGGCCTGAGACCAGTGGCCTTTGCCAGTAGAAGCCTGACCCCATCTGAAAAGAACTATCCTGTACATAAGTTAGAGTTCCTAGCTTTGAAGTGGGCTATTGTTGACCAATTCCATGAGTACCTGTATGGGGCTAAAATACTAGTAAAACTGACAATAATCCTTTGACCTATGTGCAGACCTCAGCTGTTGGATGCCACTGGCCATAGGTGGCTTTCTGCATTATCTACATACGACTATGCTCTCGAATACCGAGCAGGTCTGAACCACATAGATGCTGATGCTCTCTCCGGAGGCCTGTTCCCCAGAATGATTGGGTCCAATTGGCAGAACCTGACATTCGGGCACTCTGCCGGAAGTTTGACAGGGAGGAACAATGTCCACGGACGAGTGGACTGCATGGTGGATTGCTTGGGAGCCTCTGAGAATTGCATACCTGCTGCTTATTGCCACTTTTCTGCAATAGACATTGGTGCACTGCCTCAGCTGGACAATGACAGTATTCAAGCGGGCTCAATCCTGCGATCCCATGATCAAAGCAGCTTTAGAAGCCCTCTATGCAGGAAAAATGTGTCCAAATTACGCTCCACTGATTTGAGAACTGCACTGTTATACAAAGAAGGTCCTAAGTTGAAACTGATCAATAAACTGTTATACAGAGAAACAGTAGACAGAGGGGACAAGTAGACAAACAACAACTAGTGCTGCCCACTGCCTTTCGAGACTCAGTACTGAGGTCCTTGCACAACCACATGGGGCACCTTGGTATAGACAGAACACTTGACTTGGTGAGATCCAGATTCTATTGGCCTAAGATGGGGCTGATGTGGAGCAACACATTCGAACTTGTAGTCGCTGCTTACAGAGGAAAGCTTTTGCCCCAGAGGGCTGCCCCCTTGTTAACATCACCACCAGTGCACCCATGGAGCTGGTCTGTATTGATTTTCTGAGTTTGGAGTCAGATCAAAGAAATATCAGTAATGTGCTGGTGGTCACTGACCATTTCACAGATATGCCCAAGCTTTCCCACCAAAGACCAGAAAGCATCCACTGTGGCCAAAGTACTTGTAGAAAACTTTTGTTCACTATGGGGCTCCACAAAGAATCCATTCTGATCAAGGGAGAGACTTTGAGAGTCGCCTGATCAAAGAGATGCTTTCTCTGTGGGAGGCAAAGTCCAGAACCACTCCTTACCACTCCAGGGGACCCACAGCCTGAATGTTTCAACCGCACTTTGCTAGATATGCTAGGCACCCTGCACCCAAAAGACAAGCCTAGATGGAGCCAACAAATTAGCACCCTGGTACATGCTTATAACTGCACAAAAGTGATGCCACTGGATTCTCCCCTACCACCTGATGTTTGGAAGAGAAGCTCGACTACCAGTAGATGTGTGTTTTGGGGTCTCTCCTGATGGGGTTCAAGCTGACAACTATTTACAGTATGTGCAAAAGTTAAAGGCCCAGCTAACTCATGCGTACTAACTGGCTCAAACCATGGCTGCCAAAAGAAATCTGGCCAACAAAGAAAGGTATGATAAAAGGTGAAAGCACAGGAACTCCAGGAGGGAGATCGGTATTGCTAAGAAATCTGGGACTGCATGGCAAGCACAAGATTGCTGACAGATGGCACCATCTCCTCACATTGTAGTGGGCAAACTAGATGATCTGCCAATGTACAAAGTAAGGCCTGAGAATAATTCAAAGATGTAAAACAATGCATAGAAATCATTTACTGCCCATTGACAAATCTTAATTGAGTCTGAGCCCTAGAAGATGCCCTCTGGACCAGTGACTAGAGCTGCTGCTAAGAAAAGATCAAGAAAGTCTGCACCTACAGAAGCAAGTTAAAGTGTTCTCTCCACAAGTCCCAGTTGAGCATGACTGTCAGTCCATATCGGAAGAAAGTGAGAGTGACTTTGAATACTATCCTTCTTACGAACTGAGTCAATTGTTTCGGGCAATCCCTAGTCAATACTGGAGATGAAGCTGGGCCTTCTGGACTGTCTAAGCCCCAGCTTCATCCCTGGAGCCAATGCTCCCAGAAAGTGAAGTGCAAAGCATCAGATCAGATGAAATGGAATCATTGTGCATGGTTGAACTGTTTGAGCTTTCGGGAGGAAAATGATAGATTGGGGCAGACTGGTGATACACCCAAACAAGAAGAGTATGTTGAGTGCCCTGACAGTCCACTGCCAGTGTCCGAAAGCTCTCCATGCGAGCCAAATGTTGTGGACTCAGAAACTGTAACTCCTGGAGCTGAAAGTGCCCCAAGTTCTAGCCTCTCTACCCCCATGGAGACTCCTGACAAGTGAGGACAATGCTGAAAATGAGGCTCAGAGTGCAGAGACTGTACAGTTCCCCTGAAGACTGGTCGAGCTGTAAAGCCTGTGGTGCACCTCAGTTATGATTCCCTTGGGAGGCCTGTGGATTTGCCTCTCAATGTTGTCCATAAAGGAGTGTATGTGTCCCCAGCTCATTGCCCAAACTGAGCATCAGTGCTAACTCCAAGTTACTTGTGTTGCTCTTCATATGGTGCCCTTGCCCCATCCAGCCCCAAGGTAACTGATAGGAGGGCCCTCTCTCAGGTTTCATGTACAAGAGGTAATAACTTGAGTTATGGTACACATGTGTATGTAATACTGTGTAAAGAGTGAAGTACTGCAATGTTTCAGAAATGTGTTCTTGGTAAAATGATATATTGACTGATGATTACATGTGCGAGCCTAATGCAAATGTATATGGTTGCAGTTGAAACTTTTGGGGTACTTGCTTGACGCGGACGTCAAGCTTTCCCAGGCCAGGAAGGGTGTAACCCCCTGCAAATGGGGGTTCCCTAAAGACTTCCAGGAGCTTGCTTGAATGCTCCAAGCCTGAATGGTGTTTGCATTTAAGCCATTTATCAGTGAGTGGTTTTAGAGCCTCTGGTACTGTCTTTAAGAGCTGTCTGCTTGCAGACATAATTAGTTTGTATGGGGACTGTGTGTTTCTTTCTGAGTACCACTCGAGCTGCTGCCAATTCACTTCATTTTGCAGTCACTAGGAGTGCAAAGGGAACCTATGTGAAAGATGTAACTGTTTGCCAGAAATTATTTAGAGTAATAATGAAATTACAGTTTGTCTAACCTGCTTTTTGCAGTCAGAATGTGTCTGCTAGTTCCCATTCTAGTTTTGACCTGCTGAACTGGACCAATCAGTGTGGGTAAGCTAGCTCTAAATGGTGCCTTGACTGAATCAGAACTTGGACTCATAATCTGAGCCAGCCACAAGAGGATTGTATGAGCAGTGACTCTGGGAGATGTAGTTTAGACTTCAGTACCTTTTGGACCAACAGCAGCAGTCTATTGTGAGTGACAGCCAATCCAGTCAAGAACTGGGAGGAACTCAAAGGAAGTGCCCGTTTTGTCGGTTGGAGTTTCAGTTGAGCTTTGGCAGTGAAGAAGGAAGAGCCCTGTGCTTTTCAGTGTGCAGTTTTAGTCAAAAAGTGTGTAAGGCCCAGAGTTCGGTCTGCAGCTTGTGTAACAGCTTGTTAGGACTGAATCTGTCCTGTGAAAAGAATCAAAGGATCTCTGAAGAGTAGAAACCAGGCTCACCCTGTAGAAGACTGGAGGAATTGCTGAAAATTGCACTTGGTCTGTCAGGAACTGAATCTGCGTGTGTTCTCCCGGATATTGTGCAGTAATTGCGATCGGGATACAGATGCAGCCTGCCTGGTATAGTGCTTTTTTATATGGATGTGTGAAGAGGTTTGTGTACCTCAAGTGAGCCCTGCTGACATTGAAGGACCCTATCTTATTTGGAGGTCGTGAGTACTAATTCAGGGTCGCCCTGTTGAATTGCCACATTAAATCCAAATGGAATTACTGTACTGCTGACTGTTTAATTCTCCTTTTCTCTGTGTGAAAGGGCCCTTACCAGCTGCCACGGTTTGACTAGCCACTAGGGCTTGGGTACCCAGGGACAGTAACTGATAGGATAGCCTGTGCACAGAGCCATAGGTAGATTATTAAAGTGATAAGCTAATTAACCTGATTTCCCTGTCCTTGTTATATCCCTAAATAAATCAGAGCTGTTTGTTTCAGCAAAGTTATACTGCCTGAGGCATTTGTCTATGTTAAAGTACTGTACTGTGATTGTTGCACTGTATCTCATTTCACAGGAGGTCCCAGTGCCGGAACCACACCTGGGGTAAGTGTATACTGTGAAGGTAATTCTGATATATTGTGTGGGCCACTAGTGGGAAGAAAGGGGGTTGCAGTGTCCCAGAGGGCTGTGACCAAGTTAGTTTAACTATTGCAAACCCTGCCCTCTGGGTGGAGGCACCCGCCATTGGATCCAGGCCCCTCAACCTGTTAGTGGCAAATCAGGCAGGGGTAGTAGTCCCTGGGATAGCGCCATCTAGGGGTTACACATACAAATGTGCGTAGTGCTTGTGGGGGATCGCAGTGTTATTTCCCCTTTTTCTGTGAGCTGTGTGCTAAAGCTGGAAGCAGATCCCTGCTTGAGTCGGGCTAAATCCACTTGCTATCAACTGCAGTTGGGTCCAGCTACAAGGACCCCATCTCTATGCCTTGTTTTTCTGTCAATCCAGCTAGAACATCCTCCATCCAGCTTTCAGCTTTGGTATTGTGAGTACAAATCTGGGTATCTCCCTGCAGCCTTTTATCGATTACAAGTGTGTCATCTGATTATTGCTGTTTCATTTCTTCACGAACTGAGCCCCAGGACACCGGATTACAATTTGTGTGCGCATGTGTTTTTCCATCAAAGGGCCCCAACCAGCTGCACCGACCCTGGCTAGCCCCCCACCATCCTGGGTACCCTGAGAGTGACATTTTGGACCCTATATGCATGCACAGTACTGTGATTTGAATATTCCAAATCAAATCAACCTGATTACCCCCTCCTTGTTACTGCCCCCTCTAATAAATCAGATTTGTTGTTACTGAACTATATGCTGTCTGTAGTGTCAGTACATGTAGAAAAAAGCACTGCATTGTGTTTGTGTATATTGCCTAACCTTGTTTTACAGGGGGTCCTCGGAGACGTGCTGCAAGACATCAGTCCTGAGGGTAAGTGTTACTGTATGTGTATGTGCAATTGTGGGATATTGGGAAGGTAACTCCCGAGTATTGTGTGGGCCACTAGTGGAAACAAAGGGGGGTCACAGTGTCCCAGAGGGCTGTACCCGAGCTAGTTTAACCACCATCAACCCTGACCTCTGGGTGGAGGCACCTGCCATTGGACCTAGGCCCCTCAACCTGTTAGTAGCCAAGCAGGCAGGGGTAGTAGCCCTTGGGATAGCGCCACCTAGAGGTTACACACGTGTCTGCATGCGCTCCTCCAGGCATCTTGCTCCATCTCCTTCCCTTTATTCTGCAGTGTTGACGCATTGCCCCCCAGCCACCGCTATGGGCCAGTCGAGCACCGAACACTGGCATCCCCCCTCCCTGGAGAAGGAGAGCAGTCAAACGGATGCTCGATCCTTCTCCTCCCCTGCCAGTCCCTGGCAGCCTGTACTTGTTCCCAAACCTGGGTCACCGGCACGGCGCGAGGTATGGCATCCAGTGCCCCAACCCTCAGCTCTACCAGGCCAGTTCATCCTAGAATATTGAAGGCATTTAGGGAGGTGCTAGCAGCACCACTGGCAGCCCTGTTCAATGAATCATTAGAAATGGGAATGGTTCCAGAGGACTGGAGGAAAGCAGATGTAGTCCCTCTGCACAAAAGTGGGAGGAGGGAGGAGGCTGGAAACTATAGACCAGTCAGCCTGCCCTAGGTGGTGGAGGAAAATAATGGAAACACTGCTAAAAGAAAGGTTTGTGGAACATCTTGAATCCTGTGGTGCACAGGATGCGAGGCAGCATGGATTCACAGCGGGAAGGTCATGTCAAACTAATCTGATAGATTTCTTTGACTGGGTGACCAGGGAACATGATCAGGGAGGAGTGATGGATGTGGCCTTCTACACTGTTCCACAAAAGAGGCTTGAAAACAAGCTAGGCAGCCTGGGAATGGGTCCCAAGGTGGTAAACTGGGTTATGAATCGGTTGAGGGATGGAACACAGAGGGTGGTGGTAAATGGAGCTCATTCTGAGGAAAGGAGGGTGACCAGTGGGGTGCCATAACCAAATTAAATTTCTTCATAAGTGACATTGCAGAGGGGCTGGGAGGAAAGGTATTCCTTTTTTGCAGATGACACTAAGATCTGCAACAGGGTAGACACTCTGTGAGGTGTGGAAAAATTGAGGAGGTATCTAAGAAAAATAGATGAATGGTCAAGAGTGTGGCAACTAAAATGCAATGCAAAAAAGTGAAAAATCATGCATTTGGGGAACAGGAATCCAGATATGACAGAGGCTTTCAATTATCTCAAGGGCATAAATAAGATACAGGAGGGTACCGTAGCATCTTTTGGAAAAAGAGATGTTCTAGAACAAGGGATCATTATATGAGGCTGGAAGTGGGTAGACTAAGGGACAACATGAGGAAGTATTTCTTCACAGAAAGGGTGGTGGATGCATGGAACAGCCTCCCAGCAGAGGTGGTGGGGGCAAATTCAGTAGGGAAATTCAAAAATCCATTGGATAGGCACAGGGGAACCCTAGTGAGAGGAAAGAAATCAAAGCCGGAGATCAAGTAGGGTCTATGGTTTCTGCAGCATGTAGAGAAAATGGGCAAACTGGGTGGGCCTGGTGGCCCTTATCTGCTATTAATTTCTATGTTTCTATTTACTGTTCTTGTTGAAAAGCATAGGTCACAGGACAGAGCCCTGAGGAACACCTCAAGTGATCTGCCTGACCCCAAACATTTGCAGTATAGGATCACCCTCTGGGTTCCCCCAGCCAGCTCATGATCCACCCTGCCACTGAAGTCCAGATAAATGACATCCACTACCTGCCCCTTGTCCACTGCATGTGGCTTTGATTTAAAGCTGTCTTTCATTTTTCCATTTGAGCATAGCATGATTTGTGATTACGCAAGGAAAACTGAGATTTTATTTAATGTGATTCAACCATATTGGAATACCCATGGCCAGATCTAGGCCATCACTGCTTTTTTCCACATATATGAACTAAAAATCATAAAATGTTGAAAAAATATGTTACATTTTTACATCAATGTACTGTATTTGTACATCAGTATACTAAGTGCTTTGATGTAATACATACATTGAGGAATTCATACATCACTGTATTGTACTGGTACATTGATGTACTATGTCCATCAATGTAGCGCATACATCAATATATTGCATCAGCATATCAATGTACTGAGTATTTTGATTTAGAAAATGGGTTAAGATTAGTTCTTTATACAGTATTAGGAGTTACAGAAGTTTTTTCTTCCAAACTGGGAAATGCAGAGACTGAAATGGGCACAGGATTTGAATTATGTTATGGTTAAAGAGGGATGGCACAGGTGCTGGGTGGTGGCACATTCCACAACCCCAGACCCCAAGCTTCAACAGATTCAGAAGAAAATCTTGGGGAGGTTGCATTGTACTCTGGTTCAGCTGGTACGATTGAGTTTGATTGGATCCGATTTATGCTGGCGTTGTAGTTCTGCCTCTGGATCCATTTTTCATATTTTGTGGGAATGTGCACCTCTTCAGCCTTGGTGGGCTGCTATTTTTGATCATTTGGAAACTATTTAGGGAGTTCCCATTACACAGGCTCTGACCTTTTGGATTTTGGGTGATCAAGACTTATTGGATGACTCTACCAGTCAATACAAAAGTTTTTTGTTTGCTGCTGTTTTAGAGGCTAAGCGTCGTCTTCTTTTACACTGGAGATCCCAATTAATTCTGCCGATTAAGAGGTGGAAGCAAAGTTTAACAAAAACAGCTGCTCTATACCAAATTATGCATTAAACCCAGATTAAACCCCAGCCCATATGCCCCCAATTCCTCCTACGCATTCCCCACCTCTCATGTACCTAACTCTCAAGACCATTCTGCCCTCTCTAAAGGACTGAAAATCATTCACCTGAACATCTGCAGCCTAATATCAAAGACAGACCTCCTGCAAACACTGGCTGTGTCCCTCTCACCTGCTATTACAACTGAAACATGGATCACTGACAAGATCCATGACCATTCCGTCTCCATCCTCAGCTGCTCCTTCTCCAGGCAGGACAGGGCCAGTAGAGGTGGAGGCGTAGCTATGTACTGTATACACTGTCCTCACTAAATTGTTTCACCATTTTCTCAGCTTGCCTCCCTGCTAACTATGAAGTCCTTGCCATCAGAATTGCCCTGCCCTTCTCCATCCCAATCTTCATAGCAGGCATCTACTGTCGCCCGGGTGTCATATCCAAACTGATTACATCCATAACTTCCCTCTCTCACACAGGCGAGTTATATTTACTGGGTGACTTTAATTTAAATTGGTTGTCTCCCTCTACAGCTAAGACTCGCAATGACATAACAGCCCAAAATCTTGTCCAACTCATCCAAGAACCCAGTCGTATGAATCATAAAACCCAAAACCATTCCCTGATCGACTGAGCTCTCACCTCCCACCCCACAGAGTCATTAAATCTGGCATCCTACCAGATGCCCTCAGTGACCATCACCCTATCTACCTGTTGAGAAAGGTCCACAGGCCCAAATCCCCACATAAAATCTTGCAACTTCACTCCTACAAATCCTTAGACCTTGACCCCCTCCTACAGGACCTTGCCTTCTCTGGCTGGGTCCTCCTCCGCCAACTCTGTGGACCAGGCTCTCGGCTACTTTAAAGAAAAATTCCTAACTGCCTGGAATACATTTTCCCCTCTCAAACAAACTAGAGTTTGTGGCAGCCGTCTTCCCTGGATCACCCCTGAAGTGCTGGCCTGCCACAGGGTGCACGACAAAGCCTGGAAGAAGCATAAGGCATCCCAGCTCCCCACTGACTATGCAAAGTACCACTTGCTAAGAATTGCACTAAAGCCACCAGACTAGCCAAGTCCGAGTATTTTAGATCAACCTTCCTCACTAATATCGGCACTCCCTCAAAATTCTGGAAAGTGGTCCAAGCTCTCTTCTCTCCCTGTGCTAAAAATAAACAACTCCCTTTTATCTGACCCCTGCTTAGTGGCCAAGGAATTTAATTCCTACTATACCTCGTGTGCCTCAGCTCTCCTAAAGTCCCTCCTAACTCCCCTCTCCCTTCTCGCACCCCCCCTTAGGATCTTGTCCCCCTGCTGCATCCCCCACATTCACCTTCTCAGCAATCTCCTCTGATGAAACATTAAATGCCCTTCTCTCACTTAACCCTTCTAAAGGCTCCTCACCTGATGACATTGACACAAATCTGCTCTACCTCTCAGCCCCAGCTATAATCTTTCCTCTCTCCTTAATCCTCAGCCTCTCTTTCTCATCCTCAACTGTCCCCTCAACATGGAAACATGCTGTGGTCCTCTCCCTACCCAAGAGTGGCGACCCCACTTCTCCTAGTAATTTTTGCCCTGTCTCTCTCCTCCCCACCCTTGCTAAGCTGCAAGACCACTTGGTCCTCTCTCAACTCACCGCCTTCCTAACTACCTCCTCCTTCTTCTTCACCCTGTTCCAATCTGGTTTTTAGAAAAATCACTCCCCCACCACTCTCCTCCATACTCAGGCTCACTGACTCCATCCTCACCAGCATGTACTATGTCCTCATCACCTCAGCCATCTTTGTTGACCTCGCCAAGGCGTTTGACACCATCTCGCACACACTCTTTCTCAACTCCCTCATGTCAGCTGGTTTGTCTGCATCGGCTCTTCCTGGTTTAGGGCCTACCTCACAGGCAGAACACAATCTGTCAAGGCCAAAATTCCATCTCCCCTCCACTCCCTAGCACCACAGGAGTCCCACAGGGATTGGCACTTGGTCCCATTCTTTTTTCCGTATTCCTTAATGACCTGCCATCAGCCTGCTTCCCCTCCTCCTCCAGCTACATATACGCCAATAATACTGTCTTGTATAGCTCTGGTAAAAACCCAGCTGATGTTGAAACCACTTTGCAGCATGATTTCCACCAGATTCAGCTTTGTTTTTCCTCCCATCAGCGCTTCCTAAATGCCAAGAAGACTGTCTCCATGACCTTTGGCACCAGGCAGAGACTCTGAAGGCTCCTGGACCGTCCCTTTTTCCACACCCTGGACGGAACTATCAAAGGACACCACCTCATTCAGATACCTTGGAGTTTGGTTGGACCAACACCTCAACTTCTCTGAACAAAGTTGATGCCATCCTGAAAAAAACACTTCCCAAGCTCAGAGCCTTATATAGGAACCATAGTTGCATGCCTCCTATGGCCAGGCGTGAATTTGTCCAGAGGATGATCCTCCCCAACTTTGACTACTGTGACGTAGTCTATGGTGCTGCTCGCAAGTCCTCCCTGTCCAGATTGGACACTCTCTTTAATTCCTTCTGTTGCTTCGCTCTTGATGCTCTCTTCCGGTCTCATCATTGTGATCTCTATCATGCCCTGTCATTTGTTCCCACTCACTACAGGTGCCTCTCCGATTACGCCAAACTCACCTCCAAATATTGACTGGGTGAACTCCCTCCTTACCTCACCACATCTCTCTCAACCCCCCCCCCCCAGATCTTCTGACGCTTGCATTTTGGCTGTCCCCCACTGCTGCACACTCTTTGGACAGTCTGGCTTTTCCTATAGGTTCCCTAAAGCCTGAAACTCCCTTCCCATTCAAATACACCATTCCTCCTCCTCCTACTTCCTCGGATCTGCCCTACACAACTACCTCTCCTCCAGCTGTTCCTGCTTTAATCCACCTTAATCGCCTCCTTTAATTTCTGCTCTAGTTTATCTAGCCCATTTCTCGGAATCCTCAAATCATATCTCCACTGCCTCCATCCTTCTTCTCCGCTACCTACCCTTCCTTCCTGCTTCCCTTCAGTCCTCTCTACCAATTATCTTATATCCCTGCTCTACCTTTGCCTTGTTTCACCCCCTAGCAAGGTTCTCAGCATCCTGAAGAGGCCAGATCATGGTATGCCTCTCTCCCCCTATTTCTCCTCTCCCTCACCCCTATCTTTGCCTTGCTGCGACCCCTGGCAGGGTTCTCAGCATCCTGAAGGGGTCAGATCATGGTTTGCCTCTCACCTCCTATTCCTCCTCTCCATTTCTCTATCTTCTCCATGCTCCGTCCCCTGGCAGGATTCTCAGCATCCTGAAGGGGTCCGACCTTAACATGTCTTTCCCTTCACCCCTCCTCTACTCCCCCTCCTCCTCTCCACTACTCTGTACTATACCAACATCCCCTAAAACTCCATTGCTCTTGTACTTCATTCTGCACTTCTGCTGTACCATTGATTATTTTACTGTCTGTGCTGATACCATCCCGCCTTCCCCCAAACTGTTGTATTCCTTTATTGCACTGTCTGCTAGGTACTCCCTTGCTCCCTTCCCCTTGTTTGTCATTGTGTATTTATACAATCTATGTATTTCCTAGTTGCAGGTTAACCAAATGTGTATTTTATTATATTGTATCAATCTCTGTAGTTATCTTCATGTTCCCTCACTCCCCAGGTCACACCATGAGATGAGCAACTTGTTGTTCAGTGTGCCCTCCTGGTGAAACATTTCAATAAATAAATAAAATAAATAAATAAAGCAGATGAAGTGCTCTGTCTAAGTTCTGTAAAGCTTGGGCAAGGTGGGTAACATATTTAGGTACTGAGAATGGGGAGCTCGTTGGGCTTATTTCTGATTTTTAATGTTATTAGATTTGACCTGGTTTTGGTGGTAGGCTGTGCATGGGGGGAGGTAGCCAGCGTCCTGAGGTATGGAAAGTTTTGGGGGATTCCTATTACTGTAGTGTTTGAGTTTTTCTCTTTGTTTGCTCTCACTGTCTATTTTCTATATTGCAATATATTGGTATATTGTATTATACTATTGCATCAGGTATTTGAATGTGTGTTGCAACCTGTCTGGTTGATGGTTTGTGTTACATATACAATTCAAAATCTTTGTCTACAAAAAAAGAAAATGGGTTAAGGATTTCTAACTGCTTGATCTTTTTCTGGCTACGTTTTCAACACTGGTGAAAGCAGTGTTGATAAGTTCCAGAAGTGTCTCCCTTGAACTCTCTTCTACACTACAGCCTCTGGATCCTGTGGATGAGAGCTCTGTTTTTATATTTGCTTGCACGCATGTGCAAGAAATATAGTGCCATCATCCGAGTTTTCGGAGGTGTGGCACCCGTCTTCCAATTCAGTCAGTGTGTTTGCAGGTGTGGCCGCAGTTCTCCAATGAATGCTGCAGCTGTCTATGACAGCAGTTGAAAATGCAGTGGCCATACAGTTGAAAGGAGAGCTATGCTTCAGTGAGCAGCGATAAGATGTCGTGTGCTCTCACGGCTCCCCCCACACACACACACACACACACGCATACTGCGTTTCGCCCTCCCCCCACGCACACACTGTATAGCTGACGGGGTGTCCAACTCGCTGACTGTGCTAAGCTCTCCCTCAACAAGTTCCAGATGCCATGTCTGGGAGCCCACCCCAGCGTGGCAACAGATCATATGGCCGACGGGGAGCCCAACTCTGGCCAGCTCCATGTCTCCACCAACAGTTTTCAGCTGCCATGCTGGGAGCCCACCCCAGCATGGCACAAGTCCAGCATCGCCTGCTAAAAAAAAAAAAAAAAAAAGCAACCTGAAAGAAAAACCTTCCTTGCTGACTGTCCTGACCCACCTCCCCACCACACCTCCACCCTCTGTGCACCCTGCCTCCCTACACCCCTCCTCACTCCCATACTTACCTCCGGCTCGTGCGATGATCTTCGGTGGACTAGGAACACGCCTGCACTCTTCAAACCGACTGCGAACTGAAGAAATGCCGTAAGCTGTGTAATGTAATAAATAGGGTTTTTTCAACTTTAGTGCATATCTTGGGCATTTTGGGGAATTTCTTTCACCAAATTTTCAACATGGGGTTCTTGAGACCCCACCTCATGAATTCTGTCACTGTCGTGGAGTTAATCGGCCCCGAAAGGTGTATTCGTGGTCACTGTGCGGAACCACCTTTCGGGACCAATTTACGAAACAACAGTGTCACAGTTCATGAGGTAGGCCCCCAAAAACCCTATGTTGAAAAGTTGGTGAAAAAATTCCCAAAAATGACTTTTACGAGCATGTGTTGCGCTGTTCCTACGCATGCTCGTAAGTTCGGTGAATTTTCAATATGTGTTACTCCAGATTTTCAACATTGCATTTACCATACCTCCTTATGAGCAGTACAACTGTCATTTCTCACATCTGACCCAAATGTGTTTCCGCCCATGTATGCACAATGGCACAGTCGATGTGCAAAATCAATGTTCAGGACAGATTAAGAAAATCACAGTGACACTGTTCATGAGCAGAGATGTTAAAATGGCTATGTTAAAAATTTGGTGAAATATGTCCATAAAATGACTGTGTTATGAGCGACCATTGCAGAGTTTCCACGCACCCTCGTAATTTCATGGATTTCTAATATTTTCAGTCCAGATTTTCACCACTGGCATTTTATCCTTATGAATAGTACAGCTGTCATTTTTCACACCATGGCTGAAATGTGTTTTCGCACTTCCAGCGCAGAAATGCGTGGTCGCTGTGGGAAATCACTGTTCGGTACAGATTAAGAAAATCACAGTGACACTGTTCATGAGCAGAGGTTACAAAATCCCTGTGTTGACAATCTGCTGTAGAAAATCCCCAAACTAATTGCATTACGGGTGTGCATTGTGCATTTTCTACGCACGCTCGTGACTTCACCAGTTTTTTTTTATATTTTCACAGAAGAATTTCAACATTGTCATTTTTTGCACCTCCCCATGAACAGTACAGCTGTCATTTTTCACATCCTGTTCGAAATGTGTTTTCGCACCTAGTCGCTCTGCGAAATCAGCTTTCGGCTAACAAAATTGCATTACGGGTGTGCGTTGTGCATTTTCTACGCATGCTCATGACTTCACCAGTTTTTTATATTTCACAGAAGAATTTCAACATTGTCATTTTTACCTCCCATGAACAGTACAGCTGTCATTTTTCACATCCTGTTGAAATGTGTTTTGGCACCTAGTAAGCTGTCTTGAAATCAGCTTTTGCATTAACAAACTGATATTGTCACTGTTCATAAGGTGGGAGTCACAAAAAAAACATGTCGAAAATTTGGAGTGAAAATGCCAACGAACGCCTGAGGTGTTAGGGTTTCCGACCATAACGCCCCAGCCTGTACAGATTGGGAGGCATCAGGGGTGTGACTTGGGATTCTCGCATGTAATGCTCATACCGTTCCACACCCTGCAGCCAGTGAGAGGCATCGAGGTGTGCCTTGGACTCTTCGGCCCCAAAGTTCACCCCACTCTTCTATACAGGACCCATCTCACTGTATTTCCTGATGGAATGGGGTGAGCATAAGGGCCAAAGACCCCAAGGTACACCGTGACACTTGTCAGTGTCTGCAGGGTAGGGTGTGGTGAAATGGCATGGCCGTTATGCCTGATGACCCAAAGGCACACCCCGATGCCTGTCAGTCTCTGCAGGGTGGTGGTGGAGTTTGCTTCAGTTCAATATTTCACTGCCATTCCTATTATGCAGCTCTCTAACTCCTACACTACCAATGCCAATGCCAGCAAGCAAACATTCGGCATTGACAAGTGCTTGTTAGATATAGCTAAACTGCTTGATTTATGAACAGCTGTGTTTCAGCACTGGTGAAAGCACTGTTGAGAAATGTGAAGAAGTGTTTCCTTGAACTCACTGTGTGTTTGTGCCTTTCATCTTATTGAGCAGCTTATAACCTGCACCCTTTGATAGTTTCTGGATTACAGTGGAGAGAGTACCATTTTCCTGTTTGTAAGTCATTATTATGGCTGCATGGGCAGAGCCCTGCAGACATTTTGCTATCACTGCAGAAAAGAAAAGGGACTATGACTGGATTTCTTCCCAGTTCTCTTCTACAGTGCAGCAGTCATTGTCCACGGTATTCTGCTCATTAATGGTGTGTGGTGTTTCCCCTGCCCCTACCCTCCGCGGCCGCAGTTCCCCTCCATGGCTGCATTAGCCCGTCCCCTCCACAGGGACACTGTTTGATTGCTGCCCATACTTCCAGAGTTCACCATCGAGCATGCACATGGAGCTCCCAGTGGACATGTCCACCATGCCCAAGATGGCTGCTGTAGCTCTGTGCGCATGCGTGACTTCACGGAAACTTCCGCCGTGCCCAAGATGGCCATTGTAGCTCTGTGCACATGCTCAACTTCACTTCTGCAGTTGCAGAAAAGTTGTGCATGCAGAGTTGGCTCCAGCGGCCATCTTGGACCCAATGAATTTTTCCACCGTGAGCTCTGTGAGCTCTTTTTTTACCAGCCCCTTCAGTGCTTGTAAAGCACAATTGCAGCTGTGTTGGCTCTGACCAGATTTTGTTTTCCTCTGCATTGGTGAGAACAGTGCTGAAAGGAACTGCAAGTAACTGCTGGGAGTTTAGCTCTTCAGTTGCTATTCTGTGGACAGTCACTTGCATTTAAGTTTGGACATTGCTCCTTAAAGGAGCTGAACTTTTTGAACATTACTCCTCGACAGCACCTTATAAGGATTCTCCTACTGTATTATTTATTGTTTTATTATTATTTTAAGAAAAAAAAATTGGGATGGGGGCTGGGTAGTGGAGGGGAGTTGGTGGGCTTGTGTGGGTTAAGGTTTTATTTGTATTAGTATGAGTGGTTGATTGTGTGTATGGTGGTTAGGGTTTCATGTTATTTATTTTTGCTTTATTGTTGATTTAGGAGGATATGGGTGGGGTAATTTACATTTAGGTAAAAGTTGTTGAAGAGGATGTGTTCTGGGTTTGGACCCCAAAAGATCACCTACTCTAGATTCTAGCTGTGGAACCTCCTCCCCTTTGGCAATCCTATTCTGCCACCTGCAGCTATTAGACACAGTAGGGAGGTTGGGATTGTGCTAGGGCGGAATGGTAGGCAGCAAGGTAATGGGGTTGTAGTGGGAGAGAGTCGCATTGGGTTGCTCAAGACCAGGAGGCATCTTGGGGTAAATTAGGAGCTTGGGAGAGGCCAGATGTGGTTGGTTCCCATTCCCAGGGTTTCTGCCAGACCTAGCAGACAGGTTGCCATTGGGCCAACAGCCTCAGCTGGTCCCTTGCAGGCAGCATTGTATAATGCAAGATCGATCAGGAGCAAGACCGCAATTATAGTGGACTTGATTTCCTTGGTCAATCTAACTTGCAGCACGGAGACCTGACTGGGAGATGATGCTGGTCCAGTTTTGGAGGCATCCATCCTGGCCGAGTTCTCCATTGTATACTGCCCAAGGAGGAAATGGGGGTTGGGGCGTGGCCATCTGTTTTAAATCCGACCTGAACTTCTCTGTGCACCCAGTGGGATCTACGTCATCGTTTGAATGCATGGCCATGCGTACAGGTCCAGGTGCAGGCTGCAGAATCCTTCTTGTGTACCAGCCTCAGGAGCACGAGAAGGAGTTTCTGCAGGAAGTCACGGAATTCATCGCTGAGAGAGTGTTGGAGTCACTCAGGTGGTTGGTCCTGGGTGATTTCAATCCTTGGATTGACAATGAATCATTGCAGTTCGGACATGACTTTCTCCAGCTGATGACATCATTGCAATTTGCACAAGCAGTTGCTTCTGTGTCTCACAGCATGGTCATGCCTTGGACCTAGTATTATCATTGGGACTTGAGATTTATGATCTCAAGATTGATCCAGTCTTTTGGTTGGATCACTGCACAGTGTGGTTCTTGTTTGGCCCCCCCTTCCATGAGCCCTTTCTCTGTTGATCTGGTATGCCACTGTTCTTTAAGGGGATTGTCCCCAGAAGGCTCAGTGGCAGTAATGGACTTCTCGGCAGTGAGTGCTGCCTGCGCAGTCAGCTCAAGTGAGGCAGTGGCAGCCTATAATAGGGCTGTCATCTCTGCACTCAATTGTGTCATGCTCACCTGCCTATGACCTAGGTCTTCTTGCTTGAGATCACTCTGGTTTGATGAGGAACTCAAGGAGACGAAGACCAAAGGTCAGAGATTGTTGTGTTGTTGGCATAAGTTGTGATCAGAGGAGGACAAGCTGACTCTGAAAACTCACTACGGTGAGTATCAGAGGGCATTCTCCCATAAGAAGGCAGCTTCTCTGTCCAGGGAGATTGCTGCAGGGTAGAACAGACTGGCTCAGCTCTTCAAGACTGTGGACAGGCTATTTCACCCAACCTGTCTACAGACAGTTAGAGAGGTTTTGGTGACAAAGTGTGAGGAGTTCTCTGTTCTTCTCGGACAGAGTGTCCTCCATTAGAGCTCTGATTTCCCCCAACTGGGCTTTTTTGGCCCGGCAGTGGTGTGTCGGATGTCCCTGAAAACACTCCCTTACCATTAAAAACAGTTTGTAAATATTTATAGTAATTGTTTTCTTTTTTTTTTCCTTTTTAAATAGAACATAAAAATGCCACATATAACCCATTTTTCTAAGTGCAATAATATCCTCCAGGGTGAGTGGTATTGGGCTATTCAGGACCTTCCAGGGACTATAAGGCCCTCTGCCTGTGGTGTTGGGCATCAATATGCCCCTGGGGCCACCCAGTATAGCCCAATATCACCCAGTGCAGTGAGAGTGCTGAATTATTTGTTTTGAAATATTTTGGTTAATATTCTACAGTGAGAGTGTAGAAATATATATTTATTTTCTTTTGTGCCCTCCGGTGGTGAGAGAGCTGGGGGGGGGTGATTTTATTTTATTTTATCTCTCTCTTCTCCCTGGTCATGAGAGGACTGGGAGGGAGGGAGAAGGGATGCATTATATATTGTAGTTTTGAAGTGGTTTGATTTTATTTTATTTATATATTTATTTTTATTTCATTTTCTTTTCGCTGGGATTGTCTTGACTTTCTTCAAGGTGGGGGTTGGAAAGTTGTTGATTTAGTTTAGACTATTTATTTTATTAGATTTATTTCGGGGTTTATTTGAAGTTTTAGTGTTACTGTGTTGTTTTTAGTAGTTTTTGTAGCAGCATGTGCCGGCCTATTACCCCCACGGTGGTGTGCTATTCATCCTCCTTGCTCCACGCCCTCCACCCTTTTTATCCTTCACCTCTTCATTATGATATTTATCAACGTTGTAGAGCATTGGGAATTGCTTGAAGGAGAGGGCAGGGGGCTGCGAACCAGGGAGGATGGATGAGGGGGGTTTTCGTATCGGGGTTGTTGGATCTAGAAGGCGCCTGGGGTGAAATGGAACCCAGATCATGGTTTACCATGTCTGGTGCCCATACCCAAGGACACTACGGAATTAAGTGGGCAGGTGAGCTTGATGGCCTCCGAGGTTCGTTCAACTCGGGTGGTGTTATGCAATGCTAGGTCTGTCAGAAACAAGACTGGCATTATAGCTGATCTTGTTAGTTCGGCGGACTTGGCTTGCATCACTGAGACCTGGCTGGATGAAAACCCAGGCCCCACGTTGGAAGCTATGACTCCAGCCGGGTATTCGGTGATACACTGCCCAAGATTGGACCACAGGGGTGGGGGGGTTGCAGTCTGTTTTAAGACAGAATTGGGCCTCATGAGTGTGGTTATGGGGGAGGCTGAGTCCTCTGCGTGCACAGTTGTAGCGGGTGTTGGCATTCGAATCGTACTTGTAACCCCTCACCCCGACTTTCTAGCAAAACGACAGGTGGCATGCTGTTGAAGCTGACAGCAGTACCTGGTGGGGTCTGGGTTCGGGGAAGATGAGGTTACTCAGCACAAGGGGACCTAGGTTTGGCTACTCTGCACAGGGGCACCCAAGTAAATCCGAACACAGGAAGCAATAACTGTAATGTCCAGAACCAGGAATGGGATTCTTCAGTGTGGCTTTTATTCACATCCTAGCTGAACAGACAAAGCATAGACGGACCCCCAAGGGGCTACATTTCCTGGTAATGCAGATTAGAGACAACAGAACACTTTATCACTGTTTCCAGCCCTCAGGCTCTAAACCCAGCAAGCACATAGCCCAGACTTGCATGCAGCTTTGGGTACACAGCCCGACTTGTACACTCTTGGGTTTTCCCCACTGGCCCAGTTCCCCCGCCGGCCACTTGATTCACGGTCCATTGGAAGAATGAACCAATTATCCTGTTCACGGTCCATTGGAAGAATGAACCAATTATCCTGTTGTGGCTCCCCAAACCATACTAGAGTCTGCGACTCCTAGAGAGAATTTTCCTTACAATCCCACGTCTAGGTACTTCCCCCATCACTGGCCAAGTGCCCGAGGTAAAGTAGAAATCCACAGAAGAGATCTGTAGAGGTGGACCTGGTCACTAAAGATGGGGGGGCCACCCACCTCCAGCTCCCAAAGCCCATACCCGGCCATTTCCCTGGAAACTGAACAATTCCTTTACTGAGCTTTCAAATGTAGGTTTAGGGTAGACGTCTGTCACATCACTTCTACATATTATTTGCATCCCAACACACTCTGGACTTGAAACTACTTTTAACTTGCTTAGCCCATTACTCTAGGCTTCACAATATTTAGTAGTTCAATCCCCACATTGTCACACAAGTCCCAGGGTGAAAAACATAAGCCCTTTTAGCCAGAGCAGACACTCACCCTCACATTGCAGGTGCCCCACAGGTGACTCACAAATCTTCTTTTCTCCCAAATAAATACTGGAATGAACAGGCAGCTTTTCCTCCACAAGCAGAACTAGGGGATTGCCCCAGGAATCTGCAGGGAATCCTCCATCCCCGGAGGGAGGGGCACTGAGACCCGAAAACAGCGGTCTCCACCACTTCAGTAATCTTCTGTGTCTCTCTTTAAGGTGGAGACACACACCCCATTACTTAAAAGTAGCCCTCTGTTAGGGCTGAGGCTCCTAGAGCCTTCACTGAGCTGCTTTAACAGCAAGCTCCCTACTTCACACTCACTCACTGAGGACAAACTGAAAACTCTGACTTTAAAACTCCCAGCATTCTATCTAACTCCCTCTGCTGCAGATTCCAATGTGGCTCATGCAGCTGTGAAAGTTCTATTGGTGATGTCATCCCTCAGTCTCAGCTGAGACTGAGAACAGAGTGAGACAGTGTGAAACCCATTTAACTGGAGTTTCACAAGCTGCCTTCCCTGCCTACCACTAGGTCTTACTGGGATTCTAGTAACCCCGGGTAACAAGGGGGTTACACTTGCCATTGACCAGGAAAATGACTGTCCGCAGTCATTATTTACCTGGCCTTAGGCCATCCCATCCTATGTGCTACCTGCGGAGGGGGGTGATCAGGCCCCCTCCTACCATGTGCAAGCACAGGCAGGCAACACTAAGGGCCTAGAGGCCTTTAGCTGACATATCAGCCTCTACTCTATCCACTTACTATGGATGCCTAGTGGCTCTCGTAGAACTATCCAAAGCATAGCCCTGATAGATCAGCACTGCAGTCCCAATGGCCATTCAGGACCACAGCCTGTCTATCCCCCCTAACCATCTAGGGAAAACCCATCTGCTTCTAACCTAATACCCCCAAAACAAAAACAACCCGGGGACCTCCCCGACCTTGGGCAACCTGCAACCATACACCATTGAAATGCCACATTTTACACCATATTACTGTCTCCTCCCTACCCCCACAACCACACCTGTGGAAGGAAAGGGTTAATACAGTAACCATAACAATAACACCACAGTACTTTAAATTTCTACACACTAAAGCACTGATGAGGAACTCCGATGAGCTCCTCCTCCTCTTCTTGTCTTCTCTTCTGTCTTCCCAGGAACACCTGTAAGAAAAAGAAAGACAACACACACTCTCCTAATCTGCATACACAGTCTACCTAGACCCCTACCATCAAAACACTGCAGAATCCCAAAAAGATTTTTTAGAAAAAAGGTAGAAAAACAGTATTTACATTAGAAAACAACAACATTATTTACAGTACACATTTGGGGGGATGGAGTGCCCTAAAAGTCCCAACTAGTGACCACAGTGCCCGAAGGCTAGTCCGATAAAGAGTCTCTCCTGGGCCGGAGCCCGGTGAAGCACAGTTCTAACAGGCCAAAGTCCCAGAGGGGAGAGTCTTTGCAGACAGTTCACACATTTGGAAGTCTGCTAGTGTAGGGTGTGTACTGCAATGTCATAAAGATAGAAAAGTTCGGACTTACCAGCCACTTGTAGTATGGAAATTTTGGGACCGACCTGCACCTCTGACGAAGACTCCCTGGCAGCATTTCTTCCGATACAGCTGGGTGATATCTTCTGGGAACCACAGGAGGGCACATCTGGGAACAGCTGGGCTGATGTCATCTCTGGAGATGAAACCTTAGAACAGGAACAAAAAGAAAACAGTTGGTCCAATGTCATCCGATCACCAGGCGATGAACAGGATACAGCTGGGCTGGTGTCCTCTCTGGATCTGAAGTCATCTGGTGGGCCATTCGATGGTTTCTGGAAAGGCCAGTACACTGTAGACTGATGAATGTGGGTCACCTGAGTCCTGGATGTTCATATTGGTGGATCAATAAAGGCACTTCACAGTCTGGTGTGGCAGTATTGACTACCACTGCTCGGCTCTCCATTTTGTAGGCATGGGCACATTTGCTGAGAGGTCCTTGCACTGAGACCAATAGTACCGGGGTTCAGGAGCTTGAATTATTATCCCATCTGAGCGTACATAATTCACACAGTGGGAGATTTCACGTCCCTCTTCCTTCCACTATTCTCACTCTGTCTATAAACAGTGTCCTCTCTCTTCCACTGGGTATACTTTTCGTGGAACAGTCTGTTCTTTACATGCTTGTTGGCTCCAGGATGCACACTTTTCATGGCTTCATCCCAGAGCCAGGATTTCCTGCAGTTCTCAGTCTCCTCCCAGACTTTCTGAGGAAAGCTAGGAAAGGTCATACCATAGATCTCATTTGCCTTCCTACGAACCAGTCTCTCCTCTTTACTTGCTTTGGTCAATCTGAGACTGCTGGCCTGGCTTGGGGTGGCCAGTCCTGGTTCTGCCAGCTTTGCATCCTTAAAGAAATTAGAAATGGATCCCTGACTTCTTCTTCCTGCAAAGCCAGGGCAGTGGCATCACCACTGTCTTCCACACATTCCTCCGAGGCAAGATCTTGAGGCTGTGTACCCGTTCCTTTTTCAAAAGGCCACATAGGTTCCCCTCATCTTCCTCTTCACTGAGGATCTGAGCCCAGGAGTGAGCAGTCGTTCTCACTCCTGAGACTATCCACTCATCACTAGGCACGGAGGTCAACACCTCCCACTCAAAGGCCTCCCGCATCTCATCATCATCTAAGAGACTTGGGCTAGGCCCCCGCCCCCTTCAGGGGTCTATTGATGCTTTATCCAAACTTTCTTTCTTGAATCCAGCATCCGAAACTTCAACTTCTGGTTCTGTCTCTAACTCTGCACCCTCTAGCTTTGTGCCACATTCCCCCGAGGGGCCTTCCTCCACAGGCTCCGCCTGGTGCTGTGTGCTGCCAACTGCAGATTGTTGAACCTTTGTCCATGTGGGAGCCAACCGGATTTGAGGCACTTTATACAAGCCATATCTTTGTAGGCATCCAGCACAGTGAGGAATCATGAAGACGTCCCTTCCAGCTCTCAAGCATATTTGACATACATGCACTGGAAAACCAGGAACCGCCACATGAGGAGGTAGTTGCCCTCCATAGCACCACTTTTCAATATTCCTCAGTCTATTCACTGCTGCTGTTACTGCAACCCGGGCATGATCCGGGTAATGAGCTGGTCCTGAGGCCATACCTGCAGAAAAATAAACAAAAGTTCACTGTAACTGAAAGTCCCACTTTATTGAACACACTCTTTAGTTGTAAAATGGCTCCTCTGCTGCTGTGTTTACTTTACTACCCCACCCTGTAATGGCGGCGGCAGCACTCCTGTGCATCAACATTCAGAATCTGGGTCAAGCCACTGCACACCCGAGTTACACAAACTACTGACAACTTTTGCTCAAACTGCACAACTTGCTCTGTTCTTGCTTTAAACATATTTACAGGATTTTCAACGGACTTTTTACATGCTGGAAACATTTTATTTTTTTTTCCACAGTCCCTTAAAGCTTCAGTTTTTTAGCACAGGATTGCTTGTATAACTAGTGCTGCACTTTGGCTACAACCCACAGTCTCTCTCTGGCTTCAAACTTTAAACTGAGGCTAAATTCATTACTATGCACACAGTCAATGGCTTAACAGACTTGCACTTGCTGGGTGCTGGCAGGACTTTACACAGTCGTTACCTGCAAAGCGACTACACTGCTGCACACACATTTATATGGCATAGGGCTGAAAATCACTGTTTGAACAGTTTTAAGGTGGTTACTTACTGTTATCAGTAGCAGTTTGCTGCGATGGGGAAAAACGGCCTGCAGTCAGTTCTTGGAGGCCTCAGAACAGAAACGGGCAGACAGTCCTACCGATCATCTTTTCAACCACCACTCTTGCAATTTCAATGATCGATTAGCAGGTTGAGCCTGATTTTAAACAAGAAAGTCAATTTTTAAACTGTTTACAACGATTTTAACACTCCGCGATGCTCCTCCACTGCCAGTACACGCACTCCACTCACACTCCCTCTCGAATGCTGGGGCAGTCTCTGTAGAGCTGGCTGAGAGGCAGGACTGATTTCAGCTTGACCAACCACACGACGCCATGCAAATGAGCCTCTTCTTCCTTGCGAGGGCTCTTCTCCTCACAGCGATCGTCGAGCAGGCAAATTTAAACTGCAGAATTAAACTTTTTTCTTTTCCAACTGACTCCACGGTGGGAGCCCATTTCAGCCATTTAACATAGCCATTTACACCTGCAAGTCTCTCATTCATTTCCAAAACATTTCCAATGTCCAGGGCACAATTTTCCTGTTGCTACCCCTAGCCTTCCACACTTTTCTTTACCACAGTTCATTTTAAAAGCAGGCAAAAACGCTGTAAACAATTTGATGCAGGACAAGGGCACACTCTTTGGCTTTACTACGCCTTGGAAAACACTTGGCATTTTTAAACAGCAGCATAAGATCCACAGCACACAGCAACACACACTAGGGAAATTGCTTCAGCTTTTTTGGGCCACCCACTGCCAGATAGCCAAATCGCTAGCCCTCTTGCCCGAGCACCTTCCTTCCCAGAACAAAATCCAAAGTGCTGCCTCCATTTTTGTAACCCCTCACCCCTGCCTTTCTAGCAAAACGACAGGTGGCATGCTGTTGAAGCTGACAGCAGTACCTGGTGGGGACTGGGTTCGGGGAGGATGAGGTTACTCGGCACAGGGGGACCTAGGTTTGGCTACTGTGCACAGGGGCACCTAAGTAAATCCGAACACAGGAAGCAATAACTGTAATGTCCAGAACCAGGAATGGGATTCTTCAGTGTGGTTTTTATTCACATCCTAGCTGAACAAACAAAGCATAGATGGACCCCCAAGGGGGCTACATTTCCTGGTAATGCAGATTAGAGACAAATCACTATTTACAGCCCTCAGGCTCTAAACCCAGCAGGCACATAGCCCAGACTTGCACGCAGCTTTGGGTACACAGCCCGACTTGTACACTCTTGGGTTTTCCCCACTGGCCCGGCTCCCCCGACGGCCACTTGATTCATGGTCCATTGGAAGAATGAACCAATTATCCTGTTCACGGTCCATTGGAAGAATGAACCAATTATCCCATTTACACGGTCCATTGGAAGAATGAACCAATTATCCTGTCATGGCTCCCCAAACCACACTAGAGTCTGCGACTCCTAGAGAGAATTTTCCTTACAATCCCACGTCTGGGTACTTCCCCCATCACTGGCCAAGTGCCTGAGGTAAAGTAGAAATCCACAGAAGAAATCCGTAGAGGTGGACCTGGTCACTAAAGATGGGGGGGCCACCCACCTCCAGCTCCCAAAGCCCATACCCGGCCATTTCCCTGGAAACTGAACAATTCCTTTACTGAGCTTTCAAATGTACATTAAGGGTAGACGTCTGTCACATCACCTCTACATATTATTTGCATCCCAACACACTCTGGACTTGAAACTACTTTTAACTTGCTTAGTCCATTACTCTAGGCTTCCCAATATTTAGTAGTTCAATCCCCACATTGTCACACAAGTCCCAGGGTGAAAAACATAAGCCCTTTTAGCCAGAGCAGACACTCACCCTCACGTTGCAGGTGCCCCACAGGTGACTCACAAATCTTCTTTTCTCCCAAATAAATACTGGAATGAACAGGCAGCTTTTCCTCCACAAGCAGAACTAGGGGATTGCCCCAGGAATCTGCAGGGAATCCTTTCCATCCCCCGAGGGAGGGGCACTGAGACCCGAAAACAGCGGTCTCCACCACTTCGGTAATCTTCTGTGTCTCTCTTTAAGGTGGAGACACACACCCTATTACTTAAAAGTAGCCCTCTGTCAGGGCTGAGGCTCCTAGAGCCTTCACTGAGCTGCTTTAACAGCAAGCTCCCTACTTCACACTCACTCACTGAGGGCAAACTGAAAACTCTGACTTTAAAACTCCCAATGTTCTAACCAACTCCCTTTGCTGCAAATTCCAATGTGGCTCATGCAGCTGCAAAAGTTCTGTTGGTGATGTCATCCCTCAGTCTCAGCTGAGACTGGGAACAGAGTGAGACAGTGTGAAACCCATTTAACTGGAGTTTCACAAGCTGCCTTCCCTGCCTACCACTAGGTCTTACTGGGATTCTAGTAACCCCGGGTAACAAGGGGGTTACATACTCATCTACCGTCCACCAGGAGATGGGAAACGATTCCTACAGGAAGTGGCAGACTTCATCGTTGACATGTCGTTTGAGTCGCCCAGATTGATGGTTCTGGGTGACTTCAACGCCTGGGTCGACAATGAACTCTTGCAAATTGGTAATCACTTCCTCCAATTAATGATCTCTTTGGGCTTTACACAGGTGGTTTCCACCGCTACTCATAAATCTGGGCACTCTTTGGACTTAGTCTTTCTCCTTGGGATTGATGCTTTCGATTTGGGGGTGGAACCAGTCATTTGGTCAGACCACTACACAGTGAGGTTCAATTTTAGCACCCCCCGGGAAGGCCCACCCTGGTGGAGATGGCGAGATACCGCCTTTTATGGGATATTACACCCCAGGGCCTTGTGGCGGTTCTTGACCTCTTGTCCCCCGCGTTAGTGAGCAGTAGTCCAGAGACCTTAGTGACAGCCTATAATAAGGCTGTTACACTGTCTCTGGATACTATTGCTCCTGTTCGTGTACGCCCCCTTTCCCTTCGTCCCAAGGCGCCCTGGTTTGATGGGACGTTGAGGGAGATGCGGAGACAGGGGCGAAGATTAGAACGCTGCTGGCGCAGATCCGCCCTTGATGCTGACCGCCTTAGATTGATGGACCATTATTCTGTCTATCAATCTGCAATCTCCCATAAGAAGGCAGAATTCCTGCCCAGGGAGATTGCAGTAGCCAGGAATCGACTGGCTCAGCTTTTTCGAACTGTGGACAGGCTGTGCAACCCAGCCTGTCTACAAGTTCAGAGGGCTTTTTCGCAGTGAGTGCGAGGAGCTTGCTCGATTCTTTGCTAATAAGGTGGCTGACATCAGGACGGATCTCCGTCCAGCGGCTTCTAAGGGGGATGCTGTTGGACAGCATGAGTTCACAGTACCTCAGTCTTCCTGGTGTTCCTTCAACAGACCTGATTTCGTCGATGTCATGAGGATTATCCATGGTGTGTGCCCTATGAGCTGTAGTTTGGATCCTGGACCGACTTCCCTAATATTGGGTTGTTGCAACATCATCGGTCCAATTCTTGTGCAAATAGTCTGGTGCTCCTTGGAATCGGGTGAGTTCCCTAGATCCCTGAAAGAGGCGGTGGTGACACCCCTCTTGAAGAAAGCTACCTTGGACCCTGACTGTTTCACAAACTACAGACCCATCTCAAACCTACCCTTTATTGGGAAAGTGATTGAGAAGGTAGTGGCGTCCCAATTGGAGAACCATTTAACCATCCATGGCATCTACGAACCCTTCCAATCGGGTTTTCGTAAAAGACATAGCACTGAGACTGCGCTGGTTCAGGTGCTTAATGATCTCCTGAGGGCGAGAGACCAGAAGAGATGTTCTATTCTAGTTCTTCTTGATCTCTCGTCAGCCTTTGACACCGTGGATCACGTGGTGCTGCTAGCATGCCTGAGGCAGATCTGTGGAATGTCAGGAACTGTCCTTCGATGGTTCACTTCATTCCTCACTGGGAGATCACAAAGAGTTGTGTTGTGGCTTTTCTCCTCGGGCCCAACATCTTTGTTATGTGGGGTGCCGCAGGGTTCTGTGCTGTCTCCCATGTTATTCGCGGTGTATATGCTGCCCCTCAGAGACATTATAAGACAGTATAAGCTGAAGTTTCATTGCTATGCAGATGATACCCAGCTATACCTGTCTTTTGCTCCTGACCAGGATAGAGCTCTCTCAGTGTTTAACAATTGTCTGAAAGAAATCCAGGGTTGGATGGATTCTAGTTGGCTGAAGTTGAACGCAGATAAGACAGAGGTTTTGGTGGTGGACCCGGGCTGTTGGACAGAGGGGTCGCCTGTTGTTGCACCCTCAGGAATTTTTCTTGGGGGTGTGTCACTTCCGACCTCTGAACGGGTGCGTAACCTAGGTGTTATCTTGGATGACAGGCTGACACTGCATTCGCAGGTGTCAGCAGTCATCAAGACTTCCTTTTTCCGTCTTAGGGATATCGCTAGAGTGAGACACCTCATTCCATCTGACATGCTACCTATGTTGGTCCATGCCTTTGTGTCCTCTCGTCTGGACTACTGCAACTCCCTGTATGTTGGGCTTTCTGGGGTTCAATCCATCACCTTCAGCTGGAGTACAGGCAGCGGCAGCCAGGTTTTGTGAGAACTAGTAGGTCCTGTCATTTTACCCCGGTGCTGCGTGAACTGCACTGGCTCCCTGTTCAGTGGCGGATCACCTTTAAAGTCTGTTTATTGACTTTTAAAGCCCTACACGACCAGGGTCCAGCTTATCTGAAAGATCTTCTAGTGTCTTACTGCCCTGGCCGATCACTCTGCTCACCCGACGAGGGGTTGCTAGAGATTCCGAGAGTGAGTCTAAATTTTTCTGGTTGTAGAGCTTTTTCATACGCTGCCCCCACTCTCTGGAATTCTCTACCCCGTCGGTTATGGCAGTGCACCTCCCTGGTGGAATTTAAGAGTGGCCTTAAAACTCATTTGTACCAAATTGCTTTTTATAGTATTATATAAATTGATGTTAAAACTGTGGTTTTATGAATGTTTTATAGTGTATTATAATGTTTGGTCTTCTTTGTACTATATGTTTTGTACAGCGCTTTGAAAATTTGAAAGGCACTTTAAAAATAAAATTATTATTATTATTATTATTATTATTATGAATATCACCCACCCTGTTGGGTATTATTGCTTGCATGTTACATGACCTTCAGCAAGGTTAATAGGATGCTAGGGTGCATAGGGAGTGTTCAACAGTAGAAAACAGGAGGTACGATTACCACTGTATAGGTCTCTGGTAAGACCACATCTGAAGTACTGTGCCCAGTTCTTTAGTCTCCACCTGAAAAAGGACAGGGACAGTCTAGAGAGGATAAAGCACAGGGTGACCAGCAGGATTCCAGGCCAGGAGGGCAGATCGTTTGAAGATCGATTAAAGGCACTGAACAATGTATTCACTCAAAACCAGAAGAGAGATGGAGGATAGGACAGAGACCTTCAGATTCCTAAAAGGAATTAACAAGGTGGATGGTAAGAAACTGTTTACCAAGAACTGGGAAGCTAGAACAAGGGATCATGAGTGGAGGCTAATGGGGGGAAGGTTTAAAAAGGATGTGATGAAGTATTTTATAGAAAGAGGGGTTGAGCCATGGAATAGTCTGCCGGCAGAGGTGGTGAGTGCCAAAACCAGAGATGGCTTCGGACATGGCTGCAATAATGTCCAGGATATAATAGCCACTCTGTGAGATGAGGGAAGCAGAAATACAGGAAACAAAAGTGGGAATAGTATACATAAAGACCCCACAGAGGCAATAGGTCCTGGGGTATGATAGGGTAATATGCAGAGACTGGATGGACAGTTGGTCTTTTTCTGCCGTCATTGTCTGTTTCTAAACAGAAATGACCAGAGAACCCTAACTGTGGGTGCATGATTACACCCCTCCTCTGACAACAAACCTTCCCACTTTCCAATGGCCATTACTTGAATAATACAAAGATCCATGTAAATACCTTTCCTCCTACACCCCTTTCGTATCCTCCTCCCAGTATTAACTGATCTCTGTGGAATATTTTAAGTCCAAATAAATATTCATAAGCCAAGCAAGGCTCCTGTTTGGCTACTGAATTGGTCCTTAGTCTGTTAAAAGTGACTGGTTTAGATGCCAACACACATCCGGGACGTGGATATGGTGCATTTATCCACACTGTGGCAGTCTTCCTTTCCCCTTTAAATCAGCCAGAACATCTTCAAGCTAAGCTCCACCCACCAACCTGGGTGGTAGCCTCCTCGGCTCTGCTCCGTGATGTCAGCTCTTTCTTTCCGCTGGAAGAGTCAAGTCTCCTTCTTCACAGCTCTTATGTGTGGTGTAGGCCCAAATCAACCTCATCTTCTGACAAATTTTCTGCCATTTTTCCTTCATTTCTTTGCTATGTCCTGGCATGCGATAACCCGAAAACTGGACCTGGGTTGAAGCTTTGTGCTGTTTGCAACCAGAAGATATCTCATACCAACTCACATACCTTTTGTGTACTGTTTGGGGATGCAGCACACTCCGCAGGCCTGTGGCCTGTGTGAGTCCCTGCAGATCTCATCTCTCTAGGACCATTATGCCTGCCTTTTACTATGCTGCCCGAATGAGTGGAACCACTGGTCCAATCCAAGGATGCCTGCAGGGCCGTTGCAGCAACAACAGGCTCTGCGTCACAGCTTGCCATGTTTGAAGAGGTGGCAGCCCAGGCTGTGGCAGTTTCCTTTTTGGTGCCCATGTTGCTCCAGAGGGTGCTAGCATTGGGGCCTCATTCACAGGCACTTTCTGGGACATGTTTCAGTCCTGTGAGACCCTCACAGAGGGCCCTTCCTGAGGAGATAAATCTAAAAAGTCCAAGCGGACCCAGTGCAGGTCATGGAATAGGGAACGGGCTCACTCCTCCTGCTCCCACGATTCTGTTGTTGGCTCGATGGCGGTCAAAGAGTTGGTTTCAGCTAATCCTTCTGGAGTCTCTGGACAGGCTGCTAGCTCCACGGTTCCCCTAGCAGGCTTGATGGCTGAGATACAGGCCACTGGTCAGTCAAGATTTTTCTCAACCAAGTTGACTCATTGTCAGAAGAGGTTGAGGATGACTCTCTCGGACTTTTGTTCTTTCGGCTGTCTCTGAAAAGGGGCCGGATAAGCCAGCTGATCAGGCTGTCTCCCCTCGGAAGATCAACCCCTCCAGGGTTCTACATTGGGAACTGGTCCATGCCGAGTACACGGTCCGTTCTGGAGGATGCGGTGTTGTCCCATCTGCAGGCACCTCTCTGGGCTGAGGGAGGAGGTTGCTCATCTCCAGGCTGAGTTGGCCAGGATTTGTGGGACCTCTTCTTCCATCCCGAGACCACCAGTGCCAGTGCTGTTGCCTCAGAAGTTGCCAAGAAAGAGGAGCGGTTGGACCACAGTGGGCTCAGGGAGGGTGAGAGTGGTGGAACAGAGGTGCATTCCTCCAGTTGTACCTCTCCACAATTCCTATGCCATTCTGGCAAAGTGTGGTTCCTCTATGGAGGCACCTGCAGTGGAGACCAAGGAGGATGCTGGGAACCTCCACAAAGGAGACCCACAGGAGGGTGGAAGGGGACCCCGCAGGGGAAGGAAACAACTCCTGGTGGGGGACTCCATTGTTAGGAAGTAGAACTGGGGAGGAAGGGAGAGGGAGGTAGGGCCTGCCTGGCGCCATGGCTTGAGGGACTTGAGCCGAACTCAGGATTGCCGGAGCAGCTGCACAGGGAAGGGGGTTGGATGTCATTGTCCACCTAGGGACAAATGACCTGGCTAAGAAAGGGATTAGAGAAGTGCAGGAAGAGTTTGTGGAATTGGGGAGGCCTTAGACAAGTAGCACGCACGGTAACCTTCTCGGAGGTGCTGCCATCTATAGCATAGGTGAGGTTAGGGTGTTCCGCACTACGGGATTCAATCAGTGGTTGAAAACTGGTGTGGAGCTCAGGGATTTGGCTTCATTGGGGACTGGGGGTCCACCTGGAGTGATGCAAGCCTATACTGGCATGATGGGCTGCATCTGTCCAGGAGGGGAACCAGGATCCTAGGTGATAGGTTTAAATGCTTCATTGGCAAGCATTTAAACTAGCCAAGGGGGGAGGCACTGGAAAGGAGCAGGGAAATCCTAGCCCCCAAAAAAATCATGGTAGTAAGTGCGGTAAACACCAACATAGAGGTGTCCATAGGTAGAAGGGCAGGGGTAAATGGAGAAAGTGACAAAGGCAAAAAGGACAGGGATGGTGCAAAAAGGAGTAAGGCCATCAGGAAATGGAGGGTAATGAGTACCAATGCCCGTAGTCTGGGCAACAAGCTCCCTGAGCTGGTGGCCTTGATGGAAGAGGGATGCCTGGATATCGTAGTAGTCACAGAAACATGGTATACAGAGAACCATGACTGGGATGTTAACATACCAGGGTACATAACCTACAGGAGAGACAGGCAGGGGAGAAGAGGGGGAGGAGTAGCTCTCTATGTAAAGGAAGGGATAAAAGCAACTGAACAAAAAAGTAAACAGGGAATAGAGGAGGCACTGTGGGTCACCTTGGAGACTGAAAAGGGCACCACAATCCGCACAAGGGTTGTGTACACACCCCCATGTCAGGGGGAGGGAATGGACAAGGATATGATAGAAGGCATTCTTAGAATGGCAGAGAAAGGGAAGATACTGTTGATGGGAGACCTGAATATGCCAGATGTTAACTGGAGTACATTTGCTGCAGCCACATCCAAGAGCAGGGCCATTCTTGATGTCCTACAGGTGACAGGCCTCAGACAGTTAGTTTCGGAACCCACTTGTGAGGGAGCAATCTTAGACCTCATACTCTCAAACGGGGGCAGTGAGAGGATCTCAGATCTAGAAGTGGGTTACCATCTGGGAACAAGTGACCATCAAACAGTGTGGTTCATGTTAAACTCAGCTACAGAGTCAAGCCATACAAAAGTGAGGGTACTGGACTTCAGGAGGGCTGACTTTGGCAAGATGGGAGAGTGCCTCAGAAAAGCACTAGCAAGCAGGCTAGAAAGAGGTGTGGAGCAACAATAGGGAATCATCAAAACTGCCATCACAGAGGCAACAGGCCTTTGCGTGAAGCAAATAAACAAATCAAAACAAAAGAAAAAGCCACTATGGTTCTCAAAAGAGGTGGCTGTGAAAGTCAGGAAGAAAAAGATAGCATTCCGGAAGTATAAGGAAACACAGAAGGAGCAGGACAGAGAGCTGTACTAGTTAAGGCAGAAGGAAGCAGGGAGGGAAGTCAGAATAGCAAAGGCCCAAATTGAGGAAAAGACAGCCAACTCAGTTAAGAAGGGGAATAAAATCTTTTATAGGTACATCAGTGAGCGTAGAAAGACAAAGGGAGGGATAGTGAGGCTGAATAGAATGAATAATGGGTGGGCAGAGGGGGACAGTGAAAAAGCAGGGATACTGAACGAATATTTCTGCTCAGTATTCACAAAAGAGGAGGGAGGGAGTGCCTAATCCAATTAACAGAAGCACTCTTGATAGGGGGGTCGATCCCAGTCCTTTCACAGAAGAAAGGGTTCTGCAAGAACTCCTAAAACTGAAGGTGGACAAAGCAATGGGGCCTGATGGAATTCACCCTCGAATTCTAAAAGAATTAAGGGGGGAACTAGTGAAACCACTGGCTACTGTTCTTTTAATAAATCATGGGAGAATGGTGTGGTACCCAAGGACTGGAGGAAGGCAGATGTGATTCCCCTTCACAAAAGTGGGACCAAGACAGAGGCAGGAAACTACAGACCTGTCAGTTTGACCTCTGTGGTAGGGAAAGTGATGGAGTCACTTCTGAAGGAAAGAATAGTTGAGTACCTAGAGGCCAGTGGGGCACAGGACCCAAGGCAGCTTGGGTTCACAGCGGGAAGGTCATGTCAGACGAATCTAATAGATTTCTTTGACTGGGTGACCAAAGTAGTAGACCAGAGAGGGGCTGTGGACTTTAGCAAGGCATTTGACACAGTGCCACACAAAAGATTAATAGTCAAATTAACCAGCCTGGAAGTGGGTCCCAGGGTGGTAGCCTGGGTAAACATTGGCTGGACAGCAGGACACAGAAGGTAATTGTAAATGGAGTCCACTCTGAAGAAAGAGGGGTTACTAGTGGGTACCGCAGGGTTCAGTATTGGGTCCAGTCCTTTTTAATGTCTTCATAAGTGATGTTACAGAGGGACTGGAAGGAAAAGTATACCTCTTTGCAGATGACACAAAAATCTGCAACAGGGTTGATACACAAGGAGGCGTGGAAAAGATGAGAAGGGACTTGGCAAGGTTGGAGAAATGGTCAGAAGTATGGCAGCTAGGATTCAATGCAAAGAAGTGCAAAATAATGCACCTGGGAAACAAGAACCCAGGGGAAGAATACACAATGGGGGAGGTAGTAACAACAACAAAAAGGAAAGGGACCGGGGTAATCATATCAGATGACCTTAAGGTTAGCAAGCTAATGTGAAAGGCAGTAGGGAGGGCTGGGGTATACTGGGATGCATAGGGAGAGGCATCAGCAGCCTAAAACAGGAAGTTGTTATCCCTCTGTACAGACAGTTGGTGAGACCCCATCTGGAGTACTGCGTCCAGTTCTGGAGACCCCATCTCCGCAAGGACATAGACAGGATAGAGGCAGTCCAGAGGAGGGCAACTAAAATGGTGCAGGGTCTGCAAGAGAAGCCGATGAGGAGAGACTAAAGGAGCTTAATATGTATACCCTTGAGGAAAGAAGGGAGAGGGGACATGATAGAAACTTTTAAGTACCTCAGTAGAATCAACAAAGTCCAAGAGGGTAGCATCTTTCAAGAAAAAGAGACGTGCAAGAATAAGGGGACACAATTCAAAAATGGGGGGCAGTTCAGGGGCAATGTGAGGAAGTATTATTTCACAGAGAGGGTAGTGGATGCATGGAACAGCCTTCCTGAGGAGGTTGTGGGGTCTAAAACTGTGGGAGAATTAAAAAATGCATGGGACAGACATAAGGCAATTCCTGTGGTGGGTAGGAAGAAATAGGCTGTTGGTTAACTAGAATCTGTGGCCTATCCTGTAGGTAGGGAAATGGACAGACTAGATGGGCCAAGCTGTCCTTATCTGCCATCAAAGTCTATGTTTCTATGTTTCTGTGTTTCCCCCATGTCTCCTCGGCCGACATGCTCATCATCAGTTGAAATTCAGGTAGAGGACCCGGTCCCACTCGAGATCATGGTCTGAGGGATCTTGCCATTCCTGCTCTTGACATTTGACCAGGAAGTGCCATCGACTCTCCTCTTCCTTCTCATCTTCGGATGATGAGATGCTCCATTGCAAGCTGTGGCGATGCTAAAAGGAGCTGATGTGGTAGCAGTGGGTCCTTGGCCACGGTCATCCTATGCCTCAGCCCTGGTACTCCTTTGGTCTCTGCTAGCGCAGCCCGCTCTGGTCTTGTCTTGACCAGCCAATCCTGTGCCAGCCTCCCTATCAGTCTTGGTGGAACCCCCACCTAAGCAGCCCATGCACAGGGCCCTGTTCAAGGCTTCTTGCCCATCCTCTGGACACAGTGGACATCTGTCTGTGAAGATCACCCACTTGGATGAGTCTGGGGTGGTCCACAGGTAGAGTGGATCGAAGTCAGTGTTCAAGGAGTCATCATACTCCAAGGGATCCTCCATGCATTCCTCTCAGACCCTGGGCGTTGATCACAAGTTGACCGAAGAGCTCACTACCAAACATGGGCTGATCACCTTTGGCACCTTGCTCCATCTCATCTCCAAATCCATGGAGATTCCCCAGGAGCCAGTCCAGAAGTGTGCCAAGTACCCCCTCACGGAGATCCTCAACAAAGATGACTCACCGGGGTTGCCTTCCCGGTTGCAGAGGCCATTCTAGGCCCCACCTTGGAGCTTTGGCATTGTCCAGCTTTGTGCCCAGTGCCCACTGTCCATATGATCCGCAGGTACACAGTGCCCACCAGGTCTCTTCCCAGGTTCTCCGATCACCCCTCTGCAAAGGGGCTGGTAGTGGATTTGGTCTTCTGCAGGACTGATAATGTCGGGGGTAATATAGATAAAATGATTGGATGGGGGGTAAGTGGCCTGCCTCCCACAGCTGATCATTAATCCTAGGACATGACCAGCTTTGAGGTTATTATTGTGATCATCAGTCTGATTATAAGAAAAACCTTGTTTTTGAATCTTATTTTTAACTTAGTTTGCTGTTTTGAACACTGTGAAGGGAACAGTGTGGTATTGAGGAAGTTTCACATAGCATACATTGCGGCACATAAATGAAGGTTACTCACCTGTAGCCATAGTTCTAGGAGTGGTATATGGTGCACATCCACACCATGGTAATCTTTCTTTCTCCTTTAAATCAACTGGAGCATCTTCAAGCTAACCTCCTCCCACCCACCTGCATGGTATCCTCCTCGGCTCTGTCCGATGATGTCAGATCTTGCTAGCTGGAAGCAGGGATCCATGTGCCACTTGCCAGAAGAGGTTGGGTGGGTCGTGTGGATGTGCACCATATACCACTCCTAGAATTATGGTTGCAGGTAAGTAACCCTGATTTCTAGGGACATGGATATGGTGCACTGATCCTCACTGGAGCAGACTCCTAACAGTTCTCTTTTAAACTGCTGTTCTATTTCACTACTGGTTACCCAGGAAAAACACACACACAGTTGCAGACCTGATGTTGCAGTGCCCAGGATCTTGCAGTAAAGTAAACAAAGCTGGTTATTTACCCCACCCAACTGATTTTCATTGGGTACCACATTATCAAACACAATTATCTGTATTCCAAAGTGAACTTGAGCTGAGCAACCAAAACTGTTATCCAAAAGGGACACTTTAAATCAAATTCTCTGGCTGGCTGGGCCAGTACTCACATGTCCTGATTTTGTGCAGGAGCAGCTACAGATGGATTCAGGCAGCAGACAGATGATCTTGTGGTCCTCAGTTTCAGTCTTGCACTGAATAACAGCAACAGGTGAATGGCTTGATGAAGACCTAGGCTGGGCCTGGTCATTTGCAATTGTCTTTCACTGTCTAGCACATGGCAGTGTGGAAAGTTCTGAACATCCCAGACCAAAGAACTACCCTTCCTCACTCCAGGGGCCACTCTATTGCTCAAAGTTACCAGGTACCCGGAGAGAAGCTCCTGACCACCACTTCCCTTTGTCACACCAAGTTGGGCAGAAAGGCTAGTTCCTATACCCCTGATTACAGCAGTCTTCTGGCATGAATGGTGCAGTAATACTTCTCAGAAAGACACTCGACTTTACAGCTTCAGGAACAAGGGTACAGTCCAAAAATCAGTTAAGTAAAGGTGATCACTTACAGGCTTGAAGTGAGATCCAAAATAGATGCACGTTGTTAAAAATAGGCATACACGGACCTTTGACAAAGCTTGTTGTAGCAGAGCAGCAGGGTACCTACTTGTGTCCACACTATTGTAAATCTGCATTTTTCTGTGGTTGCCTGTTTCTGGATATCACTTCAAGCCTGTGACTGATTACCTTTACTTACTGAGTCTAGGCACTAGCTTGTCAGAGTCCATCATGCCCTTGTTCCTGTGTCTGTACTTCTGGGGCTAGGAACCCCAGCTGCACTGGATACCAGCTCTGTCAGAGTGCGGATTCTCCCTCTAGGACTGTTCTTTTGACTTTTGCAGCTTGCAGGATTCACCAGCGCGTGCACGTACACACACACACACACACACACACACACACACACACACACACACACACACGAATGCAGATGGAACTCCAACAGTTCAAAACAGGATCAACCAGGATCTCAGTCTCTGAGGCCTGGCTAGGCCCTCAGCTGTCCTCCTGAGCTCATTTCTCCTCTCCTAACACCCAAGCAGAACTGACTTCTCCTCAGCAGGGGAGGGGTTCAGTTCAGCACACTCAGTTAATTTTCTTATTGGTTGACAAGCTTGTCACTCATGTTTCTGCCTCCCCTAATTGCTGGAAAAGGGCTCCAAGTACTCTGCTGTTTTTTCTCCCAGTGTGTTCTGAGCTTCTGCCAGGATCTCTTGAATTCCAGTTGTCCGACCCCAGGGGTCAGAGGTAATAGTGATGGCAACATACAATTGTCTACATTCTGTACAATGTCTGTTATTGCTGTTTTATATAAGTCCTTTGCTGCTTTCTGCTTAATCTAACTTCTAAAACATTAGCCAGATGTAACTGTACTCCAGTTCACTGTGGCGACGGCAGTGATTCCTGTGGTCCATCTTCGGGCCAATGGGCACCCCTTTCATTGGCAGCACAGAACAAATAAAGCAAGTTAAATCACAGCTTCTCTTTATCTGGCCTTGAGTGCTAGCTCCAGCTGGAGGTCGTAGGCATCACAGGTGGACCCACTCTGAATCTCCAACTGCTTAGCAGCTAAGCTCCACCTTTGGGGGTTACACAGTAATTACAGTGGAGCCTGCCAGTATGCAATGCAATACTTCAGAATTATGCCACTGAGTTGCTGCAGTAAAGAAGGAACTTATAATGGGAGTTCATCTCTTTTGTCATGAAGTAACCATTGGCACTGGGTTGCATCATCTCAGTATCTGTTCTCTTTCTCACTGTCTCTCCCCTGAGTGCAGTCCAGCCACCTTGTATAGGCTGAAGCTGCACATCTGAGTTGTAGGTCCTAATCAGCAGTAGTAACAGCCTAGTACACTGCTCTTAAATGGGCCACAACAGACCATTGAATCACTTCTAACACCACAGAAAGCAAGCATTTGTCAGTGCTGAATATTTGCTTGTATTTGTTGTGTAGTTGTGGGGCATAGATAGCACACACTGTGACTGTCAGAGCCTCCCACACCTGCCCTGCCACTGACAGAGGCCTGCAGAGATGCTGTGGCCCCACAAACCCATGGACACAGGATAAGAGCTTGATTTTAAAAAACAAAGCAGCCAGCAAAATTGTGGTATTATAATGCAGTCTGGCCCCCTCCCCCCAAAAAAACTGTATTAGAGAACCTCCCTCATATCATGTGTCATGGAGGTACTTTACTGGCCAAAGTCAGGTATTTGCAAATATGGAGAGTCTGAGTCAAACACTTGGGCAGAAAGCTAGCAAAGGTTGCTGTAAGAAGCTGCTTGCTACCAACATTGGGGAACACCCTTCCTCCCCGATATGTCACAGCGTAACTTATGTCAGTTGACAACTCACCAACACAAGTTAGCCTCTGCATTTCTTCTACTTTCACTTATGACTATATCTTTATGGACTAACCTTTTCTATCATGGATCTTTGAAAATGACTGGAGCAGCTAATGCATAAATAAGTTTACAGTGCAATTGAACAGATGGACCTCTCACTACAAGTGATAACTCTTATATAATACACAGTCTGTTAAAATCCTTTTTATTGCCCTAATACTCAAACTGCAAATCTGCACTGCAGGATTGAATTTTGCCTAAAAATTGCCACTTTAATTTGTTGACAAGTTCTGGTACTGTTAGTAAGTTACTAAAAATTCTATCTATGTAATTTTGCAAAGTTTGATATGTTATTCTTAACGTATACCTAATTGGCATAAAAAACTATTGTCAAGCAGCTGTTCTCTGCTTAATAAGGAGACTACAATATTGATCTCAGTTTAGTATTAGGAAAGCAAGTATTTGTTTATCTTTCTGTGGGCTGTTGTGGTGGTATAGGTTGGCGGCTCATAGTTCACACCAAGGAGGCACTCTTACAGCAGGGAGGCATGACAGGGTTGGGTAAGACCCTGTCCCATTTGTTATGCAAAGAGAGTTAAAAGCAAGGATCTATTCTATTTGTGCCTATTATGTCACTTGTCTATCTCTTGCCTGTCTGATTGCGCAATCAAATTTTCCTTGAGGCACCTAGGAATTGGCCACTCCGATGGTCCCACAATCCCCCTGTTTTCTCCTTTCCTTCAGTTGCTGTTTCTATTCTTTCTTTCTTCCCTTGTTTCTCTGTGGTTAAAAATGATATGTGAATCTGTATGTGAAACGTGGATTCTTTAGTTTGCAAATGTATGTAGTTATACTGTTGAAATGAATGTAGAAATCTATTTGGGTTTATCTGGAACATAAAGAGTTAACCTTGAGGTGAATTTTGACTTCCACAAGCTTGTTTGCAAAATTATCAGCAGGAAATCTGCTCTGGGACAGGAAGCTTGCACCTGTTAAGAAGACTAATGTACTCTTCAGGCTGGTCACAGGAAAGAAGTAGAAAAAGTCTTAATACTGTATAGCAGGTTGAATCAGTGTCAGTTATATTTAGTGGGAGTCAACCTTCTACACTTATTCATGTCCAACAGAATTAGCGCAGACAACTTACTTTTCAGTACAGTACTGCTGACAATCAGTTGTCCATTGTTTTTCACTATCCATTTATTTTCACTAATTATCAGCAATAGTGAATATAGAGAAAATATACAGATAGTGAAAATAACCTTATATACAGTATATTTTGTGGAGCACAAGTGGTGTAATTTACAAGAATATGATGCAGAAGTTAATTGCCAGAGAAAAACACATTATAAAAAGAGAGCAATGTTTTGTTTAGAGAGAGACACAGCTGGATATTTTGCAGAAATTCTCAGATGAAGGACTTATGTTTGTTTGAACTGCCTGTATCAAGAGCTATCACACATAATTTTATGTTTTATTTTATTGTCATTAATAATAAAAAAATGCTACTTGTGAATTTTACAACTTCTCCTGGTTTGCCTGTGCTTTCTGGCCTATATCTTAATGAAAGTTGGTGTTGGGGTTGAATTTATGCCATGCATACTTTAAACCAGAAGTATCATGTGGGTACTAGACCTGGTACCAGGAAAGCATAGAAGAAAGGTATGGATCCTGCAACATCAAGCCCAGGAGTTATTACCAGAACAATGGCAACCAAACTAGAAGCAGCAACAAAAGTCCAAACTGAGACTGTATGGCCAATGCCAGTAATGGAAGTAAAAGAATAGGGAGGGACAGAACCTGAAAGCATGTCGGTCTTCTTCAAATGGTGGTCTATGTAACAAAGAGAGCCTGAGAAACAGAAAAAGAGATGCAGCATCTAGAGAAACCGAGAAGAAAAGAGATGCAATGAAAGGAGTAGCAATAGCTGGATGCCTTGCAAGCTATTAAAGCTGGTAGATCTGGTACAGGTCCAGCAGATCAGCAAAGCACAAACAGCTTAAAATACAATAAACTTACAAAGTTGTGTCCCTCGTATGATATTGCAACATACCTGACAACTTTTGAAAGGGTCGCCGGAGCCAGCTAATGACCAAAACAGCAATGGGCAGTCAGGCTGGTGCCTTATCTGACTGGTAAAGCCCAGCTTGCCTACAGCAGTATGGACACTGCATTGTCAGAAAACTATGACATTGTGAAAAGAGAAATCCCTAAAAGATATGACATCTCAGGAGAGACCTACAAGCAGAGATTTCAGTTCCTAAAGTACAACTCATTTGACAACCCTCAAGAAGCCTTCACTCAACTCAGAGAACTCTTTGTTAAATGGCTCCAATCAGGGGGCAAAACAGTCCCACAGATACGAACATACATCTAAACATACAAAAATGCCAGCAGAAACAAGCCATTTTGGTCTATCTAGTCTGCTCAAGTTGGAAGCTCTCAGATGAAATGATGGGAGCTGCCCCCTCCCCTTTCCTCATGAAGTCTTCCTCCTTCTCCCTCTCATCCCTCCACTCATCTTCCCACCTGTTAAGACCCTCTCTTGCATTCTTTCCCAACCCCTTTTAAAGCTGTCCACTGTTTTCGATGATACTACCTCCTCTGGCAGTTCGTTCCACTTGGACACCTCCCTTTCTGTGAAAAAGTGCCCTTTTATTACCCCTTTGAATCCTCCTTCCACTAGTTAAAGACTGTGCCCCCTAGTGGACCCATTACCTCTGAGATTGAAGATGCCTTCTATACCAACCATGTTTATACCCTTACGGTACTTAAAGGATCCAATCATATCCCCGCTCTCTCTTCTGTCCTCCAGAGAATACATGTTGAGCAACTATAGCTGGTTCTCATAGGGTTTTTCCTGCAGGTTCTGGATCAATCTTGGGTGCCCTTCACTACACCCTGTACAGTAAATTGATGTTGTTTTTTGTGGATATGGATGTCAGAACTGCACACTGTACTCCAAGTGCGGTCTCACCAAGGACCTGTACAGTGGCAGAATGACCTCCCCTTTCCTGGAGGTAATTCTTCTGGCTATGCATCCCAGCATCCTGGTGGCTTTTGCTGCTGCTTTACCACACTGTGCAGAGTGCTTCAGGTCTCTTGTGACGATTACCTGAGGTCCTTTTCCTCTTTACACCTCATATATTGTATCATATCATATCATATCAATCAACATATTTGCAATGGAGCAGTTCATCAACAACCTTTCCATAGATGTGCAGCTTTGGGTAAAAGAACACTGAGCAAAACGTACAGAAAAGGCTGTTTCTTTGACTGAAGACTATCAAATGGCCAGACAGACACTGCAGGGGCGAAGTAACAGCCAATGACTGGTAAAACCCTCTTTTTCCCACTTTAACTCCAGGTCAGGTAAGAACTCTGGTGGGGTAACAAATCTGCACCCAAAGACTTTATTTGCTAGAACTGTAATGAGTCGGGCCATATTTGCAAGAAGCTGCCATAAAAGAAAGGAGGATAACAGAGGAACAAATTTGGCCTTAGCAAATTGGGGCAAGTGTTTATGGGGGATAAAACTGTGAAAGGACTTATAGATTTGGAAAGCTGACAGACCCTGTTGAATGCTGAAGTGCAGAGAAAAGACTGTGCAAAGGACCAGGTACTGGGGTCATATGCATCTACTGGGTTGCTTGATACTATCCCAGCACCTAAGTGACTCTGAACATTAATGGGGTGTTGCACCAGATGAAAGTGGGGTAGTACCTAAGTTACCTGTACCTGTAATTATTGGAAATGACTTGCCAAGACTTGAGAAGTTAATCACAGAGGGAGTAAATCCTGCCAGCAGCTGTGATAACAAGAGCACATGTGAAGAAAATCTCAGATGCTGGGGACTCTTCCTTTTGATGACTTTGATTCAGACTTGTTTGAGTTCTGCTCCAAGATCTGGGAGTCCAGAAAAGTTGGATGATGCCTGAAAAAACAGTGTCAACAAAAGACTGAGGGACATAAGGGGCTGATATATGAAAATGCTGAAACTAAACTGAAACTGATTGCTATTTTGTTTCTGAGCAAAGTAACAATATTTCTCTCCAAGGTCATTTTAAGCAGCTAGGGGTGAAACAAAACAGGGTGAACCATTAATTAAAAAAATGTAATGGGCTACTGTGCAGAGTTTGAGTTAATCCTTAGATGCAGACACAGGAACAGATAGAACAATTGGTCATACCAAAGAAGTATATAACTGAGTTGTTACAGATAGCACGTGATAGTCCTATGGCTGGTCACTCGGGGAGGGACCACACCCTTGCCATACTGTTGTACAGATTTTACTAGCCTGTGATTCATAAGGAGGTTGATACCTATTGCAGTATTTGTGCTGAATGTTAGAAAGTAGCCCCATTAACTAAACAAGCATTTGTCAATGCGAATGTTGATTGTGTTGGTCCGTTGAGCTCGCTCACTGCCCCTACGTCACTCACTCGTTCTGTTTCTCCCGGTGCTGCAGGCTGCTGTTTTGTACTGGGCTCCTGCCTGTGCTGACATGTTTTTCTGCCCACAAAGAAATCTGCAGGTGTCCTGACAGAGCTCTGTTGAGGTGGGTCACTCCCTCTCTCTCACTCGCTCATTCTGTTTCTGCTGGCGCTGCAGGCTGCCCTTTTCTACTGGGCTCCCACCTCTGTTGGCGGCTTTATCTGCTAACAAAGAAATCTGCAGTAGTTCTAACACAGGTCCATTGAGCCAGCTCACTCCTCCCCTTTCACTTGCTCATTCCGTTTTTGCCGGTGCTGCAGGCTGGCCTTTTGTACTGGGCTTCTGCCTGCTTTGCCACGTTTTTCTGCCCACAAAGAGATCCACAGCAGTGATGATAGAGCTCCGTTGAGCTCACTCACCCCCACTCCCTTGTTGTGTTTCTCCTGGCGCTGCAGGCTGCTCTTTTGTACTGGGCTTCTGCCTGCATAGGCACCTTTTTCTGTCCACAAAGAATTCCGCAGGTGTCCCAACAGAGCTCTGTCGAGGTCGCTCACCTCTCCTGTCTCACTCGCTCATTCTGTTTCTCCTGGTGCTACAGGCTGCCATTTTGTAGTGGTCTCCTGCCTCTGTTGGCACCTTTTTCTGCCCACAAACAAATCTGCAGCAGTCCCGACAGAGCTCCATTGAGCTCGCTCACTCACTCTCTCACTCGCTCGTTACGTTTCTGTCGGAGTTGCAGGCTGCTCTTTTGTACTGGGCTCCTGCCTGCATTGCCGCCTTCTGGCCACAAAGAAATCTGTAGCAGTCACGATAGAGCTCCGTTGAGCACACTCACTCACTTCCCCTCTCTCACTCTTTCATTCTGTTTCTCCCACCGCTGCAGGCTGCCCTTTTGTACTGGGCCCCTGCGTGCATTTCTGCCTTTTTCTGACCACAGAGGAATCCACAGCAGTCCCAACAGAGCTCCGTTGAGCTCACTCACTCCCCCTCCCTCACTCACTCGTTCTGTGTCTCCCGCTGCTGCAGGCTGCTCTTTTGTACTGGGTTCCTGCCTGCATTGGCAGCTTTTTCTGCCCACAAAGACATCTGCAGCAGTCCCGACACAGCTCCGTTGAGCTCACTCAATCCCCCTCTCTCACTCGCTCATTCCGTTTCTACCAGCACTGAAGGCTGCTCTTTTGTACTGGGCTTCTGCCTGGCTTGGCACATTTTGCTGCCCACAAAGAAATCTGCAGCTGTCCTGACATAGCTCCATTGAGGTGGGTCACTCCCCCTCTCTCACTCACTCATTCTGTTTCTGCTGGTGCTGCAGGCTACCCTTTTGTACTGGGCTCCTGCCTCTGTTGGCGGCCTTTTCTGCCCACAAAGAAATCTGCAGCAGTCCTAACACAGGTCCATTGAGGTAGCTCACTCCCCCTCTCTCACTTGCTCGTTCTGTTTCTGCCGGTGCTGCAGGCTGGCCTTTTGTACTGGGCTCCTGCTTGCATTACCACCTTTTTCTGCCCACAAAGAACTCCACAGCAGTCATGACAGAGCTCCATTGAGCTCGCTCAGTCCCCCTCTCTCACTCATTGTGTTTCTCCTGGCGCTACAGGCTGCCCTTTTCTACTGGGCTTCTGCCTGCATTGGCACCTTTTTCTGCCCACAAAGAAATCTGCAGCTGTCCTGACAGAGCTCTGTTGAGGTCAACCACACCACCTGTCTCACTCACTCACTCTGTTTCTCCTGGCGCTGCAGGCTGCCCTTTTGTACTGGGCTTCTGCCTCTGTTGGCATTTTTTTCTGCCCACAAAGAAATCTGCAGCAGTCCTGACAGAGCTCCGTTGGCCTCACTCATTCCCTCTGTCTCACTCGCTTGTTCAGTTTCTGCCAGCACTGCAGGCTGCCCTTTTGTACTGAGCTTCTGCCTGCGTTGCCGCCCTTTTCTACCCACAAAGAAATCTGCAGAAGTCATGATAGAGCTCCATTGAGCTTGCTCACTCACTCTCCCTCTCTCACTCATTCGTTCTGTTTCTCCCATCGCTGCAGGCTGCCCTTTTGTATTGGGCCCCTGCATGCATTGCTGCCCTTTTCTGCACACAAAGAAATCTGCAGCAGTCCCAACAAAGCTCCGTTGAGCTCACTCACTCCCCCTTCCTCACTCGCTTGTTCTGTGTCTCCCGCTGCTGCAGTCTGCCCTTTTGTACTGGGTTCCTGCATGTGTTGGCAGCTTTTTCTGCCCACAAAGACATCTGCAGCAGTCCTGACACAGCTCGGTTAGCTCACTCACTCCCTCTCTCTCACTTGCTCATTCTGTTTCTGCCGGCGATGCAGGCTGACCTTTTGTACTGGGCTCCTGCCTGCATTGCCGCCTTTTCCTGGCCACAAAGAAATCTGCAGCCTACACGATACACCTCCATTGAGCTCGCTAACTCCCCTCCCTCACTCGCTCGTTCTGTTTCTCCCAGCGCTGCAGGCTGCCCTTTTGTACTGGGTTCCTGCCTGCGTTGGCACCTTTTCCTGCCCACAAAGAAATCCACAGCTGTCCTGACAGAGCTCCGTTGAGGTCGCTCACACGTTCTGTCTCACTCGCTCATTCTGTTTCTCCTGGCGTTGCAGGCTGCCCTTTTGTACTGGGCTCCTGCCTCTGTCCACATCTTTTTCTGGCCACAAAAAATTTGCAGCAGTCCCAACAAAGCTCCATTGGTCTCACTCACTCCCCCGTCTCACTTGTTCATTCTGTTTCTGCCAGTGCTGAAGGCTGCCCTTCTGTACTGGGCTCCTGCCTGTGTTGCCACCCTTTTCTGCCCACAAAGAAATCTGCAGCAGTCATGCTAGAGCTCCATTGAACTCACTCATTCTCCCTCTCTCACTCACTCATTGTATTTCTCCCACTGCTGCAGGCTGCCCTTTTCTACTCAGCCCCTGCATGCATTGCTGTCTTTTCCTGCCCACAAAGAAATCCACAGCAGTCACAATAGAGCTCCATTGAGCTCACCCACTCACTCCCCCTCTCTCACTCGTTCATTCGGTTTCTCCCACCGCTGCAGGCTGCCCTTTTGTACTGGGCCTCTGCATGTATTGCAGCCTTTTTCTGCCCACAAAGAAATCCGCAGCAGTCCCAACAGAGCTCCGTTGAGCTCACTCACTCTCCCTCCCTCACTCGCTCATTCCGTTTCTGCTGGCACTGCAGGCTGCTCTTTCATACTGGGCTTCTGCCTGCATTGGCATGTTCTGCTGCCCAAAAAGAAATTTGCAGCTGTCCCGACAGAGCGCCGTTGAGGTGAGTCACTCCCCCTCTCTCACTCACTCATTCTGTTTCTGCTGGCACTGCAGGCTGCCCTTTTTTACTGGGCTCCTGCCTGCATTGACGCCTCTTCCTGCCCACAAAGAAATCCGCAGCAGTCTCGACAGAACTCAGTTGAGCTCTGTCACTCCCCCCAAGTCGCTCGATCCTACTCTGTCCCAAACACTGATTTCCAACATCGACTGCGGTATTGTGCGCCGAAAGCGAGGAAACACATTTCGGCCAGGATGTGAAAAATGACAGCTGTACTGTTCATAAGGAGGTGTGAACAAATGCCAGTGCTGAAAATCTGGCTTGAAAATATTACTACTTTGCAAACTTACAAGGGTGCGTGGAACCTGCACAACACATGCTTGTAACACAGTCATTTTATGGAGTTTCATCAAAAAAATTTTCAACATAGGCATTTTAGGACCTCTGCTCATGAACAGTGTCTGTGTGACTTTCTTAATATGTTCCGAACACTGATTTCCCACAGCGACCGCCCTATTGTGCGCCGGAAGAGCAAAAACACATTTTGGCCAGGATGTGAAAAATGACAGCTGCACTGTTCATAAGGAGATGTGGCAAAATGGCAATGTTGAAAATCTGGAGTCAAAATATTGTAAAGTTGCGAATGTACAAGTGTGCGTGGAAACTACATACTAACATACTAAAATGCCAGCAGAATAGGCCTAATGGTCTTTCGTGTCTGCTCGTTTGGTCAGCCCCCACCCTGGGTGCTGACCTTGCTGTCCCCCTTGCCTTCTCTGGCTTCTCCCTTCCCAGTTCCGGATATTCTTGCTGCATCGGATTTTGCTTCCTGAACCTTCCCTGTACCTGTCCCACCCCTCTTGAACCCCTCCACTGTCTCTGCCTCCACCAGCCCCCTAGGTAGTGCATTCCATGGCTCTACCACCCTCTCAGTGAAGTAGCACCTCCTCCTTTCTCCCCTGAATCTTCCCCCCTCCAGCTTCCACCCATGCCCTCTAGTGGCCCCTTCCTCCTTCCTTCGAAGCACCCTCACTGTTCCTCCCCTATTTACCCTCTTCATGTACCTGAAGACCTCTATCATGTCCCCCCGGTCCCTTCTCTCTTCCAAAGTGTACATATTTAGCTCTTCGAGCCTCTCCTCATAGGTCCTGTCCCCCAAGCCCAGAATCATTTTGGTTGCCTCCTCTGGACCCTCTCCAGGAGGTTAATGTCCCTCTTTAAGTGTGGCCTCCAAAACTGCACGCAGTACTCCAGGTGCGGCCTCACCAAGCAGTTATACAGAGGAGTATCACTTCCCTCCTTCTGGAGGTGATCCCCTAGCGATGCATCCCAGCATCCTGTTGGCCTTGGCTGCTGCCCTCACAAGTCTCAGAGTTGTTCATCTTGACATCCACCACCACCCCAGGTCCCTCTCAGCCATTGAGACTTGTAGTATTTCCCCAAAGTGTACACTTGGCCTGGGTTTCTGGCCCCCAGGTGAAGTACCTTGCATTTCCCTGCATTAAACCTCAGCTTCCACTTTCTAGACCATCTTTCCAGAGCCTCCAGGTCCCCCTGCAGGGCCACCCTCCCCTCCTCCCCATCCACCACTGCCCCCAGTTTCGAGTCATCTGCAAAGAGACTCATCTCACTCCTGATTCCTGTCCTTATGTCAGATACATAGGCGTTGAACAGAAGGGGCCCAAGGACTGATCCCTGTGGGACCCCACTAATGACCCTCCTTGGGAAGAGATTATCCACCAACTCACGACCCTCTGGGTCCGGTCCTGGAGCCAATTGCTATCCATCGGATCATCTGGTTTCCACCCCCATTTCTCCTAGTTTATCCAACAGGCCCACGTGAGGAACAGAGTCAAATGCCTTGCTGAAGTCCAGAAGAGGACATCCACTGGTCTACCCAGGTCCAAGGCACTTGTCACCCAGTCATAGAACTCCACCAGGTTTGTCTGACACGATTTCCCCGGGATGAATCCATGCTGTCTATCGTCCAGGCACCCTGACTTATCCAGGGCCCCCCCTAGCCTCTCCTTGACAATGCCCTCCATCACCTTGCCCACCACTGATGTCAGGCTGACAGGCCTGTAGTTCCCTGCCAGCTCCCTTGATCCCCCCTTGTGGATAGGCACTACATGCGCCACCTTCCAGTCTTGGGGCACCCACCCTGTCCTCAGAGAGATGGTGAAAAGCTCTGCCAGGGGTTTTGCCAGGACATCTGCAAGTTCCTTCAGCACTCTAGGATGTAATTTATCCGGCCCCGGTGCTTTCTCCGTCTTAAGGGAGCTGAGGGCTTCCCTCACTCTCTCTGCTGTGATTTCCACTTCCAGTACCTCTTCTCCCTGCTTAGCCCTCCCCCACCTGCCAGTGATGCCCCCCTCCCCAGACCTGCCGATTGGTAAGGGCCCCCTCCTCATTATCTCTGTCTCCTCCCATGTATGATGCAGCATCCCATTTTCCCTGGTGAAAACTGGAGGTGAAGTACTCATTTAGTACCTCAGCCTGCTCCTCTGGGTCTTGTGCCCATCTCTCCCCTGATTTAATCCTGCTAATCTGCCCCTTCACCCTTCGTCTTTCCCCAATGTATCTAAAGAACCCCTTTTTCCCTCTCCTAATTTCCTGGCCAGGTTCTGCTCCTTCCTTGCCTTGGCAGCCCTCACCACTCTAGTGGCCCTTCTAGCCAACAGCTCATACTCCCCTCGATCCCTTTCACTCCTTGAGCACTTGAATTTCTTATAGGCTGCTTTCTTTCCCCGCACCACCTCCTGGACCTCCCTGGTCCACCAACAGGGTTTTTGGGCCCTACCGCATTTTCGTCTTACTCTTGCACAGGTGCTGGTAGCATCCTGCACCCCTCTCCTGATGATTACCCACCTACTATCAGCGTCCATGTCTGACCCAATCCCATCCAAATGCTCCTTAAGAATCCTTCCCATTTCCTTAAAATCCACCCCTGAAGTCGGTTACTTCCATCTTTGTGCAGCCTTCTACCCCTCCTAGGTCCAGGCAGAACCAGACCGTGGCATGGTCACTCCCGCCAATGGGTCCCTTACCTCCAGGCCCCCAATCTGGTCACTGTCTGCCAGGACCACATCCAGTACCCGTGCCTCCCTGGTCGGTTCCCTCACCTGCTGAGTTAGGAACGCGTCTTGAAAGACATCCAACAACCTCTGTTCCCTGGTCACAGAGGATGTCATAGTCTCCCAGTCTGTTCCTGGCATGTTTAAGTCCCCAACACCACCACCTTTCCTCTGCCCAGTCTGCAGTGTCTCCTAACATCTGCCACCAGACTGTCCTCCAGCTCCTCCGCCAGGGCAGGGGGTCTATACACCACTCCTATTTTTACTCTCTTGCCCCCCCTTGTTATCAAGGTGACCCAAATCGCCTCCACGGTTCCCTCCGCCTCCTCTACTCCCCCTATGCCAATGCAGTTTTTTACTATCATTGCTACCCCTCCTCCCCTTCCCTCCCCCCTGTCCTTCCTGAACATAGTGTAACCCTCCAGGTTCAGGTCCCAGTCATGTCTTGCAGTGGCCCAAGTCTCAGTGACCGCTGCCACATCCACTGCTCCCTCAGTTAACATCGCCTGGAGCTCAGGCATTTTATTGCCCAAGCTCCTGGCATTTAGCAGGACTACCTTCCACCCTTTCCCTATAGTTTCATTTCCCCTGCTCGTGTTCCCTTGGGGATTCTGTTTTCTCCTGGTCTGCACTTTGCCAGTTGGTCTTTTCCTGCAATCCTCCTGGTCCCCAGGGGGGTGGAGACAGAGTCCCTCCTTTATCGGCATCCCCTTGACTGCCTTTTCTCCCATCCCACCCCCCTTCACAAGTTTAAACCCCACTTTTCACCAATGAACTCCTCCATTTTCAACTTAAGGATTCCCCTCCCCTCCAAATTGAGATGTAGTCTATCTCTAGCATACAGCTCCTTATCCTCCCAGGTCTCCCCCCAATCCCCCATCAACCCATACCCTCTGGCCTCACACCACTCCCTGAGCCACTGGTTTATCTCCCTAATTTTTCTTTTGTGTTCCCCACTAGCCCTTGGCACTGGCAGGATTTCTGAGAAGGAAACTGTGCATCCTATGTCATGACAGACCCTGGCGAGCTCCCTGAATCTTGCCTGTATCTCTAGCTCGCTATTTCCTCAATGTCATTTGTGCCCAGGTGGACCAGTATGTCTGGGGAACCCCACAGTCCTTGCCAGCTGATATACCTCGTGCTTAGCCCTGTGCACGTTAGTCCAGGGAAGCATCTTGTTCTAACTGGCCAGGCTTCTCCCTCCCTATCCCATTTGATACCCCTGATCATAGAATCCCCCAGCAGGAGCACTCTGACCACTCCTTTTCCTCCATTTCCCCCCCTTCCATGTCCCTCATCCTTTCTACCGGCCCCTCCACCCAGCTGGCTCCTTGTTCCTCCCCCTACCTGGGTGCCGCATGTGCAATGCACATTCATAACACACTCATTTTACAGACTTATGTCACTAAATTTTCAACATACACATTTTAGGACCTCTGCTAATGAACAGTGTCACTGTCATTTTCATAATGTGTCCAGAACACTATTTTCCCACAGCGACTACGCAATTCTGCGCCAGTACTGCGAAAACACATTTTGGCCAGGATGTTTAAAATGACAGCTGTACCGTTCATAAGGAGGTGCAGAACAGTGGCAATGTTGAAAATCTGGAGTGAAAATATTAATTTGTGAAGGTAAGAGCGTGCATGCAAACTGTGCAACACACGCTCGTAACACAGTCATTTTATGGAATGTCGTCACCAAATTTTCAACATAGGCATTTTAGGACCTCTGCTCATGAACAGTGCCACTGTCATTTTCTTAATCTGTCCTGAGCACTGATTTCCCACAGCGACCGCGCTATTCTGCACCGGAAGTGCCAAAACACAGTTCGGCCAGGATGTGGAAAATGACAGCTGTACTGTTCACAAGCAGGTCTGAAAAATGCCAATGTTGAAAACATGGTTTGAAAATATGAAAATTCGCAAAGTTACGAGTGTGCGTAGCAACTGCGCAATGCAAGCTTGTAAAACAGTCATTTTTGGGATTTTCCCCACCAAATTTGCAGTATAGGCTTTTTGAGAACCCATCGAATGAACACTGGCACTATCGTTTCGTTAATCGATCCCGAAAGGGGATTCCGCACAGTGACCGCAAAAACACTTTTCGGGGCAGAATAATGACATGACAGTACCAGAATTCATGAGGAGGGGTCCCAAAACCCCATGTTGAAAATCTGGTGCCAAAATTCCCAAACATGCCTGAGATATGCATCAAAGTTGAAAACCCCCTATTTATTCCATTATACAGCATACCGGCATTTCCTCAGTTTGCGGTCGGCTTTGAAGAGTGCAGACGTGTTCCTAGTCCACCGAAGATCGTCACGCCAGACTCTGGAAGTAAGTATGGGGTGGGGGGTGTGGGGAGACAGGGTGTGCAGTGGGTGGATGCGGGTTCGGGGAGGGGGTAGGGAGACCGTAGGGGGACAGTTTCCTTTTTTACAGGTTAAAAATAAAATAGACATTGCGGGACCATTTTTTATTTTACAGGGGCATGTGGCATGCTGGGGTGGGCTCCCAGCATGCCAAAGGAGACTTTATTTTTGAGGGGGGAAGCTGTAGCCGACGGGGGATTGGGCACCCCCATCAGCACACAAGAAAAGGGCGGTGGGGTATTACATTATGCCGACGGGGATTGGGCAACCCTGTTGGCAACATAAATGAAGCTGACGGGGATTGGAGCCCTCATCAACAAATAAACACGGTTGGGGGGCACATGCTGCCAGGGGATTAGCACCCCTTGGCGGGAGGTTAATATTGTTTGTGAACGGTGGCGAAGCCGCGCCATGTTCACAAACAATATCAATTTTCAAGATCCCGCCCTGCAATGATGGGTCGCTCCTGATTGCGGCGAATGGCTGGCAGCTGCTATAACGAGGTGGCCCCTGATTGCGGCGGCTGAAACCACCTGAAGTTGGTGGTACGCTGGCTGAACTACTTTCAGCAGCAGTGTGCCACGGCCTTTGGGGAAGCGGGCAAAGCCTTTACAGGCTGTGGGAGCATTGGCCACAACAGTGCTGCGCCTCTACAACCTGCTTCTGGAGAAAGCTGCCACGATATGTTTCTTGCGCATGTGAGCAATCAACATAAAAAGACAAGGTGCCCCTGAGGTCCTTACCCTTGATAGATATGCCTTTTGAGAGAATTACAATAGATGTGGTTGGCCCCTTAGACAAAAATAAATAGGGTAATCAATTCATTTTGGTAGTATGCGACTATGCCAATCGATACCCAGCGACAATTACAATACATACTGTCATAGCTGCAAAAGTGGAAGCAGAGCTTGCCAAAATTTTCAGCAGGTTGAGCATACCTAAAGAGATTATTACGGATCATGGCAGTAATTTTGTGCTGCAGTACTGAAAGAGCTGTACTGACTACTATGCATCACAGCCATAAGAACCTCCCCTTATCACCCTCTGACATTAGGTCTTGTTGTGTGTTTTAATCAAACCCTAAAACACATGTTGAAAAGGTTTGTGAATGGTCTCAGTCTTTCCCTTGAACAGTGTTTACCTTACCTGCTTTTTGCTTAAAGAGAAGTGTCACATGCATCAACAGGTGTTTCACGCTTTGAAATTTTGTATGACTGACAACCTAGAGGACCACTAGATGTAATAAAAGAAATATGGGAGAATAACCCCACTCAGAAAGAAGACAACCTGGAGGACCACTAGATATAATAAAAGAAACATTGACGGATAACCCAGCTCAGAAAGAATCAATTACATCTTATATGTGTGCTCTGAGAAAGAAACTGGCAAATTGAATTTGTGCACAGTAACCAGGAAGAGGCCCCAAAACAGCAGAAGGTGTATTATGGCCATGGGGTAAAATAAGTTGTTTTTGAGCCAAGTGAAAAGGTCTTGTTGCTGTTACCCGCTACAGAAAACAACTGTTAATGAAGTGGTAAGGGCCTTATAAAGTGGTTAGATGTACCGGCAAAGTTAACTGTGAGATTGAGACCCCTGACTGGACAAATCCTACCAAGATATACCATGCAAATCTCCTGAAGAAATTGGTTAAAAAAACACCAAAGGTTGCTTGATTAGTATTACCAGAAATTGCTGAAGACGGTATTGATACAGTTTGACAGACTGTAACAAACCATAAATTCTGATGCTGTAAATGTGAATGTTTCCTTACACACAGAACAAACTGCAGAAATCTGTAACTTGGTAAAGACATATAGAAGTACTTTTACCACACTGCCAGGCTGAGCAAAAGGGGTTGACCAAGTAATAGTGACAGAGAATGCTCGCTCTATCAGACAGAAAATATACAATTTGTCAGAGAGGTTAAAAGCAGTTGTGGTTAAGGAAATACAAGAACTGAAAGAGCTGGGTATCAATGAAGAATCAAAAAGTGCTTGGTCATCACCAGTGGTGATTGTAAATAAAAAAGAAGGGGGTGTAAGGAAACTTAAAGGGAAACTAACATGTAGAATTAAATGAATCAATATTGTTACCAATGGAAATCTGCTTTACATAAGCTATTGACCAAACCCATAACATTTTTAGGGCCAGAATTATAACCCATTCAGTGGCTTCTCCCTTTATAGTTGCAGGCATCCATTTTCTAAATCACAGGCGCAGGAAATGACATCACATCAGCCGATAAATATTTTAACCAGGAGAGGCACAGTAAGCTGAAGCTTGAGTCCAGGTGCAACCTGAGAGCACAATAAAGTTAATTGACTTGCTCAGGGTCACACAGTAATGCAAGTGGGGACTGTGGGATGCAAACCCAGGTCTCCAGGTTTGCAGCCCAGAGCCTTAAGCCACTATGCTATACTGCCTCCTTCACGGTAAGAGGAAAAGAAGAGTTGGACCTTTCGATGAGCTGTCACAACCAGTCACTTAATAATTTAGTGATTGCACCTGGGAGCATCGGGGAAGTGAAAAGGTTTTATTTCAAAAAGAAGGGAGCTACTGGAAATTTCCTGCTGGAAAGACAGAGTGAAACAGTTGGAATCATGAAATGAAAAAAATCTGCTGTGTTTTTTTTTTTTACTTTGGTGAAAGGAAACCTATTTCTGGATGGTGTTCAAATAAAGATTTTTTTTTTCATTTTACAACCTTCAGAAGGAGTAGTGCTGGAACATGGGGACACGTGAGTGTGTATGTGTGTGTGTGGGGGGCATTGTCGTAGTAAGAGACTGTGATTGTTTCTCTTCTGACACTGCATGTATTAAAGGGGCACTTTGAATGCTCATGGGCAAAAGTGGGGGGTGTCCACCCTCCCAACTATAGGTTTTGGCACCTATGTTCAGAAGGGTCCTGTACTGGCAGCCATTTATCCTATCACGCACCAACACAAAAATTATTTTTTTACAACTTATTTAACCAGGATAGTCCAGCTAAGATGTGCCACCTCATTTCCAGTGGGGTCCTGCTGCTATTCACTTCTGCTGCTAGGTGGACAGGAGCACTGGTGGCTATGTGACTTACTCAAGGTTACACAGTTAGTATTTGACTTTACTGAGGTTTGAAACTCTCATCTCCGGGGCTCCAAGTTTGTGCTCTAGCCACTAGATCACACTCCTACAAATGACAGAACATGATGCCAACAATACAAATTAAGCCACAACTACTTCATTGCTAACAAATACTGGAACTAAATAAGTACATGAAAAAAATGATTTACTGTGTTACCACAGTGGCAGAATATTCTGCAAATCACACAGGCACTAAACATTTTACTAAACTGAAATGTCACAAAACATTGTACAAAGCAATAGAACCCCAAATGAGCGTGGAAACTGTTGCCACTGGCAGCACACAACTTTTGTTTATAGCAACCCCTTCAAGATTAGAGACAAGTTCACATCCCCATGGACTGGGTAAAAACATTATTTTTTTTATTTTCTTCTTACTTTCAAGGAGGCAGTATAGTGCAGTGGTTTAAGGCTCTGAGCTGCAAACCTCAAGACCTGGGTTTGAATCCCACAGTCCCCTCTTGCACTACTGTGTGACCCTAAGCAAGTCACTTAACTTTCTTGAGTTCTCCAGTCACACCTGGAATCAAGCTTTGGCTTAGTGTGCCTCTCCTGGTTAAAAATATTGGCTATGTGTGTTTTCCCCTGATGTGATGTAATTTCCTGTGCCTGTGATTTAGAAAATGGATGCCTGCAGCTATAAAGGGAGGGGCAACTGAATGGGTTATAATTCTGGTCCTAAAAGTGTCACAGGTTCAGTCACTATCTTATGTAAAGCAGATTTCACTGGTGACAATATTGATTATTTTAATCCTACATGTTAGTTTCCCTTTAATCAAGAGTCTGTATTTGACAGCGATCCTTTTTTTTTAATTCTCTTTTTTTTGCTCCAGCTTCCCCCGACCCCCACATGCTTGGGACTGACCCCTCCCGAATGGGGCTGCCATAGCTGAGTTAGATGGCCAGAGGGGTCAGCATACTGGGGCCGGCTCATTGGCAGGGAGCTGAGAGAATTTTCTATTGTTTATTTCCCCCTTGGGATGTGCAGTGACTACTAGCGTCCGCCCTGCCCCCCTTATGGCAGGTGCCAGAGCACTTGTGGTACCTCCAGCCTCTGCTGGGGTCCACATTGTGCTGGACTCTCAACCCCCCCATCCCCCCAGAGCAGGAGAGCAGTCCTACGGACACTAAATCCTGCTCCCCCCGGCCGGCCCTCCAACATCCAGATCTGTTCCCGAACCTGGGTCGTCGGCACCACAGACGGACACCATGCCTCTGCATCAGTGGGCCAGCACCATTTGACAGCTATCCTATGCCCAGGATAGATGATTTGTTGGACAGACTGGGAAGTGGCAATTACATTAGCAGCCTCAATCTCACCAAGGGTTACTGGCAGATTTCTCTAGCTAAAGAATCCATTGACAAAACTGTGTCTTCCACATCATTTGGATTGTCTTAGTTCACTGTCATGCCATTTGGTTTACATGGTGCTCCCATTACATTCCAGCAGTACATGAATGTAATTCTAGCCCCTCACACTGGTTATTGTGCTGCTTACCTGGATGATGTTGTGATGCACAGTTCAGACTAGAAAAGCTACCTGGAACACTTATAAGCAGTTATGCAATCTTTAAAAAATGCAATCAGGTATATTGTCATTTTAAGTGCTATGCATAATTAGATATGTGCTGCGCCTTATGAATAAGTATTAATTTCATTTTCATAGTCTTGCCCCTTTGTATTGGCTCCACTTGTTACCTGCCCCACAGTATCTGGCTCCTGTGGAGCTTTACTGTACTCCATCCCATTTGCATTTCACTGAATAGTGGCCTCGACCCCAGACTCTGGCTGCTGTGGAACCTTGGTTAATCCCACCTTGTATGTGGTTCTAAGAAACGGGGCCTGGCTTGTCCCATGCGGTCATGGTGCTGTGAGGTGCAAAAGTTTATTTATTTAAAGACCATGTGCAAAGGTTTTTATATATTGTTAATAAAAGCTTGAAAAAGATTGAATTCAAGTCCCTGTATCATGATTAGTGTTTCCTGAAAATGTCATGATGCTTGGTTTTGTGGTTTTCTTTAAATCGGCATTTGTTAACTTGCTCTACAGTGGCTGAAAACAGTACAGTTATTTCTGTCCCTCTTAGTCATGCTAGGAGAGTAATGACATCATATTGGAGTAGCTTGTTGCTTCAGATCTCCAGTCAGAGCAGTTAATGGATTTCCTTCCAGGTTTCTTACAAAATGTGTCTGTTGTTTGTGTTTAGATAGATTAGCTTAAAATCTATCATACTCTTCTTATGAAAAGGTGATCATTTGAGTTTTAGTGCCGAACTGAAGTAGTGGAAATCTTTCTCTGTGAGAAACTAGCTTCTCTGTTTCACAGCTGCCAGTTCTTTCTCATCAAAACTCTGATTTTTTCTTTATTTTTATACTTATATTTTATTGTTTTACTTGAAACAATATCATACAGGTATCTCATGCAAGAGATCACAATTTTGTATCATAATACATCCAATGTACACAGGAGGATTAATCTATACAATCTGTTGTTCGGATGTGGGGGTATATCTTATAAAATTTGATGTCCAAAAAGGTATAAAAGTCTGAGATAAGCTGCACCCCACAGGACTTTGGGTGACCTCACACTAAATTATGACAGTCCGAACAACTTAAAGACACAGCAACTTGTGCTGATGTGGTCCCCAGCCCGAACATATGTCCCCACATATTTATTGTGCACAATAGAACCGCCTTCCCGATCCAGAGACTCAACATTATCAAGCATTTTACAATAGTCTGATGTAAACAAAAACTAATTAATTAATTATATTGTAACCCCTAGATGGCGCTATCCCAGGGGCTACTACCCCTGCCTGATTTGCCACTAACAGGTTGAGGGGCCTGGATCCAATGGCGGGTGCCTCCACCCAGAGGTCAGGGTTTGCAATAGTTAAACTAACTTGGTCACAGCCCTCTGGGACACTGCAACCCCCCTTTCTTCCCACTAGTGGCCCACACAATATATCAGAATTACCTTCACAGTATACACTTCACCCCCAGGTCTGGTTCCGCACTGGGACCTCCTGTGAAATGAGATACAGTGCAACAATCACAGTACAGTACTTTAACATAGACAAATACCTCAGGCAGTATAACTTTGCTGAAACAAGCAGCTCTGATTTATTTAGGGGGATATAACAAGGACAGGGGAAATCAGGTTAATCAGCTTATCACTCTAATAATCTACCTATGGCTCTGTGCACAGGCCTATCCCTATCAGTTACTGTCCCTGGGTACCCAAGCCCTAGTGGCTAGTCCAAACCCGTGGCAGCTGGTAGGGGCCCTTTCACACAGAGAAAGGAGAATTAAACAGTCAGCAGTACAGTAATTCCATTTGGATTTAATGTGGCAATTCAACAGGGAGCTGACCCTGAATTAGTACTCACGACCTCCAAATAAGACAGGGTCCTTCAATGTCAGCAGGGCTCACTTGAGGTACACAAACCTCTTCACACATCCATATAAAAGAAAGCACTATACCAGGCAGGCTGCATCTGTATCCCGACTGCAATTACTGCACAATACCCGGGAGAACACACAGCAGATTCAGTTCCTGACAGGCGGAGTGCAATTTTCAGCAATTCCTCCAGTCTTCTACAGGTTGAGCCTGGTTTCTACTCTTCAGAGATCCTTTGATTCTTTTCACAGGACGGATTCAGTCCTAACAAGCTGTTACACAAGCTGCAGACCGAACTCTGGGCCTTACACACGTTTTTGACTAAACTGCACACTGAAAAAGCACAGGGCTCCTTCCTTCTTCACTGCCAAAGCTCAACTTGAAACTCCAACCGACAAAACTGGCACTTCCTTTGAGTTCCTCCCAGTTCTTGACTGGATTGGCTGTCACTCACAATAGACTGCTGCTGTTGGTCCAAAAGGCACTGAAGTCTAAACTACATCTCCCAGAGTCACTGCCCATACAATCCTCTTGTGGCTGGCTCAGACTATGAGTCCAAGTTCTGATTAGGTCAAGGCACCATTTTAGAGCTAGCTTACCCCACACTGATTGGTCCAGTTCAGCAGTTCAAAACCAGAATGGGAACTAGCAGACACAGTTCTGACTGCAAAGAAAGCAGGTTAGACAAACTGTAATTTCATTATTACTCTAAATAATTTCTGGCAAACAGTTACATCTTTCAGATAGGTTCCTTTGCACTCCTAGTGACTGCAAAAATGAAGTGAATTGGCAGCAGCTTGAGTGGTACTCAGTCAAAGAAACACACAGTCCCCCATACAAACTAATTATGTCTGCAAGCAGACAGCTCTTAAAGAGACAGTACCAGAGGCTCTAAAAACACTCACTGATAAATGGCTTAAATGCCAAACACCATTCAGGCTTGGAGCATTCAAGCAAGCTCCTGGAAGTCTTTTGGGAACCCCCATTTGCAGGGGGGTTACAATATCATTTTTAAACAAGCCATATTTACCCATTGTACCTCATGGTAGTAGGCCCTGCAATCCAGTACACTCCAGATTAGTTTCCTTATTAATTACTAATAAGATCTGCTTCCCAAAACTGTTAAGATTTTGAAATGCCCACAAATTAACAAGACTTTCAATATTTTTTAAGTAAGCACTTTGAAGCTGACATTAATGCTCTGATGAAAAGGACAAATTTCCTTAATCGTGGCACTTCAGGTTTCTTCCTTTTTTTTTTAATTTAAAGTTTATTGATACATTTTCCACAATAAAAGGCAGCTTAAATAACAATGACAAAGACTCACTGATACGATGTGAAAAAATAACTGCTAACCCACCCTACCCTCCCCTTGCTGCAGTAACCCAGCCTGGTACCCGTCAATGCTGAGCTCCTAACTAAAAGCCTTACAAGAGCATGAAACCTAAGATAGATTTAGCTTGGAACCAGAGAGATTAATGAGTGAAGGGGATCCCAGATTTTAGTATATGCTGCCAATCTGTTATGGAGACTAGCAATCGCTTTTTCTGTGCGCAGGTTGGACAGAACTTCTCTTACCCATTCTTGGACAGAGGGGGAGGACCTGTCTTTCCAGTGATGAGGAATAATCTTCTTAGCCAATAAGGCAATCATAGAGATGTGGAACTTTCGTACCTTGACTCTGATAAAGGACAGGTCCCCCAACAGACAAATCTCGGGAGTGAAGTATTCGTGGAGACCCAAAAGGGGGTCTAAGAAAGGTTTGATTGAATCCCAAAAGGGGGACATTTTGGGGCAGGACCAAAACATGTGAAAAAGTGTACCCTCTTCCTGTAAACATTTATTGCACAAGTTAGAGTTTAGGTAGCCCCATCTGTGTAATTTGGCCGGGGTATAGTATAGGTTATGCGATGTATAGTATTGCATGAAGCGCAGTCTGTCTTGAGAAATAAATTTATGACATGAATTCCAAAGAGAGTGACAATCCAAATAAAGTTGAGGGAAAAAATATTCCAGAATCTTGAAGGCCCAAATGGACCCCCAAACTTTTTATGAAACAAAACCTGATATAATTTAGAGATTACACCAGAAGAACCAGAAAGTGGGGAAACCTCGGGTATCAGAGAAGAAATAGTCTGGGAGGGAGGAGTATTGCCCAGGATAATTACAAGTAAATTCTTTAATTGTAAAGCTTTGAAATGGGAAGAAACTGGGATGAGAATTTTCTTAATCATATCTTCCACTGATAACCAATCCCTCTCTCCATCAGTAAAAGAAAGGAGCTTCCCCTCTCCCAGTTGAGGCAACCAGTGACGGAAATCTGATTCTTATTAATAGTAAAAGATGGAGATTTCCAAATAGACTGGGCCAGGTCCAGATGAGGGAAATATTGTAAAAAGGAACACATTTGGAAATAAATCTTTAAAGAGGTCGTTATTATGGGACACTCTTCAGTCATGCATACTTGGGAAAACTTGAAGAAAAATAATGCAAGATGGTCAAGACTTTTGGCCTTAATTGCATCCAGTTCTATTTTAAGATAAACCGGTTGCGCTTCTACTGGTCCAGGAGATACCCATCTCAAACATTTTGCAAGGTGACTAGCCCAGTGATATATGGCCAGATGGGGAATTCGCTAACCCCCCTCCAGTTTCGGGGCTGGCAACTTATGATAAGCCAAACGAGGATACCTGTCGGCCCAGATAAATCTAGTGAAGACACCATGTGTCTTTTTAAATCAGAGTAAAGGAATAAAGGTGTTGAGGAGAGATAATGGGTAGAAGATCCTAGGAAATATGTTCATCTTAATTATGTTGATCCGGCCTCATAGTGAAATAGGAAGTTTAGACCACCTCTCAAGGTCATGGGTAATCACTTGCAATAGGGAATTCAGATTCTCTTTAAACCATGTTAAAGGGTTATGAGAAAGTTTAATACCCAGGTATTTAAATGACCTAGAAGTCCAGCATAAACCGAAAGGGCTAATGTCACTTTTGAAAACTTTATGGTTTAATGGAAAAAATAGGGATTTACTAGCATTCAATTTGTAATTGGACAAGCCACTAAATCTTGCTATTTCCCTTAGCAAAGCCGGAACTGAGGACACCGGATGAGACAAATGTATTAACAAGTCATCCGCATATGCAGTGACTTTAATTTCATGTTGTCCGATTCTCACACCTTGTATAGAAACATTATTGAGAATATTTTGAATAAGAGGTTCCAGATATAAATTAAACAACAGAGGAGAAAGGGGGCACCCTTGCCTAGTGCCTGAGTGAAGCGAAAAGAGCTTGGAGAATGCCCCATTCACGGAGATTCTTGCAGTGGGATTTTTATAAAGTGTGGCAATCCAGGAAATAAACAGAGAGGGAAAATGGAAAGCCTCCAGAGCTCGGAAAAAGAAGTTCCAGATCACTCGATCAAATGCCTTCTCGGCATCCAGGGAGACCAAGCCCGCAGGGAACTCAGCGTCCCTGGTAGCCGAGAAGACATGTGACAAGGTGCATAAGTGATCAGAGGATGAACGCCCTTTCATAAATCCTACCTGGTTTGTACCTATTAGCCCAGGAAGAACTACCATTAGCCTGTTAGCTAGTATTTTGGAGATAATTTTAGTATCCTGATTTAAAAGTGAGATAGGCCTGTAACTTTGAACCAGTTCAAGATCTTTATCGGGTTTGGGGAGCAGAACAATCAAAGCCTCATAGAGGTGTGGCTCTGTTTCCGCCCCAGATAAGATATGCCGAAATAACTGGCCAAGTATTGGTAATAGAAGGTCCTGGAAGACCTTATATAATAGAGAAGAGAATCCATCCAGACCTGGGACCTTATCTGCTGCTAGTTCACTAATACCATTGGCAGTTTCCTCCTGGGAGATGGGAAGAACCTGAGAATATCTGTGCCGATCAGAGAGAGGGGGCAAATGGGAGTCTTTTAAGTAACTCTCTCTATGTCCTCAGGGCAAGGGGGAGTGCTCCATGTCACTGTACAAGTTTGTGTAATAACTGGCAAATTCTTGAGCTATTTCAGTGGGAGATACTTCAAAAGATCCATCAGCCATTGCCCTGATAGGAGGGATAAACCTCATTGATTCCTGTTGCTTAATACGCAGTGCCAATAGGCGTCCCGGCTTTTCCCCCTGATCGGTATAACTAGCCCTGGTACGGACAATAGCTAATTCTGCTTTGTCTCAAAGTAACTCCAAGTATTTATCTTTCAGCACTAGAAGTTTTTGCATATCCTCATCTAGGGGATTAGTCAAGAAATTAACTTTCAGAGATCTAATCTGGGATAATAAGGATTTTAATTCCTTCTCCTGTGCCCTTTTCCTACCAACCACCATACTGATAAGTATCCCTCTCATGAAGGCTTTAAAGGCCCCCCACAAAATATCCAGCTTTGCACTATCTAACGGGTTAGATAAGAAAAAGGATACTATTTGCTCCCTTATAAGTTTACAATATTTAACATCTTATGGAGTTGGTCATTAAGTTTCCATCTGGTTTCCCTGTTAGGTAAATTAAGCAGTACCAAATTGCATACTACTAATGAATGATCAGAGATTGGACCAGGTTGAATCGAGGAGGTCTTAACCCCGGGTAATAGGCACTAAGAAATGAGTATGTAGTCAATGCGGGACTGCGAGCCATGTGTCATAGACCTGAAAGTAAACTCCCTAGAATCAGGATGTAAAACACACCAGACATCGCAGAGCCCACATTGGTCTAATAAGTCATTAAATGCCTTCTGCCCAGGAGTGACCCCTCCCAGACCTCTACCCAATCTATCTAAATTAGGCTTGAGCACTTGGTTGAAGTCTCCCCCTAAAATAATCTTAATGGGAAGCATTGGAAAAATGATAGATATAAGTATCATAAAGAATCCTGAGTCATCCAGATTGGGGCCATAAATACTGCCAAATAATATTGGAACAGACCAGAGAGTTCCCTTAACAAGGGTAAACCTTCCCTCAGGATCTTTAATAACCTGTGTAGAAACAAAAAGAATACCCCTGTTAATCATGAGCATGACCCCACAGCTATTTGTAGATCCCTGAGCGCTGTAGATCGATCCCACCTGCTGCTTCCTTAACTGTAAGGCTTCCACTTGTAATAAATGGGTTTCTTGTAACAAAGTTATCTGCGAGCTGAGTAAGCTTAAATGTTTAAGAGCCTGATATTGTTTATGCTTCTTTCTGATCCCCTTAACATTCCAAGTCGCAAATGTTATCTCATTAGCCATCCAATAATAGTAGTTGGACTTAAGCAATTCGGCTCAGCACACGGGGTATATATCCCCTGTAACCATACCCTCAGGGTTACTGCATGTAAAACCCACCCTCCTCCTAACCCCCCAAGTTTAAATCCCACTCATCCCCTACCCCCCACCCTCCAACCATACCCCATAACCCGCCTCCCTCCACCCTCTAAACTGTCACAAGCAATGTTCAGCACAGTACCTTCTACTCCCACCTCCCAATAATGTCCCCTAATACTAGAAACTATTACACTCAGATATCTTCATATTGGGAACCAAACAGTACTAATTATTCCCCAAAAAAGAGAGAACGACTCTGGGCTTTCACCTCAATCCCACCAAAGTATAAACTTGTAGGGAGTTTATTTGAAAGTGGCCTCAATGAGATCCATGCACAGCCCAAGTGATCCTGGAAACTCAAACGGAACCGAGAAAGAAAGCAGGAGCCGCACTTGCCTCGTGAGGTGACCCTAGAGAAACCAATACCAGACCAGGAACCCAGTGAGGGGGAGATAGCTGCAGCACAAATTGAGAACGGGAATCGAGAAAAAGAAAAATGTGATCACGCCACCGGAGGGGAAGGCGTACCAAGTGCTTCTACTCAGGGATAATCCACCTCCCAATGCACAGGCCCTCCCTGTGAAAACTGACAGTACTGCACTCAGACCGAGTGATAAGATTACAACTCTTGTTGAGAGGGCTGCTTCCTCATGAGTCCCCTATGATTGGAACGCCCTCTAGTGACCGTTTCCATGTCATAACTGGGTGAGAATCAAAAATAGAGAAAGCCCAGGACCATCCTAATACCAATCCAGATGAAAAAATGGTAAATCTGATTCACAACCAAGCTAACTCCCCTCTCTCTGTGTTTATCACACAAAAACTGCTAAGACTTGGTATATAGATCCCCCCATAATCAGGCCCGAGACCCTAAGTGTCCCCTGCTCCAAACCAACATAGACCCCCTGCGAATGGGGCCAAGAAAATTGAAAACCAGCACAACCTGTGATGATCCCCCCCAGTCCAAATCAACAGGGGAAATTTCCCCATGTCTTCACACTAGATGGTTTTCCACAAGAGGAAAAACAAGAGTTCCAACTCCCGGCTTCGTGTATCTCTCCATACTGCGAGCACAGCAACTTAAGAGTCCTTAAAAAGGTCTGGCAACATAGACTTAAGGCTCATCACGGCTGCTTCAGGATCGCCGTAGCTTATCCAGGATCCGTTTATTGAAATCTGTAGCCTGGCCAGGTAGCCCATCCTGAACTTCAAGCCTGCCGCAATTATCTTGGAAACAATAGGGTGGAACGCTTTGCGTTTCATGCGAACCGAGGCAGGCAAATCTTGTGAAATTCTCAGCTTCATGTTTTCCTAGCGAACCTCTTGTAAAGCTCATACTTTCTGCAGAAAGTGTTGCCTCTCCAAATAGTTCAAAAAACGGTAGATGATGGAGCGGGGGGGGATCCCCTGGGGAAGGTTTAGGCCGTAGGGACCTGTGAGCTCGCTCTATAATATAGCCAGGGCCAAAAGGGGATGGGCTGGCTACCCGCTCTATCAGCTTCTGGACCAATGCCACAACATATTGGCCTTCCTCTCCCTCCGGCAGCCCGAGAATCACAACGTTGTTTCTGCGGCTCCGGCCCTCTAGATCTTCGAGCTTAGATTCAAAACAAGATAATTTCTGACGCATCGAGACCAGATCAGGATCAAGACTTCCAAGCTTTTCTCTATAGAAACTATTCGAGCTGTATTATTGGAAACAGATAACGAAACTTCATCCAACTTTCTGGAAAGAGATTTCAGATCCGTTGCCATTTCTTTCATTTCCTCACGAGGGGGCTTAAATTCTTCAAGGAACCTGGAAACCGTTAAAGGTTCCTGTTCACCAAATTGACTTAGAGGATCAGGCCCAGGCCCACCCGAGGCCCTGGATTTTTTAGAGGCCTTTTCAAGAGTAGCTGGGAGGGTATGCTTCTGTGGGGCTTTCTTCATGTAAGCCTCCATCCGCCAAAATTATGTTCAAACCAGACTGCCACAGCGATTAGACAGCGCTGAATCACAAAAACAAGAGAAATTTAGAGGTTAGGACATCCAGGAAAGATGATTTAAAGATCAGGAGGCAGGAGCTTCTTGAAGGAGCTTCTACTCAGCACTCTGCATCACGTGATCTCCCCTTCAGGTTTCTTCCTCTTCAGATTAGGATAGATCTGTAGCTGCTGCTCGATCAAATTCCAGAGCTATATCCTCTGTCTTTTTTCCTGCTTCAATTGGGTCGGTATATTGATATGTCTTTCCCCCATAAAACACTCTGAGATGAGCTGGCATAAGCAGAGAGTGGGCCACCCCCGAATTTCGTAATCTGGCTCAGACACTATCAAATTTCTTACACCGCATCCTTGTGGCATACGAGAGATTGGGGAACATGTGTATAGTAGCCCCCTGAAAGTTAAGTCTCTCAGATTCTCTGGCAGCTGTAAAGATCTGGTCCTGGGTCCCCGAACTGGCTGTGATCACTAGAGCCATTCTGGGTGCATTATTCCATGCTGTAGCAGATCTGGGGGAAATCCAGTATGCACGCAGGAGATGTTCCGCCTTGATCTCCGGACCAAGCTTCAATGCCTTTGGGAGCCATTCCTGGAGGAAAAACAAAAGGCTAGCTCCCTCACAGTTCTCAGGCAGGCCTACGATCCTAACATTGGATGCCCTCTGTGAATTCTCGAAGGCTTCCAGCCGATATCTTAACTGTGTATTTTCCTGTACCAGCTTCATTGTTGTGTTCAGGGATTGTTTTGCCATCGTTTGTGCAGAGGAGGCCATTTTATTAGCCTCCACAATTTTGCCATCTTGTTCTGCAAAGCTACTCAAAATTGACTCAACCTTATTGTCCATTGCCTGCGTCGAGCACTGGAGCGCCATCCACGGAGGGGCTATTTCTGTCGCAGGTTTGGAGGTTGCCTTGTGCTGTTCTGACTTAGCAGGCCTCAACTATGCGACGCCTGCAGGACCCTTGTTAGTGCATCCCATCTTTGTGAAAAATAGATCAGAAGATCCAGCATCTCTTGTAGATTCAGACACAGTCAACAATTTGACTAAATTCCTAGAATAAAGTGTAACCCCCCCCTTCTACCTGGGGTTACTAGAATCCCAGTAAGACCTAGTGGTAGGCAGGGAAGGCAGCTTGTGAAACTCCAGTTAAATGGATTTCACACTGTCTCACTCTGTTCTCAGTCTCAGCTGAGACTGAGGGATGACATCACCATAGAACTATTGCAGCTGCATGAGCCACATTGGAATCTGCAGATGGGAGTTAGGTTAGAATGTTGGGAGTTTTTGAACAGTGAGCAGCAGCAGTTGTGTGTGAGCAGTCTTGAAGAGAGGAGCACAGCAGTCTGTGCACAGGGTCTTGGAGCCTAAGCTCTGATATAGAGCTACTTTTAGGGAAAGGTGTGTGTTTCCGCCTAAACAGGAACACAGTAAGCTGTTCTTGAAGTGGTGCAGGAGACCGCTGATACTGGTCTCTGTGCCCCATCCCTGAGGGGATGGGGGTGGAAGGTTTGCCTTTTATTCCAGGGGCAACCTCCTGGTTCCAGCTAGGGAAGAAGCTGCCTTATTTTTCTGAAATGTGTTGTGGCATCAGAAGCTGTCAAGATCGCCTGTGGGGCACCTGCAACCAAAGGGTGAGTTCTGCTCTTGTCAAAGGGCCTATGTTTCACCTGAACTGTGTTAAAGTGGGGATTGGACTGCTGAATTAGTGGGAGGCCTAGAGGAATAGGCTTAGCCAAAGTAAAAGTATATTCATGTCCAGCACAAGGGGGAAAGCCAAGACATATAGAGGAAATGTGCTATACATTTATCCTTTAATCTACACTGCCAGGCTTTTCAGGAAGAGATGTGTAAGTATGTTTGAGTTTAGTACAAGAGGAAAGTCAAGACATGTAGAGGAAATGTGCTATACATTTACCCTTTAATCTACATTGCCAAGCTTTCAAAAAGAGTGGTTTGATGTCCAGAGAAATGGCCAGGTATGGATTGTGGAAGCTGGAGGTGGGAGACCCCCCGTCTTTAGTAACCAGGTTCTCCTCTACGGATTTGCTCTGTGGCCCTTCTACTTTGCCTTAGGCACTTAGCCAGTGCTGAGGGAAGTACCCAGACGTGGGATTGAAAGGAAATTCCCCTTAAGGAGTCGAAGGCTCTAAGGTGGTTTGGGGAGCCACCAATGGAAAATGTGTCCACTGCCATATGGACAGGGATCGAGTGGCCGGCAGGGGAGCCGGGCCAGGAAAAACCCAAATAGAATACAAGTTGGGCTGTGTACCCAAAGCAGCGTGCAAGTCCGGGCTGTGTGCCTGGTGGGTTCAGAGCCTGAGGGCTGAAGTGTTGAAGAAGTGTTCTGTTACTCTTATCAGCATTACCAGGAATGTAGCCCTGTGGGGGGCCGTCTATGCTTTGTTTGTTCAGTTTGGATGTGAATAAAAGCCACACTTTAGAATCCCATTCCTGGTATTGGACATTACAGTTATTGCTTCCTGTGTTCGGATTTACTTGGGTGCCCCTGTGCAGAGTAGCCAAACCTAAGCCCCTGTGCTGAGTAGTCTAGTCCTCCCCGAACCCAGTCCCCACCTGGTATTGCTGTCAGCTTCAACAGCATACCATCTGTTTGCAAAAAGGCAGGGGTTCGGGGGTTACAAAAGTGTTATTTTAAAGTTGAAATCTCTGTGGATATGGAGAGTAGGTCTAAGGCCCGTCTGGTCAGTAGGTGTGCTCCACAGCGCCCCCTGATTTTTTTCTTACTATATAACACAGGGTTGTTTAATGAATATAAAATAAATCTAAGTTTTGTTCATTCATAGAAACAGTTTGTCTTTGATGTAGACTTCATAGATACTTTCATGTAAGAACATTTTTTTTTCCATGTCAGATTGACAAACAGTTCATTTTTGGTTTCTGTGTGAAAATACACCATGTTTGTGTATAGCTAGAAACATTATGTGGCATCCCAATGCACCATGTCTCTGCCCCACAGTGATGATGCTGCACTCTGCTACCACCTGTCCCCTGCCCCACAAGCCCTCTGCCTTCCGCTCCACATTCGAGGCTGCAGCACCCTGCTGCCCACTGTCTTCTCCCACATAGTTCAGCATTGTGCACCCTGCTGCCTCCATCCCTTGCCTAAAGAATCAGAGCTGCTGCACCCTGCTGCTCCCTGCCCAAACAGCTGGGGTTGCTGCACCCTTTTGCCCTCTCTCCCCCACCCTCACAGTCAGGGGAAGTTGCACCTGTTGCTCCCTGTTCCTGTCTCCACAGAGATTATATTTTGTAGTTAGGATTGTATGGTTATTGAAAATGTTAATCTCGTAATTGTGTGTTATGCATTAAGTATGTTTTGTATGTTTAATGTTGGACACATTTGGAAAAGAGAGTTTACTCTCAACTTGCTATTCAGTAAAATAATTTGATTTGCAGTCAGGGCTGCTGTGCTTTGATAAGCCCTAGAGTTCCAGGTCCTCTGCCTCCAGAGCTGGGGCTGCTGCAGCATGCAGCTCTAGGTGACCAGAGGTGGAGTTTTTGCTGCACCCTGCTACCTACTTCCATTGCCTCAAATGAGCATGGCTCAACTAAGTTTTGATGAGAAAGAACTGATAGCTGTGATACAGACAAGCTGATTTCTCACAGAGGAATATTTCCACTACTTCAATTCAGCATGGTAACTCAAATTATCAACTTTTTATAAGAGAATGATATAGATTTTAAGGTAATCTATCTAAACACAAACCAGAGACTGATTTTGTAAGAAACCTGAAGAGCAAACCATTAACAGCTCTGAGTGGAAAGCTGAAGCAGCAAGCTACTCCAAGATGATGTCACTGCTCTGCAAGCTTGATTGAGAGGGACATAAATGATGCCATGGTTTTCAGCTACTGTAGCTCTTGTTAACAAATGCTGATTTAAAGAAAACCACAAAACCAAACAGCATGAAATTTTCAGAAAATGCTAATCATGACACAGGGGCTTGGATTCAAGCTTTTTCAAACTTTCATTAACAATATTTAAAAACCTTTGTTTTGCACATGATCATTAAAATAAAAATAGAGCAGAGTCTTTGTTAGTAATCAGGACGTGGCGGTGGTGCTGCCGCCACTTACCCTGCTGCCTGATTCTGTTTGGACCAGGGGTTTGAACCTAGTGCTGGGTGGATGAAGGAGGCCTTGAACACACCTCCTCCCTCTGGCCTCCACTCGAGCTGCTGCTGTTGTGGCCAGGAGTCAGATAGAGGGCCTTTCTGCTGCTGCATTCTCATGATATACATCACAGCCACCTCACCACTGAGGAATAGGGGAACCACCTGACTGACTGCTACCAATGAGGATGGAGGAAAAGGGAGAGCTGCTGGCATTCCACACTGGCCAGGACATTGGGAGGGATGCAGTAACTAAAGGTAAGTCCCTCCCTTCTTGCTTTGCCCTGTCCAGCTATTCGCTACCCTCACTTATGCAGCTGTTGCTGCTGCTTTCCCAAAAGCTCACTGGACTGCTTACTGAATGGCTGTTGCCATTCCAAACTGGGCTCAGGATTCCAAATGCAATCCTCTGGAGCCCTGCTCTGCCTGCCTGCACCCTCTGCCTACATGCACCTAGCAAGGGGGGGAGGGGTCTGAATTTTGCTAGCAGTGAGTAGGGAAAAAGAAACCCACAAAAAGGGGAAGAAAACATTTAAAGCACTGCCCTGCTGGGGCTCTACAGGGGACCTGGACTGGAGCTACAAAGCTGTGGAGGGGCCCTATTTAAAGCATGTCCCCTTTTCTTCCTCACACTATGGCCCCAGGGGCACCTATTCTGGGGCACCAATTACTTTTAATGTGCCCTGCAGCACTTGGATGCTCATTTCTGGAAGGCACCAGGAATTATGGGGCACTACAAGGGCATTACCCTCGCCTTTCAATTCATTTTTAGTTGGACCATATGCTTGATATTCCGTTACCATTAGCATGTCTTACATCCACTATACCACACTGCTCCTGTGTTTAATACCAGGATTTCGAAACCTTTCTTTTAAAAGGACTTTGCTGCTGCTGTTAAATTCATTACCATTTCCACAAACCTATCTCCTATTTTTCCAGGTATCTCAAGCTCTGGCACTCCCAAGACCTGTGCGTCATGGCAGCCTCCCCAGGCAGGGCAAGCACTATGCTGGTGGCAGACATGACTGTACATATCTACATGCCAGCAAGTGGCATTGAATTTACTGTTCAGTACTTCAGCATTATGAGCTACTCCTAAGATATGGATACAGTTGGTCTGGTTGTGCGTGCGTCCCTCCAGCAACTACTCTGTAGCCCTAGTGGCTCAAATAAATGAACTCCCATGAATGACCCTATTCCCAGGACTTACCGACCCTCACTCTTATGAAGCCCCCTCCCACTGATGACATTCCCTCCGGGCACCCCTCCAGGGGGTTACATACCTTAGTTACTGCCTAGGCCCTTATTCTAATTCAGAGCAATTTCAGTGAAAGTTAACATACATGCTTGTTCTCTACTCTGAATACAGATGTTGGGAGTCAATCTCACAAACCCCAGTGACCTTTCTTGAGGCGTAGTCTTCCACTATTGCCTGTTGAGCCATTGGGTTTCAGTCTTTTGTTGCTCTCAAGTATATACACACTGGATGCTGGCTGCCCCCTTCCAGTGGAGCTCTGGGTGTGTTCTTTCAATACAAAGACCTCGATTGGGTCACAAACTTCCAGAGACATTGCTGGTGGGGACCAGTGCCACCCGGACCAAAGGACGCTGACATCATCCCTGAGACAATAGGGTCCCTTGGCTCAGTCACTGCCTGGGTGGCTGGACTCTCTTCATGATCACTGGTCTGAGCCTGAACCCCCCTTCTGCCCTTGGACCCACAGCTGGCCTTCCTCTCTTATACTGTAAAGGGGGAAGGGCCGGGCCATGAATATTCATGCCTGAGTTACCTGCTGCTGACTGAGTCGGGAAGTTCAGGGCATAAATGCCAGACACCCTGGGCTGGATTTTCAGCCTGTTATGGGACTAAGTCCCACTCTGCAGCTGCCAGTGTGGAAAAAACATCTCCGCACCAGTGCCACACGGGCAGCAGGTGCAGCTGCGGAGGATGTTACATCTGGTTCAATCAGGCATAACATTTTGGTGCAACTGTGCCAAAAAACAGCCACAAACTGCAGTAAATCATGGAGCCGATAGCAAATGAACCCACAAATGAAAATACGCCTCATGTGGAAAAACCTTGTGGACCCACACATTTTTTCCACATGGGCACAGAAAATGTCTGTCTCTGGAAATATGGCCTCCTGTCTCCAAGCCAGGCCTACTAACTAGAATATCTTTCAAGCTCAGGCTTAACCCTTTGAATGCTCTCTAGTAACCGGCCTTAAGCAGGGTGAAAATAGAGGCTGGTTTGCACACAAATTCGAGGAGTTTCCTCACAAGCAGACTTCAGCACTGACTGCGGCCAGTGATGTTTACACACACATTTGAGGATATTCCTCACAAGCAGACTTGAGCACTCTCAGGGGACCATGTGTACAATGCTGGTTGCACCCTTTATAAAAAAAAAAAGAGCAGCTAGATTTAAGCATTTCTTATCTCACTGCACACGTGAGAATTCACCTGGGGGGAGGGGCCCATAAATTTGGGGATGACACTTCTCTTTGGGGAGGAAACATTCACTTTGTGTTCTTTTCGTTTGGTACAAAATGCTACAAAATGTTGGTGGTTAGTAATGTCAGGGCAGATAGGGTGAATCATCCAACACAGTGCTGGTAATGAACCTCTGCCTATAGCATCTTTTCAAGTGGGTGAATTAAATGATCAGATGAAATGTAAAGTCAGCTTAGCCTTTGTCCTTTGTGGAGTTGTTCTGCTAAATAATTAGTCTTCTGGATTTTTTTCAGGCCAGAGCCAGTGCCAAGAAATTCAGAAAAGTAACTCTAACTGTTTCTCCAAAAGGCCTAGTACTACAGGACACAGAAACCAATGATCTCATCGAAAATGTCTCCATTTACAGGTAAGATGTGCAACCCTTATGCATCTAGAATGCTAGTTTGTTCTGTTTCTGGGTGGGGTGGAGGGAGGGAGGTCATGGGAGCTTAATGAAGAACATATTGCCAAACTGCAGTGTAGTAGTACCTGGTATCCCTGCTGTAACAAAGTGCCTGATTAATTTTAAAGTAACTCACCTTGGTATAAATTTGACATTTATTTGGCTGATCCTGCAACCTCCCCAGCCTACCATCCTGATAAAAGTTTCCCACAATCCCCCAGGGCTGACACAAGTGGTTCTGCCATGGCCTTTGATATGAATGAGCAGCAGACTGGCACTACTGCAGCTGTCAATGCCTCAGACCCTGCCAGTGTCATGCTTCCTTCACTTGCAAAGTACTTAGTGTCTGAATCACGGGAAACCTACTTAGTGGCAGAATAAAAGGAAATGGTTTCACATAGATTACGTGTAGCTATGGATGCTCTTGTTCATTTTCAGTAGTAACCGCTGTGCTGATATGCATTGGACTTTTTTTATTGCAAAGACATGATCTGTGTGCTTTTTTTGCTGCTAGTGAGTCTGCCTTGTATTCTCCCTCTTTATGGTTTCTTGCTGTCTGTTTCAGTTTATGTCCACTACAGTGTACTGTATAGCTTGCTGAACAGAAATGAGCAGTGGGACTAATGTCATATTATGTCACACAGTGGTAACAGTCAAGAGGAGTTATACAAGACAGATTTGGCTGTAGGAAAGTAATAAAAAATATTATCTCTGACAAAGAAAGCCAACGCAGTCTGGTGCAGTGGTGCCGGCTGAGTACACTTCACACTTATGGGAGAGACCCAGGTATCAACCCCTGCTCTGGGTTACTGAAGTCTCTGGAGCACTACAAAGGTGGTGGTCTCAGGCTCAGGGGGGAAAGGGAATCCACTGTGTGACATAAGTAGCTTTCGAGAACGTGGGGTGGCATTGGATGTTACAGGTAATTATAAGTGTACATTAATTAGTCGTGAGCCTAGCAAGGCTTCTGATTGGCTCCTGGATCGGTCAAGTCATTTAAAAATTACCAATCTAGCCTGCAGCAACATATGCTAGATAAGATGTCCTCATGCTGCACTGTTCCCACCACAGTGCTCAAATATCAACTGTGAGTTAAAAAAAGATCAAAAAGGAAGATTTATTGTGGTTAGACCTATAACCATAATAACCTTGCAGCCAGTGATTTTCTAGGGTTAATGATTTAGTAGTGGGGGGGGGCACTGCTGTGCCTTGGGTCATTCGTCCCCTGTCTGGATGTTAATCCCTAGGAAATGATCAGCTTCTCCATTGTTATTGCAATGCACAACAACCTGTCCAACCCCAGGCTAGGTGTGGCAGTGGATTGACAACAGAGTCTAGGGAGCTGACACTTGCTTTTGACAAATCTGAAGCTGTTTTCCCAATCCCAGGGTATTTCCCATGGCCTATTGCCTCCTCCCTGTTAAAAGTACCCTTTTATCAGTTCCCTTTGTGACACCTGTGTAACCACCCCCAAGGTTTGAAACTGTACCTGTCCGATAATACCTGGACACAGTCTATGAGGCCTATGACTGGCGTCTGGCCTGGATTGGCATTGGGGGCAATAAAAAGTAGTGTGGTGCCTCCACTTATTGGGGATTCTTTTGACAAATGGCTGTCATGGCACTGCCGCACAGGAAATGAATGCAACTCCCACACTTGTGACAGGGAACCTTTATGATTATACACAACCCCCAAATTATACTCTATGCATGCAAACACAACAGTAGGCAAAACACAATAAATTGCAATTACTGTAACGCCCTACCTAGGGTTACCTGGGGTTGATATCTGCTGTTTGCAGCTGGCGCAGCGTGGCTTTTGACTGAGCAGCCTCTTAGCTGTCATGTCACGCCTGTGTTGCGTGATCTGCACTGGCTGCCTGTTCAGTGGTGGATCACCTTTAAGGTCGGTTTACTGACCTACAAGACCCTCTACGGACAGGGACCGAGTTACCTACAAGCTCTCCTGTATCCCTAGTGCCCCTCCCGGCAGCTTCGCTCTACCGACGAGGGATTGCTGGAGATTCCCAGGGTCCATTTAAAGTAATCTGGGGCCCGAGCATTTGAATTTGTGGCCCCGTCCCTGTGGAATTCTCTACCTCGTTGGATTTGAGAATGCCTGATGGTGGAGAGTTTTAAGTCTGCACTAAAGACTTATTTGTTTAATCTTGCCTTTCCTGATGCGATCTGATCAACTGCAGATGTTTTATCTGATAAGTGTGGTTGTTTTATGTGTTTTTATGATTATGTACTAGTGCTATGGTTTTAGAATAGCGCTATTTATAAATAAAAAATGATTGATTGATTGAATTTTAACACAAGGGATATTTATTGGGGGAGAGGAGCAGGTTCTGGATGGGTATTGGAATAGATTAAATGCAGTGAAACTGTTCTGAGATCACGTTCCAAATCTCACCACCGTCTGGCAAGTACACACACCATAGTTACTGTTTCCTCCTACTGGTGCACCAGTACCCCAGAGTCCCTTGGGAGCTCCCAGTGCAGTCCATTAATTGTGAGCACACAGTGGGAAGTTGTAAGTCTGATGTTGGAATGTGGTGCAGTACTGATTGAAGGCTGGAGGTTGGGGATCCCAAAGAAATTATTCGATACAACTGCTAGTTGATTCTGGTTATTGCAGGTCTATAAATGGGCTTTGAATAATAATCATGCAGAAATGCGCAGCAGTTACTGTTATTTGTTCCTAACTAGCAAAAGAATTGGAGGATTATTGACCTAGTACTCATGACCTTTGCAGACTCTGCAGGCTGGCTTTGTGATGATGTCTCCCTCAGGTTTGCAGATGTAGGTGATGGTGCAGGTGCAGTGGACCCGACACACTTCCAGGTAGCGAGGGGGGTGTGGGCCATGTTGGTCGGTGATGTCCTCTTCACTCACAAGGGACTTGCCTTCATCCACTCCAAGGAGTAGGCAGTTACACAAGGCCTCATGTGACTTAGACCTTCTGTCAGGACAAGTCCCGATAGCTCACAAAGCCCAGGACAGAGGTATTGGTGTTGTTCCTGGAAGAAACAGAAATATTTTTGCAAACATTCTTTAAACAGCTTTCTTCTAACCTTGTGGCTGGCATTTCTCACAGGTCTTTCTCTTGTGTCTCCCAGAGAAATCTCTGCTGCACATCTCTCCCTTGTGCAGAAATTCAGGGATCAGATATCAGTAGCTAGCACCTCATGCATTATTCATTATGCTAAAGCCCTGGCTCTCACTGGTGGTTAGTTCCTGGAGAAATGCATCCATATATTGCATATGGAAGAACAGAGCTGCCAAAATACCTCCTCAGGTCTTCATCACCAGGGGCTTCTCAAAATTTTCTGCTTCAGCTTCCAGTCCCATCTCTCCAGCTATGACTGGAGCCCTATCCTGCATCTCCCAACAACTGACAAAGCTCTGGAATACTTCCAGCACTGCCTCACGTCAACCACCAACAAGCATGCACCATTAAGATAGCTTAGAGTCAAGGGGCAGTGCCACAAATGGATTTCTCCAGAGCTCAAGACTCTCATGAAGAAGCAGGATAAGGCCTGGGTAGCTTTTAAGAAGTTGGGTACACCTGCAGATTGGGCTGCCTACAGGGAGCTGAGAAACAAAAGCAAAAAAATGTACCAGCTCTGCCAAATGTGAATATGTCAAAAACCTACATCAGTCCAACCTAACTGACCCCAGAGGTTTTTGGCAGCAGATCAATGGTCTGATGAAAGGTAGCAGCAGACTTCCCCAGGGGCCAGTTGTCTACAAGGGCCAAACCATTGGTGACAGCCAAGAAGCATCTAATGCCTTCAACAGTTTTTACACTGATCTAGATGCATACAAGGTGCACTTCCCTCTGAAAGCATCTGGCCCCTCTAATACTCCTAGAACAGAATCAAGATACCCGGAATTCCACTTAAAAAGGGTAATGAGAGCAGACGTGCTTTCTCTACTTAAGAAAATAAAGGCAAGAGGCTCTGGGGGACCTGATGGGCTGCTTCCAGATTACTAAAAGATACTGCCCCTGCTCTAGCCACTCCGCTCACTTGACTAATCAATAGATCCTTTCAAGAAGGAGTTGTTCCTTCCAAATGGAAGGAGGCCAATGTAGTTCCTTTACATAAAGGAGGTCCTAAGGAACCAATCAAAAACTGTAGACCAATCTTGCTCCTATGTATTCTGTCCAAGATACAGGAGCACCTTCCATTTCCCCGCTTACCGCAAACAGCAGGAGGTAGTCTAGGATTGATGGCTCTCCTCCATCTCCTGTAAATTTATTGCTTATGAACTGCATGTCTTCATAACTTTGGCAGGTCAGTAGATATTGACCTTTTGTGCCTCACCTATACAATGCTTTTCACATTATTGAGCTTCCATATCTGAGACCATGTACTTTATTGTATTGTATGTATTGTATTGTTCTATGTCCAGGAAAATGAGCTTGCTCAATGGTTTTTATGCCTGGTTAAATAAAGTGATTGATTGATTGATACAACCTGCTCTGTGACTACCTGGAGATGCACCAGCTGCTAACACCAAATCAGCATGGTTTCAGATTGAACCACAGAACTGACACGACACTTATCAAATTCATGACTGATACCCTCAAGGCCCTGGACGATGGTGCCACCACCAGCGCCATATTTATAGACCTAACCAAGGCCTTTGATCTGGTTGACCACAACCTCCTAATAGACAAGCTAAAAAGTATCGGACTTGACCACCATTCACTGATCAGGTTCAAAAGCTACCTGTCCCACAGAACCCAGCAGGTTAAGTGGCAGGGAACCTTCTCAGATCAACTTAGCACCATGGAGGGAGTACCCCAAGGTTCCACCCTAGGGCTCCTTCTGTTCACCTTGTTCGTCAACGATCTCAGCAATAACTGTGGCAGGAGTTCAGTAACTCAGTATGCTGATGATGCAGTGTTGTACAGCTCTTCAGACAGTGCACTGACCCTTGGGCATCTGCTACAAGAGGACTTCGCAACCCTAGAAAAGTGGCTGCTGGATAACAGGTCACTGCTAAATGATAAGAAAATGAAAGCTGTGTTGTATGGTCCCAGAACCTTGGGCTCGGACAGGTCCCACATACTCCCACTAGTATCCACAGCAGGCACGCCCATAGAAGTCGTGAGCTCTTTCAAATACTTAGGCCTTATTCTGCACCAAGGCCTCACTCTCAAGTGCCGCGTGGACTGTGCCACCAGAGGGATACATCAAAAGCTAGGTATTCTGTACAGAATGAATTCCCATCTCCTCCCTGAAAGCAGGGAAGCCATCTCAAATTGCATCTTCCTCCCCAAACTGACCTATGCTGCCCCAGTGATAGAGTCTCCCTCTGGCAGGGAATTGGAAGGGTGCAAATACTTTATAACAAAGTAGCTTGATTTGCAGCCGAATCTCACCCAGGGCATCACCACTGTGAGGTGCATGACTCTCTAAACTGGCCATATCTGTCCCAAAGGGTCCAATACCCCCTCCTGTGCACTACCTACAAACTAATAAATGGCCCCAGCCCTGCAGGCTTAGCTGGGCTGGTAGCCACCAAGTGCCCATGCAGGTTGCTCCGAACATCTTCCCAAAAGGTCCTGGAGGTTCCCAGGGTGAGGACTACAGCTGGAAATAAATCCTTCTCCCACGCTGCCCTGACCCTATGGAACAGCCTTCCTGACCATCTGCATAATACCATCACACTGGTCTCCTTTGAAAAAAGATTCCAAGCATACCTACTTGAAAACAACTCATGTTCGTCCAGAGGTAACCCCACTCTTACTGGAACTGTACAATACGAAAAAAGAACTGTTGTAGCCTTTTGTCCGGTGTTTGTTTCCATAGTAACCAGTTATACCACTGTTGTAACAAATTTCCCTGTTTAACTTATGTGAATACAGCTACCCATGTATACTACACTAGAGGGAAAGTCATGGGGAATTTCTGTGATGTGTTTTACAGTAATTGTCCTACAGTTATTATTCCAAAACTATTTATATCAGTATGTATTTATTGTTATCTGTATTCTGTACCACTGATGTGTCCTGCATCCTAAATCCGGGTCACCCCTGAAAAAGGGACCATTTGGGCCCAGTGGGCTTACTCGGTCAACAAAATGAAATAAATAAATAATTAAATATAAATCCTGAGCTAACTTGGAGTAGAGCAGCTTTGCAGAGCTGAGCTAGCCTCTAACTTGATGTCAGTTTCACAGGTACAAGATGTACTAATTAGCTGTTTTGCAGAGCTTAGCTAGTCTGTTGCTGGCTCTGCAAAGTTAAACACAGCAACACCCAGCATTTTCAGCCAGGTTATGTGTCCTCTGACCCCCTTTTCAGTAATCCTCAGGCTAGAGAAACTACAAATGTGACTGCTTTTGTAGTCTTTCTCTTTTATATTTGAAGATGCTTGTGTCCCTAGGTAAGCCCCCTTTTAGGAGGGAGTTGCATCCTTCTCTCACTGAAATCCTTGGCATCCTTGCCAAGGCCAGAAAAACACAAACATGCTAAACACAACAAAACAGTTTGTCTAATACACCTGCATCCTGACTAAATGTTTACCTTATTCAACATGGATGCAGGGCATACATTTGAATTTTACTGTCTACCCCAATTGGTATGTCTACAGTTCTCAAAGGTGGCATGGGGGCAGCACAAGGGGGAAGAAAGAGAAGACTGGGCAGCAGGTTTATTCTTTTATGCACCATATTTATGGGAAGGTTGGTGTAGAAACCAGGGGCATCATAAGTGAGCTTCACAGGTTGCTTGACTTCTCTTCCAGATCAACGAAGTACAAGTCTCGGTGTTAGTGACACTACTTTTTTCTTGTGCTAGTCGGTGCAATTCCAAAAGGTGTGTGACTGGCCTGAATACAGGAATGTAAGGGCATACAAATTGACCCTCCTCATCGGAGCTGGTGTAGACCATGTAAGGCTGTCTCACAGGATTTGTAACGGATTGTTCAGGCTAGAAGCACAGGTCCTTTTTTTTCCATGTCTCATTCCTGGTGACTGGTATTCTAGATGATGAAGAAGGTGTTTGTCTCACATGATTAAGTAGTAACTGGCTAACGGGCAGTAGATTAATTTGGTGAAGTGTCTTACTTACTGTTTTTCCACTGTCCAGCCATAGGCATACAGACTGGTCAGCTAGTTTATGTTTACCTAGGATGCCAAGGTTTCTGATCAATACTCTATCTCCAGGCAGAAGAGCTTGCACTCTTACATGTGGGTCATATCTGGTCTTGTTCTGATTAGCTTTTCCCACTGCTTCCAGGGCCACCCCTATAGGTGTCGGTAAGTTGTTGTTTTAATTTCTTGGTGTAGTCAAGATTGTCATAAACGCACTCAGCAGGTCAGGCCCAGTGTCAAACTCTGAGCGCAGTAATGTGAACAGGTAACAAACAGGGTAACCCTCCTGTCTGCTTTTGGATCCGAATCACCTTTAGTCTCAAGTTCTGGGGGGATTCAAACTGTAAACCTTATGCTAGCATACCCAATGTACAGGATCTGATACATGTCCTCTTCGGGGATTGCGGTACAATCTTTCCACAGGGGCACCAAGCCAGACCTCCAGAATGAACCCTTAAAACTCCGTAAAAGACCTTAGGTATATTCTTACCTTTTCCCAGTTTAGTAACACTATCAAGCTTTTGAATAGTTTTTGTCAGTCTTAACCCTCTATGCATCACATGGAAAAATAACTGGCGGACACCCCAGGCAGTCTTTTGAAAAAAAGATACTTTACTACAAGATGATAAAAATATGAAAAATGCAAACACAGAACAATATTTCAAAGAGCATACAATCACTTAAAAAGCAAAGGCAAGGTACAGAACAAAAACTCCTACCACAATACAGTTAGACTTTTTCAGTCTAAAGTATTTCCTCTGTAAGTGCCTTTCTAATTAGAGATCTTGTTTCTTAAGAGTCCAAAAAGATATGAGATATTCCTCCGTTACAAGGATACATTTCAACTCCATCTCCCACACCCCCTTGGTGAGTCATCTAGCTCCTCCTCTTAGAATATAAAACTACAAAAACATGATTTCCTGTCATGAGATATATTAAATAATGTGACATCAGCAAAAACTAATTTGCCAAATTATGAGTCTTTGATCAGCCAGTTCCTTTGAAGATTTACAACCCTGCCATCCCTCACCAAGGTGCAAGATATCTGGCAGAAATCGGCTTAATGATGTCCTGTTTCTGCAGTCATAAAATGTATGTTTTAGTTTCCCAGCTGCAGAGCAGCAACAGGTCATAAAATGGCCATAAAATGCAATGTCTCAAGGAAGTTAATTACATTACAGAGATCTCCTGGTCAATTATACATCCTGGGCTGGATATTCAAACTGCACCCAAAAAGTGCGCAATAGCAGGAGCAAGCACAAGTCCATTGCGCCCATGTGTAATAGATGCAATATTCAAAAAAGGAGCAAGCCAAATTGCGCCAACAGCTAACGTCTGAGTATCGCACAAACTGCACCATAGCGCAACTAGGAAGGGGAAGCTGAGCAGATACGATGCACTATGGCGCAACAAGGGCTGCCCAGCTGAGCAGCCCAGAGGTACCATAACGCAAGCAGGGAGCCCCCCAGCAGCACAGCAATGTAACTGCACAACCAGGGAGGTAGGTAGGGGCCCACCACCCATGCCACAGATGGGCACAGGAACACACAGCAGAACTGACAATGTGTCCCTACACCCCAAGCACAGCACAACTGGGGGAGGGCTGGAATATCCACCGGCCCATGGGGACAAGCAAACAAAGCACAGCTGGGCCATGGTGCCCCAGCACACCCACCAGCATGCTGAGACTGCCACACAAGGAGGGCAGACCGCCCCGTGCCACACCAGCCCCCCCAGTGCACAGCACACCCTGCACTGTGACCCCCAGACACCCCCCATGAGCAGTGACCACCACTGCAGGAAACCTCATGCATACCACCACCCCCACTGTCACACTGCAACCTCGTGTACCACAGAACCATACAAGCCAGCCCCACCATGAGCATCTAGCAGTGGGTGGCAGCACACGGCAATGCAACAACTGCAGACACAGTGCCAACACACAAAATCTCCCTGAGGCACAGCTGAGAGACCGACCATGTGTCGGCACAAGAGGTACCCCACATGGGAAAGGGCGTGCCCCTGACACCACCACCATTGATACAGCACCCTGCACAGTAGACAAATGACACATCCCGACCCACCACTAGCCACAGCAGCCAGCACAGACACCCACAGTGGTGCATGGAAGCATGCATCACACCGGATGCAACACAGTGCAGGGGCCAACACACACCCATACCCACGGGGACAATAACACAGGGATGCAGTAGTGTGGCAATCAAGCCCTCAGTGTGGGCCCATGAAAACTGAGCACACACAGCCTGCAGTCCTCCATGGCACAGGGGTGACACCCACCCTGTGCATGCACTGTGGTCCCATATGTCACCATCATATGCCTGGAGCACAAGTCACAGACAGTGGTGCACAGCTCCTGCAACACACACAAGTCACAGCATGGAGGTGGGACATCAACTGCGGAGGCCACAGTGTCACCCGAGGCAAACATGCACCACACCAGTGACAGGAGGCAACCCAGCATTGTGACAGTCACAGTGGATGACCTGCATGGACAGCCACCACTGACAAATGTCAGGGATGCCCCTGTGTCCGTTAATCCTTGTGTCTGTACACCATTCACCGTGACTGGGTGCATGTGTTTCCTCATGTTCACAGGCATGCTTCCAGGGAAACACAAACAACCCACTTCTTTCCTAGCCCCATGTTGCATATTGCTTGTCCTTTTTGGACATTGTCTGGCAATATGCCCAGCTTCTTTACAAACCCAACATTCATTTCTTTTCTCAGTGAAATCTTTTCTTTGAAACCTGGGGCTAACTGATTTTGGTGGCGGCAGTGAGGATTTTAGCTGCCCTGAAGGTGCGCTTTTCCCTTTCTGCGCTGCCAGGCCCACCCGATTCGCTCTCAGAGCAAGACTGCTCTTGGCATAGCGGTCCGAGAGTTCAGCAGCCTCTTGCTTTGTTCTGGGATCTTGGTCCTCCAGCCAGGTTTTTAGCTCTGCTGGGAATGCCCCAAAAAACTGTTCTGACAATACAGTATTTTACATTTTATCTACAGAGTTTGCTTCAATTCCTTCCTACTGTTTTAAACACTGACTTTGTTTCATGGCTAACTCCTCATAGCTCATGTCAGGGCTTCTCCTGAGCTTACAGAATTTAGCTCTGCATGCTTCTGCCGTTAAATCAAACTTTTTTAAAAGTGCAACTTTAAGTTTGATGTAATCATTAATGTCCTCGTTGTCCATTTGACCCAAAGCATCCCAAGCTTTCCTGATAAGTAGCAGGGATAGCTGGAAGCTCCAGGACTATCTAGAAATATTTGCCTGAATACAAACTTTTTCAAAGGAATTTAAAAAGGCATCCATATACTCCCCCTCCTTAAATTCAGCAATCATTTTCAAATTTAATTTGTAACCCAGTCCTGTAATTCCAGTTAAACCCTAGCCACTTACCTGCTCTGGTGTTGGTGGTTGGACTCGTAGCTTCTCCAGTTCATGTCACCTCTGGTGCTCATGCTCCTCATGGTCCACCTCTCGCTGTTCTTGATCCCTCTCCTCCTTTGCAGCTTGCTGCTCTTGCTTCGCCTCTCTTCTCTCTGGAACTCCAGCTCCATTCTGCACAACTCAATCTGCTGCTTGATTGCTTCTGGCACCAGAATGCTGGTGACCTTCCCCTGCTGCTGTGGCCCTTCGCTGGCAGTGGCCCTGCTCTCCTCCTCACTGGATCTGGACACTGCATTGGCCGCCTGCCCCTCCATGCCCAAAGTTTGGTCCTCTACAGTCAGTCTGTGACTCGATGCTCTAGGCATCTGCTGCCATCAGGGCATCCATAAGGCTCTGCTTAGTGGCTCTCACCTCATTCAGGACTCCTCTGTCCTGGCACAAGTGCCTCAAGTGGTCTGCAGTGTACCCATTATAGTTGGAAGCTATCTTCTTCCCTAACTATGGCTACTCTAACTTGCACTTTAGAAAAAAAAATTAAACTGATAGGAACTTGACTGCAAGCAAAATTATCTAGTTCTGTTTCCTTTTTTAAAAATAAATCACTGCCTTGTTTTGCAAGTGAGCTGTACAGTATTAAGCTGACACACACAGAACAGTTAAAGCTTGTGTTACCAATTTTATCACACCGCTGCCGACCAAATCTGGCACAGATGCAGTCAGCAGGTTAGGCCCTCTGCTCCCTCAGTGCCAACCTCTGAGTGTAGTAGTGTGAACAATTAACAGACAGGGTATCCCCTCCTGTCTGCTTTTGGGTCCGAATCACCTTTAGCCTCAAGTTCTGGGGGGATTCCAACTGTGAACCTTAAGCTAGTGTACCCAATGTACAGGCTCAGATACGTACCCTCTTTGGGGATTGTGGTACAATCTTTCACCAGGGGCACCAAGCCAGGCTTCCAAATTGAACCCTTAAAACTCTATAAAAGACCTTAGGTATATTCTTACCTTTTCCCAGTTTAGTAACACCATCAAGCTTTTGAACAGTTTTTGTCAGTCTTAACCCTCCATACGTCACATGCAAAAATAACTGGCAGACATCCTGGGCAGTCTTTTGAAAAAAAAAAGATACTTTACTACAAGATGATAAAAATATGAAAAAATTAAACACAGAACAATATATCAAAGAGCATACAATCACTTAAAAGAACAAGGGCAAAGTACAAAACAAAAACTCCTACCACAATACAGTTAAACTTTTTCTATCTGATGCATTTCCTTTGTAAGTGCTTTTTTAATTAGAAATCTTGATTCTCAAGATTCCAAGAAGATATGACATATACCTCAGTTACAAGGATACATTTCGATGCCATCTCCCCACCCCCTTGGTGATTCATCTAGCTCCTCCTCTTAGACAATAACATTACAAAAAAAATATTCTATCAGGAGCTATATTAAATAATGTGACATCAGCAAAAACACATTTGCAAAATTATGAGTCTTTGTTCAGCCAGTTCCTTTGAAGATTTATAACCCTGAAATCTCTCATCTAGGTGCAAGATGTCTGTCAGGAATTAGCTAAATGATGTCCTGTTTCTGAAGTCATAAAATGTATATTTTAGTTTCCCAGCTTCAGAGCAGCAACAGGTCATAAAACGGCCATAAAATGCAATGTCTCAAGAAAGTTAATTACATTACAGAGATCTTCTGGTCAATTATACATCCTGTAGTTTTCAGTGAAACCTGGGGGGGGGGCACCCATGGAGCATAGGCTGCCTTATGTGAGACAATCACATACTATGTTTTTATATTACAAATAGCATACAATAATCATAACCAGCTGGCTAGGTGTCACAAAGATAAGTCTCTGGTAGGGTGCCATCTGCAGATACTCCAAAATACAGGTCAACTGGCAGTCTGGTTTCCCATCCAAATGTGGGATAATGAGCTGAGAACCCGGTAGACCCATTCTTTGTGCATTTGTATGCATGGACCAGAAACTGTACTTGCTGACTCCACTTGGATTGTTTACTGTGCCCAAAGCTCCAAATATGTTCGAAAGCATCCAGTTGAACCTGTCAGGCTGAGGGTCACCTTGTAGATGGTAGAGTGTGGTACGAGACTTGGAAATGCCCATCCGTTCAGTAAGCCCTTTGATGAGACGACTTTCAAAGTCTCTCCCTTTGTCAGAGTGGAGGCACTCAGGGAATCTGCAATGCACAAAACATTTCTGAAACAAAAACTTTAGCACTGATGTTGCTTTCTGATCTTTGGTAGGGTAGGCCCGTGCATTCCGGGTGCAATGGTTGTTCGCCATCAAAATGTTGCTGATTCCCTTCTTATCTGGCTGCAGTGATAGAAAATCCATGTAGACCGGATCCATTGGCCCATTGCTCCTAACACTGACTAAAGATGCCACCCATTTTGGCAGTCTTGTGAGTGATGCACCAGCTAGACGTTTTGAAAAGTTATTCTACTTCTGCTGCTAGATGAAGCCAGCAGAATCATGCTCTCAATAGGGCCAGCATTTTGTCATATCCCAAATGACCTATATCCTCATGTGAGCTCTCAAATCCATTTTCCTGTACTTGATGGGCAGAAACAGTTGTTTTTTTTTTGGAAGGGGGGAGGGTCTGCCCCTGTGTGATTCAATGCAACAATCTATTTTGTAGAACCAGCGTGTTCCACTCCTAGAGGATAAATGGCACATTGGGTGGTTTGATTTTACATTGCTTGACTCAAAACCTTTTTCCAAAGTCACAATGACATCCTTTAAGTTGAGGTCTATCTTCTGAGCTTGTCTCATGTCTGTTGGACTGAGGTGCAGCAGAGAGATGCTATGCAGTGTGGTCAGTTGGACATACAACTCTGGTACAGCATTGGGATGCACTCCAAGAAGATTTGCTGTTCTTTTTGGATTGACTACGGTAGGCTGGTCCTCAGGCACTAGCAGTTGGCAAATAGCTTTTACCTCATCCTCTGAAATGTGGATCTAGAGTCCCTCTGTTGGTGGAGTATGATAGGGGCATCTAGACAAAGCATCTGCATCAATACTGTTCCTTCTAGCACGTTACTATTATCAGAAATTGTAAGATGAGAAGGCAGCAATCCACCTATGCCCAGAGGCATGCAGTGTGGATGTAGTCAAGGCATACATCAGCAGGTTGTTGTCTGTTAGCACAATAAACCTGGCTCCATAAAAATGGTCATGGAACTGGTCCGCCACAGTCCATTTTAAAGTGTGGAATTTCAGTTTGTTGGTTGGGTAGTTTTTCTTTACTGTGCTCAAACATTGACTGGCATATGCTACAGGTCTCATGCCGCTCTTCTGCTCCTGGTATAGCACAGATCCCAGGCTACTCATGCATGCATCAATATGAAGGTTGTATAGCTTGGTGAAGTCAGCAAAAGACAATACAGGGGCCTCTGTCAAGCATAGAATGATCTCTCTGAATGACCCTTCACACTTATCTGTCCATCGGTCACCAAATGGTTAATTGACATTGATATTCCTCTGCAGGCTTGTCCATAGTTTTCCAAGGGGATGAATAGCCACTGGTAAGATTGGGTAAGGGCTTCATCATGGAAGAAAAGTCTTTCACAAATTGTCAGTAGTAGCCACAGAATCCCAAAAATGACTGTAAGGCTTTCAGTTTGGTTGACCCGGGCCAGGTGTTGAGGACTTCCACTTTACTCGAATCTGTGCTGATTCTTTTGTCGAAACTGTATGTCCCACATACTTCACAAGCATCTTACAGAACTGGCACTTGTCTAGGGATAATTTCAAGCCATACTTCACAAGGCAGTCCAGTACCTTCACAACTGGGCCTCAAGCTCTTTAAGTGTCTGACCAAACACTACAAGGTCATCCAGGTAAGTCCTACAGTTTCAGGAGGTTCATGTCTCCAGCTGTCTTTTCCATCAGACTTGAAATGTTGCAAGGGCACCAGAGATTCTCTGTGGCATCCTTTTAAACTGATAAAACCTCAGTGGATAGATAAAGGTGATTTTCTCTTTATCATTTTCTGCTGTTGGTATCTGGTAATATCCACTGTGTAAGTCCAGCACAGAGAACCATTCACTTGCAGTACAGCTGTCCAAGGCATCCTGTACTCAAGGCATGGTGCACTGGTCAGGCACAGTCTTCTAATTTTAAAGTCTGATAGTCAATACACATTCTCACAGCACCATTCTTCATAAAAGCCACCACTATCTGTGAAGCATAGGGGCTCCAAGACTCCTTAATAATCCCTGTTTCCAGAAGTTCCTGCATGTGTCGCCTGACATTGTCAATGTTGTCTGGTGCCAATCTTCTGGACCTCTCCCTGAAAGATCTCTCAACATGTAGAAGAATCCAATGTTCCTCTCCATGGAACACTCCATATCTCACTCATGGCATGAGAAAATAGCTGATTGATTTACTAGCTGGTATTACATGCGCTACTTCCGGTGAAGGGGGATAGGAGACGATCCAAAGTCAAATGTCTTCTATTCCAGCTGAGGGGTCTTGCCTTGATCTGATGGGGACACCATAGCATCAGAAGAGCGCAAGTTCGCACGCATAGTGCCAGGGTGCACAGTTAATACCTTATGTGTCTCATTTTTTATTTTCAGGGTGACTGTCTTTACTATGGCTTTGGTGCCAAGCAATTCTCTACATTGTAACATCAGTTTTCTTGGCAGGCAGCTTTCCGAGGACTCCACAAAAATTGTCTGATTGTTCAGAGAGGAATGGCATTCCACAGATCCTTCCAGTAAGAATTCTGATTGAGAAGACACAATTATAGGCTCCTTTCCCTCCTGTCTTACCACTCTCAGTGTCTCCTCAGAAAAACTGCAGGGCTGGGCCTCCTTCCTCATGTGGGCAATGTGCACTATTGTATGGACTGGCAACGTCTAGTAATTCCTCTGTCCACTCATTTGTACGCAGGTGTGAGCCAAGCATCTAAACACATGTGCATTAATTCATATCAGTACTGAGATTGTTTCCAGAATCTGGGCATCAGGGCAGATGACAGCAAAAGTGCCACTCTTCTGCAGGACTCCCACAAAGGTATTACAAAATTCAATGTGCGTGAACTTCTGTATATCCATTGTAGGGGTAGCTGGCAGTACTCAAATCCAATATGGCAAGTTCTTCCAAGGGTTAGAAAGACAGGTGTCCATGATAAGTTTGGTAGAAGGAATGATAGATTATTGTTACCTGTGATCTGCTGTCCAATAATGCTTGACAAGGATATCCTTCAGTGGCAATCTGTACAAGCACCGGTGGATCCAGTAATCTAGGGGGCAACTTGCTATCGATTGTTAGTTCCAGTATGTTCCATTTGATGGAGCTGATCATGCTCAGAGTCCTAGTGTGCTCCCTTACTTGGCTCCGCTGTCATTACCCTGGGGTTGGGATTGTTTCTCCCACTTGCGCTGCCAATGGTGGGTTCTCTGGATTGTGCATCCTTGATCAAAGTGTCCATTCTCTCCACAGTGATTAAAAAATGCTGCCCCAGGGCAGAGTTGAATGTCGGGACCTGACCCCAGGGTGGAAGAAGGGTATATGGCATGTCCTTGTTTTGGTGGCATGGCTGTTGCTTGTGGCTAAGGGGCCTGTGCCATTTTTTTATTTTTTATTTATTTATTTATTTGAAGAAGTCAGATTTGCAACCTTTGAGTCAGAGACTCATTTACAAAGGCACCTTGTCACAGGGAGGGCAAGACAATAGAACATTGTGCAGATACAACATTGGACAAAATTACAGGTGCAGACATTGAACACAGAATACACTTAGTTACATGTTAGTATAAAATACAGATTTACAATTAAAGATGTACAATTTCTCTGGAGTTGCAATGTTATGCATCCTTGTATAAACCTAAAGGGGTAGGTAAAAAGGGATAGGGGGAAAGATGGATTGTAATTCTCTTGCACATTCATTCAGTTTCTTCAGCTGTGCCCCACATCTGAGATGGCTGGCTTCTCTTTGAGTCTGGTAAACTGGGATTGAAGGGGGCTAACTTCTCTGAGGTCACCTGAAATTAATCAGCTATGGCCTCTTGTGACTCTTCCTTCCTTACTCATCTAGCAACAGAAAGATGGAGGGTTCATCCTGCATTCCTTTAGTCTCAGGGCCATCAACATCAGCCAGGAGTACATGGCTCCTCTCAAAATCTGTTCCATTCTCAGTTGTGCAGCCTGGGCAAGAGTGGCTCCCCAAGCTTCCATAATGCATCTGATCACAGTCTCTATATGGGGTCATCTAATGTAACAATTTCTTTCCCTTGTTTTGCATGGTGGCTCCCAATAGGAACATGAGTTCCCTTCCATTCTCCATAGCTCCAAAAGAACTCTTATGCACTGCTAAATGGTTATGCACTGTACAATTGGGCTGACTGGCATGCAAGGATCTGACTGTATCCAGGGTCATACCCTGTAGGTGCTCAAAGACACATTTGCATATCTCATCCTTGGAACATCTCCACACTTTCACCATCTGTGTAGCTTTACACATCCAGCTCATATAGCCATCCTTGCCAGCAGGAATGGGGGTGGTGCCAGAGGAAGTATGCAGTCTCAGGTACCGACTAGACTCAAAACTCAATGGTAGGCCTGAAGCATGCCCTTGTCCACTAGCAGTGATTCCTGTGAACTCTTTAATATCACTAATAGTTTTCCCTTCACTATCTAGGAATAACTTGAATTTTTTTCTCAAACTCTGTTTCCTCTTTGGGACCCTCTGGGGGCAGGGTCTGGACTTTCTTAAATCACATTGTGCCAGGATAACCTTCCCCTTACAGAGTGATTTGGTCTGACTCTTTGGAGGCATCTACTACCTCATGGCCTTCCACTAGCAGTTTTTCCAGGCAGAACCATAAAGTCTCCCCTGAATGGCAACTTTCCCCAAAGTCTTGAGGACCCCAGTATGTTCTTCCTGCACTCTCTATTGGTCCACTCGGGGATCCCCTTGGTCCAGGATGGCTTTAGCAGGATCCAGATCTTCACCCTTGCATCAATCACTGTCAAAGAAGCACTGGGTTATGTTAAAAAGGTTCTGGAAAAAACAGAATGGGGTCTGACAACATTGACATGAAACTGCTGGCGCTGGCAATCAATGAAGTCATCACTACGATTTTCAATAAATCCCTCCAGCTCGTCAAATTCCCTTCTCCTTGGAAACAAGAGCTGGTGACCCTGGTGCATAAGGGAGGTGATAGGTCACTGACCACAAACTACAGACCCATCTCTATCCTCTCCCCCCCTCTCTAAAGCACTGGAAAGGATTGTGGCAGACCAGTTTACTGACTATATTCACAAATACCAGCTGCAATGTCCCCAACAGCACGGCTTTAGGAAACTCCTCAGTACGGACACTGCACTGGTGGATATCACTGAGTGTGTCCATAAGGCATTGGATGAGGGAAAACTGGTTGGGTCTATCATCATCGACCTAACAAAGGCATTCAACACAGTCTGCCACCCACTCGTCTTGTCTCAACTGCATGCCCTTGGTGTTTCCCCAAATGCCGCTCTATGGTTCCAGGACTACCTAACCTCCCAGTCTCAAAGGGTCAAGATAGGTCACTCCATATCTGCATCCAAGGAAGTCTCGCTAGGGGTGCCTCAAGGGTCCATCCTGGGTCCACTGTTCTTCAGCATGTTCCTGAATGACCTACCGATGCCTGCACTAGCAAAGTCATTCTATACACCGATGATGCTGTCCTACTTAGCTGTCACTCTTGCCAAGAGTACCTACAGGCTGAGATACAATCATCCTTCCAGCAACTGGAGACCTGGTTCTACTCCCAAAGTTTGCTACTAAACTACAAAAAAATCAAGACGATGCTCTTCTCTGGCCCTCAACTAAAAAGGAGATGCCCAGAACTAACAACCACAAATCACCTGACTGCCCCACTGGAACAGGTTCACTCCTTCAAGTACCTAGGTGTCACTGTGGATGATACCCTCTTGTATGTTCAGCACATTGACATGGTGGTGAAAGCTGTGAACACTAAATTAAGGATCCTGTTTAGGCACAATAAAAACCTAACTGCTGAAGCCCTCCGGCTCTCAGTCTCCAGTTCTGTCCTCTCCCTGGTCGACTACGGGCTGGTGGTTTATGGCACTGCTACTGATGCGTCTCTCAAAAGGGTTGCCACTGCCTTAACAAGGCTTGCAGTCTATTGCTAAATGCTGACCACTTCATGCACACTTGTACCCTGTATGGTCTGGCCCACATACTACTGCTTCAGTCCAGAATCACATACCAAACTTGCCTGCTAGGGAGAAAGGCCATGCTCTCCCTAACCCCTACCAGCATTGCAGACCTGGTAAAGGAAGCAAGCTACAAATACAACACATGAAGAACAGTGACAACACAGCTTGATGTCCCATTTCGTAGAACTTCCCTAGGACAAAGATCCTTCATGTACCGAGCTCCACTATGGCTAAATGGGATCCCTGCTGCAGCTCTTAATACAACATATGTTCGGTCCTTTAAAAGAGAACTGAAGCAATACTTGCTGAACTCAAATGCCTGCGACTGCCTAACCTGAATCCATATCTTCAACCTGGATACCCGCTCTTAAACACCTCTGACTCCCTTACCCGAGTCCATATCCTCAACCCGGTTACCCCCCTCGTCTGTCTGAGCTTTCCTACTGTTTTACCTACCCTGGACCCCCACCTGCCATCCCTTGCCACCCCCCTCAAGTTTCCTCCAACTCCCTCCCCTCCATACCCCCAACACCTCCCCTTTCACCCCTCTCCCCTAAATATTCTCCTTCTCCCAGTCCCTTTCTCTCTCTCTCTCTCTCCTCCTCTCTTTCTCTCTCTCTCTAATCTACCCCACATTTGCACTGTCCCCACTTTCTTTCTTTTACCCTTTCCAATACTCTACCTTGACAGGCCCCCATGGGGCAGCTCTGCCGCACGTTGCTAATTGGGAAACCTTGTTCATATTCTCAACCTTTCTTTCTCCTACCCTTTCCGATACTCTAATTGTTGTTGTTGTTGCTGGTATACCTTCTTCTGCATTATTACAAGGTGTGCCTACAGGTGTGTGCTAACAGATTACTGCTGTAATCTTCTGATTTAAATTGTCTTTTGCAAGGTATATCTTCTGTTACTGCTTTATTTTTCTCTGTAGCAAAGTGTTTCTTACAGGGTATATCTCTCTGAAATTACTGTATTACAGGTGGAGCTTACATTTTTGTGACTTTTTTATCATTGGGCTAAGCAAAATTACTGTTTGACACTGTTTTATTTTATTCTTGTTTTTTTTTTTGTTTGTTTGTTGAAAAGGTTTGTTGCCTCAGAGGTGTTTCAGTCTCCTTCTCACATTGAAGGAGCTAATTGCTTTCCTTCCACAGCTCTTCCAAAGGATTAGGTGTGTATGTGGGGGGTGGAGCTGGCAAACTGTCAGTAATTTCCAACAAAAAGAAGGGTTAAAAAGTCAGGTTAGTTGATATCTTGGAGGTAGAAGACTTGGTTTGCTGGCCAAGACACCTAGCTTCACCTGAGCTCTTTCCTTCTAAGACTGCTTGAAAGGCAGAGTAGAGAAACTTATCAGAGCAAGGGAAAGGGATTAAGACTTATTTTGGCTAAGCAGATTTACTGTGTGGTGTGTTTATTTTTTACTCACAGGGATTGTTACTGTTTGTTGCTAACATTTCATTGTTTTATTTTTCTCTGTAGCAAAGTGTTTCTTACAGTGTATATCTTCTCTGAAATTATTACAGGTGGTGTTTTACAGGTTTTACAGTTTTATCTAACATTAGGATAAGCTTTCAGGGTTACTGCATTTGTTGTTGACTGATTGTTTCTGCTCTTACCTCCTTGTTCTTTCGTCCGTGGTTCTTCTTTTTCGACAGGGGAAGGGCCCAAACACCCACCCCCATATCCAACCACTCCACACTACACTCCTTTTATAGGGTACCACAGTTGTGACATTTCCTGTGGCAGAGCAGGAAGGGGTGGATCAGTGGGGCCTCACAAGGTGAGCTCATTTACAGGGGCACTAGTAATTTAACTTGTTATAACAAGTTAAACAAAACACAATCAAACCATTACTTACATTTTTTTTTTCATTTTTTTCTTCTAATTTCTCTGACTAGGTTATAAACCCAGCAACTTATCTGGAATGGATATCATTAACTGCAGGTACTGTGGAACAATTTTCAGAAGGACAGTCTTACAGGATTTAGGACACTGTCCTACATGCTGGGCCTTCGGAGATCTTAGGGCTCAGCTCCAGGCAGCATGGGCAGAGATTGCATGCCTCAATTTCATATTCAAGAGGAAATACATTATAAGAACCACCCGCCATTTCCCCAGCATCCAACAGAAAAACCTTGACCGCAGAGGGTAGTTGGACCAGGAGGTTGGCAGGTGGTTAGGAGGGGCAAATCGGGTGCCCCATCACTCTCTGCTCTCCAACATATTACCTCCAAAAACCATATAAACACTACAAACAGGTATCTGCCTCTATCTCTGAAATCAAACAAAGAGGCAGAAGACACTGCAGAGCAGGACACTGCAGCACAGGAGCTAGCACAACAAAACTCACCCAAATCAGGAACCAAAACAAAGAAAGCAAAAAGGAAATCCAAAAAACTTCTGATCATAGGAGACTCCATGATTCGGGGAGTTGATACCCATCTCCAGCCAGGGGTAATGGTCAGATGTCTCCCAGGTACATCAGCATGGAGAGACACTGACCGCATTGCAAAAATTGTTCACAAAGCAGGAGAAAACATTGATGTCCTAGTACATAAGGGACTGATGATCTATCAGCCGGTCAGTTGTGAGACAAGGAACACCTGACCAGGCTGGGTGACAAACTATCATCTATTCCATCGGCATCTCCTTCTCTGAGATCCTGCCAGTCTGGGAGAGGGGAGCAGATGGACGGAAGGTCAGAGAAGGGGAGATAGGGGAGCTAAACCACGTGGCTCAAGGGCTGGTGCCAGGAAAAGGACACAGATTTGTAGGAACTGGCAACAGTTCTGGGAGAAAAGTCTTTAAATTTGATGGACTGCATCTGACTAAGGAGGGAGTCAGTGCATTGGGGCAGAAGTTTGATGTCTTTGCAGAATATTTAAACTAGCAAATGGGAGGGGTGCAGCACCCCATCGTCGAATGGAAGAACACCCCATCCCCTCAGCTAGTGGTCAAACAGGGATTCAGCATGTTTGCAGTTCATTTGCATCACCAGGTAAGAAAAAGGTTTGTCTCCCCATCTGACGCACAGGGTAATGCCAAACCTCACCCAACAACTAACAAACCAAAATCTGGCCAATGGAAAATCATGTACACAATGCTCACAGCCTGGGAAATAAGATCCCAGACCTGCAGGCAATAATGTCAGAGGCTAAACTGGACATAGTAGCAATTAGTGAGGCGTGGTTTACCAGTAACCACACTTGGAGACTTCAGTACCTGGCTATGTATTGTTCAGAAGAGACCGAGGTGCAAAAGGGGGAGGAGTGGCCTTATGTCAATGAAAATATCAAAGCTACAGAAATTCAGAATACACTTAAGGAGCCAGAGGAACTGTGGGTCACCCTGGAAACAGGAAATGGGCCAGCCATAAGAACTGGGGTTGTCTACAGGCCCCCAGACCAGGGGGAGGACATAGACACATTACTGTTAGAAGATATACAAAACATGACAGCTAAAGGGGAAGTTCTGATAATGGGAGACTTTAACATGCCGTATACAGATTGGTCAATACCAGCAGGAACATCTGCCAGAACTAGACACATAGTGGATTCCCTGCAGGGGGAGGGCCTTAAACAACTGGTCCAGCAACCCACAAGAGACAGGGCTATCCTAGATCTAGTACTGACTAACAAGGAAGGGATCACAGATCTCCAGGTAGAAGGTCACCTGGGGGCCAGTGACCATCACATGGTATGGTTCAATTTGACTACTACATCTAAATCATCCCATTCCAAGGCAAAAATATTGGACTTCAGAGGAGCTGACTTTGATAAGATGGCCAACAGAGTTAAGCTAGCCTGGCAAAAGAAACACAGGTGAGGGGTACAGGCAAAGTGGGCAAGCATTAAGGATGCAATACTTGAAACAACATCCCATTGTGTTAGACAGAAAGGAAGTGCAAAGAAGAAGGAAACCACTTTGGTTCTCAAATACAGTAACAGAAAGGTCAGAGCCAAAAAGCTGGCCTTCAGGAAATATAAGGAACACAGCGGAATGAAGATAGGGAGGCATACCAAACTGCCTTAGGGAAGCAGGGAAGGCAGTAAGGCAGGCAAAGTCCCAAACTGAGGAAACACTAGTACGAACAGTAAAAGAAGGTGACAAGACTTTCTATAGATACATTAGTGAAAGGAGAAAGTCCAGAGGGGTATTGCTAAGCTTAATGGAGAAAAGGAGCATGTGAGGAGGACCCTGTAAAGGCATCTATCCTAAATAGATACTTTTGCTCAGTATTTACTGAAGAGAAGGTAGGGCAGAGCCCACAGCTCAGCATCATGGACACAGGGGGAGGAGGTGAGACTACTCCTTCACAAAATAAAGGGTCCTACAAGAGCTGCTAAGCTCAGGTGGATAAGGCAATGGGACCTGATGGCATACATCCCAGGGTACTTAAGGAGCTAAAGGTGGAACTAGCAGAGCCATTAGCAGAACTGTTTAGTGAGTCTCTGAGTACAGGAGAGGTCACAGAAGACTGGAGAAGGGCTCATGTGATCCTGCCCCCAAGAGTGGTAGTAGGGGAGGAGGCGGACACTACAGACCAGTCAGTCTTACCTCAGTAGTGGGCAAGATTATGGAGGCACTCCTTAAGGAAAGGATAGTGCAACACCTGGAATCCATAGGTGCACAGGATCCAAGACAGCATGGGTTTACAAAGGAAGGTCCTGTCAAACTAATCTCATAGATTTCTTTGACTGGGTAACTAGAGTGGTGGACCAAGGGGGAGCAGTTGATGTCGCCTACCTTGACTTCAGCAAAGCTTTTGACACTGTTCCACATAGAAGATTGATAAATAAGCTGGGTAGGCTCGGGGTGGGTCAGAAGTTGGTCAACTGGGTGGCAAACTGGTTGACGGGCAGGAAACAGAGAGTGGTGGTAAATGGTACAAGATCTGCAACAGAGTAGATGATCCAGATAGGGTGGGCAGAATGAGAAGAGATCTGGATAAACTAGCAAAATGGTCAGAAGAGTGGCAACTGGGATTTAATGCAAAGTGCAAAATCATGCACATAGGGAAGAGAAACCCTGAAGCCACCTATAGGCTGGGAGGGGAGTTGCTAGCAGTTACAAAGGAAGAAAGAGACTTGGGCATCATCATCACTGATGACCTGAAATCATCCAAGCAGACCTCTAAAGCAGTAGGTAAGGCTAGGGGGTGTTAGGGTGTATTAGTAGGGTATCTGAAGTCATAAGAGGGAGGTAATAATCCCTCTTTACAAGACACTAGTTAGGCCCCATCTGAGTACTGCATGCAGTATTGAGGCCACACCTTCACAAGGACATTAACCAAATTGAGGCAGTCCAGAAGGGCAACCAAATGGTGCAGAGACTGCATCAGAAGACATATGAGGACAGATTAACAGAGCTCAATATGCCCTTGAGCAAAGGAGGAGAGAGGTGATATGATCGAGGGCATTCAAACACCTTAAGGACATTAACAAGGTGAAAGAGTCTAACATGTTTAAATATAAGAAAATAGCAGGACAAGAGGACACAGCATGAGATTAGAGGGGGCTGATTAAGGGGAATGTGAGGAAATTCTTTTCACAGAAAGAGTGGTGGATGCATGGAATACCACAAGAAGTGGTGGCTATAAATACAGTGCAGGGCTTCAAACAGGCATGGGATAGGCATAAGGGAGCAATACAAATGACTATGAATAGATAGGCCACTGACAGAGCAAAGGCCGATGGCACATTTATAAGGTAGAAAAACAAATGGGCAGACTGGATGGGCCTTGCAGTCCTTATCTGCTGTCAACTTCTATGTTTCTATGTTTCTATGTTGACAGGCCACCCTGGGGCAGCTATGCCATATGTTGCTAATTGGGAATCTCCTTCCACTGTTTAATTTCAGTTGTCTAGGTTACTCAAATGTATTATTTATCTATATTCTGTATTACATAGCAATCTTATGTTTTGTGTTAACTGTCAAGTTTTTGTTATGTTTCTGCTGTTTTACATCCTGAAGTGGAACCTTTGGAAAAGATGTATACTCAAAGGTTGTATCCAAATTGCTAAATAAATAAAAAAAATAAAATAAAATCATAGAACCATAGTAACATAAAAAGTGACGGCAGATGAGGGCTGCTAGGCCCACACAGTCTCTGCGTATTCCCTACCTGCATCAGCGGCTGCTGACCCTACTTGGTCATTGGCTTTAGATTCTCATTCCCACCTCTAGGGTTCCCTTATGCCTATCCCATGCATGTTTTAAACCCCCCACTGTGCTTGCTCCCACCACCTCCTGGAGTAGGCTGTTCCATGCATCTACCACCCTTTCCGTGAAGAAAAACTTCCTCAAATTTCCCCTTATCCTGCCTCCCTCCAATCTCATATTGTGCCCTCTCATTCTTATATATCTCCTATGCTGAAAGATGTCACCCACATGCACTTTGTTTATGCCCTTGAGATACCTGAAGGTTTCTATCATATCTCCCCATTCTCACCTTTATTCCAGTGTATACATATTAAGCTCAATTAATTTCTCCTCACATGTCTTCTGGTGCAAGCCCCTCACCATTTTAGTCACCCTTCTCTGAACTGCCTCCACCCTGTCTATGTCCTTATGAAGATGCGGCCTCTAGAACTCACACCATACTCTAAATGAGGCCTCAAAAGTGTTTTGTACAGTGGCATCACCACCTCCCTTCTTCTGCTAGTGATACCCCTTTCTATGCACCCCAACATGCTACTGGTCCTACCCACAGCCTTTGTACACTGCTTGGCCACTTTTATGTCATCTGAGATGACTATCTCCTTTCTTCCCTGGTGACCGTCAGCAACTCCCCCCATCCTGTAACTCTCCATAGGGTTTCTGTGCTCCAGGTGCATGATTTTGCACTTCTTTGCATTGAATCTTAGTTGCTACATTTCAGACTATTTTTCCAGCTTTTCTAGGTTCCTCCTCATTTTCTCCACCCCCTCTGGAGTGTCTACCCTGTTGAAGATGTTGGTGTCATCTGCGAATAGGCAAACCATCTCTTCCAGCCCTTCAGCAATGTCACTAATGAAGACATTAAAAAGGACTGGTCCCAGGACTGATCCTTGAGGTACTCCACTGGTTACCCCATTCCTCAGATTGGATCCCATTTACCACCACCCTCTGCTTTCTGTCCCACAGCCAGTTTTTTTTTTTTCCTGGCTCCTTGGCTTCAGAGGGGACCTCGTACCCCCACCTACTCCATCCGCTAAGTCTATTTACCAAGGCTCCCTCAGCCAGTTTTTAACCCAGTTCACCACCTTGTGGCCCACACCCAGGCTACCCAACTTGTTTGTTAGTCTTTTATATGGAACAGTGTCGAAGACCTTGCTGAACTCAAGGTAGGCGATATTCAGCACTCCTCCCTCATCCACCTCCTTCATCACCCAGTCAAAAAAATCTATAAGATTTGTTTGACAAGACCTTCCCACTGTGAATCCATGCTGCCTCGGATTCTGTGCTCTGTTGGATTCCAAGTGTTCTACAGTCTTTTTCTTAAGCAGCACCTCCATGATCTTGCCCACTACTGAGGTGAGGCTGACCAGCCTATAGTTTCCTGCTTCCTCCCTGCTTCCACTTTTGTAAAGAAGGACTACATGCGCCCTCCTCCAGTCCTCTGGAACCTCACTTGTATTGAGCGACCTGCTAAACAGGGCTGCCAGTGGTGCTGCTAGCACCGTCTATAGTTCCTTTAATATCCTGGGTGTATGCCATCTGGTCCCAATGCTTTGTTCACTCTGTTTTGTGAGCTCCTCTAGGACTCTCCCTTTTGTGTCTCCTTGTATTTTCTGAAAGCCAACTTCATGGCCCTTACTTTCTCTGCCACATCCTTTGAGAACTATAGTGTTTTATTTCCTTCTCATGCCCATGCCTCTCAGTCTAATACACTGATTTGTCAGTTCCACTATGCCTGCTTTTAGGTGTGCCCACCGCTCCTCATACCCCTCCCGCATCCTTCCTCACCAGGGTTTCTTTGATACATATGTCGCGCCTGGAAATGAGCCTCTGCTCAGTGTGCCCATCCCAGTCAACAAATGTTTAAATAAAGAAATAAACATATCTCCATCCTAGCAAAGTCTGCCCTCCTGAAATCAAAAACCATCACCTTTGTGTGTCTTGACTGTGACTCTGTACCCATATTAAATCACACTGTGTAGTGGTTGCTAGAACCTAGTTAACCATCCACCTGGACTTCTGTAATTTTGTCTCCATTTGTCAGTACTAGGTCCAGAATCACCTTATCCCTGGTGGGCTGTAGCACTAATTGCCTCAGGCCTGCCCCCTGCAAAGATTCCATGGTATCTTGACTCCTGGCTGAGACTGATGCCGGGACAGTCCAATCCACATCTGGCATTTTAAAATCAAACAATGAAACAACTCACTTTGATCCATCCCCAAATCCAAAAACTAGTGTGTGTGTGGCATCACAGTTCCTGCACCATAGTGTGGTGTTACAGAATGTTCTAGAACAATCCCAGTAGTGCCTCCAACCTCTAACTACCCCCACCCACTAGGAATGAGACAATGCATGTCCAATAATATGTGGACACACTCTATAAGGCCTTCAGGTGAATGGTGCCTGGGCTCGGGTGATATTCGAGGTAACAAATAAGTGGTGCAGTACCTCTACCTGTGAGATACCTTTTGGCAGATGGCTGCCAGGGTACTGCCCCACAGTAAATGAATGCAATTCCCACCCACATTACAGTAAACTTTTACGAGTATACACAGACCCCAACTTTTTACTCACTGCATGAGGGAACAAAACTAATTTAATACAATGAAACAGTTGTAAGATCACTCCCTAAATCCCACCGCCCTCTGGTGAGTACCCATTCAGTACAGTGGATCCCTGATAAGTGCACACCCTTGGGAAACAACATTTTTGTGCATTTGCAGGGGCTGTGCACTTAAAGCAGCAGTACTAGTTAATAATGAAGTGTTTTTCACTATCCTTTTCTTTTCCCTTTGCAGGTTGTCCTCCGATTCCCAAATCAGTGCTTTTTATTTGTATGCAGTGTGTCGCTGTGGTTATCTTTAGTAACATTTATATGTCTTGTGGATCTACATAAAAGATGGCAACTGTTATGTTTACTGCTCCCTGCCCCCTCCACGTCACTGGACATCTCGTTCCATAGCAGCACAGCCTGACATTCTCATTGTTAAAAGTGTGGATTTATCAGTTTTTCTCAGATATTTAATATATTTTGGTTCAAATCTTACTGTGTAAGATTTCCTATTGTACAACAGTCTAATGGCAATTTTTTTTATGCTGAATCTCTGTCCTTCACCCACCCAGCTCCATGCAATATTCTCATACTTATTGTGTTTTCATTGCCAGGGTAAGTATACTAGTGATACATGAGTTTGAAATGTTCATCTATGAGGAACGGGACTGTAAAGTTATGTGAGCTCATATGTGGTGGCTAAAAACGTCCAGACTCTGGTTACTGCATGCTTGACTTCCCCTCTAAGTAGTTGCACTCTGTGGGCAATGAGGAATACATCCTTGTCTGCTAAAAGAAGGAAAATTTGTATTTTATGCAATCCAGATCGCAGGTATATAATGCAGTTTTTTAATTTATCAATTCTGGCTACTTTTGTGCTGTGCTTGTCTGGGGAATCAGAACATTGCAAGTAGCCACACATGAAAGCGATATCTGCTTCTCTATGTCTGCTTCTCCATCAGATCCACACTGGAGAGCTGCCACTGTGAGCACACACAAAACATAGGAAGCTGGAGGATGTAAAGATGCACTGAAGAGGCTTGGGCATGTGTGTCGACTGCCGTCGGGTAGCAGTCAACAAAGAGCATGGTCAAAATGTAAACAAACCAACAACTAACAGAGCAAATTACGGGGAGAAATAAACATGAAAGAAAAAAAGGGAGGTTAGTGCACACGGGCAAAGGGGGAATAACATACTGGATTTTTTTTTTTTATCTAGCACTGCTGCTTTAAGAAGACAAGGTATTATCCCACCTCACAGATCACAGCTGGTCACCTCTGACATACTTTACATGTCGTATGACATAGTAGAACCCAGGACTCATTCAGAGATGTACATTATGTTACACTCAGACAGCTGGTTCTGATTAATCTATTATTTTTGTAATATAAAAATGTATTATTGAGTGTCTCTCATGAGACATGCTGAAATAGCCTGTTGAATGCCCCCCCCCCCCAGGTTTTAGCTACAAGGTGTTACCTGGAAGGCCAGGAGATAATTACAGGCTAGAAGAGGCCTAAATTAAGCATCTCCAATTTAGCTAGCTTAATTGTTGCTTGCCAGATGACAGGATAGAAAATATCCATTCTATGACGTTTAGAGGAGGAAAACCATGTTATGTCACACTGGTGCGAAGTCATAAATGTTCCTCTGATGTCTGTAAAAGCAGGATGTTGCTCATGGATGAAAGAAGGACTTAGAAATTAACCTTATTTAATTTACCTTCTGAGTGATGACATCCTGGTTGTATAATTTTTATATTCTGACAGGGAGGAGCTAGGTGACCTCATGCAAAGAGGTTGGCAAAGCCAGTTTTAAAATTGTAGTCTGTATTCCATTTAGACACATGTTTGGACTCTGAAAAAGGCAACATCAGCACTGTTAGAAGATATACATTAGTGTACTGTGGTAGGAGATTTAGTTTGTATTTAAAACCTTATTATTTAAGTGATTGTATGTTTTTGTGATATATGGTTCTGTATTTACATTTTACATTTTTATCTATTGTAAGTAAACCTTTACTTTTAGAAACTTCTTGGTGTGCCTTTGAAATTCTTTATTTGACAAGTGAAGCATATATGGTTAAAGTTGACACCGTGCAAAGCTTACTGGTAATACCAAACAGGGAAAAGGTAAGAGTTTATTCTGAGGTCTTTAATAGAGTTTTTAAGTGTTCATTTTGTACACCTGGTTAGGTGCCCATAGGCAAAAGATATCTGGCACCCCTGAAGAGCAGAATTATCTGAGTCTACACATTGGGTATGCTAGCAAAAGATTCACAGTTTGAATCCCTTCAAGAACTTGAGCCCAAATGTTGATTCAAACTCACAAAACAGACAGGAGGGTTACCCTGTTCTGTTAACTGTTCACAATACTGTGCTTGGAGGTTGGCACTATGGGAGCAGAGGGCCTGACCTGCTGAGTGGGTTTGTGACACATTACAGCAACTGACCCAACTTTGCCTTCCCTGTTCCTTGCTGCCTTTATCAGCTCTTTCAGGATCCTGACAGTTCGTCACTGGAACACCTCTACTAGCTGCCTGTCTAACTCTGATATACAAATGAACTAAAAACATTCTCGGTGTGGTATTCTTTGGGACTAAGAGCAAAGCTGCATCAGGGTGTGAAAAACAGGCCAAAGAACACTTAACTCTACCATATGAATGTGCAGATGTCATCTTCTGGCAGTTCTGACTGTGCTTTTAAGCGGAATGTGCACTTAATTAATGCACACTTATCAGGATCTTTTAAAAAGACAGTACAGGAGAAAAAAATGGGAAACTAATAAAGTGTGCATTTAGACAGGATGTGCACTTTTCCAATGTGCACTTAAGTAGGCTCCACTGTATTTACTGATCTCAGTTCGAGGGGGAGCTCTTGCAGCAGGCTACACCATAAGGACTGAAGCTGGCAAGCGCCAGGACCCCATGGAAAACTTCTAGCTAGCAGTGTATAGTGGGGGACCACTCCCTGACGTCGTCCCACCCCCGACTTCGGTCAGTGGTATAAAAGGGGTGGTCTCCCAGCTCAACATCTGTTCTGTTCCTGCCACCATCCCATGCACATTGGCTCCACGGAAGCCTTCTGCTCTAGTCCACCGCCATTTTTACACGATCACCTGCGCTTTATTATTTTCTTTAAAAATCTGTTTTTTTCCAAATTTTCTCTCCATGTCTTCTTCTCCAACCTTGTCAGTAGAACTGCAGCAGTCCAAGTGTTTTTGCAGCAAGCAGATCCCATCGAAGGGTGGCCACGCTCTCTGCCTCTTCTGTCTAGGCCCAAAGTACGGTACTAAGGCTTGCCAGCACTGCTTGAAGTTCAACCAAAGGACCAGGGTCTGCCACCAGAAAGCCCTAAAAAGCTTCTTGCTGGAAAATAAAGTGTCAGTGAAGGAGAAACAAATTCAGGAAAAAAATTCCTCCTCCTCCTCCTCACCGATTTCTGGGGCCTCCACCTCTTCATCTTCCCACAGGAGAAAAAAATCAGATGAAAAGCACAAACACAGGGAGAAGGATAAGTCTTCCTCCCACTCTCAGTCCTCTCATTCAAAGGTGTCTTCCCACAGGAGGTCAGACTCTGCTTCCGCAGCTGCCCTCTCTCCTACTGGGCTTCCTGTGGTGAAACCATCCGCCTTCATCCAGACATCGGGTGGCGGTTCTTTGGGGTCGGAGACTTCTTCCTTGGCCTCTCAGCCCCTGCTGCTCAGGCCCTTTCATCAGTCCAGTGGTACTTAGCCAGACAGCTTGGCTGAGTCTTCAGATGAGAGTCCTTGCCCATAATATGTCCTGCCTTGGCGTTGAAGTTGGCACCCAGATCCAGGGCTGACGCCACCCAGCAACACCAGTGGCATGCACCAGCCTGCCCTGGGAGGGTAACACGCTGCCCTATTCGAGAGTTAGCTCCCCCAAACAGGCTTCTTCTAGACCAATGCTGACTTCATCCACTGACTGACGTAAGTCCATGACTGTCCGGTCGACACTGGACACCCTGGCGTTGACTCCAGAAACACCTATTCCTTCGTCACCCAACCACCCTGTGTTGGCCCGGTTGACCGTAACATCATGGTTCAGCTGATGCCAGAGGGCGTGGTGTCTGACCCAATGACACCTACCAGGCTTCCGCCAGACAACCAGATGCCCACTGGGTCACCACCAGTCAACCCAAAAACCTTTAGGGTCTGACGCCTGGGTTGCCACCTCTTAAGAGACTGATGCTGGGACCATCTAACATCTCCCCACCGATACTGGAAAATCCCCCTAATCCACAGAATCCTTTGCTGGATCTTATGGCCCTTTTCACATCCTGGTAGAATGTGGTCAAGGGCGACTTGTTACCGAAAGGGCCTCCTGCACCCCCTCCCATGGAGCCTCTTTTCTCGGGGGTTCAGCCTCAAGCTCCTCCTTGGCAACCTACACCAAAGCCAAAAGAGCCTACCCCACAACCAGATGATACTGGTAGGGGCCTCTCCAAGCATTACAGGAGAAAGCACCATCACTCGTCCTTCAGGTCCTCGGATGGGCACCAACATAGGTTGCACAGTCGTAGGCACTGGCGTTCAACTTCTAGATCTTCCTGTTCAGGGGAGTGGGGCTGCAGCTCTTCATCCTCCCTCTCTGTGTCATCCGAATCAGGGATGTCTCCCCCTCCAGTGGATCCCAAGGACACCCCTAGGTCAGCTCCTCATGACCCGACATTTATGGAGGTCATGTGGCACATCCAGTCCAACATGGGCTGGGACACAGAAGATTTGGACCTGGAGAGATGCTATTTGGCTATTTTCCTCCATCAAAAGGACCCAAAGCCTTTGGTGGCTCTTCCACTGGTGGATCCATTAAAAGATGTTATCAAATCTGCTTGGAAATACCCGTCTTCCACCCCTGCTGTTTCCAAGAAGGCTGACCATCTCTATAATGCACCCTGAGACAAACCTTACTTTAGAGAGCAACCTATTGTGGACTCTATGGTCATTATGGCGGCCCATGATCAGTCCAAGAGGCCACATCTTAGCACCCAGCCTCCAGACAAAGATTCCAAACAGGTGGACCAGATTGGCAGGAAATGTTATGCCTTGGCCACCTGTGCCATGTGTTCTCTGAATTTTTTGGCTCACATGGTCCAATATCAGACCACCCAGTGGGAGAAGGCCATGGAAATAGTCCATATGCAGCAGGATAGCCCCCAGAAAGCTGAGTTGCTGCATATTCTTAAATCAGCTTTGTACACAGGTACCTGTGTCCTGTGTTTCTCCTATGAAATGGCAGATTCAGCATCCAGGGCAGCGGCCTCTGGCATTTGCTGCTGCCATTATTCTTGGATCGGCATCTCAGGTTTTGCTCCAGGCGTGTAAGTGAGCATTATATATGTCCCCTTTAAGAGCTCAGTGCTTTTCATTCAGGACTCTAAAAAAGGCCATTACTCACCTCCAGGAATCTGGCAAGGCTGTTAGATTTGTACATACCATGTACAGATCCACTCAGAAACAAAACTGTCAACAACCATTTCATCAGTCATCTGGGCAACAGCCCCAAGGCCAACAAACTACAGGTGCCTTTAAGCATAAGGCCACTTCTGAGGCCTCAGGAGGTTCGGGACCCAGAGTACCCCAAACCTCTCAGGCCCCTCTGCCTGTCCCTGGTTCCTTGGCCTGACTCCTTACCCAACCTCCTCCCCAGCTGAATCCCTAGGGGAGGTGGTGGGGGGGGGTCACTTTTCTCTCTGTCTAGAGGGATGGCACAGAGTCATGACAGATCATGGGGTTCTTCATCTGATAGAGAAACAGCATACCCTGCAGTTCACAGAAATGCCCCCAGACAACCCTCCCATAAACTCCCATTACCCTCTGTCACACCTCACTCTTATCCAGGAAGAGATCCAAGCACTTTTGCTGAAATGGACCACAGGGCCAGTTCCACCAGCTTAAAGCGGAAAGGGATTTTATTACTACTTTTTTCTGGTCTCGAAGAAAACAGGGGACTTACGGCCCATCCTGGACCTCAACCACCTGAACAAGTATATATAGAATACAAATGGTTCAGGACGGTCACCCTTCCAGGCCTGCTCCTCCTTCTCCATCAAGGGGACTGGCTGTGGTCCCTGGATATGCAGGACGTGTACCTCCACATTTTGGTGTTTCAGCCCCATTATCAGTCCCACGTCCTGCCATTCGGCCAGTCCTTGACTCCCTGGGTCTTTACAAAGTGCCTAGCAGTAGTGGCTGTGGCCCCTCAGGTGGTAAAGACCACTATGTATTTCCCTACCTGGACGATTGGTCCCTGGCAGCTCTGTCCAGGGATCAGATGATCAATACTATGACCTCTATGCCTGTCCCTTTAAGAGAATAGCTAACCTGTGTAAAAGAGCAGCTGACACCTTTGGAAAAACTTTGAAAAATATAATATTTGGACACAATTCAGCTTGCATTTCATATGCCTTTTATATATTTCTTTTCTCCATTATTTATTAATGATGATATTCCCAAAAAGACAAGGTCTTTATCCCCCAGAGTTCATCTGCCTTTACAGATTACACCCTGCTTGAAACCATAATGCTCTGTTGTGACATCACAGTCTGTTGCTATGGATATAACTGTGATGTCACAAGCAAAGTATTGTGATATCGGGTTGGGAAGAAGCAATAGGAACTGACTGACCCTCAAGAAACAACTAGCCAGTTTTCATGCATATGACCTCAGTAATAAATAACAGGGATAAGAGAAATACAGAGCTAATGAGAAATATAAGCTGCTTTGTGGGCAAATGTCATGTTTTTCAAAGCTCTTCTCAAGGCATCAGTGGCTCTTTAAGTAAATGGTCCGTGTGATTTAGGGCTTGCAACTGGCCAGACAGTGCTCTGTTTTGCTCCACTCTGCAGTCGCTGCTTGCGCAGAGGAAGCCTATGTAGCAACTGTGTTTATTTACTGTTTGTGCATTATTATATTTGAAACAGAGAAGTTTGTCTAACCTGCTTTCTTTGCAACTTGTCTATTTGGATGGGAGCCACTATGTTAGGTCCGGGACTTCCAGTAAGTTGACCAATAGAACCACTGGGAACCTTAAATGGATCCAAACCCCTAGTGTTCTGTGGGAAGGAAATTCTGTAGTTCTGTAACTTTTCAGTTGGCACCAAATTGGCCTGGAGGGAGAGCCCTAACTGTAACTGACAGCTCCTTCAGTCAACCGAGTTGCAGAATTTACAAGGAAAAAGTCCAGTGTGCCAAGAGATAGTGGCTCAGTTAGAGTTGGAGATTGAAGTGTGAACAGCTCGAGCTTTCGAGCAGCTGCTCCCAGAAGGAGCATAGGGGAATCGGAGGGAAGAGGTCCAACTTTCCTCCCTGCCACCTTTCTCCTGCATTGAGAATGCCTATAGCAGAAGCTGGACTTGTCTGATTCCAGCTTGGAACTTGGAACTGCGGCAGAAGAAAAGAAGAAGTTTGCTAGTGCTACTTGTGATTTGGACTGAAGACGTGCTCCTGAAGTGATCGGCCCAGCTTATGTACGAGACATACTCTGATCGAAAGGTTTGCTCAGTAAAGCTGCTGAATTGCTACCGGACTATATCCAAACTGTACCCTGTGGTAGCTGTTTATTTTGAATGTGTTATGTGGGTCGAGACCTGCTTACCCACAGCCAAACCTGTTACGCCAGCCGAAGACTTCACCAGCAGAAGATCACAAACATTGCCAGACTGCTCATCCTGTCTGGGCCTTGCCAGTTTGGCCTGGGCCACTGCTCCTACACCAGAGACTGTTTTGGTGAGAGACCGGCTCAGGGATCCAGCCTCTGTGCAGCAACAACATGCAGGTTGTGGCCACCTGGTGGAAAGGCCATGAAGAGGAGGTGTGTCAGGTCAGCCCTGTTTCCCCATGCCCATCGGTCATCACCATGAGGTCTCCATATTACCTGCCATGCAGCAAATTCCTGGTAGCGTGAGTACAATCAGGGTAGCTCCCTGCAATGAGTGTTTAAATAACTTGTGGGTACCATCTAATTGTTTGCATTTTCTTGGGTTTACAAAGGACTGAACCAACAAGCTCAGATTACAGATAATCTGGTTGTTTTGCATGTTAACTACCTTTCTTTCCACCATGGGCACCAACATCAGCTGCAACGCCAGCCACCCCCGGGGCAATGCCTCTGGCTATCCAGACTTACCATCCTGGGTACCCAGTGTTGTGTGACTGTCAGTCTGGGACAAAAAAATGCATGCAGTCACTGAACAAAGTCTGATTTTAAATTGTTTCACTAGATTCATGCCCCTTCCTTGTTCACTGCCCCTAAATAAACCTGATTGTCTTTCTTCACATTTAACCTGGCTAGTGTGCATATTATTAGTTGGGATTACAGTGTTAAGAGTGTGCTATTGTATTGCTAACCTTACTTTACAGGGGGTCTCCAGGGAAAGTGCTGCAAACCTAACCCTGGTGGGTAGTGCGATGGGTGTGTGTGTGCATATTATTACTGTTCTACACTGTCTGTGAATTTACTACTACATCAGGTACTAGGCCACTAGGAGGATTGGTGGGTGGTTATAGCTTCCCAGAGGGCTACAGCAGAATAGATAAACATCTCCAATCCCATTACTCTGGGTGGAGGTACCTTTTTAGTGAACTGAAGCCTCTCAACCTGTGTATAACCATACAGGCAGGGGTAATAGCCCTTAGAATAGCGCTGCCTAGGGGTTACACAAAGATTCATTAAACAGCTTTCTTCCAACCTTATGGCCGACTGCTGACTTTTCTCACAGGTCATTCTCCTTGTGTCTCCCAAATAAATCTCTCCAATTGCACGTCACTCTCTTGTGCAAAAATCCAGAGATCAAAAATCCGTGGTTAGCATCTCATGCATTATTCATTATGCTAAACCCTTGTCTCTCATTAGTGGTAAGTTCCAGGGGAAAATCATGCCTGCAAGTTATGATGAGCCAACTTGCAATTTAGTTGTTATGCAGAGCTGAGCTAGCCTCTGAATAAATCTCTGCTTCACAGGGACAGGATGTACTAATTTAGCCATAGTTTCACAGGGACAGATTGTATTATATTTTATTTTCTATTTTAAGATGTTTTGTGTCCCTTGGTGTGGCTTCTGACCATCAGGATCAATACCTCCCTGTATCTGCCACCATCTAGTGGAACTAGGGGATGAATTGATGGCAGGGGAGTACTGCTGAGTGTCCTCAGTGTTTGTGCTCTGGGGAGGAGTGGTGTTGCACTTTGTGCTGCTTTGAGAACTACTTGAAACTGAGCAATATCCTTGCTGTGGGCTACCTGACCCTGAAGACAGTCCAGGGGCTGGTCTAGCATAGAGAGATGGCAGTACACTGGTCACAGTAAGAGGGGCAAAGCACTACCCCCACAGAACAAATGACAGTATCCAGTTCAACCATAGGTCCCAGAGCTGCAATCTGAAGTGGGGCCAAGGTGAAGGAGCACTACACGGAAGGCAGCAGCAGTGCTCCAGAGGGAGCCAGAGATAAGCCCCATTTTTAGAGGTGGTTACACCTATTACATCTGTCCCCTCTACTTGGGCAGATGTGCCTCCATCACTTCTGGGAATCAGATGTAGGACCATGAGTTCCAAAGACAGATTTTTTTTTTAAAGGATCCAACTGAGATCCACCCATTTCTATGTTCAAAATCAGACTTTTGTGTGAACAGGTAGACCATCTATTAGATGGACAACATCACATCCCATAAAGATGGAATCACAGGAAAAAATGACACAGATTGCATTTGTATCAGTTGTTTGCTCCAACTGACTTTTTTGTCTCAAATGGACAATGAAACATAGAAATATAGACTTTGACAACAGATAAGGACCGCTTGGCCTACCTAGACTTCCCATTTCCCTACCTACAGGATAAGCTGCAGATCCTAGTTAACCAACAGCCTATTTCTTCCTACGCCCCACAAGAATTGCCCTATGCCTGTCCCATGCATTCTTGAATTCTCCCACAGTTTTAGACCTCACAACCTTCTCAGAAAGGCTGTTCCATGCGTCCACAACCCTCTCAGTGAAAAAATACTTCCTCACATTGCCCCTGAGCCATCTCCCATCTATCTTCAAATTGTGTCCCCTTGTTCTTGCACATCTCTTTTTTCTGAAAGATGCTACCCTCTTGGACTTTGTTGATTCCACTGAGGTACTTAAAAGTTTCTATCATGTCCCCACTCTTCCTCCTTTCCTCAAATGTATACATATTAAGCTCCTTTAGTCTCTCCTCATATGGCTTCTCTTGCAGACCCTGCACCATTTTAGTTGCCCTCCTCCGGACTGCCTCCATCCTGTCTATGTCCTTGCAGAGATGGGGTCTCCAGAACTAGACGCAGTACTCCAGATGGGGTCTCACTAACTGTCTGTACAGTGGGATAACAACTTCCTGTTTTCAGCCAAAGCCTCTCCCTATACATCCCAGTATTCTCCCAGCCCTTCCTACTGCCTTCTCACATTGCTTGCCAACATCTTTTTGCTGCGAGCAAAGTGAAAAAACTCTTCAATTCGCATAGTGAGGAGGGTAGTGTGGCAATTCGGGTAGTAAAATTTGTGCAGTTCCACACGTTACTACGCAAATGTCCACACTACACGTGCATTATGCGACTTGCAGTGAATTGTACTACATAAAATGATGCACTTCATGGCAAAAATGCACTGCGAAATGGTGTAAATTTGCATAGCAAAAATGTGTACAATTGAGTCGAATTGCATATTGTGCACTATGCTAATGCTACACAAAGTGGGTGAATTCATCACAATTCATGGGCAAATTTAAATTTGTGCAAAACTGTTAGCAGCTTTTGAAAATAGCTGCAGGGCTGCTCAGACACATTTGGACAGGTGCACGTACAAGATGCATTTGTGTCCACATCTGAGCTTTTTCACAATCCTGCCCAAATGTTTTGCAGTCAGCTAAAGGGAAATGTCACCCAGCTGGAAAGTCTGAGTACTCCTTTAACTTTCATACTTTGATTTCTCAAGTACTACTGACAGAGGTTTCTGTGCTACTTTTGTCTCAGTATTACAAAATGTGTTGGGAAAATCAGGTGAAACGGTAAACTAGAAATAGAAAGATTTACAGCCATGATTCTTGGCTTAGCAAATAGATCCACACATAAGAAAATGAAATACAGTAAAAGAAAAATAAATATGATGTGGCTACTGGCATGGGTCTGGAAACTACTTAAAAGAAAAATAAGGTAACATAAAGAACTTAAGAGGAATAGTTCTAAACACAGTGTGGATTTATTTAAGAAATTACAAATGGAGACTAGCAAAGAAATAGGGAGGCATGCAGGGACTTGGAAATATCAATCACCCACAAAGCAAAGGATTACTATAAAGGATTCTTTAAATATGTTAATCGCCCCAGGCAAAATGATAGATGAGTGGGCCATTAAAATTTAATGGAGAAGTGATATGAGTTGAAAAGAGAACAGCTGAGGTCCATAATAATTATTTCATGTCCATTTTTAATAGGTCTAAGAAAGCAGAAACAGTCAGCTTTGGAGTAAAAACAGATTCAGTGGAGCTGGGTATTCATGTTGGAATAGTGAGGGGAAAGGTTAGGTACAGTAACCTCATGATCAACAAGGCACCAGGGCCGGATGGGTTAACCACCAGGGTTCTGAAAGAATTGGCATTGGGAATGGCAGGACTTTAACTCATTACCTCCTGGGCGACCATTAAAAATGTCCCTATCATTAAAATCAGGAGACGTTCCTGAGGATTGGAAGAAGTCTTCCATAACTCCGATTTTTAAGACGGGACCAGATCAAGAAATTAATAATTATAGACTGGTCAGTCTGACCTGCATGTAACCAGTATACCAGTAAAGATAATGGATTCCATAGTTACAGTATAGAAGGTTACATTAAAATAAACATAATGGATGATAATACAGATTCACGGTAAAAAGATTTTTTCAGATCAACCTAATTGAGTTTTTTAATCCCATTAGTTGTGTACTTGACCAGGGTAAGCCAGTAGTTTTGATCGACCTTGACCTGTAAAATGTTTTCGATATGGTCCCACACAAAAAATGAAAAAGGCCTAGGATTGGACAGGCTGGTAGTGTGGTGAATTGCAAACTGGTAAAATGACAGGAGGCAGAGAGTTAAGATAAATGGGTATACTTCTGTTTGGGGTATGTTACCAGTGGGGCCACCCAAGGCTCAGTCCTGGGACATACATTATTTATTATATATATCAGAGATATGCAGAAGAACTCTGGCTCATGGATAATCAAATTTGTGGACAACGTCAAATTAGGGGCAATTGTAGAAGCACGAGAACAGATTGACCAGTTGCAGAAAGAACTTGACAGTAACTGAGTGGGCAAGGAAAGTCAAAATGACCCTCAAAATTGTGTCATTATGTACATGGGCATCAAGAGCATGGAGGCAAAGTAAAGAATCAACAACCATGTGCAACAAAGCACTGATGGAGGGAGAAATCTGGGTATAAGCATATCATGTAGCAACCCTGTGATTATAAAGTACAACCACATGATTAGTTGTATTAAGAGGAACTTTGATAGTAGATGACCAGGGTAATTCTGCCATTGCATTGGGTGGCTGTGAGACCACACCTAGATTATTGTGTCACATTTTGGTCCTCTAGTTGTAAAGGGGGCATAAAAGGGTAGAAGGAGTCCTGAGAAGATTTACAAAGCAAGTCAGGGGATTAAGAGGGAGGGATGTGAAGTACTGCTACTACACTGAAAAAATTGTAGACACCTGGTACAGATTGCCAGTGGAAGTGGCAGAGGCTAAAACAATAGGGGCTTCAGGCATGTGTGGAATAGACATAGGGGCATATTAGAAAAGAGGCTGGGAGGGTAGCCAGTAACCAAATAGGGTCTGTGGAAACTGATTGGGCAGGAAACATCTGGGCAAATTGAATGGGCCAAAAGGTAATTTTCTGGTGATAAATTCTGTATTTCTGTGTTTTATTACTGCTGCTCATCTGACTGCTGGCTGATAGGAATGCTGTGAAGTTTTACTTCACTAGCAGACTGTTGTCAACATGCCAAAGTGTGCTACACATAGCTATTTATTTAAGATTTTGTTGACCGGGTAAGAACCCATGGACAAATATTGGCCCTTTTCGAAAGGGGACCTGGGGTAACACAAAGTTGGCACCTAAAAAAAATGGTGTTTATGCAAAAAAAGGTTCCCTTCCCATCACCTTTTTGAATCCCCCTCTATACCACCCTGCTCTCTCATCCAGCCCTACCCTGTTTGAATAAAGACCCTTCGTCACTCCACCCACTTAGCTGCACCCCCTCCTCCCCCAGCCCCAGCCAAATCATCGAAAGAACTGTCTGTTTCACCTGCTCAAATGCACCCTGTCATAACGTTTGCCCCCCACCCCTACTCCTGCTCCCAACCTTTGCCAAAAAAATCACAGACATCCCTTTCCCAACCGTCCACTCAGCAGCCAGTCCATCCTCCACCCCCATGCCACCTAAGAAAAGAATACTCCATCCAGCAGGGAGAAATGGCAACCAGCACAGACCCTCCTCTTACCACTTCAATAAGTCACCATCTGAATGACTGGAACTGAGTCTCAATGGTAATTAGCTGTTCTGACTAGGAGCATGCAATTCCATTCATTCAGATGGTCACCGGCCGAGGTAGTGAGAGAAGGATCTGTGCTGCTTGCCATCCTTTAACACCAAACTGAGTATCATTTTCTTGGGTTGTATGAGGAGGTGGAGGATGAATTTGGTATTGAAGGGGTGGCAGGAGATGTATATGATTTTTTTTTTTTTGCCAACACGGGGTGATTGGGATAGATGCGTATGCTACTGGGTGGGGGGAGGAAGTGTTCTTTTGCTGATTAGTTCAGTGCTTGGTATGGAGAAGGGTGGCAGGTGCTGCTCAGAGAGTAGGAAGAAGGGGGGTCTTTATTCAAACCTGGAGGGCTGGGTGGTGGAGAAGGGTGGTATAGGGTGACTCAAGAGGGTTGGGGAAGAAGCCTTTTTTAGTCACTGTTTTATTCATCAAACAGAAGACAGCAAAGGTCAAGGGAGGGCTGTGCTGGTCACCCCCGAGGTACTAATTGTATCCTTTTGGGTGGGAGCTGGGGGTAGATGGTGGTGGGTGCCAGAGGGTGGTGGGTCAGGGTTATCATGTATTTTACTGGGTTAGGCAGAGGGAGAACAGAGGGTTACTGTGAGAGGCAGTGTGCCCTCTTGGTTACAGCACTGTCTTGGTAATTGGAAGATTGCAGATTCAAACCCTCCTACAGTTAGTATACTCTCTATGTGACCTTGAGCAAGTTACTTAAACTCTCAGTGTTGCAGTCCACCCATCTGCATTAATGGATGAAGGTAGGACCCCACTGGATACAAGATGTTGCATCTCAGTTGGGCTAACCTGGGCAAATAAATTGTGAAAAACAGTGTGCTGTGTTTATGGACATTGGGTGGGGGATGTTTACTGAACTCTGCAAGGCAGGAAAGGAGTGGGTATGGGTGCTACTTCTGTCTCCCTCACACCCTGATGCAATAAAAAGGAGCAGCAGGATCTGACTGGATTGCGGCAGTAGGACTTGGGAGACTTGAGGCAGCACACAACAGGGAAACACCAGAGCAGTCAGGTAAGGGATAAATGTACTGTAGGTGTACTTTTAAATAGGGCAGTTAGGAGTCTTGGGGAGGCGGGAGGAAAGATAGATGACAATGGTATTGGTATTGGTAATGATAATGTCATGGTCATGGGGGGGACTGTGTGTCCAGAGATTTGAGGGGCGCCTAGAGGAGTGGATACAGACTGTAATTGTGTCCAGTGTTAGAGAGGGTTTCCAGCGTGGGACAGGTCTGGGAGTTCTAGGGAGTAACAGTGGCAGCAGGGTCTGGGGTCTGTGGTAGGAAGGGGATGGGGTTCCACTTTGAGGGGTCAATGCACAAAGCATGCTATAGGCCTGAGCCTGTGTTGGGGGGGAGGTGCTCATGTACTTGCAAATCATGTTATAGACCAAGCTACTGTGAAAGACCCCAATAGTGTACTGTAACCCAAAGACAACCATTAAAAAGTATTGACAGTGCCAGATGGAGGCTGGCCTTGTTAACGCAAAGCTGTGAACAGTGGTTGTTAAATATATTTGACAAATAAGGAAATTCAGTAAAAACTGTGGTAAATCAACAGTTAGGTTTCATGGTCAAAGTGTAAAAAAAATGGAAGTGCAACATTACGTTAAAAAGGTCTCTGAGCCTTGTGGAATCTGTGGTGTGGCATTCTTCGAGGATTGAACAATCACGTGAAGCAGTGTTGGTGGTGCCCAGATGTCAGCACCATGTCTCCAAGAATTGGTGTGTGATTGTTGTTTCTCTGCCTGGACAGACAGAGCTGATGTTAGGGCAATGGCAGTGTTGTGTCATGTGATCATTCAAACTGCGAGGAACACCACACCACAGATTTAATAAGGCTCAGTGGACTTGTTATCCGAACATTGTATTTACCTACTTCTGATGCTTTGTGCTTCAACTCAGACTGATGCTATAACATTATTTTTAAATTAATACATACAATAGTGAACCAGGATGCAACATCTAATTAACTGTGGGGTCATGCTGTTACCAGTCTTTACCGCTGGAAAGACTGAAGCATGGGAAGGCCAAGTAGCCTGTTCATGCTCATACAGTAAACCAATGGCCATGGTGAGATTCAGACCTGGGTACTGCTGGCTCCAAGTTTGGTCTTTCATCACTGAATTGTCTTCCATTAGAAAAAATCTGATTCAACACTTGTGATGTCATGATGTCACATACCACTGAGTTGTACTAAATGTGCTTTCTTTTTTTACCCTCTTGTGTTTTGTTTATGTTTCTGGTTGCCCATGAAAATGACCTGCTTTACTTATTGGCCAACCAAGTTTTTAAATAAAATCATTTACCAGTAATCAGAATATCAAGCATGTTTGTATTAGGCCCATGTCATATTTAATGTACTGTGTAATAACTAAAACGGGCACAATTCTGAATGCAAGTGTACACCAATAGAGTTTGTCAGCATTTCAGCTCCCTGGATAAAAAGGCTCTGTGAGCACTATTGAGCTCTCCAAAGAGTTGCAGTGGGGAGTTAAGCACTTCTCTTATGTTTAAATGGAATCATCTAGTTCAACACTCATGCTGTCGTAAAGTCACAGACCACTAGTAAAGTATCAGGGCCCACTCACAGTCAAAAATACATATCTTAAAAAAGGGCAGGCAGTGGCACCATGAAAGTCCAATGCTGCTTCCTAGTGCTAAAACCCAAACCACACAAACAACCAAGCAAAATGGAGCATACACAGGGCTGGTTCAGAAAGTGCATACAGTATGTGCAGTTCTTTTACTGTTTCACATATCCTTCTGTGCAGTGCCAAATATGAAGCAAGCATTAACAAACAATTAATGGTAATAAGGTACAGACAAGAGTGCCTTCCAGATGTTAAATTGACTCCCTCGTGTTGGGAAGCTCACTGCTTCTTCCTCAGTAGAGGTCTCCCCCCCCATGAGGAAGAAGCAGTGAGTTATGCTATGCTGGACAGTCAGTTTGTCATCCAGAGCATGGGGGGGAGGCTATTCTAACATAGGCCCCTATGCATAAAGGGGCATTGTGCCTACATGCTGCGGATCAGTGGCATCTAAGCACCCCTAAGTCACAGAGCCACTTCACAGGTCCCACTGACCCCTGGCAGCAGGCACAGAAGGGACGTGCAGCCTTTCCATGCTAGATGTCCTGGCCTATCAGGCAGCTATGCACGCAATTGCTCCGGGGCATGTCTGGGGCATGCCCACACTTCACACCATTCACAAAGGCACAGAGTGCCAGGTGAGGGGGTAAAATACACAGCAGCGGGGATCCTGCTGTATCCAATGTGCGCCACCCCAAGAATACTCCTGCAGGCTGTTTGAAAGAAAAGTCCCCACACCATGCTGCCCCAGTCCTCCTGTTAGGTTGAGAGAACTAGGGCAGCCATTCGGGCACTCGCCTGACAAAACTGAATTCCTGGTCCTGCATCATCCAACACTCCCATTCTCCTGTGTAGCAGGGGAACCACTGGCTGGACCAAGATCGGCATTAGATTGGATGCCTGCTTGTGTCCACTGATTCACCTCTTGTGCACCAGCATGCTGGGGGGTTCGGGATTGAAGACAGGTGATGCATGGGGTGTGCATTTGTGCATACCTACCACCATGTCTGCAGGTGTGGATCTGTGTGGCCATGGTATGCTTCTTTCACTCATACCCTGCACCACATAATCCATAGGCTCCATAATGATGGTACCTGAAAACAAATGAGCCTTTGGGGCATCCTTAGTGGTTCTCTAGTGCCCTGCCCCAGCTGTAAGGTACAGCAACCCCAACCCAGAAGGAGCTACTACAAGAAGATTTAAAGGGGATCCCTGCCTTGCAGGCTGAACAGAAGTTCCAGTGTGTGTGTAGGTGTGTGTTTGGGGTGGGGTAGGTGGCACACAGCACTACCAAAGATAACCATTACAAGAAACAGGGCAAGGCTGAAAAGCTGGAATTATGGCGAGGGTGCCACTGGACCACCAGGGGCAGGCATTGGAACAGAGAAAAACTGAGTCCAGTAATGGCAAGTATGTCAAGTAGGCATGCCTTATGTGGGGAGTCACATGGGTGTGGGGAAGCATACATTGGTAATGCCATTAGCCCAGGGTTGGACCATGGCGTGCTGACTCCTATAGCCATCGCAGTCCAGCATGTTAGTTGCCTGCTAATATGTGGATTATCAGTTTGCATATTGACGCTGAGCTGTTGCAGGAGGGGGGATCCACCATCTGCTGACAGCGTGCTTAGAAACATAGAAACATAGACTTTGACGACAGATAAGGACTGCTTGGCCCACATAGTCTGCCCATTTCTCTACCTACTATATAAGCTGCAGATCCTAGTTAAACAACAGCCTACTTCCTCCTACCCCCACTATAATTACCTTATGTCTGTCCCATGCATTCTTGAATTCCCCTACTGTTTCTGACCCCACAACCTCCTCACGGAGGCTGTTACATGCATCCACCACCCTCTCTGTGAAAAAATACTTCCTCACGTTGCCCCTGAGCCATCCCCCCTCTATCTTCAAATTGTGTCCCCTTGTTCCTGTACATCTCTTTTTCTGAAGGATGCTACCCCCTTGGACTTTGTTGATTCCCTTGAGGTACTTGAAAATTTTTATCACGTCCCTACTCTCCCTCCTTTCCTCGAGGGTATACATATTAAGCTTCTTTAGTCTCTCGTCATATGGTTTGTGGTGCAGACCCTGCACCATTTTAGTTGCCCTCCTCTGGACTGCCTCCATCCTGTCTGTGTCCTTGCGGAGATGGGGTCTCCAGAACTGGACGCAGTACTCCAGATGGGGTCTCACCAACTGTCTGTACAGAGGTGTGAAAACTTTCTGTTTTCTACTGGTGATGCCTCTCCCTATGCATCCCCAGTATCCCCCCCTCCAGCCCTCCTTACTGCCTTCTCACATTGCCTGCATACCTTTAGGTCTTCTGATATGACTACCTCAGGTACCTTTCCATTTTTGTTGTTCTTAGTACCCCCCAATTGTGTACTCTTCCCCTGGGTTTTTGTTTCCCATGTGCATTACTTTGCACTTCTTTGCATTGAATCTAAGCTGCCATACTTTGACCATTCCTCCAACCTTGCCAAGTCCCTTCTCATCTGTTGCACCCCATCCTTGTATATCAACCCTGTTGCAGATCTTTGTGTCATCTGCAAAGAGGCATACTTTTCCTACTGGTGTTCAGTATACCAAAACTAGCTGGTGGCACAACCAGGGAGGGGGTGGAAGGTAACCTTAAGAGTCTGAATATTGCTATTAGGCCTCAGGCATATTTGCATTAGACCTATGCCATATCTGATTTATGCTGTAGTATTGGTTTGTGTGGTAAAATGGTTGGATGGGCTACTGTCTGGAGGCAGGTAGAAGTAAAAATAATATAAATTGAACTTTCTGTGTAAAATTAAGTCCCAGTCTGTAGTGTGGTGATGTCTGTCTTCTATTCTAAAGAACCTAAAATGAGAATCTTTGCTTTGTCATTCATCTAGACTAAAAATATAATGCTGTTCTCACCGCAGGTGTCTGACAAGCTAAAATAACCTTAATATTAAAGTTTCTCAGAACAGAAGCCTGATATCACTTCATTCTGAAAAACAGAATGTTGTATTTTTGCTTAGAAATTGGGCCTTTTCTTTCCTGGTCTCTGATTGGCTGGTACCCCTGCCAGGGGGTACATAACTTTCCATAGATGACCAGGAAATAAAAAGTACCAGCCCAAGTGCCCCTTCACCCACTGAAGTATCCATGTGCCCACCCTCCTTGCTCATTGGCCAAAAGCACACAAATGGATTTGAAATTGCCATTTTCTTTTCTTTCACTTAGCGAGAGATACTGTGGCCACCCCCCTTCCCCAAACATTCCAGAATTCAGTGTCATCTGGCCACATGTACCTGCACACCAATCTCTACTGCGCTCACTTCACGTTACACCAAATGAAAGAAAAAGTAGCCAGGCATTTTAATACGAAAAGCAAGCCATCACTCTGATCGGCTTCACACAACCACGGTGGACTGTGCGTTTTTCAAACCCTCAATGCACGCCTCTCTATTATAGAAATTACACAACTGCTACTTGCCAAACACTTGACACCTCGCAGAAACACATATAGAAAGTGGAAAAAGCCTGCATGGTGGTGCAAGTCCAACACCCTTTAATCAAGAAATCAAACTTAAACCTTTTACATTTGTAGCAGCTTAGACTCTCTGACTGCGTTCTTTTCTGTTTTGCTGATACAATTCCAATGCTTTCCTTGTGCAGATGTAAGCTGGCCTTCTGCACTGCACTCCACTCTCCAACAGAGAGATGCTTTTTACTAAAAAAATTAAAAAGTAAAAACAAACATGGCAAATATATTCAGTTTACCTGCTCACTATTTAGTATGCATCTCATTCTCCTACTCCTCAGTCGTTCTCCACTGACCCATTCTCTCACTACTAACTCGTTCTCCCGCTGCTCATACTATATGCTTTATCTTACGAGGGGGAGAAATAAAAAAAGTATTGCAGGAACAGCAGAAAACTGTTTTATTTTTTTGTTTTGTTAGTACAACAACGATGCTAAGAGACTGCTGGGGGGCTGGGAGAGAACTGTGCAGGAAACTCCATATCTTGTTCTGGAGGTGGTGCTGCAGTGGAGGGGCTAAGTAGAAGAGAACAGCTCTGGGGAGGCAACAGAAAATGGAACAGCACAGTAATGAAGGGACTACTATACCAGAAAAACACTTAAACTTCATTGTTGCTGTATTGTTTTTGTATTTTTTTTTTAATCCCACCTAAAAATGCCACAGGTAGCCCGATTTCTAAGTGTAGTAATACCCTCCAGGGTAGGTAGTATGTGCAATACCAGACATTCCAGGGGCTATAAGGCCTTCCACCTGCGGTGTTGGACCATATTATGCCCTTGGGTGGTCTGGTATCGTTCAATACCGCCCACCCTGTCTGGTACTATTGCTTACAAATTTAACTGCAGTTTCCTACAGACAGCAGCTCATCCAACACTTTTTACTGCGCTTACTCTTGGCACTTCATAAATCAAATATGTCATGGGCCTAATAGAAATATGATTGATATTTTACTTGAGCTCTGGTGATCCCTGTGATGTCACTTCTGGCTTGGTGGCAGGGGATCATGGACCGCTCATGAAACAGCAGAAATATTTTTATTAGGGTCATGACATGTTATTATTGAATTTTATTATTACTGAATTTTGTTTACCGGGTTGACTCACTGAGACTAAAAGTCTCTTTTTCAGGGGCGGCCGGGGGGGAGGGATACAGATGGTAACCAACTGAAATTGAACCAGATTAAGCTGTTGGTGGTATTTTAGTGACTGGGGGAAAATTGGCCAGGACACTGGGTAAGTTCCCCTACTCTGCCTGCAGGGGTGCTGTCACTTCTTGTGGACTGGATGGAGGGGCCCATTTTGGAGCCAGACAGAAGAGGAGTAGGTTGTGTGATGCCTGAGTGGTCTAGTACTTCAGCTTATGGAACAGTACAAATGATGAAGATTATGGAAGCACCAGAAGAAGTAGTAATGATTGCTAATGCAACCCAGGTACCTACAGAAGTTGAAAATGATAAATATTCTGTGACAGCTATTTCCATGGATGTGGAGTTGCCAGAAGAAGAAAAAACATTAAAAAGGGACCTGGGAAGGAAAAAAAAAAAAAACAGTTGCTGGAGATGATTACAGCAGCGGAGCAAGAATACACAGAAAAAAAGAGTAAAATAGACGAGAAACAGAATGTCACAAACCCACTCAGCAGGTCAGGCCTCTACTCCCAAAGTGCCAACCTCCGAGGGCAGTCTTGTGAACAGATTAACAGAACAAGGTAACCCTCTGGTTGGTTTTGTGAGTTCAGATCCACCTTTGGTCTCATGGCTTGGAGGGATTCAAACTGTGAACCTCTTGCTAGTGTACCCAATGCACAGGCTTAGATATTTCTGTCTTCGGGGGGGCCAGATATCTTTGCCTACGGGCACCTAACAGGTATACAGAGATGATCCCTTAAAAACTTTAATAAAGACCTCAGATTTAAAACACTTCTCTTTCCAGTGTGGCATCCCACTTCCAAGCTTATGCCTAGTGTCTGCTATAACCATATATACTTTTCTTACAAATGAAAAGAAATCAAAGACAGACCAAGTACGCTCTAAAAAGAGTTTTACTAAAATAGATAAAAATATGTAAAACACAAAATACAGAACTCTTATATCACAAGACATACAAATCTTTTAAAAGAACAAGGTTTAAACAGTGCAAATTCCTACTTACAGTACTTAGATTTGACTCTTTCGAAATACCTGTTTACAGTGCTCACCGATGTTTCTTTGTCAGAGTCTAGATAAAAGTGTGTCAGTGAAGTAAAACAGAATATTCCTTAAAGCAAACTGTATTTGCCAACCCCTTTTTTGGGTGAGGTCACATAGCTCCTCCTCTGTCAGAATATATAAAAAAATATATATTTAATAAAAACACAGGATGTCTTTTTCAAGAATTAAATTCTGCAATCCTCAGCATGACTCATATGTTCTTCAAATGACATCTCTTTGATCTATGCTGCATCCTCTCTCACACAGGCTTCAGAGGAACATTTACAACTTTGCGCCAGTTTGCTAAACCTGGTTTCCCCTTCTAACATCATAAATCTTTTTTTTTATGATTTTCCTCTTAACAACAACATCTATAATTGACTTAGAAAAGTCTGTAAATAGCTTATGGCCTGCCATGTAACACCTGGTATCTAAAATTGGTGTGTGTGTGATCTCACATGCTGTTTCAGCATTTTCTTATGACTTTCATTTTTCAGCTGAAACCTGGGGGGCAAGGTCACTCCAAAAGCACCAGATTTTCAGCACAGACAGTCAGTAATACATTTTATATTAAAAGAAAATGATACAACACTCAGAACTGGCTGTCCACATCACACAGTAGAGAAAGCGATTAGCAGTCAGCCCCATAAGTATGGCTGGAAAAAGATTGCCTGTGGACATTTCTTCAAGTACAGGACAACAGGGGAATGTTGAGACAAATAGGAGCTTACCTGCACACAGTCAGGTAGACAGCATCACTTTCAGTGGATCACCATCAGAGTGGACCCCAGAAGCGGCATTACAGCAAGCAGGCTGGATTTTCAATGGTCACATATTGATTCCGGACCCCCGAATACCTATCCCAGGTTCACCTGAGAAAGAACGACAAAGAACAGAAGAAGCAATGAAAGGCACAGAACAGCAACCCAGTAAAGATGACCAAACAGAGGCTACAGCTGCAGCAACTGTGCAGGGGGAAGGGAGAGCCCAGAGCCAGAGTGCTACACCAGACGCTGACACGGAATCGGCACAGCCATACCCAGAGAGCATATTGAGGAGAAATTCTACTACATCTTCAAAATCATATTGCCCGATGGGTAATGAATCTGAAAATGAGGAGAATGAAATGAAGATGCAAACAGCTGGTACTGATTTAACTATTCCACAAATGCCCAGCCATTCAGGGGGGGAGATGAACAGAGGGAACAGAATAGATCAAGACAACAACAAAGAATGAACTATGCAGGACTTTTTCGAAAGCCTGCAGAAGAGGGCAAAACACTAGCATGTGGTCAGACTAAAGTTTAAAGGTTTTTCTACTCATGCCCCAGACAGACACTGGGTAGGAAGAGAATTAATTAAAGATTCCCTGGGATTCTGTCCTGCTGAAATATATTCTTTTATTCATGCACCAGGAGATAATAATTATGATATTACCTTTGCAATGCAGCATTGTTGGACAAGTTTTGGAAAATATATATTGAAGTAAAAAATGATTAACTGTGGAGGGATTTTTTGGCAATACTAATCACAAAACCAACAGTTAAAATGGTATCTGTACTATTCTGAAATGAGGGGGTGTCAGTAAACGATGTGATTGTTCTGGTTAGAAAAGTGGTGTGATACCTAGGGTACTCCAAATCCAGTCATGGACAATAATGGTTTCTGGACAGGAGGTTGGACTGTTTGAGTAACTTTGAAACACACAGATGAAGGCATACAACATTTACCAAATAGTTTTTTTCTGGATAGGGATAGGGGCATATTATTTTATCCTGGGTAGCCTAAGAGCTGTTACAAATGTGGCTCCCCTTCGTTTTGTATACAGACTGCCAGCAAATAAAATGTTTCCAGTGTGGAGAATTGGGTCACATGGCAAACATGTGCACATTAACCCCTCTGTGCAGTCTCTGTGGAGATGATGAGCATTCTTTTGGTTCATGCTCTTGGGCAGCTCACAATTCGGAAGGGTCTGCAGAGAAAGATTATTATTTATATATGGCAAAAAAAGATTTTAGAGTGGCAGAAAGAGAATGCTCTATGCCTTCTACTAACACCAGAAGAAGGTGATGAGGAGCAGGGAACAGACCCCCAACACGGTCTGAAGTCTTGTCCCTGAGAAACCAGCCCTCACCCCTTTCAAGTCAAGGGGTTTCAACCCCTACAATACAGCAGATCTTGTGGAAAATACTTGCCAAGCAGATCAGCAGCCTTTTCAGCAAGTAATTTCAGAGGCTGCTCAAAAGACAACAGCTAAAGAGGAAACAAAGTACCCCCATCAGTAACACAAAAAGTAGTAATAGACAGCTTGGAGATGGGTGATATGCCCCCCCTTCCCCACTGAAGATAGCAACATCAGTTTTGGAAGATACAACAGGAGACTTTCAAACAGTAACCAAAGGCACAAAGCAGTGCCAGCCACAGTCATCTGCTATAGAACAGCAACTTCCCTTGGAGAATAAATGTGATGCTCTACAGAGTTGGGGGGATGGAAGAAGAATAATCAGATGTGTCCTCCCAGTCCACTGTGTGTGAACACCTGTATCAATCAAGTACTACAGGAAATAAAGACAATACCAGGGAAAAAGAAAAGGATTATACACTCTAGCTCTAAGAAATTGTAAAACTGAGCTCTCTTCCTGAACTGAGACTAGCCAGTCTCAACACTAACAGTATCAAGTTTCCTTTAAGTAGGTCAGCTGCCTTTGCCATACTACAACAACTGATTTGTGATGTGATCTTTTAGCAATAAGGTTTAGAGTTATGTTAATGGCTCAGCAACCACACCTCAGTGCTATAGGCACGAGGCACAGCTGAGTGCCACATATCCCCAGGGTGTGATTAAATGGCCATTAACATAACCCTAAAAAATACCTTATTGCTATTATGGTAGTGGTCGAAATTAAACTTTTGTTGTACAGTACGTCTTTTTTTTTTTTTTTTCATGTTTGCTTTGAAAGTTTCACAAATAGTCCTTCCACGGTTATTCAGAACGTTAGCGCGAGTGTGGTACCATTACCTAGGTGACAGTGGCCTTGCACACATGCTGATCAATGAGAAATAGCTGGTGTTACAATTACCATAGCAGCCGCTGGAAAGTAGGGAAACTTAATCAGGAAGGCTGGTTACTTGTTTCCATGCTCTGGCTTCCTTCATGTGAAACATAAGTGTTAATATGGAGTAGCATTTATACTTTCTGAAAAGCCCTCTGCTATGCATGTTTCAGCGCTGGTCTTTGCCGACACTGGTTACCTTTCTCAGTTACACAGTGCCCATAACTGAAATGCCGTAGTGTTTAATCATAAGCGGAGCCTGAAACATTAAAAGATTGCCTTGTTGGTTTTTTTTTCATCCCGATGTGCTATGAAGTGCTGTAGTAACGGCAATGGCACACTTGTAAGACATGGGACCTAAAGTGTCTCTGTTTTACACTCCCCCTTCGCTGACATGATTGTTTTTTACAGGTTACTCTTTGCTGTTTTTTACAGGTTACTCTTTGCTGTTTGTGTGTTTTATTGCATGGGGAAGTTATCGATCAGTGGCAAAGTTGTCAGTTTCATGGGAACATTTGCACGTAGCAGAAGCGGTCGCGGTAAGCAATGGCAGACAACAGGACAGTTTTAGAATGCTAACATGGAATCTTTTTGAAAATAAGATTCTTTTTATGTGTGTCACTGCTTTCGAGCTGTAGCTCAAGAAGTATGTTAATCAAAGATTAATATAGGGCTGCTTGAAGAATTTCAGCCAATCAAAATACTGGAAAATGTATACAATTACTATAATACAGGACAAAAGACTGCATTCACTGCTGGAAGCACAAAAAGCTGATGCAGATTGGAGAATAGGGCAAACGTTCTGGTCCCTAGGAATAGAGATGTATAGTGGGTAGGGTTCTGCGTCACAACCCAGGATGTTACTTATTCAAAAAATTATTGAAGTTTAGCCCAGCAGGGCATTAATACTAGACACAAGAATTAAAGGTATTGAGTGTTACCTTATAAATATATATGGGTATCAATCAAAGGCACTCAGAATTGAATTATTATGGAAAATTCAACCCTTTCTTTATACTAGTAGATTATTTTTTTTGGCAGTGATCTCAATATAAATATAAGTAGAGCTACTAGGTACTCCACCTGGGGGCCAGAAACCCGGACCAAGTGTACACCCTGGGGGGGGAATACTACAAGTCTCGATGGCTGAGAGGGACCTGAGGGTGGTGGTGGATGTCAAGACAAGGTGTTACCTATTTTGACCTGCTGGGAACGATTCATGAGGTAGTCAGTGAACCAGCCGAGGGTGTCCTGGGAGAAACCAAAGTTGGAAAGTGTGGTTAGTAAGAGAGAGTGGTTGATGGTGTCAAACGCCTTAGTGAGATCAATTAAGACAGCACCTGTGATGTGGCCCCTGTCTAAGGCAGAGTGAACATGGGCAGTGAACTCCAGGTGGGCAGTAGTGGTACTGTGCCCCTTGCGGAAGCCATGTTGCTGTTTACAGAGAAGGTTGTATTTGTTGAGGTGGTTGGTGAGCTGATCAGAGACAATCCACTCTAGGGCCTTGGAGAGGGGAGGGAGGATGGAGATGGGGCGATAGTTGTTGGTGCTGGTATGGTCCCCGCCTTTAAATACTGGTGTAACGGAGGTGGATTTCCACCGGGAGGGGAACTTATCCTGGCACAAGGAGCGATGTAGAATGTGAGTGATGGGGTAGAGTACCTCCTGTAAGGTGAGTTGTAGGAGTTTCAGGTCTAGGGAGTCACTGCTATAGTGGGAGTGGCTGAGGGCTTTTCTTAGGTATGGCTCTGCAGCCTTTGGAGTGATGCAGCGTAGATGGAAGGGGGGGCTTCTGAGAGGGGAGGGGGGGCAAGTTGATGGTGGGTCAAAGAAATTAGGAGGTAGGACCTGGCTGAGGTTAGTGAAAGTGTCGTTGAAGGCTGTTGCTATACGTGTAGAGTTCGTGGTCAGACACCCATCAACTAAGATCTGGTTGGGAACAGTGTTAGAGACTTTGCCACAGATATTATTAATGTTCTTCCAGAAATGCTGCCCTGAGCCCCAGGTGATGGTAAGGGAGGATTTAAAATATTCAGCTTTAGCTCTGCACAAAGCCCACGTGCATTTATTTCAGGCCTCCCTATACTTCCGTCTGTTGGTCGACAGGCTGGACTCATTGGAGAGGTGCCAGTGAGAGTCTGTAGTTCGCATCAGTGCCAGGAGGTTCCCTTTGACCTTCCTTTTAGTGAGTGGGGCAAACTTATCACATATAGTATTAAAGGAATGAATGAAGAGGTCAAGGGCTCTGTCAGGGTCCAGGGTATTCATTACGAAGGACCAGTCCATATACTGAGTTGCACTCTGAGGAGGGCCAGTGAGCCAGGGCCAATTTGGCGAAGGTGTATTATTGTGGGAGGAGATTTAGGAGCTTTGCAAGACCAGGTGCAGAGCACTGGTGAGTGGTCACTAAGGACGTTTGGTAGGATGGAAGTGCTAGTGACTTTGTGAGGTCGGTTGGTAAAGACCAGGTCCAGCAGCGAGGAAGACCCTGTGCTCTGGTTCAGACGGGTGGGGGATGTGACTACTTGCGTTAGATCATGGGCAGAGGCCTCATTGATGAAAGGTGTGGTGGTTTTACCTAGCCAGTTAATATTGAAGTCCCCAAGTAAGATTTTTTTCCATATGGGATGGGAGGGAGGCCTGGTAGGACAGTACTGAGTGGAAGACTGCCTTCTGATCCCTGGGAGGTATGTATACAGCAGTGATGAGAAGGGGGGTTTGGGAGTGCGCCAGAGAGAGTTTTAGTGTGAGGACCTGGGGTCCTGGTTCCAGTGAGGGTGGAAGTAGTTCTCCGTGTAGGGTGGCCTTGGTGTAAATAGTGCAGCCACCATCACGCTTACCCTTACGGTCAGCTCAGTGAATGTTGTAGTTGGGGAGGGTTGCTGACGAGTCTGGAATCATGGAAGAGAGCCAGGTTTCACCCACGGCAGTGATGTCGAGTTGATGTTGCAGGACCCAGCCCTGGAAAGAGTCCCATTTTTTTAATGGGCTGCAGACATTAAGGGAGGCAATGTGCAGTCCGCTGGGAGGGGAGTGTGCAGGGGTAGCAGGGGCGTGTGGTCCGAGGTGAGGGTGTATGTTACCAGACATGAGAAGGAGCAGGAGGAGGAGGCACCTGAGGACAGAGTGCCAGGTCAGTTTATTGAGACGGCGGGATTTGTAGGCAAGATGCCCCTTCGTGGTTAAGAATGTAGGAATTTGGAGGTTGAGTAGGAGGTGGGTAGCCAGGAGAAGGGTCTGAGGTGCATGGGGGGTGTCTGTGGTGGGGGCATTTGATGGTGGCATTTAAAGTGGTAGTGGTGGGCACATAGGGTGGTGTGACTAGGGCGACAGACATTAGGATTGATTGTAGGGAGAATAGCCAGAGTCCCAATAATGGGTGGCTGACAGGTAGCGAAGTGGTAGTCAGTGTTACAGGTAGGGTGCAGTACAGGGAGGAACAGAGAGAGGGTTAAGAGAAGCATGTTGAGATAGAGCATCAGATGCAGAGGACCAAAGGACAAGCATGTGTTGCAGAGCCTGGCTCAAAGCCCTCTAGTGAAAGAAGGATATAGGCTGCCAATGGGGAAGTGGGCTGATTGGTTTACGCATCCGTCTGAATCCCTATAAAAGGGAGAGCAGACCAAGGGTGGTGGTGGGGGCGGTGGGGCCACACACAGTCTAACGGGAGTTCAGATGTAGGTTTTTCTTGTGGCGTCTGCTCCGATATATAGTACCTGATGCTTTCGGGGGGTGGGGGGAAGGCGACCATTCCAGGTCCTCATGACCTCCTCGGCGACCGGCTGAAGCTGCTGTGAAAAGAAGGAGACAACAGGTATGAATTTATGCTGCCTGGGGATGGGGATGGCTTTGTATTATGTGGAGCAAGCTGCAAGGGCTGGCGGGGGGAAGGGCTGGCTGCAAATACTAGCTGAATTTTTTAAATTACAGGCTGAATAAATACTTGGAAGTTGGTCTAATGTGCAAATACAGGCTGCAAATACTGGCTGAATTATTTAAATTACAGGCTGATTAAATCCTTGAAAGTTGGTCTAATGTGCAAATACTGGCTGCAAATACAGGCTGAATTAATTAATTCCTTTTAAGGCACTAGAAAAATAAAATTTTAAGGCACTAGTAGGATAAAAACATTCCCCTTTAAAGAGCCCCTGACACTGTTAAAAAAACTTGGAAAAAATGTGAGATTTAGACAGTTAAGTTTATATTTCATGTATTTTCTATAATTATTTACCTTTTTTCTTTATTACCGAGGACAGCTGTACGAAAGAGGCTTACTGTCCCTTAGACTTTCTCTGCTCTTTCTGCTATCCTACCAATGACATCAGAATCTGGGTTGCACCTGGAAACGAGCTGCTGGTCATGGTGCTTTTCCCGGTTACCAACTTTTAAATAAATAAATAAAATAATTCCCTGTTTATGGCATCGTAATTATCCCCACAGCAACAGACTGTGATGTCATAAACAGAACTGTGATGTCATATGTAGGCAAGCAGCCAGAAGGGATAGGCAGTGATCCTGTTTACATACAGATGTCCTTAGTAATAAAGAAGAATGAGAAATACAGAAACAATATTGAAATATAAGATCACTTGTGCTAAACATTACATTTTCTCAAATTTGTCATAACGGTGTCAGGGGCTATTTAAAGGCTCTTTCCCAGTCTAACAGGTAGTGCTAGCAGTGATGCGGAATGAACACTAAATAAACTATCTCCATTGCTGGGGTGACTTAAATGATTTGAAGCAAAAAAGGTGCCAAAGGCAAACAATGCACACACACAGTCTAACAGGAGTCCAGATGGAGCTTTTCTGCATGGCGTCTGCTCCTGTATATAGTACTTGATGCTTTCGGTGGGTTGGGGGAAGGCGACCAGTCCAGGCCGTCACGACCTCCTCAGTGACCGGCTGAAGCTGCTGATGCTTTTGGGGGTGGGCGACCAGTCCAGGCCCTCACGACCTCCTCGGCGACCGGCTGAAGCTGCTGATGCTTTCGGGGGGTGGGAGACCAGTCCAGGCCCTCATAACCTCCTCGGTGACCAGCTGAAGCTGAAGCTTCCTAATACATAGGTCATAATACACACTTGGGTATTTCAGAGGTTAAAAGTGTTCTGTTTTAGTGTATTATTTACACTAATCAGAAACTATACACTCATAACATCTGTTAGGAAAAGAAAAATGGACACAGTGACAAAATGTTTAGTGGCTGAAACAGACATCAGCAGAAAATTACTGTACTTTAACCAGGGGAAGGGGGAGAGGAGGAGGATACATTGTATCCCAAAGTGCTTTACAAGCAGCGATGTAAATGTGTAGCGGCAACAATGTCACGCATCAGTACCCAAAAACAGCCTTTGACGATTACATTAACTAGTTCTGTGGGAAGGGATATGTTGGCCATGACACCGGGCGAGTGTCTTGGGTTCTTTTACTGTCACCTGGACACCCACCAGAAAAGCACCAGAGATGGGTAGAAGGGACCTCTGTTTAATGACAAAGGTCTAATGAATTGCACACCCTGGTGGTATAGCATTCCTATACCACTGCACTCAGCCCAGAGGTGGATGTGCTATCAACTGAGCCAAGCTGATAGTTCTATAGGGCTAAATAGATTGATTAGTGTCTCCATTTCTAACTGCACTATAGTACTTCCTTACATTTGGAGTACCTCAAGGGTTAGTATTAGCCCTCCTTCTATTTTCTGGTATTATAAACACTGTTGCCAGGATTAGTTCTGTGCAAAATACCGTCTTAAGTTTCACACGTCAGCACTTCATCAGAGACACGAAGCACTGATGCATTAAATGTAAGATGCTTTTTCTGACCTACCACTTCCTGGATGTTTGCTGCTCTGGTAAAACAAACTGTTTTGCACAGAACTTATCTTGGCAACTGTGTTTTTGTGTGTGGCAGCTGTGAGTGCTCAATTCATTGTTCTTGTTTTGTTCTAACTCTGAATCACTCAATGCCTCACCAGCTATTGTGAGCAATTTTGCTGGTCGGTGGAGTGGCCCATATGGTAAGCTCTTTCTTACCCAGATGGGGTAATTGAAGAAGCATAGTTAGTAGGTAAGTGGTCAAAACAAATGATTGCAAACTTGCAGTACTTGGTTTCTTAATCTTTAGGTGCTTTTACACACAGGTTTGTAAAATGAAATAAACGTTACCTGTGTGGCGCTATTGTACTCTGTTGAGTTCGGGTTTCCTTTTACACCCCTGCAAGTATTCTGGCTAATCCCGCCTCCATTTGTTTCGGCTCCCCCAGAGTTTACTGCTCTAATGGCAGTTTCTGCAGTGGTACCGAAATGGCTGTTTTACACAGCCAGATCAAATGAAACACGTTCGTGCAAACTGCAAGAAGGATTGTGGTTTGGACGAACATTCACCAAGGGAACGAAACAAATGCTTTTTACACACAAGGGATGTAACAGAATACTGTTTCTGTAACAGTTACTCCGTTACATAGACCTGTGTGTAAAAGCACCTATAGTTTGCCTCTAAATCTCTCAGTGCCTTCTTACAGACATCAGCTATCGTGAGCATTTTCAACTCCCTGGGACTACTGTGTCATCCTGATGCGTTCTCAGGCATGTGCATGCTTGCTGTGGAAAAGCATCCCCAAAAGGCAATATTAGCCAGCCAACATGATGCAGTGAGTGCGATTAATTTGTTGGTTACTTGTAACGGAGGCAGTACAGCACAGTGGTTTAAGGCTCTGAGCTGCAAATCTCTGCTTTAACTGATAAAGTTCTCTGTCCTGCTCCTTCTGTGTTTCCTTATACTTCCTAAATGCTATATTTTTCTCCCTAACCTTCCCCACCACCTCTTTTGAGAACCATAGTGGCTTTTTCTTTCGTTTGATTTGTTTATTTGCTTCACACAAAGGCTTGTTTTCTCTGTGATGGCAGTTCTGATGTTTCCTCATTGTTGCTCTACCCCTCCTTCTTGCCGGTTTGCTAGTGCTTTTCTAAGGCACTCTCCCATTTTGACAAAGTCAGCCCTCCTGGAGTCCAGTACCCTCACTTTTGTATGGCTTGACTCTGCAACTGAATTTATCGTGAACAACACTCTTTGGTGGTCACTTGTTCCCAGATGGCTACCCACTTCTAGATCTGAGAGCTTCTCACTGTCCCCATTTGTGAGTATGAGGTCTAAGATTTCTCCCTCCCGAGTGGGTTCCAACACTGGCTGTCTGAGGCATGCCCCCTGTAAGGCATCGAGAATGGCCCTGCTCTTGGATGTGGCTACAGCAAAGGTGCTCCAGTTCACATCTGGCATATTCAGGTCCCCCATCAACAATACCTGCCCTTGCTATGCCATCCTAAGGATGCTTTCTGCCATATCCTTGTCCATTTCCTCCCCCTGAGATGGGGGGAAGGAATAGACAAGAGGGGTCCTCAGTTAATATTATAAATTTTCCAGACTGTGAGTACCAGCTCTGTAATAACATCCATTACAGCACCACAGGTATTGGAACCTTTATATACATGTAAAGCAGCATTGTGTAGCCCTGCTGCAGTTTCTGGTATAGCCAGGGGAATGGATGGAAGAATGAAGATTCGCTCTCTTCTCCTGCTAACTCAGTAACTGCAGAATACATACTCTACTATTGTTTGTTTTCTCCCATTCTGTGTGATTATTGTCTTTTTCATATTCTCTCACACAACAAACTCTCCTGCCTTCTCCCTGAGCAGACACTTTCTAAGTTCAGAGGCTCCTAATTTTTAAAGAGCACTTTACCTAGTTCTCTTCCTTTACTTGTGTGTGGGGGGTTAAACCTAAGACAGGAGTTATGGAATTCTATTCCCCTGAGTTTATCTTTGCCAGATGGTACAGACCTTTTGTAGAAATTACCACATGCACCTTTTTAAGCAGGCTATCTGCTCCTCTATATAAAAACTGGGTCCTTGTTGTTCGGCCAGCTGGTTTGCACTTTTACTGTCTGATTGTGGGGCTCGTTAACATAGAAACATAGAATTTGACAGCAGATAAGGACCGCTTGGCCCACCCAGTCTGCCCATTTCCCTACCTAATGGATAAGCTGCAGATCCTAGTTAACCAGCAGCCTACTTCTTCCTACCCCCACCCCCTAGAATTGCCTTATGACTGTCCCATGCATGCTTGAATTCCACCACTGTTTTTGACTCCACAACCTCCTCCGGAAGGCTGTTCCATGCATCCACAACCCTCTCTGTGAAAAAATACTTCCTTAAATTACCTCTGAGCTGCCCCCATCTTCAAATTGTGCCCCTGTTCTTGCAGACCCTTTTTGAAAGATGCTACCTCTTGGACTTTGTTGATTCCCTTGAGGTACTTGAAAGTTTCTATCATGTCCCCTCTCCTCCTTTCCTCGAGGCTATACATATTAAGCTCCTTAAGTCTCTCTTCATATGTCTTCTGGTGCAGACCCTGCACCATTATAGTTGCCCTCCTCTGGACAGCTTCCATCCTGTCTATGTCTTTGCAGAGATTGGGTCTCCAGAACTGCATGCAGTACTTCAGATGGGGTCTGACCAGCTGTCTGTACAGAGGGATAATAACTTCCTGTTTTCTACTGGTGATGCCTCTCCCTATGCATCCCAGTATCCCCCCAGCCCTCCTTGCTTCCCTCTCACATTGCTTGCCCACCTTTAGGTCATCTGATATAACTACCCTGAAGTCCCTTACCATTTTTGTTGTTGTTAGTATCTCACCCCCCATTGTGTACTCCTCCCCTGGGTTTTTGTTTCCCAGGTGCATTACCTTGCACTTCTTAGCATTGAATCTAAGCTGCCATATAGTTGATCATTCCTCTAACCTTGCCAAGTCCCTTCTCATCCTTTCCACCCCACCTTGTGCATCAACTGTGTTGCAGATCTTTGTGTCATCTGCAAAGAGACATACTTTTCCTTCCAGTCCCTCTGCAATGTCACTTATAAAGACATTGAAGAAGACCGGTCCTTATACTGAACCCTGCGGTACCCCACTAGTAACCCCCCTTTCTTCAGAGTGGACTCCATTTACTCTTACTCTCTGTGTCCTATTCTCCAGCCAATTCTTTACCCAGGCTGTCATCTTGGGACCCACTCCCAGGCTGGATAACTTGTATGTTAGTCTTTTGAGTGGGACTGTGTCAAATGCCTTGCTAAAGTCCAGGTAGGCCATGTCCACAGCCCCTCCCTGATCTACTACTTTGGTCACCCAGTCAAAGAAATCTGTCAGATTTGTCTGGCATGACCTTTCCGCTGTGAATCCATGCTGCCTTGGGTCCTGTGCCCCTCTGGCCTCTAGATACTCGACAATTCTTTCCTTCAGAAGTGATTCCATCATTTTCCCTACCACTGAGGTTAAACTAACAGGTCTATAGTTTCCTGCTTCTGCCTTGCTCCCACTTTTGTGAAGGGGTAGAGTAAACTTCAGATTAGTTTATACTGTACTCAGCTGTGAGACTCTGTGTCGGACTGTATGTTAAAAAATATCAGAAGGATTACATTGGGCAGTGCTACTCTAGATGGCTGCACCCATTTAAATACAGAAAAAAAGTTTGACATTTTGAGGACAATTATCTGAATCGGATCTGAACAGATGTTTTTGACAATCGCCTGTTCATTACAGCTAGGATAAAACTAATTTTACAGCCTTAAAATAACTAAATAAATAAAAACCTTGCCAACATGAAATCTCATATGATATTCAGTCAGTAAATGTGCCCGAGATACAGATGAAAAACTAGGCAAATTTGTCCTGCCCCCAAAAATTGACAAATGCTAAATGTCCTGATCATCTAGTAGTAGAAAAAATTATTTTTTTACTTTGGTCTAGAACGTTAGTTATCAGACTTTGACATTGTGAGCCTCCCACAAGCCATGGAAGAAACCTTGAGCCTCCCCAAACTTTTGAAATAATCTTATGCCTCCCCATAGAAAAATAGCATACTTTGCACAGTACAACAGGAATAAAGTGAAACTCATTTGAGTAGTTGGTTCTCATTTTATCCAGCCTATTGTAATCCCCGCTGTAACTCCCCTCCTGAGGCCAACCTACTTGCTCTGTTATTTTGAATCTTAAAACATTGTTGCCCCTTGTTGCACTACCTTCATGGTCCAGATTGCTTTCTCTGTTTCCCCTCTATCTGGAATAATCTTCCTACCCATCTCTACCTATCCCCTCTAAACCTGCTCTTAAGCAACTTCCTAGGGGTCCTTTTGCTCCCTCCTGCTCTTGCTCCTAGTATTTCTCTGCTTAAGCCTTGTATTTGGGCTGTTTGCCACCAGTCTAATTGGTCAACTGCTACCTCTCATTATTTGTTAATTGTTCCCATTTGCTTGCACTATTATTCATTTTCTACTGCTTGGCTGTTTTGTAGCTGCCTTTTGAATTATATTTACCCCCTACCATTCCCCAGGTACACCTGAAATGAGGCATGGCTCAGTGTACCATTCCTGTTCACTGATTTGTAAATAAATACATAAATTCACCTACTATTCTTTTTCAGTTTGCCTGATCCCTTCACACAAAATAAGTAATACTCAAATCAAATGTTAAGTACTTTTTCAGAAGTGCTTGAGCCTACCCTGGAACCAGTTGGGGCCTTCCTGAGGCCCCGTCCACACTACACCACTAACACACTGTAGCTGTTCCAAACCAGTACGGACGGTAACCATCACAGTGTGTCCACACTGCCGGTGAGCAGTCTCAGCAACGGAGTGGCACCGTGACGGTGTAGCCACATTGTGGGTGCTGTGGGACCAATACAGATAGCACCCTATCCCACAATGCAGTTTGTGCTGCACTAGGGGACGGTTGGAGCAACACGCTCACGCGTCCATACTAGAACTGGTAATGTTCAGGGAAGGCCAGTTTCATAACCGTTGTTGAAACCACCTCATATGTGGTTTCAACAATGGTTACGAAAACACCTCCTGTAACATTACAGGTGTAAACGCAAACCGTTGCAGTAACGGTTTGGCCCTTCTGTAATGTTACAGAGGGGTTTTCGCTGTGTAGTGTGGACAGGGCCTAAGGGAGGTTGAACTCACCATTTGAGAAACCCTGCTCTAGATGTTGCAGAAAACAAGGATACTTTAACTAAGATATCTTAAAGGGGCACTGTTAGCTTTGTCCCTCTGTTTTGAAACATGGCAGCAGTGTGCCCCTGGGCAAATATTTTTGAAGGAGTTACTCTAAAATGCCCCTATGTAGCATAAAAGTAATTTATTTACCTTTTTCTGGCAATATTAGCATATCTTTCTTTCTGCTCAGTCCACACTAAACTCCGCTGCCACCGGAAGCATATGCACCTCGAGGATGCACGTCTGCCAGCAAACGCTGTCCCGAATTGCAACTTTTCACAAGTACATTGTAAAAACAAGTTAATGCTGTAGAAGTTCTTAACCTCAGTCGCCCCTGGTATCTTTAAATTAGAAATGAGCACTACTTCTGCTGCAAAATACTTGTACAAATCAGAGCCGAAATTGGGGGACTAGGAGTTGCCACAGTCAGCAGAATGGGGGGGGGGGGAAGAGGTGGAGGAAGGAAAGGGGGCACACTAAACAGGACAGTAGGGGAAGGACTGTCAGCTGTAATGGATGTGAGGCTGCAATTTTCATGGAGTTAATATGGAACATGTGGGGATGCCCATTATGCAGGAGCATGGAGCAATTAAGAAAAGAAATAAGGTAGCTGCATTGGGAATTGGAATGCATGAGAGGGGGACAGGGGCGTAGGTATTAAGTGTGCAGATGGTGCAACTGCACTGGGGCTCACAAGCTGGAAGGGCCTATCCATTCCCACTAGTCTGTCAGATTTTTTTTCACCAATGAGGCGTGCGCACACACCATTGTGCTGTGCCACCCAGCCATCCAGTCTTCCTGTTAGTCCCAATTCAAAATAGGCACCCCATGCTCCACATGATGGACTATTGACACACCACGTGGGGGGGGCTGAGGGACTCAAGATCAGCAGCAGCCGTCGAAGCTGAAAATAGGAGCCACCTGTGACTGACAGATGAGATCATGAGCCAGCAAATAAGAGAGACTACTACTCTGCCTGCCCTGCCCATCATAGTAGTCTACCACCAATGGCCGCGTGGTTTACGGTGAGTTGGGGCGGGTGGGAGGCGGAGAGAGGGGATGTGGTCAGTCTGTCGGAGAAGCATGCAACTGCGCCATTACGGTTCAGGCTACAGTGCAGTGAACTTGGGAAGGAGTGTGCAGGCTTGGCTTTCTGACTTGATTTAAATTTAAAAAATGTACTAATCTGTTTTTTACACCTCTCAGTTCACCCACCACAAGTTAGGTCCATCGTCGACTCCAGGCACTGCATATTTGTGTGGGCGGGTGTGTGGGCAGTTGCTGCAACTTGGCTGCTGCTTTGTTTGGCTTTGGGGTGGGGGGAGGACTTGGAGGAGGTTCCAAATAAGACATTTACTAAAGTTGGAAGGAGGGATGGACAGTCCAGTCGTGAGTCATCCTAGACTGAAGAGGCAGCCTGGGGGTTTGAGGAAAAAACTGTTGTCTTTTTACTTCTTTTTTCATCTACTGAAAAAAAAAAAAAAATTAATTGGGTCAGTGACTTGGTGCGATGGTGCTGTGTTCACATAAGTTATGTGGTACTGAGCTGCCTGCAGCTGCTAAGGAGAAGGACATGTCAATTAGAAAGGCCTAAGAAAGGCCAGATCCAGATCAGAACAAGGAATAATTAGGGCGATGGGAACAAGAAGTGCTGGTGCTACTGACAGCAGAATGTGCAGACTGCTGATAAGCAAATAAAAAAAGATGGAAATTGAGTATTAAGAGAAATAAAAGATTCTTATGATTATAAAATTAAAAAAAAAAAATAAAGAGAACAACAGAGACTTGGAAGGGACCGGGTGTTTGTGAGAGAAGGAGGAAGTAACTTGTAAAAAAAAAAAAAAATAAACCTGTTACTAACACTGACATAGTGATTTAAAAAGCCCAGAAGGACAAGTAAATTAGAAAGGCCTAAGCAAGGTCAGTTCCAGAAATTAAAGAAAGGAATAATTATTAGGGTGAGGGGAGCAAGACGTGCTGGTACTACTGCTGCAGAGCAGAGTGCCTGCATAAGCTGATAAGCAAATGTAATGCCCCAAAGTTGGACCATTCCAGAAAAATAAAATTAAATAAATTAATTAAGAGTCCACAGGTGCTCAGGGTACCTGCTGCAGGTGTAGGCAGCAGGGTACAATGCTAAGGGGCCCCTAGAAATAAAGATTTAACCTCCTGGTATAAGAAAAACACTGTAAATAATAGAACAATGCCTTGTGCACTTACAGCTGGTCAAAAGACAGATTTCAGAAAGCAATATGTGTCATAATGGCCTGGATGGAATGTTGTGCTGAGTGGCTCATGCACAGCATTCCAATCCAGCCAATCTAGAACCCAGGCAGGTTTAACTTTGAATAACAATTCCACAGTTAGTCAGTTGCTGTTGGACTGTGGAGTAGAGAGGATCACAGGAGTGCAGCAGGGACTTGTGGCTTACCTGGGGTTGTGAAGCCAATCCTGTTGACTCCCTGGTGAGTCCCCTCCTCCAGTCCACTGAAGATTCCTGCTCTGCTTTAGCGCTGTCGTCGGCGGTGCCATCGGGGCACCACGAAGAAGAAAACGCCCGTTTTCCCTGCGTTTTGGGGCTTAACAGCCCTCCGGTTATTTGTTTTAACTCCCGAGTATTTCTAAAGTTTACTCCAGTCCCACGCTGACGGCAGAGAAACGCCACATCTCCCTTTCGGCCATTGGAGGCCCCCCGAGTCATCCCCCTAGCTGCCTGTACGTTTCCTCCCTCTGCTTCAGTACCTCCCACCTCCCGGTTGCCTCCTGATTCCCCGAAGACCGCAGAGCGGTGAGTCGGCGGCAGCACACAGCGGTGCTGACCACCTGTTTGTAAAGGGGGACTTTGTTTGTTGAAAAAAGCGCAGTAGGTGCTTAGGAGAGGTGGCCGAGCGCTGCAGGGGCATCAGGCCACTAGGACCCTTGATTTTAATATTCATTTTTGGAGGTGGGGCTAGCGACGCCCATGGGGAGGGGCCAGGGTATTAAGACCAGTTCAAAGGCCTATAAATATTCATAAGGGGTGGAATTTAAGGCGGGGTTTCTCCGAATTATTGACAGCAGGTTCAGGGAGCCTGCAAATCTTAAAGGGGCAACACATTTAAAAGGGCAAGTCAGGCCCAGATCTAAAGTAGGGCATTAAGGGAGGCCCCGGCCTAGCAGAATAGGGCAAGCCAGCCTAGTGGTACTAAAGGGAGGCCCCGGCCTAGCGGAATAGGGCAAGCCAGCCTAGTGGTACTATAGGGAGGCCCTAGCCTAGCAGAATAGGGCAAGCCAGCCTAATGGTACTAAAAGATTCCCTAGCCACAACGTACTGAAAGGGATCCTATTCCAGAAGATCCTACATTTAGAAACAGGGGTTCATTTGAGAGTGTTCGATTTGCCTATACTGTGAAACTACTGTGATTACTGTACTGCTTATGCTGAACTATTGCCCTAAGTACCTGAACTATTGCCCTAAGTACCTGAACTATTGTCCTAAGTACCTGAACTATTGTCCTAAGTACCTGAACTATTGGTCTAAGTACCTGAACTATTGCCCTAAGTACCTGAACTATTGTCCTAAGTACCTGAACTATTACTCTAAGCTCCTGGACATTGGCCCTTATCAGTAATAATTACCCCTGAAGTTATAATTTGCCCTCCTCCGGCAAATTATTGTATCATTCCACAGTTCTTTGGGCATTCTTCAGTTATATGTTTACTACTGTACGAAGACAGTCTCAATCTTCTACCACACTGCAGTCGTATAGTGTGGTCTGTAACAACATGTACGCAAAATCAGTCTCTACTCAGAAGACGACGTCCGCTCAGCATTCTTCACTCCTGGGAGATCATCCATCAGCTCATGCTGTCCGTTTGTGTCGTCCGCTGAAGTCGAGTCTGTCGCCAGTCGTACAAGTCGTACCCGCCGTTTTCTTGTTTTCACAGCTTGAAAGTCCGTCCGCTTAAACGACTACCACAGCCGTGTTGTGTCATCTGTATGGTTCCTGTTCCAGATGTCCCGAAGTTGGTCATCCTCTACAGAAGAGTGAGCTCATCCTGGAGAACCTAGTCTGCACCCCACCTGTTCGTTCGCCGCAAGTCGAGTCCGTCGAAGCCCAATCCGGGACGCGTCCGCCGTTTCTTTGTTTTGTGTTAGTTCCTGATCCTAGGATTGCAGAGTCAATCATCATCTCTTCACATTTTTATGGTTCCTGGTCCTGTCAGAGTTCCTTCCGAGTTCAGCTGGCCCTTAGAGTGCCGCAGCATCAGTCAGGTCATGGTAGTCCTCCATTGGATTCATCGCCACGCAGATCTTGATCTATCTTAGTCGCCTTGGCAACCTAGAAGTGGGTTTGGCCAAGGAACCCTTTGTTTCAGTGTGTTATTTCACGAACCAGTTGCTTTGGTTCTACATTCCGGCAGCCTTGGAGAGAGTGGGCTTTTGCCGAAGATATATGGTCTGTTTACCAAACCTCTCACCACCCCAGTGGCCTTAACTAGGTCCTTGCTGGGAATTGAGATTAGGGTTCTACAGTTCTGTTTTACTTCCCTTGTAGCTACCAACGAAGAACGACGGTGTACATGAAGACGCCGGATCTCTGGACTTTTGTAATATCTGGACTCTTATGGAAATGTGTGATGCTAATTACCCTAATACAGTGCTGAGTAGCTTATGTAACCTGATTCTCATTTAGAGTATAGAAGTATAGACTAGTGTCAGAATAAGAGTGGCAGTAGGCCTAAAGTTTATTCTTGTAGTAATAACCTTAGAAGTGGTAGATAAAAGTATTTCCCTTTTTTATTGCCCTATTGTTCTCAGGCAACCCCTCCTCCTTCTTGTGATGGTGTCTGTCTACCCTTTGTACAAAATAAACGCCCTGTGGGCATCGAAGCACTAAGTTGACTCCTGCCTCTCCTTGTCTGGATGACAGTTATCCTATCCACATAATTCGGACCTTGGTGTCTCGCTCATCTCTTTTCACCACCTTTAGAGAGGAGTACTGTTAGCAGAGCACCTCCTGCTCATCTCACATCTCAAGCAGCACATAAATCTTTGGCGTAGTCAGCAGGATAGAGATAATTATTTATCCAAGGAGTCCAAAGTTGGAGTGGCTTACTAGGAAGCACAAATGGAGCCAGGGCGTAGTAGTGGATTGTCTGGGGGAGATAGAGAGTCAGCTGGAGGAGACTGAGATGGACTTAGAGGGAATATCCCACCATCTCCACTAACCATGCCATACTACTTTGAAGCACCATGGCTTCAACAGTTTTCCGGGGAGAAAGATGGGGATGGAACCAGCAACCTGGGAGAATTCCGTTCGAAGATGCAGGCCATGTTTCGGCTGTATCAAATCCCTGAGCAACAGAAGGTTGAAATTTTAATTGGGCAACTAAAGGGAGCTGCTCACCGTGAAGTCCAATCATGGCCAAGTGGAGCAAAAGCCACAGCAGACCAGATACTCCAGAGGCTACAGCAGATTTTCGATGCTAGGACCATGTCTGACCTCAAAATGAAGTTCTTTTTGCATACCCAGAAGTCTCAAGAGACCCTAAGGGAGTTTGCACTGAGTCTACAAGAGCTGTTGCGAGCGATAGAGAGAGTAGACGCAGCAGAGGCCCAAGATGCAGATAGAGTACTAGTCGAAAAATTTGTTGAAGGAGTGCAAAGTGAGGCCCTGAAGAGAGAACTACGCATGCTGCATTTACAGAACCCTGAAGTTGACTTTCTGGATTTTAAAGAGAAAGCCATTCGAATATTTGATTCAGGACATTCTAGAGAGGAAGCTCCGGCATATCCCCAAATCTCTATGGGAACCCAATGGCCGACCTACACTACCAAGGGATGGAAAGAAGACCATTCTTGGCAATTAGGACTCCAGCCAGAGGAAATGTCCTTGCAAAGACAAGAACCAGGAAGAGAAGCTGTTGCCTACCTGAGCTGGCATTCAGAACATGAGCAGTGAAAAGTTGCAATTCAGGATAGCGCTTCTTTACCAAGCTAGCTCCAGCAGGGCCCCCTTCTTTAGATGTTGAATGTCCAAGACAGAGAGAGAGAAAGAGAGGGGTGTCCCGGCTTCCTCATTTATGCACTTCTGGCTGTGGGCGAGTGACCTCTCCCTTGAGTGACAGTTCCCCAATATTTCCACCCATATGAGTCTGTGTGTGTGTGACTTCATCTCCTTTAGCCCTTCCTTGCTATTTCTAGACATTTTACGACATGCACCTGGGTCCATTGTCTGATATGTAAACATATTCCAGAAAGGACTCGTCACTGGGATTATGGCTTAATTGCCTCCTCCTGCTGTCTTGTCAGTAATTACTGCTAACCTTCCCACGATAAAGTCAGCACCTCCACACTGAGTGACTCTCTCCTAAGCTGCCTATACATGTGACCTGGCAGCCACTTTGTATCCATCCCGAACAGAACTTGTAACAGAAGAATATTTCAACTAACAGAAAAGGAATAAAGGCATCTGGTCACATGTCCTGTCACAGACCACAACTTTTTAACATAGCCGTTTTTTTCACACCACCTCATGAAATGTGATAGCTTTCATTTCTCAAGCCCTACCCAAAATATGTTTTAACACCCATAGTGCAAAATGATGTTTCAATCATTGCTTTATAAATGACACCCATCACGTTCAGAAGGAGTGGTCATATAAAGATTATGTTGGAACACTGGGGTAAAAATGTAAAAAATCAACTAAGTTATGAAGAAGCAAATTGTTCCAACATTTACTTACAATTACATTTTTTGAAGATTTTGGCCCCTAATGTTCACATATCTCTTGTGTTACCCCACCTCCTGAACATGGCAGGTGTCATTTTTTAAATCTCATTCAAAACTTTTTTCCACAGTCGTACATGGAAATCACCTTTCAGATGGGATTTTAAAAATTCCACCTGTCTTGATCATAACGTCAGGTCATAAAAACCTGTTGGACATTTGGGGTCAAAATGTGGGAGCCCACTTAAAAGTAGATTAAAAGGCAACACGCTGTATAAATGAAGCATCAAGCAAATCTTACCAAGAAAGGTTACAGACATTGGGGTTTTATTCCCTGGAATATCATAGGCTCAGGGGGATATGTGTCTCATTTTCAGAGCACTGACAGATACTCTGTTATAGGAGCAATTAGGCCTGGTGCTAAGGGATAAGGTATACTGCACAAGGGCTCATCCTTTGCAATTACATGAAAAAATATATAACACCAATAGAAGGAAGCACTGATTCAGTGTTAGGGTGGTTAAGGTTTGGAATGAGCTGCCAGTTGAAGTAGTGGCAAGCAAGACCATGGCTAAACTTAAGACAGATTAGACAACCACCTGATTACAAATAATATTACAGGGTATAATTAGAACTTTTGGCAAGCTATAATGGACCGATCGGTCTTCAAAGAGCCTGTACACTTCTATGTCTATGTAATCTATATTGCCTCCCCCCATGACATCTTCACCCTTCCTCCATCCACACTGCTTCTCCACCCTTCCCCCACCCTTACTGGCTTTCTTCTCCCTCTACCCTGCCCCCCCACACATACCCCTGCCGAGGCCTCCCTCACCCTTAAGCCACCCGTACTCATAACTCACACTACTTCATAAACGCTGTGCCCCCCCCATTGATTACCTACAGCACTCACTCCATGCACTTTTCTCTGTCTTTTCCACTTTCAAATGTAGTTACTGTACATTTTATGTGTAGCATATATATCCTCAGATTTAGTCAGTTCCATGCTATGTATTAGATAGTGTAATTGTACCTATATTATGTGTACCCCATTCCCACTCTGCTATTTGCCATTTATTATTTGCTAGTGGCATTCAATCTGTCAGTTTATATTTGTATATGTTATTGTATTGTCAATGTTACCAGGACCTCCTTGTGAATGAACCTGCTCAATGGAGTATTTCCTGTAACAAACTTGAACTCTCAGCTGCCCTGTCCTGGGTAAAAAGCAGGATACCACTGAAAATGAGACATTGCATCTCATCTGCTCTATTCTGTATGATTTAAATAAATAAATAAATTCTGGGTAAATATATAGTAAAAATGTGTACAAGCAAGACCCGGTACAACAGCAATACCAGCAGTGAACATTCGTCATTGATATATGCTTGTTTTGTCATTATAGTTTATATGCTGAAATTATACTATTAAGGGGCAAGGCAGAAAGAGAAAGTGCTGCGCTCACTTGGCACACCAAACACACACCAAATAAGGCACTCAGACAAAGCAACCGCACTTAAGCCCTGTTTATGCTGCTGACTTTGCAGCACATCAGTGCATGTGCTTGAGTTGATGCACTGCAAAGCTGGTAGTGTAAACACTTTGTGGAGTGCCTTAAGTGTCCTTTGGATCCTTTTTTCAATCTGACTCAGTTGTGGTATCAGTATCGGAGTGAGCACATTTACTGGCAGTGTGGATGCTTTGCTGTGCTCAGTCTAATACAAAGTCTTTTTTTCTGCATCCTCAAAAGAATTTACAGCCCCTCTTCAGAGTGACCTGAAGTGCTGCAAGGGTGGGCTCTGTAAACAGTTAATTGTTGGGGAACAAGCCAGCAGAGCGGGAAGGGAGCATCACAGATGCCAGAGCGCTGCCGCTGTGTAAACATGGCTTTAAATGCTGTGGTCACTCTGCATTGAGGATTCTGTATGTCACCACCTGGATGCATTAATAAACTCTGTCATTTTGCAACACAGCATTTGAGCGTGGTTGTTTTGACTGAGTGCCTTACTAGGTGTGTGACTGGTGTTCCGAGTGAGTGGTTCACTTTCTATTTCTGCCTTGTACCTGTTTAGGCATGGTTAAGCCCTGTGGCAGCACCCAGTTCTGTACCACACAGTGTGCATCTTCCTCCTTGTTTATATATACTATTCAGGGGCTCTACGATGCCGGTTCAACAACACTTTTGTCGACTAGCATCACATCGACAGGATTTATTTCGACTGCAAGTTGCGGCTGACATAAATCCCATTTATATCCTGGTCCCGTTTTTCCATTGGGGAGCTTTGCCCCATGAACCCCCATGCGGGAGGCTCTTCCCTCTGCACTCCCCATACTTTGGATTATCAAGTCCAGTCAGAGTTGATTCGGGGAAGGGGTGCAGGACCGGGAGACACTGTGCCCCTGTGTCAGACGCACCAACACAGCGACCTGTCGGCAAGCTGTCGATTTTGTTGAAGAGTTTGTAGGTCGCTGTGTTGGTGTTGCTGTTGGGAGGGGGGGGGGATACCCTATTCAGGAGGGATGATTTTGAATGTGCAAGTAACTCTTTCACTGAATGATATAATTTTTACTCTTCACTGCAGTATGTATAAAAATCAAATAAAAACAAGTATGAAAAAAGGTATATGTAACCTACCCACAGGACCAACTTGGAAATTAGTTGTTAACAGCTCAGTGCCTTTCCTGGTTACAGTGTACAAATAAGTATGTTATATCATGTCTTTCATTCAAACTGTATCCCCAAACCCTCTACAATCCTGTAAAGGGAGATAAAAAGAATATACAGTACATGCATAGATACATCAGAGAGAGACATGCCAGAGAGGGCAAGAACAGGGTGGTTGGTACCTTGTTCTGGCTCTTGTTTGAGGTCTGTAACTTACGTTAGGAAAACAGATCATAACCCCCCAACTACATATTTTGGGCTTGCCGTCTGTGAGTTGGCACATTGACTACAAGATTCTGCTTTTCACAAATAAGGAACTAATTGATATGGGCCCTCAATATCTCAATGAACACCTGATCCCCTGTAATCTGGTCGGAACACTGATGGAACAGAGGCTTTTGAAGGTGTCACCCTCTTTTCTGAAGTCTGCTGGCGATCAAACTTTTGCAGAGGCTGCCCCTGCACTCAGGAACTTGCTTATGGTAGATGTTCATTCTTCTCACTCCCGGGTCTCATTCAAATATTGCTTAAAGCAATATTAAGTGAAGCATGCTTTTTTTTAACTGATTAAGTGGTGGTTGTTTTTGTAATCTGTAGGAAGTTATATTTTATTAGGAGATTTTGCCTTTAACATTACATTTGTGTTTTTTTCTGATAGTATTTTCTGTATTTTTTTGTTTATATAAAAGCACTCTGATGCTGGAGGAGCCCTTTATACTTAAGTAATAAGCCACAACAATGTGTGCATTATAGGATTTAGATGCATACCTCAGGGGTGTCGTAAGGCAAGAGGCTGAAGGCCGAGTGCCCTACTCCTCTGGGAAGTGCATTAAAAATCATATGATGCAAAGGGGAGGGGCTTATTACACCTATAAAATGGCTCTTAGTAGATTTTTGGGGGAGATGAAAATGAGATCTGGCACCTGATCATGCATTCATAGAGATTTAATGCACAATCTAGTGAGGTCTCTTGGCTAATTAAAGTTTTAGTCTTTTTCCTTGCAATTTTATAAAACTAAATAGTTCTGTACTACTATTACTAATAAGGTAAAATGTATTTAAATTTGCTTGCAGTGAAAATAGGGTAGCAGTGACTATCTGTCCTCACAGTGTTGTCAGATGAAAGTTACCTGTCGTCTTGTGAATTTTTCAAATGTAATGTGTAAGTCTGCAGCCTTAAAACAAAGGCATTTGTTTTTGAAATTGCAGTTATAGACTTGAAATGAATAAATAGTATTGTTTATTTTGCTGCATTTTTTATTGTAGATAATAAAATGTAATAATAATACAAAAAGAACCTAAGCTATAAATATTTGATATGTGCTGATGATTATTATACAATGGCAAGAAGATTTCTTGTATCATGATTGGTCAGAGTGTGCCTGGACTGGCCTGAACAACATCACTGTATGAAGTCTAGGCACACACATGACCACATGTCAGAGCATGAAATGCTCATGTCCCCAAGTTACCAATGCTCCCGTCAGCCACTGTAAAGGACTTCAGCTGCCCCACCTCCCTCCCTCCCACCTCCGATATCACCACCCTTAAACATCAATACTACTGGGGCAACTGAGGCAGTCTCACAAAATACAGTAGAGTAGGATAGAAGACTGAATACTTTTCATGCTAATTTTTTTCCTCTTTTTTTTTTGGCCCTTAAGTAGGTGGCTTCATTGACATAAAGACTGTAACTGTGATTTGCCACGGTTCACTGGGCAGTCACTTCAACCCTACCGGTTGTCTGCTTCACCAGCAGCAGCCGAAAGATACAAAATGCTGACAAAAACATAACATTAACATTCTGTCCTGGAAAACAGAGAACCGGGACAAGTTTCTCCCTCCATTCACTGTTTCTGGCTCCCTGAGCGTGTGATCGGTCCTCAGCGGTCACTCCTTCCACACACATCAGGATTCAAACTCAATAATACTAAGCCACAAAACCACCTCAAGTAAAGTACATGGCCACAAACAATGCTGTATATATCTTATGTGTCTTTTGGGGGGGGTGCATCAGCCCATCCGAGGAGTGATGTTATTACACAAAAACATACACCCTATCTTGCCTTATTGCTTAATTTTATACTTATTGATGGGGAGATAGGACCCCACAAAATATTTTGCAGAGTGGCCCTTAAAGTCATTGGCACAGCCCTGTTTAGACCAGAGTAGCATATGTTCTGTTTTTTTTTGTCAGGGTCCTCATATAATATACAATGCTGACACTGGGATTTGTGGCACCCTCCCAGCAGCAAGTCACTTGGCCCATGCCAGAGTAAACAGCATGAGGAGGACGTATGTATGTTCTCCTGGTAAATACGTTTCTGTAAATTATATGAATAACCATCATTTCCCAAGTCTGTCCTTCGCAAGGACTCTTTTGTGCTTCAAGTAGCTGACTGACTAGTAGCTGATTGACTGTAGGCTGACCTGCATGCTTTAAACATTTTATTCCCAGCCCTTCTTTCTTGAGCACGCCAGTAATGGTCATTAAAACAGAAAGGCACTGTGTAGAGGAATGTCACCCTTTCAAACCCTTAGAATGGAATTCCTGTCAAATGGTTGGTGGTTGGGATGCAGTAATAAAATGCAGCAGTTTATTTCAAGATCCTTGAGACTGTCCAAGATCCAAAGTCATGTCTATATAACTGTATTCTCACTGACTATAAGCAGTATAACACGTTACTCCATATTTGCAGGCTGCAATGAAAGTTTCTCCTGTTCTCACTCGGAAGAGGAGGAGGATAGTATGGGCCAGTTCTGCTCAGTGTCTATGCTTTCCTTCTGGCTTTGCTTCACAAGCCCCCATTCTATACACATAGTATACAGTATGTCCTAAAGGTCAGGGGGCACTACTTCCCTGTTATGTATTGTATTCCAGTGCTGAAGTACCAAGTTTTTTACACTATCTGTCATGTTTGTCCCTTCCTATGGGGCAGAATCACCTGATTTATTTTATTTAGAATTTCCTCACACCAGGGTAGGCTCATTTAGGGTAATAGCCTAGTTTTCAAGAGGGTCCTGAGTGACAGTTGCAGCAGTAGATATGATTAACAAACGCATAATACACTAAAATGCCAGTGGGTATAAAACATATAAATAAATGCCTTTATCTTCATAGGCAGGGGAGCTGGAGGAACATAAATATTAACAATGGCTTTTAAATTAAATGAGTCTGATTGAGGCTGGCCTGGTGGCACTGAGGGCTAAGGCGCTGGTTGCCTTACCTCACACCATGCCGGCGACCTGTGTTTGGAACGAGCACGGGACACCAGTGGTCGGCAGGGGAGGAGAAGGACTGAGTGTCTGGTGGACTGCTCTCCTTCTCTGGGGAGGGGGGGATCCATGACAGTCGGTGCCTGATTGCCCCCTCGCAGTGGCTGGAGGGCAAGGTGCTGTGCTGCACTTCAGGGGAGAAGTTGGGGGCAGATGCCAGGAGGGAGCACATGTAGACGCATGCACGCTCCCCTCCACCAGTGTCATGGCACACCCTCAGCTCCAGGGAGAAAAATGAGAAAAAGGTAGACTTCCTGGTCGGGTGGCTTGGTGGGCATCCAATGGAACACTGGCTCTGAGGGAAGTTGCCGAATCTGGATCCAGACAGTGTGGGTGAGTTGGGGGCTCCCCACCACCCCACTGTGAGGGGAAGCCACAGGGGGAAACAGGCAAGGATTCAAAGTGGAGCTCGGGGTTGTTGGACAGTGGCCGGAGTCCTAAGGAGTTGCTAGGAATGGGAGCAGACCAGGTTGGTCAAGCAGAAAGAGATAACCAAAAAAATAATTAGTCTGATTGGCTAGCTGGCACCACCTAGCCATGGTAAATCCTAGCATTACCAATGGAAAGAGGTGCCAGCTACCCTCCGATGCCCATCACCAGCAGCTGAATTACTCCAATTGAATTTTAATGCTCCTACCAGACACCATCTTGATCGTGAAGTCACCTCTCCCATCTGGCTCCAGACTGCTGCTGCTGCACAACTCTCCTTGCCTGTGCCCCATAAGTAAGGCATTTTCAACGAATCCCTCTCATCGCTGCGTTTTTGAGAGATCCCGCTCTTTCTGCTCCTGTATACTCCTGCTCCATTCCATGTTTCTTTTTATCCCAGCACAAAAAAAGGAAAATTCATAAAAATAAAAATAAAATAAATTCCCCTCAGATTGACACCATTACAGTTTCTGAAACACATAATTCCAACCTGACTACAGCCCGTTATGGTTTACACCACACACAGACATTTGCTTCTCACCCTCAGTCTCCCTGTCAATAAAAGAAAAACAAATAAGTAGCCCACCAGTTGCAGCCCTCTGTATAAGGAAAAAAACACAGCATAATAACTGTCTACTTGCAAGATCTCCTTCGGCCTTACCGCCCTCTTCGCCCACTCCGTTCCACCGACGAGGGATTGCTAGAGATTCCCAGGGTTCGTCTTCAGTCATCTGGGGCCAGAGCATTTTCTTTTGTGGCCCCAACCCTGTGGAACTCTCTACCTCGTCGGATTAGAGAGTGCCCATCCACAGAGTCATTTAAAGCATCATTGAAGAGCCACTTATTTGCATTAGCTTTTGATTAAGTATTCTGCTGCTTTTTAAACTGTTTTTATATTTGTATTTATTGTCGTTGTATGCTGTTTTGGCTATGTTCTGCACTTTGGCACTTTGAAAAAAGTGCAATATAAATAAATACTGATTTGATTTGTCTGTATCAGGCTGCTTAGGATTATTAGGATGCATAGACAGCAACAAGACAGCTATAGTAACATTCCTAGCAACCAAAAACTATTTTTTTCTTGCAGAGTAATTAATACAATAAAAATAAATTAAAACACACACAAAAAATGTTATTTCATTTTTTCAATAGCTCAAAAAAGAGGGCCATTGTAGAATAGCAATAAACCACTCCAGGGTGTTGGTGATGCTAGGATTTACCCACACCTGGTGAGGTTTAGTCACTCAGCCTGCAGCCTTGTGACTGAACCACAACAGGCGTGGGTAATCCCAACATCACCAACACCCTATCATGGTTTATTGCTTAATTTTATTTCCACTCCAGCTCAGAGAACAGTGTTTATTTCCACTCCTGCTCTATAAAGTTCTGAGTAGAATCATACTTTGTATCTAACATTCTATCCAGGCCTGCCATTAAACAATGGCACAAAAATGCCCTGGCATTGTATAAATGGCACATTCATGGGCTGTATGAAAATAAATGATTTATTTTGAATGGGTGGGTATGACCTCTGTAGACCTCACTCATAGCTCTGCCACTAGTGAGATCAATAGAGGTAATTACCAGCGGTTCAAAATAAATCATCTAATTTTCATGCTGCCTGTGGCACATCCCAGATATCAATAGATAGATAGATAGATAAATAGATAAATTATTTGCAAAAAAACTGCATTAATGTACCAGTTAGTGTACAACTTAATCCAACAAAAGTAGAGATATGTAAGGCTAGGATTTCCAACCATAACTCCCCCCCCCCAAGTAGAAAAGGACACCACATTGTGGCTTGCTCTTCTGCATACAAAAGATCTCTTGTGATTTGAGTATCATGGATTTGTATCTGTGGCTGCAGGAGCCTGTGCTTCTGCACACAGAAGCAGTATTGTGATTTGAGTATCGTGGATTTATATCTGCTGCAACAAGTGAGTGTATATGTCTTGTCGTGTGCATGCCACATATACAAATCCATGAGGGAAGCACATCAGTGCTACTGCATTTGTGTCATCTGGAAACAGTTGCATGTTGTTTGTCTTACCTGATGATGGCTGTATTTGGTTGCTTGTGTGGTGGTGTCCTTTCGCTGATGGTGGGGGGAGGTAGGGTTGAAAACCCTAATGCCACATTTTCCTACTTTTGTTGCATTAAGTAGAACCCTAACGGTGCATTAAGAGTTTTTTTGCAAAGATTTTCTTTTTGAGATAGTGGAATTGTATCCTCATTCATGCAGGTCCTTTCAGGACATGGGTGAGCAGATGCAGATGTGTAGGGCCCTCTGGGCCCTGCACCAAGGGAAGATGTCATCTGGCTATGGAATTGCAGGGCCTTGCTGGCCCTGTACTTCTGTGCAGTAACCAATGTCAAATAATTCACGTGGCTGTCCTGTTGGCTGCAGAAAAGCAGGACCCTGTGAGCCCTGCACACTTCCATGTGTCCACAAAACCAGACACACAGGGCAAAGAGTCCATCTCTCAGTTAATGCACAGGGCCCTATGCCAGCCACAGATGCAGAGGTGGAGGGCCCTATGCCAAGAGAAGAGTTGTCTTCTTTATGTGGTACCTGGGCATGTGCGGGCAATGCTGCACCTTTCCTTCCCTGGCTGAAGGGGTGTCGCATAACATCATCATCCCCCCCACCTTGCACCATCTGGCTGGCTCACTGAACTTGCTCCCAAATTCAGCTTACCAGTATATGAGCACAAAGCACTACTCACTGGGATAAAGTCTAGCACTACACACATTTCTTAATAGTTATTATTTTGTGTTATGTTGACCCCAAAATTTCAAGGCACTCATTTTTTGACTCTCCTTATAAACATGATGTGGCACTTATAGTATATTGGACAATACATCATTACACACCTCAAGTGTGAAAACATGTCTCATCTGGGACTTAAAAAAGGACACCTGTCACATTTATGAGGTGGTGTGAGAAAGTGGCTATGTTAAAAGTTTGGAATCAGAATATTGAAAATTTGTGAAGCTGTAAGTGAATGTTGAAATATTTCAATGTTTACCATATATTTACACAAACTTTTCAACATAACCTTCTTATGACCCTGCCTTGTGAACTCAGTAAGTGAAAATTTTCAAATCCCAACCAAAATGTCATTTCATGCTACAGATATGAAAACACATTTTGGCCAGAATTTGCAAAACAACAGCTGTCCCATTCATGAGGTGGTAAGAAAAAACTGCTATGTTGAAAAGTTTTGGTCAAAATATTTAAAATGACCAACATTATGTTATAAGTGAACGCAGAAACATTTCAATGTACTGTATGCTTGTAGCTTTGTTGTTTTTTAATATTTTGACCCTGAATTTTCAACATAGCCTTCCTATAGCTGCACCTCATGAACCCGGTAGATGAAAATTTTCAAACAGCACCCGAAAGGTGATGTCACACAGCAACTACAAAATCGCCTTTTGGACGCCCCGGTGGCGCTGAGGGTTGAGGCGCTGGATGCCACACCTTGTGCCACACCAGCCACCCGGGTTTAGGAGCGGACTCAGGTTGCTGGTGGGTTGGACAGGGGGAGATAGGCTTGAGTGTCCCATGACAGCTCGCCTTCTGTGGGGAGGGAAGAGGCCTATGCCCGCGCACTTGTCTGACTCCGAGCGGAGGCTTGGAGTACTGCAAGCCCCAATTGTAGGGGATGGGCGGCCACAGTACAGTGTGGACGTTGATGCCTTGCACCATGTCTTCAGGGGGTTGCATGCTGTAGGGGAAGGAAGAAAAGAGAGAAACTGCCTACCGACTCCGGAAGATGGGCCTCCAGGAGTGTGCCTCAATGTGCCCTGCTGCTCAACCACAGCGGACTGACAAAATAAATGATTACAGATGCTCTGGTCCCCGTAGGTCCCGCCTCGGGGGCAAGCCACAGCTCCATGGGGACTGGAGGTGGTCTGAGGTGGAGCGGGAGGCAGGATGATGACTCCTTGTTGGGCCCTGAAGGGTCGGAGTCGGCAGGACGTGGAGAGGTTAAAGTGTCATTTAAAAAAAAAAAAATCATCTTTTGGGCTGGATTTGAAAAATGTCACTGCCTTGTTTATGAGGTGGGGTCCCAAAAAGGCCATGTTGAAAATTTTATGTAAAAATATGAAAAAGAAAATGACAAAGTTATGAACTGAAGTTCAAACCCCATTGAAATACATTAAACTGGACTTGCCTTATTTTCTCATATCGCAGTCACTGGTTCCAACAGCCAGACATGTCTTCAATTGGAGCGTAGATCTAGATTGTGGGACATATGCAGGTGAGGGAATATGTGTGGGTGGGGTTAGGTGGTGGGTGCTGAGTGGGGGGGTCAGGGTAGAGTCTGGGGGTCTGAGGAGGTCAGATCAGTGAGGGACTATTTTCTTTATTTACAGGTTTCACTTAAAAATAATCAATGAAGGACGGTTTTCTTTTTCTGACAGGTGCACCTTGCTAATACTGGGGATTGGGCATCCCATGTCATAAAACTCTTCGGCGCCAATGGGGGTGGGCATCCCAGTGCTGCCACCTGTTTTATGAAAGGGGGGGCAACCTGTATGGTACAAAAGTATGTAAAGAAAGAAAGAAACATAGAGGCTGAAAGCCCATAGTTGTTCCTTATTTCCCAATAATATTTAAGTGTACCACTCTCTTCAAAAAACTTACCTATGTTATGCTTAAATTGTGATTTACTTATAGAATTAATAACATTCTTTCCAGAGATTTATCAGCCATATGGAGAAAAAGTACTTTCTGATATCTGTTCTGAATCTTGTGGGTCTTAGTTGTAAGTGGTGTCCTCTGGTGTTAATCCCAGTCTTTTTTCAGAAAGCAAACTACAGAATTGAGCTAAACGGGTCCTGTTTAGCTAGATTCTGGTGTTTGATTTTCTCCAGGGCATCATTTATATAGGTTTTCCATTTTTTTTTATTTATAAAAAAACAAGATGGCGGCCGTATGAAATAATTTTCTTCTCACAAAAGAAAGATTTTGGCTCATGAAAGAAGATTATTCTTTCATGAACCAGAAATTCTTCTCTCACATCAGACATATAAATGAAGACCCTAATTAGAATGCTCAGAACCTAAATTTCAAATCCTTATAACTCAGGAACAAATTAAATATTTTTTCACCAAACCAAAAAAAAAACATCTTTCCAGGGACGTGGTGGATATTTTGTTCTATCCACACTTTCTGGCATTACCCTTTCCCCTTTAAATCTTGCCGGAAAGTCTTCAAGCTAGCTCCTCCCATCCACCCTGATGGTATATCCCTCAGCTCTGCCCCATGATGCCAGATCTTCCTTTCCACTGGCAGAAGGTTCTGTCCTTACCGCTCCTGCGTTGAGTAGACCATGGCGCTCAAAACTTTGGATTTACTTCCAGATCATAAACTCGTTAGAGTTCCATCTTCAACTCGATCTTCAATTGCGACTGCGATGGAGGACCAGTCCTTGCCCTGATTTTGCCAGTACCCATGCGGGCAGAAGATGTTGCATACTGACCCCCATGCCACGTGTGTTTGCCGCCTGGGCCACAAACATGATTCCCAGGCTTGCGATATTTGCAGGTCGTTTCACATATCAGTCATCAAGGACCGCCTCGCCCACCCGAAGTTGGGCCGCCCAGAAAAACAATATCCACCGGTCAAATCTAAGGATGCCCATTGGGTGGTCTCCACTGCTGTGTGGTCTGCAGAGCAGCATGAGCAACTTACAGCCGTTGAGAAGGAGGCGGCTCGGGCTACCGCGCAGTCCTCTTTGTCTTCGGCCTTTGTTCCACTTAAGTTGGGCTCCACTTATTTGGGCTCCTTCAATGAGTTGTGCCAGTCTCTTCTGACCAAGGGAGAGGGCCCTTCGGGTTTGCACAGCTCTCGCTCTCACAAGAAGGAGTCCAAGAGAGAGAGGGAGAAGACTCACCATCGATGTTCTTGGGACCAAGAACATTCTCAGTCTCAGGAATCTCAGGTTTTGACCACTATCAAAACAGCGGCCTTGGCTGTTGGCTTCATGGTGCCCCTGTCAGGCCAATCGGTTGAGACGCTGACCGATGATGCGGCCGAGATTTTTCTCAACCCGGTCAACTGGTTGTCATCCAAAGAGGCCAAAAACTCCTTGTTTAGCACTCCAGTCCTGCCGGTGACCATGGAAAAGTCATCTCAGCCCCTGAACCAGACCCTCCGGTCACCGACCTAGACTAGGAAGAGCCATGGCACTCCACAGCTCCCTCCAAGAGCACCCATCTGCACCCCCAGCAGCAGAGGTCAAGGTCTAGGTCTTCCTCATCCTCTGGGTTATGCAGGTCCTGCCAGCATTGGCGGTCTCACTCTCTGCACCTTGGGAAGTGGTGCCACCGCTATTCGTCTTCATCCTCCTCAGGTGAGGAGAGGCTTTGATGCAAGTTGCGGCAGCGCTATGAAGACCTTTTATGGCAACAGTTGGTGTTGACTGGTCCAAAGCCGACCCTGGCTCCCAAACTGGCCATCACTTAGCTGTTGCCTGACAAGCTGACACCAGCGCCCCCGGTGGGGCCGGTCGATACTGTTCCTCCACCTGCTGAGCTGGTACCGACCACCTCAGTTCAGCCAAAGCTGGTCTTTCCACTGAATGAGGTGGAGCCGCCGCCCCAACAGCCACCAACCGAGACTCCGACCAAGGAGTCTCAGCCAGCTCAGGGGCTTCCCCATTGGCTGTTGGTCACTCTTGCACCTGACTGCCCATGGCAGGTCCGGAGTGACTTGGGTGGTATGCCACTCTATGTGGACTCCTCAGAGTCTGAGAATTTCTCACTGCACTCCCATCCGATTGACATGGAGTTGGTGGGGACTGCTTGACAGAGGAAGGTCCCACGTCCTTCATGGGCATCCTCCGTCTAATTTCCAAGTCCATGGGGATGAATTTGGAGCCTGTCAAGAAGCAGGCTTGCTATCCCCTCACAGAGATTCTGGATAAAGGCGCCTCTCTGACAAAGGCTTTTCCAGTGGCCAAGGCCATTGTTGGTCCCCCCCTGGAGCTTTGATAGTGCCTCTCCTCCTGCTGTGTGCCCTCGGCCTGGATGGCCCGCAAACATGCGGTGCCCACCGATTCCCTCTCGGGGTTCACAGAGCACCCTTTGGCTGAGGGGTTGATGGCCGACTCCATTTTTTTGGTGCTCAGGCAATTCAGGGGATGTCGACAGACCGCCGGATAAGGAGTACAAGAAATTGGACCACTCAGCTAAAATGATCTATGCTGCCTCCTTGCTCGGTCTGCGCCAGGCGAGCTTGGCCATCATGATAGCACACTTTTGGGCTCTCTGAATGAGGTGATTCCTCATCTTCCTGTGGACCTCCAGACTATGGTCAAGCAGGTCCGGGACCAGGTTCGAGCTGTGGCCAAACAGCAACTTCAAATGGCTCTGGATATATGAGATTCCTGTGCCCACTCAGTGGAGTTCGCAGTTGCCGTGCACCGTAGGGTCTGGCAGCAGATCTCAACCTTCACAGCAGACACTCAGCACAAGCTGGTGGATGTTCCATTCTGAGGCACCAACCTGTTTGGGCCCAGTGTGGAGGGTCACCTCCAGTGTATCAAGAAGTCCAGTGCCACCTTGGACTCTGTCACATCCACCCAGAGGGATCCCAAGGATTCCAAGCAGCAGAAGTGTAAGCCCTTTTGGCCCTCCACTCCTGTGGCAAAACCAGCCCAGCATCAGTCTGGCCAGCAGGTACAGTCCTGGTGATCCAGGCCCAAGTCCATGGCCTCGGTGGTCCAAAAGCCTGAAGGGAAGGGACCCGGTGGCTCCTCAGCAGGATCCCCCTCCTCCGAGCCTGCCAAGTAACAGGATGGTGGGTGCCACCCTCATGCCTGTCATGCCTCCACTGGGTTCTCCTGTGGGGGGGCCAGCTCCACCACTCTCTTTCTGCCTGGTCCACTGTCACCACAGACAGGTGGGTTCTAGAAGTGGTCAGTCAGGGTCCCCCTCTAGAGTTCGAGCAGTACCCTCCCAGCTGAGCCCATGCCCCATGGGAGGACTTGGTATCCACAGATACTCAGTCGGCTCTTCGTGGTGACATAGCCCAGCTGTTCCACAAGGAGGTCATAGCCAGGGTTGCGGATCCTTTGGAACACCCATTGTTTGCCTCAATGTACTTCCTGGTACCAAAGCGGATGGGGGGGCTGGCGCCCCATTCTAGATCTGCACAACCTGAACAAATTTCTAAAGTCCCGCGCCTTCAGGATGGTAACTGTGTCCTAGATCATACCATCTCTGGAGCAAGACATATGGTTTTGCTCTCTGGATCTTCAGGACGCGTTCTTTCATGTCCCAATCTGTCCATCCCACTGATGAGTCCTCCACTTCCAAGCCAAGGGAACCCTCTACATGTTCCAGGTCATGCCTTTCAGTCTCTCCTTGGCCCCCAGGGTCTCACCAAATGCATAGCAGTGGTGGCAGCTCACCTGAGGTGCTGAGGGGTCTGGGTGCACCCCCTACATGGATGACTGACTGATAGCAGGTCCCTCCAAGAAGGAGGTGGAGTGGTCCAGGGACCTGGCCCTCTGGACCTGCATCGACCTTGGCCTCCTGGTCAGTGAGGCCAAGTCAGAACTTGTACCCTCGCAGGTGATCAGCTTCATCGGGGCAGAGCTTGACTCTTGCCAAACCAGAGCCCGTCTCCCGGTGGACAGGGCAGAGGTTCTCTCCTCCTTTGTCTGATAATTTCTGGTTGGGCACTTGGTCACTGCCCAGAACTTCTTACGCCTTTTTTTTTTTGTTATTTTTGTTTAGTTGTTTAACCTTCTGGGTTACATGGCAGCCTGCACCAGCATTGTCCGATGGGCCCATTGACATATGCACTCCCTGCAATGGGAGCTGGCCAGCCAGTGGTCTCAGCACAAAGGTTACTTCGATCATCTGGTCACTGTGACCCAGAGGATGTGGGATGCCCTCTAGTGGTTGTTAGTCCCAGAGCATCTGCAGGAAGGGTTCCCATTTGTCTGCCCAGAGCCAACGGTCATCCTGACAACCAGTGCCTCTGTCACAGACTGGGGTGCCCATCTGGGGGAACCCAGAGTCCACAGGCTCTGGACCCCCGAGGAGTCCTGATGCCACATCCACCTGCTGGAGCTCCAAGCACTCTGGCTGGTGCTGACTGCCTTCACTTCATTTGTTCAGGATCAAGTGGTTCAAGTCCAGATGGTCAACACCACAACCATGTACTACCTCAACAAGCAAGGTGGGATGCACTCCCTGCTCCAGTGCAATTAAATTCTCTATGTCTGGACTCTCGTGTGCAGCCTGGAGGCGGACCTCCTAGCCATCCATGTGGCAGGAGCCTCCAATCAGCTAGCGGATGCCCTCAGTTGTGTGGGCGAGACGTCTCACAAGTGGTCTCTCCATCCGGAGGTAGTTCACAGTCTGTTCTCCCAGTGCAGCATCCCTCATGTGGATCTGTTTGCCTCCAAGGAGAATGCAAAGCTGAGGCTGTTTTGTGCCCACCCCCCTCAGCAGGGCTTAGTGCAGGGGGATGCCTTCTTGAGGCCGTGGACCCCAGGCCTCTTCTATGCCTTCCCTCCACTTGCCTTGCTCCACAAACTGCTGCTCAAGGTCAGGAGGGACAAGGCACTGGTGATCCTTGTGGCTCCAGACTAGCCTTGCAGTTCTGGTACCCCAATCTCCTCAGCCTCAGCAACAGGCTCCCAAGGCATTTTCCCATATACTCAGACCTGCTCTCCATCAATCAGGGGAAGGTACTCCACCTGGACATTCAATCCCTGCGCCTGACAGCCTGGTTCCTGAGCAGCTAGAGTTCCAGGCTTTGTGTCTCTCCGAAGATGTCCTCACTGTAGTTGAGGCATCTAGAAAGGAATCGATCAGAAAATGCTATACCTTCAAGTGGAAGAGATTCTTCATATGGTGTCAGGGTAAAGGGTTGGACCCTTTGTTCTGTCCAGTGGCTAGTATTTTGTACTACCTATGGTCTCTCTCTCCCAAAGGGGACTTCGGTCAATGACCCGTAAGATGAACCTGGCAGCAATCTCTGCTTACCAGGTGCAGGCTGGCCATCAGTAGGTGGCACAGAAGAAGGTGGTCTGGCACTTTTTCAAAGGCCTAGATCACATTTCCCCTCTGCTGCGTGAACCACCAACACCGTGGGACTTGTTGCTGGTTTTGGCAAAGCTCATGGGCAAGCTATTTGAACTGATGCACAGGTGTGACATGTCTCACCTGCCATGGAAGACCGCCTTCGTGGTGGCTATCACGTCAGCCAGAAGGATGAGTGAGATGCAGGTGCTCTCGGTGGAGTTTCTATACCTGATCTTCCACAGGGACAAGGTTGTCCTGTGCCCCAACCCAAAGTTCCTCCCTAAGGTTGTATCAGAGTTTCACCTGAATCAGGTGATGACTCTTCTGGTGTTCTTCCCGAATCACACCTTGGAGGCCGAACACAGGCTCCATACTCCGGACCTGAAGCAAGCTCTCAATTACTACAAAGAGCGCATGGCTGGAGTTTGGGGAGAGGTTCACCAGCTGCTTGTCTCCTATGCTGAAGCTGCACCTGGCAGATCTGCAGCCAAATGGATGATTGGCAGGTGGATAACTTCCTGCATTGATCTCTGCTATAGGTTGGTGAGTATGGAACCTCCTGGAGGGCTAAGGGCTCATTCCACCCGCCATACCGCTGTGGTGGTGGCTGCTTCTAGGGACATCCCTATCCAGGAAATCTGCAGGGCTGCTTCCTGGAAGTCAGCACATACCTTCATTTCCCATTACCACATTGGCTCAGAGTCATGCTGGGATGCTGGTTTTGGGGCCTCAGTTCTCCAATCCTTATTTCCTAAGTAGGGGGTGTGTGCCTTGCTTCCCTCCTCCCGGAAAACTGCTAGGAGTCTGCCAGATAGTGTGGATAGAACAACATATCCACATCCCTAGAAACACAGGTTACTCACCTGTAACAGTAGTTCTAGGAGTGGTATATGTTGTTCATCCACACTGACCCACCTGACCTTGCCAGGCTCAGGCACACAACCTCTGCTTCCAGCAGGCAAGATCTGGCATCATGGGGTGGAGCCAAGGGATATACTACCCGGGTGGGTGGGAATAATCAGCTTGAAGACTTTTTGGGAAGATTTAAAGGGGAAAGGACAATGCCAGATAGTGTGGATGAACAACATATACCACTCTTAGAACTACTGTTGCAGGTGAGTAGCCTGTGTTTCTAGAGTAAGCCCCTTCCACCCTGAAAATTTAACAACAAAATTTCAAACCATCTGGGCTGCAGGTGCGAGAGAAAAAAAAGAGGCCAAACTCCCCCTGATTTTTCCATTTTTTTACACTATCCAGGTCTCAGAATCTGAATATCCAACCATCACAACACTTGCCAAATCGAGAGACCTTACCCCCAGACTGTTCTTGCAACATTTCATGCAATTCTGTTGAAGAGGGGCAAAGTTATTAAGTTACAGAGTTAGGGGGTTAACATTAAACATCCTACTCAACCCTAACTGTAGGGGCGCTACCGTGCCCCTATAATAAATACATGCAGTGTGAGATATATAAATTAGATGGTTAGGCAGATGATACAACTGGGCAACTGCAGGGAGTGCTAAGATGGTAGAACAATGCCATTCTTATAGGTAGTGATAGTCTGAGTTTGTTTGGCACCTGTAAAAAGGGAATTTCAGGTAGCTGGAGTGACTACGGTAAACCGTTTTGAATAAATGGATGCGAGTTCTTGACACTTGGAGGAGACTCTTATTTTGAAATGTCTGGCATATACAGTGGGCTGGGTATTTGTAGGAGGCTGCCAACATAGTTTGGATATATTTTATGTGTGCACTTGTAAGTCAGCATAGTCCATCTTAACTATTGCCTTTTTTCTGGTGCTAGGAGACCAAAGTTATTGTTGAAAAGACAGAGATGTGTAGTTTTTGGTACAAGCCAGTGTGAATCTACAGATATTCTGCAGAGAAGATATTGAAACCATCCTCTAAATTTTATTGCCATATTCCAATGCCTGGATCAATGATTGCCTGAACATCAATGTTCATGTGCTTGATAAGAGACAGGTGAAAGTACCTTCAGCCCATGCTCAGATTCAAACCATTGACTCTAATTCCCAAAGGCAGCAGTTCTAACCATTCCACTACAAGGAAATTCCACTTAACCAGGAGGATTGGCTGAGCTCATAACATTCCATCAGAATCAGCTTCTTACCTGGAGAGGGTGTAAGACTCTAGTATTGCAGTAGCTTACATCACATCTGCATGTTACTGCTAAGTGACCACTTTGATCATACACTGCTTTGCCCACATACATCACTAGTGAAGTAGACAGTTAAGCTACAAGGAAAAAATACATTAATGCTCTTGGAGGAATGTGGTCACAAGAGAGAGGCACAGCCTGCACTACTGTTGCCTCACCAGGGCATATATGGAAGCTATCATGTCTAGGGAGCTGGGAGTTGAAGTGGAGGCTATGGGATCCTAGTAATAACTGTAAGTGAGGAGATGGGGGTGGGGAACAGAACCAAATTAGACAATTAGTGGTAGTAAGAGATCAGTTCTTAGGTACACAGGAAGCTATGTAGCCATGGCCATGGGATCTACCAGGTAAGTTGCCTCTGGGGTGTGAGGTTGGTGGATCTCAACTCATGGATGGGTAATCTGGTGAATAGGGAGAGGAGAGGAACCAATTATTGTGACCAAACTCAAAATAAGGACATAGGCAGGTAAAGTCTGGAGGGCCTACACAAATTTTATGGGAACTAATTGGGAAAAGCTCACTGAAAGGGCAAGTGATAAAGCATTCTCTGAAGTACAACCTATGCCACATGGAGGAGCAGCAAAGAGATAGCTTAGGTAGAGCAATACATGTGTTGCAACTGGTGTAGTATAGAGAGCAAACGTTTAGATTTATAGGGAATTGAGGAGTACCATGCTGGGAAAGATGGATCCTATACCACATCTATGGCCCCCACTTAAACAGTAGGGGGAATAAATCACTGGCCTACAGAATAGATAGATGGAAAAAGGATAATTTAAAGTAGGATGATGGGGACGAAGGATAGCGCAGGTGCATTATGAATGATATGGAAGGCTTAGAAAGGAGGCATGCTTCGGTAAATGGAAGCCCAGTAATGTGCAGCAAGACAATGCAATAGGAAAATAAATCCCAACAAAGGTAAGCAATTATTAGCAAGGCACAAGTTTAAACACAAGAGGGTTAATAGTAAGGAAATGGAAATGGATATATTCATGGCGTCTGTGCTATTCCACTTCTCATTTTACATTGAAATCTTATTTTATTGTATTTTCCACATATAACTGTTCAGGGTATTAAATAGCTTTTATAGCATAGCAAAATGCTATGCAAATCAGAGGGTAATGCTATTCTTTTTTTGAATTGCATAGCACTTGACTGCTAAACATTTTTTGGCATTTTTATTCATGTCTACCTAGTCAACACACAATAAAAATGAAGCATTTTTAATTCTGCTAATCAATAGGGCGTCGTCCCTTACCCAAATCCATATCTGAAACAAGGATGACCACCAAAATCTTGTTTGTGCTGGGCCTCTGCCTGTTTCTTCCATTCCTGGACAGAATCATGATCGATGTAAAACTGGACCACGATCAACATGGTAGCATGGACCCAAATGACTTCACTTACTCAAATATGCTTATTTTGTCAGACAGGTGCATTGAGGTCACCCCAGCACTCCTTCCAAGATTCCTTATCTACTCCACTGCGGCATCAGTAACTAAAAGGTGGCATCTAAATGGTTGTCAAATCCCCTCTTTTCTGCCCAGCAAATCATGGTACCTTATATTATTAGCTCTCATGCTATCTAGCGATGTTTAGTTGAACCCACGTCCCGTAGCCAGCCAAGTAACCATAAACAATACTGCTTATGACACAAAGGGCTCCACAACCATGCAGAACTTGAAGCATGGGTCACCAACTACCATCCTGATGTTCTATGTGTATCGGAGACCTGGTTAACCCATTATACCCATTAGCGCCATATGGCGTCAGAACCATCCATTGCTTAACCTGACCCAAAATGGCAGCATCAGACAGAATGAGTTAAAACCCTCAATCCCTGATGCCTGCTGCATGCTTCCAAACTACAAGTTTCTCAGGCAGGATAGACCTCCCCCAAAACGAGCTGGGGAAGTGGCGATCTACTTCAAAAACCACCTCAACCTATCCATAGTGGCCGATAACTACATCTCCTCATGTGAATCACTACATGCCATCCTGAACCTAGGGGCAAAGAAGCTTCACATCATTTGTGCCTATAATCCTCCCAAAGGGGGAATTTATGGCCTAAAGGAATTACTGGACATCTCAGCCTCAATAGCTGGGCAAAATGAGCTCCTCATCCTCAGAGACATGAACATGAATTGGCTAAGCAAATCCCACGATAATCTGCAATCCCTGGTACAGAGTTACAGTCTACAGCAGATCATACATGACCCCATGAGAATGTCAGTAACTACTGGTTCCAGCACCCACATTGACTGGGTCATGACAAATCGCTTAGGCAAGGTCGTGGTTGCCGGTACCTTGCTAGATACGATAAGTGACCATTCCCCTGTTTTCTGTGTATGGAGTCACTCTGCAGTCTCCATATCTCCCCCATGCTACATATCTTTCAGGAACTATGCTAATTTAAATCAGGCCCATTTTTTACTTGATATCTCTCTGATTGACTGGTTCCCTATCTACCGTCACAGCACACGAATGATGCACTCAGCTTTTTTTTAAATGAGTTTATGTCACTCAAAAAAAAACCACACCCTTCACATCACTCGCTGCATAAGAAAAGTAAGCAATCAAAATGGTTACACAGGGACCTCCTCGCATCCCTCAAGGCCAGGGACAGATGCTGGAAAATGTTCAAAATCTCTGGCTTCCAAGCAGATTTTCACTCTTACAGGGAACAACAGACAAAATGCAGAAAACAAATCAGACTTGTAAAAAGCCAGTACTGCATGGGAGTATTGGTGATTGAGGCCAGTGATCCCAGAAAAGTTTGGTCACACATTAAACCTTCCTCAGCTCCAAGCAAACACAATCTACAGATGACATGATACTGAATGGAGTGCACTGTACAGACGCTCACACAATTGCTAATGCATTCAGTAATCACTTCTCAGACCTCTCCCAAATACACAACTGCTTTCCCTACCATGGACTCCATCCCTGACACCTCCACCCCGAAGTGTGTGCTGGTGGGGCAGCCATTTTGTTTTAAAGCTGTCTCCATGAAGGATGTCCTCAAACTCCTCAATGCCATATCTGATAGCACAGCAGTTGGGTCTGACTATCTGGAACCTAAGCTCCTCAAAATGGCCCGCCTCTTCATTGAGGGACCACTATCTAAAATCTCTACCATGTCCCTAGGTGAGAGTGTTGTGCTGAATGTTTGAAAAAATGGCCAGAGTAACTCCGGTCTTTAAAAAAGGTGACAAGAAGAACATAACAAACTATCGGCCAATAGCAATATTGTCTGTATTAAACAAAATCCTTGAGAAGCTCGTCACTGAACAAGTAACAGAATACCTCACCAAGCAAAACCTCCTGTCCACTAATCAATATGGTTTCAGAAAGGGCCATAGTACCCAATCTGCCCTGCTACATTTTACCAATGATATGTTACATGCTATGGATCAGGCCTTACTTTAGTGGGGCAGTCTTTATCAATCTTGTGAAGGCTTTTGACCTTGTTGATCACCCCCTCCTACTAACCAACTTACTGTCCCAGGGTTTCTTGGCAGAATCTGTAAACTGGTTCAATGGCTACCTAACCAACAGGACCCAAGTTGTAAAGTTCAACTCTGCTATCTCTGACAAAACAGTCATTGATATTGGTGTACCACAAGGATCTATTTTAGGATCTCTCCTATTCTTGATCTTCATAAATGATATAACACGAAATATCTCTTCCTACTCATCTTTGCTGTATGCTGACAACCTTGTTCTCTGTGCCAGCTCTGACAATATCCTTTCCCTCAATCATAATCTATCCATGGCTTTCCATAACGTGCAGTCCTGGATCACCAGCAATAAGCTTGTTCTCAACACTGGTAAAACTCAGGCAATGCTTCTTGGCTCACCTGCCAAACTAAAGAACAGCCGTAATCTATTCAAAATCATCTGTGTGAATGGTTCCACACTGGAAGTGGTAACCTCCTTTAAATATCTGGGGGTCCTTCTCGATGAATCTCTTAACTATGAGCACCATATTACTACTACATGTAAAGCCATCAATACTAAATTAGGATTAGCCTACAAAACTAGCCACACTCTAACTCCTGCGAGATTGGCCATTGCCAGAGGAATCCTTCTACTATCACTCACATACAGAGCAGTAATCTACAGCAATGCATCTAAAGCCTCCCTGCACAGATGGGACACAACATACAATAACATATGTTGCTATGCCTCTGCATCCCCCAGGGTAAAACATCAATGCCTACTTTACACTGATCTAAATTGGCCGTCCCCTACAGTCCACCGGCTATTGTTCATTGGGGCCCTTATGGATGGCATACTGAGATCCAGCATACCTAGCTCCCTCGCCGCCATGCTCACCCCTCAGTCCACCTCCTGTGGCCTCCGATCTGCTGATCTCTCCTTGCTTCACATTCCCAGATGTAAAACTTCTAAAGGTAAAACAAGTTTTTCCTTCATATTCCCCAGCTACTGGAACACACTGCCCCTTGAAGTGCTCCTGGCCCCTAGCCATGCCACATTCAAAAAGAGGCATTGCTCCCTGCTGGACAAGCGTGCTCAGTGTAACTGCTTCAACCCACCCTAGCTCATGACTCCCTGCACCGTGGCTGTTCAGTTGGTCTCCTCTGGTAGTTTTGCTCCCTTCATCTACCCACTCCCGCTACCCTGCCTTATTCCAATCCCCCTCCCTCTCTTACTCGTTTTCTCTATGCAAGGTCCCTCTACTTTCATCTCCCTTCCTTCCTTTCTCCCTCCCCCATCTATTTCTTTTATAGCTAGTTTTGTTCAAAAGAGTAGCTACCAGAATTGTTATCCTATGGCATCTCTGCACTTTATACTCTGTACTGTCTGATACCCTAGCTGTATTCATGGGCACTTACTGCACTTTCATATGTATACTATCCTAATGTTTTTTCCTGTAACCTAAATTGTTAACTGTTCATCCATTTTTTCTGCATCTCTTTATGTTGCATGCCTAAATTGTATTCTCACAGGATACAGAGGGTAATAGTAAACAGAGTCTACTCTGAAGAAAGGGGGGTTACTAGTGGGGTACCACAGGGTTCAGTACTGGGTCCAGTCCTCTTCAATGTCTTTGTAAGTGACAATGCAGAGGGACTGGAAGGAAAAGTATGTCTCTTTGCAGATGACACAAAGATCTGCAACAGGGTTGATACAGAAGGTGGGGTGGAGAGGATGCAAAGGGACTTGGCAAAGCTGGAGGAATGGTCAAATATATGGCAGCTTAGATTCAGTGCAAAGAAGTGCAAAGTAATGCACCTGGGAAACAAAAATCCAGGGGAAGAGTACACAGTGGGGGGTGAGATAATAAAAACTACAGATATGGAAAGGGATCTGGAGGTAGTCATATCAGATGACCTTAAGGTGGGCAAGCAATGTGAGAAGGCAGTAAGAAGAGCTGGTGTGATACTGTGATGCATAGGGAGAGGCATCACCAGTAGAAAACAGGAAGTTGTTATCCCTTTGTGCCGACAGTTGGTGAGACCCCGTCTGGAGTTCTGCGTCCAGTTCTGGAGACCGCATCTCCACAAAGACATAGACAGGATGGAGGCTGTCCAGAGGAGGGCAACCAAAATGGTGCAGGGTCTGCAACAGAAGACATACAAAGAGAGATTAAAGAAGCTTAATATGTACACTCAAGGAGAGGAGGGAGAGGGGGACATGATAGAAACTTTCAAGTACATCAAGGAAATCAACAGAGTCCAAGATGGTAGCATCTTTCAGAAAAGAGATGTGCAAGAACAAGGGGGCACAATTTGAAGATGGGGGGGTGGGGTGGCTCAAAGGTAATGTGAGGAAGTATTTTTTCACAGAGAGGGTTGTGGCTACATGGAGCAGCCTTTCTGAGGAGGTAGTGGACTCAAAAACAGTGGATGAATTCAAGAATGCATGGGACAGACATAAGGCAATTCTAGTGGGGTGTAGGAGGTAGTAGGCTGTTGGTTAACTAGGATCTGCAGCCTTTGCATTAGGTAGGGAACTGGGCAGACTAGGTGGGCCAAGCTGTCCTTATCTGCTGTCAAATTCTATGTTTCTATGTTTTTGAAATTATTTCCTCACTATATTGTAACCTCCCGGGTCGTACCTGAAAATAGTCACTCTCGTGTCTAGTGCACTTACCCAGTTATCAAAAACTAAACAAATAAATAAATAATATTTGTCAAGTGCTATGCATTTTCACAGCTGATTAGCACTTTCTCACGTAAAACTGCTAATCAGTTTTTTCAGCTTGTTTCATACCCTGCTGTTTTATCTAATTTGTTATATTGTATTATGTATACTAACTTTTGTAGCTGTTTGTGTATTTGTATTTTTGTCCCCCCTGCAAGTGGGCATTTGATGTCTGTCCTTAGGTTCTTACATGATAAAAAAAAATCTAAATAATAAATCAAAACTTAGATTTTACTTAAACAGTAATTTATTAAGCTAAGGATAACATTGTTACAGTAATTGTATATTCAGTTTACTGCAGCTGCTCCCTGCTGTGTCTTGTCTAGAGGATGTGACAATCGATGGGAGTCATTTTACTATTACATTCTTGATACAAGGATTGAGTAAGAACAGAAAAAGACTATGGGCAGAATTTCCAGATGGTGTAATGTGAGTGCAGTGTCTGATTTCTGCTGCAGCCTGGCTTTGAAAGCTATTTTCAAAAGTTTGGATGGATTTGCGAGTTACCATGGTATACAGAAGGAAAATGATGCCATATTTTTGATGTATGTGTTATTTATTGTGAAGCATGCATTGTTTTCAAGGTGCATTTTGATGCTTGTGTCATTTATTGTGATGCATGCATTGTTATCGGGTTGTATTTTGCATCAGTTCTAGGGGGTCTAACATACGTTTGAATCAAGACACAAGGCCCCTGAGGAGTTCCGAAAACCCTGCCCTATGGGTCCATGGAGTCTGCCCTGATATTCCTACATTGCCTTACTCTGTCACTATAGAGCTCTCCCGACCCCCTGCCTCCGTTTTGTTCCTAATAACCCCACTGAAATGTCCCATTGGATTTGGAACCACAAGATAGTCCAGAATTGATCTAATTACTGGGAAGACTGTTGGATCTATCCACCACCCACTCCATGAAGAAATACCTTATGATGACCTCCTGAATTTCCTCCTTCCTGTTTAAAGTTCTGCACCCTGGTGGGTGTGCTGTTCCTTAGCATAATAACTCTTGGAGTTCACCATATTATATCCCTGCATGTATGGTTCCCTGCTTTACCACCTGTACTCTAGAGAGTACATGTTAAAACTGTCCAATATTTCCTCATAGGTTGTACCCTGCTGCCCCTGGATCATTTGTCTAGCCCTCCTATGGATGGTCTCTAACTTCATAGTAACATAGTAGTTGATGGCAGATAAGGACCTCTAGGCCCACCTAATCTGCCCGTATTCCCTGCCTGCATCAGCGGCCACTGACCCTACTTGGTCATTGGCTATCACCTCTCTTCACCCCATCTAGGGTTCCCTTTTAGATACATAGATACACAGATGCTGTCGGCAGATAAGGACTGCTAGGCCCATCCAGTCTGCCCATTTAAGCTGCCTAATGAAGCATCCAGTGACCCTATCTGATAATTGGCTTTAGCTTTTTCTTCCTATCTCTATTATTCCTTTCTTTTTTTCCCATGCATATTTGAAGCATGCCACTGTACAGGCTGCCACCACCTCCTGGAGCAGGCTATTCCATGCATCCACCACCCTTTCTGTAAAAAATAACTTCCTGACATTTCCTCTTATGCAGCCACCCCTCAGTCTCATGTCGTATCCTCTTGTCCTGGAACTACTTTTAATCTGGAATATGTTGTCCCCTTCCACCTTGTTAATGCATTTGAGATACTGGAATGTTTCTATTGTGTCACCTCTCTCCCTCCTTTGTTCTAGCGTGTACAAATTGAGGTCCCTCACTCTCTCCTCGTAAGGCTTGTGATGTAACCCCTTCACCATTTTGGTCACCCTCCTCTGCACCGTCTCTATTGTGCCAATGTCCTTTCGAAAGTGTGGTCTCCAGAACTGTACATCATATTCAAGGGGAGGTCTCACCAGGGTCTTGTACAGTGAAATTATTACCTCCCTCCTTTGACTTGTGATTCCCCTTCCAATACACCCCAACATCCCACTGACCTTTGCCGTCTGCCTAGCAGCCTTCAAGTCATCTGTGATTATAACCCCCAAGTCCCTCTCCTCCTTAGTTACTGTCAGCAGCTCCCCCCACCCCCAACCTGTAACTTGCCTCAGGGTTCCTGCTCTCCTCATGCATGATGTTGCACTTCTTTGCGTTAAACTTTAGCTGCCATGCCTCTGACCATCTTTCCAGCAGTTCCAGGTCTTTTCTCATCCTTTCCAACCCCTCTGGAGTATCCACCCTGTTGCAGATCTTGGTGTAATCTGCAAACAGGGAAACCTTTCCCTCCAGTCCATCTGCAATGTTATTGATGAAGACATTGAAGAGGACTGGCCCCAGAACTGACCCCTGAGGTACCCCACTGATCACCTCCCTTTCATCTGATTGGGTTCCATTTACCACTACCCTGTTTTCTGTCCCTTAACCAGATTCCAATCCAGTTCACCACCTTGCATCCCAACCCCAGGCTACCTAGCTTGTTGACCAGTCTGCTACAGTATGTGGGACCGTATCAAACATTTGCTGAAATCGAGGTATACAATATCTACCACCCGGCCCTCCTTGGTCTACTGCCTTTGTCACCCAGTCAAAGAAACCTATCAGATTAGTTTATTAGTATCATCCTGCAGTGAACCCATGTTGCCTGAGATCCACCAGTCCATTGGCTTCCAGGTGTTCGAGTATTCTTTCCTTCAGGAGTGCCTCCATTTTCTTTCTGACTACAGAGGTTAGACTAACTGGCCTGTAGTTCTCAGCTTTTTCTTTACTACCACTCATGTGAAGATGGACAAAGTTAGCCCTTCTCCAGTCCTCTGGAACCACTCCAGTGTCTAAGGACTCACTGAACAGGGCTGCCATAGGGGCTGATAGTTCGGTCTTCAGTTCCTTTAGGACCCTGGGATGTATGCCATCTGGACCCATGGCATTTTCCACCTTTAGCTTCGCCAGTTCTTCTAGGAACCTCTCCTCTATGAATGGACTGGTGTTTACATCCTTGTCCTTAGCTCCTTTGAAGTCCAGCTGTGGGCCCTGCCTGTCCCCTTCCATAGTGAAGACTGAAAAGAAATATTTGTTCAGGATCACTACTTTTTCCCTGTCTCCCTCCACTATCTCCCCCTTGGCCCCTCTAAGCTTTACTAATCCCCCTTTGTCTTCCTTCTCTCGTTAATGTACCCGAGAATGTATTATCTCCTTTTTGAACCAATTCAGCTATTCTCTCCTCCATTTGCACGTTAACGCTCCTCACTGCCTTTCCAGCCTCTCTCGGACACTTCTGGTACATTTCCTTTTCCTCATCCCCTTGTGTCTCCTAATACTTCCTGAAGGCTAGCCTCTTGGCCCTTACTTTTTCTGCCACCACCCCCAAAAACCAAAGTGGTTTTCTACTCCTTTTAATTGTCTATTGACCTAACGTATTGTTTTGTTACCTCTGCTGTAGCCTCTTTGGTGTGTGCCCATTCCTCCTCAATGTCCCCACCTATCCCCCTCTTTTCAAGGTTTTTTTTGCTGTAGTCCCATACTGGTAATGTCCACCTTTCTAAAGTCTTAGTCTCTTGCCTTCATATGGGTTGACTGGATCCCTGTGTCCACTTTGAACCACTTCATATTATGGTCACTGGACCCTAACTGACCTTCCACCCTAAGATCTGCTACCCTGTCCCCATTGGTCAGCACCAGATCCAATATTGCCCGGTCCCTGGTAGGTTCCTGAACCAGCTGCCTAAGGCTAGTCCCCTCAAGGGAGTCCACAAAATCCTCTGTCCTAGCTGAGGTCCCTGCTGGGATGGACTAGTTTACCTCCAGCACGTTAAAGTCTCCCATTAGCAGCACCTCCCCTCTTGGTACCATTTCGTGCATGTTTTCTAGCAGCTGCTTGTCAATTACCTCAGCCTGAGCCGGGTCTGTAAACGACTCTTGTGCAAATTGCTTTTCCATTGCCTGGCTCAAGGGTGACCCACACTTCCTCCATTTGCTCATGCCTGTTTTGAATTTCAGTCACTTTTATGCTCTCTTTGATCTAGAGGGCAACCCTTCCCCCCTTTTACCCTCCCTATCTTTTCTGAAAAGGGCATAACCTGCTACACTTATGTCCCAGCTGTGGTTGCTGGTGTACCATGTTTCAGTTATCGACATTATGTCCAGATCAGCCTCCGTTATTGCAGCCACCAGGTCTGGGATCTTGTTCTCCAGACTGCGGGCATTTGTGTGCCTGGCCTTCCATGAAATGCAGCATCTTTTTGTTCCCTCCTTGTGTATTGTCCTTTGCTTCATCCTACTTTTCCTGGAGTGTTCTTTGTGGTGCTTCCTTTTTATTACCTTACTGGATGCTTGTGGTTGAGGTCCTTTTATTAGTGGTGATATCGATATGTCCTGAGTGCAGTCTATCCCGCCCTGTGGTACTTGTGTATCTGCCTCCGGGTTGACATCCTGGTCTTGCCTGATGTGTGCACTAACCTGTGGGGCTGGGCTGCCTGAATCTCTCTACTCCTGACAGCACCCCGCAGTGGCTAGTTTAAATGCTTACTCAGGAAGCATGTAAACCTCTCATTGAGGACAGCTGTACCCTCCTCAGAAGGATGCAGGCCATCTTTTTGTAAAGGCATGCATCATCCCAGGTGGTGCCCCATTCCCCAATGTAGTCAAAGTTGTTTTCCCTGCACCAGTCTTTCAACCACTTGTTGAAGATTTTGATATGTTGATTTCTTCCCCCCTCATTCCCCTGACTGGTAGCACTTCTGAGAATGTAACACAGTTTGCTAACCCCCGCCCCCCACGGCTCCTACCCAAATCCTAAAATTCTCCTGAACCTTCTCAATACTTGCTCTTTATTTGGCTAGGCGATTTGTCCCCAGATGGACAATGATGTCAATCCCCTCCTGGCCATGTCCTTAGCAATCCTGTGGATCTGCTCCCTCTCCCTCAGAGCTCTGCCTCCTCAGAGACACATAACCTCCCTCTCCCTCCTGATACCTGATCCTAGCTCCATACCCTGAACTATTAAGTCCCCCACTAGGAGAAGCTTCCTTCCCTCCTGGGTTTCTCTGACCCTGTCCCCTATGCACCCCTCCTGGTGGGACTGCCTATCACCCCTGGTCACAACATTGGGTTCCCTTTCAGGGCTCTCCCTCTCCTTGAAAACATAATATTTGTTCTTTAGTTGTACTACATGGGGGGAAGGGGCACTTGAGCTCCACCTTCCTGAAGATCCGTTAGCCCACTGTATTCCATACAAGTCTCAGTCTGGTACTGTCTGTGGCAGTGGCTGGTGTTATGGTAATCTCTGGGTGGGGGCAAAGGTCCCCAGTACTCCTTCCAACTGTGCTCGAAGCCTGGCAACCTCCTCCCTCAGCCCAGAGAAGTGTCTACAAATGCAGCAGCACTGCAATTCCCAGAAAGTTCTTCTGAACACCACTGCTTTACACCCATTGCACTTCACCACTCCTTGTGCCATCCAACCTACTCCCTAAGTATGCTTCTAACCTCTTTTAGTATTTTTTTACATGCTCTCCCTTTTACAAAATTTCTTTGCCTATGACCCTGATATGTTTACAAGCCCTTGCCCCGTTCTGCTCTGTGCCCTTCATACTTATCCTATTCCTAACAGAGTGAAATTGACAAGATCCTGCAGTTTAAATGAACAATTCTCCACATATGTGATATAATCAGCAGCTCCTCCTCCTTTTGATTTTATTTGCTCTTTAGCTATCAGCCCACCCTAGGCAGAGCCTATATATTCCTCCCAACTAAATAAGCATTTAAAAATGTGTGGAGGTGGGGGTGGGTGGGAGGTGGGTGGAAGGCAAGAAATATCAGAGACAAAATGCTTCCTGAACAGACTCTCAAACGCAGACAAAATGCCTCCTAGAACAGATTTAAACTCACAACTCCTACATCCCCCAGCAGCAAGCAGAATGCACAGACAGAATGCCTCTTGGATCAGTTAAAAAGAAATTCAAACAAACAACTTCTACTAGATTGGCTCCCTTGTTTCAGGGCAACCCCCCCCCCAAACAGCCAGCAACAGTTAAATAAACAGTTAAAGAAAGATACAGGCTAATGCTCCCACAAAATACCTCCTGGAATGGTTAAAGAAAGATTCAAATTCACAAAAACTGTTAAATCTCACAGACAAAATGCCCCCTGGAACAGATTCAAACTCAGCAAAAATGCCTCCTAGAACAGATTCAACCTCACAACTCCTACCTCCCCTAGCAGCAAATATCTCACAGACAAAATGCCTCCAGAAACAGACTCAAACTCAGACAAAATGCCTCCTAGAACATATTTAAACTGACAGCTCCTTCATCCTCCAGCAGCAAGCAGAACACACAGACAAAATGCATCTTGGATCACTTAAAAAAGCAATTCAAACTAACAACTGCTACTTGATTGGCTCTTTTGTTTCAGGGGGAACCCCCCCCCCCAACCAGCCAGCAACAGTTAAAGAAACAGTTAAAGAATGATTCAAACTAATGCTCCCACAAAATGCCACCTGGAACAGTTGAAGAAAGATTCAAATTCACAAAAACAGTTAAATCTCACAGACAAAATGCCTCCTGGACCTGATTTAAACTTACAACTCCTACCTCCTCCAGCAGCAGGCAGAGTGCACAGACAAAATGCTTCTTGGAACAGTTAAAGAGAGATTCAAACTAACAACTGCTACTTGATTGGCTCCTTTGTTTCCGGGCAAAAAAAATCCCCTTCCCCAAGCAGCCAGCAACAGTTAAACAGTTAAAGAAAAATTCAAGCTGATGCTCCCCCACAAAATGCCTCCTGGAACAATTGAAGAAAGATTCAAATTCACAAAAACAGTTAAATTCTCAAAAACAGTTCCATCTCACAGACTAAATGCCTCCTGGAACAGATTCAGATTCAGACCAAATACTTCCTGGAACAGATTCAAAGTCACACCACCTACTTCCCCCAGCAGCAATTGGAATGCACAGACAAAATGCCTCTTGGAACAGTTAAAGAGAGGTTCAAACTAACAAGTGCTACTTGATTGGCTCCTTGGTTTCTGGGCAAAAAATCCCCATCCCCAAGTGGACAGAAACAATTGAAGAAACAGCTAAAGAAAGATTCAAGCTAATGTTCCCACAAAATGCCTCCTGGAACTGTTGAAGAAAGATTCAAATTCACAAAAACAGTTATATTCACAAAACAGTTAAATCTCACAGACAAAATGCCTCCTGGAACAGCTTCAAACTCAGAGAAAATGCCTCCTGAAACAGATTCAAACTTAGAGAAAATGGCTCCTGGAACAGATTCAAACTCACAACTCCTACCTCCTCCAGCAGCAAATATCTCACAGACAAAACGCCTCCTGGAACAGATTCAGACTCAGACAAAATGCCTCCTAGAACAGATTTAAACTCACAACTCCTACCTCCCCCAGCAGCAAGCAGAATGCACAGACAAACAGCCTCTTGGATCAGTTAAAGAGAGATTCAAATTAACAACTTCTACTTGAGTGGCTCCTTTGTTTCTGGGCAAACAATCCCCTCCCTCAAGCAGCCAGCAACAGTTAAAGAAACAGTTAAAGAAAGATTCAGGCTAATGCTCCCACAAAATGCCTCCTGTAACAGTTGAAAAAAGATTTAGATTCACAAAAACAGTTAAATTCACAAAAACAGTTACATTTCACAAACAAAATGCCTCCTGGAACAGATTCAAACTCAGACAAAATGCCTCCTGGAACAGATTCAAACTCACAACTCCTACGTGCCTCAGCACCAAGCAGAATGTACAGAAAAATGCCTCTTGGAACAGTTAAAGAGAGATTCAAACTAACAACTTCTACTTGATTGTCTCCTTTGTTTCTGGGCAAACAATTCCCTCCCCCAAGCAGCCAGCAGCAGTTATGTCTATCCCATGTATGTTTGAATCCCCTCACTGTGTTAGCACCTACCACTTCCTGGGGTAGGCTATTCCAAGTATTCACCACCCTCTCCATGAAGAAAAACTTCCTGACATTTTCCCTTATCCTGCCCCCCTTCAATCTCATACAGTGTCACCTCATCCTTGTACAACTCTTGCACTGAAATATGTTACACACCTGCACTTTGTTCAAGACTTTAAGATACTTGAAGGTCTCTATCATATCCCCCCATTCAATCCTCTCCTCAGGTGTACACATGTTGAGGTCTTTTAATCTGTCCTCATATGCTTTCTGATGCAAGCTGTTCACCATCTTGGTTGCCCTTCTCTGGACTGCCTCCACTCTGTCTATGTCTTTGCGAAGATGTGGCCTCCAGAACTGAATACTGTATTCCAGATGAGGCTTTACCAGCAATTTGTATAGTAGCATCACCACCTCCATTCTTCTGCTAGTGATACCCCTTCTTATGCACCCTAACATCCCCACTGGCCCTACCCACAGTCTTGTCACACTGTTTGGCCACCTTTAGGTCATCTGAGATGATTATTCCTAAATCTCTCTCTTGCCTGGTGCCTGTCAGCAATCCCCCCTCCAATCATGTAGCTCTCTGCATGGTTTCTTTGCCCAGGTGCATGATCCTGCACTTTTTTGCATTAAACTTTAATTGCCACACCTCTGTTCTTCTTGCTGCCTTTCTTCAGAAGCAGGCTCTAAAAGTGCACACACTACTCCAGGTGTGGGATTACTGTGTCCAATTCTGGAGACTACATCTCAAGAAGGAGATATTCAGGGCAGAGACTGTCCAGAGGAGGGCAGCAAAAATGGTGCAGGGGCTGCATCATAAACCCTGAGGAGAGACTGAGGAATCTCAATATGTACATCTTGGAAGAGAGGAGTGAGGGACATGATAGAGACTTACAAATACCTCACAGGGGTGAATAAGGTACAGGAGGGGAACATTTTTCAGACAAGAAGGTGCATGAGAACAAGGGGCATTCATTGAAGCTGGAAGGGAGGAAATTTGTGAGGGATGTAGGAAATACTTCTTAATGAAAAGAGTGGTGGACACCTGTAATAGTCTTCCAGCAGAGGTGGTGGGGGTGAAAAGTGGCAGGCTTCAAGCTTACAAGAAATAGGCACAAAGGAAGCTTGGTAGGAAAGCAGGAAGGAGGGGAGTAGCTGGAAATCAGGTAGGGTCTGTGGTGACAGTATAGGCAGGGAAAAAATGGGCAGACTGGGTGGGCCAAGTGGTCCTGATCTGCTGACAAATTCTATATTTCTTTGTAACCAGTGACCTGTACTGCCGCAGTATCACCTGCTTGCTGGAACTTGTTAAACCCCACCTGATGCATTCTAGCATCCTGTTAGCTTTCCAGCATGCCTTACTGCATTGGGAAGAGGCTTTCAAACTATTGTTAATTAATTTATTACTCCCAGATTCCTTTCCTCCTTCGAGTGCTCTGTTGAGATCCCATTGCTGCAATATTCTGTATACAGCATCACTTTATATTTTTTTGGCATTGGATTTCAGTTGCTAAATTCTGGACCACTGCTTCAACTTTTCTGCATCTCTACTGCTAATCCCCTCATATATACATACATACTAGAGATGCAGCAATGTGTTACTTCGATGGTGAAGTCACCAAATTTGCCGATGTGGATCATTTCACAAAGTTATCCGTTCAATTAAAAAATTTGCCATTTGTAACTTTGCCTTGCCTTTTTTTTTAAGTGCAAACTGCACTTAAAAAAATGAAGCAAGGAGAAGTTAGAAATGGTGAATATACCCCAATACCTCTCCATTCCATCCCCCCCAATCGCTGCCCGATGTAACGTAAAAAATCCCTGGTGTCTAGTGGTCCCTGCTCTGCCGGTCACCAGCCCCAGTGTAAAAATAATATTATTATTAATTCAATCCCTGATGTCTTGTGGTCCCCAACCCCAACACTGATCGATGGCCCCAATGTAAAAAATAATATTATTATTGATTCAATCCCTGGTATCTACTGGCCCCCCATCACTGACCCAATGCTGCTTAACATATTTCCCTGGTGTCTAGTGGACCCCTCTCCCTATCCCCATCCCCAAATGTTGCCAATTCCTGGTGTCTAGGGACCCCTCCCTTTCAGGTAGTGCCCCACCACCCCGCTCCTCCAACCCTAACCTTGAGTGGGTGACCAGCACAGCCCTCCACTCTCCGGCATGGCTGGCCCCCTGACTGAGCTGGAATGAATGAGCATGTACTTGTACAAGTATGCACTCATTCATTGCCAGATCACACTCATTCATTGAGCTCTTTTGGGGGCGCAGACAAGAGCAGAGGGCTGTTCTGGTCACTGGCTGGGGGGGCTGGATGGAGGTAATGGCATTATGGACCCCCCCGGGAGACCACATCACCACCCCCCCATCCTGACCCCCTGCCAGTGACCAGAACAGCCTTCCACTCTTGTCTGTGCCCCCCCAAAAAAGCTTAAAGAGTAAGCCTATCTGGCCTGGCTGTCAATGAATGAGTGAGTTCTTGTAAAAGTATGCACTCATTCATTCCAGCTCAGTCAGGGCAGTCAGCCATGGTGGAGATTTGAGGGCTGTGCTGGTCACCCACTCGGGTCAGGGGTCGGGGTGGTGGGCACTACTTAACAGGGTTGGGGGTCCACTAGACACCAGGGAAATATGTTACGCAGGATTGGTGATGGGGGCAACCACTAGACACCAGGGATGGAAGTAGTAATAATATTATTTTTATACTGGGGACGTCAATCAGTGGGGTGGGGGGAGGACCACTAGACACCAGGGATTGAATCAATAATAATATTATTTTTACATTGGGGCCGCCGATCATTGAGGGGTGTGGGACCACTAGACACCTGGGATTGAATTAATAAAATAATATTATTTTTACACTGGGGCCAGCGATTGGTGGGGGTGGGGGGGAACTAGACACCACAGTTTGAATTAATAATAATATTTTTACATTGGGGCTGGCAATCGGCTAGGGGGCAGCTAAACACCAGAGAAGTTTTTTTTTTGTACATGTAGTGGCAATTGGTGGTGAAGGGGGGGAGTTGCCAAACTCCACATTTCACAAAGTTTTGGGGGAGCAGAGTTACACTTCACGGGGGGGGGGGGCAAGCTTCGCAAAGTGAGGAAGATCCACGAAATACTTTGCAGAGCAAAGTTTCCCCACTTCACTCACCTCTTAACACATATATACCACTTTAGGATGGAAAGAAGACTGTTGACCTATGGATTTCCTCTGAGTTCCAGTGGGAAAAAGCAAATAAATAACCAGCAACCCTGACAAATGAGTGATTATTGGGATCTGGTGCAGTCTCAGAGGAGACTGCTGCCTGTTCTCCTCGCAACTAAGGACCCTTTCTGCAACATTGATGGAACAGTTAAAATAGGGAACAGCGGTGGAAGAGGAAAAAAGGCGGAGTGTGGCGTAAGGCTACACAAAATTTGAGTGCAACAGGGAATCCTCATTGTACAAAATTTCTGGATTCGGCTCTGATTAGCTCTTATTTAAGAGGAACATGGGGCTGATTAGAGGTGAGGTGGGTTCTTTCAACACTGAAGTATTGCAGTGGAGCAGAGAGAGTTGTGCTCACATCATATATTAGTAAGTTGCACCTTCTTTCATTGCGTGGGCGCACATCTCTCCTTTGCCATTTCATTTGACTTCCCTTCAGTAGAAACTGTTTAGTAGGGGCAGTTGCACTGAGGCATTAACATTTTATTACTCAAGTGCTAAAAGGGCCTAATGAACAGAAGAATATTCCATACAGAGAAGCATAGAAAAAATGGTATACATTTTTTAAATGGCTGATAAACCCCTCAAAATACTATTCGTTTTCTAGAAGTAAGCAGCTATTACTTTTTATATCTAAAGCATTATTTCATTATACTTTTTCTAATTGTGAGATTTACTATCTGACAGTACTACAGTAGGTGTAATTTGTGTAACTACAGTACCTGGAGGCTGGCGTAGCTAATTTTTTTCATACCTTATCCACATTGACAACTCACTGACTGGAGTAAAAAGGAATCCAGCAAACCAGTTTCCCCATCAGGACTGAAAAAAAATATGTGAAGGGTGCCTGCTCAGGGACAAAGACCACTTTGAAACCAAAGAAAAGAAGCACACACCCAGAAATCATATTTTTAGGGAAGTTAAAAACTGAGGACTACAGATTATATTAGTCAACAGTCGATATGGTACTCAAACCTTTAAATTCAAACCAGCACAACTATGGAATAGTATATTGTCAGTGCGTAGATGCAAAACAATAGTAAAGGAGAGTCACATTGCATTAGAGAAAGGGAAAGGGGAAATTGTTTAATCAGGAAAGGCACACTAAGCTGTAGCTCGTTTCCAGGTGCGACCTGGGAGCACAAGGAAGTTAAATGACTTGCTCAGGGTCACTGGGGATTGATGGGATTCAAACCCAGGCATTAAACTCAGAATTTCAAATAGTTTATCTTTGTATCTAATTTGTTGCTTGATAAATGTTGTGTTTGTATAATCCTCCTCTCCTTTTTGTAATCTTTGGTGTTTTGTATTACCTCAGTACTGCTGTAAGTTATTTATTATCAGGACAGTCTTGAAAATAGAATTTTGTAAACTCTAAAGGTCTTATCCTATATACATAATAAAGATTGTACCTACCTACTTTATCTACCTACCATATATCCAAAGTGCATGTTATTATTGTCAGGAGTATCTGAACACCATAAAAAGTCTTAACATCTTATGATTTTAGGGCTACTTCAAAGAGCGCTCCTGTTTACAATTCAAGGCACCTTGGCTTAATCAAACTCCTGGTGCTGTAAGGGGGCTACACAAATCATACTGTCAAAGTTGTGTTTGGCAGCCCCTTACAGGGCTCTGAGTCTGATTACATCTAGGAAGGCAGGTTTTGTAAAAGAATGTTACTATAAGAACGAGATTTATTGTAAGCCAACCTGATGTCACAGTAACAGCACTACTGCTTACTATACCAATGACCAAGAATTGGGAACAGACTCTGATCAATTGCGGGCTGAGTAGGGGAGGGAGGATTGAGCATCCCAGGGATAGCTGTACTCCCTTGGGAAGAGCAGATAACATCTTCTGCTGGTTTACTGCCACCTAGAGGAATCTGGGTGGTATCACAACAGGGGCCTTATGGATGAAGAAGATTCCACTAGCAGACATCGGGGGTGTCTCTAGAGACAGAGTTTGCACATGCATCATTGCATCATGATGATCCCATGGGGACGGACAAACAGGAAAACCATCAGCTATAGCCGTATAACAGCCCAGTCTCCCACAGACCCCACGCTGGTCACTGGGCACCTCCCACACTGGATCTGGCTTTGAAGGAGGTTAGCCACCCCAACAGAACCACCAACACAGGGGGTAAGCTGTGGGGGAAGTTATAGTAGGTAAGTCCCCGAGATGCAGATGATGAGGCTGGGGGACCATTCCTGAAATGGACTGGGCAACAGTAAGAAGCCAAAACAACAGACTGAAAAAAACAAAACAAAAAGGGGTTTACAGTGTAATACTGAATGATGAAATCAGGTCACCCCAGATCTGAGGCATTTATGGAACTGTAAACCGGAACACTTTCTAAAGTCATGGCACTAAGCCAAAAAACGTTAGACTTTTTATTGCGCCCAGGTACTCATGAACATCATAAAATGCACTTTTAATATACTATATCATCTCACTGATGCCACTTTATGTAGGCCTGGTCTCTCTACAAATGTTGCAGTGACTGACATCCCAGTATCAATGAGGTCTGAGAAGAAATGTTTGCTTTGAGGCAGAGTTCTGTTCCACACATCAAAAATTATCAGCTCTAAAATGTACTTGGCAAAAAGAAAAATGCCTCAGATATATAAAAAGCAGCATTTGACTGGTTTACTCTTCAAGGCCAAGACTATCTACATCAGGGTCATGATTTCCAGCACATCACCAAATCAGGGTCAAGATATTCACATCACAAAGTGAACAGGTCCTCCACAACTCTGGCCGGTATTGTAGCCAGTAGATTGAATTGATGTCTTTCTTGTGCCCTTAGAGCTGTAGCCAACGATCTGGCACCTTCATATTTAGTGTAAGCTAGTGGCAAGGGGCTAACAGCAGTTATCGGTGGGACTTTAAGTGTGTCCTTAATGGAAGAATGCCAACCTAGAGGTGGTAGTGAGGCCCCTCTTTAAGAAGCCATTTTTGGACCCTGATTGTCTGGCAAACTATAGACCAATCTTTAGACAACAGCTTATTTTTCCTTTCCCTAAGTCCTTATATTTTAATTACCAATGAATGGAGCTACTACAATATATCCGTGGGCATTCATGCCCCCCTCCCCAAGTTTTCAGTTCTGCTTGGGACCTGTTAAGCTGGCTTTTCATCCTCTTTATTTTGTGTTGTTGGTGAGAGTGAAATGGACCTACAGGGTACTCAGGTTGGACTTTACTCCTGAAACGTCAAGCTGGCAGTTCTCTATACTATATGGACATATAGACCTGTTATGGAACATAGATCTATTTCTAAGTTAGACCCTGTACATTCAGTTTGGAGGTCTGCGTACCTCATTTCTTTTATTTTATGTAGTATGGTACTGTCTGTATGAACATGAAATCTATAAATAAAAAGTAAAAAAAACAAACAAACAATGAATGGAGCTATTTTATATTAGTTTATTAAACATTGCTAATACCAGGATAGTCAACATTTGCACACCTGGTGCTCTTTTATAGTCGAGTCCTTGGGATCTGTATGTATATACTGTATATAGTGTACAATATCACATACCATAATTACAACATAAGTTCAAAAAATAGTTTAGTTAGTCCAATAAAAGGTATCACTTGCAACATATTTGTTGTTTTTTTTCTCTACATTATTGACTGGACTAACACAGCTACCACAATTCTTTTTTCAAACAAATAGTTTAAAAACTATTACATCTGGATAATGAAATCAAGTAGTTAAATACAGTGTGCCAAGCTTTCAATTGGGTTGACACAGATGCAGTTGTGTGCTTCATGTTTGTTTGCATCCCTGCAGTTGTACTTGTGTCTGCCTGCCTGATTTTCAAAAAGATAAATCTGCTTCTGAGAAGAAGTCACTGTTTTGTGGCAATTTGCTGCAAGTGAGATTTTACTTGAGCACAGATGCATCAAGAATTCATGCAGAGATATCTGGCAATGAAAGTACAGACGAGTGGATCCTGGACAAATTCATTTTGAAATCATGCCCAGCATGTACAATGGCAAAATAATCTTCAGATAATCACACGTCCAATGATAACAAAGTTCATATAGAGAGTTGGATGGACTCCGGAGATCATATGATGATGTGGAAACACTAACAAAACCATTAAAAGAATTGGCTCCATTTAAACGACGAAAGATAAAAAAGCTGGGCAGGATTTTCAGACGGGGGCAGCAAACTCATGTCACCCTTCTGACAATTCCCACAATCGTGCTCAAAAGATAGACCACTTGCAGAATGCCATCTCCCTCCTGTGCCTGGTGTCCACTTCTGGGTTGTCATGTGTAATTTTCCTGGTGCTGTATGCCATCCCTGATGATCCAGTAGCTCTTCTTACGCAATCCTAGCCCTTTGTACTTCCCTAATGTCCAGTTGATCCCTCCTCCATAGCCCAGTCTCTGCTCCTGGACATGTTTAGCAGTACTGTCTGCTGTCTAAGCCCTATCCCTGCTTGAATCTGTGTTCTGGTTTGTAAGGCAGCAGCCCCTTTAGAACTGCTTCCAACATGTCTACCTGAGTCAGGGGTCATTGTGGCTTGTAACTGGGGGTTAGTGTGCCAGCAAGCCACTGAGTATGACTCAGCAGCATATATGCTTACTGGTGATCTCATTAACCTCCTGACTCTGCCTCTTATGCAGTGGTGCAGGGGAAGACTTGTATCCCCACTGTGTGTAGCACAACATGATGTGATTTCAAACAGTGGTGCAAAGTGGTTGTTCTAATCCAGCCACTTTATATTGTAAGGGATAGTCTCCGCCCTGAGAAAAATAGTCATTTAAAGATTTCTTTTGAAGCTCAGCTACCATAGCAACTACTAGGTCATAAATTTGTAGCTTGTAGAAGGACTTGTTAACTCAGAGGTTCTCAAGCCCTAAATCCTGGTGACCTCAAAGTGTGGCCACCAAAACGTACTGGTGGCCTCACTCCTTGGTTTTTCACCCCAAACCTCCAGATATACCCCAAATCCACTGAAATAAAAAAAAAATGTTTGTCACACAGTATACATTAAATCAAGTCGATAATGTATTTTAATGCGAAATGAATCTCCCATGTTTCTGTAAAGTTAACAAACTGTCTGTTCCATTACCAGTTCAATGTCTTCCCTAGCTGTACCTGTGCACTTGAAGAAATGATTGTTAGTAAGGTGGGGCTACCCTAAAGAATAGAGGCATACTGTGGTATTGCATTGAAAAAACATTGTGTTTGTTATCTATTTATTATGTACAACCTAAAGGAGAACCTGTCTATACAGCATGCCAGCAGGAGGATAGATCCTTAAACCATAGTGTTAGATTGTGCCGTTGGAATTACAGGCTGTCTCCATCCTGGCTGGGCTGTGCAGTGGCTCAGAGATGTACTCCTACAGTCATTTTACCGGAGGAGTAAACTACCATTGTGGGGAGCTATCTCTGAGGCATTCCAAACTTTCCAGACTGTTTTTTTTTTAAAAAAAAAGCAATGCCACAGCCTTGTTGTTAGGGAGGGGGAGACTGCTTGTGACTGTGTGGCTGGCCTATTGAGGCTTTGAGGATTGCTCTGCTAAAGTTTGCTCTGATTGACAAGAGCATGTCCCACCTGTAATATTTTATAAAGGCATGGACAGTGGACCATGTTGCTGCAACACATATTTCTTCGTCTGTGGCTAGATTGCATTCTACCCAAGAAGTAGCTACCACTCTTGTTGAGTGAGATTTTATGTCCTTAGGTGGCGTCATGCCTTTAGCCTTATAGGATTGTAGGATGGCCATGCCACAATATTGGATTTAGAGTCTGGCTGTTTCTTCTTTCTCCCTGGCATTAGTATGAACAGTTTGTCAGATTTGCAGAAGTCCTTAGTCCTGTTTATTTAAGTTGTTAAGAGTCTACTTATTCCTAGAGTATGCAGTTTGGGTTGGTTTGCTGTGTCTGCTTCAGGTATTATGGCTGGCAGCTTGATAGAATGAGCCATGTGAAAGTCTGAGTCAACCTTGGGTGTGAAGGAGGGGAGTGTTATGAGAGTGACTCTGTCCTGATGTAAAACTATATATGGTTCCTTGCAAGCCAGGATGTATAATTCATATGTTCATCTGACTGAGCATATGGCGATGAGGAGAGCAGTCTTTAGTCAGCCATTCCAAGTCAACCAAGTGCAGGGGCTTGAATGGTGCCATGGTCAGTGCCTTGAGTACTAATGTGAGATCCCATGGGGTACTTATGGCCCTTGTCTTTGGCCACAGGATAGTCACAACTTTGATGAATCATATTACATTGGGTTGTGCCCCGGGAGCAGAATTCTGCACTTGACCTCGTGCCACCCTGATGGCTGCCATCTGCACCCTCATGGAGGAGTGAGGGAGTCCTTTGTCAAGTCCCTTCTGTTCTGGAGGAAGAGGATGAGGTTGGGTATCGAGGCCTCATTTGGGGCAATGTCTTTGAGGGCGCACCATCTCAAGAAAATGTCCCATTGCTTCTTGTATGTGTTCATCATTAAGTTGCTTCTTAACATGATCAGGGTATCGACCACCCTCTGTGGTACCTGGCCTTTAATAGTCTCTCCCTTTCAGGAGCCAAGCAGTTAGTTGCAGACTGTGGGGACTCCACTAGTCCCTGCTGTATTATGTCCGAATCTCACTGGTAGTTTCCATGGGTGGTCCAGGGCCATGGCCACCATGGTTGTAAACCATGAGTACCTCAGCTAGTATGGGGTTATCAGAATCACTTTGACGATGGCTTACCTTACCTTGTTGAGCACCTGCTGGATGAGTGCAATTGAGAAAAACATATGCCACTATGAATCACCAGTTCACGGAGAGGGTGACTACTCCCATTGAATGCATTTCTTTGAATCAGACGTAGAACTTCTTCACCTGTGTGTTGTGGCTGGTTGCCATGAGGTCTATCTCCACTGGGCCCAAACATTTGTTTATTTTTTGGAAGATGTGATTGTTTAGCTGCCACTCCCCTGTGTGGCTCTGTTGTCTGCTCAGCCAGTCCACTGTTAGGTTGAGCTTCCCTGCCAGGTGTACTGCCGTGAGCTGCTTTGGGTTGGCCTGTGCCCAGTTCAACACCTTGGAAGCTTCCCATTGTATTGCTCTGATTTTGGTGCCTCCCTGCTTCATGATGTACACTACTGTAGCTGTGTTGTCTGAGTGAATTAGTACAGTTTTGTGCTGCACCAGCATCTGGAACCTGATCAGGGCATTGTACACTGCTTACATCTCTAGGACGTTTATTGGGAGCCTTATTTCTGATGCTGCCCATTTGCCCTGAGCTCTCTGGGTTCCAGTGGAGGCACCCCAACCCGTTTGGCTAGCATCCATCTCTATGGTTATATCGGTCTTGGTATCCAATGGTAGTCCTTTGGTCAGATTGATGTGATAGGTCCACCAGGCCAATGATTTTCTCACTGAGCTGCTGCTCATGCTGGCAGGGATGGAGAGGTCATGATCTGACAGAGACCCCTGCTGTATATAAGATAGGAGGAGAGGTCTCATGTTCCAGTGTGTCTCTGGGACCAACTCTATGCAGTAGGCCATGAGTCCCAGAACCTGTGATATCTTGTGAAGTGTTGACTTGGGGATGGATGCCAGCCTCTGGGTGTGCCTTATTCAGGCCTCAACTCACTTGTCTGACTGCTTCCTGTAGTGGTATCTGTCAGGGCTCCCAGATGTTCAGTAGTCTGCCTGGGAGACAAGGTGCTCTTTTCTCTTTTTACGACCCGTCCATGGGCCTCCAGGCACTGGATTACCACATCTGTCTCCCTGCAAGCCTGGTCTTGGGTTCTGGCCCATATCAGGCAGTCATTCAAATATGAGATCATGTGAATTCCTTGATCCTGCAACTTCACTGCTAGGTCTGTTGAGATCTTGATGAAGACCCATGGGGTTGAGGTGAGGCCGAAGGGTAAGGCAGTGTATTGGAAGTGCTGTCCCAGTATGTGTAAGCATAGGTATTTGTGGTAGGATGGCCTTACTGGGATGAATAAGTAGGCATCCTTGAGATCTATGGACATTAGGTAGTCCCCTGGCCTTAGGGCCCTGATGGTTGAGTGTATTGTCTCCATTTTGAAGCATTGTGATTTAAGAATTGTAAGACTAGTATGGGGCAAAGGTCTCCTGTTTTCTTTGGGTCCATGAGAAATGGGAGAAATGGGGTGGGGAACCAGATGATCAGATGGATAGGAAATTGACTCCAGGACGAGACCCAGAGGGTCGTAGCTGGCGGGATAATCTCATCCCCAAGGAAGGTCATTAGTGGGGTGCCTCAGGTATCAGTCCTTGGGCCCCTCCTGTTCAACGCCTACATCTCTGACATAAGGAAGTGTATCAGGAGTGAGATGAGTCTCTTTGCAGATGACTTAAAACTGGGGGCGGTGGTGGATGGGGAGGAGGGGAGGGTGGCCCTACAGGGGACCTGGAGGCTCTAGAAAGGTGGTCTAGAAAGCGGAAGCTGAGGTTCAGTGCAGGCAAATGCAAGATACTGCACCTGGGAGCCAGAAACCTGGGCCAAGTGTACACCCGGAGGGCATGGAATGCTACAAGTCTCAATGGCTGGGGGTGGTGGTGAATATCAAGACGAACAACTCTGAGACTTGTAGGAGGGCAGCGGCCAAGGCCAACAGGATGCTGGGATGCATCGCAAGGGGCATCATCTCCAGAAGGAAGGAAGTGATACTCCCTCTGTATAACTGCTTGGTGAGGCCTCACCTCGAGTACTGCGCGCAGTTTTGGAGGCCACACTTAAAGAGGGACATCAAACTCCTGGAGAGAGTCCAGAGGAGGGCAACCAAAATGATCTGGGGCTTGGGGGACAGGACCTATGGGGAGAGGCTCGAAGTGCTAGATATGTACACATTGGAAGAGAGAAGGGACCGGGGGGACATGATAGAGGTCTTCAGGTACATGAAGGGGGTAAATAGGGGAGGAGCAGTCAGGGTGCTGTGAAGGAAGGAGGGGGGTAACTAGAGGCTAGAGGGCAGGGGAGATTCAGGGGAGAAAGGAGGAGGTGCTACTTCACTGAGAGGGTGGTGGAGCCATGGAATGCATTGCCCAGGGGGCTGGTGGAGGCAGAGACGGTGGAGGGGTTCAAGAGGGGGTGGGATAGGTACAGGAGAAGGGTTCTGGAAACAAAGTCCTGTGCAGCTAGAATATCTGGGACTGGGAAGGGAGAAGCCAGAGAGGGCGAGGGGGGCAGAAAGGTCAGCTCCCAGGGCAGGGGCTGACCAAGCAAGCAGACACGAAAGACAGTTAGGCCTATTCTGCTGGCATTTTAGTATGTTAGTATGTTAGAATAAAGAATATTGAATAGATCCTGGTGCCTTGTTCATGCTTTAGAACCCATGTTATTGCCCCAGCATCAAGCAGTCCATACAGTATTCTTTGTACCTGTTGTGGGGTGGCCTGCCTTTTTGATACCGGTGACATGATTAGTCTATCACTTTGTGGGATTTCATCAGCTCTATTAAGTTTCTCTTCTGTATTACTTCTCTGACCCACTTGTCTGTCATCATCTTTCTGCAGGTGTCCACAAATTGTAGAATACAGACTCCTATGGGGGGGAAGGTAGCATTTTCCCTTGGTTCCCAGTCTGTAGTCATTGGGTGTTTTGTTTAAGTTTAAAGGAGTTGTTTGATCAGCCTTTGTTGGATTGGTATCTGTTGTGGGACTTGTACTGGGAGTTTCTGTTGAGCTGTTTATGGAAACCATGGTTCCTACTGACATTGTAGTTGGCCTATCAGTCACGAAAATTCTGGCTCTTTCATCTTCTTGTCCTGGAGGGCAGGTAGGTGTTGCCAGGTTCCCTATCCTTGGTTATCTCCTTGCCCTCCTTTTTTCCTTTGACATATCTTTCCATTCCTTTCCTGAATAGCAGTGCATCCATAAAGGGGAGCTTGAACAGCATGGCCTTGGACTCGAGGACAGGGTCCCAAGTATTCATCCAGATGTGTCTTCCTGCTCTGTTGGTTATGGCCCCTGACTTGGTGTTAATTTGTAGGGAGTTCATTGCCATACCCACCAGGCTTTTAGTTGACTGGATGGCCTGCTCTATCAGTTTGGCCTCTGGCTTGTTGGGGGTCAATGTCTTCTGAATGTCTTGCATCCAGAGGATTTGAGCTTGAGTGGCGTATATAGCCATGGTGGTGGTCCTGATTCCTAGTCCCGCCAGCTTGAAGTTCTTCTTGAGCAAGTCCTCCATTTTCTTATCCATTGGATCCTTTAGGGTGGTGGCCTGTTCTGTGGAAGTACTGTCTGTTTGCTTAAGGAGGTGATTTGGGGATCCACAAGGGGCATGGAACACCATAGCTTAAGTTTGTCCTCTTGGAGTGGGTACATCTTATCCCAGGATCTACGTTCCAGGATCCAGGTAGGTTTGGTAGAGCTCCATTCTTTGAGGACCACCTCTTCTACTGATTTGCACACTGGAAAGGTGTCTGCGACTTTGAGTGTTGTTTTCAGCAAGGGCACGAACTTAGGATCTGGTGCTGGTATAGCTTCCTGGAACCCCACCCTGGCCTTGATGGCTTTGACTAGATTGGGGATCTAGTCAAGGAAGCAGTACTTAGCCATCAGAGACTTGGGGTCTTCCTTCAGAGGCTCTTCTTCGCCCTCCAACTCTTTGTCTGAGTCATTGCCCGATTCATCAATGTTATTCGGGTGAGGGTTAGTGTGTTCAGGGTCCACAGGTGGTCAGGTTGGTGCCAGATCCAAGTTGGTTGGAGCCCGCGGGTTGGTCATTTCCACCAGTTTCTGGAGAATGACTGACATGAATTGCTGCTGAGCTTGAATGAGTGTAGTGATATCCTGCTGGTTTTGGAGAAGTAGGATGTCTGTGTCCAGCTTATGAAGTGTTGTCCTTGGTCAGTGTGCTGGTAGGGGCAGTTCCTTGAGAGGAGGTGCCTTGCTCCAGTTCAGAATGGTCAGTGTGCTCCGATAGCTCTTCTGCAAGGCAGATGGGGTGCGGTTGGCCAGGATTGGGTGCCAGGTGTGGGACCTTGCAGGAGCGCCATACCTTCACCTTCTCCATGATGACTGCCTGTGGAGACATAAGGAGAGATAGTCCCTTAGTGGCCACGTGGGTGACCCCATAGAAAATTATGTAGAGAGTAGTGTTTGAAGTTAGTCCTGATAAGAAGAAGTGGCTCTTGCACTACAGAAATGGCCACCGGAAGTGATGCAAGTCGGGTCACTCTGGGGTTGGCAAATACAGCATCTAGTCCTGTAGCTGATTGTAGTATGGCTGCTGGAAGTGATGCATTCCGGGTCACCCGGGGCTGTAAGTGTGAGCTAGTGATATTGTAAGCACCCAATAATGCAGGGGAGGCTGCCAGAATTATCAGAGGAAAGTCTCTTAATGTGCAATTCCTGGTTGTGAATTAGCCCTTTCTATTAGTCTGTGGGTCTGGCTTCTACAAGTATCGCTCCTGGACAACAAATATGGCCATCAAAACTAGGTCGGCCATGCCTTAGGGTGTAGAGTCAGAGGAGAGAAGCCTGACCTACAGCACAGCCACCGAATGTATGGTTGGCTGTGACTTGGAGGCAAGGGGAAACATTGTTGATAAGAAGAATGTAGAGGACAGTGTACATACTATATGTGAAGAAGGATAGAATCGCCCAGCAGGCTCAGAGGAAATTGGGCGCCATGACCAAGATGGCAGCAGTGTGACACACATGCACGTACAGATGTACATCGGCCCCATAGGATGAGCTGGTCCCTCCATGTTGGAAAGCTTGTGAAAGGGCTAGGTGAACAATGGGAATGGGGGTTGAGATTGAAGGGCAGATGATCTAGCAGTGCCTTGGCACCACGGCCAGTGGCGAGGAGTGGAATAGTGAAGATGGAGTGACCGCATGATCCAGGTGAGGAAAAAGCACATGGAGCAGGGATCCTGTGTACTTGTTGCTTGGTAGCCACCTGGTCCATGGGGGGAAGGCTTGGAATCTGGTACGAGGCTATGTCCCAAGGTTGGGCTCCGTGGCTTATTCAGGCTCTTTGGGAGGAACCAGGCAGAGATTGAAAATAGGACCCTTGGGGGAAGGGCTGCTAGCTGCCAGCAGGACATGTTTGCCGAGATGCCTCTAGCTCAGTCGGCTCTCCTCCTTTAAGCAGCAGTGCTCCACCACGTCCTTGACACATTCCTGTGGTGGAAGCTAAGTGAACCCTCCTGTAGCCTCTAGCAGGGGCTACAGGGGGTACCTAAATTATGTTCCAACCTGGAGGACCCTACTAGCAGGGGGGTGCTCCAGCACTTACACTGAGCATGAGCACCACGTATGGTCACTGCCGTAGGGACCATAGTTGTGGTGGGCCACACAGTACTCCGGCAAGAGAGCCAAGAAAAATAGCTGATCTAAACATATGGGCACAGGCATTTAAAACTAGAAATGCTGAGTGCCTGTGAAGAGAGAGTGGCAGTTATACATTGCAATGCTAATGCTAAGCTTAGACTGCTCAAGCTAGATGGACGAACACGTGGCTGGCTCCTGCTAGGAGTGGGAAACCAGCAGAAAGAAGAAGTAGTAAATAAGGTGCTAGGTGGCAGAAGCCTAAATCTATCCAACAGAGAGAGGTTGGCCAGTAGTAGCTGGGCCTTACCTTGAGTTGTTGTTATGCACTTTCTGGAAAGGGTCTGTAGGTAGAAAAAGAGCAGGAGCTCATTACTGCAATCCAGCCTGGTCAGATGCATATGAAGAACTGAGCTCAGGTAACCCAAGGCAGGGCAGTGCAGGGGCCGGACTTCTCTTTGAAGTCATATGTGCATGGACAGTCTATCAGGCGGCCATGGGACCTAGACTGTAAGGTTTGGAGTGCCTCAGAGATTACTCCCCACAATGGGATATTGCAGATACAGTATTGGATTGCCTATATGTAACACGTGTGCATTCCAGGAAGTGGTGGCAGCCATCCATAAAGCCTGTTGGAAAAGCTGCCCTTTAGCAGTACAGGTCCAAAAACAGCAATGTAGTCAGCCTGTAGACTAACCAGCCAGTCCTACCATATATTTTACCAGTTAATTCAAACAAGTAAAGGACTGAACATTTACACTGTTTGTTAAGGAGAAGGTGTGATAGAGACCTGACGCAAGACGGCCACACCTGACAGAAAGTATCACCCAAGGCAACAAGAAGTCTGATCCCAGTGCCATCTTACAGGTCAGTGATCAAATGAGGTGACAGAGTGGACAAGTGCATTTGATGATGCTTCAAGTAGGGTGCAGATTCTTCAGGGAGCTTTAAACCCCATTTTCTTCCTCTTTGAGGAGGTACCTACTCCGTAATCAGAAGCATGATACCAGCTGAGTATTCTCAGCCATAAAACTTGACTGAGATGACCTAAATAATTCCTATCTAATATCAGCTGGACTTTGGGCTCTGAATGGGTATGATGAAAACTTGTCTGTGGAGAAGGGCTCATACCAGTATGTTGTCAAAGAACTCCAATGTCTGTGTTAAAATCATTGTGTGTCTGAAGAGAGATCTCTTCGCTCTCATACACATGAATAAGCATAGAAGGACATGTGGCCCATATAACACTTGCCTCTTTACACAAGGGGGGGATCTGGTAGACTCCCTTTCATAAAAGAGAGGTTTATGTACTTTTCTTAACAGTTTGAATTAAAGTATTTCATTTACTCCTGACATTTAAAATGGTAGCATTGAAAGTACAAGTGCCTGACCATGACACTGGTCATTAAGCTGTAAAAACGTGCATGTGGTTATTTTATGATATATATGCAAAGTTTCTGTTGGATTATAGCACTTTGTTTAGTGGAACGAAAATTCTTGGTTGATTCCAATTTTGGTTTGGGCATTTTCCTTATGTCTCCTGCAGTATCTGTGGTTCAGAAATGAACTTATACAAAGGGCAAATGCATATAACATTGGCTCCTTGTAGCTCAGAACTAGATCAGAATTAAAAATAACTAAACAGTCTGAAACTTGAACTACCCTGGTCAGTAGATATTTTTAATAATGAAAAAAAAAACATCTCTGGTAATCAGTAAAGGGGTTGATGGTTCACCCTTAAATCACCTGGCACTTGAACAAATACATTAAGAGGGCACAGCCACAGCACCACTGTTATGTCATGATTTCACAACTTTGTATGCAGCCCCTGATGTCTGACAGCAGAGTTCAAACAAAGCAAGGAGGATCAAGGCACTACAGCTGATTAAAAATATGTGTGTTATTTTGCATAACAACGGGGCTTGCCAAAAAGTCCTACGGTTACTGTAAAACAGCAACTGTCAGTCTGTTTAGGCACAGAGCTACACTAGCGCTATAACTGTTAATGTACAAATGTGCATACAGATAATTATGTATTGATTTAGTTATTTAATGCAAGAAGTTTTACCTGTAAAGACATACTGAGCTGGTAACAGCTTGTTTCCAGATGCATCCTGGGAGGAAGAGTGAGGGACGTAGAGTAGACAATAGAATAAGATACAAAAGTACAAGGCATTATCAGTTGTACAAACCACAATGTTCATGCAATGTAGTATAGTACAAACAAAATAGGTATAAATATACAGCACATTAACAGTTGTGCAAACAACAATACTTGGTGCATAGTAGCAGAGTGAATTGCAATAGAACAGGAGCTGTGGAAAATCCCTTATAATTGGTCAAGGGATGCAGGGGTGATCACAATGCAAAGCAGGACTTGAGTGAACCATGGCTGGGGGAAGGTGAACAGCCACTTAAGAGCTGGGTTCAGGAACAGTTGCAGGAGTTGCTTGTGAAAAAGAAGTCACTACTAGCTGTACCTGCTTGTCGGCATATTGAGAACCTAATGGAATAAAAATGTTTATGGTATATAATTACCCCCTACATCATCCAGTAAAACTATCACTTTGCCCTTAGCCAACATGTGCTCACTCTTCTCTTATCTGTTTTCTAGGTGTGAGTTGTAAAGTCATAAAGAAGAGATTTAGAAATAGAATTGGCAATATTTCTGTACTGCATTGTCTATTCAGGGTGTACAATATTTTATTATTCCATTTCTGAAATTTACCTGGGCAGAATTTTGCATAATTCCCTTCTCCAAGAAATCTTGCAGACTTGCCTTCACAGGAAATGCAAAAAGTACTGCAGAATTTCTCCAGCTGGATGCTACTGTACAGTAGTGTGAACAAGGCATTATCTGATTTACTGAGTTGTCTGGAGGCTTGAATATTGTGCTACCTGGGTGCATCCAATCTGTGTAGCCCAGGTAATTCATATCAGTAGTGCTGCACACCATGTGCTCAATTTCTGCAGACGATTGGCGCATGTATCTGAAACAGAATGGACAGTACCTGTACAGCCTTCTGTATGTTAGTGCTTACTATTAATGTCCTGTGTCTAGTTTCTGTACTTTTGGTAAAGACCTACACTACAACAATTGATTAATGACTTCATCTCTTACTTGTTTCAGAATTTCCTACTGCACTACAGACAAGGCCCAGGACAAAGTCTTCGCTTACATTGCACAGAACCAGTTGAACGAAACTTTGGAGTGCCATGCGTTTCTCTCTCCAAAGAAGAAAATTGTAAGTTTTATTTTTTTAAAAACTTTTTCACCTATCTTCCGAAAAGGATTTTGAATTAATCTGCACAGGGCTTTCAGTAAGGCTGAAACCTGCTCTGTTCCAGAATTGGATTATTGATCAAGGGTTGGTGTGCAGGCTCAACAAACTGCAGTGTTAGCACGGGAGTCTACTGCAGTGAGAGGAGCAGAGTTTGGTTCCTTGCACTGTGGGATCTGCTGATTAAAATCTATGATATCAGCAGGGTTCCATTTCCAAAATGCTGAGTGCCATTACATCTTGTATCAGATTATGCTGTTTGAACATCAGTGGGAAAAACAAGTGTATGCTGGGGGGGATCATGGGGGAAAATCAGCATTGCAGAAGTGTCTTAAGGTGAAAAATGGTAAAATTCCTTGATAAATTTTCCACTCCCAGTTTCCAACTTCCACTTTTATGAAGGCACTACCATAACTGGAACTGTATACCATCACATCATTTCTGTTGAAAAATGCATATGCACATCAACCTCAGTGTAAAAAAAATGAAATGTGTTTAAAAAACCATAAGTGGTTCATGCGAAGATGGTATATCTGTTCTAGTTGAATGGGTGATAGTTTAAGTGTGGGTCTGTCAGATCGTGTTAGAATATAGCCTTTTGCCTGATAGTAATGATACACAGTTTCAGACTCCTGGCTTGTTAGCTTTTTTTTTCCTTTTGTAGAAAGTAATATTGAAATTAAAAAAGCAGACTTGTTTTACAAGCCTGGTCACACAGCAGACTGGTCAATTCTCAGCTTCTTTCTTACTAGCCCCCTTGACTTTCTGGCAGTTTTTTTTATACTAGTTAAAGAACTGGGATAAGTACCTGACAAAAGATGAATATGATAAAAATGGTACAGTATTAAAGTCAACCAGATGCAAGAATGGGTTGACTATGACTCAAGCAATATTATCAACCTTCTTCTATCAGTACGGGGTAGATGGTTGTTGAGCATTCCTTGACAAAGCCCCATTTGTAGGGACAAAGCACCAGGCTGGATTTGATTGTATGACTGTCTCAGTACTGTTGGCAATTTATTCATTCATCCTTTGTAGCACATTATTGCACTTTCAGTTTTGTACTGTGTTGCATGGAGATCCTCAGATGATGATAGCTGTTTATAACTGATTTCAGGAACGAGGTGCTTCCCTGGGTACTCTCCCAGTACATGTAGAGTTCAAAAGACTGGGGCTTCTGCAGGGATGACAGGACGTGCTTCTAAAATCCTTGTATGCTTTCCATGCTGTTGCCATATGATCCATTTAGTTTCAATGTCATGGATTACTCAAGGGAATTTTTGTTTCTTTCAGCATGTCTGCTTCCTGTGACATGCTGCAAGAAAGGAAACTATGAAAGGGGTTCTGTCCTCTTCACGAATTAACAAAACGTCACCAATGAAAGAATGATAATGAAATAGCCTTGTAAAGAGAGAAGACAATCCATTACATTACAACTAAATGGATCACAGCATACATCATATGGCAACAGCAAGGAAAACACGCATGGATCTTAGATGCACACCATGTCTGATGAAACCCCTATAGTGGGCAAAAGTCAGGGTCCTGGCACTTAACATGGTGATCTACAGTATATGCAAAGCTTTGATGAAATAGAGTACTTAAAGAAATTTTTTCGGAGTTGGTTCAGTACCTACCTTTTCTCCTGTTTTTAACTGATGCCTGCATTTGAAAAATAAATCATCAAAAGAAACAAAGGCATATTGTTTGAGTGGAGCAGTTTCTGACTTCTACATTAAGTCCAAAGGTTTCTTGTGGACTAGTGTGTGGCTGTTCACCCTTAAATATCTCTGTTGAAATTAGCTTCTTTGGTGCCAAGTCTAAAGGGGTATGGGGGGTGGGTGGAGCTTAGAAGATAAGAATAGGTTAGAGAGAGCAGAGTCTGGTAGTTTGGTGCTAGATGTTGTTCCAGAGAATGAAGAAGACAGACAGATGGGGACCCGAGCATGGCCAAGAAGCTGGGACTCCAATTTACTAGCAGTCACCCCTAAAGCAACAGTATATAGAGGGAGCAGGAGGAGAGTGCGGGAACCATGGGGATTCCTCCCAATGGGAGTGCACCCTGATGGCTGACTAGCCTGATGACTATCTCCTTGAAGTCAGGAAGTGAGACTCTGGTGGGAAACATAATCAGGAAGGTGCCTGTGCCATCAAGGCATCAAGAACAGTGCTGGCATTGAGCTGTTGGCGGCAAGGTAGGAAATGCTACTTCAGTCCAGGGAGCCTGTGCTGTCCATGGCAAGGGGACCCTGGGCTTTGACATACCCTATGGTCAGGTAGGGCAAAGGGCCCTGGTGGCATGTTAGGGTGCTTTGGGCCAGGGTGGGGGTAGCTGGACATGAATGCCTGGGCTGTCATAAGGGAAGAGCAGGTGGAAGGTTGGTGCAGTATATCATTGCAGAAATTAGCAGAGCTGCTTACTAAATCATATACATCAATAAAGATTGAGGTGGTGCCAGGGGACTAAAGGGAGGCTATAGTGATACTGCTGATTAAAAAGGGGAACTGGGGAGGTAGCAAATTACAGACTAGTCAGCCTGACTGCTCACCTATGTAACATGATGGACTCATTCATAAAGGAAAACATAGTGGAGGAGCTGACAAATTGGGTACAAAGATAAACACAGCATGTATTCACAAAAGTAAGATCCTGCCTAATAGCTTATATACTTTCTATACGCATGTTACTAAAAACACTGAATGAGGCATACCAGTACATGTTATTTTCTTAGATTTCAGCAGTTCATCCTATAAAGTATTAAACAGGAGGTTGCTTGAACTCAGCAGGGATAGGGAACAGAAACATGCAGGTTAACTAGATGAGCAGCTGGTTGTCTGGAAGGAAGCAGAGGATGAAATAAAATACTTATCATAATGTTGTTTACTCTGAGGGATCTATCAAGGAGCATTACAAAAGTGCATCATCCTGCCAGAGTGTGATACCTCGAATATAGAATGTTATGCTGATTAGTAGAATTCAGACTACAGTTCAAACTCTGCACTGTGGTCACGCTTCCTCTGTTGTTCTCTGCTGTTACATAGGTTTTGCAGAGCATAGTAGACCGAAGTCCTTGGAGCTCGCCATCTCATCTAGTTATATCCTTTTCTAACATCAGATTCATTTCTATAGTCAGGGAAGCAGTGACCATGAAAACTAACTAAATGTCCACCAAAAAATTTCAAATGGATCTAAAAGACATCTGCTTCCATACAGTATTCCTGTCAGACTCAGCCACAGAAAGTATCTCTCATGTGTAGGCTTGGAAACTGCCAATATCTGTTTGTAACCCTTTTCTTCTGCCTCACCTCAGCACCAAGGGTATTTTTCAGTGTACCTCTGTTGTGTCACTAAAAAGGGAATTTCCCTCAAAGGAGAAATCATTTTTTTTAGCCTGGGTGTCACGGGTAAGGATAGCAGCCTTACCCAGCCAAACCTCCCCAGTGCCACTCCATGAGCTAAGACTGGTGAGGCAGACTAGTTAGAATTAACATTCATGTGAAACTGGTATTTAATGGCATCCAGGGCTGGCTTTGCTGTGGCAGCTAGGTCCTGGGCCACTTCACTGTCTACCTTATCAGTCAATGCCAGCACTGTATTTGACAGTGCTTTCTGGTACTATGCTGTGTATGCCAAATAAGCTGCCTGCCTCAGAAGCAGGGAACCCATTTGGAATGCTTTTTTGGCCACAGTATCAAGTTTCCTGAAATTCTTCTCAGGAGACTGTGTGGAGAGAAACACCTTGACCTTCTCACAAGCAGCTGCATGTACCCCTCCTACATGAGCAGGATGGGAATATGGGTATCCCACCCCTTGTCTGTCCACCTACTACTTCTTTTCTACTTTGTTTATCAATGCCAACAGCTATATTGGGTGCTGACCTGATTTTTTGACATAACCTTTAGGAGTGATTTGTGGATGGGGTCTAGTAGTCTCATTGTGGAGGCTAGCTTTATCATATCCATGAACTCCCATTTCCTCCTCCTCCTCCTCTGTCTCATGAGAGGGGATGTTGAGAGTGTTGTGTTCACATCCGTTTGATGAACACGGAGTAAGAGATATAATCCTCTATAGGCCTAAGAGGGGAACCAAACTCTCGGTGAGGGGAACCATCAGGCTCATGGTGTTCACCTTCCTCCTCCTCATAAAAGACATCCTCCTTCCTCCACAGGCAGATGGTCTGGAAATGGAGCAGGGGGGCAGGCATATTAAGGAAGTTTTCCATAGCCTGGAAGGCTTGGAAACACTGCCATACATTATTTATGTCCTCTGTAGAGGGCATTTGTTTCTGATCCACTGTCTGATTTTTCCTTTGCAGGAGGAGTGGCATGGATATGTTTTTATGTTTGCTTGCATGCATGTGCAAGAAACATAGTGCCATCATCCAAGTTTTTGGAGGTGTGGCAGCCCTTTTCCAATTCAGTCAGTGTGTTTGCAGGCGCGGCCGCAGTTCTCCAGTGCCTGCTGGAACTGTCTATGACAGCAGTCCAAAATGGAGTGGAGTACAGTTGAAAAGGGGAGCTACGCTTCAGTGAGCAGCGATAAGATATCGCCTGCTCATGCGCGCTTCCCCTACACACACATACACGCACGCATACTGCGTTTTCGCCCCCCACGTACACACTGTGTAGCTGACGGAGTGCTCAATCCCCATCGGCTATGCTGCACCCCTCAAAACAGAGTTCCATATGTCCAATATGCACGCTGGGTGCCACCCCAACATGGCTACACATCGTATAGCTGACGGGGTGCCCAATCCCTCCGCCGGTTTCACTGGTCCCCCAGAGTACAGGTGCCACGCTGGGAGCCCACCCCAGCATGGCAACAGATGCTATCACCAACGGGTGCCCATTCCCGTTGGCTCCACCCCCCACCAGCCATCCTTGTGCCACGCTGGAGCCCCCCAGCGTGGCAAATGTCGCGTTGTCATTTAAAAAAAAAACAAAAAAAAACCTGAAACTGAAAACGGTCCCTCGCTGTCTCTGCCCCACCCGCGCCCACCCACTGCGCCGCTGCCTCCCACACCCCACACCATACTTACCTCTGGACTCTGGCGCGACGATCTTCAGTGGACCGGGAACACATCTGCACTCTTCAAAGCCGACCGCGAACTGAGGAAATGCCGGTAAGCTGTATAATGGGATAGATAGGGTTTTTTCAACTTTGCTGCATATCTCAGGCATTTTTTGGAACTTTTGCACCAAATTTTCAACATGGGGTTTTTGGGACCCCTTCTCATGAATGCTCTCACTGTCATGGCGTTAATCGGGCCGAAGGGTGATTTCGCAGTCACTGCACAAAATCACCTTTGGGACCGAGTAACAAACCACCTGCCACTGTTCATAAGGGGGCTCAAAAGTCATGTTGAAAAATTTGGTGAAAAAATCCCCAAAATGACTGTTTTACGAGCTGCTATGCCAGTTCCCACGCACACCGTAGTTCTCGAATTTTCAATATTTTCACTCCAGATTTTCAACATTGTCATTTTACCACATCTCCTTATGAGCAGTACAGCTGTCATTTTCACATCTTGCCCAAAATGTGTTTCCGCCCATGTAGCGCACAATGGCGCAGTCGGTGTGCGACATCAATGTATGGGACACATTAAGAAAATCACAGTGATACTGTTAATGAGCAGAGGTCTTAAAATCACTATGTTGAAAATCTGGTGAAACAATTCCTTAAAATGACTGTTCTACGAGCGCGTTGCACAGTTTCTACGCACGCTCGTAAGTTTGCGAATTTTCAATATTTTCACTCCAGATTTCCAACATTGCCATTTTATTACACTTTCTTATGAACAGTACAGCTGCCATTTTTCACATGTCACCCCAAATGTGTTTCCGCACATGTAGTGCACAATGGTGCAGTCGGTGTGTGAAAGCAATGTTTGGGACAGATTAAGAAAATCACAGTTATACTGTTCATGAGCAGAGGTCTTAAAATGGCTATGTTGAAAATAATGACAAAAAGTCCATAAAATGACTGTGTTATTAGCGGTGAGCATTACGCAGTTTCCACGAACCCTCATAAGTTCATGACTTTGTAATATTTTCAGTCCAGATTTTCACCAGTGGCATTTTTCCACACTTCCTTATGAACAGTACAGCTGTCATTTTTTCACAACATGGCCGAAATGTGTTTTCACACTTTCAGCGCAGAGATGCGCGGGTCGCTGTGGGAAATCATTGTTCGGGACAGATAAAGAAAAATCACAGTGGCACTGTTCATGATCGAGGTCCCAAAATGCCTGTGTTGACAATCTGCTGTAAAAATCCGAAACTAATTACATTACGGTGTCGTTGCACAGTTTCTTTGCACGTCGTGACTTCACCGTTTTTTTAATATTTTACTGCAGATATGCAACATTGCCATTTTACACCTCCCCATGAACAGTACAGCTGTCATTTTCACATCCTGTTCAGAATGTGTTTTTGTACCTGTGGTGCTAAATGCCGTAGTTGCTGTGCATAAGCAGCTTTCGCCTAACAAACTGATATTGCCACTGTTCATGAGGTGGGGGTCACAAAAAAACCATGTTGAAAATTTGGAGTGAAAATACCAACGAATCCCTGAGGTGTTAGAGTTTCCAACCATAATGCCCCACCCTGTAGAGAATGACAGGCATCAGGGGTGTGACTTGGGATTCTGCCTGTAATGCTCATACCATTCCACACCCTGCAGCCAGTGAGAGGCATCGAGGTATGCCTTGGACTGTTCGCCCCAAAGTTCACCCCATTCTCCTATACACACACCCACCTCTCATATTTCCTGATGGAATGGGGTGCGCTAGAAACCAAAGACCCCAAGCACACCGTGACACTTGTCAGTGTCTGCAGGGTAGGGTGTGGTGAAATGGCGTGGCTGTTATGCCTGACGACCCAAAGGCACACCCCAATGCCTGTCACTCTCTGCAGGGTGGTGGTGGGGTTGGCTTCAGTTCAGTACTTCACTGCCATTTCTATTATGCAGCTCTGTAACTTCTACACTGCCAATGCCAATGCCAGCAAGCAAACATTCGCCATTGACAAATGCTTGTTTCTTTTAGAAACATAGCAACATAGACTTTGATGGCAGATAAGGACCACTTGGCCCACTTAGTCTGCCCATTTCCCTACATACAGGATAAGCTGCAGATCCTAGTTAACCAACAGCCTATTTCTTTCTACCCCCCACAAAAATTGCCTTATGTCTGTCTCATGCATTCTTGAATTGTCTCACAGTTTTAGACCCCACAACCTCCTGAGGAAGGCTGTTCCATATGTCAGCCACCCTCTCTGTGAAAAAATACTTCCTCACATTGCCCCTAAACCGCCCCCCTTCTATCTTCAAATTGTGTCCCCTTGTTCTTACACATCTCTTTTTCTTAAAGATGCTACCCTCTTGGACTTTGTTGATTCCACTGAGGTACTTAAACATTTCTATCATGTTCCCACTCTCCCTCCTTTCCTCAACGGTACACATATTAAGCTCCTTTAGTCTCTCCTCGTATGGCTTCTTTTGCAGACCCTGCACCATTTTAGTTGCCCTCCTCTGGACTGCCTCTATTCTGTCTATGTCCTAGCAGAGATGGTGTCTCTAGAACTGGATGCAGTACTCCAGATGGGGTCTCACCAACTGTCTGTACAGAGGGATAACAACTTCCTGTTTTCTGCTGGTGATGCCTCTCCCTATACATCCCAGTATCCCCCCAGCCCTCCCTACTGCCTTCTCACATTGCTTACTAACCTTAATGTCATCTGATATGATTACCCCCAGGTCCCTTTCCATTTTTGTTGTTGTTACTACCTCCCCCCATTGTGTAATCTTCCCCTGTGTTTTTGTTTCCCAGGTGCATTATTTTGCACTTCTTTGCATTGAATCCAAGCTGCCATACTTCTGACCACTCCTCCTACCTTGCCAAGTCTCTTCTCATCCTTTCCACGCCTCCTTGTGTATCAACCCTGTTACAGATCTTTGTGTAATCTGCAAAGAGGCATACTTTTCCTTCTAGTCCCTCTGCAATGTCACTTATAAAGACATTAAAAAGGACTGGACCTGGTACTGAACCCTGCGGTACCCCACTAGTAATCCCTCTTTCTTCAGAGTGGACTCCATTTACAATTACCTTCTGTGTCCTGTTGTCCAGCCAGTGTTTTACCCAGGCTACCACCCTGGGACCCACTCCCAGGCTGGTTAATCTGACTATTAATATTTTGTGTGGGACTGTGTCAAATGCCTTGCTAAAGTCTAGGTAGGCCATGTCCACAGCCCCTCCCTGGTCTATTAGTTTGGTCACCCAGTCAAAGAAATCAATTAGATTCATCTGACATGACCTTCCCACTGTGATCCCATGCTGCCTTGGGTCCTGTGCCCCACTGGCCTCTAGGTACTCAACAGTTCTTTCCTTCAGAAGTAATTCCATCATTTTCCTACCACTGAGATCAAACTGGCAGGTCTGTAGTTTCCTGCCTCTGTCTTGGTCCCACTTTTGTGAAGGGGAATCACATCCACCTTCCTCCAGTCCTCAGGTACCACACCATCCTCCCAAGATTTTTTAAAAAGCGTAGTCAGTGGTTTCACTAGTTCTCCCCTTAATTCGTTTAGAATTCTGTGGCGAATTCCATCAGGCCCCATTGCTTTGTCCACCTTCAGTTTTAGGAGTTCTTTCATAACTCTTTCTTCTGTGAAAGGACTGGGATCAACCCCCCTATCCAGAGTGCTACTGTTAACTGGATTAGGCACCTCCCCCTCCTCCTCTTTTGTGAATACTGAGCAGAAGTATTTATTTAATATCCTGCTTTTTCACTGTCCCTCTCTGCCCATCCACCATCCATTCTATTCAGCCTCACTATCCCTCCCTTTGTCTTTCTACGCTCCCTGATGTACCTATAAAAGGTTTTATCCCCCTTCTTAACTGAGTTGGCTATCTTTTCCTCAGTTTGTGCCTTTGCTATTCTGACTTCCCTCCCTGCTTCCTTCTGCCTTAACTGGTGCAGCTCTCTGTCCTGCTCCTTCTGTGTTTCCTCATACTTTCCGAATGCTGTCTTTTTCTCTCTGACCTTCCCCGCCACCTCTTTTGAGAACCATGGTGGCTTTTTCTGTTGTTTTGATTTGTTTATTTGCTTCACACAAAGGCTTGTTGCCTCTGTGATGGCAGTTTTGATGTTTCCCCATTGTTGCTCCACCCCGCCTTCTAGCCTGTTTGCTAGTGCTTTTCCAAGGTACTCTCCCATCTTGTCAAAGTCAGCCCTCCTGAAGTCCAGAACCCTCACTTTTGTATGGTTTGACTCTGTAGCTGAGTTTATCGTGAGCCACACTGTTTGGTGATCACTTGTACCCAGATGGCTACCCACTTCTAGATCTGAGATCCTCTCACTGTCCCTGTTTGAGAGTATGAGGTCTAAGATTGCTCCCTCACGGGTGGGTTCCAAAACCTGCTGTCTGAGGCATGCCACCTGTAGGACATCGAGAATGTCTCTGCTCTTGGATGTGGCTTCCGCAAAGGTGCTCCAGTTAACACCTGGCATATTCAGGTCTCCCATCAATAGTATCTCCCCTTTCTCTGCCATCCTAAGGATGCCTTCTTCATATCCTTGTCCATTCTCTCCCTCTGACATGGGGGTCTGTATACAACCCCTGTGCGGATTGTGGTGCCATTTCCAGTCTCTAAGGTGACCCACATTACCTCCTCTTTCCCTGTTTACTCTTTTGTTCAGTTGCTTTTATCCCTTCCCTTACATAGAGAGCTACCCCTCCCCCTCTTCTCCCTCCCTGTCTCTCCTGCAGGTTGTGTACCCTGGTATGTTAACATCCCAGTCATGGTTCTCTGTGTACCATGTTTCTGTGACTGCTACAATATCCAGGCATTCCTCTTCCATCAAGGCCACTAGTTCAGGGAGCTTGTTGCCCAGACTATGGGCATTGGTACTCATTACCCTCCATTTCCTGATGGCCTTACCCCTTTTTGCCCCACTCCTGTCTTTATTGGCTTTGTCATTTTCTCCATTTACCCCTGTCCTTTTCCCTATCGACATCTCTATCTTGGTGTTTACCTCACTTTCTACCCTGATGCGTTTGGGAGAGGCTAGGATTTCCCTGCTCCTTTCCAGTGCCTCCCCCCCCCTTGGCTAGTTTAGATGCTTGCCAATGAAGCATTTAAACCTATCACCTAGGATCCTGATTCCCCTCCTGGACAGATGCAGACCATCACGCCAGTATAGGCCTGCATCACTCCAGGTGGACCCCAGTCCCAATGAAGCCAAATCCCTGAGCTCTGCACCAGTTTTCAACCACTGATTGAATCCCATGGTGTGGAGCACCCTAGCCCTCACCTATGCCATAGACAGGCAGCACCTCCGAGAAGGTTACTGCATGCTACTTGTCTCAAGGCCCCTCAACTCCACAAACTCTTCCTGCACTGCTCTGATCCCTTTCTTAGCCAGGTCATTTGTCCCTAGATGGAAAATGACATCCAGCTCCCTCCCCTGTGCAGCTGCTCCGGTGATCCTGAGGATTTGCTCCCTGTCCCTTCAAGCCATGGCGCCAGGCAGGCACCTTACCTCCCTCTCCCCTTCCTCCCCCGGTTCTACCTTCCTAACAATGGAGTCCCCCACCAGGAGTTGTTTCCTTCCCCTGTGGGGTCCCATGCCACCCTCCTGTGGGTCTCCTTTGTGGAGGTTCCCAGCATCTTACTTGGTCTCCACTGTGGGTGCCTCCATAGTGGAACCAAACTTTGCCAGAACAGCATATGAATTGTGGAGAGGTACAACTGGAGGGATGCACCTCTGTTCCACCACCCTCATCCTCCCTGAGCCCACTGTGATCCAACTGCTCCTCTTTCTTGGCATCCTCTCAGGCAACGGCAGTGGCCCTGGTGGTCCCTAGATGGGAGAGGACATCCCACAAATCCTGGCCAACTCATCCTAGAGATGAGCAACCTCCTCCCTCAGCCCAGTGAGGTGCCTGCAGATGGGACAACACTGCATCCTCCGGAACGTCTCCTGGAAGACTGCTGCTCCACAGCCACTGCACTGCACCACTCCCATCATGTCTTATTTCTGGCCCCTACACTGTTGTTCGGAATACTTACTCTTTCCTCTGTTTATTTATTTTTTTCTCCCTACTTACTTACTACCTCTGTGCCCTTTAAGTTCCTGATCTTCCTGTTCTGAGACAAGAAGATCCTGAATTTCTCAGTAGTCTCCTTACTTGCTCAGAGGTAGACCCCCAGCAGCTGGGGGGGGGGGCAGAGAGCTACTCTTTTCCTTCTAACATAGTGAGTCTTTGGTGGCTCTGTGATCAATCACTTCCTGCTCCCAAACAGGAAGTTCCTGTTGTCAGTCAAATCCTGTGCTTATAAAAGTAGAACTGGCTTAGGGTGGAGGGGAGGGAAGGAGGGCAATATAGTCCCAGTAGAGAAGTCCAGTCACAACAGCAGCTCCTTCCTCCTGGTGTTCTCTGGCAGAAGCTATCTAGGGCAGTGTTTAAATTCGGCTTTAACCTAGCTTCCTTCTAGCTAATTCACTCCTCCTACTTAACAGATCTTTCTACACTTAGTTAAATTGCACAGGTAACAATCCCCTTCAACCACCTGAGATAAACACCTAGATAACTGCACAGATAACAAATCACGTCAGCCAACTCAAACACATTCGTTTTTGTTTTTTGTTTTGTTTTTTACCCTAAATTGAAGGTCCCAGTAGTAGAGTTCTACTTTTTTAGTCCCAGTAGAGAAGTCCAGTCACAACAGCAGCTCCTTCCTCCTTTTCTTACCAGGCACACGTTCCAGTACCTTCTCCAAGTCTCTTTTACTTGTATTTTTGCCATTATCGGGCTCAAGGTTCTCCTTTTTAGACACAGTAGTATCTTTACCATCTGCACCATGCTTATCTGATGGCTGAGCAGTTTTATCTTTTTTTCTGTCATCAAGAACCCTCTGATGTGTGCTTTCCACTATCATTAGGAACTCCCTCTGAGCCTTTATTGTGCTTTGGCGACACAGGCAGACTGAGAAGCCATACATTTTTCACTTTTAAATGTCCTTTTCTTCTGTGTTTTGGCAAAGTTTTTTTACAAATTTCACATTGATAAAATCTTGATATATACCCAGACACTTTATTTTTTTAAAACCTCTGTATTGCTGTAGCCATACAGATTACGCTATACTTATATAAGTGTAAGACAGTTTTACAGACTAGCATGCATCAAAAATCCATATTCCTGTGTCTAAATTAATAAGCATTATCCATCAACCATTAAAATAGCAATGTTGGAAGTGAGTTCATCTCAGGTTCACTAGCTAATGAAATAAATTTAAAATTAATCCTAGATTCTCTTGTGTCACTATTGAGACAGAAAGGAAATCATATGATCTGCCTATGTATTCTAATAAACAGTATAATTTTCTCCTCTTCATAGTGTATGACTTGTTTGGTTATTAATACATTTTAAAGTCAGAGTAAAAGCCCAACAAGTATGTAATAACAAAGAAGGAGAACATACAGCTTGAATGAAGCTGAATTGGTGTAGTGGAATCTTTATATCCTCAAATAAATTTCTTATACCTGAGTGTCACAATTAAGATGCATCAGGACCCCACTGCCTGCTGAGACAAGACCAATCTCCCCACCAGTTCTTCAATTAGACCTATAAATGAGAGCCACACACCCAGCATTTTATCCATCTGAAGACTGAGGTCAGCAGTAACTTTATCCATTTGGCATATAGTTTTAACTTTAGAAATCCAATCATTTAGAGCAGGGGGAGACTGGGTTAACCATCTTTTAGTTATTGCCTGCTCTGCTGCCACCAAGGGGATGCCCAAAAATGATTTTTGATGACTTTTTTGTTTTTACTTTTGGGAAGTTTACCTAGAACCAAATGTTCAAAACCTGGTGTACCAGGTGTCCCTGTATTGGGCCATATTTCTGCCCTATCCCAGTTCAAAAGGGTTGAATCTGGGAACAGTCCTAAAACATTTGGTACGGAGTTCAGTCCACACCATTCCTCTTCCAACCGTGGTCAGCGTTTCCTCACATGTAATGCTTTGTTCAAGATAGAGTGAGGAAGTAATGACTCATAATCTTCCACCTAAATTCCCCTCCAATTATTGGAAGCTGAGGTGCAGTATACCCCCTCACAGATATACTTCCAGTCCTGAGGGCTGAAGCTTAACCCCAACTCCCTTTCCCATGCCAGGTGAAATGGAGGTGGCTGCTGTTCCCTATGATGTGTGAAGATCTGGATGAGCAGGGAAATATATCTTTTTTGCAATCGTCCATCTGCTACATGTTCAAAAATCTAAAATAACGGGTGTGGATCTATCTGTATTTCCCTCAGTCATTTATCTGTCCTAAGAAATTACACTACCGTGAGGTGTCTAAAAAGAGCAACTCTATGTTGTGTAAACTCTGTTTATATTTGTGCAGATGTCTTAGGTACCCCTTTCCACACAAACTGTGAGAAGTGGATAAGGCCCAATCTCTTCCATCTAGAAAATGTACTATCCATTCTTGGAGGGGATGAATTCCAAATTTCTAGCTATGTTAGTAAAAGAAGTTAGAGAACTGCCAATTTTAAGCTCCAATCTGACTGCTCCCGAGGTCCGATAGAAGTGCTGTACCTGTGGGTTTGTTGCAGCTGATGAAATTAGTCTCTCCACCAGAGCTTCAAACATCTCTAAGGGGTGGTGACCCTGATTACTGCAGAGTTCCTATGAGACCCAACATTTTCTGAATCATTTTTATTACAAGTCTATCCAGGGGGGAAGTTGAGCCATCTGATAATAAACTTTGAAATCGGGGAGCTCCTTCTGTCCTTGATCTCTAGGTCTCTGTAATTCTGATCAGCGGGTCCTAGTTGTTTTCTTACCCCATATAAATGGATGTAGTGATTTATTTAGTTTGTTACATTGTGTTCAGGGGTTGTTTAGGGAGATTGTCTAGAAAAGGAATAAAAACCTAGGTAAAACATTCATATGAATAGAGTCCACCTTCCTCAACATAGATAAAGGGAGCAGTTCCCACTTCTTGAGATCTGTTAGGACCTCAGTTATAAGTTTACCATAATTTGCCTGATAGTCCTTTCAAGCCTACAGGAATGTGTATCCCCAGGTAAAATATTTGAGAGTTCACCCATTTAGGTCATTGCAGAGATGTCTTGAAAAAAGGAAATAGAATGTTGGGCTGCATAGAAAGAAATATTAGGAGCCAGGATAGGTTGGTGGTGTTGCCCTTATATGGAGTATTGGTTAGGCCCCATGTTGAGTACTGTGTGCAGCTTTGGGCATCAAATAATAAAACAACTGGTTTGAGACTTGAGGGATTGCAGAGCAGGGCAACTAGGATGATTTATGGTGCATACGGGGAGAGGATGTAGGAGTTTAACACGTATTTGCTACAATATAGAAGGTTAAGAGGTGATCTCTGGTTTACAAGGCATTCGAAAACAAGGATTCATGGGAATGCTTGGGGCTAACAAGAAAGGAAATAGAGATTTTAAAGGTCATCAGATGAAACTCAGAGAAAAGACATACAGGGGAATGCCAGAGGTCAATGGTTTAATCAGAAGGTGATTTCAGAATGGAATGGCCTCTTGGAGGAAGTGGTTCAGAGTTCAAATATGGAACAGTTTAAGACATTACTAGATAATTTTACGATAGCAAAGTGAAGAGTGGGCTTTAGTGGATAAACTGTCAAGTCATCATGGCAAACAGCTTCTGATTTGTATAAATCCTATAAAGGGAATTCTTTGTTTAAGTATCTGCATAATGTTGCCACTAATAAGAACTACTTCTGTTTTCCTTTCTTACTTTTTAACCCTGACACCTTGCCATATTTCTGTAATATATCATATAATATTGGGAAGGAATGAATGGGGTTTCTTAAATACAGCATGGTGTCAACTGTGTATAGTGATATCCTGTTTTCCTCCCCTATGGTTGTAATACCTTCCAGGTCCAGATGAGACCTCACCATTGCTGCTAAGTGGTAATATACTAAGTGTGAACAGCAGGGGTGACAATGGGCACCCCTGATTAGTGCCTAGGCTGATCAAGAGGAATCTAGTACAGTGCCATTCACCTTGACCCTGGTAGCGGGTGCCAAGTAGAAGCCCTTAATGCATTAACAGAAGCAGTCACCAAATCCATATTTTGTCAGGGTCACAAAAAGAATATCCCAGCTAAGCCAAACAAAGTCCTTTTCAACCCATGCACCTTAAATAAAGCTCATGGCAGCCTGCATTTGCCAGGAGCTGACAGCAAATGTGTCAAGTTTTAAAACCTGTAGGCCCTGTTCTCTTTTTAGGTCTATCAGTCATTTCAAACACTGAAAAGACCTGCAATCCTGATTTTTTGATTCCCAGGCACAAAATGCAGTTAAATTAAACATATTTTTCTCTCAGAGAATTCAAAACCAGCTAAAACACAAGTAGATTACCAGCAGTTTAAAACTTTTAGCCAATATGGGGTCAGTTTTCTTCTGGCAGGAACAGTGTACTTTTAAAATGCACACACAAAAAAATTCTGTAATAAAATGATAAAACTTTTTTTTAAATAAACTGCAATCGGTTCCCTTTGGGTGGGAGCCACATTACAGTGCAGCCTTCTCCAGTTCCTGGAACCAATCAGGAACCAGAGAAAACTGCTAAAACACAGTTATGCATAAATACCCTAACTAATGCAGAGTTTAAAAAAAAATAACTTAATGACTAGGAAAACAATAAACAAGATATGAGGATTTTAACTTGGAACAGCCTGGAGAGAGGAGTCAGAAACTAAGATGGCGATGAAGACATGCTACATGGAGTAGCACGAGGAAAGCTCCCCATGGAGTGTTAACATGAACCTCCCGAATCTGAGCAGTATGAACGGAAAAGTGATCGGGTAGATGTATGCACCCAACAAAGCTTTCTACTGGGATGAGGAATTAGAGAATACTAAAAAAAAAATACTCTTAAGTTCTTCCAAAACTTTGGAATAATTATGACTTCAAAAAAGCCTGCAGCATATCCAATAGGGTCCTCAACAAAACTTTTTGCCAAATCGGTTAAAGCTTTTGAAAACAAACACAAACTAAAACGTTTAAAACAAAAACAGGAAGCAAGACTGCCCCAGATTCAGTCAGTCATTTATTGAAACTGCCAGTACCTTCACAAAAAGAACAACTAAATCCTGCTCTAATTTTCACTGCCCCTGCTGCTCATAAAAAAAAAAAAAAAAAATTACCTTACAATCTGCCGATGTTTCCCAGTGAACTCTGTAGTCATGACAGTAGGGAATCTTGCGACTGATCAAATGGTGGAGACTCAGAAGGACATTAACCTCATGGTGGCCCGAGGCAGTCAGGAACAACAAGTGGACCATGGACAACAACCGGACTATCCAGAGGAAAAGAGGTTGCAGTCACCGTTGCCTGTAGATGCCCAGAAGGAAGGGGCCAGCCAGCATGGAGAAGAATGGATGGCCAGGAGAGGAGCCCCGGCGGTGCCAGGGACTTCATCACGAGAGAAAAATGATAGATGATTTGTCACTACACAATACTGCCCATCAGAATTATAAGCCACTCTCACAGTTGGAACCCTCCATCGCTGTAGACATATGGTGCAGGCAAAGGGCTGGTTGGTGAGCTGTGAAGTGAAGCGATGTACCTCTTCCAGGTAGCTTCGGGATGCAGCTGTTTCAGCACCAGGTGCTGAAGATGCAGCTTGGGAAGATTTGGATTTGTCATCCTCATGAACATTAGTCAGATTGGATGGCAGTTCAACACCCACAGTATAAGCCCAGTCAAGATGTTCCAGCGAGTATCCGCAGACAGGTTTCACAATGTAAAAAACGTCACAGCGGCACAGGTAATAATATCCCTTCATGGCGCAACAGTTTGTGTGGGGCACCACCCAGGCTTGGCAAACAGGGTGGTAAACCAACAAGGATGGAAGGTCAGTTCTTTCTTGGAAGATGTTTTCATCCAGATGCCCGATGGAATTAATAGCAGCAAGTTTATCAAAGACAGACGTTTGTGGATCAAAGCGTGGTAGTGAGACAGTAAACATAATAAACATATTGTCATGTATTGAGCAAGTTTTAGTAAAGTAACAAGGTGCTTCATTTGGATATTGTGAAACATACCCAAGATTTCTAGCAGTAGACATAGAAATATTAACAGAATTTGCCATACAGATAGTAAGGCAGCCATTTGATTTGCAATGAAGACAATACCATTTAGCCATTTTTCTATCATGGATAAGATCTGGAATGCATCCTGTTTCCAAGTCCCTGAAGAAATGGTTAACAGTGGCAATTACATAAGAATCATAAGTGGAGCATAAAAGGTCATGGGCAATATATTGCTTGTCTGCCTGCTTGTTATTTGGAAAAATCAGTTCATTAATCTTATTCTTAGTATCATTGAACCCTTTGGCAATTTCCTGCATGTTGTATACAGTAAAACATTCTTCATTACTTAAACCATCTACACCATGTAATAATGGGGGTAGGATATCATTTTTAACAGCTTGCTGAAAATTAGGTGTTTGTGCTTTAATAGCAGCTATATCTGCTCTATTCCAGATAGACATGCCTGAGCCAAAAAAGCCAGAGATGGTGCCTGCTGCACCGGTAACATCTGCAGTGTCACGCCTAGTGTGTGGTCTAGCTTTAGCATTAGGTGTGGGTCTAAAGACTCCTACATGATCAGTGGTATGAGGTCCACTAATTGGATCATCTGTGCATGTTTGGTAAGCAGGTACAATATCAGTAAGCATCATACTGAAAAATGTAGAAGTCTTGGTCATGTGACAGAGACCAATCTTAACCATATTCCAATGTGTAAGATTGAAAATAACTGGGACATGCATAAATTGTACATTATTAATCAGTGCTCTAGGAAGGGAAGTGGTGTTCAAACCACAAGGAGGATGGGCCTTCTGGGGAGGACAGTCAGTCATTTCTTCTTTGGTGGGGGGACTACAGAAAGAAACAGAGCTTCAGTAGCTATGTAGTTGTGAAGACAGAAAGCACGTGTCTCCTCAGAGGTGAGGCGATCACAAAAGGCAGAATCTATTGAAGCAGTCAAGTTATAATGACCAGTATGTCTAGAAGAAGCTTGTTGAATGGAAAGTGTACCATTTTGTGAAATACCTGTGTTGGGCCATCCATGGAATGTACCTTTGGATAAGCGAACTACAGGGAGTGTGTAACCATTAAGATCAGTTTCCCATTGTATTTGCAGTGAGAACCTGTCTGGAGCTACTACCATGGCATTAAGCTAGGCGTCTGAGCCTTCCTTAAGAGTAATCATTTTGTCAGGAACATTAATATGGACCCCTACTGGAGTTGAATGTTTACGTTTGCTAAGAAAGTGTTCTATACATTGTTTGTGTGCAGCTGAGATAGGCTTTTTTCTGAGAAACAGTCAAAGAATGTAGTCCCACCAGGATGAGGAGGTGCAAGATAACCATCTTGCCAGTGTACCTGAAAGAAACAGAAAAGGATGGTTAAGTGAAGGGTACTATTCCAGCCAAAGTGGGTTAGGAAAAGTAATTTTAGTCACCTTTATACAACTTCAGCTGATTAGCATGGAACCACTTGTCGGTAGTCTGTTTTTGCTGTTTAACTCAGACCTGATAGACAGCAGGACTGAGTTTGTTGACAATGGGATATGGGCCTTCCCATATGCTTGCAAAGGAATGAGTTGGTTGTCTGTACTGGAGAAGCATAACTTGGTCTTCAACTTGCCAGTTGACTTCTTTGACATATTTATCAAAATGGGCTTTTGCTTATTGTTGAGCCTTACCCATATAATTAGCAGCGAACAGGAGTGTCTTCATGATGTCATCATGAAGTTTTCAACATACTTATCCACAGATACTCTATCTGCAGTAGGGGTATGGAGGTCAATCAACAGGAGCTCACGTAATCTCATGGCTCTACCAGTCATAACCTCATGGGGTGTACACTGGGTAGTTGCTGCAGAAGTGCCCCTGATTGCCATCAGTAGTAGTGGCAAGAGGGAATAATCCCAATCATTGGGATTGTCATTGATGAATTTGCATAACATGTGTTTGAGTCTTCTGTTTGCTCTTTCTACCTGGCCTGAGGATTAAGGATAGTAAGGGATGTGGCATTTCTGATCTACTCCAAGTAACTGGAGTGTCTGCTTCATCAGCTCAGCTGTAAAACTGGTTCCCTGGTCTGAGTCTACCTTCAGGGGTAGGCCCCTCCTGGAGAATAATTGATCCACCAGGATCTTGGCAGTTGTCTTTGCCGTGTTATTCTTAGTGGGAAATGCTTCCACCCATTTAGAAAACAAATCCGTGACAAGTGCATACTTGTTGTTCTTGCTGGAGTTGATAAGGGGCCAATGAAATCAATTTGTATCACATTCTATAGTCCAGTTTGCGTTTGTGGCAACAATTTGGTGTTTCTTTTCACCGAAAGTGGGTTATTCTGGGCACACACTATGCAGTTGTCCACATAGTGCTCTACATGTTTGGTCATGCCAGGCCACCAGATGACAGTTTGAAGTCTCTGGAAGGTATTGTCTGCCCCCTGGTGTCCACCAGTGGGAGTATCATAAACCATATGGATGAATTTAGTTTGCAGAGATTGTGGTGCAATCCATAGTTTATCACCTGTATCTTCTTTTCGATATTAGATGAGCTTCTGATCGCTAGACAGATGTATGTTGTCATCGTATCTCTTGTATAGACTACCAGCCAGTAGTTCCTGTTTGATTCTTTTGTCCAGGAATTTGAACACATTCTTTAGCTCTGGGTCAGATTTCCGTACAGCAGAAAGGTCCAGTTGAGGTTCTGGTACTGTTTTCTGCCTGGTGTTGGCGGCTAAGAAAATAGCTGCCACAGCTACTGGGTGAGTCATTGTCGATGTCTTCCCCAAAAGTCTGCTTTGGCAAGTGAGTCTGCTCAATCATTGAATTCATGGTAAGGGTCAGATTTACAGTGAGCCTTTACCTTGTGAATGTACAGTTTGTGAGTAAACTGTTGTGTTAGGGTGTGTATATACACAAACAGATCCCTGTATTTGACAGGTGTGCCATCAGAGGATGTAAATTTATTTTTCTCCCAGAATGGTGAAAACTCAGTAAGGGATGAACCGACCTAGTTGGAGTCTGCAAAGATGATGGCATCCTTGTCACCATGGGGTATGACCTCCAAAGCACAGGCCACAGCTGCCAATTGTACATACTGTGAGGAGATAGTGCATTTCCTGGAAATGCGCCTGAGATCGCCATCTTTATCTAATATGAGCACACCAAATCCTGCCACCTGCTTTCCATCTACATAGGAGGTGGAGCCATCTGTAAAGACACGATACATGCTGGTATCTTCTAAAACATCTGATGTTGCCGGTAAGAATGGTCCCAGCTCAGGTAAGTCAGGAGGCTGGAGTGCACAGTCATGGGGCTTACCTGTGTAGAGTAGGCCATGGGCCAAGATCAATGGCATTTTTGCAGGTAGTACTTTGATGTCCCTGTCCTGCAAAAGCAAAGACCAGTGGCTGAATCTGGGGTTAGAAACTGAACCATCTTTTACTTTGTCTGAAAGCAGAAAGTTGGTTGGGGTATGACAGGTATGCAAAAGGATAGGTGCATACCCAATGATATACATGAAATGTTTGGCAGCCTAGAAGGTTGCCAGGAGTGTCCTTTCACAGAGACTATACTTTCTGTCTACTGGGGATAGCATCTGAGATGCATAGGCAATAGGCCTGAAGTACCCATTGTATTTTTGCTCCAGCACTGCAGACATGGCCACATCAGATGTGGAAGTTTCCAAATGGAATGGGAGATTTGGGTTAGGATTGACCAGTGCTGGGGCTGAGGCTAAAGCCTGCTTGAGCTGTATAACAGCTTCAGTGTGAGTGGGACCCCATGTCCATGGGGCATCCTTTTTCAGAAGTTCATACAACGGAGCAACCTTCAAGGCAAAGTTAGGAATAAAATCCCTGGAGTAGTTTACCATACCTAAGAAGCGTCTGAGTGTTGCCACGCTAGTAGGAAGTGGCAGATCTTGCAAGCCCTGGATCGTCTTTACATCTGGGCTTCTGCTTTGGTCTGTGATATGTAGGCCAAGGAAGATGACCTCTTTTTCACACAGTTGTGCCTTAGAGGGGTTGCACTTCAGGCCTGCTCTCTTGAGGAGAGACAGAAGTTCATCTAGAAGGGCCAAATGATCTTCTTTAGTGGTGGTTGCTAGAAGCAAATCATCCACATAGTGGAGGAGACACTGGGGTGTGGAGAACCCCTGCAGGGCATCCATCATGTGGAGATGGAAGAGAGAGGGGCTGTTAGGAAAGCCCTGCAGAAGACAAGTCCAGGTGTACTGGCATCCATCAAAGGTGAAAGCAAATTTATATTGGCTTTCCTGTGCTAATGGGAGTGACCAGAACCCATTAGAGATGTCAAGAGCTGTGAACCACTTTTTGTCCAGTGTCAACAGCTTGAGCACATCAGGTGCTGATGCTACTGTTGGGGTGCAGCTGGGAGTAACTTGATTATGTTTTCTGTAATCAGTTGTGAGTCTCCTAGCTCCATTTGGCTTTTTTACAAGCCAAATAGGTGAGTTAACAGTGGTGACACAGGTCCTAATTACTCCTTGTTGTAGCAGTGATTGGATGGTCTCCCTCAGTGATGGCAAGGCTTCAGTAGGAAATGGTTACTGCTTCTGCCTCACAGGATCAGGTCCTGTGATTTCAATGGTAGTGTGCATCCTACCACAGTCATGTGTGTTGGTGGCAAACACGTCAAGATGTTTTTGCAGCAAGGGTGCCAGTTCAGAAAACAGGTCATGGCTTTTGAACAAAGCCATGATGTCATACTCCTTGTTGTTATGGGAGATGGCTGCCACCATGTGTGAGTCTGGGATGGTGACAGCATGACATTTTCCTTTGATCTGTAGGAGTAGCCTGTTGGCTAGGTCTACTACACAGCCGTGTAGTGCTAGAAAGTCAATTCCCAGTATGCTGGGATGATGACGTAATACCATGAGGTCAAAAACAAAATCAGTCTTGAGGTGGCCTACCACCACAGGTAGAGGAACAGATTGGTAGGTGTGTAGCTGCGTACCATCTACACCCTGGGCACTGGTCTTCCAGCTGGTAGACCAGTCAGATGAGACTGGGTCCTCATCATGGAGGACTGACATAGGTGCTCCGGTATCCAGAAGCATGGTAAGTTGGTGGCCTCCAACCGTGGCCTTTACACAAGGCCGTCCATTTGTGTCAACCATCAAGTCACTCACAATCCGGACTGCGGCCTGTAGTTGTCAATCAGTATTTTCAGAACCCTGTTCCTGGAATCTGAGACCTGCAGAATCTTTCAGGGCCTCCTGAATGTCTTGCACAGGATACAAATGTACCTGTGATGTCACAGGAATGATAGCAGCCTGTGCAGATGGTTCCTCCTTGAATGTCACATTGGCCTGGCCAGTAACCGGTACCACAAAAGGATTCTTCCCTCGGCTGCTCGTTTGTTCAGCAGTCGAGGACAGGAGAGGGTTCCCCATACTGCATGATTGTGCAGTGGCCGGATGAGAGCTGCTATGGTTTGTGTAGGCTGAGCAGCTCTTTCAGCATGGATTTCCTCCAGTAATTTATGGAGGGCCTCGTTTTCATCTTTCAGACTTCAATAGCTAGGACCATTGCAGTTCCGGCCATCCTGTTGGGCATTTGGATTTTTCCAATCACTTTTGTCTCGGTTCCTGTTGTTTTTATAGTTCTGGTCCCCTCCCCCTTGTGTGACTGCTTGTCGTCAGAAGGGGTATCGTTCTTTTGGGTGTTGCCCTACATGGTGTAGTGGGTTGGGGTCTTGGGGTAGGCTGTATCACAGCCACTTTGATGGATTTACCGGAAGCGAGGTTATGGAGGTAAACTTGGTAGGCATGCTCCGTTTTGGTTAGAATATATGCAAAGGTGTCGGTACTCAGGTAAACATTAAGCTCGACCTTTTCCCACAGGGCTGGAGTCATGTTCTGGATGTACAAATCCTTGTACTCAATTTGGTCTTCATAGGTTTCATAGGTTTCATAGGTTTATACGGGCTGAGGGTAGATAAACCTACCCTATTAGGCTCGCCATCCTTTACTATTTTAAAAAAGGAATTTACTATCTCCAAAATACAAATCAACCCCATTTTTAAACTCATTCATTGTGGGACTGTTAACAATTTTGGTCGATAAATTATTCCATACTCCAACTATTCTTAGACTAAACCAATTTTTTCTAAAGTTATGTGCCCAAGTTTGGTGACATAATTGTGTCGTATGTTTCCTTGTGCTGGTCCTACCCTGATTAAATCTAAATCCCAAATCCTGAATCAGTTCAATGTCCTTGATATTTTTGTACAGAAAACATAGGTCTCCCCTCAACCTACGATAGTACAATGAATAAAGGTTCAAACTAACCAATCTATCATGATAATTTTTATTTTTTAATCCTCTTATTTGTTTAGTTATTCTTCTCTGTACTCCCGCAATAGAATGTATATCTTCCCTATTTTGGGGGGACCATACCCTCGCACAGTACTCCAAATGGGGTCTAACCAATGCTACATACAAAGGAATCAAGACTTTTGCTTCTCTGCTAGCTATATGTTTCAAAATGCAGTTTAAGATCCGGATTGCTTTCTTAAGTTGATTTCTACAATGTATTCTAAATTTTAGGTCATTTGTAATTGTAATGCCCAGGTCCTTTTCCTCAATAACTACCCCTAAATTTATTTTGTCCAGTATGTAAACTGCTTCCTCATTATTCTTACCCAGGTACATGACCTTACATTTAGATTTATTTAATTCCAATTTATTAAGATTTGTCCATTTATTAATTAAATCTAGAGTTTGTTGAAAAGTTTCTCTCTGTTCCTCACTGTTAGAAACTACACCCAGTCTACAATCATGAGCAAATTTATATAGCCAGATATTCTTATTATTGATTTCCAAAGAGGCAATATATAAGTTGAATAAGCTAGGACCCAAAACCGAACCCTGGGGTACTCCACTTGAAACTGGGGCCCAATCTGAATATTCCCCATTAATAACCACCCTCTGCCTCCTATCCTGTAACCAACTTGAAACCCATCTACAGATGTTACTGGGCAATTTTATTTTTTCCAAAACTAGCAATAATTCTTTATGGGGCAATTTATCAAAAGCCTTGGCAAATACTCTAAAAACCACATCCACAGAATTCCCAGCATCCAATTCCCTGTTCACTTTTTCATAGAAGGATAATAAGTTGGTCTGACAGGATCTATTCCTTACAAAACCATGCTGAGAGGGATCCTGAATATCATGTCCCTCCATATGTACCATAAGTATATCCTTAATTATTCCTTCCATAAGTTTTCCCAGTATTGAAGTCAAACTAATGGGCCTAAAATTTCCTGGTAGGGTACTGGGTCCTTTCTTTAAAATGGGTACTATGTTTGCTACTTTCCAATCATGAGGTACTAATCCCAAGTTTATTGATGTTTGAAATATACATGTTAATGGTTGGACCAACGTGTCTGCCAATTCCCTCAAAATTCTAGGATGCATACCATCAGGACCAGGGGATTTATTTATATTTAAACCCACTATTTGTTTGTAAATGTTCTCTGGGTTCAATATTATAGTTCCCGGTTCCAAAGCCATAGTAATATTATCCATATTAGTTTCATTTGGTATATATACTGAACAAAAATATTTGTTCTGTATGTTAGCCATTTGTTGATTAGTTGCTAGGTGTCCTTCTTCAGTGAGGAATGGACCTATACTGTTAGAGGTCTTTCTTGATTATTAATATAAGTAAAAGAGCTTTTTGTTATCTTGAACTCTATTTGCTAGATTAATCTCATGCTGAGCTTTTGCTTTTCTGATTTTATTTTAACTTTTTAAGGCATTCCTTGTATTCAGCATTTAATTTAACTGAGTAAAAGGCTTTCATCTTCTTATATAACCTATTTTTTATTAATTAGTTTTTATTGGTATAGTTAACCAGGCAGGTTTAACAGTTCTAACCTTATGGTATTTAATGATAGTAGGTACATATTTAGTTGTTAAATTTTGTATTTTAATTTTGAGAGAATCCCACATTGATTGTAAAGGTTTATTAGCAAATTCTAATCTCCAGTCCCAATTACCCATATCCATTTTCATATTTTGGAAATCAGCTTTCCCGAAGTTCAACTTAGCGGTGGTTCCCATAGATTTACTAAGTTGGATTTCCTTAATTTTGAATAAGACAGTATTGTGATCGCTGTTTCCCAGAGGGGTGCCTATTTCCACTATATTTACCAGATCACCCATATTAGTAAAGATTAAATCGAGAATATTATTACCTCTTGTACTCTCCATAACCAGCTGCTCAAGTCCCCCTTGATCCATAGCATCTATGACTGTCTCTCAAGAGCACACGTGCTGTACTTTTAACCCAGTCAATATTGGGTAAATTAAAATCGCCAGTTAGTAATATCCTCTTAGTGGGGTCCAGATTTCTAAGAATACTCAGTATAACCTTGTCATCTTCATATGACATGGACGGGGTCTATAAAGCAGGCCCAACATAATTTTTGGCCTATTTATAGGTATACCTGAACCCATAATAGTTCCAGCTGCCCCATATCCCATTTGATTTCCTCCGACACAATATCTTTATGGATATAAATTGCCAATCCTCCACCCTTTCTATATTTCCTACAATAGGAATATAATTTATACCCCTCAATTTCTTTTTCCCCATGCATCCATTACATCCCACCATGTTTCCGTAATAAGGGCAATATGCACATTATTCCTGTATAAAATTATGTTAAGCTCATCGTATTTATTCAGCAGACTTCGAGCATTTTTGAGAATAGCATTCCAGCCCGAGAGATTTAAAGGGGAGGATAAACATCCATTTGGTTCTTTTTTATTTTCTATACCCCCCCGAACCAGTTTAAATGAAAGTTAATAATTTCAAGAACTTTTTTCCCCAATATCCTTATTCCCGCATAGTTTAGGTGGATGCCATCCTTTCTGAAAATAGTTGTTCTATTAAATGTCCTTTTATTATCCATAAAACCAATTTCTTCTTGCTCACAGAAGCTTCTGATCTTAATATTAATTATTTTCATCTGATTATTTTTTATACACTTTATTTCCCTGCATGGGAATAATCCCTGAAATAATTATTGCACCACCTTTCCTTCTAACTGCATCCACAATACGCTTAAAATCCCTTTCCATACAACTCCAGTTGGTCATACCCACATCATTCACCCCCACATGTAAAAGAACAAGAGGAGTAACTGTGTTTTCAAACAGACCATCCATCATTCCAGCTATATCATTTACTTTTGCTCCTGGTAATGAGCTGACTGTGGTGTGTTCATTTCTATTTAAACATACGTATGTATCAATACCCTTTATAATTGAGTCCCCTATTATAAGGATATCCCTTACAGTTGGTTTAATTTTGTCAGATGACTTAGCACTACCTGAGCAACTAGCGTTATTCATCTTTATGTCGTCCTGATTCATGGACTCACTTATTTCCTTTGTTTTATTTATAGTACTATTTAGTCCCCTTTTTTTAGTGCTGTTCCTAACCAATTTGTCAGGTGCATCATTGGAAAGGCACTCAAATCTATTCTCAATTTCTATATTGGTATTGAGCTGATAATCTTCATTTACTTCATTAATGGATGATCCCCCAACCTCAATTTTATCAGACGAGTACTCTTGGTGCCCAGTTTTATTTAAAACCATAGATTGCCTACTACTAACATCACATACAGCTTCATTTATGTAGTCCTCCAATTTAGATATGTCCTTGTATGTTTGAAGTCTTGTTTCAAGTTCAGATATCTCTTTAATTAATGCAGAGTTTTTGATACATTTATCACAAGTAAACTCTGAGTTAGTCACCTCCTCTACATACATACAACATTCCCTACATGTTTTTTTTTCTTTTAGTTTCTTATGCCTTGTTTGGGCCATTTCAATGTTGTTGGTACTCTTACTTACCACCCCCAAAGTTAGCTTTCTTCTTGCTCCAATATTTGTTCCCTAGTATTCCCAGTGTTCCCAGCGGACACAGCAGACCTGGCGATATGCGTGTCTCTGCTCCGTCTCCAGCGTGATAATGCTGCCTCCTCTATTCCGCCTCCGCTCGCCGGAGTGACAGTATTTATGTGCAGAACCCGGAAGTGCAGCTAATCTCACTCGTTTTTTTAAAAGAGTTAAATTTAAGTGATTTGTCCTTAGAATAGGAGTCAAGGACCTAACTAATGTCTAGAAGTCACCCAATAATTTCAAAATTAACTTCTAATGCCTAAATATTAGTTTGTAGTTCGTTTCTACAACCCACGAACTACAACTCTCTTCCTGCTTCCGGTGGTCACAGGGCTCAGTGAAATTACTCAATTTCTACATACAGTTTATATAAAGAAACAATAAAATGAGTCATTTAAAAAATATAGGCACATTCATGTAAATGTTGGTCTTGGTGTGCAATTTCACCTTCTAGGCCTTTGCCAGTATTGTATGTGAACTATAACCATTGGTGGTAGGCCATGGGGCTTTCTTTGGCATTCTGCTTAACCTTGTAGGCCAAGTGAGCTCCAACGATGCCCGGGGAGGTGGCAGCTATGAGGGCCGTGACAATGTCATCGAAGGCAAGGGTGTCGGAATTGTGTAATGTCTCTGAAAGTTTGGCCCAGAGGGTAGGTTCATTGTCTGTCACAAGACTTGAACCTGGTATTCGTGTTGGAGAGAAAACTTCTCGCAGAGGGAGTGCACCTTCTCCGAGTGGCAACTGAGATTGTCAGTTGGGTCCATCTGTCAGATACTTTGGGCAATTTGCTGGACAGAGTGAGTTGCTTACAAGGGGTTGGAAGTATGCGTAGTCTCATTCAACTCAATATGTCCGATAGTGCCGTGAAGGACAGCTTCTGCTGCTGCATCAGTGACTGCCTTGTACACAAAATCCTGATTAATGGTTTCTTTGAACATTTTGTCAATTTGATCCTGGATGGCCCTCCTTTGGTCATCCGGTACAGTGATGTTACTGATCGCTTCCTGAATCAGGCTGCAAACCTCTGTTTTGTCTCCCCCTGGTGAGAGGAGTGACTGGAGGCACACCACAGAATACAGGCACTCTGTCTGTGTCATGGGGGCCGCTATATTGGCAGCATACGTGGCTTCTGCCATGTTTGTGTTTCTATGACAACAACAAAAATGGAAAGGGACCTGGGGGTAATTATATCAGATGGCCTAAAGGTGGGCAAGCAATGTGAGAAGGCAGTAAGGAAGGCTGGGGGGATACTGGGATGCACAGGGAGAGGCATCAACAGTAGAAAACAGGAAGTTATTATCCCTCTGTACAGACAGTTGGTGAGACCCCATCTGGAGTACTATGTGCAGTTCTGGAGACCACATCTCCGCAAAGACATAGACAGATTGGAGGCTGCCCAGAGGAGGGTAACCAAAATGGTGCAGGCTCTGCACCAGAAGACATGCGAAGAGAGACTAAAGGAGTTTAATATATATATATATATATATATATATATACCCTTGAGGAAAGGGGGGGGCATGATAGAAACTTTCAAGTATCTCAAGGGAATCGACAAAGTCCAAGAGGTAGTATCTTTCAGAAAAGAGATGTACAAGAACAAGGGGCACAGTTTGAAGATGGGGGACAGCTTAGAGGTAATGTGAGGAAGTATTTTTTCATGGAGAGGGTTGTGGATGCATGGAACAGCCTTCCTGAGGAGGTAGTGGAGTCAAGAACAGTGGGAAAATTCAAGAATGCATGGGACAGACATAAGGCAGTCCTAGTGGGGGATAGGAGGAAGTAAGCTATTGGTTAACTAGGCTCTGCAGCTTATCCATCAGGTAGGAAAATGGGCAGACTAGGTGGGCCAAGCGGTCCTTATCTGCCATCAAATTCTATGTTTCTATGTGGCTACACAGAGTGCGTGTCGACATATGCACCATCTTGGGGATGACTGGCAGAAGTTGCTCCACCATGGGGGTTGGACTTGCGTGTGACGTGGCATGCCTCGTCATCAAAGTCAGAGTCATTATCGCTGGATGATGCAAGCTCAATGGACATGTACTGAAACCCATTCATGGCCTTAACATGGCCAGCAAGAACCTCCCATTGATGGCACAACTTCACCATCTGTGCTCTGCACTTCTTATGACAAACTCTTGCAGTGCCCTGCTAATTACCTTTATCAACCTCACGCTGCAACACTCTATACGTGGCACCCAATTTGACGTTTTCCCCAAGTTTTTTGTCTAACTCACGATTCAACCTCTGATACTCCTGTTTCAACTCAGCATTCTCCTTTCTCAAACCCTCATTCATATCACTCAGAATATCATTCAGATATGCTGTTTCTTGTCACATTTCAACCTTTCACAATCTTCTCTCAACATACAAATTTCATGTGCAGTATCTTGAGCAGTACAGTGCAACAGTCTGTTATTGGCATCGCAGAGTGACTGTGTCTCCTCCACTAGTTTCTGTTCCTTTTTCTGTAACTCCGATGCCTGCAAGCCCATCTATTTTTTTAGAGACACATTTTGTAGTTCAAGGGAGGAACACCTCGCTGTGAGAGTCTCAACAGCATTATGTAGAGCTGCCACCAAAAGACCCTTAAGGTTGTATATTTTGGTTGTTTGGACTCGAGGTAGTGGTTGTATATTAGCAGTAATGGTTTGTCTGCAGATTTTGCATCCAGCGTGAAATCTGACCATCTGCCATGGGATGTGAGTTAGTTTGAGACATCGAGTCTCAGTTCTGTGCAAAGTTCAGACATGACAAATAAAGGGTAGACAAACAAGCAAATTAGCAGTTGGAAAACTGGACACAATCCTTGGTGCCATCACTAACTGCCTTCCAGTTCCTTGTGGGTGAACAGTGATGCCAAGTTGGTATGCTGTCACTTGCAAAGGGAGTGAAAAAGGGGTCTGGTGTGGGTCTGCCACGCCCAAGAGCAAGACGGTATGGGTCTGCCACAACCACTACCACTATAAACACGAATAGGTCCAAGTAGGCAAAAAAAAATGCACTACACTACTCGACATTAAAACAAATTGAATGGAATCTTCTTTTGTACCTTTAATGTAAGTTGGTAATAAAATTACCTTTTTCTGGTTCTTGGTGGAATGGCACAAAGGAAGAGACAACAGACAAATGGTATGCATGTAATAAATGAAATTTATTACTGCTCACTAATACAGACTTATAACCAACAGTGATAACACTGGGAGAGCTTAGTCAGTGTTCCTTACTTAGGTAAAATGCAGTCTTGTCTCATCTCATTGAAGCTGTGTGCTGCACAGGGTCCTATACCCTGATAATTACTATAGAAAAAGCTAAAGAAGATACATAAAATGTGTGTAATTGGCCAAAAACAGGTGGCCTGAGTAGCTGTCCTAACTAACATGAGAAGTTGCTTAGCTTGCATGATTAGGCTAACAATGGGGTACTGTAAACCTCCAAGGTCATAATAGCAGTACATTTGCTAAAGATGGCACTATTGCCTTACTTATCATTATACAATAAAAATATACTGGAAAGCATCTCCCAGGACTAAGATACATTGGTAAAACTTAATGAAGCATAATATGCATTAGTGAAATACAGTAGAAGACAGATCCTGACACTTACGCTTATACGGTAAGTGCCCTTGCCCTAAGGTTAGTACATGTACCCACATATATGTTGCTGTCTGAGAGGTGGGGGTTCAATCAGGGGTGCTGGACCATGGTTAACAAAACTAAAAGGAAATATAATAGCATTACAAGAGATCCATCTAGATTTTCAGGAGTCTAAAAACTTAACTAGAAACTGGGTCAGCTATCCTTTTTTTTTCTTCCATTAATAAGAGGGCAAGAGGAACAGCTTTATTAATTAGGAAAAATCTACCTTTCAAATTAATCAAGGAATGGAAAGATCAAGAAGGAAGGGTCACATTAATAAAATCACTGACTAATAACAACATTACCTTAACAATAGAATCTATATACAGTATGGCCCCTTTACAGGTTATTCAAATTTTTTGGCACAAATAACACATGGTCTAAATGAATTGGACAAAGACCAAATCATATTAATGGGGGATTTTAATGCCCTCTTAGACCCACAGAAGGGCAAGACAAATAACATAACCAAGGAGAATAATAAAACTGCTAAGATAATAAAGAATTTTCTTGAACACCATACTTTAGTAGACCCCTAGAGATTGTTAAACCCCTCACTGAAAGAATATACTCATATTGACCATAAAAATTGTAACATTTTTTTAATCGATTATATTTTTTGTTCCAGGAATTTAATTCCATGGATCTACACCACAACAATACGTTCAATCATTCATTCAGAACATACAGCAGTAGAACTGATTATGAATCCAGATCAAGTTATGAATAAAAAAATAGACCAAGATGGATCCTTAACATTGAGTTATTGACAAACCCCCAGTTCCAAGAAAAGATCAGAAAAAAATTAAAGATGTTTGGGATTTGAATTGGATAGATCAACAACCTGTTTCAAAAACATGGCATGCCTTTAAATGTGCAGTAAGAGGGGAAATCATATCCTTTCAGGCATGGTATTCTCAAAACCAAAATACAAAACTAAACATTTTTGAAAAAAGAGGAAAAAAACATCTTAATGAGCTTTTATTAGAAGATTATGGAAAATATATTCAGGACTGGTATGAGTGTAAAATCCAAATACAAAACCTCATCATGAAAGAAACTATAAGGAATTTAAATAGAGTTAAGTGTATGAGATATCTGCATGGAGATAAAACAGGGAAGCTTCTAGCTAATTTATTAAAAAACAGGAAACAAAATTGTTTTATCTCTGCTCTACTTGATAACATAGAAACATAGACTTTGATGGCAGATAAGGACCGCTTGGCCCACCTAGTCTGCCCATTTCCCTACTTACAGGATAAGCTGCAGATCCTATTTAACCAACAGCCTATTTCTTCCTACCCCCACAAAAATTGCCTTATGTCTGTCCCATGCATTCTTGAATTCTTCCACAGATTTAGACCCCACAACCTCCTCAGGAAGGCAGTTCCATGCATCCACCACCCTCTCTGTGAAAAAATACTTCCTCACATTGGCCCTGAGCCATCCCCCCTCTATCTTCAAATTGTGTCCCCTTGTTCTTGCACATCTCTTTTTCTGAAAGATGCTATCCTCTTGGACTTTGTTGATTCCACTGAGGTACTTAAAAGTTTCTATCATGTCCCCCCTCTCCCTTCTTTCCTCAAGGGTGTACATATTAAGCTCCTTTAGTCTCTCCTCGTATGGCTTCTCTTATAGACCCTGCACCATTTTAGTTGCCCTCCTTTGGACTGCCTCCATCCCATCTATGTCCTTGCGAATATGGGGTCTCCAGAACTGAACGTAGTACTCCAAATCGGGTCTCACCAACTGTCTGTACAGAGGGATAACAACTTCCTGTTTTCTGCTGGTGATGCCTCTCCCTGTACATTCCAGTACCACCCCCTGCCCTCCCTACTGCCTTCTCACATTACTTGCTAACCTTAAGGTCATCTGATACGATTACCTTCAGGTGCCTTTCCATTTTTGTTGTTGTTACTACCTCCCCCCATTGTGTAATCTTCCCCTGGGTTTTTGTTTCCCAGGTGCATTATTTTGCACTTCTTTGCATTGAATCCAAGCTGCCATACTTCTGACCATTCCTCCAACCTTGCCAAGTCCCTTCTCATCCTTTCCATGCCTCCTTGTGTATCAACTCTGTTGCAGATCTTTGTGTCATCTGCAAAGAGGCATACTTTTCCTTCCAGACCCTCTGCAATGTCACTTATAAAGACATTAAAAAGGACTGGACCTATTACTGAACACTGCGCTACCCCCACTACTAACCCCTCTTTCTTCAGAGTGGACTCTGTTTGCAGTTACCCTCTGTGTCCTGTTGTCCAGTCAATATTTTACCCAGGCTATCACCCTGGGACCCACTCCCAGGCTGGTTAATCTGACTATTAATCTTTTGTGTGGGACTGTGTCAAATGCCTTGCTAAAGTTTAGGTAGGCCATGTCCACAGCCCCTCCCTGCTCCACTACTTTGGTCACCCAGTCAAAGAAATCAATTAGATTTGTCTGACATGACCTTCCCACTGTGAACCCATGCTGCCTTGGGTCCTGTGCCCCACTGGCCTCTAGGTACTCAACAATTCTTTCCTTCAGAAGTGATTCCATCACTTTCCCTACCACAGAGGTCAAACTGACAGGTCTGGAGTTTCCTGCCTCTGTCTTGCTCCCACTTTTGTGAAGGGGAATCACATCCGCCTTCCTCTAGTCCTCAGGTACCTTACCATTCTCCCATGTTTTATTAAAAAGGGTAGTCAGTGGTATCACTAGTTCTCTCCTTAATTCCTTTAGAATTCTGGGGTGAATTCCATCAGGCCCCATTACTTTGTCCACCTTCAGTTTTAGGAGTTCATTCAGAACCCTTTCTTCTGTGAAAGGACTGGGATCGACACCCCTATCCAGAGTGCTTCTATTAATTGGATTAGGCACCTCCCCCTCCTCCTTTTTTGTGAATACTGAGCAGAAGTATTCATTCAGTATTCCTGCTTTTTCACTGTCCCTCTCTGCCCACCCACTGTCCATTCTATTTAGCCTCACTATCCCTCCCTTTGTCTTTCTACGCTCCCTGATATACCTATAAAAGGTTTTATACCCCTTCTTAACTGAGTTGGCTATCTTTTCCTCAGTTTGGGCCTTTGCTATTCTGACTACCCTCCCTGCTTCCTTCTGCCTTAACTGGTACAATTCTCTGTCCTGCTCCTTCTGTGTTTCCTTATACTTCCTAAATGCTATCTTTTTCTCCCTAACCTTCCCTGCCACCTCTTTTGAGAGCCATAGTGGCTTTTTCTTTCATTTTGATTTGTTTATTTGCTTCACACAAAGTCTTGTTGCCTCTGTGATGGCAGTTTTGATGTTTCCCCATTGTTGCTCCACCCCTCCTTCTAGCCTGTTTGCTAGTACTTTTCTAAGGCAGTCTCCCATCTTGGCAAAGTCAGCCCTCCTGAAGTCCAGAACCCTCAGTTTTGTATGGCTTGACTCTGTAGCTGAGTTTATCATGAGCCACCCTGTTTGGTGGTCACTTGTTCCCAGATGGCTACCCACTTCTAGATCTGAGATCCTCTTACTATCCCCATTTGATAGTATGAGGTCTAAGATTGATCTCTCATGAGTGGGTTCCAAAACTAGGTGTCTTAGGCATGCCACCTGAAGGGTATCAATAATGGCCCTGCTTTTGGATGTGGCTGCAGCAAAGGTGCTCCAGTTAACATCTGGCATATTCAGGTCCCCCATCAACAATCAAAAATCTCCCATTTCTCTGCCATCCTAAGGATGCCTTCTATTATATCCTTGTCCATTCCCTCCCCCTGACATGGGGGTCTGTATACACCCCCTGTGCAGATTGTGGTGAGATTTCCAGTCTCTAAGGTGACCCACAGTGCCTCCTATCCTCCCTGTTTACTCTTTTGTTCAGTTGCTTTTATCCCTTCCCTTACATAGAGAGCTACTCTGCACCCTCTTCTCCCCTCACTGTCTCTCCTGTAGGTTGTGTACCCTGGTATGTTAACAACCCAGTCATGGTTCTTTGTGTACCATGTTTCTGTGACTGCTATGATATCCAGGCATCCCTCTTCCATCAAGGCCACCAGTTCAGGGAGCTTGTTGCCTAGACTATGGGCATTGGTACTCATTACCCTCCATTTCCTGATGGCCTTACCCCTTTTTGCCCCATCCCTGTTCTTATTGTGTTTGTCATTTTCTCCATTTACCCCTGCACTTCTCCCTATCAACATCTCTATCTTGGTGTTTACCTCACTTACTATCATCATTTTTTGGGGTGGGCTAGGATTTCCCTGCACCTTTCCATTGGCCCCCCTTAGCTATTTCAAATGCTTGCCAATGAAGCATTTAAACCTATCACCTAGGATCCTGGTTCCCCTCCTGGACATATGCAGACCATCACACCAGTATAGGCCTGCATCCCTCCAGGTGGACCCCCAGTCCCCAACGAAGCCAAATCCCTGAGCCTGCACCAGTCTTTCAACCACTGATCGAATCCCATGGTGTGGAGCACCATAGCCTCACCCATGCCATAGACAGGCAGCACTTCTGAGAAGGTTACCATGCGTGCTACTTGTCTAAGGCCCCTCCCCAACTCCACAAACTCTTTCTGCACTGCTCTGATCCCTTCCTTAGCCAGGTCATTTGTCCCTAGGTGGACAATGACATCCAGCTGCTCCGGTGATCCTGAGGATTCACTCCCTGTCCCTCCAAGCCATGGCGCCAGGCAGGCACCTTACCTCCCTCCCTCTCCCCTTCCTCCCCCAGTTCTACCTTCCTAACAATGGAGTCCCACACCAAGAGTTGTTTCCTTCCTCTGTGGGGTCCCATGCCACCCTCCTGTGGGTCTCCATTCTGGAGGTTCCCAGCATCCTCCTTGATCTCCACTGTGGGTGCCTCCATAGAGGAATCACACTTTGCCAGAATGACATATGAATTGTGGAGAGGTACAACTGAAGGGATGCACCTCAGTTCCACCACCCTCACCCTCACCCTCCCTGAGCCCACTGTGGTCCAACCGCTCCTTTTTCTTGGCAACCTCTGAGGCAACGGCAGTGGCCCTGGTGGTCCCTAGGTGAGAGAGGAGGTCCCACAAATCCTGGCCAACTCAGCCTGGAGATGCGCAACCTCCTCCCTCAGCCCAGAGAGGTGCCTGCAGATGGGACAACATCGCATCCTCCAAAATGTCTCCCAGAAGACTGCTGCTCCACTGCCACTTCACTGCACCGCTCCCATCATGTCTTATTTCTGGCCCCCTAACTGTTGTTTGGAATACGTACTCTTTCCTTTGTTTGTTTATTTTTTTTCTCTCTACTTACTTACTGCCTCTTTGCCCTTTAAGCTCCTGATCTTCCTGTTCTGAGACAGGAAGTTCCTATATTTCTCAGTAGTCTCCTTACTTGCTCAGAGTCAGACCTCCAGCAGCGGGGGGGGGGTGGAGAGCTACTCTTTTCCTTCTAGGATGGTGAGTCTTCTTGCTCCCAAACAGGAAGTTCATGTTGTCAGTCAAATCCTGTGCCTATAAAAGTAGAACTGGCTTAGGGTGGGGGGTGCAGGGGTGGGAAGGAGGGCAATATAGTCCCAGTAGAGAAGTTTAGTTATAACAGCAGCTCCTTTCTCCTGGTTTCTCTGCCTGTTCTCTGGCAGAAGCTATCTAGGGCAATGTTTAAATCTGGCTTTAACCTGGCTTCCTTCTAGCTAAGCCACTCCCCCTACTTTAATAACCAGGGAAATATTAAAATGGATCTGGATTCAATTCAACAGATAGCCATTGATTATTATAAAAAACTTGTATCAACAACAACCTCACTCTATTCAATGAAAATTCCAAGAATTTTGGGGAGAGATGGTACTACCTCACTTCCCAATTAACAACTCTATAACATTAAATCACTTCCCAAAAATAATAGTCTAGGGAGTGATGGTCTTACAAACAAATTTTATCAGGAGTTTGCACAAGAACTAGCCCCGTAGTTATATAAGATCTCACAGGAGCTCGTCGTTGCCGGTGGTAACATCCCTGAGTCTATGTCTAAGACATTACTCATTCTTATATATAAAGAAAATAAATCTCATAAACAGATTGCCAATTACAGGCCCATCTCTCTACTTAATTCAGATATAAAAATTATCTAAAAAATAATTGCTACAAGATTCTTGGGTGGGGGTTGCTACTGGCTATACACAAAGATCAAGTGAGATTTGTACTGCAGAGAACAACTGCCTTAGCAATAAGGAGTGTACAAATGTTAATTGAATATGCCCAGCAAGAAAAACAACATTTTTATGCTTTAGATTTGGACGCTACCAAAGCATTCGATTTGATACAGAGACCATTTATGTTTGAGGTTTTAAATAAATGGCAAATCCTGTCACAATACCTGAATTTCATAAATAAACTTTACAGTAGACCTAAATCTGGTCTTCTTATAAATGGAACTATAGCTGAATACTTTGAAATAAACAATGGGGTGAGAAAGGGTTGCCCCCTCTCGCCACTGTTGTTTATTCTAAGTATTGAACCATGGCTTATTAAAATTAGAAATAACCCAAGAATCCAGGGAGTAAGAGTAACAGAGAGAAAGAGCATAAGATTAGTGCCTTTACAGATGACACTTTATTAATTATGAAAGAATTAAAAAACTTGATACCTGCTTTACTTGATAGTATTGAGGAATTCTCTCCGATATCCGGATACCAACTGAATTGTCATAAAACAATGATCATGCCAATTAATAGCTCTAGTTTAGATCCTTAATTCATTAAGCTAAATATTTTCACCAAAGTTCAACATTTACAGTATTTGGGAATATTTCTTAACTCTAATATAGGGAAAACCATTAAATATAACTCTAATATTGCTAAACAAAAAATTAAAAATAAACTGAATTCATGGGAAAATCACTTTCGCTTTGGGGGAGATCACAGACCATTAAAATAATGATTCTCCCTCATATGATATATGTCATACAGGCCACCTTAGGGGTACCTATGACCAAATGGTTCCAAGATATGAAACAGATTTTTCAAAAATGAGGCGGGGGGAACCTCGTATAGTGTGGTCACTTGTCTCAAAGCCTGTCAGACAGGGTGTGCTGGGTTGTCCAGCTTTGTATACATATATATTAGCTCAAACTTTGGTCAATATGTGGAATTGGACATATGGTAATAACAAGGAGAGTTCTGTTCTTCACCAAATTCCCCTAAAACAAGGAGTAGACTTAGATTTGGCCCAATTATTATTTGATAAAAAATTCCAGATTATTAAAAAAATCAAACACCCTGAAACAAATTTTGAGTTTTGCTCATATAGCCAGGGATAAGTTTGAATTTGAAAATATCCCAAAATTAATGTCTCCTATTAAGGACCTAAGTGACCAAAAATTTAATAAATGGATTAAACATATGAATATTTTTTTTATTTTTTTAATTTTACCAATTATTTTACCAGGTGAGACACACTAAGCTGAAAGCTTGTTTGCAGGTGCAACCTGAGAACACAAGGAAGTTAAGTGACTTGCTCAGGGTTACACAGTATGCACCTAGGGGGCTGTGGGATTCAAACCTAGGTCTCCAGATTTGCAGCTCAGAGCCTTAACCCACTGTGCCATACTGCCTCCTGAGAATAAGAAAGGGATTAGCACTTGGGATCAATTATTGTTACAGAATAAATTCCCTTCATATTTACAATTTCAAGAAAATGTTTGGGATATCAAGATTTAAAATTATTTAAGTTACTCTACATTACATAAGAAATTTAAAGACTTTTGTAATCGCTGGTCCATTAAAGGCTTAGATTTTTCGTCATACATAGAAAGTGAACGCCGGAAGATTATTCAAATGAAGAAGAATTCTTTAACTGTTATAACATAATTATGTATACAAATAAAATTAGTACAACAATGCAACAAAAACTTGGCAAAGGAACTTGGTTGTAATTTTAGTGAGAAGGATTGGTAGAGACAATTGATCTTGATTAATAAATATTTAACTTCAGCCAAAAATAAATCAGTACAGTTAAAATGAATTAATAGAGCCTATTTAACACCAGTGAAGATACAGAAAATGAATTCCACATATTCAGACTTATGTTGACATGGTTGTGGCCAAAGAGCAGATCTATTACATTGCTTTTGGAGCTGCCATTATATTAATAAGTGGCGGACGAGAATTATATCTCTACTATCAGACCAAATGGATACTATTATACCTAATAAGCCTCAAGATTTAAGTGGTCTATATCATTAAATGACAAAACTTACCAAACAACAGGAATTATGGTTTTATTGAGATCCTTTGCTTTAAAGAGGTTAATATTGGACAACTGGAACAACCCAGGCCCCCGACCAAGTAGAGAGAGTGGGGCTATTCCTACCAAGAGATGTTACTGTTGGAAGAATTAGTGTATGTAAATGAGGAGCAAGATGATGATAATATATCGTGGAAAACCTTACATGAAGTATTCCCCCATTATTATGTTTGAATTAAACATTTCATAACCATGGATTATTAAAGGAGGGAGGGCTGGGAAGGGATTATCAAATGTATGCTTATGATGACATTGCATTTAATATATTATTTATATAAACAACATGAAAAGCATGTATTTTGGAATAGAAGATATGAACAAATAAAAATGTCTTTAAAAAAAAAACAATAAACAAGATATGAATAAAGTTGTTGACCAGAAGACTGGAACTAACTGCAGGGCAGTTGCTATTTTCAGTGGAGAAACAAATCTGACGTTAGAAGAGCAGAGGGAGCATGACCACAGTTTAGAGTTTGAACGTGTATTCTAAATTCTAGCAATTAGCATAAAGTTCTATCTACAGTGCATTACACTCTGCTGGGATGATGACTTTTGTAATGCATGATTGATGGATTGCTGCTGTTTGAATAAATGGTTTCGAATCTGAAGAGGGTGATATAACAAGCATAGTGCCATGGGGTCCCTGCTGGACCCATTACTGCTCACCATATTTTTATTTCTTTTTTTCTTATTGTTCACCATATTTATTTATATATGTATGTATGTATGTTTATTTATTTATTTATTCTATCGGAATTACAAACCTTTGAGTCAGGGACTCATTTACAAAGGCTCCTCATCATACAACAATACAAGATGGGGGGCAGGTATACAGACAGTGAGTGGAATTACAGACATCAGTGCAGATACATACATAATTTACATTCTATACAGAATTGTAGTAATAACAGTGAGAGACAAGACAACAGTAAAATCTTTGCTAGCGAAGGTCTATACATGATGGTAGCTATGCAAAATGGAGTACACAGAAACATATATACAGTGTGAGTGATTGAGGTCATTATGGTGGATCAGGACCAGCAAGGGGCTGATTTAGGTGCAGCTACAGTTGTGGGAGTAGATCAAGTAGTTACAGAGGGCTGATTTAAATGGCCCAATCCTATGTTCGGATGTGATGCTAGGGGAGAGGGTGTTAAACCAATTGGGGGCTCTATACTAGAAGGACCTCTATGCCAGGGACATCCTGACCCTGGGTACTAATAGTAATGTTTTGGAGGCACTACAAGTGGGGACAGTCAGAAGGGAAGCACTGAGTATCATAGGCAGACCAGGAGGGGTCATTTCTAGGAGAATTTTTCAGGTGAGTAAGCAAGATTGGTAGAGCAGTCACTCATCAAAGGAGATGAGGTTTGACAAGGAGTATAGCATACAGGTGTGGGTGAGTCTATCAGCCCCTGTGAGTAGCCGACAAGCTTTGTTGATCGAGAGCTTGATTTTGCCCAGGAAGGTTTTGTCATCTGCATCGTATACCAGCAGCCCATAGTCCGCAAGGGATAGAACTGAAGAGTCAATAGTGAGTCTTAGCACCTCCGGGGGGAGACAGGTCCTATGACAGTACAGTAGACCTAGGCGTATGTTGATGGTTGAGCAAAGGGTGTGGATGTGCTCATGAAAGGTGAGGGCAGAGTCAAAGACAGTACCAAGGTATTTGTAGTTATTTACCTGCTCAAGGGGGTGGTGGGAGCGGGACAGAACAGACAGTGTGGAGCCCTTGAATTTATTTTGGTTGTGGGTAAAGAGCATGGTAGTGCATGCTGAAGTTTGACAGGGTCAGGGTAGGACGTGAAAAGGACCGCATCATCTGCGTAAAGGAGTATGTTTTCTGGCAGGAGTTGGGCAGTGTATTTAGGTATAAGCTAAAAAGTAGTGGCCCAAGGATGGAGCCTTGGGGGACTCCGGAGCGGACCTGATGTGGGCTTGAGAGGGTATTGTTGATTCTTACACATTGTGTTTAGGCAGTGAGGTAGTTGGTGACCCAGTTTACTGGGCCATGGGCAAAACCAAGTTGTGCAAGGGTATCTATGAGAAGGGAGTGGCAGACCGTTTCGAAGACCTTCGACAGATCAATAAAGACTAAGCTGGCAAGGTGACCTTTATCAAGGCAGAGTGAATGAATGTGGAAAATTCTAGGAGGTCGATTGTGGTGCTGAAACCATGATGAAAGCTGTGCTGTTCCATGCAAAGGAAGTTGTTCTTGGTGAGGTAGTCCATTATTTGGTCTGTGACTATTTTTTCCAAGGCTTTGGATGGGGGGGAAGGATGGAGATCGGCCTGTAGTTTCCAGGGGAGGATCAATCACCACCCTTGTGTATAAGGGTGATGACAGCCATTTTCCAAGCTAGGGCGAACTGTCCAAGGCAGAGGGAGTAATTGAGAAGGTCAGTTAGGGGGGTGAGGACAACATCCAGCATAGTGCGAAGGAGATTGAGATCAGGAGTGTCACTACTGTGGCTGGCACCATTTAGGGCTTTAAGCAGATAGGGTTTAGCAGCAGATGAGGAGAGAATTCGAAATCGTAATGGCGGGTATTGCAAAGTGGTTTGGGGAGGGTTGGGAGTGGGGTCAAAAAAGTTTGCAGGTAGTGTAGAAGAAAGATCAGAAAATGCATCATTTAGGCCATTGGGGATACTTTGTGGGTCTGTGGAGATTGCACCACCAATATTGAGTTGTGATGGGGATGGGGACTGCGTTTTTCTATCAAGTTCCTTTAGATTGTCCCAGAACTTACATGCGGAGCCCCAGGTGGAAGCGAGGGAGTTCCTGTAGTATGTTGCTTCTGCACTACTGATAACCCAGGTGCACTTGTTACAGGCAGCTCTATATGCTTGTCTATCGGCGGGTTTCCCAGACTCAGGGGCTCTGTACCATAGGTTGCCCCTGAGGTGCATCTGCTTGATGAAGGTGGGGGAGATCCAAGGTGTACTGTGTTTCTTAACTAGAAATTTGGAGAGGGGCACATAGGTGTTGCAGGCCAAGTTAAAGGAGTGTATGAAATAGCTGAGGGCAGTGTCAATATTGGAGGCAAATTTTATAGGGAAACAGTCCCAGCTGGCAAGGTGCTGATGAAGTAGAGCTAGGTTGCCAGGGTGCAGATGCCTCCTGAAGGTAAAGGCAGGCTTAGATTTTTCCAGGTTACAGGACCAGACACAAGTGATTGGGCAGTGATCACTAAGGGCATTTGGCAGCACTGCCACGTCAATGATTTTATGGGGCCTATTTGAGAGTACAAGGTTCAGTAGAGTGGCAGTACCATTGGTTGAATGCAGGCGGGTGGGGGGGCGAAACCAGTCGGGTGAGGTCGAGCGCAGCAAAGGCATCTTTAGCATGTGTCACTGAGCTGGCAAGCCAGTTAATGTTTAAGTCACCCATTATAATTTGTTCCATTTTGCTTGGTTGCTGGGAGATGTAATCAAGTAGCAATTGCAAGGCAGGATTTTGGTTTCGTGGGGGAATGTAGGCAGCAGTGATGATTAGGGGGGCCTTCGAGGTGCCCGGAGTTATTTTTAGGGAGATTGCCTGGGCACCATGGTCTAATTGGGCTTTTGGGAGGGGGAGACCTAGGAGGGAGTCCCAGAGATAAATTGCACATCCCCCTCTACATTTCCTAACTCTGTCTTCTCTAAAGAGAGAGTATCCAGGTAGGGAAATAAATGAGTCAGGGGTTGACTTGGAGAGCCACGTTTTGACTAGTGCTAAGACAGCAGGTTGTTGCTGTGCAACACCGCCTGTAGATCTGCAAGCTTTTTAGCAGGCTGCAGACATTAATGGAGTCAAGTTTGAGTCCTGCTGCTGGGGCGGGGGTTGGGGTTGCTGTTTGTGATAGGGCTGGGTTTGGGTGGATATTATCAGATAATAGAAGGAGCAGTGCAGTCATTCTGAAAAGAGCCAGGTTTTGTTCATGGTGTGTGATGTCAGTGCACTTGGTGGGGGCATGGGATGGGAGAAGGGATGGTGAGGGACCAGAGGGTGGGGATGGTATGGAACAAGGGTGGCCATGGGGATCCAGCAGTGGAGGGGAGCAGCGAAAGACATGTTGATCGAGGATGAGGGGGTGAGGGGGTAGTCCGAGTAGGGGCACAGTGGTGATAGGGTGTGGGGTATGAGTAGTGTTGGAGGGTGGGTAGGGATGAGTTAGGTGCAGAACTGGTGGGGCTAGTTAGGAGGCTTACATGTAGAAGTAGGTGGTCCTTGATTACCTTTATGGTTCCAACGTTCCATTCTGTTCCCCAGGGGTGTTACTTGCTAGGTGGCTGTGTTGTGAACTGGGGAGTGGGGTCCCACAGCCTAAATAGGGACAGTAAACAAAGGGAACATTAGTATGCAGCATGAGCCTGGCTGTGTACAGAAGGCCAGACGCTAATGTGCATGTGCAGACTGAGGGCAGGGACAGTCCCAGTGCGCATGTGCAGACTAGTAGCCAACTAGAAGAGAAACAATGGGTCTGAGGCCTGCAGAAAGATGCCAAAGTGTGTACACCTTAATGGCACTAGTACTGTCAAAGCTTAGCCAGAATTCTGCCTGAAATAACGTTAGAGCAGCACATAAACAGCACTATAACATGCCCACAGAGTACACTTTGGTGCATTGGTGGTATGTTCACCACATAATTAAAAATCAGAGACCATAAAACCTCTCAGATCATTTGATTCATAGTTTACAGCCTGTCCCATGACCCACAACTTGGCTACCTTCACTACTACCTGGATGCCACCAGTGTGGATGGTGTAAATTTTGTAATGCTATTTCCCCGGCTAACACCTTCCAAAACCTCAGTACTGGTGAAATGCACAACATAGGGCAGTTTATAAACTGTGATACCACCCATGTGGTACACCTAGCCACAAGCACCTGCTCTGACTTTAATGTGGGATGCACAAAGCGTAAGTTTAAAGACTGTGTGGGCAGCCACACCAGAGCCCTCCTTACAGTAACTGTGAATATACCACAGTCATGCACACCAAGTTCTTTATGGATTCCTCTTCCCACAGTTGTTTTTTTGTGGGTATAAAGAGGGCTTTTTTTGGGACCACACGGTGGTGACCTAGTTAAGATCCTAGCTAAATACGAGAGCTATTGGCTCTTTAAACTGGGAGCTACCAATGGTGCAGGACTTAGTGATTAAATTGAGTTGGTTCCTTTCTTGTGATTTTGCTTTTAGTGATTCTGCTATTGGCCATTGATGTTTGCTAAGTGTTTTTGTACATATTTGTGATATAAGTGTAACCCCCCTGTTACCCGGGGTTACTAGAATCCCAGTAAGACCTAGTGGTAGGCAGGGAAGGCAGCTTGTGAAATTCCAGTTAAATGGATTTCACACTGTCTCACTCTGTTCTCAGTCTCAGCTGAGACTGAGGGATGACATCATTATAGAACTTTCACAGCTGCATAAGCCACACTGGAATGTTGCAGTTGGAGGTTAGTGTAGAACGTTGGGGATTTTGAATTCAGTCTGTGTGCAGTCTGAGTGAGAGACAGTAGTACAGCTGAGTGTGTGCAGGCTCTCAGAGCTTTAAGCTCTGTTTTAGAGCTACTTTTGGAAGGTGTGTGTTTCCACCTGAAGAGGGCACAGGAACTGGTAATTGAAGTGGTGGAGACTTCTTTCAAAGGTTCAAGAGCCCCATCCCTGAGGGGATGGGGGGAAGGTTTTTGCCTGTTTTCCAGGGGCAACCCCCCTGAGTCTGGCTAAGGGAAAGAAGCTGCCTGTTCAAGTTGTGCTGAGGCACCAGAAGCTCTGAGAGAGAAATTTCTTGTGGAGAAAACGCCTGTGGGGCACCTGAAACCAAAGGGTGAGTTCGCTCTGAAAAAGGGCCAAGTGTTTTTCACCTGAACAGAAGGAAACTAAAGGGACTGTTACTGTGGGGTCAGGAAAAGACAGCCAAGTACAGTTGGAAAGTGGGGATTGGACTGCTTAATCTGTGGGAGGTCTAGAGTAATGGGCATTGCCACTTAATTCAAGTATGTTCAAGTCCAGCACAAAGAGTGAAGGAAATTGGGAATTGACTGCTTAACTCAGTGGAGGGTCTAGAGTAATGGACAATGCCACTTAAAAGTGTGTTCAAGTCCAGCATAAATGGGAAGCAAGACAAGTGGATGGAATGTGAAATACATTTAGCAAGAATCTACATTGCAAAGCTTTACAGGATAAGGTGTGTGCTGTCCAGAGAAATGGCCGGCATGAATTGTGGGAGCCAGAGGTGGGAGACCCCCATCAGTAGTAACCAAATTCACCTCTACGGATTTGCTCTGAGACACCTTTTACTTTCTCTCAGGTACTTGGCCAGTGCCTGAGGAAAGTACCCAGACGTGGGATTAAGAGGAAGAATTCCCTGATGGAGCCGAGGTGCTTTTAGGTGGTTTAGGGAGCCACCAGAAAATGTTTCCATGAAGTATGGAAGGTGTCCAAGTGGCTGGCAAGAGAGCCGAGCCAGGGAAAACCTAGAACAGTGTACAAGTTCGGGCCGTGTAACCCAAAGCAGCATACAAGTCCGGGCTGTGTGCCCAGTGGGTTCAGAGTCTGAGGGCTAAAGTGTTGAGGAAATGTTCTAGTCTCTTTTAATCTGCATTACCAGGAGTGTAGCCCCATGGGGGTCTGTCTGTGCTTTGTTTATTCTGTTTTGATGTGAATAAAAAGCCATACTTTAGAATCCCACTGCTGGTATTGGACATTACAGTTATTGCTTCCTGTATTCGGAATTACTTGGGTGCCCCTGTGCAGAGTAGCCAAACCTAACCTTTGTGCCGAGTGACCTATTCCTCCCCGAACTCAGCCCACCTGGTATTGCTATCAGATACAAACAGCATACTGGCCCTGGGTTACATAAGCAACTTGCTATATTTTATCTTTGCATTTAGTTTCTGTGACTATGCCTTCCCCCCTAATTTTACAGGTTCTGTTCCAGAAATAGAATCATAGAATCCTAGAAATGTGACGTCAGAAAAGGACACTTTTGGCCCATCGAGTCTGCCCCTTACTCCCCCTTCCTACTTGTCCCCCTTGTCCAGAGATCCCCCCCTTTGCGTCCCTTTCAATCCCTTGTGTCTGTTCCATGCCCTCTTGAACCCCTCCACCATTTCCACCCCAATATAAAAATGCAAAGCAAGCATGTAGTTTTATGCATTTGTAGCATTATTTAATGAGGATTATACCGTATCTGATCTTTGGTTTTTAATTTATGGTAAACATACCATCAATGCACCAAAGTGTATTCTGTGTCTTTAATTGTTTTTCATAAATGTATGCACACTAGAGGGAACCACTGTCTTTTCACAAAGCATGGCTGTGTGAAACTTCAAGGCTTTTGGCAGTTGGGTCTGTTGTTGTGTTTCACTGTGAAGCTGCATTTAAAATAAAAGTTTTTCCTTACTTGGGAAGAAAACAGCGTGTGAGTACGAGGCCTTTGTTTTCTGTAATTACAGTTTGTTGACCTTAAACATACCAGGGACCCTGAACTGACTTTTCTTTTGTCTCACAGTGTGGGCAGACAGGTGCAGCATGATGTTTAATGAGGATACATGCATAGTGTCACATTTTAAAAGGGAAAACAGTAAGGTAAGCTATTGTGTAGGGGTGCTTGAGCTGAGGAAAGTTAATAAAGAGAGGGAATTAGGTATTAAAATAACAGCAGACTTCAAGTAGGGTGCCAGTGTGAAACATCTTCAAAAAGGCAGTACAAATATTTGGTTGCATAGAGAGGAACTTTGTAAGCAGACCCATAAAAATTATGGTACCACTGCATAGTGCATGCTGTATGTGAGATCACAATTGCAGTAATGATGCCAGTTCTGGAATCTGTACTGCAGAAAGGATATAGATAGATTGGAAAGGGTCCAAAGAAGTGTGACTAGATTAATGGTAGGTGAAGACAGAATTGAATATAGTGAAAGACTTATGCCTCAGACTGTCAGTAGATATAGCACTTATTATAATTCAGGACCTGAATAGAAGTCTGCGGCACTGCAAGAGTTTGTACCCTAAACATGTAGAGGCTAGAAGAAGGATGGATAGTGAGAGACTTAATTATGTTCTATGGTTTCTTAAAAGATCTGGAAATATGCAAGGATTTGGGTATAAATATTAGACAGAATGAATGCACCACCAGGGGCCATAAGCACCTGGAAGGGGGAAGGTTCCTGTGCAACAGGACACACTACTAATCTAAAAGAGTGGCAGGTATATGGATCTCTTATTGTTTGTAAATGCAGAAAGGCAAGAAATGCTTATGCAAAGAGTGGATATACAGTATGTAAATTCATACAGTATATATCGGGGATATGCAATAGACAGACTCAAAATATGCAATGTATCTTCAAGTATAACAGGGCAGGCAGTCAGAATAGCAAAGGCCCAAACTGAGGAAAAGATAGCCAGTTCGGTTGAGAAGGGTGATAAAACCTTTTATAGGTACATTAGGGAGCATAGAAAGACAAAGGGAGGGAGAGTGAGGCTGAATAGAATGGACGATGGGTGGGCAGAGAGGGACAGTGAAAAAGCAGGGATACTGAATGAATACTTCTGCTCAACATTCACAAAAGAGGAGGAGGGGGAGGTACCTAATCCATTTAACAGAAGCACTCTGGTTAGGGGGGTCGATCCCAGTCCTTTCACAGAAGAAAGGGTGCTGAAAGAACTCCTAAAACTGAAGGTGAACAAAGCAATGGGACCTAATGGGATTCACCCTAGAATTCTAAAAGAATTAAGGTGAGAACTAGTGACACCACTGTCTACCCTTTTTAACAAATCATGGGAGGATGGTGTGGTATCTGAGGACTGGAGGAGGGTGGATGTGATTCCCCTTCACAAACGTGGGAGCAAGACAGAGGCAGGAAACTATAGACTTGTCAGTCTGACCTCTGTGGTAAGAAAAATGAGGGAATCACTTCAGAAGGAAAGAATTGTTGAGTACCTAGAGGCCAGTGCGGCACAGGACCCAAGGTAGCATGGATTCACAGCGGGAAGGTCATGTCAGATGATTCTAATAGATTTCTTTGACTGGGTGACCAATGTGGTAGATCAGGGAGGGGTAGTGGGCATGGCCTACCTAGACTTTAGCAAGGCATTTGACACAGTCCCACCCAAAAGATTAATATACAAGTTAGCCAGCCCTGGAGTGGGTCACAACATGGTAGCCTGGGTTAAAAATTGGCTGGACAACAGGATAAATAGAGTAATACTAAATGGAGTTTACACTGAAGAAAGGGGGGGGGTTACTAGTGGGGTACCACAAGGTTCAGTACTGGGACCGGTCCTCTTTAATGTCTTTATAAGTGACATTGCAGAGGGACTGGAAGGAAAAGTATGTCTCTTTGCAGATGACACAAAGATCTGCAACAGAGTTGATACAACAGGTGGGGTGAAGAGGATGCAAAGGGACTTGGCAAGGTTGGAGGAATGGTCAAATATATGGCAGCTTAGATTCAATGCAAAGAAGTGCAAAGTAATGCACCTGGGAAACAAAAATCCAGGGGATGAGTACACCATGGGGGGTGAGATAATAACAACTACAGAAATGGAAAGGGACCTGGGGTAGCCATATCAGATGACCTTAAGGTGGGCAAGCAATGTGAGAAGGCAGTAAGAAGAGCTGGTGGGATACTGGGATGCATAGGGAGAGGAATCACGAGTAGAAAACAGGAAGTTGTTATCCCTTTGTACAGACAGTTGGTGAGACCCCATCTGGAGTTCTGCGTCCAGTTCTGGAGACCCCATCTCCACAAGGACATAGACAGGATGGAGGCTGTCCAGAGGAGAGCAACTAAAATGGTGCAGGGTCTGCACCAAAAGACATACGAAGAGAGATTAAAGAAGCTTAATATGTATATACTCGAGGAGAGGAGGGAGAAGGGGGACATGATAGAAACTTTCAAGTACATCAAGGGAATCAACAGAGTCCAAGATGGTAGCATCTTTCAGAGAAAGAGATGTGCAAGAACAAGGGAGCAAAATTTGAAGATAGAGGGTGGATGGCTCAAAGGTAATGTGAGGAAGTATGTTTTCACAGAGAGGGTTGTGGATACATGGAACAGCCTTCCTGAGGAGGTAGTGGACTCAAAAACAGTGGAGGAATTCAAGAATGCATGGGACAGACACAAGGCAATTCTAGTGGTTGGGTAGGAGGAAGTAGGCTGTTGGTTAACTAGGATCTGCAGCCTATGCATTAGGTAGAGAAATAGGCAGACTAGGTGGGCCAAGCGGTCCTGATCTGCCATCAAATTCTTTGTTTCTATGTTTCTATATGTTAAGCAGAGAAACCAAAAAGACATTTCATTTTCAAAACACCCTGCAATGTAAAAAAAATCTCATGAACAATGTCTTTTTATACACGTTGATTTTACTTTTTTGTCAGGCCATGACAAGCATGTCTGTAACAGCAGTTCTGAGTGATAGCGCTTGTTGTCTGTTTCACCAAACCAACCAACAGAATTCAAAGACAAACATACCAGTTGGCAAGTTGGTGTGCAGATTACGAAACTGAATATAGAAGGCTGCTCAGATGTCAGCAAACAAAAATTAGAATTTTAAAATGTTGGTGCTAAAATTAAGTAAGCAATAACCCACAACGGAGTGTACTGTTATTGGGGATAAATGCACACCCGGGTGCATCGGGTGCATTGTGAGGCACAAGGCCACAGGCTGAGTGTCCTCACAGCACCCGGGGGTGCGTTCATCCCCAATAACAGCACATCTTGGAGTGGGTTATTGCGCTCATAACATGGGTTATGTTTAAACAACAAAAAAAATCTAAAAATTTTTTTTTTGCTGTTTAAACATCAAAAAAAGCTACTGTATCCTGCCACCTTGCAAAATAGTCCCTAACTAATAATGCATCTACCATCTATGTTATGCACAAAGAAAAGTCACACATATACCACTGACATGCATTGTGACATTTCATGTGCATATTCATGTTTACTTTCTTCTACTCGAGGTCACTGTATGTCCCCCACCCATGCACATTCCATCCCTCTGTCTCTTAACAGCACAGCTCAGCCATACATCTTGCAGTAGGGAGCAAGGACTGGTTCTGCTTCTGTTCACCCTCCACTCCCAATTCACTACATAACACAGCTGTCAGAGAGAGAGAGAGAGAACAGTAATTATCTTCTGTATGTGAACGCTGTGACGCTTGGCCAACTGGTTATGATTGTTCTTTGATATTTGTAATATAAAAATGTAGTGTGTGATTTGTCTCCATAAGGCAGCTGTGCCATGGGTCAGGTTTTAGTGAGAATACAGGATGTATTAACCTGAAACCAGGAGGCAATTAAAAAGACTAGAGAGCCTTAATTAAGGGTCTCCTGTTTGTCTGACTTAATTGGAGCTGACCAACTGTCAGGATATAGGGCTTGTAAACTTTTACGACGTCTTAGAGGAAAAACATGTTTCCATCATGGTGCTAAAGTTATATAAAATTCTTTGATCCTGGGGAAAAGAGGATCTGCTCAAGATCAAAGAGGGGGATGTTAATTAAGGAGTCATATTGGGAAATGAGTTTTTGCTGATGTCACCTTATTTAATATACCTCCTGATTAGGACATCCTGTTTGTATATTTTTTTTATATTTAACAAGGAGGAGCTAGGTGACATCAAGGAAGGGGTGTGTTTGAGAGACAGTTTAAGCTATTCTATGTCTGATCTTTTGACACATTTCTTTGTGGGCTCTTAGAAACAACATCTAACTTTAAGGACTGTGTAGAGGTATACATTAGATAGAAAAAGTCTAACTGTATGTTGGTAGGAATTTTTGCTTTTACTTGTTTTCTTTTAAGTGATTGTATGCTTTGTGATATAGTGTTCTGTGTTTACATTTTACATATTTTTATCCATTTTTAAGTAAACCTCTTATTTTAAAGAGACTGCCTGCTGTGTCTTCAAAGTTCTTTCTTTTGCATGTGAAGTATAGACAGTTAAAACTGACTAAACTGTTCAAAGCTTGATGGTGTACTAAACTGGGAAAAGGTAAGAATATACCTAAGGTCTTTTATAGAGTTTTAAAGGTTCATTTTGGATACCTGGTTAGGTGCCCTTAGGCCAAAGATATCTGGCTTCCCCCGAAGAGCAGATTATCTGAGTCTGTACATTTGGGTATGCTAGCAAAAGGTTCACAGTTTGAATCTCCCCAGAACTTGAGACCAAAGGTGATTTGGACCCACAAGCAGACAGGAGGGTTACCCTGTTCTGTTACCTGTTCACAATACTGCGCTCAGAGGTTGGCACTGTAGGAGCAGAGGGCCTGACCTGCTGAGCGGGTTTGTGACAGATTGGTTGGCAGCAGTGTAGATACATTTGGTAACACAAGCTTTAATTGTTTAGTGTGTCAGCTTGATACTGTACAGCTCACTTGCAAAATAAGGCAGTAATTTATTTTTAAAAAGGAAACAGAACTATATCATTTTGCTTACAATTAAGTTCCTACCTGTTTTTTTTTTTCTAAAGTGCAAGTTAGAGTAGCAATAGTTAGGGAGGAAGATGGCTTCCAACTACAGCGGGCACACTGTAGACTACTTGAGGCAGTTGCGCAAGGACAGAGGAATCCCGTACGAGGTGAGAGCCACCAAGCAGAACCTCATGGATGCCCTGATGGCAGCAGATACCCAGAGCATAGAGTCACTGACTGTGAATGTAAAAGACCAAACTTTGAGCGTGGAAGGGCTAGCAGCCAGTGCAGTGTCCAGATCCAATGAGGATGACAGCAGGGCCAGAGCCAGTGAAGGGCCACAGCAGCAGGGGAAGGTCACCAGCATTCTGGAGCCAGAAGCAGTCAGGCTGCAGATTGAGCTGTGCAGAATGGAGCTGCAGTTCCAGCGAGAACACCGAGAGGCGGACCGTGAACAGCGAGATGCGGACCGTGAGGAGCGTGAGCGCCAGAGGCGACATGAAGTGGAGAAGCTACGACTCTAACCACCAGCACCAGAGCAGGTAAGTGGCTTGGAGTTAACTGAAACTACAGGACTGGGTTACAAATTGAATTCCAAATTGATAGCTGAATTTAAAGAGGGGGGAGGATATGGATGCCTTTTTAAATTCCTTTGAAAAAGTTTGTATTCAGGCTAAAATTCCTAGACTGTCCTGGAGCTTCCAGCTATCCCAGCTACTTACCGGGAAAGCTTGGGATGCATTGGGTCACATGGACAATGAAGACAGTAATGATTACAGCAAACTTAAAGCTGCATTGTTAAAAAAGTTTGATTTAACTGCTGAAGCATACAGAGCTAAATTCTGTAAGCTCAGGAGAAGCCCTGACATGTGCTATGAGGAGCTAGCCATGAAACAATGTCAGTTTTTTAAATCATTGGTGGGAAGGAATCAAAGCAAACTCTGTAGATAAAATTGAAAATGCAATATTGTTAGAGCAGTTTTTCGGGTATGCCGAGCAGAGCTGAAAATCTGGCTGGAGGACCGAGATCCCAAAACAGTGCAAGAGGCTGCTGAACTCTTGGACCGCTATGCCAAGAACAGACCTACTCTGAGAGTTAATGGAGTGGGCCTGGCAGTGCAAAAAGGGAAAAGCGCGCCTTCAGGGCAGCTAAAACCCTTACTGCCTCCACCAAAACCAGTTAGCCCCAGGTTTCAGAGAAAATAATTCTCAGAGAAAAGAAACTAATATTGGGTCTGTAAAGAAACTGGGCATATTGCCAGACAGTGTCCCAAAAGGGCAAGCAATATGCAACAGGGGGCTAGGAAAGAAGTGGATTGTTTGTGTGTCCCTGGAAACATGCCTGTGAACATGAGGGAACACATGCATCCAGTCATGGTGAATGGTGTACAGACACAAGGGTTAAGGGACACAGGGGCATCCCTGATATTGGTAAAAGGGGATCTGGTAGAGCCTGGTCAGCTTATACCCAATAAATATGTCACTGTGCAAGACTTTACTGGTGAGGAGAACACATTTCCCCTCGCTAGTGTTCTCCTAGACTGGGATGAGATAGGGGGAATTGTGCAATAGGTGGCTGTAGCCAAAACTTTAGCAGTGGATGTCATCCTTGGCAACAATCTCAAACGGGATGGTGTGTGCAGTTACACGTAGCCAAGTGGCAAGGGAAAATTGTAGTTCCCTGGACCCCACAGAAGACATTGTGAAAACCACTGGGAGGCTGGTTCCCCAGCCTGTGTCTCCTAATATGGAGACTAATGAAAAGGGGGTAGAAATTTCCCCAGTAGCAGTTAACCACACAGCTACAGAGGGTTACTCCAAAGAGGGAAGGGTGACCCATTGTCAGAGGGTTAGGGATGACAGTGATCCTGAGTGCCCTGACGTTAGTGCTAGGGACCCTAGTTTAGAGGTGGAAGGGGACCTTTCTCATGCCTTGGGAATGTGTAAGGAGTTTGCAGCTGCTTACAAAAGTGACCCTAGTCTAGAGAAGCTGAGGGCTTGGGCAGACTCTGACTGTGCACAGAGAGTCGACTGTAAACATAAGGTTTACTGGGAAAATGGACTGATGTATACTCAAGCTATGCAGACAGAGGGAGGGGTGATAGGCAGGCAGCTTGTCATTCCCCAGGGGTATCATGAACAGTTGCTCAAGATTGCACATGATATTCCCTTGTCTGGTCATTTGGAATTGCACGCATTACACAGCAGTTGGCCCATCATCCCGACTGTGGTGGATTATGCCACCCGATATCCAGAGGCAGTCACCCTATCCTCACTGAGGACAGACAAAGTGTCAGATGCCTTACTTGGGATTTTCTCCCGTGTTGGGTTTCTGCAGGAGGTTATCACTGATCAAGGGATTTCCTTCATGTTGGACCTGATGAAATGTTTGTGGGAGAAGTGTGGGGTGGTGCAGAGATGCACAACACTGCATCACCTACAAGCCAATGGGCTTGAGGAAAGATTTAATGGTACCCTGAAGTCAATGCTCTGAGCGTTTGTTGAACAGCATGGGAGGGACTGGGAGAAATACCTTCCACATCTGTTGTTTGCATACAGGAAGGTGCCCAAAGAGTCGACAGGATTTTCTCCCTTTGAGCTCTTATATGGACGCCGGGTATGTGGGCCCCTAGACTTGATCCAGGAGGACTGGGAAAGCAAGCATGCCACCCAGTGAACTCCCATAGTGGATTATGTCCTTAGGTTTAGGGAAAGCCTGAAGGAGCTTATGGGAACAGCCCAGAGGAATCTGGCAGCTGCCCAACAGAAACAAAAAGTGTGGTATGACTGCAGGGCTAGAGCTCCTCAGAAACGGTGGGTCAGGAAGTCATGGTCCTTATTCCGGTCCAGAAAAATAAGCTGCAGGCTGAGTGAGCAGGACCGTACAAAGTGGTTAGGTAAATGACGTGAACTATATCATAGAGTTACCCGACAGAAGATAGACAGAAAGAATGTACCATGTCAACATGATGAAGCCATATGCTAATAGGGCTGACATGGTGTTTGCAGTATGTAGTCCTGCGGAGGCGACGGATGAAGGAGACCCCCTTCTGGACTTGCTAGAAGAAAGCAATTGGGAGTCCTCTGTGGAGGCAGTTAAATTGTCTCCCCAGCTGGCCCCGGACAAGATCCAGGAAGTAAGGGAGGTTCTAGCAGACTTTGCCCCACTGTTTAGTGCCAAGCCTGGACTAACCCCCTTAGCAGCGCACAATATGGAGACAGGGACACAGATGCCCATACAGCAGACAGCATATCGGGTTTCAGAGGCTGTCCAAAAGGACATTAGGAGGGAAGTGGAGGAGATGCTGGATTTAGAGGAAATCCAGAGATCGCACAGCCCCTGGGCCTCACCCGTAGTCCTTGTGCCCAAGCCTGACAGCTCTACTCATTTCTGTGTGGACTATCATGGACTGAATGCAGTCACAAAGTCAGACATCCACCCGATGCCCTGGATGGATGAACTCCTGGACAAGTTGGGAAGGGTGACCTACCTTATGACTGTTGACCTGACAAACGGGTATTGGCAGGTCGAGTTAACTGACAGAGCTAGGGAGAGGTTGGCCTTCATCACTCCGATAGGCTCATTTGAGTTTAAAGTAATGCCTTTCAGAATGAAGAAAGCTCCAGCCACTTTCCAAAGGTTGGTGAACCAGGTGTTAAATGGTACTGAGGAGTACGTTGTGATGACATTGCCATCTTTAGTGCCAGCTGGGAGGAGCATCTGTCCCACCTTAGGGAAGTGCTGGGCAGGATACAGAGGGCCGGGCTCACTGTCAAAGCTGAGAAGTGCCAGGTGGCCATGGCTGAAGTGGCATGTTGTAGGCCGGAGACAGCTCCATCCTAACCAAGTAAAAATAGAGGTGATCAAGGCATGGCCCAGACCAGAAATGCAGAGGCAGGTCAGGAGTTTCCTCGGGACAGCAGGGTACTATAAGAAATTTGTAGCCAATTACAGTATCCTGGCTGCTCCCTTATCTGACCTGGTAAAGAAAAGGATGCCTAAGAAAATTACCTGAGAACCAGCCTGTGAAAAAGCCTTTACCAGACTGAAGGAGGTACTGTGCAGTACTCCTGTATTGACATGTCCTGATGATAGCAGACCCTTTATAGTTCAGACTGACGCCTCAGACGTGGGTATTGGGGCAGTACTGAGTCAGACATCCAACCGAGGGAAAGATCACCTGGTAGTGTATCTGAGTAAAATGTTACTTCCCAGGGAGCAGGCATGCTCTACTGTGGAAAAAGAGTGTCTTGCAATAGTGTGGGCCCTAAAGAAGTTAGAGCCATACTTATATGGGCAGCATTTTGTGGTACAAACTGACCACAACCCCCTGGTTTGGCTAAAGCAAATGGGAAAAACTAATGGTAGATTGTTAAGATGGAGTCTTGCCTTTCAAGGGTATGACATGACAATCTTACATAGGGCTGGAGTGACCAATCAGAACAGCAATGGCCTTTCGCATTTGTATGAGGAGTAAACTGATTTGGGAAGCTCATCCCATGCAGGGGATAGAGCCCCTAAATTCAGTCTAGGTGGGGAGGATTGTGACGCTTGGCCAGCTGGTTATGATTGTTCTTTGATATTTGTAATATAAAATGTAGTGTGTGATTTGTCTCCATAAGGCAGCTGTGCCATGGGTCAGGATTTAGTGAGAATACAAGATGTATTGACCTGAAACCAGGAGGTAATTAAAAAGACTAGAGAGCCTTAATTAAGGGTCTCCTGTTTATCTGACTTAATTGGAGCTGACCAGTGGCCGGGATAGAGGGCTCGTAAACTTTTATGATGTCTTAGAGGAAAAACATGTTCTCATCATGGTGCTAAAGTTATACAAAATCCTTTGATCCTGGGAAAAAGAGGATCTGCTCAAGATCAAAGAGGGGGATGTTAATTAAGGAGCCATATTAGGAAATGAGTTCTTGCTGATGTCACCTTATACCTCCTGATTAGGACATCCTGTTTGTATATATTTATTATATTTAACAAGGAGGAGCTAGGTGACATCAAGGAAGAGGTGTGTTTGAGAGACAGTTTAAGCTATTCTGTGTCTGATCTTTTGAAACATTTCTTTGTGGGCTCTTAGAAACAACATCTAACTTTAAGCACCGTGTAAAGGTATACATTAGATAGAAAAAGTCTAACTGTATGTTGGTAGGAATTTGTACTTTTACTTGTTTTCTTTTAAGTGATTGTATGTGTTGTGATATAGTGTTCTGTGTTTACATTTTACATATTTTTATCCATTTTTAAGTAAACCTCTTATTTTAAAAAGATTACCTGCTGTGTCTTCAAAGTTCTTTCTTTTCTATATGAACTATAGACAGTTAAGACTGACTAAACTGTTCAAAGCTTGATGGTGTACTAAACTGGGAAAAGGTAAGAATATACCTAAGGTCTTTTATAGAGTTTTAAGGGTTCATTTTGGATACCTGGTTAGGTGCCCTTAGGGGAAAGATATCTGGCATCCCCCGAAGAGCAGATTATCTGAGCCTGTACATTTGGGTAAGCTAGCATAAGGTTTGCAGTTTGAATCCCCTCAGAACTTGAGGCCAAAGGTGATTCGGACCCACAAGCAGACAGGAGGGTTACCCTGTTCTGTTACCTGTTCACAATACTGCGCTCGGAGGTTGGCACTGTGGGAGCAGAGGGCCTGACTTGCTGAGCAGGTTTGTGACACTCGCTAGAACTGTGTGTCTTTCTCGGTGTCTCTCAGTCACACAGCCTGAATGAAAGTCTGCGTGCAGCACTTTGGCACAGGAACTCTGATGGCACCTGAAAAGTTACCACACCCACTATGACATGAAAGTGTTAAATAAATTATCTAAACAATAACATTTCAGTTACTTACTGAGAAGCAGTGACACAATAAATTTGAAAGGTAATACACAGCTACAATGCCATAAGTCGTAATTTATGTGGTAAATGTTTGTCTCACTCTTTCTCTACTGCACATGGTAAAGCAAGACGCACAGAGAGGACTGCGGTGAGCTGCTCTGTCGGGGGCAGTGACGAAATGTGCCACAGCACTGTGAGGTAACACAAAATGATTTATTTCGTGGGTCTGAGTGCTGTAGCTTGCAAGTCATTGACCTGGGAGTTTCAGTCTGACTTGCCAATTAATATACATTGCACTGTACTCTGTGTGTCTCAGCTGGGGGTGGAGGAGAGAAACAGAGTGAATGCTGCAGTGGAGAGAGAGGAAGTATAGAGACACAGCACAGTGCTATGGGGTCGCTCCCTGTCAACCACTGGCACTGTGCTCTCCCTCTCTCTGTCTGTCTCTCCCAGCGATGACACAGACATGGGGACAGAGACACAAACAGATGTTGGCAGTGGAGAATGACAGCAGCCAAAGAGGGAGGTTGTGTGTTAAGTGGAGATTCATGGGGTGGGTGGGTGGGGAGGAACAATGTAGCGCTCTGTGACAGGATCTTGGGGACAGTCACTGGGGGATACTGTGGATCGTAATGGGAACTGCAGGGAGAAATGAGCACTGACACTTGCTCCCTCTCCCTCTGTCTCCCACACTCATGCTATGCTTTTGCTCTCTTTCTTGCTGGACAGTACCACACAGTCTGACAAGGTAGCACTGTGTGTAGTACTGGGTGATCTGCAGGACAGGTGGGTGGGAAATACAAACTGCTCCCATTCTGTGTCACACTCTCTGTCTCTGTCTGCCCCCATACCCATGCAAGATGGTACGAGACAGTACAGTGGAGTGGCACACTAACTCCCTCTCACTACTTGGTGTTACTGGGGGAATTAAATTGCTGCCGCCCACTGTTGCACTGCCTACACAGTAAACAGGTGCCAGCTGTGAGCAGGGATCATGCCACCAGGACTGCTCACATCAACTGTGCCGATATTGCTGGTTAATGCATGGCCATGCATCCCCAGTGGACCAATGGGGATCCACGCTGTCAGCAACCCATATTATAAATGTAAACATCTCACAACTAAAAACAATGCAAGTCTAACATTAAACAGCACTTTAAATATTTTAATGCTAATGTGTTGAGTACCAAAGTTGACTTCTTTGACAAAGAATGCTGTATGAAGCACATAATGCTGCTATAGTAAACAGAAGTCATTTTGAAGATAAAGTGTTATTTCTCTTCCCATAATGTTTTCTTGCCCTGAAGTAGACACAAACAAATAAAATTGGGGACTCCAGTGGTATACATCCGTTATCTCATGAGGTAGCTTCACATATTCATGTTATGTGGTTTGAAATGTTGTTGTTATTGCCACTGTGCAATAACAAAAACATTCCAAACCAGATAACATGCATATCTGGAGCTGCTTCATGAGATATCTCTATATATGCAATGGGCATGGACACCAGAAGGTATCCGATAAATCCATTTATTAGACTATTATAGTATATGTATAAATTGGAGACCACTGATCTATACATACAGTAACTGTGTCATCACTGATTTATGCATATAGTTAATTCATCAAGACCCCCCCACCCTCACCCGCTGACATGTCTTGCAGGTACACTGCTTCACTTTCCCAACTGACTGCCTTCACAACCTGCACTTTCTTCAAAGGCTCACCGGTACTACTGTCACACTTGCTGTCTCACCCTATAGACAAAACCAGGAAGGAAAAACAGTGTTTTACTGTTAGAAAATTCACCTTATTTTCAGCAGCTTAGTACCTTTTCTTTTTTTTTTCCTCTCTCTTTCTGGTCCTCTTACATATGGTTTCTCATTAGATACCATGATCTGCTACTGCATGATTTTCTATACACAGCTACATAACAGAAAATCTGCTACTCCCTTGAAGAATTTCTAGATCCGCTGCTGAAACCACGATACCCACATTGCCACAGTACTTCTGTTTGCATAATGGCAGGCACCACAGGAGCCTGTCCTTCTGGAACTAGATGTCAGTGTGTACTGTATGTCTTAAACCTGTGGGTGAAGAGGTACAGGCCCCTCAGGGACCTGTACCTCTGCAGACCGAAATAATGTTGCAATTTCGATATCTTGGATTTTGTGACTCCAGTGCTTCTGCAGCCAGAAGTCATAGTATTTGTCTTACACCTGTGGCTGCAGAAACACATGCCTATCAAATGTGTGTATGTCTTACAGTGTGCCTTAGTACCAGAGGCTACAAAAGTACTGGCCCCTTATGGGTCTGTACTTCTGCAGACAGAAGAACCCTTCTAATTTGGGTATCATGGCTTTATATCTGTGGCTGCAGGGGCCTGTGCTTGTGCACACTGAAGCAGTGTTGTGATTTAAGCATTATGGCTTTCTATCTGCAGTGACAAGTCAGCATGTATGCCTTGTGGTGTGCATGCCACAGATACAAATCCACGAAGGTAGCACATGAGTACTGCTGCACTTGTGTTATCTAGAAGCAGCTGTTTGTTGTTTGTCTTACCTGATGATGACTGTCTGTGGTTGCTTGTGTAGTCTTGTTCATTTGCTGCATGGGGGGGGGGTTAGGGATAGAAACTCTAACACCACATTTCCCTACTTTTGTTGTATTAAGTTGAACCCCAACTGGTGCGTTAATACAGTTTTTTGTAAACAATTTCTTTTCTTTTTGAGATAGTGGAATCATATCCTCATTTATGCAGGTCCCTTTGGGACCTACCTGAATAGATGCAGACACACAAGCCCTCTGGGTCTTGCACCAAGGGAAGAGACTCCACCTCCTACAGAAGAAATGGATGTCAAGAACTCATGTGGCTGTCTGGTGGACCATAAAAATGCAGGGCCCTCTGGGTCCTGTGATTCCATGTGGCAGATGACACAATTGCACAGGGAAAGAATCCATCTTTTAGCCAAAGCACAGGGCCCTCCAGCACCCAAGGGTGCAGAGGTACAGGGCCCAATGCCAAGAGGAGAGTTCTCTTTACTATATAGTACTTAGGCCCATGTGGGTAGCCCTACACCTTCCCTGCCCAGGCCAGGGGGGTGGGGGCTGTTGCATGACAGTGCTATCCCCCTAGCCTCGGTCTATCCAGCTGGTTCACTGAGCTCGCCCCTGAACTTAGCTCATTGGGACATGATCACAAAACACTATCCACTGGGGTAAAAGGTAATTTTTTTTTTATTTTGACCCCACATTTTCAGAATAGTCGTTTAACGACCCCTCCTTATAAACATGACAGGTGGCATACTGGCCAAAATGTTATTTCACACCAGAAGTACAAAAAACACATTTAGGCCATGATTTGAAAAATGACACCTGTCATGTTTATGAAGTAGTCTGAAAAAATGGATATGTTCAAAATTTGAAGTTAGAATATAAAAAATTCGAAAAGTTATGAGTGAACATTGAAATATTTCAGTGTTCACTCGTAACTTAGTCATTTTACCATATTTTTCACCAGATTTTAAACACAGAGGGCTGGATATTCAAAAGGGTTGCGCCATGCGCAATAGGGTTGCGCCTGCGTAAGTCCGAAATTGTGCCATTCTGCGATATTCAGCAGGAGGCAGTTGCACCCCCAAGTCATGCTGAGCAACAGCGCAATGCTAATGAAGGCATGCTCAACCGGAGGGGGAGGAACCATGCATAAACTGCACAGCCCAATATTCAGCCGGGCTGTGCAGAGTTGTGCAGGCGCAGCCCCCAACCTGCACCTGCACCTGCACAACGTTGAGCCAAAAAAAAAAAGGAGTAAGTCGAGGGCCACCCACAGGTGAGCTGCCACATTGCAGGCGCAACACAACAGCTGCCACCTGTGGGTGGCCCCCACTTCTTCCCTGTACCCCTCTAGCCCAATCGCTGGCATAATAGTAACTTCAGAGCCCGATCACAGGCATATCATTATATACCCCCACTGGCCCGATCAAGGCAAAATAGAAATGAACCTCGCCCACCTGCCCGATCATGGGCACAACATTAGTAACCCCCGACTGGCCCAATCAAGGACAAAACAAAACTGAACCCCACCCCACTAGCCCGATCGCGGGCAGAACACAGTTCAACCCCCAAAGACCAATATCCCTGGTGGTCCAGTGGACGCTGAGCCCGATCGCGGGCATTAGAGTCAACCCCCCCAGGTCCAAGTACCCTGGTGATCTAGCGGCAGCACCCCAACCGCCTGCCACCCCGATGCCCGCCGACTGACTGCTCGGCAGGGCTGCACGCCCATTGGTTCAGAGCAAGAGCCAATGGGCATGCAGCCCATACCATACAAGGCAGTCCAGATATGTGAATGAATTTCTGTCTGCAGAAACACAGGTCCCTGAGGGGCCTGCACTTTTTCAGTCACAGGTGTAAGATATACACACTTACATCTGGCTCCAGTAGGGCAGGCCCCCGTGGGGCCTACAGTTATGCAGATAGAAGTACTGTTGTAATATAGGTATCATGATTTCAGCAGCGGATCTAGAAATTGTTCAAGGCGTAGCAGTTTTCCAGTTACACAGCTGCATATAGAAAACCATGCACTAGCGAATCTTGCTATCTAGTTAGGCACCTCATACAACTTGCATGAGTACCTCTGGCTGCAGGGCTGCAGAGGCACAGGCCACATGGGGCAGCACTTCTGAAGTTGCACATACTGATGCTCACTGCATGACATACACACACAGGTGTGACTGCATAAGCACAGGCCCCACAGTATGCTACCACAGATACAAATGCACAAATGTAGCACGTCAGTCCTACTGCATTTGTGTCATCTGGAGACAGTTGTATGTTGTTTGTCTTACCTGATGATGGCTGTCTGTAGCTGCATGTGTGGGTTTGTCCTTTTGCTTCTTGGAAGTGGGGGTGGGGGTGAAGTTAAGGTTGGAAACCCTAACACCACATTTTCTTACTTTTGTGGTATTATGTTAAACCCTAACTGGTGTATTAACACGGTTTTTATTTTTTTTGCAAAGAATTTCTTTTCTTTTTGAGGTAATGGATTTGTATCCTCATTCATGGAACACATGCAGACATGCAGGGTCCTCTGGACCCTGTGCCAAGGGAAAACATCATCCACCTATGAAACAGCAGGGATCTGTAGGCCCTGTACTTCTGTGCAGCAGCAAATGTCAGGAATGTATGAGACTGTCTGGTGGGCTGCAGAAGCGCAGGGTACTCTGGGCCCCTGCTTCCATGTGACCGGAGATATAGATACACAGTGCAAAGAGCCCATCTCTCAGCTAAAGCACAGGGCTCTTTGGCACCCATGGGTGCAAAGGTATAGGGCCCTATGCCAAGAGAAGAGTTTTCTTTACTATATGGTACTTGGGTCCACGTGGCAACCTTAAACCTTCCCTTTCCAGGCTGGGGGTGGTATCTCATGACAGCAGCATGCCCTCAGCCTCTGCCAATACAGCTGGCATACTGAGCTCACCACAGAACTCAGCTCATTGGCATGGAATCACAAAGCACTACTCGCTGGGGTAAAGTCTGGTATTAATTTTCAAGCTAATGATTTTATTACACCCCATTATAAAGATGACATGTGGCTTTTATAGAATACTGGCCTAAACATCATTTTGCACAAGTGTGGAAAACATGTCTCATCCACAGTTTGAAAAATGACACCCATCACATTTATGAGGTGTCATGAAAAAATTGCTATGTTGAAAGTTTTGAGTCAAAATATTGAAAGTTAGCAAAGGTATGAGTGAATGTTGAAATACTTTAACCTTCTCTGATAACTTAATCATTTTACCATACTTTTGCAAGATATTTTCAGTATAGTCTTCTTATGGCACCACCTCATGTAGCCGGTAGGTGAAAATGTTCGAATCCTACCCGAAACATGATTTTGTGCAGCGACTGTGAAATCACATTTTGGCACATATTTGAAAAATAAATTTCTAATGCCTTATTCTTGAGGAGGCATTGCAAAAATGCCATGTTGTATGTTTGATGGAAAAATATTGAAAATGTATTTATTTATTTTATTTAGTTTTTGTTGATCGGGAAAGGAGGACTAGACAATTCTGCCTATTTTCAGTCTTGCCCCAGGGGAGGAGGATACAGATGGATGCCAACTGATATTGAAGCAGATTGAGCTGTTAGTGATATTTTCAGTGAAAGGGGGAAATTTCCCTACTGTTTTCAAGAAGTGCCATGGGATCTTTAACATCCGTCTGAACGACCACTAGAACAGGTAGATGGGACCTCAGTTTAATGTCTTGTCCGAAAGACGGCCCCTCCCATGCTGCACTACAGTGTCAGTATTAGGATTTAACACAAGTGCTAGGTGTGGGGCTAGAACCCAAAATCTTCTGATCTGCAGCCTCAGAGGTGAGTGTGCAACCTGCTGTGCCACTGACACTACTAATAAGCAAAGTTATGAGTGAACATTAAAATATTTTGATGTTTTCTCATAAGTTGGTTATTTTACCCTATTATTACACCAGATTGTCACCATTGTTGTCTTATGACCCCACTTCATCAACCCGGTGGATCAAAATTTTCAGAGCTCACCCTCCTGTGACCCACCCTTGCAGCCACTGTTCTCTGGAAGTGCAGGAGCTGGGTATCGCAAGGAGGGGAGTTAGGTGGGTAGACAGGAAGGTAAACAGTGTCTAGGAGGAGGAGCAGATTTGGGTGGTGGGGACCAGGAGACACCCTGGGCTGAGAAGACAACTGGAGCGGGGCCCCCCATGTCTTCTCTCTTTGCCCAGGGAACCCTCCACACAGAGAGGGCAGGTAGGTGAGGGACCGGCCTCAGCCTTTCGTCCTCTTGGATGGTGATGTGCAATGCCGCAATGGCAAACAAGAGCACTATAATGGTGGAGTTTGTTGCTTCGGTTGACCTGGCATGCATTACAGAGACCTGGCTAGGGGATGCTTCAAGCCCTGAGCTAGAGGCATCTGTCCCAGATGGGTTTACCATGGTTCACTGCCTGAGGAAGGAACATGGGGTGGGGGGAGGTGACCATTTGTTTTAGGTTGGAGCTGGGCCTGATGGTACACCCAGTGAGGGACACCAGTTCTTTTGAATGTGAGTGGTGTAAGGGGGTCCCAGAGAAGAGTTCAGGATTCTCTTAGTCTACCAGCCACCTGGGTGGGACCGGAGTTTCCTGCAGGAGATGTCGGCCTTTGTCGCTGAAAGGGTGTTGGAGTCACCAAGGTGGCTTATTCTTGGTGACTTTAGCACCTGGGTGGACAATGAGTGTCATTTGGGGCCAGAGACTTCCTGTCAGCTATGGAGGCTCTGGGCCTCTCCCTGATGACCACTTCTGGGGCCCACCGCTCTGGCCACACGCTCGACCTGGTGTTTTCCCTGGGGCTCAAAACTGACACCATCAAGATGGATCCGGTCTTTCAGACTTTGTCTGGTCAGCAAGGAAGTCCCGGATAAGTTATAATAAACTATCAGCTCCCAAGGAAAAAGGAGGACTTCGCCTCTCGCACATTGCATTATATTACTGGGCTAGCCATGCGAACAACTACTTGAGATGGCCCACATCGGAACTCCCTGAAATATCATGTCCCTTCACTCCTATATGGCTGAATATTGAACGTTCTCTAATAAAGGCTAATGGGCTATCTCCACGGGCGCTTTTACATACTAGGTTAAAATCCTTACCTCCCTCGCTCAAAAGTAGCCCGATTGCAGTCTCGATAAGAGCTCACTCACAGTTATGCGCCTTTCTGAAATACGAGCATACATTAGACCCTTCTCAGCCATGGTGGGGAAACCCTAATTTCACTGTTGAGGGCAAACCTCTCCAGTTGAAGTGGATCCCCCAACTGGGAGATTGTCCACTCAGTTTTTTTGTATGGGATGATGACTCATGGCTAAATTCTTCTGAGATTATCCAAAAAGCCCAAATCCCGAATTCCGTCGTGTTCAAGATATTCCAGTTACGGCACCTATTGGTGAAATCTCTTGGCCCTGTCCTCCGGTCTCTCCTAACTTTTCCTATTGGATAGAGCTGATTTCCACGGCAGGCCTACCCCATGCTGTATCCAAGATGTATGGGATACTGCATAATTGGAAATGGCCAGATTGTTTTGGCCTGACCCAATTCTGGCCTCACTTTTTCCCCATCAAGAGATTAACTGGCCTTCCCTATGGGCGAATTGTCACAAGTATATTAGGCATGATAAGCTTCAGCTAATGCAGTTTAAAATCTTGCATAACTACTGTTATTCTCCTCGGAAGTTGGCTAGGCTGGGACTCCTGTCATCCAGTACTTGTACTTGTTGCCATCAGGAAGAGAGGAATCTTCTACATATATTCGGGGAGTGCCCCAAAGTAGTCTCCTTTTGGCACGCAATTCGATCGAGGGTAGATCCATTACTAGGATTAAACGATCTCTTCACTCCCAAAATCTGCATCTTGGGAGAATTTTCCTCTGTTACAGTTAACATTAGGAAATTTCATATTGCTCTGATAGCCATGTTGGTGAAAAATCTGGTGTTGCGTCACTGGAAGGACGCGACCGACATCGCTTATAGTGAGTGGTTGCAAGAGTTGTTGGCAAATTTGTGCCTGGAGAATATGATAGCTAGTTTACATGATCAGTCCCAGAAATTTCAGAGGATCTGGGGCCCTATACTGACATTGCACTCTTTACAGGCCTCATAGAGGTTTGTCCCCATTCTATTTTTCCTCTGGATGTCGCACCTGTGTGAAGAAATGGAGAAAGGGGGGGAAGGGAAGAGTTGATCTAATTTCTGTATGTTGGGCCTGTATCAATCGTATGTATGTTTATTGGATCTTCTCTTCGAAAATGTACAAAATTGAATAAAGTTTGAATGGAAAAAAAAATAAGATGGATCCGGTCATTTGGTCAGATCATTGCACTGTCAGGTTCAGCTTCAGAGCCCCCCTAAATGTCCCTTCCCCTATTATAATGGTTCAGTTCTGCCCTTTGAAATGTTTACAACTAGAGGGACTGATGGTGGAATTGGACATTTGACTGTTCTAGAGGCTTGCCTTGATGGCCCGGAGGCTGTTGTGGTAGCCTATAATAGGGCTGTCATCATGTCTCTGGACTGCCTGGTGCCAATCTGTGTACGCCCCCTGGTTTTTCATCTCGGCTCATTATGGTTTGGTGGGGAGGTAAGGGTGATGAAAACTAGGGAGTGGAGGTTGGAGAGATGTTGGAGGAAGACCAGGTCTACGGAGCACAGGCTGGTTCTGATGACTCATTACAGTGAGTGTCAGAATGCAATCATCCAGAAAAAGGCAGCTTTTATGTCCAGGATGATTGTACCTGGGAAGAACCAACCGGCTCAGCTCTTTCAGGTTGTAGACAGGCTATTACATCTGGCATGTCTGGAACCTGTCAGAGCAGTTTCAGCCCACAAGTGTGAGGAGTTCGCTCGGTTCTTTTCAGACAGAATGCCTTCCATGCGGGCCAGGACTTCTCCTACCGAAATACCATCCTCCAACAGTGGCAGCTCTTGAGTGGTCAGATGCACTCAGTCTCCTTGGGGAGAGTTCTGGCTGATAAAAACAGTGGAGGTCTGTGGGGTGATCTTTGTGCTTAGACCAACATTCTGCGACCTGTACCCGGGCCCCATACAATTATTGGTGGGTTGCATCGAGGTTCTCGTTCCGGTTTTCACTGGGATTGTCAGTAGTTCCTTGTCGGCTGAGGTTTTTCTGGAGCCTCTTAAACAGGATCTGGTTAGGCCCCTGCTGTAAAAACTATCCTTGGACCCCAACATCTTGGTGAATTACTGGCCTATCTCGACTCTCCCCTTTTTGGGGAAGGTTCTTGAGATGGTAGTCGAGGAACAGATTGAGGGTCACCTCATTGACTTCCAAATTTATGAACCATTCCAGTCCAGATTTAGGGCCTTGCATAGCATGGAGACCATGTTGGTTAGGGTGCTGAATTACCTGCTCAGGGCAAGGGACAGAGGAGAGTGAACGATTCTCATTCTCCTTGATCTCTCCTCAGCGTTTGACACTGTGGACCATGGGGTGTTGTTGGATAGGCTGGGAGAGTATGTGTGACTCACTGGCAAGATCATCAGCTGATTTGAATCCTTTCTCTAGAGTAGGTCTCAGAGGGTGGTACTGTGGAATTATTTCTCAGACCCAATGGGCCTGCCCTGTGGGGTTCCCAAAGGCTCTGTCCTCTCCCCCATGTTGTTCGCACTGTATATGCTGCTTCTGGGTGAGGTTATAAGGTGGTATGAGCTGAGTTTTCATTGCTATGCTGATGATACTCAGCTCTACCTGTTCTTTGCACCTGGGAGATGAGATGCAGTCAATGTGCTAAATGTTTGACCAAGATCCAGGCTTGGACCTCGTCGAACAGGCTGGGACATAACCCAGGGACAACTGAGGTGCTGGTGGTTGAGCCAGGTCATGGGGAGGAACGGGGGCCTCTGGTGATAGGGTGGGGCTTTTTATTGGCCTGACCAAACTGGAGGCCTCCGCAAAGGTGAAGAATCTGGGCATTGTTTTGGACAATGAGCTGACACTTGATGCTCAGGTGTTGGCTGTTGTCCAGACTGAGTTTTACCATCTCTGGAACATCACCCAAATTAAATCAATTATTCCGCCTGATGACCTGGCCACGTTGGTACATGCCTTCATCACCTCATGGCTTGACTACTATAAAGCACTCCACCTTGGAGTCAGAGGTGCATTGCAGTGCCTGCAGCTTTTGCAGAATGCTGTGGCCCGGTTATTGACTGGACATTCAAGGTTCAGTCATATTACACCATTGCTGCATGAACTGCATTGGCTGCCGGTGCACTGGTGCATCAGCTTTAAAGTAGTTCTTCTGACCTACAAGGCCCTACACAGGTTGGATCTGGGCTATCTTAAGGATCTGTTGCATCCCTACACCCTGTCTCACTCTCTCAGGATGGCTGTAAAGTGAAGTTAAAATCTTCCAAGGACCAGGCATTTGAAGTAGCAGCCCTAGTCCTCTGGAATTCATTGCTGGTGTATCTCCTAGAGGCACCTTCTGTAAAGATCTTTAAGAAACATTTGAAGACCTTTCTATTTGAGCAGATCTTTGGTACCTGATGTAGTCTCTGGGTCCATTGGATTGTTTAGAAGTCAGTCTGTTTTTAGATTTTTAGTGGGTTTGTGAAAATTGTTATGTACCTCATGTTGATTGTCCTGCATTGTTCTTGTATTTCTGTATTTTTTGCACTAAAGGTGATTTCACAGAGTGACCATGAAATCATGTTTCAGGACAGATTTGGAATATTTATTCTCCCTTGTTCATGGGGTTAGGTCATTTGAAGGTCATATTTAAAATTTGGTGTAAAAATGTTGAAAAATGACAATGTTATAAATAAATAGGCAATGTTTGTCTAGTGCACTTATCCGGTCAAGAAAAACTAAATAAATAAAAAAGTTTAAAACACATTAAAATACATTACGCAGACTTACTTTGTTTTCTCACATCGCAGTCACCAGTTCCAGCAGCAAGACATTTTTTTGACTGGGGAGTGGCTCTACATCATGGGACATTTTCAGGTGAGTGAGGGTGTGTGGCGGGGGGGGATGTAGGGTGGTGGCGGCTGAGAGGGGTGATGGATTGGGGTGGCATGTGGGGAGGTCCTTGAGCAAACAGCATCAAACAAGATCTCCTTTCTTCATGCGCAGCTTGTTTTTGCAACATGTGGTGAGACGTACTTCTCTACCTTTGAAGAGTGTATCACTATGAGGCACTGGCTGGGAGCTATACCTTGTGCTTCAGACAGGAGGTTATGGGCTAGGGGAGGGGGATCATTAGGAAAGACCCCGCCACTGATTTGCCAAGGCTCTGGAGATGCAAAACCCCAACATTTTTTCCTTTAGCTGTTTGGGGGATAGGGGATGGGGACTTAGAGTTGGAAACCCTAATGCCACATTTCCCTACTTTTGTGGCATTAAGATTGATTAAGTTGAACCCTAACTGGTGCATTAATTAAGTTTCTTGCAAAGCATATATTATATGGGGGGGGGGTAGGACCTGTATAGTTCAGACTGAACAGAGTTTTTAATGTTAAACCCCAATACTTTGGTGCCGTTCAATGCAATTGCATGAAATTTTGCATGCTTGCTCAGGGTGCCACGTTCTTATGATTTGGCAAGTTTCACGATTGCCAGTTGTCCATCTTCTGAGATCCAGGTAGTTAAATTTTTTTAAAAAAACATGCTTTTTGACCATTTTTTGCTGATGTCTAAAGCGAAAACGGTTTGTTATTTTTTTACAATATAATCTGGGTAGCAGCTGCTTGGTCCAAGGAGATAGTCTTTTCAAACATTTCATGGAAAAATATTAATTGGTTCTCAAGTTATAAGGTTTCAAAAATTTGACTTCTGAGCATACTCAGGGTTTTCTAGATAGCTGTTTGGTGGGGCCTAAGAATTTTTAGGTCACTAGCTGATTCTTATGTTGTGAGAAAAAAATATATATATATATATATATTTGTTTTATGTTGTGAGCTTTGAGCCTTGATAACTTTGGCACCATTTGAAGAAATTGCATGAAATTATGCATGCCCAGTCAGGTTGCCATGTTCTTATGAACTGGCAATTTTCATGATGGCCGCTCCTCTGGATTTCAAGCTACAGTGAATGTAAAAATAAGAAAAATTCACATTTTTGGCCAGTTTTTGCTCATGTCTAGAGCAAAACTGGTTTGGAATTTTGTTCTGAAATTTTCAGGGTAGAATCAGCTCGACCCAAGGATATTTCTTGACAAATATTGATAGGTTCTTTAGTTTTAAGGTCTAAAAAAATTGGCTTCTGAGCATGGGTTGAGTATGCAGTTTAATAGGTGGCAGCTGCTTGTCTAAATTCTGAGATCCAAGGAGTATAATCACATAAAAAATACACTGTTAGGTAATTTTTTTTTATTGCTCATGGCTAGAGTGAAAATTGTTTGGAATTTTATCCTAAAATTTTCAGAACAGAAAGGGTCCTCGGCAAATTTTTAAGATGCAGAGAACACCTTGTTTTGTAATTTGTTGCACTATAATAAAATGCTGCACTGTGTAACTTGCTTAGGTCATAAAGCTACATCTAAATTATATTAACTTTTTCAAAAAGAAAGTAAATTAATTGCAAAAACTGTGTTAATGCACCAGGTAGGGCTCAACTTAATACCACAAAAGTAATGAAATGTGGTGTTAGGGTTCTCAGCCCTAACTCTCCACATGCAAGTTCATTAGGTCATAAGGTCAGACTGCACTTGAGAAAAATATCACACATATTTCTGATGGAGCCATGGCATATCCCATTTTATATATATATATATATATATATATTGTATGAAGGTGGTGAAAATAAACAGATATTATCTCTGAGAAGTGAGAGGGCGATCTCAACAGGCAACAATCATCTTCCATTCTACTTATATGTGTGTATGTCCCAACTGCTTCATCTGACATGAATATGAGAATGTAAGTCTGACACGGCTTTCACAGCCAGATGCCCAGGAGGGATGCCTCACAAATATACAATGGTAGCCATCAAACTGTTTGGATATTTCCAGATATTTTGTTATATTTCTAAGGAGACTCTTTCTGGTGGCCCCACAGTGGTACTGTAGGCGGGCAGGAAATTTTTCTAGAGATGTCACAGAAACTTCAGGAAGTATCCAAACATGTCATAGGCTGCAGCTATAAGGATCTTCATAATCATCAATACACGTAAAGTCTAAGAAACAGTTCAGATCTGTGAGTTGGGGGGGGGCACTTCTAGCATGCCTGCTAAGAAAGAGAAATGCTGAATGTGGGCATGCTAGAGGGTGTACATGCACTGTGAGAATTATGCCTAGGGGGTCTCTCCTGACAGTGGCACAGATGCCTGTGATAGCTGTGAGCAGAGAAGTCTAGTGCCATGTATAACCTGTGGTCACTGACAAGCAAGACAGAGCAATGAAATGCATACACATGTGTCAATGAAATATGGTCTGCGGACATCAAGAGACTGTGAAAAGAAGTTGTACAGCTTTTAAGAAGTTAATCCAGTGTGTGCGCTATATGCCTTTTGTGGTTATCGACTGTGCACAAAGAACCAAATCAGGCAGGAACAGTCAGAATCCAGGAACCCAGAGTAAAAGCAAAAAATCATTGTTGGGGGACCTTTTCCATCAAACAGTGCCACTTCAAGACAGGGAAAAGTATATTGTTCAGGGCAAACTGGAAACCCTGAGGGCAGACAGGCTACCCAAAAGCAGTCAAAAAGCCTGCTTCTCCTGTGCTAGTCAATTTCAAGGATTCTATGAACTGAGACAGTGGTTAAACAGTGTTCAAACAAGTCACAACGTGTTTTTAGAACAGGATTCTAGTACTCTACTTTTACCGATGTCTAATTTTTCCATTATGATTTTCCAAGAGGTTTCTGGGAATTCCAGGTATTCAAACCAATTTTTTTTCCTTTTATTATATCCATTTTACTGATAAATAAGAAATAGCAAACAAGAGTAAATGTGGGTCTTTGTCCTGTTCTAATGCACCAGCTCCAACCCCTTTTTTGACAATTTCTTGTATTCTTACAGCATATATTTAAACCCCCAAATCAGAGATGTTCTGTTCAATGTTTGTACTTTAGTAGTTTTTGGTCATAACTAGAGGGAATGTGTCCAGTTTACAGGACCGTGGGATTTCAATTATTGACTTTACACACTGAAACCTATCAAAAGTGACAAGGGGTTAACAACAAGGGTCTTAAACATACTGTTTGTTTTGACAGCTACAGACAACTTCAGTTTCAGATAGTTATTCAAGCAATAATGCACAAAATGCTGGGCTGGCAGTATAGCCTAGAGGTTAGAGTAACAAACAGTGAACGAGCTTGGTACATCCAGCAGATCAGACCTGGGTTTGATTCTCACAACCTCCGCTTGCATACCGTGTGACTCTGAGCAAGTAACTTAACCACCCAATCCTACCAGGTTGCCCCTGAAAACAGGCACATGTGCCTAGTGGTCCTTACCTGGTTACCAAAGAATATATATATATATATATCATAGGTTATACAATGACCAAGAAAAGTCCAGTAATCTGATTGGAAAATTTCTCCAATCACAGTTACAGTATAACATGTACCAACAGCATAAACCTCATCACCACTCATCCCATTACATCTCTTTTCCACAAAAAATGTCTTTTACTGTAGTGACACCCAGTGGCTAAACATGAAACTTAACACTTTTAAGGCACTTCTTAAAAGATAACTTCACAGCTTTCATGTTCCCTTTTTTTAATTAAAAAATTATCTGTTTTTAGTTTTTTTTGGTTTTACATGTGGCCTGTTCATAAATACAACAAAACTCTACAGGCTGTGCAGTTGTTGGTGGCATATGCCCACTTTTCTGGGTGTTTAAAGGCCGAGGCAGACAACACTCAGAGGTTTGCATGCACTCCCCCCAGTGACTGCTGCCCCCCCCCCACCATTGTATGTTATTGTTTGTATATCATTACCTCCAAGAAGTGTTGCTATCCCATGATATACCATACTCTGGAGTTTACTGTGATTATGAATTATAATAACTACTTATAATAACATGTAACTACTTCAAAAGAGTAAGATGGTTAAAAAAAAAAAAAAAAACCTAGAAAAGTCCACTGCAGAAACTAGAACTGGTGGACGTGCAAATGCTCAAAATGGGCACTGACAAGTGGAAACTTCCCATTCAAAAATTATTCAACTTCTCTCTACAATTTTGCTCCCTTCCCAATGTCTGGAAGCAAGCAAAGATAGTTTTAAAATCAGGAGACCATGGGACTGTCTCAGAGTACAGGCTCATCTCAAGTCTCTCTGTATTGTCCACGGCACTGGAGAAAATAATCAGTAACAGGCTTATGGACTCAGTGCACAACCTCCTGGCTGCTGAACAACATGACTTTAGGAGGATGCATAGCACAACTACTGCACTGATAGAGTTAACCACGGAGCTCCATGTAGTCCTCTGCAGAGGGGACTTTGTAGGTGCTGCCTTCCTTGATCTTTCTAAGGACTTTGACTTAGTAAGTGATAACCTTTTAATAAAAAAAAAAAAAATCATGAGTCTGGGCCTGTTGACTGAGACCACTGCTTTGTTCACAGACTACCTGATAAACAGAATCCAAAAAGCCAGGTGTGGTAACATGTACTCTGGGTTACAGCCTCAGACAGCTGGAGTTCCTAATGTTATATTTTGGAGTCCCTTCTGTTCAGCCTGTTTGTTAAATACATTGCTGTTGTCTGTGACCACTCCAAAACATTGCTGTACACAGATGACACAGTCATTTTTACTGCCCACTGTGATCTAGCTAACCCTGAGAAAACTTTCCATCATGATTTTAAGAAGGTGTGCAACTGGTTCACCACAAATAACCTTGTCATTAACCCTCCAATAAAAGTGAACAATTTTGTTTGGAAGTACCAACAACCTAAAGGGGGAGCCTCGGCCTGTGCGTTACCATGTCTTCTGAAGACATACTCAAGCAGGTCCAGGTCTTCAAGTATTTGGGTATATTCCTCAGAGCTTCACTGTGCTTTTCCCCTCATGTGGACTCAATAGTTAAATGTATCAACCAATGCAATGACTCAAAAAATCAAAACAGTATAATTTAGGAAACCACAATGCCAGACTCCCAGCTCTCCATCTCACTACTAAACCCATCTCAACTCCCAAGTGTTTAGCAGCTCGCTCTTGCCTGTCATTATCTGATTGCAAAAGCCTGCATATTTCTATAATTTCTTAGTGAACAGCCTGCATTCCAGATCTCTTGAACTGCACTTGCAATCAGACTGCCTCTATCTCTCTTGCTTCGCAGCCCGTACTTTACTGCTGCTGACTCTCTATATAACATCTTGCTTTCCCAGTGCAGTCTCTCTGCTGGCATTGAAACAAAATGAGGGGTGGAAGACAGGGATGACAAATAAAACAAAATACAACAAAAAGAAAGTACATACAATTATCACAGCATGCAGGGCTGGGGGTAGGGGTTAACTTATTCATTCATACTCTACCCAGCAGCAATGCACTATGTAATGTAGTGCAGAAGAATATTTCTACAAAAAATATTTAAAACAAGTAAATTACTTTTTAAAATTGTATATTTATTTTAATCATTTTCCCCATGTATGATCACGACAATCCACTCCAGGACTTGGGTTATGGTGGAGTTTACCTACTTCTGGTGTGGTTAATCGTTCAGCCAATGGCCTCATCCCCAAACCACACGAGAGGTGGGTAAATCCCACCACAACCCACACACTGTCATTGATTATTGCTTAATTAGATATGAGTTAATAATGTGCACAGTCAACTGATCTTCTGGTGCTTTGTCAAGCCCAGCTGGATAACACATGGCTGCTGTTCAGTACCCTCAAGGCACAGCCAAATTAATGCTTTCCCTTGGCTGCAGCCCTCTTTCAGGCACAGCTCTCAAAACTTTGACCAGCCCCATTATCACAGTGCCAGGCTCTGAAATGTCACTTTAATTAAATGGGCCAAAGCTAGTTAAAGAGATTGAGAAATGCTTTATTAGTACAAACCGATACAATAGCAGCATAGTCCCTGGCTGACATCAACACTTTGAGCCAAACAAGTTCATTTTCCTTGACAAAGCACTTGTTTGGTGAAAAAATGTTAGTTGTTAAACAGTGCAGCATTTTTGTGCCTGGTTTTGGGTTTTGTGTTGAGACCTGAAACTTAGCATGCTCAACTACAAGGTAATGTGAAACATACTGAATTTTCAGGCTTTCATTTTTGTGGTTCTGAACATACAGGATTTAAAAATTTGGCTGTTTATTTCTTTGTGAAATTTCATGAAAATGCCCAATGTCTAGGGGTATCTGGATGGTAAAGGTGGGGGGGGGGGCACTGAACAGCATAAGCAACCACCGTCCAAAGAAAATAGAAATGTGCCCATTACCCTGGTTCTTCTGATGGCACTGAGTTGGCTTCGCTAGTGGTGGAGCGGGCACACATTGAAGTTCTTGCGATGAGCTGCAGGGGGGCAAGTTTAGTTAGCAGACACAATTTTCATGGTTCAAATGGATTAAATTCACTGTCCACTCCAGAATCAAAGATGCATAGAACAAATATAATGAACCATAAGACCCAACCACCACTCCATGGAGCATGGGGGTAAAGATACATGGTGGGGACACTTCACAGGCCAGCGCTTGCCTTTTACTCTGCAACAGTCTCTGTGGTCAAAAGACCTAATTTATTTCATACAGCACTCCTTTGAGCCAAAAAAGGCTACATTCCTGGCAGCAACTATACTGTGGGCCAAAGCAAGCCACACTTAGAGGTAGAAAATACTTAGCAGTACTTCCCTTTCTAATCTTCAAATCCTTTCAATCTCTTGAAATCTTTACAGGCACTCAGTTACTTTACACTTTCTTTACTCTCAAAACTGGACATACTTAGGGACTACGACAGCACAAGAAGTTTCTAATGTCCCAATCTCTCTCACTAAAGAGCCTTAATTTACACTTTCTCCACCAGGAGGGGAAGGAGTCACTTCACTGGAGCATTTTCTGTACTTTCAGGTCTCACACAGTCACAAACATGGTGTTCTTTAGCAAGAACCGAACCACCAAAGACCTTCCTGACACTCAGTCAATGAGGTCACGTGCCTAGAATGGCTTTTCAGGGTATTCTGCATCCTAATCTAGAAACCAACAGCACCTTCACGCCTGCAGTGATTCCAGTACCAGGATTGCCCTCACCAAGGAGAATACTGCTTGTTCCACATGGAGTACCCCGACAGTCTGCCACCCCACTCGAGGTCCCAGTCAGCTGTTCCCCACATGGACCTTTCCTTGCCTCCACAGGCTGCTGAACCAGAGGGTTCCAATGCTGTAGTGGCTACTAGCCAGGGGAAATGGGGTAGCACTGCCACCATTTTACCCATAACTGTCCAGGCTGCCACCTCTGGACTGCGCCCCGGGCCCAATTTACCATAGCAGGTCCACTCCCAGGAAATACACTGACACTCACAGCCACACATGCCCACAGGTGAGACTACTTAACACATCAGGCCCCATTGGTGCTTACCCTACCAAGGTGCCAAAGTTCACATGGCGGGCTTTCATGACCTTTCTCCCTGGGCTCCGGCTCCCAACTTGCATCAGCAGGCCCCGTTTGTTGTTCCAGTGCTCCCCTTCAAACTTTGGACTAAACCACCACACTTTTCATACATGGAACTTTGAGGGAGGAGGGCTGGGGTGGCAAGCAGACAACCCCGGCCCCACCGCAGCCCTCCGGCCAAACTTGTGGACTGACCCCCTGACTCTTCTCTCCCCTGGGTCTTTCTCTCCGGATCCCCCTTGGCACCAAAATCCCTGCTATTTATACCCCTGGAAATGGAGCCCCCTTCTGGCAGCAAGCAAGCACAACTCCAGATCTACTGGCACCAGTTCTGTCTCTCTCTACCTAGATACAATTAGCAACCAGAATTAACTAGAAAGCTCCCAAAGGGTACTTACACTCCCTTCCCCAACAAAACATTCATCCCCTGGTGAATGCCTAACCCAAGCTGCACCACCGCCACCCCCCCCCCAAAGAGGAGAGATATGGCAATGTCTCCCTCCCCCCAAGGGTCGGAGCACCATACTAAGTACACCGCCAAAACTGTGGAAATACAAGTACCTTAGGCTGAACCTTAACTTATCCTGCACTTTAACATCTTATACTGGGGCATACTGGTGACCCACCTGCTGGCTCCCATGGTCACCTGCCAGGCACTGCAGTTAGGGTGTCCCTCCCCCCCCTCTATACAACCTATTTCTGTACTGAACTTCCCACTTTTACAGAAAACGCTGCTGCCAGGAATTGGAAAAGTTACACACAGTCTCCGCTTGAAAGGCATAATTGAAACACTGTAACCTTAACCACTTAAGACACTTGTATTTCATGTCTTTTAAAACACTAATAACACTATAGCATTCTAATATCGGCATATAATAATGTAAAACATTTGGTATAAACTGTTCAGCAACCACTAACCAATCACATCCATTCACACTCCAACTTATTCTTACAAGAAATTCCACACTTCTACCCCTTTTTTTTCATTTGTACCACGGCCACACCAATCACGCACACCAATTTACATTAATACAGTTTAGAGGGGCATGTTCCAGTCCAGCCACCTCTCAGTAGGTATAACTGTTTTAAACTGTAAACATTATTTGTTAGAACATTATGCAATGCAATAACAATTATCAAACTTGCTAAGGGGCAAACTGTGCATGATTGTAATAAACAATAACAAAAAGGGTTGATCTCACCCAGTAACCAGCAGTGGGAGTTTGTGATGTTAGTCTTCCCCAAGGGGAACCCAGACCATCTTGCAGCAAATAGGCTTACAGTCTAGGGGCACGTTGGAGTTCTGGGAATCACCATGGACTAATAATATTTTGGGTTTGGTTTGGTGACCGCTTCACCAGTAGAGTCCATGGAAATTATGTAGTACTTGATCCTTAGGCAATCCTCTTCCTGTACCAAGGCAAAAGTCTTGAAGAGAGTAACTCCAGTTCAGACGAAAAAATCATCCATCCTTCTCACTCTCTGGTAAATTTGATTCCGCACACCTTGTGGAAGATCATAGTTGGAGTCCTTACAAGCCATTATTCGGTTTACTGCCTCCTGAAACATCCATGTTTCCTGATGTTCCTCAGTGGTGTCCCAGAGCTTCTCTGACAGGTAGGAGTACTTGTCGCCTGGGCAATCCACCTGAATATGCTCCCTCATCCAGCATTTATCACTGGACCACTGCACCAGATTGGGCCCACTGGCTCCTACAGTGGTACCTTTCTGCAGCCAGAGCCCAAACAGATAGTCCACCACCCACGGGTGCTTTTGTCTATGGCCTCCATCCAGTACTGTTTGTGTCTGCACAGGTCAGGCAAACGCAAGGGGCTCATGTCCAGGCCCTCAGGAGACAGGTAATATGGCTTAGGGAGGCAGTATAGTGCAGAGGTTTAGGGTTCTGAGCTGCAAATCTGGAGACCTGGGTTTGAATCCCACAGCCCCCACTTGCATACTGTGTGACCCTGAGCAAGTCACTTAACTTCCTTGTGCTCCCAGGTCGCACCTGGAAACAAGCTTTGGCTTAGTGTCCCCCTTTCTATGCAGGGGTCAATAAACATCATCAACTGCAGGCTGGTTGATTGAGCAGAAACCACGATTCCTTCCTCCAGGCCAGACATGCACAAATTAGTTGATTCTGAATAAGGGGGATCAGGTTGAGAAGTAGTACTTTCATATATATTCAGTGATTCAGACACCACTGCAGAGGAGGGGCTACCAGGGTGAGCTAATTCTGTACTGACTGAAAGCTGATCCCCTTCAAGGCTTCTCCCATGGCCACTGGCAGACATGGAATCCAGTTGGGAAGAATGGCTGGGCAGACGTCTATCGCCATTTCCTACCAGTTCACCAATAACCTCTCCCAAAGCTCACCTCATCTCTTCCCATGCCATGGCTCCTACTGTGGCCTCAAGTCTGTCTCTGTGAGAAGGATTACCTTGCCAGCTCCATCTCTCCAAATAATGCAACAGCTGCTCTCTAGGATGTAGCACAGCTCCATTGGCACATGCTAGGCACACTGGCAGCTACACTAGCCGTTCCTCGATAGTATGGCACACCACACAATGATCCATGGTGGAACTCCTCTCCATCATGTCCCACATCCAGGCCAGCAGTGACACAGGAATTGTTACCCTATGCTCTCTTGGTGCTCCTTGCATGCTGTAGGTTTTTTTTTTTTCATTTTTCTTGGCTGTAACTCACTCTGTGAACTCTCCTTCACACTCCCAGCTGGAAATTTTTATTTTACTTATTTATTTAAAATTTGGTAACCGGGAAAGGCACACTGAGCCGAGGCTCATTTCCAGGTGTGACCCGGGAAATAAGAAATAAACAAAAGTAATAAGAGAGTGACACACAGAAGTGTGAATGGTACAAGATGAAAAACACAGCTTACAAGGTAAGGCTAGCAATTTACAAGACAGTGAGTGAAAATACAAATGAATAGAATATAACATGTACAGAAAAAATATATAAACATAATACAAGTAAAGGTAAGAAAAATACAGATGTAAATGACAGAGGACACAGTGATTTATTACACTTAATTACAGCAATATGTAATGAGATTCAAAAATGAATACATAAAATAAATTAACTGTGAAGGGGAGTGGAGGGAGGCAGAGAGAAAAAGCAAGGAATCAAACCCTTAGCCACTAGAGTGTCAATGGGAGACACAGGCACCAGAAAGTGAGGTAGATGCTGGAGTGGGGGGATGGATATGGAGTACTGGGAACACTGGGGGGGGGGTCTGAGGAGTCTTTTGAAGGAAGAGAGAGAGGAGGAAAGATGAAGCTTAGATGGGAGATTGTTCCAGAGAAGGGGGAGGTGGTAGGAGAAAGTCGATTGACCAGCAGAAGATAGAGAGCGGGGGATGGAGAAAGTGTGAGGACCTCTGATGTGAAGAGAGTAAGTGGTAGAGGAGGCTGGTGATGGGTGAGAAGAAAGGTAGGATGAGAGAGTATCAAACCAGTACCTGGCCATGAAGGCAGCACCATGAACAGCTCTTCTGTGTGACAAGGGAGCTAGGGAAAGTGGGGCATATGGAAGACAGTGGGAGGGTGAGGCTGTAGCAAAGTGACAAAAAGAGTTTAGGAGCATGTCGAGTTTGGAGAAAGACGAGGCATGGGCAGTACCATAGACTGTGTCGGCATAGTCAAGGACTGGAAGAATTGTTTTCAGTACCAATTTGCAATGAGTGGGGAGAGAGACTTTCTTTATGGCAGTAGAGAACTGTGAGTTTGAGATTTAGCTTTGAGCAGATGGCGTTGATGTGAGTGGAGAAGTCCAAATATCTATCCAGCCAGGTGCCCAAGTATTTAAAGGCATGGAAATGGCAGTCACTCAGTAACAAAAATGTTTGTGTATTGGTACACCACTAGAAGTCAACCAATCACAGCAGTGCCTGTGTAGACCAGAATGTCTTAGTCACATGCTAGTCCATGTGCCCCCCACACAGAGCAAGACAGCAGTTCAGACAAAGGGCAGCACCCTCTGGCAAAGAGCACTTGCAAGCCTGCTGATTCAGTCCAAAAGTTCCCATGCAGCTCTCAAACATCAATCAAGGTCAAAACGTGCTCCCCACAACACTTTAAAATCCTGGATGAGCCCTCACATTGCAAGCACCCCCCGATGTCTAGGGTATCTGGATGGTAAAGATAGGAGACAGGGCACTGTACAACCCAAGCAACCACTGTCCAAAGAAAATAGAAATGTGCTCATTACCCTGGTTCTTCTGATGGCAGTGAGTTGGCTTCGCTAGTGGTGGAGCAGGTGCACATTGAAGTTCTTGCGATGAGTTGCAGGGGGCAAATTTAGTTAGCAGACAAAAAATTCACCATTCAAATGGATTAAATTCACTCTCCACTCCAGAATCAAAGATGCATAGAACAAATTTAATGACCCATAAAGTCAAACAACCACTCCATGGAGCGTGGGGGTAAATATACTTGGTGGGGACACTTCATAGGCCAGTGCCTGCCTTTTACTCTGCAACAGTCTTTGTGGCCAAAAGACTTAATTTATTTCATGCAGCACTCCCTTGAGCCAAAAAGGCTACATTCCTGGCAGCAACTATACTGTGGGCCAAAGCAAGCCACACTTTGAGGTAGAAAATACTTAGCAGTACTTCTTTCAAATCTTCAAATCCTTTCAATCTCACTAAAAGCCTTACTTTACACTTTCTCCACGGGGGGGGGGGGTCACTTCACTTGGAGCATTTTCTGTACTTTCAGGTCTCACACAGTCACAAACATGGTGTTCTTTAGCAAGAACTGAACCACCAAAGACCTTCCTGAAACTCAGTCACTGAGGCCACATACCTAGAATGGTTTCTTAGGGAATTCTGCATCCTGATCTGGAAACGAACAACACCTCTGCTCCTGCAGCCATTCCAATACCAGGACTGCCCTCACCTAGGGGAATGCTGATTGTGCCACACGGAGCACCCGGACAGTCTGCCACCCCGCCTGGGGTCTCAATCAACTGTTTCCCACATGGACCTTTCCCTGCCTCCTCAGGCTGCCCAACCAGAGGGTCTCAACACTGTAGCAGCCACCAGCCAGGGGAAATGGGGTAGCACTGCCACTGCTACACTACAGCAGTCTAGGTTGCCACCTCCGGACTGCCCTCTGGGCCCAATTTGCTATAGCGGGCCCACTCCCAGGAAACACACTGATCCTCACAGCCACACATGCCCGCAGGCGAGACTAGTTAACACATTAGGCCCCCATTGATGCTTACCCTACCAAGATGCTGAAGTTCACTTGGCGGGCCTCCATAATCTTCTTTCTCCCCTGGCTCCAGCTCCCAACTTGCACTGACAGGTCCCCTTTGTTGCTCCAATGCTCCCCTTCAAACTACGGCCCAAACCACCACACTTCTCATATGTAGGTCTTTGAGGGAGGAGGGCTGGGGTAGAAAGTGGCCCATTCCGACCCAACTTGCAGCCCTCCAGCCAAACTTGTCTACCGACCCTCTGACTCTTCTCTCCCCTGGGTCTCTCCCTCTGGATCCCCCTTGGCGCCAAAATCCCTGCTATTTATACCCCCTGGAAATGGGGCCCCCTGCCGGCAATAAGCAGGCCCAACTCAAGACCTACCAGCACCAGTTCTGTCTCTCTCTACCTAGTTACACCTAGCAACCAAAATTAACTAGAAAGTTCCCAAAGGGTGCTTACACACAATTTACAGATTGGTGACATTTTTTGAAATTTTTTCCACAATGTGAATGCTTGTAACTCTACTACAGTTTGAAGCATAGAACTGGCATTCAGCATGCTTAGTGCTTACGCAATGTTGATGGGTCCAAGACATTTCATGGTACCATGGGTAATAGGCAAAATAGACCAATCTGGTTCTCTAAGAAGGTCTGGGAGGTAGTGATGGCCCAAAAAAGGGCCTTTACTGGTAGGAGTGTGCAAGTAACAAATATTAAATTCCGAATACCACAAATAATATGGTATTCATTATTCGGAACCTGAATAATGAATACCATCACTATCTGGCTAGTATTTGGGTCTGCTTTTCTGTGGGATTTTAAGATCTCGCATGACTTGTTGGTCAGTCAGTGAGCATTTGCCAAAGCTCACTGAAGCCAGATCATGTGACTGCCATATTTGCAGCAGAGAAGACGTGTCATTGAGAGAGCTCTGACTGAGAGAAATTAATCACATTAAATGTTATGCATTTACATCACAAACCCTTTGCTTTTGTTAACTTAGTGTGTGTACTGTGCACTGTGTTTGTGTTAGTGCCTGCTCTTAGGAAGGTTTTTTTTTTTTTTTAACAAATTGTCTGATCTAGTGAATAGCAGCAGCTGCTATATTTGTATTGCAGACCTTTGCTAGTTAATTTCACAAGCCTCTGTGCTCTGTGTGGAAGCAAAGGAGAAGAAGTGTTAGTGAAACTAGTTTAGAAAATGGGCTTTTTATTTTCTGGTCTCTGATTGGCTGGTACCCCTGCTAAGGGGTACATTAACTTTCAATAGACGCCCAGGAAATAAAAAGTTCCAACCTGCCATGCCTCACTGAGAATCTTGTAATCCTGTGCCAGTTCAAATTTTAAGACAGCAGCCACCATGTTTTTCCCATTCAATTAGTGAGAAAAGTGAACGAGTCAGCCCCCCTCACCCTAGCAAGTGAAATGTACTTAAAAATAAACTTAACCATTAAAACATATACACACACACACACACACACACACATTTTCCCCAATCAATTGTTGTACAGGAAGGTCTTGTTTTAGAAGTGCTGCATAGTTGGCCTCACTCACACATTTGAGCCACACCGCTCCACCCTCCACCCTTCACCAGTCATTCATAAACAAAAACCTTTACATTTAGCTGTTTCAACAACTCTTCAGGCATGTTTAATATCTTACAGTAATCCTCGCTACCAGTTAAATGCTCCCATCTAGTTGTGCCTGTCTGCTCCTGCTAGCTGCCCAACTGCAACCTGATCAAGACCAGAATGTCATCTCCTGCTACAGCGCACACTCGCACCACAGCTCCTCAGTATGGTCCTCGCTCCCACTATTAAAATAACAATGATGTCTTCCAATGGTGCTGAATAGTGCCAGTCTTCCGACCATGACATCGCTCCCCCCCACAACAGTCCCTCATGAAAAAAAAAAGAGAGAAAGAGAGTGACAGAGAAAACCACAAAACCATGGAACCAGGTAGAAAAACCTAGACACAAGCAAGATCTCAAAGAAATCAGTGCTCTCTACTGTTAATTGTAGCAACAGCACACTCTACTACCAAAGCCAGCAGTAGAGGGACTATTTTACAAAAAATGTCAAAAAATTCAATTATAGTCCTTATATAGCATTACTTTTTTGTAATACTATAAAAAATCACATTTAGCCCCGGTTTCTAAGCGCAATAATACCCTCCAGGGTGGGTGGGTGGTATTGGGCAATACCAGACCTTCCAGGTGGCTATGAGGGCCTCTGCCTGTGGCGTCGGGACTCATTGCGCTCCGGGTGGTCCAATATTGCCCAATACCACCCACCCTGTTGCGTATATTATTGCTTACTTATATTATTGTAGGCTGTTGGTTAACAAGGATCTGCAGCTTATCCATTAGGTAGGAAATGGGCAGACTAGGTTGGCCAAGTGGTCCTTATCTGCTATCAAATTCTGTGTTTCTATGTTTCTATGTTACTAATGTCTGGCTTGACTGCTAAAGTTAAAAACAAAACAAAAAATCTGTCTTTAATAATATTGGTGGTATAATCTGAGCTCAGGTTTCCCCAAAGTCAGTAGCAGCAACCTTGGAGGGCAGTTGACTGACTCCACTCCCACTGCCCGCAACTTAAGGCCAGGTAGTGATGCTGCACAGCCACATGCATAACCTTGCTGCTTACCGCTTGCAATAATTTTTTTGCACCAAAATGAATCAGTACTTCAGTACATTATAAAAGTACTACAGTAGTTCTGGCCTGACTGCTGTAGTTAAAAAAAAAATCTGTCTGTAATAATATTGATGGTGAAATCTGGTCTCAGGTTTCACCAAAGGCAGTAGCAGCAACCTCGGAGGGCAATCGGCTGACTCCACTCCCACTGCCCGCAGCTCAGGGCCAGGAAGTACCACTGTGCAGTCACACGCACACTCTTGCTTGCATGTCTTTTGTAAGATTTGGTTTTGCACTATTATAAATCAGTACTTCAGTACAATATAAAAGTATTACAGTAGTTCTGGCTTGACTGTTGTAGTTAATAAAAATATCTAATTTTACTGGGGGTGTAATCCGGGCTAGGGTTTCATGGTTGATGGAAGCCAGTACTGTAGCAGCAGCCTCGGAGGGCAGTCGGCTGACTCCATTCCCACTGCCTGCAGCTTAGGGCCAGGTAGTGACACTGTGCATTCGCACACACATCACTTGCCTGTGTGCCGCTTGCAAGAATTTTTTTGCACTAAAATAATTCTGTGCTTCATTACATAATGAAAGTGCTACAGTAGTTTGGAGTGTTTAGGAAATTGTTGCCATCTTGTAATACAATGGCAAACAGAGGTCGTAAAAAACCTGCTTGGTCCAGCCCACGTAAATCTACAGTTGAGGAACAGGTTGGTGATGGTGAACCTAAATGTGAGCGATGGTCAGGCCATATTCAACGCCCAGAATTATTGTTTACCCCTTTGAAGCCTATTTCATCCAGCAGTTGTAGTACTGTGACTGGCACAGGAGAAAGTGGTACCAGAAGCACAAGCAGAGGGATACTGTTCTTGACTTCCAGAACCATCAATGTGTTCCTATCTCTCACCAGTACCATCACATCTGTCATCATCACCACCACCACCAGAGGGACCCTGCCTTCCACAACAACTGGAAGCATGACTACTACAGTCAGTCCTGCAACTGTGACTCCAGCCACTACTGACATTATGATCCCTGCCACTACTGCCACTGTAACTGTAATACTATCATCAGTCTGTTATCCCATCCACAGTGGATATTACCAGTATGACCACTACAGTTGATTCAGTTATGCCGCCTGCTTCTCAGTTTCTCACTACTCCTGAAAACATTGCCGAGGAGGAGCAGTCATTTGGTTCTAAGTATTTCTCTCCACATGAATTGCCCAGTGACCTATACTCTTCTTCATCAGAGGTAAATGTGAATGACTTTGAAGATGAGGCAGAGTAAGGTATGTACCTGAAGGCAGAAAACAAAAAAGGTGGCTGGAAAAAGAGCCTATAGAAGTAGCACTAGTACCCAGGGTAGTAGAAGTAGCAGTAAGCATAAGGGTCCCCCTTCCCCTAAGAAAACCAAACAGGCAACACTTACGTTTATTCGTCAGGCTCCATAACAGCTTGAAGGACAGCTGAGAGATGGCAGCACTACTGTTGAATCTTCAGGGCCAGTGGTCACAGGACAACAACATCAAGACAAGACAGGTTCATCTGTTGCAAAAAGAATGGGGGGTTGTGGTGCTGAGTGTGGTGTGGCTGCATTTTACTATGTTAAAGGAGGACACAAGGAAGGCAGTCTGTTCTTTTTGCAACAGCACTATAAGCTGAGGGAAATCACTCTCTAAACTTAACCACAAGATCATTACAGAACCACCTGAAGCTTAAGCACCCTCAACTGTGTCCAAGCTCATCTGGGTCTTCATACTTGGTTTCACCAAGACCAAACCCCTTTGAAGGACAGGCAGGTACTCTTGGCCATGGTGGTGGTACCAACAGATTTGATTTCAAGCGACTTAGTGGTCATGGCACTCCTTCCTCCTCACCAACACAGAGCCCCCCTGCTCAGGTCAGGTGATACTACAAAGCAGAGACAGTCATCAGCAGTTCACACACCACCAGCGAGGCGGTCCACATCGATGTCTTTCAAGGCAGTTCCAATAGTGGATGCTCTTCATGCACGAAGTATCATGCTTCACATCCAACAGCACAAAAAAACACACAGCTGGTTTCCAAGATGATGTCATTGGATCTCCAGCCTATCTCAGTTGTGGAAGATACTGACTTCCAATGGCTTCTCCACTATTTGCACCAACAGTATCAGATACCATCTTGTACCACATTTTCAAGGAATGTATTGCCACAAATGTGTGCAATCTGCTGTTGCTGCTCTGCTTGTAGAGGCTGTTGGTGGTATTTTTTACTGCATGTCAGATATCTGGACTAGTGGTAACTCCCTGCATGCCTGTCTCTCCTTAACCGCACACTGATGTGTGTGACAGCCTGCTGCTGCTGTTGCTGATGCATCACCTTGTGGCATATCCTTGGACCCCCAACAATCTGGTAGTTGCATTAGGTCAACTTTGCTGAACATCAGACTGATGGAGGAAGACAACAGAGCATATAACATTCTCACATTCCTGCAAGACATGTTGTGGTCCTGGAGTGGTGCTAACACCAATTTAAAAGTTGTTTTTTTTTGTTACCGACAATGGCACAAATATGGTGAAAGCCATCAATGATGGACATTTTGTGAGTATTTGTTACTTTGTATACACACACACACACACACACACACACACTCACTGAATTTAGTGGTGACTCATGCACTGCATAACAGTACCAAGACAGACAACATATTATTCACAGCCCGTTGAATCTGCAGCCATTTCTATAAGTCTGTAAAAGCCACTAACAAACTAAGAGAAGTTCAAGAATGCCTTGATCTGCCTCAACACCGTGTAACATAAGATGTTAGCACTCAGTGGAATTCTTCATACCTGATGCTTTCAAGACTGCTGGAGTAAAAGCAGACACTACACAAAATGTCTATGGAGGCAGACATTGGAGGGGTCCTAGGACATCGTGATTGGTTAGTTCTTGAGGGCATGGTGAAGGTTCCGGTGCTATTTGAGAGTAATACATGTGTCCTAAGTGCTACCATAGCCTTACTTAGATTATCCAGGCTGTGCACATTCTCAAAAGATCATTACAATGGTTTTTGGCTGACGATACAAGAATTACACGAGAGGTCACTGAGCTTTTTATCATCTTGATGCAGAACTTGATGCAAGGTTCACCACAGTCATGGATAACTGCCACCACGTATTTGCTACCATATTGGACCCTAGGTTCAAATGTGAGATCCTTCATATAGCCATAGACAGCCGCAGGGTGACTCATTTTAGGCAACAACTGTGTAAAGAGTAAAATAGTGCCATGCAGGCTGTGAGACACTTGGAAGAGGAGGAAGATGCTCCAGGTCGTGTTACTGAGGGAAAGGTACAGCCATATGGTTATTTAGGTGGTACTGGTGGAGATGGGGAAAGACAGAATTGTGGGAGTGCAGAGGAGAGTGACTTAGCATTACTCAGCACATCATTGCATCAATAGCAACACAAATGCTTACAGTCTCAGCCTCTCTCTGCAGAAAATTTACTTAATGGCTACTTTGCAGAATCAGTTGATCCACTTGAAGTTGATCCACTGTGCTACTGGATTCAGGAAACAAACTCTTCTCTTCACCTGGCAAAACTTGCTTTAAAATATATAAGCTGCCCCCCTACACGTGTGCCATCTGAGAGGATGTTCAGCACTGCTAGTGACGTTGTTGAGCCACACTGTTCCAAGCTAGACCCTCAACACATTGAACAGCTAGTGTTCGTTAAGCTAAACTTATGAGTAGTTGGCTACAAGTATGATCTGCCCACATAAAACCAGTGATACAGTACTATTGTCGATCTCCCAAATGTTATGAGTGTAATGTTATATTTTTGGGGGGCTTACCCTTTGTTTTTTCTATCATATTAAGTATTTTATTTAAAGGGTAACTTTCCACTACTCTGCATATATGCTGCAGGACCATGAGACCATGCTTAAACTAGACCCAATTAAACACTGTATGATGTTTTAGTGCACTTACTGTTGTGTACCTTAGGTAATTAATTATCTGTTGGCACTGCAGAAAAGGACCACTTGGCCCACACACTCTGCCCAGATTGTCCATCTCTGTTTTATTGGTCTCTGCAGACTTTAAAGCAACCCTCCTGCCTCCCTGTCTGTTTTGAAATATACCCCTATGCCAAGCCCACGCATGCCACTTGATGCCCCACACTGTTTTCGTCACCATCACTTATGCTGGCAGTCTGTTCCAGGCATATACCATGCCCTCAGTACATAAATATTTCTTTACATCTCTCTTGAACTCCCCTCACCTTCATCACATGCCCCCATTGCCCCCTGGTACTGGTGCACTTTATTTGAAATAGACTTCCCTTATGTGCCCCCTTAACCCCTTTGAGTTACTTGTATAGGTCACTATCATGTTACATCTCGCTTTCCTTTCTTCCAGGGTGTACATACCATGCACTTACACCAGTGCCATTTTAGTTGCCCTAGACAAGACAAGGGACATCACCTCACCTATAGCCTTTGGTCAATCTATCATGACCATCTGTCACCTGACTACTGACTAGTGCAGTAGTTTGTTGACTTTTTGGGCTACTAAAATGCTGTCGGGGGGCGTTCATGGCAGAATAACCTGTTGTACTTCCAAAGGGAAGGAAGTACTGGACTTTAACAGCGTTACAATGTTTTATTTAAAAAACACTTATTTAGGGGCTGAATACTGAATAACGAATACCAACTATCTAGTGGCCCGAAAATGAATATTCAGCTGAATATTCTAATTAAGGTGTTTGGACACGTCTATTCACTAGCTACAAGGAGAAACAAGGTGATGAGGAATGGAGCAGCTACCAGGGAAAGATGGAGGCACAGAAAACACACAATAATTCCAGGGCTCCCTCTTCTTGTAGAGCATGCAGGTATGGTGCTACTCCAAAAAGTCTAACTTAGTCAAACAGCAAACCGCAAAACTGGAACAAAGGAGAGTGCACTTAACATTTAGAGCTTGTGATATGTACTCTAGAGAGATGCAGTTTTATTCCAGTCTCATTTCTGGGACTCCGTCAGCTTCCAGTGGCTGTCCAAGGGCCTGTAGCCATACTGTTTACAGGAATGCTGTAAAAAAAAAAAAAAAAAACTGAAAGCGAACATGTTGGTATATTCTTGTGAATAAGAGTGCTGAAGAAAGTGTGGTCCAAAACATTAACTGCACACCTGCATGTAGCATCATAGTGCACAGGCAGTTCCCTTCTGAACAAGAAGTTTTTATTTTTTACAGGAACATACCAACATGTTCTCTTTTAATTTTTTTTCCAGCATTCCTATAAACAGTGTGGCTACGGGCACCTGGACAGCCAGTGAAAGCTGATATATTCCCAGGAATCTAATCCGAAGAAAACAGCATCCATGGGATTACTATCACAAGCTCTAAATGCTAAGAGCACTCTCCTTTGTTTCTGCTTTTGTGGTTTGCTGCTCGACAAAGGTGAAGGAGGATAATTAAGCAGTCAGGGATGCAAAAGCAGACAGAGTTACTTATTGTAGTGGGGGCCAAGAGAGGGGGAAAAAGTTCATTAGGTACTTCAGGGAAAAAAGGAAGATGAGAGGGGGACTTGTTAGGCTGTTTGAGGCGGGGTCAGGGTAGCAGAGGAGGAGAATGAGCAAAAGGCAGCCATTCTAAATGACTACTTCTGCTGAGTATTCACAATGAAGGACAGCGAGCCTCTGCCAGAATGTGTTATACAGGCTGCTGTGAGGGGGATCCCAGAATGGGACAGATGGTAATTACAGGAAAAAGGATTAGTAAAGGGCTTGCAGCCCTGAAAGTATACAAGGTTAAAGGACCAGATGGGATACACCCGAGGGTGCTCGGGGAATTAGTATTGAACTGGCTGAACCCCTGACAGGACTGCTCAGTAGCTCACTACAGTCAGGGGTGGTTCTGAGAGATTGCAGGATAATGGGCATGGTGCCACTCCACAAAGGAGGGGACAGGAAGAAACCAGGATATTATAGACCTGTCCATCTTACTTCCATTGTAGGTAAACTGATGGAGACACTAGTCAAAGAGGACCTAGTGGACTACCTGAAGATAAATGGACTCCAGGGCAGTAAGCAGCACAGGTCTGGACTTGTCAGACGAACCTGATAGTATTCTTTGAGTGGATAACAAGGGTGATGGATGAGGGGACGAGCAGTAGATTTTCTCTGTTTTGACTTCAGCATGATGTTTGACTCAGTGCCACATGGAAGGTTGTTGAAGAAAATAGAGGACCTGGGAGGAGCAAAAGATCTAGTAGATGGGTAAAAGTTGGTTAGGGGGAGAAAGCAGATAGTGGGATCAAATGGGGGAAGGGAGGTCAAGAATGGGGTACTACAGGAGTGGATGTGTCTGAAATGTGGCTAACCTACTGTGGGCATGTTCAAAATGTGGATAGCCTACTGCGGGAGTGTTCAGACCGTGGCTGTAGTTTGTGGAGTATTAAATGACAGTTCTCCTGTGTTCTGATTGGTTAACAAGAGATACCTGTGTATAACAGAGCACAACACTCACACCTCTAGAGTGGTCTGTTGCTTACTTGTGAATCACCCTACCTAGTGATTTATAATAAGTTTATAGGTGCTGTGAGAGAGGTCTCTTATAGTGGGGGGTAGGAGGAAGTAGGCTGTTGGTTAACTAGGATCTGCAGCTTATCCAAAAGGTAGGGAAATGGGCAGACTAGGTGGGCTAAGCAGTCCTTATCTGCCATCAAAGTCTATCTTTATATGTTTCTATGTAGAAAAGCATCATCTCGCACAGGTTGGGCAGACAGAACCACTCAAGTGGGTGGCTCAGTAGGTAGCACACTCACCTCTGAGGCTGGGAGATCAGAGGGCTGTGAGTTCAGTTCCCACATCTGGCACTTGCGTTAATATCCCAGTACTGACACTGTAGTGCAACATGAGAGGGGTGCTGCACTTCTGAGGTGCCATCTTTCGGATGAGACATTAAACCGAGGTCCCATCTGCCTGGATTGGTGGTAGTTCAGGTGGATGTTAAAGATCCCATGGCACTTCTCGAAAAGAGTAGGGGAATTTCCCTGGTGTCCTGGCCAAATTTCCCTCATTCACTAAAAATACCACCAACAGCTTAATCTGGTTCAAGGTCAGTTGGCATTCATCTGTATCCCCCTCACCGGGTCGTGCCTGAAAATAGGCAGGACTTGTCTAGTGCACTTATCCGGTCAACAAAAACTAAATAAATAAATAAAATAAAGCTTTGCTTTGGCTGGCCCTGCTGGCGCAGTGGTTGGATTTCGCTTGCGGCGCCAGCGACCAGGTTCAGAGCGAGCCGGGAGCTGGAGGGCCAGCGAGAAAAGACTTGAGCATCCTAGGGACCCATCATCCTCTCAGGGAGGGGTTGCCAGGCTACGGCTCTTGTCTGGCCCGGGTGGAGACCAGTGCAGCAAGTCCGATGCTTGACAAAGAGGCGGCGATGCCAGATGTCGGTGCTTCAGCACCTTGACGTCCGGGGACATGGCACGCTGAGAGAAAATGGGAAAAAAACACGCAGCATCCCAGTAAATGGAGCACCAGGCCCCAACCTTCAATGCCCCTACCAGGCCCAGAGACAGCGTTCCAACAAAATACAGATGTCTCGGGGTGTAAAGCCCCCGCCCCATACCCGCTTGGGGGTATAACCACGGCTCCATGGGGGATGGACTGCACCAGTCACCAGGTAGGTGAGCGAGGGCTGAAAAGGCCGTAGGTGTCTCCCGAAGAGGGGGAGAGCTGCGAAGACAGGGGATTATTAAAAAAAAAGCTTTGCTCTGCAGTTTTTTCACCAATGGTGATCCCAAAGCAGGAGAGTAATTTAAAATACAAGAACTTTGATGCAGAAGAACTAATGCCAGGGATATGCTAAAAATGCCAATGCTTTTTTGCCAGTATGCTCCTTTGTACAACCTTTGCTTCAGTGTTTTAGCATCAAGGTTCTTGTCTACTTAATGACTTTACTGATTTAGGCTTCTTAGGTTTATTCCCCTCCTTGCTCAAAAGGTGTATCTGGAGATTCTGTCATGAGCTTCATCAACCTATCCAGGCCAGCTCTAAATTCCTGCACTGAGCCCGCCTGGAAAATAGAATCTGGTAAGTTGTTCCACAACATGACTACCCTTAAAGGGAAATCATGTTTTCTCTGGTCCATCTGGAATGTAACCTGCACAGGCTTTTCTATGTACCCTGGTGTTCTTATTCTGAATAAGTTCAAACAAATCCCTTTTATCAGCTTTAATCCAGTCCCCCAAACCCTTAAATGCTCAGTTGAAATACAGCAACCTGAATATCCATTATGGCAGCAGCTATTACGTCCAGGGGTGCTGCTGTGCTGATTCGTCTGAATGTATTCCACTGGAATACATTCAGACATTCAGCTGCCTTTATTCTGGCTTGATGGCCTAATGTAGGCATGTCCACCCGTCTTACAGGACACTTGGGTTTGGGTTCTGTGCCCAGCATCAGGCTGGCAAAAGGTGGAGTGCAGGCCCTTGGGCGTGAATAGTGCCTTTTGGGTGGGTGAGAGGCTAGACTGCCTTCTGGTAATCCAGTGCAAAGGAGAGTCACAACAACAGAACCCTGCCCCCAGTCTTACTCCTACTGAAACACAGCAGGACATTGTCTCAGTCAACGTCATGTGCAGTATTGATTATTATTGCTATTATTATTATTACAGTGGATTCCACTTAAATGCACGTCGCTTAAGTGCACTTTCCATTTTAGTTCACATTTTTTTCATCTCCTGTTTTTTTTCCTATAGTTTCAATGTTAAACATTCTGGTTAATTGCACATCGCTTAAGTACACATTTCGTTTTAATACACGTTTTTTCAGTTCACCAGCACCTCTTCCCCCATGTAATTAACACCTCTTAAGTGCACAGGTGAAAAGGATTAGGTGTGAGACCAGTATTTAACAGCTAGTCTTAGATGCAGGCATTTCGCACAATGGAGCGCAGGAAGGTATCCCTTACTCTGGGACAAAAAATATCTCTGTTGCAGCAGTTGGAGCAGTCGGACAGTAAACGAACCAATTTAGCCAAACAGTTTGGTGTTGATGTATCCACTGTAGCCCAAATTTTGGCAAGTAAAGATCGATTGTTCTCGGAGTGGGAGCATTCAGACAATCAAGACCGAAAAAGGAGGCGTTGCGGGAAAAGCGGGGAGGTAGAAGCTGCACTCCTACGCTGGTTCTCCGCTGCTCGCAGTGTTGATGCCCCCATTAATGGCCCTGTTCTACAAAAAAAGCTGAAGATTTAGCTGAAAATATGGGCATTTCTTTCTCTGCGACAAGTGGCTGGCTGAGCCAATGGAAGGAGCACAACGGAATAATCTTCAAGCACTGCCACAGCGAGAAAAAAGATGCTGATGGTGAGAATGCAGACAATTGGTTATCCACTGTCCTCCCACAAATAATGAAACAATATCATCCCAACTGTATCTTTAATTGTGATGAAACCGGCTTATATTTTAGAGCAACTCCTGAAGGAACATTGACTTTTAAATCAGATGCAGCCTCAGGTGGTAAAAAAGCTCGGGAGCGTATTTCAGTGCTTCTCTGTTGCAGCCTATGTGGGACTGAGAAATTAAAACCCTTAGTGGTTGGGAAATCAAAAAAAACAAGGTGCTTTTCGGGGCTGTCTGTGGAGGCACTGCCAGTTGAATATCATAGTACCTCGAATGCCTGGATGACTGCTTCGATATTCTCTAGCTGGTTGAAAACTGTTAATTCGCTAATGCGGCGCAAGAGAAAAAAAATTGCCTTGCTCCTGGATAATTGCTCAGCACACCCAGACATCACCCTGAGCCACATCAAACTGTTTTTCCTTCCACTGAGCACCACATCGCTAATTCAGCCTCTAGATATGGGCATCATTAAGAATGTTAAACACCACTATCGAAGGCAGATAAGAAAACACATCATACACTGCAGTGCATTAGATTCTTAATTTGGTCTGTTTTTAAGGGGTTCTGTCCACAGGTTATCTTTTTTTCCTTTTTAGATGATCGAGAAAATTATTTTATGTATGGATGGTGGTAGCCTTACTTCCATTCCTGCACTATCTAAAACTGTCACAGCGCTGGATGCAATACAGATGCTCGATAGAGCATGGCAGCAAGTAAGGGTAGAAACGATCCAGAATTGTTTTAAGAAAGCCAGATTTGTTGACAGGGCGGCATCAGCATCTTCATCAGCGAGTCTTGCAATGATTGAAGAGCCCGCACCAGTACTTCTCCCTAACATGAACCTAGAGGACTTTAATTTATACAGGGACATGGATGAGCAGCTACCCACAACGGGAATGCTACAGGACACTGACATCTGCAGTGAAGAGTTGGGTCAGCAGGACGAAGACAAAGAAGACCGTGATGCGGTTGAGAACGACGAACCTGAGGTGTCCATGTTTGAGGCACTCCAGTGCCTAGATAGGATTGCCGCATTTGTCCATGCTCGGGGAAAAAAAAGATTTAACAAGGCTGTTTGAATTTGAGCATTATGTGACTCAGCTTGCTCTCTCAAATCAGAAGCAGAGCAAGATAACTTCTTATTTTAGTGTAACGAACTCTGTGTGAATTTAATGCTTTTTTACAGGAGTGCTAGAAATGGGTGTAGAGACTGAATACAATGAATAAAGTGACTGATTGTGAATTGCCACTGCCGTGTTTCTTTATCAATAAATTTTCTTTCATTTCAGGTCTGTAAAAAAATGCAATTTCGGCTAAATGCACGTTCCGCTTAAATGTACATTTTGCATCTGCAAAACAGATGTGCATTTAAGCGGAATCCACTCTATATTATTATTATTATTATTATTATTATTATTGCTGACTCCTGTCCTCCTCCTCCTCAACCACTGTGAGCTGGATGAGGTTTTCTCTGGGATTGCTCCAGCCTAGGAGGCTCAACCACAGGAAGCAAGCCATGGGGATAGTAGCATTAGGGTTGAGGAGCAATAATGGTGGGAGGGGAGCATATGTAAGTCCTGGTCTTCACCTCTACCTTATGCTATCCTGTTGCACCATACATGAGTGGTAGAGGGAGCCACTCCACATCCCATGGAAGGATTCACAGATTGATGTGCTGTAAGCATTTGGTGCTATCTAGTAGTATTCTGATGATGCTACCAGCAGTACTGGCTACTCTGCTTCTTCCCCCTTGATTACAGCTATCAGTCAGTGAGGACTCAAGATGCTGAAAGAGAGAGAGAGAGAGAGAGAGCATGTCATGGTACAGTCTGTTGTTTCCAACCTGGAAGGCAGACCCCAGAGTTAACGGTGATGAGATTCAAGACTATGAGGTGTGGACTTGCCTATAAGCCACTAGACAGGATCATGCCCACTGGATTAAAGATTGGTGGACCCAGCAGGGGGTGGGATGGTGAGGGGTCCTTGCCCTGAAAGGTATGGGACTTGGGGGTTGGGATAAGAAGAAATTAGGATTTAAAAAGCTGGGGTCCAGTGAGGAAGTGGAGGTGCTATGCATTTAACTTACAGCTTGGGGGAGGAGGGAGGGAACTGTACTTTTAGATCTTTGTGGCAGAGTACTTTACAGCCTTTTTTGGAGAGGGTTGATGTTGTGTATTTATGTCTTGTACTGTTGATTCAATTGTACAACATTTAAATTCAGGAACAGGAATGGATATTATCTGAACAGTAGGCACCCAAATCAGAATGCTCAAATGAAACCAAGTATTAGACCGTATGTACATCCTTAGAAGTCAGCTCCTCACCAGATCTTATTCCTGCTATTGGACATTTTCTGCAGAAGCCCTGAGGTGCTGAGATGATGAACACACAGAAATCTTGCAAATGGCCCTACCCAACTGATCCCATAGTACTGCTACTTAATTACAATAAATAAGTAAATAGTTAAAATAAATAAAACTAACAGTACCTCTGCATTTCACTGTATAGAGCAACTGAGAACTTCCAGTAGTGTGGGCTTAAAATAAATAACTAACTAAACACAAAGTGTGTCTGCATTTCTCTTTATAGGGCAACTTAGGACTTCTGGTGGTGTGGGATTAAATATAGAATTGTAATTTTAAAGGTGGAGATTCTCTTTGATACAGTACTGGTCTTTATGTAGATAATATTTTGCAAGAGGTTTGTCTGGTAGCTGGATTTCACTAGCTACTTTAATACTAGATAATTGCAATGTCAGTCTGACCAATGATCAAGTGGGAAGAGTAGCCCCTTTATTTGGGCTCCTGCTAGGAGTATGTGACAGCACAGAGCTGAGAGTTTCCTAATGTGGTGCACTCTTGGCCTGGACCACAGCAGGGATTTTTAGGCCAAATACTGAATCTTCACATTATCTGTTGAAACGGAGTAATTCAATTCTGTTCTCACTGTTGTGCATTTTTAAGGCACTTTGTTTTTGTCCAGAGATGCCGATGACTTATCTTCTCTTTGTTTGCTGCAGGCTCAGGCAGTGACCCTTACAGTAGCTCAGGCCTTCAAGGTTGCATTGGACCTCTGGGAAACAGCACAGGAAGGTATGACTTTGGCAGGTACAGTACTATTGTACTTCTCTTCTAGTGCTAAACTGGTGCTTCCTAAAGTCTGTTGTGTCCTTCAGGCATTTGACAAACAGTGGAACAGACCTCCTCCTCCTCAGTGCTATGAGTTCAAAGGTTTCAGCATCACAAAGCCTGATCTGGAGACTATTCACAGTAGTATGCATTGAGATTTTTACACAGCAGCTATAACAGTCCAGCACCCACGTAAATAAAATAATTGTGATATGTAACATATTTAAAAAAAAATAGTACTAATGGTGTAGATTAAATGCACATAGGAAACAGAGTTAGAATCAACATGTTGAACATACCCAGGCTTCTGAGTGTCACGAGGGTCGGAGGAAGCTGCCCGCCCTTCCCACAACCAGGATAACTCGCCGCAGCGCCCCTCCCCCGGACTGCAGCTACACAGGCTTCTGAGGGTCACGAGGGTTGGAGGAAGCTGCCCGCCCTCCCCACAACCAGGATACCAGCGGGACTCGCCACCACGCCCCCCCCCGGGACTGCAGGTATGCGGCTGTTGAAGGAGCAAGCAGGACAGTTGCAGGCGCGTTGTTTTAATTTTGGCGCTAATGGACTAACGCTAATTTAAAAACTGAATGTGCTGCACTACTATTATTTCACCCTGTGGCTATGGACAATATTAATGATAAAAATTACGATTAAGCTAGCCAACGTATTTAAGTTATAAGAAAGCCATTTCTCTTGTTGCAAAAGATTCCTGTTTTAGTCAGCCAAATGTATTAAGGAGTAGGAAAGCATTTACTTATTGCGACTGCCACAAAAACGTTTCTTGTCTTACCTGCCCAGCTTCCTACTATAGCAAGGTACTTATAAGTTCTCTCCTCTCTCCCTAGCTACACAGGCTTTTGAGGGTCGCGGGTCGGAGGCTGCTGCCCTCCCCACACCAGGATACCAGCGGGATTAGCTGCCACCCCGGACTGCGGATGCCGCTGCTGTTGAAGGAGCAAGCAGGACAGTTGCAGGCGCGTTGTCTTACCCCCGGCACTGCGTGCCGGCCCCCACTGCCCCCACCACCTTGGTCATCTCTTTCTTTATAGGCAGTGTCACGTGAGGCTGCAGAACCAATCAGCCCACTTTTCCACCTATAGGTTATACCGGCTGAACACTAGGGGGATCCTGCTCGCCTAAACCATCATCTATCTCATATAGCAATTCAGCAAAATGCCTCCTTTATGTCTTGGAATACTCACATTGCTCCTTATTGTCCCATTCCCCCCCAAAAAATAGCTGCCAAAATCTCTAACACCCTTTATATGTACATGTGCCAGCATCTCATCACCCCTGCCTGAACCCCCATCTACCCTCCGTTCTCCATCAGCACTCCACACACACTGGATCACCCAACTGCCCCATCTCACACCCCCGGTGCCCATACCCCCCACAGCCCACAGTGGCAGGTGGTATCCCCCTGTCCTAGCTCTACCCATCCTTAACTCCCTACCCATCCCCTGCACTGCCCCCCAGATCCTCGCATCTGCCCAGGCATCCCTACCACTACCGCCGTAGTCCCTTTCTCCGGCTCATCATCCTACTCCTCCTGCTCTCTGGGAATGTCCACCCCAACCCCGGTCCAGGACCTGCTACATCGCTCCCCACAGGACATGGACTCCGCATTGCCTCCATGAATATCTGCAGTCTCCCAAGGAAGACTGCTGCACTCCAATGTTGGGTCTCCCAACATAAGCCCGACATTCTTGCCATAGTGGAGACCTGGCTCTCACCTTCGACCCCAGACTTGACTGTCTCCCTCCCTGGCTTCACCCTCTTTAGAGAAGATTGCGCGGGTAAGCGTGGCGGTGGATGCGCTGTCTACCTAACTAACTCCCTCCTGGGTCATGCCCTACCCACCCCCAAACTCGACCATGGGGCACAAGCCATCACCTTAAAAATTACCCCTGACCCAGGCCGTGGCCCTCTCTACCTCACAACTACCTATGTACCCCCACGAGAACAAAGCCAAGCTATCCGCTCCCTCACCGACTATCTCACTACCTTGCCACACAAGGCTGAACAGCTCATCCTAGGAGACCTCAACATCAACTGGCTTGGCTCCACCTCAACACAAATTAAGGACAACTTCACAGCTCTTGACCTATCCCAACTAGTGACTCAACCCACCAGATTTAACCAATCAAGTGGGACTAGCTCACTACTAGACATTGTGCTCTCTAACCGCCCACACAAAATAAAGGATGTTAATGTCCTAGCCAACTCTCTCAGTGACCACTCACCTATTCTCTGCTTCTGGTCCTCCCCCATGCTCAAACCTGTGCACCAAGCCACCCCCCGTCGACGTTTCCGCCCCGGAGGACTAAACAAGCTTAAGCAGTACCCTGCCCAGCTCGATTGGTCCCCGATCTCCCTCGCAACAGATATAGATATCATCCTAGCCTTTCTCACCAGTGCCTTTTGCAAGGCCTGCGACATCTTCGCCCCTGTCACCAACACCCGTACTAAGAGACGCACTGCTGCCTGGATTTCCCCCTCCCTGATCCAACAACTAAAGCAGCGTGATAACCTTTGGCACATTGCTGTCGAAACTGACAGGCTAGCAGACAGGCAAGCTTATAATACAGCTCGCAACCAGTGCACCTGGGCCATAAGGCAAGCCAAAGCCAACTACTACCAATCCACCTTGACCTTCTCCTGGGGCACTGCCCGAACCTTCTGGGATAACATGAAGGAGTTAAATGGGATGACCCGCTCCCCTCCTCCCTCTCAGATGGTCATAAATGGCACTATTAATACAGAACCATCCCGTGTTGCCGACTGCCTTAACACAACCTTTTCTGATCTAAGTACTATCCTTCCGGCCCACTTCTTTGACCCCATCCCGGTAACCAACTACCCAGCTATTTCTCGCCCCCCTTTTCTCTTTAGGACTATCTCCCCACAGGACGCAAATCCGATCCTCCTAAAAGCTCTCTCCTCCCATAACCCGAGCTGTGACCCCCTCGACTCCAGGATGCTCCGCCTAACAATGGATGTCATGCTAGCCCCCCTCACGGACCTTCTTAACCATTCCCTGTGCCTCGGCCAATTCCCGAATGCATGGAAGCAGGCTGAAATCACCCCTATACATAAAAATGGAGACCGCACGGTACCAAGCAATTACAGACCTATCTCCATCCCTCCCCCCCCAAGGCTCTGGAGAAAATAGTATCCACGCAACTCATGGATTATCTATCCAACTACAACATTCTGTGCCCAGAACAGCATGGCTTCCGCCCTGGTCACAGCACCACCACAGCTCTGCTGGAGTTTTCCCACCATATACACGGCACTAGATGCCAGGGAGATGGCCGGGGCAGTGTTCATTGACCTATCCAAGGCCTTCGACACTGTAAGTCACCCATTAATGCTTGACACCCTCTGTAAGCTGGGACTCCCATCTGGTCCTTTGACCTGGTTCTCCAGCTATCTCTGTGATAGATCCCAACGTGTCAAGTTAAATGGTAGCCTATCTACTGCACTGCCTGTATGCTCCGGAGTCCCACAAGGCTCCATTCTGTGCCCCACATTGTTCAGTCTCTTCTTAAACACCCTTCCCAGCTCTTGCTCAGGCAAGCTGCTATTATATGCTGACGATGCAGTCCTAGTCGCCTCACACCCCGACCCACTCACCCTCCAGAGCTCCCTGCAACTCTCCTTGAGCCAAGCTGAAAAATGGTTCCTCGACCATCGCCTGGTTCTGAATTTCAAGAAAACAAAATTTATGATCTTTGCACACTGACAAAGTAACTCCAAAAATGCTCCCCTTTGCATCCTTCCCAGTACCCTCCACCCCCTAGAGCAGGTATCCACATACAAATACCTGGGCATCACCTTCGACTCGGCTTTCTCCTTCTATGCCCATGTCAGTGCCTTATCCTCTGCCATGAATGCCCGGATTGGGCTCTCTATCACCACAAAGACTGCCTCCCTGAATTCGCCCTACAGCTGGCTATCACTTCCTCCATCCTGTCATTGGTTGACTATGGACTCCCCACCTATGCAGTCGCTGACCTCACTGCCCTCACCAAAATCCAGACCTCTATCAACAAAGCCTGCAGGCTCCGGACCGGTGCCCCAAGCAGAACTAAAATGTGCCAACTCTACCATACTCCATCTCGAAGAATGTCTGCAATATCACACCTGCATACTAGCTAAAAAGGCTCTACTTGGACTATGTCCCCCAGGTGTCACCGCACCGCTTCTATGGGCCTCCCACTCGGTTGCCACCCATAGGACTACCAAAGCCACCTTCCAGGTGCCTAGAGCCAGGACCTCACTTGCCCAAAGATCCTTTCATCACAGAGCACCGTCCTGGTATAACTCCCTCCCCACGCACATCACAAACACCTCTAAAATTGGCCAATTCAAAACCACCCTACGCAAACACCTCATTAGCACTCAGAGATGTATGTGCCTATTATAGGGCTTACCGTGAGTGCCTTTCAAACCGACCAGCTCCTACAGGATTACGTATACAACAGTTCTTTCGATTAGCCTGTTTCCAGTCTGTATACCACATGCTGTATCCTGCATGACCCAATGGGACCCCCAATGATTTATTGTTGTGTGCTCTTCTGCAAAATGCCTATGTTTATTTGCACTTTGAAAATTCTGTTTTGTATGCTACATGTATCTCACCTGTACTGTTCCTCACTGTCTTGTCTCACAAGTTGATTATTCCCCTCCCTGCGACGAGGTGCCTTTGTAAATGAGTCTTTGACTCAAAGGTTATAAATCCGATATATGAATTAAAATAAAAAAAAAAAAAATACTCTTGGCCTACTTCAGGAATTAACTATTAAGAAACATAATTTCTTTTTTCCTTTTGTCTTTAAGATAATTCCTGATGCAGTCCTGTTGTTGAAACATTAATGTTAACTGTTTTTTATTTTTAAAAGGCATTTAATCTAACCCATTTTGTTATATTTGAAGCCCACATGAGAACAAAGCATTTTTTTTCTTTTAACAATAATACAACACTGCAAACTACTCTGTTTCATTCAGCTATCTGTGGATCTAGTAGATATTGATAAATTCATACAGCATGGTACTGTATCTGTGGATAATATATATATACACACACACACACACACACACACACACACACACACACACACACACAGTACTGTAGTCAGTGGACACTACTGGATATTAATAAACACATACTGTACTGTACATATGTGGATAATGTACAGTGCCTTCAGAAAGTATTCACCCCTCTTGGATTTTGTCACATTTTGTGATGTTGCAAACTCAAATTAAAATACATTTATATGGGATTTTTTTGTCACATATCTACACAAATTACTCTATAATGTCAAAGTGGAATGAAACTTCTGGAATTTCTTTGTACATGTAATTTAAAATAAAAACCTGAAATGTCTTGAGTTGATAAGTATTCACCCTCTTTGCTATAACACTCCAAATTGAGCTCAGGTATATCCAATGTCCTTGTGAGATCACTCTAAAACTTGAATGGAGTCCACCTGTGGTCAGTTCAAAAGGTTGACATGATTTCAGAGGAAATCCACCTGTCTATATAAGGTCCCACTGTTGACAGTGCATGTCAGAGCAGAAACTCTACCATGAAGACCAAGGAGCTGTCCGTAGAACTCCATGATAGAATTGTGAGGAGGTATAGAGCTGGGAGTGGTATAAAAACATTTCTAGGGTGTTGAAAGTTCCCAGGAACACAGTCAAGTCCATCATTAGGAAATGGAAAGATTACGGAACCACCCACACTCTTCCTAGAGCAGGCCGTCCTCCCAAACTGAGCAACCCGGGCAAGAAGGACCTTGGTCAGGGAAGTGACCAAGAACCCAATGACCACCCTGACAGAACTGCAGAGTTCCATGGCTGAGATGGGAGAACCTGTCCAGAGGACAACAATCTCTGCAGTACTTCACAGATGTAGCCTCTATGGGAGAGTGGCTAGACGGAAGCTACTCCTGAGAAAAGGCCACATAATAGCATGCCTGGAGTTTGCAAGAAGGCACGTGGCAGACTCTGAGACCATGTGGCAAAAGATTCTCTGGTCTGATGAAACAAAAATTGAACTCTTTGGCCTGAATGCAAAGCGCTATGCCTGGCGCAAACCGAACACAGCTCATCACCCGTGTAACACCATCCCTACCATGAAGCATGGTGGTGGCAGCATCATGTTATGGGGATGCTTTTCAGTGGCAGGGACTGGGACACTTGTCAGGATAGAGGGAACAATGAATGGAGCCAAATACAGGCACATCCTTGAGGAGAACCTGCATCAGTCTGCAATAGACCTTGGACTGGGGCGAAGATTTACGTTCCAACAGGACAACGGCCCCAAGCATACAGCCAAAGCAACACTGGAGTGGCTTCAGAACAAGAAGGTGAATGTCCTTGAGTGGCCCAGCCAAAGCCCAGACTTGAATCCATTGAGAATCTGTGGAAAGACTTAAAGATTGCGGTTCACTGATGCTCCCATCCAACTTGACAGAGCTTGAGCAAATCTGCAAGGAAGAATGGTGAAAATCCCCAAATCCAGATGTGGAAAGCTGATACAGACATACCCAAGAAGACTCAAAGCTGTAATTGCTGCCAAAGGCGCTTCTACAAAGTATTGACTCAGGGGGGTGAATACTCAAGTAAACAAGATATTTCAGTTTTTAATTTTTCATAAATTTTTGTTACACAATACAAATATTTTTGGCCCTTTAAATTGTTGAGTATGCTGTGTGAATCAAGGGGGAAAAATCATTTCAATGCTTAAAAATTCTGGTAGTAACACAACAAAATATGACAAAATCCAAGGGGGTGAATACTTTCTGAAGGCACTATAGATATTTATATACTGTACATACTATACTGTATTGGTGGATAATGTAGATACTGATATTTAGAAAATGGGCTTTAAAAATAATGAAAACAGATTGACTGAGAACCCCTTGCAGCCATACATTTATTTCTTAACAGTGCCCGCTAAAAAAACAAGTACCAGCTAGTACTACCCATTCACCCCATGCAGAGCCATATGCACAAATGTCTACACACTACATATGGGCAGCACGTAGGCATTCCTATGTCTGTATGCCAGAGTGGGATACAGCGCAGCCCCAGTGGCATTCACCACAGGCACTCTAGTGCCTTGTGTGCTGGATCCCCCAGCCAGCTGCCCAGCATGGTGCCAGGATCTGGCTGTCAGCATGCCTGCATTCTTCGTGATTCACTAAGACAGGGAGTGCCATCTGGAGCTACATGATGTGGGACCCTGCCATAACTCTCCTGTGTGTTTACATGCTCCCCCCCCCCAATGGACAACTGCTGGTGATGTTGGCACAGAACCCCTGTTGCCCCAGCCCACTGGGCAGCCAGGGAGGGCTGGGAAGGCCATTCAGGCACCGGCCCATAGTTTAATTCGGGAGTGGGCTCATGCCTTCCCAGGATCCCCTGACCATTTGCATAAAGAGTCCACTATTGGACCCAGGATGTGCATCCTATTCAATGCCCACCTGTGTCCTGCACTCCGCCCCCATGCAGCCACATTCCTCAGTTGGGCTGCTGCATGCCGGGGGCAGGGGCATGGACAGGTGGCTGGCATTAGTAATGTTGGCATGCACAGACCTTTGCACAAGTGCGGGGCAGCGCTGGCGAGTTCTGCACGTTCCACACATAGTTCATGCATAGGTCCCAATATCCCTGCTCCTATGTTCCATTGCAAAGCACAATAGCTGCCATTTTTCACACATGCCCACTTCTATGCCCTCTAGCTACTGGCAAGTACAATGTCTGACAATGTAACAGTAAAATCTGACGTACTCACTAGCAGGAATTCACCAAGATGTTTGGAGAAGAGGAGACAGCCACAGAAACTATGCCACCTTTGAAAAAGCAACACAAAACTGTAAGTCAACGGTGCTTACATTGAACTGCAGCTGAGGTAAACAAATGTGAAGCTGACAGACAGGAAGAGAATACCAAGAAACAAACACAATGGGCAGTGCAAGTGCTTACAGAGTAAGTGACCAGCAGAAACATTACTATTAACTTTGAAACTGGCTCCGTCAAAACCCTAAACAGTATACTACAGCAATTTTATGCTGAAGTCAGGACTGTGGCCAGTGAACATTATTCCATTTCCAGATACTGCTCCCTGCACATGGGGATTAATAGACATTCAAACTGACTAGAAATTGGCTACAATGTTTCCCTCTTCACAGAACTAGTGTTTAAAAAAAGGAGACCATCTTCTTTGACACATAAACCTATAGGGAAGAACTTCCTTGGAGCACTCATGGTAAAATTGAGTGCCAAAGCACAGCTCTGCCAGAGATACACTAATCACAGTGTAACCCCCAGGGGGCGCTACCCTTAGGGCTACTACCCCTGCCTGCCACAACTGTGACAGGGTGAGGGGCCCAGATCCGTTGACGGGTGCCTCCACCCAGAGGTCAGGGTTAAGACAGTCAAGATTGACTCATTCACAGCCCTCTGGGTTACTGCAACCCCCCTTTCGTCCCACTAGTGGGTCACACGGAGTAGTGACAGTACTTTCCCCCTGCACACTTACCCCTCCAGCTGGTATCTCTCAGCTCACTCCGGGGACCCCCTGGAAAGTAAAGCACCGTTATCACACTTTCACTGTACAGTATATCCTCAGTAAAACACAATCCAGCGAGGGTACAGTTGCAAAACAAACAATCTGATTTATTTAAGGGGGGATAACAAGGACAGGGGGAAAATCAAGGTGATTGGCTTATCACTATACTTATCTACCTAGGGCTCTGTGCACAGGCCTAAACCTAATAGTTACTGTCCCTGGGTACCCAAGCCCTAATGGCTAGTCCCTCGTGGCAGCTGGTTGGGGCCCTGACACAAATAAGCGTTTACTTTCCTGAGAAGATCAGAATGAGCAGAAGGCTCAGTTAATGCAGGCAGCAGTATAACGAAAAAACTTTGGCCACTGCTTGTAAGCTTAACAGGGAACTACCCTGATCCAGTACTCACGACTCCAGCAGATACCCTCCCTTCACCACTTGCAAGGCTGAGCCTGAGCGTCAGAAGCCTCCTCACACACTTATATGGCAAACAACAGAGGGGTACCATACCAGGCAGCGGCTTTCAGGACCCGAACGAGCTCACGACTCCTCCGGGCGGTAGCAGCCACTCCAAACATCCTGATGGACCGAGCGCGATTCAGCAGATTCTCCAGTCCCCTTCAGGTGAAGCCTGGTAGGTAGCTGTGTCCCTACACAGCCTCCTCCGACCACACACCGGTGGATTTAGTCCGAAGCACTGACAAGGCAAAATGTCCGCCTCAGGCCTTTCACGCGCTTCCCGCACGAACACTCAAACGGCGCAGAAGCTCAGAGCTCCCTTCTCCTTCACAGTCACAAACGAATCTGCCCCTAGCAGCATGGGCACTCCTTACAGTTCGGGAGCTACCCAATTCCATTGGCTGGCGTCACATGCCAGTTAATTACTCTGGCCCTCAGTGACCTGAAAAAGCGCCATAGCCCATAATGTCTTTCCCAAAATTACAAGCAGTTCCTTTATTGGTCAGACGGCTCCACTAGAGTTCCAACGTACTGATTGGTCCGATTCGGCAGTTCGGGACCAAAATGGAGGAGATAATCAGAACAGTCTTTGCTGCAAAGAAGGCAGGTTAGAACAACTACATTATCATTATTACTCTAAGCTATTTCCAGCAAATAGTTACATCTTTTCAGAGAATTCCCTTGACACAACTAGCGATGGCAGAATTGAGTGCTTACTCAGCAGCCCGGGCGGGACTCAGGCATAAAACCACACAGCCCCCCCATTTCAACTAATTATGACTGCGAACAGGCCCCCTTTAAAGACACAGTATACGGAGGCTTTAAAAGCGCTCACTGGCTACACATTTATGCGGCTTTACGCCGAACACCAGCCAGGCATGGAGCATTTAAATGAGCTCCAGGAAAGCTTTTAGGAACCCCCATTGGTAGGGGGGTTACACCAGCATTAAGGCAACAGCAGTACAAGTGTTGTCAAATGCTGGTCTCACTCCCAGAGAAATCATAAGTGGCACAGGACACTGATGCGAGATAAGCCTAGGCAACTGTTGGACAGCATCACCAAGAAACAGTAGAGCACCTTTCTGCGTGGGAAGCAGAAGATTGCAATAAAACAGGAAGACACAGAAAAGCCTACAACATCAAGCATCAGCTCAGCTATGCCATCTGCAGGATCTAACACAGCAACAACTTCAGAAGCACCAAACCCATTCAACCCTGTAAATTGCAGCTTTGCTTCACCTGTGAACTTTATCAATTACAACCCAAACTGCTGGAGTTCTTTTATTTCATTTTAAGTATCCAGCAAATCAAAATGTATCCTGGGTTAAAGCACATTTAATTTATTTTCCCTACCCATTTCCAAAAAAGGGACTATGTTTTCTTCCAAGTTTTAAACAAGTTAAAAGTTAAATAAATTTACAGTTTTTCTTGTGCAAGCAAATTTTTTTCTGTCTCATTATTCTCTATACGTAGCCCATTTTCTAAGCACAATAATACCATCCAGCCTGGGTGGTATTGGGATATACTGGCCCTTTCAGGGGCTATAAGGCCCTCTGCCTGCGGTGTCAGGCCTCATTACACCCCCAATACTGCCCACCTGTTGGGCATTATTGCTTACATACATTCTGTACTATGTTGGTGGATAATGTAAATACTGATATACAAATGCAGTATTGTATTAGTGGATAATTTAGATACTGATATACACATATTGTACTGTATTGATGGATTGTATAGATAATGATATACACATACTGTACTGCACTGTATTGGTGGATAATGTAGATACTGATATACTCATATTGTACTGTGCTGGTGGATGATGAAGATACTGATATACACATACTGTACTATATCCATGGATAATGTAAATATTGATATATACATACTGTACTGTATCGGGGATAATGTAGATACTTGACATACACATACTGTACTCTAACAGTGGATAACATTGATATTGATATAAATTTGTTTACTATATTGGTGAATAATGAAGATATTGATATGGACATACTGTGCTGTATCCATGGATAATGTAGATATTGATATACATGTGTCTTACTGTATTGGTAAATAATGTAGGTATTGATAAACACATACTGTACTATATTGGTAGATAATGTAGATACTGATATGGACATGCACATGCTGTATTGGTTGATCATGTAGATATTGATATACACATACTGTACTATATTGGTGGATAATGTAGATATTGATATACACATACAGTACTCTATTGCTGGAAAATGTACATACTGATATAGACATACTGCACCGTATCTATGGATAATGTAAATATTGATATACATATGCAGCACTGTATCTGTGGATAATTAAGATTTTGATATACACATACTTTACTGCATACATGGATAATGTTGATATTGATATATACATACTGTACTCTATCAGAGGATAATGTAGATACTGATATACATATACTGTACTGTACTGTATCCATGGATAATGTAGATATAGATATATACATACATATGGTACTATATCAGGTTATAACGTAGATATTGACATACACATACTGCATTGTATTGGTGGATAACATAGATATTGATATACGTATGCTTTACTATATCAGTGAATAATAAAGATATTGAAATACACATACTGTACTAAATCCATGAATAATGTAAATACTGATATACACATACTGTACTGTATTGGTAGAAAATGTAACTATTGATATAGATATACTGTACTGTATCAGTGGATAAGGTAAATATTGATATACACATGCAATACTGTATCTGTGGATAATCTAAATATTGATATACACATGCAATGCTGTAGTGGTGGATAATGTAGATATTGATGAACATGTGCAGTACTGTATTGGTGGATAATATAGATACTGACATACACATACTGTACTGTGTCGGTGGATGATGAAGATACTGATATACACATACTGTACTATATGCATGGATAATGTAGACATTGATATATACATACATGCTATACTGTAGCAGGGGATAATGTAGATATGGATATAATGTACATATGCTGTATGTATGGGTGGATAATGTAGATACTTACATGCACGTACTGTACTATATATGGATAATGTAGATATTGATGTATACAAACTGTACTGTAGCAGGGGATAATGTAGATATTGATATGCATATGCTGTATGTATGGGTGAATAATGTAGATATTGATATGTGCTATACTATATCCATGGATAATGTAGATATTGATCTAAGCATGCTGTAATGCATCACGGGATAATGTAGATATTGACATACACATACTGTACTGTATCAGTGGATAATGTAAATGTTGATATACATATGCTTTACTGTGTCGGTGACTAATGAAGATATTGATATACACATACTGTACTGTAGCCATGGATAATGTAGATATTGATCTATATATGCTGGTATTGTATTGGTGTATGATGTAGATACTGATATACACATGTCTTACTGTATTGGTGGATAATGTAGGTGTTGATATACACATACTGTACTATACTATATTAGTGGATAATGTAGATCTCTCAGTGGCATTTGACACTGTGGACCAAGGTGTGCTTTTGGAGTGCCTGCGGCTCCTTTGTGGACTGTCTGGGACAGTCTTAAGTTGGTATCGATCTTTTCTTGCGGACAGGTCTCAGAGGGTTGTCACAGGAATTTATTCCTCTGATGCCCTCCCCCTGTCTTGCGGGGTGCCACAGGGCTCCATATTGTCACCCATGTTGTTCGCAGTGTATATGCTGCCATTAGGAGATATCATTAGGCAATACAGTTTGAGTTTTCACTGCTATGCAGATGATACTCAACTGTATATGTCCTTTATGCCCAAACAGGATGATGCGATCTCTGTCCTTAACAACTGTCTAGCTGAGATCAAAGACTGGATGAGCACCAGCTGGCTGAGGTTGAATCCGGATAAGACTACGGTGTTGGTTGTGGACTCGGGCCACCCAGAGGCAGGTGTGGGAGCTGGACAGGCCTCAGGCTTATGGCTTGATGGTGTTCAGCTCACTAGCTCAGACTGAGCGCGTAACCTGGGTATAATTTTTGATAGCAGTTTGACCCTGAAATCTCAGGTGTCTGCTGTTGTCAAATCCTCCTTTTACCATCTGAGGGATATTGCCCGGGTGAAACACTTAGTTCCTCCGGGTGTTCCTACATTGGTCCGTGCATTTGTGACCACCCACCTTGATTACTGCAGTGCCCTCTACCTAGGGCTTCCTGGGGTTGATATCCATTGCTTGCAGCTGGTGTAGAATGTGGCAGCCAGGCTCCTGACTGGTACATCCAGGACTAATCATATTACACCTGTGCTGCGTGATCTGCACTGGCTGCCTGTATAGTGGCGGATCACATTTAAGGTCAGTTTGCTGACCTATAAAACCCTACATGAACAGGGACCCCATTACCTGCAAGACCTTCAGACTCCCTACTGCCCCCCACCACTCTGATCTGCCAATGAAGGATTGCTAGAGATTCTCAGGATTCGGTTAAAAACTTCGGGTGCACATGCTTTTTCATTTGCTGCCCCTACCCTGTGGAATTTTCTACCTTGTCGGTTAAGGGAATGCCTGACCATCTCAAGTTTCAAATCTAAGTTTAAAACCCACCTCTTTTGTTTGGCATTCCCTAATGGTTTTAGATCTACTGCTATCTATGGATATTATGAGTTTTAACTGTTTTAAAATGATGTAGTTTATGTTTGTAAAGCACCTGGATTTTAGAAAGGCGCTCAATAAATAAAGGTTTACTTTACTTACTTATAGTGATATGCACATGCTGTGCTGTATTGGTGAATAATGTAGATATTGATATACACATACTGTACTATATGGGTGGAAAATGTAGATATTGATATACATATGCAGTACTGTATCAATGGATAAAGTAGCTATTTATATATACATACTGTACTTTATTAGGGGGATAATGTAGATACTGACAAACACATACAGTATTCTACTGTACTGGTGGATAACATTGATATTGATATACAACGTAGTCAGCCACGGTGAAACGCAATAACTTGCAGTAATGACATGTTGCGAAGTCCTGCATGACAAAAGGGTTTAATTGCCATTGACTTACAATGAATGGCCCCTGCAGTAAACTGCAGCATTCTGTGATATTCTGCAGCATTTCTGCATTGCATCTTGGCTGTCACATCTGTACATGTGGTTTACTGTCTCAGTGAATAATGAAGATATTGATATACACATACTGTGTTATATCCATGGATAATGTAGATATTGAGCTACACATACAGTACTGTATTTGCCTGTAATGTAGATATTGATATACATGTGCCTTACTGTATCGGTGGATAATCTAAGTATTGATATACACATAGGCCCGGATATTCAAAGGGGTTGCACCAGCGCAATCCTACATTGTGTCCACGTGGGATATTGAGAAGGCTGCCTGGTGCAGTGTAAATCCCGATGTGCTGAGGCACAATGATAATGTATGCAGTGCAGATGCAGGGGGCGTGCCCATGCATATGTATGGCACATCTGATGTTCAGTCGGGATCGTGGCGCGTTTGCGGCGCACCCCTGCACTGCACCGCATAGGGGGGCTCAAAGTTGAGCCTGTGCAGAGTAGGAGCATATCCCGGCCACCCACATGTGGGCTGCTGTATTGCAGGGCACAACACAGCAGCTCAGCCACGGGTGGCCACCCGCCTGCCCAGAACACCGTCTGCAAGCAATAACATCTCTGGTGGTCTACTGGAACCCTCCCTACCCCTAGCCGCGTTAATGCAGAATATGCTTCTAAAGATATCCCTGGTAGTCTAGTGGCCCCCCAGTCCCTGATGCCCCAATGTGTATGCAACATGACCATCCCTGGTAGTCCAGTGGACCCCCCCCCCACCCGTTGCCATGATCGGATAACATCCCGTATTGAAACATCCTGGTGATCCAGTGGCACCCCTGCACCCACCCAAACAGAACCCCTTGCCCACTTCCCCACCCCCGTCGCCAGTGGGATGCATCCCACGCACACTGCCCAGCAGCCGCTGAATGACAGGTACAGTATGGGCTGTAAACCCATTGGTCTGATGTGGACCAATGAGCTTGCAGGGCAAAACTATACTAGATAGTCCCATATGTGAATGGAGTCATTCACAGATCTGGGACTGTCTAGTACAGTATGTCCTGATTGCCCATTGGTCCACACTGTGGCCCAATGGGTTTACAGCCATTCTGTACCTGTCATTTGGCGGAAGGCCAGGTGGTGTGTGGGCGGGATGCAACTGCCCGACTGATGATGGGGGGGAGAGGGGTGGGCAAGGGGTTCTTTGTGGGTGGGTGGAGTGAGGGGTGCCACTGGATCACCAGAGCATTTCAATACTGGATGTTACCACGATCACGGCAACAGGTGAGGGGGAGCTTCCACTAGACTACCAGGGAGGTCATATTGTCATGTATCAGGGAATTGGGGACTTGGGAAGGAGGGCAGACAACGAGACCACCAGGGCTGGTCATGTTGCATACCAGCGGGAATCGGGACTGGGGGCACTAGACTACCAGGGCTATCTTTAGATACATATACGCACGATCGCAGCTATGGGCGAAGATGTCTGAGGATCCCCACAGCTGCGTCATGCTCTAGCAGGGCACCTAAGCAGAAATGCCCGGCCTGCCCTGCATAAGGCATGCAAATGGGGCCATAATGACATGCAAATGACCCCATTTGCTCCTTGCATATATTATGGCCTCATTTGCATGCCCCCTGCTGAATATCGCTGGTGATGTGCCTAGCACAACCACACTTGTGCTGGTGCATCCCTGTGCTCCCTATCAGTGGCTTGCGCCAGAGCAGTGCCACTGTGCCATGCACAGTTTGTGCGCTGCCCATGCCATATTCAGTGGTGCTGTGCCATGGTGCAGCACCATTGAATATCACCTGGACCTGGCCCCGGTGCATCACAGTTGAGCTGCACCCAGGCTTGCGCCACTGCCTGGCGCAGTCTGAATATCCCGGCCATAATGTACTATATTGGTGGATAATGTAGATATTGATATACACATGCTGTGCTGTATTGGTGGATAATGTAGATATTGATCTACACACACTGTGCTGTATTGGTGGAAAATGTAGATATTGATAGACATACTGTACCGTATTGGTGGATGTTGTAAATATTGATATATGCATGCAGTAGTGTATCTGTGGATAATGTAGATATTGATATGCACATAGTGCACTGTATTAGTGGATAATGAAGATACTGATATATACATACTGTACTATGTCTATGGCTAATGGAGATCTTTCTACATGCATAAAGCAGAGCCGCCAGCCACAATGCAGTGCATTAACTTGTAGTAAATGACGTCACAAAATACTGCATGACAAAAAGGCTCAACTGCCCTTTGAATTATACTATTTTGCAGTGTGCTGCAACATTTTGTGATATACTGCAGCATTACTGCAGTGCATCTTGTATGGTGCTGCTGTACAGTACTGTACCTCTGGGTAATGTAGACATTGATATACACATACTGTACTTTATAAAATGGGTTGAGGAAATACTGCATCCTGATTGGCTAGAATCTGTGCAACAAGAGAGAGCACAGCACAAGAGTAAAGGAATGCTAACAATCAGGAAACAGCACACTTACAATACCCTTGCCATTTTAAGAAATTCTTTGTTTCCATTATAAACATGACTGTCACCTTTACTCACTAAAAAACTCCCTCAAAATAAAAAGAATGAGCAACTGATTAAATGTTTTCCCCTATTTATATTTTCTGCCTTACACACATACTTAAATTAAAACAAGGTACTATTCAGTTTCATTTTTTGTAGCTTGTTTTCTGACCATGCTTCTCTGATCCGATCCTTACCTGCCTGCCAAGAAAATCTTTGCTGCTTGCTCTGTCCCAGATAATATCAGATATAATTGAATGCCTGGCTTTATTGATGCCTTCTTTTGGGTGTGTGTTTGAGGAGGTGGAGGTGAGCATTTGGCCAAAAGATTTCTCTGGAAGTTTGAATTCCAAGATAAACAAACATCTTTGGAATATTTAGATAGACAGATGCATGACAGCTGGGGAGGGCCCATGTTTTTACTTGCTACTTTTAACAAAAGAAAATACCTGTTTCTAATTTTAAAAAGTTGGCCTTTGTTTTGTTTTTTTAAGTTTTCTCAGTTTGCCCATTTTATAAGTACAAGACACTCGTGATGAGACTTTCATGGGCTGCAAGCACTCTGCCTGCAGCATTGTGGCTTACTTCATCCCTGGGTGTGCACTGTGCAAGTACAACGCACGCATTATCATATTTTATTGTGTACGTATCCATGGATCATGTATGCTTTATATTGATAACCACATACCGTACTGCACATCTGAGGATACAGTAGCTATTACATAGAGTTTGATGGCAGATCAGGACACCTGGCACACCAAATCTGCCCATTTTCCCTACCTACTGCAATACCACAGACCCTACTTGATCTCCGGCTTTAGCCCCCCTCCTCCTTTCCTTATCACTAAGGTTCCTTTGTGTCTGTCTAATGCCTTCTTTAATCCCATTACAGTTTTTGCCCCCAACCACTTCTCCAAGGAGGCTATTCCGGGCATCCACTACTCTGTGAAGAAATGCTTCCTTATATCTCCCCTGAGTCTTCCTCCTCCAGCTTTATAGCATGATCCCTTGTTCTTGAGCATCTTTGTTCTGAAAAAAGGCTTCCCTTGTGAACCTTATTTATACCTGTGAGGTATCTGAAAGTCTCTATCATATCACCCCTCTCCCTTCTTTCCTCCAGAGTGTACATATTGAGGTCCTTCAGTCCCTCCTCATATGGCTTATGATGCAGATCCTGCACCATTTTAGTTGCCCTCCTCTTGACTGCCTGTACTCTGTCTATGGCTTTCCGGAGATGAGATCTCTAGAACTGGACAGAGTACTTTAGGTGAGCTCTCTCCAGAGATTTATACAGAGGTATCACCATGTCCCTCTTTCTGCTGGTGATGCCCCTCCCTATGTACCCTAGCTTCCCCTGGCTGTCCCCATTGCCTTGTCACACTGTTTGGCCACCTTTAGGTCATACAACATTATCCCCAGGTCTCTTTCCTGTTTGGCGTTCACTAGTACCACTCCCCCAATTTTTAATTCTGACCCTGGGTTTCTGTGCCCCAAGTGCATGACCTTGTACGTCTTCACATTGAAACCCAGTTGCCATATTCTTGACCACTCCTCAAGCTTTCTTAGACCTCTATTCATCCCCACCCCGGAATGTCTACTGTATTGCACATCATAGTGTTATCTGCAAATATACATACCCTCCCTTATAACCCCTCTGCAATGTCACTAATAAAGATACAGGACTGGTCCCAGTACTGATCCTTGTGGCACCCCACTGTTCATCCTCCCTTCCTTGGAGTGAACTCCGTTAACCACCTTCCTCTGTCCCCTATCCCCTATCCAATTTCTTACCCAGTTTACCACTTCTGGATCCACTCCTAGGCTGCCTATCTTGTTTATGAGTTGTTTATGTCAAACAGTGTCAAAGGCCTTACTGAAATCTAGGTAGGCTGCATCCATTGCTCCACACTGATCTAATTCCCTGGTCATCCAGCCAAAGAAATCTATTAGGTCTGTTTGACATAACCTTCTCCTAGTGAATCCATGCTGCTTCAAATTTTGTAAGCTGCTGGATTCAAGATATTCCACAGTTCTTTCAGTAGCGATTCCATTAATTTCCCCACCACTGAAGTCAAGCTGACTGGTCTGTAATTGCCAGCCTCCACCCTGTTACCACGTCTGTGAAGTAGGATTACATCTGCCCTTCTCCAGTCCTCCAGGACAACTTCCATCTCCAGTGAGTGAATGTCAGAGGTGGAGCTATCACCTCACTAAGCTCCCTCAACATCCTTGGTTGTATCCTGTCTGGCCCCATTGCCTTGTCCACTTTCAGATTCGCAAGCTCCTTCAGGACTTTTTCATCTGTAAATGGACTAGTGTCCAGGTCCCTTCCTTCAATGCCCCTGGCACTTATCTGTGGTCCTTCTCCTTCTCTTTCATCTGTGAACACTGAACAAAAGTATTTATTCATTATGTCTGCCTTTTCCTTGTGCCCTTCCTTACACTCTTCCCCTTCCCTCTTTAGCCTTACAATCCCTTCGCTCATCTTTCTCCTGTCATTTACATACCTGAACAAAGTCGTGTCCACTTTCTTTACTGCCTGGGCTATTTTCTCCTCCATTTGTGCCTTTGCACTCCTGACTGCTTTCCCTGACTCCCTCTTCTTCTCCTGATGCACCTCCCTATCCTTCTCTCTCTGTGTCTCCTTACACCTCCTGATTGCTAACTTTTTTGCTGTTACCTTCCCAGCCATCTTTTTTGAGAATCATAGCAATCTCTTTTTTCCTCTTGCTTTTGCTTACTTGCCTGATGCAGAGATTTGTTGCCTTCACTATTCCCACTTTTAATTTCACCCACTGTTCCTCCATTTCACCCAAGTCCCCCCCCCACCAGGGCATCACTGATACATTCCCCTATTATTGTAAAAGTGGCCCTCCTGAAGTCCAGGACCCTTGCTTTTGTATGGTTTGCTTCTGTCACAGTTCTTATATTGAACCACACTGTATGGTGATCACTGTTCCCCAGGTTGCCACCCACCTTGACATCTTGCAACATTTCCCCCATTGGTGAGTACAAGGTCCAATATTGCTCCCTCAGGAGAGGGCTCCACCACTAGTTGCCTGAGGAATGCCCCCTGCAGGGAGTCCAGGATGTCCCTGCTCCTACCAGTGTGAATAGCGGCTGTATTCCCCATCTCTAGGGTGACTCACAGTATCCCCACACCCCGTGTTCCCTGTATCTCTGTTGCTTTTATGCCATCCCTCATGTAAAGAGCCACTTCTCCCCTTTCTTACCCACCCTGTCCTTCCTGAACAGAGTCTATCCTGGTATGGACAACTACCAGTCATGATTCCCATTGCACCATGACTCGGTAATGGCAATAATATCCAGATTATCCTCTGCCATAATGGCTACCAAGTCAGAGATTTTATTTCCCAGACTTTGAGTGTTTGCACACACATCCTTCCAAATTCAGCTTCCATCCTGCTTGTCAATCCTCTCTATTCCCTTTTGCCTTCTCTCCTTAACCCCTCTGCCCTTATTCCCAACCCTCTTTAATTCAACCATTCTGTTTTTTGCTGTTAACAGGTACCATTGGGCAATTCCCTCCTGTAGGGTTCTCCCTATTGCCTACTTCAACTTGCGGGGGGGGGGGGCAGTTTATGGCTCCCTGCTTCCTTATACCACCCACCTCGCTGAGTTCAAATGCTTGCTAATGTAACATTTAAACCCTTCACTGAGGAGTCTGGTTCCGCTCCTGGATGGATGCATGTGTTGCTATACATATGCTGCATTGTATCTGTGGATAATGTAGATACTGATATATGCATACCGTACTGTGTTTGTGGCTAATGTCAATATTAGTATGATATACACCTTTTGTACTATATCTGTGCATAATGTAGATATTAATATCAGGGCTGTGCGAATACCTTTGTCTGAATATTTGGCCAAATTTGGCTGCTATGAGGGTCCTGTGTGCAGTATTATCTTCATTCAGAAGAAGGTGGCCACCGTGGACTGAGGAGGGCAGGCTTTGTTGGTCTCCTTCTTCCAGTCTTTCTTTGTGGCTGCCAGTGCGGCATGGGGTTGCTGCTATGAAGGTCCTGTGTTTGCTGTCTTCTACCAACAGTACCATATTTGTTAGATAAAATCCTCATGAAACAAATTCTGCATTGAAAATAGGAGGTTTTTAGAACAATCCCCTGAAAATAGCTGCCCAAAATTCGTGTATTTGACCACATGCTTTTTCAGATGCACGGTCTTATCGGGATAGTCTGTTAGTTGCAAAGCAACAGTAAAATTGGTTTCAAATCTGTCTCAAAGCTCTATGAAGGAAAGGGGTTTTCAGGTGTTACTACATATGACATCTTTAAGGTACCTTGTACCAGGTTTATCACATTCTTGATTAACTAAGGAAACTCCATTAAATAAAAAAAACAGGATTATTTCAAAGAGCCATAAATCCTAATGGTTTGCCTTCAGGGTTAATGCTCTTATTAATCCTTTTAAGAACATTAATAGATTCCCTAGAACAAGGGTTATTTCTTAAATTCCTAGACAAAGGTAAGAACTTAAAATTCAACATCTTATTTTGTTATATGCTAACTTTGTGTATTTGAATCTCACTTTTAACTGTACTATATACTGTGTACCTCACTTGCTTGTGATATTTCTGTACAGTACATGTATTCCAAAAAGATTAACTGCAAAAAAAGTGGGCATCCAGAGTGACCCAAATGGGAAGTTGGATTACTTTGTGATTATCATTTTGGATGACCTGCAGAGTGTTTTTTTAATTATTAAAACTTTTATATATTTTTCCCAAGAAAGTAAATTGAAGCCTCCTTTTAGAATTAGAGTTCTAAGTTTGGTAAAGCTTAGGTGAAGGGTTGGAACCCTGGAGAAATCTTTTAATCAAGCCCATTGAGGAGATCCAGACAATGCAAGTGCATGAACTACTTTGATGAGGAAGATGACTGATGCAATGCCAGCACTCCATGTCCAACCTGCTGCTGAGAGATGAACAGTGGTATGCATGTAACAAGACAGACTGAGCATTTGCCAGACTCACTATTCATTGTGCAGCATATCTTTTTAAAATCTAAAAACATCTACCTTATACAGTGCAAACTAGATTTTTATTTAGTAATTCACAGTAAGCCAATACTGAATAAATTCTGAAACAACATATTTCGCCAGTTTCTACATGAAAAAATAATGAAGCCTGTTTAAAAACTACTTACTCTGGTGCAAGAAAACATAAGGAGATAACCAACCGGAGTACCTTATCAAGTTCTAGTAAAAAAAAAAAAAAAAAAAAAAACAGTTTAAATAATTCTTCCTATTCAGCATTGTAAGTACAACAATTTTAAAATCACATAATAAAATTATTAAATCATACCAATAGCTTTTTGCTGCATCGTACAAGTAAGCATTAAGCCACCTTCAGAGTGCCTTAATGCTCTTGTAACATGGTATGTGTGTAGGCTATGTTACAGTTCCTGGAGTTTCTGTTACATTGACAAATGACAGGACGAATTTCTGTATGATTACAATATGTTTACTGTACTTTTCTGCATACTGGGATACAAAGACTCACATTTATTCATATGCTGATGTTACCACAACAGCACTTGTTTCTAGACAATTATTGAAGTTATGCACTTTTGTATACTTTAAAAAAAAATCTAGACAGCTATTATTCTCATAACCTGTCTAGGAGGTCCACGATAATGCACTTTCTTTGTTGTCTCATGGAAATTGTGCTGATTTGCATATTTCCACCTGGCGGTCTCTGTCACTGTGCTGTGTTTCTGAACTTCTGTTTCAAACAACATGAAGTCTTGCTATATTATGACGTATGCAGTATAACCCCAGGTTAGAACTGCTCCGGAGGTGAAAGAGTTAACTTCCATGCAGGGCATGGAATCTTGAGCGCGAGCTCGGTTGAACACTCTGTCTGTTGAAGCTCAAACTTAAACTGTCAGATTCTTTACTCCGCCTCACTGAACAGTCGCTCCAGAGATTCCTCCTGCTGCTCGGTTTGTTTGTCAGTTTTAAAGTGTAATTCTTGGTTTATTTTAACGAAATTTAACCACAATCGTCGGTTCAAGCTCTGTCTGTGGTATTGTAAGTAATAGATAGGCTTACTTTTTTATTTTTCTTCTGTGTGGAACTTGTAAACCTCTTTTTCGGTTTGGTTTGAACCGATCAGTGGGGTTTAAAAATTACTTTCTAGCCCTTTAGAGTGCGGTTCCTGGTTCTTATCGGTTCTAAAAAAAGGATTTTATTATGTTTTTTTCCACAACCCGTGACACGGTTGGGAACCAATAAGAGAGTCTTGCTTGGTGGATTGCCGTTAATGGGCAAGTTTTGGTTAGGCTGGCACTATGTCTGAGAAACCCAAAAGAAAAACCGGACCCACTGGGTTTCAGCACTGTGGCCTCTGTGGGGAAGCCTTTGCCAAGGCTGACCCACACCCTATGTATATTGTCTGAGGGTTTGACCACCTCAATGCAGACTGCCAGATTTGTAAACTTTTCCTGCTGCCACCGTGGAAAAAGAGTTGGTAGGCTCAGGAAAGGGAGACCAAAAGTCCGCTGACCCAGATGGCCAGCCGGTTCGGTTCCAACCGAACCTGAAGTGCCCTCTGACCAGGCGATGCTTCCTTGGCAGCGAAGAGCCAGCTCTGAGGGCGGTTACAACTAAAAGGGCTAGAAGGTCCAGCTAGTTTGGGGCCAAAGTTCTTTCTCCAACGCTGAGGAAATAGCCAAAGCTATTCAGATTGTCCAGTCTCTTTCCCAATCCCGTCGAACCGGCACCATTGGGTAAGCACCGGTTGATCCAGTTCCTTAGTTCAAGATTATGATTTTAAAGATTTTTATGAACCAGGGGAAGGGAGGAGTACGAGGAGAGTGAGTGTGATTTTGACAGTCTGGATGTGCCCATTGAACCGGACATCTCTCCAGACAGACCTTCAGGAGTATCCCCTCCCAGGCTATCTGAGTCCCCCTCTCATTTTTTGTTTTACAAGAAAGTTGCTGACACTCTTCAACTCCCTGTTGAGGAAGCTGTTGATGATCAAGAAGAGCCTGATTTTGTGGAAATGATGGATATTCCAGAGTCTAGGAGACTGTATATTCCCTTGCATAAATCTTTTAGGAAACAGACAGTAAAAATTCTGAAAACTCCTCATTCTATCCTCCCTGTGGATAAAGGATGGACAAGAGGTATGCTTTATCAGGGTCTGATACGGAGTTTCTATCTCAGCAGTGCAGCCATGTGGGGGTAGTGCAGGCTGCAGCCTGTGACAAAGGCTAATATTCCTCTAGCCTCTCACCCTCCTGAAAAGGATTCCAGGAGGATGGATGCCATGGCAAAAAAGCAGTACATGGCAGCATCTTTGGGACTCAGACAGGCAAATTATATGGCTTATGCAGCTAGGTACCAGAAATCCAGATGGGATACTGTCCTAGCCCTAGCAAAACAGGCCCCTGAACAGCTTGCCAGGGAGCTGGAGCAGGTGGCTGCGGATGGTATTGAAGCATCCAAGGTGCAATTTCATGCTGCTGTAGACTCTAATGATGTTTCATCTAGAGTTATGGCTACATCTGTGTCTCTTCGCAGAATGGCCTGGCTCAGATGTACTGCCCTGTCACAGGATACCCAGTCTAAGGCTATGGATTTTCCTGTTGTGGGAAATTCTCTGTTTGGGGAGCAGACAGAGAATTATATAAGAAAATGGATGAGTATAGGACCACCTATAGGAGTGCACAGGCCAAAGAAAGGCAAGTCACTCCTCAAGGCAGCATGTCAGGGGCAGGGCAGGCCTTTTCATAGGCCATTTTACCAAGCCAGGCCTCCTCTTCTGCTTATGCCAGAGGGGTTCTTTAGAGGAAAGGCAGAAGGGGTTCTAGTAAGCCTGTTTCTACCCCTCAACCCAAAGCCCCCTGCAAAACAGGCTCCCCTGATGGGGTAGCCAGGGCCGATTCTCCACCACCGTAGGGGCAGGCTGGCTTACTTTGTCCAGGACTGGAAGTCTTTAACATCAGACAATTGGGTCCTGGAGGTAGTAAGCCAGGGACTGGTTCTCAGCTTCAAAAAATTTCCAAAGATGAGAGCCAGATCTTTTCCACCTGCAAACCCATCAGAGGCACTTGCCCTGGAAGCAGGAGTTTCTGCCTTCCTGGCTCTCAGAGCCATGGAAAGGGTTCTACCCTTACACCAGGGCCAAGGGTTGTACTCCAGGTACTTCCTTACCCAAAAAAAGACAGGAGAATGGTGGCCCATTCTGGATCTCAGGTATCTAAACAAGCACCTTTTAAAACCAAAGTTCAAAATGGTGACCCTGGGGATTATTTTACCCTCTCTAAGGCCAGGGGACTGGCTAGCCTCCCTGGACCTCAAATGCCTACTTCCATGTTCTCATCAGAAGCTCCCACCGAAAGTACCTCAGATTCAAACTGCCCTCAGGCCATTACCAGTTCAGAGCAATGCCCTTCGGCCTCGCTCCTAGGGTGTTCACAAATGCCTGGCAGTAGCAGTTGCTCATTTAAGAAGGCAAAGATTGCCATCTTCCCTTATCTGGACGACTGGCTCATTGTAGGCCAGTCTCCAGAAAGGCTTCAAACTTCATTTGCAAGTAACTCAGCAGCTGCTTACATCTCTAGGTTTCCTTCTCAATCTTCCAAAGTCAGTTCTGGAGCCTGTCCAGCTTCTCACCTTCATAGGCGCAGAACTGAACACAAAAGAAGCCAGAGCCTTCCTTCCTTCCTCTGGAGAGAGCAAGGACCCTGGTGTCTCTGGCCTCTTCTTTCACCCTGCAGGTCTCTCGATCAGCAAAGCATTTCCTACAGCTCCTGGGGCACATGGCTGCTTCTACAGCAGTAGTGCAGGGAACGAGATTTCAGATGAGGGACATTCAGTTCCATTTGAGAGCCTTTTGGTCTCAAAGGACGGATCCCCTAACCAAATTGATTCCAGTGACTCGAACCCTGATGCAGGCCCTTCAGTGGTGGGAGGATCAGAACAATCTGAGACAGGAGGTTCCCTTCACCTTCCAGTCTCATTCCTTGACCCTTACTACAGATGCATCCCTCCTGGGGTGGGAGCTCACATGGGCGACCTTTCCACCCAAGGGCTGTGGTCCCCTCAGGAATCCCTACTCCACATCAATTTGCTGGAGCTCAGAGCAGTTTTTCTAGCACTTCAGGTTTTCTCCACATCTGTCCAGAACAAGGTAGTTCAGGTCAGAACAGACAATACCACTACAATGTGGTACATCAACAACAAAGGGGCACTCTTCGGTCCTATGGCCTTGTGCACAAGCAATGAAGTTGTGGTCTCTGGCTACTCTCTGAACGCCTCCTTATGGCAGTTCACCTCCCAGGCAAGGACAATGTCCTAGCGGATGCTCTCAGCAGGATTTCCCAGGGCCATCACGAATGGGCACTGGATCCCTGGTACTGGAGGTAATATTTGCCAGATGGGGCACTCCATAAATAGATCTCTTTGCAGCCTAGACAATCACCAACTTCCCCTTTTTTGCTGCAGGCCCCCAGTGTTGGGCTCAGTCCCTCTGGATGCTTTCCTTCTCAGTTGGGAAGGGAAGTTTCTCTATGCTTTTCCCCCCTTCCCTCTTCTTTTCAAAGTGCTAGTCAGAATCAGATCTCAATCCTGCAAGATGATCCTGATTGCTCCAAATTGGGCCAGGCAGCCCTGGTACCCACTCCTCATGTCCTTAGCAGTCCACCCTCCCCTATGCTTTCCCAGGAATCACAACCTGTTAACCTGTGCCCAGGGGAGAGTTTGGTATCCGAACCTCAAATCTCTCAATCTCAAGGCTTGGCTCTTGAAGAGTTAGAGTTTGCTGACCTACACCTTTCTCAAGGTGTATTGGATATCTTGAAGGCCTCTAGGAAGCCTTCCACCAGGGCTACCTATAATTCAAAATGGAAAAGATTTTCCATATGGTGTGCTGATAAACATATTTCCCCAGAATCTGCTGGTGTGCCCATGATCCTGGATTATTTGGTGCATTTGAATTCTTGGGGCTGAGACCAGCTACCCTAAAGTGCACTTGGCAGCTGTGTCTGTCTTCTTGTCAGCAAGTAAGCCCTCTTCTTTATCAGCTCACCCTGTGTTCTCCAAGTTTTTAAAGGGTTGCTTCACACCAATCCCCATTCAGGATCCTGCCCCTGCTTGGGATCTTAATATTTGCATCGCTCAGCTTATGCAACCCCTTTGAGCCATTGTCTTCAGCAGAGCTGAAGTACTTGACTTGGAAAACTGTGTTTCTGGTAGCCATCACCTCTGCCAGGTGCATAAGTGAGCTACAAGCCTTGTCAGTGGAGCCTGATTTCATCTCCTTTCATAGAGATAAGGTAGTCCTCAGGACTAACAGGAAGTTTTTGCCTAAGGTGGTTTCAGACTTTCACCTTAATCAATCCATGTCTCTCCCTGTGTACTTCACTGACCATTCCTCCTCTGGTGAGAGGAGATTGCACAGTTTAGATGTCAAAAGAGCCCTTAGTTACTATATAGAACATACCAAGGGTCACAGGTTCGAATCCCTCCAATTGTTCCTCACCTATGGTGAGGTTGGTAAAGGGAAACCTGCCACTAAAAGATCCATTGCCAGGTGGATTGTCTCTTGTATCCAATTCTGTTATGAAAAACTGGGCAAGGTTCCTCCCTCAGGCCTGAGGGCTCACTCTACCAGAGGTGCAGCTGCATCTCTGGCTGCTGCCAGGGACATTCCTATCCTAGAGATATGTCAAGCAGCTACCTGGAAAACAGTTCACACTTTTACTAAGCATTACTCCTTGGATATCCAGGCTAGGAGTGATGCTCGATTCTTTAGCCATGTTCAGAGCCTATTTCCCAAGTAGGTTCTGTCCCTCCATGGAGGTACTGCTGTGTAGTTCAGAGACATACATAATATAGCAAGACTTCATGTTGTTTGAAGAAAAAATTACTCACCTTAGTAATGTTGTTTCTTCTAATGGAGTCTTGCTATATTATGACCTCCCCAGCCTGCCCCTCTCAGAACCTCTGTTTTTGGGATGTGGGTGGGCAGTGCAATGTTGGCACTTCTTTGATGCCCACTTCATTTCACCCTTCTAGGGTGCTTAGGTGTTATGCTTAAGTTTCTTCTTCAATCCCCTGACTTGAGTCTTTGTTTTGGGATCAAGATCAAAAAGGTGTTTTTGTAGTTAGTAGCCAGTGGCTAGTGTAGGTTTACGGCTTCCACACAGAACCTTAGTGAGTTTTTGCTCGTAAAGATCTGACAGTTTAAGTTTGAGCTTCAACAGACAGAGTGTTCAACCGAGCTCGCGCTCAAGATTCCATGCCCTGCATGGAAGTTAACTCTTTCACCTCCGGAGCAGTTCTAACCTGGGGTTATACTGCATATGTCATAATATAGCAAGACTCCATTAGAAGAAACAACATTACTAAGATGAGTAATTTTTTCTTCCCTTCATCCGATCACTGTGTACGCTTTGCTTGCAACTTCATCTCTGCTTCATTACTTCTCAGTATTACTGGTCAATTTCTCACCATAGTGGTAGAAATTGTTGACTCTTCTCTTCTCGTGTAAGCACACTTCTGACAACTGTGCATTATACTATTACTTCCCCTTTCCACTGCTCAGCACGGACATTCGGGTGGGTAGTTGAGAAGGACAAATTCCCTTTTGCTAGGCTTCAGTATGCTTTCAAACTGCAGTGCGTATTGTACTTCTGTGGATATGTGTGGTACTTCAGTTTGGGGATGGCATTATTGTAAAATTAATGCCATCGCCAAACTATCACATGTGATGTGTTTGCTCCCATCGGTGTTCCTCTTTTCTGTTTGTGTAATTTTGCCATGTTACAATAGTTTGTAATACGTTGCACTTTTGTTTTACTCTGGTTGCAATGATTTTTTCTTATTTGAAGGTAGCTGTTCAAGTATACTTTACCTGTTTTATCAGTGTCTGTTCAGAAATGTTAGGTTCTTTTGTAGGCTTTGTACAGTATGTGAATGTGTAGGTTGCAGATTATCAAGTAAGGGATCACTGTCACCAACTACCTCAGAAGCACATTCAAGTTTATAATCAGCAGGGCCACCCAACCTTCTCAGACTTCTGAATCAAAATCCATTCAAAATGAAGGCATATATACAAGAGGAAACCTGCCTTACCACTCAAAACAAGCATTGTAGTTAATGTTCCATTTAGGGGAATGGAGCAATTTGCACCTTTTCTCACACCTATTGCTTCAGTCTCTGTGGCAGCAAAATGTTTTCTGATGGTCTGCTTTAACACAGGTTTTAAGTGCTTAAGTGTACGTGTGTGTGGCAAGAGGAGTCAAAAATTCAACAAAGTGCAAGAAATTGTTGATTTTGTGTGGTGAATGGTGAAAACTGCAGATATTGCAGTACAGTTGTGGGCAAAGTTTTCCGGTGGCCCTGCCCATAGACCATAGCAAAAAAAAAATTAACTTAATTCTTGGGATTTGTCTGTTTTTATATCCCCCATGTGTTTTCTCTGACTCTGCTTCACAAGAATATTTACTAGGATGTTGTGTCATGGCAGTTCAACATGGAGGTTTTTTTATTTTTCCTTCAATAGAGCTTTTTCACTCCCCAATTCTGAATGATGGCACCCCCTCCAACCTCATCACCGACTTTCTTAGGGACTTACTGGTTATCTGACACTTACCAGGAACCATATATTGGTAAGTGGCCTGCCATGTCAGTCATGTGAGAGCTTGTGGGGCTGGATTAGTCTTATTCTCCAGGAGTGAAGTGAAGTTTTGGCTGTTTGTCAGTCATGTGAGAGCCGGGGGGTGGAGTGCTGGTGTAGGGTAGATCAGGCTTTTTCCTCATTTCTCCAGTTTTCTCACCACTGGTGACAGCATTCAGTGACACATTCATGAATAAAAGCAGTGGCACACATGAGATTCGGATGCCCAGTGGTGACCCCTTCCTTCTCCTGTGCTTCCCAGTTGTGCTGCCACCTGGCCTTCACCAGGTGGCAGTCATATAGCAGGAACAGCATGCTTCCTGTACCTCTTCTGTATTGTATTTTAGTAACTGAACTGCATACAGATTAACCTTACTGGGTTCTGGGAAAGGAGGGCAAGAAGCAAAGGGATAGCCGTAATAGGGAATGTGGGGAGTGGTGCAGTGCAGTGGTTGTGGGGTGGCAGTCTTCAGAGAGACCTTCTGGAGACTGTGGTACTGCCCCATCTGAGTGTGCCACTCTGGGCTGGTGGGGAAGGTCTCTAGATTTGAGGTTGCATTGACTGCGAGTTAAGAGGAGGTCACCAAATCTGACACTATTAACTCAATGGATGCCAGATAGGAGGAGTAGCTGGACTACGGTGGGCTCAAGGAGGGAGAGGGTGGGGGTATTCAGAAGGTTGGGAAAGGGGAGTCGCATGTGCATTCCTCAACCACTACTGGTACATTGCAGAATTCTTATGCTGTTCTGGTAGAGTGGGACTGGCAAGAAGAGGCACCTGTGGCAGTGGCTGGGGAGGATGTGGGGTCCCTCCCAAGTGAAGGCCCCAAGGTGAGTGGAGGAGGACCCCAGAGAAGTAAGAAGCAACATCTGGGGGGGCTCAATTGTTAGGAGGATAGAGCTGGGAATGGGAAAGGGGGCAGAGATGGAGGTCAGCTTTTAAATCTGTCTACAATAGGGGAAGGTGAGGAAGCTCTGCACCAAGGCTTTCAACTCATGGTTGAAGGAATGATGCAGAGAGGAGAGGTATGGCTACACTTGGAACTGGGGTTCCACATGAGAAGAGCAGATGTAGTCCTATTCAACAAAAGGAGGAGCAAGGAAGAGGCAGGTAATTATAGGCCTGTCAGCCTGACATCGGTGGTGGGTAAGTTAATAGAAACACTACTAATATTTTAGTCATCCAAGGCAACACAGCATTGCAAATTCAGTAAGTACTAGAGTAACCTGTAACACAATTAACAGTTTGAAACTTATTTCTATCCATGTGTTTGAAATCAAGAGATCAAAATCACCATCATGAAATAAAGTATTTAAGATTGTTGAGCAAGTTCCATACTATTGATAATTCTTATCAGATATTCATCCTTGTGGTTTAGCAAAAGCTGTAAGTGTAGGGAGAGTGGAGCAATATGCACAATGAATGTTGGAATGTAATTTATGACATCATTTTGATGACCAGGTTCACTGAGAACATATTGTTCATCATGAAGTGGCACTGGTAATATAACTGTGTGACAAATGGCAGTGTGAGCAGTGGGTGTGAAGCAGAAGTTTGGAGCAGTCACTGGACATATCCTGTTCATATGAGTGAATGAATCATGGTTAGTGGCTACGCAATACCAACCATCCATGTTATAGGTTACCATTGCCATGGGGAGGCACCATTTTGTGAGCTGTACTGGGAAGGTAACATTTTGTGTGATAGCAGCACTGTTATTCTGGCTGAAATCCCCATCCAGGCCACAGACAGGTGTAGCCACATCAAAAACATCACATCGTAGCTGGCCCAGTGGCGCTGAGGCACTGGTTGCCTTACTTCATGCTACGCCAGCGACACATGTTTGGGAATGAGCACAGGCCACCAGGGGTTGGCAGGGGAGGAGAAGGATTGAGTGTCTGATGGACAAGGCCCCATGTTTTCCACGGTTCCACGGCCGCAGAACTATCCGTGGAAAATCACGGAATTGTGCCTCACCCGCGGAATTGCACCTCACCTGTAGAAGTCGTGTCCAGCCGTGGAACTGCTGCGGATGTTAATTTATACATGAAAAGAGTACAAAAATGTTTTATTTTGTTTTGTCATTATAGTGGGATTATATGAGATTATTTGGTTAAGTCGCACAGCAGTAGTTTAATTCAAATCCATTTTTGTTTTGGAGCATTACCGGAATCGCTCAACAGCTACAGAGTGTACACTGAGCTGCCTGATCGAACCTGCTGCCATCCCGAATGTAAGGAAGACATGTGACTGTGTTTGCAAGTTGTGAGTTCGCTGAAGGAACTTTTTTGACAAGCGTAGCCCTCGGATTCGAAATAAAACTGTGGACTGTGTTTGGAGCATGAGTAAGCTGCGGCTGGAGGGTTTTAGAGTGTATATCCCGTAGGAAATGCTGCTGACTGTATCCTTGGACTGGGAATAATTTGTGGCTCGAGGGAACTAAAAGGTAGCTGGTGGTAGAAGAAATGCTTAGATGAGTGTGAAGTTTGGGTGGTGTGGGAAAGCGTAACGATTACCCTTGCAGATTCGTTGGCCTGACTTAGCCCTGAGAGCTTGTGGATTTTTACATACAGCATGCGTTTTAGCCGTCCAGCTGAGTTTGGAATCCCCCGTTTGGACTGTAGACCCTGTATTTTGTGGAGGTCTGGTCACTGACTTCACCCTGCTCAGGCAGGCTGGGCCGAGCATGCTGGGGAGTCGATCGACAGTGTGCAGTCTGCCTAGGTTTCTCTGCCGGCAAGCAGGTGGGCTTGCCTGGCGACTGTGTTGCTGTGTAGTTATTTTCTGATGGCCAGTCCTTGCAGCATCATTATTAATCTCTTACTTGAATTTCTTTGCCCTGTTTCGGAGAGTCTGCAAGCAACTTTTATTTGGGATTTGCTTTATTTATTATACTAATGTCTTCACTGACTGTTATCATGGTGTAACTGCATGTGGGAGTTTGTGGATACTGGAGAGTCAACTTCAGCCTGGATCCGGTTTCCGTGGGAGTTTTTTGGCTTCTGTCCCTGGGATTACCGGCTCTGGCTGATGCGGGTCGTGCATCCTCTGAGACACTTGAGCATCCTCTGGGGCGCTCAGTCCTCCTCTCCCTGGCTGCCCCCCCCCCACACACACAGCTTAGTTTAAACACAGTGCGGGGCCTGTTCTATTATCAAACACTGTAAAGAAAAATGACAAATAAGTTAAATGCTGCTCCCCTACTGGGAAAGTATTATATCCATTGTGACGATCTTTTGGTCTACTTTTTTGATCCATCTAATTTTTATATCTGCTTAAACTGATGTACACCATGTAATTAAATTTGGCAGGCTTGTCATGTAATATTAGTTCAGTGTCTTGTTCTTTAGACCTTTCTATCAATATACTTAAGTAGGCAATATGTTATCTTCTAAAATCTTTGGAACATGTACAAATACCAAATTAGTATATCTAACCATTTTTAAATCTATTTTATAAATGTCACTGCTCATCTTTTTGAGATGCTTATGCATATTTGTGTGTATATATATATATATATATATATATATATATATATATATATATCTTACACTATTTTCCTTTACCACTGTTTTTGTATTATTTCTAAAATTGGGTACTGTCACTTTAATTACCACCAATATTTAAAGCATCAGTATTTTGTGGTAGTCATGTCATTTTTTTTAGTAACAATGTATCTGTGGAGTTATTTTTTTCCTGAAGTGAGATACAATGTTTCAAATTTGTAAAAGTTCTTACTCCTTTGCAATGCCCACCATGAAAAAATTAACATTTCTATTTAGTGTCAGAAACAGGTGCTAGTACCATCATACTACATCTACAGAATACATCCACTATTCAAAATAAGAATAAACATGGTTATAGCTTTTTTACTATTTCAGTCCCCAAATCTGTGGACTGATTTGCCAGTCACAATACACCCTGTTACTTCTTTGTTTAGCTTTAAAATTCATTTTAAAGCGTATCTGTCATCTTTGAATGTTTGTGCTTGTTTCTCATAATTTGTTATATGAGTTGCTGTATTGTTTTTTGTTTTGTTTGTTGATAATAACAACATTTTCTCACTCATTATTACCCCTCCCAACTCCTGAGCACATTAGATCTGTGGGGCCAAAGTAAGAGGTGCTGGTTTGTCCACAATATTTCTTTCTCAGACATTAAGCAAACATTCATAGTGTACAGCATGCAATCATCATTGGTCTCTCCTCCCCCCCGCCCCCACCACTAACTACTCAATTCATAGAGGGCAAACTTCACAGCAAGGAAAATGCACTTAAGTAGAAGCAATATTCAAGGAAAGACAGAAATGAACCTTCAAACTACAGGCAGGTGGGTTTTCTATCAATCCTCTCCAAACTGTTGGAGAGGATGGTTAGCAACCGACTGCCTCTGTATTTGGAAACTCATTCTCTGTTGGCTAATCAGCAGTAACAAGAAGAAAAATTAAGTACAGTTGCTTGCTGCAGTGATGCTAAGTTTACCATCAGAAGCATGTGGTAACATCAGCCTAATATATCCGCATTATAAATCTAGCATGTACATTCAACAGGTAACCTCAGCGGAATTTATTTTTAAAATTGCAAGTGGCAGCCATCTTTAATGAGCTGAGTCATTAATTACTAAATTAGCTACAGCTATAAAAGCTGTTCTAAAAATATCTTCAAAACTAAAATACACTGTGCATGAATGTAAGTGTATGTCAGAAATACATTTTTGCTAAAGAAACTGACTTTTTTGCTGACTAACAAATACTGCTGCTTATTATGTATCACAGAAAATTAATGCAGGATGGAGACACTCTTTTTAACATTACCATGGGGAGGGTGGCTCTTCAGTGCTCAGTCCCGCTATTGAAAGAAAACAAAAAGGATTTAAATTTTAACTGAGGCCTCTGTGGGGCCCAAACATGGTCCTAGCTGGCACCCTTACTGCAGGGGACTTCTTTACATAGTCCAAAGTACAAAGTTCTTAGTAAAAAGCTATATAAAAGAATTAAGACACCAGGAGAGCCTTGTATAGACCTGGAGCTTGTAAATAGAGTTTATTAGAGCAAATCTCATGTCCCCAGCAGGGATGGTGTCAGGTAGGAAGGAACTAGATGTTTTAGTTTTTATTTTCAGCCTATAGTGGGTTGGACCCCAGAGAGCCATGGAGGCTTCATTTAAAATGTAAATCCCAGCTCTGAAAATGATTATGTTTAGGGTGTGTGCATGAATGCTGAATTCCAGCAAAAAACATTCCATGTTGTTGCTGCACAAGGCCAGGCTGGTATTCCAGGCAATGCAGTAGTAATATGTGACATACATGACTTGTCATAACTTACAAGAGATCTGTGAAGGTGGTGTACAGTGAATCCGACATCTTTAATTTCACAATAAAAATATAACAAAGAAGACACAAACTCAGTTGTGAAAAAGATTTATTAGCAGCTGAATACATTTCTTGTGTGTGATCAAACTACAGTTTCCCTCCTCTAATGTCCTTCTCAATTTCTACAATAAGAGCATATCACAAGTAGGTTGTCTGATATAGGCTTAATTTTCATCCCAAACACATTTTATTGTTTTCCTGAAATGTAGGAAGTAAAATCATAAACACCAACTTAAAGAAAATGATATAACAACATATATATAACCACACATATGAGTATATACATATGCAAAAAAAACAAAACAGACTAAAAATAAAGGAAATAGCATCATAGCTATTTGCCGCAGAATTGCTGCAGAAATAACCATCCTCCGCCGCAGAAGTTCTGTGGCAAATGGGAACCCTGCCACAGAACTTTGCTCCAAAGTGCTGCAGAAAAATCAGGGCCCTGCTGATGGACTTCTCTCCTTCTCTGGGGGAGGAGATCCTCAGTAGTCGGTGCTTGCCTGCTCTCTAGTGGAGGCTGAGAAGAAGGGCACTGCGCTGTAGAAGGGGGAGGAGTTGGGGCACAGGCTTGGAGGGAGCGCATGCAGACGCGTGTGCACTCCTCTCTGCAGGCATCATTGCACGCCCCAACTCCTGGGGCGTAAATCAGGAAAAAGGAAGAGCCGTGGTACTATGGTGGAGGGCACCTCACAGGCTCCGCTCCTGGACAGCCATGGCACTGGCCCACTGGATCCAGTCCTCAGTGGGGGTTGGGGAACCCATCGGCCCCACCAGGGGGGTAAGCCCTGGGGGCCGGGTCAGCAACAGATGGTGGATGCCAGGGGATGGGGATGGGGGATCCCTCCAGATGTCAGCCGGCTAAGGAGATAAAAAGAATAGCCAAAAGAAAAACACATTATGTCAACATACATATCTGTATCCCTTTACTGAACAACATGCTGTGTGTAATACCTGCCATAGTAGGCTTATATACTAGTAGGGATGGTGTGTCCACCCTTTGTTTATAGATATCTCCCTTTAGGTAGCCTATTGAATGGACCTTGGCCAGTTTGTCAAAGATTAATTTGGCAGGGAAACGGTAAAAGATATACATAGTATCCCGTATTGAACAGTATCCAGTGATGTAACACTTGCTTTGGTTAGGATGCAAGGTAACATACCCAAATTCCTGGCTGTCACATAGGAACATTTTTGACATGCTATCAGGCATCCAGTATGAACATGATGTACAGTATTAGCACAGGCCAGGCAATTCCATTTGGTCAAGTAGTTATTTGAGATGAGGTCAGGGAAACGACCTGTGCCCACATCTTGGAGAAAATTAGTGATCATTTTGAGAACATAGTTCCTATAAGCTGTGCATATTACTTCTCTGCCTGTACATCTGTGCCTAGCTTCTACATTATTAGCTGCAGCTAACTCATTAATCTTAGCTTGTCTTTCAGTAAACAATCGTGCTATACCATGCATAGTGTAGACAGTATATGTTTCTTCAGTAGCAAGGCCCTCTATTCCTTGTAGTGTAGGGTTCAAAACAGACTCAGCACACTGATGCTCAAAATAGCTGACGTGTTTTGATAGTTTCTAAGTCTGCTTGATTTCAGACCAACATGCCATACCAAAAAAAACCTGAGACAGCTCCTATCATTCCATCCAGGCTCTGCAGCTGTCTGGAATGGAAGGTCTTCCTCCAGCGGGTTGTTTCTTGGCCTGCTATAGAATCTTGGGCTTTTGCTTGGTAAGTGAAAAGCACATTTAAAAGAAAAGATGCATAAAACACTGGATATATTTGTTCCCACACAAGGCCCATATTCTATCATATTCCAATAAGAACATTGAAAACAACAAACTGTACATTATTCAATAAGTCCTCAGGATAGAAGTAACAACAAGTCCACTAGGTGGTTCTGGTTCCACCATAGGACACAGTTCAGTCTGTGAAAGAGTCTCTGGTGCAGGTGATGGTATAACTGGGGGAGTCTGGAGTGTTGTTTTAAGAATCCTTAACAAAATATATTTTACTCTTGAGGGCCTGGGTTCCTGGGCTTACCCATCTCCTCAATAGTCAGTCTTTAAATGCCTGCATCAGAGTGTTGCACTGGATTAATCAGCAAAGAGGCATTGTTTGTGTAGAAGTGTATGTGTTCCTCAAACTGAGGTCCTGTCTCAGAGTTGTTAACCTGCTGTCCATTAACTTTACCTCCTGGGGCGCACTTGTAATAAATTCCAGTGGTGCATTGTATAAAGAACATACTGTAATCACTTCTTCACTGCCAGGCATCTTTTGCCACCATATCATGTATGTAGTGAGGGTTGTACTGAAAGTGGCAGGTAGCAAAGCTGAATCTCCTTCATATTCTGTCACTACTCATTTTTGCATTATCAGCTGAAGTTTGGTGGCTGCAGACCACACGGTACTTAGGATTATCAGAATCAGTAATATAGTAGTCAGTTTTTGAAAGATCAAAAAAGAGGAGGGTTTCAGCATCCTGCCTTCTTGAGGTTAGTGTTGACCCTTAAACAGTTTAGGTGGTTTGCATGAAATCACTTGTCAGTAGTTTTCTTGCTACCTGTCATTCAGACCTTGTACACTGAAGGGCTATGATTGTCCACAATTATTTATTGCATAAAGTGTGTTCAATGTTCCAAATAGTAAAACCATGTCCTTACCTCTGACATTCCAGTCTACAGGGTTTAATGCTTTGTCAAAGTGTTTCTTCATTCTGCTTTGGGATTCACCTAGGTGTGAAGCTGTCTGTTTGGGCAGCTGTATCAGATCGCAGAGCAGTTGTTCTATATACTGCTGTCCCTTGATGTTATCTTGTTGTGGGGTTTCTGTGTCATACCATAAGTGCTCAGGTAACCTAATTTGTCGACCCGTCATTACCTCAAATGAAGTGAACTTGGTTAAATTGGAGGGAGTGGCTCTGATTGCTGTTATCAAGAGAGGTAGGAAGGAGTCTGTCCCAATCCTTGTCATTCAGTAACAAAAATATTCTCAGCATGGTTTAATCTGTCTGTTTGCTCACTCTACTTGCCCTTCTACTTCTCCCAGGTTGTGCCTGAAAATAGGTAGCTTTGCAGTCTAACGCACCTACATGGTCAACAAAAGTGAAATAAATAAATAAAATAGTTGCACTGAGGATTGAGAGTAACAAAGAATGTGGAAATGTTGCTGGGTGCCTAGCAACTGCAAGTTCTCCTGCATTAGCTTTCCTGTAAAATGAGTTCCTTGACTGAATTCTATGATCAGAGGGATTTCCATCTGGTGAAAATGTGATCCAGCAGACTCTTAGCAGTGGCTTCAGCAGTATTGGTCTTAGTGGGGAGAGCCTCTACCAATTTAGAAAACATGTCTGTTACTACAAGACAAATATATTTTCTCACCCTGTGTTAAAGAGGGGTTCCACAAAATCAGTCTGTAACTGGTTCCATGGCCTCCTGCTTCTTTTGGGCCTCAGAACTTCATTTTTCCTGTTACCAGATGTATTATTCTGAGCACACACAATACAATTCTCACAATACTTATGTATGTCTTTTCTTATATGTGGACTCCACCCAACAGTCTGTATTCTTGAGATGGTCTAGTCTGTCCCTGATGACCTCCCGTGGGCACGTCATGCACCAAGGAAATCAATTCCTATCTGAGATGCTATGGTATTGTCCAGACTGCTTGTGTCCCCAGATTCTGCACACAGCAGAATCTCAGTTCCCAGTAACAACTGCAATCCCTTTTTATGCTTTTTAAATTGGGACCCCTTAACATTTGTCTGCTGATTCTGTAAGATAGTTTTTACTTTGCCCACATCTTTGTCCAATTTCTGTAAGCTACTGAGGTCCATGGGCTAAGCTAGTTTCCCAGTGAGACTGGCCACATGTTGTGGGGGTGTAAGGAAAGTCCATGACTCCCCCCTCAAGCACCTAGCTTGGCAAGGAGATTGGATTGGGTATTTTTGTGGCTGAAAGGAGATTTTTTGTACTAGGTTTTTATCTTTTTAATATGCAGCTGACAAGTTGTGGAAGTGGGCAGAATTACAACATACTACAGCAATGCAGCATAGGCTGGGGGTATTCCATCAGAGGCAGTGAAATTGTTGTGCTGCCAGACAGGTAGGAATTCTGTTAGTGAACAGCAAACTCACATTGAATCTGAAAATGAAATCAGAAGAACCATATTATGTGCATATAGTTCCAGAGCACGGGCTATGTCAGCCAGCTTGGCAAATTGGGGAGGAGTGTGGTTTGCAGGACCATGACACATAAATCAGAGTCTCCCCAGGTGGAATAATCTATAGCACAAACCCATTGTAAAAGTTACCTTCTTCATAAAAGCTGGATCTATCCATGTAGATCTGTAAACAGTGTTCTGGATCAAGTCATCTGGTTTCAGGAGAAACAGGGAGGAGAGGGTGAGTGGGAAGGCACATGCTGGACATTCATATGCAGTCCCCTGGTACAGCAAAGAGTTAGCTAGTACTGAAGGAGAAGAAGACCATTCCACCATAATGTTCCTGACCTGTAGCAGCAGTGCCCAGCGGGCTAGGTGAGCATTAGAAACAGCTCTATTCCTTGATTGTTTCGGGCAAAAGAAACTCTGTGGGGGTGTGATTGGTGTGGAGTATGACAGGATGCAGCTCAACAATGTAGGTGAAATGTTTCACTGCCCAAAATGTGGCTAAAAGGTTTGCTCAAGGCAATGTATTTCTGTTTGACAGTGCTCAGAGTTTGAGACACACATGCATTTGACACTGTCCCAGACAAAATATTAATAAACAAGTTAGCCGGCCTGGGAGTGGGTTCCAGGGTGGTAGCCTGGGTAAAAAATTGAGTGAACAATAGGATACAGAGGATAATAGTAAATGTAGTTCACTCTGATGAAAGGGGGTTACTAGTGGGGTACCGCAGAGTTCAGTACTGGGAGCGGTCCTCTTTAATGTCATTATAAGTGACAATGCGGGGGGACTGAAAGGAGACGTATGCCTCTTTGCAGATGACACAAAGATCTGCAACAGGGTTGATATACAAGGGGGTGGAAAGGATGAGAAGGGACTTGACAAGGTTAGAGGAATGGTCAAAAGTATGCCAGCTTAGAGTCAATGCAAAGAAGTGCAAAGTAATGTACCTGGGAAACAAAAACCCAGTAGAAGAGTGCACAGTGTGTGTGTGTGTGTGGGGGAGTACTAACAACAACAAAAATAGAAAGGGACCTGGGGCAGTCATATCAGAAGACCTAAAGGTAGGCAAGCAATGTGAAAAGGTAGTAAGGAGGGCTGGGTGGATACTGGGATGTACAGGGAGAGGCATCACCAGTAGGAAACAAGAGGTTGTTATCCTTCTGTGCAGACAGTTGGTGAGAAACCATCTGGAGTACTGCGTGCAGTTCTGTAGACCTCATCTCTGCAAGAACATAGACAGGATGGAGGCAGTTCAGAGGAGGGCAGGTAAAATGGTGCACTGACTGCACCATAAGCCATACGAAGAGAGACTAAAGGAGCTTAATATGCATACACTTGAGGAAAGGAGGGAGAGGGGGGACATGATAAAGACTTTCAAGTACCTCAAGGGAATCAACAAAGTTCAAGAGGGTATTTCAGATAAAGAGATGTTTGTTCTTGCACATCTCTTTTTCTGAAAGATTCAAGGACAAGGGGGCACAATTTGAAGATAGAGGGGGTATGGCTCAGGGCAATGTGAGAAAGCATTTTTTCACGGAGAGGGTAGTGGATGCATGGAACAGCCTTCCTGAGGAGGTTGTGGAATCAAAAACAGTGGGGGAATACAAGAATGCATGGGACAGACATAAGGCAATTCTGGTGGGGGGGTAAGAGGAAGTATGCTGTTGGTTAACTAGGATCTGTAACTTATCCATTAGGTAGGGAAATGGGCAGACTGGATGAGCTAAGTGGTCCTTATCTGCCATCAATGTCTGTGTTTCTATGCAGTGGATTTGAGTCTCCCATATACATCTTGAGACAACACTGATGATAGAGACAGATCTTTGGCAGCCACATCTAAATGGAAAGACTTGAACGGATAGTGATTGGTCAGGGTGGGGCCGGACGACAACGCCTGTTTGAAGCTGATGACTACATCGGTGTGTTGGTCCATCCTGTGCCATTCTGTTCCCTTTCTCAGGAGGTCATATAGTGGTTTTGTTTATTGAGCAAAATAAAGGATGAATTCTCTGGAGTAGCTTACCAATCCCAGAAAAGCTTACAGTGCAGTCTCACTGGTGGGGAGAGGTAGGCAAGAAACAACTTCAACCTTGTGGTGGTCTGGAGTTCGATCATCAGTCCGTAGAAAAGATACCTACTGTGCCAATAGTTGTATCCACAAACAGAAAGAAAAACCAGCACCAAGACTCACATTTACTTTTCTCTTGTGTAATTTATTTCACAAATCGTGGAAAACAGCTTAGCAGACTCCCGACTGGTTTCGCCTTACTAGGCTTTTTGCCAATAGTTGTACCTTTTTAGAATTCACTTTTAAACCTACAGTAGGTAGCAAATTCAGCATTTCATCTAACAGCTGTAAATGTTCTTCCTCAGTTTCAGTAGACAACAACAAATCATCAACATAGTGTAACAAAGCAGATAGCTGAGAAACGGTAGAAAGAGCATGCTTTATATGTGACTGAAAAATAGAAGGCAAGTTGAGAAAGCCCTGTGGTAAGCATGTCCAAGTATAGCGGACCTGTTTAAATGTAAAAGCAAACTCGCAGTAACTCTTTGTGTATAGCAGAATTGATCAAAACCCATTAGAATTGTCCAACACAGAAAACCAACATTTTTGGGGTAACACTGGCCTGAATGCCTGGCCCCTATGGTACTGTGGGTGCACAGCTGGGCATCTGCTGATTCAGCCTATGGCAGTCTATTGTGAGATGTCTTGAGCCATCAGGCTTGTGCGCTGGCCAGACTGAAAAGTTATTAGTGGAATTACACTTTCACCGAACACCCTGGCTCACACCGAACACCCTGGCTCATGTGCAAGCCCCTTGTTTTCTGTGGCACTTCAGATATAATTCTGTGGCAGGGACTCAACTTCTGTGGCACTGTTAGGTCAAGGTTTAAAGTTCTGCAGCATATTCACATATAACTAATACAGAGCCAGCATTACAGTTTTGTGGGACCCCAGTAAGGATGGTCTTTGAGGAGGACCCCTGACTTTCACCACATAAATGTAAGTTACATAATTTCCCTTAAACCTCAGGTTTTATGTTTTTCAGCAGCTGTTTTTGCTCTCAATAGTCATCTAAACCTATTTAGGGACTGTTACTATGTCATGCAGCATTAACGGCTACTGGCAAGCACCCCTCAACGTACTGGCAACAAAGCAAATAGCTGAATATTTGTTCCCCAAGGTGGAGCATTTTAGTCTTTTTATTGAATTTTCAAGCATAACATAATATTATTACACATGAAAAAACTAGTTATCCTGGCCAGGAAAAAAAATTTGTTTCAAAATACAACACTAATAATAAATGCATTGTGTGCATATAAAATGTTTATAGTAATAACATACATAACATGTAATTCTTTATATAACATAATGTAGGATATGCTCTATCCAAAAGATCCAATGTATTTCAAACCAAGCGGGAGCTTGATGTAGTCTGGATTTATGTGACAAGGGCGATTCCCATACCGTGTGGCACACAAACCGCAACTGAACGATCGCCTGAAGCAAAAAGGGTGACCGAAACAAAGAGCAACCACAGCAAACAGCGACAGTCCTCAGCCGTTCCATGAACAGTAATAAAAATACTTCTTTTGTGAGGGGTGCTATGCCCCCGCACACCCCTTGCCCCCTGCACCTCCCAAAATAATATAATCAACTGAAGGGGGGTGACAGACTTACAAAAAAAAAATGCTACATCCTTCTGTAGGACCCAAACCTGGGTGTGCAGGCGGTGTAGGCGGTGGGTCTAGCCACTATGCCAAACTGTCAGCTCAGCAGGGTTCAGCCATACACCTGCCTATGTCCTGTTTTAGTGAATGTAGTTCACTACTACACTAGCTATACAGGATCCTTCACTGTTTTCTAACGGTCACTTTAAACACGAGCTGTATTATTGAGTCACTCATATTGAGCCACTCAGTAATACTCACCCATATAGGATACAATCTGTAATCCAGCCATGTAAAACCCAATACTCCCCTTCTCTGTGACTAAACACCTCTTAGGGGCCCCATACACAGCTGTAGTTGGGGGCGGCAGGCTATCGGTGGATACAGAGTTTCCCCGTACTGCCACCTGAAAACTGCCATATCTTAAAAATATAAAAAATTAAACATCTGCAGTGTCAGTGTGGTTATTTCTCTTTTTTTCTGTCTGCTTCACTCTCCTTGTTTAGGTTTCACATTTTCAACAAATAATCATTAGCTTGGTTGTTATCTTTCTTAGATTGGCTTCATTTTTACTTTATTTTCTTTCATGTGCACCTCCCCCCCAGCCTGAAAGCCCTGGCATCCTCAGTGCCCTCTGACCATGGGATGTCCTAAAGCAGGTGATCTCAGGATCACACTTGAACATGGGTTGCCCTCATGGAACCTTGATGCGCTACTACTGGCCTATCAGAGTGGCTCAGCTAACTTTTTATATTTTCACTTTTTTCTTCTACCTCTGTAGTCTCATTGTATAAAGCCCTGTTTACACGGTCATATTTGCACTGCAGCAACATGAGCACTCGGGTTGCAGTGGTGCAAATGCCACCGTGTGGATATGTACCAGATTGCAGTAAGTCAGTCCTTACTCACTCCCACAGTTGCATTAAGTCTGGGAACACATTCTATAGTGAGCTATTTAAGTGGCCATGTGGACAAACTGCACCGCTCACTCCAACATGCCAGACCCTGTGGGCATCTTTTTTTATTTTATCAGCCGACCACCCATTGACACTCAGCCCCTCTCCAATGCATCTTACATCGGTGCTAAGAGGGGCTGTGTAGACACAGAAGCTAAGCATCTTTTTTTGGTTGAGGCAGTGCTGCAATTCTCCACGGAAGGAGCAAAGTCAGCTGTGTAAACACGGCTTATGTTTCTAAGTGAGGCAAAGTTCCTCTTCCTCCAGAGGAAAGAAATGGCAGCAGTGCTTTCTCCTCCACTCCAGATCAAAAGGCTGCAATGCTCTCTGCTCTCTTGTCCCCCCCCCAAACATAGTAAAAGAAAAACTGTCTCCTCCCCACCTCCCACTTACCAAATTTTAGTAATACTCTCTCCTCCGCCAGTCTACATAATGGCAGCAATAATCCCTCCTCTCTCTCCCTCCTCCTCTCCTCCTCTCTCTCTCACCTAATTGCAGTGATGCTGTTCTTTAATTACCCTGCCCCTTAATGGTACTAATGCTCTTTGCAAACTTCCCCTACCCTAGACCTAATGGCAGCAATATAGTCTCTCCTTTCTCTAACATGATCCTGCCCCTTCAACAGCCTTGATCAATCTCAGTTTTTAAAATCCAGTGTAACTCACCCCGCCCAACTCGGCACCACTACCCACCCCAGGAAGGAAGAGGATGATATTTGCAATGCTCTCCAAACAATTTTATCACAGAACATTAATGTACTGGAGCTGGCTGTCAGACTAGGAATGTTGAAGAGATGGGGCTGCTAGTTCCACAGAGCCAAAATTTGATTAATTCAAACTGCGGTGAACGACATTGGATTTATTCTTTGGTAACCTTACTCGGTTACAAAAGAATAAAAAAAGCTAACTACTGTACTGAACAGTCATTGATGCTCTAAGTAAATCTACTTGTCCCACAGTGACATTTTTAAATGGGATGCAGTGAGCATGAAATCTTTCTTGCCCACTCTTGCATATTGTCCTGCAGAAACATATAAATGTTAAAAAATATAAAAATGTTTCGTCTGCAGTCTCACTGTGACTTTCTTTATTTTGTCTCTTTGTTTCCCTCTTCCCTTACTTAGTTTCCATATTTTATGCAATCTTTATCATTAGTTTTTCACTCTTCTTACCTTGGCTTTATCTGTTTAATTTATTCAGTCTATCCAACATTCTCTCATTCTTATCCTGCCCCAACACTTTTATTTACTTAGCTGTTCCTTTTTATCATTTACATTTTTCTCCCCCAGACACCAGAGTTAACCCATAGGTTGAGAACCCCCAGCCCCATCCATAGCAACCTTTTGTGCTCTAAACCCCATAATGATAGCAAATTGGTCCTCCCAGCTGGCACTTTGCCCTCTCATGATTTTAGAACAGGTTAAACCCACCAGTGCCCATCTCAACCCCACCAACTTCCTAACCAGCCTTGAGAATGTCATCGAGTTGCCTTGTAGATTTAAATGCGTGTCATTATCCAGCCCAACACTGTACAGTGATCCTTCCTTCTTGAAAAGTATTGTAGGATCTCCTCTTTTAAATTACTCTGCCTCCTCATAAAACAAGAAATACCAATCCTACATATCTTAGCCTCTAAGTCATTCACCCAGAGCTTCATTGAGTCACTTAGTTTTTTTTTCATATTGGCACCCTTTTTTGGACCAACACTGTTGGACAATCCACTGCTGCTTCTTATTACTACTGGGCCCAAATGTGGGATTCATACCCCAGTATGGCTTTGTGTGGGCCCTGGAAAGCACTACTGAGATAAGAAACAAACATTCTGGCCCACTAGCAATGATGGGAAAAGGTAATGGATCATCACACAACCTTTGATCAAAAAAGGGTGAAATATGAAAACAACAGGGTGACGCAGGGGGTAAATGTTAGTTCTTATAAGCTAAAAGCAAGACAAGGAATTGGTGGAAAGGAGTGGTGTCTGTTTCTTGTCTAACTTACTGGGGCAATTTCTGTGGCCAGCCCCAAATTCTGCAGTAGGTCTTAATTTCTGCATCAGTCACTGCATGCTGCAGAACTGCAGAAAACAAGGGGCCTTTCTCATGAGGGAATCAGTGGTATCCTGTATAAAAGGTTTCACCTTAGCAGGAAAAGGGTACTGCTTCAGAGGAAACAGATCATTGCCCCGTACAAGCACACATGCCTCCATATATCCACAGTCATGTCTGTGAGTGGCAAAAGCTACCTCATGTTTTGCAGTTAAAATCTGTAACACTTATACTCTGGGATGCCATTCAGACGTGTTAGATAATACATACTGTTCAGGTTTCTTAACAGCAAACACCACATGTGCATCAGAGATAAATACCGGGTGTGATTCTGCCACTTCAATCTGCAAAAACAACCTATTCGACAAGTTTGCTATGCAACCATATTGTATCATAAAATTGGCACCCAAAATATGCCGACTATCTAGAAATCTCATTAAGGCAAAAACATGACATGCATTCAAACTACCAACAACAACAACAATGGGTTTAGATTCAAAAGCTGGGGCTGGATGCCCCGTGAAAGTTTCTAATGGTGAATGCTTACCAAAAGACAAAGCAGAGTGAGCAGGTTTATCAGTGTGGAGCACTGATCTGGAAGCTCCCATGTCTACAAGCATAGTTTGCAGGCAGTCGCCTACCTGTGCTTGCAGACAGGGTCTCCCGAAACTGTCCTCCTGTAAAGTGATCAAAATAACAGCAGATGTCTGGCAGGGTTGGAAAGAGTGCCAATTTCAAACAAAGGAGATTAGGGGGATTTAAATCTCTGCACTATTCCTCCCTTAGGACACACTATCCCACAAGTGCAAGGGAAAGAGGGGGTGGGTGAAAACGCCAATGGCTTAATTCATGGCTGCATTTTGGGTCTGGGTTGCTGTTGTAGTGGGGATTGATTGTTTTAATTCTGGAGGCATTGTGAGGGAAATTCCTTTTGTGGGGTTTGATTTAAGTGTGCTTGGTGAGCTGCATGAGTGGAAACTGGAAGAGAGGATACAGGAAAATTCACATCAGTGATGGGGACTGCTTTCAGGGAAGTATAATTTTCAGCTTTGTATGTTCGCTGTAATCCAACTGTGCAGGCATTGAGTGTAACTTAAACACTGCAAAGCTGAGTGAAGTGCAGTGTACATACTGAAAATAGTTCATGGCTGATTGTCTCCGATGTGAGGGAACAACACCCACCCACCATCCCCCATTCCCTCCCACCCCAGGGTCATCTACCTTTATAGGCAGGCCTTCAGAGAGATGGGTGTGGCTTCCTGTTTAGAGACAGGAGGAAGAGGTGGAACCACTAATACCCACACCCATCAGTTGGGGAAGGTAACCAGTGTCACATTATCAGTATCTAAGGGACACTCAACCTTGAGTACCAGGTGGGAATAGCATCACAGCACAGTTAGGTTGGGATAGGCCACAGATAAAAATGTGGGGGAATAGGAATTGCTACAGTCAGCAGCACGGGAGGGGGCAAAGGTGGAGGGAAGCAAGGGGACATACTAAACATGATAGCAGGGGAAAGATTGTGAGCTGTAATGGATGTGGGGCTGCAGTATTCATGGAGTTACTATGGAAAACAGGAGGATGCCCAGTATGCAGGAATCTGGAGCAATTAAGTAGAGAAATAAGGTGGCTTCATTGGGAACTGGAAAGCATGAGAGAGGGAAGCAGGGAAGATCAGCAGAGACTGACATAACAGGGAGTAGATAAATCAGAGCATAATAATATCAGGCACAGAGCAGGAAAGGAGGGAATTACACAGGGGATGAGATTGTACCACCAAACAGAATTGCACCAAACTTCCAGATCCAAGGAGGAGGGTTGGCAGGTGGTAAGGAAAGGAGGATGAAGAAGATTTACTCCAGGAAGGAGCAGGGAAGCACAAGTAGGGTCCCTGGTTGAGGTACAAATATCTAATAGATATGCAGTACTGGCAGATGGAAAGCAAGGGACCAGAGCAGGGATAAAGGCTGGGGAACTACAGAGAAGTAAGGAGGAGGCAGAGCAGGTGCATCAGGGTGGGAGGGAAGGGAGTATCTCGGATCAATCAAGGTACAGATGCCAAGATGGAGGGGAGTAGCACAAGAGGGCTGGGGGGATCCAGAAAGGGGAAAGGTGTGATAAGAGGGAGATAGAGTTATAAATGGTATGGGTGTGGGAGTAATGGGAGAAAGACTGGGGAATCAGGAGGAGATGGGAACAAAGGGAAGCAAGGAAGTAGGAAAGCTGAGAATTGCTGATACACAGAAAAACTACAGTAAGGGACATGGAGGGACTAAGGAGGAGGGGAAATAGTTTAAGAAGAGGTGAAAGGGAAGCAGGGCATGGCCACACTAGCAACAGAAAAACAGTGGTCTTTGGGGATGCAATAATAAAAGATATACAGTGGGGAAGAAGAGAGGGCCCACGCAATAAGACAACAGTAGTTTGCATATCAGGAATGGAACCAGGAAGAGCATCACTTAAACTCAAGGAGGTGATAAGTGAGGCAGGGGGAAAGCCCAGCTTGATTTTACACATAGGAAGCAACGATCTAGTAGGCGAGGACAAGGTGGTGGTAAATAGATTCAGGGAAATAGCAAGAACAGTCAAATATTCTGTGAACTCATTAGCCTTCTCAGAAATAATTCCAGTTCCCAAGGCCAGCACAGCAAGGAAAAGTAGGATAGCAGAATTCAATGATTGGCTGGGAGCTTGGTGTAATGAAGAGAGGTACAGTCTTATAGAGAAGTGGGGAGACACATGGTCAAACAAAGGTATTTATAGCCCAGACAGATTACATCTTAGTTGGGAAGGGAAAAGAACACTGAAAGATAGGCTGGGGCAGTATGTGGGAATGGAACTGTGTTTAAATTGTTAAGGGGGGGGAGGTGAGGGCCTAAAAGCCCACACAAATCAAAAAGGGGAGGCCACACAACCCCCCCACAAAGGCAGAGATAGCAAAAAGAGAAAGGAGATAATATGTCTGCCAGGAAGAAGGAGAAATGGTGGGTTAGGGAGGTAAGCCAGGACAATCTTGTTAAACAACAGAACAAGGGTAATGCAGAGACAAAGTGGAGGACAGTGTCAGTGAATGCCCACAGTCTTGGAATCAAGATGACAGAAATGCATACCTTCTTGGCAGAGGGTAAGGTGGATATAGAAGCAGTTACAGAGACCTAGGCCACAGCGCACCACAACTGGGATCTCTCAATCCCAGGCTACAAACTGTACAGAAGGGACAGCAAGATGGGCAAGAGAGGGGGATGGGATATCAGCATACATCAGGGAGGGAATAATCTGCATGAGAGAGGAAGAAAGAGAAAAGGGGACCATTGAAACACTGTAACTCCAGCTACAGAACAGCAGAGGAAGGAAGGAAGATTGGGATAGGGGTCATATATAGATCACCCAACCAGACTGAGAACAAGGACAGGGAGCTGTGCTCACAGTTGAGGAATGCAGTAAAGGGGGAGGAGGTAGTGATGGGGGATTTCAACCTACCCAAACTAGACTGGGCCACCTGCACTGCATGCTGCGTCAGAAGTCAGGAAATCCTAAATGCAATCCAGGATGGCTTCATGACACAATATGTAACTGGTTCTACCAGGGAGAGTGCAATCCTGGACCTAGTGCTTACCAACGGGGAGCACGTGCAAGAGATAGATATTGGGGAACCCCTGAGTGGAAGTGACCACTGCAAAGTGTGGTTTAGTTTAGACATGGGTAAGGAGGACATCCCCACCAAGACCAGAGCATTAGATTTCAGGAGAACAAATTTTAAAAAGATGAGGGAATTAATGAGGGAAGACCTGGGGAGCATAGAAGAGGGAATGGGGATGGACGGAATATGGGATACCATTAGGGGAGCCATTCAGAAGGCCACAACCAGCTGCATCACACTGAGGGGCAAGAAACTGGGAGCTAGACCACCAAGCTGGTTTAACGGAGAGGTTGCCAGAGTAGTGAGGGGAAAGAGGGCAGCCTACAGGAAATTCCAGAGAACAGCAAGGGATGAGGATGAGGAAGAATACCAGAGGCTAGCTAAGGTGGTAAGAAGGGAAGTGCGGCAGACAGAGGCACAGAAGAAGCTCCAAACAGCAGAGAGAATAACAAAAAGGAAAAGGCATTTTTTCACTACATAAATGAAAGGAGGGACAAGAAAGAAGGCATTGTCAGCCTGAGGAAGGGGGTGGCTGGGTCGATGAAGATGGAAGCAAAGTGAAGGTATTAAATAAGAACCTCTGCTCTGTCTTTACAAAGGAAAAGGAGTGACTGGTACCACGTGCAGGGAATGGGGGGAGGGGCAATCAAGGTCATTGAGATTGAAGGGGTGAGGGAGGAGCTGATGGCACTGAGGGTGGACAAATCTCCGGGGCCTGATGCATTACACGCCAGGGTGCTGAAGGAGTTAACGGAGGAACTGGCGCGGCCACTGACTGTTCTTTTCAATACATCTCTGGAGTCTGGAGTAGTACCACTAGAATGGAGGACAACACATGTGGTGCCACTCCACAAGAGGGGACCCAAGGAGAACCCGGGCAACTACAGGTCAGTCAGCCTGACCACAGTAGTATGTAAAATCATGTGGACCATACTAAAGCAAAGTCTGGTGAGGTTCATGGAGGAGAATGGTCTGCAGGACAATAGCACAGATTTGTGGCAGGCAGATCGTGTCAAATGAACCTCATCAAGTTCTGCAGCTGGGTCACTAAGGCGATGGACAAGGGCCAGACAGTGGACATCATATGATTCAAAATTAAAGGTGCGCACTGAATTCTGTGGTGCAGGAGTAGTTGACTTCCAGGCTCTTTTGCCAATAAACTAAGCATTTTCCTTTTTTGGAAAAAGCAACCACGAGTGTAATGGGGGAGAAGATGGTAAGATGGGTTGGGAACAGGTTGAGCAGCAAAACACAGAGAGGAGAGGTAGGGAGTGAGTTCTCAAACACCAAGAAGGTCATCAGCAAGGTCCCATAAGGGTCGGTGTTGTTCAGTGTCTTCATGAGAGACATTGGGGAAAGCATCCAGGGCAAAATGTTCCTGTTTGCGGATGACACCAAACATTGTGGGAGGGTGGACACCCAGGAAGGGATACAGGACCTGATGGAGGACCTAGCTTGACTGGAGAGATGGTCAGGAATCTGGCAGCTTGATTTCAGTGCCAAAAAGTACAAAGTGATGCACATAGGGGCCAAGAACCCAAAGAAAGACTACTATATAGGAAAGGTTCAGGTAACTGCTTCTGAAGAGGAAAAAGATCTGGGGGCTGTAATTACTAGTGACTTGAAACATTTCTCTCAATGCAAGAAGGCTGTGGCAAAGGCTAACAGCATGCTAGGATGTATTGCAAGGGGATTCAGTAGTAAGCAATGCAAAGTTGTTCCACCGTTGTACAGGTTGCTGGTAAGACCGCATTTAGAATATGGAGTGAGGTACTGGCATTCATACCTTAAGAAGGACATTAACATGCTGGAGGGGGTCCAGAGGAGAGTAACTAGAATGATCAAGGGACAACAGGAGAGGTCATATGAAGAGAATCTGGTAGACCCCTAAAGTGTACTCCCCGGAAGAGAGAAAGCAGAGGGGTAATATGATCGAGACCTTCAAGTACATGAAGGGAATTAACAGAGTGGAAAAGGAGGGTCTCTTTAAAAGAAGTAACAACACCACCACTAGGGGGCACAGCCTAAAATAGATGGGGGGAAGATTCAGAAGGAATCTAAGGAAGCATTTTTTTTTTTTACAGACAGGGCGGTGTCTACCTTCAACGAGTTGCCTGAAGAGGTTATGGTAGCAAAGACAGTGGGAATGTTCAAGAGAGCCTGGGAAAAACACAGAGGGAACATTGGGACCAAGAAAGGGAAGGGGGGTGAGGGGCTGGATCACTGGAGCAAGTCATAATGCCAGGACCCTGCATCACATATTGAGCAGACTTGATAGACCAGAGGGTCTTCTTCTGCTGGCTATTTTCACATGTTCGTGTGACACCTTCATTGTGTTGAAACTAGGATTCCCACTTTCTGGTTTGTCAGCGTTAGCCCCTCAAACTGTTCAGAGATATTTTTAGTTGTTCTTGTACCTCCACATAGGGTGAGGGTCTGGGTTGGTTGGAATCTGGGGTCTAAGATTTAATTTCTTAGTCATTTTTGGGGGTTCAGTTCTTACCCCAATTGCCAGATCCCTGTCACTTGCCTCTGCCTGTCCCTTGCCCGTTTGCCAGTCAGGGTTATAAGCAGGAGGATTTTCCTTGTGTCCCTCTGTTTGTAAGATCACCTTTCTATTCTCCTGCTTGCCAGCAAAGGCTGCAACTTTTCTTGATTTTTTTCTATTCTGTGCTGCTAGAACATCTTTAGCACCATACATTCTGACAGCCTTAGCTAGGATCTGATCTGTGTTATTCTCCTCAACACTTTTGGGGATTCGTACTTGTTCCTTAATTTCTGGGAGAACGTTTTGCACAAAGAGTTTTTTATAATCTGCCTCACACTTGTGGACTTCCATTAATTGACTGCTGACATCCCTTCCAGGTCTCGATAGTTTGGAAGGGCCAGGGTGGCCACATTGTAGATTTTCCGTAAACGCCTGTCATATGCTATGTGGTGCCACCTCTTTCTCTGTTTAATCCTAGTCACCATCTGCCAAGATGAGGTACAGTAGTGGGGTGTAGGACTCGGTGCACTTCCTGAAGGGTTTCTTCAAAGGTTTTCTCCCCTTCATAGACTGTGAAGGGTAGTACCGACCATACCTCCCCTTATGGGTAAAACTAAGAACTTTTCCTTATCTCCCCTATCAGTTCAGGGAGTTTTGCATACGTCTTTGTCTGCACCAATGTTCATAGACGTTATCTGTGGAGTTAACATTTCCTACTGCTTTGGCTACTTCCAGAAATGTTTTAAGATCTGTGGGAATATAATTGCCTTCTGCCAGGTCTCATATGGCTCTTCTAGAGTACTTGGACCTGGGTCTATGTTTTCCTGGCCCTCTGCCTTTTGCTTGCTTGTCACCTTTTCTACATTACTCAACTGTCCTCAACCTATGTGTATGGGTGCCATGGGTTCTCCTTTCGGAGCCCATGCATCTGTTCTGTAACTGAGAAAACTGAGTCTTCTCTGTCAGAGCATGCCTCTTCCTCACCTTCCTGTAGGTAGGGAAGAAGTGGGGCATTTGGGGAAGTTTGTTCCCAGTGCAGCTATTGTCCACTGGGATGCTCCCAGTTGTTCCTCAGCTGCTATATCTTTTGTTGGCAGACTGTGTGGTCCACTACCGAGCCATGGTTTGTTACCTGTAGTTGTTCATTTTGTACTCTTAGCCCCTTTAAGATGCGAACATTGCTGCAGTAATGAACTATGTTCAGCTAACATATGGTCTAAGTGAGATTGCAGCTTCTCGAGCCTGCTTTGTTTGATATCCACACCATATGAGAGAGCTTTACTAACTGCAGTTAGGTTTGTCAGTTGCTCCGTTGTATTTTTTTTTTGACTGAGTAAACTTTATTGAAAGTTTTCAAGCAAACAAAACAGGAGAAATACACAACAAAAGGTAACAGATGTAATACCACAACACATCCAACATAGTGATAAATAAGCTAAGTAGAGTAGGGTGAACAAAGCTAACTACTCAGAACAAACATTATAAGTAAAAAAAACCTACATGTCAAAAGATATGTTTTGTGGAAGGAGCAAGGAAGGGAGGCATAACAGTAATATCTGGAGTAGCAAACTGAGAAAAGTAACTAGATATACACCATAAACTATGGAAAAGGTGGGAGCAGAGGCTAGCAATAGACTTGTCCATTCTTAAGATTGTTAACATCTCCGCATGCCATTCACTATATGTGGGAGTTTGATTATCCACCAAGTGTCTCAATATTATCAATTTTGCCACAGCCACAATAAGAGCCAGATGGAATCTCTGCGGCCCTTCTAATTGCCTAACATCAAGCTCTAGAAGACATAATTCCGGGGCAAAGCTACCTTGTAGACCTAACAGCAGATCCAAACAACACTCAGTGCGGTTCCAGAAACTCTTTATAGGGGGGCAGTCCCACAACATTTGTTGCAGGGTGTCTGTCTGCATTTTCCAATGGGTACTCATAGGAGACACTAGTCTGCCTGTGTTAAACAAGCAGGAGGGCGTGAAGTAAGCATTATGAACAATCTTGTACTGCATTAATCTAAGCTTATTGAGTTTGATATATTGATGGATAAATTCCCATGGCGATGTGGTATCTAGCAAGGACATGGGCTCGGAAAATCCTTTAGCCCAATATCTACATTTCACCTACATTTAACGACAGATACCCTTCCCAGAAGATCCCGAAGGGCTTTATATAAAATGGGCACTGCATTGGGTTGGGCTGCTAAATCTTCCAGTTGATGGTATATCGAACCATTCATGAGGACCCAAGGGTGTGGGCCCAAAAATTCTCGTATGACATGTTTAAGTTGATAAAAAGCAAGTGCAGCTAACTGGGGTACCTCATACTTAAAGGGACACATTCTTGCTCAGTGGCTATCACAGTCTGAAAGCCCGAAAAAAGTTTATTCAAATAATGTATCAGGCTTGTTTGTAGCTGGAAGCACCCCAGAGATACAAATGACTGAGTCTTCTCAATATTAATACTACATTACAACCATTTTTATGTTGATTGCGCGCATGCGCAAGAAACATATTGCGGCAGCTTACTCCAGAAGCAGGTTGTGGAGGCGCGGCACTGTTGTGGCCAGTGCCCCCACAGCCTTTAAAGGCTTGGCCCGCTTCCCCCAATGCCATGGCAGGCTGCTGCTGACACTAGTTCAGCCAGCGTGCCACCAACTTGTAAAAATTTAGCCGCTGCAATCAGGGGCGCATTGTCATTGCAGCATCAGCCATTTGCTGCAATGAGGGTGACCCATCATTGCTGGGCGGAATTTTGCAAAGTGCAATATTATTTGTGAACATGGCAGCGGTTTGCTCGTGTTCACAAACAATAAAAACCCCAGTGCCGAGGGGATGCCCAACCCCTCGGCAGCATGTGCCCTCAACAAGGTTGTGTTTGCCGACGGGGGCCCAAATCCCCATCGACTTCAGTGGCTCTGCCCTTTGATGTTGCTGACGGGGAGCCCACTCCCCGTCGGCATTATGTCCCCCCCCATTTCATGTGCTGACGGGGGACCCCACTCCCCGTAGGCATAATGCCCCCACACAAACACCCATAACATTTGTGCCAAGGGGGTGCCAAATCCCCCTCAGCTCTTGTGCCCCCCCTTTAGTGCTGACGTGGTGCCCAATCCCCGTCGGCATGATATGGCCCCCTCCCTTTTGTTGTATGCCAACAGGGGTGGCCAGTCCCCGTCGGCTACAGCTGCCCCCCCAAGAACGAGTCCATTGGCATGCTGGGAGCCCACCCCAGCATGCCACATGCCCCTGGCAACAAAAGCGATCCTGCGATGTCTTTTTTTTTTACCTGTAAAAAGAAATGATCCTCAGCGGTCTCCTTGCCCCCCCGCAACCTGTGCCCACCCACTGTGCACCTGCATCCCCACACCCCTTACTTACCTCTGGAGCCCGGCGCGACAATCTTCGGTGGACCGGGAACACGTCTGCACTCTTCAAAGCCGACCGCAAACTGAGGAAATGCTGGTTGGCTGTATAATGGAATAAATAGGGTTTTTCCAACTTTGATGCATATCTCAGTCATTTTTTTGGTATTTTGGCACCAAATTTTCAACATGGTGTTTTTGGAACCCTTCCTCATGAATTCTGGCACTGTCATGGCATTAATCTGCCCCGAATGGTGATTTCACGGTCACTGCACGGAATCACCTTCCGGGGCCGACTAACAAAACAGTCAGTTTGGGTCAGCAGTCCAAATCCTCTCCTACAATAATGAATGTGGATGGAACCACTACATTAGACTCAGAGATCATTGCAAACACCCTAAATGATACCTTCACGGACCTTAGTGGTGTCCTCTCATCTGATTTCTTTACTGATGCTGACCCTCCAATTTCTACTTCTACTACTGCCTCTCCAGCAAACCACCCTTCCATTTCAAACTAGTAAAGGCACATGAAGTCTATAAATATGTAAAGAAGGCCATTTCAAAGTCCCGAGCAAGCAGCAACACTATTGACCTTAAACTTCTGTCCCTCACTCTGGAGGAAGTACTGCTCCCCCTCACAAAAATTTTCAATCTCTCCCTCTGCTACAGCCAGTTCCCTAGGAAATGGAAGGCTGCAGTTGTCTCTCCGGTGCACAAAAGTGGTGATAAGTCACTGCCTGGTAACTATCGCCCGATATCAATACTACCACCTCTCTAAGGCCCTTGAACGCTTGGTGGCGGACCAACTTTCAGACTACCTGGAAAAGCACAACATCCTATGCACTCAGCAGTATGGATTTAGGAAAGGCACAGCACATCGACTGCCCTACTTGAATTCTCAGGAGCAATCCACAATGCCATGGACAAAGGAAACCTAACTGGAGCAGTCTACATTGACTTAACCAAGGCATTTGATACAGTTCACCATGGCCTACTTATCAAACAACTTCTATCCCTAGGGCTCTCACAAGGTCCTGGTGACTGGGTGAAAAATTACCTTGCTCAGCTCTCAATCTGTAAAAGTAGCTGGAGTTCTCTCAGACTCAAAACCGGTTCACTCAGGAGTTCCCCAGGGATCCATCCTGGGCCCCTCCTTTCAGCCTTTTCTAAACTCCTCCCCAAATCCTGCCCTGAACAATTAATCCTCTCTGCCGATGATGCGTGATTATTGCCACTCATAAAGATCCGAACCTCCTACCCTCAACCTTCAGCATGCTTTTCCAAAGTTGAGATGTGGTTCCTTGAACATAAGCTGGTTCTAAACCACTAAAAACTAAATCCATGCTCTTCTCTAACCCTAAAACAAGAAGCAAGTCCACTCACCATTAATACATACCTGGGAAATACCCTTGAATAAGTGCCAATTTTCAAATATCTTGGAATCAACTTTGATCAAGGCCTAACCTTTGCAACTCACATTGATAGTACAGCAAAAACTATTAATCAGCGAATTGGGATTCTGTATCGGAACCGACAGCTTCTTACCCATTCTGCACTGAGGATTGCCATCCAATCATCTATCATCTCAGTCGTTGACTATGGCTTAATTATATACGGATCTGCCACTACTACAGCACTTAGTCGCATTACAACATCCTAAATAAGGCCTGTCGTGCTCACTGGTGCACATCGGCGTACCCACACATGTGAACTCTATGCTGACTCAGGTTGGTTGCAACTCTCAAACGGGATAAAGTACCTTACCTGCCTGATGGCGAAAAATCCACTCTGGGCCTCACTCCACCCTGTATCCAAGACCTGTTATGCCCGGCGCTAGCACCCGTTTTACCAGAAGATCAGAACACCAGCCTCTCCAAGTCCCCGATGCCGGACTTCTCAGGGACAAAGATCATTTGCCTATCGTGCCCCAGCTGGCTAAATGCCCTCAGCACTCATATTACTGCCTCCACCTCTCTAGGTATTTTCAAATCAAGGCTTTTCTCTCCTTGCCACCTCCAGCTCCTGTGACTGCCCTGATTAAACCTCCTATTTTCTCACTACCCACCCTGTTCCGTTATTTGACAAATACATGTTTGGGAAACCTTTTCCTGCTATTGTCTGCTCCCACACCTTTCACTTAACCTCTCTGTTCTGGACTTTTCCTATTTGTTTCTCCTAATCTGGCATGACCTCTTTCTTGTAATAATAATGTGATTATTGATATCTCATGTTCTTTTGCACAAGTGATTTGATATGTATTTGTATATGTTTTCTTGCTCTTGACACAACACAAATTGTTGTGTTATCTATGTAACCTTTTCTACTGTACCTAATTGACATGGAACCTTTGTAAAAGAGCCTCTGGCTCAAAGGTAGTAATTCCTAGAACAATAAACTAAACTAAACTAAACAAAACGACAGTGCCAGTGTTCATGAGGTGGGCTCTCAAAGCCCCATGTTGCAAATTGGTGGAAAAAATCCAAAAATGACTGTTGTATGATGCGTTAGCAGTTGCTATGCATGTAACCGCCAAATTGCAATATTTTCACACAGATTTTCAACATTGCCATTTTTCACACCTCCTTGTGAACAGTACAGCTGCCATTTTTCTCATCCTGGCCAAAATGTGTTTTCGCACTTCCAGCACAGAATAGCGTGGTCACTGTGGGAAATCACTGTTTGGGACAGATTAAGAAAATGACAGTGATGCTGTTCATGAGCAGAGGTCCTAAATTGCCTATGTTGAAAATTTGGTGATGATAGCCCATCAAATGACTATGTTACAAGTGTGTGTTGTGCACTTTCCATGCACCCTTGTAACTTCACAGATATTGTCATGCCAGATTTTCAACAATGGCATTTTTTCACACCTCCTTATGAGCAGTACAGCTGTCATTTTTTACATCCTGGCTAAAATATGTTTTTGCACTCCTGCCGGCGAATAGCACGGTCGCTGTGGGAAATCAGTGTTTGGGACAGTTTGAGATCGAGCGAGTGAGAGGGGGGAGTGACTGAGCTCAACTGAGCTCTGTCGGGACTGCTGCGCATTTCTTTGTGGGCAGAAAAAGGCCCCAATGCAAGAGCCCAGTACAAAAGGGCAGCCTGAAGCACTGGGAGAAACAGAACAAGACAGAGAGTGAGGGAGGGGGGAGTGAGCGAACTCATCGGAGCACTGTCAGGACTGCTGCAGATTTCTTTGTGGGCAGAAAAAGGTGTCGGTGCAGGCAGGGGCCCAGTACAAAAGGCCAGCCTGCAGCAGTGGGAGAAACAGTACGAGCGAGTGAGACAGGGGGACTAAGAGAGCTCAACAGAGCTCTATCAAGACTGCTGCGGATTTCTTTGTGGGCAGAAAAAGGCGCCAGTGCAGGCAGGAGCCCCGTACAAAAGGGCAGCCTGCAGCGCCAGGACAAATAGAATGAGCGCATGAGAGAGGGAGACTGAGCAACCTCAACTGAGCTCTGTTGGGACAGCTGCGGATTTCTTTGTGGGCAGACAAAGGTGCCAACGCAGCCACAAGCCCTGTACAAAAGCGCAGCCTGCAGTGCCAAGAGAAAAAGAATGACCGAGTGACAGAGCGAGCTCAACTGAGCTCTATCGTGACTGCTGCTGATTTTTTTGTGGGCAGAAAAAGGCGGCAACGCTGGTAGGAGCCCAGTACAAAAGGTCAGCTTGCAGTGCCGGCAAAAATGGAATGAGCAAGTGAGAGAAGGGGAGTGAGTGAGCTCAATGGAGCTGTGTCGGGACTGCTTCAGATTTCTTTGTGGCCAGAAAAAGCCACTAACGCAGGCAGGAGCCCAGTACAAAAGGGCAGCCTGCAGCGGCAGGAGACACAGAATGAGTGAGTGAGGGAGGGGGAGTGAGTGAGCTCAATGGAGCTCTGTTGGGACTGCTGCAGATTTGTTTGTGGACAGAAAAAGGCAGCAATGAATGCAGGGGCCCAGTCCAAAAGGGCAGCCTGCAGCGGCGGGAAAACCAGAATGAGTGAATGAGTGAGCTCAGTGGAGCTCTATTGTAACTGCTGCAAATTTCTTTGTGGGCAGAAGAAGGTGGCAATGCAGGCAGGAGCCCAGTACAAAAGGGCAGCCTGTAGTGCCAGGAGAAACAGAATGAGCGAGTGAGAGAGGGGGAGTGAGCCACCTCAACGGAGCTCTGTCAGGACAGCTGCGGATTTCTTGGTGGGCAGAAAAAGTTGCCAATGCAGGCAGGAGCCCAGTACAAAAGAGCAGCCTGCAGCACTGGGAGAAACAGATTGAGCGAGTGACAGAGGGGCAGTGAGCGAGCTCAATGAACCAACGCAATCAACAGTCGGCATTGACAAATTCTTGTTAGAACATTGTGATGTTGCTGGCAGAGTCTGTGATGCCGGCAACCCGGGTTTGGGAATGGACCCGGGTCATTGGAGGGCTGGCGGGGAGAAGGATCGAGCATCCTAGGAACTGCTCTTCTTCTCCTCCAGGGGGAGGCGGTAGGACAGTCAGCACAACATGGACCCTTTTGGAGCCTGGGGGTACTGCCCATGCTGATGACATCATTGTGGGGGATTGGGCAGTCACAGGTTGTCACTGCACGTCCCCATCCCAGGGGAAAAAAACATCAAGAAAAATCCCCAGCTGCCCAGCATGAAGTCCACCCCCAGCCCTCAGCTCCAATTGTACCCTGGCCTCCCCGCCGACCTATTCCAGTGTCTGCGGTACTGCTGGCTCCGAACCCCGTCATGGGGTGGAAGCCAAGGAAGTCATGTTGGTGGTCTTCTCCGCCGATGCCTCTGCCATCGTAGACGGGCTTGTTCGGTACCATGGCCCCACCCTGGAGGCCAAGTCAGGGGGTATCTGCAGGGTAGGAAAGGCAAAGTGGGAATGGAGCAGGGACCAGATGGTTAGGTCAGAGGATTGAGTGTCCATGGCACACACAAAATAAAAAAAGAACATTGTGATGTCACTGATGAACAAGCTGTGCCTAACTGCACTGACTTAAGCACAGCTTGTTTGTCACTGACATCACATGATTCTAAAAATGACTGTAATGTAGTATTAATACTGAACAGACTCGGTCATCTATATCTCAGGACTGCTTCCAGCTACAGATGAGCACAATCCTACATAGAGCTTTTTGTGGGCTTTCAGATTGTGATTCCCACTGAGCATGAATGTGTCCCTTTAAGGCACACAGGTTCAAATGAAATAATATGCTCTCCTTCAAAGAGATCTGCTATGTTCTGAAATGTGACATTCTGCAAAAAAGCTCTAGGTATACGTTTGTGTGCAGAGTGCAGTTGTCACATGTGGGTTCAGCCAAATTGGTTGTAAAGGATCTCAATCAATCAATCAATCAATCAAGCTTTATTTAACCAGGCAAAATCATCCTTGAGCAAGTTCATTTGTAAGATGGTCCTGGACAAGTAAGATATATACAACTACAGCAAAATTACCAGATGAGCAGTGTACACACAATGAGCAAATAAAAGACAGTTACAGAGAAACAAATAAGGTCAGGGCTGGGGAGTACATATGGTGAAGACTATCCGGGTTGATAATTGACTGTATATATAAAGGATTCCCTCAAGACATGGGATTATTCAGACAAAGGTCACAACGTTACAATAAGATGAGGGATACCAGATAGGGTAAGTGAGGGAACAACAACCAAAGGTTTATGGGTGGGGGAAAAACAAAGGAAAGGGTCGGTGAGGGGTGGAAATAGATGTAGTTAAACAAACAGGTGGGAGTTGGCAGAATAATCTCAAGGTGAAAAGAAGAAGAGAAGTGCTAGGGGAATACAAATGGGACTGCCAAGAGTTTGGGGAGTCACAGGAGATGGAGGAGGTGGTTATTTGCGGCATACACACAGGGCTCTCAATTTGAGAGCGAGCAGCCTCCCGAAAGAGTGAGGCCCCAGGAGGGAGGATAGCCTGGGAGTTTTTTTCATGACATTCCAAAGGGTGGACAGAGAAAAGATGGTAGCCGCTGAGCCATGTCGTGTCCTTATTTTCGGTACTTTGAAAGACAAGAGACAAACTCCTTAGACCATATGTTCCCTCAGTATGCTGAAACAGCGTAGAAATGTAGGTTGGCAGTTTATCAGTTAGGGCCCAGTATGTCTACATGAGGGCATTTTTTTGCCTCCTCAGAGTGAGGGAGGGCCAGTCTAGTGCCTGATAGAGCAGGCAGTGGTGGGTGCATAATGGCATGTTTAGGATAAATCTCAGCGCGCGATGGTAGAGGGTGTCAAGTTTACATAGCATCTGAATAGGACAGTGACTATAGAGAAAGTCAGCATAATCAAGCAGTGGTAGAAAAGTTGTTTGGACAAGTCGTTTCCTTGCTTCAAGAGTAAGGAGGTGTCTTATCCGATAAAATATGCCTACACGTTGTCTTAGCTTTTTAGATAGTTCATTAAGGTGAGCCAAGAAGTTAAGCTGGTTATGCAGCCAAACACCCAGGTACTTGAATTTTTTTACTAGTTCAAGGCTTCACCAAGCAAGTTATAAATCTGGAGGCTCGAAGATGGTTCTGTGCAGTGGGCAGCACAAGGCGAGACAATCATAGCTTTGGTCTTTTTGGCATTAAGCAGAAGCTTGAGCCTTATTAAGTTGCATTGAAGGATGTCAAAGTCTAACTGAAGCTCCTTGTGGGCTACATCTAGGGAGGTGTTAGTAGAATAGAGCACGGTATCATCAGCGAATAGATGAATATTACTTTTGCATATATAGGAGTCTATATGGTTTATATAGATAGCAAAGAGAATAGGGCCCAAGATGGAGCCTTCTGGCACATCATGCGGCAGGAACTTTAACTGAGACAGTTCCCCCTGATCTTTGATCTGTTGCATTCGGTTGGTGAGGTAACAATCAAACCACTTTAAGGCAGTGTTGTTTACCCCAGTGCTGCTCAAGACGTTAAGTAGAATATGATGATCCACTGTATCGAAGGCCTTGCTAAGATCTAGAAAGAGGGCATGGATGTATTGCTTAGTATCCAGGGCGGTTTGCCATTCATTGGACACTTTGGCAAGGGCTGATACAGTACTGTGCTTGGGCCTAAATCTTGATTGGGCGGGGTTTAGGATGTTTTCGGTGTCAAGGAACTCTCTGAGTTGAGAGTTAACAATTTTTTCCAGGGTCTTTGATAGGCTTGGGAGAAGGGAAATAGGGCGGTAGTTGATCAGGTCAGTTGGGTCACCAGATTTAAAAAGAGGAATAATGTGCGCTATTTTCCAAAGTGGTGGCAACTCACCATGAGCCAAGGAACTATTAAAAAGGTGAATGATTGGAACTGTCAGTTGATAGCAGCCAAGTTTCAAGAAGAATGTGTAACCCCCCTGTTACCCGGGGTTACAGAAATCCCAGTTAGACCTAGTGGCAGGCAGGGAAGGCAGCTTGTGAAATTCCAGTTAAATGGATTCCACACTGTCTCACTCTGTTCTCAGTCTCAGCTAAGACTGAGGGATGACATAATTTTAGAACTGGCACTGCTGCATAAGCCACTTTGGAATGTTGCAGCTAGGGAAGTTAGGATAGAATGTTGGGAGGATTTGAAGTCAGTCTGTAGTAGAGTGTTGAAGAGTGAGGAGGTGTGCTGCAGCTACAGGCCATCATAGCCCTCAGCTCTGACAAAGAGCTATATTTTTGTTTGAGGCTTGTGTTCTCACCTGAAGAGGAACACAAGAAGAGCCAAGTGAAGTGGTAGAGACCGCTTACAAAGGTTCAGGGCCCCATCCCTGTGGGGATGGGGGGAAGGATTCAGCCTATTTCCAGGAGCAATCCCCTGGCCCGGCTAGAGGAAGAAGAAGCTGCCTAAATCTAGATTCGTGCTGAGGCACCAGAAGTTTTGTTGAGATTTCTTTGAAGAGAAAAAAAACCTGTGGGGCACCTGCAACCAAGGGGTGAGTTTGCTCTGCTAAAGGGCCAATGTGTTTTCACCTGGGACAAGATGAATTTAAATGACTGCTACAGTGGGGTCAGGAAAAGACAGCCAAGTACAGTTTTAAAAGTTGTGGGAATTGGATTTCTTAACTCGGTGAGGGTCTAGAGAAATGGACAGAGCCACTTATTAAGTATGTTTCAAGTTCAGCACATATTGGGATGGAAGAAACAGTAGATTAAATGTGACTTACATTTAAAGAGAATCTACACAGTAAAGTGTTTTCAGAGATGAGGTGTTAAAGTCCAGAGGAATGGCCAGGTATGATTTATGGGAGCAAGAGGTGGGAGACCCCCCGATCTGGTGTGACCAGAGTCACCTCTACAGGTTCGCTTTGGGACACCTGTTGCTTTCCCTCAGGTACTTGGCCAGTGCCTGAGGAAAGTACCCAGATGTGGGATTGTTGAAGAAGATTCCCTGATGGAGCAGAAGTTCTCATAGGTGGTTTAGGGAGCCACCAACAAATCTCCATGCTATATGAAAGTGGTCCAAAGGGCTGGCAAGGGAGTCGAGCCATGGAAGGAAGGGTGTCCAAAGGGCTGGCAAGGGAGCCAAGACAGGGAAACCAAAAAAGAGTCAAGTTAGGGCAGTGTGCCCTGTGTGTTCTTAAACCCACAGGTTTAACAGTACTGAAGATGTGTGTGAGCTCTGGAGAAATCTGCATTCACCAGAAGTGTAGCCCTGTGGGGGTCTGTCCATGCTTTATTGTTCATTGGTGTTTGTGAATAAAAGCCACACTTTAGAATCCCAACTTCTGGTATTGGAAATCTCAGTTATTGCTTCCGGTGTCCGGATTACTTGGGTGCCCCTGTGCAGAGTAGCCAAACCTAATCACTATGCCGAGTGACACCTTTCTCCCCAAGTTTCAGGTTATAAAATGGAGGCACCACGTCATAGGACCTAGGCCCCTTAACCTGTCACTAGCCATACAGGCAGGGGTAGTAGCCCTCTCAGTTTAGTGCCAACTGGGGGTTACAAATGGTTCTAATAGGTCAGCACCAGCACACTTTTTAGTGTCCAAGGCTAGCAGGAGGTCCTCCACCTGTTTAAAGGTTACTGGATGAAACCTAAAGGAGGAGTGCCCTGGGATAACTGTGGTGACAGGGCTAGGGCCATCATTGTCATCACTGCAGACACTCACTTTACTGGTGGGTGAGGCATCAAACGTAAGGCCTGCAGTGGCAAAGAGGCTAGTTAGCTTTTCTAGGATGTCCCCCTGTCCGTGTAGGAAATGTCTCCTACCACAATGTTGGCAGGCAAAGGTGAGGCTGACGAGTGACCTACTACCTCTCTAAGAACTTTCCAGAATTTAGTGGAACAATTTTTATTTTCTTCGAGAGCGGATTGGAAATAACGTGATTTTTTAGTTCTAACAAGTTTGGTGTAGGAATTCCTGGCAACCTGAAAGGCCAGCCAGTCAGAATCCAATTTTGTTTTCCATGTATAACCCCTAGGTGGCACTATCCCAAGGGCTACTACCCCTGCCTGCTTGACTACTGACAGGTTGAGGGGCCTAGGTTCTATGGCGGGTGCCTCCACCCAGAGGTCAGGGTTTGTAGTGGTTAGACTAGCTTGATCACAGCCCTCTGGGACACTGTGACTCCCTTTGGTTCCCTCTAGTGGCTCGCACAGTACACAGGAGTTGCAGCCCCAATACCCCACGTATACACACTGTTCACTCATAAAGTACCACTTACCCTCGAGACTGATTCTGCAGCATGTCTCTGAGTACCCCCTGTAAAACAAGGTTAATCAACATACACAGCAAAAGGCAATACTGTTTCCATAAGTACCAACACCACAGACAGTATATAGTATAATAACAAATCTGATTTATTTAGGGAACAGTAACATGGGAGGGGCAATCAGGTTGATTAGTTTTGGCCAAGTTCAAATCACAGTACTGTGCACATATATATAGGGTCCAAAATGTCACCCTCTAGGTACCCAGGATGGGGGGGGGGCTAGCCAAATCCATTGCCCGGGGTTGGCCGGCAGGTGCAGATGGATGGGACCCTGTAGGAACAAAATATATGCACAACACCCAATTGTAATCCGGAGCCGGATGGCTAAGTCCATGAAGAAGTGAAACAACACCAATTAGATGACACACTTGTAATTGATAGCAGGCTGCAGGGGAATACCCTGATTTGTACTCACAATACCCAAGCTGAGAACCGGATGGTGGATGTTCTTCTGGATTGCCAGAAACAACAGGGCATGGAGACAAGGCCCTTGTAACTGGACCGCACTGCATTTGATAGCAAACGGATTTAGTCCGAGACAAGCTGGGGTTTGCTTCCAGCTTCAACACACAGCACACAGTACAGGGGATTGAAAATAGCGATTCCCCACAAGCACTATGCACATTCATATGTAAAAGGAAAGTACTATACCAGGCAGGCTGCTCCTCGATCTTGATCTCAATTACTACAAAGTACCCGGGAGCACATACAGCAGCTTCAGTTCCTGACAGACCAAACATGATTCAGCAATTTCTCCAGTCTTCTACAAGGTGAGCCTGGTTTCCACTCTTCAGACTTCCTTCTTTTTCCTTGCAAATTGGATTCAGTCCGAACTGGCACTTATAATGGCTGCAGGCCGAACCTCAGGGCCTCACACGCGCTTCCCGCGCAAAACTATACACTGCAGAAGCACAGAGCTCCTTCTCGCTTCACTGTCACAACTGATCTGAGCTTTCCAGTAACAGAGCAGGGCATTTCCTTTAGCTCCACACCATTCTGTTGGCTGGTTCAGCTGTCACTCACAATAAGACTCCCTCTGTTGGTGAAAAAAGGCGCCAAAGTCAAAACTACATTTCCCAGAGTCACTGCCCATACAATCCCCTTGTGACTGGCTCAAAATTGAGAGTCCAAGTTCCGACTCGTCCACAGGCTCCATCTTAAGGTCTCCCTATCATCCTGATTGGTCCAAGTCAGCAATTCAGGACCAAAATGAAAGAGCTACACTGAAACAGTTCATGCTGAAATGAAGACAGGTTAGACAAACTACATTTTCTCAGTCACTCTAAATGATTTCTTTTTTTTTAAATTTAAGTTTATTAACAACCAGCGGGTACAATTAATACATATCTATCAGAGGCAGGTTCCATATAGTGATACAGAATAATCATATAATGTACATAATTTTCACATTCCCCCTATAATACATTTTTTCATTGTTTAAAAATTGAATCCAATAAATATGAATCTCCAGGTCAGTTCCAGTAAGACCCCTACTCACTTCTCCCATCCCTCAATAAGATGGGGCCCCCTCCTATCAAGCCATTCATCCACTACTTTGTTTAGTCTGGGATCTACCCCAGAGGCAGGCTTTCAGAGGAGCCAGGAGGGACACTAGTCAGCTGTTGTGCCCTGCCAAAGCACCCATCTAGTCCACCTCCGTGTATAAACTGGTAGCCTATGATTTATCTTAAATGTCAACTCCTCCATTTCTGCAATTTCCTGTACAATCTGAATCCAAGTATCTATAGTGGGTACATCGTGTCTCAGCCACCTTTTAGTAATAGACTTATGGGCTGCCGCCAGAAGGAAGGTCCAAAGATATAATGAGTCTGCTTCAGACATGTTTTGGGGGTACTCCCCCAGTATGAGGCAGGACCACTTCAAGGGGACAGCCAACCCAAAAATCTTAGAAAGTGCCCGAGAGATGTCCCTCCAGAAGGGGTCAAGCCGTGGACAAAACCACAAGATATGGAGGTAGGTCGCTGTCGATTCCCCACATTCTCCAGCAGGAGGAATCCCTTTCTGGGCTCCTCCGGTGAAGTGTGAGAGGGGAGAGAAAAAAACGTATTCTTACCTTCCAGCTATATTCCTGCCAGAAGGGAGAACTAGTCGTCTTGGATGCTAATTTAAATACTGTTTCCCAGTTAATTGCTCCGGGTTCAGTTTCTCCCTCTTCCCCCCATCTATGTTTAATTTTTTCTAGATGGTCTTTTTTAAGGTCCATAAGAGCTTTATATAATACAGAAATAAGGTCCGAAGTCTTCTGTGAAGACAAAATGGTATACAGGCTCTCCACAAAGGAGGCTGTCCTCTCTGTTATTAGTTGCCCTACTACAACAATGAATATAGTCTCTGGCTTGTAGATACGGTAATAGTCCATATTACGTAACCCAAAGTTGTTCTTAAGAGACCTAAAGTCCATGATCTCATCCCCGACCATGAATTGTTTGATATATATTAGGCCCATTCTCTCCCATGTTCTAAACGTGTGGTCAAATCGAGACGGTGCAAATGCCGTATCCCATGAGAGTCTAAAAAGGGGCCAGAGAAAGGTTTTTATCTTATATTTCTGCCAGGCTCTATGTGTTGCCCTTAAGGTGTCTTTCACTGAGGTTAAATAGGGGGGTGGGAAGTTCCCCAATATCCCCACTTGAATAGTATGTACCCCTAATGGGGGTCCTCGCTCTTCCTCCTCCGCCCCTTCTATCTCCTTCCAGTTGGAGTTATAGGCTGGGGTGAACCACAGCAAGGCCCTTTTAATTTGTGCCGCTAGATAGTAATCCTCGAGATCTGGGAGTGCTCTTCCTCCCTTCGCTTTGCTCAGACAAAGTATGTGAGCATTTACTCTAGGTTTCTTGTTGTTCCAAATAAACTTTGTGATTGTTTTTTGCCATACAAGAAACTGCGTTTTAGGGATAAACGTTGGGAGGCATTGAAATAGATATAAATATCTGGGCAACATATTCATAGCTATAGTTTCTATCCTTGAATACAGTGGGAAATTTATTAGTGACCACCTACCCAGGTCTTTTTTAACTTGATTAAAAAGGGGTACACAATTGGCCCCAAAAAGTTGGGAGTTATGTTTAGTCAACCAGACTCCAAGATATAACATTTTAGTAGCCGACCAGTTCACCAGTAGAAACTCCGCAACCCTTTGGGAGGGTGTATAGAAGAAGGACAAAACTTCTGTTTTAGTTTTGTTTAGGGTATATCCGGAGTGTCTACCAAATTCGGGGAGAATTGACCATATTTCTGGGATCGAATCATCAGGATGGGACAGGCAAAGGAGGACATCGTCAGCGTATAAGGATATTCTTCGCTGCTGCCCCCCCACCTCGACACCCCTCATCCCTGGAGCGGAATGGACCGCCACCGCCAATGGTTCTATGTAAATAGCGAACAATAAAGGAGATAGGGGACAGCCTTGACGAGTACCTCTATTTAAACTAAACCTTTTAGAGAGTCCTCCATTTACCCTCACATAAGCTTGAGGGCCAGAGTATAATGACTTAATACAGTCAATGAACCTCTGCGGGAAGCCCATATGTTCTAAGACCAAAAATAGGAACGGCCAGGAGACTTTGTCAAATGCTTTTTCTGCATCCAGACTCATTAGACAAGCAGGGAGACGAGATCGGTGTATAGCATCTATTATATTGACAGCTGTTCTGACACTGTCTGGGGCTTGACTGCACGAGACAAATCCTGATTGGTCTGGATTAATTAATTCTGGCAACATGGGATTCAATCTAGATGCAAGAATCGAGGTAAGGATCTTATAGTCAAATTTAAAGCAAAATTGGTCATCGACTCACACCTAACTGGGTCTTTATTCTCTTTTGGTATTAGTGTGATTGTGGCAAACTGCCAGGAGGGAGGGACGGACTCGTCTCTTGCCAAACCTCGAAAACACATCCTTCAGTGTTGGGGTAATTTCTGTAGCAAAGTTTTATAGAATTCTCCCCCAAACCCATCTGGGCCAGAGGCATTTCCTCCTTTCAGGGCCTTTATGGTTCCTAGAATTTCTGAGTGTGTAATTGGCTTAAGCAGGAGTTGACTTTTCTCCTGAGAGGGGTGGGGAGGACAGGGCCTTGAGATATTTTATAGTATCTTGGGCTGGGGCTGGCTCTTGGGAGTTATAAAGTTTAAAGTAATAAGAGCAAAAGCCTCTGCAACCTGTTCAATCTTGTGGGTTAAGCGACCTGTAGTGGGAGACATAATTTTAGTTATTGCAGCTCTCGCCTGAACTGCCTCAGTCTGGCTGCAAAAGTTTAGTGCCTCTGGATCCCCTTCATAATATCTTTGTTTGAGGTAAAAGAGATTCCTCTCAATCTCCTCTTTCTGAAGGTTTTGAATTTCAGTTCTTAAGGATTTAAGTTCAGTATCTCTTTGTTTCTCCCATTTCACTTTTTGTAGTGACTCTAGCTCTTCCAGTTGTCTGTGTAGGTTGTGTTGTTTCAACTGCCTGTCTCTCTTTTTCCATGAAGCTATGCTTATAAGTTGCCCCTGACTGTAGTCTTAAAAGTATCCCAAATAATTCAAGAGGTCACCCTGGTGTAGAGTTTCGGTTAGAGTGCTTACTATGTGCCGCTTTATCTTATCCACTACCTCCTGTCCTGAAGTAAGGATGTATTCAGCCTCCAGTGTGTTACCTTTCTGGGCAGGGTGATAGCAACCTCAAAATATCGGGTTATGATCTGATAAAGTGGAAACACCTAGCCACATTGAGGGCAGGGTGGAGACACTATCTCTAAAAGTAAAAACGTGTCGGTCGTGGTACACCTTGAATCTAGGTGAATAACGTGTACTCTCGCTCTGGGATACCTTTCCATCATACATCTACTAGCCCCATCTGATTCAGGATGCGTTTGACTGTCCTTGCCCTGTGCTGGTCTGGACTTCTAGTGTCCGAAGTGGTGTCGAGGCTTCTGTCCCAAATCAAATTCCAGTCCCCCCCCATGATTAGAAGTCCCCTAGATCTTTCCGTCACCGTCTGGGCCAAAGAGGCATAAAATGTTGTGGGGGAACCTGGAGGAGCATAAACATTAACCAGGGTTACTGAAGAGTCCTGTACCTTTCCCACTAGCATAATGTATCTTGCCCCACTATCCATCACAGTATCCTCCAACTCAAATGGGAAAGATGTTGAGAGCAAGATAGCTACCCCTCTCTTACATCCAGACTCTAGGGATGAGTAAAACACCTGTGGGTGTGATCTAGTTCTCAGTTTAACGGCTTCTGCGGAGACAAGTGGGTCTCCTGCAAAATTTACTTCACAATTCTGCTTAGCAATGTATCTCTGTAGCTGTTTTCTCTTAACCGGACTGGAGCATCCATTAATATTATAGGAGAGTACTTTTATATTATGACAAACCATTGATATTTAAATTAAGACTGATCTGGAATAAAGTATTTCGTATCCACAACCTTAACCTGTCTATCTTCTTTAAAAAATGTAAATACCCGCATAACTTAAGCATCAACTGTAACTTGAAACTAATCAACAGGTAAACAAGAACCCAATTAATATTCGGAGTCATACCCTCGAAAATATCCTCCAATGAGGACCTGGGTACAAGTATGAATAGGGCAGGCGAACCCAATAGGGCCCAATATACCCTTTTTAGATGTGGAGTTGTTTGACTTCCTGGGGAAGCTGGTGGTCGTGTATTCAGCCCGTGACAGGCGCCCCACATAATTTAAGAGGAACTCCATGGATGTGAGTGTAATTCCCTCTTCCCAGGGGAGTTCCCCGATAGGGTTGCTCTTGACTCAGAGGATGGCGTGTTTGGCTTTGGCCGTCTCCCTCAAGGTTTGCAGAGTCCATATTTGGACCAATAGATCATCCTTCTAACCATTTTTAGTGAGCGGTAACAGGCAAACCAATACCATTATTTATATGAACAGCTATGACATGATTGTTGCATGAAAAGACAAAAGGAAAAAGGAAAACACCCCTCCCCGCAGTCACCCGTATCCAATCGAGAAAGGGAGCCTCCAGGTATGTTATTTATGGAGTGTGTGCCACAACACCGCTCACTTTAAATAATTCAGCTAGAAACCTTAAAAATCATGGCTCAGTAAGTGTAGCTCACCCCCCTCCTCCCGAAAGGAACTTCCGGTAGGTGGGCATTTAGTCTGTGAGTCTCGGTGTCTATTTAGCCAAGTGGCTTGTATTATTTTAACCCAGACTAGTGGTTGAAGTTCCATACTTGAAGTACTATTCTCAATGTCCCCTAAGAGTTCCTGGCAAGAATAATCTGTACTGGGATAATAACGTTTCATTATAGAAACTCCAAAACCACAACTTGCCTTTCCCATCTTATTAAAAATTCATTATCAACCCCACCCCATGCATCCAACGCGGACAGAGCCCTGGCAACAGACTCCAAGCAGGCGGAGTAGAGAAAGGGGGAAATTAAGATAAAATGAAAGGTCCCAAATAGGATGTCATTTGCCGCGCTTGAATGAGCCTCAGCCTTGTATTGGAAGCCAATCTACGTTTCAATGCAGGTTATGGTAAGCAGGAACATGTTCGCTCTTCTTTCTTCCCATTCATGTCTCATCTGCAGTCTCGGGTTCCTCTCCTGACATAAGTTCCTCTTCTCCCATCCGGAGGTGTACTGCTCTTTTATCTAGCTTCGTAGAGTCTCCCAGCTGGATAATCAATGAGGAGATGTCTGCCCGAAGGTTCGTGCACTGATTTCCCTGAGTGGCACCTTTTCTCACTGAGCCCTTCTGAGTAGTCGACCATGCTGAGGTGAGGAGATCTCTTTCTAATTTTTCTTTCACCAATGGTGGAATGGTTATTCCCAGCGACTCTAAAAACGGGGCCACAGATAGCAGGTCCTGGAAGACTTTCGGACCTTTTTCAGTGACAATTTTGAGCCGTGCTGGGTAAAGGATCTGGACCTTCATGTTTCGGGCTCGTAACTGCCTCATAACAGGCTAGATTAACTTTCTAGCGTTTTGGACAATGGTAGTGTGGTCATTGTCAATATGTATCCTGTGACCTTCAAATTTCAATACTCCCTGCTTCCAGGCCACCTTCAGGATTTCCTCTTTTACCTGGTAGCTAGTAAGTTTTGCAATTATAGAGCGAGGCCTTGCATCTGTGCTTTTAGGGCGTGGGGCCAGAGCTCTATGGGCCCGATCCATCGAGAGGTCCATTTCCTGTGGTATTTGGAGTATCTGCCTCAGTAATGTCTGCAGAAACTGAGCAACATTCTGGTGTTTGTCCTCCGATCCCTCAGGTATGCCGTAGAATCTAATATTTTGCCTTCTATTTCTTCCCTCGAGATCATCCAATTTGTGAGTGAGCTCACAGTCTCTGGCCAGTAAATAAATCAAGAGGCGGTCCTGATGGTCCGATTGTTCCACTAAATGATTAGCGCATAATTCTAGTTGTTCCGCTTTATGGTCGACTTTAATAAGATCCGATCTGAGATCGTTTAGTGTTTGGGCGATCTTGGTTACAGTACGAGCTGTTTGCAATATAACTTCTTTGAGGCTGGCTGGGATTTCATCCGTCGAGGTCTCCGAGCACTGCAGGCCCTGTGCTGCATCTCTCTCTTGCGAGTCATGTCTGCCTTCCTCTCTCATCATATCTCTTAATTTTTGCATTGGAGTAGTTGGCAATTTCCCAGCTCTGTTTCTTTTAGCTTTTGCTGGCGAGGACATACCTCCGTATGGATGATGCAGCTAGATTATATTCAGGAGGGAGACGGAGCTCTAAGCCTATGCTGCCATTAGGTCTCTGACGTCACCGGAAGTCCCACTCTAAATGATTTCTGACAAACAGTTATATCTTTCAACAAGGCTCCCTCTGCACATGTAGTGACGGCAGAGACGGAGCGAATTGACAGCAGCTCGGGCGGGATTCGACCATTAAATACACAGTCCCCCCATACAAACTAATTAAGTCTGCAAGCAGACAGCTCTTAAAGAGACAGTACGTGGAGGCTCAAATAGCACTCACTTGGAACCACATTTAAACAGCTCAGATGCCAAACACCGCCCAGACTTGGAGCATTCAGGCAAGCTCCTGGAAGACTTTTGGGAACCCCCATTTGCAGGGGGGTTACACCTGCCCTTTTCCACAGTACATCCCTGTTCCTCAGAGCTTTCTTTAGGGTGGGTGTAAACTAGTCGGGTGACCTTTTCCTAGATTTGATTTTTCTAAGCAGTGCATGTTTATCAATCACCTTCAGTACCAGGTTTTGGAAGATATTATAGGCTTCTGAGACAGAGGGTGCCAGGTAAAAATCCTGTCAGTTAATATTCCCTAGGTCTGCCAGGAAGGTAGGTTGGCAGGAGTGTTTTAGACTTTGTTTTAGTTTAAAAGTGGAGGTAGGAGGCCGGTAAGTGGAGCTTCTAATACAGGCAGTAGCACAGTGGTCATTCTCGACAAGGAATATATTTAAGTAAACAATAAACTTGTGCATTAGTCTTAACAGACCACCCTATGGGGTGTCACGCAATGTTAGAGGCAGTTGGTTCTATGATATGTAGGGTATAACTTTGTGGGCCATATCGTATTTCGAACAATAATATATTTCTGTTTCCTTCCATGGTAGGTGGGTCTGATTAGAAGGGGTTGCAATGTTGGTGAGGCACCAGGACAAACATTTACTTGCTTAAGAAATAATGTAGTACCAACAGAACTGGGGCAATTGAAGTCCACCATGATATTAGCCAGAGCTAACGTTGAGTAAGAAGTCAAGTGTTTTTGTTCTTCCAGAGAAAGGAGCTAACCATTCTCTGGAGTTCCATAAACCAAGCTTGGGTTAGCGGTTTCCCAATCATGCTGAGGGGGCCAAGAACTGAAGGCAGGACAGTCATCTGAACCACTGAGATTCTACCCCACAAAGAAAGGGGTTAAAATTGCCAGCGGGTGAAGTTCGCCTTTAAAGTGGTAAGCAGTGGTTGAAAATTATGATCTACTAATTTCTTATTATCATGGTCCAGCTGAATGCCCACGTATTTAAGGTCAGTTCCTGACCAGCAGGGTTGTAAATCTGGTGGTAAGTCTTTCTTATAGCTGGCCGAGTTAAGGGGAAAATAGTTGTTTTGGATATGTTTAATTTGTACCCAAATAAGGTCCTGAACTCATCTAAAACCTGTAATGCTGAGGGTAGTGCGACTGAGGGATAGCTAAGATGTAAAAGAATTTTGTCAGCAGATGTGGAAAGCTTAAAATCATGAGGGCCAGGAGGGATTCCAGTTATCAAAGGATTTTAAATAAAATACCAAGTGACAGCCTTCAAATAAAAATTAAACAATAAGGGGACAGTGGGCATCCTTGCCTCATGCCCCTACATAAATCAAAATCATTAGATAGTACTCCATTACAAAGAATTTGAGCAGCAGGGTCAGAGTAAAGGAAGCATACTCACTTTATAGATGGATCAGGGATTCCAAAGGCAGATAAGATTTGGAATAAAAAGGGCCAAGATACTCAGTCAAACACTTTTTCGGCATCCAGGGAGACCAGCACTGCAGGGGTGCTAGACCCTGGAGGCCAAAATTAAATTAAAGATTTTCCTCAAATGGTCAAAGACCAGACGCCCCTGCATAAATCCTGTTTGTTCCTTGCCGATCAGGGGATGCCATACCTGGGCATGTCTGTTAACTAGTATGGAAGAGAGGATTTCAGCACCCATGTTCATAGTGCAATTGGACGATAATTCTTGACCTCCTGGGGGTATTTTCCAGGCTTGGGAATTAAAATAATTGCATCTAAGAAGTCGGCTGGAAACTCATTATTTTAATAACAAAAATGATAGAAATCTGTTAGAACAGGGATCAGTTCTGACTTTAAAACCAAATAAAAGTTGGAGGAAAAGTTGTCCGGGCCTGGAGACTTGTTCAAGGCAAGAGAGGAGATGGCTTTACCTACCTCCACGTTATTAATGGGAGCAGTTAACAAAGAAGTTAAGCCCGGATCTAGTTGGGGGGAGGTTAGCTGCAGCCAGGTATAGTTGAATAAAAATTTGTGTAGCTGGGGCTTCAGGATCTATAATATAGAGCCTCTTGTAAAACTGTTTAAATTCCTCTGCAATTCCTCTGGGAGCAGTTAAAATAACATTATCTGTACTAGAGCGGACTCCCTTGGTCAAATGAGACATCTCCAGTTGTTTAAGCCTCATGGCCAAAAGCTTACTACCTTTCTCCCCAAACATCTCATAGTTAAAACTAGAGCAAAATATAGCATGCTCCATGTGCTCTCTATTAAGTTTTGCATATGCAGCTCTCTTTTTGATTTAGTGAAATCCAATCCTGTTCAGGTGAAGTCAGGCTAATGTTTCTCTCTAGCATTCTGATAGTCTGCAGAAGTTCATGGGCCTTTTGCTCTCTATGCTTTGCATGGGAGGAGGCCAAACAAATTAACTCCCCTTGGACTGCACACTGTGGCCCTGTCCACATTAGGGATTTTAAAACGTTACTGGCGCCCTGCAACGTTTTAAAATCAGGAAACACAGTTCGCATCCACACTGGGAATGTTACTGAACCATGTTTCAAAACCATGTCTAAACCCTGATAAAATCAGGGTTTTAGCACAGTTTTGAAAACGTTGTATAAGAAAAATGTTACATGTTACCAGTGTGTATGGGCGACTGATCCGTGTTTCCTGCTGAAAATTTTGTCATGCATAGCAGGACATAGGTCATCCTCTTGCATGAACTGCTGGGCAGAGTGCGGAAAGTGTGTTTAAATATGCTTTCATTACAGGAAATGTGGAGGGCTGAATAACCATGTTAAAGCACTGTTCGCGCAAGCGTGGATGCAGCACCATGGTAAGCAAGATAACTATTTTAAAACTGTTACCAGAATTTTATCACAAGTGTGGACAGGGCCTTATATGTACTCCAGCATGTAGCTAAAGAACAAATTGAGGGGATATTAAGGGCACAAAAATCAGTGGTTAATTGTTTCAGCTTATTACAACACCACTCATCCTTTAAAATATGATTATTGATCCGCCACCATTTGTCTTTTTCAAAAGAAGGATTGAGTCCTACAGAAAGGAACACTGGGGCATAGTCAGAAATTAAAATACTATGGATTTCACAATAGTGGACTGATTGTAGGAAAACAGAACTTATCAGAGCATAATGTGTGTGAGAACTGGTATGGTGGACAGGAAAGAAAAAGGTGTATTCCCATTCAGACGGATGGAGAATTCTCCATATATCCACCAGACCAGCCTGGTCAAATAAATCTCGTATAGCTCTCTGAGCTGGGGAAAGGCCCTTACGGGACTGACCACATCTATCCAAATTATCCTCAAGTGTCACATTCCAATTAAAATTCTTTTTGGCACCTTATCAAAGTCAGAGAGGAAATTGAGTAGGCTTATAAAAAAAATGGGGTATCAAAGTTTGGGCTATTACATTCCCCAGCAATAACTCGGAGACACCGAGTTTCACATGTAAAAAGAGAAATCTATCTTCTGGATCAACATGCTACTTGAGTAACTGAAAAGCTAAATGTTTACGAAATAAAATAACTACCCCTGCTCTGCAAGTACTGGAACCTGCTCCAAAAGAGGGGCCCACCCAAACCCTATGAAATAAATGCCCATTTGCTGAAGGAAAGCAACATCGGGCTTGAAAGTCACCAGATGTTTAAGGACTTGGGTACATTTTTGCAGGGAGTTGCCCCCTTTAATATTCCAGGTCACACATTTTAAGTGAGATATAGCCACTTAAAACAAAGTACATATTTCCTTTGTATAACAGGAAAAGTAAAAAACAAATCTATATTAAATTATAAATACTGCATAACAGATACACATGATATAACCGTAGTAAACCATTTTTTTTTGTCTACTTTTCCATTTGCAAATTATACTGTAAAGCCACTAGAGGGCAACAACACATGTAGGTTGCAATCCTCTACCCACCAGTCTCCCCTAACACTTCTAGTCCTGGGTCATTCATACCTAAAGTAAATAATCAACATCCTAACATTCAGTGGCGTGATCTGAATATAAGCCTGTACAAAGCCTCTACTACCCTACCCAGAAGGGTTTTCATCTTCCTCCTATTCCTGTTTCTTACCCCATCCCAGTCTCCCCCTCCACACCTATTTCCACTTCTCTCTCCCCTTGCCTTCCAGATACCTCCTTCATTCTGTCAATCACCCCTACAGCCCCCCTTGTAAGTAGACCCCACTTTCCCTACTACCCTCCAGCATCTGTTTTCCCTTCCTAGTCACTTTGCCTTTCGTCGTCTACTTATCTCCTTCTCTCTGCCCCTCTCTGCCCCTCCCTCCCTCTTCCCCTCCCTCACGTATTTCCTACCCCAATTACAAAAGTCCTAAACTTCACTATTTGCTGCCTGCTCTGTTCCGATTGGCCAGCAGTCCGCTTCTAGTCTTGCTTGATGTACTGACTCTGAAAAGCACTCTAATTTCTTAATTTTTGTTAAAACTCTTCTCAAAATGTTTTGTGATTAATTACAGTTCTACTAGCTACTTTGCCTGAGTGTAATTGTGCTTACAGCCCTTCCTGTGTAAGTGTTCAGCTGGATCTCAGACAACTGGGCACCATCCCCAGTCACTCCTATTGTGGTGCAGATTGGACTCCCGCTGGCTTCTGCTGGTCCCTTTGCCCACAGCCAGTACATAATTTTCCCTTTTTTTCTTTTCCCCCAGCTATGAGAAGCCACCCAGGGCTCCCCAGCTCACCAGCCGAGGCATCCTCAGACACCGGGCGGTCGACGCTGACCTAGCCACTGCCAGAGACCTCCAGCCCAGACTCGGCTCCCTCCTGAGTCTGACAAAAGCCACAATTTACACCCACCACCACCCATCCCTCCTTCTCCATTTATTAAATGCGCCTCGTCCCGCCTCTTCTCATCTTCTACGCCCTCTGGCGCCCCTCCCACTTTAATTTTAACTATCTGCTGTCTTTTACACATTAATCTCCCTGCAGAGGTCCATCCCCTATCTCTTTAGTCTAACCTGGGCGTTCATCAGTTTCAGCACCACCACAGGTTGTAGTATCTGTCACTAAGTCTGGGACATTCATCACCCTATTCTGTGGCATATAGGAAGACCTTATCATGGGAGGGAACAGCTGGCTCCTCTGTATGTCCCTTGTCTTGCTAGTGCCCTGCTCTCTCTATCAGACCTCACATTCCCCCCAGGGTGGGGATGAGGTTTGCGCCTCTCCCTGTTATGTGCTCAACAACTCCTCTCATGAATTTCTGCATGATTACTGGATCATACAGCTGTATTTGCCAGGAAGTGGGACATCTCCCGAATTGCCATTGCTGGGTACACCTCCCTGCCATCTCGATACTTTCTTCTCCTGCCATGTTTCTATCAGGATTCTAGTGGCAGCAACCCTAGGTCAGTTTAGCACCAGGAGTGGAGATAACTATGTTCAACTTCACCGCCCTCCCAGATGGTCAAAGAACAAAGACTACAAATTAACTTTTGCTGCCTTAAAAAGGATTTTGCTGCTATTGCTATTGTACTCAGGCAATGTCGAGCTCAACCCAGGGCCTCTAGATACCCTTGCTTCTCCCTCCGACTTTGCTGGAATTAAAGGAATGTCATTCCTGCATATAAATGTCTGCAGCCTTTTGAAAAAGATCACCGTGATCCAGGCTTGGGTTAGCCACACACTACCCGATGTTCTGGTGATCGCTGAGACCTGGCTTAGACCAGCCACTCCTGACAGGGAAATCAACATCCCAGGTTATTTGCTCTTCTGAGCTGATAGGCAATCGAGAGGCGGAGGTGGCGATTTATGTCAGGGGCAAATTCTCTGCATCATGTCTAGAATCCTCCTCCTCCCCTAATGAATTCAAATCCTTGTCCCTAAAGGTTGAACTATCACCTTCTTGTGCACTCTGTGTAATAGGCTGTTACAGGTCCCCATCTGCAGGGTCTCATCTCTCGTCACATCTAAGCTCTGCCCTGGGGCTTAGTACACTGGAAACTTTTATTCTTGGTGATCTGAACTACGACTGGTTATCAAAAGCCTCGGCTCCCTTGAAATCCTTTTGTGACACCTTGGGGCTGGTGCAACTCAGGGGTGAACCCACTCGCCCAAATAAAAAGAACCCTAGTAACGGCACCCTTTTAGTTTTAATTTTGGTTAACAAACCACACCTGTTTTCCCATGTCGGAACATTTTTCTCTGACATCAGTGATCACTGTTTCATCGCCAGCATCAGATCTGTGCATAATCCACAGTTTGTAGCAAAGTTCTGAATCAAGAGGTATAAACTCAACTTCGACTTGTTTGCCTACCTCGATGAATTGAAATATTCCCTGCAATGGCAGGATTTCTACTTAGCCAAAACGGTTAATGAGGCATATACCATCTTTCACAAAATATTAACTGCGGCCTTAAACAGGCATGCCCCCATGGTAAAGATACATGTACGGAGCAACACTTGCCGCTGGTTTTCAACAGAACTCAAAGCTTCCATGCTAGATAGGGATACACTTTGGAAAAAAGCATGCAGAAGCAAGAATGACTTGGATTGGTGTCAGTTTAGGAGGGCACGCAATAAGTGCACCAAGTTGGTCAGAGCAGCAAAGGCTGCTTTCTATCGCACTGAGCTAGACTCTGCCTCAAGGAATACTTCAAAATTTTGAAAAATAATAAAGGACTTGTCTGGACATTCACCTGGAAATTCCCTTCCATCAAAAATTGTATCCGGTAGTAACACCATTTCTGACTGATCGGAGATACTGGAAGCCCTCAATAATCATTTTGCAACCACTGTGCTAGCATTTGACACATCTCCTGCTAATGCCATCCACACTCAGCAGGGATTATTGTTTCACAAGTCTCCTGCTACCAAAGAGGCCTTCTTCTTCCTGCCTGCCTCTCTAAAAGAGGTTGAAGATCTATTGCTGCAGTTGGATATCAAGAAGGGTGCAGGTTCGGACTCTGTAGAGCCTTACTTTCTGAAATGTGCATACCATGTGTTGGCAGTGCCAGTCATGCACCTCTTCAACATGTCACTATCCCAGGGGAGCCTCCCCTTGCAATGGAAAGTAGCCCATATCATCCCTCTGCTCAAATCAGGTGACCCTTGTGACCTTAATAATTATAGACCGATTTCCCTCCTCCCCATTCTGTCTAAATTATTGGAAAAGATAGTGAGTGGTCAGCTAAGGGAGTACCTTGAATCCAGGAGTCTGTTAAACCCAGTGCAGTCTGGATTCAGAGCAAAGCACAGCACTATAACTGCCCTAGCAAAAGTGACTAATCATTGGCTCCTTGACCTTGACAATAGGAATTTTGTCTGTGCCATTTTTTTTGGATCTAAGTAAGGCCTTCAACACAGTCGACCATAGCCTGCTTCTTTCCTCCCTATGTAACCTAGGTCTGGGCCCTAACTCTATGTGCTGGTTTGCCGACTACCTTGTGGAACGGAAACAGCAGGTTAAGGCTGAAGGTGATCTTTCACCACTTAAACCCCCTACAGAGAGATGTGCCTCAGGGGTCTATCCTTGTCCGCTGTTGTTTGCGGTTTACATTAACAACATCAATGGCAACATCAATAAAGCCAATATCCATTTGTTCGCTGATGACACAATACTTTATTTGAGTTGTCCTACGCCGGAAGCAGCCTGTGAAGACCTCCAAGCTGAATTTAACCTATTGCAATACCAGCTCATAAGCAAAAAGCTTCTGCTTAATGTGAAAAAAACAAAAGCGATGCTCTTTTCCCCTTCCTCCTATGTGGCGAACCCTGCTTGCATTGGGGCTATCCCTCAGATTACCACAGTACTTGGAGAAAATCTAGAGTATGTGCCAAAATTCAAATATCTGGGTGTATGGCTCGATCACAAACTCTCCTTCTCTGAACATCTTGAAGAACTACAGAAGAAACTAAGACAAAGACTAGGACTATTCTACAGAATTAACCACTTCCTTATTAGGGATGCCAAGCAGTGGTTGGTTCAAGCCACATTCCTTTCATTAATAGATTACGTGGACCTTCTCTATAGCCATTGTACTGCCTCTGCCCTGGCTAAGTTGGACACCCTATACCACAGAGCAATCAGGTTCATAACGAGCCTTCCACTTTCCACACACCATTGCTCCTTGTACACTGCAGTGGGCTGGACTTCCCTTCATTATAGGAGAAATAGAAATGCCGCTCTATGGGCTTTCAGAGAGGTTACCAACAAGCTCTCCCTATACTTCTCTGATTGAATTCCCCTGAGTATGATAGGTGCCTATGCTCTAAGAAGCTATTCCCTAATTGCCTTGCAAATACCTAAGGTCAAATCTCATTTTGGCAGAGCTGCCAAAAGTTTCTCGTTGCCTTCTTTGTGGAACAGTTTGCAAAAAAACTTGAAGCTGAGCTGTCCTGTTAGCCTGAATATTTTCAAGTTGCTCTATGACCGCTCCATGAAGGAATCCTGTAAATGTTTCCCACATCGCTAGCTCACCTATTTTCCAGTTTCCCTACTACCCATCCTGCCTCTGCCCCTGCCTCTCTCTCCCTACCAAAATACTGGCTTCTCTGCCTCTCTTTAGCCATGGCCAAGTTCCACCCCCTTCCCTTAAGTATGCCAGTTAACTATTCCAACCCCGTCATTTCTTCCTAAGCTGGTATCCCTCTTCTTGCCTTTTTCTTTCCTTTTAAGTGAACATTCCAGCTGTACCCAGTTATGAGCCTATCTGTTGTAAAGGCCCTCTCACTCAAATGTTGATGTACATATGTATATTTTTCTTCTTTGTATAATATTGCATAATGTTTTACCATGTTACTGTACTATGATTTTTGTATGACCAGATCCATCTTTCAAATGAGCCCTGCTCAATGGTGACCGCCTGGATAAATAAAGATTTTGATTGATTGTTTGACTGATTGATTAAACCTCAGACCAAAACAAATGCCCAACCAATTTGTACTTCAAAGTCATCTTGTAGTGTATATCTCCAGTAAACTAAAAGGAAACAAATGCAAAACAGCAACTTTAGGCCTATATGGACAAACAGCAAAAAACAATATGAGAGCCAAAAACCAAGAACTGTTCCCCTGTACATTCCTCAAAAACAATATGGGAATGGGTAGGGGACACACCGAAAGGATGGGAAAGGGAATCCTTGTAACTCTAACTGGACATGGTGGCTCAGTGATCATTCTGACACCTCAGCCCACTTCACTCGGCCAGTGTGAGAAAGCTCATAAATACTGCCACATCCAAAAGGAAAAAGAAAAAGGGGGAGAAGAGAGTGACACATATCATGTCAGCCATATATATCTGAGGACTCCCCACTGTTAAAAAGAATTAGTCTATCCCACAATGGTCCAAAATATAAACTAATACCCCACTAGATAGAGGTAAGATTACCGGTATTTCAACCATATCGAAGTTAAATAAAATGCAGAGTTATAACGTCGGCTCTAAATCACAACTAACAAAAACAATTTGAACTGAAAAAAAAAGGTCAAAATATTTCACTATATGCACCCCTTACAACTTGAAATGCTCAAAATTAAAAATAAAAACACCACCTAGTTCCTTTGGTAAGGGGGCTATTAGACCGGTTGGAGACGTGATTGAGCCAGATAGAAGGATGAGACTGACCACATCTAAGCACTCCTTCTAAATTCCCGTAGTTAAGAATTTTAAAGCAGTCACATATGTAACCCCTAGTTAGCGCTATCCAAGGGCTACTACCCCTGCCTGTTTGACTACGGACAGGTTGAGGGGCCTAGGTCCTATGGCTGGTGCCTCCACACAGAGGTCAGGGTTTGTAGTGGTTAGACTAGCTTGGTCACAGCCCTCTGGGACACTGAGACCCCCTTTTATTCCCTCTGGTGGCTCACACAGTACACCGGGGTTACAGCGCCAATACCCCATGTATACACACTGTTCACTCATATAGATATCACTTACCCTCAAGACTGATTCTGCAGCATGTCTCTGAGGACCCCTGTAAAATAAGGTTAAACAACATACACAGCAAAACACAATACTGTTTCCATAAGTACCAACACCACAGACAGTATATAGTATAACAACAAATCTGATTTATTTAGGGAGCAGTAACATGGGAGGGGGAAATCAGGTTAATTAGTGGCATTAAATCACAGTACTGTGCACACATACAGGGGCTAAAAAGTCACACTCTGCGTACCCAGGTTGGGGAAGGCTAGCCAGGTCCGTTGCCCAGGGTTGGCCAGCATGTGCAGATGGATAGGGCCCTGTAGAAGAAAATATATGCACAGTACCCAATTGTAATCCATAGCCAGATGGCTCAGTCCATGAAGCAGTGAAACAACAAGAGTTAGATGACACACTTGTGATTGAAAACAGGCTGCAGGGAAATACTCTAATTTGTACTCACAATGCCCAAGCTGAGGACTGGATGGTGGATGTTCTTCTGGATTGCTAGAACAACAGGGCATGGAGACAAGGTCCTTGTGACTGGACCCCACTGCAGTTGATAGCAACTGTATTAGTCCGAGACAAGCTGGGGTTTGCTTCCCGCTTCAACACACAGCACACAGCACAGAGGATTGGAAATAGCGATTCCCCACAAGCACTACGCATATTCATATGTAAAAGGAAAGTACTATACCAGGCAGGCTGCTCCTCGATCCCAATCGCAATTACTGCAAAATACCCGGGAGCACACACAGCAGCTTCAGTTCCTGACAGACCGAGCACGATTCAACAATTTCTCCAGTCTTCTACAGGGTGAGCCTGGTTTCCACACTTCTAGTGCTTCTTTCTCCTCACAATTCAGATTCAGTCCAAGCTGGCACTCACAAAGGCTGCAGACTGAACTCAGGGCCTCGCATGTGCTTCCCAAGCGAAACTATACACCGTAGAAGCACACAGCTCCTTCTTTCTTCACTGCCACCACTGTTCTGATCTTTCCAGTCACAGAGCAGGGCATTTCCTTTAGCTCCACACTATTCTGTTGGCTGATTCAGCTGTCACTCACAATAAGACTCCCTCTGTTGGTAGAAAAAGAGCCCAAGGTCAAAACTACATTTCCCAGAGTCACTGCCCATACAATCCACTTGTGGCTGGCTCAAAATTAAGAGTCCAAGTTCTGATTCATTCACGGGCTCCATTTTAGGGTCTCCCTATAATCCTGATTGGTACAAGTCAGCTATTCAGGACCAAAATGAAAACAGCTACAGTGAAACAGTTTGTGCTTAAATGAAGACAGGTTAGACAAACTACATTTTCTCAGTCACTCTAAATGATTTCTGAAAAACAGTTATATCTTTCAACAAGGCTTCCTCTGCACATGTAGCGACAGCAGAGACTGAGCGAATTGACAGCAGCTTGGGCGGGATTTGACCATTAAATACACAGTCCCCCCATACAAACTAATTAAGGCTCAAATAGCACTCACTTGGAACCACATTTAAACAGCTCAGACGCCGAACACTGCCCAGACTTGGAACATTCAGGTGAGCTCCTGGAAGACTTTTGGGAACCCCCATTTGCAGGGGGGTTACACATAGGTGTATGTATATATGTGTGTGTGTGTGTGTGTGTGTGTGTGTATATATATATATATATATATATACATATATAAAATAATATATCATATGACAAAAACTCATGCCCCTTAAAAATAAAGGAGGAGATGTTTCTAGCTCAAACATAATAAAACTAGGTGCAGAAAAATAATCAAAGCATTAACATTGAATCTAGAGTAATGCCAACAGTTTATGAAAACCAGAAGCATCAGTATGATTTTTCTCAGAAACTACTTGAAAAACAGACAGTCCAAAGGAAGAAAAAAGCCCCACCAAGCTCCAGTGATAATTGGCAGTATTGGCAGAAGAGGCAGTATAGCGCAGTGGTTTAAGGCTCTGAGCTGCATACCTGGAGACCTGGGTTTGAATCCCACAGCTCCTACTTGCATACTGCGTGACCCTGATTAAGTCACCTAACTTCTTTGTGCTCCCAGGTCACACCTGGAATCAAGCTTTGGCTTAGTGTGCTACTCCTGGTTAAACAATTTCCCCTTTCCCATCCCCGAATAGACCATGTGATGGCATAAAAATCAAACACAAAAGGGGTAAACAAAGGGAAGATGTGGAGGAGAAGGCAACTCCCTACACCTCAAAAAGTGGAGTTGCTTCTGTGAGCCCCTGGCGCCAACCTTAACGGTCAATAGCATTCTTGTGCAGATGCATTCCAGTTATGGCTGCAACCTTCAAATGAATGTTCAGCACAGCAATAGAAACAAGCCATGATAAGTAAATGATGGAAAGAAGCCACTTTGCCGATAGTTCAAAAAAAAAAAAAAAAAAGGTTTGTAGCAAAGGTGTTATATGGAAATACAAAGCCAGAGCTCCATCTATACAAAGATGCCAAGTTCGGATCTGGTCCACAATAACTACAGGGCTCACAGTCAAAAAAGGTGTTGCAGAAAAAAATTCAGCCTGTGTAGCTGGGTAAAGCAAATGTAGTTTCCAGCTGAAGAAAATGTATCAATGGCAGTGCGTATATTTTTATACAAAAAGTAAAGAGGCTGTATTAAGTCCAAAATGCCAAATCACAAAAGCTGTCTTTAAGCCTAAACAAAACACGTTGGCACAGATCTATAATGAGCTGGGAAATCAAAATATCAGATCCCGTCATGCCATACATATTACCAATGACAGTTCAGCTATTAAATAAAAGAGCTTCAAGTGTTTGTGCTCTGGAAAACGTTGAAAGAAACCTGTGGAAAATGTTTAGAAAGCTCTTTCTGAGCTTGCTCTGTGGATTCAAACTCTATAACACTCCTGAGGCAATGGTTACAAACAGCCGGGCTGGGTATTGGGTATAAAACTTCACCCCAGCTTTGTATAAGGACAGTTTGATGGTCTTGTAAGCCAGCTGACATTCTCGAACTAACGGGGTCACATCTCCAAAGATAAAAAAAGGCTTACCTTGCCAATTCAGTGGTCAGTTAGCTCTAACTTTCTGAAGAACGTGAACTTTATCTTGGAAAAATACGCAGCATAGAATGATTGCCCTCGGTTTACTGGGAGATGGAGGTTGAGGGTGTAACGAATGATGTACTCATTCGATATACTGTAGAACTTTAAATTTTCAATGATCAAATAATTTCCACTATTTTTGCTGAACCACCAATTTGTGTGAAAATAAATTTGCGCCAACTAGCACTTTTAGTATTTTTTCCATTATAGCGGATGTGGTGACTGTGACGTAGCACTAAAATAAATTTACACAGTTATGGTTGCATTTATGTTTGCGCTAAATTTTCTTTGTGTGAAAATAACTAGTTCTACAGTAGTAGTCTGTGCCCATAATCAGGAGGCCAGCAATTTCTTTCAGGAGGCCCTGAATGAAAGCAAGAATATCCATTCCCTCAGCCTGCTCAGGAATATGAACTGTAACCAAGTTATTACATCGGCTTCTTGCTTCCAAGTCATCTGTTTTAAATTCAAGCTTTGTGACCTGCTTCTGTAAATCATGAAGGCTTTTTTCATCCTGGCTCTGTCTGTCCTCCACCGTGCTGATTCGAACCTCTGCATCCCCAAGTCATTGATAAAATACCTCAGCAGTGGGCTTCAGGAGATGTAGGTCTTCCATTACCTTTGCAATAGACAGTTTTAGAAAGGCCATATTGGCTAGAGGGAAATCTAATTTGTCCGGTTCTGTATCAGGATCTGGAGAATCAGGAGTTGGACGTTTTCTTGGCAGTTTAGGTCGTGGGTGAACTGCTGATGCAGCATCAGTTTGCTCAGAAGTTTGTGGCTCTGAAGAAATTTCCATAGTCTGAGTTTGATTTTTCGGGATCTTCCATCGCCACTAGGTAAGAACTGCCACCAAATAAAAATAGAAACAGCTGTTAAGGTATAAAAGGAAACTTAAAACTAAGCTGAAGGAGCAGAGCTGAACAAGATTCATCTAATATAACACCAAGGGCATCACGTGACTCCATTTTTTTTTGTTTTGTTCTTTTTTCAGCCAAATTAGCTTTCATTTTAGATATCTTCTGTTTCATGCATCATGTTTTGTTCTCTACTGCTTGACATGTCATATACAATTCTTGCTTGCAATAACCCTCCTTTAGTTTTTACTTTGATTTCTTGTCTTGGTCTAGACCTAAAAACTATGTCTTGACCCACACCTAGGAGTCAGACTGGTGTTTGTGTCCAGTGCGACTGCCCCGTGGCTGGTCACAAACTTGGAGATGTAGTTCTCCATTGTGATCACAATTTAATACTGTGATTTAAGAAGCACTTCAGCATGCTATGTGCCCTCAATCTACAGTTAGATTCCCACACATTATCATCCCAACTTATAGTTTCTACTAGGTCACAGTTAAGCTGCACTTTATAGTATAGGCTGGACATGCCATGTGTCTTCATTCAAAGGTGTAGCTCTAATGTCTCTCTCCACCAGTGTACAATACCGGCAGTGGTTAGGTTGCTATCATACCTACCCAGACACTGTTATGTGCCCTTTCAGTGTTGCCCCATCTGGGTAGTGCCAATTATAATAATGTGAAACTCTGGTAAGTTGGTACCTTTCTAGAGTTCTGGTGAGTAATGATGTCATGAGAGAGACAAATTAGCCTATAAGACATTCATTATCAGCCATAGAAACACACAGGACAAAGTACATACATTACCTATCCTGGGAAACAGTGGCAGCACGCCACATTCATTCTATGGGCTCTGACTCACTGAAATCCTGAAATAAGTCCTGTATTTACCCAAAACTCAGACCATCACTCACCTTCTTTATCTTACTCAGAAAACAGAAATATAGCCGTTTATAGCATAATACATAGTATAGTCTTTTGCTGTTTCAGCAGAACTTCAACAAGGTTTCCTGTTAATGGCAGCTGCAATACTTCTCTCAAACTAACCCTAGACATTATCAATAACAGTTAGTAAACATAACAGACATCATTCTTCTGTCTCCCTTCAGGAAATAGATATAGATATAAGTAACCCGGACATGCTACATGTGGTGAAAACATATTATTTTCTCCCAGTCAGCAGTTTCAGCAGGACTAGGAACAAGCTAGTAAAATTCCATCACTAAGGTTTCCTAAACAAAGCTATAACAACTTGTGCATTTGTAAGAACAATACATACTTACTTGAAAATAATAATAATAATAATAGATCCAAAAGCTTTCTGCTAACAAATGGATACAGGACCCAAGACAGGATGGTTTCACAGCGGGAAGGTCATGCCAGACAAATCTGATAGATTTCTTTGACTGGGTGACCAAGGAGTTGGATCAGGGAGGAGCAGAGGATGTGGCCTGCCTGGACTTCAGCAAGGCTTTCAACACTGTTTCACATAAGAGACCGGTAAGCAAGTTGGGTAACTTGGGGGGGTTGTAACAAGGTTGTAACCTGCATAAGAAACTGGTTAACAGATAGAACACAGAGGGTAGTAGTAAACAGAGCTCACTCTAAGGAAAGGAGGGTGACCAGTGGGGTACATCAGGGATCAGTGCTGAGACCGATCCTCTTCACTGTCTTCATAAGTGACATAGTGGAGGAACTTGAAGGGAAAGTCTGACTCCTTGCAAATGACACCAAGATCTGCAATAGAGCGGACACTGTGGGTGTGTGTGTGTGTGTGTGTGTGTGGAATGGATGGGCAGGGATCTAAAAGGACTGGAAGAGTGGTTAAGGGTATGGTAGCTGGATTGTATTGTACAAAAGTGCAAAATAATGCACTTGGGTCATAGAAACCTGGGAACTGAGGAAATGGGTGGAGTGATACTGACAAAGACCAAGCAGGAAGGAGACCTGGAGGTAATTATATCGGATGACTTAAAGTTGGCCAGGCAGTTGGAAGGACTAGTGAATGCTTTGGTGCATAAGAAGAGGTATCACCAGCAGGATGAAGGAGGTGGTGCTGCCCCTATATAGATCACCGGTAGGACCTCACCTTGAGTACTGTGTCTAGTTTTGGAGACCACATTTCAAGAAGGACATAGATCGGACGCAGTCCAGAAGAGAGCTATCCAAATGGTGAAGGGTCTGCATCAAAAGCACTGTGAGGAGATGCTAAAGGAGCTAAATATGTATACCCTGGAGGAGAGGAGGGAAAGGTAAGATATGATAGGCAGCTTTAAGTACCTCATAGGGGTGAATATAGTACAGGAGGGGGTATTTTTCCAGGGGAAAAGGTGCTCTAGCACATGGGGGCATGATATGAAGCTGGAGAGGGGTAAATTCAGGAGGGATGTGAGGAAGTACTTCTTCACAGAAAGGGTGATGCACACCTGGAACAACCTTCCAATAGAGGTGAAGGGGGTGAAAACAGTGGTGGGATTAAAAAATGCCTGGGGCAGGCACAAGGGAATCATAAGGGTAAGGGGGGAAGAGACTGTGTCATAGATCAATTAGTGTCTACAGCAAAGAATGGTTAATAAAAGTGGGCAGACTGAATGGGTCAAGCAGCCCTTATAGCAGCTCACTCAGCTGAGAGGAGAAGAAGTGGCAAGGCTAAGCTGGGGGTTAAATGGGGGGGGGCCTGGGAAAAAGGGGTAGAGAGACAGGGGCCGTATAAGCCAAGGAAGGAGTGGGAAGGGCTGAGTAGATTCACTGGAGGATCAGATACACTGTTCTGGAAGTCAAAGGCTTGGGAGGGAGAGGGTGGACAGGGACCCAGAGGGGGACAGACCAGAGGTGGTAACAGAGCAGCAGGTCCAGAGCTGGGACAGGGATGCCCAAGACAGGAGGAAAGGGGTCAGTGGGAACTGACAGCAGGAGGTCTAAAGGCACAAAAATGACATCTGTAGCTACAGAAAAGGGGTCATCCAGGGATCAGGAGGGGTGGAAGAGAGTAGGCTCAGAAAAAGGCAGACGGATGCCCAGAATGAAGGATGACGTAGGCATAGGTGAAATGGGCTGGAGAGTGGAACTAACAAATAGTTTTGCTCCCCCCAGGTATCCTAGTCGAGGACATTTTGGAGGAAGGGGTCTGGCAGGGGCCATCAGAGAAGGGGGGGCAGAGAGGCTGTGGGACATGGGGGGAAAGATTTCAGGTGCAGTGGAAGAGGGGAGATGGGGGGAGGCACATTGCATGCAGGGAAAGGGGTAGAAGAGGGGACGGGCACATTAGGGACACACCAGAGGGTGGCACTAGGGGAACTGTGGCATAAGAAAAGGGTCAGGAAGGAAGCACTGGAAGAGCTGGAGTTGAGATCCTAGGAGGCTAAAAAATGAATGGGAGGAAACCCTGCAGGGCAGGAGCTGCAGTAGGAGGATGGGGCATGCACTGGGCAGGGTGCAGGAGAGGGGAAATATGCAGACAGGGCAGGTGGTGAGGAGGAAGACTTCCCCAAGTGGGGCACGATGCTCAAAACCTTCTGCAAAGATGGGCAGGACAGGAACAGTTAGAAGGGGATCAAGCACAGTTGGCACAATCTCTCAAAGTGATGCAGACGGGGGATGGCCAGGGGCAGCTAGAGGGGGGTCAGGTGAAGTTGGCTCATGCTCAAGCAGTGATGCAGGAAGGGTTTGCAGGGATGAAGAAAGCCAGGCAGAAGTACAAGGGATGAAGAGGTATGGGGGGGTCTGAGGAAAGGCTAAAGAGAGAGGGTGAAGAGGAACAGATGCTGGGTGTTGGTTAAATTCAGGATAGGTTAGGTGATGGGGAACAAAAGATGAGCTGGGGCAGAAACCAAGTCAGGATGGAACATGAGGAGGAGTCCAAAGGGAACCAAACCCCGCGACACAAAGCTAGAGGCCAAAAGGACACCCAGGAAGCAGGGGGCAGTAGGGTGGCACTCTTGGGGGACTCAAGAATTTAGGGGCTAAAATTGGGAAGGAAGGAAGCAAAAAACAATGCAGTATGGGTACAGTGCATGCCAGGGATGATAGCGCTGGAGGTGAGGCATCATATTCTTTCTTGGGGTAAGCAGCAGGATTAAAGGACACATCTGGTGTTTCACCTGGGCACAAATGACTTGGAGGGGAACAGTCTGATGGAGGTACAGGCAAGGCTTGAGAAACTCACTAGGTTCTGTAGGAGTAACACTGTTTTTCCTTCCATTTCCTCCTCTGAGATGTTGCCAGTACCAAGAGCCAGCACACCTGGAAAGGAGAAGATAAGGGCATTCAACAATTGGCTACAAGGTTGGTGCAGTTGGATGGGGTTCAGCTGGATAGGTGACTGGGGCTGTACATGGGAGGAGGAGGGGCTGTATGCCCAAGACAGGCTGCACCTGAACTCTTCAGGGGCAGCTGCTCTAAAGAGTAAAATGGGGGACTTCATGGCAAGGAAGTTCAATTCAAACTAAATAAGGGGGGGGGCTAAGGACAGGGCCATCCTTACGTGAGGCAGCGCAGAGAGGCTATCAGCCTCCCCACGCAAGTCACAACACTCATCAAGGGAACAGTTAGCAGCAGGGAAGGACGGGATGGGGCTACATGTTGGAGGGATTTGGTTGCAAATGCCAGGAGCCTGGGGAACAAAATGGGAGAACTGGAGGCCACCATGATGGAGGAGAACCTAGACATTGTAGCAATGAGTGAGACTTGGTGAAACGAGCACCGCACCTGGTAGATGGTGATCTCAGGGTATCGTTTGTTTAGGAAGGATCGGGAGGGGAAGAGGGGGGAAGGGGTGGCGTTATAGGTCAGGGAAGGGCAGGGGTCAGCCTTAACCTTTTTTTGCACTAGCTAGCAGGGCAAGTTGATTCAAAATTGCACTAGCCCGCAGATGGTTGCACTAGCCCTTAATTATAATGGTAAATTTTGATCACTTATGCAGGAAACAATGTAAGCAAAGCCAAGAAATGCTCTGATTATTGCACATTTATCCTGCTCCCACATTGCTTCCAGCTCCCCAGCAGAAAAAAAGACTGCAATGCCATCGCAGACAGTGAGCCCCCCCCCCCCATTGTTTTGTACCATGGCCTCCTCTCTTCCTCTTTCTGCCCCCAACACCAAACAGAGAGAGGATATCACAACAGGAAATGTTGAATCAAGCAGTCCTAGCTCTCGCACACAATAGGTGACATCATCATGCACCTCACCACACTGTCACCACCACCCACAGGGCAATGAACAGAGTCAGGCAGAGAAAGACACTGTCGGTCCACACCCTATAGTCAACTGGAGACCTGCACTTTTGAAAGTTTTTGTATAGTCTCAAGTGAGCCAGGAGCACATCTAAGATTTCTTTGGGTTGTGGGCTAGACAAACCTAAGGGGCTTGGAAAATAGAAAACTATGACATTTTTATTTGTAAAAGCATCGATTTTAGTATGCTCTGCCCCAACAATAACCAATTTTTCTTTAACACTGTCCTTTCATCAGCCCAGGAGAAACAGTACACAGGCATAACACTATACTATTTCTATTTCTGTATGGGATGATCTATGCAGCCCAGGAATGCCCATTTCAAGGTTTCAAATTATGTATTTTATCAAGGTTTATTTTTGTACCATACGTGATCCAAAGCTTTGTTTTTAGGCTGAAAGGACATGCTGAGTGGGATAAGGGTGGAACTGTATGGATGGTGATGGCTGGCATATTCCATTTAGAAGCGCTAGGGACCCCCTTCACTTGCCAGTAATGGCAGCTATGGATCTATGGATGGTCACTTCAGAGTCTGGTCTGCAGTGGTGTCCAGGGAAAGAACAAAGTTAAGAGATTTGAAGGGGAGAGGTAAGTTATGGTGAGGCTGGGATAAAACCTACCACCTGCAGGGCCGATCCTGTATACCTCTTTGCATTTTGTCACTGAAATGTTGGATACAAACACTCAAAATGTAGAGAAATGAGGGGCACTGGTCTTAATAATCTTGGACAAATTGTTAGACATAGACACATTCAGAAAACTGGAACCTAGTGACTTAACAGCACTCTACCCTTGATCACACCCTGCACACCCTGGACACTAGTTGAAAGTCTTAACAGTGAAGTGATAATGACTCACATTGAGTCTTTTGTGGGATTCCTCTCTTGAACTGCCAGATGATTGCAGCTCTTAATGAGATGTTAATCACACCTGGCCATCTGGAACATTGAAAGAGATTAGCATGAGGACTAGAGAATGCTAAAGTAGAGACTTTTTTAACTTCATTAACAGCCATGAAAATCTGCAGTAGTCAAGATGGGCAAGTAGAGAGTTAGCTGCACTAGCCCTGGTCAATTTGCACTAGTGTTTGGGCTAGTAAAACAATGTTAAGATCGACCCCTGGGGAAGGGATTGGGGCCATGGAAGGGCAGGATGAGGAGGAGGAAACAGAGATAATGTGGGTCACCCTAGACAGGGGACGGAGGAAAACCTGCACATTGGGGTAGTCTATAGGCCTCCTATGCAGGGGGAGGAAGGGGATAGACTCTTTGTGGAATCGTAGCAAGGATGGCATGGAAAGGGGAAATTGTGCTAGTTGGGGACTTAAACCTTCCGGACATCAGCTGGGAGGCCCAGACATCAATCTTTGCAAGGAGCAGGGGAATTCTAGAGGCTGTTCAGGGCAAATTCCTGTAGCAAAGGGTCAGTGCGCCCACTAGGAATGTAAACCTGTTGGATGTGATCCTCACAAATGGGGACAGTGTGGAGGAAGTAGAGGTGGGGGAAGAGCTTAGCACCAGTGACCACAGGGCTGTCAGGTTCAGGGTGAGAGCAGGCAAGGTGAGGGTTAGGACGAGAACCAAGGTAATGGACTTCAGGAAGGCTGACTTTCATGGAATGAGGAAGGTAGTTAGGGAAGAAATGTTGAGGATAGGGGATGTGCAGGGGGTAGAGGAATTATGGACAGCCATCAAGAGAGGGGTATTTAAAGCCATGGACTCATGTATAAGAAGGGTAAGAAAGAATAGAAGACAGAAAAGACCTCTATGGTTCACTAGAGAGGTGGCGTTAGGGGTCAAGGAGAAGACTAGAGCGTTCAAGAGGTACAGGAGGACACAAAAGGATGAGGACAGGGAAACCTACTGGGAAAAAAGAAAGGAAGTAGGGCGAAAGATAAGGAGGGCTAAGTAGGCCACTGAGGAGAGGATAGCGAAGCAGGTAAGGGGGGGGGACAAAACCTTCTTTAGGTACATTGGAGAAAGGAGGAGGGCACAGCATGGGATTGGGAGGATAAGGGGGGAAAGTGGAACATTACTGGAAGGGGATTTCGAAAAAGCAGATGCATTAAATAGCTATTTTGCCTCAATTTTCACAGAGGAACGAGAGGGCAGGGGACCAGGATGGGCTGGGGAAGGTGACAACCACAGGCAAGTGGGTGTGGCAGAATTCACAGCGGAAGGAGTAAGGGAAGAGCTGGGTAGACTTAGGGTGGACAAGGCAATGGTACCTGATAGAATACAACCAAGGGTTCTCAAGGAGGTGAAGGATAAACTGGTGCAGCATCTGCGAGGCTGTTTAACTTGTCCTTGGTCACAGGGGTGGTGCCAATGGACTGGAAGAGGACAGAGGTGGTAGCACTACATAAGAGGGAGGCGGAAGGACAAGGTCAAAAACTACTGTCCCATTAGTCTTACTTCGGTGGTGGGGAAGGTAATGGAAACACTACTTAAGATCAGGTTGATAGAATACTTGGAGATGAACGGCACGCAGGATGACAAGCAGCATGGCTTCACCAAGGGAAGGTCCCGACAGACTAACCTGATAGAGTTTTTCGATGGGGTGACACAGATAATGGACCAGGGAGGAGTGGTGGACATGGCCTATCTGGATTTCAATAAGGCCTTCGACACCGTTCCACATGGTGGAATGGTGCACAAGCTGGACAGACTAGGGGTAGACCTCAGGATCACCAGGTGGGTGGAAAACTGGTTGAAGGGAAGGAGTCAGATGGTGGTGGTAAATGGGATACATTCCAGGGAATGGGCGGTGACCAGTGGTGTGCCACAGGGGTCAGTGCTAGGACCAATACTTTTTAACATCTATGTTAGTGACCTAGAGGAGGATCTGGAGGGACGGGTGTGCCTGTTCGCAGATGATACAAAGATCTGCAATAGGGTGGATTCACCTAGTGGGGTGCAAGCCATGAGGCGGGACCTAGAGAGGCTGGAGAGGTGGTCTGACACCTAGAAATTGAAGTTTAATGCACAAAAGTGCTCGCTGATGCAGCTGGGGAGGAGGAATAGGAGGGAAACGTACTCCCTTGGGGGGGTGGTGATTAAGGAGAAGGAAACGGAAAGGGGACTGGAGATTATGATATCGCGTGACCTCAAGGTGGGCAGCCAGTGTAGCAGGGCGGTGGGAAAGGCAAATGGAATGTTGGCCTGCATTGTGAAGGGTTTTAATAGCAGGAAGAGGGAGGTGCTAATGCCGATATACAGAACCATGGTCAGGCCGCATCTGGAGTATGGGGTGCAGTTCTGGAGGCCTCACCTACGAATGATGTTGAGTTGATGGAAAGGGTACAGAGAAGGGGAACCAAAATGGCACAAGGGATGCAGGATGTACCCTATGAGAGAAGATTGAGAGGGCTGAATTTGTACCCTCTGGAGGCTAGGAGGGAGAGGGGGGACATGATTGAGACGTTTAAGTATCTGAAGGGAATAAATAAGGTGGAGGGTGATAGCTTGTTCAAATTGAAAAAGGGAGCGAACATGAGGGGACATAATCTCAAACTGGAAGGTGGGCAATACAGAGGTAATGTCAGGGGGCAGTTTTTCATGGAGAGGGTGGTGGAGGCCTGGAACAAGCTGCCGGAGGAGGTAGAGGCAGCTGAAACTGTGGAGGGGTTCAAGAGGGCTTGGGATAGATTTAAAGGGTTGGGAAAAGAGGGTGGAAGCATAACAGAAGGGGGGAGGTAGGGTGTTGGGTAGACTAGATGGGCCATGGGACCTTTCTCTGCTGTCACATTTCTGTGTATCTGTGTATCTGCCATCATATTCTATGTTACTGTGAGATAAAGATTGACATTCTCCACCTTAAGGAAGAAAGGCCTCAGTTGTTATCCCTCTGTAAAGACAGTTGGTGAGACCCCATCTGGAGTACTGCATTCAGTTCTGGAGACCCCATCCCTGCAAGGACAGAATGGAGGCAGTCCAAAGGAGGGCAACTAAAATGGTGCAGGGTCTGCAAAAGAAGCCATATGAGGAGAGACTAAAGAAGCTTAATATGTATACCCTTGAGGAAAGGAGGGAGAGGGGGGACATGATAGAAACCTTTTAGTACCTCAGTGGAATCAACAAAGTCCAAGAGGGTAGCATCTTTCAGAAAAAGAGATGTGCAAGAACAAGGAACACAATTTGAAGATAGAGGGGGATGGCCTAGGGGCAATGTGAGGAAGTATTTTTCACAGAAAGGGTGGTGGACGCATGGAACAGCCTTCCTGAGGAGGTTGTGGCATCTAAAACTGTGGGAGAATTCAAGAATGCATGGGACAGACGTAAGGCAATTCTAGTGGGGGGTAGGAGGAAGTAGGCTGTTGGTTAACTAGGATCTGCAGCTTATCCAGTAGGTAGAGAAATGGGCAGACTAGGTGGGCCAAGCTGTCCTCATCTGCCATCAAAGTCTATGTTTCTGTTTCTATATAGGGCTGGATGGCTTTCCAGTGGATTTTCTTTTGTTAACTATTCCAAAACGAGTTACAGGTCACCTTTCAGGAAATGATTGAAGAATGACTGGCTGAGGCTATTATGTCCCCTCTCCATGCGGTCAGCCACCATTACAATTTTACCCAAATGAGGCAAGGATCCCTATATACAGTATATGCTTCTTACTGGCCAATCTCCCACCTAACAGTGGACTATAAAACTGTAGCAAGAGTTCTGGCGAGTAGACAGGAAAACATATTGCCCAAGATAATTTATGAGGATCAGACAGGCTTTGTGAAGGGTAGACAGGGTAAATTAAACTCAAGGAGAACCCTAAATACAGTCTGAAGGTGGACAGGGGGATTGACTGGTAAATGTGCTGCTGTACTTGCCCTAGGCGCCAAAAAGACATTTAACTGCATGAAGCTGGGTTATATGTTTGATACCTTATGTAGATTTGGGATGGGGAAAAACATAATCAAGTGTATCCAAACATTTTACAGTCAACCCATCGCACAAATGTTTGTTAAAGGCATCTTCACAAAACCATTCCAGTTGTCGAGGGGCACCAGGCAAGGGTGTCCCCTCTCCCCACTCCCATATGTGATGTCACTGGAACCTCTGGCCACTGCAATATGGCATGACAACCATCTTGTAGGATTGCAGGCTGGGCAGGGACACCATGAAGCAGCTGTATTTGTGGACAGCCTGCTGGTGTACCTATGATCACTAAAGCAGAGTATACATATTTTACATCACCTCAAGGAACATGGAGCTATGAAAGCCACAAAATTAACAAGGCAAAAAGTGAGGTGATGGTGCTGGGAAACGGGGGACACCGAGGTGCTTCTTACCTGATAGTCCATTGGAAAGTGGTCACCTCTTTAAAATATTTGGACATAAACATCCCAAATAGAGCCTCTCATTTACATAGAAACATAGATTTTGATGGCAGATAAGGACTGCTTGGCCCACCTAGTTGCCCAATTTCCTACCTACTCCTGATCCTAAATGATCAGCAGCTCACCCTCTCTTTCCTACCACTAGGGTTGTCTTCGGTCTATCCCATGCATTCCTGAACTCACCAATTATTTTAGCCTGTATGACCTCTGCTGGGAGGCTGTTCCATGCATCCACCACCCTTTCTGTGAAAAAATACTTCCTCACATTTCCCATGAGTCCTCCCCCCCAGCCTCATTTGTTCTTGCACATCTTTTTTTTCGAATGATGCTGCCCTCCTGGACTTTGTTAATTCCCCTGAGGTACTTGAATGTCTCTATCATATCTCCCCTCTCCTTCCTTGCCTCCAGGGTATACATATTGAGGTCTTTCAATCTTTCCTCGTATGTTTTCTGGTGCAATCCTTTTACCATTTTTGTTGCCCTTCTCTGGACCACCTCTATTCTGTCACTGTCCTTCCAGAGATTCAGTCTTCAGAACTGAACACAATATTCCAGATGTGGCCTAACCAATTGTCTGTACAGTGGCATCACCACCTCCTGTTTTCTACTGGTGAAGCCCCTCCCTATGCACCCCAGCATCCCTTCAGCCCTCCCCACTGCCTTTTCTTATTGCTTGGCCACCTTCAGGTCATCTGTTTTGTTTACCCCCAGGTCCCTTTCCAGTTATGTTGTTGTTAGTATCCTCCCCCCTGCCCCATTTTATATTTCTCTCCAGGATTCCTGTGGCCCAGATGCATGACTTCGCACTTTTTTGAATTGAATTTAAAGTGCTACTCTCTTGACCACTCCTCCAATTTGCCTAGGTCTCTTCTAATTTTTTCCATGCCGTCTGTAGTGTCTACCTTATTGCAGATCATGGTGTCATCAGCAAGGATGCACACCTTCCCTTCCAGGCCCTCCCCAGTGTCAATAATGAAGACATTGAAGAGGACCAGCCCCAGAACTGAACCCGGTGGCATCCCACTAGTCACCTCCCTTTCCTGGGCTTGAACTCCATTCACCACCACCCTCTGTGTCCTGTTGCTCAGTCAATTTCTGACCCATTGTACAACCTTGGCACCTACTCCCAGACTGCTCAACTTGTTTACTAGCCTCCTGTGAGGGACAGTGTCAAATGCCTTTCTAAAATCTAGGTAGGCCATGACCTCCACCCCTCCCTGATCCACCACCTTGGTTACCCAGTAAAATAAATCTATCAGACTTGTTTGACAAGATCTCCCTGCTGTGAATCCATGTTGCCTCAGGTCTTGTGCCCCACTGTCCTCCAGATATGCCACAATCCTTTCCTTTAACATAGATTTCATGATTTTCCCCACCACTGAGGTCAAGCTGACCAGCCTGTAATTTCCAGCCTCCACCTTGCTCCCACTTTTGTGTAGTGGTACCACATTTGCCCTCCTCCAATCCTCTGTCAACACTCCCTCCTCCAGTGATTTATTAAATAGAGTGTCAGTGGTGCCCCTAGTACCTCCCTGAGTTCTTTCAGTATTCTGGGATGCATCCCATCTGGCCCCATTGCCTTGACCACTTTTAGTTTCAAGACTCCCTTTAGGACTCTCTCCTCAGTGAATGGATTGGTGTCCATCCCTCCCCCTGTGTGTGTTTCTACCCCCTAATTTTGATCCCTTCCCTTCCCCATCCTTTATAAATACTGAGCAGAAGTATTTGTTTAGAATTTCTGCTTTTTCTAGGTCCCCCTCTGCACCCCCTCCTTTTATTCAACCTCACAATCCCTACATTGGTCTTCTTCCCTTCTCTGATATACCCGAAGAAGGTTTTGTCACCTTCTTTTACTGACTTTCTGTCCGTTCTTCAGTTAGTGCCTTTGTGCACCTGACTGCTTTCCCCACCTTCTTCTGTTTTGCCTGGTACACTTCTCTGTCTCCCTCCCCCTGTGTTTCCTTGCACTTTCTGAATGCCTGTTTTTTTCCCCTAACCTTCCCTGCTGCCTCTTTTGAAAACCATAGTATTTCTTTCTTTTTGCTTTGTTTATTAGCCTTACACAGAGGCCTGTTGTCTATGCTATGGCTCCTTTAAGTTTCTGCCATTGTTCCTCCACTCCTCCTCCTCCTCCTCCCTTCCCCTTTGCCAGCATTTTCTGTAGGTGTCCCTCCATTTTTGCAAAGTCTGCCCTCTAGAAGTCCAGGATCTTGTGTGAAGCAAATAAACAAATCAAAATGAAAGAAAAAGCCACTATGGTTCTCAAAAGAGGTGGCGGGGAAGGTTAGGGAGAAAAAGATAGCATTTAGGAACAATAAGGAAACACAGAAGGAGCAGGACAGAGAACTGTACCAGTTAAGGCCGAAGGAAGGAAGGAAGGCAGTCAGAAGAGCAAAGGTCCAAACTGAGGAAATGATAGCCAGCTCAGGATGGGGGATAAAACATTTTATAGGTACATTAGGGAGAGTAGAGAGACCAAGGGAGGGATAGTGAGGCTGAATAGAATGGATGGCTGGTGGGCAGAGAGGGACAGTGAAAAAGCAGGGATACTGAATGAATACTTCTGCTCGGTATTCACAAAAGAGGAGGAGGGGGAGGTACCTAATCCAATTAACAGAAGCATTCTGGATAGGAGCAGTCGATCCAAGTCCTGTCACAGAAGAAAGGGTTCTGAGAGAACTCGTAAAACTGAAGGTGGACAAAGCAATGGGGCCTGATGGGATTCACCCCAGAGTTCTAAATGAATTAAGGGGAGAACTAGTGACACCACTGACTACCCTTCTTAACAAATCATGGGAGGATGGTGTGGTACCTGAGAACTGGAGGAGGGTGAATGTGATTCCCCTTCACAGAAGTGGGAGCAAGATAGAGGTAGGAAACTACAGACCTGTCAGTTTGACCTCTGTGGTAGGGAAAGTGATGGGCTCACTTCTGAAGGAAAGAATTGTTGAGTATCTAGAGGCCAGTGGGGCACAGGACCCAAGGCAGCATGTGTTCACAGTGGGAGGGTCATGTCAGATGAATCTAATCGATTTCTTTGACTGGGTGACCAAAGTAGTAGACCAGGGAGGGGCTGTGGTTATGGCCTACCTAAACTTTAACCTGGCATTTGACACAGTCCCACACAAAATATTTATAAACAAATTAGCCAGCTTGGGAGTGGGTCCCAGAGTTGTAGCCTGGGTAAAGCATTGGCTGGACAACAGGACACAGAAGGTAATAGTAAGCATAGTCCACTCTGAAGAAAAGGGGTTTCTAGTGGGGTACCGCAGGGTTCAGGACTGGGTCCAGTCCTTCTTAATGTCTTTGTAAGTGACATTGAAGAGGGACTGGAAGGAAAAGTATGCCTCTTTGCAGATGACAGAAAGATCTGTAACAGGGTTGTTACATAAGGAGGAGTGGAAAGGATGAGAAGGGACTTGGGAAGGTTGGAGGAATGGTCAGAAGAGTGGCAGCTTAGATTCAATGCAAAGAAGTGCAAAATAATGCACCTGGGAAACAAAAACCCAGGAGAAGAGTACACAATGGGAGGGAGGAGGTAGTAACAACAACAAAAATAGAAAGGGACCTTGGGGTAATCATATCAGATGACCTTAAGGTTGGCAAGCAATGTGAGGAGGCAGTAGGGAGGGCTGGGGGGATACTGGGATGTATAGGGAGAGGCATCACCAGCAGAAAACAGAAAGTTGTTATCCCTCTGTACAGACAGTTGGTGATACCCCATCTGGAGTATTGCGTCCAGTTCTGGAGACACCATCTCTGCAAGGACATAGACAGGATGGAGGCAGTCCACAGGAGGGCAACTAAAATGGTGCTGGGTCTGCAAAAGAAGTCATATGAGGAGCAGCTAAAGAAGCTTAATATGTATACCCTTGAGGAAAGGAGGGAGAGGGGGGGGGCATGATAGAAACTTTTAAGTACTTCAGTGGAATCAACAAAGTCCAAGATGGTAGCATCTTTCAGAAAAAGAGATGTGCAAGAACAAGAGGATACAATTTGAAGATAAAGGTGGGATGGCTCAGGGGCAATGTGAGGAAGTATTTTTTCACAGAGAGGGTGGTGGACGCATGGAACAGCTTTCCTGAAGAGGTTGTGGGGCTTAAACCTGTAGGAGAATTCAAGAATGCATGGGACAGACATAAGGCAATTCTTGGGGGGGGGGGTAGGAAGAAATAGGCTATTGGCAAACTAGGATCTACAGTTTATCCAGTAGGTAGGGAATTGGGCAGCCTAGGTGGGCCAAGCAGTCCTTATCTGCCATCAAAGTCTATGTTTCTATCTATCTTTACTTTTGAGTGGCTTGAACTCTATTACTGTCTTTACCTTAAACCACACTGTATGGTGATCGCTGGTCCCATACAGTGTGGGTATTCAAGGAAAACCACATTACTATACTTACAAACATTAAGAAGGACTATGAATGATGGGAAAGCCTGCCCATTAGCCTCTCAGGCAGAGTACATACTATCAAAATGACCATATTGCCCAAATGTCTTTACCTATTCCAATATCCCCCCATCAGGGTTCCTAAGTTAATTTTTATACAACTTGATAGTATACTGTACAGATTTTTATGGTGTGGGAAAGTTGCCCATACAAAAATAACCATTTCATACCTCTCATTGAAAGCAGGTGGACTGGTACTGCCTCATTTTAAATATTCCTATTGGGCATCACAATTGGTGTTTCTAAAAGAGACACCTCTCACCAAGATTTCTGCCTGGAAGCTCTTTAAGGCAGAACATATCTCTGGGGACCTGCTACAGGGCTTTCAAGCTCCACATCTAAATCAGTCCCCCCCCCCCTAAAGAGGAAAAATCGCCCCTACGCTCCAACTAAGGTCTGGATGGGAACTCATAGGTTTATTGGACACCTCAAGGGATGTAGTCCCCCAATACTTTGCTACATGTGTGGTTTAGAGGTCCATGAGGCTAAAATGTCTTCTTACATCAAATCTTGCTATGGTGGTACAAAGCTGGTATTACATTTGTGGGAGAACTATATAATGGTGGCTTTCTTAAATCTTTTACTAACTTTATGCATGTCTATGGTATACAACCAAGTGATTTATTTGCCTACCTGAGAATTAGTCAATACCTTCCTGCCACCACCCCAAACACATCCCCAGTAGAAGAAATTATATGTAGGCCCTCATCTTGAACTACACCACCTGTAACTGTCTATAAACTATTTATAGGTACCACTCTTACTACAGAAGTTAAGGCAAAAGCAGACTGTGGCAAAGACCCAGATACTGACATTGATCCTCCCACTTGGCAAGTAGCAATAAAACATGTCCATAGCTGCTTCAGTTCAAATAAACTATGCAGAGCTCAGTCCAGTTCAATTTTCGAGGCAGAGACTACTTAACTTCATCGAAATTACATAGATTTAACCAAATTAGATAATGTACTGAATGTATGTCCTAAGTGCCACACTGTGTATGGTGACTTCTTACATTTAGCCCTAACATGTACTAAGATGGCCCTATTCTGATTTGAAATGCATACACAGATACAAAAAATATTGGGGACATATCTTCCCAATAACCCAATGGAATTCATGTTAGGAGCTGAACCAAGAGATGGTGGAACCAGACAGCACCATAGGCTATGGGAGACTATGGGAGGTGGCTCTGGTCAATGCTAGAAAAACAATTACCCAGCATAGGGTAAGTGACACACCACCGAGCAAAAAGCATTGGTTGACCAATAGGCAGGGCCACTGGAAAATTGCGGGCACAATCTTTCCGCAATTTTCACCCTTCTCCGGACAAAATCCGCAATTTCTTACATTTATGGAATTTTTGACTTAAATTGTATAAAAATATTTAAATTCTCAAGGAAATCTACTCAGATATGGTACACAGACTTGGATTTGAAAAAAATGTACAGTGAGAGGTGAGAAGGGGTCAAATGTGACTCTGCTTTCATGTGATTCACTTCCTGCTTTGGTTTCAGAATCCTCTGGTCGTGCATATGTAGACTTGAACACTTAAAATCTGTGTTAAAGCAGACTATCAGAGAACTTTTTGCTGACACAGAGACTGAAACAATAGTTGTGAGATGAGGTGCAAAGTGCCCCATTCACCTAAATGAAGCCTTGACCACAATGCTTCTTTATGTTTGCTTGAGCGCATGCGCAAGAAACATCTTGGGAGAGTGCGACTCTTGGAGGTCTGTGCGTGCCCTGCCCAATGTACTGCTTGCTGTAGAGGGCACGTCCCGGTTGCACCAATGGATGGGTGAGCTATGGATGACAGCACTTTGGCTGCAGCGTCTTTCACCTCAAAGGAAAAGCCCGCTGCAATCAGGAATGGTACGCTGCGTCTACATAGCATATTAAGGGTACAGTGTTCTGCGGTCATTCTCGCATTCTGTTTTATTTTAGCTTCCCACAAGCTGACAAGAGCCACACACTTCTAACCTATCCTTCGCTGTAACCCGCCTTTCCCAGTGAATTTATAGAGCACCTCCTGTCCCCCGAAACCCGATTATTTTTTACTGTTACTGTTGGATTTCCAGCTCAACTGTAGGGTTACTTAAGGATGGACTTGGGGTCATTTTTTATAACGATTTGTTGGGGGGATTTTTTTTTGAGGGGGTGTCAGCTCTTGTTTTTGTATTGGTCATCATTGGTTCACCATGCATGTAAGATATCTGTTAGCCGGTTGGCTTGTTTGTGTGGTAGCACAGTCAAACATTGTTTTCTTGTCCTGCTGGCACTGTATTTTGATTGCACTGTGTTTGGATCGCAAAGCATATTGCCCATCTATCACATTGTAATGTAACTGTTAAAATGTTTGTATTGAGTCATGATGCACGACGTGAAGAAAGCCCATTTTTATGTACTGTCCCGGGTGCTTGCATGCAGTGAACATGTCATTCCTGTTTGCATGCTGGTGAATCAGTTGCATGCCTTTATTGGCCTGAATTCAGTCTGTTTATTTTTGGGGGTGGGGTGGGAAGGGCATTCTACTACACCTTATGCTTTATTAATGGATGGCACGAGCAAAGTGTCGGGTTACTGCATTATGTACAGTATAGCTCCCTATCTTTCATCTTCACATTGCAATGTATGACCATTACTTTAGCCTCCCCTTATCGGGAGTGCCTGTATCAACTATTGGCTCATTTACAGTGCACATTCCTCCTTCGGAAAGCTACATTCCACCGGCTACCTGTGCATGTAAGCTTGCTTCTGTGACCCTCACACACGCACAGGATTGTCAAATGACACAGTCTTTTGGTCCGTGAATGGCACTTCAGCCTGTATGACATAATTATTGTGGTTGCTATTGTAACTTTTGATCCATGGATGCCCCACTACATGCGCAGCCTGAATAGCACACCGTTTGCTCATCCCATTAGAATTCTCTTGGCCAGAAATGCAGCATTTCTTTCCCACCCCACTCCCCTTAAAAATGTTAGTAATTTTTTGGGACACTAGTTAGGCATGTTGCCATGTACTATGACATGCTGAAATGTAGAAATTCTTTTTTTGGTGTGAGTGTGTGATTTAGTGTGTTGTGTATGTGTCATTGGGGTTGGTTGGGGCGTGGGTTTAGGTTACGGTTCAAACTGTGGGCAAAGGGAAAACTGAAACACAGTTTTAAATTAGAGACCAGTGATTATGATGTAGTGTTGTTGTTCATGTCATTTTTCCCCAGGCACCACTTGCTTGAGTGTAATTGAACTGTTAGCCTTTGATGTGGGTTGCGCCCTGCTTGATCAGACCGGAATATGCTGCTGTACATTGTTGTCGTTATTTTGTTCCTGTGTTTTCCGGCTGTATCACTGGGTCTTTGACAGTTTCCCCCAGCAGGATACTGATTTGCCAAACTACTCAGACAGACTTCACTGTTGGCCTGTTTGCATGAGGACTTTGGTCTGGTTTGAAATCACATTCTGTGGCTCTTGCCATTGTGTTGCGTGGAGACTTGACAGTTTGCTTTTGTTTTCTGCATTTGCACCTATAATTTACTTATTCCTGCTTACTTCAAAGCCAACCTTGTTGCTGATTCAGTGTCATGTACACCCATACTGTTTATTTTGTTTCATGATTTCCGTGACAATGCATTTTCAGAACTGTCTTTGATGTTATCTCTGACACTGCCCGGCTGAAGGTTTTGTGGCTTGACCGTAGAAATAATACATTTAGCTCCAACAAAAGGTCTGACTTCTTCACATATGCCAGGAGTTGTTGAGCTCTATCACAGTAAATTTTTTGTAACAGACCATGGTTATGCTGTGGAATGGCATCACGTTTCAGCTGGTTGCAATAATTAGTGCATTGTTCACTCATAACTCATAATTACCCAGTAGTCCATGATAACACTTGAATGTGATGCCCTGCACCTGTCAGCAGTCAAGATGTGTCTGTGTTTGGACATGAAACAGAGCACTTTTATCACTGCATTCACATTTGAGTGCCCTCTTTTCATTGGATTGAGCCTGTTACGCACTGGGGCGGCACAACGATCTCCAGAAAAGATTATACCAGTCATCAATTACTGATTGCGCTTCTATCACTCTGTCTCATGAGTATCTACATGGACAATGCATATCATATGCAACCATTGATAGCTACTACATTTTAACCACCCATAGACTGAAGCATGGAGACATCCATACATAGGGCGAGAGAAAGAGATAACCAAATGTGAAAACAAAGTATGGCCCAGCCTAGATAGATAGATAGATAGTCAGATGGACAGATACATAGACAGACAGACAGATATAACACACCAATAAAATAACACACAAGCACAGGGATAATGAACAGGTGCAATACAGCAAGCACAAGTTCAGCCAATAGATTGGGCGGGTGGTGTATGCATGGATGGATGTGTACATACCCAGGTTGCTAGGGAGGTAGGCAGGTATGTAGTCTGATGGAAAGCTAGACAGACAGAGAGACAGATAGGCATAGGTACATTGATGCATACATAGACAGACTACCACCCATTCGACCATACTGATAGATGTGTAGGCACTGTAGCCGTGAGCACAACACCAATGTAGTACAGGCTACATAGATAGCTAGCTAGATAGACAGATAGACAGACAGACAGATAGACAGACAGACAGATAGACAGATAGATTGATTCATTGATAGTTTGCTACATTCATAGATAGATCAATTGATATATATATATATATAGAGAGAGAGAGAGTTGAGATGCAGCAAAGTTTTACTATGCCGGCGATATTGCCGCAAAGTTGGCTATTTTGCTCCACATGGCACTTTGTGTACTTTTCAGAAATAACCCTTTATTCACCATTGTTGACTTTGCCTTGCTTTGTCGTCTTTTATGCACAAAAACCCAAAGCAGGTAGAGGTCACAAGTGGTGAATCCCACCAACACTAAGCGCTGATCTATCCCTGATCTATCCCTGGTGTCCAGTGGTCCCTCCCCCCCCCACACACCTTTTAAGGTAGTACCCCAACCCCTCCCCCAACCATGAGTCTGCTCCATGTGAAGAAAAAATATTCCCTTTCCTGCTGTGTACTGCCTCCACAATCTGTCCCCACCCTGTCATGTAGTTTCCTCAACCCTGTCCCCACATCCCCGTGTCCAATCCATGTTAGAAAATGTAGTTATTCCTTTCCCCGATGATTAGTTGCGCACACACCCACCATGTTATGTCGTGGCCCCCACAATTCCACCCCCAAACCTGAAGTCTGATCCATGTTAAAAAACTATTTATTCACATTCATTCATTCACAACTTGCATTGATTTATTCTTTGATTCAGGTTGTGGAGAGGGTGAGTAGGCAGCTTTGGTATTTTGCTTGGGGGCGTAATGTGGGCAATGACGTTGCGGCCACCATGGTGGTCCACTATGCCATTTCACCATCCAACAGCACCCCCAGCAACCAGAGCAGACCACAACCATTGTCTACACCCTGAATGACCAAGTAAATCACCAGGAATTGTCAAGAAATCACTGCACTCTTGTACAAGCTTGCACTCATTCTTTGAACTCAGTCTGTCGTGCTTCCGGCCATGGCAGTGAGTGGTTTGCTGTGCCGGTGGCACACTCCAGTTGATGGTTTGGGGTGAGCATGGTGGGGGCACTACCTGACAGGGTGGTGGTGTTGGTGGGCCACTAGAGACCAAGAAAGGGAATAACTAATTTTTTATGTTTGCTTGTGCGCATGCGCAAGAAACATCTTGGGAGAGTGCGACTCTTGGAGGTGTGTGCGTGCCCTGCCCAATGTACTGCTTGCTGTAGAGGGCACGTCCCGGTTGCACCAATGGATGGGTGAGCTGTGGATGACAGCACTTTGGCTGCAGCGGCTTTCACCTCAAAGGAAAAGCCCGCTGCAATCAGGAGTGGTACGCTGCGTCTACATAGCATATTAAGGGTACAGTGTTCTGCGGTCATTCTCACATTCTGTTTTATTTTAGCTTCCCACAAGCTGACAAGAGCCACACACTTCTTTCCTATCCTTCGCTGTAACCTGCCTTTCCTGATGAATTTATAGAGCACCTCCTGTCCCCCGAAACCCGATTATTTTTTACTGTTACTGTCGGATTTCCAGCTCAACTGTAGGGTTACTTAAGGATGAACTTGGGGTCATTTTTTATAACGATTTGTTGGGGGGATTTTTTTTGGGGGTGTCAGCTCTTGCATAAAATCCAACTTCGCCTGGCAGTGAGATGTTTTGCCCAGAAGAGCATTTCTGGGATACACACCATTAAAAAACAGTGTACAGGAAAACACCAAACTGACTTTTTATTTTACAGTTTTCGTTAGTCCACCACCAAATAACTGACTGAATAGGACTTATGTGCCTCCCCAGTCTGTGGGCACTCAGAAGGACTCTACAAAATATCTGTGGTATCTACGAAACTATCAGGGCTCATTTAACAACCAACCATTCCACCCTGATACTGCACCTTGACCCGCCATCGGGTGAAAGTAACATCTCTGTGTATGGCCCCACCCCTCCCCATATCATGCCTTGAGGGTTTTAAGACACTATGGTTTACTTACTCTCTGGTGCGTTGTCACATTGAGATGGCACTGCTAGATTGCAAACCGATGCAGTATCTCAGACCTGTATGTAGCACTGCTCCATATGAAATACTAATGTGATTTGTTAAGTTATATCAAAAAAATTAAATAAAATGATACATAATAATAAATCATGTTCACACAGTCATCCGAAAATGTTTCGCTTTGAAAGTGAAGACATAGGGGAACTTTTCCTTATTAACTGTTTGTTTTCCCTCTCTCGGTGTGTTTGCCTTTTGACAAGCAGCATATGTTTGTTTGTTTTTTTTTGCACAACCCACCTCCCCTTCCCTTTGATGATAGCGGAGCTGTTTGATGGAAAATGGATGTGAACTCAGCAGAGAAGATAAACCGACAGAGAAAGACAAACATCCTCCCGCCTGGATGCCGGGGAGGGGGTTGCATTGTTGGGGCGCACGTTAAAAGACAGAAAAGACTGCCGAATACTATGACAACTTACCGTTGTTGCTGTATACTGTGTTTTACTGAAATTGTAAGTGAACCCCATAATTAGTACACGCTTGCATGTACTTATTCTCCTGCTTATGAAAGATATATGATGGACCTAGAGTCCCGCCTCAAAGGGGAGTGTGTACGTGAGGGAGATGTGTGTGTGTGTGTTTTGGGAGGGTCTGCATTACACTGTTTGCGACTGAACCCTCTTAGTGCCCTGACCCGAGCCCCACTAGCAAAAGGAATCCTTCATCTCCCATGATGGTTTCTTCCTTTTGCCGATTAGAAAGCACCTCCCTCGTTATAACGGGTTCAATTCCCGAGTTCTGTACCTCATTGCCATATACCAAACCCAGATACACATTATATAGAGCCCACATTTAAGTATCATATTTGCAGATCGTGACTGCCCACAGCAGATTGCACCAACAGGGACTACCTTAAACACATAGAAACATAGAAACATAGAACATAGACTTTGACGGCAGATAAGGACCGCTAGGCCCATCTAGTCTGCCCATTTCCCTACCTACAGGATAGGCCGCAGATCCTAGTTAACCAACAGCCTTTATCTTCCTGCCCCCCACAAGAATTGCCTTATGTCTGTCCCATGCATTCTTGAATTCTCCCACAGTTTTAGACCCCACAACTTCCTCAGGAAGGCTGTTCCATGCATCCACTACCTCTCTGTGAAATAATACTCCTCACATTGCCCTGAACCGCCCTCCTTCTATCTTTAAATTGTGTCCCTTGTTCTTGCAAGTCTTTTTTCTGAAAGATGCTACCCTCTTGACTTTGTTGATTCCCTTGAGGTACTTGAAAGTTTCTATCATGTCCCCCCTCCCTTCTTTCCTCAAGGGTATACATATTAAGCTCCTTTAGTCTCTCCTCATACGGCTTCTCTTGCAGACCCTGCACCATTTTAGTTGCCTCCTCTGGACTGCCTCTATCCTGTCTATGTCCTTGTGGAGATGGGGTCTCCAGAACTGGACACAGTATTCCAGATGGGTCTCACCAACTGTCTGTACAGAGGGATAACAACTTCCTGTTTTCTGCTGCTGATGCCTCCCATACATCCCAGTATACCCCGGCCCTCCCTACTGCCTTCTCAATTGCTTGACAACCTTAAGGTCATCTGATATGATTACCCCAGGTCCCTTTCTCTGTTTTGTTGTTGTTACTACCTCCCCACCCATTGTGTATTCTTCCCTGGTTCTTGTTTCCCAGGTGCATTATTTTGCACTTTTTGCATTGAATCCTAGCTGCCATACGCCTGACCATTCCTCCAACCTTGCCAAGTCCCTTTTCATCCTTTCCACGCCTCCTTGTGTATCAACCCTGTTGCAGATCTTTGTGTCATCTGCAAAAGGCATACTTTTCCTTCCAGTCCTCTGCAATGTCACTGATGATGACATTAAAAGGACTGGAACCCAACATTGAACCTCAAGTGTACCCCACTAACCGCCTTTTCTTCAGAGTGGACTCATTTACAATTACCTTCTGTGTCCTGTTGTCCAGCCAATGTTTTCCAGGCTACCACCCTGGGACCCACTCCCAGGCTGGTTAATTTGACTATCAATCTTTGTGTGGGACTGTGTCAAATGCCTTGCTAAAGTCTAGGTAGGCCATGTCCACAGCCCCTCCCTGGTCTACTACTTTGGTCACCCAGTCAAAGAAATCTATTCGATCTGCCTGACATGACCTTCCGCTGTGAACCCATGCTGCCTTGGATCCTGTGCTCCACTGACCTCTAGGTACTCAACTATTCTTTCCTTCAGAAGTGACTCCATCACTTTCCTACCACAGAGGTCAGACTGACAGGTCTGTAGTTTCCTGCCTCTGTCTTGGTCCCACTTTGTGAAGGGAATCACATCCGCCTTCCTCCAGTCCTCGGTACCACACCATCCTCCCCATGATTTATTAAAAAGAGTAGCCAGTGGTTTCACTAGTTCCTTCCTTAATTCTTTTAGAATTCTGGGTGAATTCCATCAGGACCCATTGCTTTGTCCATCTTCAGTTTTAGGAGTTCTTGCAGAACCCTTTCTTCTGTGAAAGAACTGGGATCAACCCTCTATCAAGAGTGCTTCTGTTAATTTGATTCGGCACTTCCTCCTCTTTGTGAATACTGAGCAGAAGTATTGTTCAGTATTCCTGCTTTTTCACTGTCCCTCTGCCCACCCACCATTCATTCTATTCAGCCTCACTATCCCTCCCTTTGTCTTTCTATGCTCGCTGATGTACCTATAAAGGTTTTATCCCCCTTCTTAACTGAGTTGGCTATCTTTTCCTCAGTTTGGGCCTTTCCTATTCTGACTTCCCTTCCTGCTTCTTTCTGCCTTAATTAGTACAGCTCTCTGTCCTGCTCCTTCTGTGTTTCCTTATACTTCCGGAATGCTATCTTTTTCTTCCTGACTTTCACAGCCACCTCTCTTGAGAACCATAGTGGCTTTTTCTTTCATTTTGATTTGTTTATTTGCTTACACAAAGGCTTGTTGCGCCTGTGATGACAGTTTTGATAATTCCCATTGTTGCTCCACACTCTTCTAGCCTGTTTGCTAGTGCTTTTCTGAGGCACTCTCCCATCTTTGCAAAGTCAGCCCTCCTAAAGTCCAGTACCTCACTTTTGTATGGCTTGACTCTGTAGCTGAGTTTAACGTGAACCACACTGTTTGATGGTCACTTGTCCCCAGATGGCAACCTACTTCTAGATCTGAGATCCTCTCACTGCCCCCATTTGAGAGTACGAGGTCTAAGATTGCTCCCTCACAAGTGGGTTCGAAACTAGCTGTCTAATGCCTGCCACCTGTAGGGGCCAAGAATGGCCCTGCTTTGGATGTGGCTGCAGCAAATGTGCTCCAGTTAACATCTGGCATATTCAGGTCTCCCATCAACAGTATCTCCCTTTCTCTGCCATTCTAAAATTCCTTCCATCATATCCTTGTCCATTCCTTCCCTGACATGGGGTCTGTACACAAAACCCATGTGCGGATTGTGGTGCCTTTCCAGTCTCCAAGGTGACCCACAGTGCCTCCTCTCCTCCTGTTTACTCTTTTGTTCAGTTGCTTTTATCCCTTCCTTTACATAGAGAGCTACTCCTCCCCCCCCCTTCTCCCCTGCCTGTCTCTCCTGTAGGTTATGTACCCTGGTATGTTAACATCCCAGTCATGGTTCTCTGTGTACCATGTTTCTGTGACTGCTACGATATCACAAAAAATCACGTCACTGATTTTACAGTCTAACATATTTCTCATTTTCCTCAGCAAATGTGCCCTCCCCACTCACGTTTTAAATATCAGTTATTCGTGGATGCTCATGTTTGATATGCAGAAGTGCAAACCTAATCTTTTTATTAATAAATACTACTGCCAACTGTGTTAATGGTGAGCAAATTCATGGGTGGTCAAATGGTAGGGAGGAAACCCAGAAAAAAACTTTCCATAGCACTTTAAATAATGCAAAAATGATTCAAACAACATGAAGTCTTGCTATATTATAGACATTAGCAGTTTGTTCCAGCTCTAGAACTGCCCCGGAGTGAAATGGTTAAAACCATTCCAAAATAGAATTTTGGCACGAGAGCAGCTCTATCTGTGTCATTTCAAACTTGAACTGTCAGATTCTTTACTCCGCCTCAGTGAACAGTCGCTCCGGAGATTTCTCCTTCTGCTTCGGTTCATTTCTCGGTTTAAAAGTGTTTTCTCGGTTGGATTTAACTGAGAATAGTTTATTTTAACCGTAAAACGCTCGGTTCAAGCTTCTATCTGTGGTAACCGTAAGTAAATGAAGGTTTTGTCTGTGGAACTTGTAGGTTATCGGTTCGGTTTTGAACCGATCAGTGGGTTTAAAACTCATTTAAAACTAAAAGTTACTATTTTAGAGTCGCGGTTCCGGTTCTTATCGGTTCTAAAAAACGGATTTATTACGTTTTTCCAATAACCGTGACACAGTTAGGAACCGATAAGGGTGTCTTGCCTGGCAGTGCCGTTAAAAGGGCAAGTTTTTGGTTAGGCTGGCATTATGTCTGAGAAACCCAAAAGAAAAACCGGGCCCACTTGGTTTCAACACTGTGATGTTTGTGGGAAGTCTTTGCCAAGGCTGACCCACACACCCTGTGTTTATTGTCTGGGGTTTGACCACCTCCAGTCAGACTGCCAGGTATGTAAGAATTTCCTGCAGCCACCCTGGAAAAAGATTGGGCAGGCTGAGGAACGAGGCCAAAAGTCCGCTGACCCAGATGGCCAGCCCGGTTCAGTGCCACCAACCAGAGGGAGTGCCCTCTGACCAGGGCCAGACTTCGGCAAAGAAAAGCTGGTTCTGAGGAACCAATTCCAGTAAAGAAAACAAGAAAATCAGCAGGTCTGGAGTCCAAAATTCCTTCTCCAACTGCTGCAGAGATAGCAAAAGCCATACAAATTGTCCAGTCATTGTTCAGGGTCCGTCCGAACCACCACTATCTGGTAAAAGGTCGGTTCTGTCCCGTCCCAGTGGTTCAGGATTATGATATTGATAGATTTTATGAACCAGAGGAGGGGAGGAGGATTATGAACAGTATGAATGTGGCTGGGAAGGTCTGGGTGTGCCCATTGAACCGGACATCTCCTCAGACAGACCTTTAGAATCTCCCCTATGCTGTCTGAGTCCCCATCTCATTTTATGTTTTATAAAAGTTGTTAAAACCCTCCAGCTTCCTTTTGAAGAGGCTGTGATGAGCAAGAGGAGCCTGATTTTGTAGAAATGATGGATATTCCAGAGTCTAGGAGATTGTCTATTCCTTTACATAAGTCTTTAGGAAACAAACAATTAAAATTTTAAAAGCTCCTAATGCTGTGCCTCCTGTAGATAAAAAGATGGACAGAAGGTATACATTGTCAGGCCCTGATACAGAATTCCTTTCTAGCAATGCAGTCATGTTAGTAGTTCAGGCTGCTGCCGTGAAAGCTAATATTCCTTGGCTTACATCCTCCTGACAAGGATTCCAGGAAGGTTGAGGCCACGGCAAAAAAAAAAAAAAAAACAGTATATGGCAGCCTCTCTGGGACTCAGGCAAGCAAATTATATGGCTTATGTAGCTAGGTATCAGAAATCTAGATGGGATACTGTTTTGCAATGGCCAACAGGCCCATGGCCAGCTGGCTAGTGAACTAGAACAGGTGGCTGCTGATGGCATTGAAGCCTCTAAGGTTCAGTTTCATGCTGCTGTGGATGTTAATGATGTTTCCTCTAGGGTCATGGCCACATCTGTAGCTTTGGGTTGGCCTGGCTCAGGTGTGTCTAGTTTGTCACAGGATACCCAGACTAAGGCTATGGATTTTCCTGTAGGGAGATTCTCTGTTTGAGAGCAGACAGAGAATTACATGAAGAAGATGGATGAATATAGGACTACTTACAAGAGTGTCCTAGGCTAAGGAGCGGCAAGCCACCCTCAAATGCATGCCCCCAGGGTAGGGGTAGGCTTTTCACAGGCCTTTCTACCAGACTCAGGCCTCTGCCTATGCTCAGAGGGTTCTTCAGAGGCAGGGCAGACGAGGGGTGGGCTGACCTGCTCCCACCCCCAGCCTAAAGCTCCTGCAAACAGGCACCCTGATGGGGTGCCCAGGGCCGATTTTCCTGTAACCAGTGGGGGCAGGCTGGCTTACTCAGTCAGAATTGGGCTTCTTTAACCTCAGACAAGTGGGTTCTGGAAGTAGCAGCAGGGTCTGGTTCTCAGCTTCAAAAGTTTCCCAAGTTGAGAAGCAGACTTTTCTACCTGCAAGTGCTTCAGAGACCCTCGCCTGGAAACAGAGGTCTCATCCCTGTTACTCTCAGAGCAGTAGAAAGGGTCTCTCCTGCATCAGGGCAGGGTCTGTATTCCAGATACTTCCTTACCCCAAAAAGACAGGAGAATGGCGGCCCATTTTAGATCTCAGATATCTGAACAAGCATCTTTGAAACCAAAGTTCAAAATGGTAACTTGGCAATGATTTTACCTTCCCTAAGGCCAGGGACTGGCTAGCCTCCCTGGACCTCAAGGATGCCTATTTCCATGTCCAATTAGAAGATCCCATCGAAAGTACCTCAGATTCGAACTGCCCTCAGGTCATTACCAGTTCAGAGCAATGCCCTTCGGCCTTACCTCTGCTCCAAGGGTATTCACAAAGTGTCTAGCAGTGGCAGTGGCCCACTTAAGGAGGCAGAGGATTGCTGTTTTTCCCTATCTAGACGACTGGCTCATTGTAGGCCAGTCCCCAGAACAGGTAAAATCTCACCTGCAGGTTACCCAGCAGCTTCTCACCTCCCTGGGTTTTCTGCTAAACCTACTAAAGTCGGTTCTGGAACCAGTCCAGGTACTCACCTTTATAGGGCAGAATTGGACACAAAGCTAGCCAGAGCCTTTCTTCCCAGAAAGGGTAATGAATTTAGTGGCTCTGGCTCTTCCTTCACTCTGCAGGTCTCTCGACCAGCAAGACACTCTCTGCAGCTCCTGGGGCACATGGCTGCATCCACAGCTGTTGTGCAGGGAGCCAGATTTCAGATGAGAGACATTCAGTTTCACTTTGAGAGACCTTTGGTCTCAGAGAAGAGACCCCTTTCCAAGTTGGTCCCAGTGACTCGAACCTTGATCCTAGCTCTCAGTGGTGGCAGGATCAGAGCATTTAAGAGCGGGGGTCCCCTTCATTTCCCCTTCTCACGACTTGACTCTCACTACAGATGCTTCCCTTCTGGGTTGGGGAGCCCACATGGGCGACCTTTCCACTCAGGGAGTTTGGTCCCCCCAGGAATCTCTGCTCCACATCAATTTGCTGGAACTCAGAGCTGTCTTTCAAACACCATGAAGTCTTGCTATATTATAACAATAGCAGTCAGCCACTGCAGCTGAACTGCCCCGGAGAGGAAGGAGTTAACTCCAGAAGATCTGGAGTTCTACAGCGCGAGGGCGCTGTGCCCAAAGCTCTATCTGGCAGTTTCAAATGAAACTGTCAGATTCTTTATATCCGCTCACTGAACAGTCGCTCCGGAGATCAGCTCCTTCAGCTCGGTTCATTCTCGGTTCAAGAGAGTAGTTTTCGGTTCATTTGAACCGCAAAATCATTATTTTTACCGCATTTCGGTTCTAAAGCTCTATCTGGTAACCGTAAGTACAAATATTCAAGTCTGTGTGGAAAATTAATTATCGGTTCGGTTTTGAACCGATCGCTTGGTTTTTTCTGCCTTTTAAAACTGTACTGTGGGTTTTAGAGTGCGGTTCCCGGTTCTTAGGTTCTAAAAACCCGAAATTATTACGGTTTTTCAAATACCCGTGACACGGTTAGAACCGATAAGGTGTCTTGCCTGGCACTGCCATCAAAAGGGCAAGTTTTTTGTTAGGCTGGCATTATGTCTGAGAAACCCAAAAGAAAAACCGGGCCCACTGGGTTTCAACACTGTGATGTCTGTGGGGACGCCTTTGCCAAGGCTGACCCACACACACCACTTGTGTCTATTGTCTGGGGGCTGACCACCTCCTGTCAGACTGCCAGGTGTGTAAAAATTTCCCTGCAGCCACCCTGGAGAAGAGATTGGGCCGGCTCAGGGAACGAGAGGCCCAAAAGTCCGCTGACCCGGATGGCCAGCCCGGTTCAGTACCCACTGGACCAGAGGGAGTGCCGTCTGACCAGGGAGACTTCTCGGGCAAAGGAAGACTGGTTCAGAGGAACCAGTCCTAAGTAAAAAGACAAAGAAATCAGGAGGTTTGGAGTCCAGAATTGTGTCTCCAACTGCTGCAGAGATAGCTAAAGCCATTCAGATTGTCCAGTCACTGTCTCAGGGATCTGTAGAACCACCAACAGTTGGTAAAAGGGTTGGTTCTGCTCAGTCCCAGTAGTTCAGGATTTTGAAGTTGAGGATTTTTATGAACCACAGGAGGGAGGAGGAATTTGATCAATATATGTGTGGCTGGGAGGGTCTGGACGTGCCCATTGAACCGGGCATTTCTCCAGACAGACCTTTAGAATCTCCCCTATTCTGTCTGAGTCCCCTTCTTTCTTTATTTTTACAAAGGTTGTAGAAACCCTCCAGCTTCCTTTAGAGGAGGCTGTGGATGAGTAAGAGGAGTCTGATTATATGGAAATGATGGATATTCCAGAGTCTAGGAGGTTGTCTATTCCTTTGCATAAGTCATTTAGGAAGCAAACAACAAAGATTTTAAAAATCCTCATTCTGTCCCTCCTGTAGATAAAAAATGGACAGAAGGTATACTTTTGTCAGGCTCGGATACAGACTTCCTTATTGAGCAGTGTAGTCATGTAGGTTGGTACAAGCTGCAGCCTGTGACAAGGCTAATATTCCTCTGGCCTCACATCCTCCTGACAAGGATTCTAGGAAAGATTGATGCCATGGCGGAAGAAACAGTATATGGCAGCTTCTTTGGGACTCAGGCAGGCAAATTATATGGCTTATGTAGCTAGATATCAAGAAATCTAGGTGGGACACAGTATTGCAGTTAGCCAAGCAGGCCCATGGCCAGCTGGCTAGTGAGTTGGAACAGGTGGCTGCTGATGGCACGAGCCTCTAAAGTTCAATTTCATACTGCTGTTGATGTTAATGATGTTTCCTCCAGGGTCATGGCCACTTCTGTAGCTTTCCGTACTGAGTTGGCATGGCTCAGATGCACTAATCTGTCCCAAGATACTCAGTCAAAGGCTATGGATTTTTTCTAGTGGGAAATTCTCTGTTTGGGAGCAAACAGAAAATTATATGGAAAAAGATGGATGAATACAGAACTACCACAAAGTGCTTGCAGGCTAAGGAGAAGCATGCCATGCCACAAAGGCATGCTCCCAGTAGGGGCAGACCCTTTTCCAGGCCTTTTACCAATTTCAGCCTCGTCTGCTGTCTCGCAGAGGGTTTCTTCAGAGCAGTGGGTAGACGTGGGCAAGTAGACCGCCTCCTCCTCAGCCTAAGGCGTTACAAGCAGGCACCCTGATGGGTGCCCAGGCCGATTCTCCTGTACCAGTGGGGGCAGGTTGTCTATTTCAGCCAGAGCTGGCTGTCCCTAACTTCGGACAGATGGGTTCTGGAGGTAATAGGCCAGGGTCTGTTCTCAGCTTCAAATATTTCCAAAGATGAGAGCCAGGCATTTCCCACCTGCAAATCCTTCAGAAGCCCGTGCTTTGGAAGCAGAGGTTTCTTCTCTTCTGGTCTGCAAAGCAGTGGAAAGGGTTCCTCCTTGCCATCAAAGAGGCAGGCTTTATTCAGATACTTTCTTACCCAAAAAGACAGAGAATGGCGTCCCATTCTGGATTTAAGATACTTGAACAAGCATCTGTTGAAACCAAAGTTCAAAATGTTAACTCTGGCAATGATATTGCCTTCCCTAAAGCCGAGGGGACTGGCTAGCTTCCCTGGACCTCAAGGATGCCTATTTTCATGTTCTGATCAGGCCTTCCACGAAAGTACCTCAGGTTCGAACTGCCCTCAGGCCACTACCAGTTCAGGGCAATGCCCTTCGGCCCTTACCTCTGCGCCAGGGTATTCACAAAATGTCTCGCTGTAGTAGTGGCTCATTTAAGAAGGCAAGGGGTTGCTGTGTTTCCCTACCTGGGCGACTGGCTCATTGTGGGTCAGTCTCCAGGTCAGGTGAAATCCCACTTGCAAGTCACCCAGCAGCTTCTCACTTCTGGATTCTCCAACTTACCAAAGTCAGTTCTGGAACCAGTTCAGGCTCTAACTTTCATAGGCGCAGAATTGAACATGAGGTTAGCCAGGTCTTTCTTCCCTCGGAAAGGGTGGACAGACTCACTCGCCTGGCATCCTCCTTTACTCCTGCGGGTCTCTCGACCAGCAAGGCATTTTCTGCAACTCCTCGGGCACATGGCTGCTTCCACAGCTGTTGTTGCAGGGAGCAAGATTCCAGATGAGGACATTCAGTTCCATTTGAGGGCCTATTGGTCTCAGAGGAAGGACCCCTACCAAATTGGTCCCAGTTACTCAAACCCTGATCCTGGCCTTACACTGGTGGCAGGATCAAAGCAATCTGAAACAAAGGGTTCCTTCATTCCCATTTCTCCCTCCCTCACCCTCACCACGGATGCCTCCCTGTTAGGTGGGGGCTCACCTGGGCGACCTTACCACTCAGGAATGTGGTCTCCCTCAGGAATCTCTGCTCCACATCAATCTTCTGGAACTCAGAGCTGTCTTTTTAGCTCTTCGGTCTTTTCAGATTCTGTCCAGAACAAAGTGGTTCAAGTCAGGACAGACAATACCACCACAATGTGGTACATCAATCAAGCAAGGGGCACTCGGTCTTCAGCCTTGTGCACGAGCAATGAAGTTGTGGTCCTGGCTTATTCCCTAGAACACCTCCCTGATAGCGGTTCATCTCCCAGGGAAGGACAATGTGCTGGTAGGACGCCCTCAGCAGAATTTCTCCAGGGCCATCACGAATGGGCTCTGAATCCTGATACTGGGGTCTGTCTTTGCCAGTTGGGGCACTCCTCAGATAGATCTTTTCGCGCCCCAGACAACCACCAACTTCCTTTTTGCTGCAGGCCTCCAGTACTGGGCTCAGTCCTCTGGATGCCTTTCTGTTGGATTGAAGGGAAGTTCCTGTATGCCTTCCCCCCTTTCCTCTCCTTTTTCAGGGTACTAGTGAAAATCAGATCTCAACCTTGCAGAGTGATTCTGATTGCCCCAGATTGGGCCAGACAGCCCTGGTACCCTCTGCTCCTGTCCCTGGCAGTCCACCCTGCCCTGAGCCTGCCCAGAGTTCACGACTTACTGGCCTGTGCACAGGGGAGAGTGTGGCATCCGGACCTCCAGTCCCTCCCTCAAGGCTTGGCTCTTGAGGAGCTAGAATTTGCTGACTTACACCTTTCTCAAGGTGTCATGGATATTTTAAAGGCTTCTAGAAGCCTTCCACTAAGGGCCACTTATAATTCTAAGTGGAAGAGGTTTTCCATCTGGTGCTCTGAGAGGCAGATTATCCCAGAATCTGCTGATCTTCCATTCTTCTGGAATATTTGGTCCATCCTGAATTCCTAGGCCTTAGACCAGCTACCCTGAAGGTTCATCTGGCAGCTGTCTCTGCTTTGTGTCAGCAGGAAGCCTGCCTCCCTTTCTTCTCACCCTGTGTTCTCCAAGTTTTAAAGGGTTACTCATACGTAACCCCTACTTTTAGGAACCAGCTCCGCCTGGGACCTGAATATTTGCATTGCTCAGTTAATGCAACCCCCTTTGAGCCTCTGTCTTCTGCAGAACTCAAGTATTTAACTTGGAAAACCGTTTTTCTAGTAGCTATCCTCTGCCAGACGATAAGTGAGTTACAGGCCCTGTCAGTGGAAGAGAAGATTTTATCTCTTTCCACAGAGATAAAAGGTAGTCCTTAGGACTAATAGAAAGTTTTTGCCTAAGGTGGTTTCTGATTTCCACCTGAATCAATCTATCTCCCTCCCAGTATTTTTTTCACTGAGCATTCTTCCTCAGGTGAGGAGGAGCTGCACAGCTTTGGATGTAAGGGCATTAAGTTACTATCTAGAGCGCACCAGAGGTCATAGGTTGAATCCCTCCAACTGTTTCTTACCTATGGCGAGGTTGGCAAGGGAAACCTGCCACTAAGAGAACAATTGCAAGGTGGATTGTCTCTTGTATCCAATTTTGTTATCAGAAACTGGGTGAGTACCCCTCCAGGATTGAGGGCCCACTCCACCAAGGGGTAGCTCGTCTCTAGCGGCTGCTAGAGACATTCCTATTCTGGAGATTTGTCAAGCTGCTACCTGGAAGACAGTTCACACCTTTGCAAGCATTATTCCTGGATGTCCAGTCCAGGAGAGATGCTCGGTTTTGGCACAGCTAGTGCTTCAGAGCCTATTTCCAAGTAGGTTCTGACCCTCCTCCATGGAGAGTACTGCTTGTAATCTGCTATTGTTATAATATAGCAAGACTTCATGGTGTTTGAAGAAAAAAATTACTCACCTTAGTAATTGCTTTTCTTCTCATGGAGTCTTGCTATATTATTACCACCCTCCTACCTGCCTCTCAGAACTCCTACTTGGGTAGAGGTGGCAAATTGTTGCAAGCACTGTGTCATGCCATTTTAGTTTTCCCTAACCCTGTTTTCCTTTGGGTTAGGGATCTAGATTATTCATTGGGTTATTTTTTTGGCCCTTATTTGGACTTGAGTCTTGGAAGGGGGGTTCATATGTGCTGTGTCTTGGGATGGAGAAACGAACCATAATACCACTCAGTCTTTGTTATTATGGTTCTGGGTGTTCTTTGTTGTTTATATTGTTGTTATTACTACTAGTAGGTAGCCATAGGCTAGTGTAGTTTTTCCACACAGACTTTTTCCGTCCTTTGATGTTGGCTTTGTAAAGATCTGACAGTTTCATTTGAAACTGCCAGATAGAGCTTTGGGCACAGTGCCCTCGCGCTGTAGAACTCCAGATCTTCTGGAGTTAACTCCTTCCTCTCCGGGGCAGTTCAGCTGCAGTGGCTGACTGCTATTGTTATAATATAGCAAGACTCCATGAGAAGAAAAGCAATTACTAAGGTGAGTAATTTTTTCTTTTAGCTCTTCAAGCTTTTTCTGCATCTGTCCACGACAAGGTGATACAAGTCAGAACAGACAACACCACAACAATGTGGTACATCAACAAACAGGGGGGCACTCGGTCTTCGGCCTTGTGCACCGAGGCAATGATTGGTCTCTGGCCCTATTCCTGAACACTTCCTCATAGCAGTTCATCTTCCAGGAAGGACAATGTCCTAGCGGATGCCCTCAGCAGGATTTCCCAGGGCCATCACGAATGGCCCCTGGATCTCAGTGCTGGGGATAGTTTTTTGCCAGGTGGGGCACCCTCAGATAGATCTTTTGCAGCCCCAGGAACAATCACAAACTTCCTCTGTTCTGTGCAGACCTCCAGTGCTGGGCTCAGTTCCCCTGGATGCCTTCTTCTGGATTGGGAGGAAGTTCCTCTATGCTTTCCCCCTTCCTCTCCTATTCAAAGTACTAGTCAAAATCAGATCTCAGCCTTGTAGGTGATTCTGATTGTTCGGATGGCGCAAGCAGCCCTGGTACCCACTCCTTCTGTCTCTGACAGTCCATCTTCCCCTGTGCCTCCCCAGGAATCACAATCTGTTGACTTTGTGCCCAGGAAGGGTTTGGTATCAGGACCTCAAATCCCCTCAACCTCAAGGCCTGGCTCTTGAGGAGTTAGAGTTTGACTGATTTACACTTCTCAAGGGTGTTCTTGAGATCCTAAAGGCTTCCAGAAAGCCTTCCACTAGGGCTACTTATAGTCTAAATGGAAAGGTTTCCATTTGGTGCGCTAGGAAAATATTTCCAGAATCTGCTGAATTGCCCATTTTGTTAGTTTACATGGTACATCTTAATTCTTGGGTCTCAGACCTGCTACCCTGAGAGTTCATTTGGCAGCTGTGTCTGCATTTGTGTCAGCAGGAAAGTCATCCCTCTTTCCTCTCATCCTGTGTTTTCCAAGTTTTTAAGGGATTACTCCATACTAATCCTCCCTTTTAGGGAATTCGGCCCTACTTGGGACCTTAATGTTTGCATTGCCCAGTTAATGCAACCCCTTTTGAACCTCTGTCTTCTGCAGAGCTTAATTATAACTTGGAAAACTGTTTTTCTGAGTGGCTATCACTTCTGCCAGATGCATAAGTGAATTGCAAGCCTTGTCAGTGGAGACTGACTTTATTTCTTTCCACAGGGATAAGGTAGTCCTTAGGACTAATAGGAAGTTTTTGCCTAAGGTGGTTTCAGATTTCCATCTTAATCAATCTATCTCCCTTCCAGTATTTTCACTGATCACTCCTTTTCAGGTGAGAGGAAGTTGCACAGCCTGGATGTTAGAGAGCTCTTAGTTATTATATAGGCGTACCAAGGGTCTGAGGTTGAATCCTCCAACTTTTCCTTACCTATGGTGAAGTTGGGAAAGGCAAACCTGCCACTAAGAGATCAATAGCCAGGTGGATTGTCTCTTGTATCCAATTTTGTTATCAGAAAGTGGGCAGAGCCCCCTGGTTTGAGCTCATTCTCAGGGGTACAGCTGCGTCTCTAGTTGCTGCCAGAGATATCCCTTTATTAGAGATTTGCCAGGCTGCTACTTGGAAAACGGTACACACTTTTACAAGCATTACTCCCTGGATGTCAGGCCAGGAGAGATGCTCGGTTTAGCACAGCTGTTCTTCAGAGCCTATTCCTAAGTAGGTTCTGCCCGTCCTCCATGGAGGTACTGCTGTGTATTCTGCTAATGTCTATAATATGCAAGACTTCATATTGTTTGAAGAAAAATTACTCACCTTAGTAATGTTGTTTCTTCTAATGGAGTCTTGCTATATTATAGACCTCCCCAACCTGCCCCTCTCAGAACCTCTACTTGGTGGGTGCGGGCAACTTAGTGTGGGCACTACTTATGTCCTGTTAGCATTTTGTCCCTTTGGGACTTTGGGGTGTGTATGTATGCGGCGTGTGTGTGTTTTATTATACTTATGTTCCATTTTCATATTATTAGAATGGTGTTAGTATTTCTGGTCCCCTGACTTGAGTCTTGGGTGTTGGGACCATCAATGGTTGTTATTATTTAGGTAGCCATTTGGCTAGTGTAGGTTACAGCTTCCACACAGACCTTAGTGAGTTTGGCTCGTAAAGATCTGACAGTTCAAGTTTGAAATGACACAGATAGAGCTGCTCTCGTGCCAAAATTCTATTTTGGAATGGTTTTAACCATTTCACTCCGGGGCAGTTCTAGAGCTGGAACAAACTGCTAATGTCTATAATATAGCAAGACTCCATTAGAAGAAACAACATTACTAAGGTGAGTAATCTTTTCTTTCTCGCCACTGCAGCTTCCTGAGGGCTACGATTCCATATCCCCTTCATTCTTCAAAACTCAAAGGGCATGTGCAACATAATTAGAAAATCCTAAAATTTAACAACTACCTTAACTACTTAAATGCAACTAAATTTATCAACAAAGTGGCCATTAAAGCTTATGTTCCATTTATATGTAAAACATTTATATTGCAAATAAATTTAAACATTGCTCGAAGTTCTAAAATAAGACTGCTCGCATTAAATGTATTCACAGCATATGCAATTCAAGAACCTATGCTCTGCTGTATGTATGACTGCATTGTTACACACTTTAGGTTCACAATGTGTATATAACAATATATATGTGTGACAAGACGTCCCATTCAATATAGCCTCTTACAAAAATGCAGTGCCATGCCATATCAATCCATTTAAATAGGCAGCTATGTTAATTCTATTGTTCCTAATTCTAAAACAAATACTAAACTCCAAATTCACAGTACCATAGTATACCTGCCACTCTATTCAATTTATTAATGTTCACCACTGAATGGGTTTGCCCATAACAGATTCAGACTGCGCTCATTATTCATGCTATTTACTCACTAAAACGAGTCACATGCAAATCTTATCCAATTCATTTGCAGCCCATGATTAAGGCTTCAAATTAATATTTATCGATCTTGACAGCAAAAGACAAAAAAAAAAATCAGAACAAAGACAGCCAGAAGTAATACAGGATGAGAATAAAGTGATTTGATCCAATGTTCAGCATGTCTTGCATTTTAAATGTTATCCTTCAGTTCTGCATTAAATTGTATGTGATTTATTGAAAAGAAAAAACAAAAATGCTTTTTTCCCCAATTGTTTAACCAGGAGAGACACAGTAAGCTGAAAGCTTGTTTACAGATGCGACCTGGCAGCACAGAGAAGTTAAGTGAGTTGCTGAGGGTCACACAGTATGCAAGTGGGGGCTGTGGGATTCAAACCCAGGTCTCCAGATTTGCAGCTCAGAGCCTTAATCCACTGTGCTACACTGCCTCCAATGTAAACTATTTATTTGTATATTTGGCAATTTAGTTAATTGTCCAGCAATTTCAGCATAATCGAACACTATGCATTGTTAGTAATACAGCCACAGTACACCCTAGCAACTTTGCGCTTTGATGACTGATCGATAAATATAAATTTGAAGCCTTAATTATGGGCTGAAAATTACTTGGATAAAATTTGCATGTGATTCATTTCAGCGAATAAATACTGTCAATAACGAGTGCAGTCTGACTGTGTCATGGGCGAGCCCATTCACTGACGCATATCAGTAAACTGAATCTGAGTGGGCACTTATACTACTACACTTTGCACTTGGAGTTTAGTATTTCTTTTAGAAATAGAAACAATACAATTAACATAACAGCTTATTTAAATCAATTGATATGGCATGATACTGCATTTCTGCTAAGACTGCTATATTATATGGGACATCTTCTAACACATATATATTTTATATACACATTGTGAACCTAAAGTGTATAACGATGTAATCATACATTTAGCATAGCATAGGTTCTTGAACTGCATATACTGTGAAAACATTTAATGTAAACAGTCTATTCTTTTACAACTTGGAACAATGTTTAACTTAATTTACAATATCAATGTTTAACATGGTTTTACCAAGTAAATACCGTCAATAATGACTGCAGTCTGACTCTGTTATTCACGCTTCACATGCAGGTATTGGAGGGAATGGGTTGACAGCTGATTTCTTACTATACCTGCACACTGAAGCAGGCTTAGATAGGCCAGGTGATCTGTTTCTGCTGACACTTTCTTAGGTTTGTATGTTCTCCATATACTGCAATAAATATGTCTATATGGTATAACAACATTCTTAACATTACTTTCTTTGTCATACCTCTGCATCCTTATGCTTTCTATGGCAAGCCCCCTCTGCACCTTCCCTTTGTCCCTCATAAGTGCCCTTCCACCATCCGCCCCTCAGTTGTTACTATCTCCCAGCACCTATGAACACCTGAAACTCTCTGCCATGACTGTTACAGCCCATGACACAAGGCACACACCCCAACACCTCTCACTCTCTGCAAGGTGGGGGTGGCAGTTAGCATTACCTACAATACCTCACTACCAGTCCTATTATGCATCTGTCACTCCTGCACTACCAATGACAATACCAGCAAGCAAACATTCGGCATTGACAAATGCTTGTTTTGAATGGTAGGGTAGATTTTCCTTGTATAAATACTTTCAATCTGAAAGGATTTTGATTCAAATGTGTCAAGAGTTTGGATGGCCCTGATGATTATAAACTTGAATGTGCTTCTGAGGGGGTTGGTGACAGTGATTCCTTACATGTCAGTCTGCCACAACTGTATACTCACATACAAAGCCTACAAAAATCAAACATTTCTGAAAACATGCTGAACAGGTTAAGTATAGTTAAACAGTTACCTTCAAATAGACAAAATAATTGCAACCCAAGTAAAATCACTGCAAACTGAGTAGAACAAAAGTACAATGTATTAAAAACTATTGTATGATGTAATGAAAAGCTATTGGTATGATTTGATACTTTTATCATGTGATTTTAAAATGTACTTACAGTGCTGATTAAGAACAGTAATCATTTTAACAAAATAAATATTTTTCTTACTAGATCTTTATTAGGCACCCTGGTTATCTGTTTATTTTTTTCTTGCACCAAAGCGAGTAGTTTAAACAGGCTTCATTATTTAACACCTAGAAACTGGCAAAATATGTTGTTTCAGGATGCATTCAGTACAGACTAACTGTAAATTACTGAATAAAATCACTTAGCACTAGCACTGCATGACTTAGATGTCTTGATTTTTAGAAGATATGCTACATAATGATTAGTTTACAGTGCATTTCAAAAACACACATCTTTCTTCATATTAAAAGCATTTACAAGTGGCAATACATTTATCTAACAATTTATGTGAACAATACATGCTGCAGCAAACAATAAAATATTTATTAGGGGGCACTGGGGATGTATAGTGAACCCCCACAATTTTCCTGCAATTTTTGCAAGAAAATCCCCGCATTTTGGGGTAAAATTTTGAGCAATTTTCCAGTGGCCCTGCCAATCGGGAACTTTGTATGTTGCTAGAGAGGTTTCATTTGTCAGAAAATGGACAAGAAACCTTATTCCAGCAAACCTTGCAATCTCTGTTAGTGGCTATTGAAAATAGTAGCATTAGTGTGTAAACCTGTTGTTACACATTCAAAGTATCTTACTGGATTTTTCATATTTTTCCTTACTCTATTAATGTTGCTACAAGTCCAGCATGGATCAATTCCTAAACTTGGGAATATTTTAGAGGATACTACCATTGTAGTTTATGTCACATGAACTGTTTATGCCATGCCCTAACTTTATTTCCTGTATTCTTGCACAAAATTGTGTGCTGCATTCATGTACTATGTGATATATACTGTAGATGAACTATGTTGTATACTCAGAAGTTACTTTAATAAAATGTTTATTAAAAAAAGCACAAAAAGAAGAGTGCTGAACTCCATAAAGGCCAACTATGGTATGATGGGTGAGATTTTGAGGGGACACCTAGCCAGCCTTAAGGAAGATATGGGAGTGGACAAAAATTGGACAGTGATCAGAGGAGGGATCATGGTAGCCACCAACATCTACCTTAAGTAGAAAGGGAAAAACTTTAAAGGCAGGAGACCAAGTTGGTTCAATAGGGAAGTGAGCCAGACAGTGAGGATCAAGAGGGTCATGTACAGGAAGTGCAGGAAGCCCTAAAAGGAAGAGATTGAGCGGGCCTATGTGGCGATAGTTAGGGAGGCTAGTAGGGTGGTCATGTAGGCCAAGACTCGGAAGGACTTGCAAAATACAGAGATGGTCAAGGAGGTAGAGAAGCCTTCTTCAGGTACAGCAGGGAAAAGAGCGACACCAAGGTAAGCATAGTGAAGTTAAAAATGGGGGAGGGATGGGTAGAAGATAGTAAAGAGAAGGCAGAGGTGTTGGAACAAATGTTCTGCTCTGTGTTTACTAAGGAAACCAGTGCTGCAAGGGATGATGGAGGGAGGGTAGGAGGGGGACATGGCTGAAGACAGGATAACAGAAGACAGAGTTAAGAAAGTTCTTATGTTCCTGAGGGTAAACCAGTCCCCGGGTTCAGATGGCATGTACCCAAGAGTGTTGAAGGAACTAGTGGCAGAACTGGTGGGTCTACTGGCAGATCTGTTCAGCAGTTCATTATTTGCTGGGGTTGTACTACAGGAGTGGAGAACTGTATATGTGGTACCACTGCACAACAGTGGGCTTAGGGTGGACCCTGGGAAAAGCAGGCCAGTCAGTCTGACCTCCATTGTGGGTAAACTGATGGGGGCCATTCTGAAGGAAAAGCTAATTGAGTTCCTTGAGGCAAACAGACTTCAGGATGAGATGCAGCATGGGTTCATGTCAGGGAAATAAATTCTATTAAAGTAACCTGATCAACTTCTTTGACTGGGTAATGAAGGCTGTGGACAAGGGCCAAGTGGTTGACATTCTAAACCTGGATTTCAGCAAGGCCTTCAACTCAGTGCCCCATGGGGGGTTAATCAGGAAGTTGGAGGACCAAAGGGTGGGAAGCAAATTAACAAGGTGGGTGGCAATTTGGTTCAGTGGTAGGACTCAAAGGGTAGTGATGGTGGTGGTGGTAGTGGGGAGCTCTCATGTACTTTTTGGATGACACCAAGCTCTGTGGGAGGTTGGACACAGATGAAGTGGTACAGGACCTAAAAGAAGACATAGCAAAGTTGGAGAGGTGGGATGACATATGGCAGCTAGCATTCAATGTTAAGAAGTGCATGATAATGCACACAGTAAGAAAGAACCCAAAGGCAGAGTACAGTCTAGGAAGGGTTAAGGTCTCTGAATCAGAGGAAGAAAAGGACTTGGGGATAGCCATTACCAGTGATCTAAAGCAGGCTATGCAGTGTAAAAAGGTAGCAGCCAAGGCAAATAAAATTCTGGGCTGTATTGCTAGAGTGTTCACAAGCAGAAGGGAGGAGGTTATCCTGCCACTGTACAGATCCTTGGTGCAGCCACACCTGTGGAGTATGGCATGCAATACTTAAGTCCCTATGTGAAGAAGAATATCAACCAGCTTGAGGCAGTTCAGAGGAGGGTGGCAGAGATAGGTCAAGAACAACAGAGCAAGGCATGTGAGGATAAACTGAGAGACTCAGTAAGTACTCAGAAAAGGAGGGAGGGAGAGAGAGGGCATAATTGAAACCTTCAAGTACCTGCAAGGTATAAACAAGGTGGATATTGAGGTCCTTTATTTGTCTCAGTGAAAACAAGACCACAAGGGGGCACTGTTATAAAGTGGCAGGGGGAAGGTTCAAGTAGGAGGTCAGGAGACACTCCTTTCTGGAGCAGGTAGCGTTGATGTGGAATGAACTCTTATCTGAGGCTGTCAATCAAATGATGGTGGGGGATTCAAAAGATGGTGGGACAGGGTGTAGGGGAGGGTCAGGGTTGGCAGGGAGGGGAGATGTAGCCCACTGTAATTTCTGGATTGGGTGCTCCACAATCAAGCAAGCTCGATAGACCAAAAGCCTTCTGCTGGCTAATTTGTATGTTCGTATGTCAGTTAATGGGGCCTCCAAGGAGTGTCTCTTATGGTATAAGATAAATATAACCAGTTGTTTATTTTCTTTATGTGCACTACCAAAGGGCAGTGCTCGCCGGTCTATGAGTTGCCTAAATATTATAATCCTCTGGCAGGCTCAATTTCCAATGCAAAATTCCTCTGCATTTTCAAGAGGGCTCTTAAATAGTTCTGATTGTAACTGTAGTTAAATTTTGAGACATGAGATAGTCTGTGCATGTTTGTGCTGTATGTTATACTTATTTAAAATATGGTTTCAGTCTTGACCCCATTAGAATCACACTGGATGAACACTCATAATAGCGGTGTTCTGAAAGGTTCTAAACCATAACAGGATCAATCCAATGTCAGATTGATGGTATTATGAATTAGAATCTTATAAACAGCAATGTATGCAGCACACATCAAACAGCAGCAAGAAAATCCCAACCACGATCCCTACTCTGGGAACTGTGTGTGTGTGTGTGTGTGTGTAGGGGTGATGAGCAATAATGGTCATGTTCACTGAAAAACACTTACATGAACTCAGTAGTCCTTTGTAGTTTTAAAATCAGTATTTGTTTAATTTTCTTTGGCCAATAGCTAAATTAAAAAATATCTTTCTGATCCATGAGAAGAACTAGGCCAAGATAGTAGCCATGGCAACCACCTAATGGGACCATCCCATTGCACGTCTCCCTGACTACTATAACTGATGATGCACGCATGCATTGCTGCCATGGTTCCGAAAAGAGAATGAAACTGACAAACATTAACTGAGGCTGTGGGGGTGAGTGCAATATAATACAAAAATTGCACCCATTCCTCATGAGACTGAAACTATATATTACAAAAAATAGCGTATGTCTTTCCATATGTTTTGCTGTTAAGGTGTATGACATCATGGAATCCCTTGATGGTATTATAACGACGTAACATATAGATCACCATATGGATCACCATAAACTATTCTATTTTTGTTACTGTATTTTTTTTTTTTTTTCTGGACAACCATGTAAATGGGCTTGCTAGCTCATGGACTACCCAGAGTTTAAATAAATAAATCAAATCAAGAGTCTAATAAGAGTGTGGAGTTTGGGTAAGAAGACTGTGAAGTGAAGCTGAGCGGTTCTTTCTGCTCAAACCTCATGAGAGGAGTCTCTTATACATGAGAGACACCACTCAGAGGCCATATTAAGTTATTATTAATCACTTGAGCAGTCGAGAATGATTTTGAATAAGTTTTGAGTATTTTTTTTTTTACATCTGAAAAGTTTCTTTAGCTGTCCCGCCCTGAGCTCTGAAGTGGAGTGATCCACGTTTAACGCTCCTGCATGAGAAACCACTGTACAGAAAATGAGTTACAGTGGCTCTGTGTGCAAATTGATTGGAATTACGTAAGTGACCTTTGATGCTGCTAACTGCCTTCTCTTGTCTCCTTTGTAGAAAAATGCAAAGGACCCCATAGGACGTCCTGTAGTCCAGAGGCGGCTCCTTTAAGTAGCATGTCAAGTCCCAGTTTACTAAAGTCAGGTAAGACTATTTGCATTACTATGATAGTATTTGTTGTAGTACTGTAATGGTCAGCTAGCTGCAGTGATATTGCCAGTGGTGGGGCTTAACACATGACTGTAATTGTTGATTATTCTCACTGCACTTTAAAGCTCTATATTTCACCCCTAACATTACTACTCAGTTTGGGGATTTTACATTTTACCACTGCAGTTACAGTTCAAGAACTGCATGCTGGAGTTCACCCTGTAACACTGCAGTGCAATTAAAGATCTCCATTCCGGAGTTCACATTGCAGCACTGCTCTACAGTATAATTTAAAAATGATAGGGAACTTAATAGTCAGAAGTGTAGAGAAGATAGTGAGGACTTCCAAGCTAGAGGAGAGAACCACTCACTGTATCCCGGGTGATATAGCACAGAGAGTGATCCCTTGGTTAGAGGGATCACTGTGGCGGGGGGGGGGCAGATGGGTTATCGATGTGTAAGAGGCACTTTTTTTAAATGAATATTGCTTCTAAGGCAGCGCTGCCTCGGGGGCAGATGACTTAATCCTGCCCTCTGCTGTGTCTGATTGATTGGTTAATACCTTCTGAAGGACAGTAACTGAGGTTGCCCACCTCTTGCTGCTGATTGGTTATACATGCCACTGCCTCAGAGGCAGACTACTTAATGCCACCTCTGCTGTCTCTCATTGGTTAATACTTTATGAAGGACAATAACTCAGATTGCCGCCTGTTGCTACTGATTGTTTATACATGCCACTGCCTCAGAGGCAGACCACTTAATCCCACCCCCTGCTGTCTCATTGGTGAATACCTTCTGAAGGCAGTAACTGAGGTTGGTGCCTGTTGCTGCTGATTGGTTAGTCATCTGGTCTCTAAATGGCCCTCCCACATGTGTTTTCTTGCTCTGATTGGGTAGTTCTAGCTTGCCCCTGATTGGCTGATATACCGAAAGCACCTTTTTTTAAAGACACTTTTTTCAATTAAAATTGTTTCCAAGGCAGATCTGCCTTTGAGGCAGGTACTGTATGGATAGGGTTGCCTCCCAGGCAGGGCTTTAACCTCTATAGCTAAAGACCTGAGCTTCACTGCTGTGCCAGTTTGGTGGTGTAGTGGAAAGGTCTATAGCCTGATAAACAAGAAGTTGAGATTTTGAATCCACACAAGGTCCCTCAGTTTTCTTTTGTCAGAATTTCACTTGGGTGGTGATCCATGGCAGCATGGTGTTAGAATAGTAAGTATACAAGAAAAAGGACTTGCAGTAGCTGTGAAAAAAAAAATAATTGCAACAATAAAGTTTTGCACTGGAGGCAGATCTACAACACTTTTCTTAAATGAATATTGCCTCTGAGGCACAGCTAAGTTCCTTTTCTTGTATACTTACTATTCTAACACCATGCTGCCATGGATCACCATCCAAGTGAAATTCTGACAAAAGAAAACTGAGGGGACCTTGTGTGGATTCAAACTCTCAGCCTCTTGTTAATCAGGCTGTAGACCTATCCACTACACCACCAAGCTGGCACAGCAGTGAAGCTCAGGTCTTTAGTTATAGATGTTAAAGCCCTGCCTGGGAGGCAGCCCTATCCATACCTGCCTCAAACGCAGATCTACCTTGCAGACAACTTTCATTTAAAAAAAGTTTCTAAAAAAGGCACATTCTGTACGTCTACCAGTCAGGGGCAGTCTAGAACTACCCAATCAGAGCAAGAAAAAGCATACGGCAGGTCCATTTAGAGACCAGATGAATAACCAATCAGCAGCAACCTCAGTTATTGCCTTCAGAAGGTATTAACCAATGAGACACAGCAGGGGGTGGGATTAAATTGTCTGCCTCCAAGGCAGCAGCATGTATAACTAATCAATAGCAACAGGCAGCAACCTGAGTTACTGTCCTTCATGAGGTGTTAACCAAAGAGACACAGCAGAGGGTGGGAGTAAGTCATCTGCCTCCAAGGCAGCACTGCCTCTGAATCAATATTCATTTAAGAAAAGTGTCTCTTGCTTATGGATGTAGACACCAGTGATCTGGCAGACTGCAGTTCAGACAGGGTTTAAAACAGCTTTAGATTACTAGTCAGGAATCTTAGGGAAGTTACAGAAATGGTAACATTCTCAGAGGTGTTACCCAATGCCAATGTGAGGGTGAACATAAACAGAAAAAGATTACAGACTTCAACATGTGGCTGAAGGGATGATGCAAGGATAAGGCGTACAGCTGTCTGGGTGACTGTGGTTCATTCTGGGAAGATCCCTGACTGTTTGACAGGGGTGGCCTGCATCTGAGCCAAGATGGCACCATTGCCCTGGGGCAGAAGATATATGTGGGCATAAGCACAAGTTTAAGCTATGGAGAGGCAGTAAAAGGCAATGTACTTTCACAGCTCACACTTTGGCAGATACAGTACTTCTGAACGCTCCCTACACATAATATGTAATGTTCTACATTGAATAAAAGCAGTAGAGAGAAAAGAGTAAAAGAAACAGGGTCACAGGAGAAAAACTGTGACTGGTGAAAAGGAACCAAACCAAAATAAGGGTTAGAATTTAAGCTCATTGGACACAGTCCTTATCAATACATGGAGTCTTGGTAACAAAACTGAAGAGCTCTAGGCAGTGGTTGCAGAGGCAGGACCAAACATTAAAGCAGTTACTGAGACATGGGTGATGGAAAATCATGACTGGGACATTATTATCCTGGGCAACAATCTGTGTCCAAGAGACTGAGGTACATGTAGAGGGGGAGGAGTTGCAGGTTATATCCTAGACAGCCTAAAGGCAATGGGAATGAGATACTTATGAGGGCACGGCAAAGTAGAAACAGTTGGATACAACTTGAAGTAAGGAGAGTAAAAAAATCTCACAGTGGGGTGGGCCTACAGATTGCCAAATCAGAAGGACAAACAAGCTAGAGAATTAGGGGGACAGCTACTGCAGCAGGAACAGGTAATGTGGTCCTGCTAGAGGACTTCGACATGCCTTATGTTGACTGAGAACAGCTAGCAGCCTGCAGCTCTAGGAGGGAGGGAGGCTCTAACGAAAGAGATCCAGGAAAGCTTCCATGGGCAATGGGTCAAGGACCCCACAAGGCAAGGGTCCATACTCAACCTGCTTATGTCAAATCTGGAAATGATCAAGTCAAGCGGAGGTGAGGGAGCTAATAGAATGGAGTGACTATAACATGGTCTGGTTCTCCCTAGCCCTGGAAAAAACAAAGTCTGAATCTTAAACCACAGTTTGGGATTTTGGAATGGCAGACTTTGAAGAAGGGACACCTCCAAGACAAGTTAAAAGAAGTGAAGGAGATAGAAATGGCTGTAGAATTGTGGGACTGCATTAAGGACAATGTCTTGGAAGTAACTGAAAGTTGCAAAAATAGGTGGGCAATTCAAGGATGCACATAAGCCAATCTGATGAAGGAACTGGAGAAGGCAGCAAGGGGCAAGAGGAGTGCATCCAAGAGATCAAACTCACACACCAAAGACTCAAAGAGGTAAGCAGATTTCGAAAAGCTAAAGGAGGTCAAGAATGTAATCAGGAGAGCTACATCAGACACAGTGCTTAGGAAAGCAAAATGAGCCAGTAAAGGATAATGGCAGGACCTTCTTTAGGTACATCTGAGAAAACGAGAAATCAAACTAAAGTATTTGTAAGCTAAACAATGGAGTGCAATGCATGGAGGAGGATAAAGGGAAACCTAACATTTTAACTTATTTTGCTCAGTATTCACAGCTGAAATAGCAGGCACCCCGCCCTGACAGACTGTAAGGTTAAGCCCAAGGAAAGAAAACAGCATAAACTAGAAATAGGACAGATATCAGTACCAAAGGTAATAAAGGGACTCAAGGCACTCAGCAAGAATGAGTCCCCTGGACCAGATAAGTTGAACCCTAAAGTGCTGAGAAAACTGATCAATGTGCTGGTACTACAACTGGCACTCTTCTTTTAATCACTCATTTGAGACTGGAGTAGTCCCAAGTGACTGGAGTAGGGTAGACATACTGTAATTCTCGAACACAAAGCAGTGAGCAGAGAGGAGCCCACAAATTGCAGGATAGTTACTTAAATAGTGAGTCTGTCCTAAAGGAGGCCCTTTTGAATACCTATAGGTACTGCAAGTGGTCTCCAGGAAAAAATCCTGGGTTTGTGATGGGAAGGCAGTGTCAAACAAATCTGATTGATCTCTTCAGCTTTACAACCCAAGCAGACTATATAGGTCTATCGGTCCATTTCTGCCAGCACATTCTGTGTTTCTGTGTAAGCATTTGGAAAAGATCAAGCAGTCAGTGTGCTGAGTCTGGATTTCAGCAAAGCTTTCAACGAAGTCCCAGGCACAGAGAAGATAATAGTGGATGTATACAGAATTGCTTTGGACTGGTGGCTCTGTCTGCTTCACCATGTAGTCAATATAATTTTACAGTGTAGAACTCTTCCCCTTTCTTGTTCTGGCAGAATAATCTATGCTTTACACAAAAGGGTCTGTCAAAGACCCTTTAATGTATCATCCTATAAGCTTACTTTGACAACTCAGAAAACGTCTTTACCAAGATAATGCTGGACAGACTTAAGCAGTGGGCATATCAGAACAAGATAGTGTTGGCTCAAAATGGTTTTCATGAAACAAGGTCCATGGCGCAACACTGCCTAATATTAAATCACCTAACATATGTGTGTGTTAAAATTAAGAAGGCTTCTGTATTGTTGTTTTGTTGATTTGAAATCATCATTTGACACTATTGGAAATGTTTGTGGAAAACATTGTATCAAGAAGGGATTGACCCTTTACTGTTGGATATTCTAATATGTCTTCAGATCAGTACCTGGGCAGAAGTGCAATGTGATCAGTATGAAAACTTAACAAAATGTCAAGTAATCTGGAAGTTAGACAAGGCTGCAATCTTGCTCCTATTTTATTTAAATTGTAAAGCAATAGGATTACTATAAATTTATACGATGCAGACTTTCATTCACCAAACATCTTAAAGACCAGAGTGAGCCATCTGGCATACATGGATGAATATTGTTCTTCTTTCCACTTCATTCCTAGGCCTTCAAAGAAAGGTAACACATTTGAAAAGCTTTGTAAACTATATAGTTTCAGTTAACAAATCCAAAATTCAGATGGCAATATTTGGATATAAGAAGAAGAGAACCAACAATCTACTTATCAACAATACTCCAACAGAAACACTACAAAGTCACAATTATCTCAGCGTAACATTCTCTTGAACTCTTTGTCAAAACATATCGTAATGATCAAAGTGAAAATTGTTAAAACAATACACACTTTCAAAAGATTCAATAGTATGTACAGGTCACACTCTATCTCTTGTCTTATAACAGTTCTTAATGGAAAGATTAAGTCCTCAGTATTATATGCCTCTAAAGTCTGGAGCATGTCCAATTTCTGTCCTCTTGAAACACTTTTAAACAAGTTATGCAGATATATTTTGAAACTCCCCCTTCTATTAGCACTCAGATACTCAGGGCTGAGTTAGGTCAGCTACCACCATTTACAAAAATCAAGGAGAGAATTACTATTTTCCATGTAGAGCTCTCCAGTTTTCAGGAATACAGGCTCCCATCAAAATGTATGCAGGAAAAATCATTTATTTATTTAAAATGTGTTAACTGGGAGAAGCACCAATGAGTCGAGGCTCGTTTTCATGTGCGACCCAGGGAAGGGGTAACATGGAATACAGGGTTGACACAAAAAAAAAAGAAAGGTCAATGGTTATAAGACCCATGGCAGTAGTCAGCAACCAAGAACAGGAGTGCAGCATCTAAAACAGTAACCACAATGAGCCTCTACACAACAATATCAAACAAAAAGTATCAAAAACATTATATATGAAATAGCGATACAGCTCGAAAACCAGGAGCAGGACTGGTCTCGCCAGATAAACAAAATTATTATGGGTCCTAGGCAAACAGAAGCAGAGAAAAGGTGGCAAGTCATGGCACAAGAGTGCTGAGTTCAAGAGGGTAGAGAAGCAAACAGAGGGTAGACAGCTAGAGAGCTAGTGAGGAGGGGGTGGGGAGCACTGGGAGCATTGTGGGTGAGAAAGATGTCTAATGCACCTTTTAAGTGAAAGGGCAGTGGGGGATAGATGGAGGTCAGGGGGGAGTTTGTTCCAAAGGTAGGGGAAACAAAAGGAGAGAGCAAACTGGCCAGAGGTAGAGTTAGGGTGAGGGACAGCAAAGGTGCATGGGTCAGGATGGCAGAGGGAGTAGGTTGAGGCCGAAGTTTGACACAGGTGAGCTGAGAGGTAGGTAGGAAGAGTACCAAAACAGAATTTTGCAACAAAGGAAGCACAGTGAATATGTTGTATGGGAAAGGGGGGGCTAGGAGAAGAGCGGAGTACAGGAGACAATGGTGAGTGAGAGGGGAGAGGTAGTAACAAAGTGTCAGAAGGAATTTAGCAGGGTATCTAACTTGGCAAGTGAGGATTGAGAGGCAGTACCATAGACAACGTCAGCATAATCAAAGATGGTAAGATTGTTTTCATTAGTAGTTTGCGGCTAGTGGGGATGGTGAGGCTATCCTTGTGTCCGTAGAGGACGGCCAGTTTGGGATGCAGTTTTGAGTGGATAGAGTCAACATGGGAGGAGACGTCCAGGTGACTATCCAACCAAACCCCCAGGTACTTGAAGGAGGAGATATTCTCAAGGGGAGAGCCATCCAAGGTTGTGAAGATAGGAGGCGACTGGATGGTAGCCAGTTTTTGTCTGGAGTTTTTGTATGGCAACAGTTTTTTTGGCATTGTGTTTGAGTTGTTTTTTTTTTGAAACCAGGCCTGGACTCTGTAAAAATCATCCTGTAGGGGGACCATACGCTGATGGTAGAGGGCCCGGAGATGAAAATGATAGTGTCGCCGGTGTACATGTGCATACTGGAAAAGTGACAGACTAAGGGGAGGTTATTTATAAAAAGAGAGAATAGGATGGGGCTGAAGATTGAACCTTGGGGTACGCCAGAGAGGATAGGGAGTGGAGAGGAGAGGGTATTAGCTATTTGGACTGATTGCTGCCTATCGAGAAGGTAAGAATGGAACCAGTTTATGGCAGAATCAGCCAGGCCGATTGAACTTAGGTTTTGAAGTAGGAGGGAATGGGAGACTGAATCAGAAGCCTTGGCCAGGTCTGTAAAGATAGCAGCTGTGATACGGTTCTGATGCATGGCTGAGAAAATTTAGTCTGGAACTCGCAGTAGAGAGGAGATGATCAAGTGTTGTTTTCTAAAGCTGGATTGCACAGGAGAGAGTATGTTAGTAGAGGCAAGAAAGTCAGTCAGTCTAGCGTGAATGAGGGATTCCTGAAGTTTGGCGAGAGGAGGGAAATGGGCCTATAGTTACCAGGTGCAGTAGGGTCACCTCCCTTATGGAGGGGTAAGATCTTGGCAGATTTCCAGGCCTTTGGGATGGTGGAGGTGGAGAGGGATAGGTTTAAAATGTGGGTGAGTGGGGTGGTAGTGGCTGGGGTGGAGGTGTGAAGAAGCCTGGAATGGAGACCACCAGGGCTGGACTTGGAGGGGTTAAGGGCGAGGAGTGCATTGTAGAATTCCAAGGGGGAAAAGCAGGGAACTGAAAATTTGTGGGTGGACCAGGAGCATCTGAGTGAACTGGGTGGGTGTCGGGAGTGGTAGGTGTGGAGGATAGGTTGTCGGGGAGGGCGCAAGAGTTGAAGAATTTATCGAAACTCACAGCAATAGACATGGGGTCAGAGATGGATGCTCCATCAACTTTGAGGACAGGGGAGATCTGTTTGATAGGTGAGTCAAGGAGAGAGTGAAGTGCTTTCCAAAAAGAAGGAGGAGTGTGTTGATCCTGCTGTAGGTGATGCCTGAAGTAATTTGCCTTTGACAGGTGGATAGCCTTGGTGCACTTATTCCTGAGTGTTTTGTAGGCTTGAAGGTCCACTTGGGCTGGGACTTTTTGTACTGGTACCAAACTTTGTCCCTAGCTCTGCATTTGGCCAGCAGGTCAGCAGAGATCCAGGGCTGGTGGTGTTTCCTTAGTCCTTACTCTTGATTTTTTTGGGGGGAATGTGGAGATTCCAGATGTGGAAGAAGAGGCAGGTGAAGAGAGATGGAGCATTGTCGATGTCAGTAGATGCGAAGACAGGTTGCCAGTCAGTGGTGGTGAGATTGTGTTGGAGTGCAGTGGCATCTAGTTTATGGAGAGGATGGGACCATAAATATTTGGGTGCAGCATGGAAAGATTGAATCTTTTGTAAACAGAAGGTGATGCAATGGTCACTAAGGGCATCTAGTGAAGTCCCGGCTGCGATGATCCAGTGGGGGTAGGAGGATAACACCCAGTCGAGCAGTGAGTGGTTTGGGGAGTGCGGATTTAAGCGGGTGGATTAATGAATCAGGTTTGTCAGGTTAAGGGCTTCGATTTTAAGGAGGGTAGGTTTTGAAGAAGGGGAAAGCCAGTCCAGGTTGAAGTCACTTAAGAGCAGCAACTTGCCGTTTGATGTGAGGGACGAGATAGAGGTGATGATGGATACTAGGGTGTTGGTGGTAGTTTTTGGGGGGGGACATAAAGGGCATCTATAAAGAGCGGGGCGGAGGAGGGGAGGGATAAATGTGCCAGGATGACTTCATGGGAAGAAGTGTGGGAATCTTTAAAGGTAATGGAGCAGGAGAGAGATTGGTTGATGTATAGGGTCTTGGCAGAATAGGTTGAACTTGGGGATGGAGAAGGTGGAGTTAGAGATTCTGGCTGAAAGCCAGGTTTCTGTTACACAGAGTATGTCAGGTTGGTGTTGGGTCATCAAAACGTTTAGATCATCCATTTTGTGGGGGAGGCTGTGAGCATTTAAATGAAAGGTGCGAAGGCCCCTTGGCATGGTTGTGGAGTTGAGAGTAGTACTCAGACCAGATTGGACAGAGGTAGAAGGAGTAGGGATTGGACCTGGATTTGGGTGGACATCACCAGAGAGGAGAAGGAGGAAATGGAGAGTTGAGGGTGGTACCTGCATCTCCGGTGGTTTAGAGGGGAAGAAGGAGTGGATGGGGAAGTGCAGTGATACAGAGCTTCAAAGTTAAGTAGGCATGAGGGCAGCAGACCAGGGTGAATGAGAGGAGAGGGGAGGGGGAAAGGGTAGACAAGAGAGGTAGGTGGGCAGAAGTGAACTGGGGGGAAGAGAGGATGACTATGGTGGGAAACAGTAGGTGGGATGGAGGGAGAAGTCATAGTTGGGGGTAGAAGTGGGGCCTGCAGGGGTGAGGAGGGCTGAGTAGGTAGAGAACTGGGAAGAAGGAGAGAGGTATCGAGAGATAGGAGTATAGAGAGGGTGGATAGTAGGAAGTGAAAGTGGATAAACTTAATTAAAGGCAGGGGGGAGAGATCAAGAAGAGATGGAGTGTAAACTAAATCAAAGTACAGAGTGTAAGTAAACAAAGCCAATGCAAAAGTTGCAGTGTAGGGGCTGAAAAAAAAGTAGTTGGCAACAAAAATGAACAAAGAGAGAGAAAGATGCAAAGCCTCTAGTGGCTAAAAGTTATAACGAACAGATAGAAAATCAGACTCTTTGAAATATACATGGTGGTCATGTGATCCCAATATACGTGGCAGTCATGTGATCCCATTAGGCTATAAAGGAAAACGTCCACTTATGGCGGGTGGGAGGAGGGGTGGGTGGGGAGTCAGCGTGCTCTGCTCCGAGAAGCAGATAATCAGAGGAAGAAAACAGCAAACAAGTCTTTTTCAGGGCCAGCACTCTGGCTAAGAAAAAAGGCCCCAAGATTTAAAAGTGCAGACTGCTGTGATCACTGGTCGCCATGGTGAGCCTGTTCCTTTGGAGGACTTTGGGGTGGGGCTGGGCTGCTTGGCAATTGGGCAGCATTTCAGCAAGAGATGACGGGGTCGTGCTGTGAGGCTGAAGCCCGGTGAGGTGCTGGCTGGAGCCTGCGGGGACAAACAAAGGGGACAGGAATTAAAAACATATAAAACAAAAAGGAAGGCTGTGCAGCTAAATCGGGGGGAGGGATTAGTAGGTAGGGGTGGAGCGGGGCAGAGCGGAGCAGAAATTCAAATCGGAGCGAGCTAGCACAAAACTTTCCCAAAGCTACATGCAAAGTGATCTGTCCTAAATTTATCACAGTCCTAAGCCACAATCCTTAAGCTACATGCAAAGTTATCTGTCGTGAGTTTATCACAGTCCTTACGTATGGCTTAAAATGCAGTTCTGCAATAAAAAGGTAGCAAACAAGTTTAGGCAATTAAATTCCTCTGCTCCAAGAAGCAGATAATCAGAGGAACAAAAGAGCAAATTAAGTCTTTTACAGGGCCAGAACTCTGGTGAAGAAAAAAGGTGCCAAGATTTAAAAGTGCAGACCACTGTGATCACTAGTCACCGTAGTGAGCCCATACCTTTGGAGGACTTTGGGACTGGGCTGCTTGGTGTGCGGGTGGGCAGCGTTTCAGCAGGAGCCGCCGGGGGTCATGCTATGAGGCTGAAGCCTGGTGAGGGGCTGGCTGGAGCCTGATCCACTTATTCTAATCAAAGTTTCACCTATCCATATATTCACCTTTTGGAAAATACCATTTATCGTACAGATTTGTCTTCAAGCCAGACTGATATTTACTTAGAGCCCAGAGAAATTTTAATCTCTACAGTCAAAGAAAGATTTATGGATATAGCGATGCAATAAGATATAGAGGCAAATAAAAATATAAAACTGCATACAAGGTACAGGAAAAACCAAAAAATATTATTTTGTGAAAGGCATCTCTCCCTTAAAAAAAAAACAAATAAAAAGGAATATAATATATTTTTTTTATTTTATTTATTTAAATCTAGGATTACAAGTACCTTTGAGCCAAGGCTCTTTTACAAAGGTTCCACGTCAGCTGCAGTACAATAACAAAAAAAAAAAAAACAAGACAATTAAGTAACAAAGGCAGGATAACAGGTTAATCCATCTTTCGGATTAGACGTTAAACCGAGGTCCCATCTGCCTGGATTGGTGGTAGTTCAGGTGGATGTTAAGGATCCCATGGCACTTATCGAAAAGAGTAGGGGAAATTTTTATTGAAATCAAAAACAAACTTCACAAAGGAATATACAAATCATTATCATCAAACTTAATCATAAAAAAGGAAAGAAACAAAACATAAATAAGCATGAAGTCATACAAAAAAATTCTGAGCATAAGGAAAACACACCCCACCTCCCTCCCCTCTATAAGAGTAGGGGACATTTTTTTCCAAAATTCAAAAACAAACTCCAAATGCATATAACAAAAACACTATTTTAAGGATCAGAGAAACTAAAAATACATTTTGCCTTTCGAAAATTATCTAACAATCTTTCCTCTCTCTAACTGCTAGACTTAGGACAAAACCTCTTACCCCACCCAGTCAATATTTCTCCATAATTTTGCAAATACATCCTTACTAAAAGTATGTTTTTCATAGGCATAGATACTGTACAATTCTTGCTGTATATGAAAAAAAACATCCTGCTGTTGTACTGTTTTACCTTGTAAGGATCATAAACATCTTGCATGCCAAATGGACCATTTAATACATACCAAAATAACGTGTAATGTACTGTTTGCCCATTTTGCCCACGTAGCTGGGATTTGTCCTAAAACCAAAATATTATAATCAATTAGTAAAAATGATTTTTCACCCCAGAGATTTGACAGTAATGTCCAGAAACCTCATACATGAATACATTCAAAAAAAAGATGCAGCACTGTCTCCACAACTCCAGCACATGCTTGTTCTCCACATTCTCACTCCTTTATTTGTTTATGCTTCTGATTGTTTTTCACCTGCAGTTTCTGGTGACCACAAAGCCAGGCAAAATCTTGCATCTTCCAAGGAATCCTTGCCTCTAACATACTTTCCAATAATAAGGTAGTTTTAATCTGAGAGGGTACTTGAAATATTGGATCTTCCCGATACCAAGAATCTAAGATTGCCTGATAAAAACCTTTTTTCTTCTTCCCCTTACACCAAGATAGATCTATTTTCCAAGTATGTATATATCGAATTGTTGTTTGCACATAACTAGGAAGTAAACGTTCTGCAGGGTGCCATTTCCCCCTACCCCATGCTTCAAAAAAGGACTTACCCCAAAGCTGTAAACAAACTTGTCCTGAATTAGGTGTCTGCATTAATAAAGGGAGGATAGAACTAAAGAAAAAATTCCCAAAAAGGTATATTATGGGTTGTATCATGTCTAAACCCCCTTCTTTTCGTGCCCTATATGTATGATTCCTTTTAACCGGATTTAATCTGCTACCCCATAAGAACTGAAAGAATAAACCCAAAACTTTAGTATGCATGTTATATGGCAAGGGAAATACATGGGATAAATATAAAAAACAGGCACTAAATAGGCCCTTAAAAGATACACTTTTTTCTTCCTAGACATTTTCCAATTCAGCCAGTCTTTCACTTTCAGATGTGCTTTATCATAGACCAGATTCCAATTATAGGATTCTGATTTCTTAGTACCAGAATAGATGCCCAGAATTTTCACCTGTTCTTTTGTCATTACAATGGGAAAACCCTTTACAGTATTGCTATCTCCGAGAATCAGAACAGTACTTTTGGTCATATTAACCTTGATACCTGTTATATTAGAGGATTCTTGTATCATGGATATAACTGCCAGGCCAGATTCACCATCAGCTACAGAAAAAATGCAATCATCTGCATAAGCTGATACTTTTGAGAACTCATATTCATCTTTATTTTTTATCGCCACAATTCTCGTATTTTGCCCAATTTTCCTCAATAAAGGATCCAAACCAAAAACATACAACAAGGGGCTCATTGGGCAACCCTGCTTCACCCCATTCTTCAAAAAAATCAGGACCCCAAAAAACCCATTCACCAAAGGCACAGCTTGAGCTTCCTTATACAGAATCTTTATTATGTCCATGAACCCTGACGGAATTCCATAATGACTTAAAACTTGCCAAAGATATTCTTGACTAACTGCATCAAAAGCAGTTTCCTGGTCTACTGCCATCAAGTATCCTTTCAAATTTGCCTCAAGCCTTGTTCTACAATTTCCCTAATAATTGCCAGGTTTTGTACAATATTTCTACCTGGGATGGCACATGTCTGCTCTGGAAGAATCACTCTCTGTGCTATTTGCGCTAATCTTTTGTTAAGTATTTTTGCAAGTATTTTATAGTCAGTGTTTAGTAATGTTAGTGGCCTCCAATTGTGTAAACCCTGTGGATCCCCTTTCTTGAAAAGAAAAAACATTATCCCCATCTGCATAGAGGTTGCAAGTCTTCCCTCCTCCCATATGGCCTGGAAAAGTACTTCAAAGCAGGGGGCTAAAATATCTCTATAATGTTTGTAAAAGTCATTAGGTAACCCATCTCTACCTGGAACTGTCCTAGTTGATAACTGTGAGATAGCCTCTAAAATTTCTATCTGAGAAATAGGAGCAACTAAAACATCCTCTTCTCTGCTTAAAGCCGGTATTTCTATGCCTTGGAAAAAATTAAAAGATTCCTTCCTATTTCCCTGAAAAGTAGTTGCCATGTGCTGCTGCACAAGAAGCATAATATCCTGATTATGTTCTTTTAAAATTCCCTGTTTATCCCTAAGACCTGTCAAAGTCTTATTAGTCACCTCACCTGCTATAATCTCACAGGGGCTAACCTCTTCTTTTGTCCCTTGTGTACTATATTTCTGCTTTTTTGCGAACTACACCGTCCAAATACTGCATCATCTGATTTTTTGTAGTTTGAAGTCATGTTCGACTACCCACACTATCTCCTACCTGAGCTAAGTTTCATAGATACTGTGCCCTTAATCCTAAATATACAATATATTCATTTTTTGCATGCTGTTTTGTAACTGCACCATACCAATCCTGTAAATCTCTCTTAAAATCTTCCCACCACTCTATGGGACTATCATACAGGAAACATAAATCTTTCCTTGCATGCAACAAGGTTCTAAGGGGGACTCCATCATAAGAGGGATCCAGCTAGGAACACAGGAGGGGGAGGACAGGGAGGTGAGGTGCCTACCAGGTGCCACGGCATGGAGGGATGGAAGGAAGATCCTGGGGATCACTGGGAAGGCAAGACGGGAGGGTGAGCTGGATGTCATTATCCACCTAGGTACTAATGACCTAGCAAATGGGAGCCAAAGGAAGTTCAGGAAGAGTTTAGGAAACTGGGGAGGGTCTCAAGCAAGTAGCTACTTCTGTCACTTTCTCAAGTACTACCTGTGAGAGCAAGGAGAGCATAGGAGTGCATGCACCAGAACTTTAACTCATGGTTGAAGAACTGGTGCTGTGAGGAAGGGTTTGGATTCATTGGTGACTGGGGACCCACCTGGAGGGATGGAGGTTTGTTCAAGCCTACGGCCTGCATCCATCCTGGAGGAATCAAGCACTCAATGATAAGTTTAAATGCTACATTGTCAAGCATTTAAACTAGCAAAGGGAGTGACAGGCCAGCAAGGAGGGTACCTACTTGCTCACCCCACAGCTAGCAGTGGAACCAGTGAACCAGAGGGTGGCTATCTCTGCAAAGCAGTGTGCAAAGATGGAGATTAGTGCCCAAGAGGTGGATAAGCAGAAAGGGGCAAATTCAGCAGAAGGGCAGACAGCAAGGAGAACCAGGGATAAATGACAACCAAGGAAGGGGCTGGAGTAGAACAGTGAAACAGTCTAGGGAGGTCAAATCATGGAAAGCCATGTGTGCAAATGCCAGGAGCCTTAGCAACAAGATGGAAGATCTGGAGGCTGTCATGGTACAGTCAGACCTGGACATTGTGGCCATCACTGAAACCTGGTGTAATGATAACCACGACTGGGAGATGACCATACCTGGCTACAACATATTCAGAAGAGACAGAGCAGGCAGAAAGGGAGGAGGTGGCACTGTATGTGAAAAATGACATAAGGGCCACAGAGATCCAGGAGGAACAAAATGGGAGAGATACTGTGGGTTAGCTGGAAAGGAAAATGGGGACAGCCATCTGCACAGGTGTGGTCTATAGACCACCAGCCCAGGAGGAAGAAACAGATAGGGAGCTGATGCTAGCCATCCAAAGGATCATGAACAAGGGTGAGGTAGTACTGGTTGGAGACTTCAATATTCCAGACGTGGACTGGAGCATCCCAGCAGCAGCATCAACTAGGAGCAGATTTATCCTGGACTCCCTTCAGGGTGCCTTCCTCAAGCAACTGGTCATGGAACCAACTCGGCAGAAGGCAATACTGGACGTTGTGCTCACAAACAGGGACAGTGTGATGGGGGTAACAGTGGGGGAGCACCTGGGAAACAGTGACCACCAGTCACTGTGGTTTGAAATCACAGAAAGAGCAGAACCAAACCACACAAAACACGTATCCTGGATTAGGGGCAGACTTTGGGAAAATGGGAGATACTTGGAAAAGAGGCATTAAGGGGAATGGGACAGGAATCAGGGGTTGAGGAACAGTGGCCGGTATTTAAAATGGGGATTACAAGAACAACAAATTATGCATTAAGCAGGTTAGCAAGAGGAAAAGGAAGAGGAGACCATTATGGTTTCCAAAGAGGTAGCAAAGAAAGTGAAAGCCAAAAGATTGCATTCAGGCAATACAAAAGAACAGGCAGAAGGGGACAGGGAGAAGTACCAGGAGAAGCAAAGGGAGGCAGGGAGATCAGTAAGGAAGCCAAAGCTCAGACAGAAGAACACATTGCAAAATCAGTGGGTAGAGGGGACAAACCTTTTACAGGTACATAAGTGAAAAAAGAAAGACAAAGGAGAGGATTATGAGACTGAAGGGGAGGATGGGGCGTGAAGGATGACAACAGTAAAGCTGACATTTTGAACAGGTATTTCTGCTCAGTCTTTACTGAGGAAGAAGGAGGTAATGGGTCTGAAGGGAGTACAAGGGGTGAGAATGGTGCAGAAATGGACACAAGTCCCTTTACGAAAAGGGTCCTGAAGGAACTGGAAGTAATAAGAGTTGATAAGCAATGGGGCCAGATGGGTGCACCTAGGGTCCTTAAAGAACTAAGAGAGGTGGTGGCTGAACCTCTGGCTATCCTGTTTAGCAGATCACTGGAAACAGGGAGGTACCCAATGACTGGGGACAGCAGATGTAGTCCCTTTTACAAAAGTGGGAACAAAGAGGAAGCAGGAACTACAGACCAGTCAGCCTCCACCTCGGTAGTGGGGAAGATCATGGAAGCACTACTGAAGGAGAGATTGGTGGAACATCTGGTTGTCAATGGACTACAGGACCCAAGGCAGCATGGTTTCACCAGGGGAGGTCATGTCAGACCAACCTCGTTGAATTTTTGACTGGGTTACTAGGAGGTGGATCAGGGAGGGCAGTGGACATGGCCTATCTGGACTTCAGCAAGGCCTTTGACACTGTGCCACATAGAAGACTATTCACAAACTAAGGAATATGGGTGTGGGCAGGACAATAGTGTGGTGGGTAGGTAACTGGCTGGGTGGCAGGACACAGAGGGTGGTGGTAAATGGCTGTCACTCCACAGAGGAAGAGTGACCAGTGGGGTACCTCAGGGATCAGTGCTGGGACCGGTCCTATTCAACATCTTCATCAGTGACATTGCGCAGGACCTAGAGGCAGAATTTCACTGTTCGCTGATGACACAAAGCTCTGTAACACAGTAGACACACCAGAGGGTGTGAGCAGAATGAGAAGGACCTGCAGAAACTTGAAGAATGGTCAGGGTTTGGCAGTTGAAATTCAATGCAAAGAAGTGCAAGATAATGCCTATGGGGCACAAAACCCTGCACAATATATCAGTTGGGGGTGAGGATATCATGCACCAAGCAGGAAAGGGATCTTGGGGTTGTCATCTCTGATGACCTCAAGTGAGAAACAGTGTGACAAGGCAGCAGGTAAAGCAAATAGGATGCTGGGATGTATAGGCAGGGGCATCACCAGCAGGAAAAGGAGGTCATAATTCCGCTATACAAGACACTAGTGAGGCCCCACCTGGAGTACAGTGTACAGTTCTGGAGACCATACCTACGTAAGGACATAGACAGGGTAGAGAAGGTTCAGAGGAGGGCAACAAAGATGGTGCATGGATTGCATCACAAGTCCTATGAAGACAGGTTGAAGGAACTGAACATGTACTCCCTGGAGGAGAGGAAGGAGAGAGGAGATATGATAGAGACATACAAGTATCTTACAGGGAGGAACAGGGTGCAGGAAAACACTATTTTTAAGCGAAAAAAGATGTTCCAGGACTAGAGGGCATGGGATGAAGTTGGAGGGAGGACGATTCAGAGGAAACATGAGAAAGAATTTCTTCACAGAACAGGTGGTGGACAAGTGGAACACCCTGCCAGAGGAAGTGGTGGGGGCTGAAACAATCACGGGATTTAAGAATGCATGGGATAGACATAAAGGAATTCTGGAGGTCAGGGGTAAGGGGCAACAGACTTCTAGGAAAACAAACTGAACTTACAAGCTCAAATGGGCAGACTGGGTGGGCCATAGGCCCTTATCTGCCGACACTGTCTATGTATCTATGTATCTGTGTAACACCCTTTTCAACCAATGCATCCTGAAGTTTGGAAATATTCATTTTCCAATACCCTCTCCCAATCATTACTTTCTGTGTGGTCCCTAACCGTAAAACTACCATTAAATGATCAGAGGTTTCCAAAGGTCGTACACTCACTGTTTGACAGGTTAGTCATGCAGATACTAACCAGAAGCCGATCCTAGTGGATAATTTACCTTTAAAAAAGGTATGACTTGGTTCTAATTGTAAGATATCATATACATCTTGTATGTGATTGCGATGCATGAGTGTGTTTAAAGAATTCGTATCACAAAACACTTTTTTTGTGTTTCTTCCCCAGTCCCTATATGCAAGTCCACAATTAAAATCTCCACCCCATAAAACCAACTTTGAAGTGTGTGGATAAGGCTCTATACGTCTAAACATACCAGACCTCTCTGCTTTACTTTGTGGCGCATATAAATTTATCACCTGGAACACTTCTTTCTGCAAGACTACATCCATAATCAGAACCCTCCCTGGTATTAAGTCATACACATGTAATACTTTAACCTCACTTTTGAAAAGCACCCCATCCCAGAGCATGCATTCTCACCAATTGACCAAAAAGAAACTCCCCACCTCCAATCTTTTCATGCACTTTGTACTTCAGCCAGAGAGTGTAGTCTAGTATCTTGTAATAAGAAAAAGTGCCCATCTTCAATACTAAGGCTCAAAAAAAGTGCTCTGCCTTCTCTCATAGGTCTTGATGCTATTAACATTGATTGTACAAAAAGTCACAGCCATCAAAACCCAGAAAAAAATAGAGAAGAAAAAAGAAAAATAACTAACACAATTCATCTTTTCTTTTTCCTCTTCCTAGTCTTTAGCTTTTCTGTAGGGCCTTTCTCTAAAATCCCATCTGTTTGAGAGGAGACCACTGAGGAGAGATCCGACTCGCAACCATCCTCATCCATCCCATCCTCAAACAATAAAGCATACGAATTCTGTACTATTACCTCCTCTACTTCTTTGGTTTGTTTTAAGGCAGCTATTCCCAACTTCCCTGCTTTAGACCTAGTGACCCTTTTAAACTCCGTATCTGTTTGCACTGGGGGGGGGGGGGACATAGAAATCTGTCTTTCCTCCATATGCACTATTTGGTCCAAATCCTGAACTATGTTGCCCTCTGAAGGCCCCTCCACCATCACATCCTCCCCTCTCTCATTCGGTTTACAATGGGATATGTCTTCCTGAATTTGTGTCCCTACTGCCTCTTTCACCATTAACTCCCTACTTTCCTAGGAACCCTTTGTGGTAGTGGGGTACTAATAGGACCTTTTGATAACAACTCCATCATATGTAGTTTTTCTTTCTGAGCTGTGGCCACATATACGTCCTGCTCAGTCCGAACTAAAGTATCTACGCTATTGTGTGAGGCCCAAGAGCAGGTATGAAAAGAATGACCCTTTTCATCACAAAGGTTACATTTCAAAGGTTGCCGACAATGAGCCCCAACATGCCCCAAATCTCCACATAATCCACACTTTTGTTTGTCACAGACATTGCTCAGATGACCCACTTCCCCACATTTAAAGCAAGCCCTTGGCTGTCCAGCATAGAAGATCACTCCCCTGTCCCTGCCCAAAAAGAAACAATTCGGTAAATGATGTGTTTGTCCATTTACTAATCTCAATACTATCTGATAATTCCACCCCCCCGTCCATAATTGTTCCTCATCCAAAATACGTTCCGGGGCCCCTTGAATTGTGCAGTGCTGCTGTAGCCAATAAGTAATATCTGCTACATTTACCCCTTCATTCTGAAAAAGAACTGTGATTTTTTTTTTGTTAAGGGTTTTGTCAACGGAATTGCCAAAAATGGTTTCCATAAAGGGGAAAGCTTCATTATTGTATTATTCAGTATTATTTCCAGAACCTTTCTAACCCAGCCGGATGTTTAAAACTTACATCAAATAATACATCTCCCGGCACATGTATTAAGGCATAAATTTCAAAGGCAAGGAACTTCATACTATCCTTCAATAATACTCTGCCTACAAATTTCCTGTCTGGGATCACATCTAAGTCGCCCCTGAACTTTAAACGCACAGCATTACGCCTTTCTGCAGGCTCTAACAAGGGGCCTTTACCAGCCAGAAATAAATGCTTTGTTACTTTCCCATGCCATACTTTTTCAGGTCTCGCCCTTAAAAAAACATTTTCAGACCTTTCTACAGAAGTAAGACCTTGAGGCAGCACCTCTGGTTCAAAACAAACCCCCTGAACTGAATCATTTAAATCAGCTGTTTCTTGGTCTTTGATAACCTGTAATAAAGGATGAGAGTCATCTTGCTGCTGAAACATCTCGGTATCTTCAGGGGAAGCTTGTCCCGGAGGCAGGCAAGAGGATAGTACCACCTCGGGCAAAGGTGGGGGGGGGACTGAAAGGCTCAGAAATTGCAATAAGAGAGTCATCCTTGAGGTTTGCATCCCAACTGTGTCCAGATGGGTTTTTTACCCAACCTGCAGCCTGTAAAGCTGTGTCCACCCAGTCCTCTGAGTCATGCCTTTCACTCAGAAAACGATCTGAGGTTTTCCTTGAGTCCTCCACTGTTTTATTTATCAACTTTCTACTTTTCCCCCTTTCTGTAAAGAGTCGTTTTGGGCCTCCTACAGAGGCTCTAAATGAAAAGTTAACTTTAGGCAACACAAGTTTGGTGGTGTTTACACTACCTGCCTCTGACTGTCATTCAGGAAATGAGTGCTGGTCACAGCTTGCCTCCCCCGGAGCTTCCTCATGCTCCTCCGACATCAATTGTCCCTCTTCATGCTGCTGTACTTCCAAAACGCTTGGCGAGATCCCTGGTAATCCCTCTCCAACTAGACTCCCTTGTTCCTTGTTCGATTCTTCCCTCATTACCACAGCTGCTTTGCCATCCCATAGTTCCACTTCCAGTTCTGACACTTGTGTACTCCGACGTTCCAGTGCGTCCTGCAAACTCTTCCTCGTGTCCAAGCAGCATTGTTCCGCCTCCCGCAGTCGCAACCGTAAGGTAGTTTCCAGCCGTGAAGCTTCCAAATCAGTTTCACTTAACGTCGCCTGACCACAGGGAATCACATCTCCTGCTTCTTCCATCATAACCTCAGGTTCCTCAAATGGTAGGATTCCTTCAGAAATTAACAAAAATTCAGCGTTGGTCTCCATTTTAGAATTGCCAGGGAAGCTAAAGAGGAGATGCACTCCTCAGCCTCCCGCACGTCTGCCTCAGCTCAGAACTCAGTCACCACTGAGTAACAACGCTGTTTAGCCACACAGTGCCCTCTGCCTTCACAGAGTAGGGGAATTTCCCCGGTGTCCTGGCCAAATTTCTCTCATTCACTAAAAAAAAAAAAAAATACCACCAACAGCTTAATCTGGTTCAAGGTCAGTTGGCATTCATCTGTATCCCCCCTTCCCGGGTCGTGCCTGAAAATAGGCAGGATTTGTCTAGTGCACTTACCCGGACAACAAAAACTAAATAAATAAATAAATGAACAGTCAGTTACATGAATATGAATGCATACATTTGGGTTAAACTAAAGCCAGAGGCATTGACGGGGTAAATAGTGTTACCAGGCATGGCAAGGACACAAAAGGTGAGAGCAGCCAGACACATTGTCATATCACAGAGGGAACAACAGGCAGTGGAGGGGGTGCGGGGGGGGAGAGGGTGGGGGAAGGGGTTGTAGGAGATTAGGGGTAGATAATAGAAGTGCTATGTAGAAAGAGCTGAGACAAGGATTGGGTAATGGTAAGGAGGACTGATTAAAGGAGACAGTCGCAGGTGCTAGAGGCAGAGAGGAGTAGGCGGAGCCTGGATTTGAATGGGCCAAGCTAAGATACGGAGGAAATGTCACTGCTGAGACCATTCAATCAGCTAGGGGCCCTATGAGCAAAGGAATTTTGTCCCTGGGTGGTATGGTAGTGAGGGACCTGCAGGAGTTGAGATTCGGATCCCCTAGTGTAGCAGGAGTTGAGATTCGGATCCCCTAGTGTAGTGAGGGTTACTACTGGGGCAAAGGAGAGCTTGTACTCCGGGGGGTGCTTGGCCCATGGTTATTTTCTTTGCTATAATACAGGTTTGGTACTTCATGTGGTTTGAGTGTTGTGGCCAGCCAGTTTGTGCAAAGAAGACACACATATGAGTGAGATGGTGAGCTCCAGTGATGAGCCGACAAGCTTTGTTGAGAGACGTGGATATGTGTCTGAGGGCAGTTACAGTAGCAGAACTGTATATGATCAGGCCACAGCCAATTATGGAGACAAAAGAGCTCTGAACAGCAACCCTTAAGGCTTCCGGAGTAAGGTGTTGCCTGTGCTGTAGAGTAGTCCAATGCGAGTTTTTGCAGCTTTGGTGATGCTAGCGATGTGGGCACCATAGGATAGGTTACAATCAAGAGAGATCCCAAGATATTTAAAAGATTGCACTTGTTCGAGGGCAGCTCCAAGACAGTCTGTGATGGTCAGGGGGGTGTAGCCTGTACTTGTTGTGGGAGCTGCTGAAAAGCATTGACTTGGTTTTCTTATAATTTAGGACCAATTTGTGCTTACTAAACCAGTTCTCAACTGAGGCAAAGCCTAGCCATAGATTGTTTGTAGGGGTTGGGGATCCTTATGGGTGGTGTGAATTACGGCATCATCAGCATAGAGGATGATTTGTTCTGGGCAAGATTGTGGAAGGCTGTTCAGGAAGAGACTGAAGAGAAGGGGAACCAGTATGGATCCCTGGGGGACTCCTGAGCATCAGAGACGACATCTGCAATGTTAACTCTTTGGGATCAGTTTTCCAGATAGCTTTTAAACCAGGCCATGGAGTCAAGAGAAAGCCCAGTATTCAGAAGCTGCTCAAGTAGTAGATGATGGTGGACGGTGTTGAAAACCTTAGTTAAATCGATAAAGACTGACCTGGCTAGGTGACCATTATCCAGAGAACTGTGGATGGCTCCGGTGAATTCCAGAAGGGCAGACGTGGTGCTGTGCCCTTGTCTGAACCCATGTTGTCGAGAGCACAAGACATTGTGTTTTTCCAGGTAATCAGTGAGTTAGTCTGCTAATATGAGTTCGATGGTCCTTGGAGAGGGGATGTAATATGGAGATCAGTCGATAGTTCCCATGGAGGGCCTTGTCTCCACTTTTGTGGACCAGAGTAACAGTAGCAGATTTCCATCTGTCAGGGAACTGGCCGAGGCTGAGGGAGAGGTTGAATATCTTTGTTAATGGTCCTAGTTCCGTCGTGGGTGAGGGACAGCAGTTTGAGGTCAGGTGTGTCCCACTATTTCTGGACTTGGCAATTGCTTTACTAATGTATTTGTGGGCTCGTGCATCTTAACCACTTTAAAGTAGAATGGCAGGTATTTGGAAGAGGGGGAAGTTGGAAGGGTGAGTTGGAGAGTCATCTACATCGAAAAAGTCAGGGGGGGAGAACACTACTGAGGTCTGTGAAAGCAGTATTGAACGTATTAGCAATAGTTGTAAGGTTCAGTGTTGTAGTCCCATCAATGTCCAGCATAGTAGGGGAAGTTTTAGGCTGCTTCCCAGTAACTTCTTTGATATTGTTCCAGAATGCTCTCCCATTTCCCCAGGTATTAGTGAGAGCTTCCCTATAGTAGATAGTTTTCTTTAGGTGCATTGATTTTGTGCAATCATTTTGAGCACGTTTATAATTCTGTATGTCAGTTTGTGTACCAGTGGCCTGTGCCCACAGCCAGAGGTGGTCCCTTGCTTTTAACTGTGCTATAAGCTCCACGGAGAGCCATGGGTTGCAAAGGCCTTTGACTTTGTGCTTTTTGAAGGGGGCATGGGAGTCACAAGTCTCATTAAAGGTATAGATGAAATAGTCCAGGTAAATAGGAGTCCAATCATGCTCACTGAGGCGGGATTTGAGGTGATTCAACTGCCTACGGGGAAGGACTTTGCTAGAGATGACTATTGGAGGGGGTTGCAGAATTTGTTTGACCTTTCGCAGATGACCGGGGAATGGTCACTGAGTGAATCCGGGAGGACAGAGATGCTAGAGATACGAGTTGGATGGCTGGCCAGAACCCAATCCAGGAGGCTGCTAGAGCCTGCTTTGTAGTTGTGCCTGGTCGGGGAGTTGACCAGCTAGGCAAGGTTTGCTGACGAGATGGCATCCTTGAGGCCTCCTGATTTAGGTGCAAGCCAATTAATGTTAAAGTCACCTAGCAGGATTGACTCGGAGCCTGGAGGTTGGGTTCGGATGAAGTCCAGGACAGCATTGAGACCTTTCCTTGCTCTTTTGGAGGGATGTACACTGAAACAACCGTGATGGCTTTGTTGTGAGCTCCTAGTAGGATTCTGGTAAGAAAAATCTGTGCAGATGATTCTGAGAGGGGGGTAGCTATGGGGCGACCCAAGAGAGAGTCTTTGAGGTATATTGCACTGCCCCCTCCTCTTTTAGTCTTCCAATCTAGCCTGAAAACGTTGTAGCCTGGCAGGGCAATTGCCATGTCAGGGACTTTAGGTGTTAGCCAGGTTTCGACAACCATGGGGATATCTGGATTGTATTGGTTTGCAAAAATTTGCAGGGCATCAAGCTTTGGGAGTAGGCTGCAGATGTTAAGAGTCACAAGGGAAAGTCCCCCCCCTCCCGAGTGATTGACTTGGTTGGTTGAGTTAGAGGTTTGTGGGCCAGGATTGGGGTGAATATTGTCAGACAACAGCAACAGCAGGAGCAGGAGCTTCAGAGTGCACAAACATAGCTCCCAGAGGGTGAGTTTATGTGTCCGCTTCATGCAAAAACGTATTTAGAGTTGCTGGCGCTGGTCCCAGAGCGATGTCATGTGCACCAAAGGTGGGAGCGTAGATGAGTGGGCCCGTGACCCCTCTCATGAGTACACGGGTGCAGCCATCCATTTTAAGTGGGGGGTGTTTGAGGTGAGCGAGGTTCAGAATGTAGGGTGCATGAGTGGTAGTAGATATAGCCAATCTGGTAGCTAGGGGGAGGAGAGGGGTAACAGGCTCCAGGGAGGTAGAAAAGAGGTAGCAGGGATAAAAAGAATAAAAAGTTGAGAAAGCATAAAGGACAGAATCATTATGCTCAGGTAGAGGTTGTGTAAGGCAAACTAAAAGGAACAGGAAAGAAGCCCGAGATATGGGGCTGATATAGGGTGAAAGGAGTGGGAGGAAGGAAGTAAGGTAAGTGCACGATAGAACAGCAGGAGGGGTATGGGGGCTTACAGATTAAAGCAAAATATAGGCAAACTTTTCTTGCAAAACTCTTGTGAGCATAAACAGTATTTAACACATGCTCATAGGAGGAAGAGCTTGTATGTAGCCCTGGTTTAGTAGGAGGTAGGCAAATGTACCAGAGATATAGCCCTCTAGTGGCTAGAAGATATAATCTGCTAAAGAAAAAAAAAGAAGCTGGGCTGTCTGGCATCAGGCCATTCACCGTGGAAGAACTCCTGGAGAAGGCACAGCTCCCACATACCTGGGAGAGGTTGGAGGCAGACACCGGTTTAGGGTGAGTGGCCTGCGGATAGGAGAAGGAACAGTCAATTTAAAGCAAAAAATACAAAGGCAGAGGCAGCTAATCCCTAGGCCCCAGGAAGGTGGGAGGCGGATTGCATAACAAAGGCTCGCATAAAAGTTTCTCTAAATTAAGCCAAAAAGAGCAGACTTGTTTAATTTTGTGGTATTGGATCTAATTGCTGATTATACCTTAAAGCCAGATATACTAAGCAGCTAATATAGAGCAGACTTGTTTAATATTGTGGTATTGGATCTAATTGCTGATTATACCTTAAAGCCAGATATACTAAGCAGCTAATATAGAGCAGACTTGTTTAATATTGTGGTTTTGGATCTAATTGTGCTTGTAACTGAAGGTATTAGGATAGCTGGGTCCTAGTGTGACCTCATTTTGGAATAGCCCTGTTTGCTTAGAGTGGAGCCCCTTTGTGTAAGTCACAACATTTTCTCCCGCTGCATAGTAATGAGAGGCTTTGTTTTGTCCACTACATAGGCAGCCCCCCCCCAAGCTCACTGCCGACCGGCAGGCTCTCGGGACAAACAAGCAACACAAGCAGCTCACCTGAGGAGCTGAGGAAGCCGAATTTCCAGCCTGATTACTTCGAGGTAAGAGAGTCTCTTCTCTCTGCCTGATACGCGTAGGGGGGTGCTAGCCCGACTGCGCCTGCGCCGCCTGCCCCACCCACCCAACCACCCACACCAGGGCGGCTGTCAATTTAAGGATCCACCCCATGACATCACATCCGGTGTCATCACGTCCTGTTGCCCAGAACCTATCTCCCCACTTTTCCATTTGCAGGTTATACCTGCTGGCCACTAGAGGGACCTATGCTCCCTCTCTACTTCCTACTCCTACCTGTACAGTACTCCTTCCCTTGGATCTTGCTCACCACAATGTATTGGCCCTGCCTCACGCTCTGCCTGTGCCTATCCCCACTAGCAGTGCACTTTCCCACTTACCCATCTGCTACTCCGCACTGTGCCCTGGCACCCCCTCCCTCCTTTGCTCCTGAACCTGCTTTCTTGCCCCTTGGGACCTCTGTGTGTCTCGGTCCTCCCTGCCCTCCCCCTAGCTTCCTCCTCACCTCAGGCACATCTGGGTGTCTTCTTATTCTTGCCTTCCCTTCCTGTACCACCCTGCCCACCCCCTGCTCCCTTAATGTCCCCCCCATGTCAATCGTAGGAAAACCTCTCACCATCTCCCAGCCAGAGTGTTAGTCATGCTACTACTCCTGTCAGGAAACATTCATCCAAACCCTGGCCCGGTTCCCAGGAGCTCCTCGACTAGCACCACAGGCCTTGCATGGTCTCCATGAATATCTGTAGCCTCCTAAAAAAGTTTGACTCACTACAATGCCTGGTCACATCAATTAACCCTGATGTCATCGCTCTGGTTGAGACTTGGCTGTCGAAATCCTCCTCTGACTCCCTGGTCTCCCTTCCTGGTTTCACCCTCTTCCGGTCCGACCGTTTTGGAGACAGGCGGCAACTGCGCTATTTATGTCAAGGAATCTCCCCATGCAGCCCTGCCTACTCCAATCCTTGACTCCAGGGCTCGGCCTTCCCAGCTGAAACTCTTGCTTTTGAAGGGACCCCTTTATCTGACTACTGCATACGTGCCCCCAAGGACCAAAGCGCAGTCCATTGCCTCTCTTACAGAATACCTTTCCTCCACTACCTCCACTTCCGCTGATCAAATCTGGTGGGTGACTTAAATGTCAACTGGCTCAGTCCCTCCTCCTCCTCTACCCGTGACTCCTTTTCTGCAATAGACCTAACACAACTAGTTACCCAACCTACCAGGACTAACCCCAGGAGAGGCTCCAGTACCCTGCTTGATGTGGTACTCACCAACCGCCCTAATCGGATCCCCAATGTACAAGTCCTCCCAGACTCTCTCAGCGATCACTCCCCCATTCTATTCCACTGGTCATCCTCAGTCCCCAAACCCATAGCACAGTCCACATGCCGGCGGCGTCTAATACCTGGTGGTCTGACAAAACTTAAGGAACTTCTGTCCCAAATTGACTGGTCTCCTATACGCAACTCCTGACATTGACAGCTCTCTCCTTCTTTACCCGAACTTTTAATAATATACCAACGATATCTTTCCTAATGTTGACCGCCATTCTAAAAGGCAGAATGCCCCTGGTAACCCCAGCTTTGATCCACCAACTCAAACATAGGGACAACCTGTGGCACCGTGCCATTGAGACTGGCCGGCCACTGACAGGCAGTTATATGCTGCCACAAAACAAGTGCACTGGCCATCAGAAAGGCCAAGTCTGAGCACTATCGGTCCTCACTCACAGCCTCATGGGGAAACCCAGAACCTTCTGAGATAACATTAAACAGTTAAATGGGAGCACACTCCCCACCCACCCAGATCAACATTAATGGCGTGATCTCTTCAGACCCAGCCCTCATAGCCAGCCACCTCAACACCTCATTCACTGACCTTAGCCCTATCCTCCCTACAAATTTTTTTGACCCTCCTCCCCCAGCGCCTGCCTTAAATCTTTCTTGCCCTTATTTTCTCCTCCGCCGTGTTTCTGCCCAAGAACTTAGGCCGCACCTTGTCACTGCCCTCAAGAGTAATAGTATGGGCAGTGACACCCTGGATCCATGTATCCTATGGCTGGTCTTAGACACAGTCCTTACCCCGATCACGTGCCTCATCAACCACTCTCTTTGCCTGGGGAAGGTTCCAACTGCCTGGAAAGTCGCCACTGTCACCCCTATCTTTAAAGGTGGTGATAGGACTGTGGCTGGAAATTATCGCCAATCTCCATTCTCTCTCCTCTCCAAGGCCTTGGAAAAAGTGGTAGCCTCTCAAATCTCTGACTACCTCTCCACCTACAATGTCCTATGTCCTGAGCAGCATAGCTTCCGGCGAGCCACAGTACCAACACAGCCCTCCTAGAGTTCTCAACTTTCTCCACTCCTCCTCCTTAGACACTGGTTCTCTGGCTGATACGGTCTTCATTGACCTCTCTAAAGCTTTCACACTGTCTCCCACCCCCCTTCTTGATGCCCTTAGTCTCTCTGGCTTTGCTGCTGGGCCTATCTCCTGGTGCACCAGTTATCTGTCTGACCACTCACAGCGTGTAAAATTAATGGGACCTACTCAGACATCTGTCCCATCTTTTCTGGGGTTCTCAGGGCTCCATTCTGGGCCCTTACTATTCTCCCTTTACCTTAACACCCTTTCACGCTCTTGCTGGGAGCATTCTATTATGCCGCTGATGATGCAGTCATCTTTTCCTCAAGTCGTAACCTATTGCCCTCCAGGACTACTGCAGAAGTCCTTTGCTGGATTCAGGGCTGGTTCAAGGAACATAGATTGGTGATAAATCTTAAAAAACAAAACCATGTTCTTCACTCGTCCTCAAAACAAGTCCTGCAACTTCAAACTCCTCATTCACTCTGGGTCCTCTTTCCCATCGAACAAGTTTGCTCCTATAAATACCTAGGGATCCATTTGACCCCTCCTCTCCTTCCATGGACACATAGCTGCCCTAGCCACTGCCACTAATATCTGATTGGGCATCTTACATCGGTATAAACACTGCCTCCCCAGAGGCTCTTGACTGCAGTCATCTCCTCTATCCTGTCCCTGAGTGGACTATGGACTGCCAGTGTGGTGCTGCTGATCAGGCGGCCTCCATAAGTGTTCCTTTTCTCTGAATAAGGCCTGCAGGTTAATTACTGGGGCACCTAGGCTAACACACACCTGTCTGCTGCGCTAAAGTGCTGGTACTTGATCTTGACGAGCGCCTCAAATATCTGACCTGTACCTTACAAAAAAAGGCCCTCCTCGGCTATCCCCGCCCAGGACTGACACCACCATCCCGCTCTGTCCCACTAGTTCATACTTGGACCTCTGGAAAACCCCTCTTGTTATCCCTAGAGCTAGGACCTCTCAAGCCAAAGAGCCTTCAGCTTTAGGGCCCCCCTCCTGGTTCAACACACTGCCCCTCTCCATCTCCGAGCTCCAACTATATTTGTGCTTCAAAACGTCCATACAGAACCACCTTGTTAACACCAAGCTGTAATTAAGCACTAGTCAAAGCCGTACTCAGTACTAATGACAAAGCTTACTACTAAGCTGCTAAGGACAACATAACTCTGGTATTGTTTGCATCAATCCTACCTGTACCAGCTTGTTTGTATCTATGTCTTAAGTTATACTGTGTTATACTGTTATACTGTGTATTTTCGTTTGTCTTACTATGACAAAGGTACCTTTGTAAATGAGCCTATGGCTCAAAGGTTTTCCAAACTGCTGTCTAAATAAATAAATAAATAACACCTTTGGCTATAAGGGTGGGGTGGGGGTGGGGGTGGGAATGATTAGCAAGTAAAGCCACAGGGAAAAAAGAAAGAAATATCAGAGCTAAGGACAGAGATAGCTAGTGCTAAAATGCAGGACTCTAATTCAGATAGTAGAAATTAAAGAAAGGATATAGGGTGCAGTGGAGCACTTATCGCTACTCCCTCAGCTCAGGCAGGATTACAGGGTGGAAAGGAGCATACAAACTATATCTCTAACAATATTTGGCAACTTATATCACAGTAGAGTACTGTAGGCATTAGGCATTATTAAAGAAAAAACAAAATAGAATGCTGAATTCAGTAAAGTATACAGAGCAGTAAATACATTCCTGCAATATAAACATTTGTGCAAACTAAGCAACTTAGGTAGATGAAGGCAGTGGTGAATAAGAGGACAGGAGAAAGGTGAAGTGTCCAATCAAGGCTGAGGAAGTGAGATACAGAACCAAATCAGCCAGTGGAGACAAAAAACACCACAATTCAAGCTTGGCAGCTCTAAAGGCCAGGCTCCATCTCTGTGTCCGTACCTGTGTGTTTCAGAACTGTCTGGCAGTCAGGCTGTTCGCCGTGGAAGAGCTCCTGGAGAAAGACACAGCTCCCATGCACGTGGGAGAGGTTGGAGGCAGACGGACGCCAGTTTAGGGCGAGTGGCCAGTGTGTCTCAGGGCTGTCTGACAGTCAGGCCGTTCACCGTGGAAGAGCTCCTGGAGAAGGCGCAGCTCCCACGCATGTGGGAGAGATTGGAGGCAGACGCCGATTTAGGGTGAGTGGCCTGTGCGTCTCAGGGCTGTCTGCCGGCATATATAATAGTATATGGACAACCATACACAACAAGGCTGTGTTTTCATTGAGGGGCCGAGATGACATCATAGGGACCTCGAAAGTGAAGCTCAAGGGGTACCAATGTCATCTCAACCCCGAGATGGAAACTCGGTCCTTGTTTGTGTATGGTTGACCATATACTACTGTATTTTATATAGTACATGATTGATTCAAAACAGTAGCCCAGCTGCTAGCTCATTCGCCACTCCCTCATACCCTGCCCACCCACTCATTTGCTCATTCGTCTCCCCTGTCTGCTTGTTAATCTGTCCCCCTGCCCACTCATTCAGTCAGTCCACATGTAGCAAGAAGCAAAATACATTTTGTGAAATCATTCTTACCCCAAATGACAGAGCTTTTTTTTCCCCAAAGTGCCACATTGTGACTTTCCTCAGCAGCTTCGTACCACGCACCAAGTGTTGTTGGTCAACTCCACCAAGATGCGCTTATGCTACTTAAAAAAAAAAAGAAAAAAAAATTACTATCTGGGCATTAACTGAGATCAGTAGGTGGTGAGAGTGCCATTAATGTAACCTTTGCACCTCAGAAGGATCTCTGTAAGACTAATGCAGAATGTGGGAGTTGCAAAGGTCACGCATAATTGTTGTATCTTTGTGACATCACGATACTCCAACACTCTTCCATGACCTTTGAACTGTCCTAGAACAGCTTTTAGAAAGCCACAATTTCCATATATAATAAGCCCTAACCATATACTATAACAAGGTTCAGAATGGAGGTCTACACTAGCAACCAATTATTCTTTTCACAAATGTAACCCCTACGTGGCGCTATCCCAAGGGCTACTACCCCTGCCTGTTTGACTACGGACAGGTTGAGGGGCCTAGGTCCTATGGCGGGTGCCTCCACCCAGAGGTCAGGGTTTGTAGTGGTTAGACTAGCTTGGTCACAGGCCTCTGGGACATTGAGACCCCCCTTTTATTCCCTCTAGTGGCTCACACAGTACCCCAGAGTTCCAGCCCCAATTCCCATGTATACACACTGTTCACTCATATAGATACCACTTACCCTCGAGACTGATTCTGTAGCTCGTCTCTGAGGACCCCCTGTAAAATAAGGTTGAACAACATACACAGCAAAACACAATACTGTTTCCATAAGTACCAACATCACAGACAGTATATAGTATAACAACAACAAATCTGATTTATTTAGGGGGCAGTAACACGGGAGGGGGAAATCCGGTTAATTGGTGGCATTAAATCACAGTACTGTGCACACATACAGGGTCTGAAAAGTCACACTCTGGGTACCCAGGTTGGGGGGGGGGGAGTGAGGCTAGCCAAGTCCATTGCCTGGGGTTGGCCAGCAGGTGCAGATGGATGGGGCCCTGTAGAAGACAATATATTCACAACACCCAGTTGTAATCTGGAGCCGGATGGCCCAGTCCATGAAGCAGGGAAACAACAAGAATTAGAAGACACACTTGTGATTGAAAACAGACTGCAGGGGAATAACCTGATTTGTACTCACAATACCCAAGCTGATGACTGGATGGTAGATGTTCTTCTGGATTGCCAGAACAACAGGGCATGGAGACAAGGTCCTTGTGACTGGACCCCACTGCAGTTTATAGCAAACATATTTAGTCCAAGCTAAGCTGGAGTTTGCTTCCAGCTTCGGCACACAGCACGGGGGATTGGAAATAGCGATTCCCCACAAGCACTACGCACATTCATATGTAAAAGGAAAGTACTATACCAGGCAGGCTGCTCCTCGATCCCGCTCGCAATTACTGCACAGTTCCCGGGAGCAAACACAGCAGCTTCAGTTCCTGACAGACCGAGCACGATTCAGCAATTTCTCCAGTCTTCTACAGGGTGAGCCTGGTTTCCACTCTTCAGACTTCCTTCTTTCTCCTCACAATCAGATTCAGTCCAAACTGGCACTTGCAATGGCTGCAGGCCAAACCTCAGGGCCCCACACGCGCTTCCCGCGCAAAACTATACACCGAAGAAGCACAGAGCTCCTTCTCTCTTCACTGTCACAACTGATCTCAGCTTTCCAGTCACAGAGCAGGGCATTTCCTTTAGCTCCACACCATTCTGTTGGTTGGTTCAGCTGTCACTCACAATAAGACTCCCTCTGTTGGTGGAAAACGGTGCCAGGGTCAAAACTACATTTCCCAGAGTCACTGCCCATACAGTCCCCTTGTGGCTGGCTCAAAATTAAGAGTCCAAGTTCTGATTCATCCACAGGCTCCATTTTAGGGCTCCCTTAACCCAACTGGCCCAGCACAGTAGTTCAGGACAAAAATGACAGAGCTACACTGAAACAGTCCGTGCTAAAATAAAGACAGGTTAGACAAACTACATTTTCTCAGTCACTCTAAATGATTTCTGGCAAACAGTTATATCTTTCAACAAGGCTCCCTCTGCCATACCTCTCAACCTTTTGTCCCCCAAATGTGGAACATTGCCTGTCAAAACGTGGAACAAATGGACAAAATGTGGAACACTTAGTCAAATCTCTACCTAAGAAGCTCAAAACACTGTTAACATGATGCATTTATGTTCAGAAAGTCTGTTATTAATTAAATACTATATTTTCTGCATCATTTACTATGGATTTGTGCTTTAAAATGTTGTCTTTGAATGTGGAACAAGTCCTCACAATGTGGAACAGGGAGCTTTTGTGAAGTAAAATGAGGAACATTCCTCGTAATGTGGTACAGTTGAGAGGTATGCCCTCTGCACATGTAGCGACGGCAGAAACGGAGTGAATTGGCAGCAGCTCGGGCGGGATTCGATCATTAATTACACAGTCCCCCCGGCCCCGATACAAACTAATTAAATCTGCAAGCAGACAGCTCTTAAAGAGACAGTACGTGGAGGCTCAAATAGGACTCACTTGGGACCACATTTAAACATCTCAGACGCTGAACACTGCCCAGACTTAGACATTCAGGCAAGCTCTTGGAAGACTTTTGGGAACCCTCATTTACAGGGGGGTTACACAAAAATGAAACTGAGTACAGTCTCCCATGTGTAACAGCACACTTATAGAAACAGATGATATAAAGCCTATATCTTTAAGATGCCCATGCTATAAACCCAATAGAGACATTTGGCTTAACTCATTATTACCTGGGCAGTCATTTTGTGTCAGGTAAACAATGGATAGCGTGGACTTCATATGAAGCTATGGAAGTAATGGTATTCATTTTAGAAGGAACCTATATGGATTCCAGGGATATGTTAGTCTTTTTATATTGCTCAGATAATATAAATAATTTATCAAGGTCATTGGTAAGATCTCACTGGGTCCAGTTCAGGAGTCCTTCCCTATAAAAGGACATTAGTCACCTTGAGTATGTCTAGACAAGAGCCAAAAAAATGATACATTGATCAGCAGGGAAGATCGTATGGGGAGAGGCTGGCCAGCCTGAATATGTGCTCGCTGAAGAGAAGGGTGGCTATGACTGAAACCTTTAAGCACATGCAAGGGGTAAACAAGGTAAATCATGGTAGCCTGCTTAAGGACTGCAGTCATACTACCAAGAGGTGCAAACTAAACTGGCAGGGGTAGTTTCAGGAGGGACATGAGAAAGTATTTCCTCTCCAAATGAGTGATGGACAGCTGAAACAGCCTCCCAGAAAAGGCGGTGAAGGCCAGAACAGTGACAGGCTTCAAGAGAAAAAAGGACATGCATACAAAGGCCTAGTAAAACTACATAGCACAGGAGCTCTAGCAAGTGGTTTGTTGATTGGTTGCAAATGGGCAAACTAGGTTGAATTCCTTGTTTGGAGAGAGAAGCAATTAATTTGGGAATTTGGATTTGGTGGAATCCATTCTCTTGGCATTCGTTGGATCATCAGAAAGTCTGACTCTGACTTTTATTCTGATCTGATGCCCTTAAGGCATCAGAATTAGTGCTGGAACTGGAATCAGATTTTGCAGAGCTGAACGGATTTTCCAGTGTTGCATCTGACAGTTAAACCTCCACCCTTCCTCTAAAACACTGTCAAGAACATGAAAACAAAGACCTCCCCCTTCCCCCACCTTGTTCATCTCTCTCTTACCTTAGCTTACCTTTCTTCCTTGGCAGTAGGGTTGCAGAGGGCTCAAAATACAATAATCCTATCTTCCTAGGTTTAAGTCAGTTCTGGGTATTGGTGCAGTGGGATTGGAGGACAAACTGTTGCCAAAGACATCGGAGCTACCCTCCCCACTCTGCTGCTGAGCCCGTTCTCTTGGCCCACCCTCCCTTCAACTGGGACCACACTCCTGATATAGGAGACAACCCAGTAGCCAGTGCCACCCCGTTCCCTAGCCAGCCCAGTCTTCCTCCCTCTTGAGGTAGACTCCCTTATGTGACTCCATGCTCCTGCATTCACCAGCAGCAGCAAATGCTATCTTTAACTCTCCTGGCCAAATCATCACTGTCTCTGTGTGATCTGAGTAATAGGTGGCCAATCAGACAAAACCTCTGGGTAACCATCTAGAGGCCTTACTCGGGACAACGTCTGTCTTAGTGGTATACCCAGGAGTTTGTTTCGGTTGACAACCTCACCTTTTTTTTTTACACAGCTCATACATGGACTGTGATGGCCTTGGTGTGAGAGTTAGGCGCTTGCTTTGGCTGCTGCAGGATGTGTGGAGCAGTTGTGAAGAAAAATGCTTCGGGGGGAGGACTGGTCTGTCTAGGGAGGGGGTGGCTACTGGTTTCTGCAGTAGGAGTATGATCATCGGTCGGGGCAGGGCAGGCCAGGGCAAATGTGATCAGTTGCTTGGGAGGGAAGGAGATCCTCAGAGGTATCTTCCACAGCTTGTTTTCCAGTCCCATTCAGACCAATATCTAAAACCAACTTGAACCTAGGAGAAGGATAGGATTATAGCATTTTGTACCTTCTGCAGGCCTTCTGCAGGCCTGTTGCCCAAGAAGGAAGGTAAGTGAGGGGTGAACAAGGGAGGAAGAAGAGGGGAGTTTTTGTTTTCCCATTCTTACTGTGTTTTACAGGATAGAGAAAGATTTAGTTGGATGCAGACTTGGAATCGGATCCTGATTCTAATCATATTTTTTGCTTGAGGATTTTTTGCCCTGGAATACTGAAAATCCTAAATCTGAAAGAAAAAAAAAAAACTGAATCCAATTCTATCTGCCTCTGAGAATCAGAATCTGATCAACCCTATTTCTTGTATCCTTTAAGGATCCTGCGCACTGTTCTGCTGCCAAGCTGCCTGTCTGGAATGCTACCTCAGAGAGTACTAAATGCCTGGCTTGTAAGACTGAATAAGTGGTAAAGAATTAACCATAAAATGTTGATTTGACCCAATTTTGCGAGTGAGAAATGTAAACTATAAAACATTACAGGGTGTTGGTAGTACTGTGACAATGGCACACCCAGGAGTGTCATAAGACACTCGGCCACAGGCTGAGTGCCTTCAGCCCCAGACATATGGTTGTCACAGTGTTACCAAAACCCTGGAGTGTTTTATTGCACTTATAAAATGGGTTTCTGAGAAGCATTTTTAAAATTAAAATAAAAACTTTAGAAATAAAAAATGTTACCCATTGGCAGTACAGTCACCATACGTGGGTCTTGGCCAATCAAGATGCAGGAATTTCCTTACCCATATTATATAATGGCATGACGTGCTCTGAATCAGTGGTGTTGCCAGCTGCCTTTCACCACCCGGGAAACGTAGTTATGATAGTATAGCTACACTCCAAGTTTGGACTGTGTTATCTGGCTTGGTTAAAAGCAGGGCCCCATGTTTACTGCGGCAAACTGGACCTACATTCTGCAGCAGGACCTTGTGCTTGCTGTGGTCAGACTATAAGCAATTCTGTGGCAATTCTGCAGCAATTCTGTGATGGGCTTTACATTCTTTGGCAACTCAAATGAGCCCCAAAATAAAATCTAGTTACCCAGAAAGAATGCTCAGAAAAAGTCAGCCTGGGGCAGTTAGGCAGATGCACAGGCAAGGCAATGCAAATCAATTCTGGCATCATGATTTGGATTGGATGTAGAGCATGGCAGAATTGAAGGGTTACTTTTTTTACTGCAGTTTGTTTTATTGTCCCATGGCTCCCTCCCACCTGTCTAGTGCTGGTTTACCACAGCTATGCACATGAGAATTTCTTCCCCTGCCTGCCCAGTTGCTTGAAGACCAATTTTGTTTGGTAGCAAAACAGTGCTACTCCAATGGCTCCCTCCCACCCACTTTACTGAAGCCTGGTGGTGATGGTATGTGCTGTAACGCTGCTCTAGTTGCTTCCTCCTGCTCATTCTGTTCAACACCATTGGTGTTATTTGAGTCAATGCCACCTGGCTTCCACATCTTCTCCTGTGCCACTCTGTAAGGATTTACTGTGAGGCTAGAGAGTAGCTGGATCATTTTACATCAGACAAAAGTCCTCAAAAGCCTTCCATTTTTGTCTGCAATAATTACTAATACTTTTTCGTTCCACAATTCTGCAATTCGAAAGTAGGACCAGTATTCTTTCTCATAAATATAATTCCTGAAGTTCCCGCAGTGTTTGTAGAAGACCGTAATGGTCATAAACTTGAGGGCTGCGTGCCAGTGGATTGGAAAGGGGTGGCCTAACTGATTACTGCAACCCAGTGGGGGTGGATGTATGATGGAGCTGCCAACAACTCACACTAATGCCACTATAAGCTTGCTCACAGTCATTTTAGTCATTTAATTGGTGTTTTCAGTGGTGACCGCCATATTTACTGCAACAAAAAATGCCGTTTTTGCGGCAAAGGCTTGTTTCTGTGGCAGGACCATCTTTCTATGGCAGTTGCTGCAACTGCACAATCGCAGAAAACACAGGGCCCTGGTTAAAAGGTACCAAAACAAAACACATTTTAACTTACTGATGTTGTAATACTCTAATTCTAGGGATGTGGATATGATGTTCTAGCCACACTTCTGACAGTTGCCTTTCCCCTTTAAAGCTTGCCAGAAATGTCTTCAAGCTGGCTTCTCACACCCACCTGGGTGGTAACTCACTCGGCTCCACCCCATGATGCCAGATCTTCCTTTCCACTGGAAGAAGCAGGTTCCCTCCTTACCGCTCCCTCGCTGAGTAGGGCCTCATGCTTAAATCTTCAGATTTACTTCCAAACTTGTAAAACTAAAAAGGTTTTTGTCTTCAGCTCGATCTCCAATTGTGACCGCAATGGATGACAAGTTCGCTCCTGGGTTCCGCCGGTGTCCTTGCAGGCAGAAAATGTCCCGAACCAACCCTTATACTCCCTTTTCCCTCACTCCTACTCCTGTTTTTTCTCATTTCCCCCCTTACCCTTATGTGCTAGCTCTCTCTATCCTCCCTTTCCCCATCCCTATCTCTACTAGTTACCTTGTTTTCCCCTGTATCTTCACCTCCTCCTCTCTGTAGATATTTTCTCTATTTGTCCTACCCTTGTACTTTTGCTCTTATTTCCCTCCTCCTTACCCTAGTACATAGTAACCTTGGTGTGAGCCTCCATGTCACCACTGGCACTTAGTTTCTCTGCTTTTCTCCATCCCCTCCCTTGCACCCTTGGTGTGTGCCTGTATTTACCACCTCCGGCACCTAATTTCCTTGCTTCCTCCCTATTCATCTCCACCTAGGTATTGTTGCTAGTTGAATCATTTATTCTCCTACATTACTGTGGTGCAGTCTGTTTACCCTGTTTCAAATTAGTATTACTGCTTGTAACTGATTTTTCCACTACCCTGTGTCAATCTATTGTTGTACAGCTAGGTATCTGTTTTTAGCAGGCTTACAACTGTACATTTTTCAGTTACTTCTCTGTACCATTGCTTATTATGCTATGTATGTTTCCATTGAGACTTGTGCCTGTACAGTTTGTAATTTGCTACTCTTATTGGATTATAAATTATTTTAAACCGGCCTGGTGGTGCTGAGGGTTGAGGCGCTGGATGCCACACCTCGCATTGCGCCAGTGACCTGGGTTCGGGAATGAGCCAGGGTCATCGGGGGTTGGCAGGGAGGGTGAAGGATCGAGCGTCCGCAGGACTTATCTCCTTCCCTGGGGAGGGGGGAGTGCTGTCACTGGTGCTCTGGTGGCCTCTAGCGGCAGCTGGAGGTGAAGCAGTAGCATAGGCAGCCAGGGGGGATGTGCTGGGGCCGATGCTGGGAAGGTGTGCTTGCGGTAGCGTGAATCGCTGTCCCTGGCGTCATTGCACACCTTGCATGCCATGGGAGAAAGCGGGGAAAAACTGGCACTGGTTGTGGCAGCATGATGGCGTCTCTTATGGCAGCAATAGCTCCAGTGCGCATGGCGACTCACTGGATCGGTCTCAGCTGAGGGCATGGGGCCCACCGGCCACTCCCACTGTGGGGCAAGCCACAGGTGCTAGCTGTGGGACCCAAATGGGAGCCGGGGGATCCCTGGAGATGGCGGCTGGAAGACCTGAGGGGATGACAGGACGTGATAGAAAGGTAGGCAGACCAGGGCCGAGGGGAGAAAAATGAATAAAAAAAAAAAATTATTTTAACTGTTTGATTCTGTGCCATTGTTTGTGGCCTGTGTCGTGCCTGAAAATGGTCCTAGGATCAGTGCACTTACCCAGTAAACAAAGACTTAAATAAATAAATCAATAAAACCCGCACTCCACATGCGTATACTGCCTGCGACACGAGCATGATCCCCAGGGTTGTGACTTTTGTTGCTCATTCCACCTGACCGTTCTCGAGGACCATCTTGCCCTACTAAAGCTGGGCAGCCTGGGCCAACGGAACCTGCCGGTCAAATCCAAGGACACCCATTGGGTAGTCTCCACAGCTGCAGGGTCCGCTGAACAGCTTGCGACATTTGAAGAGGAAGCAGCGCAGGCCGCATCCCTCTCCTCTTCAGGTTCTGCCTTTGTGCCACTCTAGCTAGGCTCGACTTTTACTGGTTCCTTCAAGAAATTGTGCCAGTCTCTGCTGATCCTCGGCAAGGGACCCTCTGGGCACACATTGAAATTCAAAAAAAAAAAAAAAAAGAGTCCAGAAAAGAAAAAGAAAAGACTTGCTGGTATTCATGGGATCGGGAGCGCTCTCGATCAAGAGTTTCAGATTCCCGCACTTCTCCGGATCTGACTTAGGTTGAATCCTCAGCCCAGGCCACCAGTTCCACTGTAACCCTATTGGGCCAGTTGGCTAAGATGCTGGTTGAAGTCCCGGCCAAGATTTTTCTCAAACTGAATGACCAGTTGTCAACTGAAGAGGCCGACATTTCTTTATCCAGGACTCCGGTCCTGACTCAGACAATTGGATGGACGGATCAGTCTGCTGACCCGGTGTAGCCTCGGTGTTCATCGATTCCCACCAAGTCTCACTGACAGTTCCCCCAGTGGTCGAGATCCCATTCCTGTGGGTCGAGCGTCTCCCACCGATGTCGGCGCTCCCACTCTTGACACCATGGGAAGCGGTGCCGCAGCTGCTCTTCATCCTCTTCGGATGAGGAGAGACTTCGGCATAAATTGCAGAAACACTATGAGGACCTCATATGACAACAGCTGGTGTTTACCGGTATGAAGCCAACCCCGGCTCCTACACCGGCCATCACCTGGCTTTTGCCCAACTATCCCATGTCTTCTCCACCTAAAGAGCCATCCAAGATGATCCTGGCTCTGCCAACCCTGGCATCTCCACTGATTCCGGTGGAGCCGCCATCTACACAGCTGACCTCCGGCACTCCGACTGAGGAGTCTCGGCTGGTCAAGGGGCTTCCCCATCGGCTGTTGGTCACCTTCACCCCTGACCATCTTTGGAGGGTCAGTGGGGACTCTGGTGGTCCACCACTTTTCAGTGACTCTTTAGAGTCTGAGGGTTCCTCTCTGCACTCCCGTCCTGTTGATGAGGAGTCGGTGGGAGATTTCTTAACCGAAAAATGGAGCCCATCCATGAAAGGGCCCGTTACCCGCTGACCAAGATCCTTGACTGGGGGGATTCTACAGAGGCCTTCCTGGTAGCAGAGACCATTCTTGGCCATGCCCTGGAGCTCTGGCAGCACCCAGCTTCCTGCCCTGTGCCCTCCTTCTGGATGGCTCGCAAGTGTGCGGTACCTACACCCCTCGGCTGAGGGTCTGGTGCTGGATTCAGTGCTCAGGTGCTTGTGCAATACTGGGGATGTCGATAAGCCACCCTACAAAGAGTCCCAAAAATTGGACCATGTGGCTAAGAAGGTCTATGCTGCCTCCTCACTTGGTCTTTGCCAGGCGAGCTCAGCCCTTCTCATGGCCCACTTCTCCCATGCCCTGCTGGGCACCCTGGATGAGGTGCTTCCTCATCTCCCAGCAGACCTCCAGACTACGGTCAAACAGGTCCAGGACCAGGGCTAGGCTGTAGCAGAACAGTTGCAGACTGCTATGGACATTGGGGACTCTGGTGTACGCTGTGTAGTGGCCTCAGTGACCATGCACCACAGGGCTTGGCTGAGGATCTCGGCCTTCATGGCAGACACTCAGCTCAAGCTGGCAGATGTACCTTTTCTGGGAACTGACTTGTTTGGGCCCGGAGTCATGGGTCACCTCACCCACAACAAAAAGTCTAATGCCACCTTGGACTCTGTGACATCTGCCCAGAAGGACCCCAAGGACTCCAAGTAGCAGCAGAAATGGAAGCCCTTTCAGTCCACCTCTACTCCTGTTGCCAAACCAGCCCAGCCCCAGGCTGGTCAGCAGGCCCAGGCCTGGTGATCTCAGCTGAAGTCAGTGGCCTCGGTCATCTGTAAGCTTGTGGGGAGAGGCTCTGGTGGCTCCTTGGCCAGACCCTCCTCCTCCAAGCCTGCCCAGTGATGGGATGAGGGATAACTCCCTCATGCTATCACACCTCCCTTGGGTCCTTCCTTGGGGGCCGGCCCAGCCACTTCCTTTCCACCTGGTCCACTGTTATGACAGACAGGTGGGTTCTCGAAGTGGTGGGTCAGGGTCTGCCTCTGGAATTTGAGCAGTACCCTCCATACTAAGCCCACACCCCATGGGAGGATTGGTATCCACAAACATTCTGTCAGCTCTCAGAGACAACATAGCCCAGCTCCTCCGCAAGGAAGTAGTGTTTCCTGTCGCATATCCTTCTTAACACCTAGTATTTGTCTCCAGGTACTTCCTGGTGCCAAATCAGATAGGGGGCTGGCACCACATTCTCGATCTGCACAACCTGAACAAGTTTCTCAAGTCGCGCACCTTCAGGATGGAAACTCTGTCTCAGATCATACCATCTCTTGAGCAGAACATGTGGTTTTGCTCCCTGGATCTTCAGAATGCGTTCTTCCATTTCCTGATCTGTCCATCACACCGATGATTCCTCCACTTCCGAGCCAAGGGAACCCTCTGTGAGTTCCAGGCCATGCCATTCGGCCTGTCCTTGTCCCCCAGGGTCTTCACCAAGTGCTTTGCAGTGGCAGTAGCTTACCTGAGGTACAGAGGGGTCCAGGTTTACCCCTACCTGGATGACTGGCTGATCACAGGTCCCTCCAGATGGGAGGTGGAGTGGTCCAGGGACCTGGCCCTCCAGATCTGCATTGACCTTGGCCTCCTGGTCAACAAGGAAAAGTTGGAACTCATGCCTTTGCAGGTGGTTAACTTCATTGGGGTGGAGCTTGACTCTTGCAGAGCCAGAGCCCAGCTCCCAGTGGACAGGGTGGAGATTCTCTCCTCCTTTGCCCAGTCATTTTGGGTTGGGCAATGATACCTTGCTCGGGACTTCCTGTGCCTGCTGGGTTACATGGCAGCCTGTACCAGCGTGGTTAGATGGGCCTGCGGTAGAATGCACTCTCTGCACTGGGAGCTGGCCAGCCAGGGGTCTCAACACAAGGGTCACTTTGATCAGCTGGTCACTGTGACCCAGCGGATGTGGGATGCCCTCCAGTGGTAGTTAGTCCCAGAGCATCTGCAGGAAGAGATCCTGTTTGTCCTCCCAGAGCCAAAGGTCATCCTGACGACCGATGCCTCTCTCATAGGCTGGGGTGCCCACCTGGGGAAAAACAGAGTCCACGGGCTCTGGAACACCGTGGAGTCCTGATGCCACATCAACCTGCTGAAGCTCTGAGCAATTCAGCTGGCACTTACTGCAGTCGCTCCTCACATCCGGGGTCAGGTGGTTCAGGTCCAGACGGACAACACCACGACCATGTACTACCTCAACAAACAGGGCAGGACACACTTCCTGCCTCTGTGCAAGGAAACTCTCTGCATGTGGACCCTCATGCGCAGCCTGGAGGCTGATCACCTTGCCATCCATATAGCAGGAACCTCCAACCAGCTGGCAGACACCCTCAGCCATGTGGGCAAGGCATCACATAAGTGGTCTCTCCACCTACAGGTAGTACACAGTCTGTTCTCCCAGTGGGGCACACCTCAGGTAGACCTGTTTGCCTCCAGGGAGAACACAAAGCTGAGGCTGTTTTGTGCCCCCCCCCCAAGCAGGGAATGCTGCAAGGGGATGCCTTCTTGAGGCCCTGGACCCCAGGCTTCTTCTGTGCCTTCCCTCCACTTCCCTTAGAAACACAGAAACATGGAATCTGTCGGCAGATAAGGACTACACAGCCCACCTAGAGTGCCCATTTCCCTACTTGGTTTGGCAATCCCTACTCTTATCTGGACTGCCTTTTCCCTGCTCTGCTGTACAGCAGGGTGCCTTTATGCTTATCCCATGCACTTTTGAATCCCTGTACTGTTTTCGCTTCCACCACCTCCACTGGTAGGCTGTTCCACAGATCCACCACCCTCTCTGTGAAAAAAACACCTCCTAGCATTCCTCCTAAGCCTCCCTCCTTCCATGTTATGCCTCATGTTATGTACCCTTGTTCTTGTGCACTTTCATCTCCGAAATATGCTCCCCTCCTGTACCCTGTTTATTCCTCTAAGGTATTTGAAAGTCTCTATCATATTCCCTCTCTCCTTTCTCTCTCTCTTCCAGTGAATAGATGTTTAGTTCCTTGAGCCTTTCCTCATAAGGCTTGTGATGCAGTGCATGTATCATTTTTGTTACTGTTCTCTGGACTGCTTCCATTCTATCTATGTCCTTCCTGAGATGCAGTCTCCAGAACCGGACACAATATTTCAGATGAGGCCTCACCAGTGATCTATACAGTGGCATCACCACTTCACTCCTCCTACAGGTTATGCCCCTTCCTATGCACCCCAGCATTCTGTTTGCCTTCCCCACTGTTTTTTTGCATTGTTCGGCTGACTTCAGGTCATCGGATACAACTCCCAGGTCTCTCTCCTGACTTGTGGCGGCTAGAACATGCCCCCCCATCCTGTATTCCTCTCTTGGGTTTCTGTGTCCCAGGTGCATTATCTTGCACTTCTTAGCATTGAAATCCAGCTGCCAAACCCTTGACCATTCCTCAAGTAGTCTTAGGTTGTTTCTCATTTTATCTAGCCCCTCCTGTGTGTCGACTCTGTTACAGATCTTGGTGCCGTCTGTGAACAGGCATACTTTCCCTCCAGTCCCTTTAATGTCGCTTATGAAGACAATGAATAGAACTGGACCCAGCACCGATCCCTGTGGAACCCCGCTGGTCACCTCACCCTCTTCTGATTTTATGCCATTTACTACCACCCTCTGCGTCCTGCCTTTTAGCCAGTTACCAACTCATTTTACCACTTTAGAGCCCACAATCAGATTCCCCAATTTGTTAAGCAACCTTCTATGAGGAACAGTGTCGAAGGCCTTACTGAAATCTAGGTAGGCCACATCCTCCACCCCTCCCTCATCCACCACCCTGGTTACCCAGTCAAAGAAATTGATAAGATTAATCTGACAGGACCTGCCCTCAGTGAATCCATGCTGCCTTGGGTCTTTTGCACTGCTGGACTCTGGGAATTTCACTACCCTCTCCTTAAGCAGGGATTCCATCAGCTTCCCCACCACTGAAGTCAGGCTTACAGGTCTGTAATTGCCTGCCTGCTCCCTACTTCCAGTCTTGTGCAGGGGAACCACCTCTGCCCTCCTCCAGTCCCCATGTACCTCCCTGGTCTCTACTGATTGGCTGAAGAGGGTTGTCAGCGGACCTGCTAGGACTTCCCTGAGTTCCTGCAACACTTTAGGGTGAATCCCATCTGGCCCCATTGCCTTGTCTGTCTTTACTTTTCCTAGTTCCTCCAAGACTCTATCCACTGTAAATGGGCTGGTTTCCACCTCTCCCCCCTGTACATCTTTCCTCTTGAGTCTTGGCCCCTCCCCTGCCTCTTCCTTCGTAAATACTGAGCAAAAATACTTGTTCAGTCCCTCAGCTTTTTCAAAGTCATCCTCTACTCACCCACCCTCTCCCTTCTTTAGCCTAACAATACCATTTCTGGTTTTCTTCCTCTCACTAATATAACGGAGGAAGGTCTTGTCCACCTTCTTAATAGCCTGTGCTGTTCCTTCCTCCGTTCTTGCCTTAGCCCCTCTGACAGCTTTCCCAGCTTCTTTCTGCTTCTCCAGATATTTCAGTCTGTCTTCTGTTTTCTGTATCTTTTTGTATTTCCTAAATGCCTTACTTTTTTCTTGCACTTTCTTGGTTACTGACTTGGAGAACAACAGTGGCCACTTCTTTCTTTTGCTTTTGCTAAGCAATCTGACACATTGACTTGTCACTCCTGCTATGGATCTCTTGAGCCTAAGCCACTGTTCTTCTTCCCCTCCTCCCATATCTTCTGCTGTCAGGGCAATTTTGAGCTGTTTCCCCATCTCCATGAAGTTGGCCTTCCGGAAATCTAGGACCTTAATCTTTGAATGGCTTTCTTCTGCCAAAGTGTAGACTCTAAACCAAACAGTTCTGTGGTCACTGGTACCAAGGGGACTGCCCACCTCAACATCCATGATTCTGTTCCCGTTTGTCAACACTAAGTCCAGTACAGCCCCCTCCCTGGTGGGCACAGCCACTAGCTGCCTTAGGTTTGCCCCATACATGGCAGACATGAGGTCCCTGCTCTTCGATGTACTTGTAGTTTGGGTATTCCAATCTGCATCTGGCATGTTGAAGTCACGCATTAGTAGTACTTCCCCTTTGGCTGCCATATTATGGATGGCTTCCACCAATACTAGATCTACATCCTCCCCCTGCATGGGAGGCCTGTAAACTACTCCAGCATGGATGGTTGTTTTGTTCCTTGACTCCAGAGTGACCCACAATGCCTCTGCTTCTTCCCTGGATACCTGAGCATCCTTAGCTTTAACCCCTTCCTTTACATACATAGCAACCCCTCCTCTCCTCTTCCTCTCCCTATCCTTTCTAAACAGTGTTTACCCTGGTATGGCTGCATACCATGTCTCCGTAATAGCCACAATGTCCAGGTTTGTGTCTGCCATCAGTTCTATTAGGTCTGGGATTTTGTTTCCCAGACTGCGGGCATTTGTGCACATGACCTTCCACTCTGTGTACCCCACTTAATGTTCCTTGTTTATTGGTCTTTGCCCTGCACCACATTAGTGATGCACTTTCTATTCTCTCCCTTATTGTAACCATGGTAGTTTTACGGTTAGATATTATGCTAGTTATTAGGTCCTTACTGTTTTCAATTGTGTCCTGTAAGGGGGGGGGGCTATGATAATCCCCTTAACTGTCTATGCCTCCCTTCTTGGCATGTTTAAATGATCACTGAGGATGCACTTAAACTTCTCAGAGAGGATACCTTTGCCTCCCTTGGATAGATGTAGGCCATCTGGAGAATATAGTCCTTCATCCCTTCAGGTGAGATTCCAGTACCCAATGAAGCCATACCTCACCGATCCGCACCATTTATTCAGCCATTTGTTGAATTCAGTGATGTGGATGTCCCTTTTTTCCCCCTTGCCATGGGCAGGTAGCACCTCTGAGAAGGTGACAGAGTGTGCCACTTGCCCAAGACTCCTCCCCAGCTCCCTGAATTCTTCCTGTACTCTTCCTATATCTACCCCCTCTCTAGCCAGGTCATTAGTCCCCAAGTGAATAATGACATCCAACGCCCCCCTCCTTGCTACCACCCTTACTATCCTAAGGATTTGCTTGCCATCCTTCCGAACTGTGCCCCCAGGTAGGCACATTACCTCCCTCTCACCATTGCTACCTGACCCCAGCTCAGTCCCCTAGACAATGGAGTCCCCAACCAGGATTTGCTTCCTCCTCGTATGTGTTCTCCTTGCATCTGCCCTTGGGGTTCCATCCTGGATGACCCCCTCAACCCCCATGGTGTTCACTTCTGGAGATGCTCTGCAATCTCTATGCTCTGCCAGGATGGCATACGAGTTGTGAAGTGCCACCGGCTGGGGGATGTGCCTCCGTGCTGCCTCCTGCACCCTTTCCTGAGCCCACTGTAGTCCTTCCTTCCTCCTTCTTGGTAACCTCTGCACATGGTGGTTTCTGTATGGTGGAAAGGTCACCTGCAACCTCACCAACTCTGCTTGGAGTCCAGCTACCTCCTCCCTCAGTACAGAGATGTGCCTGCAGGTGCTCCTCTAGGCCAGGAGGGACAAGGCACAAGGTGATTCTGGTGGCTCCAGACTGGCCATGCCAGTTTTGGTACCTCGGCCTCAGCAGCAGGCTCCCAAGGCATCTTCCTCTATGCCTGGACCTGCTGTCCATCATTCTGGAGAAGGTTCTCCATCTGGACCTTCAATCCCTACACCTGACAGCCTGGTTCCTGAGTGGCTAGAGTTCCAAGCTTTGGGTCTCTCCAAAGATGTCCTCACTGTCATGGAGGCATCTCGGAAGGCGTCGACCAGGAAACGCTGTGCTTTCAAGTGGAAGAGATTTTCCATTTGGTGTCAGGGGAAGGAGTTGGACTCTTTGTCCTGTCCAGTGGCTAGCATCCTTGATTACCTATGGTCCCTCTCTAAATCGGGCCTTCGGTCGACGACCCTCAAGGAGCACCTGACAGTCATCTATGCTTCCCGGGTGTGGGCCAGTCAGCAGTTGGAGGGGCAGGAGAAGGTGGTCTGGTGCTTTTTTAAAGGCCTTGACCATATTTCCCCTCTGGTGCGTGAACCACCACCACCTTGGGATTTGCTGCTGGTTTTGGCTAAGCTCATGGGCAAGCCATTTGAATCTGTGCCCAGCTGTGAAATGTCTTACCTGTTGTGGGAGACTGCCTTCTTGGCAGCTATCATGTCAGCCATGATCAGTGAGCTCCAGGCACTTTCGGTGGAGTCTCCTTATCTGATCTTCCACAAGGACAAGGTTATCCTGCACCCCAACTTGAAGCTCGTGTCAGATTTTCACCTTAACCAGGTGATTAATCTGCTAGTATATTTTACCAACCATGCCTTGGAGACTGAGCACAGGCTCCATACTCTGGACCTGAGGGGGAACGCTTGCTTATTGCAAAGAGGGCATGTGTGAAGTTCATGGAGAAGTTTGCCAGCTATTTGTCACCTATGCTGAAGCCGCATCTGGCAGACCTGCAGCCAAGCAGATGATTGGCAGGTGGATTGTATCCTGCATCGATCTCTGCATAGTATAGGTTGGCATCTAGGGAGCCTCCGTAGGGCTAAGGGCTTATTCCACCCATCATACCGTTGCATTGGTGGCTGCTTCCAGGGATGTCCCTATCCAGGAAATCTGCAGAGCTGCTACCTGGAGGTCAGCACACGCCTTCATTTCTCATTACCATATTGACCTCAAGTCTCACCAGGATGCTGGTTTTGGGGCCTCAATTCTCCAGTCTGTGTTCCCTAAGTAGGGAGTGTGTGCCTTGCCTCCCTCCCTCCTCCCAGAGAACTGCTAGGTGTCTGCCAGAAGTGTGGATAGAACATCATATCCACATCCCTAGACAAACAGGTTACTCACCTGTAACAGTAGTTCTAGGAGTGGTATATGATGTTCATCCATACGGACCAACCCAACCTCCCCTGGCTTTGGCGCACAACTCTGCTTCCAGTGGGCAAGATCTGGTGTCATGGGGTGGAGCTAATGGAGTTACCACCCAAGTAGGTGGGAGGAGCCAGCTTGAAGGCATTTCTGGCAAGATTTAAAGGGGAATGGCAACTGCCAGAAGTATGGATGAACACTATATACCACTCCAAGAACTACTGTTACAGGTGAGTAACCTGTTTTTATTGCACAATCATGTGACTGGATATTACCAATCAGAGTACAGGATTTCTCTTACCCATTTATGAAATATGTAGGAGGTATCATGTTGTTCCATGCAAGTGTAAGTCCTGATGTAATGATCCTTTTGTGGCTTTTCAGATGCAGAAGAAACCACCTTTCTCCACTGCACCAGTGAAAGATCCCCCAATCCCTTTTCTTCTCCAGCTGTCTGCCATCTGCAGTCATCGTCACAACACAGCAGCCCAATTGGAGGCTCACCAGTGAAGCAGCCCTCATGGGTAACTTATTGCTACTTTTTCTTTGGAAAATCTATTTACTGGTTTTGCACGTGAGAATGTCTACAAAGCAAAAATTGATACATCAATTTAAGAATTTTATTTATTTTTATTTGCAATTTGTTAACTGGGTAGGACCCAAGAGCATTAGATGCCCATTTTCAAGGGGGGACCTAGAGCTGTAAACAAGAGCAGCAATACAGAATAAATATGCAATACAGAATAAATATGTAATACATCCATGTGTACAGTAATCAGATGACATTACACCAGCACACAGACAAATCCAGACAGTATTTTTAACATCATTTTAAATGTATTCTGCAAATTGATATAGTGTAATGAAGCAGGTACATTATTCCAGAGTGTAATAGCATTATAAATAAAAGAATGTTGGCCCAGGGAGAAATGGAAGAGTGACGGTCTTATGAAATGAGTATGAGCAGATCTAATAGTCAGGCAGCCAGCATTGGGGCTAGCATCAGCCACAAACAAAAGTCTTTTAGGAAACATCTAAAACTGATGAGGGTAAAATAAGTAATGCATGAGTCAAAAGAAGGACTGCCAAAGGCATTTATAAAGAGTGCAGTAATGAGGATATGTGGGGCTGGAGGCAGCAAATCTGCTGATGGAATTGTATAGAATTTTAAATGCTTTGCAAGCCAGTGACATTAGCAGTGGCACAGACTGGATACCCATAGACAAGCTTTACATAGACAGGTAACTAACATATTTATTTATGGATGTATTTATTTGCAGTTTTGACCAGGAAAGGCACACTGAACTGAATGCTCTTCTCTATGTGTGTCCTTGGGGGTGGGTTACATAGAGCTGTTGTATTGAGAGGGGGAATGTTAGTTAGAAAACTCAGGGAAATCCCCATCACTTATAACTGCCATGTGATTTTTTTAACTCCCACCAGAGCAGCCACCCGAGATGGATAAGGACCTCAGTTGGATGTCTCATCTGAATGATGGCACCTCCACAATGCTGCATCCCCTAGTGCTGTACTACAGTGTCAGTACTGGGTATTAGGCCAAGTTCCTGGGGTGGGACAAGAACCCACAACCTTCTGGTTGTCTGTCCCCAGAGGAGACTGTGGAACCTACTTAGCTGCTGACACTGATATTTTAGAAATAAGGCCTGATGAAGTGGTCCTTTACTAGTAGAATAAGGACCATTGGGAGAGTTTTCACCTTGGGCACTAACAGCCTATCTGTCTATATTCTACTATCAAAGGACCAATAGTGAGGTCTTTATTGTTATCATCTGCTTCCTGACAGGGTTTTTATATTAAAATAATGCTAAAAACAGCATTATTTTCATAAAAAAAATTGTTGTTGAGTTGTGCTTTTGAAACAAGTCCTGAGCAGACCCATTGGCACAGTGGTAGTGCTACCACTCATGGCACCCGTGACACAGGTTTGGGAAGGAGCATGGGTCATCCGAGGACCAGCTGGGGAAGGTAGGATTGAGTGTCCCACAGGACGCTGTCCTTCCCGGCTAGGAGGGGGGACCCACTATCAGTGTGCAACTGCCACCTGAGTGACCACAAGTGGCAAACCAGGCTGGAGTGTGAGCAGAGTCTGGGAGGGATGTCATTCGCTGAGCCGAACAGATGTATTGCAACCCACTGACTCCAGCATGTGTGTTCCAGAAGGAGGGGGTGAGGCCAGAATCCTGGAAAAAAACATCAGTCAGCAGAGAATGATGGCCACATGGAAGTTCAAAGACCCTGCACCCACTGACCCAAGCTAGCTTCTGGCACAAAATGCTATCCTTTCCAAGGGATCTGAGCCAGCCTGAGGACCTCCACCATGGGTGCAAACACAAGGAGTAGAGTAAGCCCTGGGAGAAGGTGGGGTGATGGGTTTGGGACTCCGGATGGCCCGAAGAAGGCCTGAAGAAGACTGGGCAGAAAGGGGCCAAAGAAAGAAAGAGACCAGTCCTAGCATTCTGTTGACATTAGCGGTCCATTTCCTTTGGGAGGAGGCCCACTAGTGAACCAATAAGAATATGGGATTCCATGCTCAATGTTCTATGACATTATAATAAGAATTCATCCAGAAACCTGTGAAGCAATGAGGGAAGTTCATAATCGATTTAATATTTTCACTAGCAAAACAAACAAACCAAAAAAAGGTTTTCACATGGGATTCCTGGGATTCACAAGTCTTTCTTTTCATAGACTTATTCATTTGAAATCCACATTGTACAGAAAAAACATGGTTTGGCCTCTTGAGATTACAATGTCTTGTTCTCTTGGTAAAAATAGGTCCAGAAGTGCTTAGGTTTTATTATGCATTATACAGGAAAAATCATGAAAGCTGATTGGTCAACAGCATTCTATGTCCATACATATATTCCTTCAGAAAGGAATGGGTAAAAACAAGAGCCCTGAGCAGAATTTGTTTACATACAGCAATATTCCTATGTCCTGTCAAAACCCTTTGTCACAGAACCCCCTCACCCCTTCTGATGGATCAGCTTCCTGTGGTGATTTTCAACTTTCTTAAGGGAAAATCTTTTGAAGACTGTCCAATTCAACTTTTACAAACCATAAGTTACAATTATTGATGCTGCATTATAAAATTCTCACTTAACATTAACAAAATAATAAAAAAAAATAAACTAGTTTCTAATATTTATTATGAACTGGGTGCTGAGAACCAAAGAAGCTGATTGGCCGAGAGGTCTTTGAAGCCGTGATGGTATCAGGCTACATCATCATGGCTTCAAAAAGCCTCCGGCCACCAGCCTCCTCACTTGAACAAATTCCTCTGACCATAACGCATTCCATGTTCCGCAATCTGGAGTGACTCAGACATCGAGACGGCCGTTTAAAAAAAACAAAACACTAAACTCTTTCAACCATGCCCAGATAGCTGTGCTAAAGTCGCAGTTAGTAGCAGCAGCTTCTCGGTCCTATTCAAACGAAATATCACCAAACACAGACAAATACAAACCCTCTCTGCAGCTTCCGTGCCATACTTTCCTGCCTGTTCCTCTTTCAGATTGCAGCAATGCTCCTGCCGGCTCGTAAAAAACACTAAATCCCTCCAGCTGACTTAACCTCTTCTTTTCATTTTCATTCAAAAAAAACACACACAAAAGAATGCACTGCCTTCCACGGTATCCTGAGCAACATTAACTGCTGCTACGTGATCGGGACTGGAACCACCGCTGATGCTACAAACTCCCATCATAAGGACACCACAGCAGCTGCTCATGTGCTGAAACAAATTGAAACTGAACTGAAAGCAGCTCACATAAACAAAAGCTATTTCAAATGCAACTCATGACGGTGTTTATTAAACTACTCCAAATCTAAATAAAATGCAGATGAAGCACAGCTGGGTGAGGGTGGTGGCAAGTCACAAGAACACCATCTCTTCAATCACCTCCTTCCCAACAGGACCACCTGCTGGCAATGCCCTCCAAGAACTATTTTCTTATAATGTACTCCTACACTATCCCAAAAACTCAGTTTTGAAAGGTTATAAAACATTTTTCTAACTTTTAAAATTTTAGCCCAGTTCATAATAGCAATAAGTCACTCCAGGATGTAGTATATCATGGGATATCATCACTTCTCGGGTGGTTGCCCAACCACTTGAGATGTGATGATATTCCATGATATACCCCACCCTGTCATGCCTTATTGCTAAAATAACATCACAGATCTAGTCCCAGTGCACAAATGACCACATTAAATGTTAAAGAAATCACTCTGCAAAAGTGAAGCCATCTGTGTGATTGGTTTTACTGTCTGCTCAGCACCCCATTTCACTGTGTCCACCTCAGTTCAAACAACCAGATTAGTAAAACTAAAAACCTCCCTCCCACCAAATCACAGTGTGTCCCCCTCAAAACTCACTAAAATGTTCTGCAAATAATGTCCTTTCCCTTATTCCTTTCCTTTTTTCCTGTGGTATGAAAAATTGCAAGTGAGTGACTGAAGAAAAGATGAGCCCGAGGCTGTCCATTTCCCTAACCACTCGTTCTAGCTGTATTATCCTCATTAATATTTCACTGGAAACAGCAACAGCAATTAAAAATAATAAGTAAGAAAAAAACTTCCTCTCCAGGCACATCTTAAATAAAACCCACCTCTCCCTATCTGCAGACATCCTCCGATCATGGCTGTGGCACAACTGCTTGCACTCAGTAGTCCTCATTAGTGAACACTGCTTCAAAACTAGGCACATCATTCTCCCAGAGAAACATTTATCTTCCAGAAGAGTACCGAGTCGAAAGCTGGAGCGAGTGTGACTGCATCGAGACAGAGGGAAGCAACAGAGAGCCACATCATTAAAAATCACACACACACAGTTCAGGAAGCCAAGAGAGAGCCACATCATCAAAATACACACACACACATCTCCACCTAGAGGAGAAACACTATCAGGAACTATTTTTTAAACCAGTATACTTCCACAACAAATAATTACAAAAAAAATATTTTAAAATGGTATTTCTTGTTTTTTTTTTAAATCAACATGTAAACGAACTATTGTATAATAGGAATAATGCACTTCAGGGTATGTGTCATGCTGTGACAACATCTCTTCTGGGGCATTTGATGCACTCAGTCTGTGGCCCCATGCCCAACCATCCAAGACGTGATGTTATCCCCAGCATGGCACACACCCTGTTGTGCATTTTTTCTTTAATGATGTTACTCTAAACTGACTGCTTGTAATGTGTTATTTATTAAATATTTATTGTAACCAGTTATAATTTACTACAGTTACCCTGATTAATGACGCCAGCATTTGACTATTTTATGTAATAATGTACCTCCACAGTTTAAAACAGTAAAAAAAAGTAATTGTTTGAGCTGTGTATATGTCTTTTTCTATTTTACTGTGGGAGCCTCCTGCATAATCACAATAATACACTCCAGAACATGCTTTATCATAGGATACCAACATTTCTTCAGTGTGTAAGGCACTCGGCATTGCCTCATGCCTCGCAGCGCACTCGAGGAGTGCCACTATCCTATGATAAAGCCCTCCCTTGTCATGTACATAAGTACATACATAGACAGTGTCGGCAGATAAGGGCCTATGGCCCACCCAGTCTGCCCATTTGAGCTTGTAAGTTCAGTTTATGTTTTCCAAGAAGTCTGTTGCCCCTTACCCCTGACCTCCAGAATTCCTTTATGTCTATCTCATGCATTCTTAAATCCCGTGATTGTTTTAGCCCCCACCACTTCCTCTGGCAGAGTGTTCCACTTGTTCACCACCCGTTCTGTGAAGAAATTCTTCCTCACGTTTCCTCTGGATGTCCTCCTCCAACTTCATCCCATGCCCTCTAGTCCTGGAACATCTTTTTGCTAAAAATAGTGTATTCTGCACCCTGTTCCTCCCTGTAAGATACTTGTATGTCTCTATCATATCCCTCTCTCCTCCTCTCCTCCAGGAGTACATGTTCAGTTCCTTCAACCTGTCCTCATAGGACTTGTGATGCAATCCATGCACCATCTTTGTTGCCCTCCTCTGAACCTTCTCTACCCTGTCTATGTCCTTCGTAGGTAAGGTCTTTCAGAACTGTACGTGTACTCCAGGTGGGACCTCACTAGTGTCTTGTATAGTGGAATTATGACCTCCCTTTTCCTGCTGGTGATGCCCCTGCCTATGCATCCCAGCATCCTCTATTCTTTACCTGCTGCCTTGTCACACTGTTTCCCTGCCTTGAGGTCATCAGGATGATAACCCCAAAATCCCTTTCCTGCTTGGTGCATGCTATATCCTCACCCCCCAACTGATATATTGTGCCAGGGTTTTGTGCCCCATATGCATTATCTTGCACTTCCTTGCATTGAATTTCAACTGCCAAACCCTGACCATTCTTCAAGTTTCTGCAGGTCCTTCTCATTCTGTCTACACCCTCTGGTGTGTCTACTCTATTACAGAGCTTTGTGTCATCAGCAACAGTGAATTCTGCCTTCTAGGTCCTGTGCAATGTCACTGATGAAGATATTGAATAGGACCGGTCCCAGCACTGATCCTGTGGTACCCCACTGGTCACTCTTCCCTCTGTGGAGTGACAGCCATTTACCACCACCCTCTGTGTCCTGCCACCCAGCCAGTTACCTACCCACTACACTACTGTCCTGCCCACACCCATATTCCCCAGTTTGTGCAATAGTCTTCTATGTGGCACAGTGTCAGAGGCCTTGCTGAAGTCCAGATAAGCCATGTCCACTGCCCTCCCCTGATCCACCTCCCTAGTCACCCAGTCAAAAAATTCAATGAGGTTGGTCTGACATGACCTTCCCCTATTACTGCTTAATTATTGAATGGGTAAACAGAAACCTCATTGGCTGAGGAGCTCAGGACCCAGTGCCAATATCCCAGCACAACAGCACTGTAAACACATCCGTGACTTCACTTACCTTTTTACATAAAGCAGTCACAGCTGTATCAGTACACCTTAATTCACTTGCTTACTAACCCATTTGGTTATGGTAACTGGAAATACAAACACCTGTGGTAAAAATAATAGAATCCCATGACTTAAAAAACAGATTGGGCTGGATATTCAAACTGCGCTATTTGGTGGCGCAAGCCCTTGCGCTGCACAATTGAGCAACTCCTTTGAATATTGCCCCGGCCACAGCCACTGTGCATGACGCAGTGGAACTTGCGCCACCACAAGTGGTCAGAGTGGAGCATTCAAGTTGCGGTGGGCGCGAAGGTACCATTACGCATCGCCAAATTTCCCATTTCAAAGGTGACATGCAAATGGGGCCATAATTCATGCAAGGCGCAGGGGGGGCCATTTGCATCTATTTATGGCCCCATTTGCATTCCATTAGCATACAGGTGCACCGATCCCAGAGGACTTGCACCTGATGCCCTGCCAGGCAGCAGCCATCGGGGACCGATGCCCCCTGCAGCCCGATCACAGGCAAAAGTGTAAAAAATCCCCCCAACCCCAGACTGGCCCAATCGTGGGAAGCAAAGTGTCAACCCCCAAGGACATATCCCTGGTGGTCCAGTGGACCATGAAGCCCGATCAGCGGGCTAAAGTGTAAAGTGCCCCCCCACCAGCCCGATCGGGCAAACATATAAGTACAACCCCCGCCCAGCCCAGTCATGGGCTGCAAAGTGTTCAACACCCCCAAGAACATATCCCTGGTGGTCCAGTGGACCGCTAAGCCCGATCAGCGCGCAAAGTGTTTAAACCTCCCCCAAGACCATATCCCTGGTGATCTAGTGTCCCCACCCCACCCACCCACCCAGCCCCTACCACCGCTCCCCCCTAGCAGCCCGGCGGGCGGCTGCATCACCGCCTGCCGCCCCGCCCGCCCGACGGCTGCCTGGTAGGGCTGCGCCCCGATGGTGCAGAGCAAGAGCCAATGGGCGTGCAATATACATACAAGGCAGTCCAGATATGTGAATGAATGCACAACTCTGCACAGCCCACTGAATATCGGGCTGTGAAGTTTATGAATGGTTCCTCCCCCTCCGGTTCAGCATGCATTCATTTGCATTGCGCTGTTGCTGTGCTTGACTTGGGGGGGCGCAATTGCCTCCTGCTGAATATGGCAGAATGGCGCAATTTCGGACTTGCGCAGGCACAACCCTATTGCGCACGGTGCAACCCTTTTGAATATCCAGCCCATTATGTTTTGTTTTAGTCAACATTAGCCCAAGTTATCTTGTGAAGCATTCACAGGCACAGCCTGCGAAAGCATGGACAGATTTTAGAATGAGGACTTTATGTCGTACGATATGACCATTTCAGAAACACATTTTCAAAACAAAAATCATAACATTATGTGTTTTACTTCTATATGAACCAAAAATCTAAAAATGTTTAAAAAGTGTTTTAATGTATTTAAAATAAAACTATTTCCATCAGTACATTTTTAGTATGTTGTTTTTGTTCATTTTTGGTTTTCTTGTTGTTGAATTTTGTCGACCTGGTAAGCCCACTGGGCCTAGAAGTCCCTTTTTCAGGGGCGACCTGGGGGGAGGGGGGGGGATACAGATGGTAAGCAACTGAAACCGAACCAGATTAAGTTGTTGGTGGTATTTTTAGTGAATGAGGGAAGTTTGGCCAGGGACATTCCCCTGCTCTTTTCGATAAGTGACATGGGTTCTTTAACATCCACTTCAACTACCACCAATCCAGGCAGATGGGACCTCGGTTTAACGTCTCATCTGAAAGACGGCACCTCAGAAGTGCAGCATCCCTCTCATGCTGCACTACAGTGTCAGTATTGGGATATTAACCCAACCTATATTGATAAATTGAAAATGTGCATCAACAAGATGTATCATATGTATACACAATAATCCATGTTTTATTTAAGAAAAAAGATTGTTTCTAGCCTTAGTGGCTAAGAAGTTAATCTTTACATAGGGCTAATGTAGCCAACTCTGAGGCACTTAGCAGCCATGGACCTCCCTGTCATGCTGGTGACCTGGGTTTGAGTCCTGAACAAAGAAACATAGGCCATGATGGCAGAAAAAGACCAGAGGTCCATTCAGTCTGCCCATGCTCCCTATAAATCCTTGAACCTTCCCTAAAACTTATTGTTCCTCCAAGGCACTAAACCTCCCTGTTCTGTCCCCATTCTCCTCCCTGGTCTTGTCGCCCATGGGGGCCACTATTACCTTCATTCTATCCCATGCCTGCTTGAATCCCGTGAAAATGTTTGCACTCACCGCCTCAGCCAACAGACTGTTCCAAGGTTCCATCACCCTTTCTGTAAAGAAGTACCTGGGATGTCAGGAGCACGGGTGGGAAGGGAATGTGAAAGCATGTTTGTGAGGGCTCTTTTCTCCCTGAGGGAAGGGAGAGACATGCAGTTGTTAGCAGAGTGGTATCTGGAGACTGCATGGGGCAATTGCTGGTGCTGCTGACCATGTCCCTGTGGGCCCCGCCCCCAGGGTGCCAATGTGGTGCACACTAAGCAGGGAGGTGGGGATAGGCTGGGCAAACAGGTGAAAAATAATGACCCTGGAAGCCTTGGGTGACGGCCTCCCTGTGTGATTTGCCACACCTTTTTTGATCTCCTCCTTCGCCCCATGAGAGGGGTAGCCCCCAGGGAGGGAAGTAAGTGACCTGGGCACCAGAGGGACACATTAAGCTGATGGAGGATGGTACCAACAAGAGTGAGTCTGTGTGGTAGGGGCTAGCACAATGGGAGACCTGAAAATGTTAGTCCTTGTTTGCATTTTTCATGTCCCACTCAGGGGATAGCAAAGGTGGTAAGAAAAAAAGGCTAACGTTTAAACTGCAAGTGATTGCCCGCTCTCCCCCTCCTATTTAACTTTTGTCTAGAACTGCTCATCCTTAAAGTAGTTAATTCCCCAGCGATACCGAGCATTCAAGTTGCAGGGACTAGATACACTCTCTCAGCATATACCGATGACCTGCTGTTGCACATAGAGAACCCTACTACCTCCATCCCTGCCTTGCTTGAGGAGATTGACTCTTTCTTCAGAGTCTCTTTCTACAAGCTGAATTTTTCTAAGACCAAAATACTTCCCCTCAGTAACAGTCTGGCACAAGCAGATGTTGGGGCTTATGAATTAGCATGGGAACCCAAAATCCTGATGTATCTGGGTATCAGAATCTCCCATTCTGTTCCACTCATGATCAAAGAAAACCTCCACAGCTACTACAAACTCTGAAAGTTGACCTGGACAGGTGGGTAACACTTCCTTTATCTCTATTGGGTCAAATCAGCATACTCAAGATGAATATTTTGTCCCGCATACTCTACCCATTGGATGTTGTTGTTTTTTTTCTACCTAAAACATGGTTTTCTCACCTTCAAAATTTATTTAACACTTTCCTATGGTGCAACAAAGTGGTCTACAGAGCCTACGATAAACTTGCCACCACTAAATTAAAAGGAGGACTCTCCTTACTCTCCTTATTTATATATTATGGAGCTCCGCATATTAGCCAACTCTCTCTCTCTCTGGGGGCGCAGGGGAGAACATGCAGACCCTTCCAAATACTCTCCTCTCTGCCTAGACATTGAAAAGGCCCTGGCAGCCAAATCAAATTGCTCCCTACTCTTTCTTCTGCATATTCGATTTTATCAACTTCCCAGGCGCCTTATGAACTCCCCGATAGGTTGGTTCCTGAAGGCCTTGAACCAGATTCAGGCACACCTCTCCCTAAACTGGTTTAGATTAATTGCCCAACCCATATGTAACAATTACAATTTCCAAATCAGTTACCGTCCCATTCCACAATCTTTTTCTCCCACTCTCAAAGATTGTACTTTGGCTGAGCTTCTCCATGGAATGGACATAATCTCCTTTCCCACTATACGGACCAGGTTTCAGCTCAAAAACCAAGACCTCTTCAAATTTCTACAAATCAAAAATGCAATCCTCTCATTTCTGGGTCCTAAACCCTGGATTATTTCAACCTCAAGAGGATATGTCCTTTCTGCTTGCAGTGGTGGACCAATCTCATGCAGTCTCCAGGGTTTATAAATATCTGCAGTCCTTGGACTCTCAATTCCCTTCAGGGATTTGTTATTACTGAGTACAAGAACTGTCCCTCCCAACTAGGAAAGAATTTTGGAAGAAAACTAGACACAACATATATAAGTTTATCAAACAAGATAGACTCTGCCTGATTCAATTCAACATAATGCATAACCTCTATTTTACACCGGCCAAATTGCACAGGATGGGCAAGCTACAGTAGCTTCCCCTGTATGTCCCCGCTGTAGTGAATCCCCCAGGTCCTTATACCACCTACTCTGGAGTTGTGCTAAACCCCAATCTCTTTTGGATAAAGTGGATATTAGATCCCTTATTGGGCCTGGAATCATTATTCACTCCTCAAAGCTGCTTACTGACCCTTTTCCCTCCAAGTACGCCTCATATTAGGAAAGCTGACCTGGCCCTCCTGGCCTCTACAGCAAAACTAGTAATGTTGAGACACTGGAAGGACAACTCCCTTCCCTCAATTATGGAGTGGTATCGTGAGGCCTTGCTAGCACTATTGGAGAAACACATCGCCTCCATGGAACATAGGCCACACTCATTTCAGACTACATGGGAACTTCTACTTATACTACTTTCCCTCTGGAAATCATAGCAGTCAAATATTCTATCTCTGCTATCTACCTTCCTCTTCCAGTTGGGCCGCAGACTGGGGTATGGGTTTGGGGGGGGATGTTTTATGACACTGTGTTTGCAGCAAATTTGTCTTTATTCTTGTTACTTGTATTGGATCAAATGCTGCTAAAACTAATAAAGTTTAATAAATAAATAAAAAAATAAACTGCAAGTGATAGGAAATTACTTTTTTTTTTTACTGAAAGCTTGGAGTCAGGTCTGTATGGTCATATTCCATCTATACACTGTCAGTGTGTCAATATATTGTACATGAATGTAGAGTCATGTGATAAAAACATTTTTATATATCATTATAGTCAAAGTGTAGTTTTATTACAGTGATACATTGAAAGTGTATTGGCAGACCTTCAAAATCAATCCGTTGTAAGTTTACTGCATGTCTGCACAAAAGGAAAAGGCAATCGAATTTGAGCTAATTTCAGTTGACACCCTATACACTGGCAGCACAAAACCCACATGTCTTATGAATATAGGCATCCATATTGCCCTAAGTTCTTAGCCCAAATGGTTTAAGTGCTTGACCTTTCTAAAAATAATTTCTCTGAGAAGGTCTAACTTTGGAATCATAATGGAAAGTAACAGATTGTTTTGTAAATTAAAGCTTGGAGTCTTGTCAGTATCGTTGTATCCTGGCACTGCAATGTCCATGTGTCAGTACACATTGAGATACTACCTACTCATTCCACTCATCAGACATGTACTGCTTTAATATTCCTCACTGTAACACCTCTGTTAGCCAGTCTGCCTTTGTGGTGCATAAAAACATAATATGACTTTCCTCTGAAATCCCCTTCCTTATGCAGTCTGCCACTCTTCATCCTAACCCTTTCTCAAACAGCACTTCAGCACTTACTATCCCCCAGTCTGCTCCTGCCTTTAACCTCTATGTGCTCTAAGGCTTGCCTTGATTACACATTCACTTACTTTTCATGAATGTTACAAACCTGGTTTGAGTAGGTTTGGTTCTACAGTAATTTCCAGTTTGCTGGAACTTCTAATCCTTGCTTCTTCATAACTGCTTTTTCTGTTTAATGCTCCTTTGTAATTTTAATCTGACATTCCTCGTATGTTCTTGTGAACTTGCTGCTTCTGATTTCATATCATCCCTGAATGTTAATCTTATTACATTGTACGGTATGCTACCTGCAGCATATTGTGTTTCATTGCACTGTATTGTTGCCTCTCTGCATTATTGCTCCTTGTACATATCTCAGGTCATACCTGGAAACAAGCCTCAGCTCAATGCGTCTTTCCCAGTCACCAATTTCTAAATAAATTAATTTATTTCAAAGTACACCTAAACACTTATTGTTTTAGTGCCTGAGATTGCTAAATCCAACTCCATAGGTTTGTAAAGAAGACCACCCCCTCTGTTAAACAGTGCAGCTGCTTACCAGAAATGAGGTTCAACACTTTTTCATAGCTTTTAAATGTTGTTAATAAACCCATCCACTATTTGGAAGCTGGTGCTGAGAATCATTCCTAAAATGGCCGGGATGTCATATGGAATGACATTATTGAAGTGAGACCGCCAGCGAGTATGTACTGAATTCCAATAAGAACTCTGTGAAAGCCTTTTTATTTCAAATCTTTAATACCCCTTGGCATGCTTATGGGTGCAAAATATGTGTATTACAAACAAATGCACATATTTGGTGCCAGTTAGTATGCCGAGGGACTTTACAGAACTGAAACACAAAGACTTTAACAAAGTTCCAATTGGAATTCAGTATATGCTCGCTGGCAATCTTTCTTCAATGGTGTCAGTCCGTATGATGTCCTGACCATTTCAAGAGTGATTCTCAGTGTTGGCTTCTGCTGGATGGATGAGTTTGTTTACAAAATTTAAAAGCTATGAAAATATATTAAGCCTCATTTTTAGAGGTAAGCAACTGAAGTGTTTAACAGAGGGGAGAGGTTCTTCTTCACAAAGCCATGGGGCTGGATTTCACGATATCTGGCACCATCACAGAGGCAACACGCCTTTGTGTGAAGCAAATAAACAAATCAAAATGAAAGAAAAAAACACTATGGTTCTCAAAAGAGGTGGTGGGGAAGGTTAGGGAATAAAAGATAGCATTCAGGAAGTATAGAGAAGTACAGAAGGAGCAGGACAGAGAACTGTACCAGTTAAAGCAGAAGGAAAAAAGGGAAGGCAGTCAGAGTAGCAAAGGCCCAAACTGAGGAAAGATAGCATGTCCAGGGGCTTGCTGGCCAAGGCACCTAGCTTCACCTGAGCTCTTTTCTTCTAGGTTGCTTAAAAGGTAAGAGCAAAGAACCTTACCAGAGCAAGGAAAAGGATTAAGGCTTCTTTTGGCTAGGCAGATTTACTGTGTGTTGTTATTTTTATTTTGTACTCACAGGGATTGTTACTGTTTGTTACTGACATTTTATTAGTTTATTTTTCTCTGGTTCAAATTGTTGTTGCTGGGTATATCTTCTACTGCATTATTACAAGGTGTGCCTACAGATGTGTGCTTACAGATTACTGATGTAATCTTCTGATTCAAATTGTCTTTTGCAAGGTATATCTTCTGTTACTGCTTTATTTTTCTCTGTAGCAAAGTGTTTCTTACAGGGTATATCCTCTGTGAAATTATTACAGGTGGTGCTTTACAGGTTTTAACAGTTTTATCTATCATTAGGATAAGCTTTCAGGGCTACTGCATTTGTTGCTGACTGATTGTTTTGCTCTTACCTCCTTGTTTCTTTCATCTGTGGTTCTTCTTTAGCAGGGGAAGGGTCCAGCCACCCACCCCAGTAGGGAGGAGGCAGGGAACTATAAACCAGTCAGTCTTACCTCTGTAATGGGCAAGATTATGGAGGCACTCCTTAAGGAAAGGATAGTACAACACCTTGAATCCATAGGAGCACAGGATCCATGACAGCATGTGTTTACAATAGGAAGGTCCTGTAAAACTAATCTCTTAGATTTATTTGACTGGGTAACCAGAGTAGTGGACCAAGGGGGAGCAGTTGATGTTGCCTGCCTTGATTTCAGTAAAGCTTTCAATACCATTCCACATAGAAGATTGATTAATAAGCTGGGTAGGCTCGGGGTGGGTCAGAAGTTGGTCAACTGGGTGGCAAACTGGTTGACAGTCAGAAAACAGAGAGTGGTGGTAAATGGTATACAGTCCGAAGAGATGCAAGTCACAAGTGGGGTACCTCAGGGATCAGTCCTGGGGCCAGTCCTCTTCAATATCTTTATCAGTGACATTGCAGGTGGACTGGAGGGTAAGGTTTGTCTGTTTGCAGATGACACCAAGATCTGCAACAGAGTAGATGATCCAGATGGGGTGGGCAGAATGAGAAGAGATCTGGATAAACTAGCAAAATGGTCAGAAAAGTGGCAACTGAGGTTTAACGCAAAGAAGTGCAAGATCATGCACATAGGTAAGAGAAACCCTGAAGCCACCTATAGGCTGGGAGGGGAGTTGCTGGCAGTCACAAGGGAAGAAAGAGACTTGGGCATCATCATCACTGATGACCTGAAAGCATCCAAGCAGACCACTAAAGCAGTAGGTAAGGCTAGGGGGATGTTGGGGTGTATTAGTAGAGGTATTACAAGTCAGAAGAGGGAGGTAACAATCCCTCTTAATAAGACACTGGTTAGGTCCCATCTGGAGTACTGCATGGGGCACTGGAAGCCACACCTTCACAAGGACATTAACCAAATTGAGGCAGTCCAGAGAAGGGCAACCAAAATGGTGCAGGGACTGCATCAGAAAAATAATGAAGACAGATTAACAGAGCTCAATATGTATACCATAGAGCAAAGGAGGGAGAGCGGTGATATGATCGAAACATTCAAACACCTTAAGGGCATTAACAAAGTGAAAGAGTTTAACATGTTTCAATATAAGAAAATAGCAGGACAAGAGGACACAGCATGAGATTAGAGGGAGGCCGATTAAGGGGCAATGTGAAGAAGTTCTTTTTCACAGAATGGGTGGTGGAAACATGGAACGGCCAACCTCAAGAAGTGGTGGATATGAATACAGTGCAGAGCTTCAAACAGGCATTGGATAGGCATAAGGAAGCAATACAGATGAGTATGAATAGATAGGCCATTCACAGGGCAAAGGTTGATGGCACATTCATAAGGTAGAAAAAGAAATGGGCAGACTGGATGGGCCTTGCGGTCCTTATTTGCAGTCAACTTCTATGTTTCTATATAGCCAGTTTGGTTAAGAAGGGGGATAAATCATTTTATAGGTACATTAGGGAGCGAAGAATCACCAAGGAAGGGATAGTGAGGCTTAATAAATGGGAGGGTGGGTGGGCAGAGAGGACAGTGAAAAAGCAGGGACACTGAACGAATACTTCTGCTCAGTATTCATAAAAAAAGAGGTGGGGGAGGTACCTAATCCAATCAATAGAAGCACTCTGCATAGCGAGGTCGATACCAGTCCTTTCACAGAAGAAAGGGTTCTGAAAGAAGTCCTAAAGCTGAAGGTGGACAAAGCAATGGGGCCTGACGGGATTCATTCCAGAATTCTAAAAGAACTAAGGGGAGAACTAGTGACACCACTGACTACCCTTTTTAACAAGTCATGGGAGGATGGTGTTTTACCTAAGGACTGGAGGAGGGCGGATGTGATTCCTCTTCACAAAAGTGAGAGCAAAGCAGAGGCAGGAAACTATAGACCTGTTAGCTTGACCTCAGTGGTAGGGAAAATGATGGAACCACTTCTGAAAGAAAGAATTGTTAAACATCTAGAGGCCAACGGAGCACAGAACCCAAGGCAGCATGGATTCACAGTGGCAAGGTCATGTCAGATGAATCTAATATATTTCTTTCACTAGGTGACCAATGTAGTAGACCAGGGAGGGGCTGCGGACATGGCCTACCTAGACTTTAAAAAGGCATTTGACACAGTCTCACACAAAAGATTAATAAACAAATTAGCCAGCCTGGGAGTGGGTCCCAGGGTGGTAGCTTGGGTAAAAAATTGGCTGGACAACAGGACACAGAGGGTAATAGTAAACTGAGTCCACTCTGAAGAAAAGGGAGTTACTAGTGGGGTACCGCAGGGTTCAATACTTGGTCTGGTCCTTTTTCATATCTTTATAAGTGACATTGCAGAGGGACTGGAAGGAAAAGTATACCTATTTGCAGACAACAAAAAGATCTGCAACAGGGTTGATACACAAGGAGGGGGGTGGAAAGGATGAGAAGGGGCTTGGCAAGGTTGGAGGAATGATCAAAAGTATGGCAGCTTAGATTCAATGCAAAGAAGTGCAAGGTAATGCACCTGGGAAACAAAACCCCAAGGGAAGAGTACACAGTGGGGAGGGTATTAACAACAACAAAAATGGAATGGGACCTGGGGGTAGTCATATCAGATGACCTAAAGGTAAGCAAGCAATATTTTTTTTCTTATTTATTTATTTAGTTTTTGTTGACCGGGTAAGTGCACTAGACAGATCTTGCCTATTTTCAGACACGACCCGGGGAAGGGGATACAGATGAATTGAGAAGACAGTAAGGATGGTTGGGGTATACTGTCATGTATAGGGAGAGACATCACCAGTAGAAAACAGGAAGTTGTTATCCCTCTGTACAGACAGTTGGTGAGACCCCATCTGGAGTATTATGTGCAGTTGTGGAGACCCCATCTCCGCAACGACGTAGACAGGATGGAGGCAGTCCAGAGGAGGGCAACTAAAATGGTACACGGTCTGCAACAGAAGCCATATGAAGAGAGACTAAAGGAGCTTAATATGTCTACCCTTGAGGAAAGAAGGGAGAGGGGGGACATGATAGAAACTTTCAAGCACCTCAAGGGAATCAACAAAGTCCAAGATGGTAGCATCTTTCAGAAAAAGAGATGTGAAAGAACAAGGGGACACAATTTAAAGATAGAGGGGGGACAGCTCAGGGCCAATATGAGGAAGTATTTTTTTCACAGGGAGGGTGGTAGATGGACAGAATGGCCTTCATGAGGAGGTTGTGAGGTCAAAAACAGTGAGTGAATTAAAGAATGCATGGGACAGACATAAGGCAATTCTGGTGGGGAGTAGGAAGAAGTAGGCTGTTGGTTAACTAGGATCTACAGCTTATCCAATAGGTAGAGAACTGGGCAGACTAGATGGGCCAAGCAGTCCTTATCTGCCGTCAAAGTCTATGTTTCTAAAAAATAAGGGTGCAGGTATCTATTAAATGTTTTCCATG